>CM053144.1:155851670-158351670 GCA_028571685.1 Heterohyrax brucei
ATAGCTTACCAATTAATCTTGAAAAAAGTTAACATTTTAAATTGTTTTCTGTCTGCTAGAGGGATATCCTAATGACAAAGAATTCACTATAAATGTCAAAACTGAACACAGTATAAGAAAAAATTAATTTCTTTGATAGAAAACATTTGGACACTTTATAGTTAAATATTTTAAATATATTAAATTCTGAAAGCTTACGAAAGATGAGGAATAATAATTTTATTTGACTATGTGAATGATGTTGCATAAAAAAAGAGTATAAGCCATACTATCAGTGTGGACAGTTCTGATAGTGATCACAGCACAGGGTCCCAGACAGGATGGGGACAAATGTAGAACAAAACTCAGGTTAACAAAAAATAGGACTTCCTGGGAGGCTGAAGATACCCCTATGCCTGTAGCTCTTGGCAACCTGCTAACTCAGAACAGAAGCCACTCTGGAAGACCACCTTTTAGCCAAAGATTAGACAGGCCTGTAAAGCAAATTGTGGTGCAGTGGTTAAGTGCTACATCTGCTAACTAAAAGATCGGCAGTTCAAATCCTCCAGGCGCTCCTTGGAGCAGTTCTTCTCTGTCCTCTGGGGTCACTATGAGTTGAAGTCAACTCAATGGCCATGAGTTTGGTTATAAAGCAAGTAACCACACGTGTGAGGAATGTGCTTTCTAGTTTAATCAAGTATACAAGAACCAAATGGGCAATACTTGCCAAAAGAAAAGACAAGAAGGCAAGCAGTGACAGGAAAACTGGGATGCAAAGGAAAATGGAAAGAGTTTTGACAGATTCAGGGAGCGGTAAGCAGCAATGTCACTGAACAATTTATGCATAAAGTTTTGAATAAGATACTAATTTGCTCCATAAACGTTCACCTAAAGCACAATGAAATTTAAAAAAAAAGGAAAAATATTAGTGTCAAACAAGGTTTGCAAGTAAGAACCATACAGAGGCTTGGCTATGGATAGATCTTTAAACATCCTGATATAAAATAAAAATTGCTATTAAGATGAGGATTTCTAACTAGCAAACTTGCATCCGTATAGATATTCATATCCTTGCCATCTTTCTTGTAGGATTCTTATTTCACTGTTTACCCCCTTTCCTGTATCTTTATTTCAATACTCTTTACTGGATTTTTTTCAACAGCAGCTAAATAAAAGGGCTTCCAATAACTGTGTCCTATTTTTGAGGGCTCACAGCAGCTGTATTTGTGAATGTATGGCAGCCATGCCAGCCAAGTGCATACTTACCACTTTTTTTGATTAGTCGTGACAAATAGCCATGAAAAGTTACGTGATTCCCTGTGTACAAATTATTACAGTTTATTATCAAAATAGGTGTTCCTCAAACATTCCATGTGTTAAGTGAAATTTACAATGCACATTAATTGTCCCACAGACAGAACAATTTGACGTTTAATCAAAAAATTTGAAACAGCTGGGTATGTGGCTGGTTAGATAACAACTGCATCAGTCAACTGCACATCCCAATGAATACACCACCACCACTGGTCACAGTGTATGCAAGAATCCATCCCAACCAATTTCTTCCCAAGCGCAAGAACTGGGCCTTTCATTGACCACAATTTGGTAGATTTTGTATCTGGACTTGAAGCTTTAAAGCCAAGTGCTGTCAAGTCTTGAAGCTTTACCCTTCTAAAATTGTTTTATCTCAAGAACTAAAGTCCAACCACCATAGAGTGTGCCGTGCATTTGCTGACTGGGCTCTGGAGCAACTGGAAGTTGACCCTGCTTTTGGTCAGGAAATCGTCTTCAGTGACAAGGCCCTTTATTGGATGCATGGTTTTGTTAACAACAAAACTGTTGCATTTGGAGTAATGAGGATCCACAGGAGATTCAAGAACATCTATTTCATCTCCCAAAAGTTACTGTTTGATGTGGATTTTGGTCTGGCGGAAGCACTGGCCCTCATTTTTTCTAAGGTGAATGAGGAGAGCCTGTGACTGTCAATGGTGAAAGATATCAGGCTATGGTAACTGATTATTTTGGGTCCCATTTGGAACGTGCCATGGTGGCCATTTACTCAAAATTCTCTTCCTCAATAATGCCATCAAATGTACTTCAAAATAATAAAAAAATTTTAACTGTATCATTTACACAACTTGTTTTATTCAAGTTCAAAGGTAGGACACTATTATTGGACAACTCTTTATGTGTAAGACAACCATTTTTCAGATCTTCCTAATTGTTTAATCTTCTTCTCTAGTTATTACTCCATCTTTTTCATCTCCTTGACAGTCAAGTTTTTTTATACATATATATAAAGGTAATACATACTAACTCTCTTCCTGACTGTCCACTCACACCTCAACTCATTATAACATGACTTCTACCTCTTATTACTCAACTGTCCTTGTCAGCCCTTCATTTTCCTGTATGTCTCAACTCTGGACACTCGTTTCTCTCTCTCTCTCTTTGTTCCTTCTATTCATCCTTGTATAAGGATGTTCATCAGGGTTTTTACCTTTTAGATCTCTTTTACTTTCTTTCCACTCTCAAGGAGTGATCTTATTCACAGCCATGATGTCAACTGTGTTTTACAAGTTGATGAATCCCAGTGTTTTCACTCTAGCGGAGATCTCGACCACTAACCAAAAGGTCAGCAGTTTGCATCTACTAGGAGCTCCTATGGAGTCACTATGAGTCTGAATCAACTCGGTGACAACCAGTTTTTGTTTTATTTTGTTTTCGTATGATCCTATCTACCCATATACTTAACATCTTCTCCATTTGGGCCTTCTTTTGTCTTTGTTGTTGTTAAGTGCTATCGAGTTGATTCCAACACATAATGATCCCATGCACAACCGAAAGAAATACTGACCAGTCCTGCGCCGTACTCACATTGTTCGGTTGCTTAAGACAAAGGATGGACATATCTGTCTTGAAAGAAGTACAGCTAGAACTCAACTCAGAAGCCAGGATGGTGAACCTGTGCCTCAGGATTCTTTGGACACATGTCAGAGGTACCAGTCCCTGGAAAAGGGCACCATGCTTGGCTAAACAGAGGGTCAACAAAGGAAAGATCCTCAGTGAGGTGGGCTGGCATAGCGACTGCAACGATGGACATTCCTTAAAGACCTCAGATTTGATGTCCCCAATTAAATACATGATCTTCCACTCATTCTTGCTTTTCTCTGTGTGTTTCAGCGACAGGGTCATCATTCGTTTGGCTGCTCAAGGCAGGAACTTGGATATCATTCTTCATTTATTCCTCTCTCACAGCTTAATTTCAGGTGGTCAGGTAGGCTTTGTTCATGTGTAATTTACCTGTAGATCACCTTCTCAGATTGTGCAGATACACTGAAATGGCTCATGTCATGCGGTGGTGTTCCTGTGCTTCCCCTGTCACTGCCTGTATAACACTGTTGCATTGGCCTGTTTACACATCAGTATTCACTCCAGGACTGTTAGCTTTATGTCTGTATTTTTTCTTTCGTATAGTCCATATTTAGCAGTCTGTCATGAGGTGTGCATCCAGTAAATAGTTGTTGAGTGAATAATTAAATCATATCATCTGGAGATTGAGAAGTGCACTAGTGATAATTCTGATAGTAGGTTATAAATGTAAATGCTAATTAGATTTTTTAAAACATTAAAAGATAATCACTTTATCAACAAATACATGATAGCACTTTTGGATATCTAAATAATGAAATTTTCCCCCTATATTTCTTATACCAGTCAGTCTATACCCCAGGGAGTCTTGAAATTATGCTAACTCCTTCTAAAATGACTCAAAGTTCTAGTCCTGCTCATATACTCCAATGACTGTTTCTTACTCATAGTCTCCTGGGCTTTGATCCAGGTGACTCTCCTTCCCCAGGCATAACTCAGTTAACACGGGACAGGGATCTAATTCAAAGCAGGTGTCAAAAGGCTTTCTAGAGACCATGGAGGTGGTGTGATACTGGAGCTCTGCCCATGACAAGGTTCTTGTCATGGGTAGCACTTAAATTACACATTCAGATTCCTTTGCTTGGGAAAGGATGTGTAGACTCAGTCAAATATTGGTGGAAGAGCTAGCAGATCCAGATCATAAGCATTTAGAGCACAAGAGACAGATTTTCAGTTACCGTGGACTACTAGAACACCCTGATACTCTTAATGGTGATAAACTGAGTCCAAGCTATGGGGCTGCTGAAACAGCCCTGATTCTCTTCTTCTGAACGTCGGTGTAATCGGTCAAAGACTGTCTGGCATCAATTAAGCTAACACCAACTTAAAACCTGCCAATTGCTATGATGCTTCATTTATGTGGCAGTTTATTACTTTTCAATCTGAATTTTGAATACTATATTATTAACTAAAGGACCATAATTGACTCTGTAAATACATATTAGTAAACTTTGCTCCATTCCTGTTAAGTACACATTTGGTTTTAGTCTGAAGTTGTGTGTTCTCTTGTGTGCCATAATTTTTACTTTTTCTTCAGACTACTGTTGGAGCAAGAAAATCTCCCGTTTAAATGTGTTTTTACAATTGCTAGAATTTTATAAATAAAATAATATGCTTAGAAAGTGAAATTTGGTGTCAGCGTTGAAAGAGTACATCTATCCATTTACTAGAAATAGAACTGATTGTTGTGAGCAAGTAAACTGATCTGACAGAGGAATCAACATCTGCTTCCACCAGGTGCTCATAAGTGGAGACAAAGAATAAGCCTGTGAGGCTTAGGTGCCCAACAGACAGCAACATTCTCATCAGCAATGCCTGCCACTGGCAGTGGAGATGTCCTTCTCTGCATGCCTCCAACTTGACTCAGAAACTGGCATAAGCTGGCCATGCACTGGCATAGTAAAGTGTTTATTGAAAAGAAGGTGCCAGGCTGACAGCCTGTGGCTAGTAAAGAAAGCCACATGTTAGAATGAGTTAGATGCCTGCTGAAGGTGAATTCTTCTTCCCATGGTGACCCCTGAAAAGACTAGGGGTATTCCATCAGATAGGTACACAACCTATGACTATTCTTTAAATACTTAGAAAACCTTTTGTTCCCTTCAAATTTGTATTTCTAAGAAATTTAAAAGAAACCAACGCCATTGCCATCTAGCTTATTGTGACTCATAGTAACCTATAAGGTTTTTAAGAAGCGATTGGTAGATTCACACTGCCTAACTCTTGGTTAGCAGCCCCGCTCTTAACCTCTGTGCCATCAGGGCTCCATAGGATGTTTGAGATAGGCACACTAAGGTATCGCCTGCTTTCTAATAATGGGCTTGGTCAGTAGAATTGTCTATCTGACAACCTGTTTAGGCTGTCTAACTGAATTTTGTATTGATGTGGCTTTGAAAGAAGGGCTATTGTGAGTGTATGTGTCGAACTCCCTGATCGGGGTGAATTCAGTGGGAATGAGGAACAGAAAAGCTTGAATTTACTGGCAAGTTCTTAAGTAGGTGAGATATGCAGTGGCAGTATCAAGCAGGCTGCTTCTGTAGGCTGTGATTCTAAACATCTAGATGCGTATTGTGTTACTGTGTCTTTTCTGTTTTTGACATACTAACTTCTGTAGGTTTTCTAATAGCCTTCTAAAACATAACACTGTCAAAACCACTAACCCCACACTGCGCCAGCTGCCATTATCCTAACTGCACCCCACTGGGTTTTCAGTGACTAATTTTTCAGAAGTAGATCATCAGGGTTTTTCCAAGGCACCTCTGGGTAGGCTTGAAGCTCCAGACTCAGTTAGCAGCAAGTATGTTAATTGTGTGCACTACCCAGAGTCAGAACCAATAAGACATGTGAGTAATTATAGTAGAAACTAGAATAGAATTGCTATTGGAACTTGTAAATATATAGATATATGTGTGTGTGTATATATGTATGTATTTAAGGATATATTTAAGGATTTTATCCTTAAAATCTATGTATATATATATACATATATATACATACATATATACATATATATATACACATATATATACATATATATATATATATATACATAGATTTTAAGGATAAAATCCTAGGAGACAGGTAGAGCCCAAACACCAAACCCCTGGTAAAGAAGTATCAGCTGGTAAACTTCTACCCTTGTTTGGCTAGAGTCATATGTCATATGTTTCCAAAACTTGTAGAGCCCCGTGATGGAAATTTGACACAAAATGTTAGCCATTGGATGACCTTTATTACTTACTTGAATGAAAAAAGCACATTTTTGGGGCATGACGGACTAAGATGTAAGAACATACAGTACAAACTGTACGCTAATAAAATTTTGTCTTGTGTGTGAGTTGGAGGCCTGAGTTCTCACGGCTAGAACAAACTATAATCACACTCTTGGTTTTGGATTTTTTCCCCCTTTTTAACAGTTTAAAGATAACCTCCCATTTTTGTGGGTTTTGTCCTAGAAATCTAAACACCAAAGGGAAAAAGCAGAAACAATAACAACGCAATAAAAGAATTGAATGAACTTTTTATAAACTGAAGTCTATTATCCAAAACATTAGTCAGAAGTTTATCTTAAGTTGAAGTAGATTTCTACCTAATGTCAACCCAAAAATGATAACCAAAACATGGTAATGTATATTCAGTATTGTTTAGGTCTGTCTCTACATAGGATAAGACTAAAACCATCCTATAGGACAGAGCAGAGCTGCCCCATAGGGTTTCCAAAGAATGGTTTGTGGATTCTAACTTCTGACCTTTTGGTTAGCAGCCAAGTTCTTAAACACTATGCCACTAAGCTTTCACCCATGTACAATAAGCCATTTAATATAAGAACTAATTTAGTAAGCTAATTTCTTTTAGGAGACCCTGGTGGCACAGTAGTTAAGTGCTATGGCTGCTAACCAAAGGGTCAGCAGTTCAAATCCACCATGCACACACTTTCTGGGATTTTTGGTGTCGATTTCTTTTATGTTCCAGCTATATGTTAATTGGAACACTGGTGGTGTAGTAGTTAAGTGCTATGTTTGCTAACCATGAGGTTGGCAGTTCAAATCTGCCAGGGGCTCCTTGGAAACGCTATGGAGCAGTTCTACTCTGTAGGGTCAGAAAAGACTTGACAGCAGTGGGTTTGGTTTTGGTTTTATATCTTAATTTGAATGATCTTTTCAATGTGAGGCTGCAAATAATAACATCTTATACAAAAATCTCTCAAAACTCTTCTAGAACCTCTCCAAGGCTACGTTATCTAAACTACCCATATTCGCAGCAATTGAATCAATTCTGTTTAGAACCTCAGCATGAAAGATGTTACGCCTGGGTTGCAGGTAAAGAAAAATGAATCTTTGGTCCTTGAGAAATTAATGTCTGTGGGATAGATAAGTTCTAGAGAGTTGGTTAGATTCAGATTTGATTTATTTCTTTTTGTCACGACCCCTTCACAGATGGTGTTTGTTAAACATATTTTCAAAGGCAATTTTTCAAACTCCGTAAAAACCAGGCAGCGTTACAACTGAAAAACTGGACTAAAGACAAAGATTTCTGTTTAAATTCTGTATAGAGCGTCATGTTTTGTGACTTTGCCCAAGTCCCTTAACCTACCTGGACCTCAGTTCACTCTTAACATTGAGGGTTCACTGTAAATCCAAGGCTCTAAGAGATCGGCATCTCAGCTGAGCGTGGTTGTGTTCCAAAGCTACTTACAGCCTTGAGTCATTCAAAGTCACTTAGACGCAGATCCTAAAAGTTACTGTAAAGAATCATATTCATTCCCTGAAAACTGGAAACATCTCAGTCACATTGGAATATGCAGTGTTCCCTGGATCTTTGAAAGAGAGAAACACTATCACTTCACCCCTACCGTTGTCCTAGCTCCCAAAATATCACCCATTCGATGCTCCAAGAAGGTCCTATTAAATTGTTTTCTAAAAGGCTGATGGAAACCCTGGTGTCATAGTGGTTAACTGCTGTCTCTGCTAACCAAAAGGTCGGCAGTTCAAATCTGACAGGCACTCCTGGGAAGCTCTATGGGGCAGTTTTATCCTGTCCTGTAGGGTCACTATGAGTTGGAATCAACTTGACGGCAGTCGGTTTGGTTTGGTTTTAATAAGCAGATGATGTCTAGCAACAAAAACAAAAATCTAAGTTTAACTAGTTGTTTTCTTATAAACCAAAAGAACAAAACCCACTGCCACTGAGTCTGTTCCATTCTGACTGATAGCAACCCTGTAAGGTTTCCAAGGCTGTAATCTTTACAGAAGTCAACTGCCACATCATTCTCCTGTTGAGTCACTGGAGGTTTGGCTCAGACCACGGGCCTTGTGGTTAGCAGTCAAGTGCTTTAACCACTGTGCCACCAATCAATAAAAAACTGTACTGCACTCTGGTATATTTGAACTCATAGCAACTCTAGAGGACAGAGTAGAACTGCCCATAGAATTTCCAAGGAGCACTGGCAGATTCTAACTGCTAACCTTCTGGTTAGTGGTTGAAGCTCTTAACTACTATTCCACCAGGGTTTCCCTGCACTATGAGGGTTTCTTTTATTTTGGTATAATAGAGACAAAGTCAAGATCAGCTGAGTTTTGCTTTTGTTACCTTAAAAAAAAGCTTTATAAAAGAGTTATTTACAGATGCATCTTTGGTAAAACATTCTCATTTTAGTTATTTAAATAATAAGAACTTTAAAATATGTATTTTTTCCACTGCAGAATAATAGTTTTTCAATAATCATTAATTTTGGAATATTTCATTGTCATGGAAACAGAAAAAAAATAACAAACAACTATAGACTTGAAGGGCAATCCCTTTGAATAATCTATAATCCTCCGTAACTTCCCAGGTTGTCTTAGTCATGACCCGTTAAGGACAGCACACGGAAAGATGTTCTCTGATTTTCTTCAGAAATGTCTTTGCATCCAGTTTCTGCAAGGCAACGTTACTTCATAGGTCAGAGATTTGCTATCAGAGAATAGACACTGGTGAGCCCACAGAACAGCTAGAACAGCCAGCAGCAGTGACCACAGACATCTGCCCCATACGGGGGTAGCTGCAGTCTTGTTTATAGTAAAAGTTGTTGCTGCTAGACAGCAGAACTAACTCCTTTAGGATCTGTTCCCATAATAATCCCTAAGGCAATGACACACAGCTGTGGAAAGGAAATAGGCTCTTTAATTTGTTAACCATGCCCAGAAAAGAAGAAAACAAGATGCTGAAATGAGACTTCTAAGTCTTCTCCAGAAACAGCTAATAAAAAAAGGACAAACTTTTCCCTGTCTTCACCTGAACATACAGCTTGATCCTAGCTTAACATATATATCTAATTTTGATTTGAATCCCATTAAAGTCTTCTTTTCTGGCTTTTCAGCTGCACTTTTTCTTAACAATCATGATATCTAAAGATCCTACTGATACCATGATGTCATGGCTCTTATTAGTCCAACAGATGCCGACTTCTGGCATCACAGCTGTGCAAAGTAGAACTGCTTCACAGGGTTTCAAAGCTATGACATTTCAGACTACCAGGCCTGTCTTCCAAGGTGCCTCTAGGTGGGTTCCAACCACCAACCCTTCAGCTAGTAGTGGAGCTCTTTTTTTTTTGAGGTGAAAAAAAAAATTTTTTTTTTTTATTTGTGATTGCATGAAAGTGTACAAGCCAATATAAATTTGCATGCCTGCATGTGTGCAGCTCCCACTGCTCTCCCCGCCTGGTAACAGCACACTCATCCTATCCGTTCTATACATGTCATATCCTCCTAACAATCTCCCGTCCCCTTCTCTTCACCCTCACCACCTTACCACCAAGTAAGGGGCCAACAGGACGACTTGCTATACATACATAGAACCATAAAGTGCACACAAGATATGGTCACTCTGTGTCATCAAGTCCAATCCATTCCTGTCTGGAGAGCTGAACTCAGTAAGTTCTGCATCACACATTTCTCCCACTCTAAATGGGACTCTTTGTTGAATTCTCTGTAAGGGCAGTCTTGGTAGTAGCTGGGCACCATCTAGTTCTTCCAGTTTCATGTTAGTGTAGACTCTGGTTGATGTGGCCCTTTCTGTCTCTTGGGCTCATTTTTTCCTTATGCCTTTGATGATCTTCATTCCATTTCATTCCAAGTGGGTTGAGACCAACCGATGCTTCTTAGATGATCACCTCTTACCTTTTAAGGCCCCAGACAACACTCACCAGAGTAGGATGCAGAACATAATAAATTTTGTTTTATCAATTGACCTAGATGTCCCAGAAACCATAGTCCCTTGGCTCCTGTCCCTACTTTTCTGTCCCTCAAAGTGTTTGGTTGTATTTAGAAAACTACTTAGCTTTTGGTTTAGTCCAGTTGTACTGGCTCCTCTACTTTGTGTTGTCCCTCCTTTCTTGTAAAAATGTTCTTACCAAATATCAAATTAGTAAATATCCCTCTCCATCTCTTTCTACCTTCATAACTATCAGAGACTATTTTCCTCTGTTTAAATTTTTTCTTGAGTTCTTACAATAGTGGTCCCATGCAATATTTATTTTTTTGTGACTGACTAATTTCACTCAACATAATGCCTTCCAGATTTCTCCATGTTGTGAGATGTTTCCCAAATTCATTGTTGTTTTAAATCATTGCATAATAATCTACTGTATGAATAATACATAGTCTGTTTATCCATTCATCTTTTGTTGGGTACCTTGGTTGATATTTTTGCTATTGTGAACAGTGCTGTGATGAACAATGGTGTGGATGTGTCTATTTGTATGGCAGCTCTTATTTCTCTAGAATATATTCCAAGAAGTGGATTGCTGGATTGTATGGTATTTCTATTATTCACTTTTTAAGAAAGTGCCAAATTGATTTCCAAAGTGGTTGTATCATTTTACATTTCCACCAGCAATGAATAAGTGTTTCAATCTCTCCACAGCTTCCCCAGCATATATTATTTTTGTTTTTTTGGATTAATAACAGCCTTGTTGGGGTGAAATAGTATCTCATTGTAGTTTTGATTTGGATTTCTCTAATGGCTAATGATTGTGATCATTTTCTCATGTATCTGTTAGCATCCTCGATATCTTCTTTGGTGAAGTGCTGATTTGTATCTTCTGCCCATATTTTAATTGGGTTGTTTTGCCTTTTTCTTGTTGTAGTACCTTGTAGATCAGGGAGATTAGACACTGATCAGATTCATGGTAACCAAAATTTCTTTTTTGGTGAAATCTTTGGATGAGCATAAGTGTTTGATTTTTAGGAATTCCCACTTATCTATTTTCTTTTCTTGTGTTTGTACATTGGTAGTAATATTTTTAGTGTCTTTATGCCATGTATTAGGGCTTCCAGCATTGGCTCTATTTTTTCTTCCATGATCTTTATTATTTTAGATTTTATATTAAGGTCCATTTTGAGCTACTTTTTGTGCATGATGTGTTATAGGTCTTTTTTCATTTTTTGCAGATTGATATCCAGTTATGTCATCACCCTTTGTTAAAGAGACTGTCTTTTCCTGAATTTATGGGCTTTTCCCTTTTTGTATTGTCTTTAGTATGTGTATCAGGGTCATACTGGCTTCATAGAATGAGTTTGGAAGTATTTCATCATTTTTCTAGGTGCTGAAATATCTTTAGTAACAGTGGTGTTAATTCTTTTCTGAAAGTTTGGGAGAATTCTCTAGTAAAGCCATCAGGGGACCAGGGCTTTTTTTACTTGGGAACTTTATAATTATCTTTTCACTCTCTTCTTTTGTTACAGGTTTACTTAATTGTTCTACCTCTATTTGCGTTAGTTTAGATAGGTAGTGCGTTTCTAGAAAGTTGTCCATTGCTCTAGGTTTTCAAATTTGTTAGAGTGTAGTCTTTCAGAGTATTATGCTTTTTTAATTTTGGAGTGGTCTGATGTAACATCAGTGATCTTATGTCTTAGTCATGTAATTTGCTTCCTCAACTGTTTTTCTTTTTTCAGTTTAGCCAACAGTTTATCAATTTTGTTGATCTTTTCAAAGAACCAGCTTTTAATCATGCTAACTCTTTTGATCATTTGTCTAGTCTCTAATTCATTTGGTTCTCCTGTAACTTTTATTATTTGCTTTCTTCCAGAGCCCAAAGGGCATTTTTGCTTCTCTCTTTCTCTTGTTCAAGTTGTAGTATTTAATGCTTTGATTTGGGCCCTGTCTTCTCTTTGGATGTATGCATTTATTGAAAGAAATTGACCTCTGAGCACTGCCTTTGTTTGCTGTGTTGCAAAGTTCTGACAGAATATGTTTTTATTCTTATTTGATTCTGTAAATTTCCTTATTCTATGCTTTACTTTTTTGTATAACCCAGTAGTTTTTGAACAAGGTATTGTTCAGTTTCCATGTGTTTGATTCCCCCCCCCCTTGTTTTTTCTGTTGTCTATTTCTACTTTTATGACTTTATACTCTTAAAAGTTGCTTTGCAGTATTTTGATGCTTTGGATTTGGGTTAAGGCTTGTTTCATGGCCTACTATATGGTTGTTTCTGGAGAATGTTTCATGTGTGTTGGAGAAGAAAATATACTTGAAGGCTATTTGGTGTTATTTCTCTTTCCTTTCCTCATTCTCTAGATAGTAAAGTAAATAAGAAAGTAAATTCATGTTGTAGGATCAGAGTTCAATCAAACAACTTAAAATTACTGAAATTCTGTATATATCTGTGAGGTCATGTTGGTTGATTGTGGCTTTTAGATCTTACATTTCTTTATTAAGCTTCTTTCTGGATGTTCTGTCTTTCACCAAAAGTGGTGTATTGAAGTCTCCTACTATTAATGTGGAGCTGTCTTTTTCTGTTCTCAGTGCTGTCAGGAGCCCTATTCATCGAATGTCTAAATGTTTAATATGGTTAAATCCTCCTGGTTTATCTACCCTTTAATCGTTATACAGTGTCCTCCCATATCCATTGTGGTAGATTCTACTTCCAAGTCTATTTTATCAGAAATTAATATGGCTGCTCCTGCAATATTTGAGTGTTTTTTACTTGATATATAATGACCCATCCTTTGAGTTTTAGTGTGTTAGAATCTTTGTATCTAAGGTATGTCTCTTGTAGACTGCCTATAGACAGTCTGTGTTTTCTTGTCCATTCTGCCGTTCTGTTTCTTTCTTGGTGCTCTTACATTTGGCGTAACACATTTGGTCCATTTACATTCAGTGTAATTATTGATAGGTATGGGTTTTGTGCTGTCATGTGATGTCTTTTTTGTAAGTTGTTAGCAATTTCTTTTTTCCACTTAATTTTCTGCACAAGTCACTTTTCTTTATGTGTTTTGTTTCCATCTTCTTCATTGTTGTTAGTTCTGCATTTGCTGAGACTTCATATTTTTCTTCTTTTTTTATTTTGATGTGTAAGACTGTTAACTTTTGTGGTTATTCTAATATTTACCCCTATTTTTCTAAATTCAAACCATTCTTACTTTCTTTGTATCATCTTGGCTTCCCCATATGAAAGATCTATGGCTACTCATTTAGTCCCATTTTTGATATAACGTTGTAATCTTTTACATACTAACATCAACAAATCTGCTGCCGTTGAGTCAATTCCAACTCATAGTGACCCTATAGGACAGTGTAGAACTGCTCTACAGAGTTTCCAAGAAGTGCCTGACAGATATGAGAGGACAGGGTGTCACAGATTATAGTGTTTAGGTTTTCTCATGTCTTACCTCAGCCCTGCTCCCAGTGGTTCTAACTTTCAGTAATTTTAAATGTGTTTAATTGAACTCTGCTCCTACATCATAAATTTGCTCTCCTAGATTTTATACTTTGTTATTCAGAGAATAGGGAAAAGAAGGCAAAACAATATAATTAAAATTTACTGCTCCATTATAAACCAGGGGGGATAAGGCAAAATGGTAAAGACTGGAAATTCCAACATCAGTATTTGTCTTGATATTTGGGCTTTTACTAATTATCAAGAGAGTAGTTGGAGAGTAAAAAGAAACATGCTAATGACAAACTTTGATGATATTTGGTGGATAATTTCCCCCTTCTCTATAGTCTATGCCAAACTCTTTCTGTTTAGCATGTTGCTGTTGTTGTTTGGTGCCATCAGTTTGGTTCTGACTAATGCCCAACAGAATGAAACACTGCCGGACCTGCATCATCCTCACAATCATTGTTATACTTGAGGCCATTGTTGCAGCCACTGTATCAGTTCATCTCATTGAGGGTTTTTTAAACTTTTTCGCTGACCCTCTGCTTTACCAAGCATGATGTCATTCTCCAGGGACTGATCTCTCATGACAACATATGCAAAGTATATAAGATGAAGTCTTGCCATTCTTGCTCCCAAGGAGCACTCTTGTTGTACTTCTTCCAAGACAGATTTGCTGTTTTTCTGGCAGTTTGTGATATATTCAGTATTCCCCAACACCGCAATTCAGAGATATCTTCTTCTGCTTCCTTGTTCATTGTCCGTCTATATGAGGAGATTAGAAACAAGATGGCTTCAGTCAGGCACACCTTAGTCTTCAAGGTGACATCTTTGCTTTTCAGTCCTTTAAAGAGGATTTTTGCAGCAGATTTGCCCAGTGCAATGAGTTCTTTGATTTCTTGACTGCTGTTTCCATGGATGTTGATTGTGAATTCAGTTAAAATGAAATATTTGACAACTTCAGTCTTGTCTCTGTTTATCATAACGTTGCTCATTGTTCCAGTTGTGAGGACTTTTGTGTGCTTTACATTGAGGTATAACCCATACCAAGGCTTATTGTCTTTGGTATTCATCAATGAGCATTAAGTGCCTCAAATCCTCTGTACTTTCAGCAAAAATGTTGTGACGTCTGCATATTGCAGATTGTTAAAGATTCTTCCTCCAATCCTGATACCATTTTATTCAACATACAGTCCCAATTATCTGATTATTTGCTCGGCATACAGATTGAATAGGTATGGTGAAAGGATATATACCTGATGGATACATTTTCTGACTTTAAACCATACAGTATCCCCTTGTTCTGTTAGAATAACTGTCTTTTGATCCATGTACAGGTTCCACACAAGCACAATGAACTCATCTGGAATTCTCATTCTTCACAATGTAATTCATAATATGTTATGATCCACACAGTCCAATGCCTTTGCTTTGTCAATAAAATACAGGTAAACATCTGTCTGGTGTTCTGTGCTTTCTGTCAGGATCCATCTGACATTAGCAATGGTATCCCCAGTACCATATCCTCTTCTGTATCTGACTTGAATTTGTGGCTCTTCCCTGTTGATAAATTTTTTGCAGCTGCTTTTGAATGATCTTCAGCAAAATGTTATTTGCCAGCCAAGTGCTGGCAAGTCGGATACTTGCATGTGATATTAGTGATGTTGTTCGATCATTCCTGCATTTGGTTGGATCACCTTTCTTGAAAATAGGTATAAATATGAATCTCCTCCAGTTGTTGGCTGGGTAGCCTTCTTCCAAATTTCTTTGCATGGACCAGTGAGTACTTTCTGAGCTGCATTTGTTTGGTGAAATATCTCAATTGATATTCCATCAATTTCTCAAGCCTTGTTTTTTGGAACACCTTCAGTGCAGCTTGGACTTCTCCCTTCAATACCTTTGGTTCCTGTTGATATGATACCTTCTGAAGTGATTGAACATCGACCAGTGCTTTTTGGTGTAATTATTCTGTGTATTCTTTCCATTTTCTTTTGATGCTTCCTGCCTCATTTAATATTTTCCCTGTAGAATCCTTTAATATGCAACCTGAAGATTGAATTTTTTCTTTGGTTCTTTCAGCTTGAGAAATGCAGAATTCTTCCTTTTGGTTTTCCTTCCCCAGGTCTTTTGGTTTTCTTTTTCCAGGTCTTTGTACATGTCATTACATTATAACACTTTACTTTCTCTTCTGGAACAACTCTCTGAAATCTTATGTTTAATTCTTTTATTTCATCATTTCTTCTTTTGGCTTTAGCTACTTGATGTTCAAGAGCAATAGTCAGAGTCTCTTCTGACATCCAATTTGATTTCTGCTTTTTTTCATGACTTTTAAAAAGACACCTTGCTTTCTTCAGATGTGATGTCCTCGATGTCATTCCATAACTTGTCTGGTCTTTGGTCATCAGTGTTCAATACATCAAATCTATCCTAGAGATGGTCTGTAAACTCAGGTGGGGTGTATTCAAGGTCATGCTTTGGCTGTCATGGACTTTTTCTAATTTTCTTCAGTTTCATTTGAACTTCTTTTTATGAAAAATTGATCATCTGTGCTGCAGTTGGCAACTAGCCTTGTTCTAACTGATGATACTGAGCTTTTCCATTATCTCTTCCCACAGATGTAGTCAATTTGATTCCTGTGCATTCCAGCTGGTGAAGCTTATGGATATAGTAACTGTTTGTGTTGATGAAAAAAGGTATTTGCAATGAAGAAGTCATTGGTTCTGTAAAACTCTGTCATGTGATCTTCAGCATCACTTCTATCATTAAGGGCATGCTTTCCGATTACCAATCATTCTTCTTTGCTTCCAACTTTTGCATTCTAATCTCCAGTAATCCTGATTGCATATTTGATAAATTCCAGACAGCAGAAGTTGGAATAAATCTTTGGCCTTAGTGGTTGGTGAGTAAATTTGAATAATTGTCCTATTAACTGCTTTCCTTTGTATGCATATGAATATTATCCTGTCACTGCTAACACTTTATTTCAGAATAGATCTTTAAATGTTCTTTTTGATGATGAATGCAACACTATTCCTCTTCAAATTATTACTTCCAGCGTAGCATACCACATGACGATCTGATTCAAAATGTGCAACACCAGTCAATTTCAACTCACTAATTCCTGGGATATCAATGTTTATATGTTCCATTTCATTTTTCATAATTTCCAGTTTTCCTAGATTCATTCTTGATGCATTCCATGTTCATAAATAGATGTTTGCAGCTGTTTCTTCTCATTTTGAGTTGTGCTACATCTGCTAATGAAGGTCCCACAAACTTGACTCTGTCCACATCGTTAATGTTGACCCTACTTGGGGTAGTCAGCTGTTCCCCAATTGTGTTTTGAGTGACTTCCAATCTGAGGGGCTCATCTTCCAGTACTTTATCATAGGACTCATATACGTACGTATGTGTATATAGATGTGTATAGATACACAGACACACACACACACGCACACACACTGTAGTGTGTTAAGTGCTATATCTGCTAACCAAAAGGTCAGTAGTTGATGTCTGCCAGGCGCTCCTTGAAAACTCTATGGGCAGTTCTACTCTGACCTCAAGGGTCGCTATGAGTCAGACCTGACTTGACAGCAGTGGGAAGTGGGGTATATATATATTTCACTGGCTAAATGTTTTCAGAAATAGACTGCAGTATCTTTCTTCCTCTCTGTCTTAGTCTGGAAGCTCTGTTGAAACCTGTTTGCCTTGGGTTTGTGATCCTGCTGTTACTTGAATACTGGTGGCATAGTTTGCAGCATCAGAGTGACATGCAAAAGACCAAAAGGCACATGAGGATGTATTTAGTATAGGCCTTGTTAAAGGTAACCCCTTAACATTTTGTGAATTATTAGGGTAGATTTTCAAAGTTAACTTTTGTGTTACATTTTTTTCACTTTGTTATTGTTTTTGCTTATTTTATAACAGGGTAGCTATGAAGACCTGGTAGCATAGTCGTTAAGGGCTATGGCTGCTAAGCAAAACATCGGCAATTTAAATCTACCAGGCACTCCTTGGAAACCATATGGGGCAGGCCTACTCTGTCCTGTAGGGTCACTGTGAGTCAGAATTGACTTGACAGTAACAGTTTTTTTTTTTTTTTTTTTTTTGAGTCTGAATCACCTCAGTGAAAATGGGTTGGTTTGAGTTTTGATCACATAAAATAGAAATAAATGGCAGAATGTCCCTTGCGTAATCTAAGCAGTTGACCCATTAAAGTTAATAAAACAAAAATATCTGTCACATCAATCACATTAAAAAGCATAACTGTTTATTATTCTTATGTCTGTGTTTTACAGGTAAAACATCTAGTATTGGAAGACAATAAAATTACAGAAAAGAACTTAGTAAGAGTTTGAAATCACTTATTTTCTCCCAGACACTCTCCCTGCTGTACCTAACTAGTTACCCTGAGAGTTTCCACCACTTTTGTCTCCTCCCCACTTTGCTCCCCTCCAGGTTTTGCTTCTCTCACCTGAGACAAATGCTGCTCTGCTGCTATTTGATTCCCAGTTATCAGAGATTCCTCCTTATGTCTGGTATGCTGGTATGCCGTGGGTTTTGTTTTTTTTCTTCCAAGTACTATTATGGACTTCAAAAAATTTGTTTCTCTAGGAACCATGTGACAATGTTAAAAAATGTAAATGCTGGAATTAGATTTCCTGGGTTGAATCTTGGCTCTGCTGTTTCCTAGTGATGTGAACTTGAATACGTTTATTAACCTCTCACTGCCTCAAGTTCTTAACTCGTGAGGTAAAGATTCAAGTACTTCCTGGGGTTGTTAGGACACTAAACAAACCTTGGGGTTGTTATTTGGTGAGCCAGCTCCAACTCAAAGCTCCAGCTCCCGTGGGAGAAGATGTTATTCGGGATAAAATCTTGCCTGCTTCTGCACCATCTGCACAATCCTTGCCGTGTCTGAGCCCGCTGTTGCAGCCCTTTTCACAGTCTGTCTCACTGAAGATCTTCCTGTTGGAGGCTGGCCTCTGCTTCACTAAGCGTGATGTTTTCCTCCAGTGACTGGTCCCTTCTGACAATATGTCTGAAGTAAATGAGACAAATTTCCAAGGTATATGAGACACAGTCTTACTATCTATGCTTCCGAGGAGCACTCTGGTTGTAATTCTTCCAGAACAGATCTGTTTGCTCTTTAAGAAGTTGCATGGTACACTCAGTATTCTTCTCCAGTACCACAATTCAAAGATGTCAGTTCTGTCTTCCTTATTCATTGTCCAGCTCTTGCATGTGTATGATGTGATTGAAAATAACAGGGCGTGGGTCAGGTGCACCTTAGTTTTCAAGGTGACATCTTCACTTTTCAATACTTTAAACAGGTCCTTTGCAGCAGATTTTGTCAATGCAATGTATCTTTTGATATCTTAATGGTTGCTTTCATGGGCGTTAATCGTGGAACCAAGTAAAACGAAATCTTTGACAACTGAAATTATTTCTCCACTTACCATGATGTTAGTTATTGGTCCACTTGTGAGGCTTTTTATTTTCTTGATGTTTAGGTGCAATCCACACTGAATGTTGTTTTTGTTGTTGTTGCTGGATGTCCTCAAGTTAATTCTAACTCATACTCAAGGCTGTAGACTTTGATCTTCATCACTAACTGTTTCGAATCCTCTTCCCTTCCAGAGAGCAAGGTTATGTTGTCTGCATAATGCAGGTTGTTAATGAGACTTCCTTCAACCCTGATGCCTCATTCTTCTTTGTATAGTCCAGCTTCTCTGATCATTTTCTCACCATAGATACTGAATGAACAAAGTGAAAGAATACACCCCTGACACACACCTTTCCTGACTTTAAACCATATAGAGTTCCCTGTTCTATTCACACAATGGCCTCTTGATCCATGTACAGATTCCTCATGAGCACAATTAAATGTCCTGGAATTCCCATTCTCTGCACAGCAATGGTCATAGGGCTTGAAAAGATTTAAATTTTAGTTTTATTCATTTAGCAACTATGTATTCAGCACCTAATATGTAAGAAGGTCAGCAAAAAAGAGGAACAACTTCAATGAAATGGATTGACGTGGCAGCTATTAACAATGGGCTCAAACATAGCGATAATTGTGAGGACAGGCAGGTTGTACATACGAAAGTCACGAGCTGGAACAGATTTGACAACACCTAACAACTGTATACTAGTCCCTGTTTCAAGTTCTGAGGAGTCAGCAATGCAGAAATCAGAAACAAATCCCTGTATGTAAGAACTGTATAAACTAGTAAGTGTATGATCACAGGTATATATTTTTGTGCCAGAAAAATACGATAGGGTTTTAGACAAAACCTTCAAGCATATAAATTATTGAGGAAAAAGGGAACTGGCTGTATAGTGTTTTAGATTTTCAGAAAATGCTCCAATAATAACAGAAAATTCTTTACATAGGAACATGGCACATCTTTCAGATTAAACAGGTTCTGAGACTTATGATAATGTGGGGAAATAGGACTTAATAATAAATCTTTTATGATTCTGAAGACCTAGCACTGCACCGAGATAACTCTTCTGTTGTGAGTTTTCACTCCCAATAAGAAAACTATGATGGGGGAAGCTAGGAGGGTCTGTCTCCATCTAGTGTTCAGTGTATTGTACTGATATTATTACTCTAAATTCAAAATATGTGCATCTCACTCAATTGCGGTGAAAAATAGCACTCACAAATGTTACTTTCTAAGCATTTCTACCAAATTTGACAAATACACACACAGAAGATATGTAATCTTAAAAACAGATACTTTGAAATATATGATTTGAGTACATTTTCAATATTCCATGAAGCCATTTCTTTGCTACATAAAACTAGATAGAAATTTGTGTAGCGAATGTAATTTCATAGTTTGTCTGGGTGCCTCACTCAAATTTTTAAAGGAAGCTACCTTGAAATGCTTGACTTTATTTTTCTATTAGGCAATTTGTTTCGATATCTACATAAATGGAGCTCTGGTGGGACAATGGTTAAGAGCTCAGCTGCTACACGAAACATCAGCACTCTGAATCCACCAGCCACGCCTTAGAAATCCTATGCCACAGTTCTACTCTGTCCTGTATGGTTGTTGTGAACTGTAATTTATTCAATGGCAATGGGTATATGTAGAACAATGCATACATTAGCATAGGTTCAAGGTGAATGGTGCTGGTTGGACTGATCTTAACTAACAGAATGTTATTGTCGTTGTAGTTGTTAAGTACCACTGAGTCACAGTGACCTTTTGTACAACAGAACAGAACACTGCCCTGTCCTGCACCATCCGCACAATCTGTGTCTCTCGTTAAATTGAAACTATTGCTTAGCAAATAAAGCTACTACTATCTCAGGGATCTCTTTGCCATTTTCTTTGCCAAATGTGTAAATCTTCACAATGGCTTCACTTTTCTTTTTCTGTACTCTATTCCAAGACAAAAGAGGAGATATAAAAGAATGTTATTGTTGTTGCCAGATGCCATAGAGTAGATTCCAACTCACAGTGAACCTGTGTGCAACAGAACAAAGCAGTGCCCAGTCCGGAGCCATGCCTGCGACTGTTGTTACGCTGGAGACCATTGTTGCAGCCCCTATGTCAATTCATCTCGTTGAAGCTCTTTCTCTTTTGAGCAGGCTCCGCACTCTGCCAAGCGTGATATTCTTCTCCAAGGACACATACTTCCTGACTACAAGTCCAAGTTTGTAAAATATAATCTCCCCATCCTTCCTTTTAAGGAGCACTCTGGTTGAACTTCTTCCATGACATGTCTGTTTATTCTTGTGGCAATCCACGGTAAATTCAATATTCTTCTCCAAGACTGCAATTTAAAGTTTCAATTCTTCTACTGTCTTCCTTATTCATTGTCCAGCTTTCGCATGGATATGATGCCACTAAAAACACCTTGGCTTGGGTTAGGTACACCTTAGTCTTCAAGATGACATCTTTGCTATTCAGCACATTAAAGAAAGGTCTTTTGCAGCAGATATTCCCAATGCAGTGCATCTTTGGATTTCATGACTGCTGTTACCACGGACATTGATTGTGGAACCAAACAAAATAAAATCTTTGACAATCTCAGACTTTTCTCTGTTTATTGTGATGTTGTTTATTGGTCCACTTGTGAGGATTTTTGGTTTCTTGATGTTGAGGTGTATTCTTTGTAGTTGTGTAGTCTTTGATCTTCATCAGTGTTTCAAGTCCTTTTCACTTTCAGCAAGCAAGGTTATGTCATCTGCAGAAGTCGGGTTGTTAATGGGTCCTTGTCCAATCCTGATGCCCTGATCTTCTTCATATAGTCCACTTCTTAAATTATTTGCCCAGCATACAGATAGAATAGACATGGTGAAAGAATATAATCTTGGCACACTTCTTTCTGACTTTAAACCATGCAATGTCCCCTTGTTCTGTTTGAATGTCTGCCTGTTGATCCATTTATAGATCCCTCACGAGCACAATTAAGTGTTTTGGAATTCTCATTCTTCACAAAGTTATCCATAATTTGTTGTGATCCACAGTCAAATGAATTTGTAGATCAGTGAAAACACAGGTAAATATCTTCCTGGTAGTCTCTGCTTTCAGCCAAAATCCAACTGACATCAGCAATAATATCCCTGGTTCCACATTCTATTCTGTATCTGGACCAAATTTCTGGTAATTCCTTGTGTCAATATACTGCTGCAGCCATTTCTGAATGATCTTCAGCACATTTTTACTTAGATGTGACAATGATATTGTTTGATAATTTATGTATTTGGTTGGATCACCTTTCTTGAGAATAGACATAAATATGAATCTCTTCCTGTTGGTAGGCCAGGTAGCCTTCTTTCAAGTTTCTTGGCGTGGATGAGTCAGCACTTCCAGAGCTCCAGAGCTCCATCTGTTTGTTGAAATATCTCAGTTGATAGTCCATAAATTTTTGGAGCTTTCTTTCTTTTTTTTTTTTTGTCAATACTTTCAATGCATCTTGAGCTCCTGCTTATATGCTATCTCTTGAAATAGTTTAACATCAACTACCTCTTTCTGGTGTAATGACTTTGTACATTCCTTCCGTCTTTTTTTGATGATTCCCGCATCAGTTTATATTTTCCCTGTAGAATTCTTCGTGATTGCATCTCAACACTTGAATTTTTTCTTCAGTTCTTTCAGCTTGACAAATGCAGAGCATGTTGTTCCCTTTTGGTTTTCTGTCCCCAGCTCTTTTCACACGTCACTGTGGTACTAATTTTGTACTAACTGGAGATCATGAGCTCTCTGGTACCATTTCTACCTCCAAGGCTATATTTTTCAACTACTGATCTTTCTTTTTTTTCCAATTTTTCACATTCCAATTACCAGTAATTATCAATATTTCTTGATTGCATGTTCCCAGACTGCAGAACGTGGGAAAAAAATCTTCCATTTTTTCATCTTGGCCCTTAGTGGTTAATGTGCAAATTCATAATGATCATATTAACTGATCTTTCATGTAGGTATATGGATATTATCCTGTCACTGACAGCAGTATACTTCAGAAATGCTCTTTTTGACAATGAATGACAAGTTCTCTAATTTCTTTTAAGAAAGCCATGTCAGCCTTGCCTTAGAAACATTTTCTCCTGTTTCCCTTCACCTGGTATGGTAGCCAGTCTCCATAGACAGTCCACCAAGTCACTGTCTTGTAATCTTGTAGAATGACCTTGTAATCTCTTCCACTTGAATCTGGGCTTTTCTTTAATGATTCACTTGGAACCACCAGAATGCTGAAGAAATGATGCTGTCTGATATCTGAGACTTGGTCATAAAAGAATTTCATCTGGGTCTCTTGAAGCTCTCACTCTCAGAACCCTGAACAGCCATGAAAGAAATCCAGCTATCATGAGACTGTTATGCTGGAAAAGCCACAATAGGTGTTCCAGTTGATATTACCAGCTGAGCCCCAGTCTCTAGGCATTCTCAGCAAGGTAACAGACATGCGAGTGATGCCATCTTAACCTTTGGAACTATATTAATCCTCTAGCTGAACACTACCAATAGGCCTCAGTCAATGCCTGTTTACTCTTGTGTGTATTTTCCTCTGCACTTAATGTGAGCGAGGTTCATGTCTGAATTGAACATCCTTCTACTTTCCAAATCAACAGTGCCTGGTATTGTTGTTGTTAGTTGTTGTAGAATCAATTCTGACAGATAGCAACCATGTGTTACAGAATAGAATGTCTCCATAAATTTTCTTGACAGTTATCTCAACAAAAGCGATCACCAGGTCTTTTCATCTGAAGTACTACAGGGTGGGTGTGTAGACAATAAACAAGCATGAACCACTGAATTAATAAATGACTTTCTTATGCAGATAAATCTTGATCTGTTATTCCTTCAAGAAGCCCCTTAACTGTTATGCTGTTTGACAGTCAGCTTCCAGTAAAGGCAGTTACACAGATCACATCTAAGCAAAATATAAGAGGAGCACATGTTGTACGAGCCAGTTTTAAGGTGGAATGGAGTTGATTCCAACACATAGGTGACCCTACAGAGTGAAACACTGCCCAGTCCTGCATCATCCTCACAACTGTTCATATGCTTAAGCCCATTGTTGAAGCCAGGGTCTCCTTTTTTTTTTTTCTTTGCTATCAAACATGATATCCTTCTCCAGTGACCAGTCCATCCTGATAACGTGCCCAAAATGCATAAGCCAAAGTATTATCATTCTTGCTTCTAAGGAGCATTCTGAATGTATTTATTCTGACACAGATTTATTCATTCTTCTGGCAGTCCACGGTTTGGTCAATATGCTTTGCCAATGCCATGACTCAAGGCATGAATTCTTCTTCAATCTTCCTTATTTGTTGTCCAGCTACCACATGAATTTGAGGCCGTTGGAAACACCATTACCTGGGACAGATGCACCTAGGCTTCAAGGTAACATCTTTGCTTTTCACCAGTTTAAAGAGGACTGTTTCAGCATGTTTCTAGTGCAATGTGTTGTTTAATTTCCCAACTGCTCTTCCACGGCTGTGGATTTTTTCTCTTTTTATCAAGACGTTCCTTTATTGGTCCATTTGTAAGGAGTTTTGTCCTATGTGGTCCTTGATTTTCATTTCTGTGCTTTCAGCAAGCTTAATGCAGGTTGTTAATGAGTCCTCCTCCAATTCTGATATTCTTCTTTATATAGTCCATCTTCTCAGATTATTTGCTCAGCATACAGATTGAGTATGGATGGTGAAAGGTTGCAACCCTGACGTATGCCTTTCCTGGCTCTAAACTACCCAGTATCCCCTTGTTCTGGCAGAATGACTGCCTCTTGATCTATGCACAAGTTCCTCACGAGCACAGTTGTTTTGGAATTCCTGTTCTTTGCAATGTTATCCATGATTTGTTATGATCTACCCAGTTGAATGCATTTTCATAATCAGGAAAACACAAGTAAACATCTTTCTGGTATTCTCTGCTTTCAGCCAGGATCCTTCTGACATCAATAAAGATATCCTTTGTTCCACATCCTCTTCTGAATCCAACTTGAATTTCTGGCAATTCTCTGTCCATATACTGCTGAAACCACTTTTGAATGAACATCGGCAAAATTTTACATGAATGTAATATTAACGATATTGGTGTATAATTTCCACATTCTGTTGTACCACCTCTCTTTGGAATAGACACAAATATGGATGTCTTCCAGTTGCTTGGCCGGGAAGCAGTCTTCTGATTTTCTTGGCATAGAGTACCTCCAGCTCTTCCTCCTTGAGATGTTTTTCGAAACATCTCAGTTGGTACTCCCTCAGTTCCTGGAGTTTTGTATTTAGTCTATGACTTCAGTGCAGCTTGGACTTCTTCATTCAATACCACCATTTCCTGATCATATGCAATGTCTTGAAATGGTTGAATGTTGACCAATTCATTTTGCATTGTAACTCAACATTCCGTGCATCTTATTTTGAAGATTCCTGCATTATTCAATTTTTTCTCCACTAATACAAATCCATTGCTATTGCATCAATTACTAACTCACAGCAAGATTGCAAGATAGGGTAAAATTGCCCTATAGAGTTTCCAAGACAGCCTGAGTTTTATTCGAACTGCCAATTTTGGGGGAAGCAGCCATAACCCTTAACCACTTTGTGGACAGAATTTCTGTTACAGCCTTCAATATAGCAACTTGAAGCCTAAATTTTTCTTCAGTTCTTCCAGTTTGAGAAGTGCCAAGTATGTTCTTCCATTTTACTTGTTTTCTGACTCCAAGTCTTTGCATATTTCATTATAATATTTTACTTTGTCTTCTTGAACTGCCCTTATAAATCTTCTATCCATCTCTTTTATTTCATCATTTCTTCCATTAGCTTCAGCTGTTGTACATCCAAGGACAAGTTTCAGAATTCCTTTGACTTCCATTCTGATGTTTTCTTTCCCTTTTTAATGACTTCTTGCATGCTTCACATATGATGTTTTTGATGTTATTCCACAGTTCATTTAGTTGTCAGTAACTGGAATTCAGTACATCTTATTTATTCTTTAAGTGGCCTCTAAATTCATGTGGGATATACTCAAGGTCATACTTTGACCCTCATGGACTTGCACTAATTTTCTTGAACAACTGATGGTCTGTTCTGCAGCTGGCCCCAGGCTTTTTCTGGCTGATACTGAGCTTTCCACTGACGTGGTTGATTTAATTCTCATGTTTTTCATCTGGTAAGGTCCACTTAAAAAAAAAAAAAACAAACCCATTGCTGTTGAGTCAATTTCAACTCATAGTGAGCCCATAGGACAGAGTAGAACTTCCCCATACAGTTCCCAAGGAGCACTTGGTGGATTTGAACTGCCAACCTTTTGGTTAGCAGTCATAGCACTTAACCACTTTGTCACCAGGATTTCCACTTGCCAGCCAAGCCAAGTGCCGTCAAGTCCGATCCAACTCATTAAGGTCCACTTAAACCACCCAAATTATTAAAATACATAGAGAATTAGGAAATAGATCTGGGAAGTGAGTGTTTCTTTTCCAAATATTCACTGAACTCCATTGTTATTGGTTTTGAACAAATGTTGACTAGTCTTGGATTAGTGCTATTCTCATAGCTTTCATGGGTAATATAGAGAATTTGAGCTATGAAGGTTCACGATCTGTGTATTCTAAATGAAGAAAAACATCTTCTCATACCCTATAAATAAGGCCTCTGCAAATGCTCACACAAACAAGTTCACTTTGCAGTAGTAAAACTATCACAAATATGTCCAAACTGAAAATATACAACTAGGAAAATTTTACAAGACACAGATGTCACGTAAGGCAGTGAGTAGAGCCAAATGACCCAAAGGATGTAATGGGCATGAATTTTAAAAAATTAATAAGGACTCAGAGAACATGAAACAGGCACACACAATATGATGATCCTCACTATTATGTCATTTGGTGGATTTCCAGAGTCTTTTGGTATGTGGACTATGTTTCCACAGGCATCTGACCCTATCTGAAGGATTGCCAAGAAAGAAACCAAAAATATTCCCAGGTCCTCTAGTCTGCAGCCATCGCTGACACGAGCTTTGGTTGATCTCGTAACTTTTGATAGTTGTTTATAATTTCTTGTAAGACCTACCTCAGTGCTCTTTATCATTTTTATTCTGAGGAGGCATTCTGAGACAAATTGTATTACAACTTCCACCACACATAGCAGCCCCTGGACACTGATTTCATTGTAGCATTCTTTGGGGAATGAAATGTCACCCCATTTAGAGTTCAGTTTTTTCCTACAACATATTCCTTACAAACAATTTCTCATAAAAGCAGACTCAAGTAGGGGTACACACTGGATCAATGTGATTTAACACATTTTTCTGAAGTGCTGTGAAATATATTACATTTATTATAATTATAAACATTTAATATTATAATTATTATTTACATGTCATAAATTATTTTTCTGCTTGCTTTTAAGATCTTAACTGACAATTACATGTTATCTTGTGTAAACACTATCCAAGAGTACACATAGGAGGGAAAACTGCACCGAAGACAATGTTACATAACTTGTGGCAGAGCTGGATATACCTCCTGATGTTTTTTATAGTTCTACTTGACACTTTATTTACTTTTGCATGGGACACAAATAGTCCAGTTCCTCAACCACATTCAAAAAAATCTCTTGCAGGGGAAATATAATGTGTCAATCATGTCTCAAATAACTAAATTCAATTAATGGAGATTGCCTATTTCTTGAAAGATTTGATTTGCCCTCTAATGACACAGCAAGAAATAAAAAGTAGTTCCAAAAAATGGAAACCAAGAATGACTAGATTTTTCCCAATGTTTATGTCTCCCAATCACATATAGCATTCTTACTTCTTGCCAAGTGGGAAAAAATCAGCTAGGAATAAAATGACTGAGATTCAGGAACATTTAGAATTAAGAAAGGTTTTCTTGTTTTCCTTTCCCTGGGAAAACTAGAAGCAAGAAAGCAAACTTGTAGAAAGCAGAAAATATGGAGGATAAGGGATAAATTGGGAAGAGACAAAGAAAAAAGTAGTAAGAGTGTTTTAAGAGAACCAGATGTTCATTATTTGAGTAATCATTTGAGGAAAACTGGAACAGTTTCACTTAGCACATCTCCCTGCCCTGTTTTGCTCTACCAATTATGTCTCTCCAGCCAATCAATCCTTAAAAAAAGTCAAGTCAACTCCAATTCATGGAGACCCCATGTGTTTCAAAGTCGAACTGTGTTCCATAGGATTTTCAAAGGCTGAATTTTGGGAAATAGATTGGCTGATCTTTCTTCCAAAGTGCCTTTGGGGAAGCTAAAACCTCCAACTTCTCCACTAGAAGTCCAGCCCACTAACCATTTTCAGCATCCAAGGATGCTCAATCCTTTCAGTAAGAAATATTCTTATGATCCAAAAGATTTCTTGTGGGATATATAAGGTAAAAACATAGTGGATTAAGATCTAAAGGGTAAATCAATTTCTCATGTAAAAATAGCAGCGATGTTTTCCCAAGAGATTTTTTTTCTTGATTATGTCCCGACTACATAACATTTCTATTGTCTTTCTGAACTTAGATATCAAACAAAACGGCAGTCAGCAGGTCCTACTGCAGCATGGTAAGGGTAACTCCACCAATACAGATGCTTTATGTCCTAGGAGCAACACTTGTTTCTCTCACACTTCATTGTTAAACCACCTATTAAAATCCATTTATTACTAAATCTTTCTTTTTAATATTTTTGAGGTTACATGTTTTCACTAATGATGGCATACTGATGGAAAGGTCAATTCAGAGTTTTTTATATGAGTTGTAAGTTTTGAGACGTATGATCTTCTACCACAAGCCGCCAATAAGACAAGTGGCACTGTGGTGTCACTGATCTGTGGTATGGCAATATACCAATAAGGACTAAATACATAATTTGTTGCAAGTTGCTTTTCCATTTGGTTACATAGAGAATACCTGATTTCCCAAATATGACACAGAAAAACTAAAACACACTCAATAGGGGTTCCTAAATGTCACACAGGAAAGCTATAATCGAGTTTGCAAGGCTTATCTCACAGAAATAAGGGGGGGGGGTAGTTATGAGGAAACAAAAGATTATAAAACTAACATATCCAGGATGTTAGAATGCTCAACTAGGATGCTCAACGTACACAAGAATGAGGCTCCAACTCCAGTTGGCTGAGCTTCACGCATTTCAAAAAGGACCCACCTTGACACTAAATGTACTGGGACCAGAATAACATACTACATGTGAAGTCTAGAGGCATAAAAATTGGCTGCAGTATCATTACACCAATTATAATGAAAGAGTTTAAGATATTCTTACCCTGAGACCAGGGAAGCTGAGCACAGAACTGTATCTTGAGAACAAGAAGACTGTCAGATAAAATTGATGTCTTCCTTGGAGGTGAAGTAAGGAAAGACATACAGATTCATAGGCATATATTTCTATGCTTGAGCATTATATTTTGGTTTAAGGGCTCTTAACATAGTTGCTATGAGGCAAAATTGACTCAGTGGCAGTGGGTTTCATTTTGGTTTGGTAAAAATGCTGAAACATGTCTGCAAAAATCTCCAAAGTTCATGGCAATAAACTAAAGAAAACAAATCCACTGCCGTTGAATCAATTTCAACTCGTAACCAATGCTATACTACCAAAATGTCAATACTATTAAGGAACTGTATCCAAGATTAAACATCAAAATGTCAGGAATCAGTGGACCATGAAAGATTAAAATATTTCCATAGATGGTAATGTAGCACAAATTTCACAGGATCTCAAATCAATTTAACCTGAGAAGGAATGCTAAGACTCCAAATCCTTTCACTTATCCTTTACTGACTAGCATAGTACAGTTGAAGGCAGCTATTGGGATAGTTAACATAACACATATATTTTCTTTCTGGAATTCTTTCCCACATTTCCAGAATAATCACAAACATCACAAAATATTGGGTAATCACGGTATCAATTTGTCTTTCATAATTAAGAAATTCAACAAAATCTTTTGAATGGATAGCTCCATGCAAATTGAGTGTAGCTACATACTCACCACTACCCATTGTTATCGAGTTGATGCCAACTCATAGAAACCCTATGGTACAGAGTAGAACCGCCCCACAGAGCTTCCAAGGCACACCTGGTGCTTTTGAACTGCTGACCTTTTCATTAGCAGCTGTAGCACTTAACCACTATGCAACCAGGGTTCCTGTAGCTACATAGGGAGTTAAATTTATAATGAATTGAAAACAGACATACATATAGCCTATTTATGTATAATGTTATTTTTTCAATAATTTATTAAATACAAACTGATATTTCAAAGTGAAGAGCAAAAGAAATCTTGAAAAACAAAAAGGAAATCCCGGACTTTTAAATAGTGAGTGTTTGGGGTTGGTTAATTGGCTAGCTGGCTCGTTGGCCGGTTGATTGGTTGGTCGCTTTTTGCTATCCATTTCAGTCTTTTCTTTCTTTCCCGTTTTTGTTTTTCAATGACCTTTTGCTTTCTTCATGTTTGATACCCTTGATATTATCACACAACTTGTTTGGTCTTCAATCATTGCTGTTTAATGTGTTAAATTTATTGCCTCTGAATTCAGGTGGGATATACTCAAGGTCATAATCTTGTTCTTATGGACTTGGTCTAATTTTTTCAACTTCAATTTGAACTTGTATGTGATTAACTGATGATCTCTTCTACAGACTGCCCCTGGCCTTGTTCTGACTGTTGATACTGACTACTCCTTCATCTCTTTTCATAAATGTAATAGATTTTATTCCTGTGTATTTCATCTGCCGAGTTTCACATGTGTACGGTCAGTATTTGTGTCACTGAAAAAAAAGATGTTTGTAATGAATAAGCTAGTGATCTTATGAAATTCTATCATGATCTCTCTGATGTTGTTTCTTTGATGTATTTAGATGCTCCAGTATTGGGAGTATAAATATTTAATGTTATTAAATCCTGCTTGTGTATTGAACCTTTAAGCAGTAAATAGAGACCATCCTTGTTCACGATGGTGGATTTTGCATTAAAATCCATTTTATCTGAGATTAGTATTCCCACACTTGTTCTTCTTTGTATATTGTTAGCTTGGTCTACATTATTCCATCCCTTAACTCTCAATGTGTTCATATCTTTAAGTCTAAAATGACTGAGTTTGTTATAAGCAACATACAGACGACTTGTCTTTTGATCCAAGATGTCACCATTGTCTCTTTATTGGAGCATTCAGTCCATTTACATTCAGTGTAATTATTGATAGGTATGTGTTTAGTGCTGTCATTTTGATGTATTTATTTTTGTGTTGGTGTATTTTCTGTTGTTCTTAATTTTCTGTTCTGGGTCATTCTTCTTTATGTGATGATTCTGATGTTGCTTCTGACATCAAGGCTCTATTTTCCAACTACTGATCTTCTTTGATTCCTTACACACTCAATCACCGATAACTATCAATGCATCTTGACTGTGTGTTTGATTAAATTTAGAATACATAAGTTGGTAAAAATGGTCAGTTCCTTCATTTTTGGCCTTAATGGTTGATGTGAAATTTTGAATAACAGTCTTACTAACTGGTCTTTCTCGTAAGCTATGGATATTACTCTATGGCTCACAGCATGGTAACTCAGGAAAGATCTTGAAATATTCCTTTTGACAAAGAATGCAACGTCATTTCTCTTCAATTTGTTATTCCTGCAAGGTAGACCGTGTTGACACGTTTTCAAATTCACTGATCCTGTCTTCAGCTATGCCCAGTCTGTTACTAAGCCAATCATATAAACTCTTCATTTCTAATATTATATTTTCAGTTCTATAATCTCCATTTCCTTCCATGTTACAGTTTTCATTTTTTTATAAAAATGTCCTGTCTGTTCAAACACACTGTTTATTTTTTTCACTAGACTCTTTAACATACTTGTCAGACTCATTTTCTAAAGGTCTTGTCCAATATTCTAATATCTAGAATATTTGAATCTTTTCATTGATTCTTCCTTTTGTTTGCTTGCTTTAGATAATATTTCCTAGTTTACTCGCCTGTCTCAGAATTTTCCTTGCTTTCTGTACATGCTGTATTACTATCTCTTTTAAGTTATACTTTTGCTTGATCCACAAGTTTTGTTTCTTTATTCACTGTGACTCCTTTTGGCTCTCTGTTTTTTCCTTTGTTAATTAGCATGTCATGATAGTGTTTTCTTTAACAATCAGCAAAGTATGAGATCACAATAGTCAGAGAAATTGTTATGGGCAAACTAAATTGTTTTGATCAGTAGAGAGGAAAGGTGAGATAGTTCTTGGCAGACAGAGTAAAAGAAATGAAGAGAAAATAAAAATTAAATATGGAATTTTCAGGTCTATAAGGAGATGCACATGATAAGAGCAAAAGTTACATGAGGTCAAGAAAATAACAATGAAATTTGTTTTTTTCAATTATATTTCCTTATGATTTAGTGATGTAATACAACAGACTATATTATCTCAGCACTTCCACACAGAGAAATAGCAATAATATCTTCAGCCCTAATATCTTTATATTTGAACTTCCATGCTTGATAATCTACTCAAAAGACAATTGGCCTTTACCCAATTTTACTGGACTTTTCCTCACTGTGCTAGATTAATTTTCATCTCTAATATGTCAAAACAAATGGTAAGTGAAAAAAATGTATTTTCAACCAAATGACTGCTTCATCTTTGACTTAACAACCAGTATGAACAATTTTTTAGTGGATCTATTAATTTATCAAATCTAACAAGCAATAGAGTTGAAATAATTAGAATAGCTATGTAAATAGAAGTGAATACTGGGACCCAAACTGGTAATTATCATTTTTCATTTTCTCTACCACTAAGCTAGAATCTGTTTTCTCTTCCACAAGTTGACTTTTAAATTCTCAACTCTGCTGAACTTCTAACACATCCAGAACTACAGCAGTATTCTACAAATAACAAATAATAATCACAAAAAGTGTCTGCTCTGTGGTAAAACAAATTCCTGACAGGCTCCTCCCTAAATAAAAATAAATGGAATGACTCCCATAAAATTCATGTGGTCCACACAGAAATAGTTGGACTGCATGAAGACCTCAAAAATGTCTGGTTAAAAACACAAGAACCACACTAGGATAAACTTCCTATTGATGAAATCCCTCAGATCATGGAATTTACATCAAGGGAAGTGGTGGGAAGCTTATCACTGGAACCTTTGAAAAACACACTGTACAAAATACTAAGCTCTAAAAATAGCAATCACATATATGTGGAGACAGGGCAAAACTTAGCCTTATCTCCAAATACTGAGTTTCTCAGAGGCTCATATGACACTCATATTTTTACCTCATATCCAAAGCTGGTTTTGTTTTCCGTTCTGAATTATGTAGGCGTACTTAAAACTCAGAAGTTAGTTCTGAGTTTTAAGTTCAGCATCTCTGACCATTGGATTATTAACAGTCAGGGAAGTGAAATTAAAGTGTTCTTTTGTAGAATTCACTGTCTCTAAATCCAAGGAGCTCAGTAGTGTCCTCAGCACTGGTGGTGAAATTCTGTTTCTCCTCACAATCCAGTCTACCTTGAGGGGCCCCTGTTTGTGAGAGGGCTGACTAGGAAACAGCTTATTTCTGCAGTCTTGAAAGGGAGGGAAGTTAATCATGTTTCCTAGGGATGGAACTCCTCCCCTATTCTTCATTAATTTCATCCTATTCCTGATATGATAAGAAGCCAGTACAAATATTTGTTGTTAGTTGACATCAAGTCGATGCTAACTCATGGTGACCCCGTGTACAATAGACCAAAATGCTGCCAAGTTTCACACCATCTTTATGATTGCCAGTATAATTGAGTCTATTGTTGTCTCGTAAACTAGAGGACTCACCTTTTGACACTATGTTGGATGATATTCTGTTGTGATCAATAGAGTTTTCATTCATTAAATTTTGAAAGTAGATTATCAGGCCTTCTTAGTTAGAGACTTCAGCAGAGACTTAGTGGGACTAAGTCCTAGAGGACATTTTGGTTAGCAGGCATAGCTCTTAGCCACTACGCCACCAGGTTTTCCAACGTGAATTTAATCAGGACTCTTTAAATACAAAAAAGTGTGACCAAGAGGTAAGCAGTTCAAATCCACCAAACGCTCCTTGGAAACTTCTATGAGACAGTTATACTCTGACCTATAGGGTCTCTATGAGTTGGATCTGACTCAATGGCACTTAACAACAACAGGTGACATTTAACTTGGAATAATTTTCACAATCTACTATGAAAGTGAAAATATAACTTTGAAAAAGGAGATAATAGTAATGAGTGCAATAAAGGGACTACAACTGAATAGTGATCCCATGCTTAAATGTAGGACATAATGTTTTATGTTCTTGCAGTTATTTGACCAAGAAACTTCTACTCTTTCAGGATGTTTCTACTAACTAGACTATAGAGTTTCTATAAGAAACCTGTGAGTTAGGAATACCTCCTATCCACCAGTTTTCTGTCAGTTTTAATGCATGTACTCAAGATGAACTGATCACTCCTGGTGACTGGAATGTGAAAGTTGGAAGCAAAGAAAGATCAGTAGCTGGAAAATACAGCATTGATGATAGAAATGATAATGGAGATCATGCGATAGAATTTTGCAGGACTTCCTCACCCCAAATACCTTTTTTTTCAACAATATAAATAAATGGTGACTACAACAATATAAATAAATGGTGACTATACGTGTGGACCTTGCCAGATGGATTACACAGGAATCAAATCCACTACATCTATAGAAAGAGATAAAAGAGAAGCTTAATATCATTAGCCAGAATACAGCCAGGGGTTGACTGCAGAACAGATCATCGAGAACATATACATGAATTCAAGTTGAAGTTGAAGAAAATTAAAACAAGTCTGCAAGACCCAACATATGACCTTGAGTATATCCTTACCTTACCTCATGCACTGCCATCGAGTCGATTCTGAATCACAGCAGCTCTATAAGACAGGGTCTAACTGCTCCATAGAGTTTCCTAGGAGCATCTGGTGGATTTGAACTGTCAACATTTTGGTTAGCAGGCATAGCACTTAACCACTGTACCACCAGGGTTTCCAACTTGAATTTAATCAGGACTCTTTAAATACAAAAACTGTATGAAGCATTTCTATGAAAGAGTATGGTTTGTCTTACAATGTACAAGTTAATCAATCATAAGATAGTCATGGCCTTATTTCTATGGAGGGAAAATTTGACAGAATTTTACTTTGCACTTAGTTGTACAGTTCAACCTACTTTGTGTGATTTGAGTGTTTTGCGTATGTTCATGTGGTTAGCATGTGATTCTCTCCAAAGCCTGTCTACTGTGGTTATGGGTCACTGATGTGGTTCTTAGTTGTTCACAAGATATTTATAAAACCTGGATGCAATTTATGTATCACTGATGTGATCTGCACATGTCTTAAAGAAACTTTTTTCATTTGTTTTTCTTTAAGGAGGGACTTATTTGAAATTCTTTACAGGATTTGGGGTTTTCTGCAGGTTCACTTCATTAACAGGAACAACCCTCTCGTATTAGGAAAGGAGGAACTACAGTCACTGATGGCAGGTTGACAAAGCTCCTCTGTCCCTGAAGTAATTTTATTATATGACTACTGACTTCTGCCAAGAAGTCTGAGACCACCTACCCACACTGTGCAAAACACAGCTGAGATCTGCCTTTGTGACCCAGACGTACGCTGTCTCAACTGCTCTCTGTACTGAAGCAAAACATCTTAGCTCAGGCCAGAGGAAAACAAGCACTTTTTACCCCCACTTTTTCTGTGGGAAAGATGAGTTGAAACCAAAATTAACATATTTGAAAAATCTAGTTAAAAAACAGAACAGATTTTAAAAGAGTCATTCCTTTGCCCATTGGTATGCTACTTGAAGGAGTCTTACAAAGAAAACTTCTGTTGGAGTGGAAAATACTGAAGGAAACCCATGTTATGTGAGACTTTAATTCCCTGGAGCAGGGAAAAGTGAAAGAATAAGATCCCTGTACTCCTGGACTGTTTTCACAAGTTACCCAAGGGAGTTTATGCAATTGGTTTTAAACCATGTCATTAAGACCCCCCTTCATCTGCTTGATATGTTAATACAACTTGAAACTAATTATACAAAGCAGGAGTATTATATTATAAGCAATATGCTTCTGATGCCAGATAGATACACAAAGAAGACAGAAGGGAAGGAGAATTGACTTTTTTTTTGTTATTTTTTTTAATGTTTATTCACTGGTTGTACATCTACACTCTTAAACCAACAATCCTTATTACAGTTTCATTGAATCAACAATGTAATATGATTTATATCTTAATGTTTTCTTCTTGCAAGGAATACATTTGGCGTAAGATATCTGATTTTACACAATGGACTCACACACCCTGGGCCAATCTTGTAAAACGGTTGGCTGACTTAACTAATGTAATCCCCATGTATAGTCTCCTTTGTTTTTTAATCACTAAATTACTGGCCAGTTCAATTTGAAACAATAACAAAAAGAAAATTGCTGAACCACTTGGTATTTTGCATTACGGACTCTCCCTTTCCACTTAAAATAGAGGTCAGTTTCTATCAGACTAAACAAAACAAGATGATTTAATAGACTGGACTTTTTCTAGGTTTTTGGAATGTGACTCACATTAAGAAATGTCTCTTATATCAGAACCCACATACATGAAATCTGAAATGTGTGTGTCACGAAGCAATACTCAGCCTTATTTCATGTGATACTTTTCAATGTGTTCTTTAGAAGCGAGGATGGCAAAACTTGGTCTCGTGTTCTTTGGACATGTCATCAGCAGTGACCATCCCCTGGAGAAGGACATCATGCTTGGTGGTATGGGTTGAACTGTGTCCCCTCAAAATATATGTTAATTTGGCTAGGCTATAATTCCCAGTATTATATGATTGCCCTCCATTTTGTGATCTAATTATCCTATATATTGTAAATAATAACTTCTATGATGTTAATGAAGCAAAATTAGGGACAATTACATTAATGAAGTAGGACACAATCTATAAGATTAGGTTATATTTTAAATCAATCTGCTATGAGACATAAAACAGAGAAATGAGCAGAGAGGAGAGGAACCTTAATACCACCAATTCAAAAGAACCAGGAGCAGAGAATGTCCTATAGACCAGTGATTCCTGTGCTCCTAGACCAGGGAAAGATTGAGGAGACTGAACATTGGTTGAGGACCTTTGCCAGAGCCAGTAGAGAAAGAAAGTCTTCAACTAGAGCTGGAACCCTGAGTCTGGACTTTCAGTCTCCTAAATTGTGAGAAAATAGATTTCTGTTTGCCAATACCATCCATCTGTGATATTTCTGTTACAGTTGTGCTAGATAACTAAGACAGAATTTAATACCAGGAGGGCAGTGTGCTGCTCTAACAGATACTTAAAATGTGAAATCAGTTTTGAAACTATGCGAAGATAGAAGCTAGGAGAGTTTTAAGGAGCCTAGTAATAACAGCCAGGAAATTTTGGTGGTGCTGTGGTTAAGAGCTGTGGCTGCTAATCAGAAGATCAGCAGTTCATACCCACTAGGTGCTCCTTGGAAGCTCTGTGAGGCAGTTCTCCTCTGTCTTGTAAGGTGACTATGAGTCAGAATTGACTCAACATCATTTTTTTTGTAATGGGATAGTAAAAGCCTAGATTGCCTTGAAGAGAATGTTGATAGAATTATTAACATCAAAGACAATTATGGTGAAGTCTTAAAAGGGAGTGTGGAGAGATCTATCCCTGGAGACAGTACAGATGGCAAAAAGTAGTGGCAGTGAATGGTGGCAGCAGAACCAAGAGACCAGTACACGATGGGATGGAAGCTGACCCGTGGTGCGAGAGAGATGAGCACTTTGGGGCAGGAGGCTGTCTGGTGCAGTTGGATATTAAGTACTCATCAAGGGAATTAAGGGCTCTGTAACACTTGCCCATGCAGCACAGAGGCTAGACTGGCACAAGGAGGCTGAGGGGGCTGAAAGGCCAAGAAACTGGGAAATGGAAGCTGAAAAGACAGAGAATACAAGAAACAGTGCTTTTGTCTCAAGGGGCGAGGCTATGGCCACTAGAGTCTCAAAGGTGAGCCCACAACCACTGGGGTCTCAAGGGGTGGAGCCACAGCTTTCTAGGTTTCAAAAAAGTCAGAGCTTCACAAACTTGATTCCAGAGTATAGCGCTGCCATTCACAAGTGCCAGCCAATGGGATCAGATCAGCTGCACAATGGTGAAGGAGCACAGCTTCCATGCCCAAGGGACAGAAGAATAGTATCTGCCATGGCTGCGGTGGTAGGGTCACTATTCTGACGGACTAGGGGAATGGGGCTGCCCAAATGAAGGGCAGCACAGTTCCCATTCTAGTGAGCCTGGGAGGTGGAGCTGAAGCCCAGTGCTGAGAGGCCTCCAGCCAGAATCTGAAGAATGTGGCCAACACCCAGTCTGGAGGGCAGGGCCATTGCCTAAATGGTCTCAGAGAACAGAGGATTATTTTCAAGGCTTGAGAGTTAATGTGACGTGTTCTCCTGGATTTGGGACCTACTTGGTACCTTGTTATTCTTTCTGTCTCTCCAGTGTCTTGTATCTGAAATGGAAGTGTCTGCTTTGTGATTCTTCCACCATTGTACTTTGGAAGTATTCTACATTTCATAGATGAAAGGAAATTTTGCCCCAGGATAGAATTTACACTTGGAGTTGATTTAAGACTTTTGGAGTGAAATGATGGAAAGAATGTGTTTTGCGTGTGTCAAGAAAATGAATTTGAGGGGCCAAAGAGTATAATGCTATGGACTAAATTATGTTCCCTTAAAATGTGTGTCAACTTGGAGAGATGATGACTCCCAGTATTGCATAGTTCTCCTCTGTTTTGTGATCTGACTCTATGTGTGGTAAATCTTAAGTCCTGTGATGTTAATGATATAGCATTAAAGGCAGTTATGCTAATAAAGCAGGATATCATCTGTAGGATTAATTTGTATTTTGGGTCAGTCTCTTCTGAGATATAAGAGAGAGAAATTAGCAAAGAAGAGTGAGACCTCGTTGCCACTAGTCAAGAACAGCCAGGGGTGGGATATGTTCTTTGGACCCAGGTCCCTGCACTGAGAAGCTCCTGTACCAAGGGAAGGTTGATGATAAGGACCTTCCCCTAGAGCTAGCAGAAACTGAAAGCATTCCGTTAGAGCCAGCACCCTGATTTAAGACTTCTGTTGTTACTGTTATGTGTCTTCAAGTTGGTTGCAACTCATTGTAATCCTATGTGCAATAGAATGAAACAAGGCCTGGTCCTGCACCATGCCCATAATTGTTATGCATGAGCCTATTTTTGCAGCCCCTATGTCAGTTCATCTAACTGAACGTCTTCCTCTTTTTCACTGACATTCTACTTTATCAAGCATGATATCCTTCTCCAAGGACTAATTCCTCCTGACAACATGTGCCAAGTACGTAGAATGTGGTCTCACTGTCCTTGCTTTTAAGGAGCACTCTGGTTGTATTTCTTCCAAGATAGACCTGTATCTTCTTTTGGCAATCCATGGTATGTTCAATATTCTTCCCTAGCCCCACAGTTCTAAGACATCAATTCTTCTTCTGTCTTCCTTATTCATTGTCCAGTTTTCACATGTGTGTGATGTGGTTGAAAATGGCATGATTTGGGTCAGATGCATCTTAGTCTTCAAAGAGACATCTTTGCTTTTCAACACTTTAAAGAACTTTCGCAGCATCTTTGCCCAATACAATGCATGCTTCATTTTTTGATTTCTTAACTACTGCTTCCATGGACATTGATTGTGGATCCAAGCAAAGTGAAATCCTTGACAACCTCAACCTCTTCTCCATTGATCATGATGTTGCTTATTGGTCAGACTTCTAGTCTTGAGTACCTTTGGGCAGTAGGCTGTCTGGTGCAGTGTTAGGAATAAATTTGTTTGCAAAGACCATCTTTTTGTGATATTCATGTTATAGTAGTACTAAATAACTAAGGTGGTTGGTAGTGAGGTTCAGAGAATAAGAACAAGACCGTAAATGAGATGGACTGATTGCATCAATGGGATCAAACATAGAACAATTTGGAGGATAGTACAGACCCAGGCCATGTTTTATTCTGTACATAGCGTCATTCTGAGCTGGAATCGACTTGATGGCATCTAACAACAGCAGCAACACTCTTCAAAATGTCCTTTCTGTTCTAACTTATTGATGTAAATTAATTTTTAACCATCCTTTGGTGAGTGATGACTCCTACCCACTGCCACTGAGTCAATTCTGACTCATAGCGACCCTATAGGAAAGAGCAGGACTGACCCACAGAGTTTCCAAGGAAGGCCTGGTGGATTCAAACTGCCAACCCAGCAGCCATAGTACTTAACATCTATGCCACCAAAGTTTCTTTGTGATGAATAGTAGCTTGAACTACTTGGCTTTATATCACATTCAAATATCAATACCTAGACAGAAAGCTGCCTTGAGTCAACTCTTAGTGACAGGAGTATTTGATTCCAGGTTCTCCAAATAATGGAGGGTATTTGGAAAGTTCTACATGGTTCTGAGATGATTTTCATATACCCAGAACATTGATGGCTTCCTCAGCACTCCTCTGACCTGCATGTATACTTTAATGGGCTGGAAAACAACCAGATCCCGGGTCTACCTGGTGGAAGATGCACATCAGTTGAGGGTATGTGATGAGATGTAATCTTTGCCTGTATTGATTTTTGCATGAAAATTCCTCTAGTCCAAGTCCTGAGGAATGAATATATGTTGTTGCTGTTGTTGCTTTGTGCCATGAGCCGACTCATAGCAGCCCCGTAGAACAGAGTAGAACTGCTCTCATGTGGCTTTAAAAGAGGAGTTGGTAGATTCATACTGCTCACCTTTTGATTAGCAGCCAAGTTCTTAATCTTCACACCACCAGAGCTCTGTGTATAGATGACTTATTTTAGAATTAATAGGAGGGAAAATCAGATTGTTCTATAGACCTACTGTCATGGATTGCACTGTGTCCCCCCAAAAACGTATGTATTGATTTGACTTGGCTATGAGTCCCAATATGGTGCAATTCCTTGGGTGTGTTGTGAATCTCGCCCCTGTGATGCTGATGAGGGAAAACGGACAGTAGTTGTATTGGTGAGGCAGGACTCAAGTTACCAGGTTGTGGGATATAAGGGAGAGAAGTGAGTAGAGTAACTTGGGAACCTTGTACCGCCAAGAAGGCAGCACCAAGAGCAGAGCACGTCCTTTGGACCTGAGGTTCCTGTGTGGGAGATGCTGTCATTGAATCTGGATTTAGCCTGCTGGGTAATGATAATTTCTCTTATTGAATGGACTTCTAGCTTGTGAACAGATTGTGGCTTACCAGACTGTGACAATAAAGTTTTCCTTCATGAAATCATCCACTCATGGTATTTTCTATTGTAGCAAAACCAGGTGACTAAAACACTTACCTATGACTAATCATAGCAGAGGGTACAACCAAGATCTCAAAATTTGCAGCCTTGTTTGTTTGTTTGTTTGTTTCCAGAAGCTGGATTGATTGAGGCACAAACTAATGCCAGGTATCAAAACCAAATTAACAGCTATGTAAAGAAAGATTTCACAAATACAGCCTTCCTAAATTGAAGGGCTCAGTTTCTTTTTTGACTACTGACCTCTGAAATGGGTTTAGGATGGTTCATAGTCAGCTCCTCAATGACAACCCCCTGCTAATAAATGGGGCAGCAATAACTAATTCAAACTTGTTGAGGAGCAACCTCATCAAAATGTATCAGAGTTCAGCAAAAGAAAGCTAACCAGACCGGTGCGTTCTGATCAAGGTCGACTGACCAGCCAGTAATTAACTGGTTCACATAATAGTCTAAACAATGAGATAGCTTAACAGAAAACACTAATAAATTACTTGAAAATTTGATATTATTCAATCAAAACAACTAATCCAAACTAAGACTATAGACCTAGATAAAAAGGTAGACAATGGGAAAGAACGAAGTATGGTTCTTCTTCTTCTTCTTTTTTTTTTTTTGGTAGTCAGTTATTATAGTGGTCTCAATTTCTTATTTCTGTTTGTTTTTTAAATATGTCCTCTAAAATATCTAAAACATTCCAAATAATTTGAAATCAACTGTTGTTCTATGGTTCTTTATTCTTGGAAAAAAATAGGTGCTAAATTTAAGAACCATAATTTTTGTGATACAAATATGCATATACAACAGAAGTACCCTTACTTCTGCATCCTAGAATGTAAACTCCTTGAGGGCAGGATGTTTATGGTCCCTTTCATTTGCTGTGTGCCCAGCACCCAGACAGTTTCCCAGGAGGATTTTTCAGTCACTTGTATTTCAAATGGTATCTTCAGAAAGAAAAAAAAAAAAAAAAGCTTAAAACCATTAAAAAGTTTTTACAAGTCCTTTAAATGTTTCTCTTGTACGTTAAAGACAATAATGTGATTCTTCTAAGGTAGCCTGGTAATCTGACAGGTCACAACCTTGAAAACCATTAGGGAACAATTCTACTCTGCCCATATGGGGTCACCATGAGTCAGAATCAACTCAACTTCAACAGGATCACTTTGTTTCTTTGTTTTGCAAATAACCTGACTTAATGCTAACTCCAATAGCACTCTTTCAAATCTTTAGAGAAGTTCACAGCACCAAAATCTACTTAACGATGCTATGATATTCTTTTCAACTTTAGTAGCTGGGAGGATCTGTTTTTTTGAGAAATAGTTCTGTGATGAATTTGCATCTTTGAGGGAATAAGCAAAAATTACTGTCAGAAAATAATTTTGTAGTGGTTGTAAATCATTTCAAAAATAGTTAGTGATGAATTAATACTAGGTACCCAAGCCGGGTGACTAATCTATTCCCTGAAGGAAAAAAATGCTCCCTATGAGAGATATTTTTCCCCATTGGACCCTGGTAACAGGACTGGTCTGATCCACAAGTTTTTTAATTGCTCAGGTCAAGTACAAACTAGTCTATGAATTCCTTGTGGAGATGAATATTTTTTACCTACTCAGGAAAACAGCATCCCTGTACCGTTGTTCTCAGCTCTGTAAAGTGGGCATGCCCCTTGTCTGCATGTAAATTTGTAGAGCAAATCTCCAGAAATCTTAACATGAAATTTCTTTACACTAACCCCATAGACAATTAATAAGCAGATACCCTCATGCAAATCTAAATAACTGCTTCTCATGCTTCTCTCAATTGATGAACATTTGCGTATCTTATAGAGAGGCATGGTGGTGTAGATCCTAATGGCTATACACAGTCTTTTAGATTCTGTTCAACTATTTCCCCAAATTGAAATTTCTTCTGAATCCTAAAACCACAGATACCTTATGATAATATATGTGCTTTAATGGGGAATTTTATAACAAATGGGTCTTTTGTGTGTTTAAGTCAGTGCTTCTATTTCAGGAAAAAGCATGTGTTTACATAATTCTATTTATAAGCTATTCCATGTATTATATATGTGTGTAGGTATGCATAAGTTATAGTAATATAAATGGATATACATGAGTAACTGTTTTCAATAAATTGTATATCTTTCCATTTCATTTAAAGAGTGATTCATGCACTCTGCCTTTATGTAAATTACTAATAGAATATATCTGAAACAAGTTTGGAAACCCATTGGGCTGAGTGGTTAGTGTGATGTCTTGTGATGTGTTTATATGTGCATGAAAATCTTATAAATTTTTTTAAAATACTTTTGCAGAGAAGTTTTGCTGTGTGATTTTAATTTTTCTGCTGCTGTGACATCATCAATAAGTTGCAAAACATGGGAAAATCTGAAAATGGTTTTTAAGATACAGGAGTTAACTTGCTACAAAATGTTATATTTAAAGGAGACTTATTATTTTAGTTCACCATCTTGCTAGTATTTCTAAACCTGTTTCTTTTCATCAGCTACTGTTAAAATTAAAGAGAGGACGCAACTGGTGAGCGAAATAAAACTGCTTAGAGACCAGAAAATCCAGTTAATGACTAGAAAGTGTGTGGCTGACAAAACCCCAATTACTTCTGCATCTATCATTTCATTCAGTGAGGTGGTCAGGGATAGGTATTTTATGCTACTTCATGCTTAGGAGTTCCTTTACCCTTCTGACTATGTTACCCAAAACCCACTGCCATCAAGTCAGGTCTGACACCTAGCAACTATAGAGGTCAGAGAAGATCTGTCCCATAGAGTTTCCAAGGAGCACCTGGAGGATATGAACTGCCACCCTCTTGGCTAGCAGATGAAGCACTTAACCCACCAGGGTGTCCAACGATGACATTAATGAACTAAAGGAAAATGTTTCTCTCTGTAAGTACGTTGTTATGTGTCAATAGTAGCCACAGTCAAACTTAAATCTCCTCTGTGAAATTTTCCCCCGTTACCCTTCATCTCCCTATTCTCCCCATGTTTCATTCTTTAAAATATCCACCTCTGCCAGTGCTCAGTCAGAAAGAATTGTTTTCACTCCCTCGTGTTTTTCAAGATACCGGATTTTAGAGCTTGCTTGGGACATAACAGGCAATGCAAGAAATACTTGCTTTTGACTTGTGTGTGAGTTTGAAAGCAAAACCAAAAAAAGAAATTGTTCTTAGGGTCAAATGATTTCCTATCATGATACTTATATTGCTAATATTTAATAAGGTGCTTTTCTTTCCCCCAATTCAAGTTATTTTCTCATCCATTTCTCACTGGTCTCACACTATGTATGCATCAGAGTGAATTTCCCACTGTCATTATTAATGGGTCACTTGGGCCCACTGGCCTTTGAAAGACATCTTTTCAAAAGAGTTTCAGGATGGCAGGCAAATATATGAAAACATTCAAGAAATTTCACAAAATAAGCATTTTTTGAGTAGTTATAAGCCATTGGACTACGAGCAAGGTATGTAATACACAAAAAGAGAAGATCCCTAAGGTTCTTTTCAACTCTAAACATTCTGACAACTTCCCTTGCTGAACACAGGGATAAACTGCAGATGCTGCTAAAAAGTATATTTAGATACATACATACTATGTAGATGCAGGTTTGAAAATCATGCTTAACAGCAAGGTGCCGTCTTAAATGCCAACTTTCTTCAACCACTCTACAAGAGCAAAAGCAAAAATATGTCCTCATTTTTCACTGATGAAGAACTGTCTGGAAAATATTGTTTACGAAAACATTCCTTTGCTGATTGTCTGTATCCCCTGCAGGGTTCAAGTGCAGGGCCTAAGAATTTGGGGAGGGCAAACGCAGTGAAGCATGAATGAATCCTTTCTTACCATTCTAGAGCTCATCCGCAATACAGCCACTCTTATGTGGGAGGTACAAAGGAATCTAATGGCTCCTGTGTGTTTTGGCAGCCTGTGCCCTGAGGATGCACATATCCAGAGCACAACAGAGGGTCATTTTTCCAGGCCCAGGCTAACCTGTGTTTCCATCATCCTGTGAGAAATGTGAGCCACACAAGCTCGTCCCCAAATCCTGAATAAACAATACTTTAGTTCCAGCGATACCCTCTCTAAATCACTTTTCATCCATTGAAGATTAACTTGAAAATGTAGAAAAGAAAATGATGAAGAGATCTATTTTTATCCCAGTGAACAAGAATGTCAAAGTGACAAGGTGCTCTTGTTCATTATTAGCACCAACATTCAAGAAAGGAGTGGAAGCAAATGACAACTGGCAGTGCAAGAGCTTAGCTCTGTTGGGTCACTGTCTTTGATTTCCGTGAGCTCACTGTTTGGAAACCCTGGTGGCGCAGTCATCACATGCTACATCTGCTAACCAAGAGGATCGGTTCAAATCCACCAGGCACTCCTTGGACACTCTGTGGGGCAGTTCTACTCTGTCCCATAGATTTGCTATGAGGTAGAATTGACTCAATAGCAGTGGGTTTGTTTGGTTTTGTTTGTATTGTTCTGAGAGAGCCCTGGTGGCACAGTGGTTAAGCATTTTACTGCTAGCCAAAAAGCTGGGGAGTTTGAGTCCGCTAGCCGCTCCTTGGAAACTCTGTATGGCAGTTCTCTCCTGTTCTATAGGGTTGCTAAGAGTCAGAATCCACTCAGTGGCAATGGATTTGGGGTCCTTTGTTTCTGTTTTTTGTTTGTTTGTTTTTTGTATATTTTTGAGGACTCAGTTTCAGATGACTCTCAAAGTGAGCTCTCTAGCCAGCATAAAGCCTAATTATATTTTGCTAATACAAATCTAGTGCTCCATGCCAAAGCCAAGCCAAGTGCCGTCGAGTCGGATCTGACTCACAGCGACCCTAGGCTCCATAATTCTCTACAAATCACCTGCTCAAATCCCAAGGTTCTTAAAACATAAAAATCAAGCTTGCCATTAAGTCGATTCCAGCTTACAGTGATCCTATTGGACAGAGAAGAACTGCCTAATAGAGTTTCTAGGCAATGGCTGGTGGATTCACAGTGCTGACATTTCGGTTAGCAACCCAACTGTTAACCACCATGGCACCAGACTGAATCCAGATGTGAGGCAAACAAGTTAAGGACCCGTGCCCTAAAGTGTTTAAGGTGTCAGGTGTCTTTTTAACATCTTTTATCAGAATGTCAGAGCCCTTGTAGCACAGTTGTTAAGAGCTTGGCTGCTAACCAAAAGGTGGGCAACTGAAAGTCACTCACCAGGTGCTCCTTGGAAGTGCGATGAATTTTCTCCTATAGGGTTTCCACGAGTCAGAATTGACTCAATGGCGATGGGTTTATGGTGTCACTATGAGTCAGTATCCACTGATGGCAACAGTTTCATTTGATTTTTGGTTTACACGGAATGTACAGCTGTCTACAAAAATCATAAGCAGCATAGCTCATGAAGCATCTCTTCTAGAATAAGGTGTTAACAATCCAGTATTAATTTCATCAATCTGTGTATTCATTTCATTTTTCATAGTATACTCTGATGTTTCCCTTTCATTTCTATTGCTACTTGACTTCAGATGCACATTACACATGTCATATCCTATTTAATTCAATGGAAATTGATAACTATCAAACTTTGAAGTTCTGTTAGTTTCAAATTAGTACATGGGTGCACATCATTTAGCAAGGTCTTCTAACCATTCACAGAGAACTATGCTAATCATACACCCATACTTTTTTTTCTAAGTATAAAAATAATTATAGCTACCTTTTTTGTTGCACTTAATACTATGTCAGACACCATATTGTTTTGTGTGCATTAACTCATATAAACTGCACAACACGAAACTATGAAACAGGCACTAAGGTTATCCTCACCTGAAATGAGAAAGAGTAAGCAAGTTGTCACTGTCACAAATGGAATAATAATTGAAAACGAAATAAATTTACATGTAGGAAGAAAGAAAACAGTGGATGAATTATACATCTTTGTGATATTACATTTAGTGATCTTTTTTAAATCCATGTAATGCAACTATTAATTACAGCACTCTGATGGTGTCTTAGTCATCTAGTGCTACCGTAATAAAAATACCACCAGTAGATGGCTTTAACAAAGAGAAATTTATTCTCTCACAGTCTAGGAGGCTAGAAGTTCAAATTCAGGGTGCCAGCTCCAGGGGAAAACTTTGTTGACTCTGGGGAAAGTCCTTGTTGTTAGTCTTCACTGGTCAGGGAATTTCTCAGCACAAGAACATCCAAGCCCCAGGGATGAGCTATTCTTCAGGCTCTTGTTCCTCTGTGATATGCAGTTGCTCTATCTCTCTGCTTACTTCTGTCTATTATAACTCAAAAGAGATTGATCTAAGACATCATTTAGTTTTGTAGATTAAGTCTTGACTCATTAACATAGCTGCCTCTAATCCTTCATTAACACCGTAGAGATAGGATTTACAACACATAGGAAAAAGTATCAGGTGACAGCATAGTGGATAATCACACAAAACCGGGCATCATAGCCTAGCCAAGCTGACAGGTATTTTGGGGGGACACAGTTCAATCCATGGAAGACACACTACATTCCTTGACCACCTTCCTGCTAAAGACAATGAAATGATGGATGAGATGTATGCATTGATAATCTAGCAATAAAGTGAAAGATAATTAGAGGGCAAAAGTAGATGAAACTGGAACCAGAGGGATAGGCAGAATTCTTCCTTCATCCTGAGAATATTCATTAAAATCTGATAAGTCTGAGGTTTATTTCCGTGGCTACATACTTTATACTGCCAAAAGAACAAATAGATCTATCTTAGAAGAGGTAGAGTGCTCCTTAGAAGCAAGGATGATGAGACTACACCTTACATACTTTGGTCATGTTGTCAGGAGGCATCAGTCCTGGGGAAGGATATCTGGTTGGTAAAGTAGAGGGTCAGCGCCAAAGAGGAAGACTTTCAACACGATGGGCTGACACAGTGGCCACGACAATTGGCTCAAGCATCCCAATGACTGTGGGTATTTGCACAGTAGCAGGCAGTGTTTCTTTCTGTTGTAGATAGAGTTGTTGAGTTGGAGCTGATTCAGCAGCACCTAATAATAACAACGTGGAGCGCACACAGGGCTGGAGACAAAATCAAGAGCTGTTCAAACTGTGGTGTAGATTAAAATATATTCTCCTCTGAAGAAAATATGACACCCCCCAAATTATGACTTCTTTAGAGTCTGAACTAAAAATGAAGCTGTTTAAATTTTACTTTGGAACTGTAAAGAAAAATTTCTGTCAAAGTCTTGGCGCTCGGTAGAGAGAAGGGCATTTTTCCTTGAGAATTTGTATTAGAGCCACCCCTCACATGGTTTATCAGATCAGTTTTACACTAACAAGGTTGTCTTTTAAACGGTCAAGCCAAAACTTTAAAGTGGTAACAGGTTGATAGGCACACAACAAAAGGAAATCCAAATCTTCTCTGGAAGATCTTTTGAAAGCAAGGCCTCCTTTAATTCCCTCTGATAAGACTATAAGAAATACGAGTCAAAAAATAGTAAATCATACAAGTACACAAAGTATAATGTGTGAGAACTAACCACAACAGTAGAGTCTACAGACTCAGACTGGTAAAAGCCACAGATATTGGAATTATGAAATATAAAATGATATGTCATCCATGCTAAAAAATTATTTTAAATGATTTTTAAAATAGTAAAAGGTGAAATTCAAAATATAATTTAAGAAAATATAAAATAATTGTCAAGCAGGATTTCCAAAGATAAAATGTTAACTTCTGGGAAAAAATGTTAAAAAATGCCATGATACTTAAGGAAGACTTTTAACTGCAGAAGGATTAATTAGAAGGTAAGTAGAAAGAAAGTGTGGGAACAAAATACAGAAGAAAAGAAATAGAATATTTGAACAAAAGCTTTAGGGACATGGAAGATAAAGTGAGGTCTAACATACATCTGATGGGAGTGCCAGAATAATTGTCAGGGGTCAGGGAGATAGTGGTAGGGACAATAGCTGACAATTTACTCAAAGTGATGAAAAGCCCTGAACTCACAATTCAGGAATTCAATTAATCAAGTAAATTCTAAACAGGATAAATAAAAACAAAAAGAAACCCACATCTATACATATCAGAATAAAGTCACAAAAATCTAAAGACAGTAAAAAAAATTAAAATTAGCTAACTCTATTGGCACAGTGGAAACCCTGGTGGCTTAGTGGTTAAGTGGTATAGCTGCTAACCAGAAGGTTGGCAGCACAAATCTGCCAGGTGCTCCTTTAAAACCCTATGGAGCAGCTCTACTCTGACCTTTAGGGTGGTTATGAGTCAGAATCAACTTGGTGGCAGTGAGTTTGGTGTATGTGTTCTCCTTCCCTTTGTTTGTATTGGCATAGTGGTTAAAAGCTATGGCCGCTAACTAGAAGGTTGGCAGTTCAAGTCCACTAGCCACTCTTTGGAAACTCTGTGAGGCAGTTTTACTCTCTTCTATGGGATTGCTATGAGTCAGAATCAACTCTACAGTAACAGGCTTCATATTTGGGGTTTAAAGATATAATTGTGTGTTTAAACGTGGTGAAATTTGTTGTTGTTGTTGCTGTTACGTGCTGTCCATCTCCTTGTGTCTAGGGAGCACTCTGCCCATACATTTTCCAAAACAGGTCTGTTTGCTCTTTTGGTGGTCCAACACCAAAATTAAAAGGCATCAATTCTTTTTCTGTGTTCGTTACTCATTGTCCAGCTTTCATATGCATAATATGAGATTGAAAATACCATGGGTTGGGTCAGGTGCACCTTAGTCTTCAAAGTGGCATCCTTGCTTTTCAACATGTTCAAGAGGACTTTTTTAGCTTAATTTCCCAATGCAATGAGTCTTTTAATTGCTTGAATGCTGCTTTCAAAGGTGTTGTTTATGGAGTCAAGAAAAATGAAATCCTTGAGAAGCACAATCTTTCCTCCTTTTATCATGATGTTTACTAGTCTAGTTGTGAGGATTTTTGTTTTATTAATGCTGAGATGTAATTAATACTGAAGGTTGTTATTTTTAATCTTCTTCAGTAAGAATTTCAAGTCCTCTTTACATTCAGCAAGTAAAGTGGTGCCATCTGTGTAATGCAGACTGTTAACAAGTCTCCCTCCAATCCTGATGGCCCTGTTCTTTTCTATAAAGTCCAGCTTTCAGTGTGTAGACTGAATAGGTATTGTGAAAAGATACAACCCTGATGCACATCTTTCCTGACCTGCCCCTTGTTCTATTTGAACATAAGCCTCTTGATGCATGTGCAGATCTCTCATGAGCACAATTAAAGTGTTCTGGAATTCCCATTCTTTGCAATGTTATGCATAATTTGTTATGATCCTCACAATCAAATGCTTTTGCAGAGTTAATAAAATACAAGTAAACATCTTTTTTGTATTCTCTGTTTTCGGCTAAGACCCATCTGACATCAGTAATCATATACCTGTTTTCCATTACCTCTTCTGAATCAGACTGAATTTCTAGTAATTCCCTGTCAATATACTGCTGGAATGGCCATTGCACACTGTGGCATGCTGGTAAGTTCTAGAACTTAATTGCACAGTTGCCTGTGGGGAAATTTGGGGCCCGCAAACAAATAACTGTATTGGAACACCTCACCTACTCACCTGATCTGGCCCCTAATGACTTTTTTCTTTACTGAAAAATAAGGCAATGTTGAAGGAAGACATTTGGATGACATTCAAGACATCAGGAGTAATGCAATGATAGCTCTGATGGCCATTCCAGAAAATAAATTCCAAAATTGCTTTGAAAGGTGGACTAGGCGCTGGTGTCAGTTATAGCTTCCCAAGGGGAGTCCTTTGAAGGTGACTGTCGTGATATTCAAAAATGAGGCATGTAGCACTTTTTCTAGCATGAGTTCAGAAACTCAATCAGCAGTTCCCATATACACAGTAGAACATATGCCAATTTAAGCTTCTACATGTACATTTCAATGACTTTGATTAAATTCTTTGAGTCGTACAACCATTCTTACCTTCCTGTTCTGTTGTTCCTCACCCATTAACGTAAACTCACTGCACTCTAAGGTTCCTACTTTATCTTTCCAGTGCTGTATTCATTCTGACCATATATGGACTGTTCTTAAAACAGTGCAGTGCTCAAGGCAGACAGTTTTTATTAGTTCAGCTGTGCTATTTGGTTTGATGAAGACTTCAGGAAATATTTTTGGTTTAAGGTTCACAAATTATCTCAGAGAAATAGTTTCAGGGTTTCATGTAGCCTCTATGGCTCCAGAAAATCTGGAGTCCATGAGAATTTAGAATTCTGGCCTGCATGTTCCCCTTTTTAATGACCTAACCTTGGAAGTTACATAGCATCATCCCCACTTATTACACTGATTGGAGCTGTCACAAGCCACTATCGATATTCAAGTAACAATCAACTAAATACAGGTCAGTGGTTCCTTCTGGTTGGAGACAGAAGAGATGACCTTCTAGAAGCACTCTGGGAGGTCTTTTTAGGGAATAGGTAATGTGCCATTTTTAAAATGTGGGGCAGGGCAGTGTGAGTGTTCTCCCTGCAATTCAGAAACCTTTCAACATCATCTTTGTTGTGTTCACCCTCGTTTTCCCCAAATATGAAGTTTGATTTTCCAAGTATGTAATAAAAGACGGTCCATGCTAGAGTCTGTGCATACTTCATCATTTTTACCTTCTGCTATCTGTATTACAATTGATTTTGCTTTCTGGTGGCCTTTTTTGTTGTAAAAAATAGTTGGCCCATATCAAATTATGATTAGAGATTGATGACTCCCCAAACTCTTACAGTTAAGACTGGTTTTTGATCAGTCCTTGTCTTTGGTGCCTGGACCGTGCATCTGTGTGTTTGGTACCTCTTGTTGTTATGCTCTCCCTTGTCTGTCCCTTCAGAGGGATGCCATGAAAACAATCTCTCTGCTAGTGCTGTTTCTTCGTATCTCTACTACAAGCTGAAGAGAAAAAAAAATATTTTGTACATTTGAAAGCCTAGAAATAGCTATTCATACTCTGGGTTCATTCGGACTCCTCATTTCTAGTTTGTAAAATTATTTATATGCTGTTAAACACAGAAGGTTCATTTTAGAAAGCATTTATTGTCTGAATTATGTATATATTTTCATCATTTCTTTGAAAGACAATGCTTCTGTTTAGTACTGCTTATGCTTGAATATTTCTTTTGACTAAGGACATGTGTCTGAACTTTTCTGTCAGAGTCTACTTATTATATCCCAATCTGTCAACATGTATGTACTGTACAGCTCCTATACGCCAGGCACTGTGCTAGGCCTTTGCTATTACGTGATAAACAAGAAGACAACCATTGCCTATGTCATTGGGAAGCTTAAAGTCTTGTATGATTACACATGAGTTCTTGGTTTTGTTGTAGTTAAGACCAAATAATAATAATAATAGTAACTTATTATCTTTGAATTTTATAAAATTATGCATTCCCTCTACAGCTTCTAACATACCTTTTTAATGATAATCATGTAATCTATTTACAAATATAGGGAAGAACTTAACTGCGAAGAAAACATACAGAATAAAAGAAAAATAACACATGAAATTGTTAATAATAGATAGGTTTAGGTAGCTGTGGGTGAGGCAGTCAATTCTTCCCTAGGCTAAAAACTGCAGTTCATGAAAGGATTGAGGTAAATGTCCAAGTCATGTACCTAGTGTTCCTGTTATGATGAACACTCCAAATTGGATGTGTTGGCTTCCTTTATTGTTTAGAAAGTTTTAGTTCCCACCAACAGAGGACTAACTACACATTTATGAAGGATTTGACACAGTGGATAAAATCCCAGTGCTTTCGGTGCCAAAGATACTAGAGAACTGGTCAAAGATGACTTTAGATATTCACAACCACAAACGTGACACAATACATGCTGCAAATATTTGCAAGAGGCACATAAAGTTTATGTATCAGCTGTACAAACAAATGAAATAGTTTAAATGGTTCTCACTTGCTTATCTTTTCCCAGTCTCAAATAATGCAGCTTCTCTCGTATCTAAGTGATTTTCCAAACAACAGAGGGAAACAGTGATACCCAGTAAGACTGGTTTGATGTGGCAACCTAAATGTATCAGTGCTGTTATTTTTCTCTGGGATTATACAAAATAAGTGAATTCTATTAAATTTAGGAAATTTGAATGGTTTTCAAGTAATGTTCCCTCAGGTAAAAACAACAGTAAAATGGAGAATGAAACTCTTCTTCTAAATTATTACTTGACTAGATTTTCTCTCCTGTAAAAACAGAACCCATAGAAAATTGACCTGAAATCACCATTTAAGCCATTTTTCATACACAGATAATTTCCCAAGCAACCTTGAAGCAATTTGGATTATATTGCCTTCTAAATTAATTTTCCTAAGAATGTTGTGGAAATGTTAATTTTCATAAGCTGAGATGTATGGTCACATTTTTCCAACTTTATCTGTCTACCTGTCTATCTATCTACACCATATGTATGTGTGTGTGTATATATGTATATACATATGTATACAGACACACACATATATTTAGTTATAAAAGACAAGGCCAATCTGAGAGCGGAAAGTGAAAAGTTTATTTTGGAGTCTCTACTACTAAATACTATCAAAACATCCTCCTTTGCTGCCTATTCAAACATTGGCAAATTATTTAGCAACAAGAGCATACATTTGGGGTGTGTTTTTTGGGTTACCACATCACTGTCAGGGATAAGAAATATTATCAGGTATGTACCTTCCAAAAATATCACATTATCAAAAAAATAATATTGTACCAAGTAGGTCAACCCTTCATTAAAGTCTACGGTAATAGTAGTCACAGACTCATGTCAAGAAAAAGTAGAGCTGGCATAGAATAGAAAAAAGCACTTTGTCTGCAGTAGACCAAATACTGAAGTTTGGATACGAAAGGGGAAATTGCTTCCTCTTCAAGGCGTTTTCTGGTTTTCTAGCCTTCATTCATTCAACAAGTATTTATTAAGTGCCTACTACATTAAAGACACTCTTCTGGACACTTGGAACTTAGCAGTAACAAATAAACCTTTGTCCTTGTGGCTCTTACTTTTTGGTGGGGAAGGCAGAAAATAAACAAGTAGTTGACATCAGTTGGTGGTAATGCTATGATTACAGGTGACATATCTTGAGATTCAAGTTTATCATCACCATCATCATATGCATCAACACTGAATTAACATCACCGCTTTCAAGCAATTTTTGTTCTACACTCATAGGAACAACCATTAGGCCAGATATTACATAAAACAAGTGAAAGGATAAGTTTCTACCCACTGGAGACTATCTACCATAGAAGAAATTCATGCCAATCAACAAAAGAACATCTAATATGTGTGCAAAGGAAATCTATGATGAGCTATCAATGCTATAGACTGTTGGGCTATAGTTATAAAAGGCATAGGAAGTAATGTATGGATTGCCTACTTGATAGACTGGTAACAAGCTGACTTCTTCAAGATTTCAAGAAAGAAACAGATTTTCATTCAACTAGGGAGATCAAATATGTAAGTTTTGCCAGTTGAGTTCATGAATGCATCCTACAAAAAGTACTATGTACCTCACTGATGAATATCACCGTGGTCACCTTTGAAGCACCCCCTTGGTAAGCAATGCACTGGTGCCAGTGCCTAGCCCACCCTTCAAAGCAATTTTGGAACTCTTTTTCTGGAATGGCCATCAGAGCTGTCGTTGTATTACCCTTGATATCCTGAATGTCATCAAAATGTCTTCCTTTATCTTTGGATAAAGAAAAATGTCACTGGGGGCCAGATCAGGTGAGTAGAAATGGTGTTCCAATACAGCTGTTTGTTTACTGGCTACAGCCTCTGTCACAGACAGTGCCATGTGACCTGGTGGATTATCATGATGTAAGAGCTAGGAAATGTTGATAAAAAATTCCGGCCATTTCTGTTGAACTTTGTCATGCAGCCTTTTCAGTACTTCCAAATAGTAAACTTGATTAACTTTCCAGTCAGTACAAATCCATAACTAACAAACCCTCTGATATCAAAAAGGGTTAGCAACACCATTTTGATTCTTGATTTGGAATGACGAAACTTTTTTGGTCGTGGAAAATTGGCTGATTTCCATTGTACACATTGACACTTTGTTTCAGGGCCGTATTGGTACACCCACATTTCATCAGCAGCAATAACACAGCCCAGAACATCATCTTGCCTCACCAGGTCTTGGCAAACTTTGACTTTGCTTTTGTTCCTCAGTGAGCTTGGAACCGTTTTTGCACACACCTTTCTTATTACAAGATCTTCAGTTAAGATTTTCTTAACTGTTTCTGTACCAAAGTTTACTTGGTCTGCTATGCTTTCACAGTCATCCAACAATTTTGATGCACAATTGACAAATTATTGCAATGCTTTTGTCAGTTCTGCTAGTTTCTGTCTGTCCTGACCTCTTTTTATCAGTGATGCCTTCTCTCCCCTCAGAAAAATGTTTAATCCATTTGTACACTGCTGTTTTCTTCATGACATTATCCCCATAAACTTGAACTAATGTGTTCCTTGATTTCACTTTCATTCTTGTTATGTTTACCAAGAAATTTAGTTTGTTACTGTAATTCAAGCTCTGACGTTCCTGTGCAGCAAACAGAAACACACAACAACAATAATGAATGCACTCAACAAGACACTACCACATATTGACATGAACACATCTGTGAGACACTGATACATCAAAGTTAAGAAACCTTACTGAGTTGTTTGTACAGTGCTGCCAACATAAGTGCACAGTGGCAAGTTTGTGAACTTGATTGTCAGGCCTCATATGTTTTTACTTTACTCAGTTTTCTGAGAACACTTGGGTAATCTTCTGACCCTTTCTGATTTAGTAGAACCAGGGCAAACACGAACAAGGTGGGCTCCTTCCTGGGATTATGGCACCATCCCCAGGAAATTCTCACTGTTCTAGTCACTACTGTTTTGCTTGGAAAGAATTAGTTCTAGTATACAAGTAGTGCACCATGATCATCAGAAGCAGAAAACAAAGCATAGCTGTTTCTTAGATAAACTAAACCTGAGAAAGGAAAATGCCAAACCATTCTACTGACAACCATCAGTCTGTGTCCCACAATAAATTACTTATTTATTGTGATTGAGTGAGTATACAATCCAGTTTAAATGTGCAGCTCCTGTTGCTCTTCTTGCCCTGTGACATGACAGCACACTCCTTCTTTCTGTTCTATACATGTTGTATCCTCTTAACAATCTCCTGTCCCCTCTTCTCCACCCTCCCCACTCCCCTCTAGTAAGAGGCCAGTAGGATGACATCCTATAGATGTATAGAACCAAAAAGTGCACACACGATACCATCATTCTTTAAAAATTTAAAAAGTGCCATCAAGTTGATTCCAACTCATAACAATCCTATAGAACAAAGAAAAACTATCCCACAGGGCTTCCAAGGAGTAGGTGGTGAATTCAAACTGCTGATCCTTCATAGCAGCCAAGCAAACGTTCAATCACTGTGCCGCCAGGACTCTATATCCCGCTCAACCAAAAGAAACAAAAACATGGAGTGTATTCTGACTTGTAGTGGCCCTATAGGACACAATAGAACAACCCCACAGATTTTCCAAGAGATATCTAGTGGATTTGAACTGCTGATATTTTGGTAGACAACTGCAGCACTAAACAATTTCACCACCAGCATTTCCTGTCCCATATTAAGACCTCTCAAATTCAGACAATAACAGTTGATAGACTTCTTATTTAAAATTTCTGAGAAATAACAAATTTGACACACCACATCTTTATCTTTTGTATCAGATGATGTCATAGGCTGCTGATCAGACTACGGATCACTTTTCTTAGGTCACATATTAATGCCAGATCCAATCAGCAATAACAGTAGGTTTTGCAATTGATGTTTCTTTATCTCAGTGCTCTTAATGGAGAAGCTTCTCAAAGAGAGATGGTCAGTAAGAGAGTGATCAAAGTGTACGTGTGCATGTTAAATGGAAATACGTCACCTGGAATCCAGCACAGAACAACCCATCTCAGACTAACTAGCTCTCCCATGATAGACTTAGGATCCAAAGGCAATAGGGAAGGGAGCAGGTTAAGCTTAGATAGAGAGAAGAAGATAAAAGAGAAGAAACAAACTGAGTAGCTGTCCAGTGCCTGTCAAGAGAGGCCATGTTTAGGTTTTACATCAGTGAAAGACTTCTTGAGCATATGAACGTAACAGGAGGAGACTGGGTCCTCTGTAGGAGGAAGGAAAGGCTTACTCAAATGGAGTGGAGTTGTCAAAATGAGTTTGTTATAAAAACCATATTTTCTTTTTTCTTATGTTGCTAGAGTTGGCCCTTTCTGTGTGACACCAAATGGCAAATTTTCAGTTTTATCTGGACGGTTCGCAATAAAGTTACAATCTTGATCTTTATGGATAATAGAGCAAGGAAGTAGATGAAAGCATAAAATACAGAAGCCAGAAAAATCCTTCCGAGGCTGAAGGAGGAATAAACAAATGCAAATAGGAATAAGCTGAATACATGTCTCCAAGCCATATACTCTGTTTTAGACATAGGCAAAGACTCAGTTCCTTGTCTTCTGCAGGAAGGAGATATAATCATGCCAGCAAAACTACTTACCATGCCCTCTACAAGACCCCTCTTCCTTTCCAGAGGGTCCAGCTCTGTGCTAAAGAGCACAAACAAAAACCAATGGCTTGGAAAGAAAAGTTATTGATGTCTCTTTTCCCCAACGGTACTTCAGATGGTAAATGAACACACACAATCTGTGTTTATTTTCTTTTAAATATATTTTTGAAAATATGTACTCCAAAATATGTGTTTTTAATTTTCCCTGACCATGAGGGATGTGTTTTACCATATTCATAACCACGCACAAACTTTCTATTCATAGCCCACTGTGCAGTATAAATCCTAGAGGCCAGGAGGCATTTCGTTGTGTGGCCTGCCTATGGTAATCCTTCACCAGAGGCCTGGCTCCAAGTCAGTGTTTGCATTCCTTTAACTGTGCAGGCTAAATGTAAAGGAATGAGGTACTTGGGTCTTCCTTCAAAAAATTAGCTGCATTTCCATGTCCTGGGGAGGATATGACAGTGTTCATAAACTTTGCTAGCTGCGGGAATGTTTAACCTGATTTCCTGTCATAAATATTTCATTAAAAGAGGAAAAAAAAAAAAAGACTTAAGGTATATGCCAGTTCAGACTAGGTATAGACCCTTCCAGCAGTAGCTTTCTAAGGCAGTGGGAAACCGGCAGCAGAGTCCCCAGTGCCCAATCCCAGGGAGTCACAAGCATTCCCACCATCCCTCTCTTTATCCTCAGTGTGAAGGAAAGTCATTCCACCTGGGGTTTCTCCTGGGTGGTAGAAGGAGAATAGTGGGTGGTAGACCAGTGTATGTGCGCTGGTTGGAGAGGAGACGTGTTTACTAAGGGAAGACTTCAAAGCTGCCTCACAGTGGAAGTATTTGTCCACCCCCTGCCCTAGAGAACAAGAGATTAGTTTAAAGCAGGGATCTTAGTTGAATTTCCCTCCTGTAAATAATTACTGCCAGCTCTTTTTCTTTCCACCTTGACAAAAGGACACTGGCTGAACACAAGTTCTTTCCGATAGCCATCCATGGAGTGTACCACGCAACGATCATTGGCATACTGATATCTGAGATGATTCAACTTTTGGAATCAAGTTGTCTTTCTCCTGGACTTAAACACTGAGCCCAGGCATTTCACATTTTGGAATTCTTTACCCAGTCATCCCATTTGGTGTTTTTTTCCTAGGGTTGCCAGTGAGCCTAACTGAGAAGCTGTGAAAATATACACAGGAGAAAGAGGTGAAGGAAAGGCATGTGTTGCTCCACTGGGATTCAAAGGCATAACTTTCTCTGGTTTCTTGTTCCTGCCTTTCCTTAACCGGCATTCCCTCCCCCAAGTAAGATATCCTCTTGCCTCCTTTGATTTGCCTTTAGCAGGGATGAAGGGTCAACTCTGGGAGGAAGCAAAGGGGTGTGTTTAAATCCTGTAGGAAGTAGCTACAGAGCGCACCTTCTTTACAACTGGTGACATTCCTCAGAAGTAAAACTGGAACAAAATTGCAGTTTTTTAATCGTACATTTCCAAGATCCAGGGTTCAGGTTTCCCACAAGTGCAATTCAGGAAGATCCTGTTTTCACTATTACACTTGGATTCATTCATGTAGGGTTGTTGCAAGCACTGTGTTGAGTGTTTTCAAGCTGACTGGCATGAAGTTAATAACGTAGACCAAGACCAGCTGTGTCAACAGAGGCCAGGAAGCTATTGAATGGCTAATTCATTGATGATATTTTATGACTGTTGTGTAAATGAGTGTCAGCAATTACCATAAACAACAGGTAGTGAAAAATTGATCTGCATTCTGTATATACTAAAATACAAATTTAACAAGAACACTCATGTTCTTGACTTGGTTTGTGTCCCTTCCCAGAACAAGCTTACATTCTGTTTTACTTAAGAATTGCTCACTCAACCGTATATCTAAGAAAGAGTTAATGAGCACCTACTTTGTTCTGGGAACTGTGTGAGATGCAGAGAATACAAGGCAGAAGGACTTGGCTTTCTTCTTTGGCATGGAATACAGATGAGTAAACTAGTAATTACACTAAATAAATGTAATTTTGGAGGTGTGCTCAATGTGTAGAAACCCTGATGGTGTAGTGGTTAAATGCTGCATCTACTAAACAAAGGGTCAGCAGTTCAAGTCCTCCAGGTGCTCTTCGGAACTTTATGGGGCAGTTCTACTCCAACCTATAGGGTCACTATGAGTCAGAATTGGGTAGATGGTAGTGCCTTTTCTTTTGCTTGTTCAGTGTGCTATAGGAGTATAAGGAACACATTTACATTGGATTAAGGCCTGAAGTGTTAGGAAAAATTTCTTTGTACAAGAGAACTTAATTGAATTTTGATTGAGGGCTAAGAATTACCAGGACTGAATGGGATGAGAGAGGGTGTTTGGTGGGTTATGACAGCGTGTGTACGGGCATGAACATGAAAAAGATTATTGAAAATTTGAACAATCTATATTTGCTAAGACTAAGGCATAGTGAGTTTGAGGAAATCAAGAGTTGAGATGCATAAAAATATACAGGAAAGGGGTTCATGAAAATCTGTATAGCAGTCTATAAAATTTGCAAGTTATTCTGAGATCATGCCCTTCTATGGGAAGCCAATACACGGTTTTCATCAGACCTTCAATTTTCTATTTCAAAAACATAATTCTGGCAGCAACATTGAGTGCTGATTATGAACTAGAATAGGGGCAAGACTAAACACAAAGAAGCTGTTAAGTAGCTACAGCAACTGTGTTTGAAATAGAAAGAATTCTGGAACTCTGAATGGAAGAATGATTTTTATGGTTCTGTGCCCAGTACAGGGGAGAGGAAAGTACATGAGTCAGGGAAATTTCAAGAACTGTGACAGGTCTGAAATTTCATCTTCCTCAAAAGCTAACAAACTAGTTTGCCATGATTTCATGAATGTTGGTAATAGATACAAGACTCCTGGGTCAGAAACAAAGGATAGTTTGTTACCCATAAAAATAACAGCATCCAGAGTATCTACATTTTTGCGTCAGTTCCCTCACCTGGGTTATAATGCTCACACGTGATACAAAGAATGTCAGATGACACCGGCACACACAGCAGGTTACATTATAAGAAAATAATTCTGTATTTAAGGAACTCAAATCCTTTATAATGGTCAGTAAACATAACTATCCCTTGTTCTAGAGGGAGACACTGTATCTGCCAATGTTGCTTGCTCTCCAAACATCCTTGTAAAGATAGTCTGGAACAAAGAGTACTCAGTACATTGTGTCCAAGACTTGCAAAATTATAACAAGCTCATAGAGAATTGTCTCCAAGTAGGAAACACCCAAGGAAAAGGAAGAAACTAGAATGACTCCCAGTTCTCTGGCATGAACAGCTAGATAAAGGAACTGCAATGGGAACTGTAGGAGAGGGCTTTGTTTCTTACATATACCAAAGCAGAAATGGTCAATAACAAGACATACATGAATGTTCAGTATCACAAGGTAGAAATATTGAATTATATATGACAGTGGTTTACTTTCAAGTTCATTCGGGGTTCAGAATCCTCAATACTTTACATAAGAATTGTCTTAGCCAGTGTGCTCTCATCTGCAAGAAGAGCTGTCAAGTCTGAACCAAGGATGAGCTTCAACATGTTGCTATCATACCTATCTCTCTTGTATTGTAAGAAGTATTGGCACTAAGGGAAATCATTGCAAGAGCAGAAATAGAAGAAAATTTATAATTTAATCTTTGATATACATTATGGAAACTATAGTTTCCTCTCAAATTTTCCCTTCCAACGATATGAGCATCGGTCTGAAGACTTATTATCAACCACATGACTTCCTCCAAGAAGAAGTAACATTGAGTTTGATACAGCCTAAAGTATTACTTGGGAGACCTTCAACCTGTTCCTAGCTCTACTATACCACAGATGTCTCTGAATTGTAACTGTTTCATTATAAGTCCATGTCCTCTAAAACCCTGGGTTTCTTGAAGCTGGGGATTATCTCATTCATCTTGTTATTTTTCCCCCACCTTTATACCAAATTAACACAAGACCTGTTTACACCTTGGATAATATATACTCAATTATCATTGCTGTCTATGACAAATGTATTTTTCTTTCACAGAACAAAACTGTCAATATAGCTCTTTTTCTCAGTGGTCTCTAGGTTAGGGTGGGGACAAGGTGCACTGGATGAAGGGATCTATGAGATGTCACCAGATCAAAGCTGAAGCAAGCTAGAAGGAAGAAACATGAGAAGGGCACTCATACTACTGTTGCTACTGCTACTGGAGAGATAGACCAAACTATACGCTCACCAAGTGGCCTATGTGACAAAAAAACATTTCATGGGAGGCAGGAATGTAATATATTTTCAGTAGATTTCTGATTTTAAAATGAAGTAGATGGAAAAATAGAATTTGAGTTTCATGTGTTACTTCTTAATTAGGAATGCTCCTTGTGAATAAACTTAGATTTGAGAATTATTTCTATTTTTCCCTTAAGAACATTTGTGCAGCCTCTATTTATGTATGGTATTATTCCATTTGCTCCATCACTCATCATCATTTGTTGTACTGTTGTGGCTTACATGTTTCTGTGATGCTGAAAGCTATACTACCAGCATTTCAAATACCAGCAAGGTCAACAACTGCAGTCAGATTTCAGCAGAACCTCCAGACTAAAAAGAAGAACTTGGCAGTCTACCTCTGAAAAACTGGCCAATGAAACCATGAACAGCAGCAGAACACTGTGTGATAAAGTGCAAGAAGATGAGCACTTCAAGTTGTAAGGCATTTGAAATATAATTGGGGAAAAGCTGCCTACTCAAAGTAGAGTTGACCATAACGACATGGATGATGTCAACTTTCAGGATCTTCATTTGCGGATATGACATGATTCAAATGAGGGGAAGGAAAAAAGAAGCTGCAAACAACTGTTAGTAATCAGAATGTGGAATGCAGAAGGTATGAATCTAGAAAAGCCAGGAAATCATCAAAAATAAAATGAAAAGCATAAAGATGGGTATCCTAGGCATTAAAAAAAAAATAACAACCTCACTGCTGTTGAGTCAGGTTCAACTCATAGCAAGCCTAGAGGTCAGAGTAGAACTGTTCCATAGAGTTTCCAAGGAGCACCTAGTGGATTTGAACTGTTGACCTTTTGGTTAGCAGACATAGCACTTAACCACTATGCCACCAGGGTTTCCATCCTAGCCATTAGTGAGCTGAAATGGGCTGGTATATGCTATTTTGAATTAAACAAATATATAGTCTGTTACACAAGTAATGATAGATTAAAGAAGAGTAGTATCACCTCTTCAAAAAGAGCATCTCAAGATCTTCCCCGAAGTACAGTGCTTTCAGATATAGAATAATATCAATACAGCTACAAGGAAGACCAGTTAATACAATTATTATTCAAATTTATGTGCCAACCATTAAAGCAAGGACAAAGAAATTTAAGAATTTTACCAGCTGTGGTATTCTGAAATTGATCAAATGCACAAGCTGCACTGAAACTTACTGGTGACTGGAATGTGAAAGGTGAAAACGAAGAAGGATCAGTAGTTGGAAAATATGCCAGTGGTGATAGAAATGACAACAGAGATGGTATGGTAGGATTTTGCAGATGAACAACTTCTTCACTGCAAATATGTTTTTTCTACAACATAAACAGTGACTGCACGTGTGAACTTTACCAGATGGACTACGTAAGAATCAAATCAACTATACCTATGCAAAGAGACAACAGAGAAGCTCAGTATCAGTCAGAACAACAGCAGGGACCAACTGCAGAACAAATCATCAATTGCTCATATGCAAATTCAAGTTGAAGCTGAAGAAAATGAAAACAAGTCCATGATTGCCAAAGTATGACTTTGTGCATATCCCACTTAAATTTAGGACTATCTCGGGAATATAGCTGATGCATTGAACACTAATGCTCAAAGACTAGATGAGCTGTAGAATGACATCAAGGATATCATACGTGAAGAAATTAAGAGGTCCTGAAAAAGACAGGAAAGAAACAAAAGATCTAAATGGATATCAGAAGAGACTTTGAAACTTGCCTTTGCTTGTAGAGTAGCTAAAACAAGAGGAAGAAATGATGAAGTAAAAAAGTGGACAGAAGACATCAAAGGACAGTTCAAGAAAACAAAGTGAAGCATTATAAGAAGTATGCAAAGACCTGGAGTTAGAAAACCAAAAGAGTAGAACGCACTCAGAATTACTTAAGTTGAAAAAAACTGAAAAAGAGTTCAGCCTCAAGTTGCAGTATTGAAGTTGTCAATAGGGAAAATGTTGAGTGATTCAACAGTCATGAGAAGAAGATGAAAAGAATACACAGAGCCACTGTACCAAAAAGAATTGGTTGAGGTTTAGTCATTTCAGGAGGTAGCATATGATCAAGAATCAGTGATGAAGGGAGAGATTCAAGAAAAACAAAGCAACAACAATTGACAGAATACCAACTGGGATGTTTCAACAAACAGATGCAGGGGTGGAGGTACTCACTCATCTGTGCCAAGAAAAGCAGAGTACAAGCTGCCTAGCCAACTGACTGGAAGAGATTCATATTTGTATCCATTCTAAAGAAAGGTGATCCAACAGAATATGGAAATTGTCAAACAATGCCATTAATGTCACACACATAAGTAAAATTTTCCTGAAGATCATTCAAAAGCCACTGAAGCAATACATTGAGTTGAACTAACTGTCATTAATTTAAGCCTCATTCAGAAGAGGACATGGAACTAAGAAGCCATAGCTGATGTCAGATGGATCTTGGCTGAAAATACTGAATTGAACAAAGATATTTAAATCAAAAAACCAAGCCCATTGCCATCAAGTCAATTCTAACTCTGACCTATACAACAGAGTAGGACTGCCACACGGGGTTTTCAAGGAGTAGTTGGTGGATTTGAACTGCCCACATTTTGGTTAGCAGTCAAGCACTTAACTGTTGTACCACCAAGGCTTAAAAAGATGTTTACCTTTGTTTTAGGGACTGTGCAGAGGTATTTGACTGTGGGTATCATAATAAATTTATGGATAACGTTGCCAAGAACTAAATTCTAGAAAACATGATTGTGTTCATTTGGAACCTGTACATTGACAAAGAGACAACAGTCATTTGAAAAGGACAGGGGTATGCTGTGTCAGGAAATCTGTGCATCAGGCTTGTTTTCTTTTACCATGCTTATTGAACCTGTATGCTGAGCAGATAATCTGAAAAGCTGGACTATGTGAAGAACAATGTGGCATCAGGACTGGAGGAAGACTAACAATCTGCAGATAACACAACCTTGCTTGCTGAAGGTGAAGTGGATTTGAGGCACTTACTCATAAAGATTGAAGACTACGTCCTTCAGTGTGGATTGCACCTCAACAAAAATAAAACAAAAATCCTTGTAACTGGAGCAATATCCAATATCATAATTAAAAAAAAAAAAAAACAGAGAAAATATTGAAGTTGTCCAGGATTTCATTTTACTTGGATCCACAATCAATGCCTATAGAAACAGCAGTCAAGAAATCAGGAGAAGTGTTGCACTGGGAAAAATGTATTGCAAAAGACTTCTTTAAAGTGCTAAAAGCTAAGATGTTACCTTGAAGACTATGGTGTGTCTGACTCATATCATAGTATTTTCAGTTCCTTTATATTCACGTGAAAGCTGGACAGTGAATTAAGAAGACTGAAGAGAAATTGATGCCTTTGGATTACAGTTTTGGTGAAGAATATTGAATACACCATGGACTGCCAGAAGAATGAACATATCTGTCGGAAGAAGCAGAGCCCGAGTGTTCCTTGGAAGCAAGTATGATGAGATTTCATCTCAAGTACTTTGCACATGTTACCAGGAGGGACCAATCTAGTTCCTGGAGAATGACAATCACGCTTGGTAAAGTAGAGGGGCAGCGAACAAGAGTAAGACTGCCAAAGAGATGGATTGAACCAGTGGCTGCAACAAGGAGCTCAAGCATGGGTGGGACTAGTTGGCACCTAACCAAAACAAAAAACAAAACAAAACATGGCATGTGTTAAGGATACCCTCCTTGAATTCAAGGATATGACATTTATGTTCATAGAGCTTATCACCTAGTGGAAAACAAAGACTTGTAAATGACACTCATTACCTTGTGTGAGAGATGTTATGGGATCTTCTATCTATTGTATTGCACACAGAAATATCTCTCCTCAGACTTCCAGGCTGCCATAGACTGCAAAGAATAGGCATGCGTACCCTCTGCCGTCAACCATTCTGTGGGTGCTCAGTTCATTTGTGATTGCTCTGACACATGGGACACTTGCAGAGTGCTGGCAAAGTGAAAGCCGCTACTATCGATAAACAATAACAACAGATTCTCAAAGGGGAGCCAGTTACCCTTTCCAGATTGCTCATTTCTTATCTTGCTGACCAGGCATGTTGTGGTTGTCTGCATGTCACCACTGCCTCTGTCTAGTACCGTGATACCCCAGGGGCCTGCACAGCTTCGTGGTCTTCTGTTGCTGGGCCTTGTTTCTCTGGCAGGAAGAACTGTGCTCAGAATCTCCAGCAAGTCTAAAGCTACAGTTCTGCCACTGACTCCCATCACACTATCTAGCCCCACAGGGTTCTCTCTCTTGATGTCATGCTACCTGGGCCCACGATACCCAAAGGCCCACGGGATTCCCACACTCCTGCCTGGGGAGGCATGTTGCACTGGACACACTCTGGTTTCTACCCTGGATGGGAAAATGTTACAGCTTTTTAGCAGCGGGCAAACCCCTTGCACAGAAGTACACAGCTCTCTCTCCTTGGGCCAATGAGTTACTGTCCCTCCATTTTCAGTCCTGCAGCTCTCTCTTCTAAGTCTCGGAAATTCTCAGTGGAGGAACCCTGGATCCTTTGGACTTTACCCACTCCAGACACTTCTTGATGGTGGTGAGGGCCCCTTGAAACTCAGTAGGATTAGCTCTTACATATGCTTAGCAGGACTGTAAAACCAAACAATCATCTTACTGGATCACTGCAGCTCAGTCCTATTGGCTAGATTTTCAAGCCACTATTTGCAGAGTGAATTGACCTTTCCTGGGCAAGACTATGACCCAGTCAGTCATTTTGCAGGAATTCCAAGACGACAGCTGGTTGTTGCTGTTGTCAAGTACCTTGGAGTCAGTTCCAACTCACAGAAACTGTACAACAGAATGAGACACTGCCTGGTCCTGTGCCAAAAGCTGTTGTTGCAGCCACACTGCCAATCCATTTCATCAAGAGTTTTCTTCTTTTTCACTGACCTTTTACTCTCCTGAGCATGATGTCCTTCGCAGGGACTGGGTCCTTCTGATAATATGTCTAAAATATATGACTCTAAGTTTCACCATCCTCACTTCTAAAAAGCATTCTGACTGTATTTCTTCCAAGACAAATTTGTTACATCTTCTGCCAGCCCATGGTTTGTTCACTAATCTTTGCCAACACCGTAATTCAAAGATATAATGCTTCTTTAGTCTTCCTTATTCATTGTCTAGCTTTTGCATGCATATGAGGTAATGGAAAATAACATGACTTGGGCAGGTGCACCTTAGTCCTCATGGTGACATCTTTGCTTTTTAACACTTGAAAGAGATCTTTTGTAGCAGATTTGCCCAGTGTAATACATCATTTGATTTCTTGATTGCTGCTTCCAGTGGGTGTTGACCATGGCTACAAAGAAAATGAAACCCTTGAAAATTTCAATCTTTTCTCTGTTTATCATTTTGATTATTGTCCAGTTGGGAGGATTCTTTTTTTTTTTTAGAGACCCATACTGAAGGCTGTAGTCTTTAGTATTCATTACTGAGTGCTTCATTCAAGTCTTCCTTACTTTCAGCAAACAAGGTTGTGTCAGCTGCTTGTCACAGTTTGTTAATGAATTTTCCTTCAATCTTGATGCCACAACTTCTTTACAGTCTTTCTTCTCAGCTCATTTTGCTCAGTACTGATCAAATAAACCATGGCTAGAAAAACTGTATAAAAATGACTCATTGCTCTACAGATGCTGTCATAGGTCGAAGAATTAGCTTCTATGAGACACTTGGGTATAACTGCCAATACAATTTGAGGTATGGAATCACGAGACTGTGTTCAAGTTTCTAATGCTAGGAGATGAAATATCCAACTTCCACCACTACAAGAGAGAGATACAGTGATGCTGGTACAAAAGGACATACAAGATCACGCTAAGCTAAACTTAATCTGGTGTAACAGGTACTTTTACTGTACAGTGATGCATTCCAACAAACTGGGTGGAGAAATGGATTTTATTGGCTGCTTAAAGCATTCTCCTTTTCTCTTATAACTTGAAAATTCAATTCAATACTTACAGCTTCTCTTAATCTTTTAGAAACTGAAAAATTAGCTACAGATTATCTGATCATGTTATATAAATCAGAAATAAGAATTCAATTTGTCTGAAGACTAATTTCTGCATTTCAGAAGTTCTTTTGTCTTCCATACTATGTATCTTGGATATCATCTGATAAATAAAATTATCCTTGGAAATGAAATAGAATGGTTCAAACAGTTTTTACCAGCAAGAATTAGAAAACCTTATTTATGTGCAATTTGTATTTTATTCTTGGATGAACATAACTGTCTATACCAAAACAATGAGTCTCCCTAATCTATATTTCCCTTTTTAAGATCATTAATGATTTTGGCTGCTTTGATGGAGCAATATGCTGCTTTGTAAAGAAAAACAGTGATATAACTGTATTAATCTGGAGATAAGTATAAAAATTGAGTTGCTCTGAACTTTAACAGCACTTGTCTTGCTGTTAGCCTTTCAGAGATACAATCTGTTCACATGTGTTAACGTTTTGCAGTTGCTATAGTTTGCTGAGACCCCAAGATTTATGACACTTGAGCCATTACAGCATTATTAAGTGATTTTGATATAAAGACAGAATAACAAGCGGCTTTGTATAGCACTTTGATCAGTAAATCCAAGGTCTAGAGTTTTCCATAGGGTATAGTGGGAACAACAAAGAGAATTTAACAGTAAATCAGGAAAGATTTGTTTGGAGCAAGATTATGGAGATTTACCAGGATTTTGTAACTCAAATAATTTTTCCACAAAGGATTCAGCTGTTAATACCAGCATCCCTGCTTCAACTGCCAATCTTCTTCTAACACATTTGGTTTCCTGGCTCTTTTCTCCAGAATCTGAAAACCTTTCAGTGGCACCCATTATCTCTTGAAGAGCATGTGATGTTTTGATTAAGTTGGTTAATTAGAAAATCACTTGTTTCTCACTTTTCGTGTTTTTGACTTTCAGAAAGACACACATACCTATATATTAATCAGCCCCTTACTTCGAAAGCTACACATAAATTACTTCTCAAGGAAAGTCCCTGATTAATGATAATGTCACATAGGAAAACCTGCCTTTGAACTCCATAGTGTTTACCAGGAAAATAAAGTTGTCTACGTGCTTTATTAGGCTGCTGTATTTCAGATCATTAAATGAGTAGCAAAGCCAGCTATCCCAAGGAATGTGAGTCTCAGAACAGCAGAACTTCCCTTGCATGCCCAGACACTTCTCTGGGAAAAGGAAAATCAATATCCTGCAGGGGATTTTCAAGGTTGATTTCCTCCCGTGCTGCCCTGCTCTGGCAATGTATGTTGACAGCCCCAGATGGAAAATGTTCAAACACTGCTAAGGCTGTTCTTCTAGCTACATCAAGCTTGAGCCTGTGGAATATCCTTTTGATATAAATACCACTTTCTCATGCTCTTCCAATACTTTGAAGCAAGGAGAGAAGATTATGAATCAGACGTGCAAGGCCCATTGGTGGTAACTGATTCATTCGCATCATTATCAGTTATAACACTTGGACAGTTCACATTCTAAGGAAATGTTTATAGGCTCTTCACTCAAAAGTGTTGCATGCCATCACCTACCCAGAACCCAGTGCTGTTGAGTCAATGCTGACGCATAGGAACCCTACAGAACAGAGTAGAACTGCCTCACAGAGTTCCCAAGCAGCACTTGGATGATTTGAACTGCTGATATTTTGGCTAACAGCCATAGCACTTAACCACTACACCAGCATAGGTGGGGTATAAGTATTGTTGGCTACTTCTGAAGACAAAATTCTCTTTGAAGGTAGTTTAGGAAGAAAAAGAGGAATTCTTGCCCACTGAAGAGGAAGAGGTATAAGAAACATTGCTGTCTTGAGGAAAGAGCAACTCAAGCTCTGAAGAAAGTACTATAGGTATGCCCTAAGTTTCTTACCTTACAAACCCCCACTTACCCCAAGCTGTACCTCTGCTTTTCTTACTCTGAACTGTATCCTTACACCCTTATCTCCCTTAGCTCTACAGCAGAACAACCAAGCTGTCAGACTACTCACATCACCTTGTGGCAATTTCTAAGACCCTCCAAAACTGTATTATTTTAGTCAGAAGTCTTCCCAAAAGCTTTCATGTAACTCTTCGTTTTCCAGTTAAACAAGCCTTCTTTTTTTCCAACCACTTAAGGCCAATACAGTTTTGTTTTATACTGTTTTGTAAACACTCAGCTGCTAACCAAAAGGTTGTAGGTTCAAGTCCATCCTAGGAGAGTCTCAAAAGAAAGGCCTGGTGCTCTATTTCTCAAAAATCAACCACTGAAAATGCTATAGAGAGCAATTCTGCTCAGATGCAAACCTAGGGACACCAGAATCATCTCAATGGTAGCAGTTTTTTAACTGGTGCCTAGGTTGCCACCATTCATAACTGTATACTCTTGGTTCTGTACTATTGAATCCTAACAAGCCTTTATATTATAAACTTATTTTTTAGTTGGAAAAATTAAAGCAGAGCTACTACCAAGTCAGTGAGGCAGTGATAATATGAAATATATAAATTAATCACAATACAAAATTATAATGTCATAAAGTTATAGGGAAAGGAAGTACATTAGATGTGCTAGGTTTGTGTAGGGTTTCTGAACTTCATGCTCACATGCCAACAAGGAGCACAGGACATTAACTACACTTTTAATTTCCTAAGTAAAGGCTTCTTCAAATAGCTTATAATAATCATAGGCTTGCCATTAGTCACCTCCTCAAAACTACAAATAATTTATACCTCCTCACCTTACTTTGTTCCTAAAAATTCAGTAACTTGGAAAATACATGGTTGTCCTAGTTGAAGGACAAAATCCACAAAAAGATGAGTTTGAAGAAGGCTCGTTAGAACATTTGGATTGGGTTCAACATAGGAGGAGGAGGTAAAGGCATGGAAGTCTCCATGGATGAGAAGGTTTAGCTTCAAAGATAGTAATAAAGACAGACTTAGAGATTCAGAAGGAAACTTTCAAATCTAAGGAAATAAAGGAACAGCCAGGGTCATACACAGATCATTAATCTGGGACAAGAACCAAAGATTCCTGATCTCTGGCCTTTGGACTTCCCCTTCTATGAAGTGGAAGAGATTTATGGGTGCAGTCAAGCCATGTAATTGAAGCAAAACAGGCAGTGACAGTCATGCTCCTCTGGAATACGATTTTTACACCTAGGTTTACTTTGGATGCATTGTTCTTGACTATATTTAGTGCATAGCGTCCTGTGCAGAAGAGGAAGGTCTTGGTGACACTGAATTCTAGTCATCTAAGTGACTCTGTGAATAAAGCAACGAGGGCTGCGTCTGGGTTTAGGACAGTCACATGAGCAGGTTTCAGCAGATTATTAAGATAAACACTGTTAGTTAGGTGAGTTATGCACCTGTTTTATTCTTGGACTTACAGCAGCTGGAGTCCTGGTTCTCCAGTTTGCACAAGAAGCCTCTTGAGAAAGCGTTGGACGAGGCAAGTGGTGGGCAGCCTTTCTCTGGGTTTATCTCAGTTCCAGCAAAGCCGAATTGCTGTGTGATTGTTACATGGTCTAATCTGAATCAGTCATGGGTGTCAGTGGAAACTTCATTAATGTAAACATGAAGTAGCACCACATTTGATTTTTATCATATCAAACTGAGAAGAATGTCTCTCTTACAATTGTATAAATGAAAATCCCCTCTCACTTGAACTCTGACACTCTAATCATTATTTACATGACTGTTGTATCTGCACTTGAGGGTTCAGTGGCAAGGAAGGATGACTGTGACTTGGAATCTGGTGTGCTTCCCAGTACATGGAGTGCCATGTTCTCTATCATGCCTCTGGAGCACATCAAAGGCAGACAGGTTGGAACATCAGTAGTTGTCTTATGTCAGAGAGTATGTAGCAAGCTTTAGCTTGAAACAGTTCAAAACATTTTCCAGCTTTTTTGAGGTTTCACTATGTCACCAAAATGTAGTCTATGGGAAAGACACCATGGAAGTTTGGTCTCTGTACTTTTCTGAGATCTACACATACGAGTTATGACCGGGCTGTGTCCAATCAGATCTGTACCACTAGCCTATTGTCTACATTCCTAAACTACTAATCTTTGTGCAATGTTGTGAGTCTAGGCAGAAAGCGCCCATAACAATTACAAACTAGGAAACCCCATGGGAGAGTTCTACTATAGGGTCGCTGTGAGTTGGAATCAACTTGATGGCACACAACAACAACAGGGCACACAGACACTAAAAGCTGAGGCAGCACAAACGAACGAGGAAGAGGGTAGCCTCGGTCATGTTCTGGTTTTCTCATGTGTAGATTGAGGATACCCTGGCGGCGTAGTAGTTAAGCGCCACATCTGCCACCCAAAAGGTTAGCAAATCCACCGGTTACTGCTTGGAAACTTCACAGGGCAGCTCTACTCTGGTCTATAGGATCGCTGTGAGTTGGAATTGACTCACCAGCACTGGGTTGGGTTGGGTTTTACTCTTCATGTTTTTTGCAAGTACTAAGTTACATAGTGCAAGTAGAATTCTGATCATTACTAGTACGGATTGAATACTCAAAAAATCAGTGTTATAGGATGTCAAGACTCTGGGTGGGAAGTGGAAAAAGATAATAATCTGGATTTTGTCCAAGTTACTAAGAATTTTAAAGTATTTGAAAAGAATTGGTTGCTTTTTTAATTTAGAAAAAATAAAACTGTCTTTAAATCGCACTTTATAAGCAACTTATTTCACATAGGGTGAGTAGCATAGTGCTTCACATGTACAAGTTCTGATTAAGTCCGCAGACTTAATTGTTCTAAGTGCTACACACCTGACTGCTGAATGTCAATACAGTCACCTTCGAAGTCCTTCCCTTGAGAAGCTATGCACTGATGCCAGCACCTAGTCCACCCTTCAAAGCAATTTTGGAACTCTTTCTGGAATGGCCATTGCACACAGTGGCAAGGTGGCAAGTTTGTGAACATAACTGTATAGTTGTCTGTGAAGGAGTTTTTAGCCAATAAACAAATAACTTTATTGGGACGTCCTCCCTACTCACCTGCTCTGTTCCCCAATAACTTTTTTCTTTACCTCAAGTTAAAGGAACTATTGCAAGGAAGACATTTTGATGACATTCAGAATATCACAGGTAATACAATGACAGTTCTAAAGGCCATTCCAGAAAAAGAATTCCAAAATTGCTTTGAAGGGTGGCCTAGGTGCTGGCATTGGTGCACAGCTTCTCAAAGGAAGTTCTTTGAAGGTGGCCGTTGTGATAGCCAGCAATGAGACACGTATCACTTTTTCTAGGATGAGTTCACAAACTTAACTGGCAGGCCTCGTAGTTGTAGTAGAATAAGTGTTTTTTAAAATAAATGCATTTTTAAAAAATTAATGAATAAACCCATTATTATCCATGACATAGCCACTGTTACTGATGCAAAAAATGCATGGAGCTACATCTTTAGCCTTCGTTTTCCTTAGCCTATGTGAGAACTGTATACTTAATAGAAGTGAATTATTAGTATTTTATTGGCCCTCATTTACATGGCTATGGAAACCCTGGTGGCATAGTGGTTAAGTACTACAGCTGCTAACCAAAAGATTGGCAGTTTGAATCTGCCAGACACTCCTTGGAAACCCTTATCAGACAGTACTGCTCTGTCCTATAGGATCACTATGAGTCAGAATCGACTGGACAGTTTGGTTTCGGTTTGTTTTAGTCATTCCTAGTGACAATTATGTTAGTTGTAATGACAGTACCTTACTATTCCAGAATGCTCCACAGCTTCTGAACCATTTTTACATAATACATTTCACTTAGACTTCATAGGTGAAGTTGATGTGGCTTGTTAGCATTTTCTAGAAAATAATAAACATTCATGGAGGTAATGACTTGACTAAATTCACACAACTAGTAAGTGAAAGAAAGAGCATGTATAACACTGCTGATCAATATATGCTTCTTGAATGAATGAACAGGTAAATGAGCAGTTTACACATATTCTAGGTTACTGCCTTTTCTACTGCATCAAAACAGAACATTAAAGAGCTGTACCTTAGTACTTGTACCTATTCCTCAGTGTTAACACTTTTTCTGTATGTTTATGGTGAAATTGCTTACCATATCTGATAAGTAAATCAGTCTATTCACAAATAATTATGTCTATTTCAGCCACTGTATAACAGACATTGACATAGAGCTATACACAGAATCAGCCCCTGTCCTCAAAGACCTTCTTTGGGGGATTAGAGAGTACAGACAAGAAACGCTGCTACAGAACAAGTGTGATCTTTTCAGTTATTGACAGATGTTATGGTGAAGACAAAAATGGGATAATATGATTGGGACTACAACGTGGACTTTGGAGGAGGGGTTAATTTTTTACAATGCTAAGTGGAGAAGCTTCTTTAAAGAGGTAAACAGACAGAAAATACTTGTGAAGATGTTAAAACAGGGTCTTTTTGTCCTATTAAGTATTTGTAAGTGATTCTGAGATATCTAACTAGCTAGCTATATTTTTCAATGTTATTAATTGTAAGCAGTCTCTGTTAGTATCTATATTAACTCTGTTAGTATCATATTATTTTATTACTATCATTTACGAGTGTTCTATATTACCTATTAAAACAAGTTTCTAATTTCTAATAGCTTTAAAGCTACTTGTAATTGTATTTTTAGTGAGACTTTTTTTATGCTGGTATTTTAAAGTTCCTTTATCTTTTCTATATGTCATTTGAATGTAACTAGGTCATATTTTAGAAACAAAGACTTTCCTTTCTTCCATTTAGGAAATTCCATCTGTATTAAAACTATCTGATGAAAATATTAGTACCAAATGATTTATGACAAGCTGCATACAGTAAGATGGGAAGATTACAAGGGCAGGAACAAAAGAGCATGCCCTTTTTCCAGAATTGTAATTGAATACTGGTTATTAATTTTTCTGAGAAAAATGCTTAAGAAGGAATGTATGATTTAAGCAATGCACAGGTCAAAGGTCTGGAAATGCTCACCGTAGAAAAACTAGACACATACAAACTCTGAGGAAAATCTTGTAGAGTACTGTAACTTTATAGCTATTGTAGATTGCTGCAAAGAAAATGTGGAAAATCACACAAATTTTAGTCAAACATTAAGATTCTCTCATAGTTAGCACTCTTTCTTGCTGAAATATCATGATAGCAAATTAGGGGACAGAATGCATGGCTTAATATTTGCTGCAGACTTCAGGCAGAAGAACAGCCTACAAACAGTAAAATACACTCTTCCCAGTACGTCAATTCAGAGGTGAATGATAACAAGAGTATTTGCAATTTTCAAACACAGATACAATATAATAGCTATACTTGAGTACAAGCTCAAAGGAGATACTTCTGTGTACAGCAGGTAGCACAAAGTGGGATCATAGGCGATATTTTCAGGAAATCATTTTCTTTTGTTTATTGTGATTAAGTGACAGTTTACAATCCAAGTTAATTTTGCATGCCTGTCTGTCTGCAGCTCCTTCTGCTCTCCTTGCCTTGTGACAGGACACTCCTTTTAGTTCTGCACCTGCTGTACCCTCTTAACAAGCTCCTGTCCCCTGCTCTCCCCCTTCTCTCCCATCTCGAAAGAGACCAGTAAGACAGTATCCTATAAACGCACAGAACCATAAAGTACACACACCATGTGGTCACATTATGGCCCTGAGTCCAGCCCGTTTTTGTCCAAAGAGTTGACCACACTAGTGTTTTCTGGTCAGGAGCAGTAGCAGGTATGGTGGCACGCTCCCATGGGATCCTCCAGCCATCAGACCATCAGGTGGGGTCTCTTAGTAGTTTTTGAAGTGCACCCCTCTTTCTCATGTTCCCAAGGGACTCAACATCATGTGCCCCATCACAGCTCTCCTTGGTGGTGTCTGGGCACCATCTGGTTCTTCTGGTCACATGTTGATGCAGTTTCCCATTCACGTAGGTCCTTATGTCTGCTAAGGTCCTTTTTCCTCATGCCTTTGTTCTTGGTGATCATCTCTTCTGGATGAGTTGGGATGATTTGGTGTACCTCAGATGGAATCTTGCTAGCTTTTAGGACCCCAGATGCCACTCACCAATATGGGGTGCACAAGACTCTCCTAGCAATAGGCTAGTTATGCCAATTAGCCTTGATGTCCTCCAAGAGCGTGGTCCCCAGACCCTGCCCCTGCTATTCTATTCTTTCAGTATTGGATTGAAATTAGAAGAGCTTTCAGTTTATGCGAAGTCCAGTTAGGTTGATCTGCTTTCTGCTGAGTGCAGTCACTGATTTAACCTAACCAAATTTCTATCAACTATCTAATCTGTGACCAACCCTTGCCCTCCCTTCCCACCTTTGTAACCATCAAAGAGTCTTTTCTTCTGTACATAAGTCTATTTTTGATTCCTTATAGTAGGAGTCTCATACAACATTTGCCCTTTTGTTGCTGACTGATTTCACTCAGCATAATCTCTTCCAATTGAAATCAGGTTATAGATGTTTCCTAAAATCATCATTGTTCTTTATTATTGCACAGTATTCCATTGAGTATATGTACCATAGTTTGTTTATCCATTTAGCTATTGACAGGCATCTAAATTGATTCTATCGTTTTACTATAGTGGACTGTGCTGCAATACATGTTTGTGTGCCTGTATCTATTCATGTGACAGCCCTTGTTTCTGTAGGATATGTTCCAAGCGAAGAGATTACTGGATCAAATGGTACTTCTATTTCCAACCTTCTAAGGAAGAGCCAGATTGCTTCCCAAAGAAGTTGTACCATTTTGCCATCCCACCAGCAGTGTAGGAGAGTTCCAGTTTCTCCACAGCCTCTCCAGCATTTGTTGGTTTTGTGTTTTTTGGATCATGGCCAACCTTGTTGGGGTGAGATGGTATCTCATTGTAGTTTTGATTTGGATTTTTCCAACAGCTAATGATCGTGAGCAGTTCCTCATGTTCCTTTTGGTTGCCTGGATGTCCTTTTCGATGAAGTTTCTGCCCATTTCCTTTGCTCACCACTTAATTGGGTTATTTACCTTTTTCTTGTTTATATTTTGCAATTCCTTGTAGATTAGGGAGCTCAGATGTTGGTCTGACGTGTAGTTGCCAAATATTTTTTCCCATTCTGTGGGTGATCTTTTAACTCTTTTGGTAAAGTCTATGGATGAACAAAAGTGTTTGATTCTTAGTAGTTCCCATTTATCTATTTTCTCTTCTGTTGATCATGCTTTGTTAGTTTTTGCAGACTGTCTAAGATGCATAATAGAACTTCCATTGTTGACCCTGTTTTTTCTTGCATGCTCTTTGTCATTTGGGGTTTGATGTTTAGATCTTTGACACATTTTGAGTTAGTTTTTATGTAAAGTGTGAGATATAAGTCTTGTTTCAGTTTTTTTTGCAGATGGATACCCAGTTCAGCCAGCATCATTTGTTAAAGAAACTGTTTTTAACCCAGTTTGCAATCTTGGGGTGTTTGTCAAATATCAATTGTTCATAGGAAGATGGTGTCATCTCTGGGGTCTCAACTGTGTTCCATTGGTCTGTATGTCTTTTTGTATCAGAAACAGGCTGTTTTGACTGCTGTGGCAGTGTAATAGGTTCTAAGGTTGGGTGATGTGAACTCTCCCACTGTGTTACTCTTCTTCAGTAGTGCTTTACATATCCAGGTTTCTTCCCTTTCCAAAGTTGGTGATTTGTTTCTTCATCTTATTAAAAAAAGGCACTGGAGATTATATTGGGATTGCATTGTACACATAGATCACTTTGTGTAAAATAGACATTTTCTCAACATTAAGTCTTCCTCTCCATGAGCAGGGTAGATTATTCCATTTATGTAAGTGTCTTTTGATTTCTTGCAGTAAGGTCTTCTGTTCTCTCTGATAGGTCTCTTATTTCTCTAGTTAGATTTATACCTAGGTATTTTATATTCTCACAGGCTGTAGTAAATGACGTGGTGATTTCTTCTTTAATTATCTCTTTGTTACTGTAAAGGAATCCTACTGATTTACTTATATTTATCTTATATCCTGATACTTTGCTGAACTGTTCTGTTAGTTGGAGTTGTTATGCATTCTTTGGGATTCTCTGCATATACAATGATATCACCTCCAAATAGGGAAATTTTTACTTTTTCTTTGCCTATGCAGTGCTGTTTATTTCTTTGTCTTGTCTAACTGCCCTGGCTAGAACCTCTAGTACAATGTTGAACAGAAGTGGTGACAGAGTGGGTATCTTTGTCTAATTCCCATTCTCAAGGGGAATGCTTTCAGTCTCTCTCCATTCAGGATGATGTATCCACTTGGTTTTGCATAGATTCCCCTTACTGCATTGAGGAGTTTCCCCTGTATTCCTATTTTGCTGAGAGTTTTTAGCATGAATGGGTGTTAGACTTTGTCAAATGCCTTTTTCTGTATCGATTGACATAATCAACTGATTCTTATCCTTTGTGCTATTTATGTGGTTCATGATATTGTTTTTTCTGATGTTAAACCAGCCTTGCATCCCTTGTATGAGTCCAGCTTGGTCATGATGAATTATTTTTTTTGGTATGTTCCGGAATTCTATGGGCTAGGATTTTGCTGAAGATTTTTGCATCTAGGTTCACAAGTGATATTGCTCTGTAATTTTCATTTTTCTGTGGGATCTTTCTGAGGCTTTGGTATCAGGTTTATGCCAGCTTCATAGAATGAATTTGGGAGTAGTCTATCCCCTTCTATGCTGTGAAATAACCTCAGTGGTATTGGAGTAATTCTTCTCTAAATTTTGGTAGAATTCTCCAGTGAAGCCATTTGGGCCAGGACTTTTTTGGTTGGTAGTTTTTTGATGATTTTTTCAATCTCTTCCTTTATGATGGGTTTATTAAGCTGTTTTATTTCTCCTTGTGATCATTTTGGCATGTGATGAGTCTAGAAATTTGTCCATTTCCTCTAGGTTTTCAAATCTGTTAGAGTACAGTCTTTTGTAGTATTCTGTTACGATACTCTATTTCAGCTGGGTCTGTTGTGACATCTCGTTTCTTTCCTTCATATTTCTTGTTTCTCTTCTCTGATTTCTCCTCATATATGCTGGTGTCAGTAGCTCTATCTTCAAAATCAGTAAGTCTAGTTTCCAGTTGTTCAGTTCTGCTCTCTTGGCTTTGAATTGAATTGTCTAATTCTGTAATTTTGTTACTGATCTGTTGGATTTCAGAATCCTGATGTTCCATCAGATCAAACAGATGTCTGTTGTGACATCTCGTTTCTTATTCAGGTTTTGTTGTGACATCTCCCATCTCGTTTCTTATTCAGGTTATTTACTTCCTCTCTTGTTTTCCTTTTGTGAGTTTAGCCAATGGTTTGTCAATTTGGTTAATCTTTTCAAAAAACCATTTTTTTTGGTCTTACCAAGTTTTTTCAATTGTTCTTCTGTTCTCTAATTCATTTAGTTCTGCTCTAATCTTTATTATATTTTCTTCCGGTGCTTGAGGAGTTCCTCTGTTGCTCTCTTTCTACCTCTTCAAGCTGTAGGGTTAATTGTTTAGTTTGGTTCCTTTCTTCCTTCTGGATGTGTGCATTTATAGAGATAAATTGACCTCAGAGCACTACTTTGACTGTATCCCACAGGTTCTGGTAGGAAGTGTTTTGATCTCACTTGCATCCAACAATTTCTTTATTTCGTCCTTGATTTCTTCTATAACCCATGACTTTTTGAGCAAGATGTTGTTCAGTTTCTATGAGTTCCAGTTTCTATATATGTTTTTTTCTGCTATTGATTTTGACTTTTATGGGTTTATGGTCTGAGAAGATACTCTGCAATAATTCAGTGGTTTGGATTTTGTTGAGATTTGTTTTATGGCCTGACTCTTGGTTTATTCTGGAAAATGTTTCATGTACACTGGAGAAGAAGGTATAGTTATCTGTTGATGAATTAAAAGTTCTGTATATATTGATGAGATCTGTCCAGTACTGCAAGTGGAGTGTTGAAGTCTCCCACCATTATTGTGGAGTAGTCTATCTCATTTTTCAATGTAGTCAGTGTTTCTTCAATGTATTTAGACACTATGGTGTTGGGGGCATAGATATTTAATATTGTGCATTGAACATAGTGACCATCCTTGTCCACATTGGTAGATTTTACATTAAAATCTATTTTATCTGAGATTAGTATTGTCACATCTGCTCTTCTTTGTATATCGTTAGTTTGCTATATATTACTCCATCTTTAGTTTTCTGTTAGTTGGTATCTTTAAGTCTAATGTGAGTTTCTTGTAAGCAACATATAGACAGGTCATGTCTTTTGATCCAAGATGTCACTCATCTCTTTACTAGAACATTCAGTCTGTTTACATTCAGTGTAATTATTGATAGGTACAGGTTTGGTGCTGTTATTTTGATGTGTTTATTTTTGTGTTGGTGTATTCTCTGTTGCTTTTAATTTTCTGTTCTAGGTCCTTCTTTTTAGGTTGATTTTTCATTCTTTTTGGTGTTGGTTTTGTGTTTGTTGAGACTCCTGTGTTACATTTCTTGTTTTGATATGCTGCATCTTCATTGTGCTTTGCAGCTACCCCTATGATCCCACTTAATAATCTATGCTTAAGCCCAGTTTTAACTTCTACATATCTTATGAACTTCCTCTCCATCTTAATGGACTATAGCTACTGTAGTGTATCTGTCTTTTTAATGTGATGGTGTCTTAGTTTTCATGATACGATCACTGGATCCCTTCTTTTAATATTATGGCTTTGATGGAGTTTTGTGCCTTCTCCAACTCAGTACCTTTCTGGATGTTATGATCTGCATTGCCTCCTTAAGTATAGATTTAATGGTTTTGTTTTTCTGAGCCAAGAGCTTCTTTCAATATTTCTTGTAGTTTTGGTTTACAGAGTCTTTAAGTTTCTGTTTATATGCAAATGTCTTAATTTGATTTTCATATTTGAAAGACAGTTTTGCAGGATATGTAATTCTTGGTTGGAAGTTTTTCTCCTTCAGAGTTCTGAATGTGTCATCCCACTGCCTCTGTGCCAACATTGTTTCTGTCGAGACGTCAAACGAAAGCCTACAGGGCTTCCCTCTGAATGTTAGCTTTGCTTTGACTCTAGCTGCCTTTAAGAGTTTCTGCTTATGTTTCATTTTGTTAAGCTTGATTATAATATCTCTTGGTGTCTTTTGGGGGGGTCAATTTTATGTGGTGTTTGATACACATCTTGTTATCTATGTTCTCTTCTTTCATAATTTCAGGGGAGTTTTCTGTCAGCAACAAAGTCTCTGTGTTTTCAGGTATCCCCCCACTCAGAAACTCCAGTTAATTGCAGATTGTTTGTCTTGACAGAGTCTCATATGTTTCCTAAAGCATCTTCGTATTTCTTGTTTCTCTTCTCTGATTTCTCCTCATATATGCTGGTGTCAGTAGCTCTATCTTCAAAATCAGTAAGTCTAGTTTCCAGTTGTTCAGTTCTGCTCTCTTGGCTTTGAATTGAATTGTCTAATTCTGTAATTTTGTTACTGATCTGTTGGATTTCAGAATCTTGATGTTCCATCAGATCAAACAGCTTGGTTAATTTTTCATTTTGCTCTGCTGCATTTTGTAAAATGTCTGGGATAGATCTCTATATAGTTCTTTTGTACTTGACCTCCAATAGTTTCAGAAAGACTTCTTCATCTGGGAAGTTCTTTGATTCTTTATTTTGGGGGTTTTCTGGAGCCATAGATGAGTGTGTTTTTAAATGTTAGTTAGTGTCTGTTGCTTTCTGGACATCTAGAGTCTGTTTATTTTCTCTGGTGTTGCCTTAACAGGAGCTGAGGTGAAGTTCTGAGAGGAAGTTGCTCACCAGCTACCTCTATGTACTCCAGTGAGTGGGCCCAGTGGAATCTCTGGGGTAGCAGGCTCTGCCTTCTTGCTGGCTTAGACACAGCCCTACTCATAGAGTCACTGGGGGCCATCAGGTGACCCTATAAGGTGAGTCAGTAAAGGCTAGAAGAGATGTTGTCAAGCTGCACCACAGTTATTTCCCTGGGAAGTCTTATTTGAAAAGATAAAAGCTATCTGACCACTTCCAAAATCAGTCAGGCTGTTAGGCACAGTAAGCCCTTCCTTCCAGCTGACAATGGAGAACACTCATCATCTGTTCCCAGATGTTGTGATATAGTTCAAAGTAGGACAGGACTGGTCTGCTGTCATCCCCTCTGGGCCCCTCTGTAAGGCTATACTGTGCTAAAGATAGCTTTTCTGCTGGCAAAGTGCTTCCCTGACTGGGAATGCCTCCCAGCCTGGAGATTAGCTCCTGCTGAGGCCTCCAGTTGGGTATCTCTTCCTTTCATTCAAACAAGATGATGCCCCAGTCAATCTGTCCTGCCCCCCGCAAAACAGCAGAATCTATGGCAGAGGTCCAGAAAGAGAGGGTGGCGGGGCTGTGGTGCTCTGAGTCTGGAGTTGGACTTTCAAAATGTGGCTATTCCACCGTGATCACTTTAACACTACAGGTCTGCGTAGCTGCTGTTTGAGCTACTCCCCTGTCTGCTGGCTAACTTAAAGAAAAAAAAGTTAAAAACGCCAGTTACTTTCAGTCTGCAGTAGCCAGCCAATTCAACCAGAGTGGGGCTCACTAAAAGACAGTTTCCCATTCAGTGGCATATAGTCCGAACCAACATCCCAATGCCATGTCCTAGGGCTCACTGGGTGTCCAGAAAGCTCCATTCAATTATCAATTCAGGCCTTAGTTTTCAAAGAGAATTAAGTAGATGTGTGTCTAGTCCACCATCTTGACTCCAGCCCTCCAAGAAATTTTTTAATTGTAAAAAATAGGCAAAATAGTTGGCTTCCTTGAAGTTCTTATAGTCCACTTGAAGTTCTTATAGTCCACTTACATCTTGTCACTAACTCTGTGTCACACAAATGGCTAAGTGCTTGACTGTTAACCAAGGGTTGGAGGTTCAGATCTACAGACAGCTGCCTCAGAAGAAAGGCCTGGCAATCTACTTCCACAAAGTCAGAACCATGAAAACCTTATGTAGCACAGCTCTAATCAACACACATGAGGTCATCATGAGGTGAAATTAATTCTGTGGCAACTGATTTTTTACTGATGTCTTGTTATGAGGTATCATGGAAATCATCTAATTTAGTGAAGCTTATTTCAGAGTGAAGTAGTGATCATCTGTAACTGTTACAGAATTAAAGAGATAAAAACATCTTATTAATAATGTACAAACTTTATAAAACATAAAGTTAATCTATATTTTCTGATTGTTTTGTGATTATAAATCTAAGTTTAGTTGTCCAACCAGTAATGTCTAATGTCCTAATCCAATGGATCTGATGTTTGGGTCTCAGAAAAATAAACAAAATGAAATGAGTTGTTTTAAGAAAAGTAAATTTTATTATATAAAAGACATCTGCTTTTCAAATAACGCCAACTGGGCCATTAATGTAACCTTTTGGAATATTTGTTTTCTTCCTTTTTTGAAGACATTTTTAGTCAAATATAGTAACCAGAAGCTACAGTTTGGCTATCTTCCTTCCAAACATTTTTATGTTCAGTTCCCACTATTTTTAGCTGTATGCAGTCCGTCCAAGAACATACCTTTTCTCAGAAAGTAGTATTTCCATCACCTTCAAGGAGAAAAAATAGGAAAAGTTCAGAAAGCACAGACGCCCTAAAAATGTCCTTGGCCTGCTTCTTCTCAGAACTTAAAAACAACTGCATTTGTTTAGTCCAGTCCTTCTAAAGAATAGAAGCAGCCACAGAGTTAATTCTGATAATTGTATAATGTGCCCCATTGTCAAACATTGAATACAGACCTCAGTCCCATCAAATCATTTATGTCCCTACTGTCTGGATTGATTTAACTGTTTTTCAGCAGACTTCTTATTGTCATTGGCTCTCACACTCAGACTGGTCTTGACTAAAATTTTCATTTCAGTTTAAGAAAATTAAGGACGTGGCAGGAGAATCATAACTAACTGATATCCAATAATAAGAGGAACTGATATGTGATGATCAGGCAGGATATTCAGTAATTGAATTTACATTTCATTGTGGAGACATTGATGTGATTCATTACAAATAAACAAGAACAAGTGATACTGATGTAAAATGCCTAACAAAACATGGCATCCTAACTCAAGTCTAATTTTTAGGGGTGAAAATTATTAAAGATGAAAACTGACTAAGGTTAGTCAAGGTCAAGTGTTGGAATAATTAACAGCAATGGGGAAAACCTCTACTCCGTTGTCTTCCACCTACAGAAGCTGTTGCAGGGAGGAAAGGCTAAAATGTCAAAGCTTTGCTCCGTGTGTGGCTGTTAATGATGAGACCCAGAGTAGGCAGCTTTTTGTAGGTGCACTTTAATGGTCCTTTGGAGATGAAAATTAGATTTAGAAGTGAGTGGACAGGAGGTGGAGAACTAACTTGCAAGACACAGCAGAGCGACTGGCCAGAAAAACAGAGGAGTGAGATGGGAAAGGCCTTGAGAGAGGGATTGGACTGGGTAACATGACGAGATTGCGCAGGACAACTAAAAGACTAAGTATTACCAATACTTAATTTTGAAATTTTTGTACTCCATGGCTGTAAAAACCCACTTGGTTATGTATGAACTTTAGTAAATCTGACATAACCACACTGCCGTGGTCAGTCTGGTATACACCCCTGCTTTTCAAGTACTAGCTCAAGGTTAATCCTCTCTGCACTTTTAACCATGGAGAAAAGACATCTCTTCTTGCTCTGTATTCCCGTAGTACTTCCTTCATATGTAACTTCTAGAGTTTACCTACTGAATTATAACCTGGCTTTGAAAACTGATCTTACCCGTAAGACAATGAGATATTTTAAGTCAAGTACTTTTTGTTTTCATCTCTGTAACCCCCAAAACTCAGCAGCTTGGTTGTACCTAATAAGCATTCAAAATGTTCATTGAAATCAATCAGTCAAGGCAGGCGTCTAGGAATAGGTAACATATTTTAAAAAGACAGAAAATTTTGAAGAAAAGCTATAATAATAACACGTATATAATACACACACACACACACACACACACACACACACATATACATAGTTGTCATTAGATGCCATCCAGTCAGTTCCAGCTCAAAGCAACCCTAAGTGTACTAGCACAAAATGTTGTGTGGTCCTGCAACAATACACACACATGCACACACACACACATATGCACCATATATATATATGTACCATTCCCATCAAGAGATCCCTGGTGCTCAGTGGTTAAGTTTGCCTGTTAACTGAAAGGTCAGCTATTAAAATCCACTGGTCACTCCTTGGAAGCCCTGTTGGGCAATTCTACTCTGTCCTGTAGGTCACTATGAGTCAGAATCGACTCAACAGCAATATGCTTGGGTTTTTTGGTTACGTATATACGTGTGTGTGTGTATTTATATACACATATACATATCTACCCTACTGGTGTAGAGTCCGTAAAGACTAATGGAAATCCCATGTGTATCAGAGTAGAACTGTGTTCCATGGAGATTTCCTGGTTGACTTTTTAAAAGCAGATCTCCAGGCCTTTCTTCCAAGGCTCCTCTGGGTGGACTCAAAAACCTTCTTAGCAGGTAGTTTAGCATGTTAGCCACTTGTACCATCCAGGGACTGTCTCATATATATATACCAAAATCAATATTGTTATAGTAGCAATTAGAGTGTGGACTTCTAATGTTCTGCAGGTTATTGTATTATTCATAACAAATAGCACTTTGTGCATGAGTTCTTTATGACATTTATGTGGTTGTACTGCTATTTTGTTTTCTAGTCTCCCACTAGCATTTAAGCACCTTGAGGTCTGTATTATATATGTGTGCATGTGTGTGTGTGTGTAAATATATGTGTAAATATATGTACACACACGTGTATACATAACACACACATGTGTAATGTATGTACATATATATACACATGCTAGTGGAAGACTTGAAAAACAAATAGCAACACAAAGTGCTGTTTGTTCTGCATAATATATATATATATACACACACACACGTACACATATATACACTCTTATATACATCCCTAGCAGCTATATAAAACCTGACATATATAGTAAGGTTTAGTAAAAGTTTGAAGGAAGAAGAAAGAAGGAAAGGGGAAAATAAGACAGAGGGCAACATTTAGCATAGTGATATAAAATAACATAAAAGATTTTTTGCCCCTCCTCAAGGGTGGGTAGGGCTTGTGGTCCAGGGCAAATAAGGTACTCAGACACATAAGTGGCCAAGTTGACAGGGACGGAGCCAAAAGAGAATCTGATTCTTCCCCATCCCCGCCTTTCTCCTTAGGTGCCCCATACGCGTCAGACTAACATCCAAACAGAGAGCTGGACTGCTCAGATAAAAATGTTCTGGCAAGGAACCCCAGTGACCTTTAAGAACCAATTGCTGCAAATAGACATTCAGGCCAGAGGAAATGATCTTCAGCTGGGCTGATTCTCATCTACACATGCTGGCAAAGACACCAGCATACAACTATAAGGAGCACAATTTTTGTCTTAAAACTGCCTGTCCAGGCCTTCCAGTATTTTCCATAGCTTTACTGCAAAAAATAACACAAGCTCCAAGTTTCACAGGATGTGAAAATTCTCAACATGTTGTGAGACAATGTTCCTTCTTTGCTGCTGCTTAGTCAGTTGGCTTCTCCTTATTCAGCCCAGTGTGATCCGCGTAAACCGTTCTAATAGCCAGGCACCAAGAACAAATATTTCACCTTCTTTCTTCCTGTGTCTCTGAGTTTTCCTTTTATCCAAGTGCATCTGACAACCTACCGAGGACAACAATACTGCCAAATCCACACCATGTTAACTTGGTGTGGATGACCACAGCCAATCAACGAACAGCAGTCCACCTTCCTTGTTGAGCCCTTTTCCCCCTTTCCAAGCATAGCCTTGAGCTGTCTACTCAAAATGGCCCATTTTAGAAAATTCTAGTGGACTATATTACGTCCCCCACCTGAAAATGTTTATTTAATTTGGCTGGGCTATGACCGCTAGTAATGCGTGCTTGTCAATCATTTCTTTATTTGATGAGATTTTCCTGTTGTTGTTGTCACGAGGGGCCACTGAGTCATTTCCGACTCACAGCAACCCTATGCACAAAAGAACGAAACTCTGCCCAGTACTGCACCGTGTCCATTGTTGTAGACATCCTGTTAATCTGTTTTGTTGAGGATTTTCCGGTTTTTCACTGGCCCTCTGCTTTACCAAACACGATGACCCTCTCCAGGGACTGATTCCTCCTGACACCATGTCCAAAGTATGTAAGATACAGTCTTGCCATCCTTGCTTCCAAGGAACAGAGTGTTTCTACTTCTTCCTGAACAGATCTGTTTGTTCTTCTGACAGTCCAGTACATTCAGTATTCTCCAATACCACCATTCAAAGGCATCAGTTCTTCCTCTGTCTTCCTTATTCATTGTTCAATTCTTGCACGTATATAATGCCATTGATACAGGGAAAATATTAAACAACTCAGGGATCATCAAAAGAAGATGGAAGGAATACACCGAGTCATTATATCAGGAAGAACTGGTTGATGTCCAGACATTTGAAGAGGTAGCACACGATCAGGAACCGATGGTCCTGAAGGAAGTACTGGGAACTGCACAGCTGCACTGGCAACAAACAAGGTTCCGGGAATTGATAGAATATCAACTGAGATATTTCAAGAAGCAGATGCAGTGCTTGGAAGTGTTTACTCATTTGTGCCAAGAAACTTGGAGGACAGCTACCTGGCCAAATGACTGAAAGAGATCCATATCTATGCCCATTCCAAAGGTGATGTAACCAAATGTGAAAATCACCAAACAATATCGTTGATATCACACACAAGTTAAAATTTTGCTTAAGATCATTCAAAAATGACTGGAACAGTATATTGACAAGGAACTGCCAGAAATTCAAGCTGGATTCAGAAGAGGATGTGGAACCAGGGATATCATTCTGATGTCAGATGGATCTTGGCTGAAAGCAGAGAATACCAGAAAGATGTTTACTTGTGTTTCATTAACTATACAAAAGCATTCGACTGTGTGGATTGTACTAAATTATGGCTAATGTTGAGGAGAATGGGAATTTCAGAACACCTAATTTTGCTGTTGAGGAATTGTATATGGATCAAGAGGCAGTCATGGGAACAGAACAAGGGGACACTACATGGTTTAAATTCAGGAAAGGTGTACATCAGGGTTGTATCCTTTCATCATACCTTTTTAATCTGTATGCTGAGCAAATAATACAAGAAGCTGGATTCTGTGAAGAAGAACAAGGCATCAGGGTTGGAGGACGACTCATTAACAACTTGCATTATGCAGATGACACCACCTTACTTGCTGAAAGTGAAGATTTGACACATTTACTGATGAAGATCAAGGACCACAGCCTTCAGTATGGATCGCACCTCAACATCAGGAGAACAAAAATCCTCACAACTGGATCAGTAAGCAACATTGTCATAAATGGAGAAAAGATTGAGGTTGTCAAGGATTTCACTTTACTTGTGCACACAATCAGTGCCCATGGAAGCAGCAGTCAAGAAATCAAAAGATGCATTGCCTTGGAAAAATCTGCTGCAGAGGACCTCTTTAAAGTATTCAAAAGCAAAGATGTCACCTTAAAGATTAAAATGTGCGTGACCCAAGCCATGGTATTTTCAGTTGCATCATATGCATGTGAAAGCTGGGCTATGAACAAAGAAGACAGAAGAAGAACTGACACTTTTGAATTGTGGTGTTGGAAAATGTTGAATGGACCATGGACCACCAACAGAACCAACAGATCTGTTCTGGAAGAAGTGCAACCAGAGTGTTCCTTGGAAGCAAAGATGGCAACACTGTGTCGTGCATACTTTGGACATGTTGTCAGGAAGAATTAGTTCCTGGAGAAGGACATTCTGCTTGGTAGAGTGGAGAGTCAGCGAAAAAGATAAAGACCATCAATGAGATGGATTGACACAGTGACCACAACAATGGGTATGAGCATAAAAACAATGGTGAACACGGCACAAGAGCAGGCAGTGTTTTGTTCTGTTGCTCACAGGGTCACTATGACTTGAACTGACTCAACATCATCTAAAATCAACAGCGATGCCATTGAAAATAGCATGGCTCGGGTCAGGTGCCCCTGAGTCTTCAAGATAACAGCTACTTTTCAACACTTTAAAGAGGGCTTTTGCAGCAGATTTTCCCAATGCAGCGCATCTTTTGATTTCTTGACTGCTGCATCCATGGGCTTTGATTGTGGAACCAAGTAAAATGAAATCCTTCACAACGTTCGCTTTTCTCCATTTATCATGATATTGCTTACTGGTCCAGTTGTGAGAACTTTTGTTTTCTTCATGTTGATGTGCAACCCATACTGCAGTCTTTGATCTTCATCAATAAGGGTTTCCAATCCTCTTCACTTTCAGCAAACAAGGTTGTGTTATCTTCATAACGCATGTTGTTAATGAGACTTCCTCCAATCCTGATGTCTCGTTCTCCTTCAAATAGTCCAGTCCCTTGGATTACTTGCTCGGCATACAGTTTAAAAAGCTATGGTAAAAGGACACAACCCTGACACACACCTTTCCTGACTTTAAAACAAACAGTGTCCTTTTGTTCTGTTTGCAAGACTGCCTCCTGATTCATGTACAGATTCCTCATGAGCACAATTAAATGTTCTAGAATTCCCATTGTCCGCAATGTCCTCCATAATTTGTTATGATGCACACAGTTGAATGCCTTAGCATAGTCAATAAAATATAGGTAAAAATCTTTCTGGTATTCTCTCCTTTCAGCCAAGATTCATCTGCCATCTACAATGATATCCTGGGTTCCATACCCTCTTCTGAATCCAGCTTGAATTTCCACAAGTTTCCAGTCAATACACTGTTGTGGTTGCTTTTCGATGATCTTTAGCAAAATTTTACTTGTGTATGATATATTAATGATACTGTTCAATAATTTCTACATTCAGTTGGATCACTTTTCTTGGGAAAAGGAGTAAATATGGCTCTCTTCCGGTTGGTTGGCCAGATAGCTGTCTTCCTTAGAGTAGATAAATGAGTACTTTCAGAGCTGTGTCTGTTTGCTAAAATTTCTCAGCTGATACTCAATCAGTTCCTAGAGCCCTGCTTTTAGCCAATGCTTACAATGCGGCTTCAACTTCTTCCTTCAGTACTATCAGTTCCTGATCGTACACTACCTCTTGAAATGATTGAACATCAACCAGTTCTTTCTGGTATAATGACTCTGTATATTCCTTCCACCTTCTCTTGATGCTGCCTGAGTCATTTACTATTTCCCTGTAGAATCCTTCACTGTTGCAACTCAAGGCTTGAATATTTTCTTAAATTCTTTCAGCTTGAGAAATACAGAAGGCATTCCTCCCCTTTTGATTTTCTATCTCCAACTCTTTGCACATGTCATTATAATACTTTAGTTTGTTTTCTCCAGCCACCCTTTAATACCTTCTATTCAGTTCTTTTACTTCATCAGTCCTTCCTTTTGCTTTAGCTACTCCACGTCCAAGAGCAAGTTTCCAAGTCTCTTCTGACATTTACTTCGGTCTTTTTTTCTTTCTTGTCTTTTTAATGACTTCTTGACTTTTTCATCTGTGATGTCATTCCACAACTCACATGGTCTTCAGTCATTACTGTTCAGTGCATCAAATCTATTCCTAAAGTGATCTCTAAACTTAGGTGGGATATACTCAAGGCTGTACTTTGGCTCTTGTGGACTTGTTCTAGTTTTCTTCAGTGTTGTTTTGACCTTGCATGTGAGCAATTAGTGGTCTGTGCTGCCGTCAGCATCTGGTTTTGTTCTAACTGATGATATTGAGCTTTTCAAGCATCTCTTTCTACATATTTAGTCAATTTGATTCCTGTCTCTTCCATTTTGCTAAGTTTCTGTGTACATTCACTGTTTATACTGGTGGGAGAAAAATGGTATTTGCAATGAAGATATCATTGGTTTTGCAAAATTCTATCATGCAATCTCCAGCATCATTTCTATTGCCAAGGCCGTATTTTCCAAGTACTGATCCTTCTTTTTTTCTCCTCCAACTTTCACATTCTAATTACCAGTAATTATCAATGCATCCTAATTGCATGTTTGATCAGTTTCAAACTGCAGAAGCTAGTAAAAATCTTCAGTTTCTTCATCTTTGGCCTAGTGGTCAGTGCCTGAATTTGAATAATAGTTTTATTAACTTACCACCCTTGTACCCATTAAACCCATTACCATCGAGTTGGATCTGACTCGTAGCAACTGTACAGGTCAGGAGAGCTGCCCCATAGAGTTTCCAAGGAGCACCTGGTGGATTTGAACCTTTTGGTTAGTAGATATAGTACTTAACCCACTATGCTACCAGGATTTCCGACCACCCTTGTAGGTGTATGGATCTTATCCTATCACTGACAGCATTGTTCAGGACAGATCTTGAAATGTTCGTTTTGACAACAAATGTAACACCATTCCTCTTCAAGTTGTCATTCCTGGCATAGTAGACTATATGACTGTCTGATTCAAAGTGGCCCTTACCAAGCAGTCCATTTCAGCTCACTAATGCCTAGAATATCAGTGTTTATGCATTCCACCTCATTTTTGACAATTTCCAATTTTCCTAGATTCATATTTTGTACATTCCATGTTCTAGTTGCTAATGGATGTTAACAGCTATTTCTTCTCATTTGGAGTTGTGCCTCTGCAGCAGGTAAAGATCATGAAGGCTTTACTCCATCGACACCATTAAGATCGACTCCACTTGGAGGAGGCAGCTTTTCCCTAGCTGTCTTTTGAGTACCTTCTAACCTGGGGTGCTCGTTTTCCAGCACTATATCTGGTGTTCTGCTGCTATTCATAAGGTTTTCACTGGCTAATTCTTTTCAGAAGCAGACTGCTTCTGAAAGCAGTCTTTCTCCCTAGTCTGTCTTAGTCTAGAAGCTCAGCTGCAACCTGTCTGCCATGGGTGACCCTGAGGGTATCTGAATAGTAAGGGCGTAGAGTTCAGCACAGCCACAAAAGGCAAGCCCTCACAGTAGGACAAACTGACACACAAGATTTACGTATGTGCTATAAATTCCATCACTATGATTTAATAAGACAGATTAGCTGCAGTTATACAGATGAGGTCTACAAGATCAGATCATGCCATAAGCCAATCTTCTTTGAGATATTAGAGACAGAAGTGAGCAGAGAGACCCAGGGACCTCCTACCAGCAAGAAAGCAGGGCCAGGAGCAGAGTGTATTCTTTCACCTGAGGTTCCTACACCGAGATGCTTTCAGAACAAGGGAAGACAGATGACAAGGACCTTCTTCCAGAGGTGACAGAGAGAAAAATCTTTCCCTTGGAGCTAGCATCCTGAATTCAGACTTCTAGACTAAGTACTGTCAGAGACTAAACATCTCTCTGCTGAGGACATCCTCTTGTGATATTTGTTACAGCAGCATCAGGTGACTAAGACATCAGTGTAGTGAGGGTGTCAGGCAGCACGTACAGATCCTGTCCAGACCTCTGAAAACAGAGAGCAAATATGTTTTCTAAACTAACATCCCTTTGGAATTTTTAAAATGTGTTAATTGCAAGCATGTACATTTTTGGCATCTGAATACTAGTAGAAAAATGAAAGATAATAATTCCCATTATTTTTCTAATGAAGACACACAAGTGCACATGTGAATACATGAGGACGCCCACATATACAGCCTCGCTGGAAGGCTTGGGATTTATTTTTAGAATAAGAAGGATAATGTGCAGGAAAGAAGTTATTTTGTCTTGTTTTGTTTAATTCCTGTTGTTTAAAGATTTCTTTTTAAAAAAAGGTGTATCAGCTTTCAAAAATCACACTGTATCAAAACATTGGATAAAGGTCATTTTTCCAAAGAGATTAATTTCTAATACAAATAAGGGGGTATAATCAGAAATAAAATTAAATTTCTCTGCAAAGCTATGTTAGATCAAAATAAACTAATTTTGGATATGATGTTTTGCCATAAGCTGCTGATCAGCAAGTGCCTCAATGGAAAAGGTGACATGATGTTAGCAGGTTGATCTAATATTGTAGATAAAATGCTACTGATAAAAATGTTTTTTCCATTTTGAACAAAACTATGATTTGGGGTGGAACTATATTCCATATGGTTTCCAGTTGCTGACTTTTCAGTAGCAATTCACCAGGTCTTTCTTCCAAGGTGCCTCTGGGTGGATTCAAACCAGCATCATTTTGGGTTTTGGTGAGCTGAATGAACTTCCTCCTGCTCTGTAAGCAGCCTTTATTCGGTGAGTCTGCTCTATACTCTGTAGCAGAAATAGCTTCCTGAGTTAGTGATGTTTGCTCTTGATGTCAGACAAGTGGAGTGATATCTACTATCCCAAACCAGTTTTACACTAACGTGATGAAAAGAAGTCTTTCCAGTTGCTCAGTGGGAAATTAGAGACATGGACTCTCAAAGCTCAATGACCATATGGCTCTGTTGATACCTTCCCAGCAAACTTGTAAGACGAAAGAAAGAACAAACATTAAAACCAAAACCATGGTTTAGGGCAGTTCTACGCTGTCCTATAGGGTTGCTATAAGTCAGAATGACTCGACGGCAATGTCTTTTTGTTTGTTTTAATTGTAGAAGGAACCCTAGTGGTATAAGTTCTCAGCTCCTAACTAAAAAGCCAGTGGTTCAGACCCACAGTTGCTTCTCAGGAGAAAAGATAGAGTAAGCTACTTCTCTGAAGATTATAGCATTGGCGACTAACAGATACATGAGGAAACGCTCCCCATCATCGATCACCAGAGAAACCCAAATCAAACTACAGTGAGATGACATCTCACCATGTCACCCCAACAAGGCTGGCATTAATCCAAAATACACTAAATAATAAATGCTGGTGAGGATGTAGAGAGACTGGAACACTTACACACTGCTGGTGGGAATATAAAATGGTACAACCACTTTGGAAATCAATTGGGTGCTTTTTTAAAAAGCTAGAAACAGAAATGTCATATGATCTAGCATTCCCTCTTCTTGGAATATATCCTAGAAAAATAAGAGCTGTCACATAAATAAATACATGTACACCAATGTTTACTGCAGTGTTGTTGACAAGCAAACAGATGAAATCAATACAGGTGCCCATTATTGTATGAATGGATAAACAAACTATAGTATATTCACACAGTGGAGTACTATGCAGTGATAAAGAACAATAGTGAACTTGACAAACGTCTTATAATATGGAGAAATCTGAAAGGCATTATGCTAAATGAAATTAATGCATTGCAAAAGGACAAATATTGTATGAGACCACTGTTATAAGGATTCAAGAAAAGGTTTAAACACAGAAGAAAAGAATCTTTGATGCTTACAGGTGTGAGGATGGAGGGCCAAGGGCATTCATTAATTAGATAGTACATAAGAATTAAGTAAGGTCACGGAAGGGACAGCACGCAGTAGAGAAGTCTGCACAGCTGGACTAAACCAAAAGCTAAGAAATTTCCTAACTATAGACCAACAGTTTGAAGTACTGAGAAACAGGGGCAGTAGTCTAGGAACTGTGGTTTCAGGGAATATCTAGGTCAATTAGCATGGCAAAATTTTTGAGAAAATGTTCTGCACCCCACTTTAGTGAGTGGTGTCTGGAATCTTAAAGCTAACAAGTGGCCATCTAAGTAGCATCAGTTGCCCTCAACCCATCTGGAGCAGAGAAGAATAAAAGGCATCAAAGACATATAGAAAATATGAGTCCAAGAGACAGAAAAGGCCACATGATCCAGAGACCATATTAGCACGAGACAAGAAGAACTAGATGGTACACACCCACAGCCAATGACTGCTCTGACAGGGAAAACAACAAAGACTCCGTGACATAGCTGGAGAAAAAATGAGGTGCAGGACAAAGTCTCTATTAAATACATCAGACGTGATGGTCCGACAGATGGGTGGTCCCCAGAAGACATGGCCTCTGGACTCTGTTAGCCCAGAACTGAACCCATTCCTGAAGCTAACTCTTTAAAGATTGGACTGGCCTATAAGACATAAAATGATACTAGTGAAGAGAGTACTTCTTGGCTTAAATCGATACCCGAGACTAACTGGGCAGCTCCTTTTCAGTGGTGAGAGGAGAGGGCAGAGGGGGACAGGATCTGGTTGAATGGGCACAGGAAATACAGGACAGAAAGGAAGAGTGTGCCATGCTGTGTGTGTTGTCACAGAGTGAGGAGGGCAGCTAGGGTTACGGAGCAATGTGTAAGTTGTATGGTAAGCTGACTAGGATTGTAAACTTTCACTTAAAGCACAATATAATACTTTTTTAAAAGAAGATCATAGCCTTGGAAGCCCTCAGAGGCAGTTCTACTCTGTTCTATAGGATGACAATGACAACTTGACAGCACACAACAACAACAACTCTATCATAGATCACACTGGAGGTTCCTGACAGTCTATTTAAGGAACAGATCTTTACATGATTACCTGCTGCTTCTCTGTAGTTTTTTACTAGAGAGAAAAACATTTCTGACTGCTCCCATTTCATGAGTGAAAGAACGTTATTGCGTATTAATAGAACTGGAAAAGACCCTGATGCTGGAACAAGCTGCGCCATGAAGGGAGGGAAAAGCACATTCTGTACCTTTCAAAGCCAGACTAAGAGGGGGGCTCCTCACCTCCAAGCCACATTCTGGTGTGAACTGGAGAGGTGCCCCCAACTTGGCAAACGGCGTTTCTTACCAGCAAATTTGCTAACATTAACCAGACGCCGTCCACGAACTGACGGGGCTGTTAGCACACCGTCAGCACGGCCTGCGTTCCCTGCTTCAGCCGACTATTCCTGGGCATGCTGGAGGACTTCTGATTGCTGTGTCTTCAACTTGTGACTCTCTGGTCATGACCAAACAGTGGAAGTTTCAGTGAACAGAGAATTTTACTATGCTAATTTCAGACACAGGCAAAAGAAACAGAAAGATTCCTTTTCTGAGTTTTTCTTCAACAGGCTCCTGCTGAGCACTCAGCCTGAGGAAACTTAACAGGGAAACAGAACCTTCTTGTGCCTGCGTATCAGTTGGACCTCCTGTTTAAGATTGCCTTCTATGTCAAAAGGAAACCCTGATGGCCTAGTGGTTAAGTGCTATGCCTACCGACGGAAGGGTTGGCAGTTTGAATCCACCAAGTGCTCCTTGAAAACCCTATTGGGCACTTCTTTTCTGTCCTATAGGGTTGCTATGAGTCAGAATTAAATCTATGGCAGTGGGTTTGGGTTTTGTTTGTTTGTTTGTTTTTATGTACAAAGGTGACTTCTTTTCCAGTGGACTGTCTAGAGAGCAGATATCTGCCCCATTTGCCAGGTAAAATATTCTAGACAATTAAGACGGAAGAGGGGAGGCCTGATTCTCTGAGGCCAGTTTAATAGCTCACATGCAGATGTCCTCCTGCAGTTTAGCCAAGGCGAGGCCAAATCCCCATGCCCTCTGAAGCGAATGTCATTGTGTTACCTGAGAGAGGTTGTCAGGCCATGTTAGGCTATTGAGGTGTTTTCTCTTCTAACTCAGATCGACCCCAGGCCCCAATCCAGTCCTTCTCTCTCTAGACCTAACCACCTCATCCTCTGTCCCTCCAACTCTCACTTTGGCCTGCGGTGGCTTCCTGGCTCTCGGCTCTGTTCTAGCCCCAGGGACCTGACCTGGGCAATGCTAGCCACCCTCTCTCCTGTCACATCCTAGACCCTACCTTTCTTCTGGGCTGGGAAACATACTGGAGATTACTGTTACCTACTAATGTCTAATCTTATGCAGCAGCCCCAGCTGCCCAGTGGCTAAGCATACGGCTGCTGACCAAAAGGTTAGTGGTTAGAATCTGCCACGCTCCTTGGAAACCCTGTGAGGCAGTTCTGCTCTGTCCTATGGGGTCACTATGAGTTGGAATTGACTTGACAGCAGCAGGTTTGGTAATTTTATGCAAGGTCCCTGTCCTCTCTGAAATTTTGTTTTTCTTCCAAAAAGGGGGAAACTAGTAATACCCAAAAGGTGATTATATGATTGGCCTATTAGAAGCACCCAAAGGTGCCTTGGCAGAAAAGCCCGGCATTCTTCTTCCAAGAAAACCCTAGGGAGTTCACTTCTGCTCTGAAACACGTGGGATCACCATGAGTTGGAATTGGCTTGATAGTTTAGTTTTTTGGTTATTGTTAATACTGTTGTTGTTGGATGCTGTTAAGCTGATTTGACTCAGCAACCCCGTGTGACAGAATGAAACTGCCTCATAGGGTTTTCCTGGCTATAGTCTTGCCAGAAACAGATTGCCAGGTCTTTCTGCCAAGGGTCCTCCGAGTGGGTTGGAACCTTTTGAATGGTAGGCAACCACTTAACCACTGGCCTTCAGCCAGCCAAGTGCCGTCAAGTCGGATCAGGCTCCCTATTATTAATGATACTGATGATTCCTGCAACTGAAATAAATTCGTTGTTTTTAATGTTGCTGAACCAAGCATTTCTCAAATTTATTTGACCATGGACTTTTCTTTTTCTACCTGATGACCAGTGGAAAACACTGATTAAAAATAATAATAATAATAAAACCCTTTAGAGATGTGTGCTTTTCAACAAGAACCACCTGGAAATGTTGTCTTTTAGCCCACTAAAATTTTCAGGCTGCAAACATTCTTGTAGGAATTCCTGGGCACATGTGGTTCACACTGTGGGAACAGAGATCGTGAAGAGGAACCGGGGATGGCAAAACGATGGTCTTTGGAATCAAGACGTTGGAAAGTGAGGGAGTCCTCACAGAGTGCCAAGAATACAGGGCAGAGTCTAAATCCTTGCTGGTTAGTCTTTCTTCTTTTTTGGATTGTGAAGGAGAGTTTCTGTAAAGGAGTTTCTGTAAAGGAGAGTTTCTGTAAAGGATGTTAAAGCCATCAGCTGCTATAGGAGAGGCAAAGGTTTCAAAGCCATCAGCAGCTCTGCAGGAGGAAGATGTGGCAGTCTGCTTCCTAGAGATTTAGAGCTTTGGAAGCCCTGTGGGGTCTCTTTGAGTTTAGAATCATCTGGATGGCAGTGGGTGGTGTTCTTTTGGTCTTGGGAAACTTCAGGTTTATTTTATCTACAAAGCAAGAAAGACGAGCATACTCCACCAGAATCGACTCTACCGCAACTAACAGCATAGTAAATAACACAAAGCTGATTCTCCTCCCACCCCCCAATATTATCTCCCAGTCATCATAATTTACTGTAATTTATTATCGTTGGATGGCACAACTCTGTTAAATGCTTGAGTATTAGCTGAAAGGCTGGAGGTTCAATCCCCACCCCCAACCTCAGAAGACAGACCCTGCCATCTGCTCCTGGCACATCAGAGCTTTGAAAACCTATGTAGCAGTTCTATTCAGCACACGTGGGATCATCGGAGTCTGAACAGCCTCAGAGCAGCTGACAACAACTGTGCTGCACCAGTTATGCAGCCTCCGGCGACACACCGCTACATCCCCAAACCCCTCGCAGAAGTGGGGGAATGTTTGTGAAGGACGCGGCACCCGGAGAGCGCTCTGTGTGCCTGGGAGCCTTCCTGAGCCCCAGACACCCTCTGACGTGGGTCATGCTTCCCTTTCCACCAGGGCACGGTGTTTCTTACATTAAGACTTTTCCTTAATGAGACCATAAGTTCTGCAAAGCAGACTGTGAACTTCCTCCTCAGGTTACATCATTTTCTAAGAACCTGGAACATGCCAAGCAGAGTGGAAAGTATATGAGTCGCTATGTCAAGGGAAAGAGAGGAAAGCCTGATGTTAAAGCTGGCCAATGTGCCAGATATTTCCCATCTAGCATCATTCTGGCCCCCTTTACATCAAGACCCCAGACAAACCTGTATAAAGAAATACACTTTATACACATCCTCTGCCGTGGAAGAGAGGACGTAGGACTCTCGGCCTGCTTTCTTCTGGATTAACACAGTCTTAGGTTACATGTACTTCAAGCTCAACCACAAAGCCTTCAAATTAATGAAGAAAAGCCTATGAATCATTCCTTCTGCATAATCCAAACTTCCCAGAATAGATCTGCTAATTTCCAGACCCTAAATATTTCCAGGAAATCCTGGTGTCCTAGTTGTTAAGCGCTATGGCTGCTAAGCAAAAGGTGAGCAGTTCAAATCTGCCAGATACTCCTTAGAAACTCTATGGAGCAGTTCTACTGTGTGCTACAGGATTGCTATGAGTTGGCATTGACTCGGTGGTGGTAGGTGGAAGTACTTTCCAAGCTCTATGGCTGATGTGAGCAGCTGGCAGTATGAACTCAGCCAGCAACCCCAGAAGACAGACCTGGCAATCCAGCTTTGTGAAGATCGGGGCCAAGACAATCCTATGGAGTTCAATCCCCCTGGGTGACACATGGCATCTCCAAGAGTCAGAACTGACTCTGTGGTACCAGGTTTGGTTTTTTTGTTTTGTCATGTAGCTTCTTGATGGCTGCAGAGCAGTGTACCACATGTAGCATATTAGGCAGAAGTCAATGTCACCTACTTTGTTTCTAAGGTTTTATGATACAGTTACTATACGAAAAAGGAAACCTCTTACATCTGAACGTCTTGTGACCTAACGTTTCTATATTCAGAGAGCAGGAATAGGACTCCTAGATGGCCATACCATGGAAGCAGTTTTATAATAAGTCAAAATTTCATTTATTCTTTATTTCAAAACATTATTGTTAGGGGCCACTGTGTCTGTTCCAGCTCACAGTGACCCTGGGTATAACAGAATGGATTACTTCTCAGTCCAACACTATCCTTGCGGTTGTTACCATGTTTGATCCCACCATTGCAGTCACTGTGTTGGTCTGTCGGACTGAGGATCTTTCTCTTCTTACCAAGCTTGATGTCCTTCTCCAGGGATTCGTCTCTCCTGATAACATGTTCAGGTAGGTGAGACGAAGTCTCGCCATCCTCACTTCTAAGGAGTATTCTGGCTGTACTTCTTCCAAGATACATTTGGTCTTTCTTCTGGCAGTCCGTAGTGTATTCATATTCTTCACCGTAATTCAAAGGTATCAGTTTTTCTTCAGTCTCCTTCATTCACTGTCCACCTTTTGTATACATATGAGGAGGCTGAAAATACCCTGGGTTCTGTCAGGTACACCCGAGTTCTCACAGTGACATCCTTGCTTTCCAGTGTCTGTTGCAGTAGATTTGCCTGAAGCAATGCATCATTTCATTTCTTGATTGCCAGTCTCATGGGTGCTGATTGTGCATCCAACTAAAATGAAATCCTTTTCTCCATGAATCATGATGTTGTTTATTGGTCCGGTATGGATTTCAGTAATCCAACAAAAAGCAGTGGTCTTTGATCCTCAACAGCAAGTGCTTCAAGTCCTCTTTGCTTTCTGCAAGCAAGGCTGTGTCATCTGTGCTTTGCAGGTTGTTAATGAGTCTTAATTCAGTTCTAATGCCCTGCACTTCTCCATACAGCCCAGCTTCTTGGATTTTTTGTTCTCCATACAAACTAAGTATGGAAAGGATACAACTCTAATGTACATGCTTCTTGACTTTAAACCACAAACTATGCAAAGACGTGGAGTATCCCGGTGTTCTGCTTGAACAATTGACTCTTGGTTTATGTAAAAGTTCCTCATTAGCACCAGTAAGTATTCTGAAATTCTTATCCTTGTCAGTATTATCCATAATTTGTTGTGATCAACACAATTGAATGCCTTTGCATAGTCCATAAAACGCAGGTAAACATCTTTCTGGTATTCTTTGCTTTCAGCTAAGATCCCTCTGACATCAGCAATTATATCCCTCATTCTATGTCCTGCTCTGAATCTGGCTTGAATTCCTGACAGTTCTGTGATGACGTACTGCTGCAGGCACTTTTGAATGATCTTCAGTAAGTTTTTACTTGTGTATGATATTGTTTGATAATTCTACATTCTGTGAAATACCTTTCTTTGGAATGGCACAAATCGGATCTCTTCCAGTCAGTGGACCAAGAAGCTGTCTTCCAGTTTCTTGACAGAGACGGGGAAGTGAGCACCTCACGTACATCATGTGTTTGTGGAAACATCTCAAACGATGTTCGCTTAATTCCCAGAGGTTTGTCTTTCACCGGTGCCTTCAGTGCAGCTTGACCTTCTTTCCTTAATACCACCAGTTCTTTGTCTTATGCTGCCTCCTCAAGTGGTCGGATGTCATTCAGTATTTTCTCCATAAAATCCTTCAATATTCCAACTGGAGGCTTCAATTTTTTTTTTCTTTTTCTTTTTTCATTTCTTTCAGCTTTAGAAATGCAGAGAATGTTTTTTCCCTTTTGGTTTTCTAAGACCAGGTTTTTGCAAAGTTCATTATAATACTTCATTATGTCTTCTCGCGTGATCCACTGAAATCTTCTCTTCAGCTCTTTTACTCCATTCATTCCAATTGCTTCTGAATTTCAGAGTCTCTTCTGATGTACATTTGGTCTCTTCTTTCCTGTCTATTCAGTGATCTTTTTCTTTCTTCACATGGGATATCCTTGATGTCACCTTACAAACTGGTTTTCTGTCATTTAGGTTCAATATGTCAAATCCATTTTTGAGACAGACTCTAAATTCAGGTGGGACTCAAGATGGTACCTTGGCTCCTGTGGACTTGCTTTAATTTTCTTCAGCTTCAACTTGAACTTGCATATGAGCAACTGGTGGTCTATTATGCAACTGAATCTTGACCTTGTTCTGGCTGATGATACTGAGCCTCACATTGCTTTCTTTCCACAGATGTAGTGTATTTTGTTCCTCTGTATTCCACTTGGTGAGGTACATGTGTATAGTCACTGTTTATGTTGTTGAAAAGGTATTTGCAATGAAGTCATCGGTCTTGCAAAATTCAGTCATATGATCTCTGGTACATGAAGAGGAATGATATTGCATTCATCAATAAAAAGAACATTTTATGATCTATCCTGAAGTTGGAAACCCTGCCATTAAGTGCTATGGCTGTTTACCAAAAGGTTGGCAGTTCAAATCTACCAGGTGCTTCTTGGAAACTCCGTAGGGCAGAATTTCTATAACTAAGGCCGTGTTTTCCAACTACTAGTCTTTCTTTGTTTCCAACTTTCACACTCCAATCAGAAGTTTTCAATGTATTTTGACTGATCGGCTTCAGACCGCAGAAGATGATTTTAAAAAAATCTTCAGTTTTGTCATCTTTGGTATTAGTGGTTGGTGTGTAAATTTGAATAACAGTCATATTAACTGGTCTTCCTTTTAAGTGTATGGATATTATCCTATCACTGACAGAAATGTACTTCAGAATAGCAAAACCCACTACCGCTGAGTCCGTTTTGACTCATAGTGACCCTATGGGACAGAATAGAACTGCCCTACAGTAGTTCTTGGCTTCATTAGTCAGTGTGCTCCTTGAAAGCAAGGTCTTGACTTTTTGTCTCTATACACATTACCTGCTGTGTAGTACCTGACACACAGTCCCCAAAGAAAACCCATTGCCACTGAGTCAATTCAGACTCATAGCAAACCTACAGGAACAAATAGAACTGCCCCACTGGGGCTTCCAATGCTGTCACCCTGTACGGAAGCCTACAGCCACATTTTCCTCCTGCAGGGTGATCGCTGGGTTGAATTAATGATCTTTCAGTTAATAGCAAAGTGCCGAACCACTGCATCACCAGGTCTCCTTTGACACATGAAAACCCAGTGCCATCATCGATTCTGATTCATACTGACCCTATAGACAGAGTAGAACTGCCCCATAGAGTTTCTAAGGAGCACCTGGTGGATTTGAACTGCTGACCACTAGGGTTTCCAACCTTTGACACATAATAGGCACTAAACATTTTTAATATAATAAAATATTTATTTAAAATGTAATATTTATTTCACTTGAAGTAAATATAAACTGCAGTATTAGTTTACACAACCTTCATTACCTAACCCACCTGTTTCATGAGAAGGATCATATCTGAATCTCTAACAGGGAGGTAAAATAATGTAAAGCTTTCTATTAATGAAAATTCAATGAAACCAGTGTTTTTATCCTGCTGTATACCTGCTAACCATTCGCCTTCACAATTAAGGAGCACTGGTTTCTCAGTGGTTAAGCACTGGACTGCTAACCAGAAGGTGAGGGGTGTGAATTCGCCAGCCATTCTGTAGGAGAAAGAAGTGGCACTCTTTGTCCATGAAGATTACAACCTTGGAAACCATATGAGCAGTTCTACCTTTTCCTCTTGGTTCTCTCTGAGCCGGAATCGACTCAACAGCAACAGCTTTGTTCAATTATTTCCTCTTTAAGTGACTGGACACACTTGACTGTGACATTATTTCCAATAGATTGTATTAGTGTACATAAGATACATTGTTTGGATATAAAAACATTATTTGGATATAAAAACCAATACTTTAAAACGAATTTGTTTTAAAAAGATTGAATTAAGAATAACTTTCTTGTCCCTCTTTTACAGTACTACAACTACTATATTATTATAATACCCACTGACTCATTTCTGTCGAGTCGATTCCAACTCATAGTGGCCCTACAGACAAGAGTAGAGCTGCCCCATAGAGTTTCCAAGGCGCACCTGGTGGATTTGAACTGACGATTAGCAGACGTAGCACGTAACCACTATACCACCAGGGTTTCCATTACTGTATTATTATATATTAATAATAATGCGAAATATTATTAGTATTGTGTTCATTACTGACATTGCATTCAGTATCTATGCAGATCTCCAAATGACACCTAGCTACTTGACAGTTATCTAAGTCAGTTTTGTTGTTTCCAATTCCCTTTACGACTCCCCTTGCAATGTGGCACATCTAACACAAGAGGGCACTGTGCCTCCTAACTTGCAAAAAGAAGCTCAAGTTTACGCTTCTTACAGAAACAGCTCAGAAAATTCCAACTGTCACAAAAGGAATGTTTGCGTGTGTCCGCTGTATTTTTGGTGGAAGGAAAAGGAGGAATAACAGAGTCCAACAGTGCCAAAGCCAACAGTTCCAAAGGCATAAAAACAAATGCCGTACTTGTCACAGTGTCATTTCTCATCACTGCCACAAGACGGCGCCTCTTCCTCACGCATAACTAGGACGTCTCACAGATTGACAGCGCTGTTAAGAAAATAATAACGCTAAGTAGAAGCTTTATTAAGAAACCTTATAGTTGGTAACTTAGTTTTCCTAAGTGACATGAAAAATTGCTATTTTTAGAGAATGTATTTCTGTTAACTCATTGCTGCTGAGTCGATTCCAGCTCTTAGATGGTGGAATGTTGAGAACAATGGATTGCGGAGCTCTTCTCACCGTGTCTGAGCGATTTCATCAGTCCCTACAGGATCCAGCCAATACAGGTAATGCTGACTTCCACATTGTCACCTGTTCCCAGAACTAAGTTTAAAATCCATTCAACACATCTGGCAGAAATCCTCATTTTAGTCATAGTCCACAAATAAAATTTTCATTTATCCAAACTACGAAAAAGAAATTTTTTCGAGCAATATGATTTCATTACCAAAGGTTGTTGAATTAGATGTTAGATTTTTCAGAGTTCAGTTGGGTAATTTTCTAACTCATAATATTTGCTTTATGTTCTTTGTAACTTGCATAGTTGATTACTAACATCCCCAAATGTGTAGCACTTTTGGGTTGTATCAGGTCACTGTGAACTGTGGTTTCTCTCTGTCCCCTTGGGATTCCGCGCTCTCCTACTCACAACAAGGAGAGATGGGAACAGCATGACTAGGAATGGGTTTATGTAGGGAATTTCCTACAATGCGACTGTAAGAATATTGATGACAATTTATTTTAAAAAAAGAATCTCATTGTTTTATGTGACAAGGTGCAAGTGTTCTAGGACCTATCCCCAGACATTATGCTTTAGTAGGTATAAGATGGGGACTGTGAAATCACTGAATAGGAAACTATGACTAAAGACCAAACAAGAGATAAGAACTTGAATTAAACTCCTAACAATGAGGATGGGAACAAAGGAAAAGAACATTTAAGAGATTAAACTCTGCAGGGGTCCCTACTAACTACTCAGTTGTCTGCTGACTCAGCTGACCACTGATATTCCGGAATATATTTCAGAAATGTTACCTAACTATGCCTATATCCAAAATATCGGTGAATAGAGACAATAAAAGTGCATTTCATGTCCATTTAATAGCTCAATGTGTGCATTTATGCAAGAATAAATCTGTGAGAATAGTTTGAACTTGGGTGGGGGAAAGGAATCAGGAAGAGCCTGGGACAAAAAGCAAAAAACAAGAGTTGTCGTCAAGTTCAAGTCTTAGAGATTCCGTATGTGGAAAGTAGAACTTTGCTTTATAGGGTTTTCCAGGCTTTAACTGTTCCAAAGATCACCAGGCCTTTAGACTGATGTACATTTGGGAGAGTTTGAACTGTCAGCCTTTTGGTTACTAGTTGAGTGCTTAACCATGTGAGCTACCCAGGGAGTCCGAGTTTCAGGTATCAGATATCTTATAATGGCTTTTCACTAAGATCGTGTAATGTTGCTAGATAAATGAAAAATAGAAAAGGCTGAAAGAATTCAGTATGTGATAAATCAGTATTTGGTGGATAAATTTTTCAGTAAACGTGCTGAAAGCAACTGGCTAACCATTTGGAGGAAACAATCATTAACTCTGGAATTCCGACTATAGAAATTATCAAGAATTACTTGTGGACATGAGAACTCTGTACAAATGTAACCACAGTTGTGTTTATCAGGTTGAAAAAAAAAATGGCCCTTTTTCTTAGTCACGTAGTGCTGCTACAACAGAAATACCACAAGTGGATGGCTCTACCAAAGAGGAATTTATTTTCTCACTGAAAAACAGATGAAAGTTCAAGTTCAGTGCATCAGCTCCAAGGGAAAGCTTTCTCTGTTGGCTCTGGAGGAAGGTCACTGTCATCAGTCTTGCCCTGGATTGGCAGCTTCTAAGGTGCAGGAACCATGGTACCAAAGAATGTACTTGGCTCCCAGCGTGGCTCCTTTCCTGATGGTATGAGTCTCCAACTCGCCGGTTTCTTTCTTGTCCTTAACACCCAAAGAGATTACCTCAAAGCGTAATTCAATTTATAGAGGGAGTCCCACCTTATTAAGGCAACCAAGTCCATCCTTCCTCATTAATGTCATACAGGCAGGTCCAGCGATGAAGTCCATGAACTGAATTGTTCTGAGCCCTACATACCACATTGCTAAGAAACACTAGGCACACCCTCGAAGTCCTCCCCTTGGGAAGCTAAGCACCAACCCGTGTCTAGTTCACCCTTCAAAGCAGTTTCGAAACGCTTTCTGAAACGACCATTGCATATGGTGGCATAGTAGCAAGCTTGCAAACTTAATTGTATGGTTGTCTGTGAGGGAGTTTTTAGCTAGTAAACAAGTAACTGTATTGGAACATCCTCCCTACTCACCTGATCTGGCCCCCAGTGACTTTTCTTTACCTGAAGATAAAAGAAATATTGAAAGGAAGACATTTGGATGACATCCAGGACATCAACAGTAAAAGGATGACAGCTTTGATGGCCATTCCAGAAAAAGAGTTCCAAAATTGCTTTGAAGGGTGGACTAGCCGCTGGTTTGGTGCATAGCTTCCCAAGAGCAGTACTTGTAAGGCGACTCTAGTGATAATCAGCAACAGGTTAGGTAGCACTTTTTCTAGGATGAGTTTGCAAACTTAACTGGCAGTCCTCATACAGGAACATCATACAACATTGGAAATCACGACCTAGACAAATTGTTGCACACATTTTTGGGAGAACACAATTCAATCCTTGACACTGTTGTACCCAATGAGAGGAATCTGTGCAAGTTGTACCATGCAATTTCTTACTGTTTCCAAATTCCATTTGCCCCTCATCACTGGCCTGTCATAGCCATTATGATAAAGTTCAAAGCTTTTTGTTGTTAATTGAGGTCATAACACTATCAAGTCGTTATCCTGGGCAATGTTCTATTATAATCCATACGGTTTTCACTGGCTAATTTTTGGAAACAGATTACCACGCCTCTCTTATTGGTCTTTCTTACACTAGAAGCCCCCCGAAACCTGTCCATCAGAGGTGCCCATAATGGTTTGAAACACTATTGGCACAACTTTCAGCATCATATGTTCTAAACGTCCTGCACAGCCTGTATCCTTCCTGCCTTCCTTTGCTGCATCATCTTTGTTTTCTTTATGGATATGAATCAACATAAATTCACTTCCAAAATATTACTCAAATCCATACTTTCCCGTTTCCCAGTCACCTGATACCAGCAGCTCACTTGGCATTCTGTGTCCCTGACTACTCAGAGCCAGATCAAAGTTCACACACTAAAAGGACACTGCCCTTCAGACTGCCAAAAAGACAGACACGAGCCACAAACTCGGTGGTTCACACAACACCCCTGCTTGTAATCTGCTGGCTGCAAATTCAGAATTCTCCCACGACCCCTTTAGGATGCCAGCTACAAGCTCACACTTCCCCTAGGGTCCTTCCTGTTCACTTACTGGTTGTTTTTCCTCTGAGCTTGATAATTCACTGGAATGACTCATAGAACTCACAGAAAGTACTATCCTTATTACAGATTAATTATAGCAAAGAAAAACTCAAGATAATTATAAGAAAGAGATGCTTGTGTGAGGTCTGCAAAGGTTACCAAGGCAGATCTTCCATAGCCCAAAGAAGGCCCCTCACTCTGTCTTCACCAATCAGGAAGGTCTTACAGCCTCTGTGCTCAGTCTTCATTGGCCTCAGTTATTATGTAGTTATGAGTAATGCCTCATTGCAAGCATGACAGATTATGACTCCTGAGGTTCGTTGATATCATCTAAGTGGTGGTGTTCCTGGTCTGACCAGCTCCTACTCATTAGCACTAACTCTCAGGTGTGGTTTAGATAACCCCCTGCTATTGAGTCAATTCTGATAGTGACCCTATAGGGCAGAGTGGAACTGCTTCTTAGGGTTTCCTGGGCTGTAATCTCTGCAGAAGTGGACTGTCACATTTGTCTCCTATAGAACAAGTGATGAGTTTGAACCACTATCGAGCCACCAGATGTCTATCAGGTATCAAAAGTTATTGCAATTACTCAAGAAATACCAACGATCCTATAGGTCAGAGTAGAACTGCCCCATAGAGTTTCCAAGGAGTGTTTGGTGGATTTGAACTGCTGACCTTTTTGTTAGCAGACATAGCACTTAACCACTGTGCTACCAGTGGTTAAGTTTATTTTATATAGTACCTATAAAATAAAAAGACTTAAAGTTAGGTATAAAATGTGTCTTGTAAATATTACAAGCATTTCATCAAATGGACAAATTCTCAGGATCGGAACGAAACATTTTCAAATATAATATTTATTGAAGAGGTGAAATAGCTTTTGTTGAAGACATTTTTATGGGGCAAAAAAGGGCTTGAAAAATGTGACAGAAAATACAAGGCAATTAATTGATTTTCCTGGCAAGATGGGTAACCTGAATCACTTGCTTCTCTCAAGGAATGTAAGGTATCACATGGAAATTTAATTTCATTTAGTTTATTAATATGATCCAAACATACTTAGCTTAAGAACAAGAAAACAACACAAAATAAGATTTGGCTGAACTATAAAAAGAGAACAAAGAAAGTGGCAAGATTGTTTATTGGTGACAGTTTTATTATGAAAAGCTAGTTTATTAACTAATACAAAAATAAATCTACAATAGCAACCAGGACTCAGACTGAGCCAGCAGACAGAACATGAGACACCCGCAAGACTCCAAGAGGTGCCGCACACACCTCATCCTCTCCTGTGTCAGCTGACACTGCCTGTCTGCCTGCCCTTTGACCTGGAACCTGATAAAGGTCTTCTCACAGCAACAGTGTGCAGCCAGCTACATTTTCTCCTCAGCCTATAATCACAGTCACATGCCATTTTAGTGTTTCCCATATCCTTTTTCTTTTCAAGTAAAAAACTCATCTGGCCAGTGCTGAACAGGAAAGGAAAACAGAACAAGTGATGGGTACTTAGTCTGGTACCAACACACTCAGATAATGAGGAGACTAGTCCTTAAAAAGCACTGAGGTAAAGGCTCAGTGGGTGATTGGCAGAAAAGGACAGAACTTGATAATGCCGAAAGACGAGGAAGGACTCCAGTTAAAATAGAATTGTGAAGTCTTACTCAAAAGGATAATAAAGAGGAAGAAAACTAGAACAGTGAGTATTTCCTTTTATATTTTTAAGATGAAGGCATTTTTTGATAAGTATTTAGAAGTCAAGGCAAAAAGAAAAATAGAGAGAAAAAGAGGTGTGCAGATCAAGAACTCTACTAAAAGACCACAGCTTGTGGTCCAACAACCTGGAGGGTCCCCTGGAAACACAGCCCCTAGACTTGCTGTTGCCCTAGACCTGAAACCAGCACTGAGGTCGACACTTCATGCTAAGAATGGACCAGACTCAGGGACACACAGGGAGCATGTGGTGTGGGTACTTTACGGTTTTATACATTTATAGAAGGTTGTCCTACCGGATTCTTTCTAGGGGATGGAGAGGAGGGGACAGGTGTTTGTTGGGAGGATACTAGTAGTAAAGAATGAAAAGGAGGAGTGTGCTGTCACAGCCTGAGGAGAGCAGATACAGCTGTAGAGAAGCAGGTAAGCAAAATTTACTTGGATTGTATACTTTCACTTAATCATAATAAAAAATTAAAATAGCAACAATAAGCACTTAAATGAAACAGAATATGAGGCCCTGGTGGTGCAGACAGTTAAGTACGAACAGAAAGGTTGGCGGTTGGAATCCACTCAGCAACTCTGCAGGAGAAAAACCTGGGAATCTGCTTCTGTAAAGGTTATGGCCAAGAAAACCCTATGGGGCAGTTCCACTCTGTCACATGGGGTAGTTATGAGTTGAAACTGATTCAGCAACACCTAACAGTAACAGGTGGACAATGACAAACTGTGTAGGAACTTAATACTTGATAAAGAGGTTATACCATCACTTGTCTGTCAGTTTGCCATACTGTGGTAGCTTGCACGCTACTGTGATGCTGGAAGCTGTGTATCCTGGACTGAATTAATGCCCCCGAAAAACACATGCATCAAGTCGGCTGGGCCATGATTCCCACTTTTTTCTCCATTCTGACCTTCCTATGCTGTAAACCCTAATCTTTGCCTTTGTTAACAGGACAAGATTGGATTACATTAAGGAGGATTAGAGTGGGCCTGTGGCACCCTTACTAAGGTCTCCTCCCTGATCCAGTGTAAAGGGAATTTCCCCGGAGTGTGGCTTATATCACCTTTTGTCCTACAAAAGACAGAAGGAAAGAGAAGGAAGAAGATAACTGGGGACCTCATACCACCAAGAAAACAATGCTGGGAGCAGAGCACATCCCTTGGACCTGAGGTTCCTGTGCTGTGATGTTCCTAGACCAAAGGAAGACTGATGCAAGGACCTCTTTGAGAGCTGACAAAGAGACAAGCCTCATCCTGGAGCCGGTGCCCCGAATTCAGACTTTCAGGCTACTGGCCTGTCAGAGAATAAATTTTTCTTTGTTAAAGCCGTTCACTTGCGGTATTTCTGTTAGAGCAGCCCTGGAGGACTAAGCTGCTAGCCAGTGGTAATTCACACACCAGCAAGGTCGCCCATGGTGGACAAGCTTCAGCAGAGCTTCCCAACCAACAGAGGCAGGGAAGAAGGACTTTGCCATCTACTTCTGATACAAACTGGCCAGTGAAAACCTTACCGACAACAGCAGAACACCGTCTCACATAGTGCTCAAAGATGAGCCACCCAGATTGGAAGGCACTCAAAACAGGACAGAGGAAGAGCTGTGTCCTCAAACCAGAGTCGACCTTAATAACAATGGGTGCAGTCAAGCTTTCAGGAGTTTTATTTTTCATTGTGGTACAACTCAAAATGAGAAAAGCAGTTACAACCATCCCTTAATAACTGAACCATAGAATGTGCAAAACACGAATCAAGGAAAACTGGAAGTTGTGAAAAATGAAATGGAATGTCTGAGTTATCAATATCCTAGGCACTAGTGACCATAATGGAGGATTACTAGCCATTCTGAATGAGATAGACAAATGGGATACTAGGCCAGCAATGACAAACGGAAGAGGAACAGCACTGTTTTACTGTCCGAGAGAGAATGAGAAAAACACATTTCAAAATCTACCCTGAGGCACAACATGCAAATTACAGGCTAGTACACATATACCTACAGAGACCAGTTGATACAGCTACCATTCAAATTCACACACCAACCACTAAGCCCAAAGATGAGAAAATTGAAGATTTTTACCAACTTTTGCAGTCCCAAGTGGATCAAATATTCAAACAAGATGCACTGATAATTACTGGTGGTTGGAATGCAAAAGCTGGAAACAAGAAAGATCAGTAGTTGGAAAATATGCCTTGGTGGTAGGATGGCAGAGATTGCATGATTTTTGCAAGATGAACGACTTCTTCATTGCAAATACATTTTCTAACAACATCAACAGGACCATACATCTGGACCTTGTTGGAGAAAATGCACAGGAACCAAACTGAGTACCTCTGCAGAAAGACACAATGGAGAAACTCAGTATCATCAGTCAGAACAAAGTCCAGGGACCAACCACACAGCAGACCATCCATTGCTCATATGCAAACAAGTTCAAGATGTTTTAATTTCTTTCAACTACGTGTCCACGAGAGCCAAAAGTCCAACCTTGAGTATATTCCACTTGAATTCAGAGACCATCTCAAGAACAGATTTAACACATTGAACATTAATGATCAAAGACCACATAGGATATAGGATGACACAAGGACACCAGACATAAAGGAAGCAAAGAGTTATTAAAAACAAAGAGAAGAAAAAATAGACAGACAGTAGAAGGTAGTCTGAAAATAGAGGTAGCTCTTGAAAATAGAGTAGCTAATGCAAAAGGAAGAAAGGATCAAGCAAAAGAGCTGAACAGAAGATTTCAGAGGCTGGCTTGAGAAGACAAAGTACCGTATTTACACAAATATCACCTGCCTTCTACATTTGTTGGCAAACTTCTCCCTCCTGCCTCCTCCACACCAAGCATAGTCACAAGTGCCACTATGCTGATCCCTTTTTACATGTTGCCGTAAAAGACATAAAAATTTAAAAAATTGGCAAAGCACATTCAGGTGAATACCTCACCGGGGAAAGGGGTGGTTAGCAAGCAAGCACAGAAGATGCACCTATTAGCATAAAAATACAATACTATAATGAAACATGAAAAGGCCTGGAGTTAGAAAATCAAAAAGAACATGCTGGAATTTCCAATACTGAATGAAATGAAAAACAAGCAAACAAAAAAATCAAGCCTAGAATTGCAATATCAAAAGATTCTATGAGTAAAATACTGGACAACCCAAGAGGTGTCACAGGAGGATGGAAGGAATACAGAGACATCCTTCCAAAGGGAATTGGTCAATATTCAACAATTTCAGGAGGTAGCATGTAATCAAGAACCAATGGCACTGAAGGAAGAAGTCCAAGCTGCACTGAAGGTGTTGATGCAAAATTAGGTAGGCTCCACGAACTGATGGAACACGAACTGAGATCTTTCAACAGATGGATGCAACACTGGATGCACTGACTCCCCTATGCCAAGAAACCTGGGAGACAGCTACCTGGTCCAGCAACTAGAAGAGATCCGTATTTGTGCCGATTCCAAACAAAGGTAGTACAACAGAAAGGGAAAATTAATATAACACATAAGTAAAATTACGCTGAAGATAATTCAAAAACAGCTGCAGTAGTACACTGCCAAGAGAACTGCCAAAAAGTCAAGACAGATGCAGCAGAGGGCACAGAATGAAGACTATCACTGCTGATGTCAGATGGATCCTGGCTGAAAGCAGAGAATACTGGAAAGATGTTTACTTGTGTTTTATTGACTACGCAAAGACATTTGACTGTGTGGATCATAACAAATTATAGATAATACTGCAAAGAATGGGGATTCCAGAACACTTAATTGTGCTCATATGGAACCTTTGTATAGACCAAGAGGATACAGCTGTAACAGAACCAGGGGATACGGAGTGGTTTAAATACAAGAAAGGTGTGTGTTAAAGCTGCACCCTATCATCATAGTTATTCAATTTTATGCTAAGCAAATAACCCAAGAAACTGCACTATATGAAGAACGCGGGCATCAGGACTGGCATCAGAAAGACTCATCAACAGCCCTTCTCATGCAGGTGACACAACCTTGCTTGAAGAGAATTTGAAACACTGATGAAGATCAAAGACCACATGTTCAGTATGGATTACAATTTTAACATAAATAAAACTAAAAGTTTTACAATTGTACCAATAAGTAGAATCAAGATAAACAGAGAAAATACTGAAGTTGTCGAATTTCCTTTTACTTAGATCCAAAATCAATGCTCACGGAAGCAGCATTCAGGAAATCAAACTATGAATTGCATTGGGCAAATCTGCAAAACACTTCTTCAAAGTGTTAAAAAAGCAAAGATGTCACTTTGAGGACTACAGTGAGCCTGACCCAAGCCATGCTGTTTTCAATTACCTCATATTCATGTGAAAGCTGGAAAATGAATAAGGAAGACAGAAAAAGAATTAATCCTTCTGAATTATGGTGTTGGCAAAGAATGCTGAACATACCATGGACCACCAGAAGAATCACCACATGTGTCCCGGTAGAAGTCAGCCACGATGTTCTTTAGATGCAAGGATGGGAGACATCGCTTCAGTTACTTTGGACATGTTATCAGGAGGCATCAGACCCTAGAGAATGACCTCGTGTGTAATAAAGCAGAGGGTCAGCACAAGGGGGAGACCTTCGATGAGACACACCCACACAGTAGCCACAATGGACCAAATGCAGCAACGATTGTGAGCATGACACAGGACTGGGCAATGTTTCCTTCTGTGGTACACATGGTCACCGTGAGCTAGAAGTGACTGGACGGCACCTAACAGTAATAACAGAGAGTCATAACATAAAATGGTAAGTTCAGTGGTAAAAGCCTGCTACGAATACAAGGGAAATCAATCAACTTAAATAAACTGGGATGTGAAAGGAAATGAAGAATTCTTTTACTTCCACTTGACATGGTTCCATTTTTTTAAAAAAAAAAAGTATGTTAAGTCAGGACAGTTTTGCGTTTTTGGACCATATGTACATTGCATCATATATTTCCAAGGGAAAGAAAGACTTGATTGACATTTGGACGTAAACAGGAAGGGGACTTTAGGAGTTTGGGGAAGAGAGCTGTGAAAGCAAAGTCTCCACCCTCTCCATGTCCATATCTTCAGGGCCAGAGTGGATACAGTCTTTAGCCTGCGCTTTGTATGATGGGTTCAGATCCCAGACATCGTTACCAAGAACAACAGAATTACGGTCACAAACACTGGCTGCTCAGCATGCTTCCAAGTACCATAAGGCACACCAGCAAGTTTAGGGCAACACTGCTGAGTGGAGACGAAGAGGCCAGTCTCCCACACACCAAAGGCTCTGCTTTGTATGGCCTGTCCACCTCTGGAGGGAAGGCTGTCATTCCTTGAATCTGAAAATTAGAGGACACAACACCAGTGAGTGAAGGACTTAGAAGCCTACTGTTCAAGCTGACTCAGCTACCTATACTGAAGCAGGAGAAAAAGAGGGTATGGGGTTGGCTACTGCTGAAGTCCAATTTCAGGGGCATCAGAAGACTTAGCACCCAGGAGGGAGGTAGAGAAGAGGGTCAGACACTCTTCTACAAAAAAAAATACAAAACAGGCTTCACTGCTTCTTGAAACTCTCATCCCATCCTACTGTGGCTCCATTCCAACACTCTTCCTGCTGTTGGGTACCACAGGCAGTTTCAACTCATAACACCTCCATGTGATAACACAGAACTGCCCCATAGGGTTTTCTAAGCTGTAACCATCAAGGGGAAAACCCTGGTGGCATAATGGTTACATTCTATGGCCGCTAATGAAAAGGTTGGCAGTCCAAATCCACCAGGCGCTCCTGGGAAACTCTAAAGGGCAGTTCTACCCTGTCACACTGGGTGGCTGTGAGTCAGAATCCACTCGCGGCAGCGGGTTTTTAATCTTTACAGGAGCAGATCTCCAGGTCTGTCTCCCACAGCGACACTGGCTGAGAGCGGAAGGAGCATCGCCAGACTCTCTACCCCAGCACTAAGTGGAGAGTAAGTTTTTTTTTTTTACAAAAAGAGGGAAATCAGGAGTTTTGGGTTAACCCAAGTAATCAGTGAACAAGTAAATGACCCCAAACCAAAACTGCTGTCATCAAGTCAATTCCAACTCAAAGCCACTCTACAGGATAGAGTAGAACCCCCTCACAGAGTTTCTGCGGAGAGGCTGGTGGATTTGAACTGCTGACTTTTTGGCTGGTAGGTGAGCTCTTAGCCACTGCAGTACCATGACTCCGGTAAACAAGCAGTCACGTCAACATACCAGAAACCCTCGTGGTGTCACAGTTAAGGGCCACAGTTGTTGCCAAACGGTCAGCAGTTCAAATCCCGTAGGTGCCCCTTGAAAACAATGGGGTGGTTCAACTCTGTTCTATAGGGTCACTATGAGTTGGAATCAACACATCAGCAATGAATTATCAAAGTAACAGTCAGATTTATGAATATGTGTCTGTTCCTTGGATTTTCCTGCTGTTGATTCTGGAGAAATGTGGCCTCTGAGTTCTCCAAGGTTGGGACAGGCAGCACTTACCGACCACTCCGCATTGTCCGTCTTGGAGCATCTCACGTTCACTTGCAGGCCAAGGACAAGCTTATTGAAGGAGAGACCTTCCTTTTTTGTCCACTTAAACTTGTTCATTGCATCCATGAAAGAAAGATTTTTATACTGCTTGGGGCTTTTGATAATGAAAGGCCAGGTCCTGAAATTTAACACAAACCACCACAGTCACATTCAAAACAAAAGTATTACATTTCCTTTACTTTTCAACATTCTACAACAGACCCCATATTTGGTCACTTTAATACACAATGATGAGTCATTAGCAGTTACTGAAAGAAATACACACCAATAAGTCTTTGCAGAAATGATGTTACTGATTTTAGTAGCACATTTCCCTTCGTGATGGTTCATTTTATTCATCATCTTGGCTAGTTTATGGTTGTCTAACTATATCTACATGTGATTAACATTTACAATCTGTTGATCTGAGGTAAAAGAGCCTGGTTATGCAGTGGTTAGAGCCCTTGGCCACTCACAGGAAGCTCAGAGGTGTGACCCCATCAGCTGTTCTGTGGAAGAAAGATGTAGCAGTCTGTTTCCATAAAAATCAGTCTTGGAAATACTATGGATCAGTTCTGTCCTATAGGGGCTGTATAACTTGGAATCAATTCAAGGGCTTTTACTTTTATTTTGCTTTTGACTTTAAGCAGAAAACCCTCCACAATGTGGGTGGGCCTCATCCAATCAGTCTAAGGCATTAAAAGCAAAACACAGAGGTTTCCAAGAGGAGAATTTTGCCTCAATTCTATAGGACAGACATCCTGCCAGTTTCTAGTCTGCTTGCTCTGGCTTACAAATTTCAGATTTAAGACTGCCTATTTCCAGCCTGTTGCCTGATCTATGAATTTTGTACTAGTCACTCCCTGTAATTCTGTGATTCAGTCCCTTTGCAATGGGACATAAATGTGTAAAATATCCAGTTGGTTCTGTCCCTCTGGAGAATCCTGACTAAAACAGCTTTACCAAAATCAAGCCTATTGCCGTCGAGTCGACACAGACTCTCTGACACTATAGGACTGAGAATTGCCCCATAGGGTTTTCAAGGAGTGGTTGGTGGATTTGAACTACCAGCCTTTTTGGTCAGCAGCCAAACTCTTAACCACTGTACCACCAGGGCTCTGAAATAGCTTTAGACAAAGGATTTTGCCCAGAGCCTCACAATGTCTCATTTCTTTTGACTCAGTCTAGCTGTGAAGACTGATTTCTAAAGACTGTGATGCTCAAGTACTATAAAGAAATTTCTGTCACTTCTTAAAAACTGCTGTGACAGAGATGCCCTAGTGTTGATACTTCATCGATTCTAGCTATCTGTATGCTCTAAAATGGGAATGTAAAATTTTTAAAAGCAGAAAAAGGAATTATATTTTGAGTAACCTATATCTGGTGACATAGTGGTTAAGTGCTACATTTGCGAACGAAAAGGTCAGCATTTTGAATCTGCCTGGCGCTCCCTGGAAACTCCATGGGGCAGTTCTACTCCGTCCTATACTGTTGCTATGAGTCAGAACTGACTCGATGGCAGGGGCTTTGGTGTTTGGTTTTATTCTTGGATTGGAAACCCTGATGGCATAGTAGTTAAGTGCTATTACTGATAGCCCAAAGTACGGCAGTTTGAATCCACCAGGCTCTCCTTGGAAACTCTATGGGGACAGTCTACTCTGCCCCATAGGGTTGTTATAAATTGATGCGATGGCAGTGGATTTTTTGTTTTTAACACAGATGTGAATTTCAAATCCATAGAGCTGAAAAGCCTGACCCCTGCTGGCTGACACTTGTCAGTTTGCCTAAGATGTGAGGAGATAAAAGATTCTAGTTTTAACCAGTGTGTTTAAAATTTTACCAACAACAGGGCAAGGGCGTAGGAAGGAGCTGCAGATAGGCAGGCATGCAAATTCAATTTGGACTGTATACTTTCACTTCATCGCAATTAAAGAAAAAATCTTACAGATCCCACACAAAAAATTTTAACGAGAACATATAATATCCTGCAGACAATATACTCTGCTTTCACTTGCCACTTTAAGAAACACATATTAATGTCCAAGAAAGAAAGAAGAAATCACAAGAGGATGACACAATCTGCTTGAAGAGGTTCCCTTCAAAAGTTTGATTTTATTGATTCCTGAAAAAATGAAAAATGTGAATGTGTTGGCACATCACCAACATCTCATTAGATAAACGAGGACTTTCTGGAAGATGACTGCAGGTGACCATTTGGTAGGTAAGTTCCTATGACATCCCAAGGGGATGATCCCAGTGAAAAGAGTTTGTTTCTCCAGGCTTTCTCTGAGAACTCAGACGGCCAGAGAAAGGGGGACCTGGGTAACACAGTAAGGAAAGGGAAACGCTGTGACATGGAGACTCATAAATTTATTTTCCATATCTAGAAGTAAATTTTTCTTCTAATTTGTACTAACCCCTTAATTCTTAAATTTCAGAGAGCATGTTCCTTTGACTTAATATTTCGGCATTTGATAAGAAAGTTTTTATATTTTTTTCTCACTTATATATTTTTTTATTATAGTAAGACTATAGACAATATGTTTGCCTTTTTAACATTTTCACATGTACAGTTCTACGAGACTAATCGTATCAATCATGCTGTGCAACCATTGCCAACAGACTTCAGGACAGGATTCAGCACTGACTTAGGCTGATCATTTGGGCCACAGAGCCAATAGCATAACCTTCTTGCTGTGTGTCAGTATAAGACACACTGGTGGCACAGTGGTTAAGTGCTACAGCTCCTAACCAAAAGATGAGCGGTTCAAATCCACCAGGCACTCCTTGGAAACTCTATGGAGCAGTTCTCCTCTGTCCTTGTAGGGTCACTGTGAGTCAGAACTGACTTGACAGCAACTAGTTTGATTTTATATATATGTATTTCCCTACTATTATTGTCTCTCCTGTAATAAACTACACCCTTTGCACATACCCCATCTCCATTCTGTGGAATTTGTCATATCTAATAAAGGGATGACAGGCTAGTGAAGGAATGGCAGAGGCTCCTCAGTGCCTGAACGGTGACATTGGTTCCATCAGCCATCAACATCAGCTTCAGCTGTACAACATTAACTTTTGTATTTGTAAGTAAAAAAGTAACACAACATTTATAGAAATCAGAACTTGGAGAGAGTAGAGTTACAAATTTTTTTCTTAACTTGTACATTAGGCCCTATCTGTTCTAGCAATTTTATATTATAAACATTTTTTTTCCTTGTCTCAAGTAGCTATTTTCTCTTAATGTAAGAAGAACACTTTTGCCAAAGCCTGTCTCCCATGAGACTTTATTCATGATGAAATCAGAGACTTAGAAGGAAGGTCCATCCTGGTTAATTGGCCTTGGCTACATTTTTTCTCTGAAGCCTCACTTATCGTTTTAAATGATGGACCTTAGAACATTAACACGATCTCTCACAGATAATTAATAGCTATTTCATCTTGTTAGATAAGAGCTGTTACAAAATATCTGCAACACTTACCATGGTAATAATAGCAACAGTGAAATGATCGGCAATATTGGCAGTCTCCTGACGGTAAATTATAAACAGTTACAGTGCCTGGCTGCTAACAGAAACATAGCTCGTCTCAGTCTACGCAGAGGCAGCCCGGAAGAAAGATCTGGCAATCTGCTTGGGAACAACCACCTGCTTCAGACCTTATGGAGTCCCAATTCTCTCTGACACACGTGAGGCAGCCACCAGTCAGAACCCACTCAACAGCCACTGGTTACATTAAATCTCTAATTTTCAACTGTGCTTCTATCAAAATCTATTTGCTAAGGAAGCAAAAGCTCTTACTTGTATTATTAACATCTGTGTTATAATCTTAAGAACTGCTGACTTTCAATTCGTAACCAGAATGTGTATTATGGCAGTCTAAAACTAGAGTACAATGGTGTGTTTATGTAAAATTGTGAACTATGTTTACAGAGGCTGATTGTGACCAAGTTGGTGCCTCCTCCATAACTTCACTAGTATGTACGTGCACCGCCTCACGTGACACGCAGAAAGCACGAAGACCATCTCACCTGGGCTTCTGCCTCCAAGCTGACTTATAACTCCTGGGACTCTGAAACACTCATTTCTAAAAAGCAGCATGACTTTGAGTTTTCCTTGGATGCCACAGGCTGGTCAGCAGAAAGCAAACTGAATTATCCAGTGGCCTATACTTCACACAGTACAAACCACTTGATAATTGATCTCCCCACCCCCCCAAATTATTTTCTTTTACTAGGATGTTTGCATAATCTAATGTATGCATCACATGTACAGAAGAAAATATCCAATGTCTACATAACAGGTAAAATCAATGGTAACAGTAAGATTTCATTTCAATTGAGCTTTTTTACCATGTACCTGGCCCATTTCATAAACTACTGCATTATCAAAGTTTTAACCACTATACTGTCTATTGACTCATAGGCAGAAGTTTTATTTTTAATTAAAAGAATAAATGGCTGACAGACATTGTGTTGAATGATTCCAATCAGTATACAAGGTCCAACAATTAAGTCAGCAGAAGCTCTGCATCAATGCCAGTGCCCAGTCCACCCTTCAAAGAAATCCTGGAACTCTTTCTGGAATGACCATTGCATACAGTGGCATGGTGGCAAGTTTACAAACTTAACTGTATGGTTGTCCGTGAGGGAGTTTTTAGCCAGGAAATAATAAACGTATTGGGACACCCACCCTGCTCACCTGCTCTGGCCCTCAATAACCTTTTTATTTACTGGAAGATACAGGAAATATTGAACGGAAGACATTGGATGACATTCAGGACATCAAAGGGAATATGACAACACCTCTGATGACCGTTCCAGACAAGGAGTTGTGAAATTGCTTTGAAGGGTAGACTGGGCACTGGCATTGGTGCAGAGCTTCCCAAGGGAGTGCTTCAAAGGTGATCAGAGTGATTTTCAGCAATGAGGTGTGCAGCACTTTTTCTAGGATAAGTTCACAAACTTAACTGGCAGTCCTTACATCTCCTGTGGTGATATCAAACTCATACACAATTAAAAAAATTCATTCATACTTTCAATGTCTTTCCATGTCAGTTCAGCAGAAGCTCACATTCCTCTCCTGAAAACAAGAAAAATCAAAATAATCTGTAATAAAAAAGTCGACCTATATCAAAGCTAAAGACAGAGAAAAGAAAAAACTGATTGCCATAAATTTAACATAGGCCAAAAAGGACATTAAGTATCCCTGCAAAGCCAAGTGCCGTTGGGTCAAAAAAATAAAATAAAGAACAAAAGCCGTTACCTTTGAGTAGCTTCTGACTCCTAGCAATCCTACAGGACAGAGTCAAATCGCCCCACAGGGTCTCCTGGGCTGTACCTTTACAGAAGCAGGCTGCCACAGCTTTCTCCTGTGAAGTTGCTGAGGGTTCAAACCACTGACCTCTGGGTTATCAACCTAGCATTTTTAACCATTTGGCTACCAGAGCTCCTTGCCCTGCTAAAGCAAAGGCCTCGGGAAGTTGAAGGGCGTTGGATTCTACCTTCCTTTTCTCTCTCCTGTTTTTCCTGCTGCTGGCTCTTCCCCAGAGGCCTGCTGTTTTCTCTCTTTCACATGCACATACATTCTTTCTTAAAATGTAGAAAAAAGACATATAAGCTGACCCTAGTTAATACCACACACACACACCAAAAAAAAAAAAACCCTCATTGCCTATTTAGTGGATTCCAATTCACAGCGATGCCACAGGTCAGAGTAGAACTGCTTCACAGAATTCCCAAAAAGCACTTGGCAGATCTGAACTGCCAACCTTTTGGTGAGCAGACTTAGCACTCAACGACCAGGCATCCTAGTTACTCAACACAAAAGGCTCAGTCTATGGACCTCAAACTATCTCACCAAGACTGCTCTGACAATTAGCATAGCTTCTAATGGTCACACAAGGGATGAAGTACACCACTGAGGTATTTTTTTTTTCCTTCAAATATTTCCACTTTCTCAAAACAGACTAGAGCAACTAATTTCCTTGAGACAGAGAAGGGGAGGATAGATGGGAAGGGAAAGTAATTAAGCTCAAATTTATTTTCTCTGCTCTGGTCTTTCCAGAAAAAGAAATTTGTTGACATAAACATAGAGAGTTTGTTGATTTACTTGGATATTGCCTTCTTTTAATGACTAATGACCCTCCAGCTGAGGAATCGATATTTTTAATATTTAATCTTCACAACTTCTTCATCAACTATATCCACATTCATTCTCTCTCACTCACATACATCATACTCAGGTACATTGCATATTATCTGTTTAAACAAATTAAACAATCTTTACTAGTTTCTGGAGTTGTGAAAATAACTTAATAATGTCTAAATTAAAAGTATCTCCCCGCCATACTCTAGTAAGAAAAACAATGGGAAATATATGATGAGAATCCTCATATTCTTCAGTACTAATCTCCTTATTCCTTTAATTAGTTATTGTATTGTTGCTAAGTTTTAAATGCATTATTTTATGTGGCAACCATAAAGAACCAGAAAACTAATCAGCATCACACTACATTAACTAGATCTAACAGTGACCTAAAATACAGTGTTTTAAAATGAAAGACTTGTACACTTTCAGAGGTACAACCCAGAATTAGTAAAAAACAAAAATTGGACTCAAAAAGGGACTAACTGTGTCTACATAGAATACCTTTTTTTAAGATACAGAGAGTACCTTGCAGAGTTACAGATACTATCTTACAGATACTTACATAGCATCTTCTTAAAATACAGATAAATATCTTTAACAGATAAGTTCATCTTAAAAATGAAAATTCTTTAAACTTACTTTTTTAAATGAGTGTTTTGGAAAAGACAATAAACTTTATAGACAAGAAAATGCTAGAGAAGTTAAAAAAAATCATCAAACTGTAATTACATGATAAAACCACAAGGTGGCAGTCAAATCTCTGCAGAGGCACTTAAACCCCAACCCCTGCACTTTTAGTCCATCCCGATTCCTAGCAACCCTATAGCACAAAGCAGAACTGCTCCAAAGGGTTTCCAAGAAGCCCCACCCCCCTGCCCTGGGTGGATTCAAAGTACTGACCTTCTGGTTAGCAGTCAAAAGCTTAATCACTGCAGGTGGAATAAAATGTTCACATTTTCTGCAGTGTTTCTGGTAATAGTGAATAGTATAATCATTACAAAAAACCCACTGCTGTCGAGTTGGGTCTGACTCATAAGGATCCTAGAGGTTAGAATAGAATGGTCCCATAGAACTTCCAAAGAGTGGTGGCATAGTGGGTTAAGAGCTATGTCTGCTAACCAAAAAAAGTAATCATTATACATGTATAAAATATTAAGAAACTTTTTTACTGTATTTTTATTTATTGAGAGCTCATACAGCATAAAGTAACAGAAGAGTAAACCACATTTTAATTTACTTTAGACAGAAATTAGAAGAGCTCAAACTCAAGGATTCCTATACTGGTGACAAGAGTAATGAGAGTGGGTAACCTGGGGGATGTGGTCATCAAGGTCTCAAATTTATCTTCTTTCTGTTCCTCCTACCTTTGTTTAGACCTCTACCTTATAATAATAATACACTAGCAAACTTCCTAGTTTTCATCTCTCCTCTTTCCAAGCTATTCAAGACCAGACTTCTAGATTTTATTTATTTCTTTTCCCAGTCACCATCAAGTCAATTCTGACTCACTGCCACCCCAATATGTTAGCTGTTTTCACCACCCAGGGACCCCTCTTCCAGATTATCAGTAGCCCTCTAGTCAACTCGGACTCATGGTGACCTCAGGTGTGTCAGTCTAGAACTGTGTTAGACGAGATTTTCAATGGCCAATTTTTTCAGAAGTAGATCACCAGTCCTTTCTTCCGTGGCACCTCTGGGTACACTCAAGCCTCCAGCCTTTTGGTTAGCAGCTAAGCACATAAACTGTTTGCATTACCCAGGAAACCCCTATTTCCAGATTTTCCCTCAAGAAATGACAGAAAGAGGCTAAGTCCTCGCTAAGTGACCAAATTACTGGGTTGAGGGCTGGGGACTATGCTTTTCTAGGAACACCTAGCTCAATTGGTGTAACATACAAGGACTGACAGTCAAGTTCACGAACTCATCCTAGAAGTGCTACATACTTCACTGCTGAATGCCAGCCACTACAGTCACCTTCCAAATACTCCCCTTGGGAAGCTCTGCTCTGACATCAGTGCCCAGTCCACTTTCCAAAGCAATTTTGGAACTCTTTTTCTGGAATGGTCATCAGAGCAGTCATCTTATTACTCTTTATGTCCTGAATGTCATCAACATGTCTTACTTTCAATATTCCCTTTATTTGGGGGTAAAGAAAAAAGTCACTGATGGCCAGATCAGGTGAGTAGGGAGGGTGTTCCAATACAGTTATTTGTTTACTGGCTGAAAACTCTCTCACAGAAACTACACAATTAAGTTCCTAAACTTATCACCAGGCATGATGACCATTCCAGAAAGAGTTCCAAAATTGCTTTGAAGGGTGGACTAGGCACTGGCATTGGTGCATAAATTCCCAAGGACAGTACTTTGAAGGTGACCATAGTGATATTCAGCAAAGAGGTATGCAGTGCTTAGAACAATTAACAATTAAGTCCTAAGTGCTGCATCCTACTTTGATGAGGAACGTCTAGGGTCTTAAGAGCTTACGAGAAGCCATCTAATACATGACTCTGGTTCCACCCCATCTGGAGCAACGAAGAATGAAGGAAACCAAAGACGCAAGGGAAACATTAGTCCACAGGACGAAAAGATCACAACTACCACAACTTCCATGAGACTGAGTCCAACCCAACTAGACGGTGGCCGGCTGCCGCCACTGACTGACTGCTTAGAAAGGGATCAAAATATAGGTCAGAGGCAGAGAAAAATGTAGAGCAAAATTCTAACTGAATAAAAGACCAGATTTACTGGTCTGACAGGGTCTTAGAGAAGCCCCCAGACCATAGCACCCCTTTAAACTCAGTACTGAAGACACTCCTGGGGTCCACTCTTCAGCCAAAGATAAAACAAAGCAAGACTGGGCATACCAACCCAAGGGCAAGGATGAGAGAGCAGGAGGGGACAGCAAAGCTGGTCACCAGGAGCCCAGGGTTGAGATGGGGGAAGTGTTAACATGTCATGGGGTGGACAACCACTATCACAAAACAATATTATATTAATTGTTTAACAAGAAACTAATTTGTAAACTTTCATCTGAAGTGCAATAAAAACATAAAAAGGATAAATCCTTAAAAAGTCAGTATTTTTTCTGATTATTGTTCTTAGTGAGCCTAAGCTTTAAACCAGAAACAGCTGATCTTGAAGTAGCAAGTTTAAGTTCTACTGTCTTCACTGGGGGGAAGGAGGAGGCAGTTAGGAATATTAGTAGTTACAGAAACTAAAAAGTTACATTTTCTGCATATCTGAGCCACAGATAAAGATATAAATAAAAGGTTTTATTTATACATCACTGAGATTGATATGGAAATATTGTTGTAAGGCATTGTGGTTAAGAGCTATAGCTGCTAATGAAGAGGCTGGGAGCTCCAATCTACTAGGTGTTCCCTGGAAACTGCATGGGGCAGTTCTGCTCGGTCCTACAGGGCCACTGTGCATTGTCGTCAACTCAATGGTAGGGGTCTGATCTGGGGATTTTGGTAGTCGGTAAAAACAAATAGGGCTTATTACAATTCAACAATGATGGATAATCTCCCTTCATAAAGTCCAACATAAACTCTGGGATGTGCTTTTCTAAGAAGGTAACATAAGTTACTACAATGTACAAGGGTACAGTAAGTTTTAATTTTCCATCAAAAATTTAAAAAATTATATTTGCAAGTTCAGAGCAATGAATAGAAACTTTCTAAGTTAAACTGATTCCCCTATTATATATAAACTGAAAAGCAGATGCAATAAGGTAGTCTGTAGTTATTTTTTTTTTCCTGTGACTCCCTGGAAGCGCCACTTCCATTTTAAAAGTTGTATTGCTATTGTGTTATTTGGCAGTAAAATGGTGAAGAGGGAAAGAAAAGAGACGGAAAATCTAAGCAAAGACACAGTATCCTGCATGAAGCTACATCACAGACTCTCCTGGCACCAAGCAAATAAACATGCAATCAAAACTAGTAAAACAAACAAAAATTCACTACTAGACTTCTACTTCTGGCCATGCTGGAGTCATAAACAACTCAAAAGCTGAACAAACTATATGAAACAGTTGTTTTTGGACAGAGAACATCATGTAGCAGAGAATTATGATGTCCACACATGTTTGTGTGTAGCGAACTCTATGTGGGCCCAGGCTTTCTGCCTGGAGGAACTGTAGAGCCCGAGGGAGAAAAGGAGATTCCCAAGCAGAGTACTGCAATCTGCCAAGGCCTAGTGGGAGACCATGGTGACATAGTGGTTAAGAGCTACAGCTACTAACCATAAGGCTGGCAGTTCAAATCTACCAGGCACTCCTTGGGAACTTTAAGGGGTTGCCTTAGAGGGTCATTGTTAGATCGCTATGAGTTGGACTTGACTCCACGGCAATAGGTTTGGTCTTCTTTTGGAGGCAGAGTACTGGAAAAGATAAAACTAGGCAGAGAAAGCACTTTAAAAACATGTATGGAGAATCCCTGAACCTGTTATCAAGTAATTAAACTAAAAAATATATATATATTCCTTGTTGTCAAGTGCATTCTAACTCACTGCGCCCTATATGTTACAGAGTAGAACTGCTCTTTATGGTGTTCTTGGTTCAAATCTTTCAGGAAGCAGATCACCAGGTTTTTCTCTCATGGCATCTTTGTTGAGTTACAATTGCCAATTGTTAGCCTGGTAGCTGAATGCAAACCATCTGCACCAACTTCTGACCTTCAAAACCAACTACGTATAGGGTAACATTTGGCAGACTGGGGGAGAAAAACAAAACCTGGAAAATTGTAAGCCTAACAATTCCCAGAACTCACACAAGGCTGGCAGATACTCCAACTCCAAACCAGAATGTAGTACTTTCGGTGAACACCCAGTCATTTAGCAGAACCCTCAGAATGGGTCAGGCCTCAGTCATAGAGCAGCATCAGCTAAAAGACTACGCTAGATAGCCACTAACAAGCCTTTTCAAAGAAATAAAAAAACAATCCAGGAGACATCAACATCAAACCCTCAACGTCCAAGAGCCAGGTCTAGTAAAAACAACTAAGCAGGCATGCAAATAAGCATGGAAATGTGAACTTTAACCAGGAGAAAAACTAATCAATGAAGACCTAAAAACAACAGACATTAAAGCATTAGTACAATAGAATACTAATACGGAAACAAATATTATTCAGGAAAACTATATATAGCATCTATACTAAAAACTACAAAAAAAAAAAAGGAAGGAAATTAAAGAACACCAAAGTAAATGAAGAGATCTACAATATCAGGAGTATTAAAAAGTAAACATAAATTTGGTATATTGAGAAGACTCGATATTGTTAAGATGTCTGTTCTTCTAAATTAATTTAGAGATTCAGAATCCCATTGAAACTTCAGCAGCCTTTTGAAAAAGAAATTGTCAAGTTGATTTTAAATAATACATGGAAATGCAATTAAACTTGAATAGCTAAAACATTTTTAGAAAAAGTAACAATGACAAAGTCTGGGGACTTACCAGCATACTCTCTTATTTCAAGTTTACATAAACCTATACCAATAAAGTGCCCATTAGAGTAAGTCTAAACACTTAGAACTGTGGAATTGAAAACAAGGTTCAGAAACAGTCAAATGGTCAACTGACTTTCAATAAAGTTTCTAATGTAATTTATTAGGAAAAATTACTTCTTTCATCAAACAGTTCTTGAACAACTTGATAAACATACAAAAATATAATAAACCTTTATATTTACCTTACACTACAAACACAAATTAATTCAAAATGGATCATCAACCTAACTATAAAAGGTAAAGCAAAAATTTTAGGGAAAAACTAGAAAATCTTCCCAAACGTGACAGGGAAAATTTCTTAGGCCAGATACCAAAAGAATGAAGTAAATAAAATTATCAAAGTAGCATTAAAAAACACAGTTAAGAAGATAGAAATCACTATAGTGACTGGGAGAAATTATTTGTAAACATATACCTGACATAGGACTTCTATCGAAACTTTAAAGAACTCTTAGAAAATGAAAGTAAATTTTAAAAAAGCTTGTAACTCAATAAGAAAACAAGAAACTCAAATAATGGTCAAAAATTTGAATAGACAATTTCTAAGGGAACAAACGGAAACAACCTGGAGGCATAGTTGTTCAGTGAGGCAGCTGCTAACAAAAGGCCAGCAGTTCATGCCCACCAGGCGCTCCTTGGGAAATCTATCAGGCACTTCTATGCAGTCCTGTAAGCTCATTATGAGTCAGAATCTACTCAACAGTGATAGAGCTTTATACATATAAGAAGAGTTAAGTCACAGGGAAATGGAAATCAAAATCACAATATGACACTACTACACACCCATTTGAATGGAAGAACAGATAAAAATTAAAAGATTGAAAACACATTGGCAAGAACGTGGGACAACAGGAACTGTTTATGTATCACTGGTGAGAATACACAGTGACATAACCATTTTGGAAAATGTTTGGGGAGTATTAAAAAGTAAACAAATTTGGTATGCAATCTACTGATTCTACCACTAGGTATTAACCCAAAGACAGTACAACGTGTGTTCATACAAATACACGAATGTTCATAGCAGTCAGGAACCAGAAATAACCCAAATGCCCCAACAGGCAAATCAATAAACAAAGTGTGGCATGTCCATGCAAGGGAATATGAGTTGGCATTTAAAAAAAGGAATGGATTGCTGATACACAGACATAGACCAACCTTAGAAATGGTATTCGTAGTAACAACAACAACAACAAAAATCCAGACACAAAAGATTATAATCCCATTTACAATAAATTCTAGAAAGGACCAAACTCATCTATGATGACAGAAAGCAGACTTGTAGTTTCTTGGCACTGTTTGTTGAAAGTGAGATTGTCTGTGAAGACGCTTAAGAGAATTTTCTAGGGTTACAGAAAAGTTTTCCGTCTTGTCTGTTATAGGGTACAATAGCTGCACACAGCTAATAAAATTCTTCTAGCAGAATGCTTAAAATAAGCAATTTTAGTCTATACAGAATGTACCTCAAACACTTCAGCCTTAAAAAAAAAAAAGAAGCAGAAAAGAACACAACATCATGCCCCAAATTTTAAATCTAATCACTGTGGAAGGAAATTGGGAAATCTGACCCAGCACTGCACAACTCATCCTCCTTATATTCCCTGACTGAGGAAATTAATCTCAGTTGTACACAGTAAAAATGTGTCTCCTTGGTAGAACAGAAAGCACCAAATTTAGCAGTATGATATAAGGCCCTGGAAGTTCTCCTTGGAAAGGGATTCTGCCCCAATCAGGCAGAAAACTTCCTCTGACAGATATTTAATAAAACTGCAGACACAACCCATGCATTGTAATATAGAGAGGGAAGTCTTGTCCCTACTGACAAGAACCCCCCACCTTCAAAATATGTAAAATGTATATACAAAATAAATCACCCAAACCTCAAACTTCGCTGTGGAGAGAAAGAAAATTGGTCTCAAATGTATCTGTAAAGAAGTCAAGAACGTACTTGCATTTTATCAGAACAAAAAGAAATCCTTCAACATATGGAAGAAAGGACATAACAATCCTGTGAACAGAGATGCAAAAAGGAAATTGTATCACACTGTACGTAAAGAGACTGGAAAAGCTGTCTACAAGAAAATAAACAAATCGGTCCCACTGCTGTCAAGCCAATTCTGACTCAAAGAGACCCTACAGGACAGAGTAGAACTGCTCCACAGAGTTTTCAAGTAGCATCTGACAGAGCACCTGACCTTTTGATTAGCAGCCACTAGGAAAAAATACAAACCAATTACTTATGCAAGATAGAATTCCCATGAGTGTTCTGTGCTGTAAGACTAATAAAAATATGAATTCAGTTCAACAAGAGTTCAGATGTAAGACGACAAAACAAGACATCGACTCAACAGGGAGATAGATTTACAGACCTAAGGAAATAAATTTAAGACAAAATAGATTTAGCACCAAATAAGTTAGAAACAGAAGCAGAACAATGAAACACTGAATTACAAACACTTAAGAAATATCACAAGTAGATTAGATCTTTTTTTCACAGATATAATAGAAGAAATTTCCCTAAAATAAAGAGTTGTATATATGTTTGAAAGAACACCATGTATTTCAAGCAAATTTGGTTCAGAATGCTCTGAAATGAAATACTTTCAATTTAACTTCTGAAACTTAACAGTCAAAGAATTATTCCATCCACATAGGGAGATAACCCAAAGGAAAGACAATGAAACCAAACCAAATCCATTGCCACTGAGTTAATTCTGACTCAGGGAGACCCTACAGGACAGAGTAGAACTGCCCTGTGGTGTTTTCAAAGAACACTGGGCAGATCTGAACTGCCAATCTTTTGGTCAGCTGTAGCACTTAAACGCTACACCAAAGGAAAGAAAATATGACCCCAAAATGTTACATCCAGTCAACATGCTATCCAAGTATAAATGAAGAAATTCTCCAACATGAAAACACTCAGACATAAAACAACACTAAGAAGCCTTTCTTGATTAAACAACTTCTAGATAAAATCCTGATGAATCAAGTTTAGGAATTCAAAAATGTAAAAATCATATGAAAGTTAAGGGCCATCATGAAATCTAATTAAACATAAAAGTTACAATGAATAATTATGGGAATTACTGAAATAATTATGGGAATTTCTGAAATAATGTAAATATCAAAATCTTGAAATTACAAACAAATATAATAAATATATGAAGATCAGAGAAAATGTAAAAGTTAATGCTCTCCTGTTTCATAATCTAAAATTGAAACATGTAGCTTAAAAAAAAGTCCAACATTGTAATGTGTTTTAGGATCTCGTTTCTCAGTATCTGAGTCCCCTTTATGCTTTACAAAGTATTATCTTTTGCACTTAAAAACAATAACAACCATATTAATTTGAAGTTCAAAAACTGCTTAAGTTTTACCACAGTTTTCTGCCCTCTAACAAATTAAAACAAAATTAAATTCAAGGTTTCATTTAAAATAGTATAAACAACAACAAAAAAAAATCCACTGCTGTCGAGTACATTTCAACTCACAGCATCCTATAGGATAGCTTCAGGGTTTCCAAGGTTACTGTAAATCCTTATGGAAGCCAACCATCACGTCTTTCTCCCACAGGGCAGGGTTTGAACCAGAGACCTCTCAGTAAGCAGCCAAGTGACTTACCCTCTGTGACTCCAGGGGTCCTATGATAATCTTCACTAACAATCTATTAATCTTTACATCTATAGATACATGAAAATGTCTGTAATTACATTTAATCTACTACTCCTTACATCTATGGATACATAGAAAAATGTCTGTAATTGCATTCAATTAAGATTAGCAACCTCTATGCATCTGTCTGAAACCCCGGTGGTCTAGTGGTTAAGTGCTACAGCTACTAATCAAAAGGCCTGCAGTTTAAATCTGCCAGGTGCTCCTTGGAAACTCTACAGGGTGGTTCTACTCTGTCCTATGGGGTTGCTATGAGTCAGCATCAATTAGATGGCACCGGGCTTGCTCTTTTCCTGGGTATCCATCAGTCAGTCACTGTATTCTGGTGGCATGTGTTACTGAAAACTATGCCCCTAGTATTTCAAATAGTAGCCAAGTCACTCTCGGTGAACAGGTTTCAGCAGAGCCTCCACACTAAGGCAAACTAGGAAGAAAGGCCTGGTGATCTACCTCTGAAAATTAACCCGTGAGGGCCCTGTACAGCGCTACAGAAGACTGTCCGATAGATCACTGGAAGGCGAGCCCCCTGGGTTGGAGGGCACTCAAAGTACACAGTGGACACAAGAATGAGCTCGCACATGTCAGCGGTCATGAGACGGTGCGGGACCAGGCAACGTTTCATTCTATCATAGACGAGGTCACCATAAGTCTGAACCAACTTGATAGCAATTAACAACAACATTAACAATGACAAAAAGAAAAAAAAAAAACAACCCACTGCTGTTGAGTTGATTCTGATGCATAGTGACCCTAGAGAACACAGGAGAACTGCCCTATACAGTTCCCAAGGAGTGCCTGATGGATTTGAACTGCCAACCTTTTGGTTAGCAGCTGTAGTACTTAACCACTATGCTGCCAGGGTTTTCAAAATAACATCAGTGAAGTTTATTTCCAAGTATGTAATTTAGGATATTTGCTTTTGCCTTCTTTTAAAAAACTTTTTCTACATTAACTAAATTCTGATTTTTACACAATATAAAAATGATTTTTTTTTTCCCTACAAAGCAGAGGACAAACAACTGTCTTGAATCTTTTTCAGGAACTTTCCACCACACAAACCTCAGTAGGGCTTTGTAGACAGGCAGTGTTGATATGTGGTACAGCAGAGAATCCACAATTTATCTAAACTCATTATCTATTCTGTTATCTGAGCTTTGTGCAAAGCTTTTCTGTTTTTCCCTTGAGCTTTGCCAAAACTGCAGAGGGGGCAGCAAAAAACTGCATCCCTCAGAAGAGTCAATGAAATGAAGATAGAATATTATTGTCTTTATTTTCCTACCAACTCATCCTCTAATCCCAGGATTGAAATAGAATGTGTACAGTAAAACATACCACCTAAGTAGTCAGTATATTGAAAACATAAAGGATTGTGGGTAACAGACTATATGACATTCCTTTTTAGTATTGTACCCTGAAACTAAATTAGCAATATCGCATCAAGCAAGAAAGGAAACAGCATCCAAGTCATTTTCTCTCCCTGTGATCTTTCAGCCAGTACCTTGTTGGTTTAGCCTTCCACACCAGTTATGTCAGTGAGATGATGGACCAGACTTGGAAGTATGATTTAGAACTGAAATGCGTATTTTAAAATAGAGGCTCTTTTTTACCTGTAGTTTTGAAGAATAAATAAATTTACCCATGTAATTAAATCGGTTTATGTGGGCAATGCCATCTCAAAACCGGCCTTGTTCTGGAAGCTATTCCCCCTCTTTCCAAATGATGAAAACTCAACTTCCACATTTCCTGGGGCAGGCCAAAGGTTGGGACACTCAGAGGGCTTGCTGGGAAATGGGAGCAGAGCCTTTGGGGAGGCTTCACACAAGTCAGCAAAAGGTAATAACTGGGCTGTGGAACGCAGTTTATTCCTTTTGTATACTTACAGCTTTTCTAAAATTACTCTGGGATGGCAAAAGTTTCTATTCAATGTATAAAAGTTATTTCAAAAGAAAAAATGACTAAGTCTCATTAAGGAATGATTTCATACCAATATTTTCAAAACAAGACTGTATCTTATTTTTATAGAATGACATTTTGTCTTCTGAGTTTTAATTTTTACTAGTATTTTATGTATTTACTTGCATACCTAATTGTTCACTTTTTCATAAAGGCAGCAGAATATATGAGGACTGACCACTAAGTTCACAAACTCATCCTAGAAAAAGTGCTACATAGCTCTCTGCTGCACATCACTGAAGTATTCCTGTTGGGAAGCTATGCACCAGCGCCAGCGCCTCGTCTACCCTTCAAGGCAATTTCAAAATTCTTTTTCTGAAATGGCCATAAGAGCTGTCATCACATTACATTTGATGTACTCAATGTCATCAAAATATCTTCCTTTCAATATATCCTTTATCTCTGGGGAAAGAAAAAAGTCACTGGGGGCCAGATCACATGAGTAGGGAGAGTGTTCCAACACAGTTATGTGTTTACTGGCTGAAAACTCCACCACAGACAATTACACCATTAAGCTGGTGAACCTGCCACCATGGGCAATGGTCACTGCAGAAGGAGTTCCAAAATTGCTCTGAAGGATGGACTGTGCACTGCTGTCAGTGCAGAGCTTCCCAAGGGGAGTACTTCAAAGGTGACGACAGTGATACTCAGCAATTAACTTCGCAGACTCCATTGTCGGACCTTGTAAAACCCATGCAGGAAATCCATTTACTACTTACGTGACTGGCTTGTAGATCTCCTTAACACCAATGAACTGAAGTTGTTCCATGATGTCTGGAATACTTGCGCATCGAGTAAGATTAATTCTTGGGTAATACAGGAGATAGGAGAGACACATTTCATTCCTGGTGCTCAGTCCTCCCTGAAATTGGAGACATTTCATAGAGAAAAGTATATGTTCCGCCAGCCATGGCCCTTGTAACACTCAGGCCGCTGTTTCTTCCAGCAACAGCAATAAAATATAACAAATCTTAAAGCTACAGCATAATAATCCAAACAACAATTTGGCTTTTAAGAAGGTCGTGACACAATTAAAAATTAACAGGACTATTTCTATCACTAAAAAGTTGTCTCTTTTAGCTAACCTAATAAACTTCTTAAGGTTCTACTCCTATGAAAAATTCTCAGCACAGTGAGCATTTCAAGGGGTCGTGGGGATGTCTGGTTAACATGACATCAACCAGTCTGAGAGAAGTTTTGCCTAATTTCACTGAATGGTCTATAAACTCACCATCACGTGCATAAACATCAGTACTACAGTCTGGGAGGGACGTTGATTTCATATTTTCAATATAAGTAAACTATCTGCTAAAATTAATTACTGCAACTTTAATAAGCCTATTAGGCAGTAGCTCATTTCCTATAGTGTGCGTGTGCGTGTGCGCCTGCGTGCGTGTGCGTGTGCGTGTGCGTGCGCGTGCGTGTGCGCGTGCGTGCGTGCGTGCGTGCGTGCGTGCGTGTGTGTGTGTGTAACACACTTCCTATTCTGAAGGAGCCCTGGTGGCATAGTTTTAAACATCTTGCCTGCTAGCTTCAGCATCAGTGGTTTGAACCCATCCGCTGCTCTGTAGGAGAAAGACGTCAGTCTGCTTCTATACAGACTGCAGTCTTGGAAGTCCTAGGGGGCAGTTCTACTCTGTCCTATGAGGTCACCGTAAGTCACGATTGATTTCACAGCAACACATTTGGTTTATTGCCTAGTCTTATACTTTTGCTCTTTTATGCAGATTTTAGAATCAACTTGTTCCATGTGAAGGCAAAAACTAGAAATTTTAGAAAATAAAAGACAGGAAGCACTCTCAGCCACCTGGTGCAGGTAAAGATTTCTTAGTCCAAATCATGAAACTCTTCAATTTTTTAAATGGAGTTTCATCAGCCTGACAAATCAATTGGAACAGAATGAATGTCTTTAATTTACTTAGTTTCCCAATCCATGAACATGGCCTCTCTTTCATTTCTTTAGCTGTACATTAAAATCTCTCAATAGAAAATTTGTAATTTATTTCCACAAACACGACACACATCTTATGGTAGATTTTATTTCTATGTAACATACTATTAAGTTACATTTTCTTACAGCTAGTTGCTTGAGCACTAAAACAGAATTCATTTTACATTTTAACAATTTGGCAAGAGGGCTGGTGCAGAAACTCACTACATTTGTGAAATAAGGTGCCTGATTCTTCCTTTATGATCCTATATCTCACTTTTTTTCCTTTCCAGCAAAATGCTGAATGGAAGCAGTATTAAGTATTCTTGTCTTTTTCCATATTTTAAAGAAATGTTATTAACAAGTTTGAAATAAGTTTGAAATTTTTCCATAGATTTTTTTATAGGTAGCCTTGAAATCAATTAAGACAATTCCCTTCTATTCTTGGTTTTGCTAAAAACAAAAACAAAAAAAACTAATGAATGACTTAAACTTCATGAATGCCTTTTCTACCATGAGTGGAATGATCATGTGTCTTTTCCCTTAATCTCTTAATGTAGAACAATATTAATCTATTTTCTAATTTAAGCCAACTTTCCATTCCTTAGCTAAACCAAAATTGTTCCTAACAGTACATTTTTCTATATAATCCTTTTTTATATAAAAGATATTTCTGTCTAGTGCATGTTGCTGGTTTCTCTCATACTAGTTTCTCTTGTCAAGTTTTGGTATTAAGATTATGTCACCTGCCTAAAATAGAGTTGGTGGGAGGTATACCCTCTTTTGGGGTTCCCTGGAAGATACTGGGTAAGGCATGAATTATTTCTTGAATATTTGGTAGAACATCCCACTAAATCTGTTGGCACAAGATTTCCCTTTGGGTCACATGTCCCAAGGCCAGGGAGATAGAAAGTCTTCCTTTTGAATGCTTAATTTATCTGATTCAGTCCAGACTCAAGCAGACACTCGTTTAATGACCATAAATCTTTTATTAAAAACATTTGGTGAGGAGAAGACTAGAAAACAAAGGACACCTTTTCATAAAACAGGCAATAAACTATATCACAGTATCATCAGTTAATACCAAGGCTAATAACAAGTCTGATAAAAAGCTAAAAGAGTTTGGATTTCAATTTTATAATCTTTCATGCTGAAGACTTGCATGAGCTTAGTTCCCAAACGGAAGCCAAGTGTTGCTTTTTTAAATTCTTCTAACATGGAAGTTTATTCCTCTGTCTTCAGAAATGGATTTTAATGATAATAATAATAAACCTTTCTTACCCAAGTCATCCGTGCTCTATCTTTTGTGTTGTAGCGACACTCAGTAATTAGGTTATCTCCCTAAAACAGAAAAGTAAAAGCTTTCACACGGATGTTTTATGCCGTTTCACTTATCTAGCACATTTGTAGGCAGTTATTATTTGCTGTATGAATAGAGGCATCAATTAACTTGTTCAGGAAAAAGGCTTTGATCTATTCAATTCCAGGGCTTCTGTAATAACTCAGCTAACAAGTAAACAAGGTCGTGTTCACTCCAGACCTTGTCACTTATTAGCTGCGTGACGTAGGTCCTTAGGGAAAACCCAAGCACATGGACACAATTTGTTCATCTAAATAATAATGAAAACAAGCGAAACAAAAACAAAACACTGCTGTCCAGTCACGTCTGACTTATAGCGACCCTATTGGTCAGGGCAGAACTATCTGACAGAGTTTCCAAGGCACACCTGGTGGATCTGAACTGCTGACCTTTTGGTTAGCAGACGTAGCTCTTAACCTACTATGCCACCAAATAATGATCCAATAATGTCCAAATAATGAAGAAAGTAGCACTTGATTTTCACTACAATTGTGAGACTAAATAACATAGTGCATGCTGAGTCTTTAGCACTGATTATGTGATTAGTAAATGTGAGCCACAGATACTAGCTACTGTATTTACATCTTCATTAGTGTTATTCCTTTGAAGGTGTTTAGCCATGTCTTTATTTCCTTATAACAGAACTGTGTGGTAAATTAATAGTGATTAGTTGTTCCAGTGCCTTCCAATCTTTTAAACATTACACACTATAAATAGAAAATATGTTTATGGCTTCCCACTCACGTAAGTGGAGGAGGCTGCTCACAGGCCAGAGGCAAGCAGTCCTCGGCCCTGGCTTTCCTAGTACACAAGCTCCTTGCCTGGCTCCCAGAGGGCCCCAAGATCAGGACCTTAATGCACAAATACCCTGCTTGTGGTATACTAGTTCGCAGACTTTGGGACAACACAATAGGGCTGGCTGGGAAGTCCCAGGACAATACAATACAAGACAGTGTAGTCATTAAGAAGCTTGAAGGCTGCTTTCTTAAAAAGCTAGAAATAGAAATACCGTATGATCCAGCAATCCCATTGCTTATAACATATCCTACAGCAATAAAGGCAGTCATACAAACAGACACATGTACACATATGTTCATTGCAACTGTCTCCAACAGCAAAAAGATGGAATCAACCTAGGCGCCCATCAACAGATGAATGAATAAACAAACCACGGTACATATACACAGTGGAACACTACGCAATGACAAAGAATAATGATTACTTTAGGAAGCATCTCATAATCCGGTTTCAACTAGAAGACTATGCCAAGTGAAATCAGTCAGTTGCAAAAGGACAAGTATTGTATGAGACCTCTGCTATAAGGACTTTAAAATGGAACTTATGTACAGAAGAAAAGACTCTGATGGCTGCAAGGGGCAGGGGGAGGGAGAAGGCTGCTCATAAATTAGACAGTCAATAGGAATTTGGTCAGGTGAAGGGAGTGGCAGCACGCAGTAGAGGGCAGATCAGCATCACTGGACTACACCATAAACCAAAAGGTTTCCTAAACTCAACCTAACATTTCAAAGGATAGGACAGCAGGGACAGAGGTCAAGGGGCCATGTTTTCAGGGGACACAAAGGTCAATAGGCATAACTAGTCTTTTGCTAAGACAGTCTTCTGCAGCACATACTGGTGAGTAGCATCTGGGATCTTAAAAGCTAGCAAGCTGTCTGCCATCTGAGGAACACCAAATTGTTCCAACCTGAGTGGAACAGACAACAACCAGCCGAGTGCCGTCGCGTCAGATCTGACTCATGGCAATCCAACCGAGAACATCAAAAACACAAGGAAAAATGAGTCTGGGAGGCAGAAGGACTGATGTGAATGGGAGACTGCATCAGCATGAGACTAGAAGAACCAGGTGGTTCTGGCCACCACTAAATGCAGCTGTGATGAGGGACACAACATAGAGTCACTGAGGTAACATGAGAAAAACAGGTGCAGAGTTCAAGAACTCTATTAAGACCAGAATTGACTATCGGACAGCCTGGAGGGTCCCCTGGAAACATGGCCCCTAGACTTGCTGTTGGCTCTGCCCTGAAACCAGTACTGAGGTCAACACTTTAGAGAAGAACGGACTGGACTCAGGGACACAGTGTAAGCATGTGGTGTATGCACTTTATAGTTTTATACATTTATAGGATGTTGTCCGACTGGTTACTTTCCAGATGGGAGAAGAGAAGGTGGAAAGTCATTAAGAGTATACCAGAAGAGTGAAAAGGAGTGTGCTGTCCTAGGGAGAGGAGAGTAGGTGGAGTTGCAGATAGGCAGGCATGGAAAATCAATTGGGGCTATACAGTTTCACTTAATCGTGATAAGGAAAAAAACAGAATCTTGAGGGCTCATCTTTCCAGTCTTAGGCTGTGTCAAAGAATTTCTGAAAGGCATATAGACCCAAAGCTATGGGTTTAGGGGATAATCACTAGAATAAAAGGAGTCTCTCCTCTTTCTGACCTTCTTTTGCTTTCTTGCCTTCTCATCTAGCATCATAATTTGCGATGCCTTCTTCCTGATTAACTGAAAGACTGACTGCCATTGAGTCGATTCCAACTCACAGCAACCCCATAAGACAGAGTAGAACTGCCTCATACAACTCCAAGGAGTGCCTAGTGCATTCAAACTGCTGACCTTCTGGTCACCAGCCATAAAGTCCTAACTCCCACACCAGCAGGGATTCCTCTCCCTGAAAGCAAATTCCATTTATAAATTCCCATCCTCAGCAGCATGTAAAGAAGGTACTGATAATACTGATAATACATTTTGTAAACAGCATAAGAATTTTACACATTTAGAAGTAGAATGAAGATAGCAAGTCACACAATGATTGGGTCTGTATTATGGTGCAATACAAAATTTAAAAAATAATCATAAGATTAAAAAAAAATCATTCTCCTAAAAGCATAAGACTCTTCTCTATCCTTGCACCGTAAATATTGCTGCAAGTTGGGCTGTACAGCACAGCGTCATGAGCTAAGTCTGAACACCTTTGTCAAATGAAAGGATTATCAATATATTCATTTTCACTGACACAAAACTTCTAAAAATTACCCAAATTATTCTATTCAAGATGGCATGAAAAAACATCTGATTCTACTGTTACCACAACTGCAACCCAAAAGAGTCTTAACTGAAAAGTCAAATCAGAAAACAGTAACATTTTGTGCTCAAAATCTGAGTCTGTTTTTAAAATCAACAAGTCGAACTGCCCCTGGGAACATTATGATAAATGAGTTTCAATTTTGGAAAACAGATCAAACACATTCCATCTGGGTTGTGCAACACCCATGGTGGGTGGCTTTAGAAAGACAGATGTGATGAGCCACTAATTTCACTGGTAGAAACCTTACCAAATCTCAGCCAATAAAAGTCTCATGACTTTCATGACATTCAGTGAAAAAAGAACAAAAACATTCATACTGGTAAGATTGTTCGCTCTTCCTGCAGATACTGAAACTCCTGGAAATTGAAGTCAAAAGCATCATCATAAGAGAGTAATTTCATCTCCTCTCCTTTCCGAAAATGACGCAGCCTGATTCCTCTGCCAGCTAGGTGAGCATGGAGGAGAACAGCAAACACGTGGATTCCACTTGGCTTTTCAGCTTTCAGAGCCTGCAGGGGAACGCAGAGGAAGACCTATTAGTCCAAGCAACAGCGTGTTCAGACAGTTTCTGTCGAAAGCACTTGGAGGGACAACTGAGAAGAATAGCTACAGAAATCTGAGTACATGTGCAACATTTTAATTTGGGTTTTTCATGACTTACGACTCACAAGATGGTCTTTGTGATGCAACACTTGGCAGGAGAAATGAAAGGGAGCTAGGCTTCCTGAGGTCCATCTCCTAAATGTTGTCTTTTTCCTTCTTTTGGAAGGTAAAGGGGTAGCCAAAACTTCTAGCAACAGGATGTTACTAACCTTTCAGTATGTTAAACCACTGCCATTACTAACCTACAAATCCCAGCTTTTAAGGGGACAAACTATTCCCACCTTCCCGAATGAGCAAACAAAAGAAGGTAAGTGGAAATAAATGAATTTCTTATGGTTCTAAAGCCTAGACCTAAAGCCACTGCCGTTGAGTCAATTCTGACTCATGGCGCCCCTACAGGTCAGAGTAGAACTGCCCCACTGCCATCAAGTCAATTCTGACTCATGGCAACCCTATAGATCAGAGCAGAACTGCCCCATCGAGTTTCCAAGGAGTGCCTGGCAGATCTGAACTACCAAGCTTGTGGTTAGCAGACACAGCACTTAACCACTAGGCTACCAGAGTTTCTATAGCTATTAAATAATGCCATGGCAATCTGAATCATAGTCTAAGTAACTTGGAAGAACACTGTCTTTCTAGTTCACCAGCCTGCCACACTGTCCACAGTCATAGGATAATGTAGCTCATAAAGAATAAGAGCCATATACTGGAACATATTTTGGAAAAAAAAAGATAAACAGAAGCCATGATTATTAAATACTTAGATATGGTTTTCTTTTATCCAATTTGTATTTTCATTATTAGCTTTTCTTGCTCTTTGGTTAAAGATGGGAAAGAAACTGTAAAGCAGACCAAAAAAAGAAAAATGTATTAAAATGAAGAAAAAACGAATAAAATGTAAAATAAAAAGGAAGCAGCAATACAAAGGAGAACTTGTAAAAGAGATAAAACAAAGTGCCCAATGTGAAATAAACCAAGGAGGACACAACGGTTGAGTGCTAGAATGCTAAGCAAGATGCTGGCAGTTTGAACCCATGGGCCACTTTGTGCGAGAAATGACCTGGCAATCGGCTCCCACACAGATTCCAAAACCAAAAAGGAAACCCTACAGGTTTCCTTACAGAATTGCCAGGGAGTCAATTCTGACTCAGCAACCCTATAGGACAGAGAAGTATTGCCCCATGGGGTTTCCAAGGAGCACTGGTGGATTAGAACTGCCAACCTTCTGGTTAGCAGCAGAGCAGTTAACCACTGTGGTCACTAGGACCATCCTGGACAGATTACAGCCTAGGAAACTCTATGGGGTAATTCTACTCCATGCTGGAGGGTCTTCCTCGACTTGACAGCACACAGCAAGAACCACAGCCTTCAATATTTAAAAAGGCAATCAAAGATACTTCTAAAATTTTCATGAACTCATAATGTGATAACTAGAAAGGGATCAATAACTAAGAAGCAAGAAGATTTTACAACATAAGTTTTTGAGAACATCAATGTATCCATAAACAGCAACTCATAGATTCAGAAGCTGCCCACCTCTTCTAGGCATTCCAGAGTGCAGTGACCCTCAGACCGGAATTCAGGCATCCCTGGAGGTATAGTATGGAAGAGGCTTACCCAGAGGCCAGCCTCAATCACCCCAGCATCGTATTTCCTTATGTCAGTTGTATGAAATAACCTCAGTCCAGAATTATCTATTAACCCTGGAACAGAAGCACAAAAGTAAATTGAGTTTGACTTCTTAAGAAAGTTCTCCACATTCAGCTGAAATGGACTCATTAATTTTCCTTAAAATCTCACAATGGAAAGGAATAAAATCAGAGATTAACAGGAGAACAACATTCAGCTTCACAAATATTATTGTCTGTAACCCCCTTGGAATCACACAACATACCATGGGAGAGATGTTTGTTATCCAGCTCATACCTTCCATAGTTGTCTCACATGGCAAAATAAAAATTCTAAGATCATTTATTAGGATACAAAATAACTTAGCAGAAGTTTTATTTTATATTGTTCTGAGGAAAAGTTCAATGATGTTTACTTAAAAGTGAGTCTTTTGGTCTAGAAGCTATCTGTTGGCAGAGAAAAACACTAAAGATGAACTTTCTCTTGTTATACTTGACCACTATTCTCCTAACCATTCAATAAAGAGTTATTAATAATCTATTATGTGTGCAGCACTATATAAAGCTTTGTGGAGATGAGAAATGGATAAGAAACATTTCCTGCTGTCTGTCACATAAACTATCATACGGAGCAGACTATGAGTCTCAGACACTTCATTCATTCATCTATTGTACTAACTTTGAAATGAATTGACTCCTTTCTGCAGTGCTGATTTCTGTACCTGTGACTACCATATAGTGATATTCAGCAATGAGGTATGTAGCACTCAGAACAATTAGGTTTGTGCAGTTAACTGTCAGACTGAAAATTAACTGTCAAACTGAATTTGCTTTCTCATTGTATTTAAATTGATCAGCTTTATCTACTGACTATTGATCCCTCTTTGATAAATATCAAGTCTTTATTCTATTTCTCATTTCATATTATACACCCCACATACTTACACACACACACACACACACACACACACACACTTAGAAAATATACATTACTTAGAATGCTTTAAGGCACAATGAACTGTTATAATTAACTATCCCAATAATTATCCTAGGGAATCTGTATCTTTCAAGCTCTTTAACTGCCTTGAAAAAATGCATCTCTTGCTTAGTGCTTTGTTATTAGGAACATCCATTAATTATCTCTTGTTAACTTGCATTTGCCCAAATTTTTGGCATCACCCTGAGAAGCACCATGATCACTAAAAACACTTGTTCTGGAGTTGACTTCTCCAGCTTCAAATCTCAGTTTTGCTGCTTACTAGACGTAAGACCTTGGAAAAAATCACCGAATCCTTCTGTGCTTCAGTTTCCCAATCTGTAAAACGGCCTTAATAGTAGTAGTACTGACTATCTCATAAAGCTGACATGAGGCTTAAACACCAAGTGCTCAGAACAGTGAACAAATTAAGTACTCAATGAATAGCAGCCAATATTTAAACTCTTCGAGGTTAAAGAATGTGTCTTTTCATTTTTGTACCTCCAGTGTCTGGCGGTCTGACAATTAACTGCCCAAACTGCATTGCTACATACCTCATTGCTGAATATCACTACGGTCACCTTCCAGACACCCCCCTTGGGAAGCTATGCATCAATGCCAGCACTAGTGTACCCTTCAAAGCAATTCTGGAACTCTTTCAGGAATGGCCATCACACACGGTGGCATGGTGGCAAGTTCACAAACTTAATTGCATAGTTGTCTGTGAGGGTTTTTCACCAATAAACAAATAACTGTATTGGAACACCCTCCCTACTCACCTGATCTGGCCCCCAATGACTTTTTTCTCTACCTGAAGATAAAAGAAACATTGAAAGGAAGACATCCTGATGACATTCAGGACATAAAGAGTAATATAGTGACAGCTCTGATGGCCACTCTGGGAAGAGTTCCAAAATTGCCTTGAAGGGTGGACTAGGCACTGATGTTGATGCATAGCATCCCAAAGAGGTGGTACTTCGAAGGTGACTGTAGTGATAATCAGAAATGAGCTATATAGCACTTTTTCTAGGGTAAGTTCATGAACTTAATTGGCAGTCCTCATATACCAGGGACTCAATCTTTTGTTAAACAAATAAATCATGAAAATCAATTCTTATTTTATATTATCATCAATGCATATACAAACGCTTATTACAACAGGAACGGTCTATCCTGCTTGTAGAACATCCTTTGGACATATCCTGGACAATTTTATATGTTTTAACCTGCCTCCTTCTTATAACAGATGAGGGGAAAACGTCAGGAAGAATTCCAGTTAGGTTTTCCTATAGTTAGGTTCATTCATTGCATTAGCTGTCTGGACCACTAATCTATCATCTAATGGAACAAATTAATAGTTTAATAAGTAAACGGAAAATCTTACTAAGAAGAACTTTTCAAGCAATTCAAATTCACATGACATTATGCTTTTGGAGGTAAAATTACAGAACCCCAAGAAAGTATTCTAATTATGAGTATGAATAAACAGAGCACTAAAAATCTCAAGTCCTACATTAATCTATTCATAGAATAAGCTTATTTACATTCCATTTTTGTACTGAAACATCATGAGAAAGTGAATTTGACTGAAAATAGACAAGGCAAACCAATCAAATCTTCTACTTTTATAATAGTTCACAAAAGTGATTCATGTTGCATTTCTAATTTCAGGATTATTATGCATTATATAGAATATTCTTTTTATTAATACAAAATTAAAATGTAAAAGAACTTTTAAGAATTTGCAATGTAAACAAGATGTTTAAGAGTTTTTCTATTATTAGCAGTACAAATTTTATAAGTTTCATAGACAAATATATTTTCACAGAAATATAACCTTTAGAACTGGTAAGATGTTATTTAAAACATTTTTTTTTTGCTTTACGACAGTTTTTAATTCTTAACAGATTCAAGGTTCAGAGTAATGGACATGACTTATGTGTAAGTGATTAAGAGAACTCAGAGAAAGTATTTTATGTGATTTACTTTGGGCAGATAAAACAATTTATTAGCATGCTATAAGCACAATCATCTTGATAACTCATTTTCATTTAGGGAAACATCACTCTTAAAAATCTCAACACATTACCGCTCTGTCATGGATTGAACTATTTCCTGCAAAAATATCTGTAACCTTGGCTAGGTCATGATTCCCAGTATTGTGTCCACCATTTTGTTATATGATGAGATTTTCCAAAGTGTTGTAAATTCTATCACTATGATTTACTAAGATGGATTACTGGCAGTTATACTGATAAGGTCTCTAAGACTGGGTAGTGTCTTAAGCCAATCTTTTTTTTAGATATAAAAGAGAGAAGCCAGCAGAGAAATAACGGGACCTCGTATCAGCAAGACAAGCAGTACCAGAAGCTGGGTGCATCCTTTGGACACTAGGTTCCCGCACTGAGATACTCCCAGACCACAGTGAGGCAGATGCATCCCAAGGACTTTCCTCCAGAGCCTCTTGTTGTTGTAAGGTGCCATCGAGTCAATTTCAACTCATAGTGACTCTATGCACAATAGAACAAAACACTGCCCGGTCTTGTGCCATGTCCACAATTGTTTTTATGCTTAAGCCCATTGTGGCCACCACTGTGTTGATCCATCTCATTGCAGGTCTTCCTCTTTTTGCTGACCTTTCACTCTACCAAGCATGATGTCCTTCTCCAGGGACTGACCTTTCCTGACAACATGTCCAAAATTATGTAAGATACAGCCTTGGCTTCTTTGCTTCCAAGGAGCACTCTGGTTGGACTTCTTCCAGAACAGATCTGTTGGTTCTTTTGGTGGGCCATGGTACACTCAACATTCTTCTCCAGCAGCACAATCCAAAGGCATCAATTCTTCTGTCTTCTTTGTTCATAGTCCAGTTTTTGCATGCATACGATGTGATTGAAAATACCATGGCTTGGTTCAGGTGTGTTTTAGTCTTCAAGGTGACATCCTTACTTTTGAATACTTTGAAGAGGTCCCCTGCAGCAGATTTTCCCAGTGCAATGCGTCTTTTAATTTCTTGACTGCTGCTTCCAAGGGCATTGATTGTGGACCCAATCAGTGGGATAAAATGAAATGTTTGACAACCTCAATCCTTCCTCCATTTATGACAATGTTACCTACTGGTCCAGTTGTGAGGATTTTTGTATTCCTGATGTTGAGGTGCAATTGAAACTAAGACTGTGGTCCTTGATCTTCATCAGTAAATGCCTCAAATCTTCATTTCCAGCAACTAATGTGGTGTCATCTGTGTAACACAGGTTGTTAATCAGTCATCCTCCAGTCTTGATGCTTTGTTTCTCTTCACATAATCCAGTGTCTCGGATTATTTGCTTGGCATACAGATTAAAAAGTTACGGTGATAAGATACAACCTTGATGCACGCCCTTCCTGACTTTAAACCATGCAGTGTCCCCTTGTTCTGCTCACATGACTGCCTCTTGATCCAAATACAGATTCCTTAAGAGCACAACAGACAGAGAGTTTACAGACAAAGAAAGCCTTCTCCTGGAATTGTTGCCCTAAATTGGGACTTACAGACTACTGGACTGTGAGAGAATAAGTTTCTCTCTGTTAAAGCCATCCATTTGTGGTATTTCTCTTACAGCAGCACTACATGATCAAGACAACTCCCTTAAGAATTTTCTGTGCTGCAAAAGTCAGAGTAGTCTTTTCATAACACAAATCTCAATATTTGATTCTGCTGCATCAAATTCTTCAATCACTTCCCATTGCATTCAGAATAAAGACCAAAATGTTTACCACGACCTACAAGACTGTAAATGGTCTGGTTCTGCCTTCATCCTCAAGCTTATGAGCAGCTCTTCATCTCGACCCTAGTACATCTTGTCATCCAGATGAACAGTTCTCTTCCTGGGGGAAAGCTCTCTGCCCCCACTGCCCTGCCTACACACATGCTTAGGCTAGATTAGTCCATCACTTGGTCTCACAATGTCAGACACCTCTCCTTAAGACCAATAAGAATATATGTAAATTTATTATATTAATTGGTGTGATTATTTTATTGTTTCTATTTCCTACGAGACTACAAGATCCATGAGGACAGGGGCAGTGTCTCTTTTTCACTCACATTATACACTCAAGCGGAGGCCTGGCATATAGCTGGTGCTCAGTGTTTGTAATAACTGTATGCATAAATTCAGAGTAATAACTGAGTTACTTCTGCTTATAATGTCATACTGAAGCTATCACTTTGGAGGGTTGGAGGAGTTTTATCTAAGTAAACTTAAAGGCCAAATGTACAAATTTAAATCTCTTCTCTTCAATAACATATTATACAGTGTCACTGCATAAACATTTATTGTATTTATACTTCGTACATATCACAACAAAATGGTTAACACTTTTTAACGTGATCAATGGTAGTATTTTCATGTGTTCAGTTAGAAAGAAAATGTTCCATAAGCACTAGATATGCAGGATTAATTTGTATTTTACCCCCACCCTAAAAGTCTATAATATAGGTCCTGGCAAGTAGTAAGCAAACATTTTCTAAGATGAGTGAAGGCATGTGCCCTGTGTGCCTGGCTCAGCTCTGGTTAATGCCTGTTGTCTTGGTGAAATTATTGACAGTATTCTTCTTCACTCAACAGGGATCTTAAATCTGCATGTATGATAAATGTGTGCGTTAACTCTGCCAGCCCCCAGGCCGTCTATTAGCTGGTCTTACTGTGGTGACTTGTCTGCTGGAAGCTCTATCACTGGTGTTCCAGATACTGGTAGGTCTACCCACAGTAAACAAGTCTCATCAATACCCAGTCCAACAAATACTAGAAAAACAAGCCTGATGATCTACTTCCAAACCTGAGCCAGTGAAAACCCCATGGATCACAACAGAATGCTGTTCCAATACTGTTCTGGAAGATGAGCCCCCAAGGCAGGGAGGCACTTAAAATACACGGTGGCCACCACTACAGACTCAAGCATACCAACGACTGTAACGACGGCATAGGGCTGGGCAGCGTTGGTCACAGCTACAGGCTCAAGCACACGACTGACTGTAACAGTGGTGTACAGCTGGGCAACGCCAGTCATAGCTGCAGACTCAAGCACACCAATGACTGCAACAATGGCGCAGGGCTGGGTAACATCACCCACAACTACAGACTCCAGCACACAACTGATTGTAACCATGGCGCAGGGCCGGGCAACGTCACAACAACTACAGACTCCAGCACACCAATGATCATAATAACAGCATGAGGCTAGGCAACATTGGCTAGAACTACAGAATCAAGCACACCAACGACTGTAGCTATGCCGTAGGGCTGGGCAACATTCCTTTGGTTGTACATGACTTCATGATGAGTGGGAGCCAATTTCATGGCAACTAACAAGAACCGTAGCACAGGCTGCTATTTTGTTTCAATTCAGTTAACACAAGAGTTATAAAACATTTTAAAAGCACTGATAAAACACAGTAAAAATAATAAACTTACCTTCCTTGTATGTAGGATTGTCATAATGGACTTCCAGAAGCACATAATGGGGATCTAATGGAGTTCCAAGGGATAAGCCAACATGAGGTGGATAGGAGAAACCCTAAATGTGGAGAATCACATGTGTCAGTGTCTTATAAAAGTCCTAACAGCTTTACTCCACTCAAAACTCAACCATTCTCTGGACTGGACTCAGGGACACAGAGCAGTCACATGGTGTGTATACTTTCTGGTTTCCTACATTTATAGAAGGCTGCCCTACTGGTTTCTTTCTCGAGGAAAGACAGGGTGGAGAGGAGGGAACAAGCGTTCACTGGGAAGATACTAGAAGTAAAGAGTGGAAAAGAGGAGTGTGCTGTCACAGAGTGGAGAGAGCAGACAGAGTTGTAGAGAGGCAGGTATGTAAAACTGACTTTGTGTACTTTCACTTAATGATAATAAAATTTTTTAACTCAATCATTCTCAAAGATAACTCAATGTTCTAGAAACTCCATTAATTATAAATTGATTGAATAAAATAGTTTAAATAAAAAATCATCTACCTATGAACAAAGAAGAGAAGGTATGGCAATTCTAATCCCAGATAAAATTAATTTTAATGTAAAATCCACCATCGTGGACAAAGATGGACACTATTTATTGCTGAAAGGTTCAGTATACAAGCAAGATTTAACTATATTAAATATTTATGCACCTAATATCAGAGCACCTAAATACATCAAAGAAACACTGACTACACTCAAAAAAGAGTTAGATCACTCCACAATAATACTGGGAGACTTCAATACTCCACTCTCAATACTGGACAAATCATCTAGAAAAAAGCTCTGTAAAGATACAGAAGACTTCACTGCCACAATTAACCAACTAAACCTCATCGATATATACAGAACTTTCTACCCATCAGCAGACAACTACACCTTCTTCTCCAGTATACATGGCACATTCTGCAGAATTGACCATGTGTTAGGACATAATGCAATTTTCAACAAAATCCATACCATTGAATTAATGCAAAGCTTCTTCTCAGATCATAAAGCTATAAAAGTCGAAATCAATAGCAGAAAAAATAAAGACAAAAAGTGGAATTCTTAGAAACTTAGTTATAACCCTGGGTTATAGAAGAAATCAAGGAAGAAATTCATGGATTCTAATAAGAATGAAAACACTTCCTACCAGAATCTATGGGATACAGCCAAAGCAGTGCTCAGAGGTCTGTTTATCTCCATAAATACACACATCTGGAAGGAAGAAAGAAACCAAATCAAGAAACTAACCCTACGGCTTGAACAAGTAGAGAACAACACAGGAACCCCTCAGGCAACAGAAGAAACTAGATCATAAGATTAGAGCAGAACTAAATGAATTAGAGAACAGAAAAACAATTGAAAAAATCAAAAGTTGGTTTTTTGAAAAGCTCAAAAAAATTGGCAAACCACTGGCTAAACTTACTAAAGAAAAACAGGAAAGGAAACAAATAACCCAAATTAGAAACAAGAGGGGAGTGGTCACAACAGATCCAACAGAAATCAAGAATATCATAACAGAATACTATGAAAGACTGTTGTCTAACAAATTTGAAAACCTCAAGGAAAGGGACAAACTCCTTGATTCATATCACCTACCCAAATTATCACAGAGTGAAGCAGAACAACTTACTAAACCCATCACAAAGGAAGAAATTGACAAAGTCATCAAAAAACTGCCAACCAAAAAAAGCCCAGGCCTAGATGGCTTCACCACAGAATTCTACCAAGCATTTAGAGAAGAGTTATCTCCAATACTACTGAGACTGTTTCACAGTATAGGAAGGGATGGAGTATTCCCGAACTCATTCTATGAAGCCAGCATAACCCTGATACCAAAGCCAGGGAAAGACCCAACAAAAAAGGAGAACTACAGATTGATATCACTCATGAATCCAGATGCAAAAATCTTCAACAAAATTCTTGCCAATAGAATACAATAGCATATTAAAAAACTAATCTATCATGACCAAGTGGGATTCATACCAGGGATGCAAGGCTGGTTCAACATCAGAAAAACAATTAATATGACCAACCACATAAACATCACAAAAGACAAGAATCACCTGATTTTGTCCATTGATGTAGAAAAGGCATTTGATAAAGTCCAACACCCATTCATGCTAAAAACTCTCAGCAAAATAGGCAAGACGGAAAATTCCTCAGTGCAATAAGGGCCATTTATACAAAACCAACTGCCTACCTGATTCTGAATGGAGAGAGACTGAAGGAGTTTCCCTTGAGAACAGGAACTAGACAAGGATGCCCACTCTCACCTCTCCTATTCAACATAGGACTAGAAGTTCTAGCCAGAGCAATTAGACAATACCAAGAAATAAAGGGCATCTGCATCAGCAAAGAAGACGTCAAAATCTCCCTATTTGCAGATGATACGATTGTATGCAGAGAATCCCAAAGAATCTATAAGTAAACTACTCAAACTGATAGAAGAGTTGAGCAAAGTCTCAGGATACAAGACAAGCATAAGTAAATCAGTAGGATTCCTTTATACCAACAGTGAGACTGTTAATGAAGAAATCATCAAATCAATATCATTTACTATAGCCCCGAAAAGATAAAGTACGTAGGATTTAATCTAACCAGAGAAATAACAGACCTTTACAAAGAGAACTACAAGCCCTTACTACAAGAAATTAAGATAGACTTAGATAAATGGAGAAACCTACCCTGCTCATGGATAGAAAGACTTAACATTGTGAAAATGTCTGTTTTACCCAAAGCAATCTACTTATATAATGCAATCCCAATACAAGTTCCAGTGTCATTATTTAAGGACATGGAAAAACAAATCACCAATTTTGTTTGGAAAGGGAAGAAATCCTGGATAAGTAAAGTACTACTAAAGAAGAAGAACACACTGGGAGGCCTCTCATTACCCGATTTCAGAACCTATTACACTGCCACAGTGATCAAAACAGCCTGGTACTGGTACAAAAACAGACAGTTCGATCAATGGAACAGAATCGAGACCCCAGAAATGACAACAACTGCCTATGAATAGTTGATATTTGACGAAGGCCCTAAGATATTAAACTATGGTAAAAACAATCTCTTCAACAAATGGTGCTGGCAAAATTGGATATCCATCTGCAATAAATTGAAACAAGATCCATATCTTACACCTTATATAAAAACCAACTCCATCTGGATAAAAGACCTAAATATCAAATCTAAAACGATAAAGCTCATCCAAGAAAAAGTAAGAACAACAATGGAAGTTTTAACACACAATGTAGACAGACTTCAAAATCTGTCAAATAAATCACAATCAACAGAAGAGAAAATAGATAAATGGGAACTATTAAGAATCAAACACTTTTGCTCATCCAAAGACTTTATCACAAAAGTTAAAAGGCCACCTACAGAACGGTAAAAAATATTTGGCAACTCTATGTCAGACCGACGCCCAATCTCCATAATCTATAAGGTACTAAGAAATATCAATAAGAAGACAAACCATCCAATTAAGCAATGGGCAAAGGAGATGGACAGACATTTCTCTAAAGAGGAGATCCAGGCAGCCAAAAAACACATGCGGACATGTTCACGATCTTTAATTATTAAAGAAATTCAAATCAAAACTACAGTGAGATACCATCTCACCCCAACAAGGTTGGCCATGATCCAGAAAACACAGAACAACAAATGCTGGAGAGGCTGTGGAGAAAGTGGAACTCTCCTACACTGTTAGTGGGGTTGCAAAATGGTCCAGCCTCTTTGGAAAGCAATCTGGCACTTCCTTAAAAAAATGGATATAGATACACCATTTTGACCCAGTAATTCCACAACTTGGAATATATCCTACAGAATCAAAGCCATTCACACCAACGGATACATGTACAAGAATGTTTATCACAGCACAGTCCACGATATCAAAAAGATGGAATCAACCCAGATGCCTAACAACGAGGAATGGATAGGTAAACTATGGTATATATACTCAATGGAGCACTATGCAATGGTAAAGAACAATGATGATTCCAGGAAACATCTCATAACCTGGTTTCAACTGGAAGAGACTATGTTGAATGAAAGTAATGAGAGACAAAAGGACAGATATTGTATGAGACCCCTATGATAAGAACTCAAAAACAGACTTATACATAGAAGAAAAGATTCTTTGACTGCTGCAAGGGAGGAGAAGGAAGAAGTGGGAGGAGGGGGGGGAGGGCTTAGATTAGATAGTTGGTAGAAATTTAGTTGGGTGAAATTGGTGACAGTATACATTAGAAACAAGAACAATATTAACTGGACTTCAACATAACTTGAGTACTCCTCCCATCTTAACCCAATAATGCAAGGACAGAGTAGCTGGGGCAGAGGGTAGGGGACCATGCTCTTAGGTGAAATTGAGGCCAATTGGCACAACTAGTGTTTTGCTAAGAGGGCTCTCTGCACCCCACATTGGTGAGTGGCATCTGGGATCTTAAAAGCTGCCAAGCTGCCATCCAAGGGCACAGAAAATGGTCCCAACTCAGCAGGAACAGATGCTCATTGAGGACCAAAATGACAACCCAGAAGACAGAGAGACCCACATGAGTGGGTGACTACATTGACTTGGGACCAGAAGAACCAGGTTGTGTCCAGCCACCACCAGTGATAGCCACAACCGAGCTCACAAAGTTGAGTCTCACTGGCAACACAAGAATAAAAAGGTGTGCACCCTGAGATCTCCACTAAAAGACTGCAAGTGATGGTCCAGTTGCTTCGGGGTTCCCCTGGGAGCATGGACCCTGGTCCTGATGCTGCCCTTGCCCATGGATAATAATGAAGGTCCACTCTTCGGACAGCAAGGGATTGGACTTGGCGACACAGAGTGACTATATATTGGGTGCACTTTATGATTCTATGCATCTATAGGATATCATCCTGCTGACCTCTGACTGGAGGAAGGGGAATGGGTGGAGAGGAGGGGAAAGGGGACTTCTGGGAGGATGAGACATTTATGGAGCAGAGAGGAATAGTGTGCTGTCACCGGACAGGGAGAGCAGTGGAATCTGCGCATAGGTGGGCATGTAAATTTATACGGGAATGTACATTTTCACTCAGTCATAATAAAAATAAATAAAAAGGGTATTTATAAAACTAAAAAAAAAACACCATTTCCTTGTAGAACAGAAATAAGCCACATTTATATCAAAGATAGTGTATGTAGCTTTACCTATAGGTACAGGTAGTACCTAACTTACAACATACTCAAGTTACAAAAAACCACACTTATAACTGTCAGTCTATCTGGAACACTGCATCTTTCTAGGAAGAAGTTATGGGGAAAAGCATTCAGGGAAAAACTACTAAGCTACATAAACACACATAAAGCATTTGATCGAGATATCATAATGGAAAAGATGGGTGGAGAAATCATTCATATACGAAGAACACTGAATTTAGAACTCAGTATTGCCAGTGCAGGAGAACCCACAGCTTACTAAGAAGGGGAACTAACAGATCAAGACTCAATGGATTCTGAGAAGGACTGAAATGTTGAAGAAAAATTGTCAAAAATTTTACAGTGAAAGAATTAGCTGGAGTTTTTCTAAATTAAATGAGAAGCTTCAGTTGCCTGGAAACATGGACCCAAATGCTGATGACTTCGCTTGAGTCAACCAGGAGACTGGGGAAGCAGTGACTGTTACTGCAACAAATACAAAGAAAAAAAAAAAAAGACAATACAGACAGCATTCATCAATTTCCTGACAAAAAATGCCACCTCATTCTCAAAGACAACCCAGAGGATCCAGAATCTTCCACAAGTGGAGTTACTGCCACAACCGATAAAATGCCAATCTTGTCCAACTCTTCTTCATCACCAGAATCCATTTTTATGATTTGTGTATTTTTTCACATATTTATGTACACATTAAAATATATCTGTAGGTTTACATGTAATATTTCTAACCCCCAAAGACAAATTAAGATTGGCTTTAGAAAGATACTGATATTAAAAAAGGCAATAATAATGAAAACTTAAAATAAAAAAAAGAGGTATTCAACTTACATCAGAAATGATTTACAATGGAGTCATCAGAACAAAACCCTGTTGTAAAGCCAGGGACTACCTGTATTCAAATGGCATTTGGGGTGGGCAGGTGTGTGGAAAATTAACTGTGTCTCATCACGGTAACCACTAGCCCCACCTCTCCACCAATGGCCCAGGCGAAAATAACGGTCTCGCAGGTGAGGAACGCATCGGGCATGTTTGGGTGGTAGCACTCATGGCCGTAGTCCAGGACACTGTCGTTCAAGTTGCTGCTGCACTGATAGAGTAGGATGTGATGAATCAGACTCTCGTGGCCTCTCTGTATCACCGGCTCAACCTACAAGCACAAACGAAGAGATGAATGTGAGGGCAAAGCCATCCTACAATATCCTGCCACAAGCATGAGACTAGCAAAAATGATTATCGAAGGATTATTGCCCTTTATCAATTATCAAAGTGGTTTTCAAAGGAATGTTCTTTTCAATTATGTAAAAATTATTTGCTTCCAGGAAAATTTGTTCCGGAGATGATGGCAATGATGGTGACGATGACGATGACGGTGACAATGACGAGGGCAATGAGTAATCACTTACTGCAAGACTCAGAGGACTTGACTGACCTTTCTTTCAACTTACTTTTGTTTCCTTGACCTGTTTCTCATAGTGAATGTTTAAGAATGTGACTGCTCTCTTCTACAGTCTGCTCTCTCAGTCTCCTCTCTTCCGCTCACTTTATTGTCATCTCTGCCCATACAGACTAGGGTGATAGCCCATGCCTCATTCATTTTTTATTTTTTATTAATTACAGTAAAAAAGTAAGAAAAAAATTCTAACACCTATCATTTATCTCATCTATGATAAACCCTCTGCACCCCACCCAGCCATGTAGCCAACAGTCATTTTCTTCTGTGGATAATTCTCTTGTTAAGTCCTTATAACAGGGGTCTCATACGAAATTGGTCCTTTTGACACTGGTTGATTCCACTCAGCATAATCCCTTACAAATGAGACTATGTTATGTTTTCTAAAATTGTCATTGTTTTTTTAATCGTAGTTTAGTATATGTACCACAGTTGGTTTATCCATCCATCTGTTGATGGGCCTCAGGGTTGATTCTATCTTTTGGCTATTGTGGACTGGGCTGCAACAAACATTCATGTACATGAGTCTGTCCGTGCGACAACCTTTTTTCTGAAGGATAAATTCCAAGCAGCAGAATTACAGGATCAAACGGTATATCTATTTCCAGCTTTTTAGGAAGCGCCAGATTGTTTTCCAAAGAGGATGTACCATTTTGCAATCCCACCAGCAGTGTAGGAGAGTTCCAATTTCTCCACAGCCTCTCCAGCATTTGTTGTTTTGTGTTTTTGGGATCATGGCCAACCTTATTGGGGTGATATGGTATCTCATTGTAGTTCTGATTTGAATTTCTTTAGTTTCTCATTCATTTTTATGTATCTGGTACTAAGCATAAGGCTAGGTTCAAAGCAGGGCATCATAAAGGATATTTTTATATTAGTGATTACGACTGAGTTCTACTATTATTAGAATTTGAAGGAAAGTATAAAATAGCAACAGCTCTAACAATATGGTCCTGTGACATGGCTCAAATTAGGAAAGGCAAACAAAAATGAATTAAAATCAAATGGATTATGAAGTTGGTCATGACATTAAAAGCATCACCTATGTGAGCATGCTCCTTCCATTGTCACTTCTGTCACTTCCCTTCACAGTGCTTGCCCACTTCTGTCCCGGAACCTGGGGATTGACTGAGAGTAAATGAGCTAAGCACATCCTAACATTCTAAACCAAAAAAATCAAACTCATGGCAGTAGAATTGATTCCAACTGCCAGCTACCCAATGTGTTACCAAGTAGAATTGCTCCATAGGCTTTCTTGACTACCATCTTTACAGCAGCAGAAAACAAGGCCTTTCTTCTGTAGTGCTGCAGGTTAGCTTTGAACCACCAACCTTCAGATTAGTAGTTAACCACAAACCAGGGGGACCTTCTACACAAGGACCTTCTAGTATCCCAGACAGTCTTATGTCCAGAAGAAACACGAGCCAAGTACTTGAGCCTAACTGGACTACAGGGGCCAGTGTTGGTTACAGCGTTCTTGAACCTCTCTGTTCAGCTGACAGAGAAGGCCCGCTGGTCCTCTAAAGTTTCCAGCAGTTAAGCTGTCTGAGAGTGTATCGATACTGTGGTCCAGGGTTTTCTCTGCACCAGCAGACGCACTGCATTCTGAAATCCATACCAAGCTCCTTAGTCTAGACATGCACTTTCAGAAGTATTTTCAGCTGTAAACTTGAGGACTTTCCATTTTCTTTTCTTTTTGTTTTTTCTTTCTTTCTTTTCTTTCTCTTTTTTTTTTTTTTTTTTTTTTGTGTGTGTATGTGTAACAGGAAAATCAAAGTGCCCAAAGGGGAAAGCATCTGAACATCTACAAAATGTATACAGAGGTTTGAGTGGGAGAGGAGGAATTCAAGTTGCTAAATCCCCTCTTCTTTTGTGCTGCATTGTGAGTCAGTCACGCCACACTGCACCCACTGGTACATTTTTAACATCACATTCACTATAATGACACTGCACGTGGCTTTGTTTGCACTTGTTCTGTCTCTAAAAGGACATGAGCCCTGAAGGCAGAAACTGTTTTCTATTTCACTTGAAAATGTTATTGTTCAAGCATGGTTGCAGAATAAACGGTGAAGGCACAGACGTGTAACTAGCTCAGGATCTGCACCAGAGTTCAGTTTCCACATCTAGTTTGAGGTGACAGTACTCAAAGAAGGACAGGGCATTGTCCTTTATCAACTATAAAATATTCAGCAAAATTTGGGATACCTCTAAGTCTTTTATAATGTCAGGCAGAAATTGTAGGTTGTAATAAGCCTATAAGGTAGAAAAGAGCCTTTAGAACAAATGAAAAGTTGGCTGCTGCCAAGACAGCTACAGAGAGTCGTGGCCTTCATTAAGGCACTGTAAACGCAAGCTAAGATTCTGAGTGGTGCTTGCTTTGTTGTACATCAGATAAGCTGATTCAAAGAACTTCTTAAAAGCAAATGCTTTAAAAAATAATACTAATAATGATTTTAAGAAAAGAAACCTCCAAACTCACTGCTGTTGAGTCTACAAGGTATGACAATTAAGTCTGTGACCTTAATTGTTCTAAGTGTTACATACCTTATTGCTGAATAGCACTATGGTCATCTTTGAAGTACTCCCCTCAGGAAGCTATTCACCAATGCCAGCACCTAGTCCACCTTTCCAAGTACTTCTGGAACTCTTTCTAGAATGACCATTGTACATGGTGGCACCATGGCAAGTTTGCAAACTTAACTGTATAGTTGTCTGTGAGGAAGTTTCTAGCCAGTAAACAAATAACTGTTTTGAATACCCTCCCTACTCACCTGATCTGGCCCCTAATGACTTTTTTCTTTACGTGAAGATAACAGAAATATTGAAAGGAAGATATTTTGATGACATTCAGGACATCAAGGGTAATACAATGACAGCTCTGATGGCCATTCTGGAAGAAGAGTTCCAAACTTGTTTTGAAGGATGGACTAGGTGCAGGTGTTGGTGCACAGCTTTCCAAGGGGAGTACTTCAAAGGTGATCATAGTGATATTCAGCAATGAGGTATGCAGCACTTTTTCTATGATGAGTTTGTGAACTTAATTGGCATTCCTGGTAGTCTAACTCACAGTGATCTTATAGGAGACAGTGGAACTACCCCATAGAGTTGCTAGTACCTGGTGAATCTGGACTGCCAACCTTCTGATTTGCAGCCATAGCTCTTAACCAGTCCATTACCAGGATATCTTTTCTTTTTTAACAGGACTGCTAAAATTAATACCCAGCTGTCAAGCTACCGGCTCATTCTACTACTAATAACAGTAACACCTATCCACTCTTTGGGAGTCCCAGGTAATGTAAATGGTTAGCACACTCAACTGTGAACCAAAGGTTTGGAGGTTGGTGTCCATGCAGATAAATCTTGGAAGAAAGGCCTGGTGATCTACTTGCAAAACATCAGCCATTAAAAACCCCATGGAACATACTTCTACTCTCAAACACTTGGGATGAATGAGTCAAAATCAACTTGACAGCAATTGGCTATCTTTTTTTATTAGCATCTTCTGTCTGTCAAATGGAGTCACAATGCACAGTGGTTAACAGCTCAGCTCATAATCAAAAAGTGAGCCGTTCAAATCTCCTGGCCACTTCTTATAAACCCAATGGGGCAGTTCTGCCCTGTCCTATTAGAGAGCAACAAGTCTGTTTGTTTATCTTTTTCTGAAAATTGCCCAGATACTGAATTAGACATTTTATGTATCTTATTTAACATTTACAACAAAGCTATTAAGTAGACACTACTGCTGCATTTTACAGATGGGAAAACTGAAACTCTGAAAGAGTATGCAACAAGCTCAAGGTCCCAGAGTTATAAAGTGGTTGATCAGGATTTGGAGTCAAGCTTGTCTGACCCCAAAGTCAGCATTCTTACAACTATAGCACTTTACTGCAGGAAGACATACTGGAGTCCTTCTGCCTCAAGAATTCTCAAAGCTGCTACCAGTGAGAGGGAGGACCGAGAGGCTTCCGTAAGGAAAGTTGCTGATCAGTGAGAGTTAGGATACCACAGAGCCAATGACAAGCAGTACTTCTGAGAAATACTAGCAAGAATCACCACGGTATGGGGCCATCACAGGAGCAGCACTAGGCTACAGGACCTATGCCCAGGGGTCTCCTACTCTTCTTTACCCCAGTCCACGTGCCTTGTGACCTCTATGGAAAGGAGCAGAATGAGTATGGCTTTGAAACATCCTCCTTCCTAAGAAGGACAAAAAAAAATCTCTCTCCGTGAACCCTGGTGAGGGCTTCAAGGACAATTATGGTTCTGCTCTGTTCTACAGGGTCACTGTGAGTTGGCATTGACTCAAAGGCACTGGGATTTTTAATAAGAATTACCTCAGTGTTGCAAATAGTTAATTTGGTCAACTGCTAAACAAAAGGTTGGTGGTATGAGTCCATCCAGAGACCCCTTAGAAGTCTTGGTGATCTATTTCCAAACCATCAGTCATTGAAAACCCCATGGATCACAGTTCTCCTCTGACACACACGAGGTCTCCATGTCAACTCAGAGGCAATTGATTTGGGATTTATTGTTTTGTTTTGAGAGGCATGTAATAATTGAGATGCCAAGAATATTCCTAACAACAGTCAAGGGACATGTTCTGGGATATGGGAGCCCTCTGATCCCTGCAGGACAGGGTCACTGCCCAGCATGGCATGGAATTACCCAGGAAGTTTCAAGCCATCCAGGCTGCTGCCATGCTTACAAAGCCCTAATGGTGCCAGCACACTTAGGTCAACTCCTAAACGATGGTCCTTACCATTTACCCCTCAGCCAGTTCCAGAACCATTTATAGCCATCAAAAAACTCATTATTTTAAATGAGTTACAATACTCTTCTTGAGTCCAACTAAGGCAGAGATCGAGTCTGTCAAGCAGTAGGTGAGGATGCTGACTAAGGACCACAGGTGTTCTGTGGCTGAGGGTCTGCTGTGGCCTCCCGCTTGTTGGCTGAACACAACCATTAAGTACTACTCTTTGTTGTGTACTGAGTAACTGTTCGTGGGGAAATAAAAAGATTTTCCTTTTAGCATCATTTCACTGTTTGGAATGATATTGGACTTAATTTTTTTTTAATTTTTTATTTAAAATATGTCTGAGGCAACTCTGATTCAGTGCTATAAGGAGTAACACTTAAAAACCTTATTTTGGTTACTTCATAGATGTCAAATTATTACCACCATCAAAACAGGAATGCTAAAGTTGTCTCTTATTAAAAAAAAAAAGATGAGAATTATAAAAATTATTAAAGATCATGGCAACATAAACTGGTATTTCTGAGACTGAAGTGACAGTTAATTTAATTTTGCTTTTAGTCTGGCTGTATAATGGCCAAGCTCTATAAAAGCAGAGGGAATAGGCAATGCAATGTAAATTGGTGTACACAGAGTGAGCGGCAATGATGGAACTAAGTCTACCTGATGACATTTCCAACTGAGTCATGGAATCACTGTATTGTTGCACATGAGTGAGGCTTACAGACCAGACAGACGAGAGGCCTCTGTACCACCCTGCACACACAACGGAGACCACACACAGTGGATCCAACAGCTACAGGTTTTCTGTTAGCCTCAGTGCTAGAAAGAAATGGCCTGGGAATCAGAGCACAGATGAAAAAGAGAAGGCAAAGGTTTCAACCTGAGAGATTCTTTTAAGGAAGAGTAAAATGGTTTCTCCAATTAGTTCAAGAAATCAGAGCACAGCCAAGACCATGTTGGCAATGAACACTGACCATGAAACTGAACCTAGAAATTGATGTTCTAAAAATCTGTATAGTTTCTTTAGACCACCTCCTCCTCTTTTTATCAGTTAAATATGTCTAGTAGTGCTTAATGTCTCTTCCCACAGAGCCAACATCAAAGCATCATCAAATTCACCTGCCTCCCAGTTTCTTGATTATCCCAACTCCAGGGGTGACCTAGCAGTTCCTAAATGATGTACCCCACTTCAGCAACCCAATTTCAGTGTCACATCCTGTCCTTGTAACCACCCAGGGCTGATTTCCCTCTCTGAGAATCTTCCTGCCCTTTCTGCCTGTTCTTGGGAGTCTCTTCTAATCACTCAACTCATCATTTCCTCCCAGGAGGTCACCTGAATATTTATTCACCAGCACTCTCACAAATGACCCAGAAGCTCACCACTTAGAACAATCCTGAAATCGGCCCTTTCTCATCCTCTACTTGTGCAACTACAAGTCATAGTGCACATACTTTCACAACTATTCATACAAACCAAAAAAAAAACACAAACTCACTGTCTTCAAGTTGATGCCCACTCATAGGAACCCTACAGGACACAGCAGAACCCTCCTACTACTTCCAAAGCTATGTGACCCTTATGACAGCAGACTCACATCTTTTTCTTGGAGCAGCTGCTGGGTTTGAACTACCAACCTTCTAGTTAGTAGCTGAGTGCTTAACCACTGCACCACCAGCGCTCCTCAACTATTCACGTGATGAATCTCAAAACCCGTAATTCACATTTTGCCTCTGCACATTGACCTTGATTTTGCTCTGCATTTATTCCTTTCCAACTGCAGTGCAGCGAAAATCACTGTCCTACTGTGTACACCTCCTAACCAACACTTAGTAACGAATCACTCTGGTGAGAGAGAAAAAGATTTCCATCCACTAGGTAGTTTAATGAGGGGAGACCTAGGTTTGGAGGTGGGATGCAAAGGATACAGTATGACTGAAAAATTCTAAACTTCAGTAACCCATTTTTACATTTAAAAAATGTTACAAAGTAATAAAAACATCATCTTATTATTATCTTATTCTGGTTATCTTGAACCACATAGATTGGATGGGATATGGAGAACTAAAACCAAGGGACCTAGCACTGGAATAAGACAAAAGGGGCTAGATGTTACAGAATTTTATAAAACTTAAGCAGGAACTCCCAACATCGACTTGGGACCAGAAGAACCAGATGATGCCCGGCCTCCAGTGACAGTCACAATGGAGCTCGGAAAGTTGAGTCTCACTGGCAACACAAGAACAAAAAGGGGTGCACCCTGAGATCACCACTAAAAGACCACAATTGATGGTCCAGTGGCTTCGGGGTTCCCCTGGGAGCATGGCCTCTGGCCCTGATGCTGCCCTCGCTTATGGATCATAATGAAGGTCCACTCTTCGGACACGAATGGACTGGACTTGGTGACACAGAGTGACTATATACTGAGTGCACACTTTATGTTTCTATGCATCTATAGAATATCATCCTGCTGACCTCTGGCTGGAGGAAGGGGAGTGTGTGGAGAGGAAGGGAAAGGAGACTGTTGGGAGGATGAGACACATATGGAGCAGAGAGGAACAGTGTGCTGTTGCCGGGCAGAGAGACTAGTGGAAGCTGCATGTAGGTGGGCATGTAAATTTATATGGGAATGTACATTTTCACTCAGTCATAATAAAATATATATGTATATATTAAAAAAAAAAAAAACTTAAGCAGGAACTCTTAAGCCAATTCCAATTCACGGCATCTCCTGGTGTGTTAGAGTAGAACTGTGCTCCATAGGGTTTTCAACGACTGCTATTTCAGAAGTAGATCACCAGGCCCATCTTCTGTGGCACCTCTGGGTGGACTTGAATCTCCAAACTTTCCCTCAGCAGCCAAGTACATAGACCATCAGGGCCACCCAGGAACTCCCTCTTAGAACTCAGAGCCAAGAATTGAGTGCAGAGCAAGAAGTAAGGAAACCTTATTGGAAATGTCTATTGTTTTTCAATTACCCTTCAAGAATGGGGAGTTTTGATCAAAACATGAAGCATCTACCTGATGACCTCTTTCCATGATCTATGAAAACAGACTTAGTTCAAAAGTGACTTCTATTGAAAGCTAATGGGAATCAGCTAACTTGAAAAATCCACATGCTTTTGCAGACTTCAAGTGGCCAATTACCTAAAAAACACCTGCTAGAAGAAATGTGTATTTTGTTTCATTCCCCTAGCCTCAGTTTTCTGTCCCAAACTAACAATCTGCAAATTTGCCCGGGCCTGTATCCTTCCACCATATGTAATCAGCACAAGTGCTAAGCAAATAACACAAGAACCTGAAGAAGAACAAGGTATCAAGATTGGAGGAAGACTCATTAAAAACCTGTCATATGCAGGTAACACAGCTTTGCTTGCTGAAAGCAAAGAGGACTTATAGCACTTACTGATGAAAATCAACCACCTTTAGTATGGATTACACCTCAACACAAAGAAAACAAAAATGCTACAACTGGACCAATAAGCAACATCATGATAGAGAAAATACTGTTGTTGTTGAGGATTTCATTTTACTTCCACTTAAAATTGACTCCCACAGAACCAGCAGTCAAGAAACCAAAAGATCCAGTCCATGGTATTTTCCATGCCACATATTCGTGAGAAAGCTGGACAATGAATAAAGAGGAATTGACACATCTGAATTATGGTTTTGGTGAAGAATACTGAATACACCAAGGACTGCCAAAAGAACAAACACATTTGTCCTGAAGGAAGTACAACCAGAATGTTTCTTTGAAGCGAGGAGAGACAGACTTCATTCCATATATTTTGAACCTGGTATCAAGAGAGACTAGTCACTGGAGAAAGACACCATTCTTGGTAATGTAGCACCTTGTAGAACCTGTATCAAGAGAGACTAGTCACTGGAGAAAGACATTTTTGGTAATGAAGACACCTTGAGACGGATTGACACAGTGACTCCAACAACAGGCTGACACAGCAGTGACTGGGGGTGCGGCACAAGGACAGGCAGCACTTCTTTCTGTTGCAGGTAGAGTGAATGTGGGTTGCAACTGCCTGGATAGCACATAACAGCAACACACTTATACCTAGGTCATGACTGTCCCTGAAACTATTTGTGACACAGACTTTTCACAGATATACATGTTTTTCCCTTAACATGATTGAGGTTAAGGAGGTTTCATAATCTATAGCTGTGTAAGCAGCTCTAGCTGGCAGTGGGTAAAACAACTGGCTGTTAACCAAAAAGTCAATGACTTGAACCTACTAGGGGCTCTCTGGAAACCGCTGGTGGCATGGTGGCTAAGTGCTACATCTGCTAACCAAAAAGTCAGCAGTTCAACTCTACTAGGTGCTCCTTGGAAATTCTATGGGGCAGTACTGCTCTGTATAGGGTCATTATAAGTCAGAATCGACTCAATGGCAGTGGGTTTGGTTTTGATTTTGGTGGTGGCTCTCTGCGAAAAACATGAGGAGGCCTGCTACAGTAAAGATTTACAGCCTTGGAAACCCTACAGGGTAGTTCGATTCTGTCCTATAGGGTTGAAACGAGGCACAATCAATTAGAAGGCAGTGGATTTTAAACATACATGTATCTTGGTTTACTTTTTAATTTAGGGGAGAAAAGGGAGAAAAAGCCCTTGACTTGTCTATGTATACTGAGCTCTGTGCTAGAATAACAGGGAGGTTATTAGAGCTCTTATAAACAATTTCCTTATACTTATTTTTGCAAGTCTACTTACTTAAGATGTAGCTCTTTGCTTGTTGAAACATGAGTGGAACATGGCTCTCCAAAAACAACTTTCAACTGAATAAATTAAAATCTAAAACAAAAGGAAGAGGTGATGGGTGGAATGTGAGATGAGGTAGAATTCTATAAATCCCCATCACTAGTATTCCTGTCTGTTCTTGTTTCCAGCATCCTGCTTTACATACCCACTCAGGTCCTGCTTGTTATCCAGGTAAAAGCAAGTAAACCATCTCTGACACAGGTTATCAGAAGGTAGACCGTTCATACAGTGATGCCTCACAAGGGACATTTCAGCCCGTACTAGCAGCTTAGGCAGGTGATTATACGAGTGTACTGCGCTGCTCCTCTGACCACTACAGGAGACGTTATCTACCTTCTCTACCCCACCAATCTCTCTCTCCCTCTTGTTCCTTGTCTCCTCATTCCTAATGGGGGGCTCTTTTGCAGGACAGTTTATCCAGTATGAAAAGCAAGCAAATTTAATAAGAGAATGGGATCTTTGCCATAAGGAAAGCCACTAAAAAGATTCAACCAAACCCACTGCTGCCCATTGATTCCAACTCACAGGGACTCTATAGGGCAAAGTAGAATGCTCCATAGAATTTCCAAAGAGTGCCTGGCAGATCCAAACTGCTGACTCATTGGCTAGCAGACGCAGCACTTAACCACTGCACCACTGGGAAAGGTTCAGAGCCAACGGTGAAGTTTTGACATGGTTTGAAGAGGTCACAGCAGGGATGGAATTGGCAGAGAAAGCACTGGTGGGGTTGGCAAGAGGAGGGTAAGTTAGAGATAAAGAAAAGGAAGAAGCAGGGAAAAGGAGACTTTTGGGAAATCATCTCCTTCCCCTTACTGCAGCCTCAGTGGTGCGATGGTTAAAGGCTGAGCTGCTAACCAAAAAAGGTCGGCAGTTCAAACCCATCAGCAGCTCCTCAGAAGCAAGCACCCGGCCATCCGCTGCCAGGATGATCACAACCTAGCGTGGGACAGTTCTACTCTGTGAGTCACTGTGAGTCAGAGTTGACTTGATGGCACACCACAACAACTGCATCCTGGGTTCCCATGGGAGTTGCCATCTTTTGACACGATCTTGTCCTGACAGCCACAGCGGTTTAGTTCAGAAGTGGGTATCCACCTGAGCATGAGCCAAACAATATTTTTTTCCAAATTAAGAAAAATAATTAATCCCTTTGGAGAAGTTGGAGGTTTGTGAGATTCAGCAGGTCTCCAAAGTGATGTTTCTCAGCACATGCAAGAAATCAATCTATAGCCAGATACAATTCAGCCAGCACAGAGTTACCAAAGACAAGACAACACAGTCTTGGCCATGTTTGAATGTTTTAAGATGTTTCTGAAACCAGTTGCATCTCTGCCATTATGTGGTCTATTTAGTCAACTTTTACTTCTATTTCATAAGTCAGTACATTCCTTCCCTTTTCCTCATTCAAATTGAGTTTCTGGTACCTGCAGCAAACAGTCTTGATTTATAAGCAAATACAAATAACTGTGTATCATCAGTTCATCAATGTGTATGTGCATTCATGCATGTGTTCTAGAAATTACCTTTTTTTTCAAAACCTTGCCACATAAAACTAGTCTGTTTCTGCAAAATGTTGCAACCTCTTTGGAAAGCAATCTGGCAGTTCCTTAAAAAGCTGGATCTAGATATACCATTTGACCCAGTAATTCCACTGCTCAGAATATATCCTACAGAATCAAGGCCATTCATACCAAGGGATACATGAACACCAATCTTTATTGCAGCGCGGTCCACAATAGCAAAAAGATGGAATCAACTCAGAAGCCCAACAACAGAGGAACAGATAGGTAAACTATGGCATACATACTCAATGGAACACTATACAGTGTTAAAGAACAACGATGATTTTAGGAAGTATCTCATAACCTGGTTTCAACTGGAGTACGTTATGTTGAGTGAAAGTAGTCAGCAACAAAAGGACAAATATTGTATGAGACCCCTATGATAAGAACTTAAAAACAGATGCATGCATGGAAGAAAAGACTCTTTGATGGCTGCAAGGGTAGGAAGGGAGGGAGGATGAGGAGGACGAGGGGGAGAGGGTTTAGATAGTCGACAGAAATTTGGTTGGGTGAAATCTGTGACAGCACACATTAGAAAGAAGATCAATATTAACTGGACTTCAACATAACATGAGTACTCCTCCCATCTTAACCCAATATTGCATGGACAGAGTAGCTGGGGCAGGGAGCTGGGGACCATGCTCTCAGGGGAAATCAAGTCCAATTGGCACAACTAGCGTTTTGCTAAGAGAGCCTTCTGCACCCTGTATTGGTATGTGGCGTCTGGAGTCTTAAAGCTTCCAAGCTGCCATCTGAAGGTACAGCAAATAGTCCTAACTCAGCAGGAATGGATGATCACCAAGGACCAAAACGACATGGGGGAAAGAGAACCCAGAAGACTTGTGACCAGAAGAACCAGATGGTGCCTGGCCACCACCAGTGACAGCCGCAATGGGGCTCACAAAGTTGAGTCTCAATGGCAACACAAGAATAAAAAGGGGTGAACCCTGAGATCTCCTCTAAAAGACTGCAACTGATGGTCCTGGCACTTCGGAGTTCCCCTGGGAGCATGACCCCTGGCCCTGATGCTGCCCCTGTCATAATGGAGGTCAACTCTTCAGACAGGAATGGACTGGACTTGGTGATGCAAAGTGTTCACATCATATGTGTACTTTATGGCTCTATGCATCTATAGGATGTCATCCTATTGACCTCATATTGGAGGAAGGGAAGTGGGTGGACACTAGGGGATAGGAGATTGTTGGGAGGACAGGACATGTATTGTAGCAGAGAGGAAGTGTGTGCTGTCACTGGGCAGGGAGAGCAGTGGGAGCTGCATATAGACGGGCATGCAAATTCATATGGGAATGTATATTTTCATTCAATCATAATGAGAAAAAAAAGAAAAAAAATCCGAGTGAAGAGAAAAAAAATTACTGTTTTATTGTCTTCCTTGATTTATTATTATTCTTCACTATACCTGAAAAAGTTAATAAGAAAACTCCTTCAGTAAATTCATTTTGAAAGTACTATAAAGGAAAAAAATAATCCACAGAGAAGGAGCTGTGACGCACAGTGGTTAGGCACTCGGCTCCTACCCAGAGGTTGGTGCTTCAAACCCATGGGCCATTCTGAGGGAAAAAGACATAATGGTCTGCTTCTGTGAAGATGACCACCTTAGAAAGCCAACTGGGCAGTTCTTCACAACCTTACAGAGTAATTGTGAGTCACAACTGACTCCATGGCAACAGGTTTAGGGTTCTTAGGGCTCTCAGTTGCTTGCTAATCCCTGAAATGCCACCTAGGCACTCAGTATTAAGGTTTTTTTACTTGAATATACAAGTACCCTTGAGAGAGGTAGCACATTATGATTTAAAACCACTTATTTTGGAATGTGAATTAATTAGATGCTTCAGTCAAACACTGAAGGAATACAAACAAAATAACCCTAAACAAAATTTATAACACAAAACGCTTAACATATGGGTATATCATTCTTTGAATTTTTAATAGATTATTCATGAATCCTAGATTAGCATCTGGTCTTATGATAACATACCTGCTAATTTTCAGGTCACCAGGATATTCTGTAAGCCAAAGACCACCTACCTACACAAGAAATTTTAACTTTACTCATACAGGGCCAACAAGGAGTAGAGGTCTGCACATCAGAAGACAAAGTTCACTTCCTGGCTAGACCACTAACTAGCTGTGTGACATGCCCACAAGCAAGTTACTTCACACTAGAACCATTACCTTCCTCACCTGACAAAGGAACAGTAAGATCTCTTCCGATTCCATATTCCTAAATTCTATTTATTATGGTCATTAGGTGTTACTGAATCATTTCTGATTCACTGCAAACCTACATCAAAAATCAGAACTGCCCCACAGAGCTTTCCACGCCACGATCTTTATGAGAGCAGGTCATCAGGTCTTTCTCAAGCCGAGTCACTGAATGGATTTGATCCTCCAACTTCTCGGTTAGTGGCTGAGAGCCTAACCATTGCGCATCCAGGGCTTCCCATCTTCTATTTCTTACACCTCACTAAACAAAAACAACTCCCGGCTACCTGCCATGTCCTCTTTGCTGGGTGATGAAGGAGGAAACAAAGATAAATCAAACATGAAACATACATCCGGCAGTCTCACACAGTTCATGTTCTACCACAACGTACAGAAGCCAGTCAGGAGAAGGAGAATTTAGGGGTGTCTTCTAGCACTGATTCTCCCAGGTGACCCTCCTACCAGGACACTGAATTTTTGAGTCATGCCCCTTGGCTCAGAATGATCCCCACCTCCCTCAAATGGCCTACATTCACTGTGTCAGCTCATCCTTGGGGTAAGAGTAAACTGGTCCAGCTAACAAGAATGCCACAACTTTTGTACCAGGGTTGGTAGAAAAACTGTCCTCTCCTTTTCCCTAGATGTGAAAAAGGAGGCATGGGGCTGCCATGTCTCCATCACGAGGGAAAACAGAGGAAGTCGTCAGGCCATTACAATGTAAAGGGCACAGCTGCAAAGGGAAGTCAAAGCTGCTGAAATACCATAAACATCTGGACTAAAAAGTTTATCAGACAAAAAGTCTTAAATAGAACAATCATTTAAAATCAAAATGTGCTTGATTTGATAGCAATCCCCAGTGTTGATTGTTTCAATAGCCCTTTGTTTCTTCCCCGCTTTCAAGCAAGCAGTGAAGCGGAGGTGACTATCCAAGTTTGGATTAAGCTGGAAGCTTTGTTAATTTAGAAGCCCGAAGGACTGAAAAAAAAAGGTTCCCGAAATGGCTAATAGCAAACCTGGTTCTATCATGTGTTTGAAAATCAACTTTTTTCAAGAGAATACTAAATACTGCATGTAACAAACACCAAAGAATCATGACTCATTCTATTTCTCGTCTTCAAAATGGCGTTCAAGTTACTTTCCAAACATAAAAATTCTCCCAGTCTATGCTGTTCATCCACCTGAATTATTCTGATAGCCCCTTACTTAGTCTTCTGAAATATATAGGACCTCACTTTCCGGTCAACATGACACTTCCCAGTCTGACAGTCTTCCTAAATCAGCACTTCCCACTTTGTTAATCCTCTGACCAGTAACATTCAATAGCTCCAGCCATATGATAAAGTCCACACTACTTTTTCTGACTCTGAGGGCCTTCTGTCATTGACTGAAGGTTCTGGGTAGTGCAGACAGTTTGTTCTTAGCTACTAACAAAAAGATCAACAGTTTTAACCCACCCACGGTACTGCAGAAGAAAGGCCTGGTGATTTGCCTCCCTAAAAATTACCTGTGGCCATCAAGTTGATTCCAATTCACAGCGACCACCTAGGATGGAGCAGAATTGTCCCAGAAGGTTTCCTATACTATAAATCTTTATGGAAACAGACTGTCAAATCATCCTCTTAGAGAGCAGCTGATGGGTTCTAGCCTCTGGCCCTTCAGTAACAGTCAAGAGTTTACCTACTGTACCACTGGGGCTCCTTCTGTAAAGATTATATAGACAAGAAAATCCTACTTAGGTCACCATGAGTCAGAATAGACTCAAGAGCAGTGGATTTAGTTTGGGTTTGGGTCATAGACTGCATTTACATACAACAGTCCCATGTGCACAAATTGTGAGTCATACAGCAGATCCCACCCCTTTATACCACCTTGTTCATTCTCTTTTCCAAGATTTTCCTCAGGCTGTTTTCTACATCCCAAACACCCTCCTTTTTTAATTTTTGGAAGTCCAGGTTTTGTTTTTCCTGGATGTCTTCTCTGATTATTTTGGCTCATATCTTTCTTGTTTCTTTGAACTTCTTTCAAGAGGTGGTATTGTGCAGTGGCTTGAAGTCAAACACCTAGTTCAGCATCTCAGGCCTGCCACTTACTGGCTGGGTGACCTGAGGCAAATTACCTAACCTTACTGAAATCCAGTTTTCTTTTTTATAACATGAAAAGAGAAACTGATTTTTAATCCATTAAAAGAACTATGGAGAAAAAAATGTTTATCACATAATAATTTGTAGTAAATACTACTTTAAAACTGTGCTTGGTTCTGTACAATTTAACATTTTTTTATTTTTATTTTTTTACTGAATGCAATTCTTTCATGCACATTTTTTTACACCTTTGTTGTAATAGCAGCTCTTTGTTTTGCTGCCAATTCATTACAAGGAACAGACTTTTTCAAAGCCTTTATTATGTATGTGTGTAATTTAGAAAAAACATCAGGACTAAATCTTGCTAGTTATCCTTTGACACGCTATTGCTCACATCTTTATGAGTCTGCGATGTTTTTAAATGATGCACTGAATTGTTCTTTAGGTTCACTTGTAGTTAAATTTTGCTATTTCATGAGGTCAACAGTACATACAGTTCATATGAATTAGATTTGATTTTGCTGCTTGACACTGCTATAAAATGGTTCAAAGAGCTTCTCCAACAGTTTTATTGGTCAACACATGTTCTTCAATGAAGCAACAGATCAAAGGGATGAGTGTATCTGGATTTTTGCCCATCCTACGCAGGACAGATAGACACACAGGGATGAGTGTGTTTTCTGGAGGATGAAAAACTGCCAAGTGGAGATCCTCTTATTAGGAACACAGACCTACATCACAGGATGACAGGGAGACAAAACGGTGCAATAAAATGCATGGATACCCCAACTTCATATTATGTGACAAATCCTTCTAATGTGGGGAAGTGACTTAAAGATTAATAGAGGAGAGAATCTGAAACAACACTTTGCTGAGAAAAGATACACAGCAAAACCAAACCATTGTCTTTGAGATGATTCTGACTCACAGAGACTCTACAGGACAGAGCATAACTCCCCCACAGAGTTTCCAGGAAATAGTTGGAAGACTGAAGCTGCTGCCCCTTTGGTTGACAATCATAGCTCCTAACTACTGAGCCACCATATACAAAGATTAATTTACCAAGACAACAAAGAAAATACTTGCAACATTTATGTCAGACAAATGTCTAATTCCCTTAATATAAAAAAACTTTGATAAAACACAAGAGCAACAACAATACAAATAACTATAGAGAAAACAGCCAAAGTGAAAGGACAAAAACTTCATGGAAAAAAAATATAAGTGGTCACAAACCACGAAACCAAAACACAGTGAAATCAAAACAATGACATACTTTTTTTTTCACCTATCAGGTTCATATCATGAAAAATTTGTTAATGGGCAGTATTAAAAAGAAGGTATATAATGCCCTTGAAGAGGAAACAATCTGATGTTGTTGTTAATTAAATTCTATTAAATTAAGACAATGGATTACTATACAGTTCTAAAAGAGTAAGATTAACAGATACATTTATAGATCCATCTTCCAAGAGACACTGTTAAAGATAAAAAGGGTCAAAAAGTATAGTGTAATCCCATTTGAATCTAAAAATAAAAGCAAGAATAAAATACAGAGATGAAAACAGAAACAGAAGTAGACACACAGCGTATGACTGTATATCACAAACAATTTCAAAAATAATATACAAGGAAGCATTAATGATTTATTTTGAGATGTGAAACTTGATAGAAGTTAGGGCTTTTTACTTCATGGGCTCTATATGTAAACTTTTTACAGTAAAAAGTGTTAATTTGATAGATTTTTTTTTTAATTTTGGTTTTAAAACTTGCTTCTTGAATGGCCTGTGACGACTAACTAAAATAAGCCTATATTTTCCTTCTTCACAAGATAGTTGTGAGAATTACATGAAATATTGAGAACCCAGCAAAATTTGTCGCATATACAAAGTATTCATCAACTGTTAATTCTCCTATCTGCCATTTATTATCACCTGTGGTGTTTGCTTAAAAATTATATGTGCACTCACACCATGCTATTGTATGGAATTACATAATATGGAGACTTCAAAAACTTTAGACAATATTTTTCTAATATTGAGTCAATGCAATATAATCTAGCTACTCACATGATTTTTAAATTTAAAGAACATACTTAGAATAATAATTCACTAAGACAGATTTAGGGCTACGTTTCCAGAAAAGGGTATTGTTCCTCTGAAAAAAAAAAACAAGTATTATCTTTGGAGTTTTTAGGTCTTTAATCAACCAGTTACTGTCAAGTGGATTCTGACCCATGATGAGCTCAAGTGTGTCAAAGCAGAACTGTGTTTTACATGGTTTTCAATAGTTATTTTTCAGAAGGTAAAAGTGCCTCTATATGGACTCAAGTCATCAATCTCTCACTTAGCATCTGAGACATTTTAAAAGAGTTTCCTTCCCACACAACACACAACACAGGGGAAATCAGCACAACCGGACAAAAGCAAAAGCAAAGAACTTTCCTGGACACATCCAAACACTCTGAGGGACAGAGTAACTGGGGCTGGGGCATAGGGGTCATAATCTCAGGGGACATCTGTATCAATTGGCCTAATAGAGTTTACAAAGAAAATGTTCTCCACCACACTTTGGTGAGTGATGTCTGGGGTCTTAAAAGCTTGCAGGTGGCCATGTAAGACACATCAATTGGCCCCACCCCACTCACAGCAAAGGACAATGAAGGAAACCAAAGACATGGAGGAAATACTAGCCCAAAGGAATAAAGGACCAAATGAACCAGAGGCTCTGCCAGCCTGACACCAGAAGAACTAGATGGTGCCTGGTTGCCATCAGTAATGCCCTGAACCAAAAACAAAAAAAATGAAACACACTACCGTAGAGTCAGGTCTGACTCATAGCGACCCTATAGGGCACAGTAGAACTGCCCCATAGTTTCTAAGGAGCTCCTGGCAGAGTTAGACTGCCGATCTTCCGGTTAGCAGACGTAGCACTTAACACACCATGCCACCAGGGTCTAACAGCAAACAAGATAGACAGTCCTGGACACAGTAGGAGGAAAATGTAGAATAGAACTCGAATTCATGTAAGAAGACCAGACTTAATGGTCTGACAGACTGGAGTAACCCTCAGAACACACTGGTAACCCAGAAATAAAACAATTCCCAAAGCCCAGTCTTTGACAAAGACTGGACTATGAGACAAAAAATAATACAGGTGAGGAACATACTTCTTAGTTCAACCAGATAAAGAAGACCCAGTGGGCAGCTCCTGTTCAGATGCAGGATCAGAGGGCAGGAAGGGTCAGGTCCTGGTCAAATGGCCACAGGGAACCCTGGGCAGAAAGGAAGTGTATGCTGTCACGTTGTGGGGATTGCAGCCAATGTCACAAAACAGTATGTGTACAAATTTATGAATGATAACTTGAGCTGCCAACTTTCACCTAAAGCACAATTAATAAAATAGTAACTTTCTTCCCCAAACCTACTATCAGAGCTACACATTCCAAGTGGCAGATGGCAGTAAGCTGGCCGCACCCTGAGCAGTCAGCCCTCCTGCTGGGAGGGAGGACTGGGTGTCCTTTCCCAGGTGGAGCACTCAGCATTTGCTTGATCTCTCTGGATTGGTTTTTGCTTTCTGGTCTTCTTTGAAGTTCAGGTTGTTAGCCTGTTTTTTTTGTTCTAACAGATGATCCTCATGATAAAACACCACCACCCCAAATCAGGGGAAAGACAAAAAAGAAACTTACATTTTCATTTACTCTAATAGAATTTTCCATACAAAAATAACTCATGTAACTCTACATATTTTAAAACTGTCATCCTATTTTAAAATTGTTTTCACATCCTGAGACTTCTAGTACTAGTGTTCATATGCAATTTATCTTAATAATTTTAGAAGTTTTAAGTTAAGTAGATTATTTTTGCACTTATTCATCATGATTTAAAGATTTTTACTTCCTGGAGAAATTTAATAAATGAGTCATATCTCTTTTTTTTTCTTTTGGGAGCAGGAAAATAATCATTGAATGACTTTTTTATTCCTTTGAGCACCATTTAAAGACTACATCTAACTGTAAGCAATACAAAGTAATAACATTGCCAGAACTCTGCTAACTTTTATCTCTGCATAGCATTTAACTCTAGGCTTGCTCTTCAAAATGTCTGCAAAGTAAATTCTATTTTATCCTGTAACTCAAGTAGGAAAAAATTATATTTCATTTTTTGCTTGCTCTAAGATACAAAATAAAGTTGTCTTATAACTGGTAATAAATCTAGATCTTTAGTTCACAATCTGCATCATTAAATTTTGAAATCTTTCTGTGAAATATCTGCAAACTGCACCACAAAACTGTTCAATCCTGAAATTAGATACATAATCCATTGTGCCTATTATGAATTGAATTGTCTCCTCAGAAATATCTTAAAAAAATGAAACACTGCCATGAGTTGATTCCGACTTCTAGTGACCCTATAGGACAGGGCAGAACTGCCCCACATAGTTTCTAAGGAGTGCCTGGTCAATTTCCACCACCAACCTTCTGGTCTGCAACTATGGCTCTTAATCACTACACTGCCAGGGTTTCCATTGTCTCTTAAGTCAGTCTTTTTGGGGATACAAAAGAGACAAGTGAGCAAAGAGACATGGTGACCCAAGATTCCTATACTGAGAAGCTCCTAGACCAGGGGAAGATTGATGGAAAGGACCTTTCTCCAGTGCTGAAAATGAAAGGCATCCCCTAGAGCTGGTACTCTGCATTTGGACTTCTAGCCTTCTAGACTGTGAGAAACCAAGTCTCTGTGAAAGCCATCCACTTGTGGTATTTCTGTTATGCTAGCACCACTAGATAACTGAGACAGTGCCCCAAATTCACATTCATTTGTCCCCAAAATAAAGTCGATTTTTTCAACACTGTGCACATGAGTAAAACAACATGAGTCTAGATTCAAGTCATTCTTCTAGCAAACCTTTATCAAGCACCACTGTCAGGTACTGTGCCAGGGGTGATAACCCAGGTGAGAGCGTGGCACAAGTGTCAGGGGGCTGACGGTCTACAATCAGGTAAAACGATGATCTCCTGAAAACCATACATGCTAGTGAGACACTCCATGGAAACTCGAGGGGACAGTTCTACTCTGCCCTATAGTGTCACTAAGAATCAGAATTGCCTTGATGGCAGTGTGTTTGGTTTCTGGTTTGGGTATCAATGTTGTCTAACAGCAACTCACGGTAAAAGAAAACAAAATGTTGCCCCCTCCTACACAATCCTCACAATTGCTTGCACGTTTGAGTCCATCCCTATGCAAATGCCTCCCATCAAGGGTCTCCCTTGCCTTCACTGGCACTCTACTTCACCAAACACGCTGTCTTCCTCTAGTGATTCATTTCGTCTGATGACATGTTGAAAGCATGTGAGTCAGACGTTCTGTTGAGATTTGTAAGGTTTTTCATTGGCTTATATGTGGAAGTAGATCACCAGGCCCTTCTTAGTCTGTCATAGTTAAGAAGCTTCACTGAAACATGTCAACACCTAGGGTGATTCTGCTGGTACCAGCGATACTGGTAGACAGCTTTTAGGGTCATAGCAACACTCAAGGCATCATAGGGTGACAATCTGGCAGCTGGTTTTAATACAGATGCTATCAGTAAGAACTATCACTTGTAAATGCTTACCCATAACACACACATTACCCATTATGTCATTTAATTTCCTTTCTTCTTCATACAGCCTCAGAGTAGGCAGTACTGTCTTCACTTCATAAAACAGATAACTGAAGTCCAGTTTAGTAATGTGAAAAAACTCACCTAGCTGCTGAGTTGCAGGCTGGAATTGGCATCCAAGCCTCATCCTCTTGGCTACTGTGATCATCTATTATATCTCTGTACAAGCTGTCACAGGAGGCTAAAGGAGCCAGCAATTGTCGGAAAAGAAACTGGCACAGGCTCAAACAGGTGCAGGGATATAATCACTGAATGATGTTTTTTATTCATTTGAGCACAGTTTAAAGATTAGACCTCACTGTCAGCAATAATACTTTAATATGATCATTCTATTTGCTAAGAGATATTTGGTTTATTTTATGAAGTGCCACTTTCTAGATGGAAAAGGAAGAATCAATAGTGCAAATGACTATAACTGAACCATCACAGAAGTTGTTATTAACCTTTGCCACAAATTAGAAAATATTCAGTCTTTTGGGAACATTAGACAAAGAAATACAAGTGGGTGACTTTTGTAGTCTGAGCTCTTATCTTCATTTCTCCCTTACCCTCTAAGTGTTTACACATGAGACTTCCATAAAAACACATCCTCATCTAAAGGGCAGTTCCACGGTAATTCCACAACAACTGCCAAAACAATGGGCTCAAACATATCCAAGATCAGGAAAATGGCACATGACTTGGCAAAATTTCCTTTTGTTATACATAAGGTGATCATGAATTGCAGTCAACTGATGGCAGATAAGAACCACGTGACAACGGAGAAAATAACAAACTGAGTTGTGGCTTAGGTTACAGCCGAGTGAAACATTGGCCTTCAGGTCTGTATATGAATCCCCCCACTCTAGGTCAATAACTCCTACTCCACAAAGTCTTTGCTTAATGAGTAAACCTGAAATTATCTTTTAAAAGCCTTTGTGTATTCCACCGTCCACCAACTATGTGAATAAACAAGTCTTCTCCTATAGATACACACTGCTTGAGAGTGAGACAACTCTTTTTTGTTGTTTTCTTGCTTTTGATGTATTTTTAACAGAACAGCATTTATGCAACGATCACATACAGTTCATTAATATTTCCTTATTTTTACTTTGCTATTCATCTTTGAGTAAGGACAGGGACTGCCAATTAAGTTTGCAAACTCATCCTAGAAAAAGTGCTCTCTATCTCATTGCTGAATATCATATCAAAGCCAAGTGCTGTAGAGTCAGAATACAGTCACCTTCAAAATACTCCCCTCGGGAAGCTGTGTGCTGATGCCAAGATGCCACCCCTCAGAGCAATTTTGGAACTCTTTTTCTGAAATGACCATCAAAGTTGTTCTCATATTAGCCTTGATGTCCTGAATGTCTTCCAAATGTCTTCTTTTCAATATTTCCTTCATCTTCAGGTAAATAAAAAAGTCATTAGGGGTCAGATCAGGTGAGTAGGGAGGGTGTGCCAATACAGTTATTTGTTTACTGGCTAAAAACTACCTCACAGACAACTACACAATTAAGTCTGTCAACTTGCCACTGTGCACAATGGGCATTCAGGAAATGTTCTAAAATTGCTTTGAAGGGTGGACTAGGTGCTAGTGTCACTGGATAGCTTCCCAAGGGGTGTGCTTTGAAGGTGACCATAGTGATATTCAGCAATGAGGTATGCAGCACTTAGAACAACTAAGTTCATGGACTCACTTGTCAAACTTCATAAAGGGAACTCATGGAAACACCAGTGGGAAAAAAATCAAACAACTCACTTTACTGGGCAAATATGCTGCAAAAGACTTCTTTCAAGTCCCAAAAAGTAAAGATGTCACCTTGAAGACTAAGGAACAACTAATCTAAGCCATGGTGTTTTCAACTGTATCATATGCATGAATAAGGAAGGACTCAGTGAATGAGGAAGACAGAAGAACTCATGTCTTTGAATTATGGTGTTGGTGAAGAATATTGAATGCACCATGGCCTGTCAAAAGAATGAACAAATCTGCCTTGAAAGACATACAGCCAGAATGGTCCTTAGAAGCAAGGATGGTGAGATTTCCTTTCACATACTTTGGACATGTTATCAGGAGGGATCAGTCCCTGGAAAAGAACATCATGCTTGGTAAAGTAGAGGGTCAGCAAAAAAGAAGACCTCAGTGAGATGGACTGACACAATGGGCTGCAAGAATGGGCTCCAGCCCAGTTGTGAGGACAGCACAGGAAGGAGCTGTGTTCCATTCTGTTGCACACAGGAGCTGGAACCAAGTGGACAGCACCTAACAATAACAGCATTCATCATTGCCCCGATGTATCCCAACACATGTCCATGTTTACAATAGTTACTTAACTGATTAACTGAACTGCTCAGCCACACAGAGTCCAGCTAGGTCTCAAGCACAAAACCAGGTGTCTCGGTCCTAACCAGCCTGCTCTGCCTTTCTTCCTAAACATGTCAGCTATCTCCTTTTAAAAAGTATAACAAAGGCTTTCTCAGTTAATATTTTGACCAGACTTAAATGTTCTTAAGTCTACAGTCATAAAAATCCTTTAAAATTGGATCTACGGATAAGGGAAACAAAAAATCATAAGTGATTTATTGCAAATTTTCCCAATCAGATAAAAATCACACTCAACCTGTACTTCATAATTTGAGGCCTTAAACTGAACTCATTTATTTCACAAACCACATAGATATTTAAAGAGAAATTTGAGGTTTCAGAAATGTGGCCAGTCTCTTTTGTTGGCAGATAAAAGAAGAAATTGAAAAGAGATCTAATAAACCAAGCTGTTCTAATAGTTCCAAGCAAGAACTCATCATCTCTCTCCCCCATGAACCAACCCTTCTTTTGGACTTTTATTTAAATCTTAACCTCTAACATCAAGTGAGTTGCCAAGCTTTCTTAAAAGCTGGAAATAGAAATACCATATGATCCAGCAATCCCACTGCTTGGAATATATCTTAGGGAAATAAAGGTTGTCACAGGAACAGATACATGCACACGAATGTTTACTGCAGGACTATCTACGATAGCAGAAACAGGGAGTCAACTGAAGTGGCCATCAACAGATAAATGGATAAACAAACTATGGTAGAGTTACACAATGGAACACCATGCAATGGTAAAGAACAATGACGATCTTAAGAAACATCTCATAACCTGGAATCAACTAGAAGATATTATGCTGAGTGATACCAGTCAGCTGCAAAAGGACAAACACAGCATGAGACCACTATTATAAGGACTTAAGAAAAGGCTTAGGCACAGAAGAAAATGCTCTTTGATGGCTCCAAGTGTGGAGGGGGAGGAGAGGGTTATTCATAGATTCAATTGTCTATAGGAATTCAGTTAGCAGAAAAGAGGGACAACACACATCACGAGGCAGGTCAGCACAACTGGAATACACCATAAGCTAAAAGCTTTTCTAAATACAGCCCAACATTTTACAGGACAGAGTAGCAGGGATAAAAGGTTTGTAGACCATGGTTTCTGGCAACATCAAGGTCATTTGGCTTAACTCGTATTTTTATAAGAGATTGTTCTGCATCTCATATTGGTAAGTGGTGCCTGGAGACATAAAAGCCAGCAAGCTGCCATCTAAGGAACACCTATTGGTCCCAACCTGCCCAGAACAGATGAAAACCAAGAACATCAAAGACATGAGGAAAACACGAGCCCAGGAGACAGAGGGGTCTATATGACTGGGAAACTACATCAGGATGAGACCTGAAGAACTAGACAGTACCTAGACACCAACAAAGACAGCCCTGACAGGGAACATAATGGAGAGCGCCTGATGTGGCATGAGAAAAAGGGAGTGCCGACCTAGAACTCTGTTAAAAGAGCACACTTGACAACCTAGAGGGACCCCTGAGAACATGACCCCTGGACTTGCTGCTAGCCCAGAGCTGAGGCCAGTACTGAAGGCAATACTTCAAAGATTAGGCTGGACTATGGGACGCAGAGTGATCCAGGTGGTGGGCACACTTTATGGTTTTATACACACACACACACATACACATTAGTCTGTGTAACTGATTTCCTTTTAGTGGGGAGAGGAGAAGGTAGAGAGGAAGAGACAAGCATTGGCTGAGTAGACAGTGGAAGTAGAGTGGAAAGGAAGAGTGTGCCATCATAGGGTGAGGAGAGCAGACTTGCAGAGAGGCAGGTACTCGGGGTTCTTCACAGCAAATGGCCTTGGATTGTCCCCTTTCACTTAATCACAACAAAATCAGAACAATAAAATGAGTTGCCAAAAGTATTGTAACTTCTACCCCCACAGCAACCCTTGCACGAATTCTTCCCATACTTCTAAGCTTACTTTCCCAGCTCAGACAGCCTTTTCCTCTCATCTAAACTGTCCTAATACATCCAAGCTGAACTCCTAATTAATCTTCCCTATTCTAAAATTATGCAAAAAACTATGCTACTTCTCTAAACAAAAAAGTCTACAGTTCTACTGACCTCAGGAACAGTTCACTTTGGGGTGCTGTGATAACATCACAGGGACCACAGAAACTTTCAGAAATACCTTTTTTCTGTGCCTTTGGTTATGCCATTCCAGTCCTCTTAAATTGACTCTGCCAAAACTGTATCCATCAGAACTTGAGCTTCCAGCAAAAAGGATAACTGGATGTTCTGAACACCCTTCACTCGATAAACACCCGGATTCTCAAAAATCACAGCAAACATACCTTAAAATGTACTGCTAAGCTCAATAAAGAATATACAGAAATTTTGCAAAGCTGATGGCAGAAATGAAAATGGAAAGAAAAGAAAATCGAACTCAAGTGGATGAATAAAAACTGAAGCTAGTCTGTTCTGAAAACATCCACCTAGACTGGGACACTAGAGCTTACTGCGTAATGGCTACACGTACGCCCTCGTGCCACAGGGTTAAGGGCTACAGCTGCTAACCAAAAAGCTGGCAGGCAGTTCAAATCCCCCAGGTACTCCTTGGAAATTCTATGGGACAGTTCTACTCTGTTGTATACTGTCACTATTGAGTAGGAATCTACCTGATGGCGATGGATTTGGTTTTCTTTGGTTTATGGGCCAAAAGCATTGTGGAGACTGAACTGCACCTTTACTTACATACAGAGCCTGGATCCTCCCCGCCCCTACTCCCCTGCAAGGTGGTGGTACATTATTTGCCAGTAAAGACAGTCAGTAAAGAACCTCAGTCTCTGCCACAATTCTGGATAGAAAAGAATAATAACATTCTCCCCTGGGAATGTGTAAACATAGGTCGACCCCCACGTGACACTAGGATTTAAATTTACAAACTAGCATTGTTGGAAGAATTCCAAAACAGGAAAACAAAGAATTCCCTCACAGATTGCATCCCCTGGCATCTGTCAAAAGCAAATACAAATACTACACTTCCTGGAAGAAAGCATCCTCAAACTAACACATTGCAATTCCCATAAATCAGTTTAATTTAGCACAAAGTAACAAACATTTAAGGAAACAGGAGACTATCCCGGACACATTTAGATCTCTTAGGACTTCAGTTATTACACTTATTTCACATGAAGTGTAACTAACTGTGTATGACACATTTAAGGAAACAAAAGATGGACTTGGAAAGATGGGCGAGAAACAAAGCTACAGCATTTCCACAAGACGAATTTCTAGAAAGAAAAATAATATAGTAACCGAAATTTAAAATTCCATGTATGAATTAAATGACATAAAATTAAGAAGAAATATTGAATGAGAAAATCATTCTGACATCCAATTTCTCCAAGAAAATACTTTTCACCTTTGTTAAAGTGCAGGTGATATATGCTAAACTGCATACACTGAAAGCATACAATTTATAAGTCAGCCCAACAACAAAGTAAATGCAAAAAAGTTTCCTAAAAGCATTCAAATACTTTGAGGGACAGAATAGCCAGGGCCTAGGGATGATGGTTTCAGGGGACATCTAGATCAACTGGCACAGCAGAGTTCATAAAGGAAATGTTCTGCAACCCACTTTGGTAAGTAGCAGCGAGAGTCTTAAAGCGCCATTTAAAAGACATCTGTTAGTGCCATTCCATTCAGTGCAAAGGAGAAGGAAGGAAACCAAAGACACAGGGAAAATACTAGCTAAAGACTAAAGGACCCAAGGAACCATCGCCTACTCTCTAGTATCTATGCTGGATTTATAATTTGTGGTAAGAGAAACAACTAATCCCCCAAACCAGGCCTTAAGCAGCCTTACAAGACCTGCTCTCTTTTGGCACCTTACACTACCATCTGAACAAGTTCAGTCACACTTCTGGAGGGCAAGACACCAGGAAGGAGAACCCACTTATCCCAGCTGAGGCCTCCTTGACCAGCCTGCCAGGAGCTAATTATCGACCATAGAAGATAATCTCCTCACAACTAAAGACCATTTAATAGAAGCTGATGAAGAACCAAAATTAAGTTTAGTAAGAACAGAAGAACCCTCCAGCTTATCTGTAAATATCAGTTAATGCTCACCAATTTGAGCGTGGTTTGGTAGATGGCCATAGCTAACTAACAAGAATTGATTTACAAAATTCCAGTCTACAAGGTTTGACAATTAAGTCCACTAACTTAATTGTTCTAAGTTCTACATACCTCACTCCTAAGTATCATTGTGGTCACCTTCGAAATACTCCCCTTGGGGAGCTATGCACTGATGCTAGTGCTTGTCCACCCTTCAAAGCAATTTTGGAACTCTTTCTGGAATGGCAATCGTGCACGGTGGCAAGCTTAAGAACTTAACTGTGTAGTTGTCTGTGATGGAGCTTTTAGCCAGTTAACAAATAACCGTATTGGAACACCCTCCCTACTCAACTGATCTGGCCCCAGATCACTTTTTTTCTTTCCCTGAAGATAAAGGAAATATTGAAAGGAAGACACTTGGATGACATTCAGGACATCAAAGGTAACACCATGACAGCTCTGATGGCTGTTCCAGAAAGAGTTCCAAAACTGCTTTGAAGGGTAGACTAGGTCCAGGCATTGGTGCATAGCTTCCCAAGGGGAGTACTTCAAAGGTGGCCCCAGTGATATTCAGCAATTAGGTATAAAACACTTTTTCTAGGATGAGTTTGCGAACTTGTCAGACCTCGTATTCAGACAATGGAGCACTACACAAAGACGAGTGAACACATCATTTTCTACATCCAGCATAGCTGACTCTCATACTGTGTTGAGTAAAAATGGCAAGACACACACAAAAGTACTACTGTTTGATTCCATCTACATAAAGCTTAAAACAGGCAAAATTAATAAACCAAGATAGAAACCAGAATAGTAGTTAGCTCTAGGGAGAGGTAGTATTCAGGAGGGGCTAGAGGGTTACTTCTAAGATATCATGAATAGAATTCTGCCCACCCACCCCTCCAAAATGTGTGTAGCAATTTGGCCTGGCCATGATCTCTGGTACCCCTTACCATTCCCCTATATTCTAAATCCCGCCTTTATTGTGTTAATGAAAGAGCATGGGTGGCAGTTGTGCTGGTGGGGCAGGTCCCACTGTGCAAAACCGTGTTGTGCCATCAGGCAATCTTTTGAAACATAAAGGAAAAGGGAATCAAAGAAAGAGCTGGGGACTTCATGTTGCCAGGAATCAAGTAGTGCCAGGAGCAGAGTGCTTTCTTTGGACCTGGGGTCCCTGTGCCTCAGAAGTTCCCAGTCCAGGGAAAGACTGAAGACAAACAGGGACCTTCCTCCACAGCCAACAGAGAAAGCCCTGCCTGCCTGCCTGAAGCTGATGCCCTGAACTTGGACTTCAGTCTGCTTTCCTGTGAGGAAATAAATTTCTCTTTGTAAAATCCATTCACTTGTGGTGTTTCTGTTATAGCGGCACTAAATAACTAACACAGAGGGGCTGGTAACATTATGCTTCTTAGTCTGAATTCTAGTTGCCTAAGTCAGCTCACTTTGTGAAAATTCAATGATTCGTATGTTTTACTTTCATGTAAGTAATTTAATTTGATTTAAAAAAGAAACTGGTAAGGAGCTGAATAGCCAATTCCCAGAAGAGGAAATAAAAAGTGCATCAGTCTCACCAGTAGTCTGAGAATAGCAAGTTAAAACAATCATAAATATTATTTTTCACTAACCAGTAGGCAATCAGTTTTAAAGACTGAAATACCCAGTGTTTGAAAAGGAGTGAGAAAATATGCACACACATCTAGTCTGCTAATTTTAAGAAATAACTAGACCAAAAATATTAGGATTTGAAATGTATGTAATTTGGAATCAATGCATCTAGGATGCAGTGCACCTATGAATCCATCCCACAGAACTGAAAGGGCTAGTACACAAGGGTATACTTACAAGACCATTTTACTGAAGCACTGTTTATAACAGCAAAAAAATAAATCACCTTGAACGTGGGGTAGCTGCAAAAGTGGTGTTTTATAAATAATAGAGAGCCTAGTCATGCAAAGATTAAAATGAATGTCTTAGTCATTGTAATCTGACCTGGAATAGCAATGAGGAGTTGAAATAGCAAAATTCACAGTAAACTAGATTGAGATAAATAGAGATCTACACAGAGACAGGAAGACAAAGGTTAGACAGACATTCTAAAAGTCAAGTTAGTCCAATAAAATCCAACATAATTTTGTAAATGTTTGCTTTAACATAGGGAAAGTTACAGAAGGATACAAATAAATATTAACACTGGCTTCAGGCAAGTGGAATCTCGAGCAAGAGACACCACTCCCTTTTCTTTTATATGCTTTTCTTTCTTTTTTTCTTTTTCTTACTTGTTATAGCAAGTAGATATTACATTGGAAATAAGTATATAAGTTAAAAACAGAGGAAGAAAATCCAGTTTTTAAATTAAAATTGAAACAATAATAACAAATAGCTTAATTAAAAGGAGCCCTGGTGGTAAGGACATTAAGAGCTCAGCTGCTAACTGAAAGGTTGGCAGTTCAAATCCACCAGCGGCTCCTTGGAAATTATATGGGCAGTCTATTTAGTCCCATATTGTTCCCTGCGTAACAGAATTGACTCAATGACAGTGAAGATTTTTTGGTTGTAAGGCCAGCAGTTTGAACCACAGGAGAAAAGATGAGGCAGTTTGCCTCCACATGGATTACATAATGATTACAGCCTTGAAAACCGCGGGGCAACTATACCCTGTTTTATAGCATCACTGTGAGTGAGAAATGAAATTAAAAGCAGTGGATTAATTTAATTAAAAGCAGTTTTAAAATTTTAGGTCAAATCAGTTCATGTAGACACAGACTTCATGCAATACAGAGAAAATTTAATAAAAATCTAAAAACTCATCTTCAGAACACGTGAAGAATAAATGTCTTAATCTTTTAAATGATGAAGCCTAGAGATTTAACAGTTGTAATCTTGTTGCAACATTGTTAAAGGCCATTTCAGCAGCATAATCATAACACACGTGCATGCTATATGATAATGAATTCAAGCTGAAGAAGAAATATGTCATTCCACAAAATATATTTTAGTATTTGGAATAAACACTGTTGGAAAGAATGTAACTGAACCAACATGTTGGAAAATTTTGCTATGTGAGTGAAAAGTATTACTCAAGAGTACTGACATATCCTGTTTCTCATTTTTAAAAAAACGAGTAGCACTGTTCTCTCACCTTGCAATTTTAATTTAATTGTCAATCTTACAAACTCCTGCAAGGAAAGCTTCTACTACACAATAAATAAGACACACTTGGCTCTTCAAAGAACTAATCTTTATCTTAAAAGTCCCTTGAAATAAAAAAGCAAAGAGGGTACAAATAGTGAATTTCAATTTATAAAGGAACTAATATAGCATATAAAATCCAGGTGCATTTAAAGAAATATATTTCAATTTTTTCCTCTTTTTTTTTTTGAAATCCACTTTGATTTCACCAACTTTTCTGTGAGACTGTCAAACCCACTGCTGTCTATCCTCACTCGTAGAGACCCTCTAGGACAGAACACACTTGCCCCACAGGGTTTCCAAGGAGCTTCTGGTGGATTTGAACCACAGACCTTTTTGGTCAGTAACTGAGCTCTCAAACACCATGGCACACGTGCTCCATCAAACGGCACAGGGAGAACTTTTTTTTCCACAACTTTGTTTCCTGCAGCCACAAAAAAAATTGTTGATGAAAGTGAACAAGGTTGCTTGTTAGGGGAAAACAAGGTCACTGTAAAAGCAGTTTATTCAGCATTTATCATGCCTCAGACGCTTTATAAAATTTTTCAAATTACTTTCACCACAGTCTTGTGAAGAGGTAGTATCTCCACTTTGCAGAGGAGAAAACTCTCTCAGGCTCACATAAATTCTCTAAGCAACCCTAGGTCATATAAGTAGTAAAGCCAGGATTTGAATCCAATTCTACATGACTAGAAAGACCCACACGCACTGCTGTCAAATTCATTCTGACTCATAGCGACCTGACAGGACAGAGGAGAACTTCCCTATAGAGTTTCCAAGGAGTGCTTTGTGGATTCAGACTACTGACCTTTTTGGTTAGCAGCTATAAGACTATACCACTGTGCCACCAGAGTTTCCAACTAGAAAGACAGGGTCGTCCAAACTTAGGCTCAGATGAGTTAAACAGGTTATTCAAAACCTCACAGCTAGACTAAGCAAGTGATATTTTATTATACTAGTAATACCTGGGAAACCCTGGTAGTACAGTGGTTAAGCACTGTCTGCTAACCAAAAGGTTGGCAGTTCAAATCTGTCAGGTGCTTCTTGGAAACTCTATGGGACGGTTCTACTCTGACCTCTAGGGTCACTATGAGTCGGAATCAACTTGACGACAGTGGGTTTGGTTTAGGGTTTAGTAATACCTGAGTTTGTAATGCCAAAAAAAAGGAGTCCACCACCACCGTTAAGAGCTTGGGCAGTAGCATCATGCAAGTGATGGACTGCAGGACTGCTACTTTTCTAACTCTGACATTAGGGAAGATGCCAAATTTTCCGACTTTTCCATTTTTCCATCTGTAAAGAGGCATAAGCAGCTGTTCTGGATTGAATTGTATTCCCCAAAAATATGTGTGGTAAATGATAATCTATAATCTAATATCTCATCTGGAAATGAGTTTTCTTTGTTAGGTTAATGTGGCATCATTAAGTGTTAGGTGTATCTTCAATCAATATCTTCAGAGACATAAAAGAGGAGACGAAGTACCAAACAAGCACAAATGGAGTGAAAGTGACACGTGACAGAGAAGGAACTTAGGAACAGAAGTGGAAAATAGACAAAGAACTTTGCTCAGAGCAGAGAGACCGCTTTTCCCTGGAGCCAGAAGCCTGAGTTCAGATTTCTAGCTGCCTAAACTGTAAGAAAATAAATTTCTGTTCATCAAAGCCACCCACTTGTGATGTTTCAGTTATAGCAGCGCCAGATAACAAAGACAGTAGGAAATAAAGCCATGTCTGGCATACAGTAAACAATCAATAAATACTTGTTCTCTAAAATTCAGTATTTTATACATCACTTACAGCGTAATTCTAAGACAAGAATTATTGCAGTGTTTCTATTTAACATACAAGTGTACCGACAAGATCATAAAAGTGATGAGAAAGGCAAAGGGGCTTATTCAGCAGCAGGCAGTTCTACTGATTCTTATGAAAAAGTCTGTGTTTTATTTCTACCCACAAACACTAATTTTAACTTGATGATCATATGATCACAATCAGCTATTCTAGAGCAAACACCCAATCTACTAATAAAGTCTGTAGAAAATTCTATTAATTAGGAGAAACAAACATCCACCTTTGGAAGACGGTTTTAAGGCTAAGCATTTTTCCCCCCAATCAGTGGGCAATAAATAAATAATCTCCTGCACTCTGTATTAGGCTTATGATGCAATGCAATGAAAAGCTAAACAATACCAATCTCAGCAGTGAAACAGAACTCACACATATTATTATATACAATTCATCTATCGTGTACACATGACAAATGTGGACGATGAGAATGGGTGTCCGTTTGCATCCACAAACTCAACAGGCAGGTCCTTGTAGCTGGAGGCTGACCCCTGCCTTCTCCTTAGCACTGAATGGCCATCAGCCTCATCGGAGGCACTGCCTGCAGCTTTACTTTAAAAGTCTGAATGAGACAGGCATGTGTGCAATCAAGAGGTAGCCTTGATTTCTGTTTTAGGGTATGACCCAATGTGACTGAGCATTAATGCTGTGTCAAATGTGTGAGTTCAGGCCTGAGGACAAAAGTTACACAATGGTATCATTCAAGACAAAATCAGTGCCACCATTTAGGTATCAAAGGCCATGGTCTGGAGACCTTTCCAATATTTCACACTGGAGGCTTTGGTACGGTCAAGGCATTCCCTGATCTAAACATGCCATCTCCTTGACAACAAATAACCGCAGGGATCCTGTATCTTAATCTGACATAATGAGACTATGGATTTACAGTTTAGCAGGCAGCTGTTGGTCAGCTCTAGCACAAGCAGATGTTGGCTGCAGCAGCAGCAGTTATGCTTTGCTTCCTGCGGGCCCAAGGGAGTCCTCTGCACAGACCCATGGGTAATATTCAGAACTCTAATGCTGCAGCAAATCTTATTCTTCAGTCCATGCATATATCATGTTTTTGAAACTTACAAGTCATGTTTTGAGGCTAAATCAGTGAGTGTGCTTATACCTACTTTTTAAAAAATATGTACTACCTTCCTTAGGAAAAAATATACAATAGGAAAAATTATTAGTATTGGGCAAATTTCTTAACCCCTCCAGGCTTCAGCTGCTTCATTTGTACCAAGATGGCCCACAAATATACAATGCTTTCAATAAATGTTGGTTCTTACTATCATCTAATTGCATTTTGACATTGAAACACATAAACAGAGAGGCTGCCCGCTCATCATCTAAACTACACCCACAACTCATTTCTGACTTCAAGCCTCTGTTCATTCAGTTACCCCCAAACCAAAACCACTCTAGCGCCATCGAGTTAATTTCAACTTACAGCCACTCTATAGAACAGAGCAGAACTGCTTCAGAGAGTTTCCAACTAGTGCCTGGCAGATTCGAACTTCCAACCTTTTAAAACTTGTAACATTTGCACTTAACCACTAATGCCACCAGGCTTTTCTCAGCTACCCCACTGCTTTACACTTCTCCCATATTATTCTTTCTATATGGCATGGGACTCTGCCTGACCCTCACTGCTCTTTCTTCTTGTATTTACTACCTATACCACATATTCTGATTGTTCTTTGCAGTTTAGAGCTGTCACGTGAAGGGATGCTTTCCAGCTGATTCAGACAAACGGTGGCAACCGAAACTACACCTCTGAATTCTGAAACATACCACAAACCAAAGCACCTTTACTATGGTTGCAGGACCTCCTCAGGCCAAGCTAAAGACCCTGCAGCTCTGGGTAGCATTTAGATACTTGCTAACAGTTAACTACATGGTTCTGCCTTTACTTAATATTTAAAATGCCACATGAAGCAAATCAGTGATACTTCAGGGAGGCAAAGACCTCTCTTTACCTGTAATGAAATGCATTTTAAGGTCAGTGGAGCGGTCTTCTGTATACAATTTCTAAGATGTGTCCAACCCATAAAATATTAATGTAAAAAGTTAACTTTAATATCTGTATTTCAATAGAACATAAGTCTGTTTCCCTTCATAGAAGAGATTATCCATTGTATCTGAATTCATTCATGTTCAAATTTTATAATGAAAGTCAGCTGTGGTTCCAGGAAACAGCTGGTGTTTTTGCTTCTCTATTTCCCCCAAGAAAGAGGCAATGCATCCAAGAGTAAAATATCTCAGAATTGCTTAAATTTTCCTTATGTGCAGATGATTAACATACTGCATTTGAATAGTAAGTGTTCAATGTCATGCACAGTATTTATTGAAGAAAATAGTGTATTACTACAATAATATATATTAACGTTACTTAATATAAAGGACATTTTGCTAGATGCTATAAATTTAATAAATGCAGTGTCCTGGGAAACTTTAATAAAACTAAAACAATGATTCTTAACCAAGAGTTTGAGACTACTTGGGGAGCTTTTCAAAATGACAGCAAAAACTACCACCACGACAAAGGTCTGGATTCCATCCCTAAAGACCTGATCCTGATGACTATACTGTGCACCCTCAGTTATGAATCAAGGAAAAGAACTACTCAGTGAAGCAAGATGTAAGTATAAGGTTTTTTTGACACATCTTCCTTTATGAAACATATGAATACATGAGGGCAAAATACACTGATATTAAACGCACCAAGAAAGCCACAGTATTTTAAGGAATACAACTTTGCAGTCTTTTATAAGTTCCTGAAAGGTTATATAAAACTATTCCCTAATTTATAAATTTTATAAATGTGAACATTAAATATCCCATTTATTAAAAGTGAGTTTGCACGATACATAAAATTTTTCCTGCTAACTGCTAAGAAAAGTTCCAGTTCTAAAGACTATTTTAAAAATTTCAGTGATTCATCAATAAGGAAATAATGGTTAGCAACCTGTTTTGATAGCTAGACAATTTTTTACATGGAAAACAGACACCAAAATAAAATTGGCATGTTATATCCTATCAAGACACGTGCAAAAATTATCTTTATTCTCACTGTAAAACTTTAAAGCCTTTTTATGACAGCCCATTTTGTTACTTATTTTATAAGTTCCAAGACTGTCAATTCTAACATTTAACTGAGGAACTTAAAGACTTTTATGCGGTAGAGATCACTTAGAGTAACCTCTCAGACAGATGCTGGTCTTTGAATTGCAGTGTGATAAAACCTGCAAGAGACAGAGCTGTAGAATATGGATTATGTGTCAGAGAAGAAAGTCTCACTGGAGATTGATGCGGCAGGATTCTTTTAACGGAGATCAATAGGACACCGTTAAGCACTCTGTCAAAGGTGAAAAACTTAACAAGACTTGGAAAAACAATGCCGTTGCATGGCGTTCCGGCTGGCACAGGAACGATTAACATGAATTCGGTCCCCTCCTTGAGAAGCTCCGTAATGCAGATTCCATGATTTTCAGCCGATTGGAGCTGAAGGTCAAGTCAGAACTTGAACTTTCAGTGGGACTCTTAGTCCGTCTGAGATACCGCCACTTCTAGCCCTCATCGCCTCCACATCTTTTCTGGGTTTTAGAGCGCTTTTCTCTAGACGGAAACCCCGGAAGCATAGTGATTTAGTGCTACGGCTGCTAAGCAGACAGTCCACAGTTCAAATCCACTCGGTGCTTCCTGGCAACTCTATGGGGCAGTTCTACTCTGTCCTAGAAGGTCACTAGGAGTCAGAATCGATGCCCAGGGGAAAGAAAATGGTGAAGTGCTTAACTACTAATGGGAAGATTGGGAATGCAAACTCACGCAGCGGTGGTGCACAGGAAGAAAGTTTGTGGCAATCTGTTTCGGCAAGTTCACAGCTATGAAAATGCTATGGAGCACCGTTTCACTCTGCAGCACATGGGTTTGCCATGAGTCCGAATCGACTGACAGTAACGGATTTGGTTTCTCCAGGTATTTTGCCACAGATTTAACTGTCAAATAGCATTGATTCTCAAAAGTACCTTTTTACATACCATGACCGAGAAGAGAGAGCCCAGTGGTGCAAATGGCTAAGTGCCTGACTGTTAAGCAACAGGTTGGAGTTTCAGTTAGAACCCACCCAGCCGCTCTGTGGTAGACACACCTGGCAGTCCAGTCCCATAAAGATCACAGCCAGGAAAACCCTATGGGAGTTTGACTCTGTTACACGGGGTCACTATAATTTGGCACAGACTCAACGGCATCCAACAATAATATATACAAATGAATAAAGCAGGACTTGACCACGACTTTCACTTCACTCCAGATGACTTTACCTCAGCTGAAGCAGAAGGCTACAGGTTTGTTTCCCAAGATCTTTTTGCTACAAAACACGTTCAGTCAGATTAGTTGGGCTCATAGTCTTTTAACCCACAGAAGTCACTTCCAATTTCTCTTTGTTTAATAGCACCCCTAAGAGTTAACAGTTCTTCCTTTTCTGCAACCATATGCCTAAACTTTAGCCTAATCATTTTCACTCTCATTTGTTTAAATGACTTCCTAAATCACAATTAAAATAGATTGTTAATGAGCATTTTCCAACCCCCAAGGCTGCAAACACCAAGACTCTGTGAGCTGGGACTCATCCAGCCAGGATGAAGTCAGTTCCTAGAATCTTTGAATTGGTCTGTTAAGAGGTACTTTTGAGAATAAATGCTATTGGGCAGTAAATTTATGGCAAAATACCTGGAGAAACGAAAATCAATCAATTATTGTCAGAGCAACTCACGTTGCTCTTGGTCTCTGCACTGATGCTATAGATCTCAGAAGTAGCCTCGGCTCTGCAAAGCGTACTCCAGGGGCCCCTCACTGGATATAATAAGCTAAGTTATCAGACATCTTTCCTACACAAATTATTTTTCCTTGTAGCACACATCATCTTGAAAAGTCGTTAAGGTTTAGGTTAATTGAATCATGTTGAGAAACTTCCTGCAGCTTTGGAAAGTGGATTCATTCATTTAGTTAATGGGGGTGATTCAGCTGACCTCACGGGAGGCTGTGAAAATATGAGACAACACTTCCCCATATGTCAGTGAAAGTTACTCAGGTCTTACGTTACTGTTTCTCTTAATCCTACTGTGTCATCAACATCTAGAATTCAACACAAACTTCTTATTTTTAAAATAAAAGTTCTATTAATTATTTATAAAATTTACTGTCATGACTACCAACAAATGTGCTGAAACTTTTCAATTAAGTCATCCAATTCTTTAGGTTACTTGAAAAAAGCCTAGCAGACTGGGTAAGAGTGGGGTGGTAGAAATCTAGGAAAAATAAATACCTTTTTGGTCCACTGAAAATGGAATTATTTAAAGTCATAGAACAGAAAGCTAGAGCAGTGACTGAAGAATGTGGAAGAATAGTTCCCAGGGGAGAGCTGCCAGCTGGTTCTTATCTTTACTGAGACAAGAACAGGAGGAAATTAGCTTAAATTTCATTTGGTGTGGAGTAATGGAAGCAAGCTATGAAATCTAATTCCCAGGGCATCTTTTCTTCAAAACATAATAGGGACTGATTGACTACTGTGGCTTTGGTGCAGCCCAACTCTAAGCATGAGAAAATACTAGAAGTTTTAGCCCTCTGTCTCTACAAGGCCTATGAAGGGGAGAGCACAGCTATTATGCAACAGGTGTTTTCATTTGTATTCATTTAAGCTTTATTAGAAAGCGTTTTCCCTTCTCTGCCCCAAGCTCTGAGAGGTTAGTGTCCTCAAGGTCACACGGCTGATGAAAAGTAGACTACCAATTCTAATCCAGTTAGCATACACTCCTACTGTCTCTGAAGCCCGTCCTCAAACACCGTACTAACCTTCTCTGAGATTTAAAAGGTACCTGAAAAGCACAGTAAATCTGGAATATACCGCTTATTGAGTTATGTACTAAATGCCCAACATATAAGCTTACTGGTGGGTTACCTCATTTGATACAAACAACTACCTTTTCAGACACATACTATTATTAACCTTATTTGCAGAGGGAGACCTAAGACTCACAGAGGTTAAAGTGCTTGCCCTGAGCCACATACTGGTCAGTTGTGGAGCCAGGATACGAGCATGTGGGTTGCCCCCACCAACACTGCTTAGGCACTAGACAACATGAACTTTGTAAAGATTTGTGGTTTTATAGTTTAACCTGATGCTAATGCTTTTAAATTTCTACTTATTTGAGTGTCATATTAAGCACTTGTTACAGATATGTAATAGTCATTAAGTAAATAATATCAGCGACAGTCTCAGTGAACTGAATGGGAATTTAAAGATGAAACATTAAGTGGTTCATAGGCCAGAAATAAGAAAGTCCATAAGCCTCTTAGAAATAAAAAATTTAAAAAGCCATCCTATTTTCCATAATAGACCAAGAAGCCATAGATGCGACATTCTGGATTCTCCTGGGGATTCCAGGAGATTTTGGTAAGATCTCGAAAGCAGTGGGGCACCTCAAAATGTATGCTATGAGAGTTCATACATGCTAAGGGGCTAAAAAAGGTATGTCTGACTTCAAAGGAGGAAGCAGGGTCCTAAGCCTTGTCACTGTAGCACACTCATGAACTGTGGGACGCACACTTGTCAGGAACCAAGACAGGGTGCATCCAAAAGCACAGCACAGATTTCACTTCTAGTTTTCATTAAGTCATAAATATTTAGAAGTACAAAGAACACTGGGGTCATCTGCCCAAATCCCTTTATTTTATAGATGAGGAATCTGAGGACCAGGGTGAGGTTAAGTACTTTCTCGAGGGTCAGAAAGCTAATTAGTGACAGAGTTAGCAATCAATCACTACCTTGAAAAGATAGGCTTTCAAAGTGAATTCAATCACCTTCTATGGGCGCGTCACCATTCAGAACACCCACGTAGCTAGAAAATCCCAGATATTTTTGTGAAATGGATGTAACCCAAGACGATCTCAAATGGACTTACAACACTGGGCAGTCTAAGTCAGCAATCTTTCAAATACATGAATTTGAGGCCAGTCATTAATATTAAGGGTAAGACTTCTGAACTATTTCTGGCCAAAGTATAGTTACAGCTGCATTAAATGCCTATTTCCTCTTTTTGATAGTATATAAAAGATATATTACACTTCATATATGCTTAGCTATAAAGGATAAAATTATTATGATATTTGTAGACTTCTATGACAAACTCCCAAAGAAGACGATTAAATGAGGCTTATAATGTTATGGCATAACTTCTTTCAGAAGACCAAGAATTATCCACTTTGTCAGTGACAAAATCCACAGCTGCTGATGGTAATGTACTTGGATTAATAATTTAATAAAAAAATATACTGTTGCAAAGTATTTAAAAAGGATGGAGAGCAGATCTATCTAAAGATATGAAAATGCAAACATTTGAATTTACGAAATTCAGCTAAATCACTGATGTTAAAGGGAAACATCACTGAACAAAAACCAATATTACAGCTCTGGAATAGAAATGCATAAAAACATAATCAGTAAACAATGTCCACCAAATACCTGCTAGCTAGCTATATTTAAGTGACACTGAAGGTGAACTGATGAAAACAGAATGAGAAAGCAAAGTTTAGAATCGTGAAAATACACGCTGAGGAAAAATCACGGTGGGTCTCAAAAAGTTTCATATTAGGGGCGGAGTCAAGATGGCGGACTAAGCCCACGTCTCCTTATATCCCTCTGGAAACCAAGACCTGAACTGACAATCAAACAGAGCCTTCTGAGCATCTAATCAGCCTCAGGACACGGCACAGAGCTGTTAACTGGGACTTCATACCACTCAGAGAAAAACCTCCTCTCTTTCGCTGACTCCCGCTCCTGGCTAGCCCCAGCTCTCACGGACGGAAGGTAAACACACCACTTTGACTTTTTTGTTCCTCTCTCTCGGCTGGCGGGCGGAGCTGGGTCTTCCCTGGCGGCTGGACTCAGACACGCTGCTGGGGGGACAGGCAGGCGAAATTCCCATATTCTGAGGGCCAGGCTCAGGACTCTGTTAATCTAGCCATGTTGAGCCTTTTGTTTTGTAGCTGCCTAAGCAGGGTTTGTGCGAAACTCCACAGTCAGGGTGCGGGACACCATGCTGGTACCGAGATTTTAGCGGGACCTCGTTCTTAGCCTGGGAGCCAGCGCCTGCAAACGGGACAGCGCTTCTCCGACAGAAAAGTAGTGATCTTGCACAGTGCTGCCTACGTTGGGGGCCCTGCAACAGAAGCAGAGGAATCGCTGCCTCTCGGCACCTTTAGCCCCTCTGTCTGCTGCCTGTGTGGAGGACGCCATCTTGGGTACGGTGGCCGCAGCTGAACCTAATTCTTAGCTTGGGAGCCAGAGCCTGCCCACAGGAGAGCGCTTTCCTATTAGAAGAGCAATACTCTACACAGTGTCATCTAAGGCTAGGCCCTGTCAGCAGAGGCCAACAGGGCAGTAGCATTGCTGTATTCTGAACTAGTCTGTTATCATCTGGGGTTGGATACAGTGGTGCTTACTTTGTCAGATGAGAAGAGGGAACTCTACACCTGAAAACCTAACTGACTTGTGAACTGGTCAGATACCTTTGGCTTTACATTTGAAGACAGCCTAGAGAAACATTTGCAATCCGTCCTCTCAGTACCCCTTCCAGCCTCTATATACTCACATGGGACCCAAAAAGCAACAGACAACTGTGGCATACAAGCAATCACTCATGGCTTCAGAAGGCTCCCAAACAAAGCAACCAAGGAGTTTTCCAGATAAAGAAACTTTTATGAAAGCATCAGGAAGTGAATACAAATTGATTATATACAGAGCCCTTCTAGACCTTATACAAAATGCAGCAGAACAAAGTGAAAAATTAAGCAAGTTGTTCGATCTGATGGAACACCAGTACTCTGAAATCCAACAGATCAAGAAGAAAATCAAAGACATAGAAACTTCCATGCAAAGCCAAGAAAACAGAATGGAACAAATGGAAAAAAGAATTTCTGACTTGGAAGACAGAGCTACTGATACCAGCGTCTATGAGCAGAAATCAGAAAAAAGAAACAAGAAAAATGAAGAAACATTAAGAAGCATGTGGGACTCTATTAAGAGGAACAACTTTCGATTAATTGGAGTCCCTGAACAGGGTGAGACATCTGAGAACACAGAGAGTATTGTTGCTGAGCTGCTGAAAGAAAACTTCCCAGAAATCATGAAGGAAGAGAATATAGACATCTAAGATGCATATCGTACGCCACCCAATATAGATCTCAAAAGAAAGACTCCAAGACATATTATAATCAAGCTTAACAAAATGAAACATAAGCAGCAACTCTTAAAGGCAGCAAGACTCAAGACAAAGCTAACATTCAGAGGGAAACCCTGTAGGCTCTCGTCAGATTTCTCAGCAGAAACCATGCTGGCACGCAGACAGTGGCATGACACATTCAAAGTCTTGAAGGAGAAGAACTTCCAACCAAGAATTATACATCCTGTAAAACTGTCTTTCAAATACGAAAATGAAATTAAGACATTCCCAGATAAACAGAAACTCAGGGACTTGATAAAAACCAAACCCAAACTACAAGAAATACTGAAAGAAGTTCTTGGCTTTGGCTTAGAAGAACAAAACCACTAACTTTATATTTTAGAACGACACACTACTCAATACTCATTTAGGGAAGCCTCCAATGTAAATCACAGCTTTGATATGGAAAGAAGCAATCCAGTGATCATCATGAAAACTATGGTGTCATCACAATAAAAAGAAGGATGTACTACAGTCGTTATAGTCCTTCCAGATGGAGAGGAAGATGACAAGACTGGTAGTAATTAAAATTGGGTTTATAAATAGTTTATTAAGGGGGTTCATAGGGGCAGCTGTAAAGCACAACAAAGATGTATCATACCATTTCAAGAAATCTAACACACAAGTCTCAACAACTATAAAACCAGCTCTGAAAAAGGTGAAAAATCAACTCACAAAAAAGAGTGTCTCAGAACAGACTAATAAGAACAAAAGAGAAAACATCAACATAAACATATCACAATGGCAGCAGTGAACACATACCTATCAATAATTACATTCAATGTGAATGGACTGAAGGCTCTAGTAAAGGGACACCGAGTGTCATCTTGGATCAAAAGACACGACCCATCCATATGTTATCTACAAGAAACTCACTTGAGACCTAAAGACAGGAACAAACTGAAAATTAAAGGATGGAAGAATATATATCAAGCTAACAATGAACAAAGAAGAGCAGGGGTGGCAATTCTAATCTCAGACAAAATCAATTTTAATGTCAAATCCACCATAGTGGACAAAGAGGGTCACTGTTTATTGCTGAAAGGTTCAGTACACAAGCAAGACTTAACTATATTAAATATTTATGCACCTAATGCCAGAGCACCTAAATATGTCGAAGAAACACTGACTACGCTCAAAAAAGAGTTAGATGACTCCACAATAATAGTGGGAGACTTTAACACTCCACTCTCATTACTAGACAGATCATCCAGAAAAAAGCTCAGTAAAGATACAGAAGACCTCATTGACACAATTAACCAACTACACCTCACTGATATATACAGAACTTTCCACCCATCAGCAGACAACTACACCTTCTTCTCCAGTGCACATGGAACATTCTCCAGAATTGACCACGTGATAGGCCATAATGCAATGCTCAACAAAATCCATACCATTGAATTACTGCAAAGCATCTTCTCAGATCATAAAGCCATCAAAGTTGAAATCAATAGCAGAAAAAACATAGATAGAAACTGGAACTCTTGAAAACTGAACAACATCTTGCTCAAAAAAACATGGGTTATAGAGGAAGTCAAGGATGAATTAAAGAAATTCACGGATTCCAACGAGAACGAAAACACTTCCTAGCAGAACCTATGGGATACAGCCAAAGCAGTGCTCAGAGGTCTGTTTATCTCCATAAATGCACACATCTGGAAGGAAGAAAGAAACCAAATCAAGGAACTAACTCTACAGCTTGAACAAGTAGAAAGAGAACAACAGAGGAACCCCTCAGGCACCAGAAGAAAGGAGATCATAAAGATTAGAGCAGAGCTAAATGAATTAGAAAATAGAAACACAATTGAAAAAATTGAAAAGACCAAAAGCTGGTTTTTTGAAAAGATCAACAAAATTGATAAACCACCGGCTAAACTTACTAAGGAAAAGCAGGAAGGGAAACAAATAACCCAAATTAGAAATGAGAGGGGAGTTGTCACCACAGATGCAACAGAAATCAAAAATATCGTAACAGAATACTATGAAAGACTGTACTCTAACAAATTTGAAAACCTAGGGGAAATGGACCAATTCCTTGACTCATACCACCTACCCAAATTATCATAACATGAGGCAGAACACCTTAATAAACCCATCACAAAGGAAGAGATTGAAAAGGCCATCAAAACACTGCCAACCAAAAAAAGTCCAGGCCCAGATGGCTTCAAGGCAGAATTCTACCAAGCATTTAGAGAAGAGTTATCCACAATACTACTGAGACTATTTCACAGTATATAAAGGGATGGAGTACTCCCAAACTCATTCTATGAAGCCAGCATAACCCTGATACCTAAGCCAGGGAAAGATCCAACAAACGGAGAACTACAGACCGATATCACTCATGAACCTACATGCAAAAATCTTCAACAAAATTCTTGCCAACAGAATACAACAACATATCAAGAAAATAATGCATCATGACCAAGTGGGATTCATACCAGGGATGCAAGGCTGGTTCAACATCAGGAAAACAATGTGATAAACCACATAAATAACACAAAAGACAAGGATCACCTGATTTTGTCCATTGATGCCGAAAAGGCATTTGATAAAGTCCAACACCCATTCATGCTAAAAACTCTTAGCAAAATGGGCATAGACGGCAAATTCCTCAACACAATAAGGGCCATTTATACAAAGCCAGTTGCCCACATTATCCTGAATGGAGAGAGACTGAAAGACTTTCCCTTGAGATCAGGAACTAGACAAGGATGCCCACTTTCACCTCTCCTATTCAACATTGTGCTAGAAGTTCTACCAGAGCAATTAGACAAGACGAAGAAATAAAGGGCATCTGCATTGGCAAAGAGGAAGTTAAAATCTCCCTGTTCGCAGATGATATGATTGTATACGCAGAGAACCACAAGGAATCTATAAGTAAGCTACTCAAACTGATAGAAGAGTTCAGCAAAGTCTCAGGATACAAGATAAACATAAGTAAATCAGTACGATTCCTTTATACCAACAACGAGACTGTTAAGGAGGAAATTATCAAATCAATACCATGTATGATAGCCCCTAAGAAGATAAAGTACCTAGGAATTAATCTAACCAGAGAAACAACAGACTTTTACAAAGAGCACTACAAGCCCTTACTACAAGAAACTAAAAGAGACTTAGATAAATGGAAAAACCTACCCTGCTCAGGGATAGGAAGACCTAACATTGTGAAAATGTCTATTTCACCCAAAGCAATTTATTTATATAATGCAATCCCAATACAAGTTCCAGCATCATTTTTTAATAAGATGGAGAAACAAATCACCAATTTTGTTTGGAAAGGGAAGAAGCCCTGGATAAGTAAGGTACTACTAAAGAAGAAGAGCACACTGGGAGGCCTCTCATTACCCGACCTTAGAACATACTACACTGCCACAGTGGTCAAAACAGCCTGGTACTGGTACAAGAACAGACAGATCGATCAATGGAACAGAATTGAGACCCCAGAGATGACACCATCTTCCTATGAACAGTTGATATTCGACAAAGGCCCTAAGACATTAAACTGGGGTAAAAACAGTATCTTCAACAAATGGTGCTGGCAAAATTGGTTATCCATCTGCAATAAACTGAATCAAGATCCATATCTTACACCTTATACAAAAACCAACTCCAACTGGATAAAAGACCTAAATATCAAACCTAAAACGATAAAGCTCATCCAAGAAAAGGTAGGAACAACAATGCAAGTTTTAATACACAATGAGGACAGACTCCAAAACGTGTCAAAGAAACCTCAATCAACAGAAGAGAAAGTAGATAAATGGGAACTATTAAGAATCAAACACTGTTGCTCATCCAAAGACTTGATTAATAGAATTAAAAGAACACCCACAGAATGGGAAAAAATATTAGGCAACTCTATGTCAGACTGACGCCTGATCTCCATAATCTATAAGATACTACAAAATATCAATAAGAAGAAGATAAACCATCGAATTAAGCAATGGCAAAGGAGATGGACAGACACTTCACTGAAGAGGAGATCCAGGCAGCCAAAAAACGCATGCAGACATGTTCACGATCTTTAGTTATTAAAGAAATTCAAATCAAGACGACAATGAGATACCATCTCACCCCCACAAGATTGGCCATGATCCAGAAAACACAAAACAACAAATGCTGGAGAGGCTGTGGAGAAAGTGGAACCCTCCTACACTGTTGGTGGGGTTGCAAAATGGTCCAGCCTCTTTGAAAGGCAATCTGGCGCTTCCTTAAAAAAATGGATATCGATATACCATTTGACCCAGTAATTCCACTACTTGGAATATATCCTACAGATTCAAAGCCTTTCACACCAACGGACACATGCACCAGAATGTTTATCACAGCACAGTCCACGATAGCAAAAAGATGCAATCAACCCAGATGCCCAACAATAGAAGAATGGATAGGTGAACTATGGTACATATACTCAATGGAGCACTATGCAATGATAAAGAATAAAGATGATTCCAGGAAACATCTCCTAACCTAGTTTCAACTGGAAGACATTATGTTGAGTGAAAGTAGTCAGCAACAAAGGGACAAATACTGTATGAGACCTCTATGATAAGACCTCAAAAACAGACTTGTGTATAGAAGAAAAGACTCTTTGACAGCTGCAAGGGAGGGGGGGAGGGTTTAGTTTAGATAGTTACTAGAAATCTAGTTGGGAGAAAGCGGTGATAGCACACATTAGAAACAAGAGCAACATTAAGTGGACTTCAACATAACTTGAGTACTCCTTCCATCTTGACTCAGTACTGCAAGGATAGAGTAGCTGGGCAGGGGGCGGGGGACCATGCTCTTAGGCGAATTCCAGGCCAATTGGCACAACTAGCGTTTTGCTAAGAGAGCTCTCTGCACCCCACATTGGTGAGTGGCATCTGCGGTCTTAAAAGCTGCCAAGCTGCCATCCGAGGATACAGCAAATGGTCCCAACTCAGCAGGAACGGATGCTCACTGAGGACCAAAATGACATGCGGTAAAGACAACCGAGAAGACAGAGAGACCCACAAGAGTGGGTGCTTACATCGACTTTGGACCAGTAGAACTGGATGGTGCCCGGCCACCACCAGTGATAGCCACGATGGAGCTCACAGAGAGGAGTCTCACTGGCAACACAAGAATAAAAAGGGGTGCATCATGAGATCTCCACTAAAAGACCTCAATTGATGGTCCAGCGGTTTTGGGGTTCCTCTGAGAGCATGGCCCCCGGCCCTGATGCTGCCCTTTCCCAAAAATTATCACAAAGGTCCACTCTTTGGACAGGAATGGATTGGACTTGGCAATGCAGAGTGACCATATATTGGAAACACTTTGTGGTTCTATACATCTACAGGATATCATCTTGCTGACCTCTGGCTGGAGGAGGTTGTTGGGAGGGTGAGACATGTATGGAGCAGAGAGGAATAGTGTGTGAAATAGTGTGCGGTCACCGGACAGGGAGAGCAGTGGAAGCTGCATATAGGTGAGCATGTAAATTTATATGTGAATGTACATTTTCACTCAGTTATGTTAAATAAAAATAAATAAATAAATAAAAGTTTCATATTAATTACAGTAAGTTCTTGAAACATCTTTTCAGGGGAAAAAAGGAAGGAAATACACTGACAAAGAAAAGGAAAGTCTAACAGTTTTAAAATCATGTACTCTGACAAACAGAGAGAACGCTCCAATGCCCATAGCTTATTAAATTTAACCTGGAGGGCTCACACATTTTCAGGAATGGAAACCCTCTATCATACTTGATGTTTCAGAAATGCATTAATGCTGAAGTTCACATCTGAGGGTGTCAGTTTATTTTAAAAAGAGAAATTAGGCTGTTATGCTGAATATTTATCTCAATTGTATATAAAGTTAAATATTCATGCTATTTAACGATCACAGTAAAACAGGTTACTGGATGACTGTTTCATGGCTATACAATACTCTAGCTTTAAAGACACGTCATGGCTATTCAGTGCCAATTATTCCTAGATTTTCTTGTTCTACAAAATACTGCCCACAGAAAATAGTTCAGATTTATGACTGCCACCAATAAAAGGGTAGTATCTAATTGTACAGCAAGAAAAATGTTTGGTCCGATAGCAAGAAATAAAGCCTAGCACCTCTCTCATGCATCTACTGATGAAGAAAGGAATGACAAGTGTTGTGTTTACTCCAACTTCATAGTCTCCAAAACAGAAAGAAATGACTGAGAACCTAGATGTCATCTGAAACTCTGATACATCTCAGTAATTCAGAAACCTAACAAGATCAACAGATTAGTAACTGTGTACTGCTAGGGACCCTGTACATAATTTTATTTCATTACTTTATTAAATAAACTGATATGCCAAGCACTGTTCTAAATGCAAATACTAACTTACGTAATTCTCATAACAGCATAACAATTCCATTAGGTAAGTACTATTATTATGCGCATTTTCCAGATGAGGAAACCAAGACACAGAGGAAGTAAATAACTTGCCCAAATAACCCTCTCTTAAAACAGCAATGGTTAACCTTTTTGGACTGTGCTCCTTCCTGTTCTGGGCCTCCTCATTAAATGGTAGTTTTCAACGAGAAGCCAGACAGTAATCCATTGACAATAAATGGCCTCATAATTAAATTAACACTTAAAAAGTGTTTCTGTGTATTGGACACTGTGTTAAGTGTTAATAAAATCTCCTATATAGTTCTCTGTCTAAATAATTCCATCAGGTATCACCCCATTTAAACCGGAAAACTGAGTTTTGCATGGTTAATTCCTTTCCCACGGTTACACTACTAATACACAGAAAGAAAGAAGTCAAAAAAGTCCAGCCACCAGCCTGAAGAGCTCACCTGCCAGACTGCAGCAAGGCTTACAGCCTCCACGCACTAAGAAGACAGTACTTTATTAAGGGGTGAAGACTAAGGAACAATGACTCTGCCTGGCGATTCTTCTTTTTATTCTTCTCTTTTAACATAATAGGTCTCAATAACTATTAAAACGAATTAGATATATTGTGTTTAAATGGATGAATCAGATGTTTTTCTGTCCTTAAATAATACTCTTTATCTATAAAAATTTCCTGACAATAAAAGCCCCTCTAAAGAAGGAGTGCATTATAGCCATTGGTAACTGAAGCTTCAAGCAGAGGAGAGCACATCACTACTATCTGCTGTGATAATGATATGCCTCTTGATTCAAGAGAGCAGAAAAACCACCTTCTCTAAAAAAGTCTACATTTAGAGTAACCCAAACTAAACCAAATCCACTGCTGTTGAGTCGATTCCAACTTATAGTTACTCTATAGACCACAGCAGAACTTCCCTCTAGGGTTTCCAAGGAGCGCCTGGTGACTTTGAACTGCCGACCTTTGGGTAACCAGCCATAGCTCTTAGCCACTATGCAACCAGGGTAGAGTCACCACATAATTTAGCTGCACAGTAGGTCTCAAGTGCGAGAAGAGAGATTATTTCATATCAGAAGTATGGTTTAATAAAAATTATCAACAATTTTCTTTTCTACAATCTCCCTATCTGCTGTGCTCTGTAAATGCATTTTAGACATTTTTTGCAAGAATCATAGTACAAATCACAAACTAGAATCATGAATGAATAGGAATTACCAGTATTTCTCACTATAATTGTGAGTATCCTGCAGATAAATTATTTAGTTTTGTTATTTGGTAACTTGGTAATTTTAGAAATCACTCAGCCTTTTTATTTCATTATTTTACAAGTAAACAATTTATCATTATGTCATCATAATTTAAACTACAAATTTGGTTAATATTTTGAATACAATATTTTCAAATACACTCATGATCATACTAAATCACTATAACTACAAAATGTGTAGAGGGCAGTACTATCAATATCTAAGCTGAAAATATAAACTATTTTTTTTTGCATTTGAGTCAAGACAAGAAATTGATTTCTCAAAATACTACTGAAATTAGTATGTTGTTAAAAGACACCATGAGTGACCAACTGTATACACATTATAAAAGCAATGTTCTCTCTCCTGAGAAGCACTTTTTGGGTGTCAGAGAAGTGAGGTTTTTTGATACAGTATTTTGTGGGACATAAAATAAAGGGCAAGGAGGAGCACTTATTTGGATGGCTTTTCAAAACACAGGAGTAGTCTCTGAGTCTGTAAATAGAGGATATGTTTTTCTTAAATTATTAGAAACCATCTCTGCTAAGAAAAGGAAAAATGGAAACTGGATCATTTCTTAAGACAAACACTAGACATATGAATTCTACTTTAAAAATGTATTAAATATTACTGCAACCTGATATATACTGCAAATTAAAACTGCTTTTGAAAGAATGTCTCAAAAAAATTTATGCAACAAATATTTTCAATTTATTTTCCCTGTCGAATTTTTTTTCGTTTGGTTTGGTTTAGATTTTTTGTTTATTTTTTTACATATTATCCTATTTGAGTTCATTTTCAAGAAACTATAAGGAAAATGTTTTATAATACTTAACGAACTCTAAAGTGCCTTAGGACTCAATAAAAAGCTCAGGAACCTACCCCTAAGTGATCATCTTAAGTCATAGAGTTTTTGAATTCTAGCCACTAATTCTTTGCCCCTACCAACAACAAATGTTTGAATAAGCCTACCGCTCTGACCTATGAACTGGAATTAACTCAACAGCAATGGACTTGGTCTGGTCTCTGACCTGCTGTCCCTCAAAATCCCTCTTGCTCAGGATAAAGATCTTCAGTCATTTAACAGACCTCCAAATACTGCAAAAAATGTTCAGAATGTTTCAAGTCAACTCTATCAACAGATCCCTCTTAATATATACATACCTACTGAAGACAGACCTGAGATTCCAAAAGTGCTTACTTCTAAGCACATCTGCCTGTAATAGATGCCCACTGATCTGAGTATCACAATGAGATGCTGTGGTACGAAAGTTAGCACAGAATTCTTTAAAAAGGTACCAAGAAAATAACCCACATAGAGGGCCAGAGCATGTACTCCCACTCTTACTGTAAAGAGGCAATTATTATGTCCTTCAATTCAATTATTAACAAAAAAAAATGCCTTCATGTAAGTGGCTAAGGACTTTAAATCCTATTAATTAATGTTTGCTGAAAAACAAATAAAGGAAATAGTTTGTGGAACATTTATTTTCATTTCTGACTCTGCAATTTTACATGTCTCTTAAACCAGATTCCAATTAAATTTATTGCAAACACCACACACTAGAACATGCTATAAATAGACCAGTCTCTTTTCTGAAACAGACTGCTTGTTGGTATGAGAGAAGAACCTAGGTACCATATGAAGTGTAGACTACAAACTGCAATTTCCCCTTCACAGGCACAAAGTAGAAAATAACTTAGTGCACAGAGGTGAATGACTCATACCCTGTCACAGTCATGGTGAGTCTTCTGACGGCAAAAATATCCTACCAACACTTAGGACGACAGCTAATTCAGTAGCCCCTTTCACCTCTACACAGTTATGAATCACTCTGTAAACAAAAGGCAGGTCTGTGCAACTGCGCAAATAGACTAGAAATTTAAAATGCGAACCCTTTACAGAATGTGCTCACTCAGTATTTGCACCTTTGCTAAAATGTGTTGGAGTTGGTTGGAAAAGTATGGTGACTGCCCACCTTTTACTGATGAAGAAACCAAGGCCTGCATGTACCGGAGAACTTAACAGGAGAGCACATACTTCACGAAACAGCAGACCTGCGATTCGAACCTACACACGTCCCTCTAGACTTCAGAGTCTAGAGCTTTACTCTGTGTCACACCCATACCGCTACGTTACCCAGTGTGGGAGCTAACAAGAAGGAGGCATTGTCCGGCCTGGTTTTTCAAACTGTCTGAATGTTTACAGGATGTTTACATTATCTAATTTTATTTTATTCTTTCTTTTATCTTGGCCATGTCTCCCCCCAGTCTCACTGTTAAGTTCTTTGGAAGTACAGAGCATATATCTTCAACCACTGTGGAACTGCCAAAAATTGCCAGCACAGAGCCAAGGACCTGTAACTTTTCCAAAATACTTGTTTCATTGACTAACTGAATGGAAAATTGTTGGGGAGGGGCCTCTGGAGATGGGACAGGCTTGTGCCCCACAAGCACACTGTGCTTACTTATTACCCAATTCTGTACTTTTTAAGTCTACGGAATTCCACTGACTTTGTTTACAATTTTCAAAACAACACAATAATAATTTTTATAACAATATCCAATATTTTCTATCAAGCAGATAGTCTCTTGGTGGGGAATTTAACCTTCGCTGGTGTAACTTAAAAACCAAACCTACTGCCATCCAGTCAATTCTGACTCATAGTGACCCCTACAGGACAGAGTAGAAATGGCCCGTAGTTTCCAGAGAGCACCTGGCAGATCTGAACTGCCAACCTTTTGGTGTGCAGGCACAGCACTCAACCACTACACCACCAGGGTTTCCAGCTTAGTAAGATGTAAATATAATTTTTATGCAAATAACACCTACCTTCAGATCTGTTTGCCAACCACCTACAAAAATATTTCACAGAGTGGAAGGGAATAGGTGGCAAACCAATACAGAAGCTGCACATTATTTGCGTAACAGTACGATATATTATTTTAAAATGTTCCGGCAGTAACAACTGTTAGAATATTTCCCAAAGAAATAATCAAAGGTATTCATGTGCATTCCAAAATTTTTACCTTTGATATGTAAAATAGGAGATAAAAACTAAGTCCACGGACTGTTACGACAACGCGTGGGTCAGCCAAGTTACTTTGTTTTCCGAATTAACTTTCACATAAATGGAAATTACTATTATTATTGTTTTTCAGTTTCCACTTTAAGGGCACAATCTTCCTCCATTCACACAGACCAGGTCCAGCCTCTGAGCAAGTGACAAACCTTTATCACGTGACGCTTTCCTGGGAACACTGGAATCTTGAACATCTGGCACCAATACGTTGTACCTTTGTTTGGGACAGGAACCTGTCTTCATAAAAGGGAAAAGGGACACAAGATCACATTCTTCTGTAAGGTTACTCAACATGATACTTTCAATAAAAACTCTCTTGTACACATGCAAAAAATCCCATCTGTGTCATCATAAAGAATGACTGGTCAGTAACTAGCAATGATCATTTCCAGTGAGCAGGGAGGAATGAAACAACTTACGTCTTGATTTACCAGCTCAAAGTATAGTAAATTTGTAGACAACACACTGGTTTTCCCAGGATTCAACAACCGCAGACTCCTGGTCCCTCGGTTGGAGTCGTGGTACTTGGGGCCAGCTTCTCCGGCATCTTCAGGGTGGTAAGCCCAGATCACTCTCACAGTGCTGTTCTGGTGATCAGACAAGCACACAATTAGGTCTCATGAGACCACTTCCCTTATCACTGAGCTGAGTTCAAAAAACTTTATTTAAAGCAGAATATGAAGGTTAAAAATAAAAAAGACAGAATAATACCATTTGGAATTCTCAATATAGTCTCCAACATTAATTGTGCAAATTTGATTAAATCACTCAAGATCTAAATGGAAGAGTTACTTTTTCAGAAGAAATTGTCTGTCTCAGCACACAAGGTTATGTGTTCCAAAATAAAGTGCACTTGACTTAGGTGCTATGCTTTAATGACCATGACAGTAGATTAGTGTCATGCTAAAATTCCAGACAGCTAGTAGTTGCCAAGCAAACATTCTTACTATGGTGCAGGAATTCTGAAAAACTGAAACCTGTTTTAATGTCATGGAATATTTTAGGGAGAGTAAATAAATAAAATTAAAATGAAAACTACTCTGGAGGTCAGTTCTACCCTGGCCTCTAGGGTCGCCATGAGTCGGATCTGACTCGACGGCACTTGGCTTGGCTACCTTTCAGGTAAAGACTTTCACTTGCACAATCCATGTTTCCCATGCACCAAATCAATGATATGTACACATTCATTGAAAGTCAAATATAGAGGAGTTTCTGATTCTGGGTTTGCTGTTACACAACAGTCTACCTATAACCATTTTATAAATCCTACAAATTTCCAAGGGGCCGGTGTACTCCAACTAGGGTAGGTATTGTCAGGTAAAATCAGTTTCCTTTGAACAGAGGCTGCCCAAAGGATTGGGCAGAAGGATTTGCTGGGGTATAAAGAAACTGCTCAGCCCTCCCACACACAAAGGTTTTTTTCCCAAACATGTAGTAAGAACTTTGGGGGTGGGAGGGGGTGGCAGAAATAAGGCAAAACCTATTATTTTGCTATATTTTTTAAATAAATCAAAGGACTGTACTTATTATTCCAATTAAAAGATAGCTGCATTTTATATTACACCAAAAGTGGTTCATGTCTTTGCATGTCTTTGTCTTTTCTTCCTCTTTTATTCTTTATGATGAATGTTAAACACAACAGCTTCCAGTTTATATTCCCTCTTCTGCAGCTTTAATTTGTGAAATAAAAAAGTAACAATGGTGTATACAAAAATGAAATTAATCCAAGCAATTTGTGAAACTCCCAAAATACCACGTGAATTACACAGACTCTAAATATTAATTTGCCTATGCAAAAAAAATACTCATTTTTCAGTGAAGTTTGAAAATAAAAAAAAAAATGTATAATACCTTGACAAGCAATTTTAATCAGCCATAATTTTAGAAATTTACAAAAAGGAATCAGGTATAAATCGGATGAATTATATCCCAACGTTCTGTATCAGAATTCTCCCTTGTATACTACATTTCCTCCAATCTTTACTCACTATTTTCAGACTTTATAAAGTATAAATTAAAAACATTTTCTAGGCAAAGTACACTAGCTTTAAAGAGCTCTTCAAAATTTTAGATTCACAAAAAAGTTGTCCTTACTGAAACTGTAGTCATGTTTTGTTTGGCTTATAATGAGCTTTCAAAAGTATGCCCAAAAAAGATTCTATGTGATTTTGCTTGTCAGGGATTATTATTAAACACTTGTTCCTTTCATTCTATAAAGTGCATCACAAATGTCACCATACAATTTATTCACGTGTGCATTCAGTCACAGGCTCCTTACCGTTACACTCATGTCATTTACATCACACGTGTGCAATTCTCTGGTAAATTCAATTACTGTGTGTGTACTGTTCTCCATGGCATACTCTAGATGGTAATCTTGCTGATTGTCTTTTTTCAATTCTCTATTTGTATCTGTAAAATAATCCTGTGAAAAGCATAAAAAAAAAAATCAAGATACCTTAAATTCAGAATTTAAAAAAAATTACAGTAAGAATATTTACACCATTTCTTAAAAGGGTTCTAGATTTCCTTGTTACACAATTTTGTATCTGTAGTCATTTTATAAATACTGGGAACTTCCAAGGGGCTGGAGTATTTCTAGTAAGGAATCAGTTCTGGAGAAAACTGGTCTGTTATCTGGATTTCTGTCCCTTTGGGAAAAGGAAGCACTTAAGTCATCTAGTGCTGCTCTAACAGAAATACTACAGGTAGATGGTCTTAACAAAGAGAAATGTATTTTCTCACAGAAAGATAGGCTAAAATCCAAATTTAGGGTATCAGCTCCAGGGAAAGGCTTTCCTTATTACATCTGGAGGAAGGTCCTTGTCATCCATCTTCCCCTGGAAGCAGCTTCTGAGGTACAGGGACCCAGGGTCCAAAGGATGCACTCTACTGCAAGCACTGCTTTCTTGGTTGTGTGACATCCTCAAACCTCTCTGCTTGATTTCCTTTCCTTTATATTCCCAAAAGATTGCATCAAAACACAACCGAGTCTAGAAAACCCTCACCAATACAACCACTGCCCAGCCTCCCTCATTAACACCACAGAGGCAGAGTTCACAGCTCACAGATACATCACCCAATACCAGGAATTATGGGCTAGCCAAAAGGCTACACACATTTTGGAGAGGACACACAATTCAGCCCACGACAGGGTTCAGGGCAGATTCAGCATCAGAGAACATCAGAGACAGAATGAACAAACCTTCAAGATCATGGAGTGCTTTTTTCCTTCATTATACAAACGTGAGGAGGAACTTCAGCATGGCTAAATGCCTAGTCTGAACCAGCCTGAACCAGCCCCCCAGGCCTACAATCTTTCCACTGTTACACTTGAGAGGGAATTTCCCTTCACCACTCATAAAAGCAAAGAGACCCAACCTGTAGTCACAGGCTGTTTTATTATAACCTATGGCACAAGCTTACGAAAATCAAATGCAATGGAAAAAATATGAAAAGAAATAAAACTGGTTGAATTACAAGATAATTGGAAACCCTAAGGTAGCTGCATTTTGGGATCTGCCACAATCCTCATGCTAAACTCATTCAGTGACATACACAGCACATCTTGGGGGACTGCAGAGGACAGTAGACAGCATATGGGCTTTGACCTCCAGCTCTGTCCCTCAAGAATCCAGAAAAACTGTTGAAGTCAACATCTGTGAGATTTAGTTTTCACATGAGTAAAATGGGGATAATGTATGCCATTTTGTAGATGTGAAAGATAAATACAAACTCATACAATGGGGAAAACTGTTTGCCATGGTGTCAAGGATTGAATTGTGTTCTCCAAAAACGTGTGTGGTTTTAGCTGGGCCATGATTCCCGGTATTATGTGATATACCTTTATACTATAAATCCTGCCCCTATGATTGAGGAAGAACGGGTGTCAGTTGGGTTAGTGGGGCAGGACTCAAAGCTTAAGACTGTTTTCATCCTTGAGGCAGTCTCTTGTGATGTAAAGGAAAGGGGACAAGGGAGATTTGGGGACCTCATTCTATCCAAGAAAGAAAGAAGTACTGCACTCAAGAGCTGAGCACATCGTTTCGAAAAGACCAAGGTCCCTGCACCTCAGAAACTTCCAATCCAGCAGAAGACTGACAACAGGGACCTTCTTCCAAAGCCAGCAGAGAAAGCCTTACGCTGGAGCTGACACCCTGCATTTCAACTTTTAGCTTACTAGACTGTGACAAATTTTCTCTTTTTAAAGCCATCCACTTGTGGTATCTTTGTTACGGCAGCACTAATGACTAAGACACACAGTTAGTGCTTATTCAAGTTAATTTTCTTTCCCAAAATACTTCCCAATGCTTTTTACTGTAAGTTCACAGTTGGAAAAATCATGTGGTCAGTTTACCTCATTTACAGAAAACACAAAATTTGCCTTTATTATTCTGGTTTTTCAGTACACAATATTTTATTTTGAAAAATTACCTGGAGTTAATTTGGAATACACATGCTAAAACATAATTATAATTAATTTTACTACCATTAAATATGCATTTGAATAAATGATTGTGATGTGTGCTAGAGAAAATACAAAAGGAAAAACTGTCTGTAACAGTCATACTCAAACGGTTGACATCTCACATTTTTATTCCTATAAAGGTGTTTATCAGGTGGATGTAAATTTGACATCCAGGATACCAGATCCAGATGCTCTTCAATTTGTCAAAAACTTACAATGTCGACACTACAGAATCTAACTTACCTTTTTTCAACTACAGCTTACTGTACAAGTCCTGTTCTATGCATAGTACACGTATTATTTAGTTTTCACATCAAGTCTAAGAGATGAAACTGTTTCCCCATTTTATAACCTTGAGTATATCCCACCTGGATTTGGAGAACATCTCAAGATCATATTTGATGTAACAAACACTAATGACCAAATACCAGACAAGTTGTGGAATGACATCAGGACATCATATATGAAGAAAGCAAGAGGTCATCAAAAAAGACTGAAAAGGAAGAAAACAACAAACTGGATGTCAGCAGACTCTGAAATTTGCTCTTGAACATCAAGTAGCTAAGGCAAAAGGAAGAAACTATGATGTAAAAATAATTGAACAGAAAATTTCAAAACACAGCTTGAGAAGACAAAATAAAGTATTATAATGACATATGCAAAGAACTGGACAGAGAGAACCAAAAGGGCAAAATATGCTTGGCATTTCTCAAGCTGAAAGAACTGAAGAAAAACTTCAAGCACTGTAGTGAAGGATTCTGGGAGGGGAACATTTAAATAATGCAGGAAGTATCAAAACAAGGCTACACAGAATCATTATACCAAAAAGGATTTGTCAACATTCAAACATTTCAAGAGGCAGCATATGATTAAGAACCAGTGGTACTGAAGGAAGAAGTTTGAGCTGGAATGGAGGCACTGGAGAAAACTAAGGCTTTACAAGCTGATGGAATTTCAAGTGAGATGTTTCAACAATCTGACACAGCCCTGGAAGCAGCCATTCATCTGTTCCAAAATATTGGAAGACAGCTACTCAGCCAACCACACCCATATTTATGTCTCCTCCCAAGAAAGGTAATCCAACTGAATGTGGAAATTATCAAACAATACCATTAGCATCACATGCAAATAAAACTGTGCTAAAGATCATTCCAAAGTAGCTCCAGCAGTATATCAACAAGGAAATGCCAAACTCTCAGGCCAGATTCAGAAGAGAACATGAAATAAGGGATATCATTGCTGACGTCAGATGGACCCTGTCTGAAAGCAGAGAATACCAGAAGGATGCTTACCTGTGCTTTACTAAGTAAATTCACTGGGGGCCAGATCAGGTGAGCACGGCGGGTATTCTAATACAATTATTTGCTCACTGATTAAAACCTCCTTCATAGACAACTGTTCAATTAAGTTGGTGAACTCACCACCTTGCCATGGTGTGCAATGGCCATTTCAGAAAGAGTTCCAAAACTGCTTCGAAAGGTAGACTAGGTACTCTCATCAGTGCATACCTTCCCAAGGGGAGCAGTTGGAAGGTGACCATGAGATATTCAGCAATGAAGTATGTAGCACTTAGAACAATTAAATTCAGGGACTTAATTGACAGACCTCATTAATATAATAACAAAATCTTATTTTCAAATAGAATTGCATTCATAAGTACAAAAATCCAGCCAATCCCACTACCACCAAGTTGATTTGAACTCCTAGTGATCCTACAGGACAGAGAAGAACTGCCCCATAGCATTTCCAAGGAGCGCCTGGTGGATTTGAACTTCTGATCTTTAGTTTAGCAGCCATATCCCTTAACCACCATGTCCCCAGGGTTTCTGCCCATAAGTATAGTGGTTAGGATTCCAACACATATGTAGAGAGGACACAATTCAATCCTTAACTGTCACTGTCATCCTTTAGTAAAACACTGGCAGATGAAACCAACACAGTGAACTACTGGTCAAGCCAGAGTTTGAGGAGTCACAAAAGTCATCTAGCAATTTACATTCACTAAGCCATATGGTGGAAAGCCTAATGGCATAGTAGTTACGAGCTATGGCTTCTAACCAAAAAGTCACCAATCCAATTCCATCACGTGCTTTTTTGGAAATGTTATGGGACTGTTTGACTCTGTCCTATAGTATCACTATGAGTTGGAATTGAGTCAATTGCAATTGGTTAAGCCATACTGTACGGTATGAAATACTGAAGGTCTGTTTTATCATATCTGATTTTCTCCTTCAGAATTAGAACCTACATGGAAGCTCCACTGACACATCCAAAGGTTTTGAGAGACTGAATTGCTGGGCTGAGGGCTGTGGAGACCACAGTCTCCGGGAACACCTAGCTCAACTGGCATAACACAGTTACAGAGGAAATGTTTACCGTCTACATTGTTGAGGAGCATCCGGGGTCTCGAGCAGCCACCTTGGATACCCCACTGGTCTCATCCCTTTGGGGATCAAGGAAGAATGAAGAAAACCAACCACACAACGGAAAGATCAGTCCAAAGGACTAATGGATCACATCCACAACACCCTCCACCAGACTGAATCCAGTACAACTAGATGGTGCCTGGCAGCCATCACTGACCGCTGTGCCAGGGATAACAAAGAATCCCAGACTCAGATGGAGAAAGAGCAGAACAAAATTCTTACTCAAAAAAAAAAAAAAAAAAAAAATCAGACTTACTGGTCAGGTAGAGATGCCAAACCCCTGAGAGTAGGAGCCCCAGACACCTTTATAGCTTAGTAATGAAGTCACTCTTGAGTTTCAGCCTTCAACTAAAGATCGTGGAGCCCATAAAACAACATGGTACTAAGGGGGCACACCAGCGCAGGGGCAAGGACCAGAAGACAGAGGGGCGGGAAAGCTGGTAATAGGGAATCCAAGGTTGAGAAGAGTGTCTACCTGTTATGGGGATATTAACCAATGTCATAAAACAATGTGTACTAAATGTTCAGTGAGAGAATAGTTCTTTCTGTAAACTTTCATCTAAGATATAATTAAAACAAAACAAAACAAAAGAAGCTAATGGCTTCCCCACTGCTACCTTTGTTTCCCATTTAGCAACATAACAAGATGCAGCTCTACTGTACAAACATGGCTAAGGCCATTCCACTCAGGCTATTGTACTAAAGGGCTCCGTGTTCCAAGACTATCTAAATGAAAAATAGGAACATTGACCACTGAACAGCCTCACTGTCATGTCTGATGTCACAGTCACTATAAAAAGTCAATTGTATGGTACATATGTTAAATATACAGTATAAATATAAGCATTCTGATAAATAAAAGTAGGCTCCAATTAAAAATCATTAAAAACAGACTTTGAAGCAGTAAGAGAATTCGGGAGGACTCAGAAGCATGATTCTGCAGAGATTTCATAGGAATTAAAGGATAAAAAGATATAAATGTTTATAAAATGTTATAAATATAAAAGCTGATATTCAGAAATCATTATTCTTTGCAGCCATTTAGTTTCATGTTTTGTGAAGTGAAATGTTATACTCTATAAATGCCGTGTATGTGAAACCTCAATCATGTTATAACTCAAGTATCTGTTTTAAGACCAGCTTTAACTGTTGCTGAGGTATAAATTTCTTGTTTTATTGCCTGTTATTATACTGATCATATATTTAACTTCTTTATACTTTTTCTAGATAAAATATTATCTGTTAACTCTTGAACATCTGAGTTGATTCTCAGTTGATAAAGCTAATCTGGAGCCACAAAAACATTTTTTGGAAATGTTTTCACAGGAATTTTTTTTATTTTAAATGCTTTGGAAAAAATTATGAAATATATAATTGAGGTTTAAAATACTGTCTGGCAACAATAAAGTCAGCATCAGCAGAAGTTGGCAGGAAGCTGAAATTTGTCATTGAGCATGATACACGAATACTGACTGCCACTTTCAAGCTACAGTAACATTCCAAAAGAGCTAGCTTCTAAAATCTACAAGATTGCTATGACCTCTTGATAAAAAATATGATTACACAGATGTTAAATTGATTCTCACTCATTGTTAGACTTTTATTTTCCCCTTCTCTCTCATGAATAAAATCTCTGCTACAGAAAAGAGCTTTTTGACTGGGGCTGTGTTCGACAGATGAAGTGAAAAATTCCTAGGGGTGTAACAAAAGATGTTAGCAGATCTCAGCTCAGCCTTGGAAAGCACAGCGTAAGCACAGCTGCAGAGGGAACCTTGAGAGAAATGCCACCACCTGTCATCATTCTCTTCAACAGGTGCTTGTAGTTTTTCCTCTTTTTCTAAATATCAAAAGATGTATTACTTCAAACATGTCTGTTTGTAATATTAATTTCTATAATAAGTGTTATGGTGCTTTAACAATATTGATACTATAATAATAAATATTTTGTCTTAAAGAGAACCTCTGATCCTAAAAATATCATAAAGCTACATAAACAAACTGCTCAAGCACAATCTTCAAATTTCAATAAGTTAACTTTAATAAGTTATTTCTTCACCAATGTTAGATCACCAATGTTCAGATCCAACTGAAAGCTCTTGGTCTAAGAAGGGATCTATAAAATATCTATCAGAATGCCAGAGATGAATCCAGCAGCTGGCCTTCCAGAGAGAAGACTATCTGAGCAAGCTGTTTCTCAAATGCCATCTTCTAAAAACACATATCTTGAATTTTTTCCCATAGCGTATCATCTATTTTAGTTTTCATGTCAAGTTATTTAATACTTTGCTATCATTACACAATTATTGGATAAGTGGTGTAAAATTAAACTTTTGACTATCTCTACAATTAACTTCAGTGGGAAATAACACTTCAGCTTTAACCGGTAAAATAAAAATACCATTTTACCTTCACCCTTTTTAGATGATTGATCTTAATGGTCAATAATCACCGCAGGAAATAAATTTTGTAGAGAAAGCTGATTCTTCTTTCCTTCCTCCCTCCTCTTCCCACTCATTCACACCCTGCCCTGGACTTCTGCCTTCAGTGTCATCAGTTCTTAATCATATGCTACCTCCTGAAATAGCTGAAGGTCAACCAACTCTTTCAGCGACAGTAATTCTGGGTCTTCTTTTCATCTTCTTTTGATGCTTCCTTCATTGTTTCATATTTGAAGGTAGAATCCTTCAATATCACAATGCCACAAACAAGAATTATTTTAGGTGATGCAAAGGACACCACCCAACACAGGGCAAGTCAGCACAACTGGATTAAAACAAAAGCTAGGAAGTTTCCTCAATACAAACAAACACTTCAAGGGACAGAGTAGAAGGGGTGTGAGTCCAGGAACTATCGTTTTGGGGGACATCTAAATCAACTGGCATAACACAGTTTATTTAAAAAAATGTCCTGCACCCTACTTTGTCAAGCAGCATCTGGGTCTTAAAAGCTATAGCAAGTGGCTAAGATGCATAAATTGGTCCCAACTCACCTGAAGCAAAGCAGGGTAAAGAACACCAAAGACATACAGAGAATAGAGCCCAAGAGACAGAAATGGTCACATAAAGCAGAGACTCCATTAGCCTGAGAATGGAAGGACTGAATGATGCCTGGCTACCAGCAATGACCTCCCTGACAAAGAACACAAGAGGGTCCCTAACAAAGTGGGAGAAAAGTCATGTGCATAAATCAAATTCAGGTAAAAAGGACAGACTTGATGGCTTGACCCCGACTGGAGGGACCCTGGAAGACGTAGCTCCCAGAATCTGTTAGCCCACAACTAAAACCATTCCCCAAGCCAACTCTTCAGACAAAGATTAGACTGGACTATCAGACATAAAATGATACTGGTGAAGAGTGTGCTTCCTGCCTCAAGCAGCTACACAAGACTAAATGCACCGCTACTCTCCAGAGGGAAGATGAGAGGACAGAAAGAGACAGGAGCTGGTTGAACGAACATGGGGCATACAGAGCGGAGAGCAGGATCCTGTGTCATTGTAAAGGGAGCCACTAGGGTCACGTTACAATGGTGTGTGTAAGTTTTTGTATGAGAAGCTGACTTGAGCTGTAAACTTTCACTAAAAGCACACTCTTAAAGATGTGAAAAAAATGTATACAAGAGTATACTGCAACTCAAGGCTTGATTTTTCCCCCCCTTCTTTCAGCTTGAGAAATCACAAGTGTGTCCCTCCCTTTTGGTTTTCTATCTCCAGATATTTGCATATGTCATTATAGCACATTGCTGTCCTCCCAAGCTGCCCTTTGCAATTTCCTCTTCAGCTCTTTTACTTCAGCATTTCTTCCATTTGCTTTAGCTATTCAAAGTTCAGGAAAGGTTTCAAACTCTCTTCTGACATAATTCCAGTCTTTTCTTTCTTTCCTATTTTCTTAATGACCTCTTGTTTTCTTCTATAATGTTCTTGATCTCATCCCACAACTTATCCGGTCTTTGGTGATTAATGTCCAATGTATTATTAACACGGTCTCTAAATTCAGTGGTATATACTCAGGGTCGTACGTTGATTCTCATGAACTTGTTCTAATTTTTTCTTGAGCTTCAACCTAAACTTGCATATGAGCAAGTAGTAGTGTGTTCCACAGTTAGCCCTGACCTTGTTCTCACTGATAATACTCAGCTACCCTATAGTCTCCTTCCACAGTCTTAGTTAAGCGATTCTTGTATAGTCCATCTGACAAGGTCTAAGTGTTTAGTTGTCATTTATTGTGTAGAAAAGGTATTTGTGGTAAAAAAGTCATCAGTCTTGCAAACTTCTATAACACAATCCCCAAAATCGCTTCTATCACCAAATCGATGTAGTCCAACTATCAATCCTGTTTCTTTGTTTCCAACAAGTCAGTATAAGACCAAAGCAAACCAAACCCATGGCTATCAAATCAGTTCGAACCAAGAGAGACCCTGCAGGACAGAACAGAACAGCCCCAGAGAGTTTCAAATTAGCAGCTGGTGAACTCAAACTGCTGAACTTATGGCTAGCAACCAAGCTCTTCACTGTTATGCCACCAGGGAATTTGAATTTAAACTAAGTTTATATGTAAGTCATTTGAACCTTAAGCAGAGAGTGAAATATTGTGCTTCACATGAAAACACCCACATACTACTGTGGATCCTGGGTGGGGAATAAAGAGTAGATAAGAGTGGTAACTAGAGGACACTTGTTCTCTTCCATTGGTTTGCACCTGAATGGTGGTAGTACCTGGAGAAAAGTGGATAATTTCTGAATTTAATTTGTAGGAAGAGTCAACAGATCCTTAAGCTGGGTTTTACATGTGAGGTTGAAAGAAAGAGAAGAAACAAGAGTGACTTTCATTTCCGACTTGAGCTACCACAGGGCACTATTTACCGAAAGGGGGAAAGCCTGGAAAGGAGCAAGTCAGGAGAGAATCAGGTTACTTCTAGCATGCCTAACTAGACATCTGGATGGCAAGTCAGGACGCAGCGAATATATAGACTGTTCTTAGATATATCAAAACAACACACCAACCAGGGGCTTTCCAGAAACTCACCAACTTTACACTCAGCTTTGCTATTGAAGCCCTCTGACTTCTTGCTTTCTAAGTACCGTATATACAGTCACAAAATTCTTTTTTATGTGTTTCTAGGTTTCAAAGTAAGCTGTTCATTATATATAATTCAAATACACTGAAAGACGTAACAGGGAAAGAGATAAAATTTCCTCACAACCATTGTAGCAACATTCAGTGCAGACCTAGCCTCATAAACCAGGATAACTTCGCAAGGCCGGTGAAAGAAACAGCCAAGTTCACCATGTAGAGGCTAATGAAACCAGACGTCTGCAAGGTACCGTCCTGACAGAAGCATAGCCATCTTATGAGAAAGGCTGAACTTCCTTTCCAAGAAGCATGCTTAAAGAAAAACATGTATATTCAGAAGGGCACTAACGGTCAGTTCCCATGTCATAAACCACCAGAGCACATAGAAATGATAAATGTCTCCCCTCTTGCCACATCTTTAAATGAGATGACGCCAGACAGTGTGTACAGACCCAGATGGGTGATCCTTACAACTTGGATTGAAAGTCAAGATAAAGCCACCGGACACCACTCAAAGGAACTTCAGAAGAAAGTCATAAGTGCCACACAATCTTTCTCCAGCCCCAAGAACCTTTTTAAAACCCCTTCTTATAGACAATGGACAGACACGCTTTAGAGGAAGGTTGTTCCCCTATCTCTTGCATTGTTGACACAAAATGAATCTTTGCTTACTATACCTAATCTCCTGTCTCAGAGACTGGCTTTGCAGCAGGTGGCATGAAACAGGAGTTTGTCTTGTAACTCTAATATCTGCCCTCACATGCATTTCTTGAACAACGTAGAAGTATGAATGTGACGCAAAGCTATTTTTTCATCACAGGCAAGCTGGATGTGAAAGGATATCTAGTTTTAGATCCCACAAAGAGGAATATATCTCTCAAAAATGTTTTTAAAGAATTGTCATGGATTGAATTGTGTTTGCCCCCAAATTTCTAGCAGTTTGGCTGGGTCAGGATTCCTGGTATGGTATGATGTTTCTGTGTTGGAATTCCTGCCTCTATGATGTTAATGAGGGTGGATGGGCTGCTACTGAGTTAGTGGGGCAGGATTTAATGTGCGAGACTGTATTGGGGCTTGGGGTAGACTCTTAGGAAATCAACGAAAGAGTGGCCAGTTGAGATTTGGAGACCTCATATCACCAAGAAAGCAGCACCAAGAGCAGAGTGCGTCTTAAGGATCTGAGGTTCCTGCACCAGAATACTCTCATATTGAATTTGGACTCTCAGCCGACAGGACTGTGATAATTTATCATACTGACTTTGGATTTGTAGCTTACTGGACTGTGACAAATAAAATTTCTCTCTTTAAAGCCATCCACTTGTGGTATCTGCATTATAGCAGCACTAGCTGACTAAAACAAGAATATTCACAAAGTGTTTGCTTCCATTGACAGGTTCAAGGCAACCCATTCAAGTTTAATATCTCTGACGGCCAGAATTTTCCTTACAATAAGCCAAATCTTCTCTCTGTTTTTTTTCCTTCTCCTCCTTCTCCCTGGAACCTAACTCATAGTGACCCTATAAGTCAGAGCAGAATTGCCCCAAAGAGTTTCCAAGGAGTGCCTGGCAGATCTCAACTGGTGACCTTGTGATTAGCAGATATAGCACTTAAATACCAGACCACCAGGGGAATCGACGAGACAGCTGTGGGTCTGTAGCATAACAGATAGCATCTAACTCATGTTTCTTGGGAAAGACTGTTTGCGATTTCAAAGAAATTTTTTTTTAATTGTTCTTTCTTCACGCAAAACATTGCCAGCTATTTCCTCCCATTCTTTGAATACTCTGATTTCCAGAAGTTTCACCATACTTATAATTCTCCTGTAGAATGCTCTAGATTAGCCAACCAAAAAAAACAAACCTTCTGCTGTTGAGTCGGGTCCAACTCACGGTGACTCTATAGGTCAGAGCAGAACTACTTCACAGAGTTTCCAAGGAGCTCCTGGTGGGTTTGAACTGCCAACCTTTTGGGTAGCAGACATAGCACTTAACCCACTATACCACCTAGTTTACTCACATATCCTTTAAAAATACTATTCCAGAAAGGATACTCCAGTGCAATCAGATTAGTATAGAACATAGTGCAGTATTATTTCCTTTGATATGAGCAACAGAGTTACAGGCTAATATCGGCATTTGTATGTTTAGTAGCTGTAACATATTACTGGCTCATAGTGAGCTAAAATCACCTAATCCTTAGATCTTTTTCACAGGAATTCCAATTAAGCCAACTTTTAAAGATGCTATACAAACACAGCTAATTTTTTAACCAAATGCTAACCATATACCCCCACTGAGTTTTCAACTTTCAGTTTCTCTTCATTATTTTAACAAGCCACTATCTTTTGTGTACTCAGTGTGTTACCTGACGTAGTTACACTGTTAAAAACACATCTGGGGTATGGATGTTTAAATATTTATGCTACAACTAATTCGACCTTATTAGCCCATCTTCTACATAGATATCACAAGAAACCCTGCAAAATACCTTATCATCACTCTGATGTACCATGTATTTAAGACCACAATCTATAGTTTCAGCAACTCCCATGCAAAGAGAACACACTTCTTTGTAGAACTGGTTTATCGAAACCATTCTGAGCTCTAAACTCCTATCATTTCAAAGTGCTTACAACCCCCTTAAAGTGCCTAACTGACTTTTCTCAAAAATTGCTACCAACCTCTCCAGTTATATGTTTAACACACTTTTTTCCCTTCATTTGAAAAACTGGGACATTTGTCTTCATATGCCCTTGTGATAATTCCTACAATTCTCTAAGCAACTGGTTCATTATAATACCTGAAAGCCATTGTTGTTGAGTGAATTCTGATTCATATCAACACTACAGAACAGCAGACCTACCCTACAGCATTCCCAAAGTTGATATGAACTGCCGACCTTTTGGTTAGCAGCCCAGCTGTGAAACTCTGTGCCATCAGGGCTCCACAACTTATTATAATATTACCAAGTACTTATTATCAAGTGCTTACAATGTGTCACATACTCTGCGAAGAATTTTACTGCCTATTCCATTTGATCCTCATTTAAAAAAAAAAATGAGTTAAATATCATTATCCCCTTCATCACAAAAGGAACCATCACTCAGAGAGGTCACTGAGGTGTTTTCCAATGGCCACACCACTAATAAGTAGCTAGCTTTGCTGGATTCGCACTGAGTATAGAAGACTTCCTGGTTCTAATCGTTTCACAGCTATTCATCAGGTATTTCTTGAGGACCAGCCAAGCACATGAAAACGTTCCTGGTACCTAGCAAGGAATAGGCAGCAACAGGAGACTGAACACGAGGCAACAATCCTATCTACATCCTAACACAACATTAAGTGTCCTGTACTCCTACTTCTTTCTTCTCTCCTCCTTGGTTATAGCTTTGTGGTATTTCATTGCTTATCAGTAACCCCTGAGAATGCTGGACCAAGACCAAAACAGCTGCCATGGAGTCAGTTCCAACTCATGGCGACCCTATGTGCTGCAGAGTAGAACTGTGTTCCATAGGATTTTCAAGCTGGGACCTTTCAGAAGTAGGTCACCACATCTTTTTGCCAAAATGTCTCTAGACAGATCTAAACTTCCATCCTCTGACATAGCTAAGTTCTTAACAGTCTGTGCCATCTAGGAAGCTTAAAGGGAAGGGATGTGGAAGCTTGAAGGGAAAGATGTCTAGGAACAGCCTGAAAAGACGCTTGAGAATTTAGTAAATACAAAGGGAATTCATTTTGTTATTGTGATTTCTAATAAAAGACTTTAGAGCAGAACACTTCTCTCAGCTTAACTACAGGCTGAGAATTACCTGGGACTTTCATTTACCCGTACTCCTTTGTTCACTGAGGTCATGTGTAAATGATAAATATTAAACTCTGTGTAGACAGATATTCTTGTTGCTTAAAGAAAATGGTACCAGTTGACAAAAGGTATATAGGAACTGAGGGAGGCTATGAGGAGAAGAGAAAGATAACTGGTTGAGCGTGTTGTAAAACAGGCTACTATCCTTGTTTCTTTAATTATTGGTCTTATTTCAGCAAATAAAGTTGAGAAAATACTTAGAATTATCAACAAACTCATTTTAGAAGTTTCCCATACCAGAAACATCCACCTTTTTCTATTTTATGAAATTATCTCAAATGTTGAGATGTGTCTGACTCAAGCCATGGTGTTTTCAATTGCTTCACATGCATATGGAAGCTGGACAATTAATAAAGAAGACAAAAAAAGAACTGACTCCTCTAAATTGTGTGACATACCACAGACTCCCAAAAGAGTCTCTTCGGATGAAGTACAACCAGATGTTCCTTGGAAGAAGGATGGTGAGGCTGTGACTCACAAACTTTGGACACACTGTCTGGAAAGATCAGTTCCTGGAAAAGGACATCACGACTGGTAGAGTGTCAGTGCCAAAAAGGAAGGCCCTCCATGAGACAGACTGACAACGGCTGCAGCAGTGGGCTGGCACACAGCAGTAACTGCAAGGACGCAACAGGACCAGGGAGCATTTCATCCTGTTGTGCACACAGTTGCTGTGAGTTGGAATCAACTCAGTGGCACCTAATAATGATAACATGCTACCCCTTGCTTCAAGAATCAAATAGTCAATCTTGATCGGCTCTCCATGGAATTTGCACGAGCATGCCCTAAGCCAAAATCTTCCAAGTTCCTGCAAGATGATCATCAGGGAGCTGTCTCGTCTTTATCAAAGAACATGACTGTACAAATTCATAAAATAACCTCCACATTGTAACCATCTAGGAAACCTGAAACCACCACTCCCTCCCCTGACCCAAAAATCATGACTTAATTTTTCTGGTGTATGGCCGAGGCATCGAAATGTTTAAATGATTCCCAAGTGATTCTAATGCGCAAATGGGTTTAGCAACTACCAACAGTAGACGTATATTTTTCATATCTCAGTTCCCTATCGCCTCTGCCAGCTCTTTATTTTACTACAGCCCTCCACAGCACAAATCAACCTTGGCCCTATCCAAAGGGACCTGGGTGCTCAAAGTACCAGAAAGTGTAGCTTCTGTAAGGTCTCATCTACCATGAGTTTCCTTACATGAGCAACGATTCAGTGCATGAAATTTAAAGGAAAAGTTGCAGCCCTTCAATTTTTTTAAATAAATTTTAATTTTAAAGTTTTAGTTTAAAGCTGTATTGGAAATGTATTCTTCTACACATGTTGTTTTGTTGATGTAGTGTCTCAAAGTCCTTTGCTGTTAGGTGCCATCAAGTCGATTCTGACTCATAATGACGGGAGAACAGAGCAGAACTGCCACGTAGGGTTTAGCTCTCTATCGTTAAGGTGACAAAGAATACAACAAAACCTCCACACTGAGCACTAAGGAAGAACTTCTATAAAATCACCAATTTTCTAGATCAAAGCTTGAGAAACTCTAGTTGGCTTACTAAACATCTATGTAACAAAGCCACTGAAATATGAGCATCTCATGCAGTCCAGACACATTTGAAAAAACATCAATTATATTTCCTCCAGGTAGGCAGTTTGCTACACTCACAGTCTACTCATTTCTTTGATGCCGATGCCAGGTAATCTTCCTCATGAAATATAATATTTTGAATTATAAACACTATGGCTAACTTTGAAAGGCAACCCACAAAACCTGGAACACTGATTTTTTTTGTTGTTGTTGTTGGTTTGTATTCCATGCACCCTAATCTGAAATGGTTACCCCTGAAACGGTCACCATGAGATGGAATCAAATCAATGACAACAAATTTGGTTTCAGTTTGAAATCTGAAATAGCCACACTTGTTCTTTATTACTTTCTTCCCATTTTAATTCTCTGTATAGCACTTACCACTCCCCAGCATTTTCCTTGCTTATTTATTTATTTGCTTACACCTTTGCCAAAATGTGAGCTCCATGAAACTAGTCATTTCATCTTAAGTGCTGTATCCTCAGGATCTAGAATGTTCACTAAACCCTCAACTGAGTGACTGAATGAATGAATGATTCTACCTTCTCTGCCTATATCAAAAATTTTATATGAACAAAGAACTTGGCAGTAAATTAAATTTGGCCCATATATTCTCAGCATAGCACATAGTTTTCCAATACATCATTCCAATACTACAGTTAACAGAAATTAACCATTTGAAATTATTTTTGCAGAAAAATCTGCTTATATGCCATTCTTTTGAACAGCTTTTTTTTTTTGGTTATTCTTCTACTCTAGACTTTAACAAGTTAAAAAGAGACAGATTTGGAAGAAGCTTCTGGATAAAAGTTGGTTTGTGTTTAAAAGTTCCATACTAAATATTTAAAAACAGTTAAAGTATCTTCTTGAGGCATCCATAAGTGCAATTAATGTTTCTGTATTATATATGAATTAAACATCTTCCAGAAGCACATGATGCGTAATTTATTCACCCCTTTTGCCAACAAATTTATTTTAGTAAGACTCTATTACGAATGAACCAATAAACCGCCGTTTAGCATCTCTGAAGCAGATTCTTGCCTCTCCTTGCAAGACTTCAGAAATGTGCAGATGATTGCCTAAAGCCTTGAATTCCGCTTGTCAATTCAGGGGTATTGTTCCCTGAGCTGTCAGGTCTGCCCATTTCCTCAGGCACGCATTAGGAAATTATCTGCTATGCCAGAGAGCCACACAGCTGAAGAGCATCATCTGTGTTCGGGCACTACACTGGAACATGTGTCCTTATTACAGTGCAGCAAAGCACAAAGCCTGGAGAGTTCCCTTTGTCATTTGGAAATTTGGGAGGTAATCCAAGGATTTATAAATATCTCTTTACAAAGCACCAGCTGAGCTTCGTCAGGATTGCACCATCTCTTGATCGGTCCTTACCGCCTTTCAATTTGCTTTCCAAACCTTTCTGTGTTGCCGTTGGCCGGAGTGCACCGTGCACTTAAAAGAAGAACATCCTTAACCTCAAAGAATGCTCACTGTTTTCAGTGATTTCACATCAGCTCCAAGTACTTCCTCAGCCAGCAGCCCAGCAGTAATTACCAGGCTGCTAAATAACTCCGCCTGATCACAGAAAGGCTTCAGTTTTCAGGACAGCCAGCAAGCAAGGCTGTAACAAATGATGACACATGTTCAGCCTCCATTCACTAATGATTCATAACCCCTCAGAGAAAGGGTGAACCATTTTTTGTGCAAATTCAACAGGCATATCTGACAATGCTGCTCTCTTCTCTAACCCACACAAACTAGGCATTCATCAACCCGGATTACTTGCTTCAAATGAGAGCTCACATTTGCTAAGTGGTTCATGAAGGGGTGGGGATTTGCTCTGTGTCAGAATGGGCAGAGGACAAGGAAAGGACACAAATCCATCAGCAAAGTGAAAAGTGAGCTGATTCACTGCAATCATATGGTAAGGTTAAAAAAAAAAAATGACTGCTGCCCTATCACTTGTGTGAAATACAGTGTACAAACAGAGCTCAGCAGCAGTGCAGGGTAAGGTATCCAGGAAAGCAAAACACTCCAGAGCATTGGTAGGGGCCATCCAGTTTGTTCCTACTCATAGCAACTATGTACAACAGAAAGCAATACTGCCTGATCCCGCACTCTGCTTACAATCACTACTTTGTTGGAATCAGTGTTGTAGTCATTGCATCAGTCTGTCTTACCAAGGGTCTTCTTCTTTTTTGTTGACCTCTACGTTACCAAGCATGATGTCTTTCTCCAGGGACTGGTCCCTCCTGATCACATGTCCAAACTACACAGGAAAAAGTCTTGCCATTCTACTAAGAATGTTTATAAGGAGCATTGTAGCTCTACATCTTTCTAAGACAGATTTGTTCAATCTTTTGGTAGTCCATGGAATATTCAATATTCTGTGTCAACACCACAATTCAAAGGCATTAATCCTTCATTGGTCTTCCTTATTCGTCACCCAGCTTTTCCATGAGGTAACTGAAAAGAACGTGGCTTGAGTCAGGTGCACCTTAGTCATCAAAGTGATACCTGTGCTTTTCAAACTTGACAGAAGTGTTCTGCAGCAGATTTACCCAATGCAATATGTCATTTGATTTTTTGACTGCTGCTTCCATGGGTATCAACTGTGGATCCCAGTAAAACGAAATTTTTGGCAACTTCAATCTTTTCACCACTGATCATGATGTTGTTTATTGGTCCAGTGGTGAGGAGTTTTGTTTCCTTTTGTGTTGAAGTTTAATCCACACTGAAAGCTGTAGTCTTTGATTTTCATCAAGAAGTATTTTAAGTCCTCTTTGCTTTCAGCAAATAAGGCTGTGTCATCTGCATACTGAACATTACTAGTGAGACATCCTCCAATCGTGATGGCTTGTTTTGACCAATGATAGCAGTTGCACTCTCATTCTACAGATGTAGTTGATCTGATTCCTCTGTTTTTCATCTGGAAACCCTGGTGGCACAGTGGTTAAGAGTATGGCTGCTACCCAGTAGGTCAGTAGTTTGAATCAACTGGATGGTCCTTGTCTATCCAGACTTATAGGATCACTATGAGTTGGAACCAACTTATGGCAGGGGGGGTTGGTTTTCTGGTTTATATCCCAACTGGAGCTCTGATGACAAAGTAGTTAGGAGTTCGGCTGGTAACCAAAAAGTAATCGGTTCAAATCCAGCAGCCGCTCCCTGGAAATTCTATGGGGAAGTTATATTCTATCCAATAGGGTTGCTGTCAGTTGGAATTGACTTGATAGCCATGTTTTTTTTTTAATGGGTATTCCATCTGGTGAGGTCCACATCTATAGCCAGTTTATGCTGTTGAAAAAAGACATTTCCAATGAATAGGTAATTGTTGAAAACCCTGCTGGGGTAGTTGTTAAGGGCTACAGCTATTAACCAAAAGGTCAACAGTTCACATCCACCAGCCACTCCTTGGAGACTCTGTGGGACAGTTCTACTCTGTCCTACAGGGTCACTATGAGTCAGAACTGACTCGACAGCAACGGGTTTTTTGTTTCGTTTTAGGTAACTGGTCTTTCAAAATTTTATGACTCGATCTCCAGTGTTGCTTCTGTCACCAAGGACATATTTTCAAAATACTGACTCATCCTCATTTCCAATTTTCACATTCCTACCACTAGTAACTAAAAATGTTTCTTGGTTGCATGTGTGATCAGTTTCAGACTACAGAACATGGTAAAAATCTTCAGTTTCTTTACCTTTGGTCTTAGTGGTTGGTGTGAAAATTTGAGTAACAGTCATATTAACTGGTCTTCTTTGTAGGCATACAGATATTATTCTATCGCTGACAGCACTGTACTTCCTGGTAGATCTTGAAATGTTCTGTTGCTGTCATTTTTGATGATGAATAGGACTCTCTTCACTTTCAATCTGCCCTTCCCAGAAAAGTAGCCCATATCACAGTGTGAATCAGAATGGCCAATACCAGTCCATTTCAGCTCACTAATGCCCAGGATATCAATCTTCAAGCACTCCATTTCTTTTTTGACAACTCCCAGTTTCCCTAGATCCATACTTCATATAGCCCATGTTCAAGAGACTAATGGATGCTTTCAGCTGTTTCTTTTCATTTTGAAACGTGCCATGTCAGCTAACAAGTGTCCTGAAAGCTTTACTTCATATGTGTCAGGAAGGTCAACAATTCTTTGAAGAGGCATCTCTTCCCAATCATATTTTGAGGGCCTTCCAACTTGAGGGATGCACCTTCCAGCATTTTAACAGACAATGTTTTGCTGCTATTCATAAAGTTTTCACTGGCCAGTATTATTTAAAGTATAGCACCACCTTCTTCTTGCCAATCTGTCTTAATCTGGAAGTGCCACTGAAACCTGTCCACCATGGGTGGTGACCATGCTGGCACCTGAAACAGCAGTGGCCTAGCTTCCAATACCATAACAACATGGTAAGTGTGTGCAGGACAGAATTTCCACAATACCAGATTTCTAAGGGTAGTTTTAATGACAGTTCAGCCTGTTGCCTTGAAGCAAGGAAATCCCAAATCTGCTTTTCTACTCTACATGCCTGATGATCATACTACCCTGTGGAGGTGTTCTCATTTTTTTTTAAAATGAATTAACAGGTCAGCTTCTAACAGAAAGATACACAACTCACAAGACCAAGATGAGGCCATCTGCTTCCTTAAAAATTACAGCCTTGGAAACCCTATGGGACAATTCTGTTTCGCCCTATAGGGTCACTATGAGTCTGTGTTCTAGTCATCTAGAACACAAGTGGGTGGCTTTACGAAGAGGAACTTTATTCGCCACAGTCCAGTAAGCCAAAAGTCCAAATTCAGGGTATCAGCTCCAGTGGAAGGCCTTCTCTGCTGGCACTGGAGGAAGGTCTTTGTTGACAATCTTCCCCTGGACTGGAAGCTTCGGAGGTTCAGGGACCCCAATCCTCTACAAAAGATGTGTTCAGCTCTCAGCACTGTTTTTTCGTGGTATGAGGGCCCCCAATGTCTCCGTAAGCTCCTTTCCCTTGTATCTCAAGAGACCGGCCCAAGGCACAAAATGAACTCACACAATCTTGCTCCACCAACACAACTGCCACTCATCCACCCTCATTAACATCATAGGGGCAGGAATTCCAGCACAGAGGAGCATTACACAGTACCAGGAAATCACGGCACAGCCAAAATAGTACACAGTTTTTAGGGAACACAATTCAATCCATGACAGTCAGATTCTGTAGCAACCAGTTTGAGTTTTTTGTTTGGTAGTCATCAATCATTTTAAGGTATCCCTGGTAGCACAATGGTCAAGTGCTTGGCAGCTACCCAAAAGGTTAGCAGTTGAAACTCACCAACTTCTCCACAGACAGACCTGGCAATCTGCTCTAACAAAGATCACAGCTTAGGAAATCTCACGGGGCAGTTCTATTCTGCACCATAAAGTCGCTGTTAGTCATAAGGGACTCAACAGCAAGTAACAGCAGTAATCATTAAAAGGGAAGTGGCAGTGGGGTCGCTGGTGGACTTCTCAGCTTTCATGCAGGAGACCCAAGTTGCATTTCCAGACACCTCACCTCATGTGCAGCATCACCCGTCTGTTAGGACAGTCTTGCGTGTCGCTATGATGCTAAACAGATTTCAGTCAAAGTTCCAGAGTCAGAATAAGAAGAAAGGCCTAGTAGCTACTTCCAAAAATCAGCCAATGGAAATCCTATGGATCACAGTAGTCCAATCCCATTGTCCACGGAGTCACCATAATTTGAGACTAACTCAATGACAGCTGAAAACAACCAGTGAAAGGAGTTCCTGAGGGGTGCAAATGGTTAACAGGCTCAGGTACAAACTGAATACCCTCAGAAGAAAGGCCTGGTAACCTGCTTCTAAAAGTTGGTCACTGAAAATCCTACAGAGCGCAGTAGTATTGTGACATACATTGGGTTGCGACAATTCAGAAATGACTAAATGGCAGTGGTTGGACCAATGAATACTGTGGGGCTTCAAAATAACAACTATTTTTCGGGGTGGAGGGGCAGAAAGAGTATGGACTAAGAAAGCAGTGGCAAGTTCACCACAGAGTCACTCATGTCTTGTTAGGTAGAGGGGTGTGTGTGTGTGTGTGTGTGTGTGTGTGTGTGTGTGTGTAGGAGAGACAGAAAAGAAGGTGAACAAAACTGCCCCCCACCACATGCAGTGGTATCAAGAGAGGATGGACTCACAGAGACAGGTACCCTAAGTGACAGTAAGAAAGAGACTATGACAAGTGAGTGAAGATGGATGTGGTATACTTTCCAGTGATGCCTCACTAACATATCCCATTCCCATGTGATCCCTTTATAGCATGATGTCAAGGTGGTGTCTATGTTCCCTCTTGAATCTGGTGAGCCTCTGACCACAGCAGAAGAGATGTAACGTGAATCCAAGGCTAAATCTTAAGAGGCCAGCCATGCATACAGCTTCCATCTGGGCCCCTTAAGATGTCCACTCTTGGGTCCCAGTCTGGTGAGGAAGCCAAGGAGTCATATGGCGAGCCCACACTCCATCCACAGTACTAGTTGAGGTCCCAGTCAACAGCCAACATCAAGCACCAGACATGGAAGTGAGCTAGCCTCTAGATGATCCCAACACCACCCACCCGAGCTGGCACCAAATGAAATAAAGAAGAGTTAACCCCAGGGAGGAAACCTTGACAGCACAGCGGTTAATTGCTATAATTGCTAATCAAAAGGTCAGCAGTTTAAATCCACCAGGTGCTCCTTGGAAATTTTCCAGGACAGTTATACTCTGTCCTATAAGGTCACTATGAGTCATAATTGACTCAATGGCAGTGGGTATCCCCACCAAGTCTGCTTAGACTGAAGATTTGTGAGCAATCGTTGTTTAAACCACTACATTACAGAAGTGGCTCATTACACAGCTATCCAGAACAATGGTCAAGGCTAGCAGGATGCAGTTTTCAGAACACACCATCATTCACACTACATCCTGAACCTGGATCTATTTCATGGCACACAGTAATTCTGGCCTGAAAAACCAGGAGCTGCTTCTCTGGGTCTAATCACTCTTCATAATTTGGGTTGATTCTTTTTGAACCGTGGCTTTTTCCTTCTTGGTCTCATATTTTCAAATATAAATTACAAAGAATATACTATGACTTTTTAATGGATCCAACCCTCCCCAGAAATGCTTTAAATTATCCATGAGATACATCCCAAATGAAATTGTGTGTGTGTGTGCATGCGTGCATGCTACATGGTGTTGCCAATATTGAATCAGAAGATTTTACAAATTTGTGTTTCTCAAAAATAGCAATAAAACTTGGAATAGAGATAGGCTTTGCATTCCCATGCAGCAGTTACCTAGCTCAGTCAACTCTCGTTTCCTCAAAACAATTCCCTTTCCTCTCGGTTGCATTACATCTTGCCTGCTCTACTGAAGCCTGTGTCAATCACTCTTCCATATGTTATGCCTGAGCCCCATAAACATTTGTGACGTCTATTTAGTCAACAACTCTTCACCCAGTTGGTTGGAATTTACTTGTATATGTTATCCAGGAAGGAACCCTGGTGGCTTAGCAGTGAAGAGCTACAGCTGCTTACAAAAAGATGGACAGCTTCAACCCACCATGTGCTCGTCAGAAACCATACAGGGCAGTTCTACTCTGTCCTGCAGCGTCACTACAAGTCATAATCAACTCCACAGCAACAGGTTTGGTTTTTTTTTTGTTGTTGTTGTTATCTAGGAGTCAATGACGGCACTTGGCTTGGCTAGGAGTCAATGCCCTACTAAACAAGCATAATCAGAAAAATGAAGGTCATAATAATAAAATGAAAAATATCTGAAAGTCAAGTTTAAGATAAAATAAGAAAGAATGAGATAAAATATATGCAAAAAAGCCACAAGGTGAAGCAATTGGAATGTCCTTTAGGTTATTACCACACAGTCTGATGCCATTCTCCAACAACATACACTGGGACCCCAGGAGCTGATGCTTTTTGTTTTTTCATTCCATGTAAAGTTCATTCTTACTGGAAAAAAAACTACATGAAATCTAAAGTCTCACAATAGAATCACACAGGCTACGTTTAAGAATCCTATTTTACCATTTGATATAATTGCTGAGGACACCCTTTATGGCACAAATGTAGGAAGAATCTGAAATAAATAGCTTCCAGGGAGAAGATTCATTCTCCAGCATCAAAAAACAAAATCACTGAGCCTGGGTGACCCAGCTGAAACTAATGCACTTGTTTTCATTTACAGTCTTTCATCTTATTTAAGAGATTTTTAATAAATTACTTTCCCACTTAACTGATTACAATAATTGTACAGTAATTTACAAGCCATATGTGAGTAGAATATTTAAGAGAATGAAATGTTACAGGATGTCAGCCAACTAAAAAAATGATTATCCTTGAATTATGGAAATAAAGTTTTTATTTTCTATGGAATAAAATGGAGGGAAAATCCTATTTCTTGCACATTAACTATGTTGAGAAATTGTCCATTTGCAAAGTTGATCTCATAGTGATATGTAGCCATTATGTTAAGGTTCTTTGTTTCAATAATAATCTAAGGAATACATACCACTATGTATTAGACAATCTTTACCAAGTAGTGCCAGCAATGTGAATACACTCCACAGTTTAATAAACTCTATATTTGTGGTGGACCCGTTATGGCACCTTGAACCATGCTTCTCCTCTTTTCCTTTCATTTGATATCAGATTGGGTGGGCTCTCTAGAAATGCTTCTCTTTGGGGGGTAGCGGGAAGGAGAAATCAAGTTAACTTTTAAAGTGTACTCTGTTTTACGACGTTGCCATAGTCATTTTTCTCATACCCTCTTCTACAAAGTATGCAGAGGATAGTTAAAGGTCTTGTTATGCTTCCCATTTAAAAAAAAAAAAAAACTCAAATAGATAAACAATCACAGAAAAGTTTAAGTTCACAAATCAAATGTCTGAGATTCTGCAGCAGGAGGAAATGTTTCCATCAGTGACTTGTTGAGTGACTTGACTGGAGTTGTAGACTATTTATTTTTAGAGGAAATGATTAATTCATAAAAAAAGAAAAAGAAAAACAGACAGCGGAGTGGTTTTGAACTTTTTACCGCTGTCATTGTCATTTTCTCTATTTCCCGTACAAGTTAGTAGCTCACAGTCAAAACCAGGGTTAAACTTGGGAGCATGTCAGAGCCAGAACTTGGCAGAAGTTGAATTTACAAGCCAGGAATAAGGTGATCGAGAATTGCCCTCTAAAATTCATTGGGTACATTGATTTTAACATTGCACAAGTCTCTTGACAAAAATGCCAGGACCACTAGGAGTTTCATTTGGACAAAAAACTTAGCACAGTGCAGAAGTTTTGGATTAATCCTGATAACAGAGTGTATATTCGCCACGATGTTTTGTCATTGTGAAAAAAAATGTTCAAATCCTGATCAAGATAAAATACGCAAAGATGTTCAGAAAAGTTGCTTATCTTGCAACTCCTCATTTATAAAGACATCTCTACGAGCAGGCAACGTCGCTGCTCAGGAGCTTATAAAGCAAATTCCAGCTGTCAACTTAACTGTGGTCTGTGAAAATAAAGGAAAGTTCTGCCACAGATACTAAGAGATTCTGCCTGAGAACTGCAGGTTTGGAACATCTGTAAATGAGGCTTCCCATGAGCTCAAGGGACAGCAAAGTCCCTAAGCAATCCTTGCAGCCCCTTTTGCTCACTTAGCTGATACAGCAGCCTTTCTAGCCCCGCGTCCGAGGGCTCCAAAAAAAAAAAAAAGCCTGTTTCTGTCAAGGTGATTTCGACTCACAGCGACCCTCCAGGCAGTTCTGATTTGGGAAGTCCTCAGATCTTCAACTCTAGACAACTAGACAGCAAAGTGCTCAAGTTCTTAGGCGCCACAATTCTGACAGCAGTCCCTTTAGGTCTCCAAAGCCAGTGTCACTCTCCCTTGCCCTCAGAGATAGGGGATGTGTGGCAGGTGTGTACGTGCAGGATTTAGGTAAAGCGGGGCGCTAGGCGCAGAACAGGGTTCAGAAAGGGAAAACTGCCTGGAGTTACCGCTCTCCGCTTCCCGGGGCGAAAACTCTTGCAGCAGCGTTAGCGGTGCCTTCTGCTCCTAGGAAGCGGGAGTTGAACGCGGTGGTCAGACAGCCTGCGGGGCAGCGGGGTGTCCAGGCTCCGCCAGAGAGCGCGCGTCCCGAACCCGTGTCCCGACCCTGCGTCCCCGCTCCTGGCTCTTTCCCCGGACGGAGATGGGCTTAGAGGGGAGGGCTCGGGAGGGCGGACACACTTACCTGCAGGTATGGTCGCCCGTGGGCCACCCCGCCCACGACGATGTCGGCCGCGGCCATGGCCCCGGTGGGCGAGAAGCCGAAGCCCACGTAGCCGGTGGTGCGCACCTCGAGGCGAAAGGCGAGCCGGCCGCCCCGCTCTTCCCAGCTCAGCCAGTACTTGCCCTCCGGGTCGAGGAGGCTGCGGTGCGGGTACGGCCCGCCCGAGCCCCCCGCGGCCGCCCCTCGGAGCAGCGCCCACAGCAGGAGCAGCGGCCAGCGGCACATGGTTGGACTCGGCGGAATGAGCCGACGAGCCGCCGCACGAGGGGCGCAGTGCAGGAGGCGGGGACAGCCCCTCGGCCCGCGCCCGGAGGGGCCGCCCCTCTCCCCGCCCTGCCGCCGCCGGGCGCGCCCAGTCCGGTCCGGCAGAGTCTGAGCCGGGCAGGGCCGGGCCTGGCCCGCAGATCCACCTGCTGCGCCCCTCGGCCCAACTTTGGTCCCTGAGGTCTGGGTTCGGTGACAAGGAAATCAGGAGGCTTCCACTGACTAGGGTAGCAGGGAAGCGGAGCGGAAAAGGGGGGCTGAAGGGAAAGGCGGGGAGTGTCCTGGTGCGGAGAGAGCGCAGGCATGGGGTGGGGGTGGCGAAGTGGAGAAGGGTGCCGCGGGAAAGAGGGAGCAAAGGATGCGAGGTCACAGCTAGTTTAGCGGAGGAGGGGCGGGGGGCTGAGCTAGCCACAAGGTGCCAAGGAGGAAGACTTCCGAAAGTTCTATCCGGTGAACACGTTAGCACAGCTGTGTCCTTTGCTGTTAATTTTGCAGTCAATGAACCTGGCCCCATGGTTTACCACCATGGTGCACCGTCTTTCAGCCTGTGGGGCCCCAAATTACCGTGCTCAGGCTAGTCATTGCCCTGTTGCTTGCCTGTTTTCTTTTGTTTTGTTGGGGGAGGGGGGTCTCTTGTTTTCAAAGGGACAAATACTGCCAAACTGCTTTGCAGTCAGCACAAAGAATATTTGGAAGTTAAAATTTAATTTGCAGTCCTGGTGTTTCAGTTTCTAGCCATGGTCATGTTTCTCAAAAGCTTTTGCTGGTTCCTTTGACCACTTTGGAAACCCTGGTGGGGTAGTGGTTAAGTGCTATTCTGCTAACCAAGAGGTTGGCAGTTCGAATCCACCAGGGGCTCCCTGGAGACTATGGGACAGTTCTACTCTGTTATACGGAATCCATTATATGGGAATCAGTTTTTTGTTTTTTTCAGTTGACCACCTCATTCCTCTCTTCAGAATGCTGAACTATAAATTATTTATTTTTTGTATCCTACTGTGTTTCAAAAAAGTTTTACAATATCTTAAAACTACAAACAATACAAAATAAATAAGGAAAGAGCATCAGATAAAAAAATATAGAATAGAATAGCAGAGAAATTTCTATGGAAAATGTTATAGCTTGTAAAATTGTTCTTAAATCACAATAAAATTTTTTTCAAAGATCTATAAGAGACTACAACATCACTAATGACATCCTCTTCAATAAATAGTTTACATTTTGTCCTCACTAACTATAGATAGACAGATAGCAATAGAACACTGAAAATATATACTATTCTTCTGCAGAATCAAGGGCTCCAACACAAACCACTTCTTCTGTCTCTCAGATTCACATTTCAGCCTGTCTTGTTCTTGCTGCTATTTTGTTTTCTCATTTTTTTCTCCCACACTTACCAGTGCGGATCTAAACTATGTTCTCCCAAAGACTGGGGTGTTTGGGGCCATGCCTGGAAGACATGTGTTTACTTGGCTATCACAGGTCAGGCCAGTGGCAATGGCATCAGGAAGGAGTGATGTGGAGAGCTTGGGAACAGCAGAAATAAAAGACCCTGTGAGTTCTTGTAAGAACTAGTCATTGAGAGCAAGGAAGAAGGCAACAGCAACCCACTGCCTCCACCCCGATGCTGCACACTAGGCAGACATTGGGAGCAGCAACTTCAGCTGCACCAACCTAAGAGTAGCAACTGCAGAACCGGTTCTAGCAGTTGCCCTCTCAAGCACTAGGGGCTTCACTGCTGCTAGCTTCAGCCATGAAGAGAAGGAGGATGTAGAGAGAAAGAGGAACAAAGGGGCGTGCGTGGAAGCCAAGAGGAATGGATCCTGTCTTTGCAAGAGGCCCCTTTAACTCTCACTATATTGGCGGGGATTTCAGAGGAGTTCATCACCTGGGTGACTCAGTTACACGCTCAGGTGCTAACTGAAAGGTTGGCAGCCCAACCCTTGCCGGAGCAGCCTCGAAAGACAGGCCTGGTCATCTGCTTCACAGCCACGACAAACCTAAGGAGCACAGTTCTACTTTCCACACATGACGTCCCTGTTAGTTGGGACCTACTCAACAGCAACTAACAACAACAATAAATGGCTATACAATGATCAAAGACAAACTTCCTATTTTGTGACTCTACTTTTATTGCCAGGATGGAAGATTTGGAAACTATGGCTATATCTGCTTTCTAGGGGTTCTTCATAAATTGGAATCTATCAGGACATTTTCTTCTTTTAAAAAAAGCCTGATGTAGTGCGTTCCAGAATCTAACTCCCCTTTACTGCCCCAGCCTCAGCTTCCGCCACTCTCATCTCTCTCAACCGTTGCCCTCAAAAAAAAAATAAAAAATCCAGTGCCACTGAGTTGACTGCTACTCATTCGACAGATCCCAGTTGCCCTCTCGGGTTTCCAAGAAGCATCTGGGCTAGCAACTGAGCTATCTGACCCCTTGTGTGTTAGCATCTAAGCTTTTAATCAGTGCTTTCTGCACAGGTGAAAATTACCTCTAGATCCTACATGGAGAGCCACGCTGGTTCCTACCCTGGTGCCTTTTGAAGCCACTGCTATGCCCTATTTTTCCTTTCTCCCCTGTGTTCCCTGAAATGTTTTTTTTCTTACCTACCTTCCCACACTTAAGCAGCCAAGTGGCATCAAGCCCTCTACCGCATAATGTGCTATACAGACCTCATTATGTCCCCTTAACATGCCAGTGACCTCTCTGTCCACATGTCTTGTTTTCCGCTTGTAGATGGTGTACCTCTCTAGGTCAGGCACTACATCTGAGTCTTTGCTGCAGCCCTATTGCACAGAGTATGTACTGGCGTGCAGTAGAGGTTTAATAAATATGTGTAGGAAGAGAGAATAGATTCATGTCCAGATAATCTTGGAAGCATCCTATTAACACAGTTGGAATGTGGGGAGAAAGCTCGGCCCCCGCATGTGATTGAATGTTCTGCTCTGCGTCACTATGAAGCAAAAAGTAAAGATAAAGCTGTGAATACACAAAAGAGAAAATCCTAAATTGCTTTTATTATTTCAGTAAGTAACATCATTGAGTGTGAAGTTACTGTCTTTTGTATCTCTGTAACTCACATTGCCTCTAAAACCAAGTGCTCAAGAAATGCTAAAGCTAATATAATCATCCTGAGATTAGGTCAACAAACAGCATTATTAGCATAATTTATACTCTAGAGACCCACTCTGTTTTGCCTTGAATTACCCCAATAACTGCAGGGGAAAGATGAAAAAAACTTCTAAATATGCTTTGGCTGAATTCCCTGAGTCAGAATCAACTTCGTACTTCTCTCGCACAGAGACCTCAGTTTCTCTATTTGGAAATTAGTTATTCTGTAAATGCTTATTTTAAATTTGTAAGGAGACTAAACTTGTAAGAAAGCATAGATCTATAACAACTCAGGGTACAGCCAGAAAAGAAAAAGAAACCAATGGTAAAACCGAAAGCCCTCTGCCATCTAGTTGATGCTGACTTGTAGCGACTCTCTAGGACAGAGTGGAACTGCTCCAGAGTTTCCAAGGAGCAGCTGGCAGATTTGAACTGCTGACCTTTAGGTTAGCAGATATAGCACTTAACCACCACGCCACCAGGGTTTCCACAATCAGTGGTAAGGGGTTTCAGCTTTATTTTTTTCAATAATTGTTTTTGTAAAAATGATGCATGCTTCTTGTTTAAATTTTTAAAAAATCATAAAATATAGAAAAGTATGAATAAAAAGGTGAACTAGAAAAGTCACCTGAAGTTCCACTATCCAAAAATTGCCCTTGTATGCATTCCAGACACATTGTTCCAGAACTCAGATCCATTAAAGCCCTGAAGGAACAGCCTGTTGAACATGAACTTGTAAAGAAACAGGCAAATTAGTTTTGTTAGACTCCACTTGAAATAAATAGGGTGAATCTATAATCATGACAGTTACAGTCTCATTTTCTTCTCTGCACATGTACCCCCCAAAAGGAACATAATAGGCATAATTAGAGACTCACTGAGGTCTAAAGTTCAGGACATTTGATCGAATTATTCATTCTTAAAGTGAATCATTTCTCACACTTTTCAGTCAGGAACTTTACAAGTACTACTATTTTGAATCCTCATGCATTCTGATACACAGCTTGCAATCAGCCAGTGTGACTGCACCCATGCTGAGTTTCCTTACCTCCAAATCTTCTGTTGCTAAGGTATATTTATATTCCCACATTTACCAACCGCAAGGGGGGAGAGGGAGAAAGAAAGCCCAATGGGCAGTGGCAGGTCACTGTGAAGTCACTTGATCTGAACTAGTGTTGTCTGAAATGGCTCGTTTCTTCTTCAGAACATCATGAGGTTCCTGTCTACTTTTACCAAAGGTGCAACAATAATACTAAATATTTATAAAGTTCCTGTCTTCTAGGGAGCTCAAAGAAAAATATTTATCTAAGTGACCTCAGCAGTTCTCTAACACTCAAGCATTTCCTCATCTTCATCTATAAACTAAGCCACTTGTACAGATTGGTGACTGGTTCAAATTAACACTGTAAGTCAGTGGCAGCAAAGCCCAAAACAGAAGTTTGGTTTCTTTCTCTCTTTCTTTTGTCAACTACATGCTTTCTCTTACTTGCATTTCACAGCCAATAAAATAATAATAATTTGGCAAGCTGGTCATTACTCTCAAGCATTGTTTCAGCTTGGATGGATGATATTTTTCATACGGGCAAGATGCTGTGATACACTGCTAGCCCCATCATATACTCCCAGTTTTGATAACGGATGGAGGTGAGTGTCTTAGTCATCTGGTGCTGCTATAACAGATTCTGGGCACTGGCTCCCAGGGAAGGTTCTGTCTTTCTCTGTCAGCTCTGAGGAAAGATCCTAACATCAGTCTTCCCCTGGTCTAGATGTTTCTCAGCAGAGGGATTGTAAATCCAAAGGACACAGTCTGCTCCTGGCTGTTCTTGATTGGTATTAATGAGGTCCCTCTTCCCTCTTTCTGCTTCTATTTTGTATATCTCAAAAGAGATTGTCTAAAGAATACAACCTAATCCTGTGAATTGAGTCCCACCTCATTAACAAAACTGCCTCCAATCCTGCCTCCTTAACATCACAGAGGTGAGGATTTACAGCACACAATTATGTCAGATCACAAAATAGTGGACAACCACACGATACTGGGAATCATGGCCTAAATTGATGTATACTTTGAGGGGACAAATTCAGTCCATAATATTGAGGTTATAATATATTTTTACCAAGAGGAAATTGAGGTTGCTCAGAAATTGAATACCAGCTGGCACTCAAAATTCATTACTCAGGATCTTCCGTATGAAAATCACATCAGACAAATCACTTTTAATATTATCTATAAAGTACACTCTGAAATAAAGTTGAGTCAACTTTTAAAAATCTCTGAAATAAAAAATAACCTCTTTTGTATCACTATTAACCATCGGTTAGAAATTCCCTTTATAGGGAACCATGATATTTACTGATAACACGGTAAAGAAAAATTGGTTTCCATGCAGTGCTTTACCTACAGTATTGTAAAAGCCATGTTTTAAAAGCTTTGGGGGTTGGGTGTTGTTGAGAGCCACCAGCCCTGGAATTGCACTCATTAACAAAGTCATCTTTATCTTAAGGAAAATAACCATGCCCTTAACATTTTGCAAATCTTACAGTGACAGTCTTTAAGCTCTTACTTCTACGGCTATCAGGCAGCCGAAGCTGTGCGCGGCTACCGGAGAAGTGACAGGTGATAAAATGAACCGAGTCAGCCCTAGGCAGGAAGCTTTGGTAGGAGCTTTGTGACCGTCAGGCAAATGAGGGAAGTGAGTCCTAGAGACGAGTGAATCCTTCAAGGTTTCCTTTTCTTTTTGGAAACAAGTAGGACAGTTGGTTGACTGACACAATTGACAACAATGTCAGGCTTTTTCCTTGTCATCATTGTGACAGTTGTCCTATTTCGTGGACCTTTCAAGTTCCTTGTTGGTACTGGTTTTAGCAAATGTCTCAGTTTCTTAGTGCTGCAATAACAGAAATGCCACAAGTGGGTGGCTTTAACAAAGAGAAATTTATTTTCACATCACGGTGCTAGAAGTGTAAACTCAAGTCACCAGCTCCAGGGAAAGCCTTTCTCTTTGTGTTGGCTCTAAGAGAAATTGCCAGTTCTCTTTGCAACTTCTTTTCCTGGATTTTTTGGTGATTTTTCAGAGGTATCTATCTTCCCGGTTTGTTCTTGCTTCATATCTCAGGAGTGTTTGTCTTGAAATGGCCTCATTAACATAACAAAAACCTACTCCCAGTTGAGAGTATGTCCACATGTATAGGGGTTGGCATTTATAGCATATATTTCTGGGAAACACAGTTCAATCTAAAATACCAACTTTTAGCTTCCAGAAATACTTTGGGAGGAAAAAAGTAGAGAAGAATGTGTTATGAATACAGTGATATAATCCTCAAACCCAGAATTTACAAGATATTACCCTGCTGGCTATGATTTTGTCTGGAAGACTGTTTAGGACAGCGAGTGAAATTATATTTTAAGACAAACTCAGGAGTTGGGCTGTTTTGTTCTGTCTTGTTTCCAGTGGAGTAGTGATTTGCTAGATACTATTCATATTTTCCATTTTATGGTTCCCACAGGCTGTGTAGTATTGTATCAGTTTCACTTCTCAAATTATGTCTAGTAGATCACTAACTTTAAGGACTAGGAGATTTTAGTGATTTATGTAGAATGCTAAAGTGTTTCTAAAACTGATCATACTATTAGAATCACTTAATCTTTTTTTTCCCATTGTCATATCTGGTCTCCAAATATCTCATTTTGAAATGAATGAAGGAGAAAAATAACAGTGAAAACAATTAACCATATAGAAATAAAAGCAGGCAAACATTGTGGTTTTTGATTAAAGGATGTGAATTAACATAAAAATCATTTTACGTTTGAGTCAAAGAAAAATGAGAACATTTTCTCAATAGTTTATTTTAAAATTCATACAGGGCATTGAATAATCACTGGTAAAATGAAAAATTTTAAATAGATCCTATAAACGCATCTCCATTTCCTTCATTTGGTGTTTCTCCATCTAAAGTACCACCCACCAAAGTATGCAGGCGTTTTAGTCGTCTGACACCGCTCCAACAGAAGTGTTACAAGTTTATTCTTAAAACAATCCGGTAGGCTACAAGTCCAAATTCAGGGTGTCTGCTCCAGGGGAAGGCTTTCCCTCTTTGTTGGCTCTGGAGGAAAGTCCTTATGTTGTGTTAGTCTTTGGTCAGAGAGCATCTTAGCCTAGGAATCTCATGTTTGAAGGATGTGCTCTACTTCCTGTGCTGCTTTCTTGATGCATGCGGTTCCCAACTCTTGCTTGCTTCTCTTTCCTTTTATCACTTGTAGAATGAAAGTATAAAAGGTGGTGCAAGCCACTCTCCAAGGAAACTCCTTCAGTAAGGGTGTTGCAGCCCCACTCTAATTTTCTTTTAACATAATTCTATCTATTAGTCACAGTCCAGGATTAGAATTTACAGCATAGGAAAATCAAAAAATGGAGGACAATCACACAATATTGGTAATCACAGTGCAACCAAATTTCTATATATATTTTGAGGGGGACACAGTTTAATCCATGATAGTAGTCTAGTGAAGCAGTATCAGAGTACAGAAATTTTTGAAAACAGTAACCACAAGTTAGTGGATATATATATCTTCATTAAGTCCTCTGAACACTGTTCTGAAAAGCCATTATTTTACACAAAATGCACACCCATGTTGGTTCAAAACTGCTTGTGACATATTGGCATATGTATGTTTGTACTGTATTTACATTGAGGTAAGACAGAAAATCTCCCTTCAGGCTGCTCCGCAAAATTGACTTTGGATCTGTTCTGTATTTCCACTGCTTCCATATTTGTTATACATACACATGTATACAGACAACACATGCACACGTGTGCTCTATATACATTGCAATGGTTTCTGACAAAGAGACAGTTAGTAGGAAGTGACATCCAAAATGATGCAAAAAGAGATTAAATTAGAAATTAGACATTCTCACTACAGCAAGTAATGTGCCCTGAATTTTAAATTGAGAAATCTCAGATGACAACCATGATTTTATGAGTTTCAAAGAATTTACATTTCAATCTGAGTTTAAATGGATGTTGAGTGCTGGTTTAAAAAAAAAAAAAGTGATATATTAACTTCCTTGACACTTAAAAAAAGCTGTCCATAGACAGGTTCAGAAGACGATGAAGAACAAAAGATGCCATTACTGGTGTCAGAAGAATCTTGGCAGAGAACACCAGAATGATATTGTCATGGACTGAATTGTGTTCCCCCCCCAAATCAATAGCAGTTCGGCTGGGCCATGATTCCTGGCATTGTATGAGATCTTCATCTTTCCTGTTGTAAATTCTGCCCCTGTGCTATTAATGAGGGTGGATGGCCTCATTAATAATAATTAATTAATCAATAATTTATTAATAATTAATTAATAATAAATGTATGATTTATTGTGGCTTGGGGCAGCCTCTTGGGATATAAAACAGAGGGAAGCAAACTGAGATTTGGGGACCTCATACCCCCAAGAAGCAGTACTGGGAGCTTTTTGTGTCCTTTGGAAAGGACCAGGGTCCCTGCACCTCAGAAGCTTCCAATTCAGGGCAAGGCTGAGCACAAGGACCTTCCTTCAGTGCCAGAAGAGAAAGCCTTCCCTGGAGTCAACACCCTGAATTTGGACTATTAGCTTGCTTGACTGTGACAGATGTCTCTTTTTCAAAACCATCCACTTGTGATATTTGTGTTAAGGCCACACTAGAGAGTGAAAACAGATACCTACATGTTTTTTATTGGCTATGTGAAGACCTCCTCTTTGCTGATCATAACGAATTATGGATAACATTAAAAAGAATTCCAGAACATTTAATTGCCCTATGTAGAACCTCTACAAGAGAAAGTAGGTCAGACAGAACATAATGATCCTATATGGTTTAAATCTAAACAGCTATTCTGCAAGGCAGTGTCTTTTCACCTTACTAATTCAGTCTGTATAAACTCACTGCATCGAATATCCAGGAAGCTGGACTATGTGAAGAGAATGCAGCATCAGGATTAGAAGAAGACTTATAAACAACTTGAGACATGTAGATGACACAAGCTTGCTTGCTGAAAATGAAGACAATGTGAAGCACTTACTAATGAAGGTAATAGACTATAGCCTTCAATATGTATTACACCTGAATGTAAAGGAAACAAACAAACAAAAAATCATCACAAGTCAGCCAATAAACGGCATCATGATAAACAGTGAAGAAACTGAAGTTGCCAAGGATTTCATTTTACCCGGATCTATAATCAATGTCCATAGAAGCAAGAGTTAAGAAATCAAACAACATGTTGCACTGGACAAATCTGTTGCAAATGTCCTCTTTAAAACCTTTAAAAGCAAAGATGTAGCTTTTCTGACTAAGATGTGCTTGATCCAGGCCATGATATTTTCGATCATTTAATACGCATGGGAAAGGTGGACAGTGAAAAAGAAAGACAGAAGAAGAGTTGACACATTTGAATTGTGGTGTTGGAGAAGAATACTGAATGTACTGTGGACTGCCAGAGTAGCAAACAAATAAGTCTTGGAGGAAGCACCGCCAGAATGCCCCTTAGAAGCGAAGATGACTGAGCTTTGTATTGTTTACAGTGGATGTGTCATCAGGAGGGACCAATCACTGGAGAAAGACACCATGTTTGTTAAAGCAGAAGGTCGGGGAAAAAAGAGAATGGATCGACACAGAGGCTGCAACAATGAACTCCAACATAACACTGATTTGGAGGATGGCGCAGGACTGAGCAACATTTCATTCTTTTGGGAGCTGACTTGATGGCAACTAACAGGAAAAGCAGTACGTTTGATACTTAAGTACTTTCACTTCTATATGCTTTATATATCTAAGACCAAAGCAGTAATTAAAAGCCTAGTGCTTAGTTAAAATGAGCAACCAGCAGCACTTCAAAACTGAATATAAACTTAACCCTATGCTGACAATGATGAAAGATTTCAGTATTCCTCGATTCCAAAACTCTACACATAGTTTGGGTGGATTTGAAGATATCTATGCTGTAATTAAAGAACATAAAAACTAGAAATATAATGAAATAAAAATTTAATTGAAATCATTACTAGAAATACTAATGAATAGAAGTTCACATAAATGGAAAACTGTAATAATGTATGATTATTTTCCTGTGTGAAAAATGATAAATATAAGACACATTCTAGGAATGAGTGTTAAACAAGGCTTTGAAACTCTCTAACCAACACTTGGGTAAACGAGAAAAATATGTATGTTCAGCTTCTATGTTGTAATATTTCATTTCCTCTCATTTCTAAAGCTAAGTTCTAGTCTCCATTCTTTGGAAACCTTCACATGGGAAGACGTATATTTTATTATTAACTTAGTTATACATAAATGCAATTTGGTCTTCCAAAACTGTCTTTATCCTTGCTTAGGTAACTATACAAGTCACTGAAATTTTAAACCAAATAAATCGACTGTCACTGCTATAATTGACCAGATTATTAATCATTATTACTTCTCTGCAGTGTTTTCCCTGAGTTTATCAAAACTCCAGGCCATTGCTCTCGATAATTAGCCATTAGAAAAACGCAAATCAAAACCACAATGAGAAATCATCACACTACAGCATTATTGGCATGATTCAAAAAAACAGAAAATAACAAATTTTGGAGAGGCTGCTATCTACAGGGAGACTGAAAGTCTTATGCTTTGCTGGTGGGGAGGCACAATGGTATAGTAGTTTTGGAAAATGATGTGGTGCTTCCTTAGTAAGATAGACAGAGATGTACTACATGATCCAGTAATCCCACACCTAGGGCTACACCCTAGATATAATTAAGAGTCATCACACAAACAGACATATGCACATCCATGTTCATGGCAGCATTGTTCACAATAGCAAAAAAAACAGAAACAACCTCGATGCACATCAAGAGATGAATGGATAAACATACTAATACATACACACAATACAGTACTACATGATGATCAGAAACAAAAATGAATCTGTGAAGCATCTTATAACATGGATGAATCTGGAATGCATTGTGCCTAGTGAAATAAGTCAATCATGCAAGGACAAATGTTATATGAGACCACTACAGTAAAAACTCATGAAAAGTTTTACACATAAAAAGAAACATTTGATAGTTATTGGAGAGGGGAGAGGTGGGGGATCGAAAAACAGTAAGTAGACAATAGATATGTGGTAACTTTGAAGAAGGGTAAGACATAACACAGTGCTGGGGAAGCTAATGCAACCTGTAGGAGGCAAAGTTATGCAAGTTCCCTAGACACACCTCAAGCTCCCCAGGGACTGAATTGCTAGGCTAAAGGCTATGTAGTTTCAGGAAACATCTAGCTCAACTGGAGTTACATAGTTTAAAAAGAAAATGTTGTACATTCCACTTTGGTGAGTAGCATCTGGGGTCTTAAAAGCCAATGAACAGCTGTCTAGAATATTCCACTGGTCCTATCCCTTCAGGAGCAAGGAAGAATAAAGAAACAAGGGAAAGATTAGTCTGAAGGACTAACTGACTACATTACAACGGCCTCCACCAGACTGAACCCAGTACAACTCGACAGTGCCGGGCTATCACCACTGACCTCTCTGACAGGGATCACAAAGAACTAGAGAAAAGGACAGCACAGAATTCTAGTGTATGAACAAAGACTGGACTAACTGTTCTGACAGAGATGGAGAAAAACTGAGAGTGTGGTGCCTGGATACCCTGACAGCTCAGTGATGAAGACCCTCCTGAGATTCACCCTTCAGCCAAAGACTGCAGAGGCTCCTAAAACAATAGGAGCCTTGCCAGCCAAGCCAAGTAGAGAGGCTCATAAAACGATAGGAGCCTAGAGAGGCACAACAACCTAGGACAAGGACTAGAAGACGAAAAGAGACAGGAAAGCTGGTAATACGGAACCCATAGTTGAGAAGGGAGAGTGTTGACATATTGTGGGGTTGTTAATATCATAAAACAATGTGTGCATTAAATGTTTAACTAGAAACTACTTTGTCCTATAACCCTTCATCTAAAGTACGAGACAAAAAATTAAAAGATACAATAGACCAACCGTCACTAGGTACTCTGCAGAAATCAAACTGAATTGGTGTTAAAAAAAAAAAAAGGCCATCCCTAAATTAGGCTTAGAAGTAAAACTATTAATAATAATTCATGATGATGATGAGAATGATAATAATAATTATTATTCATATATTGAGTGACACAAACACATGGCATTGTTTCATTTAATCCTCACAACTCTTTAAGTTCGGTGTTATTCTTCTACCCATTTGGAAAAAAAAATCAAGGAAGGAAATTGCTTTTCCAGTTGTATGAGAGGAAAGACAGCAGTATCTTCAGCTTGTACAGGAAGTTTTCTTATAATATTAAATATTTATTAATATCATATGTTCGTACACATTTTATCAATTGCATCATCAGCAAACAAATGTGTTGGCAGTATTATATTGAGTAGAAATAAACTAAAGTGAAATACTAATTTATGTTGTATTATATTTTGCTACAGATGTAGTTTGGAACTTTTTTTGATACACATTCTACTAAAGTTTTATGTGGTTACTGAGTTACAAGAGCAATGGCAATTGGTTATATGATGTCAAGTCAGCTCCAGCTCGAGCACACCGGAATGAAATGTCAAGTCCTGTGCTGTCCTCGCGCTTTTGAGTGTGTTTGAGCCCACTGCTTCGGCCACAGTGTCAACCCCTCTTGTTGAGGTTCTTCCTTTTTTTACTGACCATGTACTTTACCCTTGGTGGCACAGTGGTTAAGATTCTGCGAATCAGAAGGTAGAATCCACCAGACATCCCTTAGAAGCCCTATGGGACAGTTCTACTCTGTGCTATAGGGTCACTATGAGTTGGAGTGATCTCAGTGGTAGTGGGTTTGATTTGGGCTTTCTATTTCACCAAGTACGATCTCTTTATCCAGGGACTGGTCCCTCCTAATAGCATGCACACAGTATGCAAGGAGTTGCATCATCCTTACTTTGAAGGAACATTCCAGCTGTTCTTTATGCAAGACAGACTTGTTATTGGTTATATAGCAATAACAAAAGCAGCAAAAAAACCATACATTGCCATCGAGTCAGTTCCAACTCATAGTGACTCTACAGGACAGAGTATCACTATCCCATGGGGTTTCCAAGGAGCAAAAGAGCATGTAAATTTTTTAAATAATATTTTATTGTGGTTAAGTGAAAATTTATGAAGTCAATTTGCTGTTTCCAACCCCATACAGACACCTCTATGTGACTCCATCAGCTATCCCAGCCCTGTGACAGCACACTTGTCCCTTAGAAAATGTAAACTTTTAATTAATGTTAAAAAGTTTATGATTGGGGAGTGACATGGCAAGGCAGAATGAGTCTGAGTGAGATTGAAGACTATCATCATTTCCCTCCTTGTTTTTCTCTTATTGTCTGTTTCAGTCTCTTCTCTATTCTTGTCACTCATACATATATGTAATGGTAAAGACTTTGTGTCAGCTCAGCTAAGCAATGATTAGGCTTATATGTTTATATGTGATCACTTCCATGACTGAATCTGCTTTGAATAGCTTATCAGTAAAAAGGAGTGTCCTGGGTAGATGGATGGTGGGGAATGAGCTAGTGGGGGGGTGGCCTGAATCCAAATACAAGGAGGTGATCTGTCTTTCTGCTCCCTTTGGATCCTGTGGCTGTCTCCTGTTTGTCTGACCTTGAGCTTTTGTAACTTGAACTATTTCCAGATCTTGGAATTCAACTGTCTTCATAGTCTGAGGGCGGAAGCCGTGCTCTCCAACCTGTTGATCTTGGGTTTGCCAGCTGCTGCAGATACGTGAGTCAAGAGAAACCTCTATCCTGATCCACAGACTTAGACATTCCAGTCTCTACAATCATGTGTGACATTTCCTTTGTAGAAACCTTGGTAGAAAACACACACGCACGCTTTACTGGTTTTGCTTCTCTAGAGAGCCTAGCCTAAGACAATATACACATACACACAAATACAAGTTCAAGTAGTTCAGTTGCTCTTGTTAGAAGCAAATGGGAATTACCAACTCTATTTTTCTCTTTTCAGAAGTTAGGGAAGGAGAGCTAGATCTTCTGGAAATTTAAACTTTATACAAAGTAAAATGAGATTGGATGTCTTATAAATGTACAAAAGAAATATCCTGGCTCTCCTTTTGAAGTGCTTTGAATTCATGGAAACCTTCGTGGGATAGTGGTTATGTGCCTCAGCTGCTAACCAGAAGGTTCATATCTGCTGGAAAACTCCTTGGGAACTCTGTGGAGGCAATTTTACTCTGTCTATAGAATCACTATGAGTTGGAATTGACTCGATGGCAGCAGGTGTGGGTTTTTAGGGTTAGAATTCATAGCAGCAAAAAGTTATGGGAAAAATAGCCATAATCACATATTTTAACTGTAGGGTTATTCTGATACCCTTCAAGGAAATGGAGATTGAAGGCATGCAGATAATTTGGCTTGTGATATAGGCATAGCATTAACCACCTGTTGGGCACAAAATATTTTGAAAATCTTGTTTCATAAAGAAAATGTATTTTCCTTCTTTTTTTATATAATTGACAAATAATGTTTTATTATTACTACTTATATTGCTAGACTGGCAAGTCAGAAAAAAATAAGATCTATGGTAGTCAAAAAATATGATTTGGGATATAAAACAAAAATATCCAAATATTATTTCTGTATCATGTGTGTTAAAAAAACTTTTCTGACTAGTATAACCAATGTTTTGATTTAAAAATATTTCAGAAAATATCTACCTTCATGAGGTAGGTTTATCATATAAACATAGTTAAAAACTGATTGCCATCAAGAGGATCCTCACTTATGGTCATCCCATGTGTGTCTGAGTTAGAGCTGTGCTCTGTAGGGTTTCTAGTAGCTGATGTTTCTGAAGTACATCACCAGACATTTTTTACAAGGTGCTTCTTGGTGGACTTAAACTCCCAGTCTTCGAATAAGAAGCCTGGTGCTTAGATATTTGTATCACCTGGGAACTGTAAAGATACCTGTTGTCATCCAGTTGATTCCTACCCATAGCAACCCTATAGGACAGAGTATAACTGCTCCATAGAGTTCCCAAGGAGAACTTGGTGGATTCAAACTGCCAACCATTTGGTTAGCAGCCATAGCACTTAACCACTGCCACCAGAGTTGTAAGAGGCCTAACTATTCAAGGAATAAGACCTGACCTGTGACATCTCTTTTATCTGTCTCCCACAAAGTAACAGTCAAATGACAAGTCAAAACTTCACTCTTCCACTGCTTTTCACAATAATTCAGTCTTGCAGATAGTGCAGCAACAACAAATCCCCCAGAGAAATAAGTTACATTGAGTAGTAGCAAAGAATGTTAATTTTATTTTTTAATTCATTGTGAGAAAGAACAGACACATGATAAAATGCATTATATTTGAAACTGGCAAAATTAGATTGGTAAATTTTATCAATTAATAAATTTTAAACCATATTTATGGTCAATTCTGAATTATGTAATGAAACAGGTGATCCCTTTAGAACAAAGAAATTACCCAAAAACTATATGGTTAAGGTAGTGTCAATTCTGTGTGTTTCTTCGCTGTCTGAAAATAAAAATAAAAAACAGAGAACTGGAAAAGCAGCAGATTGAATCCCACTCGACGGCTTAGTCAGAAGGAAAGTGGGAGATGTGTAAAAATGAATGGGAAGAGGATGAAAGGTGAACACCAGAGTCCTGCCAACATTAATCACATTGCCTAAGCCCACTTCTTCTTTACCGCCCTCAGATATTTCATTTGAAAGAGCGTCTTCATGGATTATGGCCACTTTCCTAACTTGGCTAATTAGTGATATTACACAACACAGGTTCTGATCCAAGACAGCACAAGAGACCCACCCACATCAATCACATTCCCTTAGCCCCCATCTTCTTCATCTCCCTCAGGTACTGTGTTTGAAGGTATTTCTCCACTCATTACCGTCACTGAGTTGTCTAGGTTGTGGCATTGCACAAGCAAGTTTCTGATCCAGGAGAGTAGCAGTCTTGCCAACATCAGCCATAATCACTGTAGCCCACACCTTCTTCACCACCCTTGGATATCCCATTTGAAGGCACTTTTTTACCAATTCAGCCTACTGCCTTAACATGGCCAGTTTTGAACAATTTACAATAGAACTGCTAAGCCAGGAGGATGGGAGCTGAGTTCTTTTCAACAGAAAATGAATCTTACCTGCTAACTAGGTTACCCGAGGTAACTATACCCACCAATGTAATCATTGAAAGAAGGGAAAACAAATCGGCGCAAAATGACGACGGGTGAAATAGGGCTTATCTGAAGGTCCAGTTTGGAAAGGAAAGCTAAGGTTAAAGTAAAATTAAATGTATGCATGAGACTTGATGTCAGAACTGTGAGGGGTCTGTTAGGTTTTTGATTAGGAGAAACATTTCCATCTACAGGACAAATTTAGGTTAAGGAGCACCAGAATTTTAAAATTAGAAATGCTAAGAAAAATAGTTTTTTGGAAAGTCTTTCTTAAAAGTTAAAAGTACGCTTGCACACTTCAGAGAAGAAAATATTCAGCATATATGTTCTGTAATGAAGTAGATGTTTAAAAATTCAGCCTTTTCTAAATGGCTATAGGATTTACAGACCTACATGGTTTTACAGATGATTAAAAGTTATCAGAGAGCTTGTATGACTCAAAGAATGTAATCAACATCACTAAATTGTATGTGCAGGAACTGTGGAACGGGTATGTGTTTTGCTGTATTTTCAACAATGACAACTAAGTAAGTAAAATGCAGGAAGAAAGTTATTAGAGCAGTCTACATACATGTAATTAAAGAACTTCTAAATAAACAAACACAAAAAGCAAACCATTAAAACAGCTAAAGTCTAAGGTGAGATAAAGATCTATCTAGGAAACTACCAAATTTATAGAACAATTCTTTCATCAGACATTGGAATTAGTCTTTTGATATAAATTTTCCATTTGAAGTTTGTGAATTTTTAATTTAGATTGCTGTTGTTAACACAACAATGAGATAAGGGTACGCTCCTACCTATAAGAATGACTAAAATGCAAAAACACTCACAACACCACATGCTGGGAAGAGGTAGAGCAACAGGAATTCTCACTCACTGGTGGTTAGAATGCAAACCGGTACAGCCAGGTACAAAAGTAGCTTGGCAGTTTTTATAAAGCTAAATACAGTATTACCAAATGATCCAAGAAAGGAACTTCTTGGTATTGACCCAAATGAATTGGCAAATTATGCCTATTTAGAAACTTGCCCATGAATGTTTATAATAACTTTATCCATAATTGCCAAAAACTGGAGGCAAACAAGGTATCCTTCGGTAGACGAATGAATGAACAAACCATGCTATACAAGTCAGTACTGAATAGTAATAAAAATAAATGGGCTATCAAGGCACAAAAAGACATGGAGGAAACTTAAATGTATATTACTGTATGAAAGGAGTGAATCTTAAAGCGTGTATACTGTAATGATTCTAATTGTATGACATTGCCAGCCAAGTGTCGTCGAGTCAGAGTTGTATGACATTATGTTAAGATAAAAGAACTATCTCTTAGATAGTAAGAAGATAGTGGTTGCCAGGGGCTTACAGAGAGAGGGAACAACAAACAGGTAGAATACAGGGAATTTTTAGGGCAGTGAAACTAGTTTTTGTGCTTTGTAGTAGTAGATGCTTGACCGCCACTATCTGTGGGCCTTGGTCCAAGCTCACATAACTGTGTGACATAAAGAGTGAGTCCTAATGTAAACTGCGGCCTTTAGTTGATAATAATGTATCAGTATTGGTCCTTCAATTGTAAAAGAGGTACCACACTAATGTACAATCTTAACAATATAAGAAATTATGTTGGTGAGGAGCTAAATGGGAACTCCACATTCTGCACAATTCTTCTATAAACCTAAAAACCACTCTAAAAAATAAAGTCTACTTAAAAAATATGTAACTAGTCACAAACCTGAAAGTTCTTTCTCCTTTTGAACTGAATTTGGAACATACTTGTCTTTATTATAAAACCATTCTTTTCAACAATATCACTTCTTGTTGTGAGCACCATCAAAAGAAAGAAAAACATAAGGGCCCTCATTCTCCTAAATAAATACAGTGTTTAAATGTTTTTCTCCTTGTGGTAAAAAATATTGGAACACAGAGAGTAACTAAAACAAAGCAAAAGTTTTGGGGGAAGAATATTTATACAAGAGAGAGCTAACTGCTTCAGGATACTCTTAGTGGAGCCAAGACACCGTGTAAGCCACTGTAAAGAAATAATGCATCCAGATACTACAGCTACACATGGAGATGTGCCATTCAGAGTAGGACTGGAGTACCATGCTCACCAAAGTCTGAAATACTTATGCACTATGTCGTGTGTTACCCCAAAACATAGATGTTTATATGTACTAAATTAATTTATTAGAAGACATGGTCAGCCAACCAAATGAATGCTTGGATATGTGACATTTTGAACCATTAGATGTGTTAGGCAGATGTTCTCAGTCTCCTTCTTTTGTACTTGCTCAACTACTCCACACACAGAGACAGTCAACCCTTGCACCCGACCCTTGCTTCTCTTGCCGTATTTCTGCTGAATTCTGACATCAGTCTCCAGACGACTGACCCCACAATGCACACTCAGTAAATTAAAATCCATCTCCAGTTTTCTAATATGTTTTATTATCCCATGTTTAATACCATCTTGTCATCAAGTCTATTCTGATTCCTACAGATGCTTTAGGACAGAATAGAACTCTCCCATAGGGATTTAAAAGAGTAGCTGGTGGATTTGAACTACTGACCTTTGGGTTAGAAGCTAAGTTCTTAGCCACTGAGACACCAGGGCTCCTGACAGGTTACAGGATAGCTGCATTTGGTAGAAGGCATCATCTCAGAGCTTCCCTCTAATATCCATTTAACCCATTTTTTCAAGTTACTTGAGTCTGCATTTTAAAACAATACAATTGTTAGAAATATAGTAGAAACTAAAATTACGTTTTCTAATATGTATATTTTTCCTTAGCCAATTTTTGAGAAGCTTCTGAATATCCTTAAAAAAGTCACAATGTCTTTGTTCTTCAACAATCAGAGTTTAGTTTAAAAAATTAAAATGTTTGATAAAAAGCAGATTCAGATTTTAGTGAATGACTTCACTGCTTTCCAGCATAGGTATGTTTCACTTTGTAGCACATAAAAGATCACGTTGGAAACATTTTCAGTATTAATACTTTAAATATATTTAGTAAAACAAATCAGTATGATGGTAGTGATTTCAGACACCGATGATTGTCATTTCTGATTCCCTCTCTCTCTCCTCAGTCCCTTCCTGTCTTCCATTTTTTCCTCCCTTCCTTCTTTCTTCTCCTTTCCTTCTGCAAGCAGATTAGTTTCCATATGCAGATTATAATAAAAGTAGCAAGCTATGGGTTTAATTTTTAGGAAAGAAAGCACATAGGTTTTGGAGCAGGGGACTACCTGGAATTGACTTGTAGTCCAGCCCCTTGAGAGCTGTGCAACTACTGGCAAGTAGCATAACCTCTCTGTGTCTCATTGTAGAAACCCTGGTGGCATAGTGGGTTAAGTGCTACATCTGCTCACCAAAATGTTAGCACTTCAAATCTGCCAGGCGCTCCTTGGAAACTCTGTGTTGCAGTTCTACTCTGACCTATAGGGCTGCTAAGGGTCACACCCAACTCAATGGCAGCGGGTTTGGTTTTTTCGGTTTGGTGTTTCCTTACTGGAAATTCTGGTGGCGTAGTGGTTAAATGCTAGGTCTGCTCACCAAAACGTTAGCAGTTCAAATCCACCAGGGATTCCTTGAAAGCTCTAAGCAGCAGGTCTGCTCTGATCTATAGGGCCACTATGAGTCATAATCCACTAGATGGCTGTGAGTTGGGTTTGGTTTTTGGTGTCTCATTATTATTGTTTACAAAATGTGGATAAAATTGTTACTTCATGGGCTTCCTGGGTTAAGTGAGTTAACATTTGTAAAGTCCTTAGAGCCTAACATTATTAAGTGCCGTATGAGTATTTTCTAAATAAACAAGCCTAAATACAAAACTGTTCTTTACTCCCAGAAATAATTTCTCTGAGACAAAACCATGGAAAGTTTACTAAGTCACCTAAATTTTGTTCACCTCACCCACTGGGTCTGTTTTTGCATATCAAATATATCCCATTTCAAGAGATTGTTTGTGTGTGTGTGTGTTGTCCATGTAACTCACATTTGCAAAATTCTAGAAATCACTGATAGCTCCCATTCCACAGGTCACTAATGACAGGATTTCTTCTGACATTAGATGACAGAAGTAGCGTGGAGAGGGATTAAAGTGCAGCAAAGTCACTAAAAGTGAAAGACAGGAAAGCAACTTTTGAAAAGAAAATATTTCAAAAGAACACATTTGAAAAGCTTGTAATTAAAAGCATGCAAAGAGTCCTGTAACCTCTGCTGACTCCAGTAACACAGTTACAAGAGAAACAGTCTATTCCAGCATGTCATTAACTGTAAATACAGAGGTGAAGAGTTCCAGGGCAAATACCATCAAAGGCAAAGGGAAAGGGTGATGGAGCACAGAGGCCCCACCCAACCTCCCTGGAGGTGCTGGATCTAATACAGTTTTCCAGTAGACAAACCAGAAACTTGGACCCTGTCTTAAGTATCCAGTGCTGCTATAGCAGGAAGACCACAAACGGGGGCTTTAACAAACAGGAATTTATTTTCTCACAGTCTAGAAAGTTAGATGTCTGAATTCAGGGTACAGCCTGCAGCGAAGGGTTTCTGCTTCCTCTGGAAGAAGGAGTCTGTTCCTGAATCATCTTCAGGTGGTTTGGTATCTCTCTTGCTCCATCTCTACTTCTTTCCTTTGCTCATTTAATCTGTTATTTCTCAAAAGAGATTGACTCAAAACATACCTTACACTAATCCTTTCTCATTAACACAACAAAGACAGCTTGTTCCCAAATGGGATTTTAACCACAGGCTTATAAATTAGGATTTAACAACCCCTATTTCAGGGGGGCAAAATTCAAGCCCAAACAGGCCCTAAGTGCGAATTTTTGCTCAGTCTGGCAGATGAGCCTGTAAGTAGAGTTCCAGGCAGTTACACTGGGAGATTGGGGGAATATGCTGAAATTAGACAGAGTGTTATCGCCCTTGTCTCACGAGTAGTGACTGATTTGGGGACCCTTGAGCTAAATTTGGATTGATAAAGGCCCGCTCAGATTTGCAGATCCCCCAAAGGCTCTTGACATCACTGGCAAAGCTCTCACCTCCTATGAGCTGCCTTGTGTTGACCTCTGACCTAAGACAAAAGTCTCATTCCTGAGAGGGTTCTAAGGTAGCTCTTCATCTGTGGGAAAGTTAAAAGGCGCATCTCTGGGCCTAGGAAACTTATTTGAATTAGTCAGTCATTCTGGAAATTTCTAATGTGACTATTTTAAGTTGTTTTTGATGCCCCCTAATTGCTAAATTTACTAAATCACTACCCCATATCTACTCTTTAAAGGAAGGGAAATTGGAGGAATATATAACAAAACAAAAGCCCACAAAGTATTTTCTTTAAAAATTTGCGTGTTTACTAAGAGATGGATAGAAGTTTCCTTTTTTTTCTTTTTTTAATTGTGGTTTAGTGAAAGTAGTATACAATGCAAGTTAAATTTGCATGCCCGCCTTTCTGCAGTTCCCTCTGGTGTCTTTGCTCAGTGACAGCACACTCTTCCTTCCTGTTCTATACGCGTCGTATCCTGCTAACAATCTCCCATCCCCTCCTCTCCATCCTGTCCTCTCACAAGTTTCCTTTTGCGTTGGGGAGAAACATGTCAAAGCGAGGTTCCATATGATTGTGCTGACTATGGTGCTATTGTCTGAGACATATAGCTTCACTCACCAATAACCAACCACCTGCCTTGCTCTTAGCCTCCCTGTTTCTGGGCATGACATCTACATAATTAATTAGTGAATATTTATATTTCTAATTAATTAATTAACTTTCTGACACACATAAATATCTAAAAAATAATGTAACATTTCTGAATAAAGATGGTCAACTGAACACACAATCTATCTCACTTTCTGCTGAAACTCACTAGCACAATTTTTTTTACTGCAGTTGACTGAAAGTGTACAATTCAGTTTAAATTTGCATGCCTGCCTATCTGCAGCTCCTTCTGCTCTCCTTGCCCAGTGACAGCACACTCCTCCTTTCCATTCCATACATGTTATGTCTTCTTAACTATCTCCTGTCCCCTGCTCTCCACCCTCTCCACTTCCCTCTAAGAGTCCAGTAGAACGACATCCTTTAGATGCATAGAATCATAAGGTGCACACACGATATGGTCACTCTGTCCGAAGAGTTGACTTCAGTAATGACTTATGACCAGGGGCAGCATCAGGTCTAGGGGCCATGATCCTGGGGAAACTCCCAGGCCTTCGGACTATCAGTTGCAGTCTTTTAGACAAACACTATTTTTTGAAGCCCTAAACCCACCAAAAAGAAGATAAGGGAAGAAAGGAAACCCTGGGGGTGTAGTGGTTAAGTGCCATGGCTGCTAACCAGGAAGTTGGCAAGTCACATCTGCCAGTTGTTCCTTGGAAACTCCATGGGGTCAGTTCTTCTCTGCCTGTTGGGTCACTTTGAGTCAGAATCGATTCAACTGCAGTGGGTTTATTCATTTATTTTTTTTAAGGCAGAAAAGAGAAACATAAAACATGAAACATAAAAATCAATGGTAACTGACGTGGAAAACCTGAGAAAACAAAATCCTAACCTGGCCTTGTAGAAAGCCCAGGAGGAAGACGATTTCAATCACCAACCTCCTCTCTCCCCACCCCGCAAAAAACAGAAAAATAAATCCACCGCAGTCGAGTCAATTCTTAGTTACAGCAACCCTGTAGCACAGAGTAGAACTGCCCCATAGAATTGCCAAGGAGTGCCTGGTGGATTTGAACTGTCTATCTTTTGGTTAGCTGACTTAGCACTTAAGGGCCACAGCCACCAGGGTTTCAGATTTCAATCACGGTCTCTCCAAACAGCTCTGCACTGGAAACGACAGGGCCACTGCAAAAGAAGGTGATAGTGTATAGCAGGAGGATGAAAACAGGAGGACTGTCTGAAAATTTGTAACAGTGCCCATCAAATGTTAAGTGGCCAATAAATAAACTATAGAATTAGTAAAAACAAACAAAATTAGTAAAGGCATAGATGAAATCTTAGCCTGAACTTCAACCAGATTGTATACTAACACCTTCTTCTGTTGCATCACTGCTATATTTCCAAGTTTTTGTGACTCCCCACAGCCTTCAGTTGGAGTGCTGGGGGCACAGTGGTTACCAGCACAGGCTACTAACCAAAAGGCTGGCAGTTCTAATTCACCAGCTGCTCACTGGAAACACTTTAAGGCAGTTCTACTCTGACCTGTTAGAGTTGCTATGAATTGGAACTGACTCGATGGCAAGGGGTTTGTGTGTGGTTTTTTGTTTTCTTGGTTCTTTGTTTTTATTTAACCTTCAGTGTGGATTATCCAAAAAAAAGAAAAAAATGCCACTGAGTAATATCTGACTCATAACTACCTCAACAAAAAATACAACTAGACCAACAAGTCGCGATAAAGAGAAAATATTGAAGTTGTCAATGATTTCATTTTACCTGGATTCAAGATCAACACCCATGGAAGGAAATCAATGAATCAAATGGTCTATTGCATTGAATTCTTTAAAGTATTGGAAAGCATAGATGTCCCTTGAGGACTAAGGTGTTCCTGACCCAAGCCATGGTGTTTTCAGTTGCCTCATAAGCATCTGAAAGCTGGACAATGAATAAAGAAGACCAAAAAAGAATTGATGCCTTTGACTTCTGGTATTGGCAAGGAGTATTGACTACCACGGACTGCCAGAGGAACAAACAAATCTGTCTTTGAATAAGTACAGCCATGGTGAGAATTCCTGTCACTTACTTTAGAGAAGATATTGGGAAGGACTAATCTCTGGAGAAGAACATCATGTTTGGTAAAGTAGAGGAACAGTATAAAAGAGGAAGACCTTCCGTGAGATGGACTGACACAGCGACTGCCACAACGGACTCAAGCATAACAATGGTTGTGAGAATGGTACAGCATTTCATTCTTCTGTACACAAGGTTGCTGTGAGTTGGAATCAACCCAATGGTGTCTAACAGGCCAACACATAGCAACAATCAAGAGGTCGCAGTTCTCCAAATTTAGAGGTAGAGTGTATTGCACACTTTCCCAGGTATTTCCCAGCCCTCTGGTTTGGAATTAACCCTTTTCAGAGCTCTCAGATGGGAAAGGGAGTGTAAATTTCACTACATTGTTTACCCTTGTTCAACATTTCATCAATCACCTCACTGTAATTCTTTAAATCAGACAACGTGAATCCTGTTTACCATAAATTATAAATACCAGACGTCCTAGATAAAAGTAACACTTAAACAACAGTTTCCAAATAATAGGAATTTGATGTAATTAGACTTATTCCTTACCATCTTGTTACAGGAAACCCTGATGGCATGGTGGTTAAGTGCTATGGCTGCTAACCAAAAGGCTGGCAGTTTGAATTTACCAGGTATTCAAACTCTATAAGGCACTTCTATATTCTCCTGTAGGGTCACTATGAGTCAGAATCAAATCGTCAGCAATAGGTTTGGGTTGTGTTCGTTTGTTTGGTATCCTGTTACAGATTTTATTTTGCCAGCAGAATCCTGTCCATTTATGTTATTAAAAGGAATACAAAAGAGTAGTTGGTTTTTAACTTAGATAATGTTTAATTTAGAGAAATACTGCTGAAGGCGTGGATGGGAAGGTTATTTCCAGGTTTGAGAACACATGGATGCTTTAATTATGCCATGAAACTGTCGTTTGGCTGACTAAAGTTGAATCTCTACATGGCAAATGAACAGAGTCAACTACACTGGCAAATGTTTATTAGTTTTAGACTAATTCAGTTTTCAGGATGGTAGAACAATTCAACAGATAATCATAAATCACTGGGAATCAATAATCTGTCCACTCAAATAAAACACAGTTTTAGGTCTCAAGTATTTTTCTCTGGTAATATATAAACTGCCAAAATAAAATATAGACCAGTTTTCACACTGGTAGTGATAAGGATACTTCTACCAGTTAAATGTTAAATGGAATGGTTAATACATTTTTGCAATCATAGTTATATATAAACACCCCAAATCTTCCTGTTCTTGAAATAACTATACGTTTTGTTGAGACCAGTTCTCACTTTCTGAAATGACTTTTGACAGTCTCCACTGCACTAGAAAAAAGTTTCACAGGTGTACACAAGGTCAAGGGGAGCATGTGTGTGAACATACACAGAAGGAGTGTAAATGGGCATGCCCTCCATTAGTCATCCTAGTGGCAACATTGAGATCCACCTGTCAGGCTTCTATCTTTTCAGCACATAATATACCTTTTGCTGAGTTTGTGCAAAACCTACAAAATTGGGGACTGCCAATTAAGTTGGCGAACTCATCCTAAAAAAGTGTTACATACCTCATTGCTGAATGCCACTATGGTTACCCTCCAAGTACTTCCCTTGGGAAGCTACACACCAACACCAGCACCTAGTCCATCCTTTCAAGTAATTTTGGAACTCTTTTTCTGGAATGGCCATCTGACCTGTCATTGGATTACTCTGAATATCATCAAAATATCTTCCTTTCAATATTTCGTTTATCTTTGAGTAAAGAAAGATGTCATTGGGGGCTAGATCAGGTGAATAGGGACAGTGTTCCAGTGGAGTGATTTGTTTACTGGCTAAAAACTCCGTCACAGACAACTGTGCCAGCTTGCCACCGTGTGCAATGGCCATTCCAGAAAGAGTTCCAAAATTGCTTGGAAGGGTAGACTGGGCACTGGCACCACGGCATAGCTTTCTGAGGAGCGTACTTCAAAGGTGACTGTAGTATTCAACAACAAGGTATACAACAGTTAAAGCAATTATGTTCGGGGACTTAATTGTCAGAAATCATGCTTAAATTTCCCAGAGAAAAGTTACCTAGTGCAATATATAGGGAGCCTTTGTGGCCATAGAGTTGTTATGAGTTAGAATAGACTCAATAGAAGAGGATTTGTTTTTTGGTTTTGTCAAGCATTCATCTGCTAACAGTTTGGTGGTTCAAAACCCCTAGTGGCTGTGTAGGAGAAAAGACCTGGGTTGTCTGCTCCTGTAAAGACTGTAATGAAGGAAACCGCATGCGGGCAGTTCTACTCTATTCTACACAGTTATGAGTTGTAATTGACTCGATATCACACAACAGCTATCTATCTATCTACTTGTCTGTCAGTCTATCTATCTATCTGTTACGTATCCCAGTAGATACTCAGGCTATTGTCTTTTGGGAAATCTGAGCTAAATTAATCTTATCCACTAATGCAAGAATTTATACAGATACTGGAGTATTTGCTAACATTTTTGGGTTAACACAAGCAATAGTCGCTGAGATGTCAAAAAGACTCAAGTATCAGAGGAGGGTGATGGGGGAATGATTGTGTTAAATTTTGGAGAACTCCTGAACTTGAATGAGGAAGATGAATTTTGGGTTGATTCTTTTTTACTTATTTATAACATGTGCCATTAGAGACACCAAAATCTTTGAAGGGACATAACATTGAAGTTGAAAGGAGAAAGGGTGTAAGACACAATTGAGACAGAAATAGAACCCCAAGCCCTTGGTTGAGAATACTTGAGTATTCAGGTTTCTTGAGCCCCTGCTCCCACCAAGCATAAAAGTGACTGAGGAGTTCAAGATACTTTTCAAGGGTATCTTTTGATATACAGGAGAAAGGGCTTGACTTCTTCAGCCAAAGAGTGGTAGTCCCTTGCCCCTACTCGTATCTGAACCCAACAAATCTTCACCCATAGCTTTGTCTCCTCTTTTAAACTGGAAGTCCTAAGATGTGAATGCCTGAGACACTTCTTCATGAATTGTGCTCACTCAACTGCTCTTTCCAAACTGAAAATTATAAATGCATACCAACTGGTTATATACTCATTAGTCATCTGTGTTTTGTACAAAGACTAAAGGATACAGAGAGAAATAAAAACTTGAAACTTAATTCCTAATGAAATAACCCATTCTGTTTTGAATTTTTAAAATTCCAAGGTCAGACAGGTAAAACATTATATTCGTAATGCATTCTGTTAGATACAAGATTTAATATGACATATTAGAAATTTAATAGAGTAACTGATTAAAATATTTTGTGTTTTCTTTCTTTGTACATTCTGATACAGATTCACAATCATCTTTATTCACAACTTGTTTACTAATTATGAATCTGCTGACTGTTTCACCTCTCCATTAGCTTTATAAATCATTTGTGAGGAAATGTTTTGAATTTAAGTATAACGTAAAGAGGAGTTATGATTATTGCCTACCCTGCACATATGGCTTCATTTAGAGTGTTTATAGCTATTGAACTTCATGAAAAATATAATTGAAGGGCAGTAATACGAACATATAATATAGTTTACATGACTGTTTATGGATCTCTTTAAATCCATTAAACACAATCTATAGTGACTTTTCTGAAGTATAAACAGTGTTGACTTTAAAAAGTCAAAAGTTGCTCATTCAGTTGTCTTCTTTTTTCAAATAGAGCCAACTGGTATAGTAATTACCATTGTGAAATATCATTTGAAACAAAAGCAAAGACTGCAAACAAAATCTGTCATTATTTCTACTCTTCTTTAAAGATTGGTGGGATGGTGGTTAAGTGCTATGGCTGCATACCAAGAGGTCAGAAGTTCAAATCCACGATGCACTCCTTGGAAACTCTATGGAGCAGTTCTACTCTGACTTGTAGGATGGCTATCAGTTGAACTTGAAAGCAACAGGCTTTTTTTTTTTTTTTAAAGATTAAACTTCAAAAAGTTTTAGAAAGCAACTTTAGTGGTTTCTAATATTTTACCCATTATGGTTCTTATGTGAGAGAACTGACTTCTCAACTATGAGCTCTGACAATTAAGTCTGTGAACTTAAGTGTTCTAAGTACTACATATCACAGTGCTGAATATCACTGTGATCACCTTCAAAGTACTCCTCTTGGGAAGCTATGCACCAATGCCAATGTCTAGTCTACCCTTCCAAGCAATTCTGGAATTCTTTCTGGAATGGCTACTGTGCAGGGTGGCACAGTGGCAAGTTCATGAAGTTCACTGTATAGTTGTCTGTGAGGGAGTTTTTAGCCAGTAAACAAATAACTGTATTGCATCACCCTCCCTACTCACCTGATCTGGCACCCAATGATGTTTTTCTTTACTCAGGGATAAAAGAAATATTGAAAGGAAGACATTTTGATGGCACTCAGGACATCAAGTAAAATCCAGTGACGGCTCCGATGGCCATTCCAGAAAAAGAGTTCCAAAATTGCTTTGAAGGGTGGACTAGGCACTGGCGTTGATGCATAGCTTCCCAAAGGGAGTACTCCAAAGGGGAGTGTGGTGATATTCAGCAATGAGGTATACAACACTTTTTGTAGGATGAGCTCCTGAACTTAATTGGCAGCGATTATATTACCTATTTGTTTAAAACATCCTTTTCAATACTTAAATGCATTTTTTCTGGACTACTTGATTGTATTGATTTTTTTTGTATGAGATCTCTCCTTTACTAATGTTTTTTTTCCAATACTCAGCTGAATTCAATTTCATAACAGATAATGTGACTTACTGTTGTTGGGTGACATCTGGTTGGCACTAACTCTATGTACCCTGGGTACCGCAGAATGAAACACTGCCCAGTCCGGTGGCATCCTCACAATCCTTAAGCTTGAACCCACTGTTGCAGTCCCTGTGTCAGTCCATCACAGAGGGTCTTCTTCTTTTCTCCAGAACATCTACTATAGCAAGTGTGATGTCTTTCTGCACAGACTAGTCCCTCTTCTTTACATGTACAAAGTAGATGTGAAGAGGTCTCGCCATCCTTTCTTCTAAGGAGTATTTTGGCTGTACATCTTTCATCATGGATTTCTTTGTTCTCCTGGCAGGTGACAGCATATTCAATTTTCTTTGCCAATACCATAATTCAAAAGCCTCAACTCTTCTTCAAGTCTTCCTTATCCATTGTCCAGCTTTCATATGCATGTGAGGCAGCTGAAAACACCATGGCTTGGATCAGGCTCACTTTAGCCTTCAAGGTGACATCTTAGCTTTATAAATACTTGAAAAACATCTTTTTTTTCAGCAGAATTACCCAGTGCAATGCATTGTTTGATTTCTTGACTGCTGCTTCCACGGATATTGATTGCAGAATCAACTAAAATGAAATCGTTAACAACTTTAATATTTTCTCCATTTACCAAGATGTTGCTTTTTGGTCTGGCTGTGAGGATTTTTGTTTTCTTTATGTTGAGATGTAGTCTGTAGTGAAAGTGTGGTCTTCAGTCTTCATCAGTGCTTCCACAAGTCTTCTTCAATTCTCATAAGTAAGGTTGGTATTGAGTCTCCCTTCAATTTTGATGCTCCATTCTTCTTCATATACTCCAGTTTCTCAGATTTGCTCAGGACACAGACAGTATAGGTATTGTGAAAGGATATAGCTCTTATGAACACTTTTCCTAACATTAAATCACAAACTATCTCCTTTTTCTATTCGAATAACCACCTGTTTGTCTAAGTATGGGTTCTTCATGGGCAAAAATTAAATGTTCTGGAATTCTCATTCTCATTGGGATAACCTAATGTTATCCATAGTTTGTTATGATCCACAAAGTTGAATGCTTTTGCATAGTTGGTAAAACACAAGTAAACATCCTTCTAGTATTTTTGTGTTCAGCCAGGATTCAGCTGACATCAGCAATGAAATCTCTTGTTCTACATCCTTTCCTAAATCTGGCTTGAATTTCTGGCAGTTCACTGTTGATGTACTGCTGCCATCGATTTTGAATGATCTTCAGCAAAATTTTATTTATGTGTGATTTTAAGGATAATGTTTCATAATTTATACATTCTGTTGCATCACCTTTCTTTGCGATAGGCACAAATGAATCTCATCCAATCAATAGGCCAAGTAGCTGTCTTCCAAATTTCTTGTCACAGATGAGTGAACACTTCCAGTGCTTTATCTGTTTGTTGAAATATCTCAACTGGTATTCCATCAATTCCTGGAGACTTGTTTTTTTGCCAACACTTCAGTGCAGCATGAGTTTCTTTCTTTAGTACCATTAGTTCTTGATCATATGCTACCTCCTGAGATGGCTGAGCATTGACTAATTTTTTTGGCACAGCGACTCTGTGCATTCCTTCCATCTTGTTTTCATGCTTCCTGCATCTTTTAGTACTTTCCTCATAGAATCCTTTCATATTTCAAATTGAGGCTAGAAGTTTTTCTCTACTTCTTTCAGCTTGAGAAATACTGAGCGTGTTCTTTCCTTTTGGTTTTTCATCTCTAGGTCTTTGCATATTTCATTGCAATATTTTACTTTGCCTTCTCAGACTCCTCTTGAAAATATTCCATTCAGCTCTTTTACTTCATCATTTCTTACTTTTGCTTTAGCTGCTCAACATTCAAGAACAAATTTCAGTCTCTTCTGATACCCACTTTGATTTTTTCTTTCTTTCCTGTTCTTTCAATGACTTCTTTCTTTGATTATGTATGATATCCTTGGTGTCATTCCACAATTCGTCTCGTCTTCAGTCATTAGTGTTCCATGAATCAACTCTCATCTTGAGATGGTCTATAAATTCAGGTGGGATATACTCAAGTTTGTACTTTGACTCTTCTGGACTTGTTTTAATTTTCTTCAACTTCAGCTTACCTTGCTTATGAGCAATTGATGGTCTGTTCCACAGTTGGCCCCTGGCCTTGGTCTCACTGATAACATTGAGCTTTTCCATTGTCTCTTTCCATAGATGTGACCTAGAAAGTCAAGAAAAAAGAAAGAAAAAGAAATCTAATTGAGCTTTTTTGACTAAGAATAAGCATGTTATTCAAAGTTTCAAGTTCTGCCTTAGAGAAAAATTATGGCATTATAACTGAAACCAAAATTTGTATTTATTATGGAACAGGCTTACTCCATTCATCTTGCATAAGCTTGATTCTTTAAACAAATACATTTAAGCACTATGATACTGCACAAATACTCTTAAAAATATGAACTAATTAAAACAAAATTTCAGATCTCCCAATGTTGAGACTATACATGAATCCCTGTAAGTGCAGGCAAGTATATCCATAGTCACGTACTTCCACAGGAGCCAAGTAACATACTTCAAAGGGATTAAAAGGAAGTTGATCAACATGACACACAGGTTGCTGAACTGATGTCTTCAAGCAGGCTTTTGAATTAAAAAATGAGTTAGCCCACTCACTGAAGCTTCCCATCAAACCAACACTCTAGGAAATTTCTAGAAGACCCTCTGATGAAGCTGATAAAATAATGCCATTCTCTGCTGCACACACTGTGGCCTTCTCTCAAGCAGATAGCATGTTCTATTACAGAAATTCTTGTTGCAAAGAAAGGAGGTCCAACTTCCCCAATCAGCTCAAAGTACTTGGCTCACCCATTTTTTAAAACTGGCATTAATTTTTTTAAAAAGATTGTTATTTTGGCTATCATTGCTCTGCCCTACGAAGATCCAAACACAGCCCAGCACCAATAAGCAAGGAGGATGTTATGAGATCGTATGTGTTCAGACTCAGTCATACAATGCGTAGGTGGCAGAGCCCAAGTCATGAAACCCAGGATGACTTACCATTCTCTCTTGGATAAAGGACAGAAGAGAAGCTACACAGTCTTAAGTATAGAGACAACAAAGAACCCTGAGAAATATTTTTCTGGGTGAAAAAACAAACAAACAAAAAAACCAACTCCATTTCATTATCAAGGTAAGTCCATTTCTAAATGCATAGAAAGAGATAAAAAAACCTAACCTTTAATTAGTCATTTAGTTCCTTGGGCCATGGACTGCCTTTTGGTGACACAGGCATCTATCATACGTGTGTTTGAGCATTAGAATATGTAATTGGCCTTGGAGAGGGTGTTCATTAGAACATTCCTACTACATAAATATGTCCTTCTATAGATGGCACTAGGTTTGGTTTTTGGTTATACCCACATAAGTGAAATTATCTGCCCTATTCATGTGGACTTCTGTTTTTGTCTTTCTAAAATACTAAAGACAAAAGTAGAAAATCAAGGTTTCATTTATTTTTTAATAGAAAATTGATGATGGTTTCTCTGGGGAAATTAAAAGTAAAGTCAACTTGGAACTTGTAGCATATAAATGACATTATATTTTAAACATGCCCTGTTTGCACATTGGTTAAGGACCTTGGCTACTAACAAAAAGGTCAGCAGCCACTTCTTGGAAACCCTATGGGGCAGTTCTATTCCATCTTATAAGTCAGAATTGACTTCACAGCAATGAGTAAATGTTGGATATAAAGTTTAATAGATAAGAAAAATTTTGTTTTCTAGAAATTATAACAATCTTCCTAATATTTTCATATAGTAAAAGAAAAACCAACAGACAACTTTAATATATAACTTATTTATTTGTTATATTTTGCTTTGTTATGCCTAAAGTGTGTGTGTGGAAGGCTACAGGTACCATGGGTGGAATGCTGCTTGGACAATGTTGATGTGTTGGCAAGGAATACACAGTTGAGTGCTACTAATCCTCTCCAATTCCTACAACTCTTTCCATGGTGGGCGGGCTGAGGACATATGCGGAAAGTGAACTGTTAGAGACACAGAGAGAATCAGGTCTAGTCACTGCACAGCTGCAGCAGCAGAATGCTTCTCAACAATACCAAAAAAAAGAGGAAGGAAGGAAAGGAGGGAGGGAGGGAGGGACAGAAAGAAAGAAAGAAACATCAGACAGAGATGTAAGACATTAAGAGAAGCAGAAACGTAAAACCTAGGCACTCTCATGTCCTGTCTTAGTTTCTTTAGGCTGCTGTAACAAAATAAACCACACCTGAGTGGCTTTAAAGAACAGACATTTGTTTTCTTCAAGCTCAGGAGGCTAGAATAAAAGTGACTAGAAGAGGAGGTGATAGCCCAATGCAGCCCCATTCTATGAAGTTTCCTGGAGAATTTGTTAAAAATAATGATTCCCATGCCCCCATCCCAGGTTTTCTGACGTTGGAAGATGTGTCTGGTGATCCGCCTCTGCAGGGTCACAGCCTTGAACACTCCATGAGGCAGTTCTACTGAGCACACCAGGGCTCACTGTGATTCACAGTTGATTCGGTAACAACTAACAACAATAAGGTTAAAGGAAACCCATAAACCTGCATTTTCACAAGTACTGGAGGTGATTCTAATGCAGGGTCAGTTGTCTACACCTCAAGAAACTCCAGTGGAAGGGGCCAGAGACAAAACGGCCTTAGTCTTCTGGCTTTAAGACATGGCTATAAGTTATCAAGAACTAGGAATAAATTTCTGTCCCAGTCCTTCTGCATAACCAGTTTTTGTATCTTTCGAGAGCTCTGAAGCAGTGATGCTGACTGTATTGGCATTTGAGTGTAGTTTTGACTGCTCTCACTATCTGAAGTAAAAAGCTATTAAAGAGAACTCATAGCAAAGCAGCAAGAAGACTAGAAGCCAAAGCACCATCTTCGCAGGAAGGTCTGCTCCTTCTTCAGGAACATACCTTTGTGTTTCCTATTTTCCTAATTTTTACTTATGTCATTTTATCCTTTTGTAAAATCTTTTTCTATGAAATGCACAATCAAGTAGGCAGTTGATAATTTAAACAGCCATTCAACTGTGCCAAGTACAAGGTCATTGGTGGTTCAGTGGTAGAACTCTTTCCTTCCATGACGGAGAGCAGGATCAAGTTCTCATCAACACAGATGATGGGCAGCCACTGGTTGTCTATCGTTGGAGGCTTTTGTGTTATTATGATGCTAAACAGATTTTAGTAAAGCTTCCAGGCTAAGAAGAAAACCTTATTCAGTACAATGTTATACGTGTGGTCCCCATGACTCAAGGTCTGAAACAAGAACAACCCTTTTTTGTAGCAATTTATGTCTTTGGTGATGTAGCTTCTCTCTTGTTTTCCTGGAGTAAGTTCTAGTTAGTATACTAGTCAAACGGCATCTGTGTTTTTGTTTTGTCTTGATGTCTACTTGTAGGTTACCAGAGTTTGTTTTGGAAAAATGCAGTATTAGCCCAGTTCACAGTAGCAAAAAGATGGAATTAACCCAGATGCCTAACGACAGATGAATAGAGAAACAAACTATGGTATATATACTCAATGGGACACTATGCAATGATAAAGAACAATGATGATTTTAGGAAGCATTTCATAACCTAAGTGAAATCAGTTAGTGGCAAAAGGACAAATATTGTATAAGACTCCTACTACAAGGACTTAAAAATAGACTGATGCACAGAAGAAAAGCATCTTTGAAGGCTGCAAGGGAGGAGAGGGAGCGAGAGGGCTGGTAATAGATTAAATAGTTAATAGAAATTTGGTTAGGTGAAAGCAGTGACAAAACACAGCAGAAAGAAGATCAACTGGACTGGACTTCAACATAAACTGAAAACTCTTCTAATCTTAACCTGATATTGCAAGGATAGAGTAGCAGAGGCAGGGGTCTGGGGACCATGCTTTCAGGGAATGTCAAGGCCAATTGGTATAACCAGCCTATTGCTAAGAGTCTTCTTCACCCTATATTGATGAGTGGCATCTGGCGTCTTAAAAGCTAGCAAACTGCTATCTGAAGTACACCAAATAGTCCCAACTCATCCAGAACAGATGATCACCAAAAATAACAAAGATACAAGGAAAAAAGAGCCCAGGAGATAGAAGGACCCATGTGAATGGGTGACTGTATCAGCATGTGACCAGAAGAACCAGATGGTGCCCCGCCACCACAAAAGGCAGCTGTGATGGGGCACACAATGTTGAGTCCCAGTGGCAATGTAAGAAAAACAAGGGTACACCCAAGAACTCCACTAAAAGACTGTAATTGATGGTCTGAAGGCCTGGGAGTTCCCCTGGGAGCATGGCCCCTAGACCTGCTGCTTCTCTTGACCAGAAAACATTATTGAGGCCGACTCTCAGAAAAGGAATGGACTGGATGTGAGGATATGATGTGACCATAAGGTGCATGTACTTTATGGTTCTACGCATATATAGGGTGGTGTTCTACTGGCCTCTTACTACAAGGGAGAGGAGAGGCTGGAGAGGAGGAGACAGGAGATTTTTAAGAGGATATGATGCATACAGAATGAAAAAGAGGGCTGTGCTGTCACTGGGCAAGGAGCACAGGAGGAGCTACAGATAGGTGGGCATACAAATTTAATTTGGGTTGTACAGTTTCACTCAATCACAATAAAATTATTTTTTTAAATGCAGCATTAACATACTCTTTTTTAGTGAGATGCTTCCACTCACAGTCAAATAGTGGCATCACAAAGTTCTCGTTGGAAGACATTGGGCCTACCAAACTAGGATCAAATTTCAAAACACCTGTGTTATTATACCTTTTTTCCCTAAACGCTCTGTAAGCATTTTGGATAAGTGCAGGAACACCAAAATCATTCCATCTGGACCCACATATTTCATTAATCCATTTAGAAATGAATGTCTCTTATGCTCTGTGGCACAGATTAGGAGCCTTAGTGACACAGTGATTGAAGTGCTTGGCTGCTAGTCAGAAAGTCAATGCTTAGAATTCGCTAGCTTAGAATTCACTAGAATGCACTAGAATTCACTTCTCAGGAGAAAGATGAGGTTGTCTGCTTCCATAAAGATTTTCAATCTTGAAAAACCCTATGGGCAGTTCTGCTCCATCCTGTAGGGCTGCTATGAGTTGGAAACAATTCCATAGCAGTGGGTGGTGGGTACAGAAGAGATCAAAAACCACAAAACCAAGGTTGTCCAGATCAACTGCAGGTGTTTAGTGCACTCTGTAATTGTCTTGTTACAATCTTGTAATCAGTGTTTTTTCACTATCCCCTCTTTGGAAAAGCCTTCCAAGTACTTCCTGTATATATTCCATATTGTTTCAGATAAGCATGGCTTACCTTTGCATACATGAAAATACTTTCAGTTGAATGCTGCCAGTGATAAACCAGTGATGACTGAGCTCACAGTGCTGTTAGATAATAAAAACTGTGTCATTCGCACTCCCTCTGCTGGTTGATCAACAGGAACAATAAAGCCTCCTTCATCCCTGATACAGCTACTAGGAAATTCTTGTGGGAAACAGAACAATAACAACTCTTCATCGGCATCTCAGAATTTGTCAGTTGTAGAAACCAGAACCATAGGATTAGACATCTCTTGATATGGAGGAAGTAATTTCAGGCTTTTTCCTTTTCTACCTGCCTGGAATTTTCCAGGAAATAGGAGAAACATGTTACAGCTCAGTTGTCTCTTTGCACCAGCAGACACTTTGCCCTCAAGAAAACCATCCACCCTCGGATTGCCATTAGCTTAAAGACACTCCCACAGGCATGCTAGGTGGCCCAGTTGGTGATACTGACTTCAATTTGGTCTCCAAGCTTCTAGCTATCTGTACTTCTTCCCAGCTGCCAGAAAGTCTTCCTTCCTACTGCCAGGCAACTAGACTTTGAATGATGTCTCATGTAAGGTGTGCCCACAACCTGCTGATCGGACCCAACCATGGGGCTCTGGGTTGTCTTTCACACTCTCACTTCTGTTACCTCCTGTCCAAGACCCCTACTATCTACGAAGATGCCTTCTGATCTCTAGAGTCTAAAGATGCCTTCTGATCTCTAGTGTCATCTGATCTCTCTGACCAGCAGAAAAGCACTGTCCTCTTTCTATGTCCTGCTGTTTCAAACGTAGTCTTCACAGCAAATAATTAGCCCCAGTGGCAATTCTTTCCTTCCTAGTGTAGGGTGACATTGTAAAATGAACCACTGCGCTCTCTCCTTACACTCAAGCTCTGTTGACAAGTCTAAGCTACCAGACTGTTTAATTCCCACTGAGGATTTCTGCCAAAGGACCCTCTTGTCCCTCTCTACTGGCTTCCTTCACTGCTACACTTACCACCCTCCTGATTCTACTCAATCCATCCATGGATATATCTGTATTTTCAGTTACTTACTAACATATGTGACAGATAAAGAAATTTTAACCTCTGAAAGAAAGATACAATAACTGGTGGTCTGTTGATCAGAGACAAAGGAATCAGAGAAGCCAAGATATTAAGAAGACACCAAGGGACTAACAAAAACCTGAAGAAATGTCTGCTATACTAGACTACAGGAAGAATAGAATATTAGGGTTGTCCACAGGAAGTCTTTCACTAGAAAAGTTTATCTGGTAGTCCAGTATAGGTTCTAATGCATAAATCCTGACTAAACTTTCTTTTTGCTATTTGTAATAATTCACTCAGAGCATAAAGTGGCTGCCACATAGAGCTAAGCTATTTGCACCCTATAGAAAAGGCCAACATGTCACACAGTGTTGAAGAGGAAAATAAGAGACATTTTAGTTTTATTTTGATGTTTTTCTTATTCACAAAACTAAATATTAACCAAGACTTGAACTGAACTTCAAAAATGTGTCAGAAATCTCTCTACCCATCCAAATCGCACTACTGTCTAGTCAGACTCACAGCAATCCTTTAGAGTAGAGTAGAATTTCCCCAACAGAGTTTCCAACAAGCACTTGGTGGATTTGAACTGCTGACATTTTCGTTAGTAACCTTAACACTTAACCACTACATCATCAGGGTTCCTTTGCCACCAAGAACTTCTCTACACCACTGTACCCGCCGTCTACTTTATTCATTGTTCAGCTTCCCATGCATAAGAGGCCACTGAAAACACAATAGCTTAGGTTGGGTGCACCTCAGTCCTGAAGGTGACATCTTTGATTTTTAGCACCTTAAAGAGATCTTTTGCAGCAGATTCACCCAAGGCAATGCATCATTTGATTTCTTGACTACTATTTCCATGAGTGTTTTATTGCAGGTCTAAGTAAAATGAAATACTTAACAACTTCAATTTTTTTCTTTTTATTGCACTGTTGCTTATTGGAAACCCTAGTGGTATAGTGGTTAAAAGTTACGGCTGCTAACCGAAAGGTCAGCAGTTGGAATCCATCAGGTGCTCCTTGGAACCTCTGTGAAGCACTTCTATTCTTTCCTTTGCGGTGGCTGTTAGAATTGACTTGATAGCCTCGGGTTTGGGGGTTTTGTTTACTCATTTGTCTGGTTGTGAAGATTTTTTTGTTTCCTTTATGTTGAGGTATAATCTATACTGAAAGCTGTAGTCTTTGATCTTTATCAGTAAGTACTTCAAGTTCTCTTCATTCTCAGCAAGCAAGGTTGTGTTATCTGCATAATGAAGATTCTTAATGAAACTTCCTTCAACACTGATATGGTCTAGTTTCTCGGATAATTTGCTTAGCATGCAGACTAAGTATGGTGAAAGATGTAATTCCTGAGAATATAACTTTTACTTCTTCCCACTCATGTGCATACTGACTTGGGCCTGTGGCTAGATGCCACCAAAAATAACATGACTATGCCTAAGCAAGTCTGGGCAAGTCCAGGAAAGTCCAAGGACTATCAACCAATGAGAATTTTAAGAGGTTTCTTCTTCCGCCCTGTATCTGTCCTCACAAAAAAGCCACCCCTTGAATTCGCTGGTCTACTCTGTGAGGACTAATTTCCACATTCAAATGTTTGTTATATTTTCAATAAATCTGTTTTACTTTAGCAGTCTGAGAGTTTCACTTTGTAACTTGTGATATAGTTGGCAGGATTTCAAAGGTTTCTTATCTTCAGCAAACCCCAAGATTGTCAAGGATGGAAACTCCTGTGTAAGCTTGAGTCCCTCGTGCTCAGTCTGTCTCCATAGAAATCTCAGGGTCGTGAATAAAAGCCCTCAAGAATCTGAGAGGTCCTGCTTTGTTGTACAGATGACCCTTCAGTAGATTTATTGTTAGATTTCTGCTTTTGACCGGTATTTAAAAGCCTCAAGATGGCTAAAGTAACCCATGATTGTTAGTGGCTACACCAGGGAGGGGCAGACTGCCCTCAGGAAGAGCACTTAGTATGTTTCAAATAAGAGTAACCAAAGAAGACCTCCAAGAGGAGGAGTCCATCCTATATTATCTTGCTTGTCATGTATCTTTTGTAACCCTTAATTGCATGTTTTTCTTCTGCTTTTGATCACTCAGGAAGTCTGGCACCTTAGACTAACTGAAATGCCCTAATATGCAGAAGCCGGTGACTGTGCCTGAAGTGGCCCGCTTTCCCAAGGTGTGGATCAAGAACTGTAACCATTTTGTCTAATGCAATCCCCTGAGTTTGTTCTACTTAAAAAACAAAAATCTATTGCTTTTGAGCTTGTTTTATACTGGAAACTGATAAGAATTTTCTATACAGACTATCAGTATATTTGCCCTTTCCATACTCATCGCTACCCTTGCGCTGATTGCTATATTACACACCTTGATATTATTCCTTGTTGTCATACTATCCTTTTTCCATGCAAGTAAGAGAAACACTTCTTATTGGTTTAATCTTTTAGCTGTTATTTTTCTACTCACCCTATTATTTTACTGGAGTTGCTATTACAAGTGTTATAAACACTTGTTGATACCCTAAACTTTATATCTTTCCTCTTTGAAATTCTTTTTCTCCTCAGATTACCTGTAGTGACATCCCCTGCTTTTAAAACCTTAAGCAGGTATGTAAAAATGTAATGCGGCTTCATGTACTCTTTATGTCTCATTTACCTTTCCTTGACATCTTTAGCTGGTTGCCTAAAGGTGCTGGATCATGGATTCAATCCCTAGTACTTACTGGTCTGTTAATCAAATACTGTTTGATTATTCAGGACATCAATTTAACACCTATGGAAAGACTTACGTACTTATATTTCAGAAGGACTCAAGCTCGCGGTTTATACTAGCCCTCTTAAAATCAGGTTATTTGTTCACACAACCTGTCATTTCAAGATTAACACTGCAGAAATAGAAGCTCCAGCTGTGGCATGGTGAAGATTTTAGATGGTGCCTGACTATTTGTAAATAGTGTTTGGGGTCTTAAAGACATATATTAGCAGCCATCTGTAAGAACCTCTGAAAGACAGCAACAAAATAAAGCTGTGCTTCTTGAAATATATTCTAAAAGTTGTATCATACCGAAAATAAAAACCTGAGTTCATACAGATGAAAGCATTCTTCTTAAAATGATGGTTGAGAATGCGATCAAAGAATTTTCCCTAAATTCTTGACCCCAAGGAGGGAATGAACAAGGGCTTCTAAACATGTTTAGAGTGGCTAGCCTAGGAGCAAGGAGTCCTGGTGGTGCAATAGTTACAGTGATTGTCTGTTAAGTCAAAGGTTGGTGGTTCAAAACCACCAGTGGTTCTGTGGAATAAAGATGTGGCTGTCAGCTTCTATAGAGAGTTACAGTCTTGGGAACCCTACAGGGTTGCTATGAATTGGAATTGACTTGACAACAGTAGATTTGGTTTGAGTTTTGGTCTAGGAGCAGGCCCAACTCTACTTTGTTACAAACTCTTATTTGTACATGGCTGAAAATTTTAACTTTTACTTCTTCCCGTTCATATGCATACAGACCTCAGTCTCTAGCTGGGTGTAACCAACAGAAAACTTGGCTATGCCTGAGCAAGCCTGAGAGTCCAAGGAGGTCAACCAACAAGCTTCTTGCTGGGAGGTTCCTGATTCCACCGTGTGTCTACTCTCACACAACAGCCTCCCTTAGATTCATTGGCCTTCACTCTGTGTGGGTTAATGTCTCCACTTTCGTTATTTCTTACACTTTAAATAAATATTTTTGTTTTACTTTAGAGCAGTCTGAGTGTTTCACTCTACAATAGCCCATACATGTCATTTTAAGCATCAAGCCTCTAAGGAACTGTTTTCTTAAAGTCACCTTCAAGTCACTAGACTAATATGCAACTCAGTGGAGATCATTTTGTTATAGATATTAGCATTGGGATCTTTTAGTGAATTGTCTGTATGCATCCACTTTCATGAAGCAAGAACCCTAGGGGCTGATACAGAACCATACTCCTTGTTAGTGACTGTGTTTCTATGACCGACTGACCTTCGAATCGTGCATGTGCTGTGACGCTCTCTCTGAGAAGTTAACAAGACAATGATGTAGAACCTACTTTCACTTCCCTCTTCTGAGCACCTTCCTGATACATTCAGGCTGAAGACACCTTATTCAAATAGTATCTATTCAGAAAAGCAACCCCCAAACCAAACCTGTCACTCTCAAGCTGATTCCAGCTCACAGTGGTTCTACAGGACAGAGTACAACTGGCCCGTACAGTTTTCAAGGAGCAGATGGTGGATTCAAACTACCGACATTTAGGTTAGCAACCAAGCTCTTCACCACGTGACCAATGGAGCTCTGTCTACTTAAAACAAGTATACTATTCTGTTGCACTGATTTATTTTTTCTGTGCAACTAGGTTTTTTTACATATTAGAATTATTAAGCAGGATCTGTTGTTCTTTTAATTTGCTCTTGGTATTGTGGTTTAAAGAAAGGAAAACAAAAGCCAAACTGTACAACGTTACAAATCATAAATCACTTTGTGGTAAGGAAGGAGCGTACTTTCAAGTATTATTTTTTTTTCAGTCAAAAATATGTAAATGAGTGTTAAAAATATATGTATTTTTTAATTAAATGAAAGTGTTTGTTGTTGTTAGGCACTGTTGACTTGATTCAGATTCATACTGACCCCTACGTACAACAGAAAGAAATACTTCCTGTCCCGCGCTAGGCCCGTAACCATCACTCTGCTTGAGTAAACAAAGGTGCTTGGCCTAACTAAGACGAATGACATAGATCTGACTTAAATTCTGTTTTGTTGTTTTGCTCTTCGAATGTCTAATTCATGACGGGAAACTGACTATTTTATGCAATCCAAAAGAAACTCCACTCTTCACTTTTGTAGAGAAACATTTTTGCAAGATGTTCTTCAAATGTTAATGAGTCTTTTAATGGTATTTAGTGATTCATAATGAAAACAGACATCCCCCCAAAATAGGTGATTGATGTGACTAAAATGACAGCTAGGTCTGTATCAGATTCTTCATTTTTTAATTAATATTTAGCTTTCCCAGGTCCTCCTTTTAGCCTTCCCGAAAATAAAACCTGTGATTTAGTCTTATGACATGTAACTTCTTATAAAACTGTAAATACCTTTAACAAACAATGGAGGGGGCAGGGATATGGGTTGTGAAGAAATACCTGTCAGGAAAATGTTTATCAAGATGGCATCAGGAGAATGCTTGCTCAGCATGCCTCAGGAAGATTGTTGACATAAATATTACAGAAAATCACTTGCTAGGATAGCTCCAGAAAGCCTGTGTTGGAAAGTAGATCGACAGCCTCCTAAGACTTTAACCTGCAATTGTGTAATCTCAGATCCCCATGATAGGTTACATCTTCCCTTCTGCTTTTTGTATATAAAGCTCACCTCTCATTTAGAATACTGGAATACTTTGTAATCTCTCATTGCACCACTTTGCCCAGATCAAGCTGCTGCAGTCCTACAACGAAACTCTTAGCTTTCCCTTTTAACAGTGTAAGCTCTATGGTAAGCTCCACCTCCCCCAAGACTTCAAAGCATAGTCCCACCAAGTCTTAGACTATTACTGGAGAAAAGGCCTTCCCATGAATAAGAGAGACCCTTACAACACTTAGGGAATTCCTCCAATCATGTTTACTCTAAACCAAACATTTTTTAGTGAGAAGATTAAGGCCAGTACTTTTGTTTGTCTAAAATCCATGTTATTTTATTGTTGTATGATAGAGGTACATATTTGGGACATATTTATAAGCAGAGGACTTCAAACTAGAACCATTTGGGAAGGAAGTAAATTCAGAAAATCCCAAATCAAAACATACAGTTTATTGTAAGTGCTCAAATTCCTCTTTAAAATAACACTTTTTATCTCATCTACATTTTGGAAATTACAGAATGATAATAGGCACTTGTAATGCATTCACTGATTAATAATTATTACTCAAAAGACAGACTGTGTATGCACTTAAGGCACCAGCAAAGTGGAGGAACCACAAAAGACTATGAGAAGTCTGGCTTTGATGAATTATGCAGCAGTTTGAAATAAGATATCATAGAAAACAGCTATTTTAATTTCAGTATTTATGAGTTTTGTGTCATGTTGAAAAAAGTTATATTTTGAATTATATATGGGATTGTGATCACAATCTTTTCAGTGTTTCAACTTCTAAAATTCTGAATCCAGCTCTGAATAAAAAATTCTAAATACAGATGGGTTAAGGCATCAAAGATGAAAGCACCAACTCTTACAACTATTTATATTGCAAAGGCTTTGCCCTTCTGCAAGAACAGGCAGTTTCCCAAACACCAACCTCCCTTTACAAGGTTATGCTTATTAGCTGGTATTTGTAACTCAATAGCAACACTGTTCATCCTTGGTTCAATTCAGATTGTAATTTCTTTTTAAAATACCTGACCCTTATAATCATATAGTGAGTAGGTCTGATCATTCATCTTCCTAAAGCCAAGTACATGGTCTGAACACAGAGTCACTTGTGTTTCTAAAGCTCTCAGCATCATGATGATTGGGGTGAAAAAACTGTTGATTGAGAAAACTTTGAAAGAAACTTTGCATACAATATTTTCTTAGTCTTTCTTTTTCTGGAACTAAAATTCCTGATTAGGAAAACAAAAGTCTTCCCAGATAAAAGGATCAGACTTGAAGAGATGACCTGTGCATACTCTCAACTATTTCATCTTACTTAATGTCAGAATCTGCTGAATAAGGTGTTGCTTTTTATTAGGGTCCAGCATTTGTTAAAAGCTCAGCAACTGCTCATTGAATAAATGAATCACTCCCACCCAACCTCATCACTTTATCCTGAAGCTGTATCTTCCCTCATAACATTAAAAGGGTTTGTTAGGATCCAACTTCACATCCAAAGAGCACCACATTCCACACTTTGTCCTAATTAATTAGTTAGACCGGGTTTCTGCCCATCTCTGAATCAGTCACTGATCACATTAATAAAAGCAATATGATTAGGCTGACTAGTTTATGCAAAGTAGTGCCCCTCATTTCTGGAGTACAGAATGGAGTCAGTTTCACTCAAAACATATGGCTGTGCTTCGGTAGAAGACAGGGCACACTCCATTGGAAAGTCTGGGGTCATTAAGAATTGATGATGGTGGCATGGACGTTAGGTAGATAACCAACAAATAAAATAAAAAACAAACCCCTTGCCTTTGAGTCAATTCTGACTTGTAGGACCCTATAGGACACAGGAGAACTGATCCATCGGGTTTGCAAGGAGAACCTGGTAGATTTGAACTGTCAGTCTTTTGATTAGCAACCATATCACTTAAGCATTGCACCATCAGGGCTCCAAAGAACAAATTAAAAAATCCACTCTAATCCATGGTGCCCCTATAGGACGGAATAGAACTACCCCATAGAGTTTTCTAGGAGTGTCCGGTGGATTTGAACCACTGACCTTGGGTTAGCAGTTACAGCATTTAACCACTAGGTCACCAAGCTTTCTAACCAATAAACAGTGACATATGATTTCTATTTTTCAGTATGACTGAATGGAAAACCAGTGAGTATGAGGTCTGATAATTAAGTTTGCAGACTTGCCATCGTGTGCTTACATTAGCAGTATTGTACAAATAACTTGGTAAAGTTTCATAACCTTAGAGTATCAGTGTCCCAAAGCTGTGCTCATGTCAACATGTGGTGTCTTGCTGAGTGGCGTTCATTATTATTGTTGCAGGTTTTTGTGTCCTGTTGCAAGAATGTTGGAGCTTGAATTAGAGCAAGCACAAACATTAAATTTCTTGTTAAACTTGGCAAGAGTGGAAGTGAAATCAGGGACAGGTTAGTGTAAGTTTATGGGACAATGCCATGAAGATAACAGCAGTGTACCAATGGATGAAGTGTTTTTTTGATGGGAGAGAGTGTGTCACTAATGGAGAGGTCAGGGTAGCCAGTAATGAGCAGAACATTGTAAAAATTTGTCAAATTTTGTGTCAAAATTGTCAGCTGACTATGAGAAGCACAACGCACCGAGCAAATATCAATAGAGAAACAGGAAAATCTTGACTAAAAATCTCGGCATGACAAAGATGTGTGCAAAAATGGCCCCAAAGGAACTCACTGATGAAGAAAAGCAAAGGAGAGTCGAAGTTTGCCAAGACCTTTTGGAGAGGTAAGACGATGTTTTGGGCCATGTTATCACCGGTGATGAAACACAGGTGTGAGTACCAATGTGACACTGAAACAAAGTGCCAAAGTGCACAATGGAAGTCAGCCAGTTCAATCAAAAAGTTCCATCAGTCCAAATAAAGAGTGAAAACAATATTGCTAACCCTTTTTTGATATCAGAGGGACTCTTCATCATGAATTTGTACCAAGTGGACAAACAGCCAAATTCACTATTTGGAACTGCTGCAAAAGCTGTGTGAAAAAGTTAGACAAAAATGACCTAAACTACTAGCCAGCAACTCATGGCTTTTATATCACAACAATGCACCAGTTCACACACAGCTGTCTGCATGGGAGTTTTTAGCCAGTTAACAAGTAACTGCATTAGAACACCCTCCCTGCTCACCTGATCTGGCCCCCAGCGACTTTTTTCTTTACCCAGAGATAAAGGAAATGTTGAAAGGAAGACATTTTGCTGACATTCAGGATATTAAGGGTAATATGACAACAGCTCTGATGGCCACTCTAGAAAAGGAGTTCCAAAATTGCTGTGAAGGGCAGACTAGGCCTTGGGGTTGGTTCAAGGGGAACATTTCGAAGGTGACCATAGTGATATTCAGCAGTGAGGTATGTAGCATTTCTTTTTAGGATGAGTCATGAACTTAATGGTCAGACCTCATATAATTTACGTGTTAGAAAGAGTTTCATATACTGTGAGATTTCTTTTGTTTTTTAATCCTTTAAATTGGTAAACCAAGCCAAGTGCTGTCGTTAAATTGGTAAACACAAAGCAAAACAAAACAAAAAGTTTTTAGGGTCATTTGACACCATTGTCTTGTTTTAAAAGGTCCTTAAGATAGAGTGTCAGATGCTGCAAGTCTCAGGCTCTGCCACTGGTTGGTCCACAGGCCTTGAATGTTTCTTAATCAGTCAACAATGTTATTTCCAGAGAAGTTTCAGATAAAATGTGGCTGTGTTTATGGGGATTGTGGTTACTATCTTCTTTTTTGAACCACACATGAGACACATAAAACCATTTTCAGCTAATGTTGTTGTTGTTAGTAGCCACTGAGTCAGTTCTGACTCACGGAGATCCCACGTGTGCACAGTGCAACTACTCCACGGAGTTTTCAAGGCTGAGACCTTTGGGAGGCAGCTCGCTGGGCCTGTCCTTGACGTACTCGATGTTCGAACCACCAGCCTTTAAGCTACCAGTTGAATGCTTAACCTTGTGCACCACCCATTTGTAGATTATAGGCAGAACAAAAATGATCCTTACATCCTTGCAATTTCTGCTTTTGCTTTTGTTTTTTTCCATGCAGGTGCCTTTCCTATTGTTCTTTCTCTAAATTGAATTCTTAGCTCATTTATTCTCAGCCTTTATTTTGGTGTAATACAAGCACTGAATGCTTTATGGTATATAGACAGTATATTCAGTATATAAACATGTGTCCCAGTCAAAACACTGATATGCAGTATTTTCAATATCAACTTATTACTTTCTTTTTTAAGATTACTTAGAAATTTGTTATTAAATTTTGCAACTTTTTGTGGTTTTTAAGGTATCTTTTTGTAACGGATGTCTATTTAATTGCATTTATCAGAATGATAAGAGAATATCATCTACATGATTCTTATTCTTTGAAATTGGTTAAAGCTTGGTTTATGACCTGGTTACATGGTCAATTTTGATCAAGTTTTCATATACATGTGAGACCACAGTCCAGTATTTGTTTCTGTATCTGCATTTGTTTTCAATTTCTCTATCTTTATAAACTTTCTTTTTCCTCTCAGAACTAAGGGTTTTTATCTACTTCCAATATTTTACACCTTTTAACTATCTGTGAGTTTTACGTTCCACTTCACTTAGTAGTCACCCTTATTCATTCTACCAGTGAACACCCATGGTCGGGTGTTGACATAGGCTAATTTTCAAAATGTGAAATAAGCTTATATTCCCAGTTCATCTTTCTGACATCAGTCTCCCATTTGGTAATTCCTCTCTTTGACCCTAACCACTCAGAGTTGGGGCTCCCCAACTTAGAACTTCAGTTCTACTAAACCAAGACCGAACCCACTGCTGCTGAGTTGATTCTGACTCATAGTAACTCTGTAGACAGACAGAACTGCCCTACAGAGTTCCCGAAGAGTGCCTGGCAGATTTGAACTGCCCATCTTCTGAGTCAGCAGCTGTAGCACTTAACTGCTCCACCACCAGGGCAGCAGCTGCCAAACAGGCAAATGCCAGCCTCTCTGCAGGTCTGCCCTGCTCCCAGTGGGTTTGATAGTTCACTAGAATGCCTCAGAGAACTCATAGAAACCTATACTTACGGTTACCCATTTAACATAATCTGAAGGCTTCAGGGATGCATCAAGCAATATCTGGGAAAGATCCTGGCACTGCAAGGCATCCACTGTTCCCAGGGACATGCTGTACCCTCTCCTTTGCATGGATGCTTTCACCAACCCATGCAACCCCCAAAGAGGACATGCCACAGTCCTAGGTATTCTAGTCATTGGGACCTCTATGACTATGCATGACTTAGGCCTTTATGCATACTTAGCATTCATCTAACCAATGAACTGAATCCATGACTGAGTTCACTTCCTCCTTTCCTGAATCTCGGCTGCCAACCTAAAGGTTGACAGTTTGAATCTACCAGCTGCTCCTTGAAAATGCTTTGAGGCAGCTTTACTCTGTCCTATAGGTAACCATGAGTCAGAAATAACTTGACAGCCCAGGTTTCCTGAAGCTGGTTCCCAAGTGCAAGGCCTGTGTCGCCCCTACTTGCCTGGCTATTTTAGGTAGAAAAGTTTCTTGATTGCTGGGGTTATTTTCAGAAGCCAGAGTCAAATGGTCAAACAAAGTCTTCATTCCTCTCTAGCACTTCTAAAACAAAATACCAAAAGTGGGTGGCTTTAACCATCAGAAACTATCTTCTCATAGTTTAGGAGACTAGCAGCCCAAGTTCAGGGGGTTCTAGGGGAAGGTCCTCGTCTCTTTTGAGCTTCTGTTCATTGGCCTCCTTGGTGATTTTCATGTGGCATGGCAGCTGTCTTCTTCCATCTTTGTATGTTTATTTGTGCCTAATCTGTTTTTTATATCTCAAAGGTGACTGATTACCTTAAAGTACACTCTACACTAATACTGTCTCATTCATATAATAAATAAACCCATTCCTAAATGGAATCACAACCAGATATACATGTTAAGATTTCCTAACATAATTCAAGGGAACACAATTTAAGATGGGGGGAGGCAGGAGACATGACTGATTGCCCCCTCAAAGGAATCAGCCTTGGGTTGTTAATCCTGATTCTTCTTCTTCCTTCTCCACATCCTTCAATTTTTAATACCCATACTTTTTTCAACAGAACTTGAAGCTAAAATATATTCCTTCTTCACAAATCCCCACCAAAACCAAACCAAATCCTCTGCTGTCAAGTTGATTCTGACTCATAGTGACCCCATAGGACAGAGTAGAACTGCCCCATGGAGTTTCCAAGGAGGGCCTGGAGGATTTGAACTGCTGACCTTCTGGTTAGCAGCTGTTGCATTTGACTACTACGCCACCAAGGTTCCCAGATCACCACCAGTGACATAGAAACCTTGAACTCAGTAGCTCCCATCCTGTCTTTCATACCAGTGCAGTGATAGAGATCACTTTTGTGTAGCCTTTCTAGCCATGCTCCTGTGTCTCTCACTCAAGTGACTGGGCAGACTCCATAGATATGATAATTCTGGCCCACTAAAGGGATTGATTAGTTATGCAATTCCTCTTGGTTTCAAATAAGCCACCCCAGAAGAAGGAAGGAGAAGAGCCCACTACCATCACGTAAGGAGACACTGGTAGCAGAGTCTTGGCAGCAGAGGTTGGCACGGTGGGCCAGGCCAGAGAGAGAAAGCTGAACACCTTTGGGTGGGAACCAAGGCCCAAGGAGAGGTGTGCTTGCAATCACTGCTGGGAAAAGGCTGTCCTGATGCAAGAACAGTATCCTGAGTGTTTCTGAGTCTGACCTGTAATCTGTTACTTCCCTAGTCAACTCCATAAGAATGAGTCTGGTCCGTGAGTTTTATGCAGTCATTGCAATGGATTATCAAACCCAGCAGAGAAGCAGAGAGAGCAGTAGGAGGGATGACTGGAGTCAGAACTAGTAAAGCTGGGGGAGGCGGGAGACACGACTGATCGCTGCCTCAGAGGAATCAGCCTTGAGTTGTGGATCTTGATTCTTATTCCCCCTAGTGAAGTTAGAGGAGGTCAGATGCCGCCCCATGTCATTGTTACACTTAGGTTTATTTCATTTTTCTTTTTATGCCTCCTGCATTAATTAATACCATTACTCTTATTTAAACAATAATACTTAATTGGATTTACCTACTTATTTACCAGTATCAGTGATCACTATTATTTCCTGATCTCAGTCTTCTTTCTGAACTGAATTTTCATCTTTGATTTTTACAGGATTTCCTACAAAACAAACAAAAAAAAACCTACAGCTAACACGATGGTGAAATACTGAATTCTTTCCACCTACAACTTGGAGAAAGGAAAGGGTGTTCACACTTGGCACTCTTATTTATTTAACATAATGCTAAATTTCTAACTGTTAAGGACAGAATAGTAAATAAAAATTGTACAAATCAGAAATGGATAAATAAAACTGCCTCAGTTGTAGATGGCACAATTGTCTACAGACAGAACACATAAAAATCAAAAAACAACGACAATAAAAAACAAACCCACAGCTGTCAAGTTGATTCTGACTCACAGTGACCCTGTAGGGCAGAGAAGAACCACCCCACAGAGTTTCCAAGAAGCTCCCAGCAGATTTTAAGGTGACTTTCCTGTTCACAGCCATAGGACTTAACCAGCATGCCACCAGGGTTTCCAGAGATTACATACAAATCTACAAAAAGCTCTTAAAACTAATAAGTGAATGCAACCCAGATGCCCAACAACAGAAGAACGGATGGGTAAACTTTGGTACATACACTCCATGGAGTGCTATACACTGATAAAGAACAATGATGACAGCAGGAAACATCTCTCAGTTCGGTCTCAACTGGAGGACATTATGTTGAGTGAAACTAGTCAGCCACAGAAGGACAATTATTATATGAGACCCCTACGATAAAAACTTAAAAGCATACTCATACATACTAGAAAAGACTCTTTGACGGCTACAAAGGTGGGAAAGGTGGGAGGGCGGGAAGGCAAGTGGCGAGGGTTTAAATTAGATTGTTGTTAGGAATTTGGTAGGGTGAAATTGGTGACAATACACATTAGTAAGAAGATCAATATTAACGGGACTTTGACACAACTTGTGTACTCCTTCTCTCTTAACCCAGTATTGTAAGCACAGAGTATGTACATCTTCATTTTTTTTATTTAATAAAAAAAAAAGCAAAAAAAAAAAAACTAATAAGTGAATGCAACAAGTTTGTGGGACACAAGAAACAAATATAAACATCTACTATACTTCTACATATTAGCAATACACATTTGAACACAAACATTAAAAAATACTAAACCACATACAATAAAAAAAAAAAATACACAGTTCTCATTATTTGCAGTAACTGTGTTCTGCAGCCACCCCAGACACTGAATTACACTGAAACATTGCTCCCAGAAGAGATACATGGTTACATTCCTCTGGTCACAACATTTTCACCAACAATCAATACATAACCTTGTTTTATGCGTGCTTAGGTTTAAAATACCTTATTTAATCTATTCCGCTAATTACTTCATACTGTGTGCACAGCCAACGGTGCTGTAACACATGCCTGAACAAAGTTTAACTGATGCGTTTACAGTGAAATCTGAGAGCAGGAAATGGGCAAGACTGCCTTGTTTTTCCTGGTTTCATAAGTTTTCTACTTTTTACAGGGTGCAGTCACCACTTTTCTATTTAGTAGAAAACACTTGAGTTTTCCTTGTCTGACAGGTTGCCACCCTACACAGGTTCTGGCTTTCTCAAGTTTTATTGTATTTTCTCTGTAAACCTGTCCATCATGGCTTTCACCACTGTTATCTGAAATACTGATGGCAAAGATTCCAGCATAGCAGCAACATGCAAGCCACCAGCATACAACAAACTGACAAGATGCACGGTGGATAACTACCATGTGAGCTAGCAATTGCACTCTTGGGCATTCATCACAGAGAAATGTTTCTAGCAGCTTTATTCATACTAGTCCAGACGCCCTTCAGCATGTTAATGCTTAAATTATACCACATCCACACCATAGACTATTACTTCACAATTAAAAAACTGGACTATTGCTACACTTGATAGATGCAAAAATATAAATTTCAAGAACTGTACTGAATGAAAAAAGTCAATCCCCAAAGGTTGCATAGTATAAGATTCCACTTATATAGCATTCTTGAAGTGGCAAAATTGTAAAAATGGAGAACAGATATGTAGCTGCCCAGGCTTAAGTAAGGGATGGGGTAGAAGCAAAGTGGGTGTCTAGAAAAAGGCGACTTGGGGGGTTCCATGCAGTGATGGAAGCGTTCTGTATCTTGACTATCAGTGTTGATGTCCTGGCTATGATACTGTACTACAGTTTCATCCACCAATGGAAACTGGATGAAGAGTAGAAGCATCAAGAATTCTCTATTACTGCTTACAACTATGCATGAATCTAGAATTATCTTACAATAAAAGTTGAATGAAAAATATTAATATTAAACATACTTTTGATGTCTTTTAGAGAATGGAGTCTTTATTTTAAATGCCCACACCATTCCAGAGGAAAGTATTGCCTCCATTCTGGGATTAAGACAAGTTTAATACCATATATATATATATATATATGTATATATATATGTGTGTGTATCTATATATACACACACACATATATATGTATATAACTTGTAAATTACTTCAAAAAATGTTTGGTCACTGATCAGCAAAAGACATCAGGGTAGCCTTAATTTAGAACATGTGGCATCCTAATGCATATAAGACAGAACTTAAAACATATATCTTGAAGCTTGTGCTATTAAATTTTGGTATATCTGCCACTGCAAAATAGTAACAGTGAGCAAAATGTTAAAACAATGATAACAATAGGGAGACTAAAATACTAATTAAGTTTGATGTTGGAAGGAAGTGAGACGTGGACAGGCACACTGACAGAATCTTGAAATTTACTCCAAATTCCTTTAGTTAGCACCTGGAGATGGGGAAAGAAAGAATGATCTAAAATATAACACTCCCCACTTGGGTGTGATTTGCACTTATGTTTCTCAAATCATCACAGACAGAATCAGCTTTGATCTGGTAAGAGTTAAGGATTAAGTTACTGAAAATTCCGAAAGCTTGCACGATACCACTCTTGTGTTAAATGCCTAATTTCTAGAGACGTAAACTTGGTTCTATTTATCCTGGTCTGACTTCAGTATTTCAGATCAACCAATAAATAATATAAAACTTCCAGTGAGCAGTAGACACTGAAACCAGTATCAGTACAACTTAGATGAGGCTAAATAACTGCCTTTCTAAGTCTCCCATCAACAGTAATAGGTCTTGGAGTTAGCAATACTGTCTAACAGTACTTACAGTAAACACTTAAAAATTTGTACTTTGGGTTGGCCAAAGTGGGAATTAATTCCCTTTCAAGTTTATTTAAAGACTCAGTTGAATTCTAGCAGACTCCCTCTAGAACAAGGAAGGGTGTTATGCAGGTAAGGACTGCACAGGAAATGTGGTTTTGCCTTCCACCACATACATTTTAAGCAGAAATGCCATTGCTACACAAAATCTGCAGAAATCCCATTCTGAGCAATTAAGTGACCGACCTCTTAAAAACTTGCCAGGAGCAACAGTGTGCACAAAAACCTATTCAGTGTGTCAGTTATTTGGTTTTATTTCTGCATTTAAAATTAGGATTATTTGGGGGGGAAATAAGATATTGCACATTTTTCATGTTAGCCAAATGATTACCAACACAACGGATTGCAATTGGTATACTCACACAGCATTTAAAGTATGAACAAAAGGAATTACCATGAGCCAATAAGATTTTATTTATTCCTTTTTGATTTAAAAAAAGAAAAAGAACAAATGCCAAGGGACAGGGTAGGGTTCAATTACAAACACTTTAAAGAACATTTTACCGGGAACATATTTAATGCATTTGCTTTGAACAAATTCTGATGAGATATATGGTCCAAATTCCCCTACCTCTCCTCCTTCCTTCCAATGCTCTGCCCTCCATTGGGGGCAGCAGTTCTCCAAGTGTCCCTCCCATATACACCAGTGTATTGAGACTTTGCAGCTCAGAATCACAGCTGTTGCCATCAAGAGAAATATTTGCTTTGCACCATTACATCCAGATCACCATAAAATAGTGACTCTTCATAAAACTATCAGTTTTTTAGTAGCTTGTATTACATTTCTTTTTTTTCTTTAATTGTGCTTTAGGAGAAAGCTGACAATTCAAGTTAATTTCTCATACAAAAATTTACACACACATTGTTATGCGATGGTAGCCGTTATTCTAATAATGTGACCACACTTTCATCTTTTCCACTCTGTATTCCCTGTGTCCATCTAACCAGCTTCTATCCATCTGTGCCTTCTCATCTCTCCTCTGGACAAGAGCTTCCTATTTATTCTTGTGTTCACTTGACTAAGAAGCATGCTCTTCACAAGTACTATTTTAAGTCTTACACTGAAGTCTATTCTTTGTCTGAAGAGATGGTTGGCTTCAGAAAGGTTTTAGTTCTGAGTGACAGAGAGTAGCCAGGAGTCATGGGTGTTGGAGTTCCTCAGTCAGACCATGAAGTCTGGCCTTTGAATTCTGCACCCCGCTTTTCTCTTGCAGCACCAGGGACTCTGCTGTGTTCCTTGTCGGGGCGGTCATTAATGGTAGCTGGATTCCGTCTGTCTAGTTCTTCTGGTCTCAGGCTAGTGGGTTCCGTGGCTCATGAGGTCTAACAATTAAGACCGTGAACTTAATTGTTAGAAATAATGCATATTTCATTGCTGAGTATCACTACGGTCACCTTTGCAGTACTCCTTGGAAGCTATGCACCAACCCCAGTGCCTACTTCACCCTTCAAGATAATTTTGGAATTCTTTCTGAAACGGCCATTGTCCACGATTGTGTGGTGGCAAGTTCTTGAATTTAATTGTATAGTTGTCTGTGAGGGAGTTTTTAGCCAGTAAACAAATAACTGTATTGGAACACCCTCCCTACTCACCTGATCTGGCCCCCAGTGATGTTATTTCTTTACCTGATGAAGGAAACACTGGAAAGAAGACATTTGGAAGACATTCAGAACATCAAGGATAATATGATGACAGCTCTGATGGCCATTCCAGTAACAGAGTTCCAAAGTTGCTCAGAAGGGTAGATTAGGTGCTAGCATTGGTGCACAGCTTCCCAAGAGGAGAACTTTGAAGGTGACCATACTGATATTCAGCAATGAGGTATGTAGCAAATTTTCTAGGATGAGTTCGCAAACCTAATTGTCAGTCCTCATATGTGACCCCTTTTGTCTCTTGGGCTAATATATTTTTTGTGTCTTTGATGTGCTTCATATCCTTTGCTCCAGGCAGGTTGGAACTAATTGATGCAAATTAGATGACTGCTCAACAGCTTAAGAACCCAGAAGCCACCACTCACCGAATTGGAATGCTGCATATTTTCTTAATAAACTATTATATCTGTTCACCTAGATATCCTCTGAAACCATGACCCCCAGACCCCATTCCCTGCTACACTTTCCTTCAAACGTTTTGGTTGTGTTTATGAAATTTCTTAGTTGTTGTTTTAGTCCAATAGTCTTGACTTCTCCTCTGTTGTATTACATTCTTCCCGTCACGTATTTCTTGTCTGAAATGTGATTAGTGAATTTCCCTCTCCCTCCCTTCACACCCTCATCAGCATCAAAGAACATTTCTTCTGTTTTTAAACCTTTTGTTGAGTTCTTGTAATAGTGGTCTCATACAGTTTTTGTCCTATTGGAACTAATTTCACTTAATACCTTCTAGATTCGTCCATGAGATGTTCCATTATTGTCTTGTATCGTTGTGTAGTAATACCACTGTGTGATTATATATTAATTTGTTTACCCATTCATTCATTGACGGGCACCTAGGTTGTCTTTTTGCTATTGTGAATGGTACTGCAGTGAACATGGGTGTTGCGTGTATTTAGTCCTGTGATGGCTCTTATTGCTGTATGATATATTCCAAGGAGTGAGACTGCTGGATCATATGAAACTTCTATTTCTAGTTTTTTAAAGCACCAATTGATCACGAAAAGTGGTTGTACCATTTTACATTCCCACTGGCAAGGTCTGAGTGTTCCAGTCTTTCCATAACTTCTCTAGCATTGTGTTTCTAGGATTAATGCAAGCCTTGTTGGGGTGAGATTTTCTCTCATTGTAGTTTTGATTTGTCTAATGGCTAATGCCTGTATTTTCTCATGTATCTGGGGGTCACCTGCATGTTATCTTTGGTGAACTATCTGTTCATATGCTTTGTCAGGTTTTTAATTGGGAAATTTGTCTTTTTGTGGTTGAAATTTTGCAGTATCTTGTAGATTTCAGAGATTAAACCCTGATTGGATGTTATAGCCATTTTTTTTTTATTCCCTAGTCTGCAGGTTGTCCATTAACTCTCTTGTTGAAGTCTTTGATTTTTAGGACTTCTTAATTATCTAGTTTCTCTTGCATTGTTAGTAATGTCTTGTATTCTGTTTATGCCATGTATTATGGCTCCTAAGTTTGTCCCTGTTCTTTCTTACATGACTTTTATAATTTAATTTTATATTTAGGTCTTGGATCCCTTTTGACTAAGTTTTTGTGCATGGTGTGACATATGAGAACTGACAAGTTCATGAATTCATCCTAGACGTGCTACATACCTCACTGCTGAAAATCACCAGTCACCTCCAAAGTACTCCCTGTGAGAGCTAGACAGTTATGCCAGTACTAGTCCACCCTTTAGAGCAACTTTATAACTCTTTCTGGAATGGCCACCAGAGCTGTCATCATATTACCCTTGATGTCCTGAATGTCATCAGTGTCTCCCTTTCAGTATTTCCTTTATCTTCAGGTAAGAAAAAAAACCATCGGGGGCCAGATCAGGTGAGTAGGGAGGGTGTTCCAATACAGTTATTTGTTTACTGGCTAAAAACTCCCTCATAGGCAGTGCCTTGTGAGTTGGTACATTGTCGTGATACACGAACCACGCGTTGTTTTCCGTTAATTTTCCTGCTTCTCCATCGATGTTTACTTTGTTGGCTATGCTTCTCACAGCCAGCCAATGATATTGACACACAATTTGATCAACTTTTGCACCGTTTTCATCAGTTCTGTGCATTACTGGTGGCCCTGTCCTCTTTTCATCAGTGACACTCTCTCCCCTCAGAGAAAAGTTTAATCCATTTATACCCTGCCATTTTCTTCATGGCGTTATTCCCATAAACTTGGACTAACACATCCCTGATTTCACTTCCACTCTTGCCAATTTTAACAAGAAATTTCATGTTTGCTAGCTGCTCTAATTTAAGCTCCGACATTCTCAGGAAGGCACACAAACACATAACAATAATGAATGCTACTCAGCAAGACATAGCCACATGTTGACACAAGCACAGCTGTGAGACATTGATATACCAAGATTATGAAATCTTACCAAGTTGTTTGTACAGTGCTACCACTGCAAGCACATGGTGGCAAGTTCACAGACTGAACTGTCATACTGTGTATACAATCCATTCACTTTGGGGGTTATTTACTCTAAAAAGGATCACAGCAAATGCCTGATTACTCCACCATCTTGACTCTGCCTCCTATTTTTCACTTCAAGAAAAGAAAATGAAATTTAACTACTTGGTATAGCAAAAACAAACAGAATAAGCAGACTGCTCATTAAGAATAGTGGTCCAAAGAATGATGAATCCATCCTTGCCTTTCCTTTCTTCCTGCCTACTTCCTTAAACACATCTTTTTTTTTAAAATGTAAAAATGCCAAAATGCAAGCTCCCTGAAGGTAAGGACCCTGAATCTTTGGTTCACTCTTCTGCTTCTGTTCCGAGGCACGCAGCAGCCTGGAACGAGGGCAACACCAAATAAATGGTGGCTTAATTAAATCAAGTATTTACAGGGAGACAGAAAGTAACGGAGAGAGGGAATAGAGAGGAGGACACGATGGAAGGGAAGGAAGGAAAGCAGAGAAGGAAGACACGTTGACTTAGTGACTGAGACTCTTACTTCAAGTCTATTAACGCTGGAAAGCTGAAACAAAGATACAAATTCCTAAATGCATGAAGAAAATGGAAAGTTCTATCTTTGCTGATTTGATAGGCAAAGTTGAATGATACCTAGGTAACTGTCAAGGAGAGATGTGGAGATTTCAAAGAAATGGTTAACAGGTTCAGCCTACTGATAGTGTAAATTCCGTTAAGTGTATTTCTTCATCGAGATGTCAAGTGTCTCTAATCTCATGATGGATTGAAGATATCTTGAACCCAAGGGCTAGCAATTTTATTTTTTAAATTGGATCACAAAAAAAAACTCAATTCCTCCCAACCCTAGGAAAGACAGATACTTGACAAGGTTCTTTATTTGCCACTGGTAACTGTCTTCATATGAAAATGAACTGAAAATGTCATTCACAGCTTGTTGTCAGGTGCTATCGAGTTGAATTTGACTTATAGTGACTTCATACAACAGAGCAGAACTGTCCCATGAGGTTTTCTAGTCTGTGATCTTTATGGGAACAGATCTCCATATGTTCCCCTTGTGGAGTTGCTTCGTAGGTTCAAATCACCAATCTTCTGGTTAGCAGCTGTGTGCTTAACCGTTGTACCAGAAGGGCTCCTAACATTCAACTTGTAATTCCTCCCAATCAGCTTTCTTCATTCCATCCTGAAACATCGTTTTATAGCAGCATCCTGGCTCTGCCTAAGATATACATTCAACTGTGCCTATCAGCAATACATAGTACGTTAACCTTGTTAATCATTCTTTACTATTAAGGTGGACAATGACTTTATTTTCTTTACACAAGGTTTCTCTTTTATTACCTTAGTTTTTATACATGAAGAAACATAAAAATTTTACCAAATAAAAAAACCATTTCGCACTTTCCTTGCTAAATCATCAGTGAACTTTGTGGAACAAGAAGTCTTCAGAGTCACTTAATTTTCCTTCTAAATTGGTCTTAAAAGACTGGTATTCAGTTCACTACTTTTTTACACAAGTTTTGTACCACGTTTAACAAAAGCAGTGAAGACACTGAATGGCTCAAGACACAATGCTCTGTCAATGACGCAACACAGCCAAGGAGCCCAGTGTGCTTAGGCCTGGCTCCAAGTACTACTGGGCCCATGGTCTGAGGTCCTAAATCGAGCCCCACTTCTGCCCCATACCTGTAAAGCTGCATCCCACGCCTACTGAAAAAAAGAACTGTATTATATTGAAATGATCCTAGTTATTCTTTTACCATGAATCATTTTACGAAACCAAAGCACTCATAAATGCCAAATGGAATCCCTGGGTGGTGCAATGGTTAACGTGCTCAGCTGCCAATTGAAAGGCTGGTGGGTGCAGACCTCCCAAAGGCCTATCAGAAGAAAAACCTGGTGATCTGTTTCTAGAAAAATCAGCCATTGAAAACCCTATCAAGCACATTCTCCTCCAACACACCTAGGGTCATCAACAGTGAGAATGGACTTGAGGGCAACTGTTTTAGTATTTTGACAACGGTCATATACTTCATACCACATTGTCAATCAACTTAAGAGGCTACTCTTGATCTGTGTCATTCAAGTACGTCCTTTGACTACACTAAGATGAATGAAGTGTCACCTGGAAAGAAAACTTTATATTCAGTTTTACTCAAAACAGATTCAGACATGGTCTATCATGAAAATGGCTCCTATTTTCCATGTGATAAACTTCACCCTCCAAAGCAATGCTCAAACAGACCTTAAAGAAAATTTTAAGAAAATTTTTTTTGTTATTTACATTTCTCATTTTATATTTTCTAACCAAGAGTACTTTGTTTGTGTTCTAAATATTTGTATAAATTTTCCCTTCAGGATGAATATACCTGCTTCTTAACAGACAGGGAAGCCACTCAGGTTCCTGTTTTGAATGACTGATCTACATCCCCACTTAAAATAATAATTTACAAATTACTGTATTTGAAACAAGGTGCCAAAGTCATGTCAAAAATTTCTTCTGAGCACTTTTGCTATTATTGGAAACTCACTATGAAGTGAGTGGAAGCTTATTCACTTGCCTGTACCAGAATAAACACTTTATCAAGGGCAACTGTGGCAAAAAATGGAACTGACATGTAGAAACCACTATGACCTTACATGTAGTTATAAAACATTGGCTGATAAAAGAAACTAATGCACTTCTCTATGGACTTGCAAAGAAACATGTTCACATCAGGTCTGGCTCACAGGCTCACAGCAACATCAGAAGCGGGAGTTGTTGCTGGCAGGTGCCGTCAGCTCTAACTCAAAGCCAGCCCTATGTCCACTGTAGCAGTGTCACTGCCTGGCCCTGCTCCATCCTCACCACCTTTGCTGTTTGAGCCCACTGTTGCAGCCATCGTGTCAATCCATCTCATGTAGGGTCTTCCTCGTTTTCACTGACCCCCTACTTCACCAAACATGAGATTCCACTCCAGGGACAGGGACTATTTGTATGACTGTGTCGTTCTCCCATCCCTTGCCCCGTAGCATTGCCTATCCTGTTCATTGAAGCAATGTGATGCTTTCCGTTTCCTGTCACGGGCTAACAAAAAAGTTTTCTACAGCCTTATATTTATGGAAAAAAAAAACTTTTTGCTGATGTGCCTCCCAGCTCCTACTGTTAGTGATAAAACCTTTTACAATCACAGAAACACAAAATTTTGAGTTATCTGGTACTCCAGAAAGATGCAGAATGGCTGGAATGTGGTTGTGTCATGATTTCAAGCAGCAGTGCACCAGAAATACAGGATGAGCACAGATCCCACAGAAGTACAGTCCTCATGAAACAGACTTATCTAGACACTTTTTATATCAGCTTTTATTTTGTTTGCAAAGATACAATTTACTTAGATACCTAACATGGTATTTTGTTCCCATCCAAAGTCTCACAGCTTGCCATGTAAAACACTGCCTCCACTATCAAACTGCTATACAAGAACATTATAAAATACAAATGATAAACTAAGATAATTCACTTTACAATATTCAGATTAGTGCATTAAAATAACATTGATTAAAAAAAGGCAAGTGAGTTAACTGGCAAAATGTTCAATTCCTTTCCTAACTGAACAGTACAAAATGGCACACAAGTTAAACGCTAAATTTTAGGTGTTAGGTGCTTAAAAACAATATTCATCGGAAAGTTACTTTCTCAAGGTAATTCTGACCCAAGCACACATACATAATCATCATTCTATGGAGTAAAATGGAAAGTAAATAGTGACCCCCCCAAAGCCATTCTAAGATTTTTAGTGGAATAGTAAGTTGGAATCTTTAGAATCCAGACAAATAGGTAATGATTTTTCATACTCTTCTTCCAAATTAAAATAGACAATAACAGTGGCTAAACATTTCCTAGTAAACATCAGACTTAAAACGAGCCTATGTATAACCTATCTTTAGTATTTTGCCCAGCAATCTATGCCAAATGCTTAATATATACACCTCAGAAGTATGACATATATTTATGTAATCATTCATTGATTTCATTCAAAACAAACAAAAGTCTTAACAGAGAAAAATGATAAAACTTAAATATGTAACTTGTCACGTTATGAACCAGCAAAAAACAGATATGCTGATTTTTGAAGGTACTGAGACTATTTTTTTTGCTGGTCCAAATCAAAATTAGATTTGAAGTACTAATTGAGGTAACAACTCTGAGTACACGTATTCACAGTGACAGAGAAAAACATTCAGTGCACAAACACCTTTAGCCTACGAATTCTCAACACTTATGTCGATGGGGTAAATAAATTATAAACGAAAGGTATACACAATGTGGGCCAAAACCTAATAGTTACAAATTGAAAAGCACAAAAGTTCTGCCAACAGTGATGTTTAGAAAACCTTTCAGTTTTAGAAAACCCCCCAAATAAAAATAACGAAGTCTGGGAACCATTCTTTATTTAACAGCTTACAATTAAAAAAAGAAAGAAAGAACTCCGCGAGTACAGGCATCTTCCCACATAATTTAGGTAACGTAGTGCAACAGTGCGTGTCTTTGTAATGTTAATTGCTCTTGCTCACTCCCCATATGATGAGACCGATAATCACAACTCCAACGACAAGGACAGAAATGATGATGCACAGCGTTTTCCTGGATTTGCGCTGCAGGTGCAAAAGCAAAACCATTTTTACCGATCTAGTGGTGTTTTCTGTGGCAACTGAAAATGATCTGGTCCGTTTCTAGAGCAAAGTCAACGGTAACATGTTTCCCTCATGTTTGGGGCTCTATTTTTTGCCTCTCCAAAATCTCTTTAATACATATGGCACTATTCTTTCAAAAACTATTCTTCTGGAATTAATGCTGTAACTGATGCCATAAATTTCAACATGTGATGATAATTTCTGTACAGCTGTACATGGGTTTTAAAAAGAAGACACAGAAATAAAAGATATTCTGACGCAATAGACTAAAGTTACCTTTACCTAAAAATAAAAAAAGCGCAAAAACCTTGTATGATATTTAATGTTCTCAGAAAGTTGCTCTCAATAATTGAGTTCCCTGAAAAAGGTGTCAATTAACACTAAAAGAAACTGATCAGTTTCTAAAATCATTTCCATTATTTAATATTAACAGACACAAAATTCAAATCTTAATGAAAAACCAAATGAAATAAATGAAAAACCAAAATGACAAAAATTACAGTGCTGTCATTTAAAATATCAAGGTTTCATTCTTCAATCTTGGTTCATCTAGACATTTCCATTATTTCTTACTGGCCTGTGTATCTCACAACATGCAGGAATTATTTTTCTTAGAAAGTAGAAAAATGGTACATTTATTTTCTGTCAACTGGAAGTACAATGAAATTTACGAAAAAAGGAATGCTTCTAAATCCGAAGTAATCCTGATTCCACATACGCATTTAGTTTTTCAACTAAATAATCCTCATGAACTGAATGAAACAGTATCTCAAAAGTTTCAATGTCATCATACATAAATATTTTCCCAGACTCTGGCTACCACAGGTACATACATAATGTATCCTTGTGACTGAACACGAGTATTCCTCTATGCTCTGTTGCCTAGACACTCTGCTTAGTGTAGGGTAATATGGTCTCTGTCTACAGTGTGAGAACATTTACGTAATCTGTAAGTGCCACATTTTGCAGGTTCATAGCAAGGTTTTCAAGCAGAATTGTTAGAAAGCTGTTTCTTCTTTTCAGCACTTGTCTTATATGCTACTCTCCTTAGACCTGGGGAAGCTTGGGAAGATGTTTTCTTTTCCCCACTGTGGATGTAGGCATGCTCTTCCACAAGAAAGAGGCAAAGTAAATTTGGGAACAGACGTGCATTCTCCAAAGTACAACCTAGTTACTGATGAATTCTGCAAACTAACATTTACTCTGGCTAACTTTTTGGCCAACGCATCCACGACTCCTGGCATTAAGGCTTCTCATCTGTGTGTATGTGAGTTTTCAACTGCTCACGAGCATCACATAAAGTCAGTGGCATGCTGTTATTAACTCCTCCCACTTTCCTGCCTGAATTATACACACAAAGCTGGTATATAGGAGTAACTTAAGGACTATGACCTGGTACAACTCAGCAATCTGCACACAGTGTTCCTGCTTTCTATGCATCGCTGCAAGTGCAGTGACTCGTACAGTGAAACAATGAAAGGTAACTTCCAAGGTTAGTGAGATATGCAAAAAACAATTGCAAATATCATAGATATTTTCTAAGAAGGTAACAAGGTCTGAGAAAATGTTATTTATGAACAACTAGAAAACGCAGTTTTAAAGAGAAGTCAAATCCTATAGTGTTGAAACTCAGACGTCAACAAATGGTTTTCTGTATTAATAATTCATGTTCCCAATATTTGTGGAGTGCTGTATACACAATCCAGTGTGCTGCCAGCACAGTGGTTAAGGGCTTGGCTGCTAGCCAGAAAGTCTCCAGTTTGAATCCACCGGGTGCTCCGGTAAACCCCTCGGGCAGTCGGACTCTGCTCAGCAGACTCTCTGTGAGTCAGGATCAACTCGGCAGCATCAGCCTAGCTTTGGTTTATAAGTACTTTATATTTGACGGAGACAATGATTTCCTTTATTAACCTGATGTAACCAAGAGATAAATTTACTCCTAGTCAAGTGTCTGCTGAATGCTGATGGAATATGGTGACAATGGTCAGCGACAATCAAAGCTAATACAGTTTCCATAGGACTTGAGGAGATTCTACTGGGACAAAGATCTTACATCTTCAGTTCAGACAGCAGTTGTCAAAAAAAAAAAAAAAAGGTAAAGGGAACAAGAAGAAATGCAGGGAGAATACTATCAAAGACATGACATTGGAGATGACCGGCCACGAGCAAAGCCGTGAGTGGTACTGCCGCCTCAGGGTGCTACACACTCAACTTTCTGAGGATCACAGGGATGGTGCAAATGGGCTAAGACCAGTTCTAAACCAATTGGCACATCTCTGACTTCTCATTGTCACATTTTAAAATGTTATTTAATATTACCAGTCACTTCAATCTGATTCTATTTGATCCACAGCAACAAAAATTACACACACACACACACACACACACACACACACACATCAGAATCTGATTCCAGTTACCATTACCTGATAATCTGCTGCCCTGGACAGCTGCTGGTTTGCCTGCTGAACGTTAACCTCTGCACTTTCTACATTGGCTTCTATGCTGTCTTCAGAAGAAAAAAGACACAGAACCACATGTTAGACACATACAGATGCTCTAAGAATAGAGCTCCATAAATCATTACATTTCATTCATAGTAAGACCAAATATGCCCAATATTCAAAGGTTACCATTAGAAATGTATCACAGAGTTGAATTTTTATCTTTCCAAGCCGGTCATACTTTTTCTCTATACTAGTTCTATGTAGCCTAAGCACAACTTTGAAGAATCTCCTTCACTTCATTTTCAAGACACTACGATTCCCTTGGTTTTCTCCTCAACACCACTCACTATTCTTTCTTAGTATTTTTTTGTTGGTTTTTCTCCCGCTCTCTGAAGTCTAAATCACAAGTCAGCAAACTTTTTCCATAAAAGGAAGATACTAAATATTTTCAGCTCTCCAGAACATAAGATGTCCATCAGAACTACTCAACTCTGAATTTTTAATGCAAAAGAGGCCATGGATATAGTCTGATGACATCACTGTAAACGCTTCCTGAACTCAGGGTTGAGTCTTCAGAGCCCTGACTTTACCTGCCCTTACACTGGGGGCGCTCTCATCCAATCCCATGGCTTTAAATACCATCTATGTGCAAATGCTGTTGTTACCAGTTGCCACAGGGTCCATTTCAATGTACAGTGATCCCACGTGACAGAGCAGAAGTGCCCCACTGAGTTTTCTTGGCTGCAATCTGGACAATAGGAGACTGCTAGGTCTTTTCTCCCATGGATCTGGTGGCTCTGAACTGCCACCCTCCTGGCTGGCAGCCAAGTTCTTAACCGTTATGCCACCAGAACTCCTTGTGATGACTCCCATATTTATACCCCAGTCTAGACTTGTGCCCTGTGTCCAGATTATTTCCAATCTAGATTACTGCTCAATAAACACTTTTTGGATGAATTAATGGGTTTTTAAAATTTTACCCCATAGTGCATCGAAGCTGAGGGGGCTACGAACGGACAGATTCCAGTTACATGAAAGATGCAGGTATTTCAAACGAACAGAACTCAGAAAATATACTAAATATATCTTTAAACATGTCCACAGGTTTCTCCATGTTTCAAAACGGTGAAAATTACTAGGCTCTTGATCAGTGCTTACAATTAACACTATAAATGTAGAACCATGACATTTAAAGAGTCTTAGTTTTGTTTAAAAAAAATTTCTGAAGAAGGCAACTTAATTAATCTTCCAATAAATGCATGATTAGGCAGATAGCTACGTGGTTCCTCTAATCTAAAAGACACCACAAGTGGGACAATTATAAATACAACAGGTTTCCCAAAAGTCACTGAGAAAATGATGACAATCAAATCTGGATGTGACAGAAACCAGAGACACTGCAAATAAGCTAGAAGAACATTATAAGGCTCCTTCCATGGCCACAGTGGCAGAACAATCTGCTTCAATTTGCTGCTTCTAAGATAAAAGGCATTCATTCAGCTGGTAAAGGCCCCAAATGGGGTCTGTTTGAGATAATGACAAGGGTCATGCTCTGTCTGTTGTAGAGACTGTGCTTCTGACTCCAAAGAGAGTGAGGAAGCAGGTTTTCTGCCTCAAGAAAGTGATCCCAGGTAGGCATGTAGCTTACACCAAACTAACATAATGCAATCAGTAGGGTTTACCTATCATATCTCCTTGCTCATGAATCATCATTCCCAAGTCCTTAAATATTTCATTAATATCCATAATATCAGCCTAAGGGAAAAAAAGAAGATAGCATTGTAATCACAATTCAGCTCTTCCTCCATGAAAGGAGAAAATAAAAAAACCCTAAAACCACCACTCACACGTAAATTAGCATGCACCTAGACTGGATCCATGAATTTGGGGAATACAGAAAAATACTGTACTATAAGCAATCCCTAATAGACCATGAACAGGCTTTAATCTTCTGAAATAAGTTTGTGACACTAAAAATATAAGGTGAGGCAGCAAAGAATCTATGATACAGACAGGTAGAGACATATGTTAATCTGTGATAGAGACAACTTTGTTTTATTCAACCTGGTAGTTTTATTTTATACAGTATCTACCCACAGGAACATATTCTTAGTGTGACTTAATTCCAGTAATAATTCACTGATCAATTTGACATTTTAATAGAACGTAAAGTGCAAATTCAAAGTCTCATATTAATAAAGTTAAAAATACAAGGGAATGATGGATAAAGAAGTCATAAACTTATACTTCCTCAATATATGACAGCTATTATTTTGCCTGATTAAAGAGTAAAGGTGAAATGTTTTATCAAGGGTGGTGGGGGCAATATATATAATTCTCCTGCATCTTAGTTTCCCTATCTTTATATAAAACGGTGATGGTGATCTACTTAATTAACTCATACAGTTTTTGTAAGGATAAAATGAGATAATTAGTAAACAATTTATCACACAATAAACTGTTGCTACTGTCAGTTATTAGCCTACTTTCTGGAAGCCTGGTAGGTTCCACAGGAATTAAGATTCAGTAAACACTTTAGATCTCTTTGATGCCACAGACATACTAAAGAGAAATAAAACAGTTTTAAATCCCTTGTAAAAAACCTTATTCATGTGCCATGCAACACATCCAGTCCCTCTGGACAGACACTTATCTCTAGACTGATGCCCTCTCATTGCTAAGATAACTTGCGATAACTCAACAACAGTAAGAGCAACAAAAATCTGGGGAAGGGGGTGAGGAATATGTGCTATCACCTTAACACATCACACACAAATAAGAGAAACTGGTATTTTCTTTCCTAAATAGAATTATTCTGATTTATGTGTTAGAAATGTGACTGCGTTGACGTATTTGTTTATTTTTCTTTCTGTATCCCTCTTTCAGCATTATCTAAGCCTCTTGAGGAAAAAGTCACTAACAACTGAGCATCAACCCAACTCTACAAGCAGAAGGCTTACTTCAAGTTGTCTAATAGAAGACTCTCTCTCCTGAATAAGACGGAGGTCATCCTCTGTGATTTCTTCATCTTGCACCTGCACTGTAGGTTGAGTTTGGCTAACACAAAGAACAGGATACAAAAAGAGGAAAGACAGCATTAAAAACAATGGGATATATCTCCTATTTACGGAAAAATCCAAACCAAATCCACTGCCATCAAGTCGATTCGGAGTCATAGCAACCCTACAGGACGGAGTACAACTGTCCCATACAGTTTCCAAGGAGTTCCTGGCAGATCTGAACAAACAACCTTTTTGTTAGCAGATGTAGGACTTAACCACTACACTTACCAGGGCTTCCCCTATTTACAGAATACTTGTGAAACCCAATATTTTGTTCTTCAGAGAACTGTTTACTTTAAAAAAAGGTCTAAAAACATAAAGTGAATACTTACCAAGTTTTATTTTTTATTCCACTGATAATTGATACAATTTTATTTTACATAAAAATTTTAGAGCTATTATTTATTTATTGGAAGTGGCACTGGACAACTAGACATTTCTTCTATTATTAAATAATAATAATGTATTTTAAATAATAAGCCAATAAATACTAATTTGGACCATATTTTTCCAATACAGCAATAATATTTTATAATTACAGTTTTTCATAAACACTCAAATTTATATCTATATTCAAATTATAAATAATTTAGGATATTCATGATATCTGTGAAAGCTTCATGTCTTCCAGGAACTTTATTATATCAACACATTTGAATAATTATCTTTTGATCTAATATGTTTTGTAAATCTTACCTTTCCCAGGATACAAGATTCCTTTCTTTTGAACTGTCTTCAGGAAAACCACCCTGAAAAAAATACAGGAATAACACAGATTCAGAAGGGGCAAAGAAAAGCACAAATAAGAATGAAAAAGCACTTATATTTTCCTTTTATGTATGTGCATGTATGTATGGGAGCCCTGGTGGCACAGTGATTAAACTGCTCTGCCACAAACTAAACAGTCAGAAGTCTGTATCCACCAGCCACTCAGTGGAATAAAAATGTAACAGTCTGCTTCCTTAAAGATTACTGCCTTGGAAAAACTACTGAGCGGTTACACTCTGTTCTATACAGTTGCTAGGAGTCAGAACTGATTCAGTGGTAGCAGATTTTTGGTTATGTATGTATGCGTATACATGTGTGGTTTGTATGTGTGTATCCTCATTCGAAGTACCCTTAGTGAACGTAACAGTCACTTTTACAAAGCATTTTTAAATACTTACAGATACTCTGGAACTGGCTCTTACTCGAGCAACAAACTCTTTCTCTTTCTCAGCAGCTTGCCTCTGGACCTTCTGAAAATTTGTCAGTGATGTTGTGAATTCAGCCACTAAGCGATCCTTCTGTATTTTCCTTTGACGCTAGAGGAGAAGGGGAGAAAAAAACTACTAGAATCAAGTTGTGAAGTTCCATGTGATTTGCAAAAGTTGTTTTACCACTGGAGAGCGACTGCCATGAGTTAGAATCAACTCTAACGCCACTAACAACAACAACAGCTCTTTATTTAACATTGAATTTTTACTCCCCAATTACTGGGCTTTACTGATTACCTCACAGTAACATTTTGACAGTATGATCATATACTGTACATATTTAACCTGAGGCAAAAAGTTCATAGGGCCAAATTTCTCACTTCTGTGCTCTCCAAGACTAGGTCGTGACTTTTGAGATTAAAGTAGTTTTCCTTTAGGCAAACAATGCCTTATCATTTCACTGGAGTGATAACTTCCACCCCTGTAGGTAAGTGAGGAAATCAGTGTGATCAGTGTGTGTACTCAGGACACCTCACTCCTTGAGCAAATGCGTGCGCTGCGTATAGTCCATCCAGGAAGGCTGATCACTCAGGTAGCATTTCCCAAGGACTTAACTATGGGTCAGGGCAACTGTAAGAAAATAATTTCTGCCTTATAGAGCCACAAGATACTACCTTGAGCAATTAAATATAGCTTTGTGTTCTGTGAATTAATCTCAGGTGGAAATATTTTTTCGTTATAATTTCCTTGCTGACAGTTCAAAGATCCTACCATACATTTGATTTCTTTTACAATCAGTACATTAACAAGGTGTCTTAAAGTTTGATACCTGTTCACTGGAGGTGGTGGGCAGAGATCCAAACTCTTTAATGTATTTATCTGTTTCTTTGGCAAGCTGGTTAGTGTACTGCTGCTTCTGCTGCCTGAAGTGAGAACACACACATTACAGCCAAACAACTCTGCCACTTGACTCAACCATAATGAATGATTTTACAAAACTGCTTCTTCATAGGCTGATTCTAAATTTTCTATATGAAAACAAATTTTCAGGTTCTCTATGAATTGGAATCAACTGTACAGCAATGGGTTGCTGGTTTCTTCTCTGATAAACAGTGAAACAGTATTACATGGAGGAATCTTTACTCACAGCGAACAGCCAAGTTTAAAGAAGCAAATATTAGCACTCATTTAAAATGTGGACAACTTATGTTAGAAGTCAACCATGAGACTGCCAATGTCTGATCCTTTACATGTGTAACTTCAGTGCTAAGTAGGTCTTTTTTATCTGCATTTTGTGTCCGGGATTCACTAGAAGAGCAGGTAAAGAGAATCTGTTGCCTTAGACTCTGCCTCTTTCCCAGATCTTAGGGTATACCCAGCCCCTTATATTTCTCTATCTAGGCATTTTTAACCTGCAGGTACTTGGGAAACAAATATATGGGAGGAGATAAATAAGAGGACAAATGCACTATTAGCTAAATTTGCTACGGGAAAATTAAGTCTTTCCCAGTAAAGGGAACACAACACTTAGTAAGAGAAGTAAACTGCATATCTATGTAGCTTATAAAGCACAAAAGAGGTAAAATATATACCTATGTAGCTTATAAAGCAAAACATTTCTAATGAAAGATACTAAAAACTCATAATAACATGTGATGTCCTAAAAATTACAACACCAATATTCCTGTTGTGTATATGAGAGCTTTCTATCTATTTCATATAAAATAGACATAAAACCCTAAAACCAAATACACTGCCACTGAGTCAATTCTGACTCATAGTAATGCTACAGGACAGAGTAGAACTGCCTCACCAGGTTCTCAAGGCTATATATCTTTATGGAAGCAGAGTGCCACATCTTTCTCCTGTAGACCAACTGGTAGATTCACACCACCAACTTTTCAGTTAGCAGCTGAGCACTCTTTATACCAGGGCTTATATATATATGTGTGTGTGTCTGTGTGTGTCTGTGTGTCTGTGTGTATACTCACACACAAACAGACACACACACCTGGAATCTCTCATTTGAAGCATGTATTGGTCACACTTAGGATCTTTTAAGTAATGCGATACTACTTAAGTGTATTATTTAAGTATAGACACCTGTATTTGAGTGTTACTGAAAAATAATTTTAGTTACAATTTTTACCAAACAGCCTTTCCTTTATATACAGTTTTTAATCTTTTGGAAAAGGTAATATAAGCATAGCTCTTTTGATTGCTTTAAATAAAAACCTTAATGCTCATATTAATGCATTTGGAATCCCCATTATTAATTCTATCAAAATGTCCTAACTATTAGAATTATATACTTCCATTTTACTTTGACAAGCAAAGGTTTATTACTTTAGATCTGGAGTATTTTTACACTACAGAAAAAGTACAATACAAGTTCTTTAGACTGTACTTTGTAATAAATATGAATTCCTATTTACTACGCTTTAGATTCCTCTTCTTTGCAATTTTTCCTTCTATAGCTACTACTGGTAGGAAATATCACTTACTATATATTACTTGAAATCTGTAGCAACAGCATCACTGAATTAAGATTCAAAATTCAGGTACTGATGAACTAGACATATCATCAAACTCGCAAGAGACGTAGTTTCCTTGTGAGCAAACCAGAAACAGCTCTTTTAATTTGTCTCTCACTATACGTGTATAAGGTACACATGAGAAAGTGTATGTGAACAGGATGGATTCAGCAGTTTTCTCCAGTGAACATAACAGTACTTACAGCTGTTGCCTCAGTTCAGGTGAATCTTGAGGTGTTCCAAGTTGATTCAGAGTCCTTTGTATTTCCACAGCTATTATAATGGAAAATTAATGTATGCTTACTTACAAATACTAGAGCAACAGTAATAAGATTAGAAATTAAACCAAGCAATTGAGCAGTTAAAAAGATACAGATACAGAGATTAAATATTAAAACACTGATTTTTAAAAAAGAAAAAGCAAATGGTTTATTTAAAACCCATTAGTGATAGTAACAGATTTCAAGAAAAAAAATTAATGTGGGGACATTAACAAGTGAAACTGCCAACATCATCTTGCATTTGTCAACCCACTCATCCTTTTTCATTTAAAAGCAATGGCTTATTTATTTAGCTTTAATGGTTTTAAATAGTTTACTACTATTTGTGGGATCACTGCAATGATAGCATTCCAAAACTCAGGCGAGTTTTTGCTCCTTGAAGATGTCATAATGAACACTGCTATCAAGACAATGTTGAAAAATATATTCACAAGTAATCACACAGCAACTGTGATCACTTTGCCAGTATAAAAGGAATTTCTTTTTGCTTTTACTCTGTGTATATAACAGGTTTTTCTTTTGTAGTGAGGATAATTTTTTGCTTGTTGTTTTTAACTTATGATTTCTTGTAATAAGTTACATATTTCCCTTCTAACCTCAACAGATTTTCCTAAAACTGCTTTACAGAAGTTAAAGCTTTTATAGTTAAAAAAAAAAAAAAAGAAAGAAAGCATGTTGGTATGAGAAATGATAGTGTGTGATTCTAGAGACATATGTCTTATATTATGCATTTAAAAAGTGACAGCACATGAGTGCAAACATTCGATAAATGACAACAGAAAAATGGGCTAAACATTTGGTGGGAAATAGTACTTCACATTCTACAACCAAATAAATTTACAGTAAATTGTTAACTTAAATACTAAAACATTTAAACTAGTAAACTGCTATAGAAAACCCCAAAACCCTCTACCAGAGAGTCAATTCTAACACATACGATCTTAGAGTCAGTGCTAAAATATTATGTATGCTTGATAAAAAAGTAAAAATCATGGAGAAAAATACCAACAAATTGGATTACAAAAACTTTTTTTAAAAAAATATGGAAAATATGTGTGCATGTATATGAGAGAAAATATCTATAGATATGATATACACAGAAAGGTTAGTACTTCTAATACACAAAAAACTACAAACTGGTAACAAATATTTCTATTACAGCTATTACACCCTAATAGAAATATTTCTATTTATATTTAAAAAAGTAGACAAAGAATACAATATTGAATTTTTACAAAAGGCCAATGAATGTGCGAAATTTAACTTTAGTGAAAATCAACTTTTTATACAAGATTGGTAAATATTAAGAAAAATAAGAAAATGAGAATATAAATTTTTTATCGATTTTTTTACTGTGATTAAGTGCAAGTTTACAATCCAAGTAAATTTTCCATATAAAAGCCCAAGCACCCACCTCTCTGCAACTCTACCTGTTTTCCTCACCCTGTGACAGCACATTCTTCTTTTTTTACTCCTTACTTCCAGTATCCACTCAACCACCATTTGACCCTTGCTCAGCACCCTCAAAAATAAATTATGATAACCAAAAGCTTTAAAAATGGAAGGGGCTACCTAATATACATCAGAAATGAAGGAGAGTATCTAGAATGCATGAAGAACTGAACATAACTTTAGAAAGGTTAGACAATCCAGCAGAAAACAAATCACAAACAGCAACAGGGTCCTTAATGATAGCTGTTGAACAGATGAAAACAACCAAAAAAAAAAAAAAAAGAGAGAGAAAGACGGAAGGGATAATCTGGAGTCCCTTGCGGGTTTCGCCCTCTTAACAAAACAGTAAAACAAGAGCACTGCCTATTCCTAGGGGAAATGCTCAGAAATGTTACCACAAAGGCTGGAAAGAGCCTGTTCTGTCCAGGATGTCTTTTCTATTTACATCTCACTGTCCTGTCTGGAAGATGCAGAAGGTAAACGCTCATGGTGACTAGCAGAAGCTGTATTATGCAAGGTCTGACAGTTACGTTTGTGAACTCACCCTAGAAATGGTGCTGCATACCTCAATGCTGAGTATCACTGTGGTCACCTTCGAAGTACTCCCCTCGGGAAGCTATGCCAGGGTGATACCTAGCAATGAGGTATGTAGCACTCAGGACAATCAAGTTAGCAGACTTAGTTGTCAGACTCGTATAACTACATACATACAGCAATGTTTATAGAACCATAAATAATTCCCTAAAGGAAAATCTCCTCATACACGGAGGAAAGAAAATTAAATTAAGATTCACCTCTATAAAAACATAATAAGCAGATCATACTTTTACATTCTCTGCAATATGGAACTACTGGCACCATCACTTCCTTCAAGGGAGGTGACTTTAAAATGGAAGAGCATTTATTACGTTTTTCATAATGGAGAGAGAACACAGTTTCCTGCACATTTAAAAAGGTTGTACTAGTGTTTCCCCAGAAACTCTGGTAGCTTAGTAGTTAAGAGCTATGTCTGCTAACCTCAGCAGTTCAAATCCATCAAACCTTCCAAACTGGAGGGGGCGGAGTCAAGATGGCAGACTAAGCCCACGTCTCCTTCTATCCCTCTGGAAACCAAGACCTGAACTGACAATCAAACAGAGTCTTCTGAGCACCTAATCAGCCTCAGGACACGGCACAGAGCTGTTAATTGGGACTTCATAGCACTCAGCGAAAAACGTCCTCTCTTTCGCTGACTCCTGCTCCTGGCTAGCCCAGGCTCTCACTGACGGAAGGTAAACGCACCATTTTGACGTTTTTCTTTCCTCTGTCTCGGCTGGCGGGCAGAGCTGGGACTTGCCTGGTGGCTGGACTCAGACACGCTGCTGGGGGGATAGGCAGGTGAAATTCCCATATTCTGACAACCAGGCTCGGGACTCTGTTAATCTAGCCACATTGAGCCTTTCATTTTGTAGCTGCCTCAGCGGGGTTTGTGCGGAGCTCCGCGGTCAGGGTGCGGGACACCATGTTGGTACCGAGATTTTAGCAGGACCTCGTTCTTAGCCTGGGAGCCAGCACCTGCAAACGGGACAGTGCTTCTCCAACAGAAAAGTAGTGATTTTGCACAGTGCTCCCTACGTTGGAGGCCCTGCAACAGAAGCAGAGGAATCACTACCTTTAGCCCCTCTGTCTGCTGCCTGTGTGGAGGATGCCATCGTGGACAAAGAGGGTCACTATTTATTGCTGAAAGGTTCAGTACACAAGCAAGACCTAACTATATTAAACATTTATGCACCTAATGCCAGAGCACCTAAATATGTCGAAGAAACACTGACTACACTCAAAAGAGAGTTACATGACTTCACAATAATAGTGGGAGACTTTAACACTCCACTCTCATCACTAGACAGATCATCTAGAAAAAAGCTCAGTAAAGATACAAAAGACCTCATTGACACAATTAACCAACTAAACCTCATTGATATATACAGAACTTTCCACCCATCAGCAGACAACTACACCTTCTTCTCCAGTGCACATGGAACATTCTCCAGAATTGACCACGTGATAGGCCATAATGCAATGCTCAACAAAATCCATACCATGGAATTACTGCAAAGCATCTTCTCAGATCATAAAGCCATCAAAGTTGAAATCAATAGCAGAAAAAACAGAGATAGAAAGTGGAACTCTTGGAAACTGAACAACATCTTGCTCAAAAAAACATGGGTTATAGAGGAAATCAAGGATGAATTAAAGAAATTCATGGATTCCAACGAGAACGAAAACACTTCCTACCAGAACCTATGGGATACAGCCAAAGCAGTGCTCAGAGGTCTGTTTATGTCCATAAATGCACACATCGGGAAGGAAGAAAGAAACAAAATCAAGGAACTAACTCTACAGCTTGAACAAGTAGAAAGAGAACAACAGAGGAACCCCTCGGGCACCAGAAGAAAGAAGATCATAAAGATTAGAGCAGAGCTAAATGAATTAGAGAAGAGAAAAACAACTGAAAAAATTGAAAAGACCATAGGCTGGCTTTTTGAAAAGATCAACAAAATCAATAAACCGCTGGCTAAACTTACTAAAGAAAAGCAGGAAGGGAAACAAATAACCCAAATTAGAAATGAGAGGGGAGTTGTCACCACAGATGCAACAGAAATCAAAAATATCATAAGAGAATACTATGAAAGATTGTACTCTAACAAATTTGAAAACCTAGGGGAAATGGACCAATTCCTTGACTCATACCACCTACTCAAATTATCACAACATGAGGCAGAACAACTTAATAAACCTATCACAAAGGATGAGATTGAAAAGGTCATCAAAACACTGCCAACCAAAAAAAGTCTGGGCCCAGATGGATTCACGGCAGAATTCTACGAAGCATTTAGAGAAGAGTTATCCCCAATACTACTGAGACTATTTCACAGTATATAAAGGGATGGAGTACTCCCAAACTCATTCTATGAAGCCAGCATAACCCTGATGCCTAAGCCAGGGAAAGATCCAACAAAGACAGAGAACTACAGACCGATATCACTCATGAACCTACATGCAAAAATCTTCAACAAAATTCTTGTCAACAGAATACAACAACGTATCAAGAAAATAATCCATCATGACCAAGTGGGATTCATACCAGGGATGCAAGGCTGGTTCAACATCAGGAAAACAATTAATGTGATAAACCACATAAATAACACAAAAGACAAGGATCACCTGATTTTGTCCATTGATGCCGAAAAGGCATTTGATAAAGTCCAACACCCATTCATGCTAAGAACTCTTAGCAAAATGGGCATAGACGGCAAATTCCTCAACACAATAAGGGCCATTTATACAAAGCCACTTGCCCACATCATCCTGAATGGAGAGAGACCGAAAGACTTTCCCTTGAGATCAGGAACTAGACAAGGATGCCCACTCTCACCTCTCCTATTCAACATTGTGTTAGAAGTTCTAGCCAGAGCAATTAGACAAGACGAAGAAATAAAAGGCATCTGCATCGGCAAAGAGGAAGTTAAAATCTCCCTGTTTGCAGATGATATGATTGTATACACAGAGAACCCTAACGAATCTATAAGTAAGCTACTCAAACTGACAGAAGAATTCAGCAAAGTCTCAGGATACAAGATAAACGTAAGTAAATCAGCAGGATTCCTTTATACCAACAACGAGACTGTTAAGGAGGAAATTATCAAATCAATACCATTTATGATAGCCCCTAAGAAGACAAAGTACCTAGGAATGACTCTAACCAGAGAAACAACAGACCTTTACAAAGAGAACTACAAGCCCTTACTACAAGAAACTAAGAGAGACTTAGATAAATGGAAAAACCTACCCTGCTCAGGGATAGGAAGACTTAATATTGTGAAAATGTCTATTTTACCCAAAGCAACTTATTTATATAATGCAATCCCAATACCAGTTCCAGCATCATTTTTTAATGAGATGGAGAAACAAATCACCAATTTTGTTTGGAAAGGGAAGAAGCCCCGGATAAGTAAGGTACCACTAAAGAAGAAGAACACACTGGGAGGCCTCTCATTACCCGACCTTAGAACATACTACACTGCCACAGTGGTCAAAACAGCCTGGTACTGGTACAAGAACAGACAGATCGATCAATGGAACAGAATTGAGACCCCAGAGATGACACCATCTGCCTATGAACAGTTGATACTCGACAAAGGCCCTAAGACATTAAACTGGGGTAAAAACAGTATCTTCAATAAATGGTGCTGGCAAAATTAGTTATCCATCTGCAATACACTGAATCAAGATCCACATCTTACACCTTATACAAAAACCAACTCCAACTGGATAAAAGACCTAAATATCAAACCTAAAACGATAAAGCTCATCCAAGGAAAGGTACGAACAACAATGGAAGTTTTAATACACAATGAGGACAGACTCCAGAATCTGTCAAAGAAACCTCAATCAACAGAAGACAAAGTAGATAAATGGGAACTATTAAGAATCAAATACTGTTGCTCATCCAAAGACTTGGTTAATAGAATTAAAAGAACACCCACAGGATGGGAAAGAATATTTGGCAACTCTATGTCAGACCGACGCCTGATCTCCATAATCTATATAAGATACTACAAAATATCAATAAGAAGAAGATAAACCATCCAGTTAAGTGATGGGCAAAGGAGACGGACAGACACTTCACTAAAGAGGAGATCCAGGCAGCCAAAAAACACATGCGGACATGTTCACGATCTTTAGTTATTAAAGAAATTCAAATCAAGACAACAATGAGATACCATCTCACCCCAACAAGATTGGCCATGATCCAGAAAACACAAAACAACAAATGCTGGAGAGGCTGTGGAGAAAGTGGAACCCTCCTACACTGCTGGTGGGGTTGCAAAATGGTCCAGCCTCTTTGGAAGGCAATCTGGCACTTTCTTAAAAAAATGGGTATTGATATACCTTTGACCCAGTAATTCCACTACTTGGAATATATCCTACAGATTCAAGGCCTTTCACACCACACCAAAGGACACATGCACCAGAATGTTTACTGCAGCACAGTCCACGATACCAAAAGATGGAATCAACCCAGATGCCCAACAATAGAAGAATGGATAGGTAAACTATGGTACATATACTCAATGGAGCACTACGCAATGATAAAGAATAATGATGATTCCAGGAAACATCTCCTAACCTGGTTTCAACCAGAAGACATTATGTTGAGTGAAAGTAGTCAGTGACAAAGGGACAAATACTGTATGAGACCTCTACGATAAGATCTCAAAAACAGGCTTGTGTATAGAAGAAGACTCTTTAACAGCTGCAAGGGAGGGGGTGGGGGGAGGGGAAGTAGGGGAGGGTTTAGTTTAGATAGTTGCTAGAAATCTGGTTGGGAGAAAGCGGTGATAGCACACATTAGAAACAAGAACAACATTAAGTGGACTTCAGCATAACTTGAGTCCTCCTTCCATCTTGAGTCAATACTGCAAGGATAGAGTAGCTGGGGGGGGCGGGGGACCATGCTCTTAGGTGAATTCCAGGCCAACTGGCACAACTAGCGTTTTGCTAAGAGAGCTCTCTGCACCCCACATTGGTCAGTGGCGTCTGAGGTCTTAAAAGCTGCCAAGCTGCCATCCGAGGACACAGCAAATGGTCCCAACTCAGCAGGAACGGATGCTCACCGAGCACCAAAATGACACGCAGTAAAGACAACCGGGAAGACAGAAAGACCCACAAGAGTGGGTGCCTACATCGACTTGGGACCGGAAGAACCGGATGATGCCCGGCCACCACCAGTGATAGCCGCGATGGAGCTCACAGAGAGGCGTCTCACTGGCAACACAAGAATAAAAAGGGGTACATCTTGAGACCTCCACTAAAAGACCTCAATTGATGGTCCAGCGGTTTTGGGGTTCCTCTGAGAGCATGGCCCCTGGCCCTGATGCTGCCCTTTCCCATAAATTATCACAAAGGTCCACTCTTTGGACAGGAATGGATTGGACTTGGCAAGGCAGAGTGACCATATATTGGAAACACTTTGTGGTTCTATACATCTACAGGATATCATCTTGCTGACCTCTGGCTGGAGGAAGGGGAGTGGACGGAGGAGAGGGGAAAGGAGGTTTTTGGGAGGATGAGACATGTAGGAGCAGAGAGGAATAGTGTGCAGTCACCAGACAGGGAGAGCAGTGGAAGCTGCATATAGGTTGGCACGTAAATTTATATGTGAATGTGCATTTTCACTCAGTTATGTTAAATAAAAATAAAAATAAAAAACCTTCGAAAACTGTGTGAGACAGTTCTACTCTGTCCCATAGGGTTGCTAGCAGTTGGAATCAACTCGATGGGCACAGGGCTATCTTTTTTTAAATATTTCTCCAGAAACAAACTCCCCTGTCTCAACACCACCTTCAGTACAGTACTTAAGACCCGTTGTTGTTACATAGATCTACTGCCATCTAGTGGAGTACCAAAAAATGCTTCATGGCAAAGAACATGTTTGCAGGGAGAGTGGCCTGGCTATGGGAAACCTTAGGTCAATCCTAACATGCACGTGACAAAGCCTTCAAATAACTGTCCCCATAGATCCGAGAAGGCATAACTATCATCTCTTTAGTACAAAACACCTGTTGCACAACTCATAGCAACTCAGAATTTTAATAGCCAATCACAGAAAAAAGCATTGGTTAGCAAAATCCTTGGAGAGGTAATTTTGAGAGTGTCCCCTGAACATCAGACGGAAGAAGTGTGGTTTAATGTTGAGCAGCCAACTGCTGAGAGCTCGATGGCCTGGTTTAGAAATCCAACCTCACTTCTTTCTGGTTACAGACCTTGGGCAATTTACCTAATCTCTCCAAGTTATAACTGCCTAAACAATCCAATGTGGAGAAAACCACCTAAACCACCTATTTCTCAGTTACGATAATGGAGAAAAATTTAAGCATCATATGCTGAAACACTAAAAGCTCAATAAACGAGAGCTAACAAAACAAAACAGTTTGTTTTCCCCTGAGCACTAGAAAGGAACAGTAAGAATATCCATATTAACATACTTTAATGATCTAATATGAATCATGTTTTGGAAGACGCTAAAACTTAATAACCGCTAACACAGGTATGAAAATTGCATTGATAATAACATCAATTGATACAAGATAGTTATATTCCATAATTAGGACAGAAGAGCCAGTTACTATCTGACAGTAATCACTGCCTAGCAGCTACATGCAAATGATAAGACTCAAACAAGTGATAGAACTGAAACAGAACTAGAGAGAAGATACCTAAATATTAGAAGAAACAAACTCCCTTCTAGTCTCAAGTATGTTCTCATATACCTAACCTTCTACTTGTTTTTGTTTAGGGTATTAAATGAGATGACATATATGAAAACGTCTTGGAAATGGCCTAAGTGTCTGTAAGAATAAAAGACGCTATTATGAGTAACTAACAAAATCAGAATCAGATTCAAGTTCATTAGAGTAGAAAGTATAGAGAGAATATTATTAGAAAATGTCTGTATTAGCCAGTTGAAAATAAATATCAATATAAAAAGGTTATAAGAAGAAAAATCAAGGAAACTTGTTCATCTATTTCATATATCTAGAAAAATGTACTATACTTCCAGAAAGCACATAAACCAAATCTAAACCTACTGCTGTTGAGCCGATTCCAACTCCTAGACTTTATAGGACAGAGTCGAATTGCCCCACAGGGTTTTTAAGAAGCACCCGGTGGATTCAAACTGCAGCGGAATACAAACACTAAGCCACTGCACCACGAGGGCTCCACTAGAATGTACAAAATAATGGCAAAAACTTCCTGAAGAATCTGAAAGACAGACACTAAAATAACTGTAGTCTCTTTTTCCAATGCACTCTGTATTTCATGCTCTCTCTGGTGACTTGAACAGTGAGCTTATCTTCTTCCTGGGTAAAACAACAGAAACACACTGGCAAGGAGGGGAGACGGAGTAGAGTGTTCCTGAGCTGACTCAAGAGTTGAGTCCACTGGTTACTGTGCTCTTCTTCCCAGCACTAGAATATCCACAGGCATATCCTGCTCAGCAGAAGCAATTTCAACCTTAGAACAAGTACACTGATTTTCAAATTTATCACTGGTTTTCTTCCCAGATAGGTCAAAAGTAGGAAAGTGGGGATTTGTAGCATCTTAAAGCTATCACAATAACTAGTTATACCTGAAGACACAGTTCTTAAATTGATGACAGCAACCTGGAAGACAAGAATGGAACTTACAGGACGGCTATGAGTCAGAAATGACTGAACAGTGAGTTTTGTTTGTTTGTTTGTCTCAGGGATCAGTGAGTTTATGTTAACAGGGGAGGGACAGCACAGAAAAGGACAGTGAACACGGCTGCACAACTTGAAGAGTATGATCAGTATCACTAAACTGGCCATGGAGAAACACTGGAAGTTTTGCTGTGTATCCTCGCTGTAACAACAGCAAAATAAAATAAAATAAAATAACAAACAGCAAAAACAAGGAACTTGAAAACTGTATGCAAACAATACTTTCGATTTCTAGGTGGCCAAAATATTACAAGCCCTCTGTCACTCCTGGCAAAGAGATTTCAGTGCTAACATTTTATCACTGGGACCTTCTCAGTTCACCTGCTCTGAGGTCATCTAGAGTGAGAAGTAACATGGGCTGAGGACGAGCACGCCCCTTGAGAACACGACTTCTGTCAGCAGCAAACAGACGAGGACTTGGCAGAGGTAAAGCTCTGCTCCTAGTTCTCTTGATGTCCTGACAACTTTGCCCACCTCCTTAGGAATCTTTCTTCCTGTCATTTATTAACCCAAACCCACTGCCATCGAGTCAATTTCAACTCTTAGTGGCCCTAAAGGACAGAGGAGAACTGCCCCATGGAGTTTCGAGGGAGTGCCTAGCAGATTCAAACTGCCAGCCTTTTAGTTAGCCCTTAACCACTACACCACGTCATCCATTAGGCGGCCCAATAATTCTCCTCCTATTCCGAAAGCACTCCAGCAGCTGTCTAAATGGCTCTGACTCAGGGATTCCTAAATCTTAACCTCAACTAGTCCTGGTTTCTGGTCAGTCCTAACTGGCGAGTCATCACTATTCACATGTTCTTAAAACACTAAAAAGGGAACTTCTGCGTCTACGCAAACTTGCCAGAAACTTGTTTCTGAGTCTTCTCTCCTCACACCACATAGAATAACAAAAGAACTCATAAAAACTACATTTTCAGAAAAAAATAAGAGAACAAAAATGTTCTAAAAAAATGTGTCCACACAGCCAAAAGCAACAGAAGAGAATGGAAGACTGGGGGCTGCAGAGGGGTGCAGGGGAGGGAGAGCTCAGGAGTCACCAGCATGGAGTCACTACCAGAAGCTGACGCCCGTATTTGGGGTGGGAATGCCAGGAGCAGAGCGGAGAAGGAACTGGGCCTCTAGTGGGGGAGGTGGGAAAAGTAGGCCTGCAACAGACTCAGGGCTGGCAGGCAGCTAACTTCTGAAAGTACCACCTTTCTCTAAGAGGAGGAAGGCCTTGGAAAGAAGTGGTTGTGTACCTTGGGATCAACGACGTGATGGAGCAACATCAGGACTGGGAGGGAGGCCCTCCTACTCCAGGCTAGGTTCTCGGAGGCAGAGGAGGCCTAAACGCCCAGTCATATAGAAATGGCATTACAGTGGAGAAAGGACATCTTGAGCAGAAACTTGGCACTGCTGTCTCCCTCCACAGGAATCTCCTACCAGGAAAATCAAACTCCTTTCAAGGAAAGCACACATACACACATACACACATACACACCCTCCAACTGCACAAAAGAGTACAAGAAAAAAAGTGGGAAAGAACAGCAAAGCTCCCTACAAAGAAAAGGTGACAAGAACAAAAATGTCACAAAGCAGGTAAGGTGAAACTTATAACCCCAAATATAAACATAAATTTTAAGAACTCAGTGTCAGTGAAACAATTACAGTTTCAAGGGCTGATCACAAAGTAGACACAAAACAATTCAAGAATGCAGTTGCTAGATAATGGGCACTGATGAACAGAAACTGCAGAGGCTCAAGAAAGAAACAGAAAAATTCAGAAATGAGTAAATGACAAGGAGCAAAACAAACAAATAAAGATATATATGTATATATATAAGAATAGAAACCCTGGTGGCATAGTGGGTTAAGTGCTATCTCTGCTAACCAAAAGGTCGGCAGTTCAAATCTACCAGGTGCTCCTCGGAAACCCTAGGGGTCAGTTCTACTCTGACCTCTAGGGCTGCTATGAGTCAGACCCGACTCAATGGCAATGGTTTGGGGTTTTACCTAAAAGAAAATCAAACCTTCTGCTTTCAGGTCAATTCCAACTCACAGGGACCTTACAAGACAGGGTAGAACTGCTCCATGGGGTCCCCAGGGAGTAGCTGGTGCATTAGAAATGCTACCCTTTTGGTTAGCGGCCGAGTTCTCCGTCCCCATGCAGCCAGGGCACCACCCTTTTCGTAAGCAGCCACAGCTGCACCGTCAGGGAGCATCACGTTCCAGCATGAACAACCATTACAGTTTTTCTCAGTTTTGATCCCCTTGGCCACTCGCCCTCATTTTTTGATAGTTTCAGCCCCCGGCTCTGTTACCCTGTCCAACACTAGTACTACTCTGTCTTAATTCTCGGTAATCTCCATACACATGTCAATAATCCTTCCACCATCTTAGCCTCAATTATCTGAATGGTACTCCTCCAGTGATCCTGCCTTTCACCTACCTCAGCCACTCCCTCGAAGATCATACAAAAATTTTTCTCATTGTCAAAAACTGTAACTTGCATGATTAGTTCCATACATACCACTTGCAAATCACCACTTCCCAGGTGTCCAGCTCATCCCCCACCGACACCTTCCCTGACTTCCCCAATCCTCCATCCTATCAGTCCCTACAATCTACTGGTCCTTACCACTTAGCCACTTTCCCTCCGCTCCTGATGTCCTCACCTGTCTCCGGACCCAACTTACCTCCATAGTCAGTCACCAAATCATTCCCTTGCATAAATCCTCAAGTCCACCTTCCTGCATCTTAACCCCTTAGCAAATCTCTATCTCTGATGGAACTCAAAGCTCTGCCTCCTCTGGACTTGCTAAGCCCTTCTCTATGCAAAGCTCTTATTCCACCCAGGGTAAAAGCCTAACAAAGTCCTACCTAATCTGGCTCAGCTCTTACTTTGTGCTCTGGACACCCCGGCCTCCTCTCTCCTCCTCTAACACACGGGCATGCTACTACCAGAGCGTCCCTGGACTTCCCCTTCTCCTGTAGAAACATTCTTTCCTACTATACCATATGGCTCGCTCTATACTTCTTTTAAACATTTGCTCAACTATCACCATTATTAGTAAGGGCTACCCTGACTCCTAAAGTAGTCTATTTAAAAACACAATCCTCTCTCTGACATACTGGATTCCTGTCCTGTTGTTGTTGTTGTTTTTATAACATTTAATATCTCCTTCATACACACTACATGATTTACTTGTTTATGTCTTCCTCCTTTCACTGCAGGTTAGCTCCAAGAGGACAAGTATTCATGTTTATTTCTTTCAATGATATATCTCTGGCATCCAGACATATTTTTGGAATGAATGACTATAAATGGACAAGTTATGACCTATGTATCCTGGTATAAGACATGATGCAAATGTACGATGTTACCTGAATCAGAATGGTCTAGGCTCAAATACCAGACTTACCCTTTACTAAGTTTATTACCTCGAACAAATGACTTAACCTCTCCTAACCTCATCTTTTTCAGAGTTGGTGGGAATAGTAAATAGCCATATACAGCATGGATATAAAATGCTTATCACGAGGTATAAACGGCCAACAAACGACGGTTAAAACATACTAACTTACGTACCTTCCAGAAAGGCAATATACCTACTCCCCACTAACCATCTTATTACCTGATATTTTACATTTACAACAAAAGTAGAAACCCGGGGTGCTGGAAGGGACATGGTGCCACCCCAGGGCATTTACCCTAGTCTGATACCTGCAAGGGGGCGGGGGGTCCAGGCACTCCAGCTCGTCTCCCCTCACTCCTCCCAACTCTCTCTAAGGGTGTCTCACCTTCAAGTTCTGTTATGCCCTACTCTCTGCCCTGTGCTCATCTTGCACACAGGCACTGGGCACTGGCAGCAGGGTATAGGCAGCAGGTAGGCTTGCCTCTGTACAACTGCCCCTGGCCAAGGCAGCAGCAAACTGCCCAGCCAGTGCCACCCTGCTTCCCACACCCAGTGAACAGCATGAGCCTATGACTGCCTAGGTGGGATGGCTGGGGCCAGCAAAGAAGGGAGACCAGAGCTGGAAATTGTCAGTACCCCACATAAACCGAAGTTCCACAGTGACCTGGTCTTTTGGAACCTAGCCATGTTATTAAGTAAAGAGTGGGTGTCTTGAATAAAGAAGGGTGTTCAAGCAATACTATACAACTAAAGTCACTGCATAGGCAGCTAAAATCTCTGAATGCATCTTGGTTATCTTGCCCATCTCACTCTGCAGGATATAACAGCAAGGATGTTCTCAAATAGCCCGGCCTCAGTTGCATTTCTAGCTAAAAGCTCCTAGTCCCAAGCAGAAAAGTAATATAAACCCAAAAGGCTCAGGGGGAGCTCAGCAATGTTTGGGGGCATTTTCTTTGATTTTATGTGTGATGTAGATCAAACTGTCAGCTAAGAAGATGGCCACATTCCATGACAGTGTGTGGCACTGATGATTTCTTCAAATACTAATGACACTATAACAATAATGAAGGCTGGGAAAAATAAACATATCAAGACGTACAGACCATTATTCTACATAACCTGTAAGTTACTCTAAATCATTTGATAGATAAATCCATTACTAACTGCTTTAAGAAAAAAAACTAAACAGTCTGGAATGTCTAAAAGGCAAGTATTCTAATGAAAAATATGACAGCATAAATGGTAAAAAATGATCAGGACAGGACTGTCAAAGAGATGAGGACAGAACTGTCAAACACCACTGCAGGATATAAAAACAAAACAGCTACACCTAACCTCTGTTGTAAGACTTCCATATAAGTACCAACTATAAGTAAGCATACATATACAACTAACCAACTAAAATGTGTGTGTGTATATATATATATATATATATATACAACTAACCAAGACCTAGTCTTAAGAGAAGCTAACCTGTAATACAATTACTGATCATACTAACATATTGAAGAAAAAAATTTTAACTGATTATAATTTTTAAATGAGTGTTGAAATATGTATTTAACAAGCTTTATTATATACTCAATATCACACTACTGAAGAGGTCTAACTCACACTGAAGGCAGTGGTGAAAAACAAGGCCCCAGGAAAAGATACTTCAACAAATGGATGAGTTGCTGGAAATGCTTACTTGTCTATGTCAAGAAATCTGGAAGATATTTACTTGGCCAACCAACTGGAAGAGAACCATTTTTAAGCCAATCTCAAAGAACAATGATCCAAAAGAATGTGGAAATTATCCAACAATATCATTTATATCACACATAAGTATACTTTTGCTGAAGATGATTCAAAATTGGCTGCAGCAGTACATCTCCAGGGAACTGCCAGAAATTCACACCATATTCAGAAGAGGATGTGGGACAAAGGATGTACAGCATTGCTAATACCAGACAGATCTTGGCTGAAAGCAGGGAATACCAAAAAGATGTTCACTTGGGTTTTGTTCACTATGTTAAGGATTTTGACTGTGTGGATAATAACAAATTACAGATAATATTGCAAAGAATGGAAATTCCAGAACACTTAATTGTGCTCATAGAGAACCTGCACATAGATCAAGACGTAGTTGTTCAAACAGAACAAGGGGAATGTTGCATAGTTTAAAATCAAAAAGAATGTGCATCAGGGTTGTATCTTTTCACCATATTAATCCAATCTGTATAGACCCCAAAACCAAACTCATTGCCACTGAGTCAATTCTGACTCACAGAAACCCTAGAAAACAGAGCAGACTACCCCAGAGTTTCCGAGGAATGACTGGTGTATTCAAACTGCCCACCTTTTGGCTAGCAGCCACAGCACGTACGCTCTATGCCAAAAGCTGGACTATGTGAAGGAAGAAGAACGTGGCCAGGACTGGAAGAAGTCTCTCAGCACAATACAGTTCGGGAGGCTAGAAGTCCGAGTTCAGGGTGCCATCTCTAGAGGAAGGCTTTCTGTCAGTTCTGGTGCAAGGTCCTTGTCATCAGTCTTCCTCTGGTCAAGGAGTTTCTCAGCACAGGAAGCCAGGATCCACAGGATGTGCTTATTGCAGTTCTTTTGTCTTGGTGGCATGAGGTCTCCTGTCTCTCTGTTGGCTTTCTTTAATATTCCAAGAGACTGGCTCAAAATACAACCTAATCTTGTAGGCTCCGTCCTGCCTCATTAACACGAACTCCTCTAATCCTACTTCATTAACATCATAAATGTTGCAGAATTCACAATAAACCTGCCCAGTTGTCACCGAGTTGATCGATGCATAGCAACCCTACAGGACAGAGTAGAACTGCCTGACAAATAAAAGAGTTTCCAAGCATTGCATGGTGGATATGAACTGTCAATCTTTTTGTTAAGAGCTGTAGCACTTAACCACTATGTCACCACAGTTTCCAGGATTCACAATACATAGGAAAATCACATCAGATGACAAAATGGTAGATAATCACACAGTACTAAGAATATGGCTTAGTCAAACTGACTGTTTTAGTCAGCTAGTGCTGTTCTAACAGAAATACCACACAGTGGATGGCTTTAACAAAGGAAGGTTTCTTCTTACACAGTCTGGTAGGCTACAAGTCCAAATTCACGATGTCCGCTCCAGGGGAAGGTTTTCTCCCTTGTCAGCTCTGGAGTAAAGTCTGGTATTGCATCAGTCTTTGTCCAGGGAGCATCTTGGCACAGGAACCTCAGTCTGAAGGACGTGCTCTTCTCCAGGTACTGCTTGCTTGATGGTGTGAGGTTCTCAATTCTCAGGCTGCTTCCCTTTCCTTTTATCTCTTGTGGGATGAAAGGATTAAGGGTGGGGCAAACCATCCTCCACGGAAACTCCATTTACAGTGGAGCATGGAGGCAATCTTATAAATGGATTTACAGTCTCACCCTAATCCTGTAACACACAGCATAGGAAAACCACAAAATGGAGAACAGTCACAAGATACTGGGAATCATGGCCCAGCCACATGGCAGCACATATTTTTGGGGGGACACAATTCAATCTATGACACTGACACACATCTTAAGGGGACACAAATCAATCCACAACACTACCACTAGAGAAAAAGGAACATCCCAATTCCCGAGTAAATACATAGTTCCAGTAAATTCATCAGCTTCTCAAGACTGTTGCCCTAAATTTTTTTACAGAAAAGCTTTTCCTGGCACCAAAAAAGAGAAGTTGGTGATATTAGCTTCTCTTTTGTGCAGTCATGTGTTAAAACACAAAACAAATGTCCTCTTCACCAGATCCTAATTAACAGAACTGTACTCATTCTCAAAATGACTCATGTTTTTACAAACAGCTTTTTAAAATTTATCTCAAAGTCCTAAGAACCTTACAGGGAGAAACATACACTGAACCTTCTTATTAACACATGAAGTATGTACACAGCCTGAGAAGTTTATCATATATATATTTATTTCAATTCGGTGATGGGTGAATAGCTTTTAATCTGTAGGAAACAAGCAATGAAACAATAAAGATGCAAAATAAATATTTTTTACCACTTTTAACCTCTATAGCACAGACTTCAGTTCCCATTTTATGCTTCTCTAGGTAAGTCCTGGTGGTGCCATGGTTAAGTACCTGGCTGTTAATGAAAACACTGAAAGTCTCAACTTACTAGCATCTCCAAGGGAGAAAAATCCATCAGTCTCCTTCCATAGAAATCACAGCCTTGTATGCCCTCAGTGGCAGTTCTACTCTGTCCCACAGGGTAACTATGAATCAGAATCGACTTGACAGCAGTGGGTTTGGTTAAGTGATTCTACAAAAGTTCTGCCTTGCCAAATTTTCTGGAACACACATCCACATCCAGCCCCCCACCCCACCCCTTACAATATTCTGCAGCCTTTAGTAGAAGATTTCTGTAGCACACACTCTGATGGAAATGCTGGTGATGTTGTCCTAAGTGCTACAGATGCTAATCGAAAGGCTGGCAGTTCAGTCCACCAAGTGCTTTCCTACTCTATCCTACACAGTCACTATGAGTTGGAATCCATTTGATGGCAAAGGGTTTGTTTTTTAAAAATAGATTCTGATGACTAGGTTTTATGCCAGGGCTTTGTATCAGTCTTACTCAACCAATGGATCTGTTTTGCTCATTTTCCAGCCTATGTTTTAACTACTTGCCATCTTCCTCTTTCAGATTTTGCTTTTTTTTTGTCAAAAAAAAAAAAAAATTTACTCAAATGCCAGAATTCTATTTGTACTAGTGGTAAAACTTACTAAATTTATAATGTGTACATATTGAAAACATTTATCTCACAGGCTATATTTCACAGTCAGCTCTTTTCATTTTTATTTATCAATTTTCTTTCAACTCATAATTTTTGTTAATTCTGACACTTCTTCCATACTAAATTCCATATGGTGCTGTGTCTCTACAATTCTCCTATCTCCTTACAAACAGTAATATGCACATCTTATTGCAACTCTAACTGATCTTACAAGTGGCTGTTTCTATTGTGGTTTATTTACATAAGCATATACTGTGCATCCGACTCGACGGCACTTGGCATACTGTGGGCCCAGATATTGCAATAGGACTCTTAATAACAAAACAACTGATAAAGATCAGTGACTTAGCCTTCAGCATGGATTACACCTCAACATAAATAAAACAAAAATCCTCACAACTGGATCAATAAGCAGCATCAAGAAAAACAGAGAAAATACTAAAGTTATCAAGGACGTCATTGAACTTGAATCTACAATCAATGCCCATGGGAGTCAAGAAGTCATTTGTACTGGGCAAATCTGATGCAAAAAACCACTGCAAAGCATTAAGAAGCAAAGATGTCACTTTGAGCACTAAGATCTGCCTGAACCAAGTATGGTATTTTTAACTGCTTGATGTGCATATGAAAGCCAGACAACATATGAGGAAAAATGAAGAAAAATTGATGCATCTGAATTATGATGTTGACAAAAAATACTGAATATACCACAGACTTCCAGGAGAACAAACAAATCAGTCTTGGAAGAAGTACAGCCAAGATACTGTACTTAGAAGGATGGTGAGACTTCATGTCTCATTTCACCTACTCTGAACAAGTTAACAGAAGGGACCAGCCCTTGGAGAAAATTGTCATGCTTGGGAGAGAGTCAGAGAAAAAGAGGAAGACCCTCAAGGAGAAGGCACAGAGGCTCCAACAATGACACTCAAACGCCGCAAAGACTGTGAGGATGGAGCAGGACCAGGCAGTGTTTGCTCTGCCACACGCAGGCTCACTGGGATTTGCAACTAGTCTGGTAGCACCTAACAATGTTTTGTACTGACACAAAATTAACAAAATGCAAAAGCAGTGTGAAGAAAAGTGCCTAAATGTGGCACAAAGCATCATCTGATCTAACCCCATCTAGTATTATTAGCATTACCAGATGGGAAAAGAAAGTGAACCGAAATTTCACACTTCTGTGTTTCATTTCCACCTGATTTCTTTTTACTAACTCACACTGGATGGTAGGTTACATTTTTTTTTTTACAGTAAATTACTGTACCTAAATCTTCACTTCACATACACAATGAATTTCAGATTTGGAAAAAACACACAGCGCTGACTGGTCTCAGATGAGCACATAACTGTCAACAATCGTCCATTTCCCCAGTGCATTAACTCTCGATTATTAAAAGCTACAGGTAGCCAACTTTTTCCTTTTTCCATAAACTTCTAACAGTCCTCCTGCCCAATCTCTATCAGACGACTTGACCTCATATTTCTTTTAAAAAACAGACTCACTTAAACAGGGCCTCGTCTATCTGCCTCCACCACACTTAGCATCGACACCAGACACCAGACACCACACTAAGCCCTGTAGAGTCAATCAACTGCCCTTATTCCCAGCAATGAGCCAGCCACTCACTTAGGGCACCACTTGCCAAGCGCTCTAATTTTCAAAAACACTTTTTTTTGCAATTACACCTTCACTGTTTTGTATTCTAATTTCTCTCTTTCTTCTGGATTATATCCACCAGAATACAGAGGCTACAGTGCCTCTCTTTTGTGACAAAAAAAAAAATACAATCCTTTCTTTGACCCTCTTCCTACTTTGATAGCAAAGTCTGCTAGTTGACTTTCACCTCTGTGTGGTTTCTGCAGATTTCTTAGCACTAACTGGCACTGGATGGAAGGTTAGATTTTTTTACAGTAAGTTACGCTATCTAAATCTTCATTTCATCTAGCTATTGAATCTCAGATTTGAAAAAATATACAAGCTCTGACAATTAAATCTATGATCTTAATTGTTCTAAGTGCTACATACCTCATTGTTGACTATCATCACTACAGTCACCTTCAAAGTACACCCCTCCCCCACTCCGGGAGGCTATGCATTGATGCCAGCGCCTACTCTACCCTTCAAAGCAATTCTGGAACTCTTTCTGGATTGGCCACTGTGCACAGGGGCAAGTTGGCCAACGTAACTGTATAGCTGTCTGTGAGGGAATTTTTAGCCAGTAAACAATAACGGTATCGGAACATGCCCCCTACTCACTTGTTCTGGTCCCAGTGACTTTTTCCTTTACCCAAAGAAAAAAGGAAATATTGAAAGGAAGACATTTTGATGACATTTAGGATATCAAGGGTAATATAATGACAGCTCTGATGGCCATTCCAGAAAAAGAATTCCAAAATAGCTTTGAAGGGTGACTAGCAGCTGGTATCAGTGCGTAGCCTCCCAAGAAGAGTACTCTGAAGGTGACTGTAGTGACATTTAGCAATGAGGTATGCAGCACTTTTTCTAGGATGAGTTCACAAACTTAATTGTGAGTCTTCATACACAGTGCTGACTGGTTTCACTCAGTTCATAACCCCAGATCTCAAGAATTACCTCAAATCAGAATATAGGATATTTTAAATAGTTGTGCAAAGTGGATCCATTTTAGAGCCATCTGTATAACAGAACTACTGTTCCCTCTCAAAATCACCAGGATCACATTTAAATATACAGGTTAGAGTTGTGTAGGATGTTAACAATTAGATAAATATACACAGTGTGCTCATTTGAAACCATCCTGTATTTCTACAGTGTTTACACATTCCAGTACAGAAAGTAACCACAAGGAAACAGACTGAAGAAGGAAACTAACTGTACTACCACAGTCTCAAGGAATACAGGTAATATCCAAAGGACTAAATGCAAAGAGAAAGTTGATGAGAAAAGTCCAAGATGTGTGATCAGCTGTGATTAGGAACAAAAAATCTAAAGCAGCTACATCAAATTTTTTTTCTTTTTTATTCTATATGTATATTCAAAAGAGCAACATTTTCTAACAAAATAATAATGTCACATTAGATTGTTCTCCTAGTATTTTGTATTTGACAGATGTAGCCAATATAATTTGTGATAAATTGGCTGGCTTTATAATATCTGCCTCTACAGTTAAAATGTTTCCCCTTAAATTCTTCCCTGCCCCTATATAATGTATCAAGTATTTTGTCCTTTACAAAGTTAACTGAAATTATATCTGATTAGACTTCATTTTTAATAAACATATATCCTTTAAGGTCTTGTTAGTGTGTTGCAGTTCCTAACCTAGGGAATTTACTCAACGAATCTCATTAATCTCATCTGTAGCGAAATGGTTTTACAGCAAATCTAAGTATATATCCTTTTCCATCTTTATCTCATTAATGAAACAATATACTACGTACTTGGCCTTGGCACAATACATGAAGCCCCACCAAGTTCAGTTTAATAAAGAATCAAATTAATCCGACTTAAAAATCAACTCACAACACTGTGTGATTTTCTGGATGTTGGAAGAAATGCGCTGGGCCAGCTGCACGGGGTCACCACCAACTCCTGGAGTGTAGGACATGGCTGATTTGTTTATTCACTAATTTCATCAGACGTCGGTTGGCTGCCCAAATTGTTTTCCAAGCAGTCACCTACACAACAAAAAGGAAAGTCATATTAACTGTATTTTCGAAGTTACTGGCTTGTATTTTCTATGTTATCAATCTGAGAGGTTACGAGTATAAACAGTAATTTAACAGGAAAATCTAGCAAAGGTACACAACAAACAACAAAACTCACATTCAAGAGAAAAAGGACAGAGTTATGTGAAACATGTAAAGTGATTCAAGCAAGGTTCAAATCATGTATTCTCTTTGAAAACTCTCAATGTTTCTAAGGGTAAGCTATTAGGTCCCTTTTGTGTTGATTGTTTTGTTTACATATTTACTTCTTAATCAAACTGTCAGCAGCTTTAAAGTAAGAGTTACATGTCTTTCTTTCCCCAACATTTAGGATACTTCCTGCACAGAACAAGCATTTATGTATCTGTTCAATGCACACAGCCTTTAGTCTATTCCGAGAAATGTGATTACCTGGAATTTAACACTCACAGGAAGAGCTTAGGAACACATGACTAAGAAATCTCTAATTTTAATGGAGAAAAGGTCAAATCTGAAATAGCAAGGCCAACTACCGAGAAGAGAAAGATGTCTTGTAAAAAGGCTCATCATACCTTCCCAACAGAGCAAAGGGAACAAACAGCTCTCCTATTCCAGAGGTCAACATCTTAGGACAAGACGCAAAGCAGGGGTATTGCTAGAGGAAGGAAGTAAAATGAAGTTCTTTTCTTCTTTAATCCACACTATACCACTCAGGGTTTGGAAAAAAGGTCCAAAAAGGGTGTCCCTGCATATAAGACTCTGCACAGCAAAGAATTTCAACTCCCCCTGCAAGCATCTTTCCACTGAGTGTGCACTGGAATGCCGCAAAGTCACAGGTGTCAATTTCCAAGCCAGCCAACCCTACCAAGAGCCTGCTACATGCAGAGCATTAAACTAAGTACTTGTAAGACAAAAATAAACAAAAACAAAGTATCTGCTAAAATCAAATGTGTAATTCAGAAGAATAAAGTTAACAACACAAAATAGCAAAAAATAATTCAAAGTAGGAAACATTAAGTGCTAGGCAAAAAATGTTTAGAAAGGATGTATGAGACAGACACCTATGTGTGGCTGGTATGAGCACAACAAAGGCAAAAACATGAAGACTGGCGTGGATATACCCAGAAGGTATACGCATGGGGTATTCACCAAAGGAAGGAGGGGTGGGAGTTCCTGGTTAATCCCATACTAGATGACTCACGATTCACTGTTGTGACAAAAGAGGGACAACACAGAAAGGGAAAGGGGGCACTGGCCTAACTAACACTTACTGTACATCTTTGAAGGGACAAGTTTCTACAGATTATCTATTTTAATTTTCACAATGTTCCCTTTAAAGTAGCTAGCTATCCTTGCTTCAGCAAAATGCAAACTATGGCTCATAAGGACTATCTAGTCCAACACAAGTCAACTAGCACAAAGTGGAGGTGGGATTCAATCTTACTTTTCTGATTCCAAGGCTACTCATGCTTGCTACACATAAAACTGATGTCACCGAAAAGGGGAGGACACTGGTTGTCAGGTTTAGTTGGACTGTTGCAACAAGAAGCCCTGCAGGATTCTAGCAGAAGAGAAGAGGTCACAGTAAGATATATGTGTCTTTGTTCTCAAAGGGACAGTGTTGGTGGAAGGTACTACAGCTGAACTGTTGAGACTAGGGAAACAGTTCAGCTTCCACACCTGAAGCTGGTGCATAACGAAATGTGCCCACCCACCCTGGAAGTCCTACAAGCTTTGCGATGCTTTTCATTCCTCAGCAAAGTTCTACAGGGTCAGTTTATCTACTCTAGGCCCATCAGCCTCCCTAAATCCCAGAGGCAGACTCCCAACAAATTAACAGAGCTACAGCAAACACAAAGAATAAACTCCATTCCAAGCAAGTACCTTTGAACTTGGGCCTGTAAGAAATCTATAAGAGCTGGGGACCTAGAGAGAACAAGACCAGGTCTGGAGATTCAATGAGACCAACATGATTGTGAGTATCCTCCAAGCACCAACTGGACCTCTAAGTTCTATATGCCCTTCCCCCCTTTTTTAAATATTTATCCATTGAAAGTACACAAGTCAACGGCTTTTTTAAAAACTATATTTAGAGTTGTGCAACATCATACAAAGAGAAAGATGGAAGCTCTCAGGATTTCAATTTACTTGGATCCAAAATCAGGGTCCATGGAAGAAGCAGACAAGAAATATGAGGTCCACAGAGTTGATGGTCTGACAACTTGGAGCATCCTGTGGGAACATGGTTCCTAGACTTGCTGCTGCCCCAGACCTGAAACCAGCATTGAGGTCAATACTTCAGACTAAGAATGGACTGAACTCGAGGACCCAGAGTGAGCATGTGGTATGTGTACCTTATGGTTCTATAAATTTACAGAAGGCTATCCTACTGGTTTCCTTCTAGAGGGGGAGAGAAAAGGGTACAGAGGAGGTGACAGTTGTTCCTTGTGAAGATACTAGTAGTAAAAAATGAAAAGGAGGAATGTGCTGTCACAGGGTTGGGAGAGCAGGTAGAATTATAGAGAGGTGGGTACGCAAAACTGACTAATATTATATACTTTCACTTAATCATAATAAAAGAAAAAAGAAATACAAGGTCCAACAAGTAAATTCTGCAAACTTAATTGTTCTAATTGCTCTAAGTTTGCAGACTTAATTGTTCCAAGTGCTAAATACCTCACTGCTGACTGCACTATAGTCACTAAGTACTTCCCTTGGGAAGCTATGCACTGATGCCAGCACCTAATCTAACCTTCAAAGCAATTTTGGAACTCTTTCCGAAATGGCCATTGTGCACAGTGGCAAGTTCGCAAACTCACTTGTATAGTTGTCTGTGAGGGAGTTCTTAGACAGTATACAACTGTATTGGAATATCCTCCCTACTCACCTGATCTGGCCCCCAATGACTTTCCTCTTTACCCAAAGATAAAGGAAATATTGAAAGGAAGACACTTTGATGACACTCAAGACATTAAGGGTAATACAACAACACCTATAATGGCCACTCCAGAAAAAAGAGTTCCAAAATTGCTCTGAAGGGTGGATTAGGCACTGGCATCAGTGCATAGATTCCCAAGTGGGATACTTTAAAAGTGACCATAGTGACAATCAGAAATGAGGTAATTTCTAGGATGAGTTCATGAACTTAATCATCAGTCCTAATAAAATGATGCATTGCACTGGACAAATCTGCTGCAAAAGACCTCTTTAGATTGTTAAGAAACAAAGATGTCACCTTGAGGACTAATGTACACCTGACTTAAGCCACAGTATATACAATGGCTTTATACGTGTATGTAAGTTGGACAGTGAATAAGGAAGACTGAAGAACAATTGATGCATCTGAATTACAGTGCCAGCAAATACTGAATATACACTGTTAAATTCCAGAAGAACGAACAAATCTGTTTTGGAAGAAGTATAGACAGAATACTTATACTTGGGCATATTATCAAGTGGGAATGGTCCTTTGAAAAGGACATCATGCTTGGCAAAGTAGAAGGTCAGTGAAAAAGAGAAAGCCTCTCTATGAGATGGACTGACTCTGGCTACAATAACGGGTTCAAACCCATTATGGTGAGGATGCAGAAATGGGCAGCGCTTTGTTCTACTGTATACAGGGTCACTAAAGCTGGAACCAACTCAAGGGTGCCTAACGAAAACAAAGCAACCACCACCAAAAAACATTTTCATCACCCTAAAACGAAACCCTCCCTGTACCCATTAACAGTCACTTTCCATCTGCCCTGTCTTCATAGGTTTTTCTATTCTGGACTTTTCATATGAATGCAATTATGTAATATGTGGTCTATTCTGACTAGTTCCTTCTTTTAGTATGTGTTAATAGTATACACCACTACTTCATTCTTTTTTATTGATGAATGATATACCACATCTTACTGATCTACTTATCAGCTGATAGATATTTTGGTCGATTGCCCTTTTTGGTTATTATAAATAATGCTGCTATAAACACTCACGCACAAGTTTTTATACAGACATACACAAGTATGTTTTCATTTTTCCTGAGTATATACTTAGGAAAGGAACTACTGGGTCATGTAGTAACTCAAACTTTTTTGAGAAACTGTCCAGGTTTGCCAAAGCTGCACTATTTTATAGAAACCCTGGTGGCACAGCAGTTAAGTACTGTATCTACTAACCAAAACTTCTATAGTTCAAAGGCAGGCACTCACCGGAAACACTATGGAACAGTTCTACTCTGCTCTATACGGTTGCTCTGAGTTGGAATCAACTCAATGGCAGTGGATTTATCAACATTTTATATCCCTACTAGAAATGCTATGATGGCTTCAATTTCTCCATATTGCCAATCAATACTTGTTTTTTAAAATTTGTTTTTATTATAGTTATCCTTAAGAACAAAAACAAATTCATAGCCATTAGTAGATTCTGACTCATGGTGATTCTACAGAACTGCCTCATAGAGTTTCCAAAAAGGGACTAGTAGATTCACATTGCGTTTGGTTAGCGGCCATAACTCTTAATCACTGTGCCACCAAGGCTCCACAGTCATCCTAGTAGATAGGAAGTGGGATTTTGTTGTAGTTTTGATCTGCATTTGTTTGATGGCTAATGGTCCTGAGGATCTTTTCAAGTGCTAACTGACCATACTGGAACTCCCTGAGGCACAGTGGTTAAGTGCTATGTCGGCTAACCAAAAGGTTGGCAGATCAAATCTGCCAGGCACTCTTTGTAAATTCTGTGGAGACTCAATGGCAGTGGGTTAGTTCTACTCTATCCTGTAGCATCGTTATGAATTGGAATTGACTCAATGGCAGTCGGTTTGGTTTGGTTTTGGGGTTGGAGAAATGTCTACTCCAATCCTAGGCACATTTTTTAAGTGGGCTGTCTTTTTATTACTGCATTGAATGAGTTCATTACATATGTTAGACAAGATCCCTTAGCAGACACAGCATTTCAAGTATTTTCTCCCTTTGAAGCAAAAAAGTTTTTAATTTTGATGAGGTTCAATTCATCTATATTATTCTTTTATTACTTGTGCTTCTGGTATTAAGATGCATTAGCCCAGCCCAAGATCACAAAGATATACTCCCATATCTTCTCCTAAGGGTTTTAGCTCTTGCATTTAAGTCTTATGAATTAACGTTTGTGCATGGTGTAAGGTCCACACATCTGCTGATTTTAAGTATATTTCTTTCTCACCTAATCTATGCAATTACATCCACAGGACACCAACAAAACTAGTCCTTTAGGGGTAAAGGCCTGTGAATTTCAGTTTTTCCATCCAATCAATGGCAGAACGTAAAACAATCTTCTCTAGGCTCAATGATATCTTTCTTTCTTCTTCCCCATCATTAACTAGATATCTGGAAAAAAATGGCTACAGCCAACAGAAACTCATTGAAAGAGGAAATGTTCTTCTTTTTTATTTACGTACCATTGACACCACCCAGGCACTGATTCCATGTGCTCTCTTAAGGGAACTCTGCTACTCATATGATTCCATTAGACTTTATACTCTTATGAGTTTCAAATCTACATTCAAGTCATACTCATAACTCTCTAGGGTCTATTTGTCTTTGAGCCCACAGGAACTTTCCAAATGTCTCTTCAGTTGCCAGTGGAAATTCTATGCCAACTGCAACTCCTTACTACTTTGGGCAAGAACCTTAGCATTTGGGTCTGCAGCCAGGATCAACAAAAGATCATGCATAGTCACAGACTAAGTGCTTTTCCACCCGCACAGAGAGGAACGATCCGCTCTTGCCCCAGTAGGACAACCACCTGCTTCAAGACCACACGAAATTTTTCTCCCTCATAGAGAGGGTATAGTCACTGCATCTCACCAAGTCAAGTTTAGTACCATAGTACTATAGTATTTCACTTAACCGTCAAAACTCATGCAAGCTTAGCCTAAGCCTTCTCACTGTTTTAAAATTTTTCCCTTTCTCTTTTTAAAGAATCAACCAATTAGCAGATATTAAGCACCTTCATGCTATGAAACACCTATATATTAAATGCTGGCATAGGACTGGACAGTGAGTGCTTCATTCTACTGTACAGCATCTAACAACAAGACAGAATCCCTTCCCTCAAAGATCTATAATTTAGTTAGGACATGAAACTACAATACTTGGAATAATCACAGAAAAACACAAGTTCTAGTTAGGTGGTCTAGATGCAACAGATGGACTGAGAATTTTTTTTTTTTTTTTAAGCAGACTGCAGAAAGTACAGGAATTAGATTTGGGCCTTGTTGGGGAGTGAGAGAGTGGAAGGAACAGACATTGCTGGTGTATGCCATCAGGTCAATTCTGAAGCACAGAAACCCCATACGACAGCATACAACTTCCCCCAGAAGGTTTCCTAGGCTGTAATCTTTTATGGGAGCAGCCTGCCAGATCTCTTCTTCTGCAGAGTTGCTGGCTGGGTTCCCAGTGGAGTGCCGAACTGTGGTGCCAGAACGGCTTTCTAAAATAGAGAGTGAACACCATGAACAAAGGCAAGGAGTGGGCAGGCTGCATCCTGGGGCAGCTGGAATGGCCCACCAAGATGGAGAGCTTAACGGAAGACAGAGTGAGAAACGGATCCCATACCTCTGTTATCACTAAGGCCTGTCACTGTCCAACAAGTTCAGATCACCCTCCTGTTCAGATCCCTCCAGGTCCACAAATCCTTTTTGAATCAAATAAACCTTCTGGTCCTTTTACTAACATCTGCTTACCTAACTGCCTTGTAGACCCACAGTATCACTTAAAGCTAAACGGACCACTACTGAGTCAGGATCAATCAACAGAGTTTGGAAGTATAGCCAGTTGTACAAATCTAGGATTTAGCTTCTTAAAATAAAGCATACACAATAACTATGTGCACTGCTATCTGATGTATTTATCTATCATCATGCATGCATTTTAAGACCACCTTTCAAAATGTGGCCTAGTGAGTTAAGTGCTACGTCTGCTAACTGAAAGGTCGGCAACTCAAATCTGCCAGGCCCTCCTTGGAAACTCTATTGGGCAGATTTACTCTGACCTCTAGGGTTGCTAACCAACTTGATGGCAGTGGGTTTGGGGTTTTTTTTTTCAAAACATGCATTACACTATACAGCTGTTAGTGGTGTAGTTTGTTAACAGTAAACGGAAAGAAGTGAAGTTTTAAGGAAGTCTATCTTGTAAACAATTTAAAGAATAATTAAGTAGGTAGCAGTAGAGTCAGGGGCAGTTAGATCTCTTCATGACAGACCACTGCCTTTAATGAGTTTAGTTATCCGAGGGACATGTTTACATTACATATAACAGAAGACATTATCATCGATAAAAGGGAAGGTCCGAGAAGGGAGGGACTGATATGATACAGGAGCAGCAACTGTGGTGCTGACACCAAGGGGCAAGAAAACTGACTGCCTTCAGGAGGATGCTTGCTGGCAAAGTGAGACACCTCCAGGCACTTGGCTGGGCCAAAGGCTCAGAGAGCTAAGCACCTATGGGCCAAGGCTTACTGGCAGAATGGGGCTAAAGACCTCACAGGCTAGGCTGGCCCAAAGGCAAAGGGCTGGGATGGAGGGCTAAAGGTCAATGGCTACAGAGAGGCCTGCCTCTGGGCATGGCTGAGAAGCTGTCCTGACTGAGAAACTACGTACAGAGTCATTCCTAATCCTGAGTTGTAACCTGTTAATTCCCTATTAAACATCATAATTGTAAACACTGTCTGTGAGTTGTGCGTAGTCACTGCAACAAACTACTACACCCACCAGAGAAGTGGAGAGTGCTGTGGAAGGGACCAACTACCATCAACTGCCTTCGAGTCACATCCCAACTCATGGTGACCCTAGAGGTCAGAGCAGAACTGCCCTACGGAGTTTCCAAGGAATGCCCGGTGGATCTGAACTGCTGACCTTTCGGTTAGCAGACATAGCACTTAACTCACTACACCACCATGGACAGGTGGTGTAAAAACGCCGGAAAGAGGTTATATCCAACTTCTGCTTCACAGTAATCAGCCAAGAACTGATAATCTTGACTGACCCCCTTGTCAAGTTAGATGAAGGATCAAGTGGTGTCTTGGGCATGATGCCATGCCATTTTTAGAGTTGGTGCTGTTTTTTTACTTCAATCTATTATCACTCAAAATAACAAGTATATCCAGACATTGCCCCATGAAGTAACCAACAGCCATATGAGGTCATGTGAAATTAATTAAAATTGTGTTAAATGAGCTGATTCAGTTCTTCAGCTGTACTAGCCATCTTTCAAGTGTCCAGTAATCAATTACACAGGGCCAGTGGCCACTGGATGAGGCAGCAAAGGTACAGAACACTTTCAGCATCGCAGAAAGTTCCATCAGACCGGGTCATCTAGACACTGCCACAATTATCTTTTTCTGAACATATAACAACACTACCAAGAGAAAGTGGGAGAGGGAGGTTCAAAGTGCAATAATCACACTGAGTCTTTCTAAACTGCTTCTAACGTGCACACAGCACAACAGAAATTTTACAACAGAATCTTGCATGTCAAAACACTATTCTCAATTGGACATAATGTAGAATTCGTGATTCTCATTAAGCATAAACCTTCATGCTTTTTACATTTATCATGGGCAAAGAAGTTGAAGCAATGAGTCTCAAGTTCCTAACTGTGAGCACCAGCAAAAAGCAGTGAATTTCTGTCTACCCGGTAGCACCATAGGTAACTTCTGGGGCAGTGAGAGGGGGCTATTATACGAACTGCTCCATCCATAGTACTTAGCTACGAATTAGGTGCCTAACAAATATTTGTGGACTTAGTGTATAATAGTATAGGAACACACTCAGGATAAATCCACGTCTCAGGGTAAATACCATCATTTCTAAGACTGAATTCCAGCAGCTTATCTCATGTCTTGAATGTTCCAGGCTCTCTGCTGCCTTCTGCCTTTGCTCAGGGCCATTTTCCGATTCCTAGAAGGCTTCTGCACACTGCCATGTGACAGGCTCCTTCTCATCAGTCAAGTCTCATGCCAGAGAAACATCCTTCTCCTGAACTGAAAGTTCACCCCCTCTGGCTTACTGTCAGTCTCGCTTACTACTTTACCGCATTCACCACCATCTAAAATGCTTTCATTAGTATACTGTTTATTATTTAACTCTACCTTTGGAATCTAAACGCAAAGGACCCCGTCTTGGGTATGCACACTGCCCGAGGCACAGCAGATCCTCACTAAACTGTCAGCGGCACTGAATTCCTTTAGCTCAGCTCTTCTATCACTGAACTGTTCTGGTTTTTGTTCACAGTGCCCTGTGTTACTTTTTACCATTTCATATACTAGACTGTCAAATTAAATGGAGTCACAACAGACTTTACTCAGACTTACCGAAGGTGTTTGATGCTTTATTTTCCAGTCACCGGCCCTTAGCTTAAGTTTGGGAGCATAACCACAACTAAGACATTTCCTCTTAATTTTGAATTAATTTAAAGACTGACTCTGTTATCAGGAAAAGCAGAAGTAAAATATCTGAAGGAAAAAGGCGATGCAGACGTTAATGAGTTAATATGACACCATATTAACCCTACAGAAACTTTAAAACCAGAGCATAATTCTTAACTAGTTCTAATTTGGAGGCACACTTCTCAGAGTAAGTCACCTGCCACAAGACAGTTGAACAGTGTTATCAGCCTCTGCCCAGGTGCAGTTCAGGATTCCCCAGAAACGAGATATCTACCTACAACACTAAACAGCACAGCATTTTCTGATTATGTACTTTTCTCCCAGGTTCTGTGCAAGTTTTAAATAGGCAGGACACAATGACCTGAATGAGGCAAACAAAAATTAATGGAAATATATACGCAAAGCAAACGTAAGAAATCAGAGAGAAAAAAATATCCTAAGTGACCAGAAATGCAATGAGCTTTTTTTGTTCTTCCTGTGTGTGTGCTGGTGTGTGCGCATGCACAAGAATGATTTTAAATAAGCAACCTAGGAGAGGGGAAAAAAAGTTCTGGAATATTTGACGTTCTTTTAATGTAAACTAGCTAAAAAGACAAGTATTAATATGGTCCAGGAAAGCTGGAGTGTCAACCAATGTCATTAATCCAAACAGGCACACTGAATACAACCAGCTTCTTGAACAAACATATATATGGTTCGCTTACTAAAAACCAAGCAAACCCAGTGCCATCGAGTCGATTCCAACTCACAGAGACCCTGCAGACAGAGTAGAACTGTCCCATGGTGTTTCCACGGAGCACCTGGTGGATTTGAACTACTGGCCTTCTGGTTAGCATACACAGTACTTAATTATCACAGACAAATATTTTTCAGTTCCTCTCTATTCAGGAAGAAAACTTGAAAGTGATTCAATCCTTGAGATAAAAAGAGGAAGAAAAGGCCTATGGGTTCGAGGAGGCACCAGCAGAAGTCCAGCTGGTCTCCGAATGTCCGTGCCCCGCCGCGCCACCCCGCGAGCCCCGCCAGTGCTCCGGGGGCCGCTGCCCGGATGCAGGGAAGCGCGGCGCCGCCAGGCCGGCGAGGGCCCCGCCGTCTTCCCAGGGCGCTGGCCGCGCTCGGAAAATGCGGCCGCCTCCGGCCGGGGGCGGGGCAGGAGACAGCGCCGCCGAAGCCCGGGCCCGACCCCCGTGGATCACCGCGACGCCGGGCAGGGCGGCGGCGACCTGACACCGTGCACAAACGAGCCGCGACAGCCGCGGCAGGGGTATCGCGATTACGGGACACCGGGCTAGGGAGTCCTCTGCCCGAGATCGTCTTACCCAGTTCCCCTCTGCTTCCGGCTCCAGATACGGTCACCAACCGGCCAGAGGGCCCAGCCACAAGCCTCAGCTGATGGGCGGTGGCGCTGGGGAGTCCAAAGCGCATGCTCGCAACTCAGCCCAGGGAAGGAGGCGGGGCTCGCTTCTTTCCCATTGGTCCGCGTAGCTGAGTGACAGCATTCCTCTCCCGCCTCTTTTGGTTCTGAGCTTGGGAGTGAAGTACCAGCACAACTGGCGGGCGGTGGTCTGCTTCTACCGATGGTGAACGCCCTTAGCCTGCGTGCAAAAAAGAAGCGGACACTGAGGGTAGCTATCTTCTTTATCGGGTAAAGCCAGCCTTCGTAGACTCGTGTGTTCATCCCGCCCCGTGAGCTCATGCCTATCTTGTTTACCAACCCTAAACTCTGCAGTACACGGTGTTCACAGCCCTAAGAAGGCAAAGGAACACAATACTCGGTCCTAGCAAGAACTATGAAAGAATGAATGAAGAGTCACTTCAGTGTGCTCACCTAGTACCTAAGCATCCTCAGCACGCTTGAAGGTCAGGGTGCAGATTTCAAAGGGTTTGAAAATAGCTGACAATGTTCTAATGACAAATATCCAAACATAAATACAACTGTTAGATGAAATGCATCAATTGCTTCAGGAGAAGAAAAAATTCACTAGATTGATTAGAAGATATATTGGCTTGGCCTTTGTATTAAGGCGACAATAGCTTCTGAACGGGTCATCAGGACATATGATATTAAAAGTTCGTATCAGGGAGGAGAAGGAACATCCTTTGAATTGGCACTACCTGAGAAACTTCTAGATTGTTTGGCGTTTATTATTGTTGTTAGCTGCCACCGTAGAGTCTGTTCTTACTAACGGCCACTAATAACCTAAAGGTTGCCAGTTTGGACATACCCATTGGCATCACAGAGTAAAAGACCGATGATGATCTGGGTAAAGGTTACAGCCAAGAAAACAAATCCTCTGGAGTTCTCTCCTGTAACACCTGGGGTTGCTGTTTAGTATTTGGTGTTTTGCATACCAAAACCCAAGAATCAAACCAGTTGACCTCAAGGTATGTGAATTCATGGTGACCGCATGTGTGCAGAGCAGAACTGCTTTCCATGGGCTGGTCAGAGCTGTGACCTTTGGACCTTTCTTCCTGGGTGTCCTTTAGGAGGTCCAAACCATGAGCCTTTCTGTTAGTAGTCACATATGTAAGTCCTGGCACCATCCAGGGACTCCAGGACCTATGTGTAAGTGCACATAATTAACTAAGGTTAGCCAGGGCTAAGATATCAAGTATCTCTCAGTCTACTTCTCATTTTGACAGAGAAACAGGTACAAAAACTATTTTCTCTCATCTCTAGTAAAAGTGTAAGCAGTTACATACATGCTGCTTCAATGAGTTAGGGGCAATAGGGAGGTGGGTGCGATCGTAAGTGTTTGATATGGTGGTTAAGGAGAAAGCAACAATCCATCTTCATGGGTGACATGATTCAGCTATAGGACAGTCAGAGCCTTTGGCAATATCAGATCAACATTGTCAAATTATCTGACTTCTCAAATGACATGATGGAAATACAGATTTTTGTGTAAAACCTCTCCTTCCAATATTCCTAATTTTCATAAAAGATTCTGTCACCAGACAAACCTTCATGTTGTTGTTAGCTGACATCAAGTTGGCTCCAGCTGATGGTGACCTTTTGTATAACAGAGTGACGTGCAGCCAGATCCTCTGCTCTCATCACCATCTTTGGCATGTTTGAGTCTGTATTCTGATCTCTATAGTTTTCAGAGGCTGATTTTCAGAAGTCGATTACCAGGCCTTTCTTCCTAGACTGTCTTAGTCTGAAAACATCGCTGAAGCCTGTCTACCACTGGAGACTCTGATGGTATTTAAAATACAGGCAGCATGGTTTTGAGGATCATAGCAACATGCAGGCCACCACAATACAACAAACCGAGAGGCAGGTGGAGGTCCATCTCTGCAGTAGGCAATCAAATCAACCACAGAGTATCAAAGCTGGAAATAACCTCACAGAAAATCTCACTTTACTTCCTCTTTTCACAGACTAAAGAAACTAAAACCAAAGCACCTTGATTAGAGCCACAGATGATTTTGAGCAGCACAGGCCCATGTACCCTGTTTCAGAATCTGTAGTTCTTCCTATCATCATTTACTCAGCAAATATTCACTGAGAGCCTGCTAGATGTCAGGCACGGTGCTAGGCACTGTGGACATCATGATCAGGGGGGATATAGTATTTTTCCTCAAGGAGCTTAGGGAATGAGATCCCTCCTCAGACATTTTAAGAAGTGATATGATAAGAGATTTGTACAAAGCACCGGAAGCCCAGAGATGAAGGCTCCTTGCTGTGGGTCCAGAAAAGCTTCCAAAAGGGAAGTGTTAGGAGAACTTTGGAAGACATGTAAAAGTTCACGAAGGAGACAAGCAGGGAAAGAACATTGTCATGGGTTGAATTATGTCTCTCAAAAATGTGTGTATCAGTTTGACTGGACCATGACTCCCAGTATTATGTAGTTGTCCTATGTTTTGTGATTGTGACTTTTGTTTATGTTTTAAGTCCTGATCTCTGCCTGTGATCACTGGGGCAAGATTGTATTATGTTAAAGAGGATTGGGGTGGGACTGTAACACCCTTCCTAAGGTCACATCCCTGGGAGTTTCCCTGGAGTGTGCTCCATGGCACCTTTTGTCTTACAAGAGATGAAAGTAACGGAAAGGAAAGCAAGCAGAGAAGGGAGACTAAGGGAAGACTGCCCTTCCTACAGAGCCAACAACAGAAAAAGCCTTTCTCCGGAGCCAGCACCTGAATTTGGCTTGTAGCTTACTGGGCTGTGAAAGAATAGACTTCTCTATTCCCTTTGCTGTTACTCTTTGTTAAACCCATCCACTTGTAGTTCTATTATAGCAGCCCTAGATGATCAAGACAGATATCCAAGCAAAAAGAAGAGCACATAAACATCCATGAAATCAAAGGTAATTATAAACTTTTGGGGATCTGTATATAAGTTTATTTACATGAAGCATAGCAGATTATGTTTTAGTTACCTAGTGCTGCTTAACAAAAATACCGTAAGCGGGGTCACTTTAGTTTCTGTACAGTTTGGGAGGCTAGAAGTCAAAATCAAGAAAACCCCTATTTCCAGACAGGGCCATACTTACAGGTACAGGGGTTCAGATTTCTACATATTTTTAGGAAACACAATCTGGTCCATGACAGAAATCTAATGAGCAATTTCGGCTTAGAAAACAAAAAGCCTCTATGTTGTATTGTGACTATCTGACAGAAGTTGAACCTTTAAAGAATTTTAACCAAGAGTGTGATCCACTCATAATTCAATTTTACAAAGAAAATTCTGGGGCAGTGGGGAAAATTAAAGGGAACAGAAGACAGAAAGACACCACTTAAAAAGCTATTACAATAGTGACATCCCGCTATTAAGAGTCTATTCTATTAGAGATATTTAAGGACTGCACTAAGGTGAATATAATGGAGAAGAAGAAATGAAGAGTGGTTTGAGAAGTACTTAAGAAGACTTAGAAATCAACTGAATACGGGAAATGAAGAGATAACTGTATGACATGCAGAACTCAGCTATAATGTAGCTAACTATTTAGATCTGTAGTTAACATATTTAGATAACTATGATATAGTTATCTAAAATCTAATATTACTAAGAAAGCAATTGAAGTAGGAGGCTGGAGGGGTAAAGTGAGGTGTTATATTTAAGATTCCTGGAACTGGTGTAATTGGTGTCATGAAATGGTGTATGGGAAAAATTTTAAGTTGTCACATATGCTATCAGTATATTTACAGCAATGAAAAAAACATTCTGGGGGAAGGGATATCCCATAGAAAATGCCCAGTATCACTGGAACTTGAAAATGCAAGCTGAAATCCTGAATTGAGCTCTGGTTGGAGCTATGGGAAGAGATGGGCTCACTAACTCAAAGAGTTGGATGTTATGAACCATCTGTGTTTAAGGGACAGACAGGGAAAGAAAAGCCCTGACAAGATGTAATGAGAGATCAGAAGTAAATTAGGAAAACATGAAGTAAAAAGGGAAAGAATGCACTTCAGAAAGAAGGAGCAGTCTATGATGACGACATATGCCACAGAAAGTTCCAGTAAACAAAGAACTGAAAGTTTACCAAGTGGTTGGTAGACTTAGGAAGAAGTGTCTCAATCATTCGAGGAGCTATCGATAAGCCACTTACATCTCCGGGGAGTCTAGAGCTTTGCAAACACCCTTTCCTGTTCCCTTTGATGGAACCTTGGGCTGTGGTAGAGGGAGGTAAATTTTCTAGGCACTAGAGAAAAAGAACCTGAGGCTAAGTGGACTGCCTGGGTTATTTTGCTGATTTCTAAGTGAACTGGGGTCAAAGCTCAGCTGTCTTAACTCGTTCTCATGGGCTTGTTCCAATTTTCCATGATTTAAAATATGTTACGAGTGGATTCTTTCCAGGTCTTTTAAAAAACTAAAACTGAAATCTCACTTCTTTGTATACAAATAAAGTTTATAATAATAGTGTACATGAAAAATGTATATAGACAGCAAATGTCATGCTGTCTATATTTTCACATCAATGAAAAAAGATGATGCCAGCATTCTCCTATGAACAGGTGATGTTTGACAAAGGCCCCAAGATTATAAACTGGGGTAAGAACACCAAGCCAAGCAAAGTGCCGTCGAGTCAGATCCGACTCATGGCTAGAACGGTCTCTTTGACAAATGGTACTGGCAAAATTGGGTATCCATCTGCAAAAAATTGAAACAAGACCCATATCTCACACCTTATGCAAAAACCAACTCAAATTGGATGAGCCAAGGCCAAGTGCCAATGTAAAACAATAAAGCTCATCCAAAATAAAATAGGATCAACAATGGAAGTTTTAATACACAGCTTAGACAGACTTCAAAATCTGACAAAGCGTGATCATCAGAAGAGAAAATAGGTAAATGGGAACTACTAAGAATCAAACACTTTTGCTCATCCAAAGACTTCATCAAAAGAATTAAAAGACCACCTACAGAATGGGAAGAAATATTTGGCAACTATACATCAGACCGACATCTGATCTCCATAATCTATAAGGTGTTACAAAGTATCAACAAGAAAAGCGTAAATAATCCAATTAAGCAATGGACAAAGGAGATAGACAGGCATTTCTCTAAAGAGGATATCCAAGCAGCCAAAAGACACATGCAGAATTGCTCACAATCATCAGCTATTAAAGAAATTCAAATCAAAACTAAAATGAGATTCCATCCAACCCCAACAAGGTTGGCCATGATCCAAAAAACACAAAACAACAAATGCAGGAGAGGATGTGGAGAAATTCAAACTCTCCTATACTGCTGGTGGGATTGCAAAATGGTACAACCTCTTTGGAGAACAGTCTGGCACTTCCTTAAAAAGCTGGAAATAGATGCACCATTTGATCCTGTAATTTCACTGCTTGGAACTTATCCTTCAGAAACCAAGGTTGTCACATGAACAGACACATGTACACAAATGTTTGTTGCAGCACAGTCCATAATAGCAACAAGTTGGAATCAAACCCGATGCCCATCAACAGACAAATGGATAAGCAAACTACGGTACATATACTCAATGGAACACTATACTACAATAAAAAACAATGGCAATTTTAGAAAACATCTCATAAAGTGGTTTCATTTGGAAGAGATCATGCTAAGTGAAGTCAATCAGTGTCAGAAGGACAAATTTTGTATGAGACCCCTGTTATAAGGACTTAAGAGAATTATCCGCAGAAGAAAATGACTGTGTTGGATACATGGGTCGGGGAGGGCTGAGGGTTTATCATAGATGAGATAGTTGATACATGTTAGAAATTTTATTCTTTTACTGTAATTAATAAAAAAATAAAATTAAAAAAAATTAAGAATGTATTTTGGTATCAAAAAAAAAAAAGATTCTGGGGAAGTGATATACAGGAAGAGACACCCAGTTCCCTAATATTAGTTTAGGGAACCCTGGAAAATTCAGAGGCGCAGAGGATAAAAGTCTTCCAAAGGAGTTTCTAATATTTATAGTATTCCTTCTGAGGTTCTGCCCTCTAGTAAGATTCAGCCAGGTGTCTTGGACACAGTAAGACTCAATACTTTGTTCATTTAATATGTGCTAATGTAGCTTCTTCAGAGCTTGGCTGCAACCCAAAAGGTCAGCACTCAGAAATCCTGTAAGAATACTTCTACTGTGTCCTGTAGGGTCTCTGTGAGTCAAAACTGACTCAACAACAATGGATTTGGTTTGATTTGGGTAATATCATCTCCAGGCCTTGTCTGAACCACCATTAAGAGCTATTACAGATGCTAACCAAGAAGTTAGCAGTTCAAATCCACCAGCCACTCCTTCAAAACCGATGGAGCAGTGCTCCTCTCTAATAGGGTCATTATGAGTTGAAATTAACTCATTGAAAATGAGTTTGATTTTAGTTTAAGGTAATCAATCAGTCAATATTATAGACCTGTAGGAGAGCCAGAGAAATATAAAACTTAAGCCCTGGTTGAGGAAGTTTGCAAGTAAGATGAGGAAACATGAATGCACACAAAATGTAAATACCGCAAGATATGAAGCTCCACATTTTGGTGCTAAATGACAGGAACAGGTTGACTTGGAAACCCTGATGTTACAGTGGTTAAGTCTACAGCTACTAACCAAAAGGTCAACCATTCAAATCTATCAGGCACTCCTTGGAAACTCTATGGGGTAGTTCTTCTCTGACCTATAGGGTTGCTGTGAGTTGGAATCAACTCAATAGCAATGGACTTAGTTTTGGGTTGACCTGGTAATTTTTTTCCCAGTTATAATGGTAAGAACACATTGTTTTAAGGAATCTGTACTGGATTAAAAAACAGATTAAATTAGTATTTAATAAATAAAAGTTAGTTTCATTGTGCTATATTTTTAAGCTCCTCCTCTGTCTCTCTCCAGGCCTGCTTGTTTTCTATTGTTGCTAGGTGCAGTTGAGTGGGTTCAAACTCAGTGACTCTATGTACAGCAGAACAAAACCCTTCCTAGTCTTCTGCCATGTTCACAGCCATTGCTATGGTTGGGCCCATTGTTGAAGTCACTGTGTCAATGCATTTCGCTGAGTGTCTTCATCTTTTTCACTGACTCACCACTACTTTACCAAGCAGGACATTCTTCTTCAGGGAATAGTCCCAATAGCATTATATGCAAAGCGTGTGAGACAGAGTCTTGCTGTCCTTACTTCTAAGGAGCCCTCTGACTGTACTACATCCAAGACAGATCTGTTCGTTCTATTGGCAGTCCAAGGTATACTCAAGGTTCTTCACCAATGCTACAATTCAAAAGCCTCAATTCTTCTGTCTTCCTTATTCATTGTCCAGCTCTCACGTGCATACCAGAAAACTGAGAATACCATGGCTTGGGTCAGGTCCACCTTAGTCCTCCAAGTCACATCTTTACTTATTAGCATTCCAAAGAGATCTTTTGCAGCAGATTTGCCCAGTGTTGTGTGTTGTTTTATATCTTGACTGTTGCTTCTGTGGAGGTTGATCATGGACCAAAGTAAAATGACAGTCTTGACAAAGTCAATTATTTTCTCAGTTACTTATCGGTACAGTTGTGAGGATTTTTGTTTTCTTTATGTTGAGGTATAATCCATACTGAAGGCTGTGGGCTTTGATCTTCATCAGTAAGTGCCTCAAGTCCTGTTTTCTTTCTGCAAGCAAGGGTATGTCATCACACATCACAGATGGTTGACGAGCCTTCCTCCAGTTCTGATGTTACATTCTTCTTCATGTAGTTCATCTTCTTGGTTATTTGCTCAGCACACAGATTTCATAAGTATTGTAAGAGGATACAACCTGACACACACCTTTCTTGATTTTAAACCATGCAGTATCCTCTTACTCTGTTCACATGAATGCCTCTTGGTTTATGTACAGGTTCCACATGAGTACAATTAAGTGTTCTGGAATTTGCATGCTTTGCAATGTTAGCTACTTAAGATCTCATGAATGCCTGGTCGTATGCCAGCACGATAACAGATTTGGCTCCAGTATTTAAAAACATAGGAAATAAATAGGCGTCCTACAGAAATCTTGCATGGATAATTTCACATGATTATAGATATGATTTGTTTCAAATTTTACCTTATCAATGTTGTTCATGTGATCTCTCTTTTCTTTGTGTCTCATTTTTGGTGTGTTAAGACCCTACAACAGTCTCCTCATTGGTACCTCTACCTTCTCTTCTACCCAGCTGAACACAGAACCTCCACTGAACTGTTTAAAGTACGAATCTGAAAACATTCCTGTAGGCTTCATGTTGTCCTTATAGCTGCACCATGCTCCAAAATGTATTCCTTGAAAATAAAAATGTTTAACAGGGTAGAGTATGTGAGGAAATCAGAGAAAGGATCTGTGGAGAAATATGTTGGGAGAACCATTATATTATATTCATGAAGACTCACAGTACACATTTATAAATTAAAGGCTCTGAGAAGTGATTCAGCAAAGAAACCAGTTAACTTTGTTTCACTCATCTGAATGTATTTGGTTATGGGAAATTTTCCCCCCACTCGATGGCTATAAAGGTCTTCAAATTACACATTATGGAAAGCATTATTCACAATACAAAGTCCTGCCTCCCTATCATGGTTTTTAAGTATGGTGACTGTGTATGTCCACTTTACCTAAGACAGTCATACTTGGTGCTTGTTTCAGGTTCCTGTCTGCTGAGAACTTCTTTTCATTCTCAAAAGTGTCCCAGCTCAGATGATATATTATATGTCACCTATGTATAAGGACTCACATGGGCTAAATTCCAATTTTCCCTGCATCAACATTTATATGGGTTATACTGGCTTTAAGGACAATCCAATCTCTCTCTTTTCCCACCTCATTCCCACCAGCTTCCCAACCACACACTGAGCCCTTTCTTCTTTATATCTTACTCATGCAATCCCCTTTAGCAAGAATATGTTTTCTCTTCCTCAGTGTTTTGAAATAATTTTTGACTAACAAAGGAATTGTAAAGATAGTATGGTTCTCATACATACCTCACATATTTTCCCTTCTTACTAACATCTAACATCTTACCTAAACATGGTACATTTATCAAAACTAAAAAGTTAACACTAGTACAATACTGTAATTGTTTCCCAGGTTTTCTAGGACACAAACAGAGATGACTTGAAACAACAGAGCTTTACCCTGTCACCATTTGGGAGAAAATCAAGGTATCAGCAGGACCATACACCTCTTCGGACAGCTGTGGGGAGGAATCCTTGGTTGCCTCTTTCTAGCTTCTGATGGTTGTTGCCGATCCTTGGAGTCCTTCAGCTGGTGGTTGCATCACTCCAAGCTCCCCCTCCATTGTCATATTGTCACATTGTCACATGGCCTTCTTCCCTGTGTCTCTGTGTCTTCACTTGGTGTCGTGGATTAAGTTGTGTTTCCTCAAAAATCTAGCAGTTTGGCTAGGGCATGATGCCTGGTATTGTGTAATGTTCCTCCATGCTGTAAATCCTGCCTCTGTAATGTTAATGAGGGTGGATGGGCAGCAGTCGTGTTGGTTGGGTAGGACTCAATGTGTAGGATTGTTTAGCTCCTTGAAGCAGTCTTTTGAAATATAAAGGAAACAACTTACAGAGATTTGGCAACCTTGGATGACCAAAAAGGAGTGCTGAGTGTTGAGTGCATCCTTTGGAAAGGATTAGAGTTCCCTGCACCTCAGAAGCTTCCGGTTCAGAGGAAAATTAAAGACAAGGACCTTTCTCCTGAGCCGGCAGAGAAAGCCTTCCACTGGTGCTGACACCCTGAATTTGGACTTTTAGCTTACTGGAGTATGACTAATGAAATTTCTCTTTTTAAAGTCATCCACTTGTGGTATTTCTGTTAAAGTAGCACTAGCTGGCCCAGACACATGACATTCCTTTATTTGTGTGTCTGCATCCAAATATCCCTTTTCTTATAAGGACATCAGTCACTGCATTAAGGTTCACCCTAATCCAGTATGCCCTCACCTTAATTTGATTATGTTTCTGAAAACTCTGTTTCCAGATAAGATCACATTCACAGATACAGGAGTTTCAGACTTGAACATACAAGGACTGCCAAATAAGTTCACGAACTCATCCTAGAAAAACTGCTACATATCTCATTGCTCAGCATCACTAAGGTCACCTTCAAAGTTCTCCCCTTGGGAAACTATGTATCAATGCCAGTGCCTTGTCCACCCTTCAGAGCAATTTTAGAACTCTTTTTTCAGTATAGTTATTTGTTTACTGGATAAAAACTACCTCACAGACAACTATACAATTAAGTTTGTGAACTTGCCACTGTGTGTAAAGGCCATTCCAGAAAAAGAATTCCAAAATTGCTTTTAAGGGTAGACTAGGCACTGTCATCAAGGCATAGCTTCCCAAGGGCAGTACTTCGAAGGTGACCATAGTGATACTCAGCAGTGGGGTGTATAGCACTTAGAACAATTAAGTTCGGGGACTTGTCAGACTTCATATCTAGTTGAGAACTCAGTTCAACCCACAACAAATGCTATTAAGTAAACTACTGGCTTCACATTTCACCAATTTTTTCACTATTGTCCTTCTTCTATTCCAGGATTCAATCCAGAATACTACACTGTATTGTATGTCATATTTCTTTTGTTTCTTCCAATCTGCAACAATTTCCAAGTCTTTTCTTATTTACCATTATCTTGACATTTTTGAAGAGTACTGGTCAAGTATTTTGTAGAATGTGCCTCGATTTAGGTTTATGTGATATTTTTATGTAACTAGATTGGGTTACAAATTTTGAGGAAGAATACCACAAAGGTGAAGCATACTTATTGCTTCATGTCATGATATGATATATGATATCATATGTCATGTCATGATATGATATGTGATAACACAATTTATTTACTAGTAATGTAAACCTTGATCACTTGGTTAACAGTGCCTTATAGATTTTTCCAATGTGAAGTTTTCTATTTTTCCCTTTTTGTACAATTTATTAGAAAAGAATATTAATGCTAGCTCATAATCAAGAGGAAGAGAATTAACCTACACTACATCAAGGGAGGGACGTTAAAATTTTGTGGACATATGTTGAAAGCACAGTTACTAACAAATATTTGAAGTTACTCTGTGGTTCTTCCTAGATCCTATTTCTCCTTAAAGTTTTGTTCCTTTGATTTTAGAAGTCATTTGCATATTTTGCCTGTTGCAGTAATTATTATTGTAATCTCACAGTGAAACAGGTTACAGGTCTTTCTCCCACAGTTGTTGGGTGGGTGAGTTCAAATCACCACTCTTGGTTGGCAGCCTAGTACTTAACTGTTTGTATCCCTAGGGCACTTTCAAAGCAAGTAAAACCAAACAGGTTGTTATGGAGTCAATTATGACACATAGTGATTCTGCAAAACAGAGTAGAATGTCCCATACAATTTCCTATGGAAACTGACTACCACATCTGTCTCTGCTCAGTGACTGATGGTCTCAAACTGCTGACCTTTATGTTAGCAGTCAAGTGCTTAACCACTGTGCAACCAGGCCTCCTTTATAAAGCAAGTAGGAGGAAGGAAATTATATCAATCAAATTGGAATGGAAATCAATAAAATGAAAAACAGAAAAGTATTTGGAAAAAAATCAACTGAACCCAAAGATAGCTTTTTGGAAAATGTCTTCTAGAAACGTATTTCCAGACTGATCTTCTTTTAGTCTTGATGCTGATAACCGGCATTTTCTCTCTTATTTTGTGGTCAGCCTGGATATAGGTTTATCAATGACCTTTTTAAAAAACTAGCTTTTGGTTCAGTTGAGTTTTTTCCAAGTACTTTTCTGTTTCTAATTTTATTGGCCATGTAGTGGTTAAAGACAGTGACTACTAACTGCAAAGTCAGCAGTTTGAATCCAACAACTTCTCGTTGGAACCTCTTATGGGGAAGTTCTACTTTGTCTTATAGCGTTATTACAGTCAGACTCTATGGCTTTTTTTGGGGGGGGGTAATAAGCATACAAAATGCTCAGCTGGTAAGGAAAGGTTCGCAATTCAAACCCACCAGTCACTCAACAGAAGAAAGATGTAAGTGTATGCTTCTATAAAGATTGCAGCCTTGGAAATCCTATGGGAAAATGGTATTCGGTCCTACAGTGTTGCCATTAATTGGAATTGACTTGTCAGAAATGGGTTTATATTTTTTGATTTTGCTATACATATTCTTCTTTTAGAGAAATTTAAAAAAGAAAAAAATTATCTTATTCCATTTGATGCTCTTTGTTTCTTTGTGTAGATACAAGTTTCTCACTTGTATATTTATTCTGCTTGAATTTTTTTCCTTTAAAAAAAATCTTGTGAAAAACTCAAGAGAAGAAATGTTTAAGAGGAAGATTTGTATTTATGATACACGCATTTGCAATTCATTCATTAAAATCATTAAATAAAAGAGGATGACAAATGAGAAATTATTTGTGAGCTTTATTACAAGTGATTTACAGTTTCTTATAAATTATAAGAAGCCTCGTGTAGTGGCTGCTATTGATTCCACTACCAGATTCCCTTACCTGCCCCCCTGTCGTTGCTGTATCAGTCGAGAACAAGTTACAGCTGTTCTCTTTTCCAGAGAACTGTCTTTTGCTCATCGGAGCTGCCTAACCCAGGAATCAGCATCCCCTGCTTCCCGAACTTTGGCCATAACTGAACGACACAGCCTCTGGACTTACCAGTAGAACAACAGTATGGGATAGGAGAGCTCCAGAGCTTTCTATGGGGTCGGATCTAAACCAGTCTCCAGCTGAGACTCTATTCACAGCTTTTCTGCCTTCTCAGCCTACTCCTGTTCTTCACCGGGCACTCCCCTAAATTCTCTGGTTTCCTGCCTCAGTCTCTGCTTCTGGGAAAACTGACCCAACCTCTGAACAGACAATTCACAATAGAAGTGTTTTGTCCAAGTTTCCTAAAGAATGAAGCCTAAGACCAAGTTTTACATGCTGAGGCTTTACTGGAAGGTATAATCCTAGGGCAATAAGAGCAGGGTAAAAAGGAATGTGAGCAGGAACACAAACCCACTGCTACGGAGTTGACAACTCATAGGGACCCTGTAGGACAGAGTAGAACTTCCCCAGTGAGTTTCCAAGAAGTGTCTGGTGGATTTGAACTGTTGACCTTGGGTTAGCAGTTATAGCTCTTAGCCACTATGCCACTAGGATTTCCAAGGCAGGAAAGAAGGGAAGAAAAATGCAAGGTGATATCTCACCAAGACTGTCATAATCTCATAACAAAGCATGACTTCAGTATCTTGAAACCCTAGATTTGGAAAATCTTCCAGCCTGGCATTGTACTGCTGCTGTGTTGAAACAAAGTTCAGAGAGGTTATGAGAGATAGGGGAGAAGAGAAAGATAGTTCTGTTCCATCATTTACTTCTTCTGCTTCCTAGGGATCAAAGTTCGCCCCGTGGAGCATTAAGTCCCCTACACTTCTGGGTGTATCAGCTTTTCAAAAAAGTCAGATCCAAAGCAGATCTGTGCATTGTTTGTGGTGAGAAGAGAAAGAAGAGCTGTAACTGCAGATCTGATCGGTCTGGCATTGTGTGCTGACCCTGCCATGGCTCACCTGGGGCTCACAGTGGAGGCTTTGGTAGAACCCAGCCTCATCCCAGGGAGAGACCTGCTATGTTAGAAAATAACATCGCTGATGGCTAATGCTTTCCAGGGAACAAACAGTCACTTACTGAAGGCAGCTGGGACTGAGCAACTATGAGGAGACTTGTGGCTGGACAAGAGGCATCAAAATAGTCAATAGTCACATTTGGAACAAACAAAAATAAAGAGAAGCAAATAAAACACACTATTTCTTGTTGTTGCTGTTTTGACCTAAGAGATTAACAGTATGAGGAACAAAAACCCAGCAAAAAACAATGATACACAATGACGCAGTGTTGATGAGGGATAATTCTATAGGGGAATTGACAGTCTCTTACAGTATGATGGCACTGTAAATTGGCATAGACTTTCTGCAAAATTTCAGATACAAAGTACTAAGAAGTCTCCAGCCCATCAATCTCATCTTGAGAAGTGTATCCTAAGTGTGTTGAAATCACACATAACATGTTGTTGTTTTCAATATTGAGTGTTTGAAAATAATATAAATATCCATGAACAGGGGATTCATTAGGATATTAGCACAAACATAACAACCGCATATTATGTTGCTACTAAAAAAAGATAATAGAGATGAAATATATAGATAGAAATGAAGAGAATGCTCTGGAGTCATGCTGCCTGGGTTCAAACCCTAGTCTTACAACATTTATAGCTCTGTAATTGCCAGCAATTCACTCAAGCTCTTGGTGTCTCTGTTTTCTCACCTGGGAAATATAGATGCATGTATTTTGTTGGGAGGATTAAATACATGTAAAGTACCTGTGACTTATGCTTTGTTATGCTGTGTAATAATGTAATTTATTATTATTAGATTTATGTTTTGACATCCAAGGGTGTCTGCCACTTATTATTAAATGTGGAAACCCAAATATGAAATTAATTATATTTTAAAATATCATTTTTTGAAAACTAAGCATGCACAGTATCTGGAAGAAGATATATTTAAATTGTAACATATACTTGTGAAATGTTTGATTTTTTTTGTTGTTGTTAGAAAATTTATTGGGGGGAAAACAATGTCATCTCCTATTTGAAGATAAATAAAAGATATGCAGATAGAAAGAGGCAGGTAGGGTAAGAATATTGTAGGTTGGGGCTTACTTTGACCCTGTGATAGTATCCCTCAGGCCGCTGCTTCAATTTTTGGCAAGGTTACACTAAACTCATTAAGAGTTTAAATGTTATAAAAAGTTAAAAATCACCCTACAGTAGTTAATCAGCTAATCCTAATCAGCTAATCTACAATTTAGACTTCAGGGGATAATCAGATGAGCCTTGTCCATGTGCACTTCTGCTTGTGACTGCCAAACCACATTCTCCTCCAAACCTGCTAGACCGCTTCACCTGCAACTGCTTTGTTTTCCTCCTTAAGTTATGAATACCTTGTGACCCCCCGTCTTTTCAAAAGCCACTGGACTGAGAAGGATAAAGAAGGAAATAAAATTCTTGTCTTCAAATAGCTTACTGTAGGGACGGAAGACAAGGGCTGTTTCAAACTCTACTTCTGCTATTTATTCTCTGTGTGCATTTCAGCAAGTTACTAAAACTCCTTATACCTGAGTTTTCATATGTCGGCTGAGTCGTCTAACCTTGACAATAAAATGAGTGAGCCATCTAAAATGTTTATAAGTACTTGGCACAAGGTAAGTGCTCAGTTTTCCCGTTACTGTGAGAATTGTGAGGAAGGTAAAAATGTCACTACATTATAGGGTCCCTGTGAGTCAGCATCAACTAGACTACTGCGGTTTTTGTTGTTTTGTTTTTTGCTTGTTTTGTTTTACAGATGGAGATTACAAGCCACCACCAACTGGATGACAGTGAATTTGTTTTTTCCTTGCTGTGAATGGTGATTGAGAGCTCTAGTGGCATAGCGCTGAAGTGCTGAAACTGCTAACCAAGAGGTCATCAGTTCAAATCCACCGGGTGCTACTTTGAAACCCGTGGGGGAGTTCTACCCTTTCCTGTAGGGTGGCTGAGTTGGAAGCCGCTTGACTGCAAGGGATGAGTCAGAACCGACTTGATGACACTTAACAACAACATGGATGGTAATTAGATAAACAAACAAAAAACCGTTTGTGTTGATTCTGACTCATAGTGACCCTAATAAATAGAGTGGAACTGCCCCATAGCATTTCCAAGGAGCAGCTAGTGGATTTGGACTGCCAATCTTTTGGTTAGCAGCCAAGCTCTTAACCACTGCACCACCATGGTTCCTCATGTATGTAGGTTAGGCTGTGGATGTTTTTACACACGTTTGTGTGTATAGCATGCATATTCATGTATGTATAGAGCACAAAGGGGCATGTTTGTAGAGTCAGGCAAATTTGCAACTTGAATTCCGCTTGTCTTTAATAACTCAGTTTAGAGTTGCTTTATGAGAGAACTTTCTACAGTAAATATCTTCACTTTGACTATCTGTCCCCACAACCTTCCCCTCTAGTCTGCTTCATTTCCTTCTTTCTCTTTCTGTTTGCCATTTTTCTCTTTCCAGAGCACTTATCTCAGGACACTGTAATTATTTACTTAGCCTCTCCCAGACTAGACTACGAACGGAATCCAGGTAGGAACTGTGCCTCTTAGCTGCACTCTCAGTACTTAACAGGACTGGAAGGAGCCCTGGCTGCAAAGTAGTTAAAAGCACTCAGCTGCTAACTGACAGGTCAGTGGTTCAGACTCACCAGCCATTCGGCAAAAGGACGATGTGGCAGTCAGCGTCCATAAAGATTACAGCCTTAGAAGCCCTATGGAGCAGTGCTATTCTGTTCTTTATGGGAGCTACGAGTTAGAATCAATCCAGGAGGGATGGGTCTGGTTTTGGGTCAGCATGACCGGCACTAGATGGGGATTAGCAAGTCGTGGAATGAAGGAACCCAATTATTTTCGTCCTGCTTTTAGAGCTGCTTCCTGTAGAACCCTGCTACTACGTGGACTAAAATCCTGATAGTGTAGTGGTTAAGTGCTGTGACCGCTAACCAAAAGGTCAGCAGTTCGAGGCTACCAAGCACTCCTTGGAAACACTATGGGCAGTTCTACTTTGTCCTTTAGGGTTGCTGTGAGTTGGAACTGACTCAACAGCACCGGGTTGTTCGCTTTTTTTTTTTGGTTACTCCCTGGGGGTGGAGTTTCTCATAATGTGTTCCGTGGAACTCAAATGGTGGAGTCATTGGAGCTGCTTGATGTTAATATATATACACATATATGCAGTTTTATACCAGGCTTGAAGATTACAACTTCTGGGTGTAGGGCCTGGAAATCTTAAACAAGAACGTTATATGATTCTAATGAACAAGAGAGTTCCAAAAACCCTTCTTTGAGTCATTTTTATGCAGAAGGGACTTGGAAGAGATAGTAGTCAGTTACCATGGAGTCTCAAAAATTACTTACAAAAGTGTCTGCTGGAGACCTCGTTTTTTGAGACACTTTTCCTTCCTGCAGTTGATTTTGTTCGGTCAATGGCGCATTGTTCAGAGTGAACACCAGGGGGCAGCATAGTAAAAGGAAATGAAAGAGCAGTGACATAGACTGGAGGGAGCCTCGTGGGTCCTAGCGGTTAAGGGCCGGTCGGCTAACCCGAAAAGTCCCCAGTCCGGAGCCACCAGGAGCTCCTTGGGAGAGCGGATTCCAAAAACCGTTAACATGGACTCCACTCGGACTCAGAGCGACCCTAAGCCTATGGAACGTTATGCGGCAGTTGTAGTCTGTCTTACAGAGCTGGAATAAACTCAATGATTTTTTTTTTTCCATTTGTTTTAACTGAGTGGAGGCATTGATACCTTTAAAATAATTTAATAAGAGGCACCCAAGAAATGATGAGTACTGTATCCCAATCTACTTTGTGCTCTTCTCCTTTAAGGATCTCATTTTTAAGCATCATACTCTGCAATACTGTGAAGTAAATTATTTCTAGTATTATGGGTTACATTCACTCAAAACCCAGAAAATGCTACTTAAGGACAAGTTTTCCTTCTTTTTAAAAAAAATTATGGAAATCATCCCAGCTGAAAAAATCTTTTTAGTGTATTAGATGACTTCTGAAGCTGATGAGTCAAAAAGTGGATTTTTAAGAAAAATTGTTGAAAAATTAACCATCATATTATTTAGACTATACATTGGCAAGTATTGTATCAACAAGATTCTGGTCAAGGAAATAGTCTAATAATGGAATTTCAGAACCATCTTTACATATAATTTGCTCCATGCTACATAAAATGTACCCCGCATCTTGGACAATTTTATTCAGACGATAATGTGGAATTATAAAGTTAATAGCTAACTTTCCGTGACCTGAGCAAAGCAGCTTCATTATTTTATAGCAGCACGTAGATTCCTAAAATGCAGGATATTTAGAATAAATAATCATTTCGTTTCTAACCAATGTCAGTTTCCCAAGTGATTAATTGTGACATGTAAGATAATGACCCCCAAATATCTATCTCCAGCTTTTTCAACTCTAGACAGATGTTAGTCCGTTGGACAGTTTCAATTCAGTTGTTCAAAGGCATCTGAGTTTCAATACGACCCCTACTGAAATCCTTTCTTCTGCCCAACTCCTACCTATACTTCCCCCTCCACTAAGCCAGAACAGGGAACCCTGGTGGCATAGTGTTTAAGTGCTATGGCAGTTAACCCAAAGGTCAGCAGTTTGAATTGGCCAGGTACTCCTTGAAAACTCTATCTAGTAATTCTACTCTGTCCTATAGAGTCTCTATGAGTCAGAAACGACTCGATGGCGGAGGGTGGGAAGCCAGAACATGAGGAATCTGCCTGGAATTCTCATTCTCTCTCACCCACAACATCTAAGCCATGTTTAGGTTAGAGTAGGCAGGATTTAACACCGCTAAAAAGGATTAGGGCAGGTCTTAAAATCCGTGGGAAAGCTAAAGGACGATGTTCAGAAAAGAACTATGTGAAGATTCCATCACCAAGGGTTCTCCTTAGAAAGCCACCACAGGAACTTTAATTTTAGCTGGAAACCCTGTCACTCTGCACATGGAGCTGCAGGAGCACTGCTGTCTTGATGTGCTGTAAATTCTGTGATGATTCTCTAGCTCACTCTGTGCACTGGCATTGACGCAGCTAGAAGTTTTGAGTGGGAGCACGTGTTCATACTCTAGCCGTTAGGGTGAGTGGCATAGGAAGGGGTCCTATTATATTATGAGCTTTGGCCTCCTCTATCTTGGTATTCCTCATAAATAGGAAACATATTCAAATATTGGACATTCAGATTTTAATACAAGTCCCCCGAAGTCAATGTACTCTTTCCTCCATACTTCTATTTAAAAGTGCTTCTGTTTCTCTTCATGCAATCCTTCTGTATATAACTCAAAACATTCTCACCTGTTGCCCACAGGGTGGAAACTCAGTCTTCCCAGTTATTGCTGTCAGCTCCAAGTACATGATTTTGGGGTAGTATACATTTCTTCTCTAGTTCTGTTACAATTTCCTCAACATTCAGCAACAGACAGACTTAATTATGAAATAAAACAGCACTAATAATGCACTTTACATAATGTAGTGAGATAGAGGACAATAAAAGAAATGGGGGAAAAAACCATGATGCTATATTAATTTAAAAATCACATACCAAGAAAAAATACTAAAGGAAACAATCCCCTTTTTAGACAACTGGTCATGAAGTTGCTTTTCCCTTCCACTGCCTTTTGCCTTCAAAGGGCACTTCAGGTATCTGGTTTCTCTACTCAATGGAGGTGCTCTCTGACCTCAATTTTGAGAAAATCCAGCCTTTGGAAGTCCTAACTTTATCAGGTTGCTACGTTATTCCTCCAGCATTTACCATTGTCTTGCTTTCAAAGAGAACAAGGTGATGCTTTGTGGTTTAAAGTCAGGAAAGGTGTGCATCAGAATTGTATCCACTTGTTGAAACATCTCGGTTGCTATTCCATCAATTCCTGGAGGCTTGTTTTTTGCCAGTGCCTTCAATGCAGCTTCGACTCCTTCCTTCAGTACTGTCGGAGTACTTAGGGAAGAAATGGTTGAAGGTGAGGGAGAATGAAAGAAATATTTGCATCTGACAATTCTTCACAGTAAAGTACCTGCTGAAATAGTTGGGGTGACTGCTCCAGGGTGCTGACAGAACTGAAGAGAAACCTGAAAGAGGGAATTTGGTGTGATGAACTACAGCAGGCGCTGCAGCGGTGGGCCTCGGGGCCCACCAGGACTCATCCTCTCTCCCCTCCACTATCCATTCTCGGATCCCTTTGTCTTCAGCTATCGCCTCTGCTGGTCTCAAGGGTTTACCTCGGGGTGCGATTCCAAGCATTTTTCTTGAGTCTTTTAACCCCCAGTAAGCACATTCTTCTCCGGGCAAAGTTATTGTATTAGTACATTCACAGTCACGTTTGGACAAGCACTTCGTGAGTCCACTTCGTGGATCCACTTCGTGGATCGCTGGACTTCCACACGTGTTCTTCCCTGCCACCGCTGTGCAACAGAAGCACTACTTTCTGCTTATGTCAATTACTTCAGTCAATATATGTATATAAATATGGCCATTTCTCTTCTTGCCTCCTTGTTGCTACACAGGAGGAGTGCAAAGTTCCTGTTGTTGTCAGGTGCCATTGAGTCTGTTCTGACTCATAGTGACACTACAAACAAAAAACAAGACACTGCCTGGTCCTGTACTGTGACCACAGTAGTTTTTATGCTTAAGCCTATCTTTTCAGCCACTAAGTCAATCCATCTCCTTGAAGGTCTTCTTCTTCACTGGCCCTCTGCCTTACCAAGCATAAGGTCCTTCTCCAGGAACTGATACCTCATGACAGCATGTCCAGAGTATGTAAGATGCAGTTTCGCCATCCCTGTTCCCAAGGAGAACTCTGTTGCACTTCTTCTAGAACAGGTAAATTCTTTTGGCAGTCCATGGTCTGTTCAATACCCTTCTCCGACACCACAATTCAGAGGCGTGACTTTCTCTTCTGTCCTCCTTCCTCAGTGGTCAGTTTTGGCTTGTATGATGTGATTGAAAATACCATGGCTTGGGTCCGGTGCACTTTAGTCTTCAGAGGTACACCTTTACTCTTCAACACTTTAAAACAGGCTTTTGCCATAGATTTTTGCCCTGCAATGTGTGTTTTGATCTCTTGAGAACTACTTCCATGGGCAGTGATTGTAGAACCAAGTAAAATGAAGTCCTTGACAACCTCAGTCCTTCCTCCTTTCGTCAGGATGTTGCTTACAGGTCCAGTTGTGAGGAATTCTGTTTTCTTAATGCTCAGTTGCAACACATATTGAAGGCTGTGGTCTTTGATCTTCATCAGTCAGTGTTTCAAATCCTCTTCACTTCCAGCAAGCAAGGCACTGTTATCTGCCTAATGAAGGTTGTTAATGACTCTTCCTCCAATCCTGATGCTTTGTTCTTCTTCACATAGTCTAGCTTCTCAGATTATTTGAAAAAAAGTATGGAGAAAGGATAGAACCCTGCTGCACACATTTAGGCAGCAATTATGGCTTACAATTTAGCGGAACGCTATCTGTGTCCACTGGCAAGAATGCACTGCTTTCAGGATCTAAGCTCTCTAACTTTAATAAGATCAAGACTTTCTGGTGAGTCACTGGGAGTGATACTAAGTGTGGTTCCTCCTGCATCCACTCCCTGTTTCCCAGGCCCATGTATTCTTTCTAGTGAGATAGCGAGGTTATAGATACGTTTTGATACCGTGCATGTAGTACATTCTGACAGATGACACCTCATCTTTTCAGAATATTATCAGAGCTGACAGTTTAGCAACATTCTTGACAGCCACTCCAACATTCTATTAGGCTAGCTACTTCAGGACTGTAGAGTATTAATAAATTTAGTTGATTTTTAGGTCATGGATCTACTGCCACATATCTTTTACTGTGAAATGATTATCCTGATTAGGCATTATTATGGAAAGAATTGTGTTCCTCTAAAACACAAGATATGGCAATTAAGTTGGCAAACTTGACATCTTGCCAGTACGTGGAATAGCCATTCCAGAAAGAGTTTCAAAATTGCTTTGGAGGGTAGACTAGTATCAGGCATTGGTACACAGCTTCCCAAAGGGAGTACTTCGGGAGCGACTGTGGTGAACAGCAACGAGGTGTGTAGCACTTAGAACAATTAGGTTCATGTACTTAATTGTCAGTCCTTTTATGTGGATCCTAATCTATACAGATACATGAGAACTCATTTGGAAATAGTGTTTTTATTATGTCAGTGAAGCCATATCACTGTAGGGTATATCATAACACCTGAATTATAAAATTAGCATATTAGATACACAGGAAAGCACAAATGGAGGTAAGATAGGTGCTTATGAGGCTTGCCAAAGAACTGAGGAACAATGTGGCTAGAGAGACTGAAAAAGATCATCTCCAAGCGACAACAGAGAGACCCTTCCTTGGAGCTGGTGCCCTGCATTCGGACTTCTAGCCTCTAAACAGAAAATAAATCTCCGATCTTGAAAGCCACCGACTTGTATTTCTGTTATAGCAGCACTAGGGATCTAAGATCCTATGTGATTGCCCTCAGCCACCCGTTCACTCATCCTTCCTTTCTTTTGATTATATGCATTAACAGCATCCTCATTGGCTGCTCGTCTATTTTGCCCTGAAGGACAATTTGTTCTATAGCTCTGTGTGATCCATTCTCTTTGGCTGCAACTTTCCTATCATTACAGTAATTATAACCCTCTGACTTCAGGTAGTCAGAAGCTACCTAATGCCCTCCACTGCTTGTCACACCAACATGCCTATGGTTACAAACACACCAGAGTCCATGACAGACTATCTTACTATTAGCACTGATCTAAAGGAGAGAGCCACCACTGAACTTACTGAAACTGGTGCAACTCTTGCTGGTTCATTCTTGACGGTCTTGGTAGGAGATCTGTGCTTTTAGCCTTCTTGAGAAATTTTTAGTTGAACTTCAAAACTTAGATACCATATCTTCTGTTGTATTCCTGCTTCCCTGGGCTAATCCTTTCCTCCGTCACATTTCGTTGCAATTTGGGCATTTCAACATTATGCAGTGGGGGATATTATTTTACCTAGGTTTCTAGGGACCCACCTTAAGAGTGAGTTTGCATCATTCTTTAGGGTCATATCTTGAGCATGCTCCTGACTGTAAACTTTTTCTCTTGTTTCATGTTCTAGCCCTATTGATCAGATATCCTTAAAACCAAGTCCCATAAACATGATAGACATCTCTTCCTGCTGGAAGAGAATGACTAATTTTTGTAGCTCTTTTAAGTTATTTCTTCCTCACCAGGCCCATCATCTCCCAGCTGGGTTATGTTACCACTTAACCCTAGTTGTAGGCCTGGCATCAAAGAGAGGATTGAGTTGTGTCCCCCTAAAAGATATATTAAAGTCCTAACCCTGGTACCCATAAATGTGAACATGTCTGCAACAGGTTTTTGAAGATACTGTCTGTTAACACGAAGTCATACTGGAGTAGGGTGGTTCGTAATTCAGACTAAATGGTAAGCTCCTAAAAGATAAAAGGAACAAAGAGGAAGAGATGCGGAAAGAAGGTGGCCAGCAGAGAGACTGGGGTGATCTACAAGCCAAGGAATACCACAGATCACCAGCTGTCATCAGAAGCTGGAAAGGAGACATGGAATTGATTCTCCTTCAGACTTCTCAAAAGGAACCAACATACAGACGCTACCACAAAAATTTCTGCTCTTAGAAACCATTCAGATTGTGACACTTTATTATGAGACACTTTATTATTGGAAATTAAGAGAGAAGCTGCGGGCAGACCCTGACTATTTTCTTGCTGAGGAGAGGCTTTTGTCATTTCTTCCAATGGAATGGTGGGGAAGGTTGTGTGTCCATTTGTCTGGGCCGTGATTCTCCGCGTTTTGGCAGGCATTAATGTTGTGGTCACTTCTCTGTCGAGGTATGATCCCCCATAAAGGGATTTGATGTGAGTGGTACTGTTGCGGGTGTGGCCTCAGCCTCCATCTCTTCTCCCTCCAAAACCTAGCTCTTCCTGCTCTCCTTGCTGGGGCTTTTGCTGGTTCTGGATTCTGCAGCTGGCTCCTGTTCCTCTGAGTTCTGGTTCTTGGAACTTGAACTAGCAGCTTATTGGGGGTCTTGCTTGCTGATCTTGAGATCTGTGGATCTTCATAGCCTTTAATCAACAGCCATGCTCTCTGTCATGCTGGTCTTCGGTTCCCCAACGCTTGTGGTTATGTGAGGCAGGAGAAGCCTGCAGCAGTCCTGCTTCCCAGCATGTAGCTGTTGGGTTCTCCAGCCCCTGTGGCTACGTGAATCAGAAACTTCTTTCCTGACCTGTAGACCTGGGACTTTCCAGCCTCCAAAAACCATTCCAGCCATTGCCTTCACATAAATTTCTCTCTCCCTGGTTGTACAGTGTACTTACTGGTTTTGCTTCTCTAGAGAATCCAGGCTAACTCGCACAGTAATGGAGGGATCAGTCTTAAGATGGGGTTGGAGCTTAAATAGCAAACCATAAACTGTAATGACAGGCTAAACAGACACTAAAGATGAAAAACTTTATAAAACTTTATACCTAGTACTTGCAGCGACTATATAACATAGAGCAGAACTGCCTCACAGAGTTTCTGGAGAGTGCCTGGTAGATTCAAATAGCTAGCTTTTTGGTTAGCAGCTGAGCTCTTAACCACTGCACCACTACTGCTCATTAGTATCTCTAGTGGTACTTTGCTTAGTAATTTTGAACAAGTGTTCCACATTTTTATTTTGTACTGCATCTCTCAATCACAGAGCTTGTCTTGAAAACAAGGAGTAGATAAAATTACTGTCAAATACTGGCTAGGCTATATCAGAGAGTTGAACCTGAGGAAATGCCACTATTTCATTTCTTGAAAATAATGTATATCTAAAAAGTTGCACAGCATAGAGGAGCATATTATCTATATGACATTTTATTAATTATAGTTATCAAAAGTAAGTTTCCTTTCATGATTCACATCTTGCGCTGTGGGGATTCCTGGTGATGAATTTATAATGGGTGTACTCTGTTGGCTAACTTCGTATAACCTTCTAGGTGTTAACTTTTCAGAAAGTAGGAAAAGTGACTTCTCAAATATGTAATCATATGTGATTACCCATTGCAAGGGAGAGCTTCACAAGTGTAAAGAATCAGGTATTTAAATTCAGTTTCTTCACTGGCTTGGAAAATATCAATTCTTGAGTGACGAAAGTTTATACTACATTTTCTTGTAACTAATTATCTGCTTAGGGTTAGATTTAGTTACAGAAATTATGTATGAATTAATGATAGAATAACATTCTAACATTTGAAATTCTTTTGATAATTAATAGAAAAAAGGAATGTGAAGTGATATAATAAAAGTAGTTGTTTAGATATACAGCTTGATTTTTTTTTTTTTTTAATTTTCAGAATTGAAATTATTGTTCCTTGCCACTATGAAGGAAACCTTGGTAACTAGTGGGTAAGAGCTATGGCTACTGACCACAAAGTTAGAAACTAGACCAGATGCTCCTTGGAAACTGTATGGGGCAGTTGTACTCCACCTTAGAGGGTCTCTATGAGTTGGAATAAGCTTGAAGGCAATTGTTTTGGTGTTTCAGGGTTTTTTTTTTACCACCAGTAAGTGGGGAAATAGAGCAAGCATCAAACAGAACCATGGACCAGCAATTTATCCCAACCTGAAGTGGTGTAGCTTTGCTATGAGAACGTGAATGGGTCTTGTATTAAATCTCCCTACTTGCCTGCATCCCGGGTGGTTCTGTGTGCAGCCTTTGGCTCTGCCTCTGTGCTTGCTGTGTTGGGAAACCTCCTGGTGATGATTTCTGTCCTGCATTCCAAGCAGCTGCACTCTCCTACCAACATCTTGATCGTTTCTCTGGCCTGTGCTAACTTCTTGGTGAGTGTGACAGTGATGCCCTTCAGCATGGTCCGATCTGTGGAGAGCTACTGGTACTTTGGGGAGAGGTTTTATATTTTCCACACTTGCTGTGATGTGGCATTCTGCTGCTCTTCTGTCTTCCACTTGTGCTTCACCTCCATCGACAGGTACATCGCTGTCACTGACCCTCTGGTCTATCCTACCAAGTTCACAGTGTCTCTGTCAGAAATATGCATTGGCATGTCCTGGCTCCTACCGACTGTCTAAAGCGGTGCTGTATTCCTCACAGGTGTGAATGATGATGGATTGGAGGAACTCGTCAGTACCCTGAACTGCATAAGTAGTTGTCAAGTTGCTGTAAATGAAGACTGGTTTTGGTAGATTTTGTGTTATTTTTCATACCTACTCTTGTTATGATAATTTTTTACAGTAAGATTTTTCTTATAGCCAAACAGCAAGCTCTAAAAATTGAAACTGTTAGTAGCCAAGTTGAATCATAATCAGAGTTACAAAGCCAGAATGGCCAGGAGAGAGAGAAAAGCTGCTAACATCCTGGGTCTCACAGTGATTGCATTTATGATTTCGGAGCTACCACATACGATTGATACATTAGTTGATGCTTTTATGGGTGTCCTAACCCCTGCCTGTATTTATGAGATCTTTTGCTGTGTTGGTTATTGTAATTCGGCCATGAATCGTTTGATTTATGCTTTTTATGTCTTTGGTTTAAGAAAGCTCTAAAGATCATTTTAAGTGGGGAAGTATTAAAGAATAGTTCATTAACCATTAGTTCATTTTCGTAATAGGTGTAAGCACGAAACTGAGATATGTAAGATTATTTTAAAAGTTATAATAAAATGATGTGAAAGATAAACAAAGCCACTCAAAATAGGTGAAATATTTTTTAAAGCACCCAGGAAGAACAGTCAAGGAAAGGTGCTCCCATTGGCCTACTGTAAAGATATTTACTATACTAAATCATATATTATAAAGTGTGTGTGTTTCTACTCCTTCAGTGGTATTATACACATTATTGGCTCATACATTTGCGTTTTCTAGTTCACTGATTTCTGAATCTCATTTTTGAATGTGAAATTTCTTTTTTTTTAATTTTAACTTTTTTTATTTTTTATTTAACATGACTGAGTGAAAATGTACATTCCTGTATAAATTTACATGCCCACCTATATGCAGCTTCCACTGCTCTCCCTGTCCGGTGACGTCACACTGTTCCTCTCTGCTGCATGCATGTCTCATCCTCCCGACAGCCTCCTTTCCGCTCCTCTCCACCCACTCTCCTTCCTCCAGCCAGAGGTCAGTAGGATGATATCCTATAGATGTATAGAACCATAAAGTGCAACCAATATATGGTCACTCTGAATTGCCAAGTCCAATCCATTCCTGTCCAAAGAGTGGACCTTTGTTATAATTTATGGGTAAGGGCAGCATCAGCGCCGGAGGCCATGCTCTCAGGGGAACCCCAAAACCGCTGGACCATCAACTGAGGTCTTTTAGTGGAGATCTCAGGATGCATCCCTTTTTATTTTTGTATTGCCAGTGAGACTCAACCTAGTGAGCTCCATCGTGGCTATCACTAGCGATGGCCAGGCACCATCCAGTTCTTTCAGTCCCAAGTCGATGAGGGCACCCACTCTTGTGGGTCTCTGAATGTGAAATTTCTAATCACTTTGTCTTTCATTCCCAATTCTCATTTGTCTTTAAATGGTCTTTTCATTCTTTAATTTTTTTTTTTTTTTTTGGTGACACAATCCAAGTATGATATTCTTCTCCAGGGTTCTGTTCATTTGCCATTTCTTTTGTGGTTATGTCTCTCCATTCCTTTACTGTTTGTACTTTTTTGGAGTTTAGGGGACAAGAGGTGGATGGCTCCTACTTTACAACTGGGCAGAATCTTACAATCTTCACTTATGTCATTGGGGAGCAGTAACTCAGGTTGGAGGCAGGTATTAACTATTGCCATTGCCCAGAAACTTTGCCAGTACAAAAAATTCTCTTATAAAGGTTAGCGTAATGATCGCTAGCAAATGACAGTGGCATTTATTCCTACAGTGATATATAAAGGCGAATGAGAAAGAAGTGACCTAAAGCTTTTAATAGTCTCAAATAGCTGGTGGGACAAAGTGATATTTAAGGCATCAAAGACCTCAATCCTTCAAAGACAAAATTTTAGAAGAAATAAGAATAGCAGGGGAGTGAGTTCAGCCACTACTCCGTGTAACTTTTGCTCTTTAAACTTTTTTCTTTTTGAATCATAAGCTGCTCTGTGACTACAGTCTGAGAATAAAGCAATTGCTAAAAAAAGCTAAAGAGAGCTGTGACAGTCTCACATAGCTGGAGAGGCAAAAACTGGAGTTCAGGTCCTGCCAAGGAAGAGAGAGAAAGGTAAACACCCAGGAATTTAGTGAAGACACTGGGGAGACATTCATTTCTAGGCTTGCCTTGCTTTGAGGCTGGTCCACATGAGATCTCCCTGTTCTTTCCCCTTCTGCAGACTGTTGCAGGTAAGAACGGTTAGCTGAAAGTCCTGTGATAAAATGGGCAGCTCTGTAAACTAAAAGGAGTCTGGTCTTTAAATCATAACTTGGAAGAGAACAGCCTGAGCATCAGAAACATATGCACATATGTAGAAAAATAAACATTATTACAACTGGGACAGAAACCCTGGTGGTGTGGTGGTTAAATTGTATGACTGCTAATGAAAGGGATGTCAGTTCAGATCCACCAGGCACTCCTTGGAAATTCTATGGGACAGCTCTACTCTTCCCAGTAGGGTCACTATGAATTGGAATCAACTCAATGACAACGGGTTTGGTTTTTCGTTTTTTTAAAATATTTGGGACATTGTATTTCCAGGAGGTTTCTATAGCATGATAGTAATTAACATGCCCTCTATAGTCCGTTATATTCCTTATGTTTCTATTCCCTTATGACTTTTCCCTCAATTTAGGACCAAACTAGGGTATATTCTATTTGCTTTACATTCTAGGGTATGTTCTAATTTCTTTTGTTGAAAATGAGGGAAAAAGATTTTTTTTTTTCTTGACTAGAGTCAGAGGAAACCCTGGTGGCATAGTTGTTAAGAGTTTGAGGCAACCAAACTGTGTGAAATTTAAATCCACAAGATGCTATGAGGCAGTTCTATCCTGTCCTGTATGGTTGCTATGGTTAGAACTGACAGCAGTTTGAGTTTTGGTTTTTGAGTCTCAAAAGCTGGAGCCCTCTTGAGAAGAGAAAGAGCTGATCAGTATACACAATACCGCAGGGTCTGCAGAAGGTACGGATAATAGCAAAACTATACTGTTTCCTAGACTGAGAGTGTAAAAGATCAATGGAGAGCAACGAATGGGTAATATAATAGTGTGGGTCCCTGAAGGAGAAGCACCCCATTTCTCCCTCAGTTTGGTCAGGTGGGAGAGAGAAATAATAACTGACAAGCCATGTAGGTTTAATATGAAGGGGACTCATGTACAGTGGGAATTTGTTCTCCTTTTCCTTCTGATCATCTTTTGTTAGCTGCTGCTGAGTCAATGCCTACTCATGGTGACCTCAGGTGTTCACAGTAGAACTGCTCTGTATGTTTCTCAGGGCTGTGATCTTCAGAAGCAAATCTGCAGGCCTGACAAATTCAAATAGACTGCAATTAAATTTATATCACCTGCAAATAAGGAAGCTTGACTCAGAAATTAAATTCAGGTATAAGTGCATACAGTGGAGGCTAAGAAGGTGGAATCAGGATCTAAACTGCTTGAATGCAAATCGTACAATCATCATTTACTGGAAGAGTAACTTTAGGAAAGTTACTAACTTCTCAGGGCTTCCCCCTCATTATCTGTATAGGTATAATAATAGTGTCAATTTCATAGCTCTTCTGGGCTTGAGAACTCATATATAAACCACTTAGATACAGCAAGTGTACAGAGATGTTTGCTAACTTTATGATAATAGTTTGTAACAAATGCCATGAGAGCTGTGTCTGACTTTTTCTAACTTCATAAGGTGGAAGGAAAATCAAGTTCAGTAGCCCAAGACATATATCCATGAGGGAGAGGTCAGACATGTCTCCATTCTGCCATCAACCCTAACAGCAGCTCTCCCTCCCAGAGCACTGTCTGCTTACAGTGGTCACGCAGAACTTGCAGACAGTACTCATGATTTTGAGACTTATTAGGGAAGAAACAGTTATAATTCAGGCTCAACACTCAGGATACAGTTCTTCCATCAGCAGAGCCTCGTCCTGCTGTGTCCTAGGTAAGAACGCCTCTCCCTGGCTCTCTACCTCTGCCCAAAGGCACTCAGCTTTCTTCCTCCAGGACCCAGTGAGCCCCATGCCGCCTCCTGCTGCTGGGTCTCTGATACTGCATCGTGCTGTTTTCAGTGTCCTAGCTCCCTCTCTTTCTCCTTAGTCTGTTGCTTTTGGATCCAGCATAGGTATCCTGGATCCAAAGTCTTGCTGACCCCTCGCTATTCTTTCTAGGTGATTATGGTATTTTCCGTCTCCCACCCCGTTTCCTGCTACATGTGGGGCTTTTCTGGAATTTCCTGTCTCAGGCAATAGGATGATTAAAAGCAATAAGATAAAGGGTATACCTAGTTTTTAAGAAAATTGTTCTGAAGATACAAGTTGAGCCCACTAAGTCATGTTGATTTTTACAACATCAGGTGACTGTGATGAGACAAAGATTTAAAAAGAACTTTAGAATGTTTCAAATTCTTTGAAAGACACAGGATAATCATTACAAGAGATGGAAGAATGCAAGGGGGGAGCTTAAACTAGAAAGAAAACATTGATGAGTGTGCTAACATTATTAAAATTTCTGAATCTCAGACAAATGCACCAAAAAGGAAAGCCGAAAACCCCAAATAATACCCATTGCTGTTGGGTTGTTTCTGAGTTAGGGCAACCATATAGTCAAAAGAAGGAAGGGGCTTAACAAGTAGAGTTCAGACTACCTGATTGTTCTCTGCAAGGAGTCTTAATAGCACCGTGGCTAAAGTGTTGCTAGGTAACAGAAAGATTGGCAGTTTGAACCTTCCAAGTTCTCTGTGAGAGAAAGACGTGGCAATCTGCTTCTTTCAAGATTAGAGCCGAGCCTTGGGCCCATCTTTAAAAATCTAGGAATAGAAATACATACGATCCAGTATCTAAGTCATCAGTGATATGTTAATAGAAATCACACAAATGGATGACTTTAATAAGCAGAATTTATTTTCTCATAGTCTAGGAGGCTAAAAGTCCAAATTCAGGGCATGAGATCCAAGAGAAGTCTTTCTCTGTTGGCTCTGAGCAAGGTCCTTGTCGTCAGTCTTCCATTGCATTAGGAGCTTCACTACACAGGAACCAGTGGATCCAAAGGATGAGCTCTGCTCCCTGCACTGCTTTCTTGGTAGTATGAAGTTCCCAGCTCTCTCTTAGATTCCCTTTCCTTTTATGTTCATAAGATAAAAGGTGATGCAGCTCATATTCCAGGAAAACTCTTCTACATTGGATCAGAGATCTGACCTCAGGAAGGGTGTTACAATCCCATCCTAATCCTCTTTAACATAAAATCACAATCACACAATGGAAGACAAACACACAATGTTGGGAGTCATGGCCCAACCAATTTGATGTATTTTCTGGAGGACACAATTAAATCCATAACATGCCATTCTTTTGCTCCCCAAACTTCATGTCCTTGCCACACACAAACTGTATTCACCCCATCATATCATAGCAAAAGTTTTAATTCAACTCTAAGTCCAAATACTTCCCTTGTCTGTGAAATCTAGAATATAAGTTATCTGCTTCCAAAGGTATGGTGGTGGAATAGAGACAAATTAGAGATTTCCATTATAAATGGGAGAAATTGGAAAGAAAGAAGGCATACTAGGCACTAAGCAAGCTTGTGGAACATATTACATTGACTCTCATGGCTCGAAAATAATCTTCGGTTCTCTAAGACAATTTACACGTTGGCCTTGTCCTCCAGATTCTAGGTATTGGCCACACTCTCCAGATTCTGAGTGGAGGCTAGAAGTCAGGGCATCAGCTCCTGGGGAAGGCTTTCTCTTTCAGTTGACTCTGGAGGAGTCTTTGTCATCAGTTGTCCCCTGAAGTAGGAGCTTCTATGTTGAGGAACCCCAAGTCCAAAGGACTTGTGCTGCTCTCAGCGCTGCTTTCTTGGTGGTATGAGGTTCCCAACTCTCTGCTTTCCTGCATTTCCTTTTTTCTGCTGTAAGATTAAAGGTGGTACAGGCCACACCCCAGGAAAAGTCCCTTTACATTGGATCAGGAATGTGACATTAGAAAGAGTGTTACATCTCAGCCTAATTCTTTTTAAACATAAGCAGAGATTATGATTTGTAATACATAGGAAAACACAAAATAGAGACCAACCACACAATATTGGGAATCATGGCCTAACCAAGTTGCTACACATGACTTTGGGGTACACAATTCAATGCATGTTATCAAATTCTATTCCTAGCAATATATCCTAGAGAAATAAGAGCCATCACGTAAATAGACATAGGTACAACCATGCGCATGTTGCATTTTTCACAGCAGCAAAAAGATGGAAACATACTAATTGGCCATCAAGAGACAAATGGATAAATAAACTAGGGTACATGCACACAATGGAATACTGCCGAACAATAACACACAACGATGAATCTGCAAAGCAGATTATGCTGAGTGAAATAAGTCAATCACGAAGGACAAATATTGTATAAGACCACTATTATAACAACTCAGTAAAATGTTTACACACAAAAAGAAGTAATCTCTGATTATAATGAAGACATGGAGGCACAGGGAGGGAAAGCACTGAAGAGACAATAGGTAAGTGGTGACTGTGGTGAAGGGTACGACAGTGCACAGTCCTGGGAAAGCTAGCACAACTTATCCAAAGCAAATTCATCACAGAGACATTCAAACTCCCTGAGGGACTAAATTACTGGTTTGAGGGCCAGGGGAATCATGATCTTGGGAAACATCTAGCTCAAGAGCATAACATAGTTTAGGAATAAAATTGTCTTCATTCCACTTTTGTGAGAAGGGTCTGGGTTATTAAAACTTGTAAACAGGCATCTAAGATACTCCATTGGTGGCATTGTGTCAAGAGCAAAGGAAGATGAGGAAACCCAAAGACACAAGGGAAAAGATAGTCCAAATGACTAACATACTACAAGCACTACGTAAAACCTGCAGCAGACTGAGTCCAGCACAACTAGATGGTACCTGGCTACCACCACTGTCTGCAGTGACAGAGGTCACAATACAGAGTCTTGGACAGAGATGGAAAAAAACACTGAACAAAGTTCAACCAGACAGACAGACTTACTGGTGGGACAGAAAGTCCCAGGTTGGAAAAACCCCAGAATAAGGCCCCAGGACACACATGTAGCTCAGTAATGGAGTCACATCTAAGATGCACCTTTCAGCCCAATGTTAGACAGATGTTAGACAGGCCCTTGAAACGAAATGAGACAACATTTGCATACCAGGCCAGGGGCGAGGATGAGAAGGGAGGAGGGGTTAGGAAAATTGGTTACAAGGAAACCAAAATCAAGATGGGGAGAGTGTTAACAAGTTGTGATGTTAGCAACCGATATCATAAAGCATTATGCCTACTAATTGTTTATGAAAAATCTGGCTTCTATAAAGTATAAGAAAGAAAGTAAAAAAAGAGATAATAGTCTTGTAATCCTTATCAGGCAGTTCTGCTCCATCCTATAGGGTCCCTATAAGTTGGAATTAACTAGTTAGCCATGAGAACTAGTCTTTAGGAGTCCTTAGATTGAAAAACACTCAACTGCTAACCAAAGAAAAACCTGTTAATCTGCTTCCAAAGGCTACAATTTTAAAAACTCAACACAGCAGCATAGTTTATGCTGAAAAACATGAGGTTGCCTTGGCTGGATGGCAACTGGTATCACTTTAATGTGACACATAAGTGACTTGGAGACATGCAAATAAGGTTACCAAGTTAACAGCTTTTCCCAGGTCTAGAAAGGAAGTGTAATTAAGCATATGTTTCAGAGTAACAGGGAAATGTTAGCATCCTTTTTCTGTTACAGAAAGATGGCCTACTTCTACGGGATGGAATGAACAACAGTAATCTAAAGCTACTAACGGGAAGCTAAGCAGACTACATACGCATCCTGGAATCTATCTCTTGTGGAGAGGAGGAGAACCCCAAACTTGCTGAATTTAAGTTTACTGAGTCCTTTGAAACAGGGACTGGTGTGGGAATTAGAATTCAGTTACAACTTGGCTGGTCCTTGATTCTTGGCAGTTTGGCAGATATGTAGCCAGTTGTTTGGGCAGCTGTGTAGCCAAATTTAAAGGAGAAAAACTGAGGCAAACCTCAGACAGGAGTGGTTGCACCTTGAACAGATGAAGGGTTAGCTGAGGAAGGACCCCAGGCTCTCACAGCAAAACCCAATCCAGGCAGACAGTCAGGCAATCTGCTGTAGTGTGATGAGGGATTACCAGGAGTTCACAAGACTCAGACCGTCCGACCTTGCTTAAGTTACTTCAATTATCTCATGTTATTCATTTGGAACATTTCTCTCTCTTCAATGCAAAATTGTACTTTCTGCAGTGTTGACAATATGTTAAGTCATTAGATGCATAGTCACATTTATTTAATGCTACCATGCATATTCTTATATAAACTTATGAAAATATTTCTATATTTAAAATAAGTACACATCGATTTAGTCAGCAAACATTATTGACTATTCATTATACTCTCTTTAGAGTGTAAGTTTCATGCTGGAAGTACAATGGTGAACAAGAGGACCTTCTCCCAAGGAATCTGATTTTGCATGGGAAATAATATATGCAATGGATCATTAGAATGCAAATCAGTGCAGTAGACAAAATGAACAAGGTGGTTCCTAGAAATGATGAACAGCTACGTAGAAATGCACCCAGCATGTCTGTTGTTTGAAACTTTCACACTAGAGAAACAAAGGACATTGTTCACTGTACTTTTAAGTGCAAGAGTTCTTAAAAAAACCCACACCTGTTTCCATGTTGTTGATTTAATCTTTATTAAAGGTTCATAAACTTAGCAAATATAATCATGCAAATATAATTCATGAAAATAAGCTAATATCCGCTGGAAAAAAGTTAAGTGTAGTTTGAAATCCCAACAGTTATTAGGTGGAATCAAGGACTTTTACAGTTCTCATCCTGATGCAGAGGAAAAGCACAACAGAATCAAACGGTTAAGTAACATAAAGCCACATGATCATTGTTTTCTTGATATGTTGACCAGTTCTGCGTTAGTATTTCAGATATAGCTTATCTGAATGACCACTCCTTCAGTGTTAGGGAAAACAGCATTATGTAACAAAAATTACACTTCCGTAAGGAAGGCTTGGATGAGTGAGAACTACAGATTATAAGGTTATATCACAATCAGTTGATCCTTTTAATATCTTCATCTCTGCAAAGAACTTTGGAAATACTTTCCCTGCAGCAGTTGACCTCCTCTTCCCATGCCTTTGACAAGATCTGGCTACAAACCTTGTGGTCCAAATTGCTCTGAACAACTCAAATGCAGTGGCTGGCTCCTGTTCTTCCTTGGGAAGTGGTGACTTGATTTATTCTCAGATTCCCTGGATGTGAACACTTGATCCATTGTTTACTAAATACATCACTGGGGGCATGGGGCTTTACTACAAAAGAGAAGAAGTAATAATATCACCAACCTTGAATGGAAATTAGGACTGTTAGTGCAAGCCCATGAAAAACTGAATAAGGTTTGTTATAAAGATTATTGTTTCTATTATTATGTGAAATATGAGTTCCACTGAGGACATGCTCAGTGAATGATGATTGAAGAAAAGATTGATAGACTAGCTCATAAAAGAGACTAATATGGAGAGTAGTTTTTCTTTTATATTTAAAGTTTTTAAACATTCATAAAAGTAGATAGTGTAATGCGATAGAAAAGAAAGAGGTAAAAATAGTCTTCTGATATACTCAAAATGCTGTATCAAAACAGGAGAGAGAAGAATAATTCTTTTCAACCAACTATTAGAAGTACTTTTTTGAATTCAGAGTTTTATTATATTTATGCACTTTCTTAAACATCCGGGTTTTAGAGTCACTGTCTTTAAGGTAAGAAAGCAGCCAAATGCTTAACCACATGCAGTTATGGGTGTGGGACTTCTCTAAGCCTCAGTTATCTCATTTAATAATATCACCAACCTCACACAGAAGATAGGGCTGTTAGAACAAGCCCATGCAAAAAGTTAATAAGGTTTGTTATAATGATTAGTAGGTATAAATTGTTTCTATATTTATGTGCTATTTAAGTTCCACATATTGCATTGAAGATTCACTCAATGAGTGTTCTTTGAAGCAAAGATTAATAGACTAGTCCCAAAGATCGATAGGCTGGCTCTGAAGATCAACAGACTAGTTCACAAAAGAGAATACAAAGGAGAATAGTTTTTCTTTCATATTGAAAGCTTTTAAACATTCATAAAAGTAGATAGACTATTATAATGCTAAAGGAAAGAAAGAGGTAAAACTAGACAGCCTTCTAATAAATTTCAAAGGCTGTATCAAAACAGGAAAGAGAAGAGTCACTATATTGAACCGAAAGTTAGAAGTACTTGTAGGAATTCAGAGGTTTATGATATTCATTAACTTTCTTAGAGTCACTGTTTTAAGGTGAGAAAGCAGCCAAGTGCTTAACCACTGCACCACCAGGGTGCTTTATATATTTTTCTTTCGTTATCTCAAAGACATTACAAAGAGGATGTTATTAACCAGAAAAATAATGGAAGCTCAGTGAGAACTAAGTAGCCCCAAATCACAGTGTCAAATGGTATAGTTGTCATCGAAATCCCTGCACTTTTGTCCGCAAGGCTACACTATTTCTGTCATGATTAGATTATAATGTTATACTCACCAAAGAACATTGACCCTGAATTTAAGAGGTCAAAGCTGAAGCATAACTCAATGATTTCACATAAGATCTATACACTTATGACTATTTTCTCCCCATGTGTTCACTGTGAATCTATTTACAATTCCCCTGATCTAAAATGAGAATTATTCAGAAAACAGATTTGTTATTGAAGAATTCTCTTTCAAGACTTTGCCAGGGACGATTAGTCTGATGGATTTTCGAAACCAAGGATAAAAGAAAGCATAGATCAAGGGGTTCATTGCTGAGTTATAGTAAGCAAACCAAATTAGTATTTCATAAATATATGTGGGTGTGATGAAACCTAGGAAGGCATCAATCACTGAATCAATGAAGTAGGGTAGCCATGAAATCAGAAATGCTATCACAGCAATTCCCAGTGTTTTAGCTGCTTTTCTCTCTCTCGGCCACTCTGTCTTTGTAGCTATCTAATGATGTCTCAGTCTTATTGGCCATGCTCTCAATTTTCCTGGCTTGTTGTTTAGCTATGAGAAAAATCTTGGAGTATGCAATCACCATCACAAGTGCAGGAATGAAAAATAAAACAAAATTCATAAACACCTGACTAGAATTGACAGCAATTTGACAACCTCCCACACAGGAGAGAGCACTTACTATTTCCTCTAGTCCTTTTTCATTTGCACCTGAGCAAAGAAGTGAAAAACTGTAACGAACTGCAAGAAGCCAGCAGAAAGCAATACATAGGGCAGAAACAGATGACGTAAACCGAGTTGGACAGATCAGAGGGCCGGTGACAGCAATGAACCTATCCACAGAAATAAAACACAAATGGAAGATAGAACCATAACAGAATGACATATCAAAGCCAAGAGTGAAATGTACAGTAGATGTCCCCAAAGTACCAGCAGCTCTCCACGGACCTCATTGTGCTGAAAGGCATCACAGTCACAAGAAGTCAGCGCAGGCCAGGAATGCAATCAAGAAATTGGCTGGAGAGTGCAGCTGCTTGAAATAAAGAATTGAAATCATCACCAGGAGGTTTCCAAACACAGCCAGCACAGCTCCAGAGCCAAACACCAAGTAGAGAAACACCCGGGGTCCAGGTACATAGGAAGTTTTGACACAGGATCCATTCAGGTTCTCATAGCACGGCTGTACAGCTGCAGGAGGGGACCAGTTAGCGCTCATGATTCTCCTTCTACGTACCTGGAATGATTGTTACCCTCTATGGCACATGCTGTCGCTTCAGTTTTCAAAAGCCCTGAAAAAGGAAAAGACATATGCAGAACGCAAGAGTTCTCAGTGTGTTCAGTCCCTTTTTTCTTTTTTAACTATAAATCCTTCTCCACATGTTCAGAAAGTGAGTTATATCATTGTCTCATAAAATAATTTACTTCCCATTAAATAATCAATTAATTTCATCATTACATAAAACATTAATTTTAATGTTTAGAAAGACTTTCTTCGTGCTACCTATTTCTCCTTATTTGAGAAGCATTTATCTTCCAAGAGCAAAAAACTGTCCTGTGATGTATGTTTGTACATTTCTTTTTATTAGAGCTGCCTTCCTAGTTGGCCACAACCTGAATAATGCACAAAACAGTCATCCCCATAGGAAAGGAGCTAAATAATTCCAAATATCCAAACCCCTTAAGACTGAATCTTCACAGTGCAAGGTGTGGAAAGTAAGAAATTTTAAATAACAGTTTGTTTATTCTAAAAATAAGTTTATGCTTTTCTGATTAGCTCATGGCATTTATCCTTTTCATGAAGTAGAAATGAAAGCAGTGTCTGTCCTTTAGAAACCTTGTCAAGTATTTGAAAACCATGTTTTTTATTCTTAGTAATTACTAGAGATTAGCTTCTTGAATTCATAAGAACCACTTGTGAATAATTTCTGTGTCAATAGCCACTGCGATTTTTTTCAATAAGTTGTATTTAATTTCTTCGAGCATTGGTTGGTATTAAAGAAATTAAATGCAAAATCATTTATTCAAATGGAGAATACTGTAGGTTAGATGTTAACAGCTCTGATGGTAAAAGTGAGGGAGCAGAGCATGAGATATTTTCCTCATGAAAGTACAGAAATGAAGTATAAGGAAAAATAAAACCCTAATGGCTGGTACAGGGTTTTGATGCTGTTGTTTCTTACTGGAACTGTTGAAAAGCTATTAAAGACACAAAATATCAAAAGAATGGTTGGAATATGGGAAGTGAATTCCAGTATGATTGTATTCATTTTTGACAAACTTCTTTTCCATCTTAGACTAGAATCTGCTTTAGACTTTGATAATGAAACGCTTCTGGTGAATGATCTCTGAACACAATTAATCTTATCCCGGACATCCCTTCCTTTTTTGTAGGCAACCACTGATCTCATTTTCACTGGTGTGGATTAGTTCTCTTTGTTCTAATATCAGGCATGAACACCGACGACCAAAGACCAGACAAGCTGTGGAATGACATTGAAGACATCATCTGTGAAGAAGGTAAGAGTTCATTAAAAAGACAAGGAAGAAAGTAAAGAGCAACTTGGATGTGAGAAGAGACTCTGAAGCTTGCTCCTAAATGATGAGTAGCTAAAGAAAACAGAACAGGACAAATTGAAGGAACTGAATGAAAAATGTCAAAGGACGGCTAGAGAAGACAAGTGTCACAACGACATATGCAAAACACTGGAGATAGAAAACGAAAGATAGGAACACACTCTGCATTTCTCAAGCTGAAAGGGCTGAAAAACAGATAAAAGCCCAGTGTTGCAATAGTGAGGGATTCTACAGAGAATACACTCAGTTCCTAAAGAAGCATCAACAGAAGGCAGAAGAAATACACGGAGTCGTTTTACTGGAAAAAAACCGATCAGTGTTCAACCTTCTCAAGAGGTAGCACATGAACAAGAACTGATGTTACAGAAGAAAGAAGTCACAGCTGGGTTGAAGGCACTGGAGAAAAACAAGGTTCCATGAATTGATGGAATATCATCTGAGATGTTTTAATAAATGGATGCAGCACTGCAAGTGCTCACTTGTCTAAGCCAAGAGGTCTGGAGGATAGCTACCTGGCCAACCGACTGGAAGAGATCCATATTTATGCCTCTGTCGAGAAAGGTGATCCAACCAAATGTGGAAATTATCAAACAATATCATTAATATGATACACAAGCCAAATTTTGCTCAAGATCATTCAAAAGTGACTGCAACAGTATATTGATAGGGAACTTCCATATGATCAAGCCAGATTCAGAAGAGGATATGGGGCCAACCATATCATTGTTGGTGTCAGATGGATTTTGGCAGAAACAAGGAATACCACAAAATGGTTACTTGTGTTTGTTGACTATGTAAAGGCATTTGACTCTGTGGATCATAACAAATTATGGCTAACATTACAGAGAATGGGAATTGCAGAACACTTGATTGTCCTCTTAAGGAATCTGTATATGGATTAACAGGCAGTTTTGCTAGCAGAGCAAGGGGACATTGCATGGTTTAAAATCAGGAAAGGTGTGAGTCAGGGTTGTATCCTTCCACCACAGCTTCGCAATCTCTATGCCAAGCAAATAATCTAAGAAGCTGGACTCAGTGAAGAAGATTGAGGCATCAAGCTGGAAGGCAGACTCATTAACAACCCGCTGACATAACACTGCTTGCTGAAGTAAAGAGGATTTGAAACTTTTGCTGAAGAAAGTGAAAAACAACGGCTTTAAGAATGGATTGCACCTCAACATCAAGGACCCCTAAGTCCCCATAATTGGACCAATAAGCAACATTGTAATAAATAGAGAAAGGATTGAGGCTGTCAAAAATTTAATTTTACTTGGTTCCACAGTCAATGACCGTGGAAATACAGAAATATAGTACATTGGGAAAATGTGCTGCAAAGGATTTCTTTAAAGTTTTGAAAAGCACAGATGACACCTTGATGACTAATGTGTCCCTGACCCAAGCCAGTTGTATTTTCAATTACATCATATGCATGTTAAAGCTGAGCAATGGATGAGGAAGACGAGAATTGAGGCCTTTGAATTGTAGTTTTGAATAAGAATATTCAGTGTGTCATGGACAGCAAAAGAACAAAGAAAATCTACTCTGGAAACCAGAGTGCTCCTTGCAAGCAAAAACAGTGAGACTGCATCTCCCATACTTTGAACATGTTGCCAGGAGGGATCAATTCTTGGATAAGGACACTGTGCTTGGTAGAACAGGTCAGTGAAAAATAGGTGGATTGACACAGTGGCAGCCAAAATGGTCTTAAACATAAAAGTGATTTTGCAAGTGGTACAGCACTGCAAAGGGTTTCATTCTGTTGTTCATAAAGTTGCTATGAGTCAGAACCGACTCAAAGGCATCTAACAACTATTCTTTGCGAGGAGTCTCCTTTGATAGCACAGTGGCCAAGCCCTCTGCAGGTAACTCAAAGATTTGTTCTGTGGGAGAAAGATGTGGAAGTCGGTTTCTCTAAAAAATACAGCCTTGCCCATCCATTAAAAAGTTAGAAATAGAAACATTTATGATGCAATGTCTTAGTTATCTGGTGCTGCTGTAACAGAAACACCACAAGTGGATGGCTTTAATAAAGAGAAATACATTTTTTCAGAGTGTAGCAGGCTAGAAGTTAAAATTCATGGGGTTAGCTACAGAAAAGTCTTCCTCTCTGTGTTGGCTCTGGAGGTACTTGTTGTCAATCACTCCCTGGACTAGGAGATTCTTTGTTGGGGAACTCTGGGTCCAAAGGATGTTCTCTGCTCCCCACACTGCTTTCTTGCTGGTATGAGGTCCCCAACTCTCTGCTTGCTTCCCTTCTTTTCATCTCCCATAAGACAAATGGTGTTGTAGGCCACACTCCAAAAAATGCCTTTTACATTGGATCAGGAATGTGGCCTTAGGAAGGGTGTTAGAATGTTACCGTAACTCTCTTTAACAGAAAATTAGTCAGAAAATGGAGGAGAACCACACAATATTGGGGATAAAGGCTTAATCAAGTTGTGCATATTTTGGGGGGAAACAACTCAATCCATGACATCCCAAACTTTAACTTCCATCCCAAATTCTTTGCTTAGCCACATGCAAAACATATCCACCATGTCATATAGAAACAAACTTCTTTAATCGATTACAAGTCAAGAATTCAAATATTTCCCACTGTATGTGAAGTCAAGAATACAAGTTATCTGCTTCCAAAGGTACAATGGCAAAACAGTTACAAGCTAGAGATTGCCTTTACAAATGGGAGAAACTGGAGGGAAAGACAGCACAACAGGCACCAAGCAAGTTAGCAGAACACATTACATTAGCCCTCAACCCTTGAAAAAACCCTCCAGATTCTAGTGTTGGCCACACTCCCCAGATTCTGAGTGGTGGTCCCTTAGCCTGAGCTTCAGCTCTGCATTCCAGAACCTGTGGAATGGCATATCTGCTCCGCTGCGTTTACGTTCATTGTTCTCCCAGTCCAGCTGAGTGATGACTCCTCCCTTGAACACCAGAGGCCATGGCTCCACTCTTTGAAATCCTATACCATCCCTTTTAAGATTGAAGCAATTCACTTTCCTGTGTTTCCTGACTCTTTTTATTGTTCTTCTTGGTTCCTTGAGCTTTCAGTCCCTTGGACCTCGTGTCCACACCTGCTCTGCTGGGGCAAGTGTTCCAAAGCTTTGTAGCTCCGCGGTTAGGTGTGTGGAGGTTATTCCATTCCTTTAGGAAGCCTTCCGTGCACAGGCACTCAGCTCTTTTGCTTTGTGGGTCAGCTGTACCACTGTCTGGTTCTTGTCTCCTGGTACTACTGCTACTGGTCCTCTCCTGCTGTTTCTCACCATCTACACATTCTGCAATGTTGAAAGCTCTCCACACTTCATTCTGAGCATTCTATACATTTACAATTTCAAAACGCGTTACACATTGAAGAGACCTGTACAGCAATATCTCATTCCTCCTACCAAATTGTGTCTTAGTTATCTATTGCTGCTGTAACAGAAATACCACAACTAAATGACTTCAGCAAACAGGGATTTATTTTCTCATACTCTTGTAGGTAAATTCAGGACATTGGCCCCACGGCAATGCTTTATCTTTCTCTTGGCTGTGGAGGAAGGGCCTTGTCATCAGTCGTCCCCTGGACTAGGAGCTTCTGTGTATAGAAACCCCAGGTCCGGTACTGCTTTCCTAGTGGTATGAGGTTCCCAACTCTGCAGGCCTCCCTTTCCATTTTTGTCTTGTAAGATAAAAGATGGCACAGGCCACACCCCAGAGAAACTCCCATTACATTAGACCAGAGATGTGACATGAGAAGGGGTATTTCATCCCAGATGATTCTCTTTGACCATAAGCAGAGATTATAATACATAGGAAGACACAAAATTGATGTCAACCACACAATACTGGGGATTATGGTCTAACCAAGTGGCTACACATGATTTTGGAGTACACAATTCAGTCCACGACATCCCAAAATTCTACTCTTAAGAATACATCCTAGAGAAATAAGAGCTGTCACACAAATAGGCTTATTCATACTTGTGCTTGTTGTTGCATTATTCACAATAGCAAAGAGATGGAAACAATCTACAACTCCTTCAATAGACAAATGAATACACACACTAGGGTACATACACCCAATGTAATACTCCTCAACAATAAAGAATAGTGATGCATCTGCAAACCAACATTATGATAAATGGAGAAAAGATTGAGGTTGTCCAAGATTTTATTTTACTTGGATCCTCAAGCAACGCTCATGGAAGAAACAGTCAAGAAGTCAAAGCATGTGTTGCACTGGGAAAATCGGCCACAAAAGACATCTTTAAAGTATTGAAAAGGAAAAGTACCTGTCACTTTGAAGACTAAGGTGCTCCTGACCCAAGCTTGTGACAAAGTCAGTTGCATCATATGCCAGGAAAACCTGGATAATGACTAAAGAAGACAGAAGAAAATTGATGCCTTTCAACTGAGGTGTTGGAGAAGAGTATTGAATGTACCGTGGAGTGCCAGAAGAATAAGCAGATTTGTCCAGGAAGACGCAAAACAACAGTGCTCCTTAAAAGCAAGGACGGTGAGACTACATGTTATATACTTTGGACACGTTGTCAGGAGGGCTCAATCCCTGAAGAAGGACATCATGTTTGGTAAAGTGGAGGGTCAGTGTGAAAAATGAAGACCCTCTGCAATGTTGGCCTGAAGCATAAAAATGGTTGTGGGCAGTGATGCAGGACCAGACAGTGTATTTTTCTGTTGTGCACATGGTCACTGTGAGTTTGTACTGACTCGACGGCACATAACAACAGCAACAACAACCACAACAAGAGCTAGGGACTGGTATGGGAATTAGAGTTTAGTTACGGAAAAAGAAATTTCACCTGGCCCACCACATATGTGGTAGTTTAGATTTCACCTGCTGTTAAGTGGATGTCCTCAACTCTCCTGTACCAGAGGATACAATCTAAAGTGAATAGCATGATGCATAAATTTCCGTACAGTTTTGAAACTTTCTCTACTCTTTATGTTAACTTTTTTGTTTGTCCTTCTAAGGAAACTCTGATGGTGTAGCGGTTACAAGCTATATCTGCTAACTAAAAGGTCAGCAGTTCACATCCACTAGGTTCTCCTTGGAAACACCATGGGACATTTCTACTCTGTATATAGGGTTGCTGTGAGTCAGATTTGACTCAACGGCAATGGGTTTGGATATAGATATATACGTATATATGTTTGATCCCTGTCCTCACTAATTGACTATCTCATTATCTAATATTTCACATTTAAGTCAACAGCAAACTCTACTATTTGACTGTTTTGCACATTAATGGCGTATGTCTGGCCATAATATATGCAGAGGCTGGAGTAACAGTCATCTCAAAAGCATTTTCATTTTTATTGGCTTTTGAGTCTTTTCTTATGGTTTAGTGACTGGGTAATAAACAGAATGTGGAAAATGTAATATTTTTTATTTGAGAATCTTTTAGTCCCTCCAACTCAGCTACCTAAGTTCCACAGTTGGTGAGGAACACTGATTCCAGAGAAGGTTACAAATAGATAATTTCCATGACAGACCACATTCATATGCCTGAAAATTATTATTTGCATTTTATGCAATATTGATAATATATTGTGTGCTTTGATGCATAAATTATCACATTTATTTACTATGACCATGTATACTCTTACGTAAACTTATTCAAATATTTCTATATTTAAAGGAAGTACACATTTATTCAGCAAACATAATTGGCTATTCATCATATTCCCTTTAGAACATTAAGTTTCAGGCTGGAAGTACAATGGTGAGCTAGAAGAGCACCTTCTCCCAAGGCACATGGTTTCTGTGTGGGAAATTGTATACACAATGGATCATCGGAATGGAAAATCAGCACAGTAGACACAGTGAACAAGGGAGGTAATGGGGGAGGATTACATAGAAATGCATCCACAGTGTCTTTTAACTTTTACACATAGAAAAACAAAAGGACATTGTTCAATGGACATTTAAATGTATGAGTTACTAAAAAAAAAAAAAATCAAACCCGTTTCCATTTTGTTGATTCAAACTTTATTAAAGTTGCATAAAATTAGCAAATGTAACCATGCTGTTATTCATGAAAATAAGCTAATATCCATTGAAAAACAGTTACATGTAATTTGGAATCCCAACAGTTATTAGGTGGAATGAAGTGGTTTTAAAGTACTTGTCCTGACGGAGAGGAAAAGCACAACGAAACCAGACGGTCGAGTGCCACAAATCCGCACGAGCATGGATTTCTTGCTTGCGGATCAGCACTACCTTAGTGTTTCAAATATAGTTCATCTGAATGGCCACCTCTTCAGTTCTAAGAAAAACAGTATTATATAATAAAATACATTTCCATAATGAAGACTTGGATGAGTGAGAACTACAGATTAAAATGTTACATCATGATCACTGCGTCCTTGTAATGTCTTGACTTCTCTGCAAAGAGTTTTGTCCATACTGTCTTTACAGCAATTGATCTCTCCTCCCCTAATTTTGCGATGATTTGTGTACAAACCTTGTTTTCCAAATTGCAACTTACCTACAGTTGCTGGGTCCTGTTCTTTCTTGGGAAGCAGGTGCCTCACATACTGTTAGATTCCCTGGATGTGAACACTGGTTCCATCATTTACTAAACACGTAACTTTAAACATGGGACTTTACTTCTCTAAGCCTCAATTATCTCGCGTATAAAAAAGAAGTAATAATACCACCAACCTCCCTCAGAACATAGGGCTGTTAGACTAATCCCGTGCAAAAAATAAATAAGATTTGTTATAATGATTACTAGGTATAAACTGTATTATCATGTGCTATTTAAGTTCCATATACTGTATTGAAGACACACTCACTGAATGGTCATTGAAACAAACATCAACAGACTAGTCCCGAAGATCAACAGACTAGCTCACAAAAGACAGTAACAAAGAGAGTAGTTTTTCTTTTCTATTGCAAATTTTTAAACATTCATAAAAGCAAATAGAATAGTATAATCTACAGAAAAGAAAGAGTAAAACTACATAGCCTTCTAATATATTCAAAAGGCTGTATTGAAACAGGGAAGAGAAGAATAACTATATTGAACCAAATGTTAGAAGTACTTGTTTGAATTCAGAGCTTTATGATATTCATTAACTTTCTTAAACATTTTGGTTTTAGAGTCACTGTTTTTAGGGGGAGAGGGCAGCCAAGTGCTTAATCGCCGCACCACCAGGACTTCTTCCGTGCTGGGTGTTTTATGTATATTTCTTTAATTACCTCAAAGACAGCGCAAAGAAGATGATACTAAAGATACTAAAAAGATACTAAAGATACTAAAAATAAAGAGCAGGTCAGAGAGAATGAAGCAGACAAAGATCCAGATGCTAAATGGCAGAGTTGGCATTGGACTCCAGGCATTTCTGTCTGCAAGGCTGCACTGTTTCTACTACAATTAAATTGTAATGCTATATTTACCAAAGAACATTGACCCTGAATTTAAGAGGTCAAAGCTGAAGCATAATTCAATGATTTCACATAAGATCTATATATTTGTGACTATTTTCTCCCCATGTGTTCACTGTGAATCTATTTACAATTCCCCTGATCTAAAATGAGAATTATTCAGAAAAAAGATTTGTTGTTGAAGAATTCTCTTTCAAGACTTTGCCAGTGATCACTAGTTTGATGGATTTTCCAAACCAAGGATAAAAGAAAGCATAGATCAAGGGGTTCATTGCTGAGTTATAGTAAGCAAACCAAATTAGCATTTCATAAACATATGTGGGTGTGATGAAACCTAGGAAGGCATCAATCACTGAATCAATGAAGTAGGGTAGCCATGAAATCAGAAATGCTATCACAGCAATTCCCAATGTTGTAGCTGCTTTTCTCTTCCTCTTGGCCACAATGTCTTTGTAGCTGTGTAATGATGTCTCAGCCTTATCGGTCATGCTCTCAATTTTCCTGGCTTGTTGTTTAGCTATGAGAAAAATCTTGGAGTACACAATTATTATCACGAAGGTGGGGATCAAACATAAACCAAAATTCACAACCACCCAGCTAGAATTGACAGCGTCCCACACAGGAGAGAGCACTTACTAGCTCCTCTAGACCAGTTTCAATTGCACCTGAGCAAACAATTGAAAAACTATAAAGAATTACAAGAAGCCAGGAGAAGGCAGTACACATGGCAGAAACAGATGATGTAAACCGTGTTGGATAGCTCAGACGGCAATGAATCTATCCACAGAAATAAAACCCAAGTGGAATATAGAACCATAACAGAATAACATATCAAAGCAAGAGTGAAATGTACAGTAGATGTCCCCAAAGTACCAGCAGCTCTCCACAGACCTCACTGTGCTGAAGGGCATCACAGTCACCCCCACCAAGAAGTCAGCGCAGGCCAAAGATGCAATCAAGAAATTGGTTGGAGAGTGTAGTTGCTTGAAATGAAGAATCGAAATCACCACCAGGAGGTTTCCAAACACAGCCAGCACAGCTCCAGAGCCAAACACCAAGTAGAGAAACACCCGGGGTCCAGGCGAGTAGGAAGATCTGACACAGGATCCATTCAGGTTCTCATAGCACAGCTGTACAGCTGCAGGAGGGGACCAGTCAGCGCTCATGATTCTCCTTTTAGATATCTGAAATAATTGTCATCCTCTATGGTGTACACTGTCATTTCAGTTTTCAAAAGTACTGGAAAAGAAATAGACAGTCTGCCAAGAATTTCCAGTGCATTTTCTGCTTTTGCTTTTTAAGTATAAATCCTTATCCACATCGTCAGAAAGTTACTCATATCATTATCTCATAAGATAATTCACTTCCTAGTGAATAATGAATTGATTTCATTATTACAGAAAATACTGTTCATTTTAATTTAAAATAAATCAACAGAACTTTCTTTGTGCTACCTAGTTCTTCATATTTGAGAAGCATTGGTCTTCAAAGAGCACAGAACTGTCGTGTGATGCATGCGTGTTCGAAAATATTCTTTTATTGGAGCTCTTTTCCTAATTTACTACAGCCAGGACAATGCATTAAACACCTATCCCCTCAGGAAAGGAGCTCAATAATCCCAAATACCTAACCCTCCTAAGACTGAGTCTCCATAGCACAAGGTGTGGAAAGCAGGAAACTCTACATAACTTTTTCTGCTTATGCTAAAAATAAGTGTTCACTCTTCTGATTTGCTGATGGCATTTATCCTTTTCATGAAATAGAAATGGAAATAGTGTCTCATCTTAAAAAACCTTGCTCAGTATTTGAATGCCGTATTGTTTATTCCTATTAGTTATTGGAAATTGTCTTCCCAAGTTTGTGAGAACCATTCTTGTGTTGGTAGCCATGAAGAATTTTTTAAACAAGTTGTTTTTACTCCCTTCTAGCATCAGTTTGTGTTAAAGAAATTAAACGTAGAATGATATATTCAAATGGAGAATGCTGTAGGTTTGATGTTAACAGCTCTGATGATAAAGGTGGGGAGTAGACCATGAGGTATTTTCCTTAAGGAAATACAGAAGTGAAGTGTAAGGAAAAATAAAAACCTAATGGCTGCTAAAGTCTTTTGTTGCTATCATTTTTAATTGGAACCATTGAAAAGGTATTAAAGAAATAAAATACAGGAAGAATGTAATATAGGAAGTGAATCCTGGTATGACTGTATTCACCTTTAACGAATTTCCTTCCCATCTCAGAATAGAATTCTAAAGTAGAATCTGCTTTAGGCTTTGATAATGAGAGATTTCTGGTGAATGGTCTATGAACATATTTTTAAATCAGCTTTTTGATATAGAGGTGTAATGTATATTACACATGTTCCCTGTTTAAGGTGTATAGTTGATGAATTTCAAGGAATCTGTCCAAACATGTAACTGTCACCACAATCAAGATACAAAATACTTCCATCACCCCAGAAATTTTCCTCATGTCCCTTTGCAATTAATCTCACCCTTGACATCCCTTCCCTCTTCATTGGCAACCACGGATCGCCCTTTCATCTTTGCATGTTAAATTGTTGTCTGTTCTCCAATCAGATATGAATACAATATACACTCTTCTGTGACCAGCTTGTTTCATTCAGCTCAGTGTCACTGATCTCACTTTCATCTTTGCATATTGGTGTTGTCTGTTCTCAAATCAGATACGATTATACAATATATATATGCTTCTATGACCAGCTTGCTTCATTAAGTTCAATGTCTGTTAGATTTATCCATGTTATGGGGTATATTAGTAATTCATTGCATGATATAGCTAAATAATATTCTACTGTGAATACACTCCAGTGTTTTTATGTACCTACCTGTCAATGGATTGCTTTCATCTGGTCTGTTCTTAATAGTGTGACTATAACCATTTGTATCCAATTCTTTGCATGCTCATGTATTTCCATTGGGTGACTTTCCCAGGGGTAAATATCTAGTAGAATTTCCAGACCATAGAGAATTTTTGTTTAGTTGACTTCCAGAGTGATTGCATTGTTTTCTACTTCCACCAGCAATCTGTGAGTTCTCCAACTGCACAAAGTTCTCATCAACACTTGATATCGCCTTTCTTTTTTACTTTGCCCAGTTTAGTGGGTACATAGTGGTATCTCATGTTTTAAATTTGCTTATCTCTGTTTAATGTTGATAGTGAACATCATTCATATTTTTGTTGGTCATTTGTATGTTTTCTTTGGTGAACTATCTCAGGAAATAGTTTGCCTGTTTTTAATCAAGTTATGAATCTTCTTATTGAGCTGGGTGGATACAAATCCATTGTTAAATACAGGTTATGGATATTTCCACTTAATCAGCGACTTGATTTTTCATTTTCTTGACAGTGTTCTTTAAAGAACATGACATTGTTGAATTTTACCTGAAAACTATGATATTGGAAAAGAACAATGGCAAAGAGGCGCTTCTACCCTGTGTGTTATTACAAATGACCACTTTCCCCAGTGTGATTTAGAAAAGACTCATAGGTGTCTCCTTTTTTAACCTTTGAGAAGTCCTGACACAGAATCCCCCAAATTCCCATTCTTTGCCTCATAAGTGACTAACTGAGCTTCTTCTCCACGCTCATCATTATGAGAAAATGCTTGTTAGGCAAAATTCAGGTAAGCTTCGCCTTCCCCAACCCTTTGAATTTAGGTTGATCCTCAGCCCGAGTTTTCTCAATTGGTTCTGGATTTTCTGGAATTTGTTCTTTGGTAAACCACCTAAGGCTTTATGTTTCAAGACATCGATGACTTTGTTTTTAGAGGTAAAGTGATATCGGCAGTCCATAGCGAGCCATGGCAAAACATTAGCTCCGATTACTCAGACACCCGTGATGAAGTGCCAGAAGGCAAAGCTCTGAGCAATCAAGTATTTGCTCAGGGAAACGTTTTAGTAAAATTGAGGAAGAAACTGTAATTTTTCTGGTTATTTTAACTGCACTGGAGAACTGTGGTGGAGGGGTTGTGGGTTGTTGTTGTTGTTTGTAGATGATTAACTTAAGACTTTAAATTTCCAGCTCAGTGTCTGCACTGTCGTCAGCTGTCCCAGTCTGTCTTAGTCTGGAAGCACTGAAAAACCTGTTCAGCAATCACAGCAGCACATAAACATCTACTAACAGGTAGGTAATAGCTGCAGACTGAACCCGGTTATCTCCACAGATGAGGCTAGAATTCTACTGAATTACGACTGCTCCCCAAGGGCCTCATAAGGAACCTGACAGTATCTGAAAATGCCTTGAAATAATGCCTTGTTTCACAGAACTTCAAGACTGAGTTTCTGGAAACCAAACTCAAAGTTCAATCTTGTAGGTGGTTGAATTACAAAGCAAATTAAATGACCAACCTCCCAGGGTCTCTTTTCTTAAAATTAAGACACTGAGTACTAAAGAAAGTTTTAAAATTTAAAATACGGGCATGTCAGCTGATTCTGATGCAGCTGGTACCTCAGATTACTAAATGTGTTAAGCCTTTTTTGCTGGTAGAGGCTTTCAACGCCTGCCTGGGGAAATGAGTTTCCCCTTTCCTGAGGAAACTCAAGTGGCCTCCTGTGAGGTAGCTGCCTTACAGGTCACTGCCGACGCTCCTCAGGACCCACCCCGCCACCTGTCCTTGCTTCTAGACCTGTAATCAGGCTCAGGTCCCAGCAGGCTGCAAAGGGTAGGGTACCAAGTGTGACCTGTGAGAGACTATGACACAAACTGTAATATTTGGACAATGTTTGTCAATCTATATTAACAAATAATAATAACATAGATTGGCAAAACCCTCGTGGCACTGTGGTTAAGTGCTACGGCTGGTAACCGAAAGGTCAGCAAGTGAAGTCCACCAGGCACTCCTTGGAAACTCTACGAAGTGGATCTGTTCTGTTGCTATAAGTCACAATCACTCGGTAGCAATATGTTTGGCTTTTTGTTTTTTGTATATTAACAGAAACTTGAGAAATTATTTGGGAACAGAATTTAAGGGTGTAAAATCAGTGTGGAAGAACCGTAAAACTAGTTCCCTACTCCAACAGGGAACACAATAATGGTCCTGGCCTGAGTGGGGACGGGGAAGTAGGAAGAAGGCTGGGCTTGCTTGTGGGAGAGAGAGTGGAAGAAGACTACAGAGTGTGTCCCCTGACACTCTGCTAACTCAGAAGCGAGACGTTCCTGAAGTTCACCTTCCAGCCAAAGATCAGACAAGCCTATAATACGAGTCATAACACACTTGAGGAAGTGCTTCTTACAATTTCGCTCCCATTTTAAATCTGCTTCTTAGATTCTTGGATCAATCAAGTATAGGAGACCAAATGGGAAGCACCTGCCCCAAAGCAAAAAAGGAAAAGAAAGGAAGGCACAGAAACACTGGATGAAATGAAAAGAGGAATCCACGGTAGAAAGGAAGAGAGTGCTGACATTGTAGAGATAGCATGCAATGTTATGAGATAATTTGTCATGAAATGATTTGTGTGTAAGTTTTGAATGAGCAACTAACATGCACTGCCTAGTCCTGAATCATGGCCAGAATCATTTAAAGCACAATGTCATGGACTGAATTATGTCCTCCCCAAAACATGTGTAGTAATTTGGCTGGCCCAGTAATCCCTGTATTCTGTGAGTACCTTCCATTTTGTGATTTTCTGATACTGTAAATCCTAATCACTGCCAGGGGCTAATATATGAAGTGATTATGTTAACGGAGGATTAGGATGCGACTGCAACACACTTGCTTACTGGAGTTTCCCCAGAGTGCAGCTTGCACCACCCATTATCCTTTCATCCTACAAGAGATAAAAAGAGAGACAAGCAGGGAGAGAATTGGAAACCTCACATCATCAAGCAAGCAGCAGCAGAACAGCGTGTCCTTCAGACCTGAGGTTCCTGCACCAAAAGTCTCCCTAAACAAAGGCTGAGGCAACACAAGGACTGTCCTCCAGAGCCAACAACAAGGAAAGCCTTCCCTTTGAGTGCATGTCTTGAATTTGGACATGTAGCGTGCTGGACTGTGTAAGAATAAACTTTCCTGTGTTAAAGCCATCCATTCTTGGTATTTCTATTAGAGTGGCACTAGCAGACTAACACACACAACAAAAAATAAATCAATAAATGACTCACTGGGAAAAAAATAATAACAGATGGCTCACAGGAAGGATCTTGGGACAGAGGTTTTTATGTTGCTGGGCCATGAAGGAGTGTGGGGAATCTCAGTTTCGCTCTGTCCCATCCTTGGCCTTTTTGTCCTTTTCATTTTATTTTTTTCACTGTCTATCATATTTATGTCTTCTCGTCTCATTTATTTTCCACGTGTGGCTTGCTTGCATTTAATTCACATTCTACGATCACTGGTAAGACTAAACAAAAAATGCATTATAGATTTTTGTTTGGTATATCATTGTGAAATTATTACTGAAAATTGATGAGCAGTTAGGATCTTAGCTGTTTTATTTGGAAGACCATCACAGTACTCTTAATAGGATATTTGAATCACATATGTAAGTAACAAAAAATCCCTTGTCCTTAAAAGTCTGAGATTCCAAGCAGCAGCTGGTGGATTCAAAGTGCTGAACATTTGGTTAGTAGCCATAGCTACTAACCTCTGTGCCACTAGGGGTCCACATATGTAAGAAGGACCATGGACTGCTGCATAAAAATTATGGCCTTGGAAACCCTATGAGGCAGTTCTGCTCTGTTCTATGAGGTCACTAGGAATTTCAACTTGTGGATGGCAGTGGGGTTGGTTTGATTTGGACAGTGAGCAACAGTTACCTTACTTATTGCAAATGCCCTGTAATCACTGCAAATACACCATCAAGTAGAAGAGAGAAGTGCCAGAAACAGCCAAGCAATGACAAATATACCTGTACATAATCTGTGTTTTTTTTTTTTTTTCTCAAACAGATGACAAATTGAAGCTTTGGTAATCTGGGGAATATGTGTAGAGTTACACAAATTTGAAGCTTGAATACCCTTTGTCCTTAATAACTCAGTCTGAAGTTGCTGCATGAGAAAGCTTTCAAGTTTTATCTGTTCCCATAGTCCTTCCCACCACTGCACTTCTATAACTGGAGTGTCCTTCAGTCTCTTTTCAGAGCACTCACCTCGGGACACTGTAATTGTTTACTTAGTCTCTCCCAGAGTAGGAACTGAAGCAGGCTGTGGACTCTGCCTTTTGTCTGCAATCTTAGCACCTAGCATGACTAGAAGGAGCCTCGGTGATAGTGGTCTTTAAGCTGGTAGCTGCTAGCTGCTAGCTGAAAGGTGGGTAATTCAAATGCAGCAGTAACTAAGCAAAAGAAGATGTAACAGTTGGTTTCCATCAAGATTAGTGTTGGAAGCCTTACGGGGCAGTTCTACTCTGTCCTATATGGGAGCTATGAGCAGGAATGAACTCAAATACAGTGGCTTTGGTTTTGGGTTAACATCAATGACACTAGAAGGGCTCAGCATCAATGGAATGAATGAACTCAATTTTTCTAGCTCTGTTTTAGAGCTGTTTCCTTTCTAACCTGGCTACTCCCTGGAAGCAGAGTTTCTCATAACATGTTCCAGGGACCACGCATAGTCATTTTTGCTGCTTGATATTAAAAAAAAAAAAAAAATGCAGCTCCTGTGTTGGCGAGTTACGCCTGGGATCTTAAAAGCCAGCAGGTTGCCATCTAGGTAACAGCAACTGGTCCAACCCACCTGGAGCAGATGAAAATGAAGAACATCAAAGACGTGAGGAAAATCTATGAGTCCAGGAGACAGAGGGTCCATATAATGGAAAGACTACAGCAGCATGCGATAAGGAGAACTAGGTGGTGCCCAGCCACCACCAAACATTGCCCTGACATTGAAATACGAGAAAAAGTGCGAGCACAGATCTAGAACTCTACTAAAAGACTGGATTTGATGATCTGACAACTTGGAGGTTCCCCTCAGAACATGGCCCCTGGACTGGCAGCTAGCCCAGAGCTGAAACCAAATCTTTAGACAGAGACTGGACTGAATTACGGGAAACAGAGTGATACAGGTGGTGTGTATGCTTTATGGTTTAACATATATGAGGTTGTCCAACTGGTTCCTCTCAAGAGGGGACAGAAGAGGGTAGAGAGAAGGGGACAAGTGTAGGCTGAGTGGATACTGGAAGTACAGGGTAGGGTAGAATCGGAGAGAGTGCTGTCACAGGGTGAGGGAGCGTATAGAGTTGCATAGATGCGAGTGCTCAGGGTTTTACATGTCAAATTGGCTTGGACTGTAAACCTTTGCTTAATCACAATAAAAATGAAATTAAAACAAAGAAATCAAACACACATACACATACATACATTTGTAGGTTTCATTTCAGTCTTAGACATTAGAATTTCTGAGCATAGGGTCTAGAAAATCCTAAATAAGAACTTGATGTGAATGATGAAGACATCAGTCTAAAACCCTTCTTGGATTCACTATTATGGAGCAGTGACTTGGGAAGAAGACGAGATAATCACCTTGATCTGCTTTAAAATGGAATGCTGGAGGGCTCTTTGTTTGGGGAGAATTTCATTTTCTGTTGTTTGGTCAGTTCAGCATTGTTCGGAGTGAACACCAAGAAGCAGTGGAATGCAGGGAAATAAAAAAGCCCACCCCACTGCCTTTGCATGCTTTCGGACTCACAGGGACCTTATAGGACAGAGCAGAACTACCGAGGTATAAAACAGACTGAACCCCTTGGATGCAGTGCTCATCAGTCACTTCTAGGCAAAGTAGATTCCAAAAATCTGTTGCCATGCAGTTGACTCAGTCTCCGAGAGACCCTAAAGCCCAGACAACCCTTGAGAAAGTTCAGTCCATATTATAGAGTCACAATAAACCAAATCACGGATTTCATTTTTTTATTATTTTGACAGAATGGAGGCGTTAACCCATTGCTATCCAGTTGATTCCAACTCACCGTGACCCTATAGGGTAGAGTAGAATGGCTCCATAGAGCTTCTAAGGAACATGTAGTTGAAATGCCTACTTTTTGGTTAGTAGCCTTAGCAATTAACCTTACGTCATGAGGGTTTCCACTAGAGGCATTATTTAAAATAGCCGACGGCACTTGGCACTTGGCCAAGAACAAAATGCCCCAGAAATAATGAGTAACATACTCCAATCCTGTTTATACTTTTATCTTCTATTTTAATGATCTTATTTTCAAGCACCGTAATTTACATTGTACGTGTTGTTGTTAGGTGCTGTCAAGTTGGTTTCAACTCGTAGTGAACAACGGAAGGAAACACTGCCCGGTTCTGCTCCGTGCCCACAATCATTGTTACAGTCGCTGTGTCAGTCCATCTCCTTGAGGGTCTTCCTCTTTTTTGCTGACCCTCTACCAAGCATGATGTCCTACAGGGACCCTACTGTGAAGTAAATTACTTCTAGTATTAGAGATTAAATTCATCCAAACCCAAGAAAATGGCATTTGGAGGCAAAAACAGAAAACAAAAATACCCACAAACATTCAAAAAACATTATATTTATTATTTCAAATGAAGGAAACGATCCCAAATGAAATTCTCTTCTTAGTGTATCACATTGCTTCTGAAAAGTGATGAGTCAAAAAGAGAATTTTTTGGAAAAGCTGTTGAAAAATAAATCATTGTATTGCTAAAAAAAATTTTTTTTAGGTTCATTTCAGTTTGGTTTAAGTCAAATGAAAGCATGCAAACATGCACATTTTACATATTTTATTTTAATGAAACTACAATCCAAGTTAATTTGTCCCACAAAAAAGTGCGCACACACTACTGTTACCGTAGGTAGTCTCCACACAATGTGACAGTACACTCCTCTTTTCTGCCTGGTATTTCTCATGTCCATTCAACCAGCTCCTGTCCTCTCTACCTTCCACCTCTCATTTCACTGCTGGACAGGAGCTACTCAGTTAGCCTCATATGTGAGGTCTGATAACTAACTCTGCGAACGTAATTTTCTAAGTGCTACATACCGCATGGCTGAATGTCACTACGGTCATCTTTGAAGTACTGCCTTTCAGAAGTCACGCACTGACAACAGTGCCTAATCCACCCTTCAAAGGAATTTTAGAACTCTTTCTGGAATGACCACTGTGAACTGTGGCCAGGTAGCAAGTTCTCAAACTTAACTGTGTAGTTGTCTGTGAGGGAGTTTTTAGCCAGTATAGCAAATAATTGTATTGGAACACCCTCCGTACTCACCTGATCTGACCACCAGGGAACTTTGTCTTTACCACAGCGTAACAGAAATACTGAAAGGAATATATTTTGAAGACACTTAGGACTTCAAGGGTAATATGATACAGGTCTGCTGGCCATTCCAGGAAAAGAGTTCCCTAACTGCTTTGAAAGGTGGCCTATGCACTAGCATCAGTGCATAGCTTCCTGAGGGGAGTACTTTGAAGGTGAGCATAGTGATATTTAGCAACGAAGTGTGTAGCACTTATTTTAGGATGAGATCATGAGCTAAACTGGAAGCCCTTGTATTACAACCTGTTGAAATGGCAGTCATAGAGTATGACTTTTCAGCATGTCTTTTGTGTTTGACAAAAGCAGAAAATAATCATTAATGTCAAAAAATTGAAATTATTTTGAAGTGAACGTGAAAGGCTACCTAAATGCCCTTTGATACACAGGAAATTTATTCTGATTTCCAGATTTGAAAACTAAGACTGTTACATCATACATCAACAACTATTTTTTGAATTTTTTTTTCAGCCTTTAGGTAAAGACTTATACTTTACAAATTAAGCAATGTGATGTTTACATTGCTATTGAACAATGAAGTTGATTCTGAGAGCTTGAGTTAGAGTAGAACTGCCTCATAGGATTCCAAGAAGTGGCTGGTGGATCCAAACTGTCGACCTTTGGTTAGGAGCCACGTACCTCGTCACTGTGCCACCTGGGCCGCGTCGTGTTCACCATGTGCTCTCTGTTTCCTAGTACCTCTATCCACATCTCGTCAATGCCTAGTACAGTGTATTCTACTAAGGAGCTCCCTAAAAACTTTTTTTAAACAACTAAATGATTTTTTTTTAACCTTCAACCATCAAATAATGATCTAAGTACTAGTCTTTTTTTTTTAAAACAATTTAAATCAATCTGCTATGTTTTAAAAAAGTTGTTTTCTAAAGTAGAAAAAAGTAGTAACTTTGATAGGAAATAATCTAGCTTTAGCCAGCTGATTGGGTTTGGGCAATGCAATCATTAAATATACCTTTCTATTTAATGAAGAAAAGTATTAGAACATGTGAAGTTTCATAAAATTAAGTATCCTTCCAAAAGTGGCTAATAACATGAAGATTTTCAATGTTAAATTGTTTTACAAGTATATACCTTTTTTACTTGGGGTGGAGAGTAAGGTTCTAGAACTGGGCTGCCTGCGGTTTTAATCCCAGCTCTACCAACTACAAGTGAATGAGCTTGGTTAGCTCATTTACTGTTTATGCATCTTAGTTTCTTACATATAAAATGGAGAAGATAATGATATTTTTTCATTAAGATGTGTAATAATGACTGTGATGTAAAATACGTAGATTTTGGAGACTTCAGAGCTAATGCACAAACCATTATCCCACAAATATTGCCTGCTCCATGTTTATAAATGTCTCTGAAGAACTAATTTTATAAAGGTATTTTATTTAGACACCTTCAAAACATGTCCCTATAAGATTGATTCTCTAAAGCCACAAAAGGGCCAGTTGGCCATTGTACACAGTGTTGGAAAAATTATTTTCCAGTTAGAAATTTGACCTCAGGAAGAGCTATAGCCTTTGTAGAAAGAACCACTTAACTGAGCAAGAAAATGTTATCAGGACTTCAAAAGTGAATCCTTGCTTGAGAAACATTAATTGTCTATCTTAATAAGAGACAAGAGAAATACAAATACACAAATGAAAGGTTATTTATGGTGGTATCGTGGTTAAGCGCTATGCCTGTGAAACAAAAGATTGCCCGTTCAGATTTACCAGGCACCCCTTGGAAACTCTCTGGGGCAGTTCTACTTTGTCCCCTGGGGTCACTAACAGTCAAAACTGACTCGACAGATGCGAGTGTGTTTTATGTCTGTGTCGACTTGACAGCACTTGGCAAATAAAAAGACATTTGCACAAACTGCTTACCTTCTATTCCTATTATGTGAGTTTTCAAAATTACATTTTGTTTTTCTTATTGTTAATATCAACTACAGAAATTATTAATGTGGAAACAAACTTTGAAGAGATTATATAGGTTGTTCAAGTTAACATATATATTAAATGCTGGAGCTAGAATGTTTAAACTTATGTCTGTCTGTCTTCAAAGTCAAAGGAGTAGAGAATCAGTAGGAAAAACCAACAACATTCTTAGGAATGAAAAGACAAAACACTATCTTCCCAGGCATCACATGAAAATGGACACATTTTATTCTGTGTAAACACACACACAGTGATAGTTGTGGTTACAGAGGCCATGAAATATGTGTAATGCTAAGAAATGGCATCTTATCTGTTCTGAAGGACAATGCCAAACTAAGCAGTGCAGACTACTATTCCTAGGAAAATTACATGTGAGTTCCTAGTTTGGGTTTCTGCTGGTTAAGTTGTGAATCAGGTAAAACACAGCTGGCTATCTCCCACCTGTCCTTCGTTTACCTTCCCCTTGGTCCTAAGATCTCCTTGCATCCTGAGCTGTGATCCACCTACTGTCCTGCTCTCGTCTCTTCTCTGCTGAGCAAAGACCCTTTGCTGAATGAATTTTTCTTATGGAAATACTAACGGTAAAAATGGTACCACTTTTAGGTGGTTTCCATTTTGGGGAGGTACGAGAGAAATTTAAGGGGGCACTCAGAGAGAAGAACTGGAAAAAAACAGAATAAATGTGAAGAGTGATGTTTCAGGAAGAAAAAGCTTATTCAAGTAGAACAATTTTGTTATCTCAGTTAATACCAATTAGGCAACTGCTTTCTTTGCCTGAAGGAGGTAATTTAATAGACAGTAAAGAACCAAAAGTAATACACAAATTCATAGAAGTGTGTCAGTTGATAAGCTAGGAGAAGACATAATTTATAGACAGATCAGTTACTTAAATTAGTCTGGAAAGCCATATGGAACCTCTAAGAATGAAACAGATGTTTGGATATGGTGAGAGTTTTCCTGGAGTTAAAAAAAAGAAGATATTCCAAACTCTGTAATTTTGGGCCTTTTGTGTAGCAGATAGTAAGACAAGTTGAGAGTAATCCAACAAACCCACTGCTGTCGAGTCGATTCTGACTCATAAAGACCCTATAAGATAGAGTAGAACTGCTCCACAGAGTTTCCAAAAGGAGTGCCTGGCAGATTTAACTGCCAACCTTTTCCTTAACAGAAGTAGCACCTAACCACTATGCCACCAGATTTTCAAATTAGGAGTATAGGGGGTTTAAATTTGGGGGTAATGACTAGGAAAGATAAGAGGGGAGGAAGCTGGATCTGACAGCAAAAACCTTCAGAGCACAAGGTGGATCTGCACCTGTAAAAAGAAAGAGAAGAGAAACAGGATTAGACATAATGAGCCTGTCATAAGTTGAATTGTGTTCCCCCCAAAATCTGTGTAGCAATTTGGCTAGGCCACTGTTTCTTGTATTGTGTGATGTTTCTCCATGATGGAATTCCTGCCTCTGTGATATCAATGAGGGTGGATTGGCTGCAGTTGAGTCAGTGGCACAAGACTTAATATGTAAGATTGTGTTGTGGCTTGGGGCAGCTTCTTATAAAAGTAAGGGAGGCAAGCTGAGGTACGCGAACTTCGTATCACTGAGACAGCAGCACCAAGAGCAGAGCGTGTCCTTGGGACCTGAGGTTCCAGGATGCTCTCATGTCGAATTGGGACTCTTAGCCTACTGGACTGTGATAATTTCTCACACTGAACTTGGATTTGTAGCTTACTGGACTTTAACAAGATATACTTTCTCTTTATAAGCCATCCACTTGTGGTATTTCTATTAAAGCAGTACTGGATAAGCAAAACAGAGCCTGAGGCTCATACATTGTTTGCGAAGTCTTACAAATGCAATGGAGAATACTGCAGCAAAGATTGCTAGTAAAAGAATCCAAAATTGGGCAAAAATGGCCAGTCCCTGTAGCAGTCATGTGGTCATTGGTTGAGGCTGTCCAAGAAGAGCGTGACTCAAAAGCTGAAGCTGACTTTAAAGAGTTAACACCTGGAGGCTGTCAGCTAGAAATACTCCTTATAGCTGGACAATGAGTTATTTCTTGAACAGGAATCTTAACTATGTGTCTGTTTTTCCCACTGTATATCCCTTGTGGCACACTGAGCTGCTGCTCCAGGCATAACTGCAGATCCTCCTCCAGGGCATTAACAGGATTGGAAAGCCCTAGAAGAGGGAGTTGGGTCTGACAAACTACAGCAGTCATTGCTACACTAGGTTTCAGGTCCCACTCGTACTGCCTTCTTTCTCATCCACTATTCCCTCTAAACTCCCTCTGTCTTCAGCTATCACCTCTGCTAGTCTCAGGAGCTCACCTGGTAGTGTGGCTCTGGCCATTACTATTGAGTCACCTAGCCCCTAGTAAATAAATCCTTTTCAGGTCAAAGTTATTGCATTTGTGCAGTTATTTGAACAAGAAAGTACTAAGCACTGCCCAAATGGATCCCTGAGTTCCACAGATATTCTTCCCTGCCTTCATTGTGTACTTCCTGCTTCTGATAAGTTAGTAACCTCTGTCAACGTGGTGACTTCTCTTTGCGCTCGCTGGTAGCTGCACAGAGGGAATCCAAAATTCCTAGGCAGCAATTATGACTTACAGTTCAGTGGAGCCCTGTCTGTGTCCTCCGGCAAGAGTACACTCCCTTTGAGATGTATGATCTCTAATTTCTTAAGACTGCAGAGGCCAGAAATTTCTGGTGAGCCACTGGAACCATGCTAAATGGTGCCACTCCTGAATCCATTCCCTGTCTCCCAGGACCATGTATTCCTTCTGTTGAGATGGTGGAGTTATGGATAGGTTTCTGATACAGCATATATAGTACATTCTGAAAGATGACAACTCATCCTTACAGAGTATGATTTTAGGGCTGGCAGTTCAGCAACATTTTGGGCAGGCCACTTTAACATCCCAGCATAATAGCTGCTTCTGGATTGTAGCATATTTATACAGTTAGTGGATTCTCAGGTCGTGGGCCCACTGCCGCATCTCCTCTCCTGTGAAATGGTTACACTGATGAGGTGTTATCACGGATTGAATGGAAACTCTGGTGGCGTAGTGGGTTAAGTGCTCCATTGGCTAACCCAAAGTTTGGCAGTTCAAATCCGCCAGGTGCTCCTTGAAAACTCTATGGGGCAGTTCTACTCTGACCTCTATGGTTGCTATGAGTTGGATCCGATTCGATGGCAGTGGGTTTGGTGGGTATGGACTGAATTATTTCCCTTCAAAATATGTGTATCCAAATGTCTATACTGATGCACAAAATCTCATCTAGGAATAGTGTTTTCAGTGAGCTGATGGAGCAGTGTCAGCATAGGGCATATTGTAAACCCAGTCATCTGAGTAAAATTAGATACAGAAGAAAGCACAGATGGAGATAAGATAGATGCCCATGAAGAACAATGTGGCTAGAGAGACTGAATGAGATCACCCTGGAGATACAACAGAGAAAGTGAAATTTTCCGGTAGCTGGTGCCCTGAATTTGGACTTCTAGCCTCCTAAATACTTAGAAAATAAATACCCAATCTTGAAAGCTACCCACTTGTATTTCTGTTACAGCAGCACTAGGGACCTAAGATGCCATGTGATTGCCCTCAGCCACCTGTACATCCATCCTTCCTTCCTTTTGTTTATATATATTAACAGTATCCTTATCGGCTCCTCATCTATTTTGCCACTAAGGACAATTTGTTCTGAGCTCCATGTGATATAATCTCCTGGGTTGCAACTTTCATTACAATAATTATAAATCCTTGACTTCAGGCAGTGAAATGGTACCAATACTTTCTACTGCTTGTTACATCAATGGAACTACTGTTGCAAACATGTCTGGGTCTATGGCAGGCTCTCTTACTATTAGCAGTGGTCTAAAGAAGAAAGACATCACTGAACTTAGTGAAGCTGGTTCACCTCTCAGTAGTTCATTCTTGATGGTCCTGGTGAAAGATTTGTGCTCCTGTCCTTCATGAGAAATCTCTAGTTGGTCTTTTTTCCGTAAGTAATACACCTACTCTTGTATTTCTGTTTCCCCAAGGCATTAATCCTTTCCTCCATCGTATTCCCTGGCAATGTGGGCATTTCAACATTGTGCAGTGTGTGATATTATTTTATTCAGGTTTCTAGGAGCTACCTTAAGAGTGAGTTTGCACCATTCCCTAGGGGTATATCTTGATTATACTTCCTGCCTATACACTCTTCTTGTTTCATGTTTCAACCTTCTTGGTCAAACATCCTTAAGATCATGTCCCATAGATATGGTCATTATCTCTCCCTGCTGGAAGAGGATGACTAATTCCTGCTAGCTCCCTTAAGTTATGTGTTCCTTATCTGGCCCATCATCTCCCAGCTTGGTTATATTGCCACTTAACCCTAGGTACCGGCCTGGTATTAGAAAGAGGCAACATTATGGATTGAGTTGTGTTCCCCTAAATGATACGTTCAAGTCCTAACTCTGGACCCATAAATGTCACAATGTCTGGAACAGGGTTGTTGAAGACTTGTTCATTGTCAAGAGGTCATACTGGAGTAGGGTGAGTCCTAATCTAATCTAAATGGTAATGTCCTAGAAAAGGATGATGGCCAGATGAAGAGATTGGGGTGATCTACAAGCTGAGAAATACCAAGGATCACCATTTGTCATCAGAAGCTGGAAAGGAGGTGTGGGATAGATTCTCCTTCAGATGTCTCAAAAGGAATCAACACACAGATTGTGCCACAATAAATGTCTGCTCTAATAAGCCAGCCAGACTGTGGTACTTTGTTATGGCCGCCCTAGGACATTCAGATAGAAGGTGAGGGCAGACTCTGACAAGAGGAGGATTCATATTTTCTTGTGGAGGAGAGGCCTCTGTAGTGTCTTCCAGTAGGGTAATAATAGTGTAGATTGTAGGTCAACTTGGCTGGACTATGATTCTCAGTGTTTCAGCAGTTGTGTAATGGGATCACTTCCTTGTTGAGACTTGATAGTTGATCACCCCCACAATGGGATCTGCTGTGAGTGGTACTGGTGGGGGTGGGGCCTGTGGCAGCTCACTGCACCCTCAGCCTGCATCTCTTCTCCCTCCCAAACCTCATCCTTCCTGTTCTCCTTGCTGGGGCTTTTGCTGGATCTGGATCCTGCAACCAACTCCTGTTCATCTGACCTCTGCTTCTTAGGACTTGAGCTAGATCCTTATCTGGGATTTTGCTTGCTAATTTTGAGGTTTGTGGATCTTCACAGCCTGTAAGCAACAGCTGTACTCTCTAGCTTGCCAATCTTTGGTTCCCCAACCCTTGTGCTTATGTGAGACAGGAGAAGCCTGCAATAGCCCTGCTTTTCAGGCTGTAGATCTTAGATTCCCCAACTCCTGTGGCTACATGAATCAGAATCCTCATTCCTGGCCCACAGACTTGGGACTTTGCAGCCTGCATAAAGCATGAAAACCATTTCTTTCATATAAATGTCTCTCTTTGTATGTTTATGCAATTTACTGGTTTTGCTTCTTAGGCAACCCAGCCTAAGCCACATAGAAAAGATAAAGATTGCTCTCAGGCAGGGGTTGGACATTAAACAACAGATAAAAAAAAATAAGCATGGCAGGCTAAAGAGAGATTAAAGGAGAAAGGATAAAACTTTATACACACTAGAGAGTTGATTCCTAGTCAGAGCGACTTTATAACATAGAATAGAACTGCATCATAGAATTTCCAGGAAGTGGCTGGTGGATTCAAACAACAGACTTTTTGGTTAGCAGCTGAGCATTTAACCACTGTACCACTAGTGCTCCTTAGTACCTTTAGTAGCACATTTTTGAGTAATTTTGAACTCATGTTTCACACTGATATTCTTCAATGCACCCCCATTTACCAAGTCACTCTTGCAAACAGGAAGTAAATAAAGTTACTGTTAAATAAAATTACCGTCAAAATTACTGGCTAGGCTGTTTCAGAGAACTGAACCTAAGGAAATCTCTCTCTTTTTTCATTTTATGTTTTGAAAATGTGTGTCTAAAAAGTTGCAAAACACAGAGAAACATATTGTCTATATGAAGAATTATTAATTGTAGCTATCAAAAGTAAGTTTTCTTCGTAATTCACACCTTGTACTATAGGGACTCCTGGTGAGAAATTTATAATGGGTGTACTCTATTGGCTGGCTTTCTGAAACCTCTGAGGTGTTAACTTTTCGGGCAACTTGGAGGTGGAAACATGTTAAAAGGTGACTGCTTAAATATACAATCATATGCGATTACCCCTTGCAAGGAAGAGCTTCACAAGTGTAAAGAACCAGGTATTTAAATTCAATTTCTTCATTTGTTTAGATAATATAATTTCTCAGCTGATGAAAGTTTTTAGTAGATTTTCTTGTGCCTAATTATTTGTTAAGCTTAGACTTGGTTACAGAAATGATGTATGCATTAATGACAGAACAATGCTCTAACCTTTGAATTTCTTTATATAATTAAAAATAAAAATAAAAGTAAGGTTATATTATAACAGCAGTTGTTTAGATATATACAGCCTAAGCTTTTCTTTTCTTTTTATTTTCAGAATTGAAATTATTGTTCCTTGCCACCAGGAAGGAAATCCTGGTGGCTAGTGGGTAAGAGTTGTGGCTGCTAACCACAGTCAGCAGTTAGAATCCACCAGACACTCCTTGGAGACCCTGTGGGACAACTCTATCCTATAGCAATAGACTCGAAGGTAACAGGTTTGGTGTTTCCAGTTTTTTACTACCAGGAAGAGCGGAAATACAGCAAGGATTCAACAGAATTATGACAAGCAATTTATACCAACCTGCTGTGGTGCAGCTTTGCTATGAGAACTTGAATGGATCTTGCATTAAATCTCCCTACTCGCCTGCATCCCGAGTGGTTCTGTACGCAGCCTTCGGCTCTGCCTCTGTGCTCGCTGTGTTGGGAAACCTCCTGGTGATGTTTTCAGTCCTGTATTTCAAGCAGCTGCACTCTCCAGCCAACTTCTTGATCGCTTCTCTGGCTGGTGCTGACTTCTTGGTGGGTGTGACAGTGATGCCCTTCAGCATGGTCAGATCTGTGGAGAGCTGTTGGTACTTTGGTGCTCAGTTTTGTACCCTTCACAGCTGCTGTGATGTGGCATTCTGCTACTCTTCTCTCTTCCACTTGTGCTTCATCTCCATTGACAGGTACATTGCTGTTACTGACCCTCTGGTCTATCCTACCAAGTTCACGGTGTTTGTGTCAGGAATTTGTATTGGCATCTCCTGGATGCTGCCAATTGTGTACAGCGGTGCTGTGTTCCTCACGGGTGTGAACGATGATGGGATGGAAGGACTTGTCAGTGCCCTGAACTGCACTGGTGGTTGTCAAATTGCTGTCAATCAAGACTGGGTTTTGGTAGATTTTCTATTATTCTTCATACCTACTCTTGTTATGATAATTCTTTACAGTAAGATTTTTCTGATAGTCAAACAACAAGCTCTAAAAATTGAAAGCATTAGTAGCAAAGCTGAATCCTCCTTGGAGAGTTACAGAGCCAGAGTGGCCAAGAGAGAGAGAAAAGCTGCTAAAATTCTGGGGTTCACGGTAGTTGCATTTATGATTTCATGGTTACCATATACGATTGATACATTGGTTGATGCTTTCATGGGCTTCATAACCCCTGCATATATCTATGAGATTTGTTGCTGGGGTGCTTATTATAATTCAGCCATGAATCCTTTGATTTATGCTTTATTTTATCCTTGGTTTAGGAAAGCTATAAAACTTATTTTAAGTGGGCAATTATTGAAGAATAGTTCATCTACCATTTGCATATTTTCAGAATAGATGTAAGCACTAAATGGAGACATTTAAGAATAGTTTAAAAATTATGATAAAATGATTAAAAAGGAATAAAACCATTCAAAATAGGTGAAATATATTATTTTTTAAATTATCCATGAAGAATGGCCATGAGAAGGTGCTTCCATTGACCCACTATGAAGGTATTTCTTTCATTAAATAACACATTATGAAGTGTGTGTGTATTTCCACTGTCTTGATGTATTATACACATCATTGGCTCATGCATTTGTTTCTTCCAATTCACTGATTTCTGAATCTCATTGTTATGTGAAATTTCTAATCATTTTGTCTTTCATTCCCAATTCTCATTTATCTTTAAATGGTCTTTTTAATCTTTGACATTTTGTGACACAGTCCAGGTTTCATAGTCCTCCAGAGGGTTCTGAACATTTGCTCTTCTGTCTGTGACCATGTCGCCCTGTTCCTTCACTGTCTGTATCTTCCTGCAGTTTGAGGGACAACAGGTGGCCCTCTCCTGCCTTATAGCTGGGCAGAATCTTAGAATCTTCACTTATGTTATTGTGGGAGCAGTAGTTCAGTGGAGGCAGATATTAACTATTGACATTGCCCAGAAACTTTGCAAGTACAAACAATTCTCTTATCCAGGTTAGCATAATGATCACTAGCAAACAGAAATTTGGAAAATGAAAGAATTCTCAAGATAGGGCTGTTATACATCTCAAATATCTTACTCTTGATTAAATAATAGTGGTTTTGGAATGAATACCTATTTTATGTAATAAAACTAAATTTTAGTAGAGTAGTGGTGTAGAAACTATTTACTGTCTGTTGTTTACGTGTGAAACTACTAGTTAAAATGATAGAAATGTTTTTCTTCAGTGGTTTTATATGAGATGTTTTGCTTTTCAAACAAGCATTGAGTGTAAACTTTGTGCATACACCTGTGTTCAGAGAGTGAAGGAGAAATAAAATTATAGACAATGGGGTAAGAAAAACTCATGGCACTTCACACTATTGACAGCCGAAAAGATTCAGACATACTTTAACACCTATGAGTGGTTTTTCCATATCCTTTATGATACTCTTTCCTAAGTGGGACTGCACTAGATGTGGTGATGACTGCTTTCTGATCACCTAAGAACATCATGCTGTTGTTGGTGACACGCAATAAGCCTCCTGGCGATAGATGAGTGCATGACTGTTGTACATGATGCCAGGAAAACCTATCTATGGGTTGGGCGGACTCCAGATTATCACACAGAGCATGTAAACAAAGACATCAAATCATGCAATATCAAGCTTTAAAATGGATGTCCCTAGGTCTTACCTACTTCCTACTTCTCTACATTCTCATTTCTCATTGAATCCTTCATTCACATGGTAAAATACATATAGGAGCAGAATTCAACACGTGGTTACATGTTAAAACATTGAAAACATTCTCTTTAGGACTAAGATAAAGACAGCATGGACCAACAGTACCATATAGTGTAAAAATTGTTTTAGAATCTCTACTCAATATTGTATTTAGACAATAGAAAGTAATATATTCAAAAACTGAAAGTTAAAATTTTATCTTCAGATAACATGAGTGAGAATAAATTTGTCTAAGTCTCTTTGTTACTATGAGAAATAGCCCTGGAAACCAATAAACTTTTCCCCTGACAAGGAAACACATAATAAATAATCTCCATAATTATTTAGTTTACTGAAGATGTAGATGTATTCCATGTGTTTGGGTTACATTACATATATCACGTAAGACAATTTTTCTATTATATTTATTGACAGTTCTATACATGGGACATCTCCTTCAAGTAATGATAAAATAGGTGATAAAGACCAATATTCTTGGGTAGAACAACTCAAAAATCTGCAAAATCACAAATTGAAATCATACAGAATGTGTCCTCTGGCCTTACGAAAATCAAGTTAGAGATAAATAGCAACAAAAAAAACAAAAAAGAAAAATTAGAGGAGCTCTATATGTCTGGAAATAAAACGGGTCACTTTAAACAAATATGCTAGCATAGACCATTGGAAAACAGTCACAGGCAAAGCTTAGCTGCTAAGGCTTCATTTGGGGCTGCAGTGCCAAAGTATGAGGATGATGGAAAAGGAAAACAAAACAATGAAGAATGGAAAAGTCAGTATATAGTAGGACTTAATTGAAATCATCTTGGCTTCTCAAGCCTCAAAGAACAGACTTGATTATGTGAAAATCTGCTGACAGCATGACAAAAAAAAAATTATATGCAGGTATGTATACATATGTATGCAGACTCTCCACTGGCTCCTGTCTCCCATAGGTCAGAAAATCATGCCATCGAGTGTTTATTTCCTAAAATTTCAGGGATTTTCATTCGTTCACTTTGACTGCCTTTGAAAAAGTGAATTGCTAGCTCATTTGAGTGTGGATGCTCTGGGCATTGGCTTCAGGCACTGGTACCACATGGGACCAGTGGCTTGGGTGGGTTGTTGATGGCTTAGTCAGAATAAGCTGTCAAGAGAGAGAAAAAAATCTGAGGATGTAGAAATGAGGGTCCAATACAAAAACCCATAGGAATAAATTTAAAATCAAAATCAGTAAATACTATGGACTGAATGATGACAAAAATATGACAAAATAACAAAACTTCCACTAGACATACTGCTGGCTCTGGCTGGAAACTAATGAACTAAGTTGTCTGAGATGCACACTGGAATTGGCTTTTAGGTAGCTTGAGCTAAAGGAGCCTTAAGGCCAGGAATAAGGGATGATTGCTTTGTGTCATGACTGCACCAGTTCCAGAGACCAGACAGGACACCTCAGTATATCAGTGATATCAATGTGGTCTCAAACAATATTTGTCCTTTTGCAATTGACTAATATAACCGAACATAATGTCTTCCAGATGACTCCATGTTCTGAGATGTTTTCTAAAGTCTCCATTGTTCTTTACTGTTGCATAATATTCCTTGTGTGTATATACCATAGTTTGTCTACCCATTCATCTGTTGATGGACACCTAGGTTGATTCCTTCTTTACAGTATTTTGGGCAGTTTTTTGTGTGTATTGTAGAGAATTCTTTTGTTCCATTTAATTTCCTGTGCTGAGTATTCTTTCTTTATATGTTTTCATCTTTTTCTATGTTGGTTTTGTATTTGCTGAGACTTCATGCTTTTCTTGTTTTATTTTTTTATTTTGACACACAGCAATGATACTTTTCTTTGTGGTTACCTTAATATTTACCCCTACTTTCCTAAATTTAAACTAGTCTTTAATTTCTTTATACCACCTTGACTTCCTTTCTATACAAAGATCTATCTATGACTATGTTTTCTTTTGAGTCCCTCTTTTTTGTCATAATGTTTACATGATGACATCCCTGTTTCCCTAATTTCAGTGTCTTGCCCATGATTTATTTTTATAATTCTCTTACTTGGGTCAATATCCAGTTGCTGAATTATTCATTCTTGTGTTAGGTTGTTGTGTGGTATTATTGGTTTTATAACTAATGGACTTCCTTTAGTATTTCTTGTCATCTGGTTTGGTTTTTGTAAATTCACTAAATTTCTATTCATCTGGAAATGTTCTAATTTTGCCATCATATTTGAGAGGCAATTTTTCTGGATATGTAATTCTTAGCCAGCAAAGATCTTCCTTCAAAGCTTTGTATATGTCATTCCAATGCCTTCTTGCCTTCATGGATTCTAGTGAATAGTCTCATCTTAGTCTTATTGGTTCTCCTTTGTAGATTATTTTTTGTTTATCTCTAACCACTTTTAAAATGTGTCTTTTTATCTTTAGTTTTGGTGATTTTGATTATAATATGCTTGGGTCTTTCTTTTGGGATCTACCTTGTGTGGAGTTTGATGAGTATCTTTGCTAGGTATCTTCTCAGATTTCATGATATCAGAGAAGTTTTCTGCCAGCAAATCTTTCACAATTCTCTCCGTATTTTCGGTTATCTCTGGTATTCCAATCATTCATAGATTATTCCTCTTCATAGAGTCCAATGTAATTCTTAGTGTTTCTTGACTTTTTAAAATTCTTTTATCTGACTTATTCTCAAATATATTGATGTCACATAATTTATTTTCAGTATCACAGGCATCCATTGCCTCAATTCTGTTCCTTTGATTTTGTGTTGAACTGTATAATTCTATAATTTTTTAAATTAATTTCCTGAATTTATTATTCTTACCACTCAGTGCTTTCTTTCAGCTTATTTGATTTGTCATTATGCTGTGCTACATTTTGCCTCATCTGCTTCCTCATCTCTTGAAGAGTCCTAAATATTGATCATTTGTATTCTACCTCTGATAATTCCAGGAAGTTTTCTTCCTCTGGAGAATTTGATTCTTTGTTTTGCAAATTTTCTGAAGAGATCGTGCTCTGCACCTTTAAGTGCTTTGATATGGACTGCTGTTTCCGATCCATCAGCAAATTCCAATTACAGATTTAACTCAAGTATGCAAGTGGTCAGTCACCAAGTGTGTGGTGCAGGCTCTTGCCTACTGTCCTAGATGGGCAAAGGTGATTAGCATAGGCACAGCTGTCTGTCTGCAGCTGCTGAGAAAGGCATGGGGTAACAGCCATCCCTAAGTGTCTGTGAGGTTGGCATATCCCTTTATGTCTGAATCTAGGTGAAGGAACAGTCTCTACCATATTTTTCAGTCTTACTCCCCAGATCCTAGGTTTTGAACACATTCTTTTGATGTTGAGTGGAGGCCTGTCAGCTCTGGACTTCAGCTCTGCCTTTGAGAACAAATAGGATGACAATTCTGCTCCCTAATCTGAGTGGTGACTCAACCCTTAGAAATGCCAGAGGCCATGGCTCCCGTCTTTGAAATTTCAGTGGGTGTGACCAACTATTTGAGACTGAGGCAGCTTGGCTTCCTGTGTTTCTCATCTCTTTGGATTCTGTTTCCTGGTTCCTTGGCCTTTCAACCCTTTGGACCTCATGCTCACAACTGTTCTGCTGGGGCAAGCATTCCAAAGCTTTGTAGCTCCAACAATAGATGCCTGGAGGCACCCTGCTCCACCAGGAAGTCTCCTGTTCACAGGCACTCAGCTCTCTCACATTGTGGATCAGCTCTGGCACTGTCTGGCACTGGTCTCCTGGTTCTGCTCCTGCTGGTTTCCTGTTGCTATGGCTCATCATCTGCACCTCTGTTGCGTTTACATCTCTTCTCACTTCATTCTGAATGTTCTATCCATTCACAGTTTCAAAACTCCTTGCACATTGTAGATATCTATTACACCAGTACTGCATTCACACTACTAAATTATGTCTTATTTATCTAATTCTGCTCTAACAGAAATGCTACAAGTGAATGACGATATTTCACTAGGGTCTGTGCTCTGGAATAGTTAAGCCAATGAAACATATTCCAAGTCAGAAAGAGGGAGAAAGTTTATTAAGAGGTACGATATAGCTGAAGACTTGATATCAAGGCATGCTGTTCTCCATGGGGTCTCCAAAGACAATTTTTATAGTGCAGTTTACATAACCATTTTGGCAAGGATTACTTCATGCTTTTAAGCATGTAGCCCACAGATAATTGTTTACATCACAATATAACTACAAGAAACTCTTTATTAAACTACATATATTGTATGTCAGAGACCTAGAGTCTTTAATCTGCATGCTTGTGACAGGCAAAGACAAAACTTACACAAAAATTGTGTGGCTAGTATAACTGGCCTGCCACATCCACTGTAACTGAGATAAGGAGCAAGAAAGAAACTTATAGATAAAAAACAGGCAGGCAACTTTCCTAGTTGCTGTTTCACAGGCTGAAGGCCATTTCTCAAGAAAGCAAAGAAGGAAAGGGAGACCAAAGCCACATGAGCTGTGCCCCTTTGTAAAGAGGCCAGTATTAATGGTATAATAAAAAACATAGATTACTTAGGATATCAATATAACGTTAGTTAGGTCGAGCTCCCAATTATCCATTTTGAAAAAGAGAAAGCATGTTATGAGATATTAGGGTTATAACTTTAACAAAGAGACATGTATTTTCTCACATTCTAGTAGGCTAGAAGTCCAAATTCAGGGTGTCATCTCCAGGGAAAGGCTTTCTCTCTCTGTTGGTTCTGGAGGAAGTTTCTTGTCATTAATCTTCCCCTGTACTATGAGCTTTTATGTGCCAGGTCCAAAGGACATGCTCTGTTCTCAGCGATGCTTTCTTGGTGGTGTGATATTCTCAACTCTCTTCTTGTCTCCCTTTTTGCCTTTTGTCTTGTAAGATAAAAGATGGTGCAGGGGTCTGGCAGCTTGGAGGGCCTCCTGAGAACAGCCCCTAGACTTGCTCCTAGCCCAGAGCTGAAACCAGTACTGAAGCCAACACTTCAGACAATGAACAGACTGGTCTTGGGTACATAGACTGATGCAGGTCATGTATGTACTTCATGGTTTAATATACGTGAAGCTGTCCTACTGGTTTCTTTTTGGAGGGGAGAAGAGGGCATGGAGAGGAAGGGACAAGCGCTGGAAGAAATAAGAAAAAAGAGTGTGCTGTTGGAGGGTGAGGAGAGCAGACAGAATTACAGAGAAGTGGTGCTTGGGGTTTTATACGGAAGATTGATTTGGATTGTAAACTTTCACTTAACCACAATAAAAAAATTAAAAAAAAAGAAAAGATGGTATGGGGCATACCCCAGAGAAATCTCCTTAATGTTAGATAAGGGAGGTAACAAGAGAAAGGGTGTTATATCCCACCATAATCCTCTTTAACCACAAACATGGATTATGACTTATAATGTACAAGAGAATGCAGAATGGAGATCAACCACACAATACTGGGAAGCATGGCCTAACCAAATTGCCACACACGCTTTTGGGGGATACAATTCAGTCCATGGCACCCTACATTCTACTCTTAGGAATATCTCCTAAAGAAATAACAGCTGTCACACAGATAGACATATGCACACCCCTGCTCATTGCTACATTGTTCACAATAGCAAAAAGATGGAAAAGAATTAGAAGCCCTTTAACAGATGAATGGATAAACAAACTAGGGTGCAGAAACACAATGGAGACTACCCAACAATAAAGACCAATGATGACTCTGCAAAGCATCTCACAACATAGAAGAATATAGATGTATTTTGTTAAGTAAAATAAGTCAATGACTAAAGGACAAATATTGTATGAGACCACTACTGTAAAGTCAGTAAAATGTTTACACACAAAAAGAAACAATCTCTGATTGTAATAAGGGTGTGGAGAGTTGGCAAAGGAGAAAGCTAAACAAACAATAGATAAGTTGCAAATCTGGTGAAAGTTGAGACGACACACAGTACTGAGAAAGCTAGCACAACTTGTCCAATGCAAACTCACAGAAACTCCATAGACACATGCAAACTCACCGAGGAACTGAATTACTGAGCTGAAGGAAGTCGGTACCACAGTCTTGGGAAACAACTAGCTCAATTGGCATAATACTGGTTATAAAGGAAATGTTCTGCCTTCTACTTTGGTGAGCAGTGTCTGGGGTCTTAAATCTCGTAAGCAGCCGTCTAAGATATTCCACTGGTTGCACCCTGTCTGGGCCAAGGGAGAATGAAGAAATCCAAAGACACAAGGGAGAGAATAGACCAAATGACTGATGTTTCACAAGTGCTGCAGGGCCTCCCCCTGGCCCTGCTCAGATGGGGATCGCAATAGAGAGCCCTGGACAGGGCGGGAGAAAAACAGAACAAAATTCCAGCTCTCTCTCTCTCACACACACACACACAACAGATGAACCAAACCAAGGCAAAACAAAACCAACTAAAAACTGACTGGTTTGACAGACTGGAGAAACCACAAGAGTTTGCCCCCAGGACACATTCACACTTAAGGTGCAACCTTTAGCCCAACATTATTCAAGCACATGAAACTAAATAAGCATATCAGTGCAGGGGCAAAGACTAGAATGCAGGAGAGGACGAGAAAGATGACAACAAAGAATCCAAATGGAGAAGGGGAGAGGGATAACATGTCATGAGGTTGGCAACCAATGTAGCAAAACATTATGTGTACTAACTGTTTAATAAGAAAAGTGTGTTCTATCAACTTTCATCTAAAGTTGAAAGAAAGAAAAAGAGAGAGAAATAAAGAGAGACAGAGAAAAAGAGAGACAGAGAAGAAAGAAAAAGAAAGAAATTACAGTCTTGGAAACCCTATTGGGCAGTTCTGTTCTGCCTGACAGGGTCATTACAAGTTGGAATTAACTAGATGAGAATGAGAATCAGTCTCTAGCAATCTTTGAATTATTAAACACTGAGTTACTAACCAAAAGGTTGGTGGTTCAAATCCACCTAGAAGCTCATCAAACGAAAAGCCTAGCAATCTGCTTCTGAAAGTTTACGGTTTTAAAACTCGGTGGAGCACAGTTCTACTCTGAAACATGTAACTCTGAATTGGCTTGATTGCAACCAGCAACTGGTTTGTTTTGTTTAATCAGCCTCTAAGTATCATTAAAAATTGAATATTTTCCTACAGATAGAGGAAAGACTGATCAGTTCATTGACTATGAAATCTGAACCAAGCCAAACCAGCACATTGCTTTAATGGGATACACAGAGAGAGGACTGGAGACATGCCAATGAAATTACCAAATTAATAGCCTTTCCTAGGCCAGGAGGGGAAATGTTATTAAGCGTAACTTCTTGAGTGTAGGGAAATGTGAGCATCTCTCTTCTGTTACGGAAAGATGGCTAGTTCACGTATGGTGGAACCAACAAAGACAATCAAATGCTGCTTATGTGGAAGCTAGGCAGACTACATAACCATCCTGAAATTTAGCCTCTGGAGGAAAAGGAGAGAACCCCAAACTGGCTGAGTTTGGGTTTATTGCATCCTATGGGGTAGTCTGTTGTACTGTGTGGATTGCATGTTGATGTGATGCTGGAAGCTATGCCATCAGTATTCAGATGCCAGTAGTGTCACCACTCAGCTGAGCTTCCCGACTAAGACTAGGAAGAAGTGCCTGACCTGACAGTGAAAATCGTTTGAAGAACAGTGGAACGTTGTCATACATAATGCTGGAAAATGAGCCCCACAGGTCGGAAGGCACTCAAAAGATGACTGGGGAAGAGCTGCCTCCTCAAAGTGTATTGGACTTTATAGACAACAAAACTAATGTTTCTATAATAAACAGATGAGTGAGTGAGAACTATAGATTAAAATGCTATATGATAATTAATTGATCTTTCTAATGTCTTCATTTCTGCAAAGAGCTTTATTATTACTTTCTTTATAGCAATTGATGTGCCTTCTCTATAACTTCAAGAGAATTTGAGTACAAACCTTGTGCTCCAAATTGCTCTTAACAACTCAAGTGCAGTGGTTGAGTCTTGTTGTTTCTTTTTCTCAGATTCTGGCTCCATTATTCACTAAAGATGTGACTGTGGGCATGGGACTTCACCTCTGTATGCCTGTTACTTCATTTATAAAACAGAAGAAGTAACAACTACCAACCTCATAGGTTAGTTACAGCTGTTAGAACAGTTCCATGCACAAAATGAATAAGCCAGCCAAGTGCCATTGAGTAAGCTTAGTTCATAATCATTATTAGGTTTCAATTGTTTTTATTGTTTATACTATTATGTAGTAAATGAGTTCCTTGTATTGCACTGAGGACATAAATGAATGTTCATTGAAGCAAAGATCAATAGACTACCTCACAGAAAAGCATAATGACAATGGTTTTTCTTTTATGTTGAAAGTTTTTAAGCATTCACAGAACAGTACAATGATCTAGCATAGAATGAGATTAAAACTAGACTTCTTGCAATGTAGTGATCTAGCATACCTCAAGAAAAAGAAACCACTGCTGTTGAGCCGGGTCTAACTCATGGTGACCCTAGAGGTCAGAGCAGAACTGCCCCATTGAGTTTCCAAGGAGCTCCTGGCAGATTTGCACTGCCAACCTTTTGGTTAACAAACATAGCACTTCACCCAATTGCCATCAGGGTTTAATGATCTAGATAAAAGGAGATAAAACTAGTCATTCTTGTAATTCATTTGAAAGGCTATATCAAAACAGGAAAGACAAGGATAAATATATTGCCAAACGTTGGAAGCATGTTTTAGTTAGCTAGCGCTGCTGTAACAGAAATACCAGGAGTGGATGGCTTCAACAAATAGAAGTTTGTTCTTACACAGTCCAGTAAGCTACATGTCTGAATCCAGAGTGTCCACTCCAGGGGACTGTTTTTGCTCTTTGTCAGCTCCGCCAGAAGGTCTGTGTGTTCGGTCAGTCTTTGGTCAGAGAGCATCTTGGTGCAGGAACCTTGGGGCAGAAGGTCCTTGATAGCGTGAGGTTCCCACTGTTTCCTTGCTTCCTTTTCCTTTTATCTCTTCTATGATAAAAGGTGGTGCAAGACATACTCCATGGAAACTCCCTTTAGACCACAGTTGGGAGGTGACCTTAGGGAAGGTGTTACAGTCTCACCTTAATCCTCTTTTACGTAATCCAACCTGTTAACCACGGGCAGAGATTAGGATTTACAGCCCAGGAAAATCACAAAACGGAGGGCAATCACACAGTAGTGGGAATCATGGCCCATCCAAATAGTTGCACACATTTTTCGGGGGGACACAGTTCAATCCATGACAAAGTACTTGTTTGAATTCAGAGCTTTATAAGATCTGTTAACTTTCTTAAACATTTTGGTTTTAGAATCACTGTCTTTAAGATGAGAAAGCAGCCAAGTGCCTCACTTCTGCCCCCCTGGGGCTTCTCATGCACTGCGTACTTTATATGTATTTCCTTCATTATCTCAAAGACATTAAAGAGGACGTTATTAACCAGAAAAATAAAGGTAAGCTCAGAGAGAACTAAGTAGCTCAAGGTCAGTATCAAATGGCAAAATTGTCACTGGAATCCCTGCATTTCTGTCGTCAAGGCTAAAATGTTTCTCCTACAGTTAGGTTTTAATGTTACACTTACATTTAAGAGGTCAAAGCTGAAGCATAATTAACCTATTTCACATTAAATGACTCGTATGTTTACAACTCATTTCTCTCCCCACAGGTACATTGTAAATCTGTTTACAATTCTCTCAACCTAAAATCAGAATCTACTCAGAAAATAAATTTGCTGTTGAAGAATGTTCTCTCAAGACTTCGCCAGTGATGATTAATTTGATGGCTTTTCGAAACCAAGGATAAAAGAAAGCATAAATCAAGGGGTTCATTGCTGAATTATAGTAAGCAAACCAGATCAGTATTTCATAAAGATACGTGGGTGTGACGAAACCCAGGAAGGCATCTATTACTGAGTCAATGAAGTAGGGTAGCCATGAAACCAGAAATGCTATCACAGCAATTCCCAGTGTTGTAACTGCTTTTCTCTCTCGCTTGGCCACCCTGTCTTTGTAGCTGTCTGATGATGTCTCAGTCGTATTGGCCATGCTCTCGATTTTCCTGGCTTGTTGTTTAGCTATGAGAAAAATCTTGGAGTATACAATTATCATCACAAGAGTGGGGATGAAAAATAAAACAAAATTCACAAATACCCAACTAGAATTGACTGCAATTTGACAGCCTCCCACACAGGAGAGAGCAGTAACTAGTTCTTCCAGCCCTTTTTTACTTGCACCTGAGGACAAAAGGGAAAAACTATAAATAACTGAAAGAAGCCAGGAGAAGGCAATACATATGCCAGACACCGAGGCTGTAAATCGGGTTGGATAGGTCAAAGGGTCAGTGACAGCAATGAATCTGTCGACAGAAATAAAACACAAGTGGAAGATAGAGGCATAACAGAATGATCCTTCAAAACAAGAATGAAACATGCAGTAGATGTCCCCAAAGTACCAGCAGCTCTCCACGGATCTCACTGTGCTGAAGGGCATCACTGTCACACCCACCAAGAAGTCAGCACAAGCCAGGGACACGATCAAGAAGTTGGCTGGAGAGTGCAGCTTCTTGAAATGAAGAATTGAAATCATCACCAGGAGGTTTCCAAATATAGCCAGCACAGCTCCAGAGCCAAACACTAAGTAGAGAAATACCCGGGGTCCAGGTGAGTAGGAAGTTTTGATACAGGATCCATTCAGGTTCTCATAACACAGCTGTACAGCTGCAGGAGGGGAGGAATCAGTGCTCATGATTCTCTTTTTAGGTTCCTGGAAAAACTGTCATCCTCTATGGCACAAATTATCACTGCAGTTTTCAAAAGTCATCAAAAAGACATATACAGCATCAGAAGAACTGCCAGTACTTTTCCCTTTTCTTTTTTAACTATAAATCCTTATCTACAAGCTCAGATGATGATTCATAACATCATCTCACAAAACAACTCACTTTGAAGTGAATAACCAATTAATTTCATCATTACATAAAATACTGTTCATTCTAACTTAAAACCAAAGCAAACAAAACTTTCTTTGTACTACTCAGTTCTTCACATCTGAGAAGCATTTATCTTCAAAGAGTAAAGAGCTGTCATGTAGTATATATTTGAATACCTGCTTTTATTAGAGCTGTGTTTCTAATTGACCACAACCAGGATGATGCATGAAACACTCACCCCCTCAGGAAAGGAGCTAAATAATCCCCAATACCTAACCCCCCTGAGATTAAATCTCCATAGTGGAAGGTGTGGAAAGTAAGAAGTTTTTAAATAACTGTTTATGTTTGTGCTAAAAATAATTTTATGCCCCGATAGCTGAATGCTGATAGCATTTAGCCTTTTCATGAAATAGAAATCAGTATAGTTTCTGTCCTTAAGAAACTTTGTCCAGTATTTGAAAGTCAGTATTTATATTCCTATTAATTATTAGAGATTGTCTTTTTAATTTTGTGAGAACTATTTATTAAGAATTCCTGTGTTAATAGCCACTAAGATTTTTTTCAAATAAGTTTTTTTTTTAATCCGTTCTAGCATTGATTTGTGTTAAAGAAGTTAAATGCAGAATCATACCTTCAAACAGAGCATACTATGGGTTTGATTTTAGCAGCTCTGAATGATAATAGCAGGGGAGCAGAGTGTGTGGTATTTTCCTTCTGAAAATACAAAGTGTAAGCAAAAATAAAAACCTAATTCAGATCTCACTCTATGGCACTTGGCTTTGGCAATGACTCCTAAAGTGTTTTGTTATTGTTGTTGCTATTAACTGGAACTGTTGAAAAGATATTAAAAAATATGGAAAGAATGTTTGGAATAGGGAAGTGAATTCCAGTATGAGTGTATTCAACTTTGAAGAATTTCCTTCCCATCTCAGAATAGAACTCTAGACTAGAACCTGCCTTAGGCTTTGATAACGAAAGATTTCTAGCGAATGTTTCTGAACACTTTTTTTAAAATCAGCTTTTTGAGATTGAGTTATAATTTATATTAGAAATTTTTACTGTTTAAGGTGTATAGTTGTTGAATTTTGAGAAAGTATACTCCTATGTAACTTCTGTCACAATCAAGATATAGAATATTTTGATCACTCAGGAAATTTTACTCACGTCCTTTTGCAATTAATCTCGCCCTTGACATCCTTTCTTTCTTCATAGGTAACCACCCGTCTTCCATCCCTGCAGATTAGTGTTGTCTGTTCTATAATTAGATATGAATAGAATTATACAAGATATACTTTTCTGTGACTAGCTTCTTTTTTTAGCTTAAAAACATATTAATTATTAGTGCTTTCTCTAATTATAGAAGAGACTTCATCAATGGAGAAATTACGCAGAAGTATAATTTATACAATATTAACAGAAACAAATTTCTTTAAACTGCGAGCATAACTGAAGGTTTTCAAGTTTTGAATTCTGTTCATCTTTTTTTTTAAAAAAAATTGTGATTAAGTGAAAGTATACAATCCAAATCAATTTTGCATGCCCACCTATCTACACCTCCTCTGTTCTTCTTGCCCTGTGACAGCACACTCCTTCTTTTCATTTTATACATGTCATATCCTCTTAGCAAGCTCCTGCTGTCTCCTCTGTACCCTCTCCTCTCCCATTCAGAAACAGACCAGTAGGATAGCCTCCTATAAACGTGCTGAACATAAAGTACACCCGCCACCGTATGGTCATGTTGTGTCCCTGAGTCTAGTTCCATTTTTGTCTGAAGAGTTGACCTCAGTAGTGTTTTCTAGACAGCGGCAGCACAAGTCTAGGGGCCATGCTCCCAGGGTACCCCCTGGGGTTTTCACACCATCAGTTGTGGTCTTTTAGTTGAGTTCTTGAAAGTGGCCAGGTTCTTTCATTCAGTTTGATATCTATGAGATGGACCCATGTTATTGGGTATGTCAGTAATTCATGGCTTGATATTGCTAAGTAATATTCTGCCATATGAATTCATTCCAACATTTTGGTAAAAAGACTCTTCCACCCTTTGTGTTACTACAAAGAACTACTTTTCTTAATGTAATTTAGATAAGACTCACTGGTGCCACGTTCTTTACCTATGGTAAATTCAGACACAGACCCTCCAAATCCATTCTTTGCCTTGTAAGTGATTAACTGAGCTATATGTACACACTTACTGTTACAAAAAAACAAAACAAAACAAAACAAATGCTTGATAACTGAAATTCAGTCAAGCTTCTCCCTTCCCCAAAGCCTTTCAGTTCTGGCCCACCCTCAGTCTGAGTTTTCTGAGTTGGCTCTGGGTTTTCTGGAATTTATTCTTTGATATACCGCCTTGGGCTTCCTATATAAAGTCATCAGTGACTTTGTGTTTAGCATATTGCAAGTAGGGGTAAGACGTTTATACAGGTTATCATCACTAGACAGCTGTAAAGAGAGGCCAGAGGCAAGGCTCCTAGTGGCCAAGTATTTGCTGACATAAACATTTTAGAAAAATTGTGGAAGAGACTGCAGTTTGTTGGTCATTTTTAACTGTGCTGGAGAACTGTCTGCACTTGGGGGGAGGGGATGGTTAACTGGAGGCTTCAAATTTCCAGTTCAGTGTCTGCACTGTTGTTAGCTGCCCCAGTCTGTCTTTGGAAACGCTGGTGTCTTAGTGGTTAAGTGCTACCTCTGCTAGCCAAAAGCTCGCAGTTCAAATCTGCCAGGTGCTCCTTGGAAACTCTATGGGGCAGTTCTACTGCGTCTGATAGGGTCTCTATGAGTCAGAATCGACTGGATGGCAGTGGGTTTGGGTTTTTTTAGTCTGTCTTCCTCTGGAAGCACTGCTAAAACCTGTTCAGCATCATAGCAACGCACAAGCATCTATCAACTAATGAATAAGGCTGCAAACGGAACCTGGCTATCTGCACATGGAAAGCTATGATTCTACCACTGAACTACCACTGCTCCCCAAGATCCTTACAAGGAACCCAAAAGCATCTAAAATTACCTGGAAATAATGACTTATTTCATATAGCTTCAAGGACGATTTTCTGAAAACCGAACTCTAAGTCCAATCTTGTGGGTGATTGAATTTTTACAAAAGCAAATTAAATTCCTACCTTCCTACGGTCTCTTTTCTTAAAATTTAGACATCGAGTATGAAAGAAAATAGTCCTAAAAATTAAAATAGGGATATGTCAGCTGATTCTGATAAAGCTGATACCTTGAACTCCTAAATTAATCTCTTTTTTTTTTTTTTGCCTTTCAACCCCTGCCTGGGGAAGTCAGTCTTCCCTTTCATGAGGAAGCTAAAATTGCCTCCTGAGAGGTAGTTACCTTACAAGGCACTGCTAATTCTCCTCAGGACCCATCCCTGCTTTTAGACCTGTAGTCAGGCTCAGGTTCCAGTAGACCTCAACAACAACAGAAACAAACCCAGTACTGTTGACTCAATTCCAACTCCTAGTGACCCTATAGGGCAGAGTAGAACTGTCCCATAGCATTTCCAAGCAGCACCTGGCAGATTCAAACTGCTGGCCTTTTGGTTAGCAGCTGTAGCACTTAACCACGACACCACCAGGGTTCCAAGGATTAGACAAAATGTATGACCTACGTGAGACTTTGACATCAGCCAAAAGATCTGGATGATTCTGCCAATCTATATTAACAGAATACCTGAGGAATACTGCAGGAATAGAACTTAGGGTGTGAGATCACTGTGGAAGAAATGTAAAATTGGATCTGTACTCTGACAAGGGATCACAATAAATAGTCGTGGACAGAATGGAACAAAACATAGACCAAAGTTCAAACTGACACAAAAGACCAGACCGACTCATCTGACAGAGACTGGAGAAACTGTGAAGACTACGGCCACCTGACACCCTAGTAATTCAAAACTGAGCCATTCCTGAAGTTTGCCTTTTAGCCAAGGAGCAGACAAGCCTATAAAACAAATAATAACACACTTGAGAAACTGTTTATTGGATTTTCACTCCCCTTTCAGAGCAGCTTCTTGGATTCTTAGATCAGTCAAGTATATGAGACCAACTGGGTGACACAATTGCACAAGCAAAAAGGAGATGGCAGGAAGGGACACAAGTGCTGGACAGATGCAGACGGGGAACCGAGTTGGAAAGGATGAGAGTGTAGCTGATATCATGAAATAAATTGTGTCTAAGTTTTGAATGAGAAACTATTTTGCTCTGTAAACTTTCACCTACAGTACAATAAAAAATAAATCAATAAATGTCTCATGGAGATAAAATAATAATAGATGGCTCACAGGGCGGATCTTAGGAAAGAGGTTTTTGTGCTGCTGGGTCCTGAAGCAGGGAGTGGGGGGAATCTCTTTTCTCTGTTTCTCTCTCTCCCATCCTAGGTCTTTCTGTCCTTGTCTTCTCACGATTTTCTTTGTCATATCCGTGTCCTTTCATCTCATCTCATTTTCCTTTTGGACCTTACTGATGTTTACCCGACATTCTATGATCACTGGTAAGACTAAACCAAACTGCATCATAGATTTTTCTTTGATACATTATTGTGGAATTATTACTGAAAATGGATGAGCAGTTACAATATTAGCTGTTTTAGTTGGAAGTCTATAATACTACTCATAACAGGACATTTGGATCACATATCTAAGTAGACAAACTAAATCTCGTGTCTTTAAAAGCCTCAGAGTTTCCAAGAAGCAGCTGATTAATTCATACTGCTGAATATTTTAGTAACAGCTGTAGCTCTTGAGCACTGTGCCACGAGAGCTCCACCTAGGATTATAAACTATTACCTAAAAATCACAGCCTTGGAAACCTATGGGGGCAGTTCTACTCTGTCTTGTCAGGGCACTATGAGTCAGAATCCCTTGATGGCAATGGCTTTGGTTTGATATGGATTCAGCAAAGGGTCAGTTATTGGAATTATTACAAATGCCCTGTGATCACTGTAAACACACTATCAAGCAAAAGAAGGAAACACCAGAAAAAGCCAGTCAGTGACACATCTACATGTACATAATCTGTTATTTTTTCCTTACATAAGAGGCAAATTAAACTTTTGATAGTCTGGGTGACACGCGTAGAGTTACACAGAGTTGAAACTTGAACGCCACTTGTCCTTAATGCTTCATGAGAGATCTTTCTATAACAAATATCTGTACCCTAGCTGGCTGTCCCCAGAGCCTTCCCTTCAACCCCACTTCACTCCATCCCCAGACTATGAACTGAATCAGGCTAGGGACTGTGCCCTGTTTACCTGCATTCTTACCACCTAGCATGACTGAACCGGGCCCTCGTAGTAGAATGGTTAAGAGCTCAGTTGCTAACCCGCAGGTCAAAATTCCAACCCACCAGCCACTCAGCGAGAGAAAATGTGGCAATCGGCTACCATAAAATTCTGCTCTGCCCTGTAGCGGAGCTCTGAGTTAGAATCAACTCAAGAGCAATGGGTTTGACTGTGGGGGAGCACAACTGGTACTAGATTAGCAAGCGGTGGAATGAAAGAACCCAGTTATTCCAGCCCTGCTTTTAGAGCTGTTTCCTTTCGAAACCTGCTACTCCCTGGGAGCACAGTTTCTTACACTGTGTTCTATGGCGCACCTGCTGGAGTCATCTGCGGTGCCTGATAGTAGCAAAAACCAAAAAAAGCGTTTATTTGCAGGTGTCATTTCAGTCCTAGAGATTAGAACTTCCGGTTTCCAAGCCTGGAAATCTTAAATAAGAATTTCACGTGATTCTAATGAAGACGAGTGTTCTAAAATCCTTCTTTGACTCATTTTTATGAAGAAGTGACCCAGAAGGGAGAGTCGACAGTTGGAGAGTCACCTTAGCCTGTTTTGCAAGCAATTGCTAAAGCGCTCATTTTCCAGACTTCTCTTCTTTGTTTGGTCAGCTCAGCGTTGTTTAGAGTGAACGCTAAGGGGCAGCAGAGCACCGGGAAACGAAAACCCCAGCCCATTGCCTCGGAGGGAAACCTGGTGGCTCAATGGTTATACCTGCGAACCGAAAGTGCAGTATCTGCTAACCGAAAGGATGGTGTTCAAATCGGCCAGGCGCTCCTTGGAAACTCTACGGAGAGGTTCTGCTGTGTCCTACAAGGTCGCTTTGAGTCGGAATCAACTCGATGGCGGCGTGTTTTTTTTTTTTTCTTTCAATTAAAAAAATGTTTTTTTGTTGTTGGCTTGGAGTAGTTTCTGATTCATAGGGACCATATGGGACAGAGTAGAACTCAGACCCTACTGCCACGGATGCGTTTGGTACTCACTGCGACCCTGTAGGACAGAGTAGTAACTGTCCCATGGAGCTTCCAAGGAGCACGTGGTGGATTCAAACTGCTGACCTTTTGGTTAGTGCTTAACCAGTACTCCACCAGGTTTCCTAAGTGCAATCAGAGAGCTATAAAATGGACTGGAACAAGCCCTGCAGAGTGCTGGTTAAACGTTAACAAGAAGGTCAGCAGGTTGAACCTACCAGCATTTCTACCGAGAGTAGATTCTAAGAATCTGTTGCCATGGGGTTGATTCCCTCTGAGATATCATACAGCCTAGGAAACCTTAAGGGAAGTTCTACTCTGTCTCTGGGAGTCAAAATAAACTAGGTGAATACTGCCTCTCCCCTCCCTCCGCCCCTATCCCTCATGGTTAACAGAACAGAGGCATTAATCCCTTGCCATCCGGTCAATTTCGATTTACAGTGACCCTATAGCACAGAGTAGAATAGCCCCGCAGAGCTTCCAGGGAGAGCCTGGTGGATTGAACTGCAGACTTTTTGGTTAGCAGCCTTACGACTTAACCGCTACGTCAGCAGAGTTTCCAGCGCAGGCATTGAGACCTTTAAAATAGTTCGGTAACAAAGAAACACCCAAGAAAGAATCAGTTGAATATGCCACAGTCCTCTTCATACGTTTATCCTCTACTTTAAGGATCATATTTTCAAGCATTTACATTACTGTGAGGTAAATTATTTCTAGTATTATGGATTTAGTTCACTCAAAACCAAGAAAATAGTGTTTGGAGGCAAACCCTCCCCCCCCCCTTTTTTTTTTAAATCAAGGAAACTGCCCGAAGTGAACATTTCTTTTTAGTGTTTATCACATGACTTCTTAAACCTGATAAACTAAAAGCAGATTTTTTAAAAAGTTTTTGACAAACATTGTATTATTTGGATGACATGTTGGCAAGTATTGTGTCAACAAGATTTTGGTCAAGGAAAGAATCTGAGAATGGTTATTTCAGATCCATTATTATAAGTTGCTCCATTCATCATGAAATGAAATATAGCATCTTACGCAATTTTATTCAGGCCATAATGTAGACTTATAAAGTTAATAGCTGACTTTCTCGTGACCTGAGTAAAGGAGCATTATGATTTTATGGTGAGAGATAGATTTCTGGCACACAGTAGATTTACAATAAGTGTTTCCTTCCTCAACAATGTTAGTTTTCCAGGTGATTAACTGTGACATGTAAGATGATGATGTCCACATACCTGTCTCTAGCATTCTGAACTCTAGACAGAGCTATCTGTTTGACCCCTGGACAGTTCCAGTTGTTAAAAGCTTCCCAGATTTCAACATGTTCAAATGGAAATCCTTTTTGTTCCCTACTCTCCACCCAAACTGTCTCCTTTACTAAGGCAGAACATGAGGAATCAGCCTGGAGTTCTCATTCTCTCTCACCTACAAGATCTAAACCATCTCTAGGTTGTAGTGAGCAGAACGTAACCCAATCAGAAAGGTTTAGGGTAGGTCTTGAAATCTGCAGGAATGCAGGAGACCAAGCTGGGGAAAGAACCAGATTCCCTCACTAGCGAGTCACCTTCTCAGAATGTCCCCACAGGATCTTTCAACCTTTGCTAGAAACACTGACACTGTGCACGTGGGAGAGGAGAAGCACTGCTCTCCTGAGCCACGGTAGCTTCTGTGAAGAATCTCTGGCTACCTTGTGCACTGGCACCGCAGCTTCAGGCTGTGAATGAGGGCACAGGTTCACGCTCCAGCCATCAGCATGGGCAGAAAAGGTTCATACATGCCGAGCTCTGGTTTCCTTTCTCTCGGCATCCTCAGAAATAGGAAAGATATCTGAACATATAGCATTCAGATTAACATACGCCCCTGAAAGTCCACACACTTTTCCCCACACTTTATTTAAAAATGCTTCTGTTTCTTTTCATGCAGTAATTCTGTATATAACTCAGAACATACCTCTTGCCCACAGAGAGGCAACTTGGTCCTCCCAGTTATTGCTTCCAGCTCAATGTGCATGATTTTTGGTAGCTTACATTTCTCCTCTAGTTCTGTTACACCCCCTCTCAATATTCAGCAATGTATACACTTGCATACAAAATAAAACAGCACTAGTGAACCCTACACAACATAGTGAGATAAAGGGTGATAGAAAGTGGAAAAAAGCAATGATTTTATATAAATTTAAAAATTACATAGAAAGAAAAAATATTAGATTACATGAAAACATCCCCCTTTTCTATAACTGGTCATGAAGTTGTAGTTGACAATTGTCATTTCCTTCCCACTGCCTATTCCACTTTCCTTTTCCCCCCAGACAGCACTTCGGTTATCAGATTTCTCTACTCAATGGAGGTGTTCTCAGACTTAGATTCTGAGAAAATCTAGTCTTTGGAAATCCTATCTTTATTGGATTAGTATGTTATTTCTTCAACATTTGCCACTGGTTATGGGTTTCGATTATGCTTTTCCCCATATTGACTATACAGCATCAACTCAGTATTATTCCTGATGCAGCAAATATGCTAACCACTTATTCTTGTTTGCCCAGTGACATTAGAAGCTTTAAATGGCCAGACGAAAAACTCAGCTTCAAGTCCAAGGAAATCGTTGTGTCAAGATCATTGACATCAAAGTGGGAGCATTACTCCTCCATCAAATGATGAATGTCTAAATTATCAGAGACTAATATTGTCAATGGAGGAAAAATATTTTTTCCAGTGCACATTAATGGTAAATGCTACCAACATTCTTCCTCTCGGCTCCAAGACACATAAACTAGTCATAGCATTAAAAGCATTGTGCAGTGCTGGCTCATTAAGAACACATACTGCAAGCCCCAATCTCCAAAGCATTGTTTTCGACTTGCAGTATGTTGAAGCCTTCAGTAGACTATTTCATAAACCAGCTGCTTCTGCATTACTAAAGACATAGGGAAAATAAGAGCCTAAGGGACAGAAAGGGCCACATAAACCAGAGACTACATCAGCATGACACTGGAAGAACTAGATGGTGCTCAGCTGCCGACAATGACTGCCCTTACAGGGAACTCAGCAAACAGTCCCTGATGGATCTAGAGAAAAGCAGGGTGCAGAACTTGAACTCTAGTAAAAAGATGAGACTTGATGGTATGACAAACTGGAGGGTCTCCAAAAGATGTGACCTTTGCATTCTGTATTAGTCCAGAAATGAAACCATTGCCAAAGCCAACTCCTCAGAGAAAGATTGAACTGTTATATATAAGACATAAAAGGACACTAGTGAAGAGAATACAGGAGACTAACTGTGCAGTTCTTGTCCAGAGACACGATGAGAAGATGGAAGGGAACAGGAGCTGGTTGGATGGACATGGGAGACACAGGAGGGACAGAAGGAGTGTGCTGTCACAGTATGGGTAGAGCAGCTATGGTCATGTAACAAAGTGTGTAAGCTTCTGTATGCAAAATTGACAAACTGTAAGTTTTCCCTTAAAATATGATGAACTATAAATTCAAAAATAAAAAAATAAAAAAGCTTGTGAGCACTCATACAACTATTGGTGTCTTCTTGCCTAGAGCAAAGGACAGGGAAGAAAACCAAAGACTCAGGCACAGCAGTTAGTCCAAAGGGCTAGCACACCACATGAGCCACAGCCTACATGACCCAGAGACCAGAATAACTAGATGATTCCCAGCTACCACTTCCTCACCTCTCTGACTAAAATTACAACAGAGAGCCATGGACACGGTGGAAGAAAAATATACAACCCCCCCAAAACTAGATTTACTGGTCTAACATGAACTGGAGGGACTCTCCAGACTATGGCCCTAACACACCCCTGTGATGCGGAACGGAAACTGTTCCCAGAAACCAACTTTTCAGCCAAACAATAGAGGCCCCTAAAAGAATCAACAATACCCAAGAAGAATGTGTTACTTAGAACAATCAATTATATGAGGTTCAAAGGAGAATATTTGCTCAAAACAAAGATGAGAAGGCAGGGAGGGGTAGAAAATGCAGACAAAAGGAAACGGGAGCCCAGGGTGGAAATGGGGAGAGTGCTGACACACCGAGGGAAATGTGTCATGGAACAGTTTACGTTGGATGGGAAAGTAATTGACTCTAAACTTTCACCTAAAGCACAATAACAAATTTTAGAGCAAGAAAAAAGAAAACAAAAACAAAACATAACCAGCTGCGTCTAGATTCTTGAGTGTAAAAGTATGTATTCTGTAATATCAGTTTTACTTCTTTCAACATAAAGTTTTGATCAGAAGTGGTGTTGCGAGAATAGCAGGCTAGTACATCAGATGTTCAGTAGACCGATATTTACAGGTGCTGGCAGGGCAGGGTAAACAAGGAAGTCAAGCCAGTCAAGTGCTGTCGAGTCAGCTCTGACTCATGGCAACCCTAGGAAAGCAAATCTTAATATAGGTAAATATTGATCCCATAATAAAAATGGCTATCTCCCTTTTGGAAACTCTGGAAATTGTAGTCGTTGAGTGTTACACCTAGTAATCAAAAGGTCAGCAGTCTGAAAATACTAGGTGCTGCTTGGAAACTCTATGGGGCAGTTCTACTCTGTCCTATAGCGTCACCAGGAAGTGAAATTGACTTGACAGCAGCGTTTCTTTAATTTTTGGTATCTCTCCTGTGATGGGTGGGGTTTACTCTAACTTCCTGCTAGGTGGCTGGTTGGTCCTTCTGTTGTTGCTGTCAAAGGACACACGCGATGGTAGTGGTAGTGAGGTCAGCTCATTGGGGGGAAGCCCATGTTTCTGAGAAATCTGCCTGGCCCCCATCACTGCTATCACGGCCAATTGCTTTATGAAACTATTGATCAAGCACTGATCTAGCTGGAAATCAGATTAACAGGCATCCCTAAGAGGACCATGTTGGTATATCTACATAGGTATAGGCATACCTATTTGGTAGATGTTCTCATGGAATATAATTATTCCTCTTCAAACCTACTCCTACAGATCTATTCATATACAGATCGCTCAAAATTACTTGTCAAAAATCCTTTCATTTTGATTCTTCCAAGACACGGGTCACTCATATCTGCCCACGATTCAGTTTTCATCCATGACTCAGGATATTTATTTTTTTGGCAAAGTGCTTTTAATGCACTGCCATGCCACTCAACATTCTGTGCCCCAGAAGAAAGATATTTTGCTTCTCCACTGTTTTTCAGGGCCATCTCTGAGTGTGGCTATAACACTGTAGCTCCCGCTTGGGATTAGGAACACCTGAAAAAGCCGTAAATATCATTCAGCTTTGGCAACAGAGGAGCTGCATCGTACACTTATTAAGTAGGCACAAAGGAAAATGAATTTCCTTCAAATTAGACAGTGTGCTTTCACATGGTCCAGCCTCCTAGGCTCCATAAAACTTTATTTAGGTAGTCGATCCTATGTTTTCAAGGAATCCACCTTTAATCCTCTGAAATACTTATACCTCCCAAAGCGACTAGGGTTCCTCTTGCCTCCTGATGACCATATTCTTTCGGTTTTATTTCATCAGTATTTTCTCAATAACGACATTGATAATGATAATAATAATGATATTCCCAGGCACTTACTAGCACCAGGGTCTCATAAAATGTTTTATGTTATATCAAGTCATTCATTAACACAAATAATTCTTAGATAATAATGAATGATAGATATTATCTGTATCATACTGATATAGAAACTAATGATCACAGAAGTTAATTTGCCCAAAGTTACTACAAAGTAGGTGGCTGTGCCTGGACTTATTTTTAAGTTATTGAGCTGAGGAGCCAGGCTATTAATTACCACTTTATGTTGTCATGTAACGTGTTGGTGTCCATTGGTGATTTTATTGAGCAGACTAGCTTGCAAGCACATAATTCTGGGAAAGAGAAGAGTTTGACTCAGTGTAACTTTTGTTTTTCTGATCCTGAAATTGCGTGAAAGAGAAGAAAGTTTTCTCCCCTAAAACACCTAATCCTTCCTACAAATGCAACGCCATTGAGTTGGGTCTGACCCATAGAATTTCCAAGGAACACCTGGAGGATTTGAACTGCCAACCTTTTGGTTAGCAGATGTAGCACTTAACCCACTACTCCACCAGGGTTTCCTAATCCTTCCCACAGATCTTGAAAAGCTCGCCTTAACCTAGGTCATGTAAGTCTTTATTGGACAACTATTTCTAGCTCCTGCTAGAGCTTTAGATTTGAACAAGCAGTTATCTATCTCTAGTAATAAATCTAATGTTTGAAAATAGAGATCCACAAAATAAGCTGTAAATTAATTTAAAAAATTCTTGTCTTCCATAGTTTCTTTTAATTTTTCTGCTTCAGTGCTTGCTTTACAAAGGTAATAAAGGAAGCAGGATACTAATACTGTAACCTCAAAATCCAGAGATTCTCTATAAAGTAAGGTACTTCTGAATACCACCTGGACTAGTTGCCAGTTTGCAACCAGTATCCTCAGACACACCCCCCGGAGTTCTTTGCTCTAACCCCACCACATGCATTTGGGGTTCCTTTCTCATCCCTTTGTGTAGCATAGATGTACAGATTTGGACCGACGATGTTGTACACCAGCGGTCCCTACTTCAGAACAAATCAGTATCGTCTGTGGTACTCAATAATGGGGTAAAGCATTAGGCCCAAACCCCACTTTTTATGAGTGTTCTTTGCTGTACAAGCGTCTGCTTCTAGGGAAGGGCAAGTTTTAAGACATTCTAGGTGATTGAAGGGTGTTGTTTTAGAGTCTCAGTGTAAATATCCAAAGAAAGGGTCATTCCTTTGCATACTACAACCATTATTTGAGCACAAGTGAAGTGGGGATTTTTAAAACTTCAGGAGACAGCCTCCTTTGTAAATGCACTCAGACTCCCAGAAAGGGCAGCACTTACGGTGGCAGTGGTGAAGTTTCATTAGCTGGTTTCAGAGTGTACCAGAGATGTGGTAGTCCTCACCAGCAGGCCTCAGGCAAAGCAGGAGAACATGGTGATGTGTAGTGAAGACTTTATTGAGCAGACTAGCTTGCAGCACAAGGATTGCACCCATTAGGAGACTCTTAAGAGAAACTAGGAGACGCTTTGGACAGAGGAGGCTTAGTTTTCTGTCACTAGAACAGTGAGTGTTTAATTAAATATCAACTGGGAAGTAAAAGTAAAAATAAACTGATTTAAAACTCACTAATCAGTGGAGCTTGAAAATACCGTAGATGCGTGAGTTGTGTGACATGTATAAATACATACACAACTGAGAGAGTCTAAGCTGGCTGGTATTCAGTTGATTTCAACTCATAGTAACCTCATGTATTTCAGAGTCTGACTGTGCTGCATTTGGTCTTCAATACCTGGGTGTTTGGAAGCACATTGCCAAGACTTCCTTCCAAGGCATCTTTGAGAAGACTTGAACTTCAAATGTTTGGTTTAGCAACCAAGCTAAGAGATCCTCTAGGGGGTATAAATCCATTGCCACTGATTTGATTCCAACTCATAACAACCCTGTAGGAAAGAGTAGAACTGTTCCATAGGATTTTCAGGGTAGCAATCTTTATGGAAGAAAACTACCACATCTCTCCCATGGATCTGATGGTAGATTTGAATTCCTGACCATTGGATAGCAGACAAAGGCTTAACCACTGAACCCCCAGGGCTCCTCTAGAAGGTGTTGATGTTGTTAGGTACCATTGAGTCAGGTACAACTGATAGCATCTCTGTGTACAATACAATGAAACATTGCTTGGTCCAGCTGCCTCCTCACAATCCTTGTTATGCTCTAGCCGATTGTTGCAGCCACTGTGTCAACCCATCTTGTTGAGGGCCCTCTTTTTCACTGACCCTCTACTGTATCAAGCATGATGTCTTTCTCCAGGGACTGATTCTTCTGATACCATGACCAAAGTATGTGAGAGGTAATCTCATCATCTTTACTTCTAAGAAGAATTCTCACTGTATTTCTCAGAGATTTGTTTGTTTTTTTGGTGGGCTACGGTATCTTCACCATTCTTCACCAACACCATGATTCAAAGGCTTCAGTTATTCTTTGATCTTCATTATTCATCTTTCTTATTTCTGATGTATATGAGGAGATTAAAAATGCCCTGGATTGGGTGAGGTGCACCTTAGTCTTCAAGGTGACACTTTACTTTTAAACACTTGAACACATTACATCCAGATTTGCTGGATGTAATGAGTCTTTTGATTTCTTGGTGACTGATGTTTCCATGGGTGTTGATTGTGGATCCAAACAAAATTAAATCCTTGAGAAGTTTAATCTTTTCTTTATGTATCATGATGTTGCTTATTTGTCAAGCACTGAGGTGTTTTATCTTGTTTATGTGGAGATGTAACCCATGCTGAAGGCTGTGGTCTTTGACCTTCATCACTAAGTGCTTCAAGTCCTGTTTACTTTCAGCAATGAAGGTGGTATTATCTGCATAATACAGGTTTTTCATCAGTCTACCTCCAATCCTGATATCCTCTTTTATTTCCTTCAGTCCACTTTCTTGGATCATCTTCTCAGCATACTAACTCATGAAACCTCAACACATTTTTCTTGACTTTAAAACACACTGTAGCCTCTTGTTTTGTTTGAATGACTGACTCTTGATCTATGTACTTCAGAATATAAAAATCCAAAACAAAACAAAAACCCTTCACCATTGACTAGATTCTGACTCACAGCAACATTATAGGGTAGAGAAGATCTACCTCACAAGGCTTTCAAGGAACGGCTGGTGGTTTTCAGAGGCTGACATTTTGATTAGCAGCCCCAGCTCTCAACCACAGCACCAAAAGATAAACACACCTTTGTGTAAGCCCTGCATCTTCAGCAGATCACAGAACGGCCTCATGGATTAAATGGTAATACAAGTAGTCCAGCCTCCACCTCAGCTGATTAAGATTTAAATGCAAAGCAGTACTTATGTATGTTTCTCATTCTTAGGCATAAGGAGACCACACTGGTCTCTATCTTGGATGACAGCATGAATCTACTCTCTCTAGGGGTATGGAGAATCTCCAAAAAGACCACTCTATTCCACCCTAGTTGACAGCTACTCCTCTGAGGTTGCATTAAAACTATACTATTTTCAGGATTGGAATGTGATGGGCAACATGAGTCAATGCTTATTTTCGTCTGTCCTTAGGGATTTCAGACATGAAAAAATGGCTATTTGTTATTGTTGTTAGATGTTCTTTAGCTGGTTCCAACTCATAGTAACACTACATACAAGAGAACTTGCCAGACTTGCTTTTTTTGGTTTTTTTCCAGCTGGACTTCTTTCAAGACAAATTTGTTTGTTTGTTTCGGCAGTCCAAGATACGTTTTTGTTTCCCCTAATACTAATTTAAAGGCATCAATTCCTCTTTTGTTTTCCTTATTCATTGTCCAGCTTTCACAGGCATATAAGGCAATTGCAGATATCATAGTATGGATCAGAAACACCTAAGTCCTTAAACTGACACTTTAGCTTTTTAACACTTTCAAGTGTTCTTTTGCAGCAGATTTGCCCTAATGTAATAGAATCAATTTGATAACAACATGTCTTCATTTGGCTCAAGCCATCCAAATTGTGACTGAACACTAACAGAAAAGACAGAAAGCAAACACAATAAATAACACAAACTATGAAACTATAAACAATAGAAGAAATGTATTTCCAGATTATATACAGCAAGCTATTATGAGTGAAACTTCCCTTCTCCACACTGTACTACAGGGATTTTGATGTTATAATTTGAAGACAATGTAATTTATTTAACATCATGCTAAGTGAAGAAAAACATGAGATTGTCAAGGATTTCACCGTGGAGATTCAGTCTTTCCTGAGGGGATAAGTGTCTGTTGTATCATCATGGTTGTGGTAAATTAAGAAGAGTGCTCTAATAAAAGGAGGTATTCAAATATACATCACATGAGAATTCTTTGATCTTTGGTTACAAATGCTTCTCAAATATGAAGAACTAGGTAGTGCAAAGAAAGTTTTGTTTTAAATTACAGTGAAGAGTATTTTATGTAATGATGGAATTAATTGGTTATTCACTTGAAGGTGAATTATGAGATGATGACAATCACTTTGTGACTGTGTAGATATGAATTTAGAGTTAAAAAGTAAAAAAAGACAGAATGTGTGAGCAATTCTTGGCTCACTGTGTATCTCCTTTTCTTTTTCAGGACTTTTGAAAATTGGAATGACAATATGTGCTGAAGAGGATGACAACTATTCCAGGTATCTAGAATGAGCACAGGTTGGTCCCCTCCTGCAGCTGTACAGCTGTGCTATGAGAACCTGAATGGATCCTGTGTCAAATCTTCCTACTCGCCTGGACCCCGGGTGCTTCTCTACTTGATATTTGGCTCTGGGGCTGTGCTGGCTGTGTTTGGAAACCTCCTGGTGATGATTTCAATTCTTCATTTCAAGCAGCTGCACTCTCCAACCAATTTCTTGATTGTGTCCCTGGCTTGCGCAGACTTTTTCTTGGGAGTGACTGTGATGCCCTTCAGTACAGTGAGGTCCGTGGAGAGCTGCTGGTACTTTGGGGACATCTACTGCAAATTTCACTCTTGTTTTAATGTGTCATTCTGTTATGCTTCTATTTTCCACTTGTGTTTTATTTCTGTCGATAGATTCATTGCTGTCACTGACCCTCTGATCTATCCAACCAGGTTCACAGCCTCTGTTTCTGGCATATGTATTGCTTTCTCCTGGTTTCTTGCAATTCTTTATAGTTTTGCACTTCTTTGCTCAGGTGCAAATGAAAAAGGACTAGAGGAACTAATAAGTGCTCTCTCCTGCGTGGGAGGCTGTCAAGTTGCAGTCAATTCTAACTGGGTGTTCGTGAATTTTGTTTTATTTTTCATCCCAGCACTTGTGATGATAATTGTGTATTCCAAGATTTTTCTCATAGCTAAAACTCAAGCCAGGAAAATTGAGAGTATGGCCAATAAGACTGAGACATCATCAGACAGCTACAAGGAAAAGGTGGCCAAGAGGGAGAGAAAAGCCGCTAAAACACTGGGAATTGCTATGATAGCATTTCTGGTTTCATGGCTACCCTACTTCATTGATACAATAATTGACGCCTTCCTGGGTTTCATTACACCTACATATGTTTATGAAATAGTAGTTTGGATTGCTTACTATAACTCAGCAATGAACCCCTTGATTTATGCTTTCTTTTATCCTTGGTTTCGAAAAGCCATTAAACTAATCATCACTGGCAAAGTCTTGAGAGAAAATTCTTCAATGATGAACTTATTTTCTGATAAGTTCTGACCCTGAAACTGGAATAGATTCATAATGGACACATCCTGGGAGGAAAAATGAGTCAAAAATACATAAGGTCTTTTAATATAAAAAACTTTTTCATGCTTGACCTTGACCTTAAATCCAAGGTTGACGTTATTTGGTAAATATAATTTTAAACTTAATTGTAGTAGAAACAATACAGCCTTGCAGACAGCAATATTTGGATTTGAATGCCAACGATGCTATTTAACACTGTGATCTTGAGCTACTTATTCTCTCTGAGCTTTCCTTTATTTTTCTGGTTAACAACTTCTCTATCATAATGTCTTTGAGGTAATTAAAGAAACATGTATAAAATATCTAGTATATAAGCAGACCTGGTTGTAGTTGTTAAGTGCTTGGCTGCTTCCTTATTTTTAATGATGTTGACTGTCAGACCTAGATGTTTAAGAAAGTTAATGATTATCATAAAGCTCTGATTTCAAAGAGGAACTTCTAACATCTGGTTCAATGTATTTATCCTTGTCTTTCCTGTTGTGATATAGCCTTTCAAATATGTGAAAACAATTATGTAGTTTTACCTCTTTCTTTCCTAGATCATTATACTATTCTATCTACTTTATGAATGTTTAAAACTTTTCAATATAAAAGAAAAACTACTGTCCTTATTACTGTCTTCTGTGAGCTACTCTACTGATCTTTAGAATTAGTCTGCTGACCTTTGTTTCACTGAACATTCTTTATTTCCTCTATATAATATATGGAACTCATATATTTCATGATTACATAAACAAAAACAACTTAAACCTAATAATGATTATAACAAAGCTTATTATTTTTGTGTGTGGGACTGTTCTAACAGCCCTAACTACCCTGTGAAGCTGGTGCTATTATTGATTCTCCTGTTTGATAAATGAAGTAACCGAGGCGTACAGAGGTGAAGTTCCATGCCCTTGGTGACACATTTGGTAAACAATAAAACACTATTTACATCCCGGGAATCTGAGAGTAAGTGAAGTTACTACTTCAAAAGGAATAACAGGACCCAGACACTGCACTTGAGTTATTCAGAGCAATTTGGAGCACAAGGTTTGTACACAAATCATTTCACAGATATTGGTGTGTATGTGTTAACTGCTGTAAGTATGAACAAAATGCTTCTCAGAGATTAACACATTAGAAGGGTCAATAGATTAATATAACGCATTTTAATCCATAGTTTTCACTCATCCAAGTCTTCTTTATGGAAATGTTATTTGTATTATATTTACTAAATTTCCTGAGAGTGAAGAAATGATCATTCAGATAAGCTATATACAGAACACTAAGGCAGAACTAGTTCACACATCAAGAAAACAGTGAATGTGTTGCTTTTTATTACTTAAGTATTTGATTTCATTGTGCTTTTCCTCTATCAGGACAGTATTTTCAAACCACTTCATTCCACCTAAAAATCTGGGGGGTTACAGATTACATTTATTTTCAAAGGATATTACCTTATTTTCATGAATAATAGCATGATTATATTTGCTGATTTTATGTACCTTTAATAAAGTTGCAATTGACTCTGTGGAAATTGTTTTTTCTTTTTTTTAGTAACTCATGCATTTAAAAATACATTGAACTATGTCTTTTTTTTCTACATACAAAACTTTAAAACAAAGACATTGAGGATAGATTTCTATGGTGCCGTCCCCCCATTTTAGAAACCACCTTGTTCATTGTGTCTCTTCCAGTGATTTTTACATTCTTGTGATCCACTGTGTATATTATTTCCCACACAAAATCAGTTTCTTTGGGAGACAGTCACCTTCTTGTTGACTCTTTTGCTTCCAGCATGACACTTCCACTATACAGAGAATATAAACAAATATTCAATAATGTTTGTTGAATAAACAGATACATATTTCCTTTTAGTAAAGAAATAAAATAAGTTTATATAAGAATATGCATGGTTGTATTGCAAACCCTAGTGGCATAGTGGCTATGTGTTATGGTTGCTGATCAGAAGGTTGGCAGCTGGAATCCACTAAGTGCTCCTTGGAAACTCTATGGGGCAGTTCTATTTTTTCCTACAGAGTCGCTATAAGTTGGAATTGACTTGATGGAAGTGGGTTTGGTTTTTTCTATGGTCGTGTTAAACAAATATAATTATTTATACATCATGATTTATGCATCAATGCACTTACATATTATCAAAATGGCAGAAAACACATGTTAATTTTGAGTATGATCACTCACAGAAATATGTTATTTAAATCCTTCTCTTCTCTGGAAAGAGTCTTCCTCACCAACTGTGGAGCATTGGCAGTTGAATCGGAGGGACAGCAAGATTTTCCAAACCAACAATTTTACTTTCTCTCATATTCTGCTTACCATCCAATCACTGTACTGTAGTACTAGACTCAAAATTTTTGAAAATGAAAGTACACTTGAGATGTCTAATCTAAGCAATTCTTTTTAGGTGCATGGAAAATTTAAGTAACCTAAGCAAGGTCAGACAACCTGGGTCTTTGAATTCATGGTAATGGCTGGCCATAAATCAACATATAGTCTGGCTGTTTACAGGGCCTCAATTGGGTTTTGTTGTGAGAGTCTGAGTCCCATCCTCCTCTTGTCCTTTGTCTGTTCATTGTGCGGACACTCCTGTCTGAAGACTGCCTCAATTGTCCTTCCTTGAAGTTGGCAACATCACTGCCTAAATAACTGGATACATAACTGTCAAAGCACTGAGAATCATCACCCAGATACCTTAACATGTAACCTGAACCATCATAGCCACTGTTCCTGGAGCCTTATACCTCAGCATGCCTTACTGCCAGACATATTTCATCAATATGCAAAACAGTCAAATGGTAGAGTTTACTATTGTCTTGCATGTGAAACGTTGGATAATGAGATAGTCAATCAGTGAGGAGAAGGTATATTTGTGTTAGGTCTGAGGATGCAATAGTATACACAAGAATGTTTGCTGCCCTTTAGGTACCTCCATCTAACACGAGAGACAGATTGCAACATGACTGAAGCCCAAATAAACACATGTATAAAACAAAAATGACACAGGGAGAACTAATGTAATTGGAATGCATGGAAAGAATTCTCTAGGAATAAACTCTGCATACAGCCTGCTTAGCTTCTGCATAGTAGCCTCAGGTTATCTTTGTTGGTTCCATCTTATAGAATTGGCCATCTTTCCACAACAGGAAAAGGATTCTCCCATTTCCCTGCACTCTGAATGGTATACTTAATAACATTTCTCCTTCAGGCCTAGGACAGGCTGTTAATTTAGTGACCTTTTTTGCATGTCTCCAGGCCACATATGTATGTCCCCTTAAAGTAATGTGCTAGTTTGGCTTGGTTCAGATTTCATAGCCAATGTACATAAATCAGTCTTTGTCTCCCAGAAAATATTCAGCTGTTAAATACATTTACAGACTGAACAAAACAGACCAGTTTCTATCTAACCAACTCAGACTCATAGCAACCCCTTGTGTTTCAGAGTAGAACTGTTTTCCACTGAGTTTTTAAAGGTTGTAATCTTTCGGAAGCAGACTGCCAGGACTTTCCTTTGATGAGCCTCTAGGTGGATTTGAACCACTGACCTTTTGGTAGTTGTGTGCTTTACAATCCAAGGACTCCTAGAGATGAATTTCCATTGCCATCTAGTTAATTCTAGCTCATAGTGACCCTACAGAACAGAGTAGAATTGCTCAATAGAATTTCTAAGCGTTTTTTGTTCTTTTTTTATACTTTAGATGAAGGTTTACAGAACAAATTAGTTTCTCATTAAATTATTAGCACACATAATATTTTGTGACATTGGTTGTCAACACAAAGTGATAACACTCTCCGATTTTCAATAGTGGGTTCCCTTTTACTAGCTTTCCCGTCCCCTCCTGCCTTCTTGTCCTGGTCCCTGGGTTGGTATGCTCATACAGTCTCATTTTGTTTTATGGGCCTGTCTAATATTTGACTCCATTACTGAGCTGAAGATGTGTCCTGGGGCCTTACTCTCAGAGTTTTTCCAGTCTCTGTTAGACAAGTAAATCTGGTTTTGTGTGTGTGTGTGTTTTAGAATTTTATTCTGTATTTTTCTCCAACTCTGTCCAGGATCCCCTATTTGTGATCCCTGTCAGAGCAGACAGTGGTAGCAGTTAGGTACCATCTAGTTTTGCGGGAGTCAGTTTGGTGGAGGCTGTAGTACTTTTGATACATTAGTCATTTGGACTATTCTTTCCCTTGTGTCTTTAGATTTTTTTATTCTCTCTTGCTCCAGACAGAGTGCAAACTGTGGAATGTCTTACACGGCTGCTCACTGAGCTTTTAATACCCCAGATGCTACTCACCAAAGCAGAATGGAAATCATTTTCTCTATCAACTGTGTTACATCAGTTGAGCTAGATGTTTCCCAAGATCATGGTCCCCATAGTCCCCAGCCCAGTAATTCCATCGTTCAGGGAGTTTGGATGTGTCTGTGAAATTTTCACGAGTTTGCCTTAGATAAGCTGTTCTAGCTTTCCGAGAGCTGTGTACTCTTACCTTTCACTGAAGTTACCACCTATCTGTTGTCTATTTAGTGTTTTCCCTGCCCGTCCCTTCATTCTCTCATAACAAGGGGAGACTGATGCACCAAAATCAAGGGAGCAGAGTTGCTGTCCTTGAAAGCAGAGCTAAAGCCCAAGCCTGGGGGAACTCCACTCAGAATCTGGGGAGTGTGGCCAATAACTAAATCTGGAGGGCAAGGCCACTGCTTACATTGTCTTGGAGAACAGAGGGTTATTTTTCCAGTCTTGTGGGCTAATGTAATGTGTTTTGTTAACTTTCTAGGTTCCTGTTAGATCTTCTCGCCCCACCCTGACATTTTTCTCATTTGTAATGGAAATCTGTAGTTTGTACCTGCTCTGTCACTGGATTTTAGGAAGCAGACAACTTACACTCTAGATATCACAGATAAGGAAAAAATATTTGAATTATTGACTTGGAATTGATTGAAGACTTTTGCTGCAATATGATGTGGTGAATACGTTTTGCATTTGGCAAGGACATGAATTTTGGGTGACAAAGTTTGGAATGTCATTAATTGAATTATTTACTCCCCCAAATATGTGTCAACTTGATTAGGCCGTTATTGCCAAGCACTGTGTGGTTCTCCTCTATTTTCTAATTGTAATTTTACATTAAGAAGAATTAAGGTAGGATTGTAATGCCCTTTCTAAGTTCCCATCCCTGATCCAATGTAAAAGACCTTTTTTGGGGTGGTGTGGACTACTCTATATTTTATCTTATGGGAGATTAATAAAAAGAGAAACAAGCAGAGAGACTCATATCACCAAGAAAGCAGTACAGGGAACAGAGCCCATTCTTTGGACCTAGTGTTCCTGCACAAAGAATTTCAGTCCATATCCTTCCTTTGGAGACAAAAGATACAGAAAGCCTTACCTTGGGAGTTAACAGCCTAAATTTGGATGTCTAACCTCCTAGACTGTGAGAAAATAAATTTCTCTCTATTAAAGCCACCCACTTGTGGTATTTCTGTTAAAATAGCACTAGATGACTAAGACACTAAAGTTACTTTTTCAGTAAATGATGATCCTGTGATTTGCTTCCAAGTAGGTTAGATCCTTAATCCATGTCCTTAGTCTCTATAGTCTCTATTCTATGCACCTATACAAGAATTTAATTTCTTTGTCAAGTTTTCTTATTTCCAGGTGATGGAAATTTAATTACAGTCTTTTTGGGTTTTCTCTGCCTCCCTCTGAGTTGCCTAGGCATCAGTGCTGGAGCCATGGAGTCAAGTTTGGTCTGGGTGATCATCTACCCTCCTTGACACTTACTGAGGTGTTCTGTCTGGTGTCTGGGTTTGATGGAATCATGGAACAGAGCAGCCAGTCATACATCATACCAGGTCATAAGATTCCTTTAGCTCAAGCTACAGCTCAAGCTACGCATCAACCAATTCCAGGGTTCTCAGACAAATCAGACCATTCTTTTCCTAGCTTACATTAGGTCACTACTGCCATGGCTCTATGCTACTTTTGGGCTCAAGAAAAGTCTACAGTACAGTGACTGTAGAACAGTAAGGTACTCTATGAAGCTGTATCAGGATATGTACTTCAACAACCTATGTAATCCCTTTGCTGTGTGAACTTAATACTCTCTAAGGTCTCCACTGGTGAAATCAGTAAGGAGGTCAGCTATTAACTGAGAAGTTGACAGTTCAAGCACTCACAGAAGAACCTCAATGGCAGCCCTGGAGATCTGTCGACAAAGATCACGTCCTTGAAAACTCTAGAGGGCAGTTCTACTCTACCCACATGAGGTTATCGTGAGTAGAAACAGACTTGACAGCAACTAACAACATGATCTGAAGGAAAATGAGACAAAATTTCCATTGCACTTGGGCCCCCTTCAACTTAAACCTACATGGCTTATTAGTTACTACTTGTGTCTTCAGTCAGACTATACCCAGGGAGACATGGGTGACTCTCTCTCAGGAACCCACACTGTTACCTGAGTCGCTTATTGTCCTCCAGTGGTCTTTTCCACTCTCAATCTGGGAAACAGAACAGTTGTGCAATTACCTGTATATTCTGTAGAACCTACGGTATTCTGTATGCAGATCAGCCCTTTCCCTTCCCAAGAAGACTTCAGCTTTTCAGACTCAAAACCCAAAATGCATTGTGCTGTTAAGTCAATTCTAACCACAGCAACCCTATAGGTCAGTGTAGAACTGCCTCATAGGGTTTCCAAGGAGGACCTGGTGGAATCCAAATGTATCATTTTTGGGTAGCAGTCAAACTCTTAACCACTGCAGCACCAGCGTTTACTTTGAGACTCAAGTCAAGGGGCAATAAAAACCATATATATATATGTATATATACACACATATGTGTGTGTGTGTATGTATATATATGTGTGTGTGTGTATGTATATATATATAAATATATCTTCATTTTCAACAAAACAACTAGAAGCTCTAGCTGGGTCCTAAATTGAGGGAAAGTTCATGTGGCGATATGAACACCAGGAATAAAAGAAACTGTAAGGGGCATGATAACTTCTATAGTGCTACAGAAACCTCCTGGAAATACAATGTCCCAACTATAGCAGGTATTCATCTCTTGCTTATGTGAAGTTCAAAACAGGCATACCTGACGGGCAGGCTGTTCTCTTTCAAGTTGTGATTTAAAGACCAGACTCCTTTCAGTTTATGGGCTGCCCATTTCACCACAGACTTTCAGTTAACCGTTCTCATCTGCAACAGTCTGTAGAAGGACAAATAGCAGGGGGATCCCATGTAGACCAGGTGCTATGCAAGGAAAGACAAAAAATGAATGTCTCCCAAGTGTCTTAACTAAATTTCTGGGTTTTTACCTTTGCCTCTCCTCCTTGGCAGGTCCTGAACTCCGATTTTTGTCTCTCCAGCTACATGAGACTACCAAAGCTCTGTTTACCTTTTACTTCTTAGCAGTTGATCTCTTTGTTTAGAGCAAAGTATACCAGAGAAGCTTTTTGTTAGGTGCTGTTGAGTCTGTTCTGACTCATAGTAACCATATGAACAAAAAGAAACACTGCCCAGTCTTGCACCCTGTCCACGATCATTTTTATGCTTAAGCCCATTATTGTGGACACTGTGTCATTCCACCTCGTTGAGGGTCTTCCTCATTTTTGCCGATCTACCATCTTCTAAGCATGATGTCTTTATCCAGGGACTGATCCTTCCTGACAACATGCCCAAATTATGTTAAGATATAGTCTCTCCATCTTTGCTTCCAAAGAGCACTGTGATTATACCTCATCCAGAACAGATCTGTTGGTTCTTTTGGTGGTATATGGGACATTCAACATTCTTCTCCAACACCACGATTCAAAAGCATCAATTCTCCTGTCTTCTTGTTCACTGTCTAACTTTTGCATGCATATGATGCAGTTGAAAACACCATGGCTTAGGTCGGGAACAGCTTAGTCTTTAAAGTGATATCTTTGCTTTTGAACACTTGACAGAGGTCTTTTGCAGCACATTTGGTGAATGAAATGAGTCTTTTGATTTCTCAACAGCTGCTTCCATGAGTGTTGATTGTAGGGTTAAGTAAGATGAAATCCTTGAAAACTTCAATGTTTTCTTTCTGTGTCAGGAGGTTGCTTATTGATCCATTTGTGAAGAGTTCTGTTTTCTTTATGTTGAGATGTAATCAGTACTGAAGGCTGTGTTCTTTGATCTTCATCAGTAAGTGTTTCAAGTCCTCTTCAGTTTGAGCAACCAACATTACGTCATGTGTGTAATACAGGTCGTTCATGAGTCTTCCTTCTATCCTGGTGCCCCAGTCTTCTTCATATAGTCCAGCTTCTCAGGTTATTTGCCCAGCATATAGATTGAATAAGTACAGTGAAAGGATACAACCATGACACATACCTTTCTTGACTAAAACACACAGTACCCCCTTGCTCTGTTTGGTGGCTACCTCTTGATCTATATAATTGAAAATATAAAAATCCCCCTAAACAAAATGTTTGCCACTGAGTAGATACTGACTCATAGAAACCCTGTAGAGGAGAGTAAAATATTTTCATAGGGTTTCCTAGGAGCAGATGGTGGATTTGAAAGGCCGATCTTTTGCTTAGCAGCCATAGCTCACAATCACTGCACCAAAAGATACAAATACATGTTATGTAACCATACAGCTTTTTCTAGGACCCTACACTTTCAATAGAGTCCAGGACTATGTATGATAAAACATCAATAAAGTAGTTCAGTCTCTAGCTCAGTAGATTAAAGTTTAAATACAAAATTACACTTATTCATGTTTCTTATTCTGGTGTACATGGGTTTTGGAAATCAAATTGATCTTTATATTGAATGACAGCATGAATCTACCCTTTCTAGGAGCATGGAAAATCTCAAAAGACCACTCTAGTACTCCTCAGTTGACATCTACTCCTCTGAGGTTGGATTAATACTATTCTTTTCAGGATGGGAATGTGACAGGCATCGTGAGTTACTGTTTGTTTTCATCAGTCCTTATTGATTTCAGACATGAAAAACTGTTGTGAGATGCTGCCCAGCTGATTCCAGCTCATAGTAGCACTATGTACAGAAGAACTTGCCATCCTTGCTTCCAGTGAGTATATTCTGGCTGTACTTCCTCCAGGACAGATTTGTTTGTACTTCTGTCAGTCCGAGGTATATTCATTATTCTCTGCCAATACCATTATTTAAAGGCATCGGTTAATTATTCACTGTTCACCTTTCACAGGCATATGAGGCAATTTTAAACATCATGGCTTGGGTCCGGAGAACTTTATTTCCTAAACTGACATTTTAATTTTTTTTAATAGTGTCAAAAGGTCTTTTCCAGCAGATTTGCCACTAATTTCTTAGAATCAATTTGACAACAGTGTTTTTTCAATGCTCTCAACCTGTTCAAATCATGATTGAACACTGATAATGAAAGAGGCAAAAAGCAAACACAGGAAGTAGCACAGACTCTGGAACTGTAAGCAATAGAAGAAATGTGTTCCAAGAATAAATTTAGCTGGCTATTAGGAGTAAATTTTTCCTTTGTATTCACACTATGGTCTACAGGGATTTTGATGGTATAATTTGAAGACGACGTAATTTATTTCTTCCTTCTTGAAAAAATGAAATAGTGTTTGGCATTACTGCTCACCTGGCTGCTCAGGGCAGTTAACTAAGTAAATGAAACTCAACCTTTGGAAGCTGAATTTTTTCTCAGCTCAGGTGGTTACAGATGAGGTTTTCAAAAGGTAAAGTAATACAAAACTAAATCAATAAGCTTACTCTTAATAATCACTAAAATGTATTCTATAATGTGTGTCTTTGGACCAAATGTATTTTTAGACATTTATGTAGTAGTATATTTGACTATAATTTTAATGGATTTCTGAAAAAAATTCTCAGTAGCTATTAGAAAAATTTGGCAGTACATGTTCAAAAGTCAAATAGGTGTAATTAATGTTCCAAAACATGAAAAATAATTGATAAAAGTTATTTTAATTCTAACTAGAGATTTTTTTCTCCCTCACAGACTTGTAATTGGCATCTTTTTTGTGTTTCAGACTGCTGGAAGATTATCTGAGAACTTTAAAATAATTCAAAGACAACAATGGTCAACAATTTCTCAAAGACTGAAGCTGTGGAGCTTTGCTATGAGAACGTGAATGGATCCTGCATTAAAACCCCTTATTCACCTGGACCTCGGGCAATTCTGTACACAGTTATCCATGGGGGGATAACTGAAAACAGAGAGAAAATTGTCCAAGATTTGCTGGCAGAAAACTTCCCTGATATCATGAAAGATGAAAAGATACCTACCCAAGACACTAATTGTACTCCAACAGAAGGTAAACCCCAAAAGAAAAACACCAAGTCATATTATAATCAAACTTTCCAAAACTACAGATAAGGAGACACATTTTAAAGTGGTTAGGAAATGAAAAATAACCTACAAAGGAGAATCTAGTTAAGACTAAGCTTGCAATACTTATCAGATGCTGTGAAGGCAAGAAGACAATGGGATGATGTATACAAAGCCTTGAATGAAAATAATTGCTGGCCAAGAATTACATATGTAGCACAGCTGTCTCTCAAATATGTTGGCAAAATTAAGATAATTCCAGATAAACAAAAATTTAGGGGATTTGCAAAAAGTCAAGCCAAAATTAAAAGAAATATTAAAAGGAGTCTTTGGTTCTAAAATGGATAACAGCAGGTAACAATCCAAGAACAGAACATAGAACAGAGCGACTGGATATCAACCCAAATAGGGAAATCACAAAAATAAATCACAGGTGAAATACTGAAAATAGGGAAACAGAGATGTCGTTATGTAAACATTAAAATGAGGGACTCAAAAATAAATGTAGTCATAGGAGAGGAAGTCAAAGTGATACAAAGAAATTAAAGACCATTTAAACTTAGAAAAAATAGAGGTAATGATTAAGGTAAACTCAAAGGAAATTGTCAATCCTACATATCAAAACATTAAGAAAAACATGAAGTCTCAGCAAATACAAACCACCAACATAAAAAAGATAAAAAGAAAACACATAAAGAAAAAAGATTCAGCACAGAAAATTAAATGGAACCAAGGAACTGTCTACAACACACACAAAAAAGACATCAAAATAGTATCACAAAGCTCATATGTCTCAATAATCACAGTGAATGTAAATGGCTTAACTGCACCAATAAAGGGACAGTGTCAGATTGGATAAAAAAGTGACCCCTTTATACGTTGCCTAAGGAGATGCGCCTTAGTCTCAAAGACATGAACAAACTAAAAGTCAAAGGATGGAAAAAACATATCAAGCTAACAATATTCCACAAAGAGAACAAGTGGCAATTTTGAACTCTGATAAAACAGACTTTAAAGTAAAATCCACCACATTGGATAAGGAAGCAAGTTATATAATGATTAAAGGATAGATACTCTAGGGGGATACAACTATATTAAGTATCTATGCACCAAACAACAGGGCTCCAAAATACAAAAAACAAACACTAACTGCATTGAAAACAGAAATACACAGCTCCACAAAATAACAGTAGAAGACTTCAACACACTACTTTCAGTGAAGGACAGAACATCTAGAAAATCTCAATAAAAGACATGGAAGACTTAAATGCTACAAGCAAACAACTTGACTTCATATATATACATAGAACACTCCACCCAACAGCAGCCCATTATACTTTCTTTTCCAATGGTCATGGAACATTCTCCAGAATTGACCATATATTAGGCCACAAAGCAATCCTTAACAAAAATTTTGAAGTATTGAAATATTATAAAGTTTCTTTTCAGATAATAAAATCATAAAAGTATCAATAACAGAAAAAAGAAGGAAAAAATCAAATACATGGAAAGTGAAATGACTGGGGTATAGAAGAAATCAAAGATTGAATGAGGAAATTTATAGAACCAAATGAGAATGAGAACATATATAAGCTACTGGACACAGCAAAAGCAGTGCTTAGAGGTCAATTTATCTCAATAAGTGTACACAGTTGAAAAGCAGGGCCCAAATCAAAGAATTAACTACAACACAAATAAGTAGCAAGACAGCAGCAGAAGAATCTCTTGGTTACCAGAAGGAAATAAAAATTAAGGCAGAACTAAATGAATTGGAGAATGTACAAAGACTGCCAATTAAGTTCGCAAACTCATTCTAGAAAAAAGTGTTACGTGCCTCATTAACATCATTACGGTCACCTTCAAATTATTCCCTTTGGGAAGCTATGAACCAACGTCAGTGCCTAGTCTACCCTTCAAAGCAATTTTGGAACTCTTTTTCTGGAATGGCCGTCAGAGCTGTCATCCTATTAGCTTTAATGTCCTGAATGGCATGAAAGTGCTTTCCAGTCAATATTTCCTTTATCTTTGGGTAATGAAACAAAGTCACTAGTGGTCAGATCAGGTGAGTAGAGAGAGTATTCCAATACAGCTATTCGTTTACTGGCTAAAAATTCCCTCATAGACAGTTACACAATTAAGCTCATGCACTTGCCACTGTGTCAACATGCTCAATGGCCATTCTGGAAAGAGTTTGAAAATTGCTTTGAAGATTGAACTAGGCACTGGCATCAGTGCATAACTTCCCAAGGGGAGTACTTTGAAGGTGACCATGGTGATACTCAGAAATGAGGTAAGTAACACTTAGAACAATTACGTTTGTGGACCTGTCAGATCTTGTAAAAACTATTGAAAAGAAAATAAAAAATTGTTTTTTAAAAAAGATCAACAAAATTGATCTTTTGGGCCAAAATGATGAAAGACAAATATGAGAGGAAAGAAGTAACTCAAATAAGAAGTGAGATAGGCCATATCACAACAGCACCAACCGAAATTAAAAGAATCATAAGAGAGTACTATGAAAAATTGTACTCCTATAAATTCAAAAATCTAGAGGAAATGGATGCATTTCTAGAAACACATCATCTACCGAAACTAGCCCAAGTAGAAGTGGAACAACTAAATAAATGTATCACAAAATAAGAGATTGGAGAGGTAGCTTCACTGGAGAATTCTACCAAACTTTCCGGAAGAGTTAACAGCACTATTACTAAAGAATTCCAGAGCATAGAAAAGGATGGAATACACCCAAATTCATTCTATGGAGTCAGCATAACACTGATACCAAAACACAAAAGAAGGAAATCACAAACCAGTATCTTCCGTGAAATTAGATGGAAAAATCCTCAACAAAATTCCAGCCAATAGAATTCAACAAAATATCAAAAAAATAACTCACCATTACTAAGTGGGATTCATACTATGGATGCAGAGATGGTTCAACATTACTCCACTGCTACTGAGTCAATTCTGACTCATAGCAACCCTATAGGACAGAGTAGAACTGCCTCATAGAGTTCAACATTAGAAAAACAATTAAACATCAAAAAACAAAAGACAAGAGCTACTTGATTGTATAAATAGGTACAGAAAAGATATTTGACAAAGTCTAACACTTATTCATGTTAAAAATTCAGCAAAATAGGATGAAAGTAAAATTACTTAACATAGTAAGGTACATCTACGCAAGCCAATAGCCAACATCATCCTAAATAGAGAGAATTTGAAAGCATTCACCTTGAGAAGAGGAACTAGACAAGAATGTCCATTGTGTCTATTTTTATCCAACATTGTCCTAGAGGTTCCAGAGAGAGAAACCAGGCAATATAAAGATATAAAGGGCATCTAAATTGCTAAGAAAGATGTAAAGTATCTCTACTTGAAGATAATAAGATCTTATATACAGAAAACACTGAAAATTCTACCATGCACCAAATCGAACTCAAAATGCATCAAAGATCTAAATCTAAAATCTAAAACAATTTAAAAGTCATGGGAGGAAAAAATAGGGAGGACGCTAGAATCCCCATTACACGGCATAAACAGACTATACAATGTTACTAACAGTGTACAAATAGCAGAAAAGAAAATATTTAACTGGGAAGTCTAAAAATCGAGCATTTATGTTTATCCAAGGACTTCACCAAAAGAATGAAAAGACTACTTGCCTACTGGAAGAGAATTCTTGGTTATCACAAATCTGATTGACATGTAATCTTCATAATCTATGAGGTACTGCAAAACTTCAAAAACAAAAAAAGAAAGAAAAAAAGACAAATAATCCTATTAAACAATGGGCAAAGGATATGAACAGGTAGTTCACCAAAGAAGACACTCAGTACACTAGCAGATCTATGAGGAAATGCTTATGATCACTAGCCACTAGAGAAATCCAAATCAAACGATAAGAAGATAACATCTCACCCCAACAAGGCTGACATTAATCCAAAAGATACCAAATAAGAAATGTTGGAGAGGTTTTAGAAAAAGAGGAACTCTTTTACACTGCTGGTGGGAATGTAAAATAGTACAAACATTCCGGAAATGAACTTGGCCCTTTCCATCAATCTTACTACTTGAAATACATCCTAGAGAAATAAGGACTGTCACACAAACAGATACAGGCACACAAGTATTTATTGCAGCACTGTCCACAACAGCAAATGATGGAGTCAATCTAGGTGCCCATCAAAGGATGAATGGATGAACTATCATATATTTACACAATGGAATACTATGCAGTGAAGAAGAACAATAACGACCTTAGGAAACATCTGATAACATGGAGTTATTTGGATGACATTATGACAAATGAAATCAGTCAACTGCAAAAGGACAAATATTGTATGAGACCACTGTTATGAGGAATTAATAAAAGATTTAAATGCAGAGGAAAATCATCGTTGACAGCTACAAGGGTGGGCAGGGAAGGAAAGGGATATTCATAGATTAGATAGTAGACAGGAATTGGCTTAGGTGGGGGGAGTGATAGCATGCAGTACAAAGAAGAGTAGCACAGCTGGACTATACCAAAGGCTAAAACTAAAAAAAAACCCAAAGCCAAACCTACTGTCGTTGAGTCAGGTCTGACTCATAGTGACCCTAGAGGTCAGACTAGAACTACCCCATAAAGTTTCGAAGGAGCATCTGAAGGATTTGAACTGCCAACCTTTTGATTAGCAGATGTAGAACTTAACCTACTCCGCCACCAGGGTTTAAAAGTTTTCTAAATCCTACCTAACGTTTTGAAGAATGGAATAGCAGAAGTAGAGGTCTAGGGTCCAAGGTTTCAGGAAACATCTTTGCTAATTCGGATAACTAAGTTTTTTTTTTCTTTTTTTAAGAAAATGATCTGCATACCACTTCGGTGAATGGTGTCTGGAGTCTAAAAGCTAGCAAGCAAGTGGCCATTTAATTAGCCTCAACTGGTCCCTATCCACATGGAGCAGAACAGAATGAAGGACAGCAAAGGCTTGAAGAGAATGTGATCCCAGAAGAAAGAGGGTGCCTTTGTCTTCAGCTATCACCTCCACTGATATCATGGACTTCCTTGGTGGTATGACCTAAACTGCTTTTCTTGAGTCACTTTCACTCCTGGTAAACATATCCTTCTGAGGACAAAGTTATTGCATTAGTGCATTCACCGTCACATTTGGGCCAGAACGTACTAAAGGGTGTCCAAGTAGATTGCCTGAGGTCAACACATATTCTTCCCCACCATCTGTAACAGAAGCTCTATTTACTGCTTCTGATAAGTTAATAAATTATTTCAACAGGGTGATTTTTCTTCTTGCCTTCAGCACAGAAGGAATCTAAAGTTGCTGGGCAGTATTTGTGGCTTATTGTTGAGTGGAACACTTCCTGCGCCCCCTCGCAAGAGTGTACCATGGTGGATTTGAACTGCCAGTCTTTCAGTTAGTAGCTGTACCTCTTAACTACTCTGCCAACAGGGCTTCCCTTTGGGATTTAGGATCTCTAAATTTGTAAGATTACCAGAAATCAGAAATTTCTTGTGGGTCATTGGAAATATCACTAAGTGGGGCTCTCTTGCATTCACTGCTTGTTTGGCAGATCTGTGTACTCCTTCTATTGAAATCATGGGATTGTAGATAGGTTTCTTGTAAAGTGTCTATAGTACATTCTGGAAGATGATACCACATCTTTGTAGAGTGTCGTCTTAGAGCTGGCACTTCAAAAACTTTTTTGGCAGGCTTTAGCAATACTCTATTAGGCTAGCTGCTACTGGGTTGTGTGGTATTCAGACAATGAGCTGAACCCAAGGCCAGGGCCCACTACTATATCTCTTTTACTGTTAAATAGTTTTCCTGATTAGATGCCATTATGTGTTGAATTGTGTCCCTCCAAAATATGAGTACCCTAACCTCTAGGGTCGCCATGAGTCGGCTCCAACTTGACGGCACTTAGCTGGCTTGGCTAACTTCTACACCTGTGGGTGAAATCTCACTTTGAAATAGGGTGTTTGTTTTGTTAATCAAGGCATATTAGTGTAGAGTGTGTCCTGAACTTTATCAATTGAGTGGTGAAAAAATCATATGAGACACAGAAGAATACACAAATGAAAATAAAATAGATGCACTCAAGGACTGCCAAGGCATTGAGGAAAAATGTGGCTACAGAAGCTGAAAGAGACCCTCCCCCCAGAGAGAACAAGAGAGAACACTTCCCTGCAGCTGGTACCCTGAATTTGGAACTCCAGGCTCCTAAGTGGCTAGAAAGTAAATTCCTGTTCTTCAAAGACCCCCAACTTGTTATATTTCTCTTACAGCAGCACTAGGGATCAAGGATGCCATGTGATTTCCTTTAGCTTTCTGTTTCTCCATCCTTTTTTTCTTCTGACTGTATGTATTAATAGTATCCTCATTGGTTGCTCATCTAGAACTCTGTCCTGTAATCCCCTTGGAAGCAACTTCAGTCTTTCCTTTTGTTATAATAATTATAACTCCTTGACTCCTTTAGTTACCTGCTAGCACATGCTCTCTACCGCTTGTTACACCAATATACTTCTAGTTACAAAAGTGCCAGGGTCTGTGACAGCCTCTGTTATTGTTAGCCCGGGTGCATCTCTCACCAGCTCATGTGTGATGGCCTTGGACTTCTTGAGAAACCAATCCCTAGATGGCCTTCTGACCCTACTTCATTTATCTCCTCTTGCATTCCCTCTATCGCATTTCACAGCAATTTGAGCAATTCAACTGTGTGTGGTATGTGATCCCATTTTATCCTGGCTTCTCGGTGCCACCCCAGGAGTGAGTTTGCATTGTATCCAAAAGTCATATTCTGAACATTCCTCTTGCCTCTTGTTCCAAACTCTCTTATCTCATGTTCCAACCTCCTTGATCAAACATTCTTAAAACCATATCCCGTGGAGATGGTAGTAATCTCTTTCTGCTGTAACAGAATGGCTAATTCTTTTAGTTCCTTTAGGGTATTTCTTCCTTCTTGGGCCCATTGTTATGCTACAACTTAATCCTAGTTATTGGCTTGGAAACAAAGAAAAACAACACTATATACAGAACTATGTCCCTTTAAAGGCATGTTGAAATCCTAAACCTGGTTCCAGTGAACCAGACTTTGAAGACATTCTCAGTTAATATGAGGTCACACTGGAGTAGGGTGGATCCTATTCCAATCTGAATGGTAACCTCACCAAAGAGAAAAGGTACAAAGAGATCTGCAGAAGGAAGATGGTTGTCTGACGAGACTGGGGTGATCTATAAGCCAAAGAACCCTAGGGATTGCCAGCCATCTTCAAAAGCTGGACAAGTGGCATGGGATAGAGTCTCCCTCAGACTTCTCAAAAGGAATAAACACAGGTGATATCATGATTTTAAATTCTTAGTCTCCAGATTGTACCACAATATATTTCTGCTCTTATACACCACCCAGTCTGTGATACTTTACTGGGACAGCCATAGGAAAAGAAGACAGAAGGTAAGAGCAGAGCCTGGGGGTCGTGGCTGTTTTCCTGCTGAGGAGAAGCCTCTGGAAGGTCTTCCCACATAATGGGAAAGGGATCTGTCTGAAGAAACGTGGGTGATTAAATAATCAAAAAACATACCATGGCATGCCAAAAGGAGACCAGTTAAGAAAAGACAAATCTGTATATTTTAGAGTTCTTTTTTTTTTTTAAAGCCAAAACCCATTACCGTCCAGTTGCTTTCAACTCATAGCAACCCTGTAGGACAGAGTAGAACTATCCCAAAGTGTTTCCTAGGAGCAAACTCAAGGTGAATTCAAACTGTTGACCTTTTCATTGCAGGGAAGCTCCTAAGGAATGTACCACCAGAGTACCTTCATAACTTTTTGTTACGGCTATAAGTTGCTGTTGAGTAATTTTCATTTCATAGTGACCCTATGTTCAACAGAATGAAACATTGCCCAGTCCTGCTTCATGCTCAGAATCCTTGCTCTTTGCTTAATCCCTTGTTGTAGCCAGCTACCATCAATTCATCTCACTGAGGGTCTTCCTCTTTTTCATTAACCCTCTGCTGTACCAAGCATGTTGTCCTTCTCCACGGACTGATCCCTCCTGATAACATGTCCATATTAATGTGAGACATAGTCTCAACATCTTTGCTGCTAAGAAGCAATACGGTTGCTCTTTTTCTAAGACAGATTTGGTTATTCTCCTGGCAGTCCAGGTATAGTCAATATTCTTTGCTAACTGCACAGTTCAAAGGCATCAGTTCTTCTTCAGTCTTCTTCATATCATTTTCCAGCTTCTTCATGCTAATGAGGTAATTGAAAATATTGTGGCTTGAGTTTGGTGCACCCTATTCCTTAAAGTGTCACCTCTGCTTTTCAATACCTTAAAGGGGTCTTTTGCAGGAGAACTGTCAAAAGTAATATAGCTTTTCACTTCTTGACTGCTGCTTCCAGTCAGTGGTGGTATAGTGGGTAAAGTGCTACCACTGCTAACCAAAAGCTCAGCAGTTCCAGTCCACTAGGTGCTCCCTGGATACTCTGTGGTGCAGTTCTACATTGGCCTCTAGGGTCGCCAGGAGTCGGACCTGACTCAACAGCACTGGGTTTGGGGGGCGGGGGGGACTTCCCTATTGATTATGGATCCAAGCAAAATGAAACAAGTTCAATTTTTTCTCCATGTATTATGATGTTGCTTATTGATTCAGTTGTGAGGATTTTTGTTTTCTTTATATTACGGTGTAACTCATACTGAAGATTGTCTTCTTTGATCTTCATCAGTAAGTGCTTGAAATCCTCTTCATTTTCAGCAAGCAAGGTGTGTCATCTGCATATTACAGATTGTTAATGAGTGTTCCTCCAATCCAGATGCTCCATTCTTCTTTGTATGCTTCCACTTCCAGCTTCTCAGAACATATGCTCAGCACACAGACTGAATAGGTAGGATGAAAGGACATAGCTCTGATGCACAGCTTTCTTGATTTTAAACTAAGCAGCATCCCTTTGCTCTGCTTGGAGGACAAGATCTTAATCTACCTTCATACTCATCAGGAGCACAATTAAGTATTCTGGAATTTCCATTCTTTGAAATATTACCCATAATTTGTTTTCATACACAGAGTAAAATACTTTTGTGTCTTCAATGTCTTAGTCTTCGAATACAGCTATAACAGAAATACAAGCAGTTGGCTTTAAAAAGAAAAATTATATCATCTAGTGAGTCTGTATTCTTTCTATCCTCTTTTGATGTTTGTTGCATTACTATTTCTCCTGCAGATCCATCACTATAGCAACTCAAACCTTCAATTTTTTTCTTCAGCTCTTTCAGCTTGCAAAATGCTGAGCACATTCCTCCCTTTCAGTTTTGTATCTCCAGCTTTTTTCACTTGGCATTACAATATTTTGTCTTCTCAAGCTGCCTTTTGAAGTCTTCTGTTCAGCTTTTTTATTTGTATAATGAACAGAAGACTTCAAAAGGCAGCTTGAGAAGACAAAAGTATAATCCTTTCTTTGCTTTAGCTACTTACAGAGTCTTTCTTGATGTCTGTTTTGGTCCTTTCCTTCTCTCCTGTCTTTTTAGTGACCACTTGCTTGCTTTCTTCATGTATGATGTCTTTCCACATCTTGTCTGGTCTTCTGACATTAGTGCTCAGTGGATCAAATCTCTTCTTGAAATGGTCTGTAAACAGGTGGGATATGCTCATGGTCTTCCTTTGGCTCTTGTTGACTTGTGCTAACTTTGTTCAGTTTCAGCTTTAAATTGCCTATGAGCAATTGATGGTCTGTTATGCAATTGACACTGGACTTATTCCAATTGATGCTACTGAGTTTTTCCATTGTCTGACAGATGTAGTAGATTTGAAGTGGTCGATGTTTATACCTGCTGCTTACATTGTTGAAAAAAAGCTATTTGCAGTGAAGAAGTTATTGGTCTTTCCAAATTCTATCATATAATCTCCAGCACTGTTTCTGTCACTAGGGTAATATTCTCCAACTACTGATCCTTCCTCTTTGTGTCCGATGTTTACATTTCAATCACCAGTTATTATTAATGTAGCCTGATTGCGTGTTCCATCAATTTCAGATTCCAGAAGCTGATAAAAATCTCCAGTTTCATCTTTGGCATTAGTGATTGGTGAGTCGATTTTAATAATAGTCCTAATAACTGGTCTTTCTTTTAGACATAAAGATATTATACAATCGCTGACATCATTGTACTTCAGTTTCGATCTCACAAGTCTTTTTTTCTTTTTCTTGGCAACACCATTCCTCTTCAAGTTTGTCATTCCAAGCATAGTAGAATATGTGGTTGTTCATTTCCTATGGCCAATAACAGCTCATTTCAGCTTACTAATGCCTAGGGTATCAATGTTTATGTATTCTGTTTCATTTTCGACAATTTACAATTTTACTGGACTCCAACTTCCTGCATTCCATGTTCTGATCATTAATGAATGTTTTCAGGTGTTTCTTCTCATTTTGAGTTGTGTTAGATTAGGAAATGAAGCTTGACTCAATCCATGTTATTAAGGTTGATTTTACTTTGGGGAGGCAGCTCTTCCCCAGTAGTCTTTTCAGTGCGTTCCGGCCTGAGTGGCTCATGCTCTGGCACTATGTCAGACAGTGTTCCACTGTTATTCACAAGGTTTTCACTGGCTAATTCTTTTCCGATGAAGACCTTTGAATCCTTCTTCTAGCCTGTCTTCACCTGTAAACTCAGGTGAAACCTATCTGCCATGGGTGACCTCAATGGTATTTGAATATCAGTGGCATAGCTTCCAGCCTCACAGCAACATGCAAGCCTCACAGTATGACAAACTGATGGTAATGCTAACAAATTTAGTAACTTTAGTGGCACTTGTGTGATAATTTTTAAGAAAAGGCCACATTTTCATTTTATATTGTGCCTCCTAAGTCTCAGAGTCAGTCTTGTGAATAGCAAGTAGGTAAGACTACTGTCAAATTCCGGGCTAGATTATTTGTGAGAGATCGAAACACTTCTTGTATTTTGAAAATTAAGTATTTCTAAAAAGATGCTGCACACAAACATACTGCACATATGAGGACTTGTTAATTACAATTATCAAAAGTGAGTTTATTTCCATGATTCACACCTTGCACTTTAGTTATTCCTTGTCAAGAGTTTATAGTGGATATAGTCTATTGGGTGATTTTCTAAAACATTCTAGCTGTTTTCATACAACTTGAAAGTGGAAGCCTATTAAAGATGACCTCTCAAATATGTTATTATATATGATTACCAATTGTGGAGAAGAGCTTCACAAGTGTAAATAACCAGGTATTTATAATCAGTTTTTTCAATAGCTTAAATAATGTAATTTCTGGGCTGAGGAAAGTTTGTAATAAATTTTTTTGTGATTAATAATCTATTAGGATTAGACTCAGTTACAAAATAGTATTTGAATTAAAGGAAAATTTCCTAAGTGTTAAATTTCTTTTGATAATCAAAATGGAAAAAGATTGTAATATGATATAACAGTGGTTGTTTTCGTGTGCAGCCTCATGTTTTTGTTTTTATTTTAAATTTTCACAATTCAAAATATTGTTCCCTCTCACCAGGAAAAGCAAAAATGCAGCAAGCATGCAATAGCCAAACCACGACTAGCAATTCTTACCAACCTGCTGGGGTGCAGCTTTGCTACGACAACGTGAATGGATCTTGCATTAAATCTCCCTATTTGCCTGCAACCTGGGTGGTTCTGTAGGCAGCCTTCAGCTCTGCATCTGTGCTCGCTGTGCTGGGAAACCTCCTTGTGATGGTTTCTGTCCTGCATTTTAAGCAGCTGCACTCTCCCACCAACTTCTTGATCGCTTCTCTGGCCTGTGCTGACTTCTTGGTGGGTGTGACCATCATGCCCTTCAGCATGGTCAGATCTGTGGAGAGCTGCTGGTACTTCGGAGTCCAGTTTTGTACCCTTCACACTTCCTGTGATTTGGGATTCTGCTACTCTTCTGTCTTCCACCTGTGCTTCATCTCCATCGACAGGTACATTGCTGTTATTAACCTTCTAGTCTATCCTATCAAGTTCACAGTGTCTGTGTCAGCAATTTGCATTGGCCTCTCTTGGATCATGACAATTGCGTACAGCTGTGCTGCATTCTACACAGGTGTGAACGGAGCTGGGCTGGAAGAACTTGTAAGAGCCTTGAACTACGTAGGTGGTTGTCAAGTTGCTATAAATCAAGACTGGGTTTTGGTAGGTTTTCTGTTTTTCCTCATACTTATTCTTGTTATGATAATTCTTTACAGTAAGATTTTTCTGATAGTCAAACAACAGGCTCTAAAAATTGAAAGTACTAGTAGTAAAGCTAAATCCTCCTCAGAGAGTTACAAAGTGATGGTGGCCAAGAGAGAGAGAAAAGCTACTAAAATCCTAGGGCTCAAGGTGGTTACATTTGTGGTTTCATGGCTACCATATACAACTGATTCATTAATTGATGAATTCATTAATTGATGAAAAGCTTTTATGGGCTTTTTAACCCCTGCTTATATTTATGAGATTTGTTGCTGGGCTGCTTATTATAATTCAACCATGAATTCTTTGATTTATGCTTTCTTTTATCCTTGGTTTAGGAGAGCTATAAAACTTATATTAAGTGGAGAAGTATTAAAGAATAGTTTATCAAACATCAGTTTATTTTCAGAATAAGTGTAAGCAGTAATTTGAGATACTTAAGCATATTTTAAATATTATGATAAAATGAAAAAGAATGAATAAAGCCATTCAAAATAAGTAAATATGTGATGTTTTAAAATTACCCAGGAGAAAGCTGCATCCACTAAGTTAAAGATATTTGCTTCCCTAAATAACTGATAAAGTGTTTGTGTTTCCTGCCTCAATACACTGTACACTTCCTTGTCTCATGCATTTGTTTCTTAAAGTCCCCTGATTTCTGAATCTGATTTTTGGATGGAAAATCTCCAAACACTTTTGCTTTCCTTTTCAGTTCTTATTTGTCTTTAAATGGTCTTCCTATTCTCTGCTTTTGCATCCCAGTCCACACAAGATGATCCTCCCTAAGATTCTGTTCATTTGCTGTCCCTTCAGTGACAATGTCTCTCTGTTCCTCCACTCTCTGTACCTTTCTGCCGCTTTGAGGACAACAGGTAGGCTTCATCTATGTTATTCTGGGATCAATTACTCAGCCTAGGTGTTAGATATTAACTACAGACATTGTCCAGAAATTTTGCAAGTCAAAAAAAATCTTATAAAATCTGGTGCAATGATCATTAGCAGATGGAAATTTTGTAAATAAAAGAATGATCATGATAGGACTGTTGCAATTATCTTTAGCAATGGTCATTTCTCCATCAACTTTTCTTACCTGAAAGTAGTGCATAGTTCACTTGCCCAGAAGTTTGTGGGGTATGCTAATAATTGACAACTCTGAAACAAAGCATAAATATTGTATGATATTAGTTGCATATTATTCTCTCAACTGTTTCATAATTGTTGATTAAATGAAAGTCTTTTGGGGAATACTATCTAGGTTATTTTATATAATAAAACTACATTATAGAAGAAAAGTGGTATATAAACTACTTTTTGTTTATAGGTGGAACAATTAGTTAAAATGATATGTTTCTCTTCAACGACTTTCACTGACTTTTAAATGTTTTTAAAGAAATGTTGGGTAAAACTTACATGCAAATATATTTGTCAAGAGGGTGAAAAATACAAAATATCTGTAGGTAAAGGGGTAAGAAAAAAAAATGGTAAATACATCACTGAAAGCCAAAAAGAGTCAGACATGCTAACACTTATAAGCAGAGGAGTGGTTGCTTTTGCAAGATTAGAAGTTGATGGTTTCATTCTATAGTAGTATCCTCTGTTGCATATATTATCTCGTAGCCTGAATGGCTAAAGCTGCGTCTTATCCTTTTTCTGTTTTTGCTTTTTTATTTTCCTGTTTTTGGTCAAAATCTACAAGGGAGACTTCAAAAGCTTTCAAACTTCTTTGGAGTTTGAGAGGCATACAAGATTGAGGATTAACTTTAATCTGGGCTTGCCAAATTGGAAAAAAAATGATTTAGTAACAGTTGGATAACAATCCCACTCAATAAACATCCCATGGAGTTGCATTGTTGCCAGATTCAACAGATAGTGAGTATAAAATTTTGAAATTTTAACCCAGGGACAAGCAAAATATCATTTTGTTAGGAACGGTGCCAGAACTCTAATTCAATTCTAAAAGTACAGTTTCTTTTCAGCATGAAGTAAGAGGAACTTTTAAAAACTGAGAGAGATAGAGTAGATTCTTCCATACCCATCATGATCTGAATATGTTTCTGTGCAGTGGATCTGAACTCATAGCAATCCTACAAAAAAGAGTAGAAGTACCCCATAGGGTTTCCAAGGAGTGCCTGGTGGAGTCAAACTGCTGACCTTTTGATTAGTACTGTAACCTCTTATCTCTGGGTCACAAGGACCTCTTCTTTATGACATTCTTTCCTGATATGATGTTACCAGACATGCTGACAATTGCTATCTAGTCACATAAGCGTATCATGCTGTTTTGGTATCACACAATAAGCCACCTGCTGATACATGATTGAATGTATGTTATACAGATGATTCCAGGAAAATTCACCTATGGACTAGTTTGAATCCATCATGTTATCACTCAAGAGACTATCAACTAAGACTCCAAATGATGCTATTATCAAGCTTTAAAATGTTGGTCCTTGTATCTTGTCTTGCTCCTACTTCTGTAAGTTCTGTAAGTTTTTATTGAATCCTTCATTAACATGATAAAATGTATTCAGTAGTAGAAATCAGCACATGCCTGCAGGTAAAACACTAAAAACATTCTCTTTAGAATCTCGATAAAGATAAAATGAACCAGTACTACCAGATTATGTAAAAATTGTTTTGGAAGCTTTAGTTGCTGTAATAAGACAGTAGAAATAAATTCAAAAGAAGAAGTTAATATATTCTTTTCAGAAGATATGATTGAAAATACATGGTCTAATTTTTTTTGTTAACTAATGAGAACTAGTCCCAGACACCAGTAAGTCCTCTCCTGGCATAGAAACACAGAGGTACAGGTGTAATCTCTGTAATTATTTAGTTTATTGAGGATGTAAATGTACTCTATGATTTGGGGTTATATTACTTGTATCATCTAAGCCAATTTTACTGTTATGTTTACTAACAATTCTATATGTGGCACGTTTGCTTCCAGTAATGGTGGACCAGGTGATGTAGATCACTCTTCCTGGGGGAAAACAACAGGAAAACCTAGTAACAATATAAATGGAAACCATACAGAATAAGTACTCTGACCATAAGAAAATTTTCTTAGTCATCTAGTGTTGCTTTAACAGAAATATCACAAATGGATGGCTTTAAAAAGAGAAAAGTTATCTTGTCACAGTCCAGTAGCTAAATATCCAAATTCAGGTATCAGCTTCAGTGGATATCTTTCATGGCTGGCTCTGGAAGAAGGTCTTTGTCACCAATCTTCCCCTGAACTGGGGGCTTCTAAGGGTCAGGGACCCTGTGGTAATTTCCAAAGGATGCACTCTGCTACCAGAGCTGCCTTCTTGGTGGTATGAGGTCCCCAACACTCTCCTTCCCTCTCTTTTCTTTATATCCCAAAAGACTATCCCAAGGCATAATACCTTGAGTCTGTCCAACCAATATAACTGCTGTCTACTCTCTCTTAAAAATGTCATAGAAGCACGGTTTGCACTGTAAAGGAACATCACACTACATGGGGAATCGTGGCTTACCCAAATGGCTGCACATTTCTGGGGTGATGCAATTCAATTCTTGACAAAAATCAAGCTAACTAAAAAATAAAGAAATTAGGAGAGCTTTATAAATTTGGAAATCAGTTAGGTCATTTTTAAGTAGCATGTTGGCTTAAATATTCAGAAAACAGTCTCAAGCAGGGCTTAAATACTACTGGTATATTGAGAACACAAGGCATGAGATTAAGGGAAAAGGCAAGAAAGACACTAAAGAACAGAAAAGAAAATATGAGAGAAGACACTGTAGAAATAATCTGTTTCTCAAGCCTCAAAAAACAGACTGGAGAGGTAGAGTCAAGACGGTGGACTAAACACATGTCCCTAAATCCCTCTGGAAACCAAGACCTGAAATGATAATTAAACAGAGACTTCTGAACACTTAGTGAGCCCTAGGACACAGCATAGGGCTGTCAATTTGCAATACATAACAATGAATGGGAAACTTCCTCTCTTTCACCTACCCCCACCCTTGTTGAGTGCCAGCTCTCAAGGTAACTTGCCATTTTAACTTTTTTCCCTCTGTCTTAGCTGGCTGGCAGGACTGGGGCTTGACTGGCACCTAACCTCAAACACACTGCTGGTAGGATTGGTGGGCAAAATCTCCACGTTTTGAGATCCCAGCTTTGGACTCTATGCACCTTGTAGCTGAGGCCTCTCTCTCCACGCCTCCACCACTGAGCAGCCTGTTTCGAGCCAGTGGGGGCCGCTTGTGCAGGACACCATCTTATTTGGCTAGGAGGTAGATATACTGATATGGAGGCCTCTGCTGGACCTAATTTCCAAGCTAGGAGGCAGTACCTGCCCAAAGGAGAGCACTTTCCTGGCAGAAAAGCAGTATTTTACACAATGTGGCTTATAAGTAGTGACCGGCAACAGACGACAGCAGAGCATTAGCTTTCCCATGTTTTGAACTAGTTTATAGCATCTGGGATTAGATACAGAGGTACTTACTTGGTCAGCTTGAAAGAGGGACCTGTACACTTGAAAGCCTGACTGACTTTGGAAGCTGTCATATACCTTTTACCTTTCAATGTAAGACTGTCTAGGGAAATAACTGCAGTGCATCATGACAGCATCTCTTCCAGCCTTTGCTGACTCACATTATGTGATCTGCTGATGGCTCCCCAGTGACTCTACAGGTAGGGCCATGTCTTTGCCAATCAGGAGGTGGAGCCTGCTGCCCCAGAGATTCCACTGAGCCCAGTCACTACAGTACTTAGAAGTGTCTGGTGATCACCTTCCTTTTCAGACTGAGCTTTAGATCCCATTAAGGTAACACCAGAGAAACAAAACAATCTCCAGATGCCCAAAAGGCAGCAAACTTTGGATAAAAATGTAAAGAAAAACTCACCTATGGCTTCAGAAGGCCCCCAAAAGAAAGAACGAAAGAACTTCCCAGATGAAGAAGCCTTTCTGAAACTACTGGAGGGAGAGTACAGAAGGATTATATAGAGAGCCCTCCTAGGCCTTATACAAAATGCGGCATAGCAAAATGAAAAATTAAGCAAGCTGTTTGGTTGGGTGGAACACCAGTACTCTGAAATCCAACAGATCAGCAAGAAAATCAAAAAGATAGAAAATTCAGTCCAAAGCCAAGAAAATAGAATGGAACAAACAGAAAATAGACTTTCTGACTTGGAAGACAGAGCTACTGACTCCAGCATCTATGAGGAGAAATCAGAAAAAAGAAACAAGAAAAATGAAGAAGTACTAAGAAGCATGTGGCACTCTATTAAGAGGAACAATTTATGATTAATTGAAATTCCTGAATAGGGTGGGACACCTTAGAACACAGACAGTGTTGTTGCTGAGCTGCTGAGAGAAATTTTTCCATAAATTATGAAAGAAGGGAAAATAGATATCTAAGATGCATATCAAATGCCACTCAACATAGATCTCAAAAGAAAGACTTCAAGACATATTATAATCAAGCTTAACAAAATGAAACATAAGCAGAAACTCTTAAAGGCAGCAAGACTCAGAGCTGAGCTAACATTCAGAGGGAAACCCTCTAGGCTTTCTTGTGACTTCTCAGCAGAAACAATGCTAGTACAGAAACAATGGCATGACACATTCAAAGCCTTGAAGGAGAAGACCTTTCACCAAGAATTATATATCCAGCAAAAACTATCTTTGAAAAATGAAAATGAAATTAAGACATTCGCTGATAAACAGAAACTCAGAGACCTCGTAAAAGCCAAACCAAAGCTACAAGAAATACTGAAAGAAACTCTTGGCTTAGAAGAGCAAAACCACTGATGCTATATTTTGGGAAGGAATAAAGCACACATCATCCAGAAACCTAATCAGTTAGGGAAGGCTCCAAATTCAACCAAAGCTATAATATTAAAAGAAGTGATCCAGTGATCATATCATGAAAACTATGATGTCATCATATTAAAAAGTGGCATGTACTACAGTTGTTCTAGTCCTACCAGATGGAGATGAAGTTAATAATACTTGCAGTAGTTAAAATTGGGTTTAAACATAAATTATTAAAAGGGATCACAGGAGTAGCTGCAAAGCACAATGAAGACATAGCATATCAAATCAAGAAACATAATACAGGAGTCTCAACAACCACAAAACCAACACTGAAAAAGGTGAAAAATCAACTTATAAAGCATGTCCCAGAACAGAGTATTAAGCACAACACAGAAAACATCAACACAAACATAAACACAATACAATGACAGCACTAAACACATACCTATCAATAATTACATAGAACGTGAATGGACTGAACACTCCAGTAAAAAGATAATGAATGACATCTTCAATCAAAAGACACGACCCATTTATACATTGCTTACAAGAAACTCACCTTAGACTTAAAGATATGAACAAACTGAAAATTAAAGGATGAAAGAATATATATCAAGCTAACAATACACAAAGAAGAGTAGCTGTGGCAACGCTAATGTCAGATAAAATAGATTTTAATGTAAAATCCATCATGGACAAGGAGGGACACTATTTATTGCTGAGAGGTTCAATACACAAGCAGGACTTAACAATATTAAATATTTATGCACCCAATACTAGCCAATACTAGAGCACCTAAGTATATTAAAGAAACACTGATTACAGTCAAAAACAAGATAGATCACTCCACAATAATAGTGGAAGACTTCAACACTCCACTTTCAATATTGGACAGATCATCTAGAAAAAAGCTTAATAAAGACACAAAGGATCTTATTGCCACAATTAACCAACTAGACCTCATTGACACATGCAGAACTTTCTATCCATTGGCAGACAACTACACCTTCTTCTCCAGTGCACATGGAACATTTTCCAGAATAGACCATGTGTTAGTACATAAAGCAAATCTCAACAAAATCCATACCATTGAATTATTGAAAAGCATCTTCTCAGATCATAAAGCCATAAAAGTTGAAATGAATAGCAGAAAAAACACAGATAGAAATTGGAACTCATGGAAACTAAACAATATCTTGCTTGAAAAGCCATGGGTTATAGAAGAAATCAAGGATGAAATAAAGAAATTTGTGGATTCCAGTAAGAATGAAAACACTCCCTACCAGAATCTATGGGATACAGCCAAAGCAGTGCTGAGGGGTCAGTTTATCTCTATAAATGCACTCGCCTGGAAGCAAGAAAGAATCCAAACCAAAAAACTAACCCTACAGCTTGAAGAAGTAAAGAGAGAGAAACCGAGGAGCCCCACAGTTACCAGAAGAAAACAGATCATAAAGATTAGAGCAGAACTAAACCAATTAGAGAACAGAAGAACAATTGAAAAAATGGAAGAGACCAAAAGCTGGTTTTTTGAAAAGATCAACACAATTGACAAACCATTGGCTTAACTTATTAAAGAAAAACAGGAAAGGAAACAAATAACCCAAATAAGAAATGAGAGAGGAGATGTCACAACAAATCCAACAGAAATCAAAAATATCATAACGGAGTACTCTAACAAATTTCAAAACCTATAGGAAATGGACAAATTCCTAGATTCATATCACCTACTAAAATTACCACAAGGTGAAGCAGAACAGCTTAATAAATCCATCACAAAGGAAGAAATCAAACAGGTCATTAAAAAACTACCAACTAAAAAAACCCCTGGACCAGATGGTTTCACCACAGAATTCTACCAAGCTTTTAGAGAAGCGTTGTCTCCAATACTACTGAGGCTATTTTACAGCATAGAAAGGGATAGAATGCTCCCAAATTCATTGTATGAAGCCAGCATAACCCTTATACCAAAGCCAGGGAAAGAACCAACAAAAAAGGAGAGCTGCAGACCAATATCACTCATAAATCTAGATGCAAAAATTTTCAACAAAATACTTGCCAATAAAATACAACAACATATCAAAAAAATAATTTATCATAACCAAGTTGGATTCATACCAGGGATGCAATGCTGGTTCAACATCAGAAAAACAATTAATGTGATCAACCACATAAATAACACAAAAGACAGGAGTCACTTGATTTTGTCTATCACTACAGAAAATGCATTTGATAAAGCCCAACACACATTCATGTTAAAAACTCTCAGCAAAATAGGAATAGATGGCAAATTTCTCAATGCAATAAGGGCCATGTATACAAAGCTAACTCCCTACATCATCTTGAATGGAGAGAGACTGAAACAATTCCCTCTGAAGGTGAGAACTAGAAAAGGATGCCCACTCTCACCTCTCCTCTTCAACATTGTACTAGAAGTTCTAGCCACAGCAATTAGACAAGACCAAGAAATAAAGGACATCTGCACTGGCAGAGAGGAAATAAAAATCTCTCTATTTTCAGATGATATGATTGTATATGCAGAGAACCCCAACTAATCTATAAGTAAGCTACTCAAACTGATAGAAGAATTCAGCAAAGTCTCAGGATACAAGATAAACATAAGTAAATCAGTAGGATTCCTTTATACTAACAATGAGATTATTAAAGAAGAAATCACCAAATCAACACCATATTGTACAGCTCCCAAGAAGATAAAATACCTAGGAATAAATGTAACCAGAGAAATAACAGACTTATACAAAGAGAACTACAAAATCTTACTACAAGAATCTAAGAGAGACTTACATAAATGGAGAAAACTACCCTGCTCATGGATAGGAAGACTTAATGTTGTGAAAATGCCTATTTTACCCAAAGCAATCTACTTACATAATGTAATCCCAGAACAATTTCCAGTACCATTGTTTAATGAGATGGAGAAACAAATCACCAACTTTGTTTGGAACAGGAAGAAAGCCTGGATAAGCAAAGCACTACTGAAGAAGAACACACTGGGAGGCCTCTCACTACCTGACTTTAGAACTTATTACAGTCATCAAAACAGCCTGGTACTGGTACAAAAAGAGACAGACAGATCAATGGAATAGAGTTGAGACCCCAGAGGTGATACTATCTTCCTATGAACAGTTGATATTTGACAAAGGCCCTGAGACAGTAAGCTAAGGTAAAAGCAATCTCTTCTACAAATGGTGCTGGCAAAATCAGATATCCATCTGTAATAAATTGAAACAAGACCCATGTTCATACCTTATACAAAACCAACTCAAATTAGATAAAAGATCTAAATACTAAATCTAAACCAATAAAGCTCATCCAAGAAAAAAATAGGATCAGCAACGGAAGTTTTAATACACAGCATAGACAGACTTCAAAATCTGACAAAGCACAATCAACAGAAGAGAAAACAGATAACTGGGAACTATTAAGAATGAAACACTTTCACTTATCCAAAGACTTTACCAAAAGAATTAAAAGACTACCTACAGAATGGGAAAAAATATTTGGCAACTATGTCAGATCGATGCCTGATCTTCATAATCTACAAAATATCAATAAGAAAAGGATAAATAATCCAATTAAGCAATGGGCAAAGGACATGGACAGATACTTCTCTAAAGAGGAGATCCAGGCAGCCAAAAAACTCCTGTAGATCATTAGCTATTAAAGAAATTGAAATCAAAACGACAATGAGATACCATTTCACCCCAACAAGGTCAGCCATGATCTAAAAAATGCAAAACAGTGAATGCTGGAGAGGCTGTGGAAAAGTTGAAACTTTCCTACACTGTTGGAGGGATTGCAAAATGGTGCAACCTCTTTGGAAAGCAGTCTGGCACTACCTTAAAATAATGGATCTAGAAATACCATTTGACCCAGAAATTCCACTGCTCAGAATAGATCCTACAGAATCAAGGCCATTTACACCAACTGATACATGCACACAAAAGTTTATTGCAGCACAGTCCACAATAGCAAAAAGATAGAATCAACCCAGATGCCCAACAACAGGAACGGATAGGTAAACTATGGTATATACACTCAATGGAACACTACGCAATGATAAAGAACAATGATGATTTTAGGACACACCTCATAACCTGGTTTCAACTGGAGGACATTATTTTGAGCGAAAGTAGTCAGTGACAAAAGGACAAATATTATATGAGACCCCTACAATAAGAACCTGTTTTAGTCAGCTAGGGCTGCTCTAACAGAAATACCACAGAGTGGATGGCTTTAACAAGGAAAGATTTATTCTTACACAGTCCGGTAGGTTGCAAGTCCATATTCAGGGTGTCCGCTCCAGGGAAAGACTTTCCCCTTGACGGCTCTGGAGGAAAGGCTGGTATTGCATCAGTCATTGTCCAGGGAGTGTCCTAACGCAAGAACCTCTGGTCTGAACGACGCGCTCTGCTCCCGGTGCTGCTTGCTTGATGGTAGCGAGGTTCTCAAATTGTCCTTGGTTCTTTTTCCTTTTATTCCTTGCAAGCTAAAAGCATTAAGGGTGGGGCAAGCCATACTCCAGGGAAACTTCCCCATAGCAGGAATTCACAGCCCCACCCTAATCCTTTAACATACAGGTTAGCAAAACCACACAATGGAGGACAGTCCCAAGATACTGGGAACCATATCCCAGCGACGTGGCTGCACACATTTTTGGGGGGACACAATTCAAACCATGACATCCCACCCTTTGACAACCCAAAAGTCACATCACAAAAACATTTAACACATTCATCTCACCATAGCAAAATTATGTCCATCCATATAACAGAAGTCTTAAATCAGCTCCAAGTGCAAAATACAAAAACTCTTCTACATCTGTGAAACTTAGAAGGCATTAACAGGCAACAGGCAAGTCAACAGAACACATTACATTAGCCCTCAAAGCTTTGGAAATACTCTTACATTTTCTGAGACATTCTACACAACAGCAATGCTCTCCAGACTCTAGGTATCGGCCACACTCTCAGGTTTCTGAGTGGAGACCTCCAGCCCCGTGCTACAACTCTGCCTTCAAGGCCCACTTGGACAGAAACTCTGTCCCATCGGCTTTAGGAACACCCTAAGCCCAACTGAGTGGCAATTCCACCCTTTACGAACACAGCACGCCAGGGTTCCACCCTTTCAAACCCCTGAGGTCATGGCCATACCTCTTGAGACTGAGGCAGCTCAGCTTCTCACGCTGTCTGCCTCTTCAGCTTCAGCTTCCTATGGCCGCATGGCCCGGGCCTCAGGCCCACATCTGCCCTGCCGGGCAAGTGTTCCAAAGCTCTGTAGCTCCACTGGTTTAAGTGCCCGGAGGCACCCCACTCTTGCTGGAAAGCGTCCTGCCCAAAGGCACTCAATTCTCTCACTCCGTGGGTCAGCAAGGCCAGCTCACCGATTCAAGTGCCCAGAGGCACCCCGTTCCGCGAGGAAAACTCTGCGCAGGCACTGACCTCTCTCGCTCCGTGGGTCGGCTCCAGCGCTGCCTCTGGTTCTGCTGCTGCCGCTGCTGCTGCTGCCAGTCCTCTGTTGTTTCTCACCATCTGGGCCTTCTTCGTTCCTTCTGAATCTTCTGTCCATTCGCAGTTTCAAAGTGGCTTCCACATTTTAGGTATTTGCTAGAGCAGCACCCCACTCCCACGGTACCAATTCTGTTTTAGTCAGCTAGGGCTGCTCTAACAGAAATACCACAGAGTGGATGGCTTTAACAAGGAAAGATTTATTCTTACACAGTCCGGTAGGTTGCAAGTCCATATTCAGGGTGTCCGCTCCAGGGAAAGACTTTCCCCTTGACGGCTCTGGAGGAAAGGCTGGTATTGCATCAGTCATTGTCCAGGGAGTGTCCTAACGCAAGAACCTCTGGTCTGAACGACGCGCTCTGCTCCCGGTGCTGCTTGCTTGATGGTAGCGAGGTTCTCAAATTGTCCTTGGTTCTTTTTCCTTTTATTCCTTGCAAGCTAAAAGCATTAAGGGTGGGGCAAGCCATACTCCAGGGAAACTTCCCCATAGCAGGAATTCACAGCCCCACCCTAATCCTTTAACATACAGGTTAGCAAAACCACACAATGGAGGACAGTCCCAAGATACTGGGAACCATATCCCAGCGACGTGGCTGCACACATTTTTGGGGGGACACAATTCAAACCATGACAGAACCTAAAAACATACTCATGCATAGAAGAAAAGACTCTTTGGTGGCTGCAAGGGTAGGGAGAGAGGGAGTGCAAGGGTAGGGAGAGAGGGAGAGAGGAAGGGAGGGAGGGAGGAAAAGAGGGAAGAAGGGAGAGGGCAGGGTACAGATTAGACAGTTCATAGAAATTTGGTTGGGTGAAATCTGTGACATCACACAGCAGAAAGATCAACTTAACTGGACTTCAGCATAACATGACTGCTCCTCCCATCTTAACCCAACATTGCAAGGACACAGTAGTTGGATTTGGGAGCTGGGGACCATACTATCAGGGGAAATCAAGGCCAACTGGCACAACTGGCATTTTGCTAAGAGAGTCTTCTGCACCCCACATTGGTGAATGGTGTCCGGAGTCTTAAAAGCTGCCAAGCTGCCATCTCAGGTATAATAAATGGTCCCAACTCAGCAGGAACAGATGATCACCAAGGACCAAAACAACATAAGGGAAAAAGATCCCAAAAGACAGAGAGACCCACGTGAGTGGGTGAGTACATTGACATGTGATCAGAAGAACCAGATGGTGCCCGGCCACCACCAGTGATAGCCATGATGGGGCTCACAGAGTTGAGTCTCACTGGCAACACAAAAATAAGAAAGGACACACCCTGAAATCTCCACTAAAAGACCAGAATTGACAGTCCAGGGGCCTTGGGTTTCCCCTGGGAGCATGGCCCCTGACCCTGAGAGGCTGCTCTGTCCATAAATCATAATGGAGGTCAACTCTTCGGACAGGAATGGATTGAACTTGGTGACACAGAGTGACCATATCATGTGTGCAGTTTATGGTTCTATGCATCTATAAGAAGTAGTCCTGCTGGCCTCTTAATGGAGGTGGGGGAGAGGGTAGAGAGGAGGGGATAGGAGATTGTTAGGAGAATATGACACGTATAGAATGGAGAGGAAGAGTGTGCTGTTACCAGGCAGGGAGAGCAGTGAGAGCTGCACATAGGTGCGCGTGCAAATTTATATGGGAATGCACATTTTAATTCAATCATAGAAAAAAAAATCAGGCTCAGTTATATGAAAGTCTGCTGAGAGACTGACAGAAGAAAACATAAAAGAATTACATGCTGGCTCCCTCCTGGCTCCTGCCTGTCACAGGTCAAAAGACATGCCATGGAATATTTATTCCCTAAAATTTCAGAGATTCTCATATGGTCACTTGAACTGTCTTTAAAAAAGTGAGTTGCCAACTTGTGGGTAAAACCAGTCTCTGGTCCCAGTGAATCTGGTAGGTTGATGGCTTAGTTAGAATCAGCCATCAAGTGTAAGAGACAGAAAACCTGAGGGTGCAGAAATGATGGCCCAGTGCAAAAACCCATAGGACAGAAAGAAATGAAAATGCAAATCAGAAAATACTATGAATTGAACAATGACAAAATATGGTAAAATAACAAAATTTGTAAGATACAGGTAGAATTCCTCTAATTTTTGTTGTGATAAAATAACATTTATCAGACTATCCTTCCCACTGAGAACAATTATAAAAGTTTAATTCAACCATGGAATAAATGTTTCATATACTGCAGGACGGCTTGCCGTACTGCAGGACAAGCAAGACAGCCAGGACTTGAAGGCCCAGGACAGCTGAGAGAAGGGAAATGCAATTATGTGAGCTGAACTTTCCTGGAGCACTTCAGATTCAGAGCATCAATTCCTACAGTGATATGCAGAGTCTAAAAAGAAAGAAGTTGTTTAAAGCTTTCAATAGTCTCAAAATGCTGGTGGTACAAAGTAGTATTTAATGGACAAAGGAAGTCAATACTTCAGAGGCTAAATTCTAGAAGAAATGAGAATAGCAGAAACATGAGTTCAGCACTCTACATTCCTTTTGCCCTCAAGACTTTTTTATTTTTAGATTTTGGTCTGAATTCTAAGCTTCTGTGTGACTACAGTCCTATAAGCAAATAAAATAGCTAGAAGTGAAAGCTAAACAGAGCTTTGAGAGTCTCATGTAGCTAAAGAGGCACAAGTTGGAGTTTAGGAAAGGCCAAGGAGAAGAGACCAAGTAAATAACCAAGAATTCAGGTAAGATACTTGGGAGATACTCATTTCTTCGTTTCTGTTGCATAGGAGTTGCTTCATATAGGATCCTTCTGCTTTCTTTCCACAGATTGTTGCAGAGGAGAATGGTTAACTGCAAGTCACATGGTGAAATGGGCAGCCCCACAAGGTGAAAGGAGTCTTTAAATCATACCTTGGAGGCACTGTGAGGGGACAGTGGGCCTTCTTGAGCTCCAAGAGTTTCATGGAGTCATGCCAGGACTTAGGAATGCCTGCCCATCAGACACACCTATTTTGGATTTCACATGAGCAAGAAGTAAACAGCCATTATATTTGGGACATTATGTTTCCAGAAGGTTTCCATATAGTACTGGTAGTTAACAACCCCTCTATAAACCAAACAAACAAACAAAACAACCCAACCCCACTGCCCTTGAGTCAATTCTGACTCATGGTGACCTCACAGGACAGTCTCCATAAAGTTTCCAAGGAGCACCTCGTGGATTTGAACTGTTATTTTGTTTAGCAGCCGTAGCACTTAACCATTATACACCAGGGGTTCCATAGTTTATTTTATTCCTAATATTCCCATTGCCCTACCACCTTTCCCTCAGTTCAGGCCCGGATAAGGTGTCTATTCTGACAGTTTTTGCTGAAAATGTGGAAAAAAAGTATTTTTTCTGGACCTGACTCTCAAAAGCTCAGGCCTTCTTGGGAAGGGAAAGAGCTAAATTTGCACTGATAATACACCAAGTTTAACTGAAGATATAGGGTGGCAGCACAACTTCCCTGTTCTCCAGTCTAAGAGTGGAAAAAGATCATTGGAGGTTAGTGAGTGAGATAATAATGTGTGTCCGAGAGAGAAGCACCCCATCTCTCCCTGGGAGTGGTTTCCATAACAGTTGATAATAAATAATAAGGAAGAAGGAGGAGGAGGAAGGGGGTGAAAGTGTACGCAGAATTTGTTGTTTCCTCCCCAGAAAGCTTGCTGCTAGTTGGCGATGAATTGCTGACTCATGACTACCACGTGTTTGCAGAACAGCCCTGCTGTATAGGCTTTTTTCAGAAGCAGATGTTTCCTTTGGGCAAGTTTGTAATACCACCCTTTGGTTAGTAAACAAGCACTTAACTGCTTATACTACTGAGAGAGAGCTTGCATTGCTGTTGTTGTTGTTAAGTGCCATAGAGTCAGTTGAACACACAGTGACCTTATGCACAACAGAATGAAACACTGCCCAGCCCTGTGTCATGCTCACAATCTTTTTTATGCCTAAGCCCATTGTTACAGCCACCATGCTGATCCATCTTGTTGAAGCTCTTCCTCTTTTTCGCTGACCCTCCACTCTACCAAGCATGATGTCCTTCTCCAAAGTGTGCAAGACACAGTCTCACTATCTTCCCTTCCAAGGAGCAGCCTGGTTGTACTTCTTCCAGAACAGATCTGCTTGTTCTTCTGGCAGTCTGTAGTACATTCAATATTCTTCTCCAACACCACAATTCAAAGGCATCAATTTACCTTCTGTTTTAGTCACCTGGTACTGCTCCAACAGAAAATACCACAAGTGGAAGGCTTTATGAAGAGAAATTTTTATTGTCACAGTCCAGTAAGCTGCGAATCCATTTACAGATTGTAAGTCCATTCAGCAAGACAATTTATCACAGTCTGGTAGGCTAAATCCAAATCCAGTGAGAACATCTTGGCACCGAATCTCAGGTCAAAAGGATGTGTCTGCTTTCAATCATGCTGCTCTCTTAGTGGTTTGAGGTTTCCAACTTCCTCTGCAAACTTCTCTCCCTTATATTCTACAAACTTGTGGCTTGAGTCCTGTGTCATTAATGCAACTGCAGTCCATTCTCCATCATCAGTATCACAGAGGCAGGATTCACAACACATAGTAGGAATGGCACCATACTGGGTCTCCCAGCTAAGTCAAATCAATACATACATTTTTGGGGGGACACAATTCAATCCATGGCATCCCACCCTTTGGCACCCCAAAATCACACCATTAGAACATACAAAATATATTCATTCACAGCATGGCAACAGTCTTAATAGCACAGCAACAATCTTCATTGATAGCATAGCAATAGTCTTCATTCATAGGGGGAGAAGTGAGCAGAAAGTACTAAGAAGTACCCAAGTAGATCACCTGAGTTCTATGCATACTCTTCCCTCCCTTCATTGCGTAACAGAAACTCTACTTCCTGCTTCTGAGAAGTTAATGACTTCTCCCAGTTAAGTGATTCCTCTTCTTGCGTTCTGCTTGCTACACAGAAGGAATCCAAAGTTCCTAGTCAACAGCTGTGGATTATTACTCAGGGAAGCCCCACCAACTGTGTTCCCAGGCAAGAGTGCACCCTGCTGGATTCAAATTGCAAGCCTTTTCATCAGCAGCTCTAGCGTTTAACTTCTGTGTCAACAGGGTTTCCCTTTGGAATCTAGGATCTCTAAATTTATAAGATCCCAGAGACCAGAAATTTCTTGTGGATCACTGAAAATGATAGTAAGCAGAACCCTCTTGCATACATTCCTTGTTTCCCTACCTCTTGTATTCTTGCTATTTAAATTGTGGGATTATAGATAGGTTTCAGTAAAGTGTATATAGTACCTTCTAGAAGGTGATACTACATCCTCATAGAGTATTGTCTTAGAGGTGGCACTTCTGAAATATTTTTGGCAGACTCTAGCAATACTTTGTAAGTATAGTTGCTTCTGGGTTGCAAGGTATTAATTAGTGGATCCCAAGGTCAGTGGCTCCCTGCCAAGTCTCTTCTACTGTTATATAGTTTTCATGATTAAATACTATTATTAACTGAATTGTGTCCCCCCAAAACACGTGTATCCTAACCTCCGTATGTATGGAAGAAACCTCACTTGGGAATAGAGTGTTTGTTATGTTAATCAAGCCATATCAGTGTAGGGTATGTCCGAAACCTAAACTTTTGAGTTATGAAAAGATAATTATAAACACAGAAGAATGCATACATGGGAATAAGGTAGATACCACATAAGGATTGCCAAAGGACTGAGGGAAAATGTTACTACCAAAGCTGAAAGGGACTCTCCCGAAGACAAAACACCACAAAATATTTGCCTGTAGCTGGTACCCTGAATTTGGACTTGTAGCCTCCTAAATGGTTAGAAAACAAACTTCTGTTCATCAGATACCTACTTGTATTGCTTTTATAGCAGCACTAGGGATCAAGGATGCTATATGATTGCTTTCGGCTTTCTGTTCCTCAATCCAATTTTCTCTTTTAATTGTACTTAAATTTTGTATGTAAATTTGTTCATTGTATCCTCATTGGCTGCTCACCTACTTTGCCTGAGGGACACCTTGTGTTACAACTCTGTGATGTAATCTCATTGGATGCAACTTCAGCCTTTCCTTTCATTATAATGATTATAAGCCCCTGACTTCTAGTAGTTAAATGATACCATGTGCCCTGTACTGCTTGTTAGATCAGTTTATCTACTGTTACAAACATGTCAAGGTCATTGACAGATGCTCTTACTGTTAGCTTGGTGCACCTCTCACCAGCTCATGCATGATGGTCTTGGTGAATGATTTGTGCTCTGGACTTTTTGAGAAACCAATCTCTAATTGGCCTTCTGACACTACATAATTTATCTACTCTTGCATTCCAGCTTCCCCAAGGTTTTAATGCTTCCCTCTATCATATTTCATGGCAATTTGAACAAAATTGAACTTTGTGTGATGTGTAGTAACATTTTATCTGGGCTTCCAGAAGGCACCCCATGAGTGAGCTTGTCCTGTATCCTGAAATCATATTCTGAGCACACTCCCTGCCTGTAAACTTTGTTGCATGTTCCAGCCCCCTTGATCAAACATTCTCAAAGCCATGTCCCATAGGTGTGGTGGTAATCTGTTTATGTTGTAACAAAGTAGCTAACTCTTGTAGTTTCTTTAGTTTATTTCTTCCTTATTGGGCCCATCATCTCCCAGCTGGATTATGCTACAATTTAACCCTAGTTATCAGCTTAGAAACAAAGAGGGAATTGGGTCTCCATGAAAGACAGACATGTTGAAATCCTAAACCTGGTTCTTGTGCATACGGATTTGTCTGGAGTACAGTTTTGAAGACTTTGTCAGTTACCATAAGGTCATACTGTAGTAGAGGAAGGTGAGTTAGAACCAGTTAGATCCAGTCTTAATGGTTACCTCATAAAAGGGAAAAGGCATGAAGACAGAGATTTGCAGAAGATGGTCATCTGAAGTGATTGGGGTGATCTATAAGCCAAAGAGCATCAGGGATTGCTAGCCATCATCCAAAGCTAGAAAGCAGGCCTGGGATAGAGTCTCCTTTAGACTTCTCAGAAGGAATCAATACTGATAATATCCTGATTTTGAATTCTTAGCTTCCAGATTGTACTACAATTAATTTTTGCCCTTATAAGCCACCCAGCTTGTGGTACTTTATTGTGGCAGCCATAGGAAAAGAAGACAGAAGGTAAGGATAGACCTGGGGGTCATGGTTGTTTTGTTGCTGAGGAGAAGTCCATGTAAGGCCTTCCCACATAAGGGGGAAAAGATCTGTCTGAAGAAAGGTGGGTCATTAAATAATCAGAGAACACCATGGCAGGCAAAAGAGAGACCAGTTAAGAAGAGACAAAGCTATATATTTCAGATTTCAACAAACAAAAAAAAACCATCACTGTCAAGTCTGTTTCAGCTGATAGCAACCACGTAGGACAGAGGAAAACTATGCCATAAGTTTCCAAAGAGCAGCTGGTGGATTTGAACTGCCGACCTTTTCATTACAGGCAGACTCCTCGGCACTGCACTACCAGAGTACGTTCGTAACTTTTTGTTACCACTGCTAGGTGCTGTTGAGTCAGTTCTGACTCATAGTGACCCTGTTTTCAGCAGAAGGAAACATTGCCCTGTCCTGCACTGTCGTCATAATCCTTGCTGTCTGCTCAAGCCCATTGTTGTAGCTAGCCACTCTCAGCTTATCTCACTGGAGGCCCTCCTCTTTCTCACTGACCCTTTACTGTATGAAGCATGATGTCTTGCTCTAGGGACTGACCCCTCCTTGATAACATGTCCATATTATGTGAGACACTGTCTCAACATCCTTGACTCTAAGGAGCATTCTGGTTGTACTTCTTCCAAGACAGATTTGGTCCTTCTTCTGGCATTCAGGTACAGTCAATATGTTTTGCTACCACCACAATAGAAAGCCATCTGTTCTTCTTGGGTCTTGTCATCGTCCAGCTTTCCCATTCACAGAGGTCCGACTATTAAGTCCTTGAAGTTAATTGTTCTAAGTGCTGCATTTCCCACTGGTGAATATCACTGAGGTTACCTTCGAAGTTCTCCCTTTGGGAAGCTATGCACTGATGCCAGTGCCTAATCCATGTTTCAAAGCAATTTCAGAACTCTTTCAGGACTGACCACTGCACACAGTGGCATGGTGGCGAATTTATGAACTTAATTGCTTGTCTGTGAGGGAATTTTTAGCCAGTAAACAAAGAACTGTATTAGAACACTCTCCCTACTCACTAGATGCGGCCCCCAGTGACTTTTTCTTTACCTGAAGATAACAGACTTATTGAAAGGAAGACATTTTGATGACATTCAGGACATGAAGGGTGACAGGACAACAGCTATGATGGTCACTCCAGAAAGAGTTCCAAAATTGCTTTGAAGGGTGGACTAGATGCTGGTGTTGGCACATAGCTTCCAACACTGAACTGATATTCAGCAAGGAGGTAGGTAGCACTTTTTTTAGGATGAGTTCATGAACTTAATTGAAAGAACTCATATGAGTTAATGAAAGTATCATGTCTTGGGTCAGGGACACCCTAATACTTAGGGTGACATCTTTGTTTTTCAACACTTTAAATGGATCTTTTTCAGTAGAATCGCCAAAAACAATACATCTTTTCATTTCTTCACTGCTGCTTCCATGGATGTTGATTGTGGATCCAAGTAAAATGAAGTCGTTGACAAGTTCAATATTTTCTCCATGTGTTGTGATGTTGCTTATTGGTCACCTTGTGAGGAATTTATTCTTTATATTCATGTGTAAGTTATACTGAAGGCTGTGTTCTTTGGTCTTTAGCAGTAAGGGCTTCAAATCATCGTCATTTTCAGAAAGTATAGTTGGCATATGCGTATTGCAGGTTGATAATGAGTCTTCCTCAAATCTTGCTGCTCTGTTCTTTGTGTACTTCAGCTTCTCAGATTATAAACTCAGCATACACTAAATAAGTATGATGAAAGGATACAACTGTGATTCACCCCCCTCTTAATTTGAAACTACACAATATTCCTTTGTTCTGTTTGTGAAATCACATTTTGATCTATCTACAGATTCCTCATGAACACAATTAAGTGTTCTGGAATTCTCATTCCGTGAAATATTATCCATAATTTGTTATCATTCACAGTCAAATGCTTTTCAGTTATCAATAAAACAAAGGTTAACATCTTCTAGTATTTACTTTTTTCAGCCAATATTCAACTGGCATCAGCAATGATATCCCTGGTTTCACATCCTCTTCTGAATACAGCTTGAATTTCCAGCAGTTTTAACTTTCTTCAGCCTCATCTTTAAACTACCTATGAGCAGTGGCCACTGACCTCTGTCCAAATGATGATGCTGACATTTCTACTTGTCTCACCACAGATGCAGCAAATTTGGTTCCTGTGCATTTTATCTGATGTGGTCCACATCTATAATCACTGTTTTTGTTGTTGAAAAAACAAGGCATTTGAAAATGAAGAAGTTGTTGGTCTTGCCAAATTCTATCATGTGATTTGAGCATAATTTCAATCAGTAAAGCCATATTTTATAACCACTGATCCTTTTTATACCAATATTCATGTTAAAATCACCTGTTATTATCAATATATCCTGATTGCACGTTTGACCAATTTTATACTTCAGAAGCTATAAAAATCTCCATTTTTCTTCTCCTTTGGCCTTAGTTGTTGGTGAGTAAATTTGAACAATATTCCTATTGACTAGCCTTCCTTTTAAGCAGATAGATATCATACTATCACTGACACCATTGCACTTCAGGAGAGATCTTATTTTTTCCTTTTATTTTTGAAAATGAATGGAACATCATTGCTCTTCAAGTTGTCATTCTTGGTGCAGTGACCATAAGACTGTTCAATTCAAAGCGGCCAATGCCAGCCCGTTTCAGCTTACTAATGCCTTGGTTATCAATGTTTATGCATTCTATTTTATTTTTGATACTTTGTAATTTTCATAGACTCACACTTCATACATTCTACAATCTGACTCTTAATGGATGCTTGCAGTTGTTTCTTCTCATGTTGAGTTATGCCACATCAGCAAAAGAAGGTCTTGAAACCTTGATTCCATCCATGTCATTAAACTCAAGTCTACTTTCAGAAGGCAACTCTTTCCCACTAGTCTCTTGAGTGCCTTCCAATCTGAGTGACTCATGCTCTGGCACTGTATCAGATAATGTTTTGCTCTTATTCATAAGGCTTCACTGGCTAATTATTTTCAGATGAAGACCACAGAGTCCTTCTTCCTAGTCTATCTTAGTCTGGAAGCTCAGCTGAAATCTGTCTGCCTTGGGTGACCTTGTAGTATCTGAATATTGGTAGCATAGATTTCAACATCATAACATGATGCAAGCCTCACAGCATGACAAACTGACCATGACTTTAATAAAGTGAGTAACTTCAGTGCCACTTTTTTGGTAATTTTAAAGAAGAGCCCAACATTATTACTTTACAGTACACCTGCCAAATCCCAGAGGTTTCCTTGCAAAGAACAAATGGGTAAGATTACTGTTGAATACCAGGCTAGGTTACTTCTGAGAGTTATACTTAAAGAAACTTTTTGTATTTTTGAAAATTAAATAATTCTAAGAAGATATGGTGCACAGAGAAACATTGTTTATGTGGGGATTTGTTAATTATAATGATCAAAGATATGTTTCCTTTCATGATTCACACCTTGCACTATAGGGATTCCTTGTGAGGAGTTTATAATGAGTACAGTCTATTGGCTGATATTCTAAAACATTCTAGGTGTTAACTTTTCACAGCACTTGGAGATGGAAGTATATTAAAAAGCAACTGCTCGTGTGTAATTATTTGATTATTTGATTAATTGTGATTACTTGCAGGAAGGGCTTCACAAGTATAAAGAACCAGATACTTAAAATCAGTTTCTTCAACTGTTTAGAGAGCCAGCCCCAACAACTTTTGGGGGCCCCACGGAAGGAGGGAGAGGTGGCGGCTCAGAAATGAATTGAGACAGACAGGAAAGAGTTTTGGAGAAAGGCAGCCCAACAACGGTCTGTCTGTATTTTTTATAGATGAGGTGACGTGATTTTCACCCTGTGTTTTCTGTCATATAAGCTACTGGCTAACAAGAAACTAACCCCTCATTATTGGCTAACAAGAAACAGACCCCTCATGGTCTTATTTTTCTAGTCAATTGTCAAGGCTTTTTGGATAATAGCCTGAGGCAGGTGTTTGTAGTGATAATTGTCAGTGAAAACAAAGTTAACAGTGAAAACAAAGTTATACTTTGAACTTAATGGTTCTACTCGTACCTCAAGGTGAAAGGCACAGAAGGGTAGACTCCTCAAAGCTTCATTATTTGGCTGTCTCTATTTGCTTCTCTAAGTTTTTATTTTATCTCTTCCTGTGCAGATAGTAAATGTCTACCATCCCCCAGCCCAACCCAGTTGTTCTAAGAAAGATGTTTCTTTAGTGTTTATACATTTGTCATACCAATTATAATGAACTTGGAAGTTTACCTATCTTTCTGCTGTAGGGAGTGAGGTGCTTTTATAGCTTTATGGGCTGTGTGGAGAATTGTCCTTGGGAAGACTTTCAAGGGTTTTTCTGTAAACCTGTGTTTCATATGTGGAGAAGGGGGGGGGAGATGCAGTTGGGGGAAGCCAGTGGAGCTGGGCAGGCCTTGGTGCTTTCAGGCATGCTGTATTGAAGTTCATTCTTCTGAGCTCTTTTCCCCAGAAGTTCCTGGCCAGATTTTTCCCAATATAATTTCATAACCTAGGGGGCTGTAAAGCCCCTCTTAGAAGGCATCTTCCTTGATCCTCGTGCCGGGAGAAGAGGGGGTACTTTCTGAGGAAAATTTAATCAGGAAGCAAAATATTATCAGGGGCAATAGGCTAAAAAACATGTCATGGGTGAAATGTCTCCAGCTGTCATTCACAGAAGTTTGTGATTTTGTCTACGGGGGCTTTTGTGGATGGCAGACCTCGACAATGTATTTACTGGACTCATGAAAGTTTAGATATTCATGTGATTAATTATCAGGATTAGACTTAGTTACAGAAATAATATATGCATTAAATAAAAAATAATTTTCTCAGTGTAGAATTTCTTTTGATAATCAAAATGGAAAAAAGATTGTAATATGATACAACAAAGTAGTTGCTTAGATATGTGGTTTAATTATTTTTTTTTTATTTCCACAATGGAAACTTAGTGTTCTTTACTGCCAAGAACAAAAATAGAACAAGCATCCAGCTGAGAAACCATGACCAGCAATTCATCCCAACCTGCTGTGGTGCAACTTTGTTAGGAGAATGTGAATGGATCTTGCATTAAATCTCCCTACTTGCCTACATCCCAGGTGGTTCTTCTGTACACAGCCTGTGGCTCTGCTGTGCTTGCTGTGTTTGGAAACCTCTTGGTGATAATTTCAGTCCTGCATTTCAAGCAGCTGTACTCTCCCACCAACTTCTTGATTGCTTTTTTGGCATGTGCTGACTTCTTGGTGGGTGTGACCCTGATGCCCTTCAGCATGGTCAGATCTGTGGAGAGCTACTAGTACTCTGGAGCTCGGTTTGTGATTTTTCATACCTCCTGTGATTTGGGATTTCTGCTACTCTTCTGTCTTCCACTTGTGCTTCATCTCCATCAACAGGCGCCTTGCTGTTACTGATCCTCTGGTCTATCCTACCAAGTTCATGGTATCTGTGTCAGGAATGTGCATCAGCATCTCCTGGATTCTACCTATTGTGTACACCTGTGCAATGTGCTACTCAGGAGTGAATGACAATGGGCTGGAGGAACTTGTAAGTGCCCTCAACTGTGTAGGTGGTTGTCAACCTGCTGTGAATCAAGACTGGGTTTTGGTAGATTTTCTGTTATTCTTCATACCTACTCTTGTTATGATAATTCTTTACAGTAAGCTCTTTCTAATAGTCAAACAAGCAGCTCTAAAAATTGAAAGTACTAGTAGTAAAGCTGAATCCTCCTTGAAGAGTTACAGAACCAGAGTGGCCGAGAGAGAGAAAAGCTGCTAAAACTCTGGGGCTCACAGTGATTGCATTAATGATTTCATGGCTACCTTATGAAACTGATTCATTAATTGATGCTTTTATGGGTTTCATAACACCTGCATATATCTATGAGATTTGCAACTGGATTGCTTATTATAATTCAGCCATGAATCCTTTGATCTATTCTTTATTTTATCCTTGGTTTAGGAAAGCTGTAAAGGTTATTTTAAGTGGGAAGTATTAAAGAATAGTTCACCAACCATTAGTTTATTTTCAGAATAAGTGCAAGCACTATATTAAGAATGAAAGGACCCCCAACAGGGGAGACCCCTCCTCAAGTCACAGGTGACGGCGCAACCCCAATCAGTCACGGAGTCTGCAGCTTGATGCAACAGCAAGAGGTTTTTATTCCAGTGCACTGGGGCTCAATCCATACTCTTGTCAGAGTAGAGGGAATGGGCCCCGAACAAGAAAAGTACAGAGTATATAAAGGCAGGGTCTTACATTCTTGGGGGAGGTGGGGTTGAGAAAGGTTCCGCGTGGGGTTGGTTTGTATTAGCTCGAGGCTAGGGCGGATATTTTGGGTGCATTTACTTCCTGGTATTTCTGAAACTAGCCTTTCTGGGTAAGTTCCTTCTTGTTATTCCCAAAACCAGCCTTTTTGGGTAAGTTCCTGGAACTCCGAAGGGGGATTGGTTCTATATTGTCCTGTTGTTTCTAAAACTAGTTCTTGTGGTTAGGGAAGTGGCCCTTCTCGTTTTCGTTCAACAGTCAGGAATGTATGGGCTGAGTGCTCCGGGGGGTAACTAGAGGAAAGTTGTAAAAAGATCTTTTTCCTTACAACAAATTTTTCCCTAACATTCCCTCCTTTTTCTTTTGTGAGAATGTTCTGGGGCCCAATCTTGGGACCCTTAAGGTGTGGCTATTTCTCTAGTTTCTACCTGTTGGTACTGTTGTCTGAGGACCATAATTTGTACAGCACTTATTCTTTCTCCTACAAAAGTTATTAGTTTGTTAATTAAGCAAGGTCCGATAGTTAACAAGAGGAGGAGAAGGAGTAGGGGGCCTAGAAGGGTGGACATTAGGGTGGTCAGCCAGGGGGACCAGGAGAACAGAGACTCAACTGATTCTAATGAGGTCCCCTATTTTCCCTGATCCAGGGTGCATTGGTTTCACAGCCCCATGTATAACAGAAATAATCATTTGTTCCTCCACATGACCCACAGACATTAGCCCTGGGACAGATGTAAAATTGTTTCTTAGCCAGCTGTTGCATGAGGCAGTTAGTAGTCCACCCCCACCCATTAGCATGTATACATCCCCCAGTATTTGAGAGTTCGTGTGCACGAACCAGGTATGGGTCTTTCTTAAGCTGTGAGCCTATAGAACCCCCCACAAGGTCACATGAATCCAGGTGAAAAACTGGTGAAGTCACCTCGGGAGGGCCGAGGTTTTTTGGAGTCGCCTCAGGGCCACTATGTTGTCTCATTCTTCATTGAAGGTAGATGGGAGTGATAGACCCAGGGCTGGATCCTGTCAACCTCGACAGCAGTGGGGGTTGCCAGGATTACTGTGTGGGGTCCTTTCCAATGGTGCGGTGTCTCAGGACCCAGACTAGACCCCTGGTCTGAAACTGATGTGGCTTTACAGGACGGAGATCGTGGAGGTGCCTCGACAAGGGGAAAAGCAGATCTTGAGTTTTCTGCAGGGCCTGGAGGGACTTAAGCAGGTCATGATTAGAAATTTCAGCAAGTATGTCATCCCTTGGTTTAGGGCAGAGGGGTGTGGCCTCCTGAAAACAATTTCATAGGGCGTAAGGCCTTGGAGGTAGGGAGAATTACACACAAGCATTAAGGCAAAGGGAAGCAAGGCCGTCTAGTCACCGCCAGTTTCTAGGGTCAATTTGGTTAAGGTCTCCTCAAGGGTCTGGTTCATCCTCTCTACCTGTCCTGATCTCTGGGGGTGATAGGCACAATGTAGTTTCCAATTAATCCCCAGAACAGATGTTACTCCCTGAGAGACTATGGCCATAAAGGCAGGGCCATTGTCTGATCCTAGCATCAACAGAACCCCAAACCTAGGTATGAGTTCTTCCAGGAGTTTTTTTCAAACTACTTGTGTTGTCTCTCTCTTAGTGGGAAATGCCTCAGTCCAACCAGAGAATGTGTCTACGAAAACTAAAAAGTACCTATATCCGTATCTGCCGTGCTTAATTTCAGTGAAGTCCAGTTCTCAATATACTACAGGCATAGTACGCCTTTCTCTCTTACCTTGGTGGGCCTTACCAGAGCTGCTTGCATTAGTGGCTTGGCAGGCTTGGCAGGTATGTGTTATTCGTTCATCATCCGAGATAGTTAGGGTATATAGTACCTTGGAGACAGAAGTTCCTGGATTTTTGTTGCTCCCAGATGGGTGGTCTGGTGGATCTGGCGGACGAGCTTCTCTCCCAATTTTTGAGGGAGAATGAGGAGCCCTCCCGAAGTATAGTGTCATCCTTTCTTCTCTTCTAGGTGGGCTCTTTGGGAAGGGTTGGCTCGGGGAGCTGGATAGAACTGACCTCCAGGAGGCTGAGAGCAGCTTCCTTAGCTGCTCGGTCGGCTAGGTTATTGCCTCGGGCTTCCATTGTTTCAGTCCGATGATGTGGAAGGCATCTCGTAGCCACTGGTCACAGGCATTGTGTGTCTGGGGCACGGTGAGGGCTGGCGATTCAGGGGACAGGCTGGTGTCAGGAGGCTCCTCGTCATCTGAGAGGCCGGATCTGGTGGGTAGGAGCTGTCAGAGTGCAGGGACAAGGACAGATCCTGGCACAGGCTCAGGTCTTGGCACAGGTGCTTATAGTCCTGGATTGACTCATACAGACCTCACAGCCGGCATAGCAGCGACATGTCCAGTTGTTGCAGTCCCACCTGTAGGCAACATCTCCTTGTACAGCACCGCTAATGTAGTGTCAAGGTTGACTGGGCAGTGTGGAGCGGCAAGACCGGCGATGGGGCCCGCGTTGGCAGTGCCAGCGCTGTGGCAGGGTCTGTCTGGAGCACGGGCTGTGTGGCCCAGCCCGTCACGGATGCAGCTGTGCTGGCTGTAGACGTGCTCCAGCTCCCGCCACGAGCCCCCGCTGGCGTTGAGAAGGCTGCTGAGGCCGCACAGTAGCCCGGCCAGGGAGCAGCCTGCACCGCCTGGCGCCTTGGCTGAGGGCAGCCCGTTGCTCTGATGTTCCAAATGGTAGGGCTCGTGACCAGAGGACCCGATCTCCGGCTACCACCGCTGCCCCTGTGTACCTGGTGTCGTCCTTGATAAAACTGCTCCCGTCAGTAAACAGAGTGAGATCAGGGTCCCTTCCAATGTCCAATTTCCTTGCAGTAGGCACACTGGTTTCTCTGCAGGGGAGGCTTTCCTGGCTTCCTTGTCTGACCGGTTTCTTCTCCCAAGGGCGCAGCGGTGCATGGCCCGGGGCTTCTGCCAGGAGGATTCTGCTTACCTTTTTGGCTTGTTTAACTTCTGGTGGTTATTGAAGGTTTTCATAGCAATTTCCATCAGCTAGGATAGATTCTTTCCCTCGAATCCTTCTATTTTTTTGTATTTTTCCCTCAGTCGTTCCAGAAAGGCTGCTGAGGATTCTGAGGGTTCCTGAATTACCTGTGTTACTTTAGACAAATTTGCGGGGTGCCCATCAGCCGCCCGGAGACCCCCCATAAGAATCTGGCGGTAGACAGTTAGGCGCTGCTTACCTGCAGTGGTGTTTGGGTCCCAATTTGGGCGGGTCAGGGGAAAAGCGTGGTTAATCTCATCTAAATCACTCGTAAAGTTTCCATCATCTCCCGGCACCTGTTTTCTGGCTAGGGAAACAATCTTAGTCCTCCCCTCAGTGATAAAGAGGGCTTGGGGAAGTTGCTGTATGTGGTTTCTAAGAGGGGTATCAAGGTAAAAGGAGTATAGACCAAGAAGGGGGTCCCAGCCTCAGTCATGTGCCCTACAGCTTGCAAGGGGAAAATTTGCAGCCACGCAGGTGGCCGCCTGAGGAGGTCTTGCCAAGCAACAAGGTATGGTATTTGGTTAGGGTGACCCAGATTGCCAGAGATGACCTGAAAAACAGAATGGGTTTGTTTAATGTCTAGGGATCTCGTGGGTGGCCATCCAGTACCAAAGGCTGGCCATTCCAGATTACAAAGTGTGTGGAGTTTTCTGACCACACCTTGCCAAAGTCTCGGGCTCGTTTCTGGAAATCTGAAAGTGGTTAAGGAATAGGTCTAGGGGTGTTACAGAGTGAGAAGAAGATTGCCCCATGGTGGCAAAAGTAACAATCAGGACAAACAACACAATCAAACAGACACAGACCGGTCACAGAAGAAACGAAACAAAAACCAGCAAAGGAGCCCTCTGGTGGCCATCCAACACCTAGCGCAGGCCACTCAGAGGCGCAGAATGTTTGCCACAGGCGTTTCTTCACCTCTATTGATAAGTCATGAGAGCGATTTTTAACATCCGGCCAATGAGCTAGAGTAAGATTAAGAGGAGAGGACGACGTCTGTCCCATGATTTCGAACCAAACAAACAGGGACAAGAACAAGAATAGGATAGTACAGGACAGAATTAACAGCCAACGACCGGGTTTAGTTTTCCACAAGAGGACAAGGGAGTCAGATGGGCGGTAATCGGGATTCCACATCCAAAAACCAAACCCAAATCAGCAAACAACAGCCAGGCTTATTTTTCCACCAAAGGAAGAGGCAGTCAGACAGGCGGTAATCGGGATTCCACATCCAAAAACCAAACCGTATCCTCATCCTTCTTATAGGAGGCAACCAGGCGTCCCTGGTCCCTCTCTCTCCCTGGGGCGTCCCCCAGGGTGCAGTTTGAGACCCTTCAGGCACGTCTACCGGCCTCCGTTTGTTCCCCCTTACGGTGAATTCAAACAACTGCAAACCCAAAACCTAAGCCAGAAGTCTAAGTGGTCATTGAAAAATGAAACTAAAATAACAACACAGACAAAAAAAAGCTGGACAGACAGACAAAGCTAGCTTGGTACCTTACCTCCAAGAGCGACTTCGAGACTGAGGGGTGGTCGTCCAATCCCGGACGAGCCCCCAAATGAAAGGACCCCCAACAGGGGAGACCCCTCCTCAAGTCACAGGTGACGGCGCAACCCCAATCAGTCACGGAGTCTGCAGCTTGATGCAACAGCAAGAGGTTTTTATTCCAGCGCGCTGGGGCTCAATCCATACTCTTGTCAGAGTAGAGGGAATGGGCCCCGAACAAGAAAAGTACAGAGTATATAAAGGCAGGGTCTTACATTCTTGGGGGAGGTGGGGTTGAGAAAGGTTCCGCGTGGGGTTGGTTTGTATTAGCTCGAGGCTAGGGTGGATATTTTGGGTGCATTTACTTCCTGGTATTTCTGAAACTAGCCTTTCTGGGTAAGTTCCTTCTTGTTATTCCCAAAACCAGCCTTTTTGGGTAAGTTCCTGGAACTCCGAAGGGGGATTGGTTCTATATTGTCCTGTTGTTTCTAAAACTAGTTCTTGTGGTTAGGGAAGTGGCCCTTCTCGTTTTCGTTCAACAGTCAGGAATGTATGGGCTGAGTGCTCCGGGGGGTAACTAGAGGAAAGTTGTAAAAAGATCTTTTTCCTTACAACAAATTTTTCCCTAACAAGACAAGTAAGAATATTTTAAAAATTACAATCAAATGAAAAGAAAAATGAATAAAAACTATTCCAGATACGTAAAATATGATTGTTTAAAATTATCCAGGAATAGTCAAAGGAAGTTTCGTCCATTGAATTAGTTTAAAGATATCGCTGACCTAAAAGTTAAATCATAATGTGCTTGTGTATGTTTTCTTATTTGGTGTGTGTGTGTGTGGGTGTGTGTGTGTGTGTGTGTGTGTGTATTTGGAAACCCTGGTAGGGTTATAGCTTTTCTTTTTTTTCTTGCCTCTGCATTTGGTTCTTATAGCTCTGTTTTCAGATTCTAATTTTTGAATGGCAGGTCTGTAATTACTTTCTCTTTCATTATCAGCTCTCATTCATCTCTTAACGGTCTTCTCATTGATTGTTGTTATGCAAGCAAGGTCAGAAGAGATGTTCCTGCCCAAGGTTCTGTTCATTTGCTGATCCTTTAGTGACTATATCTCCCTGTTCCTCCACTCTCTGTACCTTTCTGCAGCTTTGAGGACAAGTGGACCTCTCCTGCTTTATGGCTGCTCAGAATTTCACAATATTCACCTATGTTATTTTGGAATCAATAACTAAGCCTTTGAGTCTGATTTTGATTATAGACATTGTCCAGAAACTCTGTAAGTGCAAAAAATAATCCTATAAAGGTTTGAACAATGATCGTTAGCTGACATAAATTTTGCAGATAAAAGAGTATCATGACAGAGCTGTCGGAATTATCATTACCAATGGTCGTTTCTACATCAACTTTTCTCACCTGAGAGTAGTGTTTGTTCACGTCTCCATAATGCTGTGAGGTCATAAATGCTATGCTAATATTTCTTATAATTTTGAAATAAAACATAAAAAGTATGATCTCATTTATGTATCATCTCCCAAATGTTTCATAATTGTTGATTAAATAAAAATATTTTTGGAACGTGTATCTACATTATTTTATATAATAATACTATACTGCAGAAGCATAGTGGTATATAAACTATTTTTTTCTGTTTATAGGTGGAGCAACTAGTTGAAATGATAGAAGTATTTTTCTTTACCAGCTTTCATTGAGTTTTAAATCTTTTCAAGGGAATATGGAGGGACAATTATGTACAAACACCTTAGTCAAGAGACTGAAGAGGACAAAATTTCTATAGGTAATGGGATGAGAAAAATAAACAGTAAATCATATTACTCAGAGTCATAAAAGGGTCAGACATGCTGACACAAGCAGAAAAGTAGTTGCTATTGCAAGACTAGTAATTGGTGGTGGCCATTCTATAGCATTATCTCCTAACCCACATGTTATCTCATAGCATAAGTGGCTAAAGAGGTGCTTAACACTTTTTTTGGATCAAAATCTTTAAGGGAGCCTTCAAGCTAACTTGCAGTTTCAGAAACATACAGGACTGAGGATTAACTTCTATCTGTGTAGAACTGGGATGGTCAGATTGAAAAACAATGGGTAATTTAGTTATAGTTGGGTAACAATCCCATTCAACATGGAATTGCATTGTTACCAAATCAAACATAATGAGTATAAATTTTGAGATTTAACTCAGAGACAAGCTAAATATGACTTTGTTATGAGTGACTGCAAAACTCCAACACAATTCTAAATGTAGAGGTTTAGTGAGTACAAGAAACTTTTTAAAAAGTGAGATTTTAGATTAGAGTCTTCCATATCCTTCCCAATCTGAATACACTGCTGTCTAGTGGATTCCAATTCGTTGAGACCCTATAGAAGAGAGTAGAAGCACCCCACAGGGTTTCCAAGGAGTACCTGGTGGATTTGAATCACTAATCTTTTGATTAGCAGCCTGAGCTCTTAATCAGTGCACCGAAAGTGTCCGTCTTTTGTAACAGTCTTTCCTAATATATGCTGATGGTTGCTATCTGGTCACATAAGTAATCATGCTGTCTATGATACTATACAATAAACCTCCCAGCAATAGGTGACTGAATGTTCAATACACAATTCAAATAAACTCATCTACAGGCTGATATGAGTCCATTATATTATTAACCCTGGTTATTGGCTTGGAAACAAAGACAGAAAATAGATGTCTCTTATGCTCCCTTAAAAGACATTTGAAATCCTAAACCTGGTTCCTGTGAAAGTGAATTTGTCTGGAGTAGGGCTCTGTAAATGTTATCAGTTAACATGAGGTCATATTGGAGTAGAGTACACGTGGTCTTACTCCAGTCTGGATGGTAACCTCGTAAAAGAGAAAAAGCACAAAGACAGAGACTCACAGAAGGAAGACAGTCTTGTGAAGAAACTGGGGAGATCTATAAGTCAAAGAACACCTGGAATTGCCAGCCATCATCAAAAGCTGGAAAGAATAGAATAGACAGAACAGAAAGAAAGAATAGACAGAATAGAGTCTCCCTCAGACTTCTCAAAATGAATCAACACAGATGATACACTGATTTTGAATTCTTAGCCTCCAGATTGTGTCACAATAAATTTCTGCTCTTATAAGCTACCCAGTTTGTGATACTTTATTGTGGCTGCTGTAGAAAATGAAGACAAAAGGTAGGGGCATATCCTGGGGGGTCATGACTCTTTTCTTGCTGAGAGGATGCCTCTGAAAGATCTTCCCACATAAGGAGGAAGGGATCTGTATGAAGAAAGGTGAGTCACTGAATAATCAAAGAAAACACCATGGCAGGCCAAAGAGAGACCAGGTGAGACAAGGTAAAACTGTATGTTTCAGAATTATTACTATTTTTTAAAAAACCAAAACCTGTCACTGTCCAGTCAGTTTCAATTCATAGCATCTCTGTAGGATAGAAGAAAACTATCCCATCAGGTTTCGAAAGAACAGCTGGTGGATTCAAACTGCTGACCTTTTGGTTACAGGCAGATTCCTAAGGACTACACTGTCAGAGGACCGTCGTAACTTTTTGTTACCATTGTTAGGTGCCATCCAGTCAGTTTCTACTCATAGGGACCTTATTTTCAATAAGATGAAACACTGCCCTGTCCTACACTATCCTCACAATCTTTGTTGTCTGTCCAAGCCCATCCTTGTAGTTAGCCACTGCCGATTCATCTCACTGAGGGTCTTCCTCTTTTTCACTGACTTTCTACTGTACCAAGCATGATGTCCTGCTCTAGGAACTGATCCCTCCTGGTAACATGTCAATGTTATGTGAGGCATTGTCTCAACATCTTTGGCTCTAAGGAAAATTCTGGTTGTTTTTCTGGAAGTCCAGGTATAGTCAATATGCTTTGCTAACCCCACAATTCCAAGGCATCAGTTCTTCTTTGGTCTTCTTCATATCATCATCCAGTTTTCACATGCATTTGCAGGAAATGAAAATATGGCTTGGGTGGAGTGCACCCTAGTCCTTAGTGTGACATCTTTGATTGTCAACACTTCAAAGAGGTCTTTTGCACTAGAATTGCTAAAGCAATACATTCTTTTCATTTCTTGACTGCTGCTTCCATGGGTGTTGATTGTGGATCCAAGTAAAATGAAGTCATTGACAAGTTCAGCAATTTCTCCACATATCATGATGTTGTTTATTGGTCCAGTTGTGATGATTTTTATTTTCTTTATATTGAGGTATAAGTTATACTGAAGGCTGTGTTGTTTGGTCTTCATTAGTAAGTGCTTCAAATCCTCATTTTTAGCAAGCAAGGTGTGTCATCTGCATATTGCAGGTTGTTAGCGAATCCTCAGTCCTGCTGCTTCATTCTTCTTTGTATAATTCAGCTTCTCAGAGTATAAGCTCTGCATACAGACTGAATAGATTTGATGACAGAATATATCGCTAATGCACACTTTTCTTGATTTTAAACTACACAGTGTTCCTTATCTCTGTTTGAGGAACTATGTCTCAATCTACTTACAGATTCCTCATGAACACAGTTAAGTGTTCTGGAATTCCCATTCTTTGAAATATTATCCATAATTTGTTATCATTCAGTTGAATGCTTTTTAATAGTCAATAAAACACAGGTTAACATCTAGTATTTGCTTTGCTCAGCCAAAATCCAACTGACATCAGCAATGATATCCCTGGTTTCACATCCTCTTATGAACATAGCTTGAATTTCTGGCAGTTCCTTTTGATATACTGTTGCAGCTGACTTTGAATAATCTTTAGCAGAATTTTACTTGCCTATGATATTAATGACAATGTTTGATATTTTTCTCCATTCAGTTGGATCATCTTTTTTGGAAATAGGCATAAATATGGACTTCTTCCATTTGTTGTCTATGTAGATGCATTCCAAGTTTCTTGGCATAGATAAGTAAGTACTTACAGTGTTGCATTCTTTTTCTGAAACATGTCAAGTGGTATGCCATCAATTCCTGGAGCCTTGTTTCTCAACAATGCATTCAGAGAAGCTTGGACTTCTTCCTACAGTACCATTGGTTTCTGAGTGTGTAATACTTCCTGAGATGGTTGAATGTCAACCAGTTCTTTTTCATACAGTGGTTCTATGTGTTTCTTTCATCTTCTTTTGATGCTTGCTTCATTGTTTGCTAAAGGGTCTTTCAGTAAGAGTGTCCTTATTGAATAAAATAAAAACCTGAATAAAATAAGTTGTGTAAATGTCACAGTTTTAGTTGGCTGATTATTTTGAGGTACATTTGATGGCATTATGTGTGGAAAAGAATGTCAGGTAAATGGCTGCCATGGAACCTTCTAAATGGTACCAAAAATAACCAGTTATCATAGCCCAATATCTTTTGCCATTAACAGTCACAGCCTTTCCTCATTCATCTTGGAAAAAAGGAGGGCCAATGATTCCATTGGACCAAAATCCACACCAAATGGAAACTGTTTGGGGATGAAGTGGATACTCTTGAATCTTCATTGGATGCTCATGGCTCCAAATCATTCATCCAAAATGGTCCTCATCATTGAAGATGACTTTTTGGCCAAAAGCAGGATCTAATTCCAATTGCTTCAAAGCTCAGTCAGCAACTGTATGGACGATCCAAGGTCACTGGACCTCAGTTCTTGAGTTAAAACGATTTTGTGAGGGTAGAGCTTCAAGTCCAGTTGCAAAATCCACCCAGTTGTGGTTCAAAAAAGGCCCAGTTCTTGTGCTTGGCAAGAAATCAATTGGGATGGATTCTCAGTACACTCTGACACACAGCGGTAATGTTTTTATTGGAAAATATGGTTTGTCGACACATAAGCATTGTCTGATTGTCAACAGACTAGTTATCTCAAACATTTTGATTAAACGTCAAATTGTTCTCTATGTGCAACATAAATTTCACATAATGCACAGGATGTTTGGCAAATGGAAAACCCAATTTGATAATAAACTAATAATTTCTGCACATTGAGGAATCATGTAATTTTTCATGGCTATTTGTCAAGACTAATAAAAAATGTGATAAATATGGCCTCTATAGCTTTACAAATATGACTGCTGTGAGGTGTCAAAAATAGGACATCTTTTCTGGAAGACCCTTAATTTTTCTGTAGAATCCATCACTACAGAAACTCAAGGCTTGAAGTTGTTTCTTCAGTTCTTTCAGCTTGAGAAATACTGAGCATATTCCTCCCTTTTTGTGATCTGTCTCCAACTCTTTGCAAATGTCATTGTTATACATTGTCTTGTCAAGCATCATTTTGAAATTCTCTGTTCAGTTCTTTCAAATCATTATTTCTTTCTTTTGTTTTAGCTACTGGACATTCATTCATGAGCAAGTTTCAGAGACTTTTTTTGATACCCGTTTTGATCTTCTTTTTTCTTTCCTGTCATTTAATGACCTCCTCCTTTTATCATGTATGGTGTCTTTGATGTCATTGCACAACTCTTCTGGTCTCAGGCATTAGTGTTCAGTGGGTCAAATCTCTTCTTGAGGTGATTTTTAAATTCAGATGGTATATACTAAAGGCTGTACTTTGGCTTTTGTTGGTTTGTTCTGTCTTCCACTTCATGTTTAAATTTCCTATGTGTAATTGATGGTCTGTGCTGCAGTGGACACTAGCCTTGCTCCAACTGATGATGTTGACCTTTCCCCCATTTACCACAGATGTAGCAGATTTGATTCCTGTGTATTTCATCTGAAGTGGTACACATGTACAATCACTGTTTATGTTGTTGAAAAAAATTGCATTTGAAATGAAATTATTGGTCTTGCCAAATTCTATTGTGTAATTTCCAGGATCATTTCAATCACCAAAGCCATATTTTGCAACTACTGATCCTTCTTGTTTGTTTCCAGTATTCGTATTACAATTTTCTGTTATTATAAATGCATCCTGATTACATATTTGACCGATTTTAGACTGCAGAGGCTAGTAAAAATCTCGCTTTACTTCGTCTTTGGCCTTAGTGGTTGGTGAGTAAATTAGAGCAATGCTCCTGTTGGCTGGTCTTCGTTTTAGACAGATATCATACTATCTCTGACATCATTGTATTTCAGGGTATTGTTGTTTGTTTGTTTTTGACAATGAATGTACCATCATTCCTCTTCAAGTTATCATTCTCAGCATAGCAGATCATGATTGCTCAAATCAAATGGCCAATACCAACCCCTGTCAGCTCACTAGTACTTTAGTTACTAATGTTTATGCATTCCATCTTATTTTTAACTATTTGCAATGTTCACAGACTCATGCTCAGTAAATTCTATGATCTGATTATTATGGATGTTTGCAGCTGATTCTTTTCACTTTGATTTGTGTCAGATCAGCAAATGAAGGTCTAGAAAGCTGCACTCGATCCATATCATTAAGTTCAATTCTACTTTGAGGAGGCAGTTCTTCCCCAGTATTCTATCTAGCATCTTCCAACCTGAGTAGCTAACGCTCTGGCATGATATCAGACAATATTCCTTTGTTATGCATAAGGTTTTTCATTCGGTAATTATTTTCAGGTGAAGATCACCATGTCCTTCTTCCTAGTCTGTCCTAGTCTGGAAGCTCAGCTGAAATCTGTCTGCCTTGGGTAACCTTGTCTGTATCTGAACACTGGTGGCACAGCTTCCAGCATCATAGGAACATCCATGCCTCACAGCATATCGAACTGACAGTGACTTTAATAAACTGATTAACTTCAGTGTCACTTGTTTGGTAATGTTAAAGAAGGGGCTTACATTTTTATTTTGCACTATACCTCCCAAATCACAGAAGTTGTCCTGCAAATAGCAAGTAGGTAAGATTACTGTTGAATCTCAGGCGAGGCTATTTCTGAGAGTTATACTTTAAAGAAATAGCTTGTATTTTGAAAATCAAGTATTTATAAAAAGATACAGTGCACAGAGAAACCTTGCTTTTCTGAGGATTCATTAATTTGAATTATCAAGAGTAAGTTTCCTTTCATGATTCACACCTTCCACTATAGGGATTCCTTGTGAGGAGTCTATAATGAATATAGTCTATTGGCTGATATTCTAAAACACTCCAAGTGTTAACTTTTCAGAGCACTTGGTGGTGGCAGCATATTAAAAGGTGACTGTCCAAGTACGTAATTACATGTGATTACTTCATGCAAGAAGGGCTTCACAAGTGTAAGCAACCAGGTACTTAAAGTCAGTTTCTTCAGTTGTTTAGATATTGTAATTTCTGGGCTGATGAAAGTTAGTAGTAAATTTTGTTGTGATTAATTATCTATTGCGCGTAGTTACAGAAATAAGATAGGAATTAAATAAAAAATAATTTTCTAAGCATAGAATTTCTTGCAGTAATCGATACAATAAAAGTGGTTGCTTAGAAATGCAGTCTGAATTATTTTTTAATTTTTTCAGTATTCAAAATTGAAACTTGTTGCTCCTTAGCACCAGGAACAGCAGAAATACAGGGAGCATCTCGCAGCAGAACCATGACCAGCAACTCATCCCAACCTGCTGTGGTGCAGCTTTGCTACGAGAACGTGAATGGATCTTGCATTAAATCTCCCTACTCACCTGCATCCCGGGTCACTCTGTACGCAGCTTTTGGCTCTGCATCTGTGCTCGCTGTGTTGGGAAACCTCCTTGTGATGGTTTCTGTCCTGCATTTTAAGCAGCTTCACTCTCCCACCAACTTCTTGATCGCTTCTCTGGCCTGTGCTGACTTCTTAGTGGGTGTGACCGTGATGCCCTTCAGCATGGTCAGATCTGTGGAGAGCTGCTGGTACTTTGGAGCCCAGTTTTGTACCCTTCACACTTCCTGTGATTTGGGATTCTGCTACTCTTCTCTCTTCCACTTGTGCTTCATCTCCATCGACAGGTACCTTGCTGTTACTGACCCTCTGGTCTATCCTACCAAGTTCACAGTGTCTGTGTCAGGAATATGCATCAGCATCTCCTGGATCCTGCCAATTGTGTACAGCTGTGCAATACTCTACACAGGTGTGAATGTTGATGGAATAGCAGAACTTGTGAGTGCCCTGAACTGCATAGGTGGCTGTCAACTTGTTGTCAATCAAGACTGGGTTTTGGTAGATTTTCTGTTATTCTTCATTCCTACACTTGTTATGATAATTCTTTACAGTAAGATTTTTCTGATAGTCAAACAACAAGCTCTAAAAATTGAAAGCATTAGTAGTAAAGCTGAATCCTCTTTGGAGAGTTACAGAACCAGAGTGGCCAAGAGAGAGAGAAAAGCTGCTAAAATCCTGGGGCTTACGGTGATTGCATTTATGATTTCATGGTTACCATATACGATTGATTCATTAATTGATGCTTTTACAGGCTTCATAACCCCTGCATATATCTATGATATTTGTAACTGGATTGCTTATTATAATTCAGCCATAAATCCTTTGATCTATGCTTTATTTTATCCTTGGTTTAGGAAAGCTATAAAGGTTATTTTAAGTGGGGAAGTATTAAAGAATAGCTCATCAACCATTAGTTTATTTTCAGAATAGGTATAAGAACTAAACTGTGATACTTAAGAGTTTTGAAAAATTATTATATAATGAAGAAACAGTAAAATAGCACACTTGAGTCAATTATAAAATGGAGAGGAAAATGAAAAACGCCATTCAAAATAGATACAACATATGATTTTTTTTTCAGTTACCAAGGAAAAATTGTCCCACGAAGGTACCTCCCATTGCATTGAAGTTTTTCCTGTCTTAAATAATAAATCATAATCTCTCTCTTCGTGCATACATGTGTGTATGTGTATTTTTTTCCCCTTGGCTCATGCATTTGTTTCTTACAGCTCTTTGTTTTCTGAGCCTAATTTTTGGGTGGGAAATCTCTAATCATTTTCTCCTTCATTCTCAACTCTCATTCCTCTCTCAGTGGTCTTCTCATTCATTGTCGTGTGCAACCAAGTCCAGATAACATGGTCCTGTCCAAGCTTTTGTTGCTTTGCCGATCCTTTACTGACTACGTCTCTTCATTCCTCTACTGCCTGCATCTTTCTGAAGCTTTGAGGACAACAGGTGGACCTCTCCTGCTTTAACCTTGCTCAGAAGCTTTGGATGTTCACCTGCATTATTTTGGGATCAGTAACTCAGCCTAGGGATCAGATAATAACAACAGACACTGCCCAGAAACTTTCCAAGTAGAAAAAACAATGTCATAAAGACTGACACACTGATTCTTAGCTGATGGAAATTTTACAAATAAAAGAATTATCATGATAGGGCTGTTGCAATTATCACTAACAATGGTCATTTCTACATCAGCTTTTCTCACCTGAAAATAGTATGTAGTTCACATCCCCATGATGTTGTGGAGTCATAAATTCTATGCCAAAGTTTCTAAGAATTTTGAAATAAAACATAAAAATGTATGACACAATTTCTATGTTATTTTCCCAATGTTTCAGAGTTGCTGATCTAAATAAAAATCTTTTAGAATGCATATCTACATGATTTTAAATAATGAAACTAGGTTATAAAAGTATAGTGGTGTATAAATGATTTTTTGTCTGTATTTGGAGCAAGTAGTTAAAATGCTAGAAGAATGTTTCTTCAGTGGCTTTCGCTGAGTTTGAGATCTTTTTCAATTAATACTGAGCAAAAAATATGTACAAATATTTGTGTCAAGAAATTGAAGGATACAAAATATCTGTAGGTAATGATGTGATAAAAAAACACATGGTAGATCACATTACTGATAGCTAAAAAGAGTCAGACATGGTAACACTTATGAGCAGAGTCGTCATTACTATTGCATGACCCACAGTTGGTGGTGGTCATTCTTGAGCATTAGTTTCTGATCCACAGGATGTAGCCTGAGTGACTAAAGAGGTGCTTAACATTTGCCTTATTTTATTTTTCTTGATCAAAGTCTTTAAGGAAGGCTTCAAGCTTATATGGAGTTGCAGAAGCTTACAGAAGTGAGGATTATCTTACATCTGTATAGGACTGGGCTTATCAAATTGAAAAACAGTGGATAATTTAGTAATAGTTGGGTAACAATTCCACTCAAAAAATGTCTCTTGAAATGGCATTGTTGCCATATCAAACAGAAAATAAGCATAGAAATTTTAAATCTAATCCAGGAACAAGCAAAATGTGATTTTGTTATGAATGATGCCAAAACTCTATTTCTAAAAGTAGAATGTCTTTTAACTGGGAAGTGAGTATGAGGAACTTTAAAAAAGTGAGAGAGGTAGATTAGATTCTCCATGTCCTTCATGATCAGAATACTTTGCTGTTCAGTAGATTCTGACTGATAGTGACCATGCAGGAAAGAGCAGAAGTACCCCATTAGGTTTCCAAGCAGTGCCTGGTGGATTTGAACTGCTGACCTTTTGATTAGCAGCCTGAGCCTTTAACCAGTGCTCTAAAAGTGCCTGTGCTTCATGAAAGTCTTTCCTGATGTGATACCAGATACTGATGGCTGCTACCTGGTCACATCAGTGTATCATGCTCTTTTTGGTACTGCACAATAAGCCTCCTGGTGATAGGTGACCAAATGAGTGCTGAATGTAAGATTTCAAGTAAACTCACTTGCAAAAAAGACTGAGTCCATATTATTATCTCTGTAGACAATATCAACTAAGACAGCAGATCATCCCAATACCAAGCATTAAAATGAAGGTGCCTCGTTCTTGACTAGTTTCTGCTTCTCTAATTCTGGTCTGTTGCTAAATCTATCATTAACATGATAAAATATACTCAGCAGCAAAATTTAGCATATGCCTGCAGGTAAAACATTAAAAACATTCTCTTTAGGATCTAGATTTAGATAAAATGAACCAAAATAAACAGATTGTATAAAAAATGTTTTAGAAGCTTTAGTCATTGTAATTAGGCAGCAGAAATAAATTCAAAATCAGATGTTAAAATATCATTCTTTTCAGATGATGTGACTGAAAATAAATTTTCTAAATTTTTTCCTGATGATGGCTGGTCCAAGAGAGTAATGCCTTTTGCCTGACCTAGAAACACAGAGGTGCAGATATAATCTTCCTAATTATTGATCCCACTCGACGGCACTTGGCTTTGGCAATTATAGACTTTATTGAAGACATAAATCTACCCCATGGCTTGGAGTTATATTACATGTATCATCGAAGACAGTTTTCCTGTTACATTTACTAACAAGCCTATATGTGGCTCCTTTGCTTCCGATAATGGTAGACTAGGTGACATACATTGACCTTCTTGTGGAAAACTCAGAAAGAGTATAAACTGAAATCATATAAAACACTTATGCTGACCATACAAAAATCCAGGTATACAAAAACAATAAATAAATTAGAAAAGCTATATGTGTTTGGAAATCAAGTAGGTCACTTTTAAATAAGTCTGTTGGCTCTCATACTCAGGAAACAAGATTTAAGCAAGGCTTATATATTACTGTTTCACTGGGAGTTGCAATCCCAAGGTATAAAAATGAAAAAAGAAGCAAGTAAGACAAAGTAGAACAGAAATACAAGATACAACTTTATTGAGATAGTCTTAGTTTCTCAAGCCTCAAAGGACATACTTGGTTATGAGAAAGATTCACAGACACAACACATACACAATTGCTTACTGGCTCCCTCCTCTCTCCTGTCTCTCCCAGGTCCAAAAACATGCCATGGAAAATTGATTCCCTAAAATTTCAGAGATTTTTATTTCATCACTTTGACCTTGAAAAAGTGAGTTCTCAACTTCTTATGCATGAAACCAGTCTCTGGGGATTGGCCTCAGACGGTGGTAACATATGGTACTATGTGGCAGTTTGATGGCTTACTCAGAATAAGCTATCAAGAGTAATACAGAGAAAACCTGAGGGTGCAGAAACAAGGGTCCAATACAAAAATCTATAGGACAGAAATGAATTACAATGAAAATCAGAAAAATATTATGAACTGAATGTTGAAGAAATACAATTTATAACACACAGGTAGAATTTTTCTAACCATGGTTGTGGTAAAATAATTTTCATCAGACTTATTCTTCCACTGAGAACAATACAAAAGCTTAATTCCACTCATGGAACAGTTGCTTGAAATACTGAGGGGCAACGAAGACAGCCAGAACTTCATGGCCCAGGATGGAGGAGACAAGGGAAATGCATTGAGGTGATCTGGACCTTTCTGGAGCACTTTAGATTCTGGGCATCAATTCCTCCAATGATACTTAGAGTCAAAACAGGAAAAAGTGGCTTGAAACTTTTAGTAATATCAAAATGCTCACAGGACAAAGTTGTATTTAGTGGACCCAGTGACTCAGTTCTTCAGAAACCAAATTCTAGGAGAAATCAGGATAGAAGAGAAGTGAGTTCAGTACTCTGTGTCACTTTTGTCCTTGAGACTTTTCCAGTAAATCCTAAACTTTTCTGGGGCTAAAGTCTTATAAGTAATAAGAAAGCAATGGCTAAGAGTAAAACTAAAGAGAAATTCAACAGTCTGACACAGCTAATAGAAGCTAAATTTAGAGTTCAGGACCTGGCGAGGTAGAGAGATAAAGGTAAACAAACACCTGGGAATTTAGGTAAGACACTTGGGAGATATTCCTGTTTTGGCTTCCCTTGCATAGAGGTTGGTCCACATGGGATCCTTCCATTCTTTCCCTTCCACAATTGTTGAAGTTGAGAATGATTAACTCAAAGTCATAAATTGAAATGACCAAATCCACAAGGTGAAAGGAGTTAGGTCTTTAAATGACAGATCGGAGGAATTGTACAGGGAGAGGGGAAGTTTCTTGAGCCCCAAGAGTAGCACAGAGTCATACGGGGCCTACCCATTAGAAATATCTATCTGACATGAGCAAGAAAAAAACATCTGTTATATTTGGGACATTACGTTTCCAAAAGATTTCTGTGTAGTATTGGTTGTTAATGACTCCTCCATAATGGAGTTTGTTTGATTTCTAGTATTCCTATTGCCCCATGGTCTTTCCCTCATTTCTTCCAGTCAGGGTGTCTATTCTACTTGCTTTTGTTGAAAATAAAGGAAAAAGATTTTTTTTTTCTGGATTTGAGTCTCAAAAGCTCAGGCTTCCTTGGGAAGGGAAAGAGCTGATCTGCATTGATAATACAATAGGTTTGAGAGAAGATAAAATGCACAACTTCCTGATTTCTCAGACTGAGAATGGAAGATCATTGAGGCTAGTGAGTAAGTGAGATAACAGTGTGCCCTGAGAGAGAATCTCTCCCTAGGAGCAGTATCTGTGGATAGCAGAGTAATAACTGATAAGCAAGCAGGCCTGAAGAGTGGGCCCAAGCCCTGTTGGAATTTGTTCTCCTTTTCCTTTTGAGCAAACTTGTTCTTAGATGCAGATTTGATTTTCTGACTCATGGTGACAAGTGTATAGAACAGCTCTGTTGTGTGGGGTTTTCAAGGCTGTAATTTCTCAGAAGCACATCTCCAGGCCTGCCACCTGAGGTCCCTGTGGCTGAATTTGAAACACCATGCTTTCAGCTAGCAGTCGAGCACTTAACCACTTGTACCACTGAGAAGGAAAACTTAGAGATTATGACGTCCACAGAGACATGGCTGCCTATTTTGTCAGACACATGTATTCCGACACAGCTTCTCAAAGCACCTCACTATTCTACAGTGCAGGCACAGTGGAAGCTTCACGGGCCCCAAGAAAGTCTTGACAGGAGTTAGTAATGTTCACCAAATTCTCCATGGCCTAATGTAGCCAGCAGTAGCTGACACTGCAACAGCTGAGTGATCCAACTCGTCTGAGAACACTGAAACTGGCTGATGGGCAGCTTGATTTAAAGGAGCCTAATGTCCAGGAACAAAAATGACAATGCTAGGGGCACAGTGGTTAGGTGTCACATCTGCTATCCAAAATGTCAGCAGTTCAAAACTGCCAGGTGTTCCTCAGGAAGTCTACAGAATAGTGCTCTTCTGTCCTACAGGTTTACTAGGAGTTAGAATTGACTCGACAGCAAAGCATTTGGTTTTTGTTTTTTAATTAGTCCTTCAAGTAACACTGGTGACACAGTGGGTAAAGCATCTGGCAGCTAACCTGCAGGTCAGCACTTCAAATCTACCAGTCACTCTGAGGAAATGAGATGCTATGGTCAACTTCTATAAAGATTACAGTCTTGGGAACCCTATTGGGCAGTTCTTCTCTATCCTATGACATCTGTGAGTTTGCCAGAGTGGTTTGGGTACTGCTGTGATGCTGGAAGCTACACTAACATTATTTCTAATAGCAACAGGGTAAATCATGATGAACAGATTTCAGTGGAGCTTTCAGACTAAGACAAGGAAGGAGGACCTGGAGGTCTATTCCTGAAAACACTGCCCAGTGAAAGCCTTATGAATAGCAGCACATCATGACCCCATTCAGTGTCACAGGATGAGCACCTTAGGGTTGGAAGATGCTTGAAATATTACTAGGGTAGAGCTGCCTCCTCAAACTACAGTAGATTCTAATGATGTAGATGGAGTAAAGCTTTCAGGGCATTCCTTTGCTGATGTGGCGTGACTCAAAATGAAAATAAACAGCTGAAAACATCTACTAATAATTGCATTGTAGGATGTAGGAAATATGAATCTAGGAAAATTGTAAGTCATCAAAAATGAAATAGAATGCATAAACACTGAAACCTTAGGCACTGGTATCTATCATTTTGAGTAAGACAATCTTATGATGTCCTATGCCAGAATGACAAACTAAAGGGAATGGTGTTGCATTCATTGTGAAAAAATTCAAAATCTAGGCTGATGCACAGCTCTGTCAGTGATAACATATATATGCCTATTAAGAAAAACAAAAACTTCCATGGAGTCAATCCCAACTCATAGCAACCATGTAAGACATTCTAGAACTGCCAGTAGAGTTGTCAGGGAGCACCTGGCAGATTTAAACTGCTGACCTCTTGTTTAGCAGATGTAGCACTTAACCAGTAGGCCATCAGAGTTTCCAGATGTCTTTAAGGAAGTCCAATTAATATGACTCATTCAAATTTCCACACAAATTACTAAAGCCAAAGAGGATGAAATTGTAGATTTTTGCTAACTTCTTTAGTGTGAAATTGAACAAACGTGAAATCAAGGTATGTTGATAATTACTGGTGATTAGAATGAAAAAATTGGAAACTAAGAAGAAGGAATAGTATTTGGAAAATATGACCTTGGTGATACAAATGACACTGAAGAGGTCATGGCAGAATTTTGTAAGACCAACAACTTTTTCATAGCAAGTACTTTTTTGAACAACATAATTGGCAGCTCTATACATGGAGCTTGCCTGCTAGAATACACAGGAATCAAAGTGACTACATGTGTGGAAAGAGATGATGGAAACATTCAATGTCGTTCCTTGGAGCAAGGCCAGGGGCCAACCATGGAACAGACCATCCATTCTACACATGTAAATTCAAGTAGAATTTGAAGAAAATTAGAACAAGTCCATAAGAGCTAATGTAAGACCTGGAGTGTATCTCACCTGAAGTTAGAGACCACCTCAAAGATAAATTTTACCCTTGGAAAACTCAAGACTAAATATCAGATGAGTTGTGGAACAGCATCAAGGACATCATACATGAAGAAAGCCTGTGGTCATGAAAGCAAAAGAAAGACCAAAATGGATGTCAGAAGAGATAATGTAACTTGTCCTTGAATGTAGATTAGCTAAAGCAGACCAGAGAAGTGAAGTAAAAGAGCTGAGCAGAAAATTTGAAAGGGTGGTTGGAGAAGACAAAGTACAGAACTGTGCAAAGACTTGGAGTTAGAAAACCGAAAGGGAAGAACACGCTCAGTATTTCTTAATCTCAACAAACTGAAGAAAAAATTTGAGCCTCAAGGCAATATTGAAAGATTCAATCAGAAAGAATGCTAAATGACTCATTAAGCATCAAAAGAAGATGGAACAAATACACTGGGTCACTCCACCAAAATGAATTCATTGAAGTTCCGTTTCAGGAGGTAGCTTGTGATCAAGAACCAATGACACTGATGGAAGAAGTGAAAGCTGCCCTGATGTCATTGGTTCAAAACAAGGCTGCAGGAACAGACTGAACACAAAGGGAAATCTTTCAGTAAAGAGACACACTAGCATATCATCAAGGAATGGCCAGAAATGCAAGCTGGATTCAGAAAATGACATGGAAGCAGGGTTATCTTTGCTAGTGTCAGATGAATCTTGGCTGATAGCAGTGAATACCGGAAAGATGCTGACCCACGTTTTACTGACTCTGCAAAGGAATTTCACCCTTTAGATCACAACAAATTGTGGAAAACATTGTAAACAATGGGAGCTCCAGAATACTTAATCTTACTCATGTGAACCTGTATGTACATCAAGAGACAGTTCTCTGAGAAGAACAAGGGCACATACAGCATTGTCTGAATTCAAGGAATGTATTCATCAAGGTTATATCCTTTCGTCATAGTTGTTCCCTCTATATGCTGAACAAGCAATCTGAAAAGCTGGACTCAGTGCAGAAGAATGGGGCGTCAGTATTGAAGGAAGACTCACTAACACCCTGGGATCTGCAGAGGACACAACCTTGGTTTCTGAAAGTAAAGAGAAGTGGATAAAGATCAAAGACTGTAACCTTCAGAACTGATTATACTTCAGCATAAAGAAAAAAATCCTCACAACTGAATCAGTAAGCAACATCATGATAAATGAAGAAAATATTGAAATTGTTAAAGACTTCATTTTATATGGACCCACAATGAACACCAGTGAAAGCAGAAGTCAGGAAATCAAATGATGCCTTATATTGAACGAATGTGCTGAAAATATCCTTTTCAGTGTTTTGTTACAAAGCAGAGATCCCACTCTAAGCAGTAAACAGACCCTCGAAAATGGGATGGTTTGCTGGAGTAGAATAAAAGAAGAGATTACAGGCTGTGTCCTTTTGAGTTCTTTGGGAAGCAGGAAGTAAGACAAGAGCATTAAAAACAAAACAAAGTAAAACAAACAAAAAACCCAGTGTTGTCAAGTCGATTCCAACTCATGGCAACCCTACAGGACAGAGTAGAACTGCCCTGTAGAGTTGTCAAGGAGTGTCTGGTGGCTTTCAACTGCCAACCTTCTAGTTAGCAGCTGTAGTACTTATCTTTTATGCCACTAGCAGGATTATTTTGAGATAATCTCTGTGAACGATAAGAAAGGAGAAAGAAGGAGCAGACAGGGAAAACTTGAGGACACAAGGCAGATCTTAACGTATAAAGGAAAGGAAGGAGAAGGCAGGACACAGCAAGATGAATATATAAGACTCATACACTTTTAGTGAACTCTTGCAAATTCAACTGAGCATACTGGAGCCATGATTGCCAAACTGGGCAGAAATGGCCAGGTCCTTATCATGCAGTCATGTGGTCATTGTGTAAGGCTATCCAAGAAGAATATGAAGCCAAAGGTGAAACCTACTTTAGGGAGGCAACAGCTAGAGGATGTCAGCCAGAATTATGCCCCACAGTTGGACAATGAATCTTTTCTTAAAGAAAAATCTTAGCAGTGCGTCTCTCTCTGTCCTAATTCAGCTGTTATACATGGAGCTACTTCTACAGGCATAACTGGGATAAAGTCCTCCAGGATACCAATGAGCCTGAGGAAAAAGCTAGAACAGGGAAGTTGGTGTGATAAATCACAGCAACCAGTACTATACATGGTCTCATTTCTCTCCTCCAATATCCATTCTAAATTCCCTTTGTCTTCAGCTATCACCTCTGCTGGTCTCAGGGGCTTACCTGGTGTAGCTATTCAAACCATTATTCTTGAGTCGTTTCAAATCCTGGTAAACATGTCTTTCTCAGGCAAAAATTATTGCATTAGTGCGTTAATCATTATATTGGGGCCAGAAAGTACTAATTAGTGCCCAAGTAGATAACCTGAGTTCTACTCATAGTCTTCCCTGCCTTTATTGTGTAATAGAAGCTCTGCTTCCTGTTTCTGTGAAATTAATTATTGGTTGCTGCCCAGAAGGAATCCAAAGACCTAGGTAGCAGCTGTGACTTCTTGTTAATGGAACACTTGCTGTGTCCCCTGGCAAAAGGGCATCCAGTTTTCAATCTAGGATCTCCAACTGTGTAAGATCCCAGAGACCATAAATTTGTAGTGGGTCAGTGGGAATAGTGCTAAGTGGGGCCACTCCTGCATCACCCCTTGTTTTCCAGTCCCAAGTATTCTTGCTTTTGAGGTAAAGGTGTTACAGAGAGGTTTCTGATATATTGCATCCTGTATGATGACACCACGTCCTCATAGGGTTTTGTCTTCTCACAGTGCAGCAATATTTTTGGTAGGACATTCTAGCATGCTACCTGAACAGTGCAGTATTAATGCAATCAGTTTATCCCAAAGCCATGGGCCCACTACCACATCTGTTTCACTCTGCAATAGTTTTCCTGATTGGACACTGTTATGGATTGAATTATGTCTCTCCAAAACATGTGTGTCCTAAAATTTCATCTGTGGATGAAATTTTATTCAGGAATAGTGTTATTGTTTTGTTATAGAAGCCATATCAGTGTATGTATCCTAAAGCTAATGATTTCTGAGTTCTAGAAAGAGCATAACAGACACAGAAGCATAAATGTGGATAAGTGCTATGTGAGGACACCAAAAAACTAAATGACAATGCAGCCACAGAATTTGCAAGAGACCCCCACTGAGACAACAGAGAGAACCCTTCCCTTAGAGCTGGTACCTTGAAATGTTAGAAAACAAAATTCTGTTCTTGAAAGCTATCCACTTCTCCTACCTCTGTTACTGCAGCACTAGGAATCTAAGGTGCTATGTGATTGCCCTCAGCCACCTTCCCTCCATCCTTCCCTTCTGTTGATTACATGGATCAATATTATCCTCATGGACTGCTTGTGTATTTTTCCCCTAAGGACAACTAGTTCTATAACTTTATGAGATCAAGTCCCCTTGGATACAACTTCAGCCTTTACTTTTATTACACTAATTACAAACACCAGACTTCTGGTAGTTAAATGCTACCATGTGCCCTCTATTGCTTGGAGTGCTATGGTACCCATTGTTACAAACATACCAAGTTGTCTGACAGACTCTTAGCACTGCTCTGAAGAGGAGACACACTACTGAGCTTAGCGAAGCTGGAGCGCTTGTCCCCAGTTCATTCCTGTTGGTCTTGGTGAATGACGTGTACTCTTGGTCTTCTTGAGAAACAAATCTCTGATTCCTCTTCCTACCCTACATAATGGATCTACTTTTGCATTCCTGCTTCCTGAGGCTTTAATATTTTCCTTCATCATATTTCATGGAAATTTAGATATTTCATTTTTCTACTGTGTGGGATATTATTTTATCTACGTTTCTGGGAACCAGACTAGGAGTCAGTTGGATAGTTTCTTTATAGTAATATCTTGAGTTTGTCCTCTGTCTGTGAAATTTTATTCCAGTTTCAAGTTCCAGCTGATTGATCAAACATCTTCAAAGCCCAGTCCCATAGGTGCTGCATGTATCTGTTCTGGCTGGAATACTGTGGCTAGTTCTTGTAGCCCTTTTAGGTACTTCTTCTTTCTCAGGCCCGTGGTCTTCCAGTTGGATTATGATACAATCTAATCCTAGTTATTGTGCCAGTGTCAAAGAGAGACTACTCTGAATGTGAATTTATCTGCGGTAGAGGTTTTGAAGATATTATCAGATAAGATGAGGTCATATTGGATAGGGTGGGTCCTAATCCAATCTGAGTGGTGGCCTCACAAAAGAGAAATGGCACAACCCTGCTGAGATGCAGAAGGAAGATGGCCATGTGAAGAGACTGAGGTGGTTTACAAACCAAGGAAAACCAAGGATTACCAGCTGTCATTAGAAGCTGCCCAAGAGGCATGGGATAGATTCACCCTCAGACTTCTCAAAAGGAATCAACACAGCTGATATTCAGTTTGTGAACTCCTAGCTTCTTAATGTGCCACAGTAAAGTTCTATTTTTATACACTACCCAGTTGTGATACTTTGCATGGCAGCCATAGGAAGTTAAGACAGTAGTGGAGGGCAAACCCTGAGGGGCAACCCTGTGTCCTTGCTGAGAAGCCTCTGTAATGTCTTCTCAAAACAGGAATGCTTTGTTTATAAAGGATGGGTCATTAAATAGCAAACCAAAAGACACCATGGCAGACCAGAGACCACAAAAGAAAGGACAAAGATTTGTACTTCAGTACATTAAAAAAAAAAAAAGAAGAAGAAGAATAGGAAAAAGAAAACATTGCCACTGAGTAGATTCCAAGTCTTAGCGAGTCTATAGTACACAGCTGAATTGCCCCAAGGAGCAACTTGTTCTGGTAGAGTTGAACTGCCAGCCTTTCGGATAGCAGCTGAACTCTTAATCACTGCATCAGCAGGTCATCTTAGTGCCTTCAAAAACAAAAACCAAACCAAATCCACTGCTGTTAAGTTGATTCCAACTCTTAGCAACACTGTAGGAGAGAGTGAAACTGCCCCACAGGATTTCCAAGGAGCACCTGGTAGATTTGAAGTTCTTGGTGGCATGTCTTTGGTAATTTTGACAAAGGGTATCACCTTTTCATTTTACGCTGCACACCTGAATCACAGAGCCAGTCTTACAGAGAGTAGGTAAAATTAACATTCAAATATTCAGCTAGGCTGTTTCAGAGAGCTGAACGTCAATGGCTTGGTTTTTGAAGACTATGTATTTCCCAAAGATGTAGAGCACAGAGAAATATGTTGCTTATTTGAAGACTTATTAATTATAATTATCAGAAATCTCCTGCCATGATTCACACCTTGCACCGCAGGGATGACGTGTAAGGAGTTTATAATGGGGGTAGTTTCTTGGCTGATTTCCTAAAGCCTTGTAGGTGTTAATTTTCAGAAAACTTGGAATTGAAAGCATATTAAAATGTGACCTCTCAAATATGCAATTTACATGCTATTACTCCCTATAGAAAAGAGCTTCAGAAATGTAAACAACCAGGTATTTAAATTCAATTTCTTCAATTGTTTACATAATGTAATTTCTGGGCTGATGAAAGGTTGTAGATATTTTTTTGTGATTATATATTAGTAGTAGACAGTTGCAGAAATGCATAAAGACAACAGTTTTCTAAGTTTTGATTTTCTTTTGCTAGTCCAATGGAAAAAAATGTAATGTCATAATGAAAGTAGTGGCTTAGATGTGCAGTTTGATCTTCTATTTGTTTCATTTTCAGGACTGAAAATTATTATTCCTTCTCAGAAGGAAAAGCAGAAATACAGCAAGCATCAAACATCAAAATCATGACCAGCAACTCATCCCAACCTGGTGTGGTACAGCTTTGCTACGAGCATGTAAATGGGTCTTGCATTAAGTCTCCCTACTCACCTGCATCCCGGGTTGTTCTATATGCAGTCTTCGGCTCTGCATCTGTGCTCGCTGTGTTTGGAAACCTCCTTGTGATAATTTCAGTCCTGCATTTCAAGCAGCTGCACTCTCCCACCAACTTCTTGATCGCTTCTCTGGCCTGTGCTGACTTCTTGGTGGGTGTGACCGTGATGCCTTTCAGCATGGTCAGATCTGTGGAGAGCTGCTGGTACTTTGGAGCTCAGTTTTGCACCTTTCACACTTCCTGTGATTTGGGGTTCTGCTACTCTTCTGTCTTCCACTTGTGCTTCATCTCCATTGACAGGTACATTGCTGTCACTGACCCCCTGGTTTATCCTACCAAGTTCACAGTGTCTGTGTCAGGAATATGCATCAGCATCTCCTGGATCCTGCCAATTGTGTACAGCTGTGCAATACTCTACACAGGTGTGAATGTTGATGGAGTAGCAGAACTTGTGAGTGCCCTGAACTGCATAGGTGGCTGTCAACTAGCTGTCAATCAAGACTGGGTTTTGGTAGATTTTCTGTTATTCTTCATGCCTACTCTTGTTATGATAATTCTTTACAGTAAGATTTTTCTTATAGTCAAACAACAAGCTCTAAAAATTGAAAGCATTAGTAGTAAAGCTGAATCCTCTTTGGAGAGTTACAGAACCAGAGTGGCCAAGAGAGAGAGAAAAGCTGCTAAAATCCTGGGGCTCACGGTGATTGCATTTATGATTTCATGGTTACCATATACGATTGACACACTAATTGATGCTTTTATGGGCTTCATAACCCCTGCATATATTTATGAGATTTGCTGCTGGGGTGCTTATTACAATTCAGCCATGAATCCTTTGATTTATGCTTTATTTTATCCTTGGTTTAGGAAAGCTATAAAACTTATTTTAAGTGGAGAGGTATTAAAGAATAGTTCATCAACCATTAGTTTATTTTCAGAATAGGTATAAGTACAAGTTTTGATACTTTAAGAATTTTTTAATAATTATCATAAAAGAGGAAAATGAATAAGCCATTCAAAATGGTTAAAATGTATATTTTTAAAATTACCCAGGAGAAATTTTCCCCAGAAGAACCTTCATTTCATTGAAGTTATCCCTGTCTTAAATAATAAATCATAATCTCTCTCTTCATGCATACATGTATGTGTGTGTATTTTTTTATTTCTTGCCTCATGCCTTTGTTTCTTACAGCTCTGTGTTCTCTGACTCTAACTTTTGTTTGGGAAATCTCTAATCACTTTCTCCTTCATTCTCAACTCTCATTCATCTCCAAAGGGTCTTCTTCATTGTTGTGTGCAACCAAGGCCAAATGAGGCGGTCCTGCCCAAACTTCTGTTCATGTGCTGATCCTTGAGTGACTCCATCTCCCCATGGCTCCACTGTCTGCATCTTTCTGCAGCTCTGAGAACAGCAGGTGGACCTCTGCTGTTTTAGAGCTGCTCAGAAGCTTGGAATGTTCACCTGTGTTATTTCGGGATCAGTAGCTCAGCCTAGGGATCAGATAATAACAACAGACATTGTCTAGAAACATTCTGAATAGAAAAAAATAATGTCATAAAGGCTGGCACAATGATTCTTAGCTGATGGAAATTTTGCAAATAAAAGAATTATCATGGAAGGGCTGTTGCAACTGTCAATAGCAATGGTCATTTCTACATCAATTTTTCTCATCGGAAAATAGTATGCAGTTCACATCCCCATGATGTTGTGGGGTCATAAATTCTGTGCTTGTTTCTAAGAATTTTGAAATCAAGCATAAAAACATAATTTGTATGTTATATTCCCAAATGTTCTGGAGTGACTGATTTAAATAAAAATCTTTTTGGAATGCATATCTTATATGACTTTGAATCATTAAATTATAAAAGAGTAGTATATGAAGTATTTTTTGTTGGTTTCTAGTTGGAGCAAGTAGTTAAAATACTAGAAGTATTTTTCTTCAGTGGCTTTCATTGAGTTTGAGATCCTTTCCAAGTAACAGTAAGCAAAACTTATGTACAAATATCTGAGTCAAGAGATTGAAGGATACAAAATATCTGTAGGTAACGGTGTGAGAAAAACACAGGGTAAATCACATTACTGATAGCCACATAGAGTCAGACATGGTGTTTTAGTCAGCTAGTGCTGCTCTAACAGATATACCACAGAGTGGATGGCTTTCACAGACAAAGGTTTATTCTTACACAGTCCAGTAGGCTACAAGTCCAAATTCAGGATGTCCGCTCCAGGATGTCCCCTTGTTGGCTCTGCAGGGAAGTCCAGTATTGCATCAGTCTTTGCCCAGGGAGCATCTTAGTGCAGAAACCTCAGTTCTAAAGGACGCACTCTTCACCCAGGTGCTGCTCTCTTGGTGGTGAGAGGTTCCCAATTCTCTGCCTGCCTCCCTTTCATCTTTTGCAGGATGAAAAGATTAAGAGTGGGGCAAGCTACACTCCAGGCAAACTCCCTTTACAGTGGAGCAGAGAGGTGATCTTCTGAAGGAATTACAGTCCCACCCTAATCCTTTAACATACCACACAGCAAAATCAAGAAGTGGAGGACAATCGTAGAATACAGGAGATCTCATGGCCCAGCCACATGGCTACACCTATTTTTGAGCGGACACAATTCGATCCATGACATATGTTAACACTTATGAGCAGAGCAGTTGTTGCTATTGCGTGACTAGTAATTGGTTGTGGTCATTCTCGAGCATTAGTTTCCGACCCATGTGTTGTAGCCTGAGTGGCTAAAGAGGTCTTAATATTTGTTTTATTTTATTTTATTTTTTGAGTTGCAGAGGCTTACAGAACTGAGGATTAACTTCCATTTGTATAGGACTGGCTTGTCAAATTGAAAACCGTATGTAACTTAGTAATAATTTGATAACAATTCCATTCAACAAGTATCCAGTGAAATGTCATTGTTGCTATACCACACAGATAATGAGCCTAGAATTTTTAAATTTAACCCAGGGACAGGCAAAACATGATTTTGTTATGAATGATGCCAAAACTCCAATTCTAAAAGTAGTTTCTTTTAAGTAGGAAGTGAGTATGAGGAACTTTTTAAAAAGTGAGAGAGGTAGAATAGGTTCTTCCATGTCCTTCATGATCAGAATCCTTTGTTGTCCGGTGGATTCTGACTCATAGCGACCCTACAGGAAAGAGGAGAAGTGTCCCATAAGGTAGTGCCTGATGGATTTGAACTGCTGACCTTTTGATTAGCAGCCAGAGCCTTTAACCAGTGCACCAAAAGGGCAGTCGTTCATGGGAATCGTTCCTAATATGACTACAGCAGAAATACTGATTGCTACCTGGTCACGTAAGTACATCATGCTCTTTTTGGTACCACACAGTAAGCCTCCATGTATAGATGACAGAATGAGTGTTGAATACATGATTTCAATTAAACTTACCTACAGAAGAGACTGAGTCCATATTATTATCTATCTAGATAATATCAGCTAAGACACCAGATGGTCCCAATATCAAGTATTAAAATGAAGGTGCTTGGTTCTTGCCTAGTTTCTACTTCTCTAAGTTCTTGTCTGTTGCTAAATCCATCATTATCATGATAAAATATACTGAGCAGCAGAATTCAGCACATGACTGCAGGTTAAACATTAAAAACATCCTCTTTAGGATCTATATATAGATAAAGTGGACCAACATGAACAGACTGTATAAAAAATATTTTAGAAGCTTAAGTTATTGCAATTAGGCAGCCAAGTGCCGTCGAGAACAGAAGTAAATTAAAAATCAAATGTTAAAATACGACTTTTTTCAGATGACATGACTGAAAATAAATTTTGTAAACTTTTTTTTTCCTAATGAGCACTAGTCTGAGACAGCAATGGCTTTTCCTCTGAGCTAGAAACACAGAGGTGCAGATATAATCTTCCTAATTCTTTACTTGACTGATGATGTAAATCTACCCCATGGCTTGGAGTTACAGTACATATATCATCTAAGACAGTTTTCCTATTATGTGTACTAGCAATCGTATAAGTGGCACCTTTGCTCACAGTAATGGTTGACTATGTGAAATAGACTGAACTTCTTGTTGAAAACCCAGAAAAAGCATATGTTGAAATCATACAAAACATGCACACTGATCATACTGAAATCCAGCTAAATAAAAATAATAAAGAAATTAGGAAAGCACTATGTGTTTGGAAATCAAGTAGGACACTTTTAAATAAGTCTGTTGGCCTGTATACTCAGGAAACAAGTCTGAAGCAAGGCTTAAATACTACTGTTTCACCGGGAGCTGCAATCCCAAGGTGGCAGAATGAGGAGAGGCAAATAAGACATGGAAGAACAGACAATACAAGATACAACTTTATTGAGATAATCTCAGTTTTTCAGGCCTCAAAGAACATATTTGGTTATGTGAAAGTGAGTCAAAATGTTCACACACACAACACACATGGAATTGTTTACTCCTGTCTCCTCACTCCTCCTCACTCCTGTCTCTCATACGTCCAAAAACATGCCATGGGAAATTGATTCCCTAAAATTTAAGAGATTTTCATTTCATCCCTTCGACTTTGAAAAACAGAGTTCCCTACTTACTGTGTACAAAACCAGTTTCTGGGGATCAACCTCAGACAGTGGAAACATGTGGTAGCAGTGAACTTGGCCGTTTGATGGCTTACTCAGAATAAGCTCTCAAGAGCAAGACAGAGAAAACCTGAGGATGCAGAAACGATGATCTGATACAGAAACCCCTAGGACAGGACTGAATTAAAATGAAAATCATAAAAATGTTATGAGTTGAATACTGAAGAAATAAAATTTATTACAGGTAGAATTTTTCTAACCTTGATTGTGATAAAACAAGTTTTATCAGACTATTTTTCCCTCTTAGATCAATTGTAAAAGCTTAATTCAAGTCATAGAACGGGTGTTTGAAATATTGGGGTGGCAATCAAGGTAACCAGGATTTGATGGTCCAGGATAAAGAGAGAAGGGAAATGCACTGAGGTGATCTGGAGCTTTCTGGAGCACTTTAGATTCAGGGCAACAATTCCTACAAAGATATGGAGAATTAAAAAGAAAAAAAAGTGGTTTAAAACTCCGAGTAACATCAAAATGCTCACAGGACAAAGCTGTATTTGAGTCACCCAGTGATGCAGTTCTTCAGAAGCGAAATTCTAGGAGAAATCAGAAGAGCAGAAAAGTGAGTTCAGTACTCTATGTCACTTTGCCCTCAAGACTTTTCAATAGATCCTAAGCTTTTCTGTGGCTGCGGTCTTAGAAACAAAGAAAGGAATGGCCAAGAAGTAAAACTAAAGGGATCTTTGACAGTCTGACATAGCTAATGGAGGCAACATTTAGAGTTCAGGACCTGGCAAGGTGGAGAGACAAAGGTGAACACCTAGGAATTTAGGTAAGACACTTGGGAGATACTCATTTCTGGGCTTCCCTTGCATAGAGGTTGGTTCACATGGGATCCTTTCATTCTTTCCCTTCCACAGATTGTTGAAGTTGAGAATGGTTAACTCAAAATCATGAGCTGAAATGGTCAGATTCACAAGGTGTAAGGAGTTAGGTCTTTAAATCAGAGCTTGGAGGAATTGTACAGGGAGAGTGGAAGCTTCTTGAGCCCCAAGAGTAGCACAGAGTCTACTTTGAAATACCTACCCATTAGAAATATCTATCTGGCATGAGCAAGAAACAAACATTTGTTATATTTGGGACATTGTGTTTCCAGAAGGTTTCTGTGTAGTACTGGTCTTAAATAACTCCTTCCTAGTCTGTTTGATTCCTAATGTTCCAATTGCCCCACGTTCTTTCCCTCAATTCATCCAGTTAGGGTGTCTATTCTAGATGCTTTTGTTGAAAATAAGAGAAAAAGGTGTTTTGTTTTGTTTTTTTTCCTAGACTTGAGTCTCAAAAGCCCAGGCTTTCTTGGGAAGGCAAAGAGCTAATCTGCACTGATAATACAATCGGTTTGAGAGAAGATATAATAGCACAACTTCCTGGTTTTTCAGATGGAGAATGGAAAATATCTCTGAGACTAGTGAATAAGTGGCATAACAGTGTGTGTCCCTAAGAAAGAATCTCTCCCTGGGAGCCGTCTCTGTGGACAGCTGAGTAATAACGGATAAGCAGGCAGGCCTGAGAGGAAGGGGGCCCAAGCCCTGTGGGAATGTGTTCCTTTTCCTCTTGAGCAAACTTGTTCTTAGCTGCAGATTTGATTTTCTGACTCATGTTGACAAGTGTGCAGAACAATTCTGTTGTATAGGGTTTTTAAGGCTGAGATCTCTTAGAAGCCAATCTCCAAGTCCGCCATCCAAGATGCCTATGGCTGAATTTGAAACAACACGCTTTCAGCTAACAGTCAATAAAGGAACACGCTTGTAACACTGACAGGGAGAATTGAGAGAATACTAAGTTCACAGAGATGTGGCTGCCTATTTTGTCACAGCACGTGTACTCTGGGACAGCTTCACAAAGCACCTCACTAGTCTACAGTGCAGGCACAGGGGAAGCTCTTGGGCCCCAAGAGTGACCTAGAGTCATGACAGGAGTTAGAAATACTCACCAAATTCCCCACGGCCTAATGTAGCCAGCAATAGCTGACATTTCAACTGGTCTGAGAACACTGAAACTGGCTGATGGGCAGCTTCATCGAGAGGAGCCTAATGTCCAGGAACAAAATACGGCAATGCTGGAGGCCTAGTGGTCAAGTGCTACAGCTGCTATCTAAAAGGTCAGCAATTGAAAACGGCCAGGTGTTCCTCAGAAAGTTTACAGGATGGTTCTGTCCTGTCGGTTTGCTGTGAGTTGAAACTGACTCAACAGCAATACATTTGGTTTTGGTTTTTGACTTAGCCCTTCAAGTAACATTGGGGCCACAGTGCGTAAAGCATTCGGCAGCAAAGATAAAAGTCAGCACTGCAAGTCTATCAACCACTCTGAGGGAGAGAGATGCTACTGTCTACTTCTATAAAGTTTACACCCTTGGAAACCCATATTGGGCAGTTCTGTGTCCTATGACATCTGTCAGTTTGTCAAAGTGACTTGGGTACTGCTGTGATGCTGGAAGCTAAGCCAACATTATTTCTAATAGCAACAGGGTAAATCATGATGAACAGATTTCAGTGGAGCTTTCAGACTAAAACAGACAAGGAAGGAGGATCTGGAGATCTATTCCTGAAAACACTGCCAGTGAAAACCTTATGAATAGCAGCATATCATGACCTCATTCAGTGCCAGAGGATGAACCCCTTGCATTGCAAGACACTTGAAATATTACTAGAGTAGAGCTGCCTCCTCAAACTACAGTCGACTCTAATGATGTAGATGGAGTCAAGCTTCAGGACGTTCCTTTGCTGATGTGGCATGACTCAAAATTAAAACAAACAGCTGAAAATATCTACTAGTAATTGGATTGTGAGATGAAGGAAGTATGAATCTAGGAGAATTGTAAGTCATCAAAAATGAAATAGAATGCATAAACACTGAAACCCTATGTATTTGTATCTGTCATTTTGAATAAGACAATCTGATGATGTCCTACGCCAGAATGACAAACTAAAGGGAATGGTGTTGCATTCATCGTGGGGGGGAAAAAATTCAAGATCTAGGCTGACGCACAACTCTGTCAGTGATGAGATAACATAAATATGTCTATTAAAAAAAAACTCCTATGAGTCAATCCCAACTCATAGCAACCACATAAGACAGACTAGAACTGCCCTGCAGAGTTACCAAGGAGCACCTGGCAGATTCAAACTGCTGACCTTTTGGTTAGCAGATGTAGCACTTAACTACTAGGCCATCAGGGTTTCCAGATGCCTTTAAGGAAGTCCAATTAATATGACTCACTCAAATTTCCTCACCAATCACTAAGGCAAAGAGGAGAGAATTGTAGATTTTTGCTAATTTCTGTAGTCTGAAATTGATCAAATTTGAAATCAAGGTACATTGATAATTACTGGTGATGAAAATGCAAAAGGTGGGAACAAAACAGAAGGAACAGTAATTGGAAAATATGGTTTTAGTGATACAAATGATACTGGAGAGGCCATGACAGAATTTTGTAAGACCAACACCTTTTTCATTGCAAATACATTTTTTGAACCATGTAAGTGGCAACTCTACACGCGGAGCTTGCCTGCTGGAGTACGCAGAAATCAAATTGGCTACATCTATGGAAAGAGAAATGGAAAGACTCAGTGTCATCCCTTGGAACAAGGCCAGAGAGATGTTTACCTATGATTTATTGACTCGGCAAAGGAATTTCACTCTTAGACCATAAAAAATTATGGAAAACACTGTAAACAAAGGGAAATCTAGAATACTTACTCATGCTCCTATGAACCTGTATATAGGTCAAGAGACAGTTGTTTAAGAAGAGCAAGGGCACATGCAGTGTTGTCTGAAGTCAAGGAAGATATGCGTCAGAGTTATATCCTTTCATCATAGCTATTTCCTTTATATGCTGAGCAAACAATCTGAAAAGCTGGACTCTGTGCAGAAGAATGGGCATCAGGATTGAAGGAAGACTCGTTAACACCCTGGGATCAGCAGAGGACTCAACCTAGGTTTCTGAAAGTTAAGAGAAGTGGATGAAGATCAAAGACTCTAGCCTTCAGAACTGATTACACTTCAACATAAAGAAAAAAATCCTCACAACTGAATCAATAAGCAACTTCATGATAAATGAAGAAAACACTGAAATTGCTAAAGACTTCATTTTACATGGGTCCACAATGAACACCAGTGGAAGCAGAGGTCAGGAAATCAAATGAGGTCTTATATTGAACTAATATGCTGAAAATGTCCTTTTTAAAGTTTTTTCACAAAGCAGAGATGTCACTCTAGTAGTAAATAGACCTTGAAAGATGGGAGTGTTTGCTGGAGTAGAATAAAAGAAGGTATTTCAGGCTGTGTCTTTTTTGGTTCTTCAGGAAGTAGATGGTAAGACAAGAAGAGTATTAAATAAAATAAACAAAATTAACAAACAAAAAATCCAGTGCCATCAAGTACATTCCAATTCATAGCAACCCTACAGGGCAGAGTAGAACTCCCCCATAGAGTTTTCAAGGAGAGCCTGGTGGATGTGAACTCTCAACCTTCTAGTTAGCCGCTGTGGCACTTATCTCACAAAAGAGAAAAGGCACAAACCTGGCAGAAGAAAGATGGCCACGTGAAGAGATTGGGGTGATTTACAAGTGAAGGAACACCAAGGATCACCAGCTGCCATCAGAAGCTGCACAAGAGGCATGGGATAGACTCTCCCTCAGACTTCTCAACAGGAATCAACACAGCTGATATTCTGATTTTGAACTCCTAGCCTCCCAATGTTCCACAATAAAGTTCTATTTTTATAAGTCAACTAGTTGTGATATTTGCTATGGTAGCCATAAGACATTAAGATGGAAAGTGAGGCAGACTCTGATGGGCATTCCTATGTTCTTGCTTAGAAGCCCCTGTGTGTCTTCTCATAGTGGAGGCAGGGATTGCTTTTGTGAAGGGTGGGTCATTAAACATCAAAACAAAAGACACCACAGAAGACGAAAGAGAAACCACAGAAGAAAGAATGAAGATTTGTACTTTAGAACTTTAAAAGAGAGAGAGAAGACAAACATTTCCACTGAGTAGATTCCAGCTCATAGTGAGTCTATAGCACAGAGTAGAACTACCTCAGGGAGCAACTTGTTCTGGTAGAGTTGAACTGCTAAACTTTTGAATAGCATCTGAGCTCTTAATCACTGTATCACCAGGTCACCTTAGTACCTTCAAAACAAAAACTAGACCAATCCCACTGCTGTCAAGTGGATTCCAACTCTTAGCAACCCTATAGGAGAGAGTGAAACTGCCCCATAGGGTTTCCAAGGAGCACCTGGTGGATTTGAACTACTTAGTGGCACGTCTGTGGTAATTTTGACAAAGAGTATCACATTTTCATTTTGTGTTTCACACCAAACTCACAGAGCCAATCTTACATATAGAGAGTATTTAAGATTACATTCAAATATTGGGCTAGGCTATTGCAGAGAGCTGAACTTAAATGTCTTTTTCTTGAAGATTATGTATCTCCAAGAAGATGACGAACACAGGCATTATGTTGCTTATTTGAGGACTTATTAATTATAATTACCAAAAGTAAGTTTCCTGTCAGGATTCACACTTTGCACCACAGGGATGACTTGTAAGGAGTTCATAATGGAGGTGGTTTCTTGGCTGATTTCCTAAAGCTTTGTGGGTGTTAATTTTCAGAAAACTTGGAGCTGAAAGCATATTCAAACGTAACCTCTCAAATATGTAATTTACATGCTATTATCTACTGTAAAAAAGAGCTTTATTAAAAGTATTTAAATTCCATTTCTTTATTTGTTTGGATAATGTAATTCCTGGACTGACGAATGTTTGTAGGACACTTTTTTTTTTTGTGGTGATTATCTATTAGTAATAGATAGTGGGAGAAATAATGTATAAGCACAACAGTTTTCTAAGTTTTGATTTTCTTTTGCTAATCAAATGGAAAAAATAATGTGATATAATGAAAGTAGTTGCTTAGATATGAAATTTGATTTTTTATTTTTTTAGTTTTCAAAACTGAAAATTGTTCCTTCTCAGAAGGAAAAGCAGAAATACAGCAAGCATCAAACATCAAAACCATGGCCAGCAATTCATCCCAACCTGCTGTGGTGCAGCTTTGCTATGAGAACATGAATGGGTCTTGCACTAAATCTCCCTACTCGCCTGCATCCCGGGTCATTCTGTACGCAGCCTTTGGCTCTGCCGCTGTGCTTGCTGTGTTGGGAAACCACTTGGTGATGATCTCTGTTGTGTATTTCAAGCAGCTGCACTCTCCGACCAACTTCTCGATCGCTTCTCTGGCCTGTGCTGACTTCTTGGTGGGTGTGACAGTGATGCCCTTTAGCATGGTCAGATCTGTGAAGAGCTGCTGGTACTTTGAAGCCCAGTTTTGTACCCTTCCAGCTGCTGTGATGCAGCATTCTGCTACTCTTCTGTCTTCCACTTGTGTTTCATCTCCATGGACAGGTACATCGCTGTCACTGACCCTCTGGTCTATCCTACCAAGTTCACAGTGTCAGTGTCAGGAATATGCATCGGCATCTCCTGGATCCTGCCAATCTCATACGTAGGTGTAGTATTCTACACAGGAGTGAATGATGATGGGATAGAGGATCTTGTTAGTGCCCTCAACTGCACATAGGTGGTTGTCAAGTTGCTGTCAATCAAGACTGGGTTTTGGTAGATTTTCTATTATTCTTCACGTCTACTCTTGTTATGATAATTCTTTACAGTAAGATTTTTCTGGTAGCCGAACAACAGGCTCAAAAAATTGAAAGTACTAGTAGTAAAGCTGAGTCGTTCTCAGAGAGTTACAAAGCCAGGGTGGCCAAGAGAGAGAGAAAAGCTGCTAAAATCCTTGGGCTCACGGTGGTTGCATTTATGATTTCATGGCTACCATACATAATTGATTCATTAATTGATGCTTTTATGGGCTTCATAACCCCCGCCTACATTTACGAAATTTGCAACTGGGCTACTTACTATAATTCAGCCATAAACCCTTTGATTTTTGCTTTATTTTATCCTTGGTTTAGGAAAGCTATAAAACTTACTTTAAGTGGGGAAGTATTGAAGAATGAATGGTTCATCAACCATTAGTTTATTTTCAAAATAAATACAAGCAATAAACTGAGATACTGAGGAACATTTAAGGAATATGATAAAATGATATGAGAAGTGAATAAACCCATTCAAAATAGGTAGAAAATATATATATTTTAAATTATCATGAAAATTACCTCCATTGAACCTCTGCAAAGATAATTACAGCCCTAATAATAAATGACAAAGTGTTTGCATTTGTCACCTGCCTCAATGCCTTGTACACTTCCTGGCCTCATCAACTTGGTTCTTCTAATTCACTGCTTTCTGAATCTCGTATTTGGATGGAAAATCTCTAATCATGTTCTCCTTCATTCCCTACTCTCATTTATCTTTAAATGGATATCTCATTCTTTGTTTTTCTGAGACACAGTGCAGGTATTCTTTTGTTATCTCTTTTGCAAATACTTCTCTATGTTCCTTCCCCATCTTTATATCCCTGGAGCTTTGGGAAGAACTGGTGGATTTCTCCTGCTTCATGACTTGGTAGAATCATGGAATGTTTGCCTATGTTATAGTGGAATTACTAACTCAGCCTTGGGGTCAATAATAACTTCATACACATTTATTCCAGTTGAAAAAATTATCTCATAAAGGCTAGCACAGTGATCATTAGCAAGGGAAACTTTTGAAAATGAACAATTATGTTAGGGTTGTTCCAATTATCAGCAGCAATGGTCATTTGTATATTACTTTTTCTCACTCAAACCTAGTGTGCAGTTCATGTCCCCAGAATGCTGTGGGATCATAAATTCTGTTAATAACTCCAAGAACTTTGAAAAAGGGCATAAAGAGTATATGACATAAATTACATGCTTTTCTCTCAAATGCTTTATACTTGTTGATTAAATAGAAATATTTCTGGAATGCATTCCTATTTTGTGTAAAACAAATTATAGTAGAGTAATTGTGTATAAATCTTTTTTTGTCTGTTGTTTACCAGTGAAACAACTACTTAAAATGAAATAACTCGAGGGTGGAGTCAAGATGGCGGACTAAGCCCACGTCTCTTTCTATCCCTCTGGAAACCAAGACCTGAACTGACAATCAAACAGAGCTTTCCGATCACCTAATCAGCCTCAGGACACGGCACAGAGCTGTTAATTGGGACTTCACACCACTCAGCGAAAAACCTCCTCTCTTTCACTGACTCCCGCTCCTGGCTAGCCCCGGCTCTCACGGACGGAAGGTAAACGCACCACTTTGACTTTTTTGTTCCTCGGTCTCGGCTGGCGGGCGGAGCTGGGCCTTGCCCGGCGGCTGGACTCAGACGCGCTGCTGGGGGGACAGGCAGGCGAAATTCCCATGTTCTGAGAGCCAGGCTCGGGACTCTGTTAATCTAGCCATTTTGAGCCTTTTGTTTTGTAGCTGCCTCAGCGGGGTTTGTGCAGAGCTTTGCGGTCGGTGTGCGGGACGCCATGTTGGTACCGAGACTCTAGCGGGACCTCGTTTTTAGCCTGGGAGCCAGCGCCTGCAAACGGGACAGTGCTTCTCTGACAGAAAAGTGGTGATTTTGCACAGTGCTGCCTATGTTGGGGGCCCTGCAACAGAAGCAGAGGAATCACTACCTCTCGGCACCTTTAGCCCCCCCCCCCCCCCGTCTGCTGCCTGTGTGGAGGACGCCAGCTTGGATACGGTGGCCACAGCTGGCCCTAATTCTTAGCTTGGGAGCCAGAGCCTGCCCACAGGACAGCACTTTCCTATCACAAAACCAGTACTCGACGCAGTGTTGGCTAAGGCTAGGCCCTGCCAGCAGAGGCCACCAGGGCAGTAGCATTGCTGTATTGTGAACTAGTTTGTTATCATCTGGGGTTGGATATAGTGGCGCTTATTTTGTCAGATGAGAAGAGGGACCTCTACACCTGAAAACCTGACTGACTTGTGAACTGGTCAGATACCTTTTGCTTTACATTTGAAGACAGCCTAGAGAAACATTTGCAATCCATCCTCACAGTAACTCTTCCAGCCTCTATATACTCACATGGGACCCAAAAAGCAACAGACAATTGTGGCATACAAGCAATCACTCATGGCTTCAGAAGGCTCCCAAAAAAAGCAACCAAGGAGTTTTCCAGACGAAGAAACTTTTATGAAAGCATCAGGAAGTGAATACAAATTGCTTATATACAGAGCCCTTCTAGACCTTATACAAAATGTAGCAGAACAAAATGAAAAATTAAACAAGATGTTTGATCTGATGGAACACCAGTACTCTGAAATCCAACAGATCAAGAAGAAAATCAAAGACATAGAAATTTCCATGCAAAGCCAAGAAAACATAATGAAACAAATGGAAAAAGAATTTCTGACTTGGAAGACAGAGCTACTGATGCCAGCGTCTATGAGCAGAAATCAGAAAAAAGAAACAAGAAAAATGAAGAAACATTAAGAAGCATGTGGGACCCTATTAAGAGGAACAACCTTCGATTAATTGGAGTCCTGAACAGGGTGAGACATCTGAGAACACAGAGAGAATTGTTGCTGAGCTGCTGAAAGAAAACTTCCCAGAAATCATGAAGGAAGTGAATATAGACATCTCAGATGCATATCGTACACCACCCAATATAGATCTCAAAAGAAAGACTCCAAGACATATTGTAATCAAGCTTAACAAAATGAAACACAAGCAGCGACTCTTAAAGGCAGCAAGACTCAAGGCAAAGCTAACATTCAGAGGGAAACCCTGTAGGCTCTTGTCAGATTTCTCAGCAGAAACCACGCTGGCATGGAGACAGTGGCATGACACATTCAAAGTCTTGAAGGAGAAGAACTTCCAACCAAGAATTATATATCCTGCAAAACTATCTTTCAAATATGAAAATGAAATTAAGGCATTCCCAGATAAACAGAAGCTCAGAGACTTTGTAAAAACCAAACCCAAACTACAAGAAATACTGAAAGAAGTTCTTGGCTTTGGCTTAGACGAACAAAACCACTAACTTTATATATTAGAACGACATACTACTCAATACTCTACTCATTTAGGGAAGGCCCCAAAGTAATTCACAGCTTTAATATGGAAAGAAGCAATCCAGTGATCATCATGAAAACTATGGTGTCATCATAATAAAAAGAGGGATGTACTACAGTCATTATAGTCCTTCCAGATGGAGAGGAAAATGACAAGACTGGTAGTAATTAAAATTGGGTTCATAAATAGTTTATTAAGGGGGTTCATAGGGGCAGCCATAAAGCACAACAAAGACGTATGATACCATTTCAAGAAATCCAACACACGAGTCTCAACAACTATAAAACGAGCTCTGAAAAAGGTGAAAAATCAAATCACAAAAGAGTGTCCCAGAACAGACTAATAAGAACAACAGAGAAAACATCAACATAAAAATAAACATATCACAATGGCAGCAGTGAGCACATACCTATCAATAATTACATTGAATGTGAATGGACTGAATGCTCCAATAAAGAGACAGCAAGTGTCATCTTGAATCAAAGGACACGACCCATCCACATGTCTACAAGAAACTCACTTGAGACCTAAAGACATCAACAAACTGAAAATTAAAAGATGGAAGAATATACATCAAGGTGACAATGAACAGGGGTAGCAATTCTAATCTCAGACACAATCAATTTTAATGTCAAATCCACCATCGTGGACAAAGATGGACACTATTTATTGCTGAAAGGTTCAGTACACAAGCAAGACTTAACTATATTAAATATTTATGCACCTAATGTCAGAGCACCTAAATATGTCGAAGAAACACTGACTACGCTCAGGAGTTAGATGACTCCACAATAATAGTGGGATACTTTAACACTCCACTCTCATCACTAGACAAATCATCTAGAAAAAAGCTCAGTAAAGATACAGAAGACCTCATTGCCACAATTAACGAACTAAACCTCACTGATATATACAGAACTTTCCACCCATCAGCAGACAACTACACCTTCTTCTCCAGTGCACATGGAACATTCTCCAGAATTGACCACGTGATAGGCCATAATGCAATGCTCAACAAAATCCATACCATTGAATTACTGCAAAGCATCTTCTCAGATCATAAAGCCATCAAAGTTGAAATCAATAGCAGAAAAAACAGAGATAGCAAGTGGAACTCTTGGAAACTGAACAACATCTTGCTCAAAAAAACATGGGTTATAGAGGAAATCAAGGATGAATTAAAGAAATTCATGGATTCCAATGAGAATGAAAACACTTCCTATCAGAACCTATGGGATACAGCCAAAGCAGTGCTCAGAGGTCTGTTTATCTCCATAAATGCACACATCTGGAAGGAAGAAAGAAACCAAATCAAGGAACTAACTCTACAGCTTGAACAAGTAGAAAGAGAACAACAGAGGAACCCCTCGGGCACCAGAAAAAATGAGAACATAAAGATTAGAGCAGAGCTAAATGAATTAGAGAATGGAAAAACAATTGAAAAAATTGAAAAGACCAAAAGCTGGTTTTTTGAAAAGATCAACAAAACTGATAAACCACTGGCTAAACTTATTAAAGAAAAGCAGGAAAGGAAACAACCCAAATTAGAAATGTGAGGGGAGTTGTCACCACAGATGCAACAGAAATCAAAAATATCATAACAGAATACTATGAAAGACTGTACTCTAACAAATTTCAAAAACCTAGGGGAAATGGACCAATTCCTTGACTCATACCACCTACCCAAATTATCACAACATGAAGCAGAGCAACTTAATAAACCCATCACAGAGGAAGAGATTGGTCATCAAAACACTGCCAACCAAAAAATGTCCTGGCCCAGATGGCTTAACGGCAGAATTCTACCAAGCATTTAGAGAAGAGTTATCCCCAATACTACTGAGACTATTTCACAGTATAGAAAGGGATGGAGTACTCCCAAACTCATTCTATGAAGCCAGCATAACCCTGATACCTAAGCCAGGGAAAGATCCAACAAAGACAGAGAACTACAGACCGATATCACTCATGAACCTACATGCAAGAATCTTCAACAAAATTCTTGCCAACAGAATACAACAACATATCAAGAAAATAATCCATCATGACCAAGTGGGATTCACACCAGGGATGTAAGGCTGGTTCAACATCAGGAAAACAATTAATGTGATAAACCACATAAATAACACAAAAGACAAGGATCACCTGATTTTGTCCATTGATGCTGAAAAGGCATTTGATAAAGTCCAACACCCATTCATGCTAAAAATTCTTAGCAAAATGGGCATAGACGGCAAATTCCTCAACACAATAAGGGCCATTTATACAAAGCCACTTGCCCACATCATCCTGAATGGAGAGAGACTGAAAGACTTTCCCTTGAGATCAGGAACTAGACAAGGATGCCCATTCTCACCTCTCCTATTCGACATTGTGCTAGAAGTTCTAGCCAGAGCAATTAGACAAGATGAAGAAATAAAAGGCATCTGCATCAGCAAAGAGGAAGTTAAAATCTCCCTGTTCACAGATGATATGATTGTATACGCAGAGAACCCCAACGAATCTATCAGTAAGCTAGTCAAACTGATAGAAGAGTTCAGCAAAGTCTCAGGATACAAGATAAACATAAGTAAATCAGTAGGATTCCTTTATACCAACAACGAGACTGTTAAGGAGGAAATTATAAAATCAATACCATTTACGATAGCCCCTAAGAAGATAAAGTACCTAGGAATTAATCTAACCAGAGAAACAACAGACCTTTACAAAGAGAACTACAAGCCCTTACTACAAGAAACTAAGAGAGACTTAGATAAATGGAAAAACCTACCCTGCTCAGGGATAGGAAGACTTAACATTGTGAAAATGTCTATTTTACCCAAAGCAATTTATTTATATAATGCAATCCCATACAAGTTCCAGCATCATTTTTTAATGAGATGGAGAAACAAATCACCAATTTTGTTTGGAAAGGGAAGAAGCCCCGGATAAGTAAGATACTACTAAAGAAGAACACACTGGGAGGCCTCTCATTACCCGACCTTAAAACATACTACACTGCCACAGTGGTCAAAACAGCCTGGTACTGGTACAAGAACAGACAGATGGATCAATGGAACAGAATTGAGAACTCAGAGATGACACCATCTGCCTATGATCAGTTGATATTCAACAAAGGCCCTAAGACATTAAACTGGGGTAAAAACAGTCTCTTCAACAAATGGTGCTGGCAAAACTGGTTATCCATCTGCAATAAACTGAATCAAGATCCATATCTTACACCTTATACAAAAACCAACTCCAACTGGATAAAAGACCTAAATATCAAACCTAAAACGATAAAGCTCATCCAAGAAAAGGTAGGAACAACAATGGAAGTTTTAATACACAATGAGGACAGACTCCAAAATGTGTCAAAGAAACCTCAATCAACAGAAAACAGATAAATGGGAACTATTAAGAATCAAACACTTTTGCTCATCCAAAGACTTTATTAATAGAATTAAAAGAACACCCACAGAATGGGAAAAAATATTTGGCAACTCTATGTCAGACCGACGCCTGATCTCCATAATCTATAAAATACTACAAAATATCAATAAGAAGAAGATAAACCATCCAATTAAGCGATGGGCAAAGGAGATGGACAGACACTTCACTAAAGAGGAGATCCAGGCAGCCAAAAAACACATGCGGACATGTTCACGATCTTTAGTTATTAAAGAAATTCAAATCAAGATGACAATGAGATACCATCTCACCCCCACAAGATTGGCCATGATCCAGAAAACACAAAACAACAAATGCTGGAGAGGCTGTGGAGAAAGTGGAACCCTCCTACACTGTTGGTGGGGTTGCAAAATGGTCCAGCCTCTTTGGAAGGCAATCTGGCGCTTCCTTAAAAAAATGGATATCGATATACCATTTGACCCAGTAATTCCACTACTTGGAATATATCCTACAGAATCAAGGCCTTTCACACCAATGGACACATGCACCAGAATGTTTATCGCAGCAGAGTCCACAATAGCAAAACGATGGAGTCAACCCAGATGCCCAACAATAGAAGAATGGATAGGTAAACTATGGTACATATACTCAATGGAGCACTACGCAATGATAAAGAATAATGATGATTCCAGGAAACATCTACTAACCTGGTTTCAACTGGAAGACATTATGTTGAGTGAAAGTAGTCAGCGACAAAGGGACAAATACTGTATGAGACCTCTACGATAAGATCTCAAAAACAGACTTGTGTATAGAAGAAAACACTCTTTGACAGATGCAAGGGACGGGAAGGAGGGAGGGTGGGGGGGAGGGTTTAGTTTAAATGGTTACTAGAAATCTAGTTGGGAGATAGCAATGATAGCACACATTAGAAACAAGAACAACATTAAGTGGACTTCAGCATAACTTGAGTACTCCTTCCATCTTAACTCAATATTGCAAGGATAGAGTAGCTGGGTCGGGGGGCGGGGAACCATGTTCTTGGGCGAATTCCAGGCCAATTGGCACAACTAGCATTTTGCTAAGAGAGTTCTCTGCACCCCACATTGGTGAGTGGCATCTGCGGTCTTAAAAGCTGCCAAGCTGCCATCCGAGGACACAGCAAATGGTCCCAACTCAGCAGGAACGTATGCTCACCGAGCACCAAAATGACATGCAGTAAAGACAACCGAGAAGACAGAGAGACCCACAAGAGTGGGTGCCTACATCGACCTGGGACTGGAAGAACCAGATGGTGCCTGGCCACCACCAGTGATAGCCACGATGGAGCTCACAAAGAGGAGTCTCACTGGCAACACAAGTATAAAAAGGGGTGCATCATGGGATCTCCACTAAAAGACCTCAGTTGATGGTCCAGTGGTATTGGGGTCCCTCTGAGAGCATGGCCCCTGGCCCTGATTCTGCCCTTTCCCATAAATTATAACAAAGGTCCCCTCTTTGGACAGGAATGGATTGGACTTGGCAAGGCAGAGTGACCATATATTAGAAGCACTTTATGGTTCTATACATCTATAGGATATCATCTTGCTGACCTCTGGCTGGAGGAAGGGGAGTGGATGGAGAGGAGGGGAAAGGAGGCTGCTGGGATGATGAGACACGTATGGAGCAGAAAGGAATAGTGTGCAGTCACCGGACAGGGAGAGCAGTGGAAGCTGCATATAGGTGGGCATGTAAATTTTCATGTGAATGTACATTTTCACTCAGTTATGTTAAATAAAAATTTAAAAAAATGAAATAATTATTTTTCTTTAACGGTTTTCAGTGAGACTTGTAATTCATTTCAAGCAAACATCAAGCATCAATCATGTTAAAACACCTACATCAAGACAGTGGAGGGTAAGATAATTTTGTGGATAATGTTGTGAGGAAAACACAGAGTAAATCATGTTACTGAAAGCCAAAAGTGTTAGGCATGCTAACTTCTCTGAACAGACTGGTAGTTGCTCTTGCAAGACTAGTGTATGCTAGTGGTCATCCCTATAGCATTATCTTTTCATGAGCTTGTGTTCTCATAGCCTGAGTAACTAAATGAGGAGTTTTTTTTAAAGAATGGGTTACACAAGACTTAAAGCATTTTTGGGGTTGCACAGGCATACAGGACTGATGATTAACTTGCGTCTTTGTAGGGCTTCACTTGTGAAATCGGAAAGTAATAAAGCAAATTGGTAAGATTAGTCTCAGAGTAAAAATCAGTGCAATTTTTTGTTATCATTTACTATATGCATGCAAGAAATGAGAATAGCTGAGATGATTAAAAAAAAAGATAGTGTGGATCCTGTTTTCAGAGTAGAGAGTACAAACAAAAAAATTAAGCAGAAGAGTTGGATAACCATCCCATTTAATAAATGCCAAATTACATGATAAACAGTACGTGGAAAAATTTGAAATTTACCCTAGGGACTAGCAAAATATGATTTTGTTGTGAATGATGCCAAAATCTCCAGTTCAGTTCTAAAAGCAGAATTTCTTTTAAGCATGAAGTGGTATTAGGAACTTTAAAAAAGTGAGAGAAGCTCTCGCCAGGCGTCCTCATGAGAGTGACATCGTCTTTAAACCCTGCGTGGCAATCCCTGACGTACCGCCGTGATGCCCAGGGAAGACAGGGCGACCTGGAAGTCCAACTATTTCCTTAAGATCACCCAGCTTTTGGATGATTATCCTAAATGCTTCATTGTGGGAGCAGACAATGTGGGCTCCAGGCAGATACAGCAGATCCACATGTCCCTCCATGGGAAAGCCGTGGTCCTGATGGGCAAGAACCCCATGATGCGCAAGGCCATCCGAGGGCACTTGGAAAACAACCCGGCTCTGGAGAAACTGTTGCCTCACATCCGAGGTAATGTGGGCTTTGTGTTCACTAAGGAGGACCTTACAGAGATCAGGGACATGCTACTGGCTAACAAGGTGCCAGCTGCTGCCCGTGCTGGTGCCATTGCCCCATGTGAGGTTACCGTGCTAGCGCAGAACACTGGTCTGGGTCCCGAGAAGACCTCCTTCTTCCAGGCTTTGGGCATCACCACGAAGATCTCCAGAGGCACCATTGAAATCCTGAGTGATGTGCAGCTGATTAAAACTGGAGACAAAGTGGAAGCCAGCGAAGCCACCCTGCTGAACATCTCCCTGTTCTCCTTCAGGCTGGTCATCCAGCAGGTATTTGACAATGGCAGCATCTACAACCCGGAAGTGCTTGACAGCACCGAGGACACTCTGCATTCTCGCTTCCTGGAGGGTGTCTGCAATGTTGCCAGCGTATGTCTGCAGATTGGTTACCCAACTGTTGCCTCAGTACCCCACTCTATCTATCATCAGTGGGTACAGTGGGTTCTGGCTTTGTCTGTGGAGACCGATTACACCTTTCCACTGGCTGAAAAAGTCAAGGCCATCTTGGCTGATCCATCTGCATTTGTGGCTGCTGCCCCTATGGCCGCCGCTGCCGCTGCTGCTCCTGCTGCTGCTTCAGACCCAGCCAAAGGAGAAGCCAAGGAAGAGTCGAAGGAGTCGGATGAAGATATGGAATATGGTCTCTTTGACTAGTCACCAAAAAGCAGCTAGTTCTGCCAGCTTTGTGAAACTAAGAAATAAAGGCTTTCTTCCCTTAAAAAAAAAAAAAAAAAAAAAAAGTGAGAGAAGATACGTGCTATTTTTCCATATACTTCATGACAGTTTTTCCTAAATGTGACTATACCGGACATGCCAATTAGTGCTTTCTGATCACACAAGTGCATCATGCTGTCATTGTCACCACACAGTAAGCCTCCTAGCAATAGATGGCAGAATGAATGTTGAGCACATGATTTCAAGAAAACTCATCTACAAGCTAGACTGAGTCCATCATATTATCACTCCAGAGAATATTCAGTGAGACACAAGTCTTGATAATTTCAAGCACTAAAATGAAGGTCTTTAGTTTTTTTTACCTAGTTCCTACTTCTCTAAGCTCTGTTTTCTCATTGGATCCTTCATGAATGTGTGAAAATGTTAAAAACATTAAAAACATGCTCTTTCGGATTTAGATAAAGACATAAATGACCAATATTGTCACACTTAAAAGAAAATTGTTTAGATGTTCCAGTCTATATGATCAGACAATAGAAATAAAGAAAATCAAAACAAGTAGTTAAGATACTATTTTCAGATGATATGACTGAAAATAAATTTGTCTAAGTCTCTTTGTTGCTTTTCAGAACTAGACTCAGACACCAGTAAATTTTCCCCTGATGTGGAAACACAGAAGTACAGATATAATCTCCACAATTACTTAGTTTACTGAAGATGTAAATGTACCCCATGGCTTTGCTTTGTAGCATATGTTTCATCTAAGGCAATTTTCCTATTGCCAAGCCAAGCCAAGTTATGTTTACTAAAAGTTTTATACATGTGACATCTGTGCCCACAAATGGCAGACTAAAGATGTCAACCAATCACCTTGTGAAGAACAGCTGGAAAATCTGGAAAAGGTATAAATTGAAATCACATAGAATATGTATCTGCTCATAAGGAAATTAAACTACAAATAGACAATAAAGACATTAGAAAACCTCTATGTGCTGGGAAATATAGCAGGTTACTTTTAAATAAATATGTTGGCTTAGACTCTCAGAAAACAGTCTGAGGCAAATGTTAACTGCTAGTGTTTTCTTGGGAGTTGCAGTCTCAAGTTATGAGAATAACGGAAAAGGCAAGTAAGACACTGAAGAACAAAAAGCGCATATAAGATGAGACTTTATTGAAATGATCTTCATCTTTTAAACCTCAAAGAATGGCTTGGTGATATGAAAGTCTACTGAACAGATGTCCGTCCGTCCGTCTGTCCAGGCTCTAGTTTGGCTTCTACTACAGGTCAAATATGAGAAGTTTAGTCCCTAAAATTTCAGGGATTTATATTTGGTCTCTTTGACCGCCATTGAAAAATTAAGTTCCAACACCATTTCACTGCAGATGCAACTGGTCATTGAACATTAGCCTTATACAGCGATATCACACAATGCTAACGGATTTGGTAGATTGTTGATGTCTTAGTCAAAATAAGTAGCCAAGGGTAAGACTGAGAAAATCTGAGGATGTAGAAAAGATGATCCAGTAGAAAAATCATAGCATAAGAATAAATTAAAATGAAAATTAGATCATATTATAAACTGAATAATGACAAAAATATGACAAAATAACAAACTTTGGGATGTAGGTAGAAATTCTCTAATATGGGTTGTGGTAAAGTAACTTGTATTGAACTATTCCTCCCACTGAGAACAATTATAAAAGTTCGGTGGAACTCATAGAAAAGGGGTTTTGCAATATTGGAAGGCAATCAAGAAAGGTAGCAGTTGGTGGCCCAGGATACATGACAGAAGGGAAACACATAGAGGTGAGCTGGACCTTCTCCAGAGCGTTTTATACTCAGGGCATGTGTTTCTACCATGATATTTAGAGGCTAAACAGAAAGAAGTCACCTAAATCTTTCAATAATCTCTAATTGCTGGTGGGACTGGATTGCATTTAAGGGACTAAGGAACTTAATGCTTCAAAGCCAAGTCTAGGAGAAACGAGAAGAGCAAAGAACTGAGTTCAGTATTACATGTTATTTTTGGCCCTGAGACTTTTTTCCCCACTCAATTCTAAGCTGCTGTGTGGTACAGCCTTATAAAAAAAAGAATGCAATTACCGAGACATTAAAGCAAAACAGAATTTTGGCAACTTACATAGCTAGAGAGGCAAAAAATGGAGTTCAAGTAAGACACTTGGAAGACGTTCATTTCTTGGCTTTCCTTGCATATAGGTTGGTCCTCATGAGATCCTCCATTTCTTTCCCCTGTGAACACTATTACAGATGAGAATGGTTAAGTGAAAGTCACATTATGAAATGGGCAGACTCACAAACTGAACGGAGTCTGTTTTATTAAATCATGACTTGGAAGAGAACAGCTTGTGGATCAGAAGCACCTATGTTGAACTTCGTACAACGAAGAAATAAACATCTACTACATTTGGTACATTATATTTCCAGGAGATTCTTATAGTACTGTAAGAGGGAACCTCCTTCTTTAGTTCCTTATATCTGTAATATTCCTATTGTCTCATGACCTTTTCTGTGATTTAAGCCCCTGCTAGACCTTTTATTCTAACTGCTTTAGTTGAAAGTGATGGAAAAATATTTTTCTTCCTTTTATTTGTTGTGCTTTAAGAAAGTTTACAATTCAAATCAGCTTGTCATACAAAAAAATTACACACAAATTGTCATGTGACCCTACTTAATCTCCCCACGCTATGACAGCACACTCCTCCTCTTTGCCCAGCACTTCCAGTGTCTGTTAGTGAGCTCACACCCCTCTGCTGTCTCATCTTGAATTTCAACAGGAGCCACTCAGTTAGCCTCATGTATCTACGTAAGCTGAGAAGCACACACTTGACCAGTTCTCATTTTTATGCCTTAGAATCCAGTCCTATCTTTGTCTGAGGAACTGGCTTCAGGAATGCTCTCAGCACTGGTGTAACAGAGTCTGACAGCCATGTCTACTAGGGACCCTCCAGTCTGTCAGAACATTTAGTCTGATATTTCTACCAGAGTTTGTGTTCTTCACTGCCTCTTTTCTCCCACTCCATCAGGGACTCTTTATGTTCCCCATCAGAGTAGTCATTGGTGGTAGTTGAGCATCACCTAGTTCTTCTGGTCTCTTGTTGATGCAGTCTCTGGCTTATGTGGCTCTTACTATCTCCTGAGCTCATATTTTGCTTACATCTTTGGTAGTCATTCTCCTTTGTTTCAGGAGATTTGGGACAAATCGATGCATCTTTGATGGCTGCTTTCTAGCTTTTAAGACCCCAGATGCCACTCACCAAAGTGGAATGCAGAAAGTCTACTTAGTAAATCTTGTTTTGCTAGTTGACCTAGATGTCCCCTAAGGCCATGGTCCCTAGAACTCACCTTTTTGTTGGTTTACTGTGTCTAGCTTCATTTTTTTATTTTTTTTAACACATGCTCAAATAGGCTAGTCATATGAGCTAAGTTGATCATTGGTGTTAGGTTGATTATTGGTGGACTGAAACTGATTTCCTGGTATTAGGTGGTTAGAACTGTTAGTAGGCATATTAATTCAGGAGTCCATTTACTTTTCCTGTATAGATTTAGCTCAGGTATCAAGTAGCCAACAAGTGTGTACTGCAGGTTCTCACCTACGGTCCTAGATGGACAGGGGTGATTGGTGTAGGCATAGGTATCGGGCTGCATGCACTGAACAAAGTAGGGGGCTGACAGGTGCCACTGAATGTCTGTGAGGAAAGCATGTCCCTGTTTTCTAGAGTGAGCAGGTGAGTAGAATTTGCAGGAGCCTCGTGGTTTCACAGAGCTGTTTGGCTGTAAGGACTGGAAGGTGCCACTTTTTCTTTAACTCCTTTTGAGGGTGACTAAGACCCCTGTTGCGGGTAGGGGTGTACCCTGCTTATCGGGTAGCTCAGTGTTAAAGTCAAACACCTATCTTTCCACCATATAGCAGATACAGTGAAATTAGGGTTTGAGTATATACCCTGCTGTACTATGCTAATGAAGGTCTATGTTCTTGTAGTGGGTCTGTTGTAGAGGCCTGTGGAGTAGTGAAAGGCATTCAAAGTCTGTGGACCGCTTATGCCTCTGCTTCAAGAAGGAAATTATTTCCACCCTGAGTTTCAAGTTAACAGAGCTGGTAGGCTTTTTTTTTTCCTGTTTGTTAATTTGTTCCTTCTCCAAGACTGGGAGAGCGTCTCAGGGTGTGTAAGGGCTCTTACTCCTGGCCCATAGGATATCTCAGTCTCTGACACCTGCTAGAACCCAGTGTAGAACAGCAGGAGGTAAATGGAAGAGAGCTTTATCTCAATGGAGAGTTTTTTGATCTATGTGGGGTAAGTTAGACAAAGGTCCCTTGTCTTTTCAGCACTCAGTAATGCTTTTCACTGATTCTAGATATATGAGTGGACTCTGCAGCAAGGTCTCTCTTGATGTGGGAAACTCGTATCTAACTCCACTGCTTGTCTCACCAGGCTTGTACCAGAGTACTCACTTCCACAGTGCTGATTCCCACTGAGTCATTTCTAGCAGCTCCTTGCAGCTTCTGAACCTTGTCTCCCCTCCCCAGAAACTTCGGCTGATCACTCAACTTTGCCCTTGATGTTCACGGCTCCTAGAATGTCAAAAACAATCAGTTCACTTGTTTTTTGTGTTTTTGTTTTAAGAGAGATCACAGGACTTCTGACTACTGGCCTCACTTAGGGGTTTTTTTTTTTTTTCCTTTAGTCCCAAAAGCTAAGACCTCTTGGTAAAAAGAAAGAGCTCAGGTATGTAAAAAATGTCATAGACCTCATGGCAGATATAGATAATAGCAAAACTTTTCTGCTTACCAGACTGGAGTAGAAAAGATCATCAGAGAGCAACAAATGAATGAAATAATAGTGTGGTTTTTGGAGTAAGAAGCACTCTGTATCTCCCTGGGTGTGGAGAGATTAGTAATAACTAATAAGCCAAACCAAGCCAAGTAGGTTAAGGCACAATGAGGCCCAAGTGCAATGGAAACTTGTTCTCCTTTTCCTCCTGAGAAGAGACGTTCATTCTTAGTACTGATGAGTCAGTTCCAAGTCATGGCAACCCAACGTGCACAGAGCAGAACTCCTTCATAGGGGTTTCAAGGCTGTGATCTCTTAGAAGTAGATCTCCAGGCCCGCTAATTAAGGTTCCTCTGGGTGGGCTTGATCTACAAATATTTTTATTAGGAGTCAAACACTTAACTACTTGTACCACTGAGGGGGGAACTTAGAGAATATTAAGTCCACAGAGCAGAAATGACCATACAGTTTGTCAGAGCATGTATCCTGAAACAGCTTTATAGAGCTGCTAGCTGTCCTCTTGTAGTACAGGTATAATGGCAACACCTTGACTCCAGTAGTACACAGAGTGATGACAGTCCTTAGAAATGGCCACCAAATGCTCCACAGCCTAACATGGCCTAGGGCAGCACAATGATCTGATAGTCTGAAAAGAACACTGGAATTGATGACAGGTAGAGCTACAGACACCTTACGACCAGGAACAAGGGATGACTGCTCTGTGCCATGACTGTACCAATGTTCAGAGAGCACACAGGATATCTCAGTAGACATCAGCAAGGGTGACTAATCACCGAGACTACTACTCCATGACTCCAGTCCTGATGTGCAGGCAACCCACAGGAAGGCAGAGAAAACCAGAATAGACTATTTTTAAATTGCTATCACATGGAAATAAGGACACTAGACACAGAAATTAAATTTATTTATAGGTGGAGAGATTGGAGGCTAAGAACACAGAATCAAGAGTTGAACTGCGTGGATATAAATCCCTGCGATCATTATTTTCTAGAAGAGTAACCTTGGAAAAGTTCTTAAATTTTTGGTGCTTCAGCCTCATGATACATAAAATGCAGGTAATAAATGTTTGATAATTCAGTGGCATAATAAGTATAAATGACCTAGATATAGCAGGTGTTCAAAAGCTTTTTACTATCATTATAATAATAGAGTATTCAGAGTTGAGCTTAAAGAAATTGCATGCTTTTTAAAAACGATATTTGTCTAAAAAGTTGCAGAGCACAGAGAAACATGGTTTATATGAGGACTTATTAATAACACTTATAAAAAGTAAGTTTCCTTTCATGATTCACACCTTGAACTATAGGGATTCCTTGTGAGAAATTTATAATGGGTGTACTCTGTTGGCTGGCTTCCAAAAACTTTCTAGGTATTAATTTTCCAGAACACATAGAGGTGGAATTCTATGAAACGGTGACCCCTTAAAAACATAATTATATGCTATTATTCCTTGCAAGGAGGGCTCCACAAGCCTAAAGAACCAGGTATTTAAATTTAATGTCTTCAATTGTTTAAGTAATGTAATTTCTGTGCTGAAGAACATTTTCAGAAGATTTTCTTGTGATTAACTTTCTACTAGAGTTAGACTTAGTTACAGAAATACAGAAATTAAATATTAAATAATATTCTAAGATTTTAATTTTTCATAATTAAAATAAAATTATGTAAAGTGATGTAATAAAAATCACTTCTTAGTATGCAGTTTGATTGAAAAAAAAACTCAAAATTAAAAATTATTGTTCCCTAGCACCAAAAGAGCAGAGACACAGCAACCTTCAAGCAGTGGAACCATGACCAGCAATTTATCCGAACCTGCTATGATACAGCTTTGCTACGAGAATGTGAATGGATCTTGCATTAAATCTCCCTATTCGCCTGCATCCCGGATCATTCTGTACGTGGCCTTCAGCTTTGCATCTGTGCTTGCTGTGTTGGGAAACCTCCTGGTGATGATTTCCGTCCTGCATTTCAAGCAGCTACACACTCCAGCCAACTTTTTGATCGCTTCTCTGGCCTGTGCTGACTTCTTGGTGGGTATGACCGTGATGCCCTTCAGCATGGTCAGATCTATAGAGAGCTGCTGGTACTTCGGAGCCCAATTTTGTACCCTTCATAGCTGCTGTGATGCAGCATTCTGCTACTCTTCTCTCTTCCACTTATGTTTCATCTCCATAGATAGGTACATTGCTGTTACTGACCCTCTGGTCTATCCTACCAAGTTCACAGTGTCTGTATCAGGAATATGCATCAGCATCTCCTGGATCCTGCCAATAGTGTACTTCAGTGCCGTATTCTACACAGGTGTGAATGATGATGGGATGGAGGAACTTGTCAGTGCCCTCAGCTGCATAGGTGGCTGTCAAATTGCTGTCAATCAAGACTGGGTTTTGGTAGATTTTCTATTATTCTTCATGCCTACTCTTATTATGATAATTCTTTATAGTAAGATTTTTCTGATAGCCAAACAACAGGCTCTAAAAATTGAAAGTACTAGTAGTAAAGCAATATCATTATCAGAGAGTTACAAAGTCAGAGTGGCCAAGAGAGAGAGAAAAGCTGCTAAAATCCTGGGGCTCACAGTGGTTACATTTATGATTTCATGGTTACCATACACAATTGATACATTGATTGATGCTTTTATGGGCTTTATAACCCCTACCTATATTTATGAGATTTGCTGCTGGGCTGCTTATTATAATTCAGCCATAAATCCTTTGATTTATGCTTTATTTTACCCTTGGTTCAGGAAAGCTATAAAACTTATTTTAAGTGGGAGGTATTAAAGAATAGCTCATCAACCATTGGTTTATCTTCAGAATAGGTGTAAGCACTGAACTGAAATATTCAAGAATATTTTAAAATTATGATGAACTAAGAAACAAAGAGACACAAAATCGGTAAACTGTATTATTTTTCAATTACCTGGAAGAAATAGTCTTGAAAAGGTGCCTCCACTGAACCATTGTAGGTTATTTTCTGCCCTAAATAATAAATGAAAAATAATTTGCGTATGTTGGCTATCTTGATGTACTTATTATGCATTTTCTTGCTTTCTGCATTTATTTCTTCCAATTGACTGATTCTGAAGCTCATTTGAATGCAAAATCTCCATTCACTTTCACTTTTATTCTCAACTATCATTTATCTTTGTCTTCTCATTCTTTTGCATTTTTTTGAGATACAGTCCAGATGTGACAGTCTTCCCCAAGGTTCTGTTCATTTGCTTATTTTGTGACTATGTCTCTCTCTTTTTCCACGGTCTTTATCTTCCTGGAGCTTTGGGGACAATGGTGGATCTCTTCTGCTTCATGACTAGGCAGAATCTTGGAATTTTCACCTGTATCAACAATTTAGCCTATGGGTAAGGTATCTATAGGTATCATACATAAATTGTGCAAGTAGAAAAAGTTACCTCATACAGGCTAGCACAGTGATCATTAGTAAATGGACATTTTGAAACTAAAACAATTATTGTAATACAGATATTGCACATATCACTTGAAATGGTCATTACCACAAAAACTTTTCTCAGCTAAAAATAGTGCACAATTCACATTTCTAGAATGCTGTGATGTCATAAATTCTAGGCTAACATTCCTAAGAATTGTGAAGAGAGCATAAACAGTGTATACTTTATATGTTGTCCTCTCAAATGTTTTATACTTGCTTATTAAATAAAATCTTTCTAGAATGCACACCTCGAATATTTGATATAATAAATCTCTAGTATAGTTGTGGTGCATAAACCATTTTTGTCTGTTGTGTACCTGCAGAATCACTTGTTAACATGATAGATGTTTATTTTCTTTCATGGTGTTCTATGAGACTTTTAGTCCTTTTCAAATAAGTTTTAAGCATAAATTACATGCCTGTGTCAAGACAATGAATGATAAAAAAAAGTATGTAAGGGGCCAGAAATCACATTTTTGGGAGCCAAAAATAGTCTGATGTGTTAACACATACGAGCAGAGAAATAATTTCTCTTGTGAGACTGGCATAGTGTCGTGGCCATTCAAACACGGACTGCCAATGAAGTTAGGAAACTCATCCTAGAAAAAGTGCTACATGCCTCACTGCTGCATATCACAAAGGTCACCTTCAAAGTACACCCTTGGGCAGCTATGTACTGGTACCGGGGCTTAGTTCACCCTTGTAAGTAGTTTTGGAACTCTTTTTCTGGAATGGCCATCAGAGCTGCTGTTACATTACTCTTGATGTTCTGAATGTCATCAAAATGTCTTCCTTTCAATATTTCCTTTATCTTTGGACAAAGAAGAAGGTTGTTGGAAGGCCAGACCAGGTGAGTTGGGAGGGTGTTCCAAGACAGTTATTTGTTCACTGGTCAGGTAGACAAATCTGACTGTGGAGAAGAACTAGAAAAACTAGAAAAGTATAAAACTGAAATCATGCAGAACATGTGCTCTGCCCATAAGAAAACCAAGCTAGAAAAAAAAACAACAAAGCAATTAGGAAAGCTCAGTATGTTTAGAAATCAAGTAGGCTACTTTTAAATAAGTGTGTGGACTTTGATGCTCAGAAAACAGAGTGAGGCAAGACTGACATGCTACTGTTCTAGAAACAAGCCATGGAAAGTTTAGCCCCTAAAATTTCAGGGATTGTCACTTGGTCACTGTGACTACCTTTGAAGAAGTGATTTCCCACCTTGATGTGGGTGAAACCAGACTCTGGGCATTGGCTTCAGGCCGGAGTACCACTGGTAGATTGATGATAACTAAGAATAAGCCATCAAGACTGGGACAGAAAATCTGAGCTTGCTAAAATGATGGCCTGATACAAAACCCCACAGGACAGGAAGAAATTAAAATGAAAATCAGAAAATACTATGAACTGAATGGTGACAAAAATAACAAAATTTGTGAGATACGAGTAGAATATTTCTCACTTTGCTTGTCACACTCTCCCTCCTACTGAGAATAACTATAAGGGCTCAATTTAACTCATAAAAGAGGTTTTTAAAATACTGGAGAGCAACCAAGACAGCAAGACTTGGCAAATCAGGATAACTCAGAGAAGGGAAAGGAAAGCATTGATGTGAGCAGGACCTTCTCCAGAGCATTTTATATTTAGAGTATAATTTCCTACAGTGATAGGGAGAAACCAAGCAGAAAGAAGTGACCTAAAACTTTTAATAGTCTCAAACTGCTGGTGGGGTAAAACTGTTATTTAAGCAATAAAGGAACTCACTGCCTCACAGGTCAAATTCTAGGAGAAATGAGAGTAGCAGAGACATGAGTTCAGACCTCTGTGTTCTTTGTGCCCCTGAGACTTTTTTCCCCCTGAATTAAGCTTCTCTGTGGCTACAGTTTCATGATCAAAGAAAGCAATTGCTGAGAAGTAAAAGCTAAGCAGAGCTTCAATAGCCTCACATAGGTGGAGGGGCACAAATTGAAGCTCAGACCTGCTGAGGAGGAGGGACAAAGGGAAACACCCAGGGACTCAGATAAAACACTGAGGAGACACTCATTTCCCGGCTTCCTTGCATAGAGGCTGGTCCACATAGGGACTTCCTGTTCTTTCCCTTGCACAGATTGCTGCAGATGAGAACGGTTAACTAAAAGTCATGTGGTAAAACAGGCAGACCCACAAGGTGAAAGGAGTTAAGACTTTAAGTGATAGCTTGGAGGAATTGCTCAGGGACAATGAAAGTTTCCTGAAAGCAGCATGGAGTCGTGCCAGGACTCAGAAATGTCTACCCATCAGAAATACCTATTTTGGACTTTACATAGACAAGAAATAAATTCATATTATATTTGGAACATTATGTTTCTGGCAGGTTTCTACACTACTAATAATAAATGCCATCACTTCTATGGTTCATTTTATTGGTAATATTCCTATTGCCCCCTGATCTTTCCTCAATTTAGGCCCCAGCTAGGGTTTGTAGTCTAATTATTTCAGCTGAAAATGAGGGAAAAGAATTTTATTTCTAGACCCGAGCCTCAAGTCTTTCCCTCTTGGGAAGAGAAAGAGCTCATCTCTATAGATAATCAGTAGGTTTGACAGAACACGTAGGCAGTAGCACAACTTTCCTGCTTCTGAGACCAGGAGGGGAAAGATCATTGGAGGGCAGTGAGTCAGTGAGACAGTAGTGTGAATTCCTGAGAGAGGAGTAACCCATCTCTCCCTGGTCATGGTCTGCATGTAGAGAGCAGTAATAACTGATAAACCAAGTATGTTAAACAGAAAGGAGGCCCAAGTGCAGAGGTACTTTGTTTACTGTCTGTTCCTGAGCAGAGCTTGCAGTTGTTAGCAGCCTTTCAATAAATCCTGACTCATGCAGACCCAATGTGTGCAGAGTAGAACTGTCCCATGGGATTTTCAAAGTTGTGACCTTTCAGATGCAGATCTGCAAGCCTGCTATCTATGCTTCCTCTGGATGGGTTTGAACCACCAACCTTTCAGGCAGTCGTCCAGCGCTTAAGTTTTTGCACTGCTAAAGTGGAAAGCTTAGAAACTATTAAATCCACAGAGCAGAAATGATTGCAGAGGTTGTGAAAACATGTATCCTGAAACAGATTCATAGAACTCTTCACTGTTTCACAGTACAGGGACAGTAGAAGTTTCTTGAGCCCAATAGTAACACAGAGTTGTGACAAGACTTTTTAAAAAATGGTTAACAAATGCTCCATGGCCTAATATGGTGCAGGAATAGGTGAATGATATGATTTGTCTGACAGGAACACTGGAATTGCTTGTTCAACAGCTTGAGAAAAAGGAGCCTTACAACCAGTAACAATGGATGACTGCTCTGTGCCATGAACCTGAATCAATGTTCAGAGAACAGTATGTCTCAGTGGATATCAATAACAGTGGGTTATCACCCAGCCTGGACTCATACTGCATAACTCCAGTGTGATGACCGGGTCCACTGCTGTTGAGTTGTGTCTGACTCATAGCAACCCTAGGATGTGACGGCCCACCATCCGAAGAGGCCCTTGTAGACAAAGTCACAAGCTTCTGTAAATGGCAGGCCGAAGCATCTCACCTGTGACATGTTTTTTAGCCTATTACTCCTGATAATATTTTGCTTCCTAATTAAATTCTCCTAGAAAATACTCCCTCCCCGCCTGACATGAGGATCGAGCAGGTGCCTTCTAAAAGGGGCTTCACCACCCCTCGGTTTATGAGACTATATTGGGGCAATCTGACCAGGAAATTCTGGGGATAAGGAGATCAGAGGAATGGATTTCAATGCAGCATGACTAATAGAACAGAGGCCTGCCCACCTTCACTGGCTTCCCCCTAATTGCATTCCCTCCTCCCTTTTCTCCACATACACAGGTTTACAAGCTAACCCTTGAAAGGCTTTCCAAGGACAATTCTCCACAAAGCCATTAAAACTACACAAGCATCTCAACTGATAACACTGAAGAAACATCTTTCTTAGTGCAGCTGGCTTAATTAGGGGATGGCAGGCTCTTACTATCTGCACAGAAAAATATAAATAAGAACTTAGAGAATCAAATAGAGACAGCCAAATGGTGAGACCTTGAGGACTCTGCCCTTCGGTACCTTCCACTTTGAGGTACGGGTAAAACCATTAATTGTGTTCCCTGACGTTTACCACCACGGACACCTGGCTTAGAAAACTATCCAAAAAGGGCCTTGACAATTAATTAGAAGAAGACCACGAGGGGTCACTTTCCTGTTAGCCAATAATGTTAGGTTAGTCTCTTGTTAACCAATAGTTTATATTATGAAGAAAATAGGGTGACCAACTACGTCACCTCACCTATAAAAAATAAAGACGGACAGCTATCGACACAGACAATCTCTTGCTGGTCAGGCTGCCTTAAACCAGAAAAGTCTTTCCTGTCTCCTTTGTTCATTTCCTGCCGTGCCTTCCCTGCCTCCGTGCGGGACCCTGTAAAGTGTTGGGACCGGCTCCCGGCACTAAGAGGTCAGAGTAGAACTGTCCCATAGAGTTTCCAAGGAATGTTGGAGATTTGAACTGCTGACTCTTTGGTTAGCACATGTAGCTCTTAACCCACTATGTCACCAGAGTTTCCAATTCAGACAGAGGCACAGAAAACCCAAATAGACTGAGATTAAATACTTATCTCATGGAAGTAAGGAAGCTTGGCATAGAAATTAAATTCACATACAGGTGCAGAGAAAAGCTGCATAAGAACATAGAATCAGGAGCTAAACTAGAATGCAAATCTTCATAATCACCCTTTATTAGAAGAGTAGCCTTGGAAAAAGTCATTAATTTCACAGTCCTTCATCCTTATCTTAAAAATGGGGATAACAGTGGCATCAAAATTATACCTTTTTTGTTCAACAATCTAATGACATAATACAAGTAAACCTCATAGATATAGCAGGTGTTCAAAGCTGTTTGCTAAATTATGGTAGCCCTTGTGTGAAAAATACAAGTATACCTTAATCTGTGCCCTGTCATTCACAGAAGCAACATGCGGAAGTTTTCTGGAATTCTATCTGTTCTCAGTCAATATCTATCTGTACCATACAGGAGTTAACAGCAGTAAGATCACCAAACTTCTTAGAAAATTGGTGTGAAGAGATAAGTTGGGCCCACTAAGTCATGTTGAGTTCAGAAATATCAGGAGAGTGTGATGAGACAAAGGTTGTTTCAAAAAAAATTTTTTTTAATTGTACTTTAAGTTCAAAATTCCAATCAGTGTCTCAGAAAAATTTGCATCATTGTTACATGGCCCTAGGTGCCCTTCCTATAATGTGACAGCACACTTCTCCTCTCCCTGTATTTCCATGTCTAGTCAACCAGCTCCTCTCTCCCTCTACCCTTTCATCCGATCCCTGGACAGGAGCTGCCACATAGGCTCATGTGTTTGCTTGACCTAAGAGACATGCTTCTCACCAGTATCATTTTCTGTCTTATAGTCTAGTCTAATCTTTGTTTGAAGAGTTGGCTTTGGGAATGGTTTTAGTTTTGGGCTAACAAAGAGTCCCGGGACCATATCTTCTGGGGTCCTTCCCATGTGAGTCAAATCACCTCTGGGATTTTTACCATAATTTTATTTCTGCACTTCATTTTTCTTCTGCTCAATTAGGGCCTCTCTGTTGTATTGCCCGTCAGAGCAGTCATTGCTGGAAGCTGGGCATCATCCAGTTTTTCTGGTCTCAGGCTGGCAGAGTCTCTGGTTTATGTGGTCCTTTCTGTTTCTTGGGCTCATATTTTCCTTGTGTCTTTGGTGTTCTTCATTATCCCTTGCTACAGTTGACCTGAGACCAATTGATGTATCTCAGTTTGCCACTTGATAGCTTCCAACATCCTAGACTCTAGTGCAGAACACTTTCCTAATAAGCTCTTCCATGCCAACTGGCCTAGATGCCTTCTGAAAGCATAGCCCCCAGACACTCTGTCTCTCGAAGTGTTTGATTGTATTCAGGAAATTCTTAGCTTCTGATTTAGTCCAGATTGTGCTGACTTTCCATGTATTGTTTATTAACCTTCCTTACATTCAAAATAAGTCTCTTCTACTATCTAATAAGTGAATACCTCTGTTTTACCCTCGCTCCCTCCTTCCCTCCCTCCCTGTTCTTGCAACCGTCAAAGAATGTTTTCTGTGTTTAAACCTTTTCTTGAGTTCCTATAATAGTGGTCTTATACAAGATTTGTCCTTTTACAACTGACTAATTTCACTCAGCATAGTGCCCTCCAGATTCTTCCATGTTAGGTTTCCCAAATTCATTGTTGTTCCTTATCATTACATAGTATTCCACTGTGTGAATATACCATAATTTGTATATCAATTCTTCCATGGAGGGGCTCCTATATTGATTCCATATTTTTACTTTTGTGAAGTGTCCTGCAATGAATACAGATGTGCATATACCTGTTCATGTGAAGGATCTTAATTTTCTAGAATATGTTTCAAGGAGTGAGATTTCTGAAACCTATGGTACTTCTATTTTTTGCTTTTTAAGGAAGTGCCAAATTGATTTCCAAAGTGGCTGTAACATTTTGCATTCCCACCAGCAATGTAAAAGTGTTACAGGCTCTTCACAACCTCTCCCATACTTATTATTATACGTTTTGGGGATTACCTTGTTGGGGTGACATGGTATCTCATTGCAGTTTTGATTTGCACTTGTCTAATGGCTAATGATTTTGAGTATTTCCTCATGTAGCTGCTACATGCCTGAATATCTTCTTTGGTGAAGTGCCTATTGATATATTTTGCCTGTTTTTTTTAAATTGAGTTATTTGTATTTTTGTTCCTGAAGTTTTGCAGCATCTTTTAGAGATTAGACACTGTTCAGATTTCTTATAGTCAAAACTTTTTCCCCAGGCTGTAGGTTGTCTTTTTATTCTTTTGGTGAAGTCTTTAGATTAGCATGTGTGTTTGATTTTTAGCAGCTCTTAGTTATCTAGTTGCTCTCCAGATGTTTGTGCACTGTTAGGAATATTTTGTATATATTAGGACTCCTAGTGTCACTGTTTTTTCTTTCATGACTTTATCCTTTAAGATTTCAAATTTAGGTCTTTGATTCCCTGAGTTAGTTTTTGGGCACGGTGTTTGGTATGGGTCTTTTTTATTTTTTGCAGGTGGATTTTCAGCTACACCAGCACGATTTGTTAAGGAAATAGTCTTTCCCCATTTAATGGGTGTTGAGCCTTTGTCAGTTATCAGCTGTTCATAAGTGGGTGAGTTTTCATCTGTATTTTCAGTTATGTTCTACTAGTCTGTGTAGCTGTTGTCATACCAGTATCCGGTTGTTTTGATTACCACAGTGATATAATGGGTTATAAAATCAGGTGGTATGTGAGGCCTCCCATTTTGTTCTTTTTCATTACTTATCTGGATCTACTTCCCTTTCCATACAAGGCTGGTGATTTGTTTTGCCATCTCATTCAAAAATGGCACTGGAATTTGGATTGGGATTGCATTGTATCTATTTATTGCTTTGGGCTGAGTAGACATTTTCACAATGTGGAGTCTCCCTACCCATGAATTGGGTATGCTTTTACATTTATATGGTTTTCTTTTGGTTTGAGTACTGCCGTATAGTTTTCTTTGCATAGGACTTTTATGTCTCTGTTTAGATTTATTTCTAAGTATTTTATCTTCTTGGGGGCTATTGTAAATGGTATTCATTTGACTATTTTCAAAGTTTTCTTTGTTAATGTGGAGTAAACTGATTTTTATATGTTTATCTTGTATCCTGGTATTGCACTGAACTCTTCCATTAGTTCCAGTACATTACTTCTGTATTCTTTGGGGCTTTCTGTATATAAAATATCATCTGTAAATTGAGTTTCTTTTTTTCTTACCTATTTAGATGCTCTTTTTTCTTCTACTAACTTAATTGCTCTAAGCCATCCAATGTAATGTTGAATAAGAGTGAAGGTAAAGGTAAACAGCATCCTTGTCTAGTCCTTACTGTCAACAGGAATGCTTCCAGACTCTCTCTATTTAGGATAATGTTGCTGTTGATTTTGTATAAGTTATTATGTTGAGGAGTTTCCCTTCTATTCCCATTCAATAACATCATACATTAGGAAAGCAAGTGGTCAGTCAAAAGAAAGAAAAGTTCACAATGAGTGTCAGAAGAAATACTGAAACTTACACTTGAATATAGATTAGCCAAAGCAAATAAGAGAAATGTTGAGGTGAAAGAGCTGAACAGAAAATTTCAAAGGGTAGATAGAGAAGACAAAATTATAATTAAATGTACAAAGAGTTGGAACTAGAAAACTAAAAAAGAACACACTCAGCTCTTCTCAAGCTGAAAGAACTGAAGAAAAAAAATCAAAGCCTTGAGTTGCACTATTGAATAATTTTACCAGAAAAATATTCAATGACATATGAAGCATTAAAAAAAGATGGAAGCAGTACACTAAATCTCTGTACCAAAATGAATTGGTTGAAGCTCAACCATTTTAGGAGTCAGCTTATGAGCAAGAACTGATAGTACAGAAAAAAAGAAGTCAAGACTGCATGGAAAGTATTGGCAAAAAAACAAGAAGAGAAATTTTCATGTGATAAACTACTACAGCCACTGGTACATTTGGTCTCAGGACTCATATTCTCTTTCCTCAGCTATTCTAAAAATTACCTTTGTCTTCAGCTATCACCTCTGCTGGTATCAGCGGCTTAGCTGGTGGTGTGACCCAAACCATTACTCTGAGTCTTTCAGACTTTGATAAGTGTATCCTTCTAGGTGCAAAGTTACTGCATTAGTCCATTCACAGTCACATTTGGGCCGGAAAGTGCTAAGCAGTGTCCAAGTGATCACTTGAGTTCTATGCATATTCTTCCCTGCCTTCATTGCATAACAGAATCCCTGCATCCTACTGCTGATAATTACTTTTCCTTGTGAGGTGATTCCTCTTCTTGCTTTCTGGTTGCTGCACAGAAACAATCCTAAATTTCTAGGCAGCACTTGTGGCTTATTGTTCAGTGGAACATCTCCAGTGTCACCTGGCAATAGTATACCCTCTTTGGGTTCTAGGATCTCCAACTGTGTGGTAGCGCAGAGATCAGAAATTTATGGTAGGTCATTGGGAATAATGTACAATGAGGTCACTTCTGCATCCATCCCTTGTTTCCCAGGCTGATTTATTTTTGCTATGGAGGTTATGGGGTTATGGAGTGTTTTCTGATACAGTGTATGTAGTGCGTCTTGGAGGATGGCACCACATACGCATTGAGTGTAGTCTTAAAGCTGACACTTTAGCAATGTTTTTGGCAGGCCATTCCAACATTCTACCTAGACTGTACAGTATTAATGTAATTATACCAAGACCATGGACCCACTATGATCTCTTTCACAGTGAAATAATTTTCCAGATTGGATGCTTTTATGGACTGAATTGTGTTCCTCTAAAATATGCATATCTACAATCTATGAACAAAGTCTTATTTGGGAATAGGGCTTTTTTTTTGTAAAGGGAGTCATTATCAGTGTATGACATGAACCTAATCATTTCTGAATTATAAAATGAGCATATTAAACACAGAATAAAGCACAATCAGGGGTAAGATAGCTGCCACATGAGTTTGCCAAGGAACTGAGGAGCAATGTGTCTACAAAGCTGAAGGAGACCCCCAGAGAAAACAGAGGGAGAGTGTTTCCCTAGAGCTTGGGTCCTGAATTTGGACTTGTAACCCCCTGAATTGTTAGAAAACAAATTTCTGTTCTTTGAAACACTCACTTACTGTAGCACTAGAAATCAAAATACTACGTGATTTCCCTCAGACATCTCTTCATACTACTTTCTGTTATATATGGTAACAGTATCTCAGTGGCTGCTCACCTATTTTGCCCTTAAGGACAAGTTGCTCTATAACTCTACATGATCAAATCTCCCTGAGTGTAACTCTAAGTTTTCCTTTAATTCAGCAGTCATAAACCACTGACTTCTGGTAGTTAAATGCTAGCACATGTCCTCTATTGTGCAGAACACCAATATACCCATTGTTACAAACAAGCCAAGTTCTATGACAAAATCTTTTACCATTAGGACTAGTCTAAAAATGAGAGCCAATACTGAACTTAGTAAACCTGCTGCACCCCTCACCAGCTCATTCCTGATGGCCTTGATGACTGATGTGTACTTTGGCTTTTTGTGAGAAACAAGTCTCTGGTTGGTCTTCTGACTCTATATATACCTACTCTTGCATGCCTATTTCCCTGAGCCTTTAACTCTTTCCTCCAGCATAGTTCATGGCAATTTGTGCACTTCAACTATGTGTGATATAGAATGTTACTTTTTCTAGGTTTCTAGGAGCCATCATAGGAATGAGTTTATATTGTTTTCTGGAGTCGTATCCTGGATATGTTCTCTGTTCGTAAACTCTTTCTCCAGATTCGTGTTCTAGTCTCCTGATTAAACAATCTGAAAATCATGTTACGTAGACAAGGTACTAGTCTGTCGTAGCTGGAATAAGATGGCTAATTCTTGTAGCCCCTTCAAGCTATTTCTTCCTTATCAGGCCCATCATCTCCCAGCTGGATTATGATAGAACTTAACCCTAGTTAGCTGGCCTGGAAACAAAGAGGCAACACTGTGGATTGACTTGTGTTCCCCTAAAAGACATGCTGAAGTCCTAAACCTGGTACCTGTGAATGTGAACTTGTCTGGGGTAGGGTTTTGAAGATTTTATAAGTTAACATGAGGTCATACGGGAGTATAGTAAAGCAAAACAAAAACAAACAAACAAAAAAAAAAAAACAATGCCATCAAGTCAATTCTAACTCATAGTGAACCTATAAGAAAAAGTAGAACTGCCTCATAGTTTCCAGTCCCTGGTAGACTCTAATTGCTGATCTTTTGGTTAGCAGCTGTAGCACTTAACCACTACACAACCAGAGTTTCTGCATGGTGAGTCTTATTCTAATCTGAATAGTAATATCATAAAAAAGGCACCAAGATGAGGTATGCAAGAGGCAGATGGGGCCATGTGAAGAGACTGAGGTGATCCCTAGCGGTTAACTGAAAGCCACATGATGTAATGTCCAGATTTGCAAACTGAAAGCAATCTGGCCTTTATATCAAAGCTTGTAAGAGTCAACCTGCCCATAAAAAACACCCATATTATATTTGGGATACTATATTTCCAAGAGATTTAAATAGTACTAAAGTAGTTTACATCTCCTCTATAGTTCGTTTTATTCCTAATGTTCCTATGCTCCAGTCTTGTCTTAGATTGAGGGCCTACCTAAGGTTTCTAATTGCTTTAGTTGAAAATACAGAAAAGAAAATTTTTTTTTCTTGATTGAGTCTCAAAAGCTCAGGACTTCTTGGGAAGAGAAAGAGCTGATCTGCATAGACCACACAATAGGCTCTGTGGAAAGTACAGGTAATAGGAAAACTTCCCTGCTTCTCATGTTGAAAGTGGACAAGAATATCAGAGGGCAATGAATAAGTGAGACAATATGAATTCCTGAGAAAGAAGCACTTCATGCCTCACTAGGTGAACGAGGACTGCCAATTAAGTTCAAAAACTCATCCTAGATAAAGTGCTACATACCTCATTGCTCCATAGCATTACAGTCACCTTCTAAACACTCCCCTTGGGAAGCTATGCACCAATTACAGGGTCTAGCCCACCCTTCAAAGAAGGAAGTTGCATGCTTTCAAAACAATTTGACATTTCCAATCTTCACCATAGATCTCTGAGGTAATCTCCTAACTATTATCCACCTTAGGCAAGGATACTCAATTTTTATGAAAAATTTGCATGTTCTAATACTTTTCTTCATCAATATGAAAATATATTTTAAGGATTGGACTAAATAAATGCAACTAGTTGACCAAAAATAGATTATTCCCAACCAAATACACTTTACTTTTCTATTTTAGAAAATCAGATTTTTAAAAGGAGACATTTAAAATGTTAAAACAAGAAAACAAATAACAAAAAATACTTAGACCATTATGTGATAGTTGAAAGTAAAAAGAAAAAGAAAATCATTCATTTACGAAATTTTTGACTGGTTTATTAATTGCAAGGCACTGTGCTAGGTGATGAAGTAATATGAATAAAGAATTTCTAGTAAATAAATGACATACTAAAAATCTTTGGTTTTTTCTTGATCCTCCTTAGCTTTGGTGACACAGTGGTAATGAACTTGGCTGCTGACCAAAAGGTCGGCAATTTCAATCCACCAGCTGGACTTTGGAAATCCTATGTGGCAGTTCAGAAACCCCGGTGGTGTAGTGGTTAATTGCTATGTCTGCTAACCAAAAGGTCAGCAGTTCAAATCCACTAGACTCTCCTTGGAAACACTGTGGGGTAGTTCTACTCTGTACACCGATAGGGTTGCTGTGAGTCAGAACCGACTCGATGGCAGTGGGTTTTGGGGGCTTATGAGGCAGTTCTACTCTGTCCTGTAAGGTCACTATTAGTTGGAATTGACTCAACAGCAATGCAAACATCCAATCTCTTAATTTGTAAGTATACAAATATATCTGCCTAAAGGTTTTAAAAAGTCCAGAAATTATTATTGATATAAGGTGTCATACCTTAAGTTTCAAATATGGAAATCAGAATAAATTTTGTATGCATCAAAGGGCATTTATGTAGCCTGTAATGTTCACTTAAAAATGTTTTGGTTGTTTGCAATTGATAATCTTAGTTTATTTTTACTTTTTGCAAACACAAATACCATGCTGAAGAATCATGCTTTAAAGTTGCCATTTAAATATGTCATAGTATGTTCAAAAACCAAGAGTAAAAAAACCCAAAGGATTCATAGCTGAGAGAAGAATGAACATAACACTTTGAAAGATTGTAGTTACATGGGAAGATCATGATATCCAGGTAACTAGCAATTGCCACATTAGCAGTAAATGAAGACATGCTGTTACAGTAATACCCAGCGGCATCAGTAGCTCTCCAGGAGGACTTGGATATCAGTAATAGCCTATTGTGTCTTTGTAGTTTGTTAGTCATGGATTACTCACAATCCACACTGAGGCAAACTCTATAGAAACTACTCTATAAATTCCTATTTTTTAGCTCTACATTTTAATGCTTAGAAAAATAATCACAGAGCTTTACATAATGTAATCATACCTCTAGTATTGATTGACTGAGAAAAACACATATGGACAAAAGCTATTCCAAATTAAGTTATTACCTTTAATTAATTAATGTTTTCTTAGTCACAATACCCATGTATTTTTAACAATAATACATGTAACTGAGAGACATAGCATTTTGTAGTCAGTGACAGAATGAAGCCTTCTCCATCCTTGATGTGTCTTATTCTGAATAGAACTCAATATACCACTTGCAAGCAGTCAGTAGGTTAGTTAAGGAAATAAAAGAGGCATAGAAGAGTGGTGCTATGGTACTACTCTGGTTAGTTTTGGAGAAAACATCAGGTACTTTTAAATCAACAGAATTTCTTTATGCAAGGTTACAAGAAGTGTACAAAAGTGAATAAGAAAGAGTAAATTGGTAGTATTCTCTACTTATGTGAGTAAGATCTTAAAAGTATCGCCTGATGGTACTTCTGCTATCAATTCACTCAGAGATTACACCTTACATAGCACAAGTGAGTAGAAGAATGCATTTTTTAAAGTCCTTCAAGTTATTGTATTTGTTACTCATGAGTGTCTATGGAAGCTTATACGTTGCAGCTGACAGGCTGAGCAAGTGTTTCTATGAAAATATCATTACTGATTCACCATCCAGGGAATACAAGCTTTGAGTTTCTTCTTAAGGAGTGAGAATGATGTCCTTAACTGTGATGACTTACAAGGTAGGCTTGTTTCTTGTTTCTTGAAATCATACAGGTATTTTGCCATGAAGTCCTGTCTGATGCAAATATTTCTTTCATCCTCTCAACCATTTCTTCCTTAAATACTCCCAGCTTTGTTTGAGAGGCATTAATGCACAAATATAGAACAGCTGAATCCTGTACACAGTATTTCCAAACTGGTTCACTTATAAACTATATAAAATGTAATCTTTATGTCATTCTACTTCCTTTTTACCTCTTCTCATTATATAAGACAGATTGGATTTATAGACTAGTCTGTGAAAACTAGCTACCTAAACAAATATTTAGGGCAGACTTCAGATATTCTAGAAGGCATAACATCTTATTTCTAGTTTTCTTAAACTTCTTACTGAATCTTGATGCGTTCAACATATATTTTTAATTAAGAGTGACCATGTCATGTGTGCACTTTATGGTTCTATGCATCTATAGGATGTAGTCCTGCTGGCCTCTTACTGGAGGCAAGGGGGTGTGGAGTGGGTAGAGAGAAGGGGGTCGAAGATTTTTGGGAGATAAGACATGTATGGTGGGGAGAGGAAGAGTGTGCTGCCACTGAGCAGGGAGAACAGTGGGAGCTGCATATAGGTGGGCATGCAAATTTATACGGGAATATACATTTTCTCGATGGCATTTGGCTTGGATATACATTTTCATTCAATCATAATAAAGAAATAAATAAAAATAAACTAGAATTCATGTTGACTTGAAAAATGTATAATAGAAAACTGAAGGTACGTCTAGTGTATATCTTACCATTTTGAGAATTTGCAACTTTAATACAGTTTTGGTTATATTTGGATCATGCAGTTTAGTATTTCCAATGCCAGATACACTGTCTAGTACAAGAACTGAAAAGTGAAATAAATTAATTTTAATTAGTAGCTTTTTAGAAATTTATTTATATTAAGCTCTGAGGGGAGGGCAGAGTTTAAAAACTATCTTTTTGGCCATATGCTCATTCTTGAATAGTAGATAATGCTCTCCAAAAGTAAGATGCAGTGTGGACTCATCACCATGACAGTTGAGGTGGCTTAGGAACCTTTGACCAGGTTGTCCTTAATACCATGTGATCCCTTAACGTGTTTTTTGTGAACAAAGTATGTGTGAAATGGAGAGGACAAGTTACCTGGAAAAAAGACAAAAGCTCCTGGGCTTATCAAACACTCTTCAATCATTGCTAAATTCTACATTCCAGCTCACTAGTATGAACTTTTAGATTAAAAATACTCAGGAGTTCCTAATAGTGTTTATCACTCAAGCAAGATATGCTTTAAAGATTTTAGTTCCTCAAAGACTCTAGTTTACACATCAGACAGGAGCCCCCTTAAGTACTCTGGAGACCTTCACACTGAGAATGAATGTGGAAGAAAGAAAGAGAGAGAGAGAGAGAAAAAAAAGAAGCTCCACATTGTTTAAAGAAATGACTAGGAATTTCAGAGAAGAAGGTAGACAACAGGGAGACACCATAGAAAATTACTAAGTGGAAAGTTACCAGCAACTTTATTCACAGAGCACTAAATTCTTAAAAAAAATACAAGTAGAAAACAAAACCTAATCACACCAAATGCCTTAAAACAACTGAACATCAGTGGCAGTATCCACCTACTTGGCAAATGATTATCATTCACTTCTCTACATACAAGTGTTTATTGTTGCCATTGATCTTAAGTCCACATTAATTTTGAAGTTCCCATAGTAGTCCTTTCAATCTGTATCTGCTTCCTCAGTAAAAAAATTCATTGTTGATGAGTTGCTCCTTAACGCTTTGCCACTTAGTATAAAGTTCATTGCCTTCCTAAACCATGGGTAAAAAAAATGCATGTATCAAGGGGTTCATAGCTGAGTTGTAGTAAACATACCACACTAAAATCTCATAAATGTAAGTTGGAGTTATGAAGTCCATGCAAGCACCAGTTACTGCATTGATAATGTATGGTAGCTAAGAGAGAAGAAACGCTGCCATGGCAATACCCAGTGTTTTTGCAGACTTTCTCTTTTTGCTACCCTTCCGTTGTAACTCTCTGAGGAGGACTGAGCTTTGCTGGCAGTACTTTGTATCTTCCTAGTCTGGTGTTTTGTCACCAAAAGGATCTTACCATATGTCAACACCATGGCAAAGATGGGGAGAAAGAATAAACCAAAACAAACCAGAACCCACTTTTGATTCAGTGGAGCCTGACAACCTCCAACACGAGTGAGAGCAATTGCTAACCCCTGCAGGCCTTCTTTATTAGCCCCAGAGCGTGTTACAGAAAAGAACCAAGACAGAACAATACATACGCCTGACACCAGCACGTAGTCCAGCTTTCAAAGCAATTTTGGAACTCTTTCTGGAATGGCCGATGCACATGGTGGCAAGTTGGTGAACTGAATTGTACAATTTTCTGTGAGGGAGTTTGTAGCCAGTAAACAAATAGCTGTATTGGAACACTGTCCCTTCTCATCTGATCTGGCCCCCAGTGAATTTTTATTTTACCAAAAGATAAAGGAAATCTGGAAAGAAAGACATTTTGATGACATTCGGGGCATCAAGTGTAATATAACAGCATCTCTATCACCATTTCAGAAAAAGAGCTCCAAAATGTTTTTGAAGGGTGGGCTAGGCACTGGCATCAGTGCATAGCTTCCCAAGGGGGGTGCTTCAAAGGTGACCAGTGTGATATACAGCAGTGAAGTATGTATCGCCTTTTCTAGGGTGAGTTTGTGAACTTAATTGGCAGTCCTCACATAGCAGGTGTTCAAAAGCTGTTTGCTAACATTATTATAACAGTTGCAACAACAAAAAAAAGTTACTTCCCACCTCCCCGCAAACGCCATCTGAGCCCTGTGGTTAATAGAGACCACATGTGAGAGTCTTCTGGAATTTCTATCCTGTCTCAGGCAATAGGTGTCTGTGTCATAGGCTGATTAACAGCAGTCAGGTAAGACCTATGCTGAAATCATAAAAAAATTGATGTGAAGATATAAGTTGAACTGCCTAAGTCATGTTAATTTTTGAAACATCAAGGGGGCTGTGATGAGACCAAGACTTAAAAAAAGAATATTAGAAAGTTTCAAATTATTTAGAAGGCACAGCATAGTTGATAGACTGGAAGGAGGAGTGCAAAGAGGGAGATAAAACTGGAAAGAAAATTTTGATGAATTCACTGATGTAACTAAGGTCTCCGAATTTGAGTAAAAGATAGCCAAAAGGAAAACCAAAAACAAAAAAAAGTCCAAACCCATTGCTACTGAGTCAATTCTGACTCATAATGACCTCATTGCAAAAAGAAGCAAGGGGGTTCAAACACAGAATTCAGAGCCAGGCCTTCTCTGGAAACTCTACGGGGCAGTTCTACTTGGTCATATAGGGTCTTTGTGAATCAGAATCAACTTGATGGCAATATGATTGCTTGTTAATTAGCTATGACTCAGAATTCACTTGATGGCAAAGGGTTCGGGTTTGTTTTAACTAATTGCTGGGTCTCTCTGCTGGTGCAGTAGTTAAGAAACGGGCTGCTAACAGAAAGGTCAGCAGTTTCAAACCACTAGCCAATCCTTGAGAGACAGATGTGGCGTAAAGACACAGCCTTGAAAACTGTGGGCAATTCTGCTCCATCCTGTAAGCGCGACATGCGTGACAATCAGAATTAGTCTCTAGGAGTCCCTGCTAGTTACACACTCAACCCTCCCCTGAGACTCCTCAGCAGAAAGGCCTGGTGCTCTGCCCAATCTCTTTTGGAAGCAGCCTTAAAAACGCAATGAAGCCAAGTTCTGCTCTGAGTCTGAATCAACTTGGCAGCAAATGGCAGCTGTTTTTTTATGTTTGTTTAATTAGTCTGAATAACTTTAAAAATGGAGTACTTTCTAGTGATAGAGGACAGACAGACGTCAGAGTCAAGACAAAGCAGCACGAATGCTACATGCGAACGGTCTGGTAACATGTAAATAAGGCCACCAAATTCATCACCATTCTGGAGGATGTTATTAAGCTTGTCATTCAGGGCACAGGGAAATGCAAGCCTCCATTTTTCTGTTATGGAAAGGTGGCCAATTCGTACAAGACTGAGCCAACATAGACCATACGAATCTACTAATGGAGAAGCTACAAGCCCTGGAATTGAGCCTCGGGTGGAAAGGGAGACCCAGCCTTGACTGAGGTTAAGTTTATTGCACCCTATGCAGTCGAGACTAGTAAAGGAACTAGAGTTCAACTGCAGAAAATCACATTTCATCGGGCACACTTCATTGGTTATAGTCAAAGTTTTTTACCTGCTGTCTGTTAAATGTGGGTCCTAAACGCTGAGGCAGTAAACTAAGGATAAAATCTAAAACGAGTGGCATGAGGCAAAAACTCATTCTTTATGTCCATATCGTCCAGTAGTCTTTCTAATCCTGGTTCTACAGTTAACTCCTGGTGAATTCTTTTCATGCAGTCAGTTATGTTAGCTACCCATGTCATTTCTCTTTCACATTTTGTGCATATGTTTATTTCATCTTAGAATCACATTATAATCTGTCTTTAGTGTTAGAAGCAGACTATCCCAAGAGCAAAGATTATTTGCTTGTTTATATGCTTACATCTTTGGAAACCTGATGCAAGTACATGCTCTCCTAATTTATGGATTATCTGATTATCCCACCTTTCACATATAAGATAGTAGCAAAATATCAGCTATCTCTTTTGCACATTAAGGTCACATGTTTGGCAGTAATGAAGGCCAAGGTGGGAGATGAGAGTAATGCTACTATGATGGTTAAGACTGTATCTCAGCTGGATTGGGCCATGATTCTCAGTGGTCTGGCAGTTACGTAATGATGTAATTTTGCAGTTGTGTACATGGCTTCTGGTAGGTAAACAGTACTACGTGTCTTGCATTGCTTGAAACCTTGATTATAACTGTTGTTCTAAACATGTCAAGTTCTATGACAGACTCCCTTATCAGCACTCATTTAAGGAGGAGAGTCACAACTGAATTTGCTGAAATGGGTGTACCTATCCCAGCTCATGGCCTTGATGAAGGATGTGTGCAAGAGCTTTCCTGAGAAACAAACCTCTACTCGGTGATCTCACCCTCTGTAATATATCTACTCTGGCATTCCTGCTTCCCTGAAACTGTAATCCTTTCTTGCATCAGATTTCATACAATTTAGGCATTTGAACTTTGTGTTATATGGGATATTATTTTGTCTAAGTTTCTAAGGATCACCCTAGAGGTGTGTTGGCACCATCCTCTGGGGTCATATCTTGAGATGCTTTGGGTCAACAGACTCTGTCTCTTGTTTCACATTCCAGCCTCCTTGAACAAAGATCCTCCACATTCAGTCCCATAGATATGGTACTTGTCTGTTCCTGCAGGAATAAGATGTCTAATTTTTAACTCCCGTAAGGTATTTCTTCCTTATCAGACCAATCACCTCTCAGCTAGACGATTCTGTAAGTTAATCCTAGTCATTAACCTGGCATCAAAGAGAAGAAATACCATGGATTAAACTGTGTCCCTGTAAAAGATGTGTTAAAGTCCTCACACTGTTACCTGTGAATGTGCACTTGTTTGGAGTAGAGTTTTTAAAGATGTTATCAGTTAACATGAAGTCATAGTAGAGTAGGGTGGATTCTAGTCCAATTTGAGTGGTAAACTTATAAAAGAGAAAAGGCACAAACATGGAGAGATGCTGAAGCTAGATGGCCATGCAAAGAATTTGGGTCAGTTTATAAGACAAAGATCACCAACTGTCATCAGAAGCTGGATAGCACGGATGGATTCGCCTTCAGACTTCTCAAAAAGAACCAATACAAATGACATCTTGATTCTGAAATCCTCACTTCCAAATTGTGCCACAATAAAGTTCTTTTCTTCTAAGCCATCCACTTGGTGATGTTTTGATATGGCAGATATAGGAAATTAAGACAGAAAGTAAGGGCAGACACCGAGAGACATTTCTGTTTTCTTGCTGAGGAGAAACCGTGGTAGGGACTTCCCACAGCAGGGGTGGGGTCACTGTTAAGAAGAGGTGGGTCATTAAAGACCAAAGCAAAAAACACCATGGCTGACCCAAGAGAGATCACAGAATAAAGGATAAAGCTTTTACCTTAGTATATTTAGTGCAATTTGGGTAATTTTGAACAAGAGCCTCATGTTTTCATTTTGAACTGCACCTCCCAATCATAGAGCCCACCTTGCAAACAGAGAGAAGATAGAACGGCCACCATATACTGGACAATTTCAGAAAGTTGAATTTAAAGAAATTCTTTGTTTTTTGAAAATTAATTATGTTTAAAAAGTTGCACAGCACAGAGAAACTTACTGTTTATATTGTGACTGATTAATTATAATTATGAAAAGTAGAGTTACTTCCATGATTCACACCTTATACTATAGGGATTCCTTGGGAGGCATTTAGAATGGGTGCAGTCTAGTGCCTGACTTCCTAAAACATTCTAGGTGTTAGATTTTCAGACAACTGGGAAGTGGAAACCTATTAAAATGCAACCCGTCAAATATATAATTACATGTGATTATTCCCTGCAAGTAGGAGCTGTACAAATGTAAAAAAAAAAGAGAAAGAGAGAGAAAAAAGAAAACAGGTATTTAAATTCAATTTCTGAAGTTGTGTAGATAATTTCTGGGCTGATGAAAAGTTTGTGGTAGAAATTCATGTGATAATTATCTGTTATGATTATACTTAGCTACAGAAACAATACAAGTATTTAAGAGAATAATCTTCTAAGCTTTGAATTTCTTTGAGAAATAAAGTGGAAAGTGTGATATGACACACTAAATGTATTGTTAAGATTAATAGTTGGATTTTGTTTTTAAAACCCTTCAGGTGTAAAAATTATTGTTCCCTAGAGCCACAAAGAGCAGAAGTACAGCAAGCATCCAACAGCAGAACCATGACCAGCAATTCTTCCCAACCTGCTGCGGTGCAGCTTTGCTATGAGAACGTGAATGGATCTTGTATTAAATCTCCCTACTCTCCTGCATCCCGGGTCATTCTGTACACAGCCTTCAGCTCTGCGTCTGTGCTTGCTGTGTTTGGAAACCTCTTGGTGATGACTTCCGTCCTGCATTTCAAGCATCTGCACTCTCCCACCAACTTCTTGATTGCTTCTCTGGCCTGTGCTGACTTCTTGGTGGGTGTGACAGTGATGCCCTTCAGCATGGTCAGATCTGTGGAGAGCTGCTGGTACTTTGGTGCTCAGTTTTGTACCCTTCACAGCTGCTGTGATGTGGCATTCTGCTACTCTTCTGTCTTCCACTTGTGTTTCATCTCCATTGACAGGTATATTGCTGTCACTGACCCTCTGGTCTATCCTACCAAGTTCACGGTGTCTGTTTCAGGAATGTGCATCGGCATCTCCTGGCTTCTGCCAATTGTGTACAGCGGTGCAGTATTCTATACAGGTGTGAATGATGATGGGATGGAGGAACTCGTCAGTGCCCTCAGCTGCATAGGTGGCTGTCAAGTTGCTGTCAACCAGGACTGGGTTTTGATAGATTTTCTGTTATTCTGCATACCCACTCTTGTTATGATAATTCTGTATAGTAAGATTTTTCTTGTAGCCAAACAACAAGCTCTAAAAATTGAAATTACTAGCAGTAAATCTGAATCCTCAGAGAGTTACAGAGCCAGAGTGGCTAAGAGAGAGAGAAAAGCTGCTAAAACCTTGGGAGTTACAGTGGTTGCATTTGTGATTTCATGGTTACCATATACAATTGATATATTAGTTGATGCTTTTATGGGCTTCATAACCCCTGCCTATGTTTATGAGATTTGCTGCTGGGCTGCTTATTATAATTCAGCCATAAATCCTTTGATTTATGCTTTATTTTATCCTTGGTTTAGGAAAGCTATAAAACTTATTTTAAGTGGGGAAATATTGAAGAATAGTTCATCAACCATTGGTTTATTTTCAGAATAAGTGTCAACACTAAACTGAAATATTTAATAATATTTTAAACATTATTATGAAGTCATATGATGAATATAGCCATTCAAATTGAGATATTTAATATTTTAATTGATATTTTAATTTTTTAATCAAAATTTTAATATCTAATTTAGTATTTAAATTGAGATATCTAATAATATTTTAAACATTGTGATGAAATCATATAATGAATACAGCCATTCAAAATAAGTATATGATTTTTTTAATTATGTAGAAAAAACTGTTATGGAAAGTACCCCTACTGAACCACTGTAAAGATAATTACTGCCCTAAATAGCAAATGAAAACCTGTTCGTGTATGTTGGCTACCTAGACGCGTTATGCATTTTCTTGCCTCATGCACTTATTTTGTCCAATGCACTGATTGTAGGTCATTTGAATGTGACATATGTAATCACTTTCTCGGCCACTCCCAACTCTCCTTTTATCTTTAAATGATCTTCTCGTTCTTTATTTTTTTGAGACACAGTCAGTTGTAATTATCCTCCTCAAGGTTTTGTTCATCCGCTGTTCCTTTTGGAAATATGCCTCCCTGCTTCTCTACTGTCTCTGCCTTCCTGGAGTTTTGGACACTGGGTGGATTTCTCCAGCTTCATGGCTCAGCAGCATCTTGGCCTCTTAGCATATGTTATAGTGAAATTAACAGCTTAGTCTTGGGGGCAGATATTAAGTACAGACATCATCTAGAAATTTTCCAAGTAGAAAAAATTCCCTGATAGAGCCTGGCACAGTGATCCTTAGCAAAAGAAAATTTTGAAAATAAAAGAATTATCATGGTAAGAACGCTGCATTTATCCATACTAATAATCATTTCTGCATCAGTTTTTCTCACTTGAAAATAGAGTGTAGCTTACATCTCCAGAATGTCATGGAGTCACAAATTCTAAACTAACACTTCTAATAACTTCTTAGAAAGACTACATAAACAATATACGACATAATTTACATGTCGGTCTCTCAAACATGCTATACTTGTTGATTAAATAAAAGTCTTTTTAGATTGTGAACCCAGAGTATTTTATATAATAAAAGTCTAGTAGACCAAAGTAGCCATCATTTGTCTATGTTGTTGATCTGTGGAGCCACTTGCTAACATTCTAGACGTTTTTTCTTCCATGGTGTTCAGTGAAACTTTTAATTCTTTGCAAACAAATCTGAACATAAATCACATGCAAATGCCTGTGTCAACAGAGTGAAGGATTAAAAAAAAGTTGGTAATAGAATGAGAAAGACATGTAAATCACATTATCAAGAGCCAAAAATTATCAGACATGCTAACGTGTATGAGCAGAGTAGTTGCTGTTGCAGACTGACACAAGTGGTGGTTGTCCCCACAGCATCTCCTTCTCAGCCACGTGTGATCTTACAGACTGAGTGAGGAAAAGAGGGTTTTTTTCTTTAATTTTCAATTTTTATTTTATTTTAGAAATATGTTAAGTGAGCCCTAAAGCCAATTTTGACCTGTGTAGGTGTACAAGACTGAGAAAGAACTTCCAGTTGTGTAAAACTGGGCTTGTCAAATTGGAAAACAATAATTAATTTATTAAGACTGTTCATGTAGTAAAAATCAATAGACATTTTTGCTGTCACTATACTTCTCAAAGTCAGGCTAGCCAAATCGACATCGAGTTCCCTGTTTTTAGTGTATGGTGGACAAACAGAAAAAAATAATGTGAAAGCGTTAGACAATAGCCCCGTTCAGTAAACATCTCACAGAACAACATTGTTGTCTAGTTAAATTACAGATAATGAGTGCAGAATTTTGAAATATTTCCTAAGAACAAACAAAATAAGGCTTAAGGAATGATGCCAAAATCTCTAATTCATATTTTGTGTAAATTCTAATTCAATATTTTGTGTAAAGTATGAAATGAATATAAGGCACTTGAAGCCAACAAAGGGAAGACAGGGAGTTGAGTTTTTTGCATCTCTTCTGAGATCCAAATCTGCTGCCTTTGATTTGGTTTTAACTCACAGCAAACATATAGCAAAAAGTACAACTATCCGACTGGCTTTTCAAGGATGGACTGGTGGACTCAAACTCTTGACGTCTTGGTTAGCAGCCTTAACCAGTGTGCCACCGGGGCCTCTTCATCATGAAAATCTTTCCTAAATATGGCTATAACAGATGTGCTGATGACTTTCCTCTGATCACGCTAAAATATCGTGAACCACACAATAAGCCTCCTGACAGTAGATGACCGAAGGAGTGTTGTACATATGATTTCAGGAAAACTCACCTATAGACTGGGCTGAAGCCATCACATTATTATTACAGACAATATGAACCAGGACACCAAATCACATGGATACCTAGGATTAAAATGATGGTCCCTGAGGTTCTGTTAACCCAGAACTAAAAACTGGTCCCAGAGCCCCCTCTTTAGTCAAAGATTAGACTGGACCATCAAACATGAACCAGTACTCATGAAGCGTGTGCTTCTTAGTTCAAGGAGACCTGCCAGACCAAACAGGAGGCTTCTGTCCAGAGGTAAGATGAGAAAGCAGGAAGGGACAGGAACTGGTTACAAGGATGCGGGAAACTCAGGGTGGAAAGGGGAGTGTGCTATCACATTACAGGGACTGCAACTAGTGTCAGGTAACAGTGTGTTTATCAACCTTTGAACAAAAAAATTAATTTGAACTGTGAACTTTCACATAAAACATAATTTAAAAAAAAAATCCCAAATCTTACCTAATTCCTGCTTCTCTGATTTCTTGTTGAATCCTGCATTAATGTGATAAAATATATTTATTTGCAGAAATCAGCACATGCTTATGGGTAAAACATTAAAAACATTTTCTTTAGGATCCAGAGAAAGACAAGATTGACCAGTATTATTACCACATTGTGTAAAAGCTGTCTTAGAAGCACTGGTGGATGTAATTGGAAAACAGAAATAAATAAATTCAATTTCTGAGAATGTGAATGAGAATCAATTTGCCCAAATCTGTGTGTTACTACTAAAAGCTAGTACCAGACACTAATAATGTCTCTGCTGACATAAAAACACAGAGGTACAGATATAATCTCCATCATTACTTAGTTTGTTGAAGATGTAAATCTACCCCATGACTTGGAGTTATATTAGATATACCATCTCAGACAATTTTCCTATTATGTTAACTAACAATTCTAGCAATGGTGGCCTAGGTGATGCAGACCAATCTCTTTGTGGAGAAGAACTGGAAAATTTGGAAAACATATAAATTAAAATTGTGGAGAACATGCACTCCAACCAAAATAAAATCAAGCTGTAAATGAAGAATTAAAAAAATTAGGAAAACTATGTGTTTGGAAATCTAGTTGGTCAATTTTAAATAAGTGTGCTGGCTTAGACCCTCAGAAAACAGAGTCTGAGGCAAAATTTACAGTGCTACTGTCTTCTTGGGAGCTGCAATGCCAGAGTATGAGGCTGAGGGAAAATGCAGATAAGATGTTGAAGAATGAAAAAGCTAATAAAGGTTAAGACTTTATTGAAATGATCTGGGTTTCTCAAGCCTTGTGTGAAAGTCTACTGAGAGGCTAACAAATAAACAAACAAAATTATATGCTGGATCCTGTCTTTCACAGGTTAAAAGAGATACCATGAAAATTTTATTCCCTTAAGATTTCAGGGATTTTCCTTTGGTCACTTCAACTGCCTTGAAAAAGTGAGTTTCCACCTGGAAGTGGTATAACCTGCCTCTGTCCTTGACCCCAGGAAGGGATGTCACATGGTACGTTGGATTTGTTTGGTTGGTGATAGTTCAGTCTGAGTAGACAGTCAAGAGTGTGAGATAGGGAAGAACTGAGGATGTAGAAAAGGTGATCCAATAAAAATTTACAAGATAAGAATAAATTAAAATGAAAATTAGAAAATATGACATACTGAGTGATGATCTAAATACAACATAACAAAATTTGTGAGATGCAGTTAGAATTTTTCTAATATTGAATATAGTAGAATACTTTTTATCAAACTATCCCTCCCACTGAGGACAATTACAAAGCCTCAACTGAACCAATAGAACAAGTGTTTGAAATACAACCAAGAAAGATAGGACTTGGCCCAAGATAACTGAAAGAAAGGAAATGCATTGAGGTGAGCTGGATCTTTTTCAGAGCATCACTTCCTAGAGTGACATGTAGAGTCCAAACAGAAAGAAGTGGCCCAAAGCTCTCAATATCTCAAATTGCTGATGGAGTAAAATTGTATTTAAGGGACCGAGGAACTCAGTGCTTCAGGGACAAGTTCTGGCAAAAAAGTACATGCAGCATTCTGTGTTACTTTCACCCTTGAGACATTTTTTTCTTTTCTTCCTTCTGAATTCTAAGCTCTTCTGTGGCTTCAGTCTCAGAAACAAAGACTAAAGCTAAAAATTAAACAAAGCTTTGATATTCTCACATAGCTAAAGAGGAAAAATTGGAGTTCATGACCTGCCAAGGAGGAGAGAAAAAGTTGTACAGCCAGGAATTCAGGTAAGACCCTTGGGGACAGTCAGCTCCTGGTTTCAGTCACATGGTTGGCTCACATGAGATCTTCCTTTTTGTTCCACTACTGCGGACGAGAACGGTTAGTTGAAATTCACATGGTATAACGGGCAGGTCCCCAAACTGAAAAAAATCTGATCTTTAGACCACAACTTGGGAGAGTCAGCCTGCTCACTAGAAACATCTATTTTGGACTTTGTATAAACAAGAAATAAGCATATATTATCTTTGAGGAACTATATTTCCAGGAGGTATAAATAGTACTGCAGTAGTTAACATCTCCTCTGTATTCCTTTTATTCCTAATGTTCCAACTGACCCAAGATCTTTCCCTAGATTTAGGCCTCAGCTAAGAATTCTAACTGCTTTAGGTGAAAATGAGGGGAAAAAAACTACCCCCGTCCCTGGACTTAAGTCTCAAAAGCTCAAGACTTCTTGGAAAGAGAAAGAGCTGATCTGCATAGACAACACAACAGGCTCAGTGGAAAATACAAGTAACAGGAAAACTTCCCTCTTTCCCACGCTGAAAGTGGAAGGCAGCATCAGAAGGCAAGGAGCAAATGAGATAATAATATGAATTCCTGGGTAAGAAGCGCTCCGTCTTTCCCTGGGTATGGTCTGTATGGAGGGAGGAGTAAAAATCGATGAGCCAAGTAGGTTTAAGAGAAAGGAGGCCAAAGTGCAATGAGATTTGCTTTTCCTCCTGAACGAAGTTTATTGTTAGTTACGGTGACCCAAGGTGTGCAGAGCTGAACTGCACAGTAGGGTTTTCAAGGCTGTGACTCTTCAGATGCAGATCTGCAGGCCTGCTACCTGTAAATCCTTTGGGTGGGTTTGAACTGCTAACCTTTCTGTTAGTAGTCAAGTGTTGAAACTTTGGTGCAATCAAGGTGGAAAGCTTAGACTATTAAATCCACAGTAGTGTTCATATTTGTTGTGAAAGTACATAAACTGAAACAGCTTCTTCATAGAACACATCGCTGTTTTCTTAATGGTGTAGGGACAGTGGAGGTTTCTTGAGCCCAAGAGTAGCACAGAGTCATGACAGACTTAAAAATGCCCATCAAATGCTCCATAGCCTCATGCAGCCTAGGAATAGGTGACTGATATGATTTCTCTGAGAAGAACCCTGGAATAGTCGGAAAGATAGCTTGAGCTAAAGGAACCTTAGGACCAGAAACAATGGATGACTGCTCTGTGCCAGACACCAATGTTCAGAGGGTGGAAAGGACATCTCAGTAGAAATCAGTGAGGATGGATAATCACCTAGACCAGATTCTACTCCACGGCTCTGGTACTGCTGCCTCGACAACTCGAAGAAGTCAAAGAAAATACAGATAGAATGTGGTTAAATTTGTATCACCTGGAATTTAAGGGTGCTTGACACAGAAATTAAATTTATTAACACAGACAGAGAACAGAAGCTAAGAACATAGAATCAGGGTCTAAACTGCTTGGATGCAAATCCATGGTATAATCATTTACTTTAAGATAACCTGAGAAAGTAATTCCTCAGTGTTTCAACCCTCTCATCTACAAAATGGGAACAATAATAGTGTCCGCCTCACAGTTTTTTGTTTGACAATTTAAGGATTTAATAAATGTAAACCACATAAATACAAAGTGCTCAGAAGGCGTTTGCTAACTTCATGACAACACTATGTAAAAAGTGATGTAAAGGCAGTGTTTGACCTTTCCTAACATCACAAGGCTGTGACGTATTCAGGATCAACAGCCCAAAGACTGATTCTACCTCTCTCTCTCATCTTTACCAACTGTGACACCAACCTTCCCTCCCACAGTCCTTTCTACACCTCTGCTGGGTTTGATAGCACACAGCCGTGGGTGCACAGAACACACAGACAACATTCATGATTATGGGTTTTATTAGGGAAATTTCACTTACAATTAAGGCTCAAGTATACTCATGGTACAGTTCTTCTTTCAGGAAGACTCTTCCCGGTCGTGCTTGCCGGCACACCACTCCCTGGCTCTCTACTTTTGCCTAAGGGATTCAGCTTTCTTGCTTCCTGGACCAGGTAGCCCGCTATTTTGTGTCCTGCTGCCAACTCTCTGAGAGTCTCTGCTGCCCACCTCAGTGTTTTCAGTGAGGTGGTCTGGTGGTCTCCTGCTTTCTGGAACTTCTCATTGTAGATATACTATATTCCAAATTCATGCTGGCTTCTGGCTGTGTTTTCTTTGTAGTTATGAGATCTGTCACTCATTTCTGGGGTGGCTCATTTCAAATCTAGTGGTTGGTAAAATGGTCCAGTCAATTTGGCAGGTCACAATTATACTATAACATAGTCTTGCCCAATCACTTGGGAGGGAGTTACAAGACCATGTCTAGAAAGGCCATACAATACCAATCCATCATACCCTACAGTTTCATGACAAAGTTACAATTTTTGCACATCTTATCCTGTGCCCTGAGACTCATAGAGGCTAGGTATGGGGCTTCTGGGATTTCTACCTTCAGATAAGACATGTCTGTAGTATAGATGGATTAAAAGCAATAAGATAGGTGCCATTACCAACATTCTAAGAAAACTGATGTAGAGATAAAAGTTGGGCCTACTAAGTCATGTTGATTTCTCATATCAGGTGACTGTGATGAGACAAAATTTTAAAAATAACATTAGAATGTTTATATTCTTTGGAAGGAACAGGATAATTAATAGAAACGAAAAAAAGAAAAACAAAAAAGCTAATGAAATCCATTGCCATCAAGTTGATTTAGACTCAGAACAACTCAATAGCCAAAAGGAAGAAGTTTAAAAAGTTATGCTCTGCAAGGAGCCTTAACGGCGCAGTTGCTAAAGCCCTTGGCAGTTAACACAAAAATCAGCAAGTCTAATCTACGAGGTGCTCCCTGGAAGAAAGATGCCGCAGTCTGCTTCTGTAAAGACTGTAGCCTTGGAAGCCCTATTGGGCAATTCATTTCTGTCCTATGAGTCACTCTGAGTCTGAATCAACTGAATGGCAATCAGAATTACTCTTTAGGAGTCCCTAAATTGTTAAGCATTGAACTAGTAATAAAAATGTTAGTGGTTCAAACCCATCTAGGGGCTCATCAAAGAAAAAGCCTGGCAATCTGCATCCAAAACTTGCAACTGTAAAGATTTGAGTGGAGTGCAGTTCTGCCCTGAAACACACGGCATTGCTGTGAGTCTGAACTGGTTTGATGGGAACTGGCAACTGATTTGTCTTCTTTCATTAGTCCTTAAATATCTTTTTTAAGGACTCTAGAATATTTTTCTAGAGATAGAGGAAAGACAGATTAGTAAAATTAATAAAATAAAAGGATAAAATCTAGAACAAGTAGCATGATGTAAATGTTTGTGCACACTTTCAAAATTTCTCTGTTCTTTACGTCACCACCTTCCATTTGTCCTTCTAACTGTTGGCTCTAAATATGATCACGGTGAATTCTGTTTATGAGTTCCCGATTGAGTTAGTTGTCCCTGTTTCGTTTTACTTTTATACTTTATTCTGTTGTTGCTGTTAGGTGTCATCGAGTCGGTTCTGATTCATAGCGACCCTATGAATAACAATGAAATACTGCCTGATCTTGTACCATGTCCACAATTGTTATTATTCATAAGTCCATTATTGCAGCCACTGTGTCAATCATTTCGTCAAGGGTCTTCCTCTTTTTCACTGACCCTCTGCTCTACCAAGCATGATGTCCTCCTCCTGGGACTGATCTTTCCTGACAACATGTCCAACATACTGTAAATTTATCTAGGCTTGAAGTGCACTGTGATCTGTCTCTAGTATTAAAGTGAGGCCACCCTAAAGGCAACAGATATTTATATTCTCGCATCTTCAAATCTGATTGAAGTGTACCTTATCCTCACTTACCAACTATCTCATTATTGAACACTTCAGATTTAAGATAATAGCAAAATATCTCTCATCTGACTATTTTGCACATGTACGTCCGGCAGTAACGAACGTCAAGGTGCAAGTCCAGAGTAATGCTGGCTGTGAAGGTTAAGGTTATATAGTTCACCCTGGCTGGACCATGATCCTCAGTGGTTTGGTAGTTCTGTAATGATGTAAGTTGTCAGTTGTACAATAATGTAGTCATCTTCCTCTTTGTGATCTCGTGTGAATCTCCTTCGTTTTTGCATAACGCTGATTTTTAAGTAACAATGTGGTCTTTGGAACCTAACCATATTGATAAACGAGGAGTAGATAAGCATTTTAATGTTGTTTTTGTTGGGTGTTATCAAGTCATTTCAAATTCATAGTGACCATATTTACAGCAGAAGGAAATGCAGCCTGATTGTGCATCACAATCATTGCTATGTTTCGGCCCCCTGTTGAAGCTTCTGTTTCAGTGCATCTCCCTGAGAGTAATCCTCTTTTTCTCTGGCCCTCTGCTTTACGAAGCAAGATCTTCTCTAGAGAATGGCCCCTCCTAATAATAATTGCCGTCCTTGCTTCTCAATAAGCAATGATTCTCACTGAACAATGGTTAATAAACAAATATAAATGCTGAATTGGTGAATGTAAGAACTATAGATGGATTTGTGAATGTCTTAGAAGGACTCACGCCCTGTGAATCTCCTGACTACTCAAGCACCAAGGTCTTCTTACTGATCAGAAAGAGTGCCTTTAAGTTACACTAAGAAGACTGACAAATGATGTAGATTCTTCTTACAGAGAGCTTTAAATAGCCAGATCATTTATATTTTTTATTTGCTGTTCTTCTTTTTAACAAAGAATAAATGTTCAATTTTGTCAAATACTTTCTTCTGCATTTCACTAGATGATCATAAAATTTTCATCTTTTAATCTGATGATGGGATGAATTATATTGATTTTGTATTGTTAAAGTAATCTTTTGTCCTTGGAATAAACTCAGCTCACAATGTATCATCTTTTTTTTTATCTCCCCTTTTTGCAGGTTGTGGCAGGTGCAAATGGTTAAACGAAAGCCAGATGTTGAAATGGGCAGAACCACAGCCTAAAAGGAGTCTGGATCTTCAATTGCAATTTAGAAAAGAGCAGCCCACCATCAGCAACACTCAGTTTAGACTTTATGTAGCAAGATATAAACTCTTATTTTAGTTACGTCGTTGTATTTGGGGGTGCATTGACAGGTTTAGTTTATAAAGACTTCTTTAGGATTTTTAAATCTTTGTTTACGAGTCATAGTGTAACCACATTTTTAAAAATAATATTGTGTTTGTTGAGTTTTAATATTGAAGTTACTCTGTGTTTAACAATAAGTTTTCAGTTGAAATTATTAAATACAAGTTCCTAGTCATTGTTTACACCTGCACTATGGGGACACTATCTTCAGTGTTTTTTTAGGATGTGGGCTGAGTGTCCTATGGGTTTTTATTGTTAACTCCTCTGACAGCTTTTCATTGGTGGGAGGTAATAAAAGGTAGCACAAATAGCAAATCTAATCACAACTTGTTGCCTTTTACAAAGAGAAATATCACAAATCAACAGCAGGTAACAAAAGATGTTGGGTAATTTGCAAGGCAAGAAATCTGAGGCAACAGCATATTTGCAACAGATTTGTAGGAAATTCATTAAGAAGTTAAATTCTTAATGGTTTAATGAGTTTAAAAAACATACAACAATAATAATGGCAGTAATTAAAAACGACTATAATTTCTTGAGCATTCAATGGAATTTCTGTTTATTTCATACATTCAAGATTAACTTTAAAGTGGAAACATAGCAGCTGATGGGGGATAATATCTGTAGTATGTATAGTAGGAATATCCATTTTTAAGGGATATTTCTTTTCCCTTCAGGAAACATGAAGCTGCTCTGTTTTATGTGAATGACAAACAGGGCAATGTCTCCAAGTGTAAATAGCAGCATCTTGAGCAGCAGCGTGTCCCTGCCTGCCTCTGTGCTGCTCTGTTTCCCGAACGTGAGTGGATCCTGTGTCAAGTCTCCCTACTCCCCTGGCTCACAGGTGGTTTTGTATGCAGTATTCGGCTGTGCTGCTATGCTGGCTGTGCTTGGCAATCTCCTGGTGATAATCTCAGCCCTGCATTTCAAGCAGCTCCATTCTCCAACCAATTTTCTTGTTGCCTCCCTGGCCTGTGCTGACTTTTTAGTGGGGGTGACAGTGATGCCTTTTAGCATGGTCAGGTCTGTAGAGAGCTGCTGGTACTTTGGGGAGAGTTTTTGTATTCTCCACACGTCCTGTGATGTATCATTCTGCTACTCCTCTCTCTTCCACCTGTGCTTCATCTCCATCGACAGGTACATTGCTGTTACTGACCCTCTGGTCTATCCTACCAAGTTCACGGTGTCTGTGTCAGGAATTTGCGTCAGCCTCTCCTGGATCCTGCCAATTGTGTACAGCGGTGCCGTGTTTCTTATTGGCACCAATGACGATGGGCTGGAGGAATTATCTAGTGCTCTCAACTGTGTAGGTCATTGCCAAATTGCTGTAAATCCAGACCGCGTTTTGGTAGATTTTCTATTATTCTTTCTACCTAGTCTTGTTATAATAATTCTTTACAGTAAGATTTTTCTTGTGGCTAGAAAGCAGGCCAAACAGATTTAAAACAAGGCAAACTCATCATCTGGAACTTACAAAGCCAGAGTGGCCAAGAGAGAGAGAGAAAAGCAGCTAAAACTCTAGGGATCACAGTAGTAGCATTTTTGATTTCATGGTTGCCATATATGATTGACTCATTTTTTGATTCCTTTTTGGGTTTTATAACCCCTTTGTATGTCTATGAAATATTTTGCTGGTTTGCTTATTATAACTCTGCTATAAACCCTTTGATATATGCTTTATTTTACCCTTGGTTTAGGAGAGCAACAAAACTTATTTTAACTGGCCAAATATTAAAAGATAGTTCCTCAACTATGAATTTATTTTCTAAAGAAGTCTCAATTTGAAATTCAGTGACTTGTAGATGCACTGAGAATTTCTCCAAAACTGTGATGTAAAATGCAGTTAATGAATACTGTATCTTAGTTTGGGGGGGGGCAGGAGATTACCACATTTGCAGTAGTATAAGTTTTATGCTTTTAGTTATTTGGTGTAGTAAGCATCATTAATTATTTGCTTCAGTGGTATTTACTAAAGGATAGGAAACAGGTCCATACATTCTGGTTTCCTCCTAGTTTCCCTCTTTCACGCTTTGGTAGGTGTTAATTCTTTTTCTTCCCTGGCTCCCTGTTGTACTTACCTTTCTGCTGCTTTCAAAGACTTCCTTGTTGCATATGCCTGCTAAGGTGATGTACACAATGTCTGTCTAGATTGCTTGTCCTGTGCTTTCTTTTTTTCATAGCATGTTAGTCAGGGCTTGTTCTCTCTGTATCTCCTAGCAGTTCTCTGTACCACATACATTGATCATTTTGGACTCAGTACAGTTTTCATATTTTATAACGTTGGTAATAACCATGAACAGAGAGTGCATTTTCCACAACAGTGATTGTCTCGTTACATGATGCTTGTTATGCTACCTGCCTGCATGTAGAACAATGTTTAGACTTTTTTTTTTTACAAACTTTCAAAGTTTTCTGCAAACTACTCCAAGTTTGTACACTGATATTAAAATAGCAAGGCATTTTAAATTATGGAGACTAGAAAATTACAGATGATGGAATATGTAACTTTTGGGGAAAAAATTGTTAGCTATCTTGCCTCCTATGTCATTCACAAAACCAAATCTGATTATTTCAGATGTTTAAAAATTAGAAGAAACTATTGCTTTTATAATTTTTCATTTGTGGAATCACAACAGAAAACCCAGACAGATGCATGAAAATCAATTTTAAGTTTTTAATTTGAAAAGAAAACAAAATCAAGTTAAGAAATTAAGAAAAGACAAATTCGGGACAACTATGGATAGGATACTTGATGAAGTATCTTGAAAAATACAGAGACTGTAAAAATACAGTAAATATACTGAAGTCGATTTTTAAAAAAAACAAGCTGCTGAAAAATGAAAACAAAGGAAATTCAATCTAGAGAAAGACAAATCAATAAATACAGACAAATAAATAGGTATTTTTGGAAAAAATATAAATAACAAATGCATTAAAATTTAAGGTTTATAAATAATCAAAAATGCTAATAAAAATATGAAAGAATTTAACATGTTAAGTTGGCTCCTATTAGAAGGATTAAGAATGCCAGTGTTAATTAGAGCATGGGCAAGTGAGCACTCTCAAAACAGTTCAGTACGCTGAAGAGAATGTAATTTAGGTCTCCATTTCTAAGTGTAATTTAAAAAGAGCACAAACATTGAAAACATGTGGATCACCTGCCACTGCAGTTTCACTTTTAGCAAACAATTCTAAAAAAAGAAGCTGGAAATTAAGCAATAGGACTAGAATATTCATTGCATGACTCCTAGTTATTAACTGGAGAAAATTTAGATCAATATTACCAAAACCAAACCTACAGCCATCAAGTCAATTCCAAATCATAGTGGCCCTATAGGACAGAGTAGATCAATATTGAATAAGTTAAATAAATTATGCTCTATCTTTTGAGTTGAAATTGACTTGATGTGGTGGGTACATAGCAGAATGTTATGGAACCATTGAAAAGTGCTAAGAAATTCTATATGAATTAAAATGGAAAAAAAACCACAATGTATTTTGACTAAAACAAAGCAAAAAACACATGAACAACAAAGAACCCACCTTTAACTCAGATTAAGAAACAGTACATGTAACATGGCCTACCTGTATGTTTATAGTTATATACGTGTGTGTGTGTGTAATTTTGTTGTATTTTAGACAAAAGTTTATGTAGCAAGTTAGTTTCCCATTTGATTGTACATGAAGTGTCCATAAAATCGATTGCATTCCCACAGTGTATCAGCACTCTCCCCATTGCCACCCAGGATTTGCCATTTCTTTGTCTAGATTTTTTTACTCCTCTCTCCCTTCTCATCTTTGCTTTGCAGCAAATGTTGCCTTTTATCTCACATAACGGATTGGTCTATGGAGCATGTTCCTCTTGGGTATTATCATTTATAATACAAGCCTGTCTATTGATTGGCTGAAAGGTGGTCACTAGAAATGCTTCAGTTCCTGGTGAGAAGGGTGTCTTATGGCCATAACCTTGGGGGTTCCTCCAGTCTCTGTCAGACCAGCAGGTCTGGTGTTTTTTGTGAATTTAATATTTTTTGTTTTATGTTTTCCTCCCACTGGCTCCAGAACACCCTATTGTGATTCTAGTCAGAGCAGTTGGTAGTGGTAGCTGGGCACCATCTAGTTCTTCCGGTCTTAAAGTCGTGTAGGCTCTGGTTCCTATGGACCATTAGTCCTTTGTAATAATTGCTCCCTGAGTTCTCGGTTTTCTTCCCTCTCCTTTGCTCTCAATGGGAAGAGATCAGTAGTTATATCTGAGATGGTCACTTACAAACTTTTAAGAGCCCAGACACTACTCACAAAAGTAGAATGCAGAACACTGTCTTTATGAACTATGTTGTGCCAACTGACATAGGCAACCCTGTTATAGATTGTAAATTATCCCCCCAAAATGTGTGTTAGCTTTGGCTGGGCCATGATTCCCAGTATTGTATGGTTGTCCAACATTTCGTGATCTGATGTGATTATCCTGTGTATTATAGATCTCTAACTTCTATGATGTTAATGAGGCATGACTCAATCTACAGGATTAGGTTATATCTTAAGTCATTTCCCATTAAGACATAAAAAAGAGAATCAAGCAGAGAGGAAAGCAATCTCACAGCAACAAGGAAGAAAAGCCAGAAGTGGAGCTCATCCTTTGGACCTGCAGCATCTGAACTGAGAAGCTCCTAGACCAGGGGAAGATTAATGACACGGAGTTTTCCCAAGAACCAGCAAAGACCATGTTTTCCCAGGGTGCTGGCCCTCTGAATTCAGACTACTAGCCTCTTAGACTGTGAGAGAATGAATTTCTGTTCTTTAAAGCTATCCACTTGTGGTATTTCTACTATAGCAGCACTAGATAATTAAGGCAGTCCCCCAATTCTCTGGTCCTCCACCTTCAAGCCTAGAAACTTCATCTTGTGAGGCATTTATGTTTCAAAAGTTTGTGAATGTGCTCCTCGTAGTCTATTGTCTACATCAATTCACAAGTAGCACCTACAGTTATGTATGTAGAAATATACATAATATGCTCTCTTGTACCCTCCCACACCTCTTTGGCATAACTGTCTACTTGTGTATCCTTTTGGAAATGATTATTTGCTAATATTTTTGTTGCAGGGTTGCCTATGTTATGGTAATGACTATAAACCAAACCCAAACCACTGCCATCCAGTCAAGATTTCAATTCATAGCAACCCTATAGGTCAGAGTAGGACAGCCCCACAGAGTTTCCAGGGAGCATCTAGGAGAACTGAACTGTTGACATTTTGGTAAGCAGAAATAGCACTTAAGCACCACGCCACCAGTGTTTCCAGGAAGGTCTATAGCTGCCCTTAATTCTTATATTACTCTCAGTGTCTGCCTTTGCCTTAGTTGTGTTGTGCTGAGTCTTGGGAGACATCTGAGTTAAACGGCATAACACCGTGCATAAAGACAATGTTCTACATCCTACTTTGGTGAGTAGTGTGACTAGAGTTGTAAAAACTTACAAGCAGCCATCTAAGATATAATTGGTCTCTTCCTGTCTGAGCAAAGAAGAATGAATAAAATCAAAGTCTCAAGGAAACAATTCATCTCAAAGACTAATGGACCACAAGAACCATAGCCACTACTAGCCTGAGACCAGAAGAATCAAATGGTGCCTGGTTACCACTCTTTGACCACTTTGGTTGCTATCACAGTGGATGGTCCTGGACAGAGTAGGCAAAAAGTGTAACAAAATTGAAATTCATAACAATCCAGATTTCCCAGTCTGATAGAGACTGTGGAACTTCCAAGACTATGGCCCTTGTGTATCACCTTTCCTTTCACCAATATTAATGTCTTCTATCTAGGTAGTAATTTTCCAACTCTCTCCCTCCCATCCCTGGTAGCCATCAAATATTTTTTTTCCTGTGTGCAAACATTTTTTTGATTCTTTGTAATAATAATCTCTTACAATATTTGGCCTTTTGTGACTGACTTGTTCAGACAGCGAATTCATCCTTGTTGTGAGATGATTCTTGTATTTATCATTGCTCCTCAACCATTGCATAGCATTCCACTGTGAGTATGTACTACAATTTTTTATCCATTCATTCAATGATGGGCACTTATGTTATTTCTATCTTTTTGCTGTTGTGAATAATGCTGCAGTGAACACGGGTGTGCATATGTCCATTCATGTCACAGCTCTTATTTCTTAAGAGGGTATACCAAGGAGTAAGATTGATGGATCACATGACATTTCTGTTTAATGAAGTGCCATACTCTTTTCCATAGTAGTTGTACCATTTCACATTCATACTAGCGGTTTATGAGTTCCAGTCTCTCCACAACCTCTCCAACATGTATTATTTTCTGTTGTTTTGATTAGTCATGACTGTTGGGGTCAGATGATATCTCATTATAGTTTTGACTTGCATCTCTTTAATGGCTAATGATTATGAGCATTTCCTTATGTTTTAATTATGTACTTTAAAAAATCTAATTTCCTGAGTAACAATGTACTGTCTAATTTATATATTTCTCTATCATTTAACTGTTTTGTGATAAACTGAATGTATTAAAATTTATATTGCTGTCCCATCTCTGTTCTCTGATCTCATCCTTGAGGTTAGGTTTATCTGTGTATTAGCTTGTTTTAATATAACAAAAACATCTTCAGAATATGTATATATGCATGTATTCTTTTCTGGTTGTTGCTAAGAATATAAACAGCAGGACATACACCAATTAAACTATTCTGGCATGCACAGTTCAATGACATTGATGACATTCTTCAAGTTGTGCAACCTATCTCTGCCTGCTTTTCAGAATATTTCCTCAGCCATTGGCATAGAGTCCCTATGAGTTACAGTCAATTGGATGGTGATGGGTTTGGATTTTGGTTTTATTTCAGGTTTGTATATTTCTTAAAAGAGTACAGTGCTCATGGCTGACATCATATAGAAATTATACACTAAACTGTTCTCTATACCTTTTGTATAGAAACAGTACTTTTTTGAAAATAATATTTTCAAAAGCATGCTATGCTATTTTTCTTTTTAAAAGCAATATGTAAAAAAAAGTCAGTATTGTTGTTCAGGAAATACCTTGGGGTGGAAGGAGAAGGCCCAATTGTTAGGGGGTGAGGGGGAAGCATACAGTAAAGGCCAAATGGTTCTACGAGCAGAAGTTTGGGATCTAGGGAGGGGTAAATGGTTAACAAAGGCATCCTGTAGATGAAATAACTTAATTCTGGAGCATCTCATTCTCATGATTGCCTCTGCCTGAGTTGTATACTGAGAGTCATCTTGATTAGATGTGGAGTCTCTAGAATTTCTGAGACATCTTATGCCATTAATATTTGAACTACAGGTTGAATGAAAATCCTAGACAGAGAGTCATGATCAGGCCCTGTTAAGAGAAACAGTTGAAAAATTGATGTGGTATCTCAGAAGTCATAGATGCTTTCTGAGTATCAGAGAGTCTAAATGAAGGAGAGTTGTAGAGAATGCTTTTTATTGCTTGGACAAGTACAGGGGGATTCATAGAGCAAATTAAAAACAAAGCAAAGCAAAGTAGTGCTTTAGAGTACACAGACTCCCAGGAATAAACTTAGAGAGATGAAGGGCATGCAAGATAATTTTTACATTCCCAGTGTTGGGCTGGAAACCCTGGTAGTGAAATGGTTACGAGCTATGACTGCTAACCAAAAGGTTGGCAGTTTGAATCCATCAGGTACTCCTTGGAAACTCTGTGGAGCAATTCTACTGCATCCTATCGGGTTGTTGTGAGCTAGAAGCAACTTATCAACAGGAGGTTTGGTTTCAGTTCTTAATCTTGGGCTAGAAATTAATGGAAAAACCTAATTTTTCCTACTAATAGAAAGAAAGCTGGGTTTGACACAGTAGCTAAGGAAAGCAAAGGCTGAAACAGGTGCTTTGTCAGAGAAGACTTCACTGCAAGGATTGAAGGAGCCACTCCGTTTTGGTAGGGTAATGCTGCTTAGCTTGTCTCTTAGGAGTTGTCTGTTGCTGTGTAGTTACAACTCAAAACAATCCTTTGTGTGTCTGAGTAGAACTGTGCTCCACAGAGTTTTCAATGTTAGGGGTTAAGGTTAGGATTGGGATTGAGGGTAGGTTTTAGGGTTAGGGGTTAGAAGTTAGGGGCTGGCATTCAAGTTAGGGTTAGGATGATTTTTCAGAAGCAGATTGCCAAGAATTTCTATTGAGACACTTCTGAGTGGATTCAAATTTCCAGTCATTCAGTTAGCAGCTAAGTGCTTTAATTCTTCACACCCTCTAGAAACTTGGATAAGGCTTTATATATCATCATCTCCAATCCCTTACACACCGTGTCTTTTGGCTTGCACTTTCCACTTTATTGATCTTCAGTCCCTTACCAAAACTTTTGGTATGGTCACATCCTTGGAGAACTTCCCCCATACATTCTTGGATACAATTAATTGTACCATTATGCTTTTCTTCCGTTGTTGTCTATACGTACAGTTATTGTAGCTGGGAGCATATCGGTCTGTCATTATTTGCTCCCATAGTGGCCTTTCACACTGGAGTTGTAGAAGTAAAATAAAATCTCATGGGTTAGGTTTCATTGAAACATAAATTTTATTAACAGACTGGCAATGAGCTCAGAGGAAGGGAAGAAGAGTAATTTAATTTGGGTTTCCCCAGAAACAGACCCCAAGACAATTATTCAAGTGAATCAAAATTATTTAGGAGTTAACAGAAACATCTGAATGGGTGTGGGAAGTTTGGGAAGAAAAAACAGCCAGTGTAACATGCTAGCAGTTGGGGTATCTGCAGTTTTATCCCACAGGGAAGACTGGCAACCAGTGTGAAACCCACATCTTACAGTTATTCTGGGATTCTTGGGCAGTGCAAATGGTTAATGGGTTCAGCTGCTAACCAGACAGAGGGTGATTAGCAGAGGCAAGCCAAAAAACAAAAAGCAAGGTTACATTTTTGGGGGCATCAATTGTCAGGAAATGACATTTGGGATCTCTAGGAATTAACGTCAGTGTGGAATGACTAGTAATTCTCAAAAAGTGAACACAAGGTCAACAATTAAGTCTACAAACTTAATTGTTTTAAGTACTACACACCTCATTGCCGAATTTCACTATGGTCACCTTTGAAGTACTCCCCTTCGGAAGCTATGCATTAATGCCAGTGCCTAGCCCACCCTTCAAAGCAACTTCGAAACTCTTTCTGGAATGGCCGTTGAGCATGATGGTGAAGTGCAAGTTCTCAAACTTAATTGTGTAGTTGTTTGTGAGGGTGCTTTTAGTCAGTAAGCAAAGAAGTATATTAGAACACCCTCCTTACTCACCAGATCTGGCCTCCAATGACCTTTTCTACCCAAAGATAAAAGAAATCTTGAAAAAAAGATATCTTGATGCCATTCAGGACATCAAGGATAATACAATGACAGCTCCAATGGCCATTCCGGAAAAAGAGCTCCAAAATTGCTTTGAAGAATAGAATAGCCTTTGGCGTCAGTGTGTAGCTTCTCAAGAGGAGTACTTTAGAGGGGACTGTACTGATCCTCAGCAATAAAATATGTAGCATTTTCTAGGGTGACTTCACAAAACTAATTGGCAGTCCTCCTATTTCCTCTTCTCCAGCTAAGTGACTGCAAGACTCTTTGGGAAGCACCAGGAAGAAAATTAACGCTATAAATTGTTACGTGGGTAATCGTGTCCATCTGGAGATTCAGCCTCCACTCCCACAAAGGGATCTAGTTCTGAAATGACTCAAAGCTAGAAATTAATAGTGGGGTCTTGACACTGTTTTGATTAATTCAATCAGCTTCTGTTCCTGAGAACTAGAACTTTTTTATTTATATAAAGCAAGACTTTAGTAGGCTGGTCATTTGTTTTAGCTCTGAGGCTATCATACCAAAAATCCAAAGCCAAACCCATTGCCATCAAGTTGATTCTGACTCATAGGACTCTGACCCTACAAGACAGAATAGAACTGCCCCATAAAGTTTCCAAGGAGCACTTGGTGAATTCAGACTGCCAATGCTTTGGCTAGCAGCTGTAGCATTTAACCACCATGCAACCAGGATTTCCAAGGTTATCGTAATCAACCATAAATGTCTAGAAATCATACTATTTTGTTATTTTGACTCTGCTGTTCATTTTGATAACCACATCCACCTTGCCCTTCAAAGTGTTGAAAAGCAAAGATGTCATCTTGAAGACAAAGGTGCACCTGACCCAAGCCATGGTATTTTTCATTTTATCTTATGCATGCAAAAAATGGACAATGAGCAAGGAAGACAGAAGGAAAACAAACACTTTTGAATTGTGGTATTGGAGAAGAATATTGAATATACTACGGACTGTGAAAAGAACGAAGAAATCTGTCCTGGAAGAAGTGCCACCAGAGTGCTCCTTGAAAGCAGGGATGACAAGGCTACACCTTACATAGTCTGGACATTTTGTTTGGAGAGACTGATCCCTGGAGAAGGATATCATGCTTGGTAAAGTAGAGGGTTAGCAAAAAAGAGGAAGACCCTCAACCAGATGGATTGACATGGTGGCTCCAGCAGTGGACTTAACCTGCCAATGACGCAAGTCCAGAAAGTGTTTTGTTCAATTGTACATAGGATCGCTACGAGTTGGAACTGACTGGTGTCACCACCACCAAAAACAACATAACTGGATTCATGTTTAATGTAATCAGCCAACTGAACTGTTGGAACTGTTGCTAACCCCTTGCGCTGAAACTTGGAATCTGGAATCTCTGCTTTGTATATCCCTGCTAACAAATTCTGCGGATCCAGTTTTATACTTCTTCCACATTGATCTTAAGCTCCATTCTCATATCTACTCCTTAGGTTTCTGTTAATACAGACTGGTAAAATCAATCAATTCTTTCAGTTTGCATCGCATTCCCTCACAAGTTGTATACCAACATTTGGGGCAGTCTGGGACCTGAGACTGATTATGGGCCTACAAAGCAGGGAAAAGTGGTGGAGTGTGTCCTGAGAAGGATCAGCAGTGCCTTGTAAGGCAACTACCTCAGGGGAGGCCATTTTCAGTTCTTCAAGCAAGGGAGGACTGACTTCCTAAGCTAGGGGTTTAAAGGCTGCCTCTACCGGCAAAAAGTGCTTAACTAATTTAGGAGTTTTAGGGAATAACTCAATCAGAATCAACTGACATGTTCCCATTTAATTTTTATAACTCCTTTCTTTTTTAACTAATATCTTACTTTTAAGAAAAGAGGCTCTGGGAAGTTGGAAACTTAATGTGCTTTTTATTCAACCATCTATAAGACTGGACATCCAGAGTTTTCAAAACCTCAGCTTTGTAGCAATGAAATAAGGAATTACTTCAAGGTATTCTTAGATGCCATCAGGTTCTTTATGAGGACCTTGGGGAGCAGTGGCGGTTCAGTATTGGAATTCTAGCCTTCTGAATGATGATAACTGGGATGAGTTTGTGGCTATCACCCATCTGTTGGTAGATGACTGTGTGTTGCTAAGATGCTAAACAGATTTCAGCAGTGCTTTCTGAATAAGATGCATAAGACCAGCTAACAACAATGTAGATTTTGAACTTAAAATTTAAAGCCTTTAGCTCATTGGGCCCTCCTCTTATTGCACAGTTCCCCTGTGGCATTAAAAATGAAAATCGATTTCCAATTTCTTCTTCAATGTTACTAAAATGTTTATGTCAGCAAATACTTGATCACTCAGAGCATTGTGCTCTGTAGGCCCTTCATTACAGTTATCTATAGGCAGTAATTTCAGTACATATTTTGCCATGGCTTGCTGTGGATCACCGATATTGCTTAACCCCTAAAAAGGGAGCCACTGATGCCTTTAAATATAAAGCCTGAGGCAGTATATCAAAGAACAAATTTCAGAAACTCCCAGAAGCAATTCAGAGAACTCAGGCTGAGTGAGGATGGACCAAAATCCAAGGGCTTTGGGGCAGGAGACAAACTCTGTGCAAGTTTGGTTAATAGGATTTTTTTTTTCGTAACAATTAGTGCAGAGGAGTTCAGTTAATCACTCACAATACTGAGGAATGGAGATTTGGAAGGTCTGTGTCTGAACTTAACACAGGCGAAGAAGGAGACTCCTGGGCATCTCAAGTAAATAATAGTGGGAAGACTGGTCATTGCCGTAACAAAAATGGTAAGCAGTCTCTATAACAGTTACTGTTTTCCAGGATCATAGTTTTCAGGTAAAACTCAACATTTTCATACTCTTTAAAAAACACTTGAGAAAATAGAAAGTCAAGACAATGATTGTGTGAAAATACTCATATTCATAAACATATATTTAACAATGGACTTGTATCCAGTCAACTCACTAGGAAGATATACAACTTCCTTGAAATGGACAAATTATTTTACTGGATAATTCACCAAATAAAATAAATGAATGGCCCATCATAAAATGAACAATGCTCAACATTGCTATTAAACAGAAATAAGAAAATTTTAAATATGAGATGCTACTACATACCCCCTAGATGGGCAAACTGAGAAAGAATGGCAATACTAAGTGCTGATGAGGACATTTGACAGTTGAGAACTCATAGATTGCTGCTTGGAATATAAAATGATCTAATTACTTTGAAAGTTAATTAAACTTAACTTCTCTTGTGGCCCAGGAATTCTACTAGATATTTACCCCTAGGAAAGCTACTCAGTGAAAATATATGACCACAAAAGAATTGTACACAGATGGTCATAGCAACACTATTAATAGCAGCCTAAATGAATACAATCTATTGCAGGTTGCTGAGGTGGTTGTGTATGGCTAAGTCAGTTCTGACTCATCATGACCCTATGTAAGACAGAATGGATCACTGCCCAGTCCTGTGCCACCCTCACAATCATGCTCATGCTTCAGCCCATTGTTGCAGCCACTGTGTCAATTCATCCTGTTGAAGGTCTTCCTCTTTTGGCTGACTGTCTACCAAGAATGATTGATAGACAGGTGCACAAAAATATTTGGTACCTTCATACAATAGAATATTGTTTAGCAATACCAAAAAATGAATTACTGGTAGCTCCAACAACATGGATGAATCTCACAGACATTGAGATGAATGAAAGACAGTCACAGAAGAGTACACGTTGTGTAATTCTATTCACGTCTAATTTTACGAAAGACAAAACTACTCTGTAAGGATGAGGAGGAGGTCAGAGTTTGCCTATGAAAAGGGAAGGGTGTTGGGTGAGATTAATTGCAGGGGAATATGAGGACATTTCTGGGGTGATGGAAATATTCTGTGTCTTTATTGTGGTGGCAGTTATACAGGAAGATGCTTTCTTCAAAATCCATCAACTGTATGTCTTCAACAGTGAAAATTTCTAATATAAATTATAACTCAATATCAAAAACCTGCATTTAAAAAATTCAGAAATCATTCACCAGAAAAACCTTTATTACCAAAAACTAAAAACAAAACAAAACAAAACAAAAAAACCCTGTTGCAGTTGAGTGGATTCCAAACCATAGGCCTGAGTAGAACTTCCCCATAGAGTTTCCAAGCAGTTGCTAGTAGATTTGACCTGCCCGCCTTTTGGTTAGCAACTGGCCGCTTAACCACTATGCCACCAGAGCTTAAGGTGGGTCTTATTGTAGAATTCTGTTTTCAGATGCAAAGAGAATTTTCTCAAAGGTGAAATATCATAATTCTGCAATTCAGTTCCCATGTTCTGAATGTTTTGTTTATTTTTTATTTCTTTAATATCTTTCCAACAGTTCCCCTTTGAAAACAAGAACAACCGAACAATTGTTTTAGCAGTAATTAGGTTTTTCCTTTCCTCACATTTGGTTTCTATATTCTCACAAGGAAAATACCTTGTGCTCTATTTCTCTGCTTTTATCATCAGAGCTGTTAAAATCAAAGCTACAGTGTTCTCTGTTTGAATGCATAATTCTGCACTTAATTCCTTTAACACAAACCAATGCTGAAGGGATTAAAAAACCTTATTTGATGTTAAAAGGGTATGACATGCATAGAACAGAAAGGAAGAATGTGCTGTTACTGGGGAAGGTGAGAAGAAGGAGCTGCAGATAGACAGCCATGCAAATTTAACTTGGATTGTACACTTTTACTCAATCACAATAAAAAAAATAAAAAAATAAACCTTATTTGAAAGAATCTTAATGATTATTAACGGAAGAGTTATAAATAAATGAATGATTCTCAGAAAACTGAGAAGGCAATCTCTAATGATTAATAAAAACATACAACACGGCTTTCAAGTTCTTGACAGTGTATTTAAGGACAATCACCATTTCTACTTCATGAAGACTATGTGTCTTCAGCAAGTCAGAGGGGCGTACGCTTATTTTTAGCATAAATACGAATAATCATTTAATATTTCTTACTTTCTACAACTTGCACTATGGTGATTCAGCCTTAGGGGTTGGGTATTTGGGATTATTTAGATCCTTTCCTAAGGAAATAAGTGTTTTTTCCATTATCCTGGTTGTTGTATATTAGAGAGAGGTGTCTAATAAAAGCGAGAATTCAAACACGCATCGTTCCTAGCTCATTGAAGACAGATGTTTCTCAGGTACGAAGAACCAGGTAGCACAAAGAAAGTTGATTTTTTAAAAAAAATTCATGACAGCATTTTATGTAGTGATTAAATTAATTAGGTATTCACTTGGAAGTGAATTATTTTATGAGTGATTGATATGAATGATTTTCTGAGCATGTAGGTAAGGATATATAAAAAAGAAAAAAGAGAATAGAACATACTGGCAATTTGTCTTCTGCATATGTCTTTCTCATTTTCAGAACTTTTGAAAATCAGAGTGGCAAGATGTGCTATAGAGGACGAAAACTATTTCAGGTACCTAGAAGCAGAATCATGAGCACTGATTGGTCCCCTCCTGCAGCTGTACAGCTGTGCTATGAGAACCTGAATGGATCCTGTGTCAAATCTTCCTACTCGCCTGGACCCCGGGTGCTTCTCTACTTGATATTTGGCTTTGGGGCTGTGCCGGCTGTGTTTGGAAACCTCCTGGTGATGATTTCAATTCTTCATTTCAAGCAGCTGCACTCTCCAGCCAACTTCTTGATCATATCCCTGGCCTGCGCTGACCTCTTGGTGGGAGTGACTGTGATGCTCTTTAGCACAGTGAGGTCCGTGGAGAGCTGCTGGTACTTTGGGGACATCTACTGTACGTTTCACTCTTGTTTTGCAATGTCATTTTGTTATGCTTCTGTCTTCAACTTGTGTTTTATTTCTGTCGACAGATTCATTGCTGTCACCGACCCTCTGACCTATCCAGCCCGGTTTACAGCCTCTGTTTCTGCTGTATGGATCGCCTTCTCCTGGCTTCTAGCAGTTCTTTATAGTTTTTCAGTTGTTTCCTCAGGTGCAAGTGAAAAAGGACTAGAGGAACTAGTAAGGGCTCTCTCCTGTGTGGGAGGCTGTCAAGTTGCTGTCAATTCTAGCTGGGTGTTTGTGAATTTCATTTTCTTTTCCATTTCTGCACTTGTGATGATAATTGTGTACTCCAAGATTTTTTTCATAGTTAACAGCAAGTCAGGAAAATTGAAAGCCTGAGTAATAAGACTGAGACATCATCGGACAGCTACAAAGACAGGGTGGCCAAGAGGGAGAGAAAAGCAGCTAAAACACTGGGAATTGCTGTGATAGCATTTCTGGTTTCATGGCTACCTTACTTCATTGATTCAGTAATTTATGCCTTCCTGGGTTTCATCACACCCACATATATTTATGAAATACTGATCTGGTTTGCTTTCTATAACTTAGCAATGAACCCCTTGATTTATGCTTTCTTTTATTCTTGGTTTCGAAAAGCCATCAAACTAATTATCACTGGCAAAGTCTTGAGAGAGAATTCTTCAACAGCAAATTTATTCTCTATTTAACTTCTGATTTTAGATTAGAGGAATGGGTAATAGATTGATAAAGGATGCTTCACGAGGTGAAAAATTAACCATAATTATCTATGATCTTTAAATGTAAAATAATTCAATTATGTTTTGGCTTTGATCCCTTTAACTCAGGGTCAAATTTTTTTCGGTAAATATGACATCAAAACCTACTTGTAGCCGAAACAACACAGTCTGGCAGACAGAAACACCTGGTTTCCAATGCCAGTTCTACCTTTCAACACTGTGAGAGTGATTTAGTTCTGAGCTTCCCTTTATCTGGTTAATAATACCTTCCTCATGATGTCTTTGAAATAGTTACAGAAATTTATATGAAGTAACTAGCATATAAAGCGCCCTGTGGACATGGTGATTAAGATTTCATCTGTTAACTGAAAGGCCAGATATTCGAACCCCCCATCTAGTCCACAGGAAAAAGTCATAGCAGTCTGTTTCTGTAACGATTACAGTTTTGGCAGTTCTACTCTTTTGTATAGAGTTGCTGTGAGTCAGAATCGACTCAGTGGCACACAACAACAGCCTAGTATAGGTTTTGTTATTCTATGTCTTGCTGTTCATTAATTTATATTAGTTCAATATTTGCCCATATCTTCTCTCTGGTACTTTTTAAGACCCTTCTAATACTATGTAAACACATCTAAAAGATAATTTGGAGTGGTGTTGCTCCTTGCTCAGAAAGGGGAGAGGAATCAGTGTGCATTATCTTCAGACAAAGTCTAATTTCATAGCTTAGACTAAATCAGAATGTAGAGCTGTTAACTATAACATCAAATCAGTGATTTAGAGTGGGAAGGATAACTGACTTCATGAAGAGTAACATTAATTTTTTCAGTCATCTTTCTGGTAAATGGACTCATGAAATTAGAGTTAAGAATTCTATAGGTTAATACATGTTTAAAGCACAGATTTTAAGATGGCCCTTTCACGATAGTCTCTGAATTGAAATTGTCTTGATAGCAACTTTTTTGTTTATTATGTTATTTTGTTTTAAAATAAATTTATTATGTATTCAGCTATTTTACATTATCCCAACAATGATTTACAGGGGTATCAAGGATACAGAAGACAGCCTAAATTATAAGTGCATTCGAAAGAAGAAAGAAAACCAAGATGAAGGGCATAAAATGAGGTCAAAACAGAGGCTCAAGAATACATTTCACTGGGAACCACAGATTTGACTTCAAAGCCAAAAGCAAATCTTAATTAGTTATGCAGTTCCCAGTGGGTAAAAACAAGCCAGTTATTTCAGAGCTAAAGAATTTAGTTTGGTACTTAGACTAGAGAGACCCTGCATATCCATGAATAATGTAAATAAATTTCTTTTCTAATACAATTAACTGTTCTAATCAAACAGTTAATACACACAGGGGCTAACCCAGAGGTTAGAGGCTTGCTTGAGTTTACCCAAAAGGGCCTCAAAAGGAAGCCCAGATGATCTATTTCTGAAAAATCAGCCGTTGAAAACTCCAGGGAAAAAAATCTACCGTGACACACATGAGGTCGCCAGGAGGTGGAGTCAACTCTGTGACACCTGCTTTAGGCTCCTTAGTATCAGTTCTCATCATTCTTCAGGTCAGATGCTAGGTGTCATTTGCTTATTTTGATTCTAGTGATTTTGTTGACAGTATCATTTTATAAACTTGTTCTACTCATCATAGAAACCAATTGTGCTTCCATATTTTAAAGATAATGACTCGAAAACCAAGGTGTTTCAGAAGGCTAATGAATATTATAAAGCTCTGAATTCAGACATGTGCTTCTAACATCTGGTTTGATATATTCACCCTTTTCTTTCCTGTTTTTATAGCCTTTCAAGTATATCAGAAGGATTTTCTAGTTTTACTACTTTCTTTCAGAGATCAGTATACTATTTAACCTACTTTTACGAATGCCTGACACTTTCAACATAGAAAGGGAAAGAAAAACTATGTCCTCATTTCTCTCTTCCATGAACTTCTCTAGTTGTGTTGGGACTAGTCTATTGATCTTTGCTAAAGTGATCATTCATTGAATGCCTCCTCCATGGAATATATAGAACTTTTATTTTGTACAATAATATAAACAATAAAAAAATTAAAACTATTAATGATCATAAGTGACCTTGTTAAACTCTTATTTTATAGGTGTGACTTGTCTCACCGCTGTTACCACCCCGTGACATTCATAGCATCATTATAAAAAAACTAAACCTGTTGCTATCAAGTCTATTCCTACTCATAGCAACCCTATAGGACAGAGTAGAACTGCTCCATAGAGTTTCCAAGAAGTGCCTAGTGGGTCTGAGCCACCAACCTTTTGGTTAGCAGATGTAGCTCTTAACCACTGTTCCACCATGGTTTCCAGGGAGTATTATTACTTCCATTTTACTTATTTCTGATTGTATTTTTAGTGAAAGTTTACAAAGTATGCTAGTTTCTCACTAAACAATTAATACACATATTGTTTTGTGACATAGGTTGGCAAGCTCATGACATATCAACCCTCTCTCCTTCTCAACTTTGGATTCTCTATTTCCATTTGTGCAGTTTTTCTGTTCCTTTCTGCCTTCTTGTGCCGGTCCCTGGGCTATTGTGTTCATCTAGTCTTGTATACATGGTTGAGTTACATGTACTGTTGTTTGGCTTATGAACTTCTCTAATCTTTGGCGGAAGAGTATCAGGAGTGACTTCAGTACTGAGCTTAAAGGGTACCCAGGGTATTATTTGTACTTACTAAATGAGATTAACAGGCGTAAAAAGGTGAAGTCCCATGTCCACAGTCACATGTTAGGTAAATAATATAACCAGTATTCACACCTAAGGAATCTGAGAGTGAGCGAAGGGAGAGTGGGACCCAGCCGCTGCAGTCCAGTTGTTTAGAGCAACTTAGGGCTCCAGGTTTGTATACAAATCATTTCAGAGGTGGAGGAGGGGAGCAATTGCCATAAAGAAGATAGAAACAAAGTTCTTTGCAGAGATAAAGACATTGGAAGGATCAACTGGTAAATCATAATACAGCATTTTAATCCATAGCTGCCCACTCATCCATGCCTTCATTATGGAAATAGTAATTTCATTATACAATACTGTTTTCCCTGGTACTAAAGGCGTGGTCATTCAGATACACTCTATCTGAAATACTAAGGCAGAGCTGGTCCACACATCAGGAAAATGTGATTGTGTTGCTTTATATTATGTAATCATTTCATTTCCTTGTGCTTTTCTTCTCTATCAAGACTAGTGCTTCAAATTATTTCATCCCACCCAACAATTGTTGTGATTATAAATTATATTTAACTTTTTCCCAGTGGATATTAGTTTGTTTTTTTGAGTAACAGCATGATCATGTTTGATAGTTTTATGCACTTTCAATAAAGTTGGAATCTGTTCAACAAGTTTGTTTTTCGTAGCTCATGCATTTAAAAAGTGAATTAAATATTAAATTTTCTTTTTCTATGTCTAAAAGTTTAAAACAAAAGACACTGTGGATGCATTTCTATGTAACCCTTCTCTTTTTTTCAGAAATTACTATGATCACTGTATCTATTGCACTGCTTTTTGTATCCTAACGATTCACTGTGCATATTATTTCCTCCTCAAAACTGAGTTCCTTGGGAAGAAGCTATTGTTTATCTCTGTACCTTCAGCATTAAACTTCTACTATACAGGGAACATAATGTTTGTTGAATAAATGTGTATACTAAAAAACAAAACAAACAAACAAAAAACCATTGCCATCGAGTCAATTCCAACTCACAGCAACCCTATAGGACACAGTAGAACTGCCTCATAGAGTTTCTAAAGAGCACTGTGCTAAATTTAAACTGCCAATCTTTTAGTTAAGCAGCCATAGCACTTAACCACTGTGCCACCAGGTTTCCAAATAAGGAATCGTTTTGTTTAATGTGACTGTGATTATTCCTATATGAACTTATTACAGTATTTCTATATTTCAAGAAACTGTATACATTGTGAACATTTAAATGTATACACTTCCTTGAAATATAGAAATGCTTCAATAAGCCTATATGAGGATATTATGTATTGATATCTTTAATAGGTTTATACAAGAATATATATGATAATATTAAACGCATCAATTTATGTATCAAAACTGTAGATAATATGTTTATTAATTTTGAGGTATGTGAATGTGATCATTCACAGAAATTAGTTTAATCTGAATCCTCTGGAAAGAGCTTCACTCTCCAACTGTGGTGCATTGGTACTTGAATTTGAGGGACAGAAATGTTTTCAAACCAAGAACATTGCACTCCCCCACACACATTCTGCTTACCCACCCAGTGACTAGACTCACAGAATATTGGTGATGAAAGTATCTCTGAGATAATCTGATCTAAACAATTCCTTTTTTGATGCTAGCTCTAGTTAGAGTAACTGGAGCCAGGTCAGGGAAACCTTGTGTGTAACCCTAATGAGCTGTGGCTGCTAAACAAAAGGTTGGCAGTTTGAATTCAACAAGTGCTCTTTGGAAACTCTATGAAGCAGCTCTACTCTATCCTATAGGGTCGCTATGAGTCAGAATCGACAGGATGGCAGTGGGTTTGGTTTTGGTTTATCTAGGCAGTAATTTTCCATCTCTCTCCCTCCCATTCCTGGTAACCATCACATTTTTTTCCTGTGTGTAAATATCTTTTTTGCTTCTTTATAACAGTGATATCCTGCAATATTCGTCCTTTTGTGACGAATAGCATAATGTCCTGCAAATTCATCCATGTTGGGAGATACTTCACGTATTCATCATTATTCTTTATCATTGCATAGTATTCCATTGTGTGTATACAACACAATTTGTTTATCTATTCATTCAGTGATGGGTACTTATGCTATTTGCATCTTTTTGCTATTGTGAATAATGCTGCAGTAAACATGAGTGTACATATGTCTATTCATGTCACAGCTCGTATTTCCTTAGAGTGTATTCCTCAGAATGAGATTGCTGGATCATACGATATTTCTATTTCTAGCTTTTTCATGAAGCACCATACGCTTTCAAAAGTAGTACATTTTACATTCATATTAGCAATGTGTAAGAGTTCCAGTCTCCCCCGTCAAATATTTGTTATTTTCTGTTTAGTGCCATGACTACTAGGGTGAGATGATGTCTCAATATAGTTTAGACTTGCATCTCTTTAATAAAGGCTAAAGCTCACAAGCATTTATTCGTTGTGTTTTAATTACATACTTTAAAATAATCCAATTTTATGGGTAACAATATACTGTCTGTGTATGTAATTTATATATTTCTCCATCATTTAACTGTTTTGTGATAAATGGAATATATTAAAATTGATACTGCTATTTCATGTCTGTTCTGTGATCTCATCCTTGAGATTAGGTTTATCTGTGTATTACCTTATTTTAACGTAAGAAAAACATCTTTAGAATATGTATATATGTACTTTTTTGGCATTCATGATTGTTGTGAAGAATAGACACAGCAGAACCTACATCTATTAAGCTATTCTGACACATACAATTCAATGACATAGATGACATTCCTTAAGTTGTGCAACTTTGCTTTGTTTCCTTTTCAGAATACTTTCTCTGCCATTAACATGGAGTCTGTATGAGTCAAAACCATGATTGGATGGCACTGGGTTTTTTTTGTTGTTGTTGTTTTCTGGTTTATGTATGTCTTTAAAAAGTACAATACTCGTGACTGACGTTATATACAAATTATACACTAAGCTGTTTTCTACACTTTTTGCCAACTATGCCTCCCAAGGTATTTTCATAAGTGCGCTATGCTTGGTGATTATTTTTGTTTGTTTGTTTGTTCTGGGTTTTTGTTTGTTTTACAGCAATGCTTAAAAAGAGGATCAGCATTGTTGCTTGGGGAAACACCCTGGGGTTGAGGGGTAAGGTGCAGTTGGTGGGGGAGGTGGGAGCAGAACAAATGAGCTATTTGAGTAAACACACAGTAAAGACCTAACAGTTCTAGCAGCAGAGGTTTGGGATCTCACGGATGGTTAACAAAGGCATCCTATAGATGAAAAAAAACTAATTCTGGAGCATTTCATCCTCATGAACCCCTATGCCTTAGCTGAAGTCTTTAAGTTATCCTACTTAGATGCAGAGTCTCTGGAATTTCTAAAATGTCTCATGCTGGGAATATCTGAACTACAGATTGAATGAAAATCCTAGAAAGAGAGTCATGATCAGGCCCTGTAAGGGAACTGGTTGAAGAACTGATGCGGTGTCTCAGAAGTGACGCGTGCTTTCAGAGTGTCAGAGGATTGAGACGAAGAAGAGTTACGGAGAATGTTTTTCATTGCTTGTACAAGTACAGGAGGATTAGTAGAGGAAGTAAAGGACAAACAGAAAAAAGCTAACATGAAGGGCATGCAAGATAATTTTATCATTTCTAATAATGGACTGGAAGCCTCAGTGGTGAAGTGGTTAAAGCTATGGCTGTTAACCAAAAAATTGTCAGTTTGAAACCACCAGATGCTCCTTGGAAACTCTACTGAGCAGTTCTACTCCGTCCTATAGGGTTACTGTGAGCTAGAAGTAACATGATGGCTGCAGGTTTGGTTTTGGTTTTTAATCTTGGTCTAGAAATTAATTGAAAAACCTAATGTTTCCTACTACTAGAAAGAAAGCTGAGTTCAACACATCAGCAGTAGTTATGGAACGCAAGGCCTAGAAGTGTGTGCTTTGTAAGAGGAGACTTCACTGCAAGGCTTGAAGGAGCTGTTCCAGTCTCTGGGTAACGCTAAGCTTCCTTCTAAGAGTTACCAGTTTTTGTGGAATTCCAACCCACGATTACCCTATGTGTGTCTGAGTAGAACTGTGCTTCACAAAGTTTTCAATGTTAGGGGTTAAGGTTGGTGTTAGAGTTAGGATAATAAGACGTCGGCTCCAGTGGCCAGTCCAGAAGAAGGGTTCCCAAACTGCTTTGAAAGGTGGAAGGTGGACTCGACACTGATGTCAGTGAACAGCTTCTCAACGGTAGTACTTCAAAGCTGACTATAGTGATATTCAGCCACGAAATATGTAGCAATTTTTCTATGATGAGTTCACAAACTTAATTGGCAGTCCTCATATTTCACCTTCTCTGTATTAAGTGACTGCAAGTCACATCAGGAACAACAGGGAAGAAAACTAACTCTATGACTTGTTAGGTGGGTAATAGTGTCCTTCCTGTAGGCTTGGCCTCCACTCAAATAAAGGGATCTAAGTCTGAACTGGTTCAAAGATAGGAATTAATAGACACTGTTTTGATGAATTAAGTCAGCTTTTGTGCCTGAGAATTAGAACTTTTCTGTTTGTAAAAATAAAGTAAGACTTTAGTAGGCTGGTCATTTGTTTCTGCTCATACCAAAAATCTAAAATCAAAAATCTAAAACCAAACCCATTGCCATGGAGTCAGTGCTGACAGATAGGACTCAGACCCTGTAGGACAGACTAGAGCTGCCCCATAGAGTTTCCAAGGAGTCCCTGGTGGATCTGAACTGCTGACATTTTGGTGAGGAACTGTAGCATTTCACCACTACACCACTCGGGTTTCCAAAGTTATTACAATCAACCATAGATATCTACAAATCATATTATTCTATTATTTTGACCTTGCTGTTCATTGTGATAACCATGTCCATCTTGATTTGCGAATTGTTACTGCTTCCTCTCTGCTAGTCCAGAGTTCCACCTTCCTTATTGTGTTTAGGATTCCCAGTTGAATAGTAGCAATTATCACTACAGGATACGACCTACAGAGAGAAGCCACTCTATTGCTCTGCAAAGATACTGTCCTCCCAACATGAATTTATTTTTACAACTGTGATGAAGGGTTTGTTCTTTGGACCTTCCTGGGCTAGGTTTGAATATCTTACATCATAAATCTACTCAAGCATTCCAGTTTCCTAACTCTTTGGATACTTGTGTCTACTGTAAGCCAAGAAAGTTCTCAAATTCCAACTTCATTTAGCATATGCTGTATTTGGAAAGTCCAGCATCGAGTTGAAATTGTGAAGGATTCTACAGGGAACATATTAAATGAAGTATTGAAAGATGACAGAAGGAGCTCACAGAGTCATTATACCAGAAAGAATTGACTGATGTTCAAGCATTTCAAGAGGTTACATATGACAGAATCGGTGGTACCGATAGAAGTCCAAGCTGAGAGCATTAGCAAAACCAAGCCCCAAGAATTGATGGAATATCCATTGAGATGTTTCACCAAATGGATGTAGCCTCAGAAGTGCTCACTTGTCTATGCCAGAAAATTTATAAGACATCTATCTGGACAACCAGCTGGAAGAGACAAATATTTATACCTACCTCCAACTGTGTTACACAAATACCACAACCTTACTTGATGGAAATGATGAAGATTTAAAACACTCATGATGAAGACCAAGGACCACAGCCTTCAGTATGTATTGCACCTCAACATTAAGGCAACAACAATACTCACAACCGGAACAGTAAGCAGCAATGTTATAAATGGAGAAAGGATTGAGGTTGTCAAGGATTTCATTTTACTTGGGTCCACAATCAATGCCCATGGAAGCAGCAGTCAATAAATCAAAAGATGCACTGGGAAAATTTATTGCAAAGGATCTCTTTAAAGTACTGAAAAGTAAAGATGTCACCTTGAAGACTAAAGAGCACCTGACCCAAGCCATGGTGTTTTCGATAGCATCATCTGCATGCAAAAGTTGGACTATAAACAAAGAAGACAGAAGAATTGATGACTTTGAATTGTGGTGCTGGAGAAGAATGCTGAATGTACCATGGACCACCAAAAGAACAAACAAATCTGTTTGAAAAGTTTAGAAGCAAAGACGGCAAAACAGCATCTTATATACCTTGGATATGTTGTCGGGAAAGATCAGTCCCTGGAAAAGGACATCACTCTTGGCAGAGTGGAGGATCAGCAAAAAGGAGGAAGACCGTTGATAAGATGGATTGACACAGTGGCCACAACAATGGACTTAAGTATAAAAATGACTGTTTTAAGTATAAAAATGACTGTGGACATGTCAAAAGACTGGCCAGTATTTTGTTCTACTGTGCATCGATAGGGTCACTATGAGTTGGAACTGACTAGACAGCCTGTAAAAACAACAACATTTCCAAGAGAGGTGATCCAACTGAATGTGGAAATTGTTGATGAATATCATTAATATCACACACAAATAAAATTTTGCTAAAGATCATTCAAACATGACTACAGCAACATATTGACAGAGAGCTGTGGGAAATTCAGGCCAGATTCAGAAAATGTGGACCCAGGGATATCATTGCAGATGGATCTTGGCTGAAAGTAGACAATACCAGAAAGATATTTACTTGTGTTTTATTGACTATGAAAATGCATTTGACTGTGTAGATCATAACACATTATGGATAACATTGCAGAGAATGGGAATTCCAAAATACTTAATTGTGCTTGTAAGGAATTTATACATCGTGGATCAAGAAACAGTCCTTTGAACAAAACAAGGGGACACTGCATGGTTTAAAGTCAGGAAAGGTATGCATCAATGTTGTATCTTCTTACCATGCCTATTCAGTCTGTATGACTACCAAATAATCAACAAGCTGGATTATATGAAGAAGAACAGGGCATCAGAATCGGAGGAAGACTCATTAATAACCTGTGATACATAGATGATACAATCTTGCTTGCTGAAAGTGAAGACGACTTGAAACACTGATGAAGATCAAAGACCACAGTCTTCAGTATGGATTACACCTCACCATCAAGAAAACAAAAATCATTGTAACTGGAGTAGTAAGCAACATCATGATAAATAGAGAAAAGTTTGAGGTTATTATGGATTTCATTTTACTTGGATCCACAATCAATACCTACTCATGGAAGCAGCAGCTGAGAAATCAAAAGATGTGTTACACTGGGAAAATCTGCTGCAAAAAAAGCTCTTTAGAGCATTGATAAGCAAAGATGTTATCTTTAAAATTAAGGTGTGCCTGACCCACATCATGGCATTTTCAACTGAATCTTATGCATGCAAAAACTGGACAATGAATAAGGAAGATAGATGAAGGATCTACACCTTCAAATTGTGGTGTTGGAGAAGAATATCGAATACACCATGGTTTGCCAAGAGAATGAACATATATGTCTTGGAAGAAGTACAAGAGTGTGCTTTTTAGAAATAAGACAGTGAGACTACATCTTATATACATCAGACATGTTGTTATGAAAGATTGATCTCTGGAGAAGGACATCATGTTTAGTGAAGTGGAGAGTCAATGAAAAAGAAGGAGACCGTCAACAAAATGGACTGACACAGCGGGTTCAACAAAGGACTCAATCATACGAATGGTTGTGGTCATGACACAGACCCAGGAAGTGTTTTGTTCTGTTGTACATAGGGTCACTGTGAGTCAGAACTGACTTGACATCTCCTAACAACAACAGGATGATTGAATTCGTACTTAAGGTAATCAGCCAACTGAACTGTTGGAGCTGTTCCCAACCACTTGAGCCGAAACTTTGAATCTGGACTCTCTGCTTTGTATGTTATTCAATTTTACACTTCTTCCGCATTGATCGTAAGCTCTATTCTCTCATCCATTCCTCCAGTTTCTGTTAATATAAATTGGCAAAGTCACCAAAATCTTGTGGTTTGTATCATATTCCCTCACAGGTCATCCTTTGTATGTTACTATTTGGGGGCCTGTTGGGATCTGAAACAAGGAAAAGATGTGGGGTGGGTCCTGAAGAGAATTAGCAGTGCTTTGTAAGGCAACTAACTCAGGGAAGGTCACTTTCAGTTCTCCAGACAAGGAAGAATTGACTTCCTCGGATAGGGTTGTTAAAGGCTTTTTTTACTGGCAAAAAAAAAAAAAAAAAAATGCTTATCAAATCTAGGAGTTTTAGGGAACAACGCAGTTAGAATCCGCTGATGTCCCTATTTAATTTTTATAACTCCTTTCTTTCATAATTAACATCTGATTTTTAAAGAAAGAGACCCTGGGAAGTAGGGAACTTAATTTGCTTTTTATTCAACTATCCACAAGACTGAACATCCACAAGTTTTCAAAATCTCAGCCTTGTAGCTATATGAAGTAAGGAATTATTTCAAGGTATTCTTAGATGCCATCAGGTTCTTTATGAGGAACGTGGGGAGCACTGATGGTTCAGTGGTAGAATTCTAGCCTTCCATATAAAGACAACTGGGATCAGTTTGCAGCTATTAGCCACCAGTCGTTAGATGACTTGGTGTGCTATGCTGCTAAGCAAGTTTCAGCAGTGCTTCCAGCTAACGACAAAGCCAGCTAACGACAATGTAGATCTTGAACTGGAAGTTTAAAGTCTTTAGCTCATCATCCCCTCTCCCAACATGCACAGTTCTCCTCTTGAGTTATAAATGAAAAATTCCAATTTCTTTCTCGGTTTTACTAAAATATTTTATGTCAATAAAACAAATACTGGACCACTCAGAGCCTTGCACTTCAGAAGTCCTTCATTACAGGTGTCTACAGACGATAATTTCAGTAAATGTGGTTTTCAAGTTCTTGACAATATTTTTTAAGGACAGTTACCATTTCTGTTTCTATTTCATGGAAAGTCTATATACCTTCAGCAAATCAGAAGGGCATAAACTGACTTTTTAGCATAAACATAAATAGCCATATAATAGTTTTTTACTTTCTGCAACTTGCACTATGGAGATTGTCTTAAGGGAATTGGGTATTTGTGATTATTTAGTTCCTTTCCTGAGGGGTATTTTTTCCATTATCCTGGTTATGGTAAATTAGAAAGAGACATCTTATAAAAGGGAGTCTTCAAACATGCATCATTCTTTGCTCTTTGAAGACAGATGCTTCTCAGGTATGTAGAGCCAGGCAGAGCAAAGAAAATTTTGTTTTGTTTTAATTAAAATAAATCTTATTTTAGGTAACGATATGGGACAATGATATGAATTACTTTCTGAGAATGTGGATAAAAAGGTATAGTTAAAACCAAAAAAAGAGAATGCACTGGCAATTCTTGACATTCTGCATATGTTTTACTCTTTTTCAGTTTTACTCTTTTTCTGAAAATTAAAATGACATTATGTGCTGTAGAGGATGACAATTATTCCAGGTACCTAGAAGCAGAATCATGAGCACTGGTTGGTCCCCTCCTGCAGCTGTACAGCTGTGCTATGAGAACCTGAATGGATCCTGTGTCAAATCTTCCTACTCGCCTGGACCCCAGGTGCTTCTCTACTTGATATTTGGCTCTGGAGCTGTGCTGGCTGTGTTTGGAAACCTCCTGGTGATGATTTCAATTCTTCATTTCAAGCAGCTGCACTCTCCAGCCAACTTCTTGATCGTGTCCTTGGCCTGTGCTGACTTCTTGGTGGGAGTGACTGTGATGCCCTTCAGCACAGTGAGGTCTGTGGAGAGCTGCTGGTACTTTGGGGACATCTACTGTACATTTCATTCTTGTTTTGACATGTCATTTTGTTATGCTTCTATTTTCAACTTGTGTTTTATTTCTGTCGACAGATTCATTGCTGTTACTGACCCTCTGATCTATCCAACCCAGTTCACAGCCTCTGTTTCTGGCATATGTATTGCTTTCTCCTGGCTTCTTGCAATTCTTTATAGTTTTGCGCTTCTTTGCTCAGGTGCAAATGAAAAAGGACTAGAGGAACTAATAAGTGCTCTCTCCTGCGTGGGAGGCTGTCAAGTTGCAGTCAATTCTAACTGGGTGTTCGTGAATTTTGTTTTATTTTTCATCCCAGCACTTGTGATGATAATTGTGTACTCCAAGATTTTTCTCATAGCTAAGCAGCAAGCCAGGAAAATTGAGAGCATGGCCAATAAGGCTGAGACATCATCAGACAGCTACAAAGACAGGGTGGCCAGGAGGGAAAGAAAAGCAGCTAAAACACTGGGAATTGCTGTGTTAGCATTTCTGATTACATGGTTACCCTACTTTATTGATATAGTAATTGATGCCTTCCTGGGTTTCATCACACCTGCATATGTTTATGAAATACTGGTTTGGATTGCTTACTATAACTCAGCAATGAACCCCTTGATTTATGCTTTCTTTTATCCTTGGTTTCGAAAAGCCATCAAACTAATCATCACTGGCAAAGTCTTAAGAGAGAATTCTTCAACAGCAAATTTATTCTCTGATTAAGCTTTGATTTTAGATCAGAAGAATTGGTAATAGATTCACAAAAGTTACTTCATGGGGAGAAAAACTAACTTTAAATATACAATATCTTTAAGTGTAACATAATTCAATTATGTTTTGGCTTTGATCCCTTTAATTCAAGGTCAAGTTCTTTAGTAAACATAACATTAAAACCTAATTGTAGTAGAAACAACACAGCCTTGCAGACAAAAATCACTGTCTTCTAATACCAGTTCTGCCTTTCAACACTGTGATCATGGGTTGTGTGCTTCTGAGCTTCTGTTTACCTTTCTGGTTAATAATTTCTTCTTTGTAATGTCTTTGAAATAATTACAGAAATCTATATGAATTAAATAGTATATAAAGAAACTCAGGGGCATGATGATCAAGATTTCATCTGCTAACTGAAAAGCCAACTGTTCAAACCCACCATTTATTCCAGAGGAAAAAGATACCGCAGTCCGTTTCTGTAAAGATTATATATAGCTTTGGCAATCTTATGGAGCAGCTCTACTCTGTCCTATAGAGTTGCTATGAGGCAGAATCAACTCAACGGCACACAACAACAGCCTAATCTATGTTTTGTTTTTCTGGATCTTGCTGTTCATTAGTTTGTCTTAGTTCAGTATTTGACCATATCTTCTCTCTGTTATCTTTTAATACAATATAAATACAACACAGAGATATTTAGAGAGGTGCTGCTCCTCACTCAAAGATGTAAGAAAGAATAAGGCTGCATTGTCTGCAAAGCCTTATTTCATAGCTCAGACTAAATCACAATGTAGACCCACTAACTATACCATCAAATCAATTATTTTCAGTAGGATGAATAACAGGCATCATGAAGAGCAGCATTAATTTATTCAGTCCCATTTCTAACAAAGTGATTCATAAAATTAGACTTAAGAAGTGTTACAGTATACATTTAAAGCAAAGATTTTAAGATGTCCTTTTCATTATAAGGTCTCTGAGTTGAAATTGACTTGATGGAATTTTTTTTTATGTTTCTTTTTTTTAAAATAACTTTAATATGTATTCAGTTACTTCTTACATTATTCCAAAAATTATTTACATGAGTGTCAGAGGACACACAAGACAACCTGAATTATAAAAGCATTTAAAAGAAGAAAGAAAATCAAGATGAAGGACACAAAATGAAGCCAAAATAGAGGCTCAAAAATGCATTTCACTAAGCACCGCAAATTTGATTTCAAAGCCCAAAACAAATCTTTGTTAAATATTCATTTTACAGTGGGTGAAAACAAGTCAGTTATTTCAGAGATGAAGAATTTGGTCTTGGTACTTAGGCCAGAAAGACTCTGTACATCCCATGAACAAGGCAAATAAATTATTTTTTGAATATAAGGCAATGCAAACAGTTAATATACACAGCTGTTAACCCAAATATTATAGGCTTGAGTCTACCCAAAAGGGCCTCACAAGAAAGGCCTGGTGATCTATTTCTGACAAATCAGACAATGAGAACTCCATGGAATGTAATTCTACTCTGACATACCTGAGGTCACCAGGAATTGGAGTCAATTCCATGGCACCTGCTTTGGACACCTTAGTGTCAGTTCTATAATTCCTCAGGTCAGAGACTGGGTATCATTCATTTATTTTGATTCTAGAGATTTTACTAATAATAGCATTTTGTAAACTTTTTCTATTAGTCATAGAAATAAACTGTGCTTCCTTATTTTCAAGATAATGACTCCAAAACCAGGGTGTTCTAAAAAGATAAGAATATGATAGATCTCTTTATTCAGTCAGGTGCTTCTAACATCTGGTCTAATATATTTACCCTTTTCTTTCCTGATGTTTATGTAGCCTTTCAAATAGAAGGATTTTCCAGTTTTACCTCTTTCTTTCCTAGATCAATATACTATTCTATCTACTTTTATGAGTGTCTGAAAGTTTCAATACAGGAAAGGAGAGAAAAACTACTGTCCTCATTACCCTGTTCTGTGAACTCTTCTAGCTGTGTTGGGACTAGTCTATTGATCTTTGCTTCAGTGAACATTCATTGAGTGCCTCCTCCATGGAATACATGGAACTCACATGTTACATAATAATATAAATTATAAAAACAATTTAAACCCATTAATGATTACAGCTAAGCTTATTAAACCATCTTCGTATACATGGAACCTTTTTCACTGCTCTAACCACCATGTGACATTGTTATTATTATTAAAAAAAAAAAACCCAAAAACTGAAACCTGTTGCCATCATGTCTGTCCCTAATTCATAGCAAACTCATAGGACAGAGTAGACCTGTCTCATAGAGTTTCCAAGGAGTGCCTGATAGATTAGAACTGCCAATCTTTTAGTTAGCAGCCATAGCATTAACTGTTTTGCCACCAGGGTTTCCAGACAGTATTATTACTTTTATTTTGTTTTATTTATTTCTTGTTGTGCTTCAGGTGAAGGTTTACAAAGCATACTAAAGCCAAGTGCCAAGTGCCGTCGAGTCGGATCCGACTCCTGGCGACAAAGCATACTAGTTTCCCATTAAACATACTGTCTTGTGCAGTTGGTTGCCAACTCCGTAACATGACAGCACTCTCTCCTGCTTGACTTTGGATTCTCTATTTCCATTTGTGCAGTTTTTCTGTTCCCTCCTGACTTCTTGTCATGGTCCCTGGGCTGGTGTGTTCATCTAGTCTTGTATACAGCACTGAGTCTTGTGTCGTATTGTTTGGTTTATGGACCTCTCTAATCTTTGGCTGAAGGGTGAACATCAGGAGTGACTTCAGTATGGAGTTAAAGGGTGCCCAGGGTGCTATTTCTGCTTAATAAATGAGGTAACAGGCACAAGAGGGTGAAGTCTCATGCTCACAGTCACATATTTAGTAAAAAAAAATAGAATCAGTATTCACATCGAGGGAATCTGAGAGTAAGTGACAGCAGAATGTGACCCAGCCACTGCAATTCAGTTGTTTAGAGCAATCTGGGGCACAAGGTTTGTACACAGATCATTTCAGAGGGGAAGGGGAAGGGGACAATTGCCATAAAGAAGATAGAAACAAAGTTCTCAGCAGAGGTAAAGACACTAGAGGGATCTATTGATAAGTTATGACACAACATTTTAATCCATAGCTGTCCACTCATCCCTGTCTTCATTACGGAAATAGTATTTTTATTATACAATATTGTTTTCCCTGGTACTGACAAGATGGTCATTAAGACACACTCTATCTAAAATACTAATGAAGAACTGGTCTACACAACAGGAAAACATGATTGTGTTGCTTTGTATTATTTAATCACTTGGTTTCTTTGTGCTTTTCCTCTCTTGTCAGGGCTAGTGCTTTCAAACCACTTCATCCTATCCAATAACTGTTAGGATTACAGATTCCATTTAACTTTTTCCCCAGTGGATTTTAGCTTATCTTCATGAATAACAGAATGATTATGTTTGCTAATTTTATACACTTTTAATAGCCTTGGCATTTGCTCAAGGACAATGGGTTTTGGTTTTAGTAGCTCATGCATTTAAAAATACATTAAACATTATCATTTTGTTTTTCTGTTCATAAAAGTGAAACGTTTAACACTTGATGTGACTGGGCAGCTATGGGGTTTGCCTGAGATATAATAAAGAGGTGAAGAGGAGATTTGGTAAACAGCATTTGGAGGTAGCGATTGGATGGAAAAATAATTCTGTATAATTTCCCAATCCATTTAAAATATTCCACGATCAGGAAGATGATAAGAAATGGATACATTTCAAAGAAATTGTCACTAAGCAAAAATGAATTCTGTAATAAGTCAGGTTGAGAACTGAGTTACACCCTGGGTTGCTTAGACCATTAATTAGATGTGTGATTGGAGTAATTGATGCCCACTGCTCCTCATTTACAATTTTACACTTTGAATTTACATTTTGTTTGATTACTTGTAGCCTCTAATCCAAAGAGACAAGAGTGTGAAACATTTCTTTCCCCTTCCTCTCATTAAGAAACTTCTGCATTTGGGCACTGAAAAGACCATAGTGCCTTATTAACACATTTTTCTCCCATTAGCTTAGAAATAATGTCTTAGAGAAGTTTACAACCTGCAAAGGAAAGTCAAGTGTAAATCAGGGACTGAAAACTTGAGCTGATGCAAGACAACCCAAAGTTGGGCCCACGGTGTTAGGCTCACAAAACACCTGAGAAACAATGGCTTCTGCCTAATCTGGGTCTTTATCTGATGCAAATCTGTTTACCTAAAATGGCCTTATAAGTAAGATAGAAAGCACTACATGTGCAAGACTTTTAGAGGCCTTCTAAAGAGCCCCTGCTAGCATCTTATCTCAGTACTGGGCTAACTGATCTTTACTGATTAACCCCAAACATGAAAAAAAAAAATCTAATTTTATAGATTTGCCTAAAAAGGTTAGATGATGCAGTTTTTCTTTCTTTTGCTTTCTTTTTTTTAAACTGGAGTAACACAGGACAAGCCATCCTTTTCACAGTAAAATTCTGTTTTGCTTTCTGTATATAGTTTATCTCTTGGACATCTATTTCCACTGGATCATAATAGCAGATTCATCACTATTCATTGTCACTTCGCTGTCTCTACTGTTTGCTGTTGACCAGACACTGCCCTTGTTTGTACTGTAAAAAGACTTACCTAATAAGTATATCACTTTTGCTATCAAAAATATTAACAGGCCTAAAGGTGCATGCCAGCCCAGGGGCAAGGACTAAGGCAGGAGGGGAGAGGAAGGGAGAGTGTTGATCTGCTGTGGGGTTGTTAACCAATGTCCAAAAACAATATGTGTGTTCCCTATTTGGTGAGAAACTGGTTTGTTCTGGAAACCTTCGTCTAAAGTACAATTTTAAAAGAATGAGTATATATACATATATATTAATGGGCAGAGACAGTGGTTCCTAAAAATTAGGATTTCAGAAACAATAGACTTCATTTAAAATTGAGGGAAGGGGCAACACATAGCTGCAAAACATTTATTTTGCCCATTAAAGACATCACTGTGAGCACCAGCTGCTGCAGCAACCACATGTACTTTGCCGGAATTTCTTAAAAGTATGTTTAAATACCAAAAGTAAGGGAAAGACAACAATCTAAGAATCAAGGACAATATTTTAAGTTGAGTAAGCTTTCCATTTCGAAGAACTCGTTTCATTGTGTCTATTTTTCTCATTTTACCTGTGACAGAGGAAAATTTGCCATAGACCAGCACCAATTTCCAGTCTAGCATTTTGGGAATTTTAGGGTTAGCTTTCAACAACTAAAATGCATGAATATTGAGAAATAACACTAGAAACATGTTTACTTTTGTGTAGATTCTCTGTAGCTGATTGAACCCTGGCCCTCTCTGGAGGATTCTGCTTTCCAGCAGACAGAGTGGTGAGGCGGGTGTTCATCCTCCTTCTTCCTCCCTGCAATGCTAGAGCATCCTCCCTCCATTTTCACTAACATTTCCAATGCTAAACTACATGCTATCAGCCCATCTTCAACAGGGTCATATACTGACCCCAGGGTCCTTCCTTCCACTTTCACATTAATCTTAATGCTTAGCACTCTGTCATTCTCACCAGCACGACCCTTGCTGTGAGCTAGGCCTCCAATCAAGGGCTTTGGAAATAGTAAATCCTACACTGCATGACGGGAGAGAATGCTATCCTCGCCTTGACACAAAGAGAAGAGGCCCTTGGACCTTATAACATGTGTATGGTGTCACCTACTTTATGGCATCCAACTGTGTCTTTTGAAATTACTTGTGAGTAGAGTTCTCCATCCATATAATAACCAAGCCAAGTGCCATCGAGTCTGATCCGTTATGAAAACAAAAAGTTAACAATTATTCCAAAACAAGGACAATAAGATAAAGAGGCAGGGAAACTAGGGGACTGGAAATGGAACAATCCCAGTACAGTTAAATACAATGTTGATACATTTTGAGAAATGTAACGAATGTCACTGAACAGTTTGGGAAGAAACTGTCAAATGGGAACCTAGCTTGCTGTGTAAAGTTTCATAAATCAGCAAATAAAATATTAGTATTAAAAAAAACCCAGATTTAATAACCGCCCTCCCACCAATGCTGTGGTAGTCTAAGTCTAGGCTGTCTTCAGTTCTTGAGCAGACTTTTGCATCTATTTGTTAGTTATCTTGGCTCCAGTTTCAGAGCTTTCTAATGTACTCTGCACAGCTGTGTGAACTTGGCACTTCCCTCTTAAATATCTTAGAAGGTTCCATACCTGACTCTTTTATTTACCTCACCCTTCTCCATCCTGCTCTTCATGGTAGGCTGCATTTTACCTATGGGAAGCATCTACAAAGGATCAGAGGGTGGGATGATAGTGAAATCAGACTACTTATGGCTGAATGAAATGATACTCCCTTTGGCTAAAATAAATAAAAGTTAAATACTAACATGTGTGACCACCGCTCAGCCAAGTTGCCTGGGACTGGCTGTGTTCCTTCAGGACAGGCCACCTGGATTTCCCATCCATACAGGTCTAATGTGGAAATTCCTGCAACTGCTCCCTTCTCTTGCCATTTCTGGTGGACATGCTGACTCCCTGCGATTGCTGTCCCAGGTGCTATACTGTTTCTTTTGTGTTTCCTTAACTGCTGACCTCGATTTAACACACCTGCTCCTTACTTGTTGACTGTATCATTATCTGACTTCACATTTATGACAATAATAAAAAATCTACTATTTGACTGTTTTGTGCATCAAAGGTATTCATCTGGCATTAAAGAGAGCCAAGGTGCAAAGTAAGAGAAACACTGTAATAGCTGAGGCTGTGTGTCAGCTGGGCTGGGCTACTATTCTGTGGCTAGCCCCCATTTTCCTTAATGCTGATTTTCATAAAAGGACCCAGTTTTGGGAATGTAATCACGTCTAAGAGTGAGAAAATGGTGCAGTCTGTTATGAAACTCTCCTCAATCACTCTCTAACACTCGTCGGTCAGTTTTTTGTACTGTAGTGGCCTCTGTGTTGCTGAGATGCTGGAAGCTATGCCGCTGGTATTTCAGCAAGGTCCTCCGTGTTGGACGGGTTTCAGTGGTACTTACAGACTAAGGCGTACTAGAAAGAAGGACCTGGCAGTCTACTTTCCAAAGAAGTGAGCCAGTGAAAACCTTATAAATAGTAGCAGAATGTTGTCTGAAATATGGCTTTAAAATGAGCCCCTCATGTTAAAAGACACTCAAATTATGACTGGGGAAGAGCTGCCTCTTCAAAGTAGAGTAGATCTTAATAATGTGGATGGAGTCAGACTTTCAAGACTTTCAGTTGCTGATGTGGTGTGACTCAAATGAGCAGAAAACATCCATTAATAAGCAGAACATGGACTTGTGAAGTATGAATCTGGCAAAACTGGAGGACACAAAATGAAATAGAACACATAAAGATCAAAACCCTAAACATTAGGGAACTGAAATAGACAGATATTGGCCATTTTGAATTAGAAAATCCTATGGTCTACTATGCCAGAAGGGACAAACTGAACAGGAATAGTGTCTCATGCACTACTGAAAAGACATTTTGAATATCCATCCTAAAAAAAAGTACAACACCGTCAGTGATAGGATAATGTTCATAAACCTACAAGGAAGATTAGCTGATGCAGCTATTATTCAAACTTATGCACCAGTCACTAAGACCAAAGATAAAGAAGAAAGAGATTTTTGCTAACTTCTGTAGTCTGAAGTTGATCAAAAATGTAGTCAAGATGCATTGATAATTACCAGTGATTGGAATGCAAAAGTTAGAAACACAGATGAATAGTTTGAAAATATGATTTTGGTGATAGAAATGATGCCAGAAATTGATTGATAGAATTCTGCAAGATCAACAACTTCTTTGTTACAAATAATTTGTTGTTAACAACATAAATGATCACTACACACAGGTTCATCATCAGATGAAATACACAGGAATCAAATTAATCACCTCTATGGAGAAGCTCAATATCATCAGCTATGGACTGACAGTAGAACAGACTACTAATTGCTCACATGCAAGTACAGGTTGAAACTCAAGAAAATCACAGCAATTCCAAGACAGTCAGAATAGTAACTTTTGTACATCCCACGTGAATTCAGAGATCATTTCCAGAATGGATTTGATGCATTAAACACTAATGACTGAACCAGACAAGTTGTGTAACAACATGACAGAGATCATACATAAAGATGGCAAAAGGTCATTTTAAAGACAAGAAAGACCTAAATTGATTTCAGATAAGACTTTGTTCACTCTAAAGTGAACAGAAGAAATGCTGAAGTAAAAGGGCTGAACAGAAGATTTTGAGAAGACAAAGTAAAGTGTTATAACCAGATGAGTGTTTCAGTCAGCTAAGGCTGATCTAACAGAAAATACCACAAGTGGATGGCTTTAATGAAGGAAAGTTTATTCTTACACAGTCGGATCAGCTACAAGTTCAAATTCAGGATGTCCGTTCCAGGGGAAGGCTTTCCTCTTGTCAGCTCTGGAGGAACATCTGGTATTACATCAGTCTCTGTCCAGGGAGCATCTTCGTGCTGGAACCTCAGGTCTAAAGGATGTGCTCTTCTCCCAGTGTTGCTTTCTTGATGATGTGAGGTTCCCAAATCTCTGCTTGCTTCTCTTTCCTTTTATCTCCTGCAGGATGAAAGGATTAAGGGTGGAGCAAGCCATACTTCAGGGAAACTCCCTTTAGAGTGGAGCAGGGAGGTGATCTTATAAAGGGATTTATAGGCACACCCCAGTCCTTCAACATACAGCATAGAAAAATCACAAAATGGAGGACAGTCACAAGATAGTGGGAATCATGGCCCAGACACATGGCTACACATATTTTTGGGAGGACACAATTCAGTCTATGACAATAAGGCAAACACCTGAAGTTAGGAAACCACAAAAGATGAATATGTTCTGCATTTCTCAAGCCTCAAGTTGCAACAGTGAAGGATTCTATGAGAAAAATATTGAACAATGCAGGATAGATTAAAAGAAGATAGAGTAAATACACAGAATCACCGCACCAAAAAGAATATGTTGACATGTTGATATTCAACCATTTCAGGAGGCTGAATGTGATCAAGAACTGATGGACTTTTGCACTTAAGTTTCTGTGAGGTATTGGTCTGACTTGTTTGGAAACCCTCTTGGCAAGTGGTTAAGTGCTGCATCTGCTAACCAAAAGGACAGTAGTTCACATCCGCCAGGAACTCCTTAGAAACTCTATGGAGCAGTTATACTCTGTCCTGTAAAGTCACTATAAGTCAGAATCAACTTGACAGCAGTGGCTTTTTTTTTTTTTTTTTTTTAAGTTGTTTTTGGTATCAGCTATACTGGCCTCATAGAATGAAATTGGGACTATTCCATCCTTTTCTATGTTCTGGAAGATTTATAGCAACAGTGGTGTTAACTTAGAACATTTGGTAGAGTTCTCCAGGGAAGCCATCGGGGCCTAGCCTTTTTTTATTTGGAAGTTTTTCTTTTTTGATAGGTTTATTTAGTTGTTCTACTTCTTTCTGTGCTAGTTGTGGTATGCAGTGAGTTTCTAGAAATTTGTCCATTTCCCCTAGGTTTTCAAATTTATTAGAGTACAATTTTTCACAGTATTCTATTGTGACTTCTAATTTCAGTTTGGTCTGTTGTGATGTCACCCATCTCATTTCTTATTCAAGTATTTGCTTCTTCTTTGGTTTTTCTTTCATCAGCTTGGCTAATGGTTTATCAACTTTGTTGATCTTTTCAAAAAACGACCATTTGGTCTTCTTAATTCTTTCAATCATTTTTCTATTCTCTATTTCATTTGCTTCAGCTCTACTTTTTATTATTTGCTGTCTTCTGGTGTAGGGAAGGGTTCTTTTGCTGCTCTCTTTTGTTTATGTGAAAATGTTCTACTTTGGCCATTGTATTTGAGAGAGTTTTGTTGGATATGTAATTCTTGGCTGTTAGTTATTTTCCTTCAAGGCTTTTTACATGTTATCCCATTGCCTTCTAGCCTCATGATTTCTGCTGAGTAGTCTGAGCTTAGTCTAACTGACTGTTTTGTGCAGGTTATTTTTCACTTATTTCTAGCCATTATTAAAGTGTCTCCTTATTGTTATTTTTGGCAAACTTGATTATAACATGGTGTTTTGTTTTGGGGACCTATCTTAGGTGGATTCTAATGAGTGTTTTGCGTAGGTATTTTCTCATCCATCATGATACCAGTAAAGTTTTCTGTCAGCAAATCTTTGCACAAGTGGATTCTCTAGAAAAATTCACTGGCTCTGAAGGTACAAGCGGAGTCTCCAGACAGTCACCTCCATGCTGGGCCACCACACTGCTTCTTCTCAGCAGATCAGGTTTCAGCACATCAGGTCCCACACACTCTCAGTGCTGTTCTCACTTTCCCTTTGCTCCAATTTCTCTAATTTCTCAACTTTCCCTTTGATGTTCAGGGCTCCTGGGGTGTCATATATGCTGGATTAATTTGTTTAGGGGGGTCTTTGTTGTTAGGGGCCATGGGAAGCATCCATCCACTCCACCATCTTGGCTCTGTTTCCAAAGTTAGAAAATTTTCATGTCTTAGTTGAATCCTGTCACCATAATTATTCAAGATGTATGCTGAGTAAATAATCTAAGATACTGGATTACTTGAAGAAGAAAGAAGTATTAGGATTGGGAGAAAACTCATTAACAGTCCACTTGCTGAAAGCAAAAAGACACAAAGCACTCAATGATGACCAATGATGAAGGCCACAGCCATCAGTATGGATTGCATCTCAACATAAAAAAATAAAAATAAAAAAATAACCTCAGAAACGGACCAATCAGCAATATTGTGATAAATGGAGAAAAGATTGAAATTGTCAAGGATTTAATTTTACTTGTATCCACAGTCAACACCAATGGAAACAGTAGTCAAGAAAACACACAAGATGAGGGGAGGCGGAACCACCATGGTGCTGTCCCTCTGTAGCAAAGACCCAAAAACCTGAGTAAAACACATAAAAATATCTTTCCTGAAACCCTAAGTGCCAAATGAAGGAATAAGAAACTCAGTCAAGTTTTGGACCTGTTGTCAGGAAGGATCAGTCCCTGGAGAAGGACATCATGCTTCGTAGAGTAGAGGGTCAGTGGAAAAGAGGACGATCCTTGGCAAGATGGATTGACACAGTGGCCGCAACAACAGGTTTAAGCATAAAAATGATTGTGGTCATGGTGCAAGACTGGGTAGTGTTTTGTTCTGTTCTTCACAGGTTTGTTATGAGTTGGAACTGATTCAACAGCACCTAACAATAAGAAATACCAAAAGGAATTAGAAAGTGACAGAAAACAAATAACAAGGAGTGACAGTCCTGTGTCAGCTACTGTGGCCAGCTTCGCAGTCTTTGGCTACAGCCACGCAAGTACTCAGACAGAGAGTATGGGAGAGCAGCTTTACATAGCTGTCCACTGAAGACAAAGCACTTATAACCAAGGCTACAGACTTTTGCAATCACACTTGTTCTTTGTACGAAGCCTCTGGCCCTTCCAATGGCTATGGTCCTTTTGCTGGAATGATACTTCCTCTCTGCCATTTGGATTCACCATCTTACACCTCAGCCACCAAGGATCAAGGACAGGTGGTGTGGGAAGGCAACTCCATGGAGTTCCATCAGGAGACAGAGCACCTGCTAACCAGGAATATAACCCACCTCTCTCCTTGCAGCCATCCTTTTTCCTTCTATGAAGCTTCTGTTGTAGGCCACAGTTCCCCGAGTGGAGAAATACTAGTTTACTGCCTCTGAGGTCAACCCTAACCCTACCAGCTGGCCCCTTCACTGCCATTTTTTGGTTTGCTTGTTTTTGTTTTTGTTTGTTTCTTGATTTTGCGTGGGTTTCTTTTTTGTTTTTGTTTGGTTTGGTTTTTTGTTTGTTTGTTTCTTCCCTTTTCCCTCCCTCCCTTCCTTTCCTTTTTCCCCACTCAGCTAGTTCTTTGTGCTATCCCTTTTCTTTCTTGACAGGCTGTTTTTTGTTTGTTTGTTTGTCTAGTTATTTTTTTATATATATTTTTTGTCACTTCTCTCTCTTTCCTTTCCTTTCTCCTGTTCAGCTAGCCCCATGTACCATTTCCTCTCCTTCTTGATATGCTGTGATTTGGGGAGGGGTATGTTTCTTTTTTTTCTTTTTCTGTTTCTGCTCTGTCTTTCCTTTCCTTCCTCCTGCCACTACAGCCATGTGTACCATCTGCAGTCCTTCTGGTGAGGCCTTGATGCACTGTTTTGTTGGAGAGTCACTGGACATGGCATCCCAGGGTCTGTGCCACTGTCACCAACTGGCTCTCAGCATCATTTTATTCATTGATTTGTTTTTAATTTTTTTTTGTTTGTTTTCTCTCTCTCTTTTTTTTTTTTTTTTTTTTCCCATCGACTCAGCCCTGCACACCACCCAAAATTTTTGGTGAGCTGTGCTATACTGCTCAGTTGAAAACTCTCTAGCACATGGCCTTTCTGGGTCTGCACCATCCCCAAAGGCCAGCTGCCTCAACATCATATTTTTAATTTTTTGTCTTTTGCCTCCTCCTTTTCTCCCCCACCTAGACCCTGTGCTGCCTCTGCCCCTTTCTGATGGGCTGTACCATGCTCCCTGGTGAGAGAGACATCAGCTTACTGCCACTCCAGTTCTGCCCCACCTCTAGTGGCCAGTCACCCGCAATCACATACATATATATATATATATTTTTGTGTGTGTGATATTGTTGCTTTTATTTTTTTGGTCTTTTGATTGTTGCTTCCTTCTTTCTCTTCCCCCTTTTTTCCTTTTTTTCTCCCGCCCACCTAGCCCTATGCACCACATATGCTGCTTCTCAGCAGTCCACGCCACACTGCTTAGCTAGAAAACCAACAGCTCGTGGCCTTACTGGATTGGCCTTGCCCCTACTGGCTGAATCCTTCCACGCCACCATTTTGTTTACTCTTTTTCTGCTTCTTTTTTTTCTCTTTCCTTTACTTTTGTCTTTCTGTCTCTCTCTTCCTTCATCCACCTCCTTAACTCTGAATATCACACTCTCCTTTCTCTTATGCCTGTCTGCACTACGTGCTGAGTGCCACTTCCCAAAGAAGTAGCAACACGGTTCCCCAGGACTTCACCTGCCCTGCTCCCCAGCTGTGTCCCATCTCCCCCAATTTGTGCTATTTAATTGCATACAACTGTCAATTTACCAGTTTCCTGGTTTTTCAAGGAAAGTTTTTATTGTTCTTTCTTTTATGTCACCATTTCCGATTTCCTGTTGTGTGTCAGCAGAGTTTGTTTCAAATCAACTGGTGCTCTTTCTACCATATCCCTTGCTTTTAAAGTCAGATAACTCTAAATCCAAAACTGCAGTGTAGTCTGTGAGGTTACATTTTGGGTTAGCTCTTTAACTCATTTTGGATTAGAAGAACTACTGGAGTTTGCTATTTTCTCATTTTCACCATTTACAGCTACCCCCATATGTAAACATTGCTGTCCTAAATCAGTTCTTTTTTCCTTTTTAATTACTTGGCATTGTAAACATCCACTGTGGTTATTGCTAATATGAGTAAATACTTTGGCGGTTTCAATTTTTGAAACATGTGGAAAAATGCACATATATTTTGAAAGGCTTTTTATTAAGTATAATAAATTCAGTCTGAACCTTTTGAATTTCAAGTTTAATTCAGAGCATAGTTATTGAATGCATGATAAAAATTCTATTAAAAATTTAACTTTCAGTTTACGAATACCTGTTTGGTGTGTACATTTTCTTATTTTTATGTTTTCTCTGGTTTATTTATTTTCTTTGTTAACTTTGCTCTGCATTGTTTCTTTTTTTATCTTATTCTTATCTGCACACTATTCATTATATTCATTATATGTTACGTTATTCTTCTTGAAGAATGAGTAGTTGAATGGTTTACTAGTAAGCTAATGCCAAGGAAATAAAATACCTCTTAATGTCAAAAGTGCATAATGGGGGGAAAATACACAACACAGTTTCAGATTTTTCTGGAATCCACGTTTCTGGAGACGCAGAATGCTAGATGAACCTCTGAAATGATTGCCCTGAAATAATCTTTAAAGTCTTCTTAAAAATCCAACAATAGCGTAGCAAAGCTAGCAAGAAAAATGAAGTTGGCCTTGAACTTTTTGTTCTTTTAAAATTTATCTATATAGATCAAAATTGACAATAGAAACTCAAAAGATTAGATAGGAACATTACAGTGAGTTGTGTTAAAGGGGGTGTAACAACTCAGAAAAGGTGGGTGAGAGTGATCACACAACTCAGTGTAATCAGTCTCACTGAACTGCACATGTAGAAACTGCTGAATTGGTGTACGTTTTGCTGTGTATACTCTCAACAACAACAACAAAAAAATAAAGTACAGAAAAAAGTTCATAAAGATTTCAACTTCTGCAAGCCATTTTTTATTGCTCCTACTTTTAGAAATATTCGAGTCCTGGAACTTCAAAATTTTCAAATCACTTTGCTGTCTTTTGGCACCCAGCAGAGCTGAGAGAGCAGCTCACGTTTGCAGTCGGTTAGAGAGCTGGGCATCTCTCAGCTAACTCTATGACGGCCCAGAGCTTATGCAGTTATTTTCAAACAACTGTATTTCATTTAGCAAAATGTTCTTTGAAATATTCAAATTGTTGGTTGGTGCAAATGGATAATGCATTCAGCTTCTAACTGAAAGGTTGGATGTTTGAATCTACCCACAGGTGCCTCAAAAGGAAGACCTGTTTCCCAAATCTAGCCAGTGAAAAAGCAGCCCCAGTCACACTTGATTACAAACTGAAACACTGACAGCTCAAAGCCACTAGCCACTCTATAGGAGAAAAATTCTGACAATCTGCTCCCCTAAAGATTACAAACATTGACCTGTGTTTCACAGACTGTGCAAAGACATTCAACTGTGTGGATCATAACAAATTATGGCTAACATTGTGGAGAATGTGAATTCCAGAACACTTAATTGTGCTTTTAAGGAATCTGTGTATGGATCAAGATAAAATCGTGCAAAGAGAACAAGGAAACACTGCATGGTTTAAAGTCAGGAAAGGTGTGAGTCAAGGTTGTATCCTTTTACCAAACCTTTTAAATCTGTATGACAAGCAAGTAATCCTAAAAGTTGGATTATACAAAGAAGAATGAGGCATCAGGATTGGAGGATGACTCAGTAACCTGTGTTACCCAGATGATAACACCTTACTTGCCGGAAGTAAAGATTTAAAGCACTTACTGGTGAAGATCAAGGATCACAGCCTTCAGCATGGATTGCACCTCAAAATGAAGAAAACAAAAATCCTCACAACTGGACCAGTAAGCAACATTGTCATAGATGGAGAAAGGACTGAGGTTGTCAAGGATTTCATTTTACTTGGGTCCACAATCAACGCTCATGGAAATAGCTGTCAAGAAATCAAAAGCAGCACTGCATTGGAGAAATCTGCAGCAAAGGGTCTCTTTGAAGTGTCGAAAAGTAAAGAGGCCACCTTGAAGACTAAGGTGCGCCTGACCCAAGCCATGGTATTTTCATTCACATCATACACATACGAAAGCTGGACAATGAACAAAGAAGACAGAAGAATTAATGCCTTTGAATTGTGATATTGGAGAAGAATGGTGAATGTACCATGGACTGCCAGAAGAACAAGTAGATCTGATGTGGAAGAATTACAATCTGGATTGCTCCTTGGAAGCAAAGATGGTGAGACTGCATCCTACATACTTTGGACATGTTGTCAGGAAGGATCAGTACCTGGAGAAGGACATCATGTTTGGTAGAGGGGAGGGTCATCGAGAAAGAGGAAGACCCTTGATGAGGTGATTGACACAGTGGCCACAACAATGGGCTTAAGTGTGAAAACAATTGTGAACATGGCACAAGACCAGGTAGTGTTTTGTTCTGTTGTACATAGGGTTGCCTATGAGTCAGAACTGACTCAATGGCAGTTAAACAACAAAGATTATAGCCAAGAATTCTGTGGGAAAGTTGTATACCCAGTCATGTAGGGTTGCTATGAGTCAGAGCTGACTAAATGGCACACAACAGCAGTAGTCATTGTAAACCCTATGGAGCACAATTCAACTCTGACATACATGGTCACCGTAAGTTGCAATCAACTCTATGGCTACTGGTTGGTTGATTGCCTGGGCTTGGTTGTCTGATAAATGCCTGAAGTCACTGATAGATCTCCTTTAGCAAGAAAAGTATGTAAATGAGTCTATTCATGGACAATGACCAATCAGTTGTTTTGATAATGTGATTCATTTATACACTCCTGTTTTAGTTATCTTGTACTGTTCTAACAGAAATACAATGAGAAAAGTTAATTCTCTTACCATCAAATAGGCTAGAAGTCCTAATTCAGGATGCTGGCTCCAGGGGAGCTCACTCTCTCTCCGTCAGCTTGGCAGAAGGTCCTTATGTTGCATCTTACTTTCTTTAGTCCAAGAGCATCTTGGCCAAGGGAATCTTAGTTCCAAAGGACATGCTCTGCTCCTGATGCTGCTTTCTTGATAATATGTGGTCCACAACTCTCTACTTGCTTCTCTTTTCTTTTACCTCTTGTAGGGCCAATGGTGGTACAAGCCACACTCGATGAAAACTCCCTTTACATTGGAGTAGGGAGGTAACTTTAGGAAGGTTATTACAGGCCCACCCTAATCCTCTTTAACATAATCCAATCTATTAGTCACAAGCAGAGGTTGGGATTTACAGCATAGAAAATCACAAAGTGGAGGACAATCACAAAATGCAATTTGGCCCAGCCAAATTGTAATCCAATTCAACCCATGACACATCCCCTACTTCCCCTCAAGAAAGTAGAAAAGAAATAAATAAAAAATTCATATCCACTAGAGGAACCGAAAAGTCCACTTCTGAACTCCTGAGGAACCAGCAGAGCCAGGCAGCATCCTCATCTCAGAAGTCTGAGCTTTAGCTTTAAGGAGCCCTGCTCCATTTCAAAGTTTTGATAACCTCACCATTCACTTTGTTCCCAGCCATAGAGTCCTTAGCAAATCATAAAAGGTGAGTGCCTGTCTGGTGTACTCAGACTTGCCAATGATCTGGACAAGGTCCTTGAGAAAGAGATAGTAACTTGGCTGCAGTGAACAGAGCAAGGAGCCAGAAGTTCCTCCGATCTGACTCCCAAGCTATGGGGAAGCAGGGGCCGTGTGTGATTTAGGCAGCAGGGTGGCTGCCTTGTGAACTGGGGACAGAAAAATCTAGAAGGAACATGTAGCATGGCCAGGAAACAGCAGGTGACATAGTTCAGAATCAGGTCTGGGTAACGATTTTCCTTCTGATTTGTTCCACATGTTGCAGGGTCCTCTGTTGAGGCCTATTAACAGTCACAGGTGGCTTTCTGTGTATGAGATGAAAGTCAGAGCTGCCTTGAGCTAGTTCAAGTACCAATAGCAATTTGCTGGTATTTGTAGGGTTTGTTTAGAAGGGGTAGATCCTTCCTGTAGTTACTATTGCTGTTGCCTCATTGCTCCCTTTCTGCTTGTTTAGTCCTCTAATATCACTTAAAATATTGTCCTAAGTTTATTTTTCTGTTAAAATAAGAATTGTCCTTTCTGTTTTCCTGACTTGACCCTGACTGATACATTACAGAGTAGAACTGCTTTATAGGGTTTTCAATGCTGTAGTCTTTAGGGAGAAACACTGGTGGTGTAGTGGCTAAGTGCTATGGCTGCTAATCAGAAGACAGGCAGTTCACATCTTCCAGGCGCTCCTTGGAACTCTGTGGGCAGTTCTACTGTACAGGGTCTCCAGGAGTCGGAACTGACTTGGCAGCAAGGGTCAGTAAACTTTAGGAAGCAGAGCTCCAGACCTTTCTTCTGTAACCCCACTGGGACGATTCAAAGCCACAACCTTTAGATTAGTAGTTGGGAACAAACGGCACCACCTGGGGTTGCTTACAAAAGTATACTCTGAAGTTATTTGTTATGTGTGGGAAGACTTTTAGAAAGAGAACTTTCGTAATGCCAAGGGAGCATAAAAATTAAACCTAACATCCTCCAACTACTCCCTCTCGTCTATACTTCTTAATTTTACAAAGTCTTCATAGGATATAAAAAAGCTAGTTTCAGCGTCTGTTGTATAGATGAATAATTTGATTCACGCTGGATAAACATTTAAGATTTTATATTTTAATATATCTGTTTTATGGCCATGATGGTCCTAAAACAATCGATGTAAACTATTTGAAGTTTAGTGTCTGAAACCATGTCATATTAATGAAAATATCTCCCCATCCTTTATAATTCTCACAGGGTAACAGGAATTCTTACTTTTCCTTCAGGTGCTGTGAAACATTGTTTAGGCTGGAAACTCTATGTGGCTAACTGCAGAGTGAAGGAACTGTGCTATGAATGGACGTCATTTGCTTGTTCACGGCAGCAGAAGGAAAAGAACCTAGCTGAATTTTTACTAGGGATAGGGGAGCTCTGTGTCACAATCAAACTGATGGCAATGTGTTGGATGCTGGGTGGAAGCAACTCACTTTGAAAAGATTTTCTAGTGTTTGCTAGTGTGTTGAATGAGCATTTGGTAGATTTAAACCAAATTTTCTTTTCCTTCCCTCCCTGCATTTCTGCCTCCGTTCCTGCCTTCCTCCTTCCCTCTGTACCTTCTTCCTTCCTTCCTTCTTTCCCTCTTTTCTTCCTTCCCTCTCTTCCGCTTTTTGTTTCTTCCCACTGGCGGCTCTGTGAGACCAGTCCATGGCATCCCTTCTAAAGTCACTTCCATGGCAGCACACAACTGACTACCTCTCCTGGAGCCAATTCTCTGAGGACACCCAGTAATCTTTTTGCTGGCAACACACTGATGATTGTTAAACAGCACGCTTGTCAAAAGCAGGACATCCTCGAGAGGCATACTTTGTGTATAAATCCTGATGAGAGCACAGGCTGCCAGGGCCCGCCAACCAGAGGTGAGCAGTGCGGAAGGCGATGGATGCTTGCTTGAATGGTAGGGAATCTGAGTGCAGCAGATAACTCCCTTTTAAATTATTTTTAACTCAGAACTACTTAATCAGCAAAAGAAATTCTGGTAAACCTAAAAAGAATATATTAGGAGGGGGGAAAAGAACATGTAGTGTTTTGCTTTGTTTTTAATTTTTTGTATGTTTGAAAGAGCCACACTTAAAATAGTAATTGACAATGTAGATAAATCTGGATCTTTTCTAAATCACTGAAATTCTAAAGAGGTGATGATATGAAGACCTACAGCAGAACTTTCTTAAATTTAATTCACATGTCCTGTTTCATCCAAGAAATCATTATGTGGATGAGGTATATCAAAGCAAGATGAAATAATAATTTAAACAGGAATGGTCCCAGAGGAAGAATGTTTGGGCTGTGTGACCACTAAAGAGGAATAATTCCTAGTAAACAAGTGTGGATTTTTTTTTTCTTTTTAATTTTCCCTGTTTGTTATAACTTACTGAGCCTTAATGGCTATTTTCCTTTACTGTTTGAGATAAATAAACATAATCCCTAGAATAATTTCAGACATTTGATACACAAGGAAAAAATGTTACATAATACTTTTTCATCTTTTCCTTGAAATTCTAAAGAACTTTTACGTTTTCAGAATTATTGTTCAGGAATTCTTGTGTCTGTTCACTGATTTTATACTCATATCCATCTTTCTCTATTTTGTACACTTAACCAAATATATGCTATCTTCACCCCTGAACCAATGTCTCTTTCTACTTTCTGGTAGAAATAAATGATAATTTCCCGTACTTTCATTAAGTGATCATCTATAATTCTATAAATAATGTGATCCTTTGTCACTGCTGCCGGGGAAATATTATTGATAAAAGCAGTCAAAATACAGAATGACAATGTCCAATAATTACATTCTAGAATTGCCAAAATACTTCTCCCTTTGTAATTAAACCAACCAACCCACTGTCATCGAGTCAGATCTGTCTCATAGTGACCTTTGTAATTACCTACCTACATATTTAAGTTTATTTTAATTTTTAAATTGCAGTGTATACCTTTTTTAGAAGTGATAGAAAGATATCTCTATTCTGTTGATTATTTAAGTAAAAAAACAAATTCTAACTCCACTTAATTTTTGACAATTTTTGTAAACCAAAGCAGTAAACCAGCAGTCATACTTGTAATTTGCTTCCTTACTTTTTGTTAATTTTAAGTGGAGCTGGAAGTAGGACTTGAAAGTTATTATCATTATGACACTAGCTTTATAATTCCTCTGGACAATTCTTTTAAACAGAAGCATTGTACATCTCACTCTATCTTCTAGGCTTAATCTGACACTTAAAATGTTGCAATGGTCCCCCAGAGTATGGAACCGTGCAACAGTGATGTGAGTGAATACTGTTAATTTCTAGCAGCTGATTCATACCACATTAAAAAATAAATAAGTAAAATAATATGAAATTCACTTTGCAAATCTTGTTGTTACTGTGGGCTCTTGATGTTAATTCTGGCTGATGGTCACTCCGGGTGACCACAGGATAGCATAGAACTGCCCCCCAAGGTTTCCCAATCTATAATCCTTATGGGAGTCAAATTGTCAGGTCTTTAATCCCATTACAAACCTAGAAAGTTAAATTATATCATTCCTTTCAGGGGTTAGGCTTTCAAATGAGAAACTTAAAAATTTCAAAGATTACACAGAAAGTATTCAAGAGTGTACACTTCTAGATGGGAACTGATCTGCTTATGGATGCAGTGACGAGTGCTTAATAACATTGTAGTTATTGATAGTTATCTTTAAAGAAAATGTTTTAAAAACAGATTATTCATCAAAACAAAGTGAATAAAAGACAAGATGAAGCGAATTTATTGAAGAACATGAGTATGTAATATCTCATTGCACTCAGCATCTTAGAGCACAGGAACCAAATGTTCAGTAGTGAACTAATTTGTGCTCTGTGTTCCAAAACTGAGAACCACCTGTTTATAAAGGACCTGAATAAGTGTTTCTTTCCTACATTTTACTTCTCTATATCTTGGTTTTTCAAGTTCATTTACTAGTATAATACCTGATCGTTACAATTTAAAAGTATCTAAAGAAAAATTGCTAATTGGAGAAATTAAACTTCTATATGCACAGCAGGTCAAATGTACTGTAATGTGAAGATTTCAAAGAATTCACAGGCAGAAGGCATATTTATTGACCTAGAGGAGTTATTCAGCGAAAATATTGTTTTCAAATGTGTATGTATTCTCAGTAACGTCTTTTCCAAGTCAGACTTGTGACAATGTGGTTTGTACTCATTTTTCCCAATGAAACTATGGAGCAATGCGTTATAGTGCATTCTCATACCGAGGTCCACTTCTCAAGCCTGGCCTTAGATCTCACAAATGCTTATCATTGATCATCATAGTTATACATCCAGCCCCAGCACTGGAAAAGTACAAATCAACCCTGGGTGATAATGTGGGAGAGTCAGTTTCATTATTTTTATATTATAAAGTCAGTGCCATGAATTCAATCAAATGATAGATTAGCAACGCACACACAGTCTGATGTGCCAAATTTGTTATGAATATAGAACTTTGAATCTGTGGACAAGAGAATCTCAATGTAAATTTAAATTCATGAATTCAGCTGGTTAGTAACAGGAGATGATCCACATGATCTATCATGTATGGTATTTTTTTCCTTCTTTTTGACATTAATTTAAAAGAAGAAAACATTGCCATGTAGCTGATTCCAACTTATCGGACCCTTTAGAACAGACTAGAACTGCTCCATACAGTTTCCAAGGAGCACTTGACGGGTTCATACTGCCAACCTTTCTGTTAGCAGCAATAGTCCTTAACCACTAGGCCGTAAACATTTCCTTTTTGAGATTAGCCGTGTATAAATGTGTCCCTTTCAGCATATTTTTAGTTCACCATAACATTACTTGAAATCCTTTCTATGCTGTTCACACTAGGAAGAAAAGCGCTTCCTTATTGATTTGTATGTTTGCAAACGCCAACTAGGAAGATTAAAAAATATATATACATACAATCTTAAGACTGTAACTATTATTTAAGCTAAATGTTAAGTAATGACACGAACTGTTATTGTTCTTGATAGGTGCTGTTGAGTCCATTCCTACTTATAGAGACCCTACCCACAACTTAAAGAACTGCTGTCCAGCGCTGTACTATCTGCAGAATTCTTGCTGTATTTGATGTTGTTGCAGCCGCTCTGTCAGTTGATCTTGTTGAGAGTCTGTCTCTTTTTTGCTGACCCTCTACTTTACCAAGTGTGGTTTCCTGCTAGAACAATAACAACAACTAAGCTCCCAAACACACTGCCATCCAGTCAATTCCGACTCATGATGTTCTGGTAGTTCTTCAGGTTCTTTCATTCAGAGACTTGGTTAATAAAAGTGGTACAGGAAAAATTCTTGATCTGTCTGTGGATTTAGAATGGGAATGTCTTGAGTGAAGGATGCTTTCTGATGTAACCAGTACACATTTTATCTGGGATACTCAAGTAGTTTCACTGAATTCATTAACTCATTTCTCCTCTAGCCTCTAGCTACTCAAGAAGTGGTCCTCAGACTAACAACCTCACTATCTCTTGGGATCTTGTAAGAAACGCAGACTTTCAGCCCCCACCCCAGAATCAAAATCTGTGTTTTAAAAGATCCCCTATGTGTTTCTTGTGCATTAGTATTAAGGTTTTGGAAGCCTTGCTCCTAGCTAGTAGTGAGTTTGAACTTGGAAATGCAGACTATCTTGGGCTTTGCGAAGAGCAGCCTTGCCAAAAAGTTTTATTGTTTTTCTCCTTTCTTCCTTAGAAATGAGAGGAACACAGTATTTTTGGAAAAAAAGGCTCTTCATACTCAGAGAACAAAGACAATGAATTCATCTGATCCTTGGAAACTCCCAGAAGTACAGTTTTGCTTTGCTCTTGTTAACAATTCATGCCCTAAAAATGTGAGGTCTGTGGTGAGTGCCTTTGCCATGTACACGGTCATGATCGGGGCCATAGTGATGACCATGCTAGGCAATATGGTCGTCATCATCTCCATTGCCCACTTCAAGCAACTCCACTCACCCACCAACTTCCTGATCCTCTCCATGGCCACCACCGACTTTTTGCTGAGCTGTGTGGTCATGCCCTTCAGCATGATCAGGTCCATTGAGTCCTGCTGGTACTTTGGAGACCTCTTTTGCAAAGTCCACAGCAGCTGTGACATCATGTTCTGCACCACCTCCATTTTTCACCTCTGCTTCATCTCAGTTGACCGGTACTATGCTGTTTGTGACCCACTGCATTATGTCACCAAGATTACCATCTCTGTCATAGTGGTCTTTCTCCTTATCAGTTGGTCTGTCCCTATCTTTTTTGCCTTTGGCCTGGTATTCTCAGAATTAAACATAATTGGTGCAGAAGATTTTCTGGCTAGCATCGACTGCACAGGTTCATGTGTGTTGATATTTAACAAGCTCTGGGGTGTGCTGGCCTCCTTCGTAGCGTTCTTTCTCCCTGGGACAGTGATGGTGGGCCTGTATGTACACATTTTCAGAGTAGCTAGGAAGCATGCTAAGCAAATTGGCATGGAGCCTAAGATGATACAGGTTGGGTCAGACAACAAAATAAAGGTTTCATCTAAAACAGAAAGCAAGGCCACGAAGACTTTAAGCATAGTCATGGGAGTTTTCCTGTTGTGCTGGTTACCTTTCTTTGTCATGATTATCACAGACCCTATCATTAATTTTACAACACCTGAAAATTTGTCCCACGTCTTCCTCTGGCTGGCTTATTTCAATTCCACCCTCAATCCCGTTATATATGGCATGTTTTATCCCTGGTTTCGCAAGGCTCTGAGAATGATTGTCACAGGGACCATCTTCCACCCTGACTCCTCTACCACAAACCTGTTTCCTGCACACGGTTAGGCAGTGCCCCCCAACCCTAAGACTTTTTTCTGGTGGATAATCCTGGGTCAGGTTTCTCTCTGGAAACAGAGGCAGGGTCTAATTTGATGACATTCTTCAATAGGTGTAACAGACAACTAAGAAAACCCAATAGTTTAAGACTTCAGGTCAAAATCACCAAAGTAGTCAGTTTCTGGGATTCTGGAGAAGACACATTCAACAAGCAAAAAAAACTTTCTGCAAAAGCTTGTTGATTTCTGAATTAGCACACTGAGTGATTTAGAATTTCACTGATTGGCTTAAGTCAAACAGAATTTTTCTTGCTTTAGTCTGTAGAGAACATCAGTAGAAAAGACATAGTATGTCTTCCCAACCCTTGCAAGTTGGGTATAACCGAGTATGCGTATCTATGTATTTCTTGAGATGACCTGAATACACCAGAAGCCTATGTTATGGAGCATGTTTTCAGCACGGCAGTGGGGGCGGGGGAGGAAGCACGGAGTTGCAGTTACTTCCAGCTTCATTGGTTCTGACTTAAACACACTTTTTACAAAGACATTATGTGAGGCTTATGACCCTTTGATAAAACGGGATTGTTTCACTACTTAAGAATAATGAATAAAGGATTTTAGGACAACTGTCTTCCACTTAGCATCTCCTTTTTGGTTACATAAATTCCCCGTGTGTGCACATTTAGGTGGTATCCATATATCTGGGGGTGTGTGTGTAGCTGTCTAACAAGGTTAACTTTATACACAAAACTGAAGGCCTTTCCTGCTCTCAGAGTTTTAGGACAGTATTTACTGCCTCGGTGAATGTCTCTTCTCTATCTCTCTTTTTTTCCTCCTCCTCTTCCCACCACAAGAACATATTTCACCAAACTCGATCCTTTACACTATTCTTCACGACCTTTCTCTGTCTTTCTAACACTGAGTCACTCTAATCTATGATAACTGGAGGTAGTTTTGCCCTTTGGGGCCATTTGGCAAAGTCTGAAGACATTCTTTGTTACAGCTGGCCAGTGGGTGCTACTGAAGTCTGGAGTGTGGAGGCCAGGGATACTGCTGAACGTCCTACAACGCACAAGACAGCACTCTAAAAGGAAGTTTATCTGACTCAAAGCTTCATTAGTGACGTGACTGAAGAATCCTGCTCTACTGTTACCTATACTCACAACTTCCATTATCATCTCAGTATAGACTGCTCTTAGTTAGACTTACTTTCAACCTTTATCATTCCTTCCAAGTTCCACTCCTTTATTTCTTATTGTCAGTAGAGGATGTATGCGTGTGTGTGTGTGTATGTGTGTTTTATGTAAGTATTTTTATTGATCTTTAAGAGAAAGTTTACAATTCAAGTCAGTTTGTTGTACCGAAGCTTGCACAAACATTGTGATGTAACTAGTTGCTCTCTGCACACTGTAACAACACACTCCTCTTTTCCACCCTGAATTTCTCGTGTCTACTCTACCAGCCCCTCTCCTGTTTTTTCACCTTGCCTCTAGACGGGAGCTGTCCACATAGTTTCCTGTTTCTACTTCAACCATGAAGCATGCTCTTTGCTAGTTTCATTTTAGGTCTTATAGTTGAGTCCAATCTTTGTCCAAAAAGTTGGCTTTGGGAAAATAGTTTCAGTTCTTGGTTAATAGAAAGTCCAGGGATAAGGTCTTCCAGGGACTCTACAGTCTGTGAGACCATCCAGTTTGCTCTTTTTAAACAGAGATTGGTTCTGCATTCTACTTTTCTCCTGCCAAATCAGGGACTCTTTGCTGTGTCCCCTGTCAAGGCAGTCATTTGCGGTGGCCAGGCACCACTTAGCTCTTCCTGTCTCGTGCTAATAGAACATCTGAACTGTGGTGCTTTCTGACTCTATAGCTCACGTCTTCCTTATGCGTTTGATGTTTCTTTTTCTTCTCTGCTCTGGGTAGATTGGGACCAACTGATGATACTTAGCTGACCCTCCTTTCCTCCCTTCTTCTTTGCATCCCTCCCTCTCTCCTCCCTCTTTCTCTACTCTCCCTCCCTCCCTCCTTCCCTTCTTTCCTCTTTTACACCTTCTTCCTCTTGCCCTTCTTCTTTTTCCCTCCTTTCTTCCATTTTTGTCCTTTCTCACTTGTGGCTCTGTGACACCAGTCTGTGTCATCCCTTCTAAAGTTACTGCCATGATGACACAAAGCTGACTGTCTCTCCTGGAGACAATTCTCCAAGGATGCCCAGTAATGTTTTTGCTGGCAACACACTGATAATTGTTAAAGGGCACACTTGTCAAAAGTAGGACATCCTCAAGAGGTGTATTTTGCATACAAATACTGATGAGAGTACAGCCTGCCAGGGGCCCGCCTACCAGAGCATGGGCAGGGCAGACAGTGATGGATGTTCATTGGAATGGTAAGGAATTTTCGTACAGCAGATAACTTCCTTTTCAATTATTTTTAACTCAAAATTACCTAATTAGCTAAAGAAATTCTGGTAAGCCTAAAAAGAATCTATTAGTAGAAGAAAAAAGCAGAAAGCTTTTATTGTTGTTATTATTTGTATGATTAAAAGAACTACACTTAAAATATTGATTGACAATGATATAAATAAACTTGGCTCATTTTTTTAAATCACTGAAATTCTAGAGAGGCAATGATATGAAGACCTATAGCAGATAGCAGATCTTTCATAAACTTAATTCACATGTCATATCTCATCCAAGAAATTATTACACGGGTGAGATATATCAAAGCGAGATAGAATAATAATTTAAGCAGAAATGGTCCCAGAGGAAGAGTTTTTGGGCTGTGTGACCAGTAAAGAATGAGAAATGGTACCTGGTAAACAGGTGTGATTTTTTTCACATTTTTTCCTATTTAATTTATTATAAATTACTGAGCCTAAGTGGGTATTTTCTTTCCTTGTTTGAGACAAATAAACATATAATTCTTAATATACTTTTAGACATTTTATACACGAGGAAATTACCTAGTACTTTTGCAACTTTTCCTTGAAATTCTAAATAACTGTTACATTTTCAAAATAGTTATTCCAGAATTCTTGTGCCTGTTCCCTGATTCTGTATTCGTACCCGTCTTTTTCTATTTTGCACACTTAAAAAAATATCACGCTATTTTCAACCCAGAACTGTTGGCCAGTGTCTCTTTCTACTTTCTGGTAGAAAGAAATGATAATTTCCCATACATTCATTAAGTGATTGTATGTAATCCTATCGTTAATTTGTTTCTTTGTTACTGCTGCCTGGGGAAATATTATTGGCAAAAACAGTTAAAAACTAGAATGAGAATGTCCCATGATAACATTCTAGAATTGCCAAAATACATCTACCTTAGTAACAACCTATGTACATACTTAAGTTTATTTTAATTTTTAAATTGTGATGTATATCTTTTTCAGAAGTGATAGAAAGGTATCTCTATTCTGTTAAAGACTAAATAAAAAATCAAACCCTAACTGCACTTAACTTTTGACATTTTTCTAAAGCAAAGCAGTAGACCAGCAGTCATACTTGTGATTTGCTTACTTACTTTTGTTAATTTGTTTCACCCTGGCCCCTAGGGTCGCCATGAGTCAGATCCGACCCGATGGCACTTAGCTTGGCTTGGCTTTTGTTAATTTTAATGCAAGAGCTGAAATTGAAAATGATTATTACCTTTGGCATTAGCCTCACAATTCACCTGTGTAATTCTTTTAATCCTAAGTGTTGTATATCTCAGTCTAACTTCTTGTCTTAATTTGGCCCTTAAATGTTTAAATAGTTTCTTGGAATATTGAACCATGCAGCAGTAACATGAATGAATTCTGTTAGTTTGTAGTAGTTGTTTCATATCACATGTAAAAATAGGTAAATAACATAACATGAAATTCACTTTACAGATCTTGTTGTCACTGTAGGCTCTTGATGTTAATTCTGGCTCATAGTCACCCCAAGTAACCGCAGGGCATAGTAGAACTGCTCACTAGGTTTCCTAGCCCACGGTCTTTAACAAAGCAAATCAGGTCCTTATCTCATTACAAACCTAGGAGTTGAATTAAATCAATCCTCTCAGAGATTAGGTTTCAAACAAGAAAGCTAAAACTTCAAAACCACTCAACAAGAGTCCAGAGCGTGCTCTTCTAGAGATGGAAAATGCCACGCCTGTGGACGCACAGTGAAAAGTGCTTAAATAACATTGTGGTTATTGTTACTTATCTTTAAAGATAACTAACAAAACCAGATTATTCACAGAACAAAGCAAATAAAATGCAGGCTAAAGTTAATTTGTTAAAGAAGTTAAATAAGTGTGTAGCATCTCATTGCACTCAGCGTCTCAGAATGGAGGAACCAAATGTTCAGTAGGGAACTGACTGGTGCTCTCTGTTCCAAAACTGAGAGCCACCAATTTATAAGGGACCTGAATAAGTGTCTTTCTGACATTTTGCTTCTTTGTATCATGGTTTCTCAAGTTCCTCTCAGTTACACAATACCTGATCATTACAATTTAAAAGTATCTAAAGAAAAACTAATTAGAGAAATTAAATTTCTATATGCCAAGTAGATAAAATGTACCATATGTTAAGATTTCAAACAATACACAAGCAGTAGGAATATTTATTGAGCTAGAGGAGTTATTCAGTGAAAATTTTGCTTTTAAAAGTGTTTATATTCTCAGTAATGTCTTTTCCAAGTCAGTCTTGTTAGGATGTGGTTTCGACTATTTTTCCAAATGAAACTATGGGCCAATGAGTTTGAATGTATTCTCATACCAAGGTCCACTTAGCCAGCCTGGCCTTAGACCTCACAAATGTTTATCATTGATTGTCATTGTTACAGCCCTGGAAAACATAGGCCATACCCTGGGTCATACTGTGGGTCAGGCTGTCTCATTATTTTTATATTATAAAAGTAATGCATTATTTTTGTATTATAAAAGCAACACCATAAATTCAATCAAATGACAGATTCAGCAATGCACACTCTGATGTGTCAAATGTGTTATGGATACAGAATGTGGAATCTGTGGATGACAGAATCTCGATAAAAATTTCACTTCATGAACTCATCTGGTAAGTGACACAAGATGATCCCCAGGACTGATATAATCTATTATGTAAGACTTTTGTTCCCTTCTTTTTGAGATTAATTTACCAAAAAGAAAGTTTACCGTGGAACTGATTTCAATTCACGGAGACTCTCTAGCACAGAACAGAACTGCTCCATGCAGTTTCCAAGGAGCATCTGGTGGGTTTAAACTGTCAACCTTTTTGTAAACAGTAGTAGCCCTTAACCACTAGGCAATCAAGATTTCCTTTTTGAGATTAGCCATGTATAAATTTGTCCTTGTTAGCATATTTTTAGATTATTAAAACATTACTATAAATCTTTCTTACCGCTATAAATATTTTCTTACTGCTTTCTATGTTTGCAAATGCTCACTAGAGAAATCTTTTTAAAAAGTACGATCTTAAGACTGCTACTGTTCAAGCTAAAAATTAAATAACAGTGCCCATTGTTACTGTTCTTGACAGGTATTGTTGAATCAGTTCCTACTCTTAGTGACACTACCACAACTTAAAAAGCCATTACCCTGCAGTGCACCATCCACACAATCTTTGTTGTATTTCAGCCCATAGTTGCAACCAGTTCATTTTGTTTGCTGATCCTCTACCAAGCGTGCCATCCTGCTAGAACAACAACAGAAAAATACCCAAATACTTTGCCATCCAGTCTATTCTGACTCAAGATGTCTAAACAATTCTTTAGGTTCTTTAATCTAGAAAATTGGTTAATACAAGTAAATTGGTTAATATAGGTAAAATTGGTTAATACAGGTAATACAGGTAATGCCGGTTAATACAGTTAATACAGGTTAATATAGGTAATACAGGTTAAGACAGGTAAAAATGCTTGCTCTGTCTCTGGATTTAGAATCAGAACCTCCTGAGTAGAGGCTCTATTCTAGTATAACCAGTATATGCAATATCTGGGATACTCAGGTAGTTTTGACTGGATTCGTTAACTCAGTTCTCCTCTAGCCCCTAGCTACTCAAGGAGTGATCTTCAGACTAACAGCATTAACATCCCTTAGGACCTCGTGAAAAATGCAGGCACCCAGCCCCCATTCCAAAACTGAAATCTGTGTTTTAAAAGGTCCCCTATGTGTTTCTTGTGCATTAGTATTAAGGTTTTGGAATCATTGCTCCTAGCTAGTAGTGAGTTTGAACTTGGAATCAGAAATGCAGACTATCTTGGGCTTTGCGAAGAGCAGCCTTGCCAAAACATTTTATTGTTTTTCTCCTTTCTTCCTTAGAAATGAGAGGAACACAGTATTTTGGGGAAAAAAAGCTCATCATACTCAGAAAACAAAGAAATGAATTCATCTGATCCTTGGAAATTCCCAGAAGAACAGTTTTGCTTTGCTCTTGTTAACAATTCATGCCCTAAAAATGTGAGGTCTGGGGTGAGTGCCTTTGCCATGTACACGGTCATGATCGGGGCCATAGTGATGACCATGCTAGGCAATATGGTCGTCATCATCTCCATTGCCCACTTCAAGCAACTCCACTCACCCACCAACTTCCTGATCCTCTCCATGGCCACCACCGACTTTTTGCTGAGCTGTGTGGTCATGCCCTTCAGCATGATCAGGTCCATTGAGTCCTGCTGGTACTTTGGAGACCTCTTTTGCAAAGTCCACAGCAGCTGTGACATCATGTTCTGCACCACCTCCATTTTTCACCTCTGCTTCATCTCAGTTGACCGGTACTATGCTGTTTGTGACCCACTGCATTATGTCACCAAAATTACCATCCCTGTCATAGAGGTTTTTCTCCTTATCAGTTGGTCTGTCCCTATCTTTTTTGCCTTTGGCCTGGTATTCTCAGAATTAAACATAATTGGTGCAGAAGATTTTCTGGCTAGCATCGACTGCACAGGTTCATGTGTGTTGATATTTAACAAGTTTTGGGGTGTTCTGTGCTCCTTTATTTCATTCTTTCTCCCTGGCACAGTATTGATGGGCACTTACATACACATTTTCAGAGTAGCTAGGAAGCATGCTAAGCAAATTGGCATGGAGCCTAAGATGATACAGGTTGGGTCAGAAAACAAAATAAAGGTTTCATCTAAAACAGAAAATAAGGCTACCAAGACTTTAAGCATAGTCATGGGAGTTTTCCTGTTGTGCTGGTTACCTTTCTTTGTCATGATTATCACAGACCCTTTCATTAATTTTACAACACCTGAAAATTTGTCCCACGTCTTCCTCTGGCTGGCTTATTTCAATTCCACCCTCAATCCCATTATATATGGCATGTTTTATCCCTGGTTTCGCAAGGCTCTGAGAATGATTGTCACAGGGACCATCTTCCACCCTGACTCCTCTACCACAAACCTGTTTCCTGCACACGGTTAGGCAGTGACCCCCCAACCCTAAGACTTTTTTCTGGTGGATAATTCTGGGTCAGGTTTCTCTCTAGAAACAGAGGCAAGGCTGACTTCAGCAAAGATACAACAGATGTCAAAGAAAATGCAGTAGGTTAAGACGTCAGGTCAAATCTACCAAAGTAGCCAGTTCCTGGGGTTCTGGAGAAGGCCCATTCAATAAGCAAAAGAGAACTCGGCCAAGGCTCACTGATTCCTGAATTAGCCCAATACGTGGTTTAGAATTCCACTAATTGGCTTAAATCGAATGGGAAATTTTTCACTTTAGCTTGTGAAGAACATCAGTAGAGGAGTCACAGTATGTCATCCCAATCCTTTCAAGTTGGCTATAACTGACTATACATACCTACGTTTTTCATGGCACAGCTTGAATACACCAAAAGCCTACATTGTGGATCGTGGTCTTAGCATGGGGGTGGGAAGAGGGGTAGGAAATACAGAGTTGCAGTCACTTCCAACTTCATTGGTTCTGACTTAAACACGTTTTTTTGCAAAGAAATTATGTGAAGTTTGCAATCATTTGACAAAATTGGGTGGTTTCACAACATAAGAAGAATGAATAAAGATTTTAGGAAAATTATCTTACGCTTATCATCTACTTTTTGGTTACATAAATTCTCTGTGTGTGTGTACCTTCAGGTGGTGGCCACATTTCTGAGTATGTGTGTGTACAACATACTAGCTATCCAGCAAGGTTAACTTTATACACAAAACTGAAGTCCTGTCCCTCTCTCAGGGTTTTACTACCTCCCTGAATGTCTCTTCTCTGTCTTCCTTTTTCTCCTCCTCTTCTTCCCATCTTGAGGATGTATTTCACCAAACTTGATCCTTTGCTCTGTTCTTCACAACCTCTCTCTGTTTCTTTAATGTTCAGTAACTCAAATCCGTCACAGCAAGAGGTAGTTTTGCCCTTTGGGGACATTTGGTCATGTCTGGAGACATTCTTTGTTATAACTGGCCAGTGGGCTACTGATATCTTGAGTGTGGAGGCCAGGGATACAAGACAGCATCCTAAAAGGAAACCTATCTGACTCAAAACTTCACTAGTGCCATAATTGAAGAAGTCTGCACTACCATTATCATCTCAAGATAGATTGCTCTCGATCAGACTTACTTTCAATCATTATCATTCCTTCCAAGCTCAACTCCTTTATTTCAATCTTATTGCCAGTAGACAATATATATATGTACACGTGTCTCTGTGTGTATGTATTTTTATTACACTTTAAGTGAAAGTACAATTCAAATCAGTTTGTCGTACAAAAGCTTAAGCAGACACTGTTGTCTAACTCTAGCTGCTCTCTGCACACTGTGAAAACACACTCCTTTTCACTCTGAATTTCTTGTGTCAATTTTTTAGGCCTTTTTACCTTGCCTCCAGACAGGAGCTGGCCACATAGTCTCCTGTTTCTACTTCAGCCAGGAAGCACGCTCTTTATCAGTATCATAGTAGGTACTGTAGTCGAGACCAACCTTCGTCTGAAGAGTTGGCTTCTGGAAAACGGTTTCAGTTGTAGGTTAACAGAAAGTCCAAACCATCCCATCAAGTCTGGTTTTTTAACAGAGTTGAGTTCTGCACTTCGTTTTTCTCTTGCTATGTCAGGGGTTCTTTGTTGTGTTTCCTGTCAGGGCAATCATTTGTGGTGGCCAGGCACCATTTGGTTCTTCCCATCTCATGCTGATATAATGCCTGGGTTGTGGCCCTTTCTGTCTCTTGAGATCACATTTTCTTCCTGTCTTTGATGTTCTCCATTCTTCTCTGCTCCAGGTACTTTGCAACTAACTGACGCTTCTTAGATGGCCACTTGATACCTTTTAAGACCCCAGATGCCACTCACCAAAGTGGAATAATTAACATTTTGTTATTCAATTCTGTTACGCCAACTGACCTGGATGTCCCCTGAAACCATGGGCCCCAGATTCTGGCCCCTGCTACTCTGTCCCTTGGACTGTTTGGCTACATTTATGAAACTTTGTAGCTTTTGCTTTAGTCCAGTTGTCTGACTTCTCTTCTACAGTGTGTGGTCCCTGCTTCTACCCGCAATAATTCTTGTCTATTATCTACTTAGTGAGTACTGCTCTCTCTCCTTGCCTACCCTTGTAACCATCAAAGACTGTTTATTTCCCAGTTTAAACATTTTCTTGAGTCCTTATAAAAGTGGTCTCATAAAATGCTTGTCCTTTTGCAACTGACTACTTTCACTCAGCATAATGCCTTCCAGTTTCCTCCATGTTATGAGATGTTTCCCAAGTTCATCGTTGTTCTGTATAAATGCATACTATTCTATTGTGTAAATATACCATAGTTTGAGAGTCATCTAAGTTGATTCCATCCTTTACTATTGTGGACAGTGCTGCAAGGAACATTGATGTGCATATATCATTTGTGTTGGCAGCTCTTATTCCTCTAGGCTGAATTCTATAGTATTTCAATATCCAGCTTGTAAAAAAGTGTCAAATCAATTTCTAATGTGGTTGTAACATTGTGTTTTCCCACCAGCAGTGTTTAAGTATTTCAGTTTCTCCACAGTCTCTCCAACTTTGATTGTTTTGTGTTCTTTGGATTAATGCCAGCCTAGTTGGGGAGAGATGGTATCTCACTGTAGTTTTAATTTGTGTTTCTCAAATGGCTAATGATCCCAAGCATTTCCTCATGTATCTGTTAGCAGCCTTAATGTCTCCCCATTTCTCATCTTTCTCTTTCATGTACAGGGCTCCAAGAATATCATATATGATTGATTCATTTGTTCAAAATTTAGGGTCTTTATTGTTAGACAGATTACAGGAAGCATCTGACTACTCCACCATCTTGGCCCTGCCTCTAATGAAATATATATTTTTCATGTTTCATTAACATCTCAAACTCAACATACATAGCATCATCCTTCTAATTAATACTCCCAAACCAACCGTTCCTGGAGTCCATTTTGTGTATGGGGTTAGTTCTTCAAGTAGACTATAAACTTCATGTATGAAAGAAAATGTCCTATTCATCTTTGTATGCGTAAATAGTGCTTTTCCCATTAAAGTCTCTGTGAGTATATTCACTGAAAATCTTAAATACAGAAACTTTGAGAAAAATTTGAGAGAAAAATTCAAACTCATACTCAGAAAAATAAATAACATTGGAAAGATAAGTGTGAAAGTGGGGGTTGTTTCCTTGGGAAGAAAGATGGAGGAAGGACCCTGTCTGCAGAAAAGAAATTAAAGTGAATTAATCCTTATTTTCTTAGGCTTTGGTCACATGTGCACAGTGTTTTGCTGGGGAACTTGGGGACCAGGCTGCAGGGGCATGTAATGGAAAGTGACTCAGCAATTCAGAAACATTTGCAGCCTGTCATGCCTGTGTAGTAAATTCCTTGAGGATAGAGATTAGTCCCTCCTCTGTTCTATCACTTTAGTAATAAAAGCACTTTACAGAAAATTTTGTTACTTAAGAAATATTGTTAATTCTCCTATGGGCTGTGAAATTTCTTAGGTCAAGATATCAGAAAGAAGATTTCTTAGGAATTTCTTAAATACGTATCTCAGAAAGAAGAACTCTTATGGTCTCCTGCTTTACTCATCAATCTTTGCTTGTTTTTGCAGGAAATGAGATTGATTTTCCTAACAATGATGTCATGCACTGCTTTATGAATTGAAATACATATCATCTCGGCTAGGCCATGATTCCTAGTATTGTGTGAATATCTACCATTCTGTCATCTGATGTGATTTTTCATGTGTTGGAAACCCTATCTCTATCATGTTAATGAGGTGGGACTAGTGGCAATTATGTTAATGAAGCAGGGTTACATCTACAAGATTGCACTGTGTCTTAAGCCAATCTCTTTTAAGATATAAAAGATGAAACTGAGCAGAGAAACCAAGGACAAAATCCCATCAAGAAACAAGAGGCAGGACAACAGCTTTTCCTTTGGACCTGGGGTCCCTGAACTGTGAAGCACCTTGACTAGCGAAAATTGATGGTAAGGACCTTCCTTAAGAGCTGACAGAGAGAGAAAGCCCTGCTCTGAACCTTCCTGTGAAATTGGCACCCTAAATTCAGCCTGCTATACTGTGAGAAAATAAATTCCTTTGTGAAAGTCATTCACTTGTGGCATTTCTGTTATAGCGATAATAGATGATTAACAAAAATGACCTTAAGATACTGTAGGATGAAAAGAGAAAATGTCTCAGCATTAGCGTAGATAATGCTATGGAGTTTCCAACTGAGACAAATTAGGAAGAAGGACATGGTAGTTTACTTCTGAAACACTGACCAGTGAAAACGTTGTAAACAAAAAGAGGACACTGTCTAACATAGTGCTGGAAGAGGCACTCAGACTGGAAGGCACTTAAAATACAACTGGGGAAGAATTGCATCCTCAAAGTAGAGTAGATCTTTAATGATATGAATGGAATCAAGATTTGGGGACTGTCATTTGCTGAAGTGGCATGACTTAAAATAAGAAGGAACAATCACAAACATCCATTAATGATAAGAATGAAGTGTGAATTTAGGAAAATCAGAAATCATTAAAAATGAAATAGAACACATAGAGATTGATATCCCAGGCAATAGCTGAAATAGACTGGTAGTGACCATTTTTAATCAGACAATTATATGATCTACTCTGCTGGGAATGACAAACTGAATTAGGAATGACATCCCATTAGCTGTCAAAAAAAAAAAAAGTTCATTATCTGTCCTGAAATACAATGCTATTAGCAATAGAATAATACCTAAATGCCTCCAAGAAGTACCAGTTAATATGACTATTATTGACATTTACTCACTAACTACTAAAGCCAAAGCTTCTTTTTTGTTTTTTTTTTTTTTTTACCAACTACTGCAGTCTGAAATTCATCAGGTATGTGATCAAGATGCATTGATAATTACCAGCTATTGAAATTCAACCATTGAAAACAAGGAGGAGGGATAAGTATTTGGAAAAATATGGTCTTGGTGATAGAAATGACACTAGAGATCAGGTGGTACAGTTTTACAAGACAATTGACTTTGTCATTGTAAGTATCTTTTTCAACAACATAAATGATGACTACAGGTGGACTTCACCAGATAGAATACATAGGAATAAAACTGACTAGATCTGTGGAAAGAAACAGTGGAAAAACTCAATATTATTAGCCAGAACAAGGCCGGGGCCACTGCAGAACAGACCATCAATTGCTCTTATGCAAGTTCAACTTGAAGCTGAAAAATATTAGCACAAATCTATGAGAGGTAAGATATGACCTTGAGTATTTTCCATCTCAATTTGGAGAACATCTCAAGAATAGATTTGACACACTAAACACTAGTAACTGAAGACCAGACAAGTTGTGGGACAACATCAAGGACATCATGCGTGAAGAAAGCAAGAAGTCATTTAAAAGACAGGAAAGGAAAAAGAGACCAAAATGAACATCAGAAGAAACTCTGAAACCTGCTCTTAAACACAGTATAGCAAAAGTGAAAGGACTAAATGATGAAGTAAAAGAGCTTAACAAAAGATTTCAAGGGGCAGCAGAAGAAGGCAAAGTGAAGTATTATAAAGACACATGCAAAAATAAGAACATACTCAGCATTTCTACAGCTGAAAGAACTGAAGAAAAAATTCAAGCCTCAAGTTGTAACACTGAAAGATTCTGTAGGAAAATTGTTGAACACCACAGAAGATAAACAAAAGAAGGTGAATAATACACACAGTCACTATCAAAAAGAATTAGTTGATGTTCAGCCACTTCAGGTAGTAGAATATGAACAAGTGCTGATGTTTCTGAAAGAAGCTCAAGCTACACTGGCAAAAAACAAGTCTCCAAGAATTGATGAAATAGCAGTTTTAAGATGTTTCAACAAATAAGTGTGGTACTGGAGGTGCTCACTCATTTTATTTCAAAAAATTTGACAAGCAGTTACATGGCTACTGACTGGAAGAGATCTGTATTTGTGCATAGTGATAAAACAATGTGGAAATTATTGAACTATAGCATTAATATCACTCACAAGTAAAAATTTTTTGAATATTATTCAAAAGCAGTTGCAGCAGTACATTGATAGGGAACCACCAGAAATGCAAGATTCAGAAAAGAATGTTAAATGAAGACTACCATTTCTGGTGTTGGATAGATCTTGGCTGAAAGTAGAGAATGCCAGAAAGATATTTACATGTGTTTTATTGCTTACGCTAAGGCATCTATCTGATTGTTTGGATAATGACCAATTATGAATATCATTTTGAAGAATAAGACTTCCAGAACATTTCAATGTGTTCATGCTGAATCTGTACAAAGACCAAAATGCAGTTGTTTCAGAACAGTAGAATACTCTGTGGTTTAAGTCAGGAAACATATGCATCAAGGCTATATCCTTTCACCATACTTACTCAATCTGTAGGCTGAGCAAACAATCTGAGAATCTGGACTATATAGTGAAGGACAAGGAATTAGGATTGGAGGAAGACTATTAACAACTGTGATACGCAAATGGTACAAGTTTGCTTGGGAAAAGTAAGAACTTGGATCACTTGTTGACGGTCACAGACTACAGCTTTCAGTACGGATTACACCTCAGTGTAAAGAAAACAAAAATTCTCCCAATACAGAAAACACTGAGTTTGTCAAGGATTTCGTTTTATTTGGCTCCATAATCAACACCCATGGCAGCAATAGTTAAGAAATCAAATGATGTGTTGCACTCTGCAAATCTGCTGCAAAATACCTCCCTACAGGTTTAAAAAGTAAAGATGTCACTTTAGAAACTAAGGTGTGACTGATTCATGCCATGACACTTTCAATCACCTCATGCTGTTGTTGGGTGCCATTGAGTCAGTTCCAACTCACAGCAGCCCTATGAAAAACAGAAATGACACTTTGCCTGCTCTTGTGTCATGTCCACAATCACTTTTATGCTAAGTCCGTCGTTGCAGCTACTGTGTCAGTCCATCTCATTGAGGGTCTTCCTCTTTTTCTCTGACCCCCCCACTCTACCAAGTATGATATACTTCTCCAAGAACTGATCCTTTCTGATAACACATCCAAAGAATGTCAGACACAGTCTCGCTGTCTTTGCTTCCAGGAGCACTCTGCCAAAAGAACAGATCTGCTTGTTCTTTTGGCAATCCATGGTACATTGAGTGTTCTTCTCCAACACCACAGTTCAAAGATGACACAGTTCAAAGATAACATGAGCCCATGTTACCATGAAGGACCAGTCCCTGGAGGAGGAAATTCTGGTTAGTCAATAGAGGACCACTGAAAAAATAGAAGACCGTTAAGGAGGTGGATTGACAGAGTGACTGCAACAGTGAATTTAAGCTTAACAACAATTGTGAGCATGGTATAAGACTGTGCAGTGTTTCATACTGCCCAACGTAGGGGGAGAACTGTAAGTCAGAACCAACTCACTGGCAACTAGCAATAATGGAATGACTCTGCCTGCTTCAGTTTTCTTTAAGCCATTACCTGTTCTTGAAACTTTATGAATTTTAGTTCATTAATCTTCACAACAGTTGAGGGAGTTATAGTTATTGCATTTAATTAAAGGGATTAGATCATCTCTGACACAGAGATCATACCACTAAAAACAGTCTTTATAAAATTCTATGTTTCAAAATATGTTTATGATAACATATTGTATTTAAATAGGTTTGGTGTAACCTACCCATTTTAGTCAGCTAATGCTGCTTTAACAGAAATACCACCAGTGGATGGCTTTAAAAAGAGAAAATTTGTTTTGCCACAGTCCAGTGCACTGAAAGTCCAAATTCAGGGTGTCAGCTCCAGGGGAAGCCTTTCTCTGCTGGCTCTTGAGGAAGGTCTTTGTCATCAATCTTCTCCTGGACTGGAAACTTCTGAGGTGCGGGGACCTAGTCCTTTCTAAAGGACGTGCTTAGCTCCCGGCACTACTGCTTGGTGGTATGAGGTCCCCAACTCTCGCTGCTAGCTCCTTTCCTTTCTATCTCAAGAGACTGCCTGAAGGCACAGAACAACCTTGCACATTGAGTCCTGCTCCTCCAGCACAACTGCTGCCCATCCACCCTCACTAACATCATAGAGGCAGGATTTACAAAATGGAAGGTCACCCTATACCAGGAAGCACCACCCATCCAAACTGTCACACAAATTTTTGGGAGTGTACAATTCAAACCATGATGCTATGCTAGTACCAAAATCTTTTTTTGCTATTTTCTTCTTCAGGCCTTATACAAACTATAAGAAAGCTATGCCTACTTTTTACAGATTTTTGGTCAGGTTGAATTTAGTGCCATGGGATTCCCTCACTGATTGTATGTGGATTGTTATTTGTAAGCTAAGAGGTGTTGCGGTACATGGTAATCTGGGATCCTTCCTTGGTCTGATTAAGTGATGGGATCAGAAACCTATTTCCTCCCACATGGAGTTGGCAGAATTTTCCAACAGTCAATGGGCTACAGGGTGTTTTTCACAGTTTAAACAGCTGGGTTAGAATAAGTTTTGTGGTTACAGGAGAGGTGTCTGCCAACCCTCTTCATTCTTTATGACTTACCCACCTCCTTCTACTGGCTCCACTGGCAGAGGTAAGCTCTCATCAGCTTTAGAATTCTGGTATTTTCATGATATTGCTTTCATATGTGTTGTGGAATGTTTTCCCCATGGCCATGTGAAGCAGTCCGTCTTCTGAAGATCTGGTACCAAGAAAAATGGACAGTAGAATATGCTCAACATTCTTTTCCTTGATGATATCCCTGTGAGGTGAAAATATATAACTGCCCATACTTTTACCAGGGAGGAAACAAAGTGATAAAGAGTTTAGTTGAGTGTTACCAGAAATGGCAGAACAGAAACTGAATTTTTCTTCCTCCAGGTAGACTACTTCATCTGCTATGATTTCTTTGAAGAGCACAGAACATAAACATTTAAAATGGACATCGTGGTCACTCCAGTGCTGTGACACAAACCTCCTCTTTACAAACCAAAAGGCTAATGATCAACTGTTCTCGAATATTTTTCATGTTGGGAGAGAACTAAGTATATAACCCCAAAGTGGAAGGGATAGCTAAATCTAATTAAAAATTAAAGAAAAGAATATACAAATCCATTTTCTTTGAATTTCATCTCTAATTGTCAGAGTAAATGATGTTATATTGAGAATAAGTTCCTTAACAACTGAGACTTGCGAATATTGCAAACTAGGTCCCTTGATACCCTTTCAGTGCTATTTGACATCACATTCCATGTGGAACAGCAGTTTCTATTTAGAGTACAAAATCACGAGCTGGTTGCACATCTGTCAACCTTTACCTGGGAGGGAGCTCCACACACTGCATGTCTACCTGCTAAGAGACAGTCTTCTTCCAATGAAGAAATTCTGATTCCCACTTTTGTAAGTAGCTTAGAAACTCTGAAATCAATTAGTTAAGACGTATTTAAAACTTTGCAGAGTGGTGTTAAGGTAGTTAAAATGCTTTTTACATGTCAAGTGTATTCTCCTAAGCCATCTCAACATTGTATGCCATCATCTTTAGAAAATGCACAGCAGACAAAGCTAAAAGATGGAAATTATTATTTTCTCTTGGGAAGAGTTGACATGTAACTTAAGCACCTCAGTCTGCTGATTTGATTGTCATTTTACTTGATTCTTGGAAGGGGAATAGGAATTACTCCTACAAGTAAAGATACAGGTAACAAACTGAACCGTTCTCTCTATAAGACTACAACTTTAATCTTACTTTATACTTAATAACAGGCACCTTATCAAAATGAAGCAGACACTCTCATAATCCTGTATCATCTGTCAGGATGTAGTCAGACCTGATGGTATAGTGTTTAAAGCACCAGGCTGCCAATCAAAAGGTGGGCATGTTGAACCCACCAATCACTCCACAGGAGAAACACACTGCGGTCTGCTTCAATAAAGATTTGCAGCCTTGGAAATCTTATGGGGCAGTTGTACTCTGTCCTGTAGAGTCACTATGAGTCAGAATCCACTTGATGACAGTACATTTGGATTTTGGTTTTTCATGTCTTTCCTTAGGGATATTGTTTAAACTAGTGTCAAAAGTGCTAAATCAGAGGAACAAAGGCTAGCAAAGATAACCTGTATAACCTTGAATCTTATGCTGAATTTAATTTTTAGGGCATATTTTAATCAGCACCCAGGGAAATTTTGGAGCTCTGGTGGGAAGATGTGGTAGCATAGTAGTAAACATCTCAGGCTACTAACCAAAAAAGATCAGCAGTTCAAATCTACCAATCACACCTTGGAAACTCTATAGAGGCAGTTCTACTCTGTCTTGAGTTCAACTCAATGGCACACAAGTTTTGGGTTATAGGGAAATTTTACTTGATTCGAAATGCTCTTTAGTTTTCAACCTCTTGATATCACTTTCTGATTGTTTCACCAACCAAAAAAGAAAAACAAACAAACATCTTTTATTTATTTATTTTGTGAAACAGATGGCCTGTTCCCAGGTAGTGAAAGGATAGCAAACATAAATGAGAACTGTCCTCAGTCATGGTGCTGAAGAGCAGCCTGAAGCACTCTGCTACCAGGTGAACGGGTCTTGCCCCAGGACTGTCCATCCTCTCGGCATCCAGCTGGCCATCTACCTGGCCTGTACAGCAGGCATATTGATTATAGTCCTGGGGAATCTACTTGTGGTGTTTGCTGTGTCCTACTTCAAAGCGCTTCACACTCCCACCAACTTCTTGCTGCTTTCTCTGGCCGTGGCTGACATGTTACTGGGTCTGCTGGTGCTGCCTCTCAGCACTGTTCGCTCAGTGGAGAGCTGCTGGTTCTTTGGAGACTTCTTCTGCTGCCTGCATACCTATCTAGACACCCTCTTCTGCCTCACCTCCATCTTTCACCTCTGCTTTATTTCCATTGACCGACACTACGCCATCTGTGACCCCCTGCTCTATCCTTCCAAGTTCACAGTCAGGGTGGTTGTCAGGTACATCCTGGCAGGGTGGGGGGTGCCAGCAGCTTACACTGCCTTCCTCCTCTACACAGATGTGGTAGAGAGAGTGCTTGGCCAATGGCTGGAAGAGATGCCGTGTGTAGGCAGTTGCCAGCTGCTGTTCAACAAGTTCTGGGGCTGGTTAAACTTCCCAGTGTTCTTTATACCTTGCTTTATTATGATCAGTCTGTATGTGAAGATATTTGTGGCTGCTACCAGGCAGGCTCAGCAGATCCATACCTTGTGCAAGAGCCTCACTGGGGCTGCCAAACATGAGAGAAAAGCTGCCAAGACCCTTGGCATTGCTGTGAGCATATACCTCCTGTGCTGGCTACCCTTCACTGTAGACACTCTGGTTGACAGCCTATTTAACTTCATCACACCGCCTCTGGTCTTTGACATTTTTATCTGGTTTGCTTACTGCAACTCAGCCTGCAACCCCATCATCTATGTCTTTTCCTACCGATGGTTTAGGAAAGCACTGAAACTCATCCTGAGTCGAGAGATTTTCTCTCCCCGAACACCCACTATTGATTTGTACCAAGAATGACTCCTCAGATGACGGAGAGGACTGAGTACCCTCAAAGGACAGGAACACCAGAAGAGAGAATAAGTGGTCCTGTGGCAATGGGCTGCGAGGTATCATGAGTTTGTAGGGGAGCTGGAGTGTCACAGTTTAAGTGGAAGAGAAAAAGCAAGCTCCTTAATTTGGAAGGAAGAGCAAAACTTTCCTCACTCAGCTTGTCTATAGTAGACAATGATAAAAAAAAAGAGTGAAGTCATCTAAATATTCTTGGGATGAGCGAAAGCGCTGTGCAAATGTTTGACTCTTCATTTTTTCTTCCTTTGAGACAGCTCAACCAAGTAATGGAGTAGACTGAAAAGAGCCCTGAGGTTAGATTTCTGAGTTCTCACCCCGGCTCTGTCGACTGTCAGCAGTGCAGTGAGAGTTGGACAAGTATTTGAAGGCTTGCTCCCCACCGTAAGAGGGTTTCCTCCTCTGTAAACCTAAGGAGTTGTACTGTGTGTGCTTCAATTCAAATGCTGTATAATCCTACTTTGGAAACAGTTCTTCGAATTATAATTTTACTTCATGTCAAAATCACACTCAAGTATTTTGAGTATCTCTTTTTCATAAATCACAACAAAGGTCCACTCTTCGGACACTAATGGATTGGACTTGGCAATGCAGAGTGACCATATATTGGATGCACTTTATGGTTCTATACATCTATAAGATATCATCCTGCTGACCTCTGGCTGGAGGAAGGAGAGTGGGCGGAGAGGAGGGGAAAGAAGACTGTTGGGAGGATGAGACATACATGGAGCAGAGAGGAATAGTGTGCTGTCCACCAGGCAGGGAGAGCAGAGGAAGCAGCACATAGGTGGGCATGTAAATTTATATGGGAATGTACATTTTTACTCAGTCATAATAAATAAATAAATAAATGTTCATTGTTATGATTCTTGTCTCCTCAGAATCTGACCACTAGGCAGGTTTGTAACCCAAGTCTTCCCATTTCAAAGATGACTGAGTATATGTATTATATGCTTGAATGAATATTTTCTTCTTGTAATCACTGAAACTTGAAAATTGGTGTAAATGATTTATAAAGGTATAATTACCACACCTGACCATTTAAATAGATCCTTCTTTAATTTTCTGTCATGTAAGTGGAATCGTCCTTCTATCCAAGAATACCAGCACCTCATTTTCTTTGGAAGGACAAGCACTTGTGCCATTTACGTGCTCAGGACTGAAATAAGCATTTCTCGGGAACCATTTCTAGCGAAGATGCTGACACCTTTCATGGACACCTTGCTTCTTTCTTTCTCCTGAATCTTTTCTGAAAGGTCACTTTACTTCCACATGTCTTATTACTGATTTTCCAATAATAATTTCTTATTTAGAAATGAAAATTACTTAGAAGTCTCTGGAGTAGCTTCCATACATGCACCTCTCTCAATTAATAAATTAAGATAAGGAATGATTGAATGTGTTTCAAAAATATTTCATGTGTCAGTTGCATAGAGAATTAGCCATTAAACAAATTTATTAAAAGAGCCATAAACTTGTAAATAACAATCTTTGAAGAAGAAAAAATTGTTTCCAATTACATTAGATGAAATAGGTTTATTTATTCTTATCATTATATACAAGCCTTCATATGTGTATTCATGTCTGTATATAAATGTATACATATCTGAATATATATTAATTTTTGCCAGGGAGATAACCTTCACTGACCACATACTTTTGCCCTTATTTTTTGAAAAAAGAATACTTTGTAAAAGATGCATTTTATATGTATTTTGCTTAATTTTAAGTCTTTCTTATGTATCTAATTTTTAAATATTATTACATAATTAAAACAAAGATTACTTCTAAATTAAAATATGTCTTAGTGTATACATTTTTGAGACATTAAGGAGCTAGGAACATAGTGTTTTAGATATAAAAAATAACCTTTATTTGCAAAGTACAAGTCAGGTATTACTTTAAAACATGTACATATGCATTTCCTTCTAATCATTCTTGTGTGCACATTCGCATTGCACTCGCCACAGTACTCTCTCTCCTGGAAGAAAGAACACCAGCTATCCCACAAATAGAAGCAATATACCACAGTCACTTTTGATAAAGGAGGACATTAATCTGCCTCTTTTACTTTGTAATGTTTTCTGTCAGTTGGCAAAGGGTGCATTAGCTAGGAAAGACAACACGACAAGGAGAGGGGAGGATAGAAAGGGAAGAGACAAAGGTTTACTGAGAACCAGCAGGGCTTTGCATCTCACTAAACGCCTACAGACCCTGCAAGGTTGACATTACCAACCCATTTAGAGATGAGACACAAAGAGATTCATTAACGCACCCACGGTCTCCCTTTTGAAAGCTCTTAGCCTATTTCCTATGACCCTGAGCTCTTAGAGGAAATTGGTTGGCTAATAAGCCTGTGAGTGAAACTAAAATTAAAAGCAGAATTAGTTGGAGGAGACTTGAGATTCCAATGGGTCATCAGAATTCAAGGTATCACGGTGCAATGTTTGTGTCACCAACAGACTAAGATGGAATGAGAACAAGAGTCACGTGAAATGGGCACAACAAAGCGGAGACAGTACGATGGGTGAAAAGATCAGGCACCTTGCCCCGGGTTTTGAAGCTCAGCTTCCACATCATCTTAGAGATGAGAACGTGATATAAGAAGCAAATCTGCTACACACAGCAAATTTGCTGGGGCCCTTGGACAACTGGAAATCTGTCTGCAATGATACTGCTTGGAGTATTGAATGTAATTAACACAAAAACACATTTTTCCCCCATGTAATTCTATGAACATCCTAGTTGAAGAATCTCCTTTAAATGCCAACACCAAGGCACTCCTCAAAACATGGTGCCTTTAGGCCTCACTTTTAACTGCTAATAAGGTACAGCCTGCTAAGAGTTGTTTTTATCAAGGGATATTCCACCAGCAAATCATTTCTTAGTGTTTTTACATTTGTTTAGAATGTTTTGTCTTTATTTTACTTTTTGTTTCATGATATAGTCCAGTATGCTTTTAACTTCCAGATGGAGCCTTCTTGTTTTGCACGAGTCTGACACTACTTCCTCTCCAAGCATATCGTAACCTAATTTTACTGTTTTTTTAGAACTTAGTCAAAATGATTTGTAATCTATTTCTTTCGGATTGTCTTTTAGGATGCCCTAACTGGCAGAATGTGGGAATATGTAACACACAGACACGAGTGTATGATGTATGAGTATAAATATATGACCTGTATGCTATACATGGCCTAGTCCCTGAAGAACATCATGTGTAACAGACAGCAAAAAAGAGGGCTCTCAGTGAAATGCATCGACACAGTTGCTCCAGCAACAGGCTCAAGGTTATCAACTGTGAAGAGCCGGCAGGACAGGGCAGCGTTTCATTCCGTTACACAAGGTCCCACAATGAAGTTCGCGAACATAATTGTTCTAAGTGCTACATACCTCACTGCTGAACATCACTGCAGTCACCTTTGAAGTACTCCCCCTTGTACCAATACAAGCGCCACCCTTCAAAGCAGTTTTGGAACTGGCCAACTGCACACGGTGGCAAGTTCACAAACTTAATTGTAGAACTGTCTGTGAGGGAGTTTTTAGCCAGTGAAAACAAATAACTGTATTACAACAATCTACCTACTCACTTTACCCTAAGTTAAAGTAAATTTTGAAAGAATGACATTTTGGTGACATTCAGGACATCAAGGGTAATATGATGATGGTTCTGACAGCCATTCCAGAAATCACCCTACTAAAATTTATTGCATAGGTAGAAAGAATCCTAGTGTGTTTAAACCATTTCTTGCCAAATTAAACCCTGAGAGTTATACATTGGTACAGTTTGATGCTCCGTCAAATGAAGCAGAGTATCTCATTGAAACTGTGTGTGCTTTTCCCTTGTGTGTTCCCCTATGTGTTCCAATCATTAGGAGAGGCTGTCTGATCAGTTAATACCAATAGCCTGTAACCTCCAGGCTGAAGACGTTTCACTGAAAACCTGATAATGTGGAATCAATGTAGCCTGCATCTTTGGGTCACTGGGTCAAGGACAGCTACCACAGGAGGTCCCCTAGATCCGAAGTGGACTTTGTATGAACAAGATATAAACTTTTGTGTTAAGCCACAGAAATAGTTGAGCTTGTTTTTATTGCAACAAAGTCTAGGCAGTGTTAACTAAACCAAAACCCCAAACCTGTTGCCACCATGTGTGCTCTGACTCGTAGTCACCCTATGGGTCAGAGGAGAACCGCCCCGTTGGGATTCCAAGGAGTGCCTAGTGCATTTGAACTGTTGACTTTTGGTTAGCAGTATAGCTCTTAACCACTCCACCACCAGTACAAAGACCCAGCATATCTATGAAGTTTGAATGCCAAATATTTGACTTACGCGATTATGTGCACACAAGGAGGAGATAGTATATAAACCTCAGAATATTTTCAGTGTGATGTGATCTACAAATTACCAAGATCCTCTGACTTATGTGATAAGTGTTACATATCTCGTCATGGGTTGGTGTTACTACCAACAAGCTAGTTGCCACTCATAGAGACCCCACAAGTTCTGGAGTAGAGCTGCTTAGCATTTCATTAATTGTAACATCTCTTTCTAATATCTCTTTCTCTTTGTCCTAAGCTGTCATTTTAACGCAGAGGAACAACTTTGAGCTTAAAATTCGGATGATTTGCATTCAATATGTTTCAGGTTTTTTTTAATTAGGTCTGTGATCTTGTGCAAGTTACTCTGCTTCTCTGAGACCCAGTTTCCCCATCTGCAAAATCGTTGATAAATAAGTACTATTTAACTTTTATCAGTTACTATATTTTTACTTAGCTGTAATCTGACTCGACGGCACTTGGCTTGGCTTGGCATTTATGTTTATACATTGTCTTTCTTCATTTTAAGTCCTAGAAGGCTACGGTCGTGTAATTCTTTCATATTGTCTAAAGAGCAAGGCTGTCAATTGGAAATATAATACGAACTGTCCATTTTAAATCTTATAGTAGACACATTTGAAAATTTAAAAAAGGAAATTTAATTTTAGTAATGTATTTTACTTTATCCAGAGTATTCATAATTTGATTATTTCAACATGTAACAGATAAAAAAATGAATTATTTCACATTCCTTTGTTTGTACTAAGTCTTTAAAATGCTGAGTGCATTTTTCACTTACAGCACATCTCAATTTAGACTACCTACACTGCAAGGGTTCGGTAACATGTCTCTAGCAGCTACTGTGTTGCACAGAACAGCTATAGAACCTAAAATAATATCTTAATTGACTGATTGATTCTGACTTTCTTATCAAAATCCTTTGCTCTGGGCGAACTGGTCTGTTGACTATCAGTCCTGTGTGCTTAATTTGTGCTTTGTATACTGCTAACTTCATTATCTCTGATGGACATATTTACTGTCTAGAAATTCCCATTTTAACCTTCTTTCTGCTTAAACTAGTGCTCTGCTACTCAGCTTAAATCCTGACTTCTCCATAGAACATTCTCTGATCCCCTAGTCTATAGTATCTTTAAAATCATTCAATTTATCACATGTTCCATCTCATGTAACTCATCTTGTACATTACACATCTGGGTAGGGGAAAGAACTTGAATGGAAGGGTGGAGACAAGAACATGCAGCAAGTCTGCAAACCACAGAAGAACGCATGGGAGAAGAAGTGTGGAGAGTACTTGTACGTCTACCTTAGAAAGATATCAAAGAGTAGCTGCTCTTTTGAAGGTTATTCAATGGTTTTATTCCCATGTTTCCTGAATGTTCTGAGTGTTCCTTCAGTCTCTCTACTCGTGCAACACCTTTCACCTAAAATTACCTTCCCTTTCTTTCCCTTCTACAAAACCCCACCTTATCTATCAAATCCCAGCTCAGACAAAACTGTTCATTTGATATGTCTACTTGACCTTTCATCTACATGTGAATATTTCTTTCCATTGTGCTCCTCAAACAATTCTTTTATTGTTTAAACCAAAACATCAACCCCATTGCCATCAAGTTGATTCCTATTCATAGAAACCATATAGGCCAGAGTAGAACTGCCCCATAGAGTTGCCAAAGAGAGGTTGGTGGATTTGAACTGCTGAGCTTTCAGTCAGCAGCCTAGCTCTTAACCATTGGTCTACCGCGGTTTCATAAAATCTAAATTTGTAATTGCTGTTGTTTGTTTCCCCCACAGTCTACCCTAAAGTTTCTTATTATATATTCTTGATAGCTCTGAACCCAGGACCTGGGACAAACTAAGACTTCAGACATATTTGTGAAATGGATAAATAGATGAGTAAGTATAAGATTAAATGTTTTCTTGTCCTCTCCTGAATAGGTTGTCGACTTCATCAAACAGGCGTTGTGTACCGTGCTCCCCTCCCTTTTTATATATATTTTTCATTGTGTTTTAAGTGAAAATTTACAATTCAAGTTTCTCATACAAAGATTTATGCACACTTTGTTAAGTAACCCTAGCTGGCCCCCCCACACTGTGACAGCACACTCCTCCTCTCCACCCTGTCTTTTCCATGTGCATTCAATCAGCTACTGTCGTCCTCTGCCTTCTCATCTTGGGTCCAGACAGAAGCTGCTTAATTAGTCTGCTGTATCAGTTTAAGTGAAGAAACACACTCTTCGTGAGTATCACATTATGTCTGACATGCCAGTTCAACCTTTGTCCGAAGAGTTGAGTCTGGAAATAGTCTCGATTCTGAACTAAAAGTGTCAAGTAACCTTGTCTTCCAGAAACCCAGTATGTCATACCATCAAATCTGGTCTTTTCACTAGAGTTCAAGTTCAGGACCTCACATTTCTCTTGCTCCATCAAGGACTCCTTGTTGAGCTCCCTGTAAAGGCAGTCATTGGTGCATTTGTTTTTCTTTTAATGACAGCTTATTTTAGATTAGCGTGTTCTGGTTTCTCAGTGGTTAGGTGCTTGGCAAGTTAACTGAAAGGTCAGTGGTTTGAATCCACCAGCTGCTCCACAGGAGAAAGATGCAGCAGCCTGCTTCTGTGAAGATTTACAGTCTTGGAAACCCAATGGGTTAGTACTCTGTCCTATGTATTTCTATGAGTAGGAATCGACTTAGTGGCAACTGACTTGTATTTTGAAAATAGTCTTAGATTTGCAAAGAATTTATGCAGATGGTACAGAGAGTCTGCATAGTCATTATACCTACTTTGCTCTCTCGCTCGTGCGCCACACCGGCGTGGTTCATTTGTGAATGATCCAACAGTGAAATATTGCCATTAACTGTGCTTCTCTGAGACCCAGTTTCCTCACTGATAAAATGAGCAAAACATAGATTTTCATAGGTTTCGCCTAATGTCCTTTTTTGGCTCCCAGACCCCATCCAGGATGTGTTACATTTAACTGCTGTCTCTCAGTTCTGTAGGCTGCTGCAGTTTTTCAGACTTTATTCTTTGATGACCTTGGCAGTTTTGAGGAGTACTGGTCAGACATTTTATAGGTGGGATATGTCTGGTGTTTTCCTGATGATAATACTGCAGTTACAGGTTTTTGAGAGGAAGACCACAGAGGTAAAGTGTTATTCTCATTATATGATGCCAAGAACACAAGCTCTCAACATGTCTGATCACTATCAATGTTAACCTTTATCCCTTTGGCTGAAGGAGTGTTTGTTTTTTCCAACAGTGATCAGCACTACTTCTTGTCAGAGTCAAAGCTTCTTCAGGACAAAGGTGGGATCTGCTACCTTTACGTTCACATCGTCTAGCATTGATTACAATACAAGTTAGTCATGTCGTAAGTGTAGGGAACAGCGAGAAATGCCTATATAACTCCTTTACTGAGTTGTATATTCCATGATAAAACAATTAAAGAAACAACATTAATGATATTAAGGAGTGGTTCCTAAAACTTGCATATACTCTGTTGCATTAAGCTTTATTGTATTAAAAAAAAAAAAAAAAACTAGAAAACATTCAAAAGAGATTCTCTTTGAACGAACAAAGAACAGGTAGTGTGTGTGAACAGTAAGAGCACCAGCCACACCAACTATCACATAGTTTTGAGCAGTAATCGTAGTATCGAGAAGAGCCCCCAAATAATAATTCTAACAGCATTCGGGGGGATGGAGACGCAACGGCTTCTGCTTCTTACATCAGGAGGGGAAACACAGGCATAGGGATGACAGCAACTTGTTCAGCAGTCACAACGGCTTGATCAAGATGAGGTTTGCCAACTGCCCTTACACACTCAGATTTCTCACACAGGTGAATCAGACACAGTGGTTGGGTGGGTCTACACTAAGTATTGTAAGAAAATACCTCCTGTCTCTTTTCTTAGGCACTGAGAGCTGAAGACTTGACAACTAACCAAGAAGCTCCTTAAGAAAGCAAGAGCCCGCTGAGGGCTGCATGCAGATAAATTTTTTCACAGGCTGAGAGAGTAGAAAACTGTGTAGTAAAAAGAGGAAAGAGAATTAAAGAAGAATAAAGATGTTTTCAGGTGGCATACCAGAACAGAGGGAAAAGTCAGGGGATCACAAGAAGGACATGGTTGAAAGAGAGTGGTTACAGAGACTGGAGTATGCCGAGCTCTGAGGCAGTTAGCAAACAGGAACTTAATCTTTATTCATTCAGTAAATACATTAGGAGAATTGACTGAGGTCTGAACACCTTAGCAAGTCTAAAAACATTGATTTATTATATTTCATTTGAAGAGCAATTCATTTCCTCTTGCTTTTTCATACTCTTACTGGACTCAAAGTATCATTTCATTTGGAAATTGTGACGATATCTTCAAATTCCTCAGTTCACTTGTTTACATTTGTTCAGAAAACAAATTCATGGTTCCTGAGCGATCCTTCAAAACTTGACCACTCACAATCAGTTTTATGGCTTTCCTAAACCATGGGTAAAAGAGAGCATAAATCAAAGGGTTTATGGCTGAGTTATAATAAGCACACCAACAACAAATCTCATACATATAGGCAGGGGTTATGAAACCCATATAAGCATCAATTACTGAATCAACGCTATATGGTAACCAGGAAATCATAAATGCTATCACTGTGATACCCAAAGTCTTAGCTGCCTTTCTCTCTCTCTTGGCTACTCTGACTTTATAACTCTCTGATGAAGATTCTGTTGTGCTACTAGTTGTTTCAATCTTTTTAGCCTGTTGTCTCACCACAAAGAAAATATTACTATAAAGGATTATCATAACAAGTGTAGGTATAAGAAAAGATAGAAAATCTATCAACACCCAGTTTTGATTTACAACTGTCTGACAACCACCTACACAGTTGAGAGCTCTAGATAATTCCTCCAGCCCATCATCGTTGGCACCTGTAAAGAACACAGCACCACTGTACATAATCGGCAGGACCCAGGAGATCCCAATGCAAATTTCTGACACAGACACCGTGAATTTGGTAGGATATACCAGAGGGTCAGTAACAGCAATGTACCTGTCAATGGAGATGAAGCACAGGTGGAAGAGAGAGGAATAGCAGAATGCCACATCACAGCAAGTGTGGAAAATACAAAACCTCTCCCCAAAGTACCAGCAGCTCTCCACAGATCGGACCATGCTGAAAGGCATCACTGTCACACCCACCAAGAAGTCAGCACAGGCCAGGGAGGAGATCAAAAAATTGGTGGGAGAGTGTAACTGCTTGAAATGCAGGATGGAGATCATCACCAGGAGGTTTACAAACACAGCGAGCACAGCCCCACAGCCAAACACAGCATACAGAACCACCCGGGGTCCAGACGAGTAGGGAAATTTGACACAGGATCCGCTCACATTCTCATAGCAGAGCTGCACAGGGACGGGCGCACTGGTCCTCGCTATGCTGTTGTTTACAGTGGGAGACATTCTGTCTTTCTTTGTTGTCCCAAAGAATGCAAGATTGTGACTGCCTGTGCCACTGTAGAAAAACACATACACAACCACACACACGTAAACGTACTAGATGCTTTAGGAAATATATTTTTTCAATTTTCAATTTTAATTATAAATATCAAATAGTCTGTAAAAATGTGTTGTACAAGATAATTGGAAATTTATTTCAACTGGCGAAAGTCCAATATTTTTAATTTGATAACATTCTCTTTTAGCTATAGTTATTTTCTTACCTCTAGAGTTCTGCTGTGCAACAGCCACTGATATGAAGTATAATGGTGGACTTGAAGGATCATCTCCTATTAAATTTATCACAATGATGTTTGACCTGCATTATTGCCAAAGCCCACAGGCCTTCCAACTCAATACATGCCACCAACGGAAACATCCCTTGATGGAATCCCCATAGTGCAAGGTGTGAACTACCACAATTATTTTCAACAGTGGTCATTAAGAAAGTAATTCTACTAAACAAACCTTTACATTAAATTAGACTGGCCATTACATATTTTATGTAGAAGATGTCTTTTTTGTTTTCTTTAAAGTGTATAGGCTTGAACAATTCCATTACAGTCCCCCGTCCAGTTCTCAGCCATGACTTTTCACTATCTTCTGAATTTTTTCACAAAGGCACAACATGATGCAAGAAATAAGAGTCAACACTTGGCTGTTTTCTCTCCTGTTAAGAATTGTTTTGGCTTCTCTATTGGGTTATCAATATATATATATAAAAACAGAACACCTATCAAGGACATCTTAAGACAAAGAAATCACATGAAAGCATCAAACTACAGTGTTTATTAGATGCACCAGCATTTCTGAAGTATTATGTCTATCTTCAGTGCTGGTAGGGAATCCTGGTGGTGTCATGATTCAGGGCTCAAGTGGTAACTGAGTTGTCGGCAGTTCAAATATACCAGTTGCTCCAAGGGAGGAAAATGTGGCAGTCTGCTTCTGTAAAGATTTACAGCCTTGGGAACCCCGAGGGGCAGCACTGCTCTGTCCTGTATAGTTTGGCTGTGAGTTGGAATTTGACTTGATGGCAATAGGTTTAGTTTTTTATTTCAGTGCTGTTTCAAAAAGAGTGAGTTCCCAAATCAGGACATTGTCATTAGCCAGATTTAAAATGCTTGTCCATGTGAGAAATGAGTGGTAAATCCTATGACTAAGTAATGCATTTTTGTGTTCCATAGTTGATTGACTTATCTGCTCCTAGGGCTAAAAGAAATCCAGCGAAGGAGGAAGCAGTAACCTCCTGGAACGTTGGAAGAATGCAGGGCAAGGAAAAGCATTATTCAGGGAGTAAAGAAAAGTTGGAGTCTCCTTGCCCTGAAGGGCTATGAACTCAGAAAGAATATTTGTGAAGTTGCTTCTCAAGTTATAGAATATAAGGCAGCACTGTCAATCCCTCTAGTTACCTAATCTCCGATCAATAAGATTAACACTTGTAACCAAATGATCTTTTAGATTCCTTGCAATATTTCCTAAGTGGCTGATTTTGTGAAGTAATGTCAATTGCTTATATGAGCTCCAAAAGAAAAAGAACAAGCAAAGCATGTTGCCATCCAGTTGATTGCAACATATAGTGATCACATAGGACAAAACAGGACATCCCTGTAGAGTTCCCAAGGCTGTAACTCTTTATGGAAACAGACTGCCACAACTTATCTCCATAGAAGCACTGGTGGGTTCAAAAGGCTCACCTTTTGGTTAGTAACCACTGCACCACCAGGGCTATTGGTATAAACTCTAGAACAGGCTTTTTCAACCTTATTTGGGGCTAGATAATTCTTTGATGTAAGGGACTATCTTGTTTCAGTGTACTAGATGCCACTAACTTATTACTGCTGAGACAGTCGTGACTCAAAGTGACCTGACAGGACAAAATAGAGTTGCCCCCATTGAGTTTCAAAGGCTGTGGTATTTACAGAAACAGACTGCCACATCCTTCTCCTGTGGAGCAGCTGGTGGGTTCGAACAGCTGACCTTTCTTCTACTAGCCCAGTGCTTTGACTACTGAGCAACAAGAGGTCCTCAAATATTAGTAAAACTCTCCACAGTTGTGACAATCAAAAATGTCTCCAAATATTGTTGAAAGTCCTTGAGGGGAGGGGCAAAATCACTCCTGATTGAGAACCACTGCTTTAAGCCATAAAGAAGTATCAAGTCATACTTGCCACTTTGGTTTGAAAAATAAATTTATATTTTTCTCTAGTGCTCTGAGATTTATTCATCTATTCAATACATATGCATTGAGTTCCAGGAGCTGCACATAAAATAATGAAACAAAATAGACATGATCCCTATCATCACAAAGCTTGCAGTCATGAGACACAAACAGACATTAAACAACTAGAGGAATGAAACGTGGATATAAGTTTTGGCAAGTCCTAAGAAAGTAAAAAGAAACTAATTCAAATTTCACAGTCAGAGATGTGGAATCATATTCTTTCTTCTACTTCCATATGAAAATATTCTATTTAAATGTAACAATGATGCTGTTTGTTTTATAGCCCTCCTTGACTGGCAAAATCAACCCCATGATGCTTTTCATAATTAAAAAAAAAAAAATAGTCATTCTCAAAATTCAAAACATTGGCTGTAACTGTTTTGTATCTGCAGAGGGTAATGGTTGAGTATTTTTAATAGAAGAGGGTGAAAGCTAACATTACTAAAGTAGTCCCTTCCTGGACAAGAACCATTCTCCCAAGAGAAAGAGAGTTGTTAAAATCCTTACCTAGAGTTAAACTTCTTATACGCAGAGTAGAATATTTGTAAGGATGTATCTGCCCTGCTTAACATTCTTCAGAAGCATAGTTTTTTCACTTTGTTTTCTTGTTATAGATTAAGTCTTTTGAATCCAAGAAGATTGTAAATTGATCCAGTTTAGAAATGAAATCATCTGAATGGATTAAATGCTGAATCTAGACACACATACGGCAATATTTAGAAGACGGAAACTAATTTCTCAAAGAAGGAAGGCACTTTTTTGAGTCATAAGAGTACTTTCTGTGTTCATTAGTAAGCAGCACACACATCTGTGACATTTTTTTCTCTAGAACTGTGTCAACCTCTTTTCAGGGCTTCAGTGGCTACACTCACTATGTTGCATGAGCATCTTTCAACTAATTTCAAGTGTGATTAAATTTGAGGGCTCTGCTCACACGATGGTTAAGCACTCAACTGCTAACCCAAAGGCTAGCTGGCTGTTCAAACACACCTGTTGGCTCTCTAGGAAGGGAAATGGCCACCTGCCCCCGTGGGTATGAGTGAGTATGAGCCAAACATCGATTTGATCTTTGCTACTGGCTCTCAGACTTCATCGTCCATCCTAACAGGGAGCACCTTATTTGCTGTTATATTGGAATCTCTGGAGATGGAACATGAAAAGCATTTGAGAACAACTAGTTGTACATCCTTCAGTTTGAGAAGAGGAGGCTTGTGGCACCACATCAAAGTGACTTATATCCATTTTAAACTCTTGTGTTTTTAGCTCTTCAAAGAAAACATAGCAGATGAACTGGTTCACTTAGAGACAGAAAAATTAACTTCCTGTTCTGTTTCTTCCTGTGCCAACCAACTAATTCCTTATCCCTCCGTTTCCTCACTGGTAAAAGTACGAACAGTTATGCCCAGTTATCTCCATCTCACAGGAACATTGCCAGGGAAAACGAAATCTTGAACATTGTTGTCTCTTTTTCTTGGCATCTAAACTCCAGAAGCTGCAAAGTCTCTACATAGTCATGGGGAAATCATTCCACAATGTACATAAAACCAGCACTTGCAAAACTGACAGAACTGTATAATTTGATGATAGATTATGTCTGCCAGTGGGGCCAGTAGGAAGAGGTAGGGCAAACCACAAAGCCTAGGCTAAGCCTGATGTTAACAGTGCAAAATTCCCAGTAACATGGTAACTGCTGGAAAACTTTGGCCAACTTCATGTGTAAGGAAAGACATTTCTGATCTTCCAACCTAATCAGAACAAGAAAAAATTCTGTGTTACCATATTACTGTGACAATTCCTTAGTATACAAATAATAGCCCGTATATCACCAGCCAGGAATCCTATAGCACTAAGTTTAACCTAACCAAGGATATATGAAAAAGGTATATCTTTCCTTCGACTGGTATAAGGCCTTAAGAAGGAAACATCAAAAATTATTTTTTGTTTGTGGGGTGTATTACATCAAAACTACTTACACACAAATCTTGAAAGAAATAGAGTCCAAATGCTCCTTAGAAGCAAGGATGATGAGGCTTTGTCTCACGTACTTTGTACATATCCCTGGAGAAGGACATCATCTTTGGTAGAGGGTCAGCTAAAAAGAGGAAAGGTCTCTGAGGAGCATAAATGACTTACTTTAGGTACTAACCTAAAGGTTGGCAGTTTGAATCCACTCAGGGATATCACAGAAGAAAAGCTTGGTGATCTGCTTCTTTAGTGATTACACCAAAGACAACTCTAAGGAGCAATTATACTCTGCAACACATGCGGTGGTCATGAGTCGGAATCAACTCCATAACAACAAATTTGGTTTTTGGTTTGTTATTACAAATGCTGTCTAACAGCCCACATGGATCAATGTTGTCAAGGTATAATGAGACTGAAGTAGCTAACATAGGTTGCATAGCGCTACTTCTTTGTTTGGCAATAGTCTTAGAGATGGTAGTGTTACCATTTATACTTATTCTGAGTTGTTTTGATTGCACCAATCTTCACTCATGTGTCTACCTATTAGAACCAAAACATTATAATTTGATAGGGAAAATCAGTTAAAATTTGATGTCATAGGTTCAATTGTATCTCTCAAAAAATACATGTGGCAATTCGGCTACATCATGATTCCCCAGAATTGTACGATTTTCCTACATGCTGTAAATCCTGCCTCTGTGACGTGAATGAGGAAGGACGGCAGTGGTTGTGTCAGTGAGGCAGGACTCAGTCTTTAAGACTGAGCTGTGTCTGGACACAATCTCTCGGGATATAACGGAAGGCAAAGCAAGCAGAGAGCTGGGGACCTCGTATCGTTAGGAAAGAAGTAGTGCCAGGAGCAAAGCATGTCTTTTGGACCAGGGTCCCAGCGCCTGAGAATTCCCAGTCCAGGAGAAAACTGATGGCAAGGACCTTCCTCTAGAGCCAACAGAGAAAGATTTCACCTGGAGATAAAGCCTTAAATTTGGACTTCCAGCTTACTTTTCTGTGAGAAAATAAATTTCTCCTTGTTAAAGCCACCTACTTGTGAGATTTCAGTTATAGCACCACTAGATGACTAAGATACCTGGTATCAAAAATTCCAATTTATTTCAATGCCTCCTCCTCATCTAACAGATAAAGTCAAGTTTTTAGCCTGGTGTGTAAGCTGCTCCCTTACATTCTCAGCATCCTCTGCTGCTTCATCTCCCCACATTTTGTGGTAGAACTGATTCTATTTCCATCCAAATATTCTGCTGTTTTCTTTTCTTTCAAATAGCAATTAAGTGAAAGTATATCATCCAAATTTTCATGCTCACCTATCTGCAGCTTCTTCTTCTCTTCTTGCTCGGTGACAGCGCACTCCTCCTTTTCATTCTATACTTGTTGTGTCCTTTTAACAAGCTCCTGTCCCCTCCTCCCCACCTTCTTCTCTTCAGTCTAGAAATAGACCAGTAGAGCCGCATCCTGCAAATGGATAGAACCTTAAAGTGCATACACGATATGGTCACATTGTGTCCCCTAGTCCAGTCTGGTTTTGTCCGAAGAGGTCACCTCAGCAGTTTTCTCCGGCAGGGGCAGCAGCAGCTCTAGGGGCCATGCTCTGCTCCTTTCTTTGCTTGTCTTATGTCCTGTGATGACTTGTATTGTCCCAACTTAATTAAGCAGGGAACCGTATTTCCCAGGACTTACATATACCGTCTTAGGTTAGAGTTGGCACAAGGAGGAACTTGAGAGAGATCTGGGAAGCGGACGTATAGCTACAGTCAGGACCCTGAAGGTGGTTCCAGGCAGGCAGGATGATGGACACACACAGAGGCAGTGACACATTCCAGCTCGGCTTCTTCCTTTTCTTCCTTGTGCCTGGTTCTTTTTCCTGACAGAGGTAATGCCGTGCCCCCGTGGCCACAGATTTACCCCCAAATCCCTGGCTAAGGACCTTCAGGGGCAATATCTACGCAGAGGCAACGGTAACCACAGACCTCTCCGCGAGTTCGGTCTCAGCAGCTACACTTCGGTGATTGAGCATTCACGGTGTCTAGAAATTCCAGCTTGTTCGCTCATGCTAATCTTCTCTGATTTCTTCTCTGATACACTAACTCCCAGACTTTCACTTCCGTAGTTCTTCTCACAACTGTAAAAGAGGCTCTGGTTTCCTCACTGATCCCTGACGATACATTGCTTGTAATGCAGGCATCTTTCCTGAAATCCTACAGAGAGTTAAATTTTTACCCTGCATGCTCTTACAGAGTCTAGTGGCTGACCCTATCATTCTACATATTTCACTGAAGGACAACTGAATATTTATTTGTCTGTTTCTTCTATTAGACCATTATGTCCTTGAGGCAGGAGTCTGGTTCTCAGTCATCCCTGAACCACAAGCACTCTGAGCAGTATTTGGCAATAATTAGGTGCTCAATGTATGTTCATTGAACAGATGATGTTCTATACAGGGGAAAAAAAAAAGGTCTCCATGCCATTCACTATCTTCTTGAGCTAATGACCACTCTGTTCACCCTAGGAGAGTCCTGGAAAGAGGAGAGGTGGATTAGGAAGGATAACAAAATGCTTCACTTCTCCTTGGACAAACCTAGGAAGAGCAAGTAGAGCTGTTCTGAGAAATAATTGAGCTAATGGACACTGTCACTCTTTGAAAATTGTTAAATTCTTTTATTAAGTCAAGCACTAATAATGACCACAGCATAAACTTCCTCCCGCTCCTTTGATTATCTTCTATCTAGCTATGTTCTTAGTGGGCAAAAGAAAAAGTGCTGGACTACAGAAAGGACCACCCCAGGACCTCGCATTCCCTTTACTTGTTATCAAGTTGAACATTTTATGTTAAGTCCCTACTTCTTAGTCTGTATCGTTTTACTTCTAAAGTTGTTTGGAAGATCAAGTGACAAAACATTTCAAAAGCTCTTGTCTCAGAGTAAGTGCAGACTGAACGGCTGTCATTCCTAGTCACCCTTCACACTCGGTAGTTCGATATCATTGCTGAACACCCGAAGGAAGAAGGGAGGGCCCTTGTAGAAAGTGAATTGCAAATGTACTTCTTAAGCAGAAAAAAACAAACCAAATTCATAGCTGTTGAGCCATCCCACAGAAAAGAGTGTGTCTTTTCCCACGGGGTATCCAAGGTTTCTAAGGCTGTAATCTTTATGGAAGCAAACTGAAACATCCTTGTCCCAGGGAGGCTGGTAGTTCCAATTACTGACCTTTCAGTTAGTAACCTGACCCTTAAACCTCTGTTCTACCAAGGCTCCTGTAAGTAAAGAAAGTATTGTCTAATTGAGTAGACTTATTGCCCCTGCTGGCTCTGGGATGAGGTCTAACTTCATTTAACGCTTAAGGAACTCCTTCAGTTACTTTGATTCTTAAGAGAAAAGAGTATCTTAGTCCTCACATGTTGCTTTTGGAATTAGTAGCAAAGGAAATACCCTCCTGAATAATTAATTACTGTAATTGAAAAAGAATGAATCAAATTCTTCCGAATACCTCAAATCCCAAATTTGATTTCAAATGTGGTTCTGTAATAATGATAATAATATTGAAACATCTCAATATCTAAAATGTTATATTCAAACTACAATACTTACCTCATTGTCGTGGTTGTTGTTAGGTACTGTGGAGTTGGTTCCAGGTTATGGCAATGCTGTGTACAGCAAAATGAAACACTGCCTAGTTCTGTACCACCTTCACTATTGGCATACCTCAGCACATCGTTGCAACCACTGTGCCAGTTTATATAATTGAAAGTCTTCCTTTTTTCCCCTCATCCTCTACTTTACCAAACATGATACCCTCATTTTGGAACAGATCCCTCCTGATACCATATCCGAAGTATATGAGAAGAGGTTTTATCATCCTTCCTTCCAAGAGGCATTCTGGGTCTACCTCTTCCAAGATAGATTTATTGGTTCTTTTAGTAGCCATGGTATATTCAGTACTCTTTGCCAACCTCATAATTTAAAGGCATCAATTATTATTCAGTCTTTGTTGTTTGCTGTCCAGTTTTCTTTAATATGCATTTGAGGCAACTGAAAATGCCATGGCTTGATCAGGTAGAACTTGGTCTCCACAGTGACGTCTTTGTTTTTTAGTACTTTAAAAAGGTTTTTGTAGTCAATTTGCCCAGTGCATTGTGTCATTTGATTTCCTGACTAAGCACCTATGGGTGGTGATTGTGAATCCAAGTAAAATAAAATCCTTGTTGACTTCAATCATTTCTCCATTGATTATGATGTTGCTTATTTGTGTAGTCATGAGGATTTCTGTTTTCTTTAGGTTGAAGCGCAATCCGTACTGATGGCTGTGGTCTTCAACCTTCATGAGCAAGTGCTTTAAGTCTTTTTCAATTTCAGCAAGCAAGGTTGTTCATCTGCATAAGTCAGGTTATTAATGAGTCTTCCTCCAAATCTGGTGCCCCATTCTTCTTCATATAGACCAGCTTCTTGGGTTATTTGCTCAGCTTACAAATTGAATAAGTGAGGTGAACTCTAACGCACACCTTTCCTGACTTTAAATCACAAGGTAACTTCTTGTTCTGTTTGAATGTCAGCTTCCTGATCTATGTACAATTCCTCATGGGCACAATTAAATGTTCTGGTATTCTCACTTTTCACATTATCCTTAATTTGTTATGATCCACACTAGTGAATGCTTTTGCATAGTCAAGAAAACAGAGGTAAAGTGTTTAGCATTCTCTGCCTTCAGCCAGGATCCTTCCGACTTCAGCAATGATTTTCCTTATTCAATGTCCTCTTCTGAATTCAGCTTGAATTTCTGGCAGTTACCTGTCCATGAACTGTTAAAATTGCTTTTGAATGATCTTTAGCAAAATTTTACTTCTTGGTGGCATTAACTTTATTGTTGGATAATTTCCATATTTAGTTGGATGACTTTGGGAAGGTATTAATATTCAACAGGGCACATAGCTGAAAATAATATTGGGAATTCCCATTTGAATTAAGATGTTATTAAAAGAAACTTTTGGAATACACAGGCTTTTGGAATTTCCCAAAAAGATAGACTTGAACAAGTATAGCTTCCAAAAAGCAAAATATTTTGTGAAAGCTTAGGATTTATGAACATGAATATTAGAAAATTCCGAATCAAAGAATATTACATAGACAGGTTTAATACTATTTGCCCAAGTGAGAAAACAATGGAAGGAGTTTGGTTAATCACTTACTACAATAGTTACAACACGAATTGATATAGATTAAAAGTTAACTAACATTAAAATATACATATTTAAAACAATAAAAAACTGAACTTTTAGAAAGAATAAATGCTATTGTTAACACATTTTCTCTGTGATTTAACAGTGTCACATGGTCATTACAATGAAAATCAATGGTACTTCCTGCAAAAATAAGCAAAGATAGATGAATAAAGCTTGAAACTCCTTGAGAGTCCCTTTTCTGCCATCTCTATTTAAGAAATTTACCAGTCCTTAAGGCAATCAAGAATGTTTCTTGTGTAGCCAGATTTTCCGTACAGCATTTGCACTATTAACATGTTAGAAAAGGGAAAGAAAGGCCTATTTTTGATTCTCAGTCAGTTTACTATGTGCACATGGAAGCATCATTCTGAGCATTGCAAAGATCTCTGAGTTGATGAGTTACTTTCCACAAACATGCCTCCACCAGTCGGGTTGCCTACTTCCCCAATAAAACACCATGCACATGTTACCAAAGCCCATGAAGACAACCATTTAATACACTCCAATTTCTTTACAAAAAGTTTTTCCTCTGCCCTTCTCCTAAGGAAAAGAGCCTCCACTTCACTACTTGTTGCATTCCAATTGTTGTTTATTTCTGCGAACATGGGTTTGTGTTTTTCTCTCCCATTTTCCTCAGAGTGTCTGGGTTTCAGCTAGCATATTCAGAAACATTTTTATGGGAAAGATACCGTGGTAGTCACTGTGTTATACAAAGACAAATAGATCATAGCAATATTTGACAAAAGAAGTTTGTAGTCTATGTAAAGAACCAATACCTGTGCACAACCAATTCTAGCACCAAGTAGTGGCTAGAAAAGGCTGGTTTCGGGGTAGTAAATAAGAATATTCTACATAGAAGCAATATTCTCAAAGGTTGATTTTTGGCATGCTGGTGGAGCATTCAAAAAGATAGTACACTGGTAACAACAAATAAAGGCCTTAAACTGTGGAGGAATAATTAGGTTGAAAATAAATCCATGTAAGAATAATCTATACAGATGTGGTAATGGAATTTGTGAAGATAGATGGTTCTCCAACCGTGATACTGTCAGGCTTTGAGAGAGACAGTTGTTTCTTGTGGGGCACCGCCCTAGGCATTGTGGGATGATCAGCAGCATCCCTGGCCTGTACACTCCAAATGTCATTAGAACCCACTGGCCAGTTATTATAATCAAACATGTCTCCAGGCATTGTAGAATGGCCCCAAGACTCAAAACTACAGTTGGTTGAGACCGATTAAAGAGACTCTGTATGAGAACAACAGAGAGAGGTTGTAAAGGATGAAAAGGAAATTATAAGGAACAAAATTTGATGAAATGTGTATACAGAACGGGAAAAGGACGAAGAGTAAGCAAAAGAGACAGAGAAGAAATAGTCACTGAGGCAGTAAATATAATCCTAACACTGACAGAGAAAAGGACTTCAGTTCTATGAATGAGGCTAATCTTGTTGGATAACTAGTATGTGTACACACATACCCATATTCATGAACACTGTCTACATGTATACACACAGGCAGAATTTATACACAGTTACGTACTGCATAACATCAGCTAGTGGAATGTTCAGAGCATATACTCGGTCATCCCCGGTAAGGACTATTATATTAAAAATTTGAAGCACATATCAAAACAACAAAAACAAACAAACAAAACCCAAATCCACTGTTGTCAAGTCAATTCCAACAAGAGTTCATAAAAACAAACAGATGCTACTTTAAGATGTACATCAAAAAACTTTTGTTACTTTACTGTATCATTAAGTTAAAGATGCTTTAGTGTATATGAAAATGTTTCTTTAAAGTTCTTTATGCACAGAAAGGCACATCATACACTAAATATTAAGACAAAACATTAACTGACACTAGATATAAATAATACGTGTTTCAGATTTAGGTACAAATTTGACTTAAAGACAAATTTAGGAACAAAACTCTTTCACAATCTGGGGACTATGTGTGTATAACAAGGTGTTCATAAAATGTCCTATTTCACAAAACATTCAGTGGATGTTAAGCATGACATGGCATGCAGACCAGAGGTAAATGTCAAGTGAAAGAATTATTTTCCTAATGTCTTTCTTTATCCATTCTTCTTATTTAATAGAGCAGTCTAATTTTATTAAAGATTGCAAAGCTCATATCAATTTTTTCTTGGGAAATGAGATGTTTAACTCAGAACCAATAAAGTTGGAAGTAATTATAACACTTGGCTTCCTTCTCCATCTACAGGTTCCATGACACAAGTTTCTAGTATTTTCAAGCCATTTCAAGAAAGATTTAGAAAAAATCAGTTATACATGACTTACAACAAGTGAAAGGACTTTCCACGTCTCCTCTACCGATGTTGTTTACAAGTTAAAAGCGGAAACAGCTTGTTTAATCTAAATCAATGAGTGAACTTCTAAATTACTAATTGTGCTAATTCAGGAATCAGCAAGACTTAGTAGACAGTTTTGTTTTTTGTTTATTTGTTTTTTTTTTTTTTATTGATGTTGTCTTCCCCAGAGCAACAGAAAACGGCTACTTTCATAGCTTTGACGCAAAACTCTTGACCTATGGTCCTATTAGGTGCCTGTTACATTTACTGGAAGAATTTCCTTCCTGAATTAGGTCCAACCTCGACCTCTAGAGAGAATGAGAAGCCAGGATTATCAACCAGAAAAGAAGCTTAGGGGATGGGAGCAATACTTAACTGTGTGCATCAAAAAGGCTTAGGGTAGAAGAGTCAGGATGAAAGAGCATCCCTGTGACAATCATTCTCAATGCCTTGCGAAACCAGGGATAAAACATGCCATATATAATGGGATTGAAGGTGGAATTGAGATAGCCCAGCCAGAGGAAAACATTGTACAAATCCTCAGGTGTTGTAAAATTAATGAAAGGATCTGTGATTGTCAAGACAAAGAAAGGTAACCAGCACAACAGAAAAACTCCCATGACTATGCTTAAAGTCTTGGTGGCCTTACTTTCACTTTTAGAGGAGGTCTTCATTTTGCTCTGTGATCCTACCTGTTTAATTCTAGGACCTGTGTCAATTTGCTTAGCATGCTTCCTGGCTACTGTGAAAATGTGTGAGTAAATGCCCACCATCACTGTCCCAGGGAGAAAGAACGCTATGAAGGAGGCCAGCACACCCCAGAGCTTGTTAAATATCAACACACATGAACCTGTGCAGTCGATGCTAGCCAGAAAATCTTCTGCACCAATTATGTTTAATTCTGAGAATACCAAGCCAAAGGCAAAAAAGATAGGGACAGACCAACTGATAAGGAGAAAGACCACTATGACAGGGATGGTAATTTTGGTGACATAATGCAGTGGGTCACAAACAGCATAGTACCGGTCAACTGAGATGAAGCAGAGATGAAAAATGGAGGTGGTGCAGAGCATGATGTCACAGCTGCTGTGGACTTTGCAAAAGAGGTCTCCAAAGTACCAGCAGGACTCAATGGACCTGATCATGCTGAAGGGCATGACCACACAGCTCAGCAAAAAGTCGGTGGTGGCCATGGAGAGGATCAGGAAGTTGGTGGGTGAGTGGAGTTGCTTGAAGTGGGCAATGGAGATGATGACGACCATATTGCCTAGCATGGTCATCACTATGGCCCCGATCATGACCGTGTACACGGCAAAGGCACTCGCCACAGACCTCACATTTTTAGGGCATGAATTGTTAACAAGAGCAAAGCAAAACTGTACATCTGGGAGATTCCGAGGATCAGAGGAGTTCATTGTCTTTGTTCTCTTAGTATGACAAGGATTTTTCAAAAATATCCTATTACTCTCATTTCTGTGGAAGAAAGGTGAAAAATAATAAAATTTATTGGCAAGGCAACTTTTCACAAAGGTCAAGCTAGTCTACAGTTTTCAATTTCAAGCTCAAACTCACTACTAGCTAGGAGCAATGCTTCCAAAACCTTAATTTTAATGCACAAGAATCACATAGGGAACCTTTCTGAAACAGAGATTCTGATTGTGGTGTAAGGGCTAAGAGTTTGCATTTCTCGTAAGATCTCAGGAGATGTCAATGCTGGTAGTCCAAAAACCATACCTTGACTAGCTGGGGGCTAAAGGCAAATTGAGTTAGTGAATACTACGTAAAACTACCTGAGCAACCCAAGTAGTGCACATACTAGTTGCAAGAATACATAGCCCTTATTCAGAAGGTTCCCTTTCTAAATCCATAGACAGATGAAAAATATTATCTGTACCAGTTTTATTAACCAACGTTCTGTATATAAGAACTTGAAGAATGACTAGGGCCTCTGGCAGGACATCATGCTTGGTAAAGTAGACAATCAGCATAAAAGAGGAAAACCTTCAATAGGGTAGACTGACACAGTGGCTGCAACGATGGGCTCAAACTTAGCAAAAGTTGTGTGGATCGTACAGTACCAGGCACGGTTCTGTTCTACACAGGGTTACTAGGAGTCAGAACTCACTCAAAAGCATCTAACAATAAATACAAATGGCATCATCATTTAATTTTTAGTTTAAACAATAATTACTATCTTAAGACTGTACTTTTTAAAAAATTTCTGTTATGGATATTTGCAGATGTTTTGCTACTGTTATTTACTGCATACAAATCAATAATAAAATGTTTCTCTCCCTTTTGTGAACAACATAAAAAATTTTCAGGGTAATATTATGGTAACTTAAAAATATGCTAAAGGCCACAAGTTTATACATGACTTTTAGTGGAAATCAAAAAGAAAGGAAAACAATACCTCAAATGATTGATTCTGTCAACCTCGTGGATCATCTCCTGTCACTTAGCAGCTGAATTCATGAATTTAAATTTAGGTTGAAATCCTTTCATCCACAGATTCCAAGTTCTATAATCATAACAAATTGGACACACTTAGAAGTATTCATTGTTGAATTGTCATTTGACAGAATTTATGTTGTCTTTATAGTGCAATAATACTGACTCACCTGAGGTAGGATGCAGTTTTGAGCTGTTTTGCCAATGCTGGGGCTGGATACGTAATTATTAAGACCAACAGAAAGCATTTGCAAGATCCAAAGCCAATTTGGAGAAGTGGTCCACAAGTCCTTAGAGAAAATGAGTCCACAGCTATGACCTTATTAGAAGGACTTGAAAAAGACATTATTGAGAATGCAAATACCTTAGAAAACAATATGTCCAGTATTTGCTACTCTAGCTCAATAACTGTTCCCAATGCCTGTGTATTGTTTGAAATCTTAATACCATGGCAAATTTTATCTGATATGGATACAGTAATTTAATTTCCCTAGTTAGCATTCTTCTTATATATTTTTAATTGAACCAATCAAGAATTATGTAATGGAAATGAGCTTAAGAAACCAAAACACAGAGAAGCAAAACTTAAGAAACACACTCATTCAACTCCTTTACAAACTGCAGGCTATTAGTTTCAAAACACTGAACACAAATTATTTCATTTTTAACATTTGATTCCTCTGCTCAAAAATGCTGGGTATAAAAGCTGCCAAGCTGCCACCCGAGGACACAGCAAATGATCCCAACTCAGCAGGAACGGATGCTCACTGAGGACCAAAATGACATGCAGTAAAGACAACCTAGAAGACAGAGAGACCCGCAAGAGTGGGTGCCTTCATCGACTTGGGACCGGAAGAACGGGATGGTGCCCGGCCACCACCAGTGATAGCCATGATGGAGCTCACTAGGTTGAGTCTCACTGGCAACACAAGAATAAAAAGGGGTGCATCCTGAGATCTCCACTAAAAGACCTCAGTTGATGGTCCAGCGGTTTCGGGGTTCTCCTGAGAGCATGGCCCCCAGCCCTGATGCTGCCCTTACCCATAAATTATAACAAAGGTCCACTCTTTGGACAGGAATGGATTGGACTTGGCAATGCAGAGTGACCATATATTGGTTGCACTTTATGTTTCTATACATCTATAGGATATCATCCTGCTGACCTCTGGCTGGAGGAAGGAGAGTGGACGGAGAGGAGGGGAAAGGAGACTGCTGGGAGGATGAGACACGTATGGAGCAGAGAGGAATAGTGTGCTGTCACCGGACAGGGAGAGCAGTGGAGGCTGCACATAGGTGGACATGTAAATTTATATGGGAATGTACATTTTCACTTAGTCATGTTAAATAAAAAAGAAAAAAAGAAAAAAATGCTGGGTATAATGAAACAATATATAATTACCTTCTATAATAAATTAGTCTGTCTTTCACTGACTTTGTTTTATGAAAATTCTGTTTTCTTTTAAGTTATCTTTATAGATAACAATGACCACAACAGTATTTAAGTACTTGTCACTGTATATCCATAGATAGACCATTTCCCATTCAAAAGAGCACATTCTTGAATATATTGTTGTGCAGTCATTGAAGTTTCAGTTCATCTTTGAAAACCTAATGCTTGAAGGGATTGATGTAATTCAACTTTCTAGGTTTATAGTGGAATAAAAGACTTGATGAGCTGCTGTCTTAAGCGTTATAGGTTAGGAAACCATCTGGGGCAGTTCTACTCTGTCCTATGATCACCTAGGGTTGCTGAGAGCCAGAGTTGACATGAAGCACACACAATAACAGCAAGATTCATAAAGTGAATTTCATATTATATTATTTATTTATTTTCGATTGTAGTATGAAACAGCTGCTAGAAACTAACAGTATTCTCTCATGTTCCTGCTGCATGCATGGTTCCATATTCTAAGATAATTCTAAAACATTTAAGTGCTAGTTTAAGATAAAAACATAGGGCAAGACACACAATTTATTTTAAAAATTATTACGAGAGTTAATTGTAAAGCTAACATCGAAGACAATAATTTTCAATTCCTATCTTTAGCTCTTGACTCAAAATTAACAAAAGTAAGTAAAATTGCAGGTATGACTACAGGTCTACTGTTCTGGTTTAAACAAAAAGAAGTTGTCATAAAATTAAGTGGAGTTATAGGTTGGCTTTTCATTTCAATATTTAACAGAATAGAGGTACCTTTCTACAAAATCCAAAAATAAGATACACACTGTAACTTAAAAATAAAATAAATTCAAGCACGCAGACAGTGATTTACTAGGGTAGAGGTATTTTGGCAAAACTATCACTGGACATTTTCAGTCTGGCTTTTGCTCTGTTTACCAGTAGAACTTCCCCAGCCAGCATCAACAAATGACCAAATTAATGTTAGAATAAAAACCCATTGCATAATGAAAGAGCAGAAAATTGTCATTTATTTCTGCCAGGAGGTAAAAAGAGACATTGGCTACCATTCCTAGATAGGAATGAAATCTGAGTAGTGTTTTTTCAATTATATAAAATGGAAAAGAATATATAACCCTGGAATAGATCTAAAAACTCTGAAATAATGAGTTTGAGAATGAAAAATTTCTTCAGATTTCAAGAAAAAGATGAAAAGGAGTTAAGTGGCATTTTTTTTCCTTACGTGCCAAGTGTCTAAACTTACATTAAGGGATGTATATTTATTTGCCTCAAACAAAAAAAGGAAAATATTCTCTAAAGCACAATAACTGACCAAATTAAATGGGAAAAAAATGAAGAAGGATACATCACTGGCTGTTTACTAGTCATGAGTCTTATTTACTGTTACACAGCCTCAGAAACTCTAAGACTGAAACCAAACCCACTGCCGTAGAGTCAGGTCCGACTCATAGCGACCCTAGAGGTCAAAGTAGAACTGCCCTATAGAGTTTCCAAGGAGCACTTCACAGGCTTGAACTAGCAACCTTTTTGTTAGCAGAGGTAGCACTTTGTCCACTACACCACCAAGGTTTCACTTCTAAGACTATTTTGGCTAAAATTATTTCATTTTGCTTTGATATGTCACGTGAATTAAGTATAGAAAGATCTGCTGTATGTCTTCACATCACTGTCTCTTTAAAATTGCAGTGATTTTAAAAAATGATCTAGATTTATTTACATCAATAACTATATAATTTGTGGTTCCTTTCAGCATTCATAAAAAAAGAAAGAGAGAGAATAGAGGGAAGGAAGCTTACATACACACTGCTATGTAACTGTAGCTGTTCTCCCCACCTTGTGACAGCATACTCCTCCTTTCCACCCTGTATTTCCCATGTACATTTGATTAGGTAGCTTTAAGTTAAAATAATTTAAAAGGGAGTTATCTGTGGCATTAAAATTTCTTACCATTCAGGTGAGCATCAGGCTCCAACACTCTGTCCTGCCCATGCTCTGGTAGGTGGGCGCCTGGCAGGCTGTGCTGTCATCACTATTTACCCACAGACTATGCCTCAGGAGATGCTTTACCCAGCATCCTGCTTTTGACAGGTATGCCCTTTAACAGGCTTGACTGTGTTGCTGGTAAAAGATCATGCAAGTCTTCAGAGAATTGACTGTAGGAGAGGGAATCAGTTTTGTGTTATCTTTGCAGTGATCTCAGAAGGGGTGACATGGACTAGTTGTACTCACAGCCAAAGGTGGGAAAGAATGAAAATAAAGGAAGAAATGGGGGAAAAATAGTAAAATTATAAGCTAAAAATCTTTGAGGAACAGCCTGATTTCTAAATATTATGTTATAAATATAGTATTAATTTTAATAACCCAAATTACCTCAAATAATTTCTTCTGTACACAGAAGTCATTCTCAAGGACACTAGAAATCTCACGTTGGGATTTTAAGACTGATCCTAAAAATATAAAAGGAAACAGAAGTTGGTAAGTAATGGAAGAACATCAGTGGCCCTTCAAGACAGAGCAAATAGGAGTGAAACACTTACCGGGGGGCTACTGACACCTTAAGGAATTCCTGGTGGCCTGTTGATTCAGTGCTATGTCTGCTAACCAAAAGGTTGGCAGTTCAAATCCACCAGGTGCTTCTTGGAAGCTCTATGAGGCAGTTCTACTCTGTCCTATGGGGTCCTATGAGTCAGAATCAACACGACCATGGGTTTTTTGTTGTTAGTGGTGGTTTCATTTTTTGTTTGCTTCTTTTATTATCACCTTTGGAGGAGTGCGGAGGCTAGAGGAGTGATTCAGTGTGGCAACACAAAGACAGGCCACGTCGGATTTGCCTAGGACTTGATACCTTTGGGGAAAACGACAAAACGTTATCTCAGAGCCATGAAAAGCTACATTAGCTACGTGTCCAGCAGGAAACAGATGGCACTATCAACCTGGGTGACTGAGGAGAGTTTAATAAAGGGACTATTTGAAAAGGTGTTGGCAGTAGTTAAGAAAAAAAGAACCCAGGGCAGCAATAGCAGGGAGTCACCACCTTAGGCCGGAAGTGGCAGAAGAAGGGAGAAGGTTTAGGAATTTCCACATGAGAGTTCCATAGAGAGGGCCACCGGATGGCTTCCTCTGGAGGAACACAGTCAGCCCTGGGCAGTTCAGCGGCGAGGCTGCCACCTATGTTGGTGCTACTTTCAATTATTTTAGCCAAAGGGAGCATCACTTTATTCAAAGATAAGTAGGCTGATTTCACCATCATTCCTCCCTCTGATCTCCTGTAGGTGCTTTCCACTGGTAAAACGCCACTGAAACCCCAGAGCTAGGTCAGCCTCTTTTGAAGGGCACGATGGAGAAGAATGGGGTAAACAGAAGAGATCCAGCACGGAAACCTTCTAAGATATTACAGAGTAAAGTGCCAATTTCAGAGAGCTCTGCAGAGTTCATTGAAAAGCTCTGAACTGGAGCCAAGATGTTTAACAAATGAATGCAAAAATCTATTAAAGGACTGATGGGAATCGGAACTCAGAGTAGGACAGCCTTGGTGGTAGGGAAGAATGTGTATTACAGATGAATCTCCAAGTAAATATTCTTATCCTTTACTGAGGATTCAGTGACTATTTCCATGATTCTACACAAGTTTCATATAACCTTAGTTACACACTGCATGTGGTTGGCAAGCTAAGTCTATCCAAACAGATCATCCCACTTACTCCTAGACCAGTTTCTATCTACAGACAGGTCCTCAGTCAATGTCCTACATGCTAAAAGCTGTTTGTTTCTATGCTGTTCCCTTGCCCCATTTGTTGTGAGGTGCTGTCAAGTGAATTCCAACTCACAGTGACCCTGTATAAACAGCGTGAGACACTGGGTGGTCCCGCACCATCTTCACAGTCATTCTTTGACGACCTCTAATGTCACTGGCGTGAGAAGCACATGGACACACACACAGAGCGGAGTTTTCACAGGACAGGAATAGTTGAAAAATAGAGAGTGAGAATTTAAAAGCAGGAATAGAAAGGAAGCCAAATATAGTAAAAGGATCACTGGGCATGAAAGGTCTGTCACTAACCAAGTGGGGTAATTATTGTCCTCAACTGACTACGGAATGCAGTCTCTGCCCTACGGAGCAGGCTGGGTCTCCAGTTTTGTCGAATTGCCAGGAAGGATCCTGGTGGTGCCACTGATCCCTAACATCTCTTCAAGTCTCTAGATGGTGCAAGCAGTTGAAAGGATTGACTTCTGACAGGTTGGAGGTTCAAGTCCACCCAGAGGCTCTTTGGGAGAAAGACCTAGTGAGCTACTTCTGAAAAATCAGCCACTGGAAGCCCCATGGAGCACAGTTCTGCTTTGATACACAGGGGGTCAGCATGAGTCGGGGGACACTCAAGGGTAACTGGTTTTTTTGGTTTAGGGTGCCTAAACTGTTCAACTCAAGATCAACGGTTAGTTTGGGTTAGTAAATACTCTTCAGTAAACATGCAAATACTTCACAGATATCAACAGTACATTTATTTTTCTTCCTAATAAGCAGAGATAAAGTAGAAGTAGCCCTTGCTGAGTCAGATTATCCTTCAGAAGTTCAATTGAGCCTAGGTAATTTTCCACAGTTGATTCTATGTTACAGGAAGTATGGGTTTGGGGAAAGAAGTTCTCAGAAGAGAAATGAGAAAGAACCAAGGGTAAAATTTCCTCTTTCAGAGTTTGGCTTAAGGTTTACTTTGATCCAGAAAAAGAGAGAAGATTTTACCTTCTTCTGCTCCTCCTGTTTCCTCCCACATATGTTCAGGCACAAGGGCATATGAAAATCATTATTACATGTGTTCGTATATTTCCTGAATTGTGAAATAAAGGACATACTCTATATCTTAACACTTCAGAGAAAAATCACTGGAAGAATTTTCAGCAACTCTTAATGATCTAACTTAAATTATAAGTATTTTGGTGTCAGTGAATTTTATTTGTCAGGGTCCCAAGGCAGAGCTTCCAAAAGAAGTGGTTGAAACAGCCACAGACGGATACCTTGTGGCTCCTGGCCAATGGTGGAGACATACCACACGGATCAAGAAACTAGGGACAGGGGAAGGAGTAAGTCATTCCAAACATAAACCACATAGTGAAAAGTCTCAAGAGGAAGAGATCAAATTGCATCTCATGATTTACACTCTAGAGAAAGATGTGGCAATCTGATTCTGTAAAGATGACAGCCTGGGAAATACTATGGGACAGTCCTACTCTGTCATATGGGTTCACTGTAAATTGAAGTTGACTGTACAGCACTTAACTGCAACACTGATTCTTCTAAGCCAGACGACAAGGTGGACTACTAGTTGATAAGATAGTCCAGCCTTAAGTCAAACTTCCTCTATGGCTCTACTGGTAACACTGATTTTCCTGCTTCTGAGTTCCTAAAATAGAATCAGATGAGTATCAAAACTGATAGCACTTTATTTTCTGTTTTTTTTAATCGATCTTTAATTATCTCAAGTATATAAACAGTTCAACTGATCCTGTACTGTGTTTCAGATTTCTTTTTCTTTTGAACATTTGCTCAGAGATGAGTGAAGGCTGGATACAGAGTTCACAGCTAATAATTGATTATTAAGGATTATCAATTAAGCATTAATTTTTTGATTGCTTTAAGTTATTAAATTTAGCTCATGTTCAGATTATAGAATACTCAACGGGACTACTAAAATTTAATAGTATCTGAGTACTCACAGTGATATGAGGATGTCAGTCAGGTGAAGGATGTCAAAATGATACATCTTTTCAATATCTGATTCATGTTTGTAATGACCTTTTATTAATGTGCTTCAGGAAACAGATTTGCAGCTTTGGAATAAGAGGTAAATATTTTTCCTGATACTGTGTACTTAAGAGCTTTCCGAAACCATGGATAAAAAAACCCGTGAATGAGGGGGTTGCAAGTGGAGTTGAAGTACCCAAGCCACACCAGAAGATCTAACACTGTTGTGGGAGTGGAGTAGTCTAAATATGGGTCAATCAGAACAGCAAGAAAACAAGGCAACCAGCAAGCTAGAAACACTCCCATTACTGTCCCCAGGGTCTTAGCTGCTTTCCTGTCCTTTTTCTTGGATAAGTTTTTTTTCTCCTCCCCTTGTATGTTTTCAGGCATGTTGCTGATGACCCGAGCATGTCGTTTGGAAATGATAAAGATTTTACTGTAAATACCAACCATAATAGAGCCAGGAGCAAAGAAGCATACAGTGAACAATGTTGTTCCCCAAAATTTGTTGAAAGTAAGCACACAGAATTTGAAGCAAGCAGCAAGAATCTCATAACTCCGCATGCCAGAAACATTAGCCTCAGTTAGAACTAAACCAAAGGAAAAGACAGCAGGGGCCGACCAGCAAAATGCCAGCAGTCGCTTTATCACAGAGACGGTCATTGTGGTCGTGTAGTGTAAAGGGTGACATACAGCATAAAATCGATCAATAGCAATGGAACAGAGATGGAAAATGGAGGTCAGGCTTAGCATCATGTCGAAGCTTGTGTGAAATTTACAAAAGCTGTCCCCAAAATACCAGCAGCTCTCCACTGATCGCACCATGCTATACGGCATAACGACAAAACCCAGCAGAAAATCCGTGGTTGCCATGGAGAGGATCAGAAAGTTTGTAGGAGAGTGAAGCTGTTTGAAATGAGATATGGAAATCATTATAACTAAGTTTCCAAAAATAGTGATAACCATGGCTGCAGTCATAGCTGAATACATGACCGCCTTGACATGAAAAGGGCGGTTGGTGGGAGGACAGGATTTATTCCCAAACTTTGGACAGCTGGATAGGTCTTCAGGAATGTAGGTGAGATCCATGGCATTCTGTCACTTCAAATTCCTTTTTACAAAGATGAGTCAGTGTTTCTTCTCTTCTTAAATTGTTTCCAGTATGTTTCAGCTCCTAATAGAACAATAAAGTCCGGAGTAACCAGTTACTGGACCACTTCGATTATAATTCATTTTAATATTTAAAATTACATCAATTATGTTTCATTTCTAGGGTTTTTTTCACCAGAATTTTTTAAAAAATGGAAAAAGTTCAGTTTCACATGCTTTCATTCTATTTAGTCTACTCCATCTGTCTATCTATCCGCTCATCCATCATCCATTCAGTATGGGTTTACCTACTGACTCCTCTGCTCCTAATGTATCAGAAGTTTTGTGGGAGTTTATATTCAACTTACACCTTAACTAGTTGCTTTTCTAGGAACTCTAGTGGGCTACAACAAGCTAATATCTCTTTCACCATAAAAATAATTTAATTCACAAAAGCTAAGTGAAATCACATTGTTTTTCTGTGTGCATTCTTGCAGTAATTTGAAATCAACATGTGTAGAATTTCTGCAGTTAAAAGTTAACAATGGCCTGTCGTTACTAAAATATATAGAAAGCCAGATACCAATGGGCTAAACCATGCACCAGGCTCAGCAAGTTTCAGAGTTTCGACACTCTCTGCTTCCTTTCTTCTCCCCTCTGCTGTTCTTTTCTGTCTTCTCACTTATCTGAGATTCTAATTAATGAAGTTATGTCATACCCTGCATCCCTGAGTGACAATAAGTTCACAAATTTCTAGCTTTCAAACCCAAACCAGTCAAATCTCACGTGATACCTGGTGGAAACAGTGGACTGAATAAAAGAGGATGAACAAGTCGGCATAAATCCAGATTTCAATAACTTATTGCACCTGCTTTACTAATTAGTTTGGGTATAGACCACCATGAAAAGCAGCTCACTGCTCGGCTATAGAGAAGCTTGACGCTTGCTCATAACACTCTGTTTATTGGCCTACGTAAAAGTGGATCCAATTCTGAGTGAACCAGACATGATGAGAAACACTTGGCCAATTTCAGGTTCTCCCAAGCCATAGCAATTTAACCTTAGTAGGCATTTTGCAAGTTTATCAGGCAAGTACAACTTTGTTTTCCCCTTAAAACCCTAAGAGAGAGCACAAGGCTACAAGGTATCACAAATTCCTAACATTCTTTATTCTTTCATTTTTTCCTTACTGAAGGGGCAAATAAAGAACCAGTGTCATAAAAAAAAAAAAAAAAAAGAGGTTGGATGATGTGATATAGAGCAGCTTGTTATTCCCAAGTGCCGGGAAGTTGTGTGTTGGATAGGGGAAGTGATTGCTCTCCATGACTCTGGTTTCCTCTGGGTTGTGGTTTATATCACTTATTTCCTAAGAGAGTGGTAGCAAGACAGTCTTGGATTGGGAGTTCTTTCCAGCATCCAAGTTCCGCCACTAGTTAGCTGTCAGGTTCCTAGAGAAATGAGATGTAATGCTCTTCAGCTCTAAAAGTCTGGGAATTACAATAATAGAAAAGTTATTATAAAAATATTTGTGAAGAGTTATTGTGTGGTGCAGCTTCCAGCCCCTTTAGTATCCTAAGTCTCCTCCTACACTTCACAATGTGGTTTTGGAATGAGGTACACCTAGGTCTAATCTTTGATTCCACCACTTATTAATCATATTACTTTGGACATGTCTAATCTTCCGAGCCTCACTTTCCTCCTTTGAAAAGAATAATGCACTCTATTTTATGTAATGGATCTAAAAGTCTGGCATCTGTCTAGGAAGCACTCAGTGAAGTTCCTATTATTCAGCTTTAAAAAACTAACAACGTTTTATGGAAAACTATACCCTGATTTCTAAATAACTAACTTGAAAATAAGTTTTTCTTTTCCTATGTAGAAATTTGAGGCCGTAAGTGTGGCTACTACCCTCTTTCCTTCTTCCTCTCATAACAATTATGGAAACTCCTTCAATTTTTCTTCTCTTTTTATGAGTCTTACACATAATTATAGAACTACTTTATTGGATTAAACCACATAACCCCTATGAAATCATCACTTTGTAGGTTAAAAATATACAAGTATTGTCAATTTCATATGGTTCAAACTAATAATTTTTTCTGGGATTACTTCCTTTCTCCCTCAAATTTCAATTTTAAACACTAATAATAAGGTTGGCATATCTCCATCTGTACACATCTGCAAGGGGTCATCAGATTTGCAAAGCAAGATTATTTGACAGGCAGATGGCCAATTAAGCACTCTGCTGCTAACTTAAAGATCGATGTTGCAACCCACTCAGCATCTCTTTGGGATGCAGACCTAATGATCTGCTTCCTAAAGGTTGCAGCCAAGAAAATCCACGGAGTAGTTCTATTCTGTTACATGGGGTCACTATGAGTCAGAATCTACTCAATGACAACCAATAATTACAACAAGGCTTACTGAAGATAATATCCTATAGGCACATTCACTTCAATAGCAGTCAATACAACGTAAATACTCTAGGTACAGGATCTAATTTTCATAGTATTGAAGTATGAGTATTATATAAACTGGGGTAGAAAATGGGACCGTATGAACCATAATTCTAATAGAAAGAGACCAGTATTTGTACATACTGCCCATAAGACATCAAATAATACAAGTGTCACGATTACCACGAAACCGAATCCTTCTTTCAGAACCTCATCATTCAGGTAAATAGCCTGTAAATTGTTATTGTCACCTATGTATGTGTACATAAACACATGCACCAAGAAGTAAATTTGAAAGTTCTCTCATTCTAACAAGAATTTGGATTATGTTCATAAATAATGTGCTTTTCTTTCTCTCTCTCTCAAATTCTTACTGCCACAGTCTTCCTGGAATTTAAGATTGAAGTCTAGGGATTTCAACTGATTAGGTAACTGTTTAAGAGAAGCATATAAAGATTCAGACTACCCTCTGTAAACCAAAAACTCTTCTTAATGTTTATAGGATGCCAGGTCAGAGAAAGACCCTCTTAACTAAGCTAGTACCAATTCTAACAACTGGCACCAATGCTCACAATGATTATTTCATCCTTTCTTTTACCATCGATCATAAAATAATATAAAATGTGATAAAGTCCATTGAAAAAAATGTTAAACAACAAAGCCTTAAAAATAAAATCTATTTTTAAATCTCCAAAATCATTCCTTGAAAGCATATTCCATCCAAAGGGCAGATTTATATTAATGCTCAATGAAACATTTTGAGGAAAAAGACTATAGGGTAAAAATAAAATTTCATAAGTAGTTTCACCATTACAAGTAGTGTCTTATTACAAAAGTATAAATAGTATATGTAGTATAATAGAAAAATAAACATAAAGTTTGATATTTATAATTCATGATTTTACCCTTTTTTTCTGTGAACTCTAGTTTCCTGAATGTTTAAAGATTTCAACAGCAAAGATCACTTGGGAACCAATTCAAGACTGAGAATAAATAGACTGTATTCAAACAGAACACTGAACACTAAGGTAAACAGTAGAAAAACATTTCAGATAAAAATCTAATTTATAACTATATATATCACTTTAAACATTACGGCATGAACAGGTAATAATATTATCTGGCATATAAATGACTAATTTATTCCAAGTAGCTCACGCGGTAGTTGGCAGTGGGCAAAAATGACGTCTTGAAAATATTGCCTTGATAAAAGCAGCTGGGAAAAAGAAAATCAATTTAAATGACAATAAATCCACATAGAGAACTTGCAAAACAATTTACATCATAGAAAGGAGACCTAAAGAAGAATGAAAATTAAAGCCAAAGCATCTTATATTATTTGCAAACAGTATCATGGTTTGAAACTAACAGAAGAGAAAAAAACTCCACTGTCAGACTACGTTAGAGATGGGTTGGGGTGCAGGAGGAACTCATATAAATCAATTCTTTCTGAAAAGCACATTCACATTTTTGCTGGCTACAAGAAGGCGGGCCTAGGAAAACACACCTTAGATACAAAGTCAGAGCAAGGACCTTAGTGCTAGAAGCACTGCATCGACTATCTATGATTATCTTTTTACCATCTGTTTCCATAGAAACCTTCGCTGTTAATCTTCCTCCTTTCGGTCTCCAGTCCTCCAGCCACCTTCAGCGAAGGTAAATCTCTGTATTGTCTTACAAATGTCTAACGTGTGGCTTGGTCACCTCTCTATCCTCAAGCCCAGTTGCCAGTCCCTGTATCTCTGACCCTTCAGGGCTCAGTTCAAATGTCACTTCTTTCCAAACATCTTTCTTAACCATCCCAAATTATAGACTTTGCAGAGACCAAAGAGAGAAGTGACTGTGCTTCCTCCTTTCACAGCTGACTCTGATGTCAATACCTGAGTCGGTTTTCCTTACAGCAGCACTTTCACGGATTGCCTTGCCTTAATTGTAAACACCCAGAGCACGGATACAACATCCCACTGACCCTCCAGTCCTTGCACGGCACTTTACGTAAGACACAAATAGGCAGTAAAGATTTACTAAACCCAGTGCCATCGAGTGATTACCAACAGATCACGAAACCTAGTTAATGAGCATTTTGTCGCATGACACTAAATATATCTTACATGGGAGAGATTCTAATGCTAGGAACACAGCAAATTCTGTGTAGAAAGTATTTAATAACCGGCCTCCCAAAATAAACAATACATCAAGTGAAATCCAGTTAACAATAAAAATTCTGGATATCTTACACTGTTTTATTAATTGTTTGAGAGAACATGTTCACTGCCTCTTTCCAGCTACTGTGTGTATACAAAATAGCTGGCATCTCCAGGTAACCCCTACCACCAGCTCTAGGACCAGGTGTTCTGGCTCTCCTTGCACTGAGTGCCCCACTATCCTTTGCTATCTTCTATTCTGGGCACAATTCATTTCTGAGTTTGGTGCAGCAAGTAAGTCTACGGCTTCAGCTTATAAACCTGTTGCCACTGAGGCAGTTTCTACTCACAGTGACCCTCTAGAACTGCCACAAGAAGCAGTTGATAGATTTGAACAGCAGTCCTGTTGGCAAGCCGCCACAGGCTTTTAACCACTGCACCACCAGGGTCTCCCCGACCTGGATCTCGCTAATCAAAGTATGGTCTATGGACCAGCTACATTTTCATCTCCTGGGAAATTTTTGAAAGTGAAGACTGTCAGGCCCACTATAAAATGTACACCTCTGCAAGATATCCACATTGTTTTGTATGTTCACTGAATTTGAAAATAACTGTTCTAAACAACATAAAATTGCATACTTAATTTGGATAACTCTTCTGAATTTGAGTGAATAGATCTGAAGAGCAAAGAGGAAAGAATACCTTAGCTAAATCTTGCTTGCAAGGGAAGATGTCAAGAATGAAATATGCAACACCTCGCAACTAATTAGCATGAAGGCTTTTTGTTATCAAGATACGATGCCAAAGAGGAAAGTATATTCTAGCACAGTTGAAATGTATGGTATCTCTTGCTTACTAAACTGTCTTGCGTGCCAGACCTATTCCCATCAAGGTGATTCCAACTCACAGTGACCCTGTAAAACAGGGAATCACAAACCTTGCCCAACCAGAACTGTTGATAAAACAAAAATCCTTTGTTTCACTTGACTATATTTTTCTCATTCAAAAAAAAAAACTCATTTTTTTCTATTACAACCTGCATGTAACAATTTCTGATTCTCTGTAAAATGTAGTACTAATTGATCAATTATATTGAAGAATACAAATGCAGCAAGAAAAAAATGATAGTATATTTCCAGTTCCTTTTACTGACCCCGTACCTTCCCTCTCCTGAAAAGTTAGCTGTGAATCATCGAGTTTCTTGTGATGGCTTCACAGTTGTGAGGACAGGCAGTCCTGGAGAGTTTAGAGTGGAAGAGATGATGCATATAAGTCTGTCTCTGCTCTCGAGAGAACAAGAGTAGAGAACTCAGATTCAGGAGCTCCAAAAGGGACCTTAACTGCAGAAACCCAGTGGAATTGCTCTTTCAACTGTCATTCCAGGGGGACACTGAAATATTCTGTATGCTTCTGACCCTTCAGGGCTCAATTCAGCTATCACTTCTTTTCAGTTTTCAATTTCTTCTTTTCCAAATGAAGGGCAATGATTTCATATCTAATTTCATAGTCATTTGAGCTTAATTGTGGAACATTAAACTTCTAGAATATTAACTTTTAGATATGAAAAATATGTAGACACATGCAGATTGAACTCCATGCTGGCTAACATCCAAAGAAAGAATAATTACCTGAATTGTAAATTACAAATTTGAATCATATTTACAATTTGTTTCTCAAATGTAATGAGAAGAGATGGGGAAGGAAAGCATTTTTGCTTTAGTGATTTGTACCAACCTAACTAAAACTCTTGGTTTAATTAAAAAAAAAAAAAGTGAGTTAACATGCTACACATCTTGAAGACACAAGTCCAGGAGACAAAGAAGAACATACATGAAGTCAGGAGCTAGATTCTAGATTTGCTCCTAAAATTAGTTGTCTAATGGAGACCAAATCACTCTTCCAGCTCTTTTGTTTATTTATTTATTTTTCATTTGTAACTTCCTATAAAATGCTAGGTGTAGAAAGAGAGATACTTTGCTAACCCAGGGAAGTGAAAACAGGTTAAACAGTGGGAGGCAGCAAGTCAGGGGGTGCATAGAAGACTGGATCCTTCTATTCCCTTCACCAGCAAACAAGGCAGAAAACTATAATATGAAACAAAAAAGTGTAGTGAAAGGTTCACAAGGGATACCGGAACAGATCTTTACAGGGTGCTATTTGCATTATGCTTTGAAAAATGAATTGAATTCTAATAGGGAGACAGAAGAAGGGTCATAAGAAAATTCACAGCCCACATAGGGCCACCAGTTTTTTCCTTAGCCTGTAAGCCCCCACATAAACAAAAAACCACCACTAGAAGCATCACCATTCTGTACAAGTTAGGACAGTCATAAATAAGCTCTTTTCCAGCAAATGACAATGGGAAACTTTGCACCAACATACTTAGTTTTCCTTTCTTTCTTTTTCCTTTTCTTTTTCTTTTTCTTTCTCTTTCTCTTTTCTCCCTCCCTCCCTCCTTCTTTCCCTCTTTTCCTTCTTCTCTTCCTTCTTTCCTCCCTTCCTTCCTTCTTTGCAACATCTATCAACTATCTCATCTATTATAAACCCTAACCCCTCAACCCTTGTGGCCATCAGAGTTATTTTCTTCTGTAGATAGTTCTATTTTTAAGTCCTCATAACAGGGGTCTCATATAATATTTGTCTTTTTGACACTGACTGATTTCACACAGCATAATATCTTCCAATGAAACCATGTTGTGAGATGTTTTCCAAAATCCACATAGTTTTTTATCACACTATAGTGTTCCATTGAGTACATGTACCATAGTTTGTCTATCCATTCATCTATTGATGAACATTTGGGTTGATTCCATCTTTTTGCTATTGTGGACTGTGCTGCAATAAACATTTGTGTACATGTGTCTGTTCATGTGACAGCCTTTGTTTCTGAAGGATATTTATTTTCTAAAATCCATTGCCGTCGAGCCAATCCCAACTGACAACAACTCTCTAGGACAGGGTGGAACTGCTCTATAGAGTTCCCAAGAAGTGCTGGGTGGATGTGAACTGCTGATCTTTTGACTAGCAGCCACAACATTTAAACACTTGAGTACTTCTGAAGTCATATGCAACTAAATTGTGAGGTGCATTAAAAATATATTCATTCAAAAAGATTCTACGTTACAGTGAAGCTAAAGTCCATTTTACTAATTTTTTTAATCAATTGATATCTTGAAACAGACAGAAAATACAGAAGTGTGTGCATATGTAAATATCAAAACCAGCATAAACACTACCACTTCATCAAGTTAAGTTGTCACATAAACTTGGTAGCACCCAACATGCTAGATTAACTCCCATAACTGCACTTGGTTTTAATTACTTTCTTTTTGGAGAAATCGATTTTCCACTTTTTTCTTTTGTACCTGCTCTTGTTGTACTTCAAACAAGTTCTACCTATTCTGCCTGCACAGTATAGGCTATAGATAATAGGGAAGAACAAAGCTGTCACCAGGCCATGGAAGATGAGGTGTCAGAAGAGATCTATTGGGCACATATTGGGCCCACTTTTGGACAGCTCAGCAAGACTAATACTTACGCTGGTTGCTCAGTTGTTAGTGTTTAACTGCATGCTGTGTGATGAACTAAGATCATAGCTTATTTGTGTGTAACTGAGTGAACTGTCCACAAAGATTTTTTTATGTCAATTTGTTCATTAGTACAACGTAAATTTAAAAAATTAAAGACTATTTCAGTAAAACATAGTTCATTCACCTACAGGAACACACACACATGCATAGGAGTGGTATAAGTGGTTAAGCACTTGATTACTACCCCAAAAGCTGGTGATTCAAATCCACCCAGAGATGCCTTGGAAGGCAGACTTGGAACTCTGTCTTCAAAAGGTCACAGCCTTAAAAACCCTTGCCAAGAGTCAAGTGCTGTCGAGTCGAATCCGAGCAGTTCTACTGTGTATACATGGGATCACTAAGAATCAGAATTCTCTCAACAGCAACAATGATATACATGGAATGCTGGCTGTAGGGTGGTTAAACACTCAGCTGCTAACCAAGAGGCTGGCAGTTCAAATTCACCAGCCACTCCTTGAGAACCCTGCAAGGCCGTTCTACCCTGTCCTAAAGCATCACTACTAGTCGGAACAACTCAAACACAATGGGTTTTATACATATATATGAAAACCCTGATCATCGACGGCACTTGGTGGCAGCGGTCATGTAGTAGTTAAGTGATTTAGCTACTAACCAAAGGTCAGCAGTTCAAATCCAACAGGTACTCCGTCACTCCTCGGATACTCTGTTGGTCAGTTCTACTCTCTCTGAAAGGGTTGCTGTGAGTTGGAATCAACTTGATGGCAGTGGGTATATATATATATATATATACCCACTATATATATATAGGTAATGTGCATACATATATATATTAAAAACACAGTGCTATTGAGTCAATCCTGACTCATAGAGACCCTATAGAAGAGTAGAACTGCCCCATAGAGTTTACAAGGACTGCCTCGCAGACTTGAACTGCCGACCTTTTGATTAGCACCTGTAACTCTTAACCGCTGGCCACCAGGGTTTCCATATCTCTATCTCTTATCTCTATCTTTATATATATATATATATATGAAATGAAAACTTCATAAGGCAGTACTTACCCTCACTACAATTTTCTCTTTATTTTCTTTTATTCTAGATTGATTTCTGTTAATAGTGTTCTCAGCTAGCGGTATGCAGGAAGCACTTATACCCACCTGTGAGCATTTTCAGGAAATTTGACAGCTAGTTGCTATTATGCTAGTAGCTCGAAATCAGCTGCGATGGAATTTCATTGTGCTATTCTTGCATACTGAGGTTGTTAAACTCTGTAATCCATGGCTCTTGTCTTGTTTTCTAAAGGTGACTATTAAATATTTACCAGTACACTACTTATTATAGTCCACTACATTGATTCACTGATTCACAAGCTATTGCATCTCAGTTTACAGCTATAGAAGGCACTAAATAGCAAATAAAAAGCTTCTAGAACAACCCCCCAAGACCACCAAAAAAAAAAAAGAAAAGAAAGAAAATCTGGTGCTGTGAATTTGATTCCAACTCATAGCAACCCTATAGGACAAAGTGAAACTGCTTCATCGGGTCTTCAGGGCTATAAAATTTATGAAAGAGACCACCATGTCCTTTCTCCTACAGAGCAACTGGTAAGTCAAACTATCAAACATTTAGTTTTTGGACCATCAAGACTCCTTGTAATCCCAGAAAACCCAAAACCAAACACTCTGTCATGGAGTCGATTCAGACTCTTAAGAGACCCTATAGGACAGAATAGAACTGCCCCATAGTTTCCAAGGACCATCTGGTGGATTCAAACTGCCAACCTTTTGGTTAGAAGCCATAGCACTTAACCACTATGCTATCAGGGTTTCCTTAATACTCAGAGGCCTTCACAATTAATAGTTTTTTTCTTTGCATCCTTTTCTACTAGTCATGGAAACTTTGGTAGTGTAGCAGTGAAGAGCTACAGCTGCTAACCAACAGGCTGGCAGTTGAAATTTACTGAGCAGTCCTTAGAAACTGTGTAGGGCAGTTCTACTCTGTCCTGTGGGGTCACTGTGAGTTAGAATCAACAGCAAAGAGTTTGCTTCCGTTTTTGGTATTTCTATTCTATCCAGGGCTCTGGTGGCATAGAGGTTAAGAGCTCAGCTGCTAACCCAAAAGACAGCAGTTCAAATCTATCAGCCACTCCTTGGAAACACATTGAGGCAGTTCTATTCTGTCCTGTAGAGTTGACATGAATTAGAACTGACTGGATGGCACCTAACAACAGTACTATTGCTACATTATTAAAAACTATGTTATAAATATTGAGCAAAAAAACAACAAGGGATTTAGAATACATCTTTTATTTTTTTGGTAGATACTTTTATTAAAAAACAGAACATCAAAAAGCAGTACATAATATGGAAGAGCCTAAGGTAGAATTCTATGCAAAATTCTCTGACTTTGTAAATTAGACAGTTGAAGACTGTTAAGATTAAGATGATACATTAATGACAACTTGTGTAGACTCTGTAGCCTCAGTTGCCCAGCTTTCCCTTTGTTGTTAGTAAATGTCTCAGTCATCTGGTACTTTTCTAACAGAAATACTATCAGCAGATGCCTTAGCAAAGAAAAGTTTATTCTCACACAGTCCTGTAGGTTGGATGTCCAAATTCAGGATGATGGCTCCAGAGGACCACACTCTCTCTTGTGGGCTCCTTTGGTTTGGAAGCATCTTCTCAAAGAAACTTCAGGTCCAAAAGGATACGCTTTGCTCCTGGGACCGCTTTCTTGATAGTATTAGGTCCCCAGCTCTATGCTTGTTTCTTGTTCCTTGTATCTCTTGTAGGACAAAAGGTGATGCAAGCCACACACCAGGAAAACTCCTGTAGTGGCGATGTTACAGTCCCACCCTAACCCTCTTTAACCTAATCGTGCCCTATTAACCACAAGCAGGGATTAAGATTCACAACATAGGAAGAAAATCACAAAATGGAGAACAATCCCACAATACTGGGTGGTATGACCCAGCCAAATGTTTACACACCTTTTGGGGGCACACACAATTCAATCCACAACAGTAAAGTAAAAAGAAAAGTTTGATTTGGCACATATTCAAAGAAGCAACAGTTAGAAAATGGACAAGAATGGTGCTAGTCATGTCTAGAAAGCCCAAGGACTATCACAGAATAGGCAAGAGTAGGGAAACAGAGAAGCATGCTGCCACAGCCCTGCTTGCCCGAGTCTGAGGAACATTCCAGAATCATCAGTATAAATCTGCATTGCAAATGCACAAAACCATTAGAAGCTTCACCTTTTTACACATGGGTTAGAACCTGCTATATGCCTGTGATTCTACTTTCTGAGTTGTCTTAATAATCACTGGTACAGATTTCAGTACCAACGGTCAGGAAAGTCCAACTAATTTAAGACTAGTAGTGAAAGGTAAGATTGGAAAGTCTGTGGACCATCAGTGCCATATTCTGTTTGTTTATGTGAAACATGGCCCTGAAAGATGTTTCCTGAGACTGACCTGGCTGTCTTTGTATCTCCGAGCCCAGCTGACGCGTCCTTGTGAGTTCTTGTGAGTTCAGCTTCAGCTGGGTCACACTTTAGGACAGAGAACAATGGCTCTAGTATTATCTCCTAAATCACTCTCTTCTTTCATTTAAAAAAAAAAGTTTACTCTCATAACTGTAAAACCTAGCAAAGACTTAACTCTCAGCTAACCAATGACTGGTGTCTGATAGCACATGGTTTTTTGAGGTTTTTATTTTCATACTGACATCCCTGTAATTTTTAGTTCCTGGTGTTCCAAAATCCATCCAATCAAACACTGAGCAACAAAAGGCAGGCGGAACTGTTACATACAGTGTGCGTGGTTTTTAGGTAGGGGAGCATTTCCCAAACTCAATTTGTGGTCTGATTTCTTCTGAATAATATTGAAGTTTTGGTGTGTCCTCTCATTCTATTTCTGTCTTTTTCTGATCTGGTTTCCCATCTTCTCCTTACTTTTCTTTGTCTTCATTTTCCCTCTACTTGAAGCAGTGGCTGTTTGAAGGAGTCTGATAAAAATGGGGGAGGGGGTTGTTGTACGAACAGAAGATTTCTTTTGGCTAGATTTTATGCTAGCCAAAATTTCTCTCACTCCTTTGTCTCTTTCACACACAGACACGCACACACAATTGATTTTATTCTTTGATAGTCCAGTCCCTTTGCTTCAATTCACTCATACAGAATAAACCTATTCAGTTTCTTTTTGAGGAAATAAATTAGTATTTTGGAAATGTGAGCTGAAAATTTTACCTAACAAAATGTGCTTCAGTGCTCTGCGAAACCAGGGGTAAAAGAAACCATATATTAAGGGATTACAGGTGGAGTTAAAATAGCCAAACCATGTCAGGGCATCAAACAAAACTACAGGAGTAGAAAAGTTCAAAAAGGGATCCAGTAAAATTGTAAAGAAACAGGGAAACCAACATAATAAGAAAACACCCATCACTATTCCTAAAGTTTTGGCTGCTTTTTTGTCTTTTCTCATTTGATTATTTTGATTTTCTGGCAAGTTACTGATTGCACGAGCATGTTTTCTGGATACAGAAAAAATTTTGCCGTAAATCCCCACCATCACAGACCCAGGAGTGAAGAAACCTGCCATAAACAAGGTGGTCCCCCATAGCTTGTTGAACATCACTGGGCAGGAACTGGAGCAAGCCACCAAAACATCATAGCCTTCTATTCCAACCCAGTAGGCCTCTGAGAAGACCACCCCAAAAGCAAATGCTCCAGGTATTGACCAACAGAGGAGCAGCAACCGTCTGATGACTGGAATGGTCATTTTGGTGGAATAACACAAGGGGTAACAGATAGCATAAAATCTATCAACAGCCACTGAACAAAGATGGAAAATGGATGTTATGCTAAGCATCAGGTCAAAACTATAATGAATCTTGCAGAATGTAAGCCCAAAATACCAACATTTCTCCACTGATCTGATCATACTATACGGCATGATGGTGAATCCCAGGAGAAAATCAGTGATGGCCATGGAGAGGATGAGGAGGTTGGTTGGTGTGTGAAGTTGCCTGAAGTAGGAAATAGAAATTATCATGGCAAGATTGCCAAACACCGTGATGAAGGTGGCTCCAGCCATAAATAAATACATGGCGGCTCGGATATTCAGTGACCTTTCATTTTCTGGGCAAGATCCATTTCCATATTCAGAGCAATCAAACACTTCCTTCTGAAAAGCAAAAATACATGGAATTTTGTTACATAATAAGCAAAAATTCTATATTTTCTGTCGAGTTGATTCCAACTCATAGTAAACCTACAGAACTGCCCCTTAGAGGGGCCAAAGAGCGCCTGGTGGATTCAAACTGCTTACCTTTTGGTCAGCAGACATAGTACTCAACCAGTATGCCACCAGGGTTTCCAGGGTATTTTATATATTCTCCCCCCTAATCTGGTGGACTCCCTGGGTGATATAAATATTTGTATCAAACACACTCAGGTGCTAACTGAAAGACTGGAGGTTTGAGTCTATGCAGAGGTGTCTCAGAGAAAACCCTGGTGATGAAATTCAGAAAAATTGACCACTGAAAATGCTATGGAGTACAGTCCTACTTTGGACAAGATCCACTCTGACACAAATGAGGTCATCATGAGTTGGTGTTTATGTGATAGATGCTTTTTTTTTTTAATGGCTTTGTAGAGTCATCCTCTTAAGTCACACACGAAGTCTTGAGAGGCAACTCACCAGCCAGAGCAGTTAATTCAGAGGTGGGGCAGAGGCCAGAACTGGGCTCCCCTCACTTCTTTGTGAAGAGGGAGTGCATCTCCTGAGTACCTGTCCTCAGAGCCCTGTGCAGCACAAAGCGGGCAGCAACAGCCCTCTGACAAGTTTCTGTGAGTGGGTCACAGAGAGGACTGAAGGTTGGGTGGTTTGGGAGCATTTAGAGAGCAAGCTGACTTAACTACAAGAAAAATGACTCTCACCCTCGATCTCCTTGTCAGTATGCATATAAAAATCAGTGTGTTATCATTTACATGCAAATTTGGAATATAATGTGTATGAGGATAACTTTTTTAAATGTACATTAGAAGACAAATTATCTAAATGCAAAGTATGAGCATTAGTGTTGTAGAAAAGCCTTTAGCCATGAATGACCTCACATGTGATAGACTTGACTGGTTACTAAAACCTCGACAATAGATTGTCAGCCCCTGCATCAGAAACATTGGTGGCTTAGAAGTTAAGCATCTGGCTGCTAATCAAAAGGTCAGCAGTTCCAATCTATCAGACACTGCTTTGGAAATTGTATGAGGCAGTTCTACTGTATCCCGTAGGGTTTCTGTGAGTCTGAATCAACTCAATGGCAACAGGTTTAGTTTTTCAGGCTTGGGCTTTATAAAACCCCTATTACAGACTGAGTGAGAGACATTTATTAAATATTCAAAATATTCAAGGCACAATGAAAGAAACAAAGGGGCGTGAATTTAGTCACCTGCATCAAATAGTCAACAAAACAGAGTATATCAGCACTTAAAATATAAATTATGTTTTGCCACAGATAGGAGAACCAAACCAGCAAATCAAACGTGCTGTAATTTAGCCTCCAAACTCATAGCAACCCTAGAGGACAGAGTAGAACTACCTAACAAGGTGTCTAAGGCTGGAAGCAGACTGCCACATCTTTTTCCTGGGGTCAGTTGGTGGGTTTGAACTGCCCAACTTTGGGTTAGCAGCTTAGTGCTTAACAACCATGGAACCAGGGCTCCTTTGATAGAAGCAACTGAGAAAAAAAAAAAAAAGAACCAAATTTGTTGCTATAGAGTCAATCCTGACTCGTTGTAACCCCATAGACAGTAGAATTGCCCCCACAGGGTTTCCTGGTGGATTTGAACTGCTAACTCTTGTTTAGCAGCCAAGCTCATAACCACCATCCCACCAGGTCCCCTAATAAGAGCAATGATGGTGACTGACTGATCAAAGAGAAGACTAGACAAAATGTACTTTCAAAGATCAAAAATAGTCAAAATAACTTCAGGCTAGGACAGAAAGGTTGTTCCAGTGAAGGTGTGACTTTTGATGTAAGTCTCAGTGGGTGAGTATGATTTGAACAGAGGGAGAGGAAAAGTCTGTTCTAAGCAAAAAAGAAAGTGTGAAGAAAAGTCAGGAGACCACAGATGTTCTGTGATCATCTGATAGTAATTCTCAGCGATCTCTGAGAACTCATATGAAAATAGAGGAGCCGAGAGCAAATAGGGAGCCCTGGTAGAAACCCTGGGGGAGTAATGGCTAAGTGCTATGTTCGCTAACCATGAAGTTAGCAGTTCATATCTGCCAGGTGCTTTTCAGAAACTCTGTAGAGTAATTCTACTCTGTCCTATAGGGTAGCTGTGAGTCAGAATCAACTCAACAGCAGTGGGTTTGGTGTTCTGGTTTTGTAGCTGGACCTCAGATGCTAACTGAAAGGTTGGGGGATCAAGCCCACCAGCTGCTCCTCTTCTCTATCTGACAGTGTCACTATGAGTCAGAATCAACTGGATGGAAATAGTGTCGCTTGGTTTGGTTTTAGAGAAGATCAGTTGGGAGAATGGATGGGTTTTTAGTTTCATTGTTTTTCCAAAGCCAATGTTCTTAGTATGTCACTAGGAACTTCCCCATTTTGTTCTTAAATTTGGGTAATGAATTCACTGAAAAAAATTTAAAGCAATTAATCCAGCTATGGAATAATAAGTGTAGATTTGAAATGAAAAGTTTTGTCCAACAACTTCCAAGTGGAGATTCGAAGACAATTGTAACTTTACCCTTCCTGCTTCATGGTCCTGTCCCATCTGCATAGAGCTAATGGTCTAATTGTCTGATAAGACAGATTTTAGCACTGGAACTAAAGATGGGGAAAGGAAACATTTTTAAAGCCAGAATTATGTATGCTTATGCAACCTGTTGGCACAGTGGTTAAGTGCTATCTTTCCTCACCAAAAGACTGACAGTTCAAATCCGCCAGGCACTTCTTGGAAACTCTATACGGCAGCTCTTCTGTGCCCTACAGGGTTGCTATGAGTCAGAATCAACTTGGTGGCAATGGGGTATACATCATAGAGTAGCAACCAAACTGTCTTTACAGTTGCCAGGTAACACCATGGTTGTTTACAATATTGACATAGTTATTCCTGAATGCTGCTTTCTTCAAAACATTGGTATCCAAAATTTTCCCCTAATTCTGGAAGGCACTAATTTTTCAAAATTTTCTAAAATTTGTACAACTGATTCTCAAACATCTCTGGCAAATAAAAGCTAACAGTAGGGGTAGGGGTTTCTAATATGTACAGGGCAATCCTGTCTGTATCAGAGTGTAGCTGTGCTCCATGGGGTTGTCAAAAGCTGATTTTTTAGAAGCCAATGGCTGGACCTTTCTTTCAAGAGGGCTTTGCTTGGACACAGCCCTCCAGCCCTTTCAGTTAGTTACCAAATCATGTTAACATTTACAGCACGTGAGGTTGCCATGAGTGAACTGACTGCATGATTTTGGTCTTGTTCTTCTTAACATTCTCACATGAAAAAGATAAGGAGCGAGGGCTTCTCCCCTCTTTTGCTACCAAGCTTTTTGGTTCCTTGTCATTCCTCGTTTGCCACTTGCTGACTAGTTAAGCAGCACTGTAGAAAAAAATCCTGGAAGAATTGAGAGCTCCTCGTTGCTTTCTGCATGTTCATCAAAACACAAGAGATCCAGGGGCGGAGTCAACATGGTGGGCTAGAGACACGTCTCCTTAAGTCACTCCAAAAACTAAGGCCAGGATTGATAATTAAACAGAGCCTTCTGGACACCCAGTGAGCCCCAGCATAGGGCTGTCATTTTGGACTACATGCCACTGAACAGGAAATATCTTCTCTTTCGCTGACCCTCACCCTTGTTGAATGCCTGGCTCTCACGGACTGAAGGTTAACTACTGGCTTCAACTTTTTTCCATTTTGTTAGCCTGTGGCAGTGATTGGGCTCAAATGGCAGCAAAGTTCTGCTACGCTACTGATGTGATCAGCGGGTGGAATAGTCACATTTTGAGAGCCTGGCTCTTGACTCTGAGCACCACGGCCCCTCCACTCCTCTTTCTGAACCTCCACCATTGATTCAGCTATTTACCAGCTGGTGGGACAGGCTCTGCGGGACTCCAATTTGTCCAACTGGGAGGTGGAGTTACCCAAACAGAGGCCTTGGTGGGGCCTAATTCCCAGGCTACGAGGCAGTGCCAGCCTGGGGAGCACTTCCCCAGAAGAAAAGCTGTGTTTAGTGTAGTTCACCCTTCAGGTAGGGTCAGGCACCTGATGACAGCAGGGCAGTAGCCTGTCCATACTTTAAACTAGATCACAGCACCTAGGGATGGATATAGAGGTGACTCCACTGCCAGCTGGGAAGAGGGGCTTGTGTACCTGACAGACTGTCTATGGAAGCTGTCAAATAGCTTTTATCTTTCCAAATAAGACTACCTAGAGAAATAACCGTGGTGTATCCTGATGGCATCTCTTCTAATCTTGACTGACTCACAACATAGAGTCTACTGACAGCCTCCCAGTGACTCCATAACTAGGGCCAGGTCTTTGCCAGCCAGGAGATGGAGCCCACTATCACAGAGAATCCACTGGGCCCAGCTGCTGGAGTAAGTGGAGGTCACTAGTGATCAACTTCTACTTCAGCTCCTATTAAGGCAACACCAGAGAAATTAAACAACCTCTAGATGCCTAAAAAGCAACAGACCTTGACCCGACACTTAAGGAAAAATCCAACTATGGCTCCAGAAACCTCCAAAAAGAAAGATCCAAAGAAGTTCCCAGATGTAGAAGCCTTTCTGAAACTTTTTGAGTTTAAGTACAAAAGAATCATATAGAGAGCTCTCCTAGACATTATACAAAATATAGCAGACCATCTGTTCAAACAGATGGAACACCAGCATCCTGAAATCCAACAGGTCAATAACAAAATTAAAGAATCAAAAAACTCAATTCAAAGCCAAGAGAATAGAATTGAACAAATGGAAAACAGACTTTCTGACTTGGGAGACAGAACTACTGACACCAGTATTTTTGAGGAGAAGTAAGAGAAAAGACACACGAAAAATGAAGAAGCATTAACAAACATGTGGGACTCTATCAAGAGGAACAATCTACAATTAATTGGAGTTCCTGAACAGAAAACGACTCCTGAAAACACAGAGAGGATTGTTGTTGACTTGCTGACAGAAAACTTCCCAGAAATTATGAAAGAAGAGAACATAGATATCCAAGATGCATATCGATCACCATACAATCTAGTCATCAAAAGAAAGACTCCAAGACATACTATAATAAAGTTTAACAAAATGAAACATAAGCAGAAACTCTTCAAGGCAGTGAGACTCAAAGCAAAGCTAACATTCAGAAGGAAGCCCTGTAGGCTTTCATCTGACTTCTTGGCAGAAACCATGGCACGGAGGCAGAGGGGTGGCACATTCAAAGCCCTGAAGGAGAAAAACTTCCAACCAAGAATTATATATCCTGCAAAGCTGTCTTCCAAATACGAAAATGAAATTAAGATGTTTGCAGATAAACAGAAACTCAAAGACCTCATAAAAACCAAACGAAAGCTACAAGAAATACTGAAAGAAGCTCTTGGCTTAGAAGAACAAAACCATGAACTCTATATTTTAGGAGACAATACAGGACACATCATCCAGAAACCTACTCAGTTAGGGAAGGCACGAAACTGCAGCCAAAGCTATAATAGTAAAAGAACTGATCCAGTGATCATATCATGAAAATTATGATGCCATCACACTGAAAAGAGGAATATATTACAGTAGTTATAGTCTGTCCAGATAGAGTGGAAATTAAGTATTTAGAAGTTAAAAGCAGGTTTAAACACACATCATTAAGGGGGGCTCTAGGGGTAACACAAAGCACAGCGAGGAAGTGATGTATCAAAACAAGAAACGCAATACAGGAGTCACAACAAACACAAAACCAACACTCAAAAGGGTGAAAAATCAACCTATAAAGAAGAATGTCCCAGAACAGAATAGTAAGAGCAACAGAGAAAACATCAACGCAAAAATAAATACAGCAAAATGACAGCACTAAACACATACTTATCAACAATTACATTGACGGTAAATGGACTGAACGCTCCAGTAAAGAGACAACGAGTGACATCTTGGATCAAAAGACACAACCCATTTATATGCTGCTTACAAGAAACTCACCTTAGATTTAAAGATAAACAAAATGAAAATTAAAACATGGAATAATGTATACCAAGCTAACAACATACTAAGAAGAGCAGGTGTGGCTATACTAATCTCAGATAAAATAGATTATACTGTTAAAGAAAAAAAAGTTCAGTAAAGACATAGAAGACCTTATTGTAACAATTAACCAACTAGACCTCATCGACATATACAGAACTTTCTATTCATCATGTTTAGTGAAATTAGTCAGCGGCACAAGGACAAACATTGTATGAGACCCCTACTTTAAGGACTTGAAAACTGATTCATACAGAAGAAAAGACTCTGATGGCTGCAAGGGAGGGGAGAGAAGGAGGGAGAAGGTTGGTTATAGATTAGACAGTTGATAGAAATTTGGTTGGGTAAAATCAGTGACAGCAGACATTAGAAAGATCAATTTAGCTGGACTTCAACATAACCTGAAAACTCTTCCAATCTTAACCCAATAGGTAAGGATAGAGTAGCAGGGGCAGGGGTTTGGGAACCATGCTCTCAGAGGACATCAAGGCCAATTGGTCTAACTAGCCTATTGCTAAGACAGTCCTCTCCACCCCATATTGGTGAGTGGCATCTGGGGTCTTAAAAGCTAGCAAGCTACCATCTGAGGTACACCAATTGGTCCCAACTCACCCAGAACAGATGACCACCAATGACAAAAACAATACAGGGGAAAGAAAACCCAGAAGACAGAAAGACCCATGTGAATGGGCGACTATATCAGCATGCCACCAGAAGAACCACCTCTGGTGACAGCCTTGATGGGGCTCACAAAATTGAGTCCCAGTGGCAATATGAGAATGAAAAGGGGTGCACCCTGAGAACTCCACTAAAAGACTACAATTGATGGTCAGAAAGTCTAAGGGTTCCCCTGGGAGTAAGGCCCCTAGACCTGAAGCTGCCCCAATCATAAATCATTACCGAGGTCAACTCCTTGGACAGGAGTGAATTGGACTCAGCAGCACAGAGTGATCATATTGTGTGTGCACCTCATGGTTCTATGTATCTATAGGATGTCGCCCAACTGAGCTCTTACTAGAGGGGAGTGGAGGAAGCAGAGAAGAGGGGACAGGAGATTGTTAAGAGGATATGACTTGTATAGAACAGAAAGGAGGAGTGTGCTGTTCCCAGGCAAGGGGAGCAGTAGGAGCTGCACACAGGCAGGCATGCGAATTTAAACCAGACGTACACTTTCACTCAACCACAATAAATAAAAAAATTTTTTTTTAAAAAAAAAAGAGATCCAGAACAATTTTTGTTTGTTTTTTATAACACTCTAATTCCTAGGGAGTAAAGCTAAGAGAAATAAAAACAATTTCACTTTAACAAAAATGACCAAAAAAGGAAGGCGACATTCTTAACCTAGAGGCAACTTTCTAACAAAGGCACATTTTCAGGTTTGAATGAAGACTTTTTTGTATCCCTGATTTAGTTATTTTGATGTTATTAATCATCTACAATCCCACTTCTGTACAAGTGTAGAAGGTATTCTCAGTACTCCTAAGGAGAAACCACAGAGTGGTAGAGTTCACCCGCCTGCCCTTGCAGCATTGAGAAGCATGACTATTTGATGATTTCATCCAATATTTTTAAGTAAATTCCCTTTAAGTATCATCATCTGCCATGGCACAGTTAGCAAGTCGCTTGCCTGTGGCATTGCCCTTCCTACAGAAGCATTGCAGTGGCTGTATCTTTCACAGCTTTCAGATTGATACCTATGGAAAGCTTAATGCATAAAATAATATTTTCAAGGCTATGTTTTTCAAGTGTCATTTTTCTGAATTTTTTAAAACCTATCAACATAAGTGAAAACTCCGCTGGTACAGTGGTTAGGAGTTAAGACTATTAACTAAAAGGTGAACAGTTTGAAACTACCAGGTGCCTGTTGGAAACTGTAAGAGACAGTTCTTCTCTGTCCTATAGGGTGGCTGTAAGTTGGAATCAACTGAATGGCAGTGGGTTCGGGTTTTTCGGGTTTGATCAATGTAAATACATACAGATACATGAATTGTAACAGAATTAAATGGGACATCTGGCCTTTCCTTCATTCTATGTTTGCACGAGAAAGTCAAACATAAAAATGAAAGATTTGAAACACTGCGAATTGCTTGTCCACTCAGCTTATGAATAAATACTGAATTTAAAACTTTGTTCTGCTAAATTGTTAAAGGAATACTGTTTTCTACATTCCCAGAGAAAGTGAAAAACTGCAGGACCATGATCACAGTAATAAAGAAGTTTCTTGAGCAGATTTTTCTAATGTGACCTCAGCACTTTTGACCTCATCATTAAATGTGAATAATACTCTCAGCTCTTAAATATTCTTTCTACTATCAATGGGTATTTAAGACTCAAGACTTTTCAGAGGCTTTACAAAGTCTTTCTGCCTGTTAATCTTCCTTTCTGCTTTCCTTGAATTATTTTGCCCTTATCCTAGCTATTGATTTGTCAAGTTATTCAACTGCTGTCAAATTTTTAGTACCAGTGAAATTTAACGTAAGTTATAATACCTTACTCACTGCTTTCCGGGTGGCTCCAACTCACAGCAACCCCAGAGGACAGAGCAGAACTCTTCTATAGGCTTTCTAAGGCTGTAATCTTTGTGGAAGCATACTGCCGTATCTTTCTCCCTCAAAACGGCTAGTGAGTTTGAACTGTTAACCTTCTGGTTAGCAGCTGAGCACTTACTGGCTACACTGAGCAGGGCTTCTTGAAACCATATATAGAGACACCTTTTAGCACAATGTCTAATGTTTAATGAACACTAGTAAAGACTATTTTCCTGTCATTTTCCCTTCATTCTTCCCTCCTCCCTGCTGCTGGGGATGATCACCACATTCAAGAAAACATGTCACTGGAAAATTTTTCTCCTGTGAAACTAAGGTGTGGGCTTGTATGTAATAAGCCCAGATGAACACTTGTGATAAATAATTTACTTAGTGAATTATAAACAGGTAACTCCAGGATTCTAAATCTTCTTCCCAGGTAATGGATTGTACTGCCAAGAAGTGGCCAGCTTTCCTATTTACATATTCAAATAGCTCTGCCTTTTAGCACACATTCAAAGAAGGCCTGCACCTTCTACAACCTTCTAATTTTTATATATTTGCTCTCTCTGTGTATGATTAAAATGCAAACAGAAAGCATCAATGCACTAGGAATGCTACTCTGTTATTTGGGTAGCACTTAATTTAAGAAAACGTTAAGAAAGAGAAAACAGAGATCGGTCTTCATCCTTTCTCCACATACCTGCTGCGCTGCTTGAGATACCATGGCTGAACTCCTTGTGGAGGGAACTTTCTTTCTTTGCTACTTTTCTAACTTCTATGAATGGTTACATGGGACTGGAAGTCCTCAGCTATGTAAATTGTGCGGTTTTAAACCTGAACAATTAATCCCAAAGGAATTGCGCTGGAAAATTAAAAAAAAAAAAAAGACATGCCATTCTAAAATTTAACAGCTAAATGAGCCGAAACCCAACCCATCTTCTCAGGCATTTCTGTTTATCTAAGTTTTTATCACCTGTGGTTCCGAAGGCTCTAAGTTCACTATTAGGTAAAGACGATAAAAGCAAATCTGAACCAGGTGACACATGGCCATAAGGAAGGAACTTGATCCCAACCACACATAAATAGGATAAGTGTTTCAAGTATAAAAATGGATTTGTGCCCTCCCTTTCTTCAGGAAATCCTGGTGGTGTAGTGGTTAAGTGCTACAGCTATTAACCAAAGGATTTGCAGTTCAAATCCACTTGGAAACTTTATGGTACATCCTACTCTGTCCTATAGGGTCACTATGAATTGGGATCAACTCTACAGTAATGGGTTTGTGTGTTTTTATTTTGCTACCTTTGTCTTTGTTTTTGGTTTCTTTAGAGGACCCCAAGTGGCACCGTAGTAAAGATCTCTGCTAACCAGAGAGTTGGCAGTACAAATCTATCAGCCACTCCTTGGAAATTCTGTGGGGATGGTTCTTGGATGGCACAAATGGTTTTCACTCAACTACTAATTGAAAAGTTGGCACTTCAAGCCCGCCTAACTATGCTACCAGTGAAAGACCTTTCAATCTGCTTCTGTAAAGGTTATAGCCAAGAAATCCCTATGGAGGTGAATTCTACTCTATAAGTTTCCATGAGTGGACTACATAGAAATGATTCTTTTTTAAAAAAAAATCTTTACAGCAGCACATCACCAAGGCTTTCTCCCACAGCATGGCTGGGTGAGTTTCAAACTGCCAACCTTTAGTGACATTAGTAGTCAAGCACAAAACATTCGTACCACCCGTGGGTCTCAAGAGAAGGTTAAAACAAACGAAGAAAAAACCCAAACTCATTGCCATCATTGTCAGTCATTTTTGACTGACAGTGGCCCTATAGGACAGAGCAGAATTGTTCCAAAAGAGTTTCCAGGAAGCGGCTCTGCCAGCTCTTTGGTTAGCAGCCAAAATCTTAACCTTAGTTAAAATAACCTATCCTCACACCAAATAAAGTGTCTACAAAAAGTATAGAGAATAAGGCTACTAGAATATCTCTAAATAACAACAGGCAGTATAATATTTAAGTGCTATGGCTGCTAACCAAAAGGTCAGCAGTTCGAATCAAAATGTTATTTGATTCAGTTGCTTTTAGAACTTTCTACAAGATGAGCATCATACTCTGTCTTGTTTTCCAAAATTTGTTTTGACTTTAATCCCCCCGGTCAACTTTGTACTATGTACATCTGGTACCCCACTGTCATAAAGTCAATTTCAACTGGTGGTCAATACCACAGAGTTTCCAAGGCTGTAAATCTCTATGGAAGCCAACTGCTCTTTCTCCCATGGAGCCATGTGGTTTTGAACTGCTAACTTTTCAGATAACAGTCATGCTTTAACTACTGTACCACCAGAGCTGCTTTTGGTGTTTACCAAGATCGATACTAAACTGCTTCCATCAAGTTTATTTTGACTCATAAATGACCTTCAAGTAGAGAATAAAACTAACCTGTAGGGTTACCAAGAGGGGCTGGTGGATTTGAACTGCCAACCTTTTGGTTAGCACCTAAGCTGTTCACCATAGCACCACCAGGGCTACATACTATGTATAAACAACAACAACAAAAAAACCTGCTGCCATCGAGTCAATTCTGACTCATAGTGACCCTGTTGGACGGAATAGAACTGTTCCTTAGAGTTTCCAAGTCTATGGAACTGCCAATCTTTTGGTTAGCAGACGTAGTACTTAACCACTATTCCACACAACATCAGATTAGGACAGAACAATCATTTAATTATCTCTGTTGTCATTGTTAGGTACAGTCGAGTTGGTTCTGACTCATAGTGCCCCTATGAACAATAGAATGAAGCCCTGCCCAGTCCTGTGCCATCCTCATTATTGTTGCTGTGTTTGAGCACATTGTTGCAGTCACTATATCAGTTCATCTTGTAGAGGGCCTTCCTCTTTTTCATTGACTCTCTCCCTTACCAAGCCTGATGTCCACCTCCAGGGACTGGTCCTTCTTGACAGCATGTCCAAAGTATGTGAGACTAAGTCTTGCCATCCCTGTGACCAAGGAACACTTGCCTTGTTCCTTCTTCTGCTTAATTCAGTATTCTTTGTCAACACTGTAATTCAAAGTCATCAATTCTTCTTTGGTCTTCCATATTCATCATCCAGCTTTCACAAGCTTGTGAGGCGATTAAATACATCACGCTGTGGGTCAAGCATACCTCAGTCCTTAAAGTGACATCTTGCTTTTCAACACTTCAAAGAGGTCTTTTGCAGTAAATTTGTTCAAAGCAGTGTATCATTTGATGTCTTGACTGCTGCTTCCATGTGCACTGATTGAGGATCTGTCTTGGATTGAATTGTGTCCCCCCAAAAATAGGTGCAGCCACATGGCTGGGCCATGATTCCCAGTATCTTGTGACTATCCTCCATTTTGTAGTTTTCCTATGCTATGTGTTAAAGGATTAGGGTGGGACTGTAAATCCCTTCACAGAACCACCTCCCTGCTCTACTGTAAAGGGAGTTTCCCTGAAGTACGACTTGCCCCAACTTTAATCCTTTCATCTTGCAGGAGATAAAAAGAAAGAGAAGCAAGCAGGGGTTTGGGAACCTCACACCATCAAGCAAGCAGCACTGGGAGAAGAGTGCGTCCTTCAGACCCAAGGTTCCTGTGCCAAAATCCTCCTGGACAAAGACAGATGCAATACCAGACTTTCCTCCAGAGCTGACAAGCGAGAAAATCTTCCCTGGAGGGGACATCCTGAATTTGGACTTGTAGCCTACCAGACTGTGTAAGAATTAACTTCCTTTTGTTAAAGCCATCCACTTCCTGGTATTTCTGTTAGAGCAGCCCTAGCTGACTAAAACAGGATCCAAATCAAATGAAATCCTTGACATCTTCAATCGTTTCTCCATTTATCATGGTGTTGCTTATTGGTCTAGTTGTGAGAATTTTTGTTTTCTTCATGTTGAAGTATAATCCATGCTGAAGGCTGCGGTCTTTGATCTTTGTCAGTATTTCAAGTCCTCTTCACTTTTTCAGCAGGCAAGGTCATGTCATCTGGTAAAATTCAAATATATTTATGATAAACTGTTGTTGTTAGGTGCTGTTGAGTCAGTTCCAACTCAGAGAGCCTATGTACAACAGAACAAAACACTACCCGCTTCTGCTCCATGCCCACAATCTTTTTCATGCTTGAGCTCATTGTTGCAGCCCCTATGTCAATCCATCTCCTTGAAGGTCTTCCTGTTTTTGCTGCTGTTCTACTTTAACAAGCATGAAGTCTTTCTCCAGGGATTGATCCCTCCTGAAAACATATCCAAAGTAAGTAAAATGTAGTTTTGCCATCTTTGCTTTCAAGAAGCACTCTGGTTGTACTTGTTCTAGAATAGATCTGTTTGTTCTTTTGGGCAGTCCATGTGTATGTTCAAAACTGAAAGATCCTACCAGAAAAATATGAAACAACTCAGAAAGCATCAAAAGAAGACGGTAAGAATACACAGTCACTGTACTATCCATTTCAGCAGGTAGACTATGACCAAGAACAAATGGTAGTGAAGGAAGAAGTCCAAACTGCACTGAAAGCATTGGTGAGAAACAAGGCTCCAATTATGATGTTTCAACAAATAAAGGCAGTGTTGGAAGTGTTCACTTGTCTATGCCAATAAATTTGGAAGGGAGCTACCCAGCCAACTGACTGAAAGAGATCTGTACTTGACCCCATTTGAAAGAAAAGTGACCTAGCAGAATGAGGAAACTATCAGACATTATCATTAATACACACGCAAGTAAAACATTGCTTAAGATCATTCAAAAGTGACTGTAGCAGTACATTGAAAGAGAACTGCCAGAAATTCAAGATTCAGAGAGGACTTGGAAAGAAGGGCGTCATTGCTGTTGTCAAATTAACCACAGCTGAAAGCAGAAAATACCAGAAATATGTTTTCCTGTGTATTGTTGCCTAAGCAAAGGTATTCAGCTGTGTAGACTTCTGGGAGAATGAACAAGTCTGTCTTGGAAGAAATGCTGCCAGAATGCTCATTAGAAGCAAGGATGGTGAGAACCAGATGTTCTTCCTTTTTGTTTTTTTACCTTCAGATCTTTGCCCATTTCTTCATAACACTTAACTTTGCCTTCTCGAGCTTCCCTTTGAAATCTTCCCTTCAGCTCTTTGAAGTTCCCATTTTTTTCTTTTTGCTTTGCTACTCTGCTTTCGAGGATCTCAGAGCCTCTCCTGTTATCTGTTGTGGATGTCATAATGCAGAAGGATAGAATTATGTAAAGCATGGTTTAGTTTCATTTGACACACATAGAATTTGGGGTGTCTTCTGAAGAGGCAAGACCAATAGACAGACAAAATTACTAGCATATTGACTATAAGTTGGCCATGCAAGGACAGAAATTAGGAAACACTAGCAAGTGTATGACCACAACAGTGACCTTCACAGTTTGTTGTATCAGTTAACAGAGGGTGACGTGTAATGTTACAGTCTGAGCTCAAAACTGACAAAGACATACATTTTAATTTTATTTTTGCAACTGTGAAAACATCAACAATGACAATGTGGATTGTGAATAATAATAATAACTAATGTATTAATTATGTGCTATGAGCTGTGTATTACAGTACATCATGCTAACACTTTGCAAATATAATCTCTATTTCATTTCCAAAATCTCAGTTCATGTCCATGACAATTCCAGAGGGATGGGAACATGATGAGAAAACTTCTGTATCCTTGGTATCAAGCTAGGCCAATGACTGACATATGATAAATACCCGATAAACACTTGTTGCATGAATAAATGAAGGATTTAATGAAAGTATCTTCAAAGAAATCCTCAAAGTTACGTATTACCCATTTTGCAAATGAGAAAACTGAAACTTAAAAAGGTTTAGTTAATAGGTAAAGGACACACAATTAATAGTTGCCAATGTTTGCATACAAGCTCAGGCCAGTGTGTTTCCACTGTTCACAATAAGCAATGATTCTGGTTGTTTTGTTTGTGGTGTTTTTGGTGGTAACGAGAGTAATGAAGAATAGAATTAAGACGGTGCAGCGACTCAGGTGATGGCTGACATCTTCCACCTTACTATTTTAGAGCTAATCCATGGCATAGCTGTGCAGTATGCACTGTGGTAATACACCAAGTAATTGCAAACCTGATTAACTGCATGATAATAAAAACAGACGTCCCCATGATGTTTCATTTGTTTGTTTGTTTATTATTATTTTGTTGTTCTCGGTAATATAAACTATGGAAGGAGGAAAAAAAATTGATGATACATGTATTTTCTTATTCCCCAAACTTTCTAACTTTCTGTGCCTTGTAGAAAATATTAACAAGTTGAAAACTTTAAGCCATTTGAAATGGATGTAGTTAAAACATTTCAAACATATGACATCACTGTTTGGAAACCCTTCTGTTTGTTAAAAGTAAAGTCTTTGGAGAATTGCTAATAGCAGTCATTAAATGTGTTGATTAGGTATTCACCAATTCCCACCACACTTCATTTGCAGTTTCACACTTTGAAGCTAAAATTTGGTTGACTTGAGACCCTAGTCCAAAGAGACACATACAAGCAGAGTTTTCATCAGTTGGTTCTTATTCACCAAACTTCCGTGTAAATAGAGACCAAAGGGCATCATTAACACATCTGCTGTTAGGAATCGGTTATGATGGGAAATAATTTCACACCGTAAGTCATTGGGGAAGTATTTGTACTTAGTGGAGAGAGCAAAACATTTATCACAGAACTTTATTTGAACAGCAGAATGTCTGGGGAATTCTCTGACTATTAATCAAAGGCAAAGTGTAAATGTGAGAAAGAAAACTTCAGCTGATACAAGAAAACCAAAACTGACTTCTGCCTTAGTCTACGCTCTCATTTGATGGAAATATGTTGACAGAGCTGGCACTGTCAGCACAAAGCAGAGTCCCCTGTATTAAAGATTTCAGATGTTTCAGGAAAATCATTCACTTAATGCCACATCTCAGTCCTGGTTTTGATAAACTAAAATAATAAGATATTAATTTTATTTGTCCCTTAATAATTCCATATTTGAAAATTATAAGCAAAGTACAAACATCTAATAAATTAAGGGAAACTCTGATAGCGTAGTAGTTAACAGCTATGTCTGCTAACCCAAAGATCAACAATTTGAATTCACCAGGCAGTCCCTGGAAACTCGATGGGGCAGTTCTTTTCTTTCCTATAGGGTCACTGTAAGTTGGACTCTACTCAGTGGCAATGAGTTTGGTTTTTGTCTTTTAATAAATAGAGATCATCAGTTTAGAAAGGAGCCATAACAAAGGCAATTTTTTTCTTCAAAGCAAGAGTTACTTAGCTTGAATTCAGTTGCTGTCCTAGTCATCTGTTCCCACTGGATTGTGACGGTGGGGATTTGCAGTCTTTGTACTTCACCTTCTTTCATGATTGGCTTTGCCCAGACCTCTGTGGTATTTCAAAAGTACCGTAGAACCTGGTTGTCAAAGATACCTTTTCATTACTAGAGTTACTAACAAAGTTGCGTGCATAGTAGCTTTGGGGTTTTATAGATACATATATTTTTTTCTCATAGGAAGTCAATGTAGTTTTGCTAAATAAGATCATTGCAAAAACCTTCTATCTATGATTATCACATTTTCAGAAAAGAACATTTTAATCCTAGAAATTTAGCTAGAACTTAGACTTAAACAGAAGATGATGCACTGAACTAAATAAACTTTTCTATTTGAAAAACTTGCTACATTGTGTTTATTTTCTCATATTACTCTCACCTTTCCGACTAGACAGCACTTGGTCGGCTTGGCACGAGAGGTACGGAAAGCCTGGTGGTTTAGTGGTTAAGTGCTACAGGATGTTAACCAAAAGGTCAGCATGGAAAGAATGTAGAGAAGAAGGTGGGGAATTTGTCAAAGACAAATTTACTTGCTTTGAATAATTTTTACATCTGCTGTGTATTCAAAGGACTATTTTGAAACACTGAAAATGTATGTGAAACTTATCTTAAAAACAAAATAAAACAAATAAGCCTCCATCTGCTTTTTGCATCACTGAGAACCTTTGTTGAGTGAATATGTCAACTATTGACTATTTTGTTGGTACAGTTTATAGTCTGCTAGATTTACAGGCACAATCATTCTCCATGTATCTTTTCATATGTCAGTCAGTTTTTTAAAGCTGTTGTTGACAGGGTACAACTAAACAGAAATTATGGTTCACCAGAATCCACAATGGGCTGGAGTTCTTCTGGTTTGACCTACTTTTCTGGCAAGTATTTATGACTCTCCAAAGATTGGGCTATTGACCACAAGAACTAAGTTTAAAACTAGATGGAGCATTCAGTTCACCAATCAATATGGCATCATTATTATTATTGTTACTACCAATAATAAATCACTTCCACCAAACTTCCTTGTTAACACATTTTTTAACTTTAACCTAGTGGATCTTTCTATGAACATTCCTTTTGAGAGTCGAAAAATAAGACTACTTTAATTAGAAGTTGACTTGGCTTTGGAAAGAAGTACCATGTCACAGCAATTGTTTTCTCTGTACTTACTATAATATTATATGTCAAGTTAAGGTTCTTTCTGTGGCTACATTCAAAAACTATTCTAAAAGGGAAGATATGAGAAGACTATCCAGAACTCAAACTCTGGGAGAGCCTAGAGAATTCAATTTGGAAATGGACAGTTAAGCAGCTTGAAAATCTGAGAACTGTAACAGTACCAAAAGCCGTCCAGTCATAATCTTACCTCTTCAGTGGGATGTAATCACATGCGATTTTTTATTTGTTTCCACCTGATAAAGATTCAAATTCTAGAGAAAGATCTTCTGACATTTTAACTGGGGTCATCTACTTACCTGTTCATTGAGAGGAAGAACAGGTGGGTGGTTATTCCGTAAAGTTGGCTTCTAAATAAACAGATGCTGGACAAGTAAAAGACAAAAATGCCTTTGGTATGAAGGAATGAATGCTAGGTACAGCTAGGAATGTGGAAAATCAAAGTGAGCCTCTCGTCCTGGGTTGCCTAGAAGGTAATCTTTTATCATGGGTGTAAAAACACAGCCTACTAATAAATATCTAATCAGTTGTCTGGACTTTAGAATTAAGGTTTCTAAAAAAAAAAAAAAAAAATCTTAGTCATGAACTTGTCCCAAGAAGGTTGGCAGATCTGTATTAAGACCAGAATGGTAATTTAAAATACACATAAGAGAAGGAATAACTCTTATTATCTCTATTATTAATATTTCTCTATGAATTCTGGCTAATGAAGTAAAGCAAGAATTGTAAATAAGAATCATCACTATCAGAAAGAAGATAAAACTTAGCACTATTTGAAGATGATATGCTTATATATAATGAAAATCTAACAAACCAAAAGAAAAGCTAAAATAAACTTTATTGTATGCAAGCAGTAGTGGTTACAATAGAAAACACAATGTAGACGTTTTGCAAAAAGGTATATTTATAACAATGAAACACATATACACACAGAGAGACATGTTACGAAACACCTAGGAATAATTTTAAAAGGCATGCGCAGGAGCAAATGAAGAAAATCACAAAAACAGGCTGTAAACTACAGAAAACTAAATACTTTTGTTCTCTTTTTGCAGACTTGAAAAAATAGGTTTTTAAAAAAAATCTCCAGGTAGTTTTTGAAACTAGGAGTTATTTGGGATGACTTGTCTTACTATATGCTAAATTACAGCTTTAAAAATATGCTAAAACAACAATCTTACAGATCAATGAAACAAATAATCTAGTCCTGAAACAGACTCTGCTAAGCGGAAGTGTATACCATATCCTCAGACTATCTGAAATTACATGAAACAGAATATGAAATCTTTATCAGAGTCTATTTGCAAGTCAGTGTTTACAACTGACAGTGTTTGCTGACTTCTTATGTGAAATCAGAAATTTGTTCCTCTTTTTCCTTTTGGGGAAACCCTGGTGGCGTAGTGGGTTAAGGGCTATATCTGCTCACCAAAAGCCTGGAAGTTCAAATCCACCAGGTGAACCTTGGAAACTCTATGGGGCAGTTCTACTCTGACCAGATCTAGGGTTGCTATGAGTTGGACCCAACTGGATGGCAGTGGGTGGTGGTGGTTTTCCTTTTAGAATATGCCATCTTATTAGATATGGCTTGTCTATCCTGACTGTACCTCTTCTTGTCCCTCATGCCATGTTCAGCTGCTTTGATGAGTGACTGCTTGTTTTTCAGTGTCCCCTGGTGATCCCCAAACTGAATTTTTCAAATTCTATATAGCCTACTATTTCTGTCTTACCATTTCAAACATAACCTTGTAATGTGGTAAAGCCCTTGCAGATATTTTTTGCAAACTTCAGTAGCAGGTAGAAACTTTCATAAACTTTCTAACATATAAAAAAAGAAATTGGAAATAATCTAGTGGTCAACAGCAAAATGGTTAAAATGGATCTTTGTGTACCCATATAACATTTTATAACTATCAAAAAAATGCTGTTTTTAAGAGTTTTAAACTACATAGTCATCTCCAGAAAGTGAGTTATGAGTGATTTTTTCTCTTATATTCTCCAAATTTCTTACAGGGATGAGCAGCAGATGAGTATATATACAATTTCCAAGCAAATGAATGGCAAAGTTATGGTTCTCATTTGTGTCTCAATGTACCTGCGTAGGTTTTATTACTGAACAACTAAGGTGCCACTGTCATCTTCCTACAGTTTATCTTAGGACAGGAAAAGTTCTTTAATTAAAATGTAGGCCTTTAAGTTCTGAAATGTTAGATTTGAAAGTCTTCCATATGTATAGTGTGAAGGTCATAAATCACATCTACTATGACTCAGGTAGAAAACTAGATACTAACACAAAACTAATCCATTGCTTTTTGAGATGATTCCAACTCACAGCAACTTTATAGAACAGAGGAGAACTGTCTCCTAGAGTTTCCAAGGACAGCCTTGTGGTTTCGAACTGCCAATCTTTGGTTACCAGCCATAACACTTAACCACTACACTATCAGGTATTCCGCTAGATACACACATCATGATTTAACTCAACATGCATAATTCAACTCAGAAAACCAACGAAAGACCCATGAAACTGATGAACTTGTCTATGTTGTGTTTGTAAAGATGATCTCCACAGGTTTGACAAAACAATTACACATAATAAATCTATGGATTTGATTCTAAAAACAATTCACATCTAGATGAATCCTTTTGAAAGATGTTACCAAATAAAATCATCTTCAGTGCCCTTCTGAACCAGGGATAAAAAAAAGCATAAACCATTGGATTGAAAGTAGAATTCAGATAGCCAAACCAAACTGATGCATCAGTCAATGTGGCTGGGATAGTGTAGCCCACGAAAGGATCTGTGACTGTGCAGACAAAGAACGGGCACCAGCAGATCAGGAACACCCCCAACACAATCCCTAATGTCTTTGCAGCTTTCCTCTCTTTGTTTTGTGAAATTCCGTTTTTGTCTCCCAATCCATTCTGAAACTTTTGATTTGTATTGTTAATTGATTTTGCCTGCCCTTTAGCAATAAAATATATTCTGTAATAGATACACAGCATAATGAATCCAGGTATGTAGAAAGAAGTCACGCAGGCCAACAACGCAGACACTTTGCTAAAGAAGACAGAGCAACACCCTATGCAGTTCACATGTTTGTGATATATGTCTTCAGCTCCTTTGACATTTAACTCCAGGAAGATCATTCCAAATGCGAAAATAGCAGGTACACTCCAACCGATAAAAATCATCACAAAAATAACCAGAATACTGATCCTGGCTTTGTATCTCAACGGGTCACACACAGCGTAGTAGCGGTCAATGGAAATGAAAGACAAGTGGAAAATGGATGCAGAGCTTAGCATAATATCAGTGCTGGTGTGAATTTTACAGAAGACTTCTCCAAAATACCAGCGGTGCTCAACAGATCTCACCATGCTGTAAGGCATGACCACGAAGCCCAGTAGAAAGTCTACAGTGGCCAAGGAGTGAATGAGCCAATTAGTCGGAGTATGAAGTTGTCTGAAGTGTGATATAGAAATAATAACGATCAGATTGCCCACCAATGTGGTTAGTATTATGAGCACCATTAAACTGTACAGGGTAGCACGGATATCATTTGACCAGTTGCTTTTCACACAGGAAACATTAATGGACATGGCAAACGGACATCATTACTGAAGGATATCCACCAGTTTATTGTCCCCCTTGGGTCCCAAGGAATCTCTTTCTTGAATCCATAATCCAACTAGGGTTCGTTCTCCTTCAAGTACCTATTGCAGAAATCTGGGGAAAAAAGAAGAGACAATTACGAGTAATTTGATTCCTCTCACTTCAAACATACTACCTGGTACAGCTTAACTTCCAAGCTCAGTTCAATAGTTTAATTCAACAAATATTCTGTTAACCACTTGGTGCAAATACTGCACTTGAAATGCAAAGATGAATTATTAGTTTGAAGTACATAAAACTGCTATTTTTGTAGGTTAGACAAGGTCAATTAATAAATGTTCACATGCTTTAATCTATGGAAACATTCTTCATCCAAAGGAAGTAAGAATCTAGCGACAGAGGCTTACATTCTAAAAGGTAGATGTAAATTACCATAAAGTTTAGTATAAAATATTAATTTAAAAAACAAATGTTTTAAATGTACCTTTCAGATGAGCTCATTCGTGCCCACTCTTGCACTTTGTCAACTATAAGTCAATTCTTATTTTACAGCTTATAGTTATGAACATATACTTACATACCTTTATTTTCAGTTTGCAAACATATAAACACACATGTATATACATATGAAATTCTGTTTATCATTTTATTTGACATTTATAATATCAGCATTATCTTACATTCTCTCCTATCTAAACTTGAACTTGGTAAAATTGTTTTCTCCCACTCCATTTCTGAATCTGTACAACTGAATGTGGTGGAGAGCACTCAGCCAGCCTCATTTTCACCTTGTAACATGCATGGGATAGTAGAACTTATCAACATCATACACCACGTCCCTATCACTTCCTTCTTCCACTCTCTGACATGACTATTTCACTGTCTTCTTCCTTGAATCTCAAAACCATCTCTTAGCTTTACTGTCAGCTATTGACCTGGCATCCTGTTTCACTGAAAAACAGGTACAATTAGAAAAGCAGCCTCCCACCTCCACGCCTACCCCTCAGCCTTCCAACTTGCCTCCCGCTTTGCCTGTCCTCCAGTACTACAGACGAATTGATGATCCCCGTCACAGGCTGTCCTTCCTCACAGGCACTGTACCCATCTCTTCATGCCCCTTCAAGGATAAAGGAAAGAAAAGAAAAGAAGAAAGAGAAAACAACCAACAAAAGAAGCAGTTGCCATGTAGCTGACAGTAATATGAAGGTTAAAAAACAACATAGAAAATAGCATTTAAGACCACTTTCTGAGAAAATCACTAAGAATCACTACAATAATATAAAAGTTAATTCAGAGCAAAGATTAAAAGCAACAGCAGGAAGCAATGTTCTCTAAATTAAGACAGCTTAAATCATAAAGAGTTCTGATAATGTCATAAAATACAAAGATTTTTAAGTAAGGATTTTTGAAAGGGAAAAAAAGAAATTGCAAGGAAACACTACTTATCTGGAACTTAAATTCTAAATGATCTCAACAGTCTCCAGTTGTTATCAAGGCTGTCAAGAGACTAGCAAATGAAACTTCTTGACTGGACTGCAACATTCACAGCTATAATTTGTTTTAACTTTGGGAAGTTGCTCTAGCAGTATTTTTGAAGTTTGACAGCGTTTGACCCAGCAAATGTGCAGTGCAATAGTTTCTGAAACAGCAAGAAAATAAAAAGTAAAATAAGAGTCAATAAGAAGCTAAAATGGATGAGCTGAGTCTTTTTATACACTGATATACAAAGATGGCAATGATGTCTTTTCAAGAGAAAAAGGAATCTGAGAAGTGTTTCAAAATATTATACAGGCACACCTTTGTATGAACATGGAAAACAGACATGGAATAAACCAAACCAAACTAAACTCACTGTTGACGAGTTTATTCCTCCCCATAGCAACCCTATAGGACAAAATAGCACTGCCTCATAGAGTTTCCAAGGAGCAGCTGGTGGATTTGAACTGTCAACCTTTTGGTTAGCAGCCATAACACTTAATGACTGCACCACCAGGGTTTCCAGATGTGGAACAGTATACTACAAGTCTGCCAGATTGTTTACTTAGAGGTGAGGATGAAAGAGAAACAGTAAAGGGGGAAAGAAGGGAGGGAGTGAAAAGCGAGGGAGGGGGGAGGGAAAGGTAGAGGGAGGAAGGAAGGGAGGACTGCAGGAGGAAGGAAGTGTTTTGTTCTGTTGTACTTAGGGTCTCTTTGACTTGTAACTGACTCAGCTACACCTAACAACATCAGCCATGTATTCTAAACTTTCCATTGCGAGCACATTTCATTGTTATAACCATAAAAAACTTAAATAAGTATAAAATAAATTTGCATCGTTGTGTCTCTTTTCAATGCGTGATTATTTGCATAATTTATTTATCTATTTTACTTTGAAATTTAAATCACAGTTATGCTAAATTTCTAAACTGGTCACCTATCCTGTTTCTGTTCTAATATACAATTTCAGGAAAAATATTAAAACTTGTTAATAATGGTGTTCCAAAGATATGTGTATGCTCTATAATTTATCCAGCTATTGGTTATGAAAATACTAAAAGGACTTCTAAGAAATATTTATTTTTAAAGCATGAAGAAACAACAAGCCAGGGAAACAGAATTTCCAGTTGCTTAAAGTAACAATTCTTAAAATGGAACATCCCTGGAAACGAGCTGGCCACATTGCCAAGGAATAAGAAAATCCATTTCTTTGCTTAGACTTCAATAGCAGACAAACAGAAAAGAGGAATACAACCTCCGATAATACTATAATGAATACTGAATAAATGAACATATACATGCAAATGTTTCTGTAGGCTTGCATAAGATTTTATGAAACAGATTAATATGATCATAAGATCTTCAGTTAATTGGCATTTTATTTATATGTGTTACATTAGCTCTATGTAATCTAATATGTATACTGACCATATATAAAGAACTAAAACACACACACAGTCCTGGTGACACAGTGGTAAGAGATGGGTTGCTAACCGAAAGATTGGTGGTTGGAATCCATCAGTTGCTCCTGGGAAACACTATGGTACAGGTCACTATGAGTGGAAATCCACTCAACAGCAATGTTTTTTTGGTTTAATACACACACACACACACACACACACACACACACACACACAATCTAATACATATGCACACAAGATAAAACATACAGTCATTTGAAAATGTGCCAGATGTTTTCCTACCAAGAAATACTTCTGTAAACAGGATTTTAGTTCTGGAGTTTAGTACATACTGGTAATAAAATACATTTTTGTAGCTTCTCTATAAAGACTCCATTTATTACTTAAAAACTAGACAAGGTACTCCAAGTGAAATTTCCTTGTTTATTCACAAGGAATGGAGTTTTTTTTTTAAAAACAACCACTATATTTTTAGTTTTAAAATTTTCTGACTTTCCACAATTGAATTTTTAATAAAATAAAAACATTTTTAAAAGTACATATAAAGCAAGCTATTTAAAAACATGTAACTATTTCTTTACCATCTCTTATTAAAGTGGGTGTTAAGCAACTACTTGATAAAAAGCTTGTTAACCTTCATATTAGTCTTAAATTTTAATTTAGAAATGAGTACCAAACCATTAATGAATCATTTTCTTCAGTATACTGTTGATAAAGGACTTCACTAGCCCCCCTAGTGAGTCTCAGGCCTTGGTATGGCTGTTCACTGTTCTCACACCTACCTTCTCCAGTAAGAGCAGCAGTAGAGGCGGACGAGCGAAGCGACAGAAACACCACTTTGGCACAAGCACATCTGCCTGCATCGGTCTCCTGTACAGCTGCCTCTGGCTGCAACCCACTGCAACTCTACAATAGGACACAGTTAACATAGAATGACGCAAACACTGAAGCCTGAAAAAGACAAACTGATGATTAATCTTTCTGACAACAAATTCACAGTATGTTATTGAGAAATTTAACTGTGCTTTTATTCTAAACCAGTACCAGGAAGCTAGCAATGAGCAAGCTAAACAGAGAAAAGTAAATATTACCACTACTTTCAAAGCAGCTACAAGCATGGACCATCGGTAACCACAGATACGAGTGTTAATAGCATATAAGTGACAATGTATGTCCATTAAAACCATCTTTAATTTTTTATTGATCTAAAAGAAGACAACACTGATAGTAGACGTCTGTACACGGGAAATAATTGTGCTTGAGAAAACAGTTCACAGGGGATAACTTGTACCATCATGTTTTTTAAAAAAGAAAATCAGAATATACTTAGTATAATTACATCCTGAAGCTGAAAAATATTTTAAAGCAGTACTGACTTTAAAATTTTTGTAACCGTCATCTATAAGAAATACATTTTATATTGTCACTCAGTACATACATGAATGTGCAATATATCTACCACAAAGTTGTCATTAAAAAATATCCTTATTTTTTTATTAAACTGTGGTTAAGGGAAAGTCTGCAATCCACATTAAATCTGGATGCCCACCTATCTGCACCTCCTTCTGCTCTCCTTGCCCAGTGACAGCCTTTTTCTCCTTTTCATTCTCTGTATATTGTATCCTCTTAACAATCTCCTGTCCCCTCCTCTTCATCCACTCCTCTCCTTTCTGGTAGGAAGCCAGTAAGACAGCATCCTACAGATGCATAGAACCGTCAAGTACACACGCTATATGGTCACACCGTGGCCCTGAGTCCCTGCATGGGAAGATTTGATCAGTCCATTCCTGTCTGAAGAGTTGACCTCAGTAATGTGTTCTTTCAGGGGCAGCAGCAGGTCTAGGGGCCATGCTCCCAGGGGAACCCCCAGGCTGCCAGACCATCAACTGCAGTCTTTCAGTGGCATTCTTGAGGCACACCCCTCTGTTTTTCATGTTCCCACTGGGACTCAACATTGTGTGCCCTATCACGACTGTCTTAAAAAATATTCTTACTACGTTAAATTTACTTTGATACCATCTATTTCATTCTAGTTCATCTCTTTTAATTAGAGGAGTTTACAACTCAATAATATTAATAACCATTATTAGAAAAACATTGCATTATAGGTTACATGTTTTTAAATTTCTACATATAAAACTGAAACCCTGGTGGTGTAGTACGTAAATGCTACATCTGCTAATCAGAAGGTCAGCAGCTCAAATCCAACAGGTGCTCCTTGGACACTCTATGAGGCAGTTACACAGAGACCTATGTGGTGGTTGCTGTGAGTTCTAATTGACTCAATGGCAGTGGGTTTAGTTTTCAGTAAATATAAAGCATTCAGAATTACCCACTTCTTATGCATGGAGCCAGAGCCCTTCAAATGAATAGTTAAGCAAACATAATTTCTTATCTCTCTATATTTATTTGTTATGTGCAATGGGAAATCACAAGGGTATTATGGGAGATTGATGATCTGTCCCAGTCGTTAGTAGCTCCTGGCACCTACACCCCTACCTTTGCCTCGTTATGGGTAGATACACCTTCCCATCCCCCGAATTCAGGCTTTGCCTTTTGGTTGTTTGGGCCCAAAGAACGTGCACATAAATACCCCAACTAGTTCCAAACCTAATACTTAAGCATTCTCATGTGCTATCACCTTGAGAAGAGGCCCTGGCCATTCCGTTGTCCAAGGAAATGCAGGGAGCTGGCACCTTGAATTTGGACTTCTGTCCACTCTTAGACTGTGAGACTATGAATTTCCGTTTGATCAAGTCACCCACTAGTAGCATTTCTGTTACAGCAGCACTAGACAGCTAAGATAGCTAACAAAGAGTTTTGTCTGATACGTTTTCCTTTTCCTCAGATGTCCTCCCTCTTCTTTCCATGTTAGAGTACATCTATCCAGGTGTACGCGGTTAACAGCTGTCAATGCCCCAGGCTGAATATGACTACAACCAGAGATGTCTGTCATTAAGAAGAATTAAGCAAACCAGAAGATCTTCAATACACATTGATGGAAAGGAATCTGGGCAGGTGGGAAAAAAGATTTTGGAATATAGGACATGGCTTCAAATTACACTAGAAATTCAGTGTAGAAGGCAGGCAAGGATGCCTAGAATCGTCCAGGGCTGACATGGGACATGCGTGTCATCAGGTGAGCAGCTTCACTCCTTTTATACAGAAAGATGACACAGCAAACTATCATGGTCTCCTTAAAAGTCTTCCTTACAAAGATAAACTTCCCTTATTGTGATTTTTAATTATTTCTGCAAACTGATATTTTAAGTATTATTTCAGTTTCCCAAGCAACTTTTGAAATCAAGTCGATGGCAGGAGGTTTTGGTAAGCAACTTCAAATCATTCATTAAGCTACTGCTCTTGTGATAAGAGTATCCAGTGGGTGGCACACAGTCATTTAGGGAGCGCCCTCTACTATGGTGTTACATTTAATTTTCATGCCAACTGTGACATGGTAGAAACTTTATTCACATTTTAATTGAAAAGACTGAACATAGCCAAGCCAAGTGCCGTCTCTTATAAGCAGTAAAGTCACCAAAACCAAAGACTGGGGGTTATCTTTGACCATCACATATATACAAATGGGACATTAATGACGCATTCAGCTTATGCATTTCAGAAAGCATTTTTTTTATTTTTCTGAACCTTCTCTAGAAACCTACACATTGAATATTAATTTCTCTAAATTTACATTCAGACCCACCTGTTGTACTCACTTAGGCCTCTAGAGGGAAGCCTTCTGCAAATTTTCATAAGACATGTTTTAATACAGAATCCCTTCTCTATCCATCCTACAGACCCAGAATGGAGCGATTCAGAATGAATGAACACCATCTGTCTCAATTGTTCCACCCTTGGGGATGGTGGGAAGGTTGGATCAGTGAGAAAACTAGAGCAACAATTTAAGATGGGCAGATCTACTTCAAAGGACCTCTTTAAAGTGCTGAATGGCAAAAATGTCACCTTGAAGACTAAGGTGCACCTGACCCAAGCTACGGTATTTTCACCTGCAACATATGCATGAGGAAGCTGGACAATGAATAAGGAAGATGGAAAAAGAGTCTATACTTCTGAACTGTGATGCTGGAGAATAATATTGAATATATCACAGACTGCCAAGAGATCGTACAGGTCTGTCTGTTCAAGGAGGTACAACTAGAGTGCGCCTTAGAAGCAAGAGTGGTCAGACTACATTTTTCATACTTTGGACATGTTGTCAGGAGGGATCAGTCCCTGAAGGACATCATACTTGGTAAGGTAGATGGTCAGTAAAAAACAGAAAGACTCCCAACAAGACGGATTGACACAGTGGCTGCAAAAATGGGCTCAAATGTACCAACTATTGTGGGCATGGCGCAGGACCAGGCAGTGCTTCTGTTCTGTTACATACAGCGTCACTGTGAGTCACAACCTAGCTGAGTGCACCTACAACAACGTATCAGTAAATGGGCTAAGGGTGTTACATGAAATCCCTAGTTTTTGCCTCACAACAACTCTAAATTATTGGTACTGTTTTTATCTTCACCTTTCAAAGAAAAGGACTGAGAATTAGTTAATTTATTAGTAAGAGGCAGCAGTAGAATTGAATTCCAGATTTGTCTCACTCCAAAGTTCAGCTCCAAACCACTAGAAAAATTTTGAAAAAAGTTTTCTCAATAGCTGATAGCTCCCAGTGACCCTTCAAACAGATAAATAGAAAAAAACAGATTTCTACATTCTGAGAACTTAACACACATCATAGGTGAGTGGGCAGAGAAATTGTAATTTCGTGCTAGGCAGAATAATTCTATATTGACATCTTCCAAATATTTGTGTCAATCACTGGAATTATTTTTCATCAGCAAAATCATATTTATTTCTGTTTAAATTATGTGTGTGTATTTAGAGACTATTTTCAAGCCATCAGATTTTACTTACTAGCTGCAATGCTTTTATGCTCTATCTCTACCAGGTTCTCACTATTAAGCACACATGGAAGCAGGGTTTTCAATTAATTTTTACTCATATTGCAAGAGCAAATAAACCCTCAGTTAATTGTCTTTGATAGAGCAAAATAAATTTTACCATGGAGGAAAAAAACATCGGCTGGCTCACAACCAATTTTAGTAAAATCCATGTCATAATCTGTCCTAATAGTGTTTTGCAAGGCTACTATTTTCATATCTCAATTCAAAGTTTATCCAATCAACATGCCTACAAAACACATTGCCCAAACATTTATCAGATAACCCTGAGTTGGAATCTATTTGATGGCAGTGGGTTTTTAATCTAACACTGTACTGACAGGTGGGGCCTACGGGCTTTGACAAGAGTTCAAAGTTTATAGAAGGTGTAAATACCATTCACACTGAGAAGGGCTTTTGCTGTCTTTCTGTAGCGATACAAATGTAGGGAAATGATTTTGAAATAGAAAAATTAAAAGAACTAACTCTACAGCTAAAACTTTTTCATTAACCCTTCTAAACTTACCCTCCCAATGTGAAATATTTCTCTTCTTCATATTGAGTCTTCTCTCCTAGTATCTGAAGGAAAATAGTCTCCATGCCACGTGAACAGATGAGATGAACTAACATCGTCTTTGCTCCAGGATGTGTGTGTTTTCATTTTCATCACCTTAGCCCTGACCTTGCACTGTAACAAAGTCTGCAGCTATAGATTGACCATGAGGGTGGTGACATTTCCATACTATAAAGGTGAAAGATGCAATTAAATTCTGGCTTTAATAAGTATTGAGCAAAAAATTAATGTCCAGAACTTAAATCAAGTAGATGAGTCCTTCAGAAAAAAACAAACAATCTAGCAAGACTATGTAAGAAAACACTAGCAGCCAACTCTCACTTTTCGTGGTAGAGACCCAGGTGCGATTCAAGGCCAGTGTGTCTCATGTGCAGCCACCTATCTATTAATGGATGCTTGTTTGTTGTTATCATGCCCAATGGGTTTCATCAGGGCCTCCTTACTAAGAGGAACTAGGAACAAAGGCCTCGTGAGCTGCTTTCAAAAATTAGCCATTGAAAATTCTCTGAATCACAGCTATGTGATCCCACTGTGCATGAGGTCACCATAAGTCTGGGGCTCTCTTAAAGACTGCTAAGAGTAACAAGAAGAATGGTAGTTATAGCATTGCTCATAGAACTAAAAGATTCAGTTTTGAGCATCCGATACACCATAAGTTAGGAAATAGGAACACAATACTCTCTTATTCAAAATGGAAAAAATATTTCTACCTTATGAAATTATGGGAAAGAGGAAAATAAGAACTTATTATCATCAGGAAGGTCCAGCCCTTAGAGAAGGACATCCTGCTTGGTAAAGAGTCAGAGTGAAAGAGGAAAACAAGAAAAGATGTCTTGTCATTATAGAATTATTCTGTCTAGCATGAAATTACAATTTCTCTGCCCACTCACCTGTGATGTGTGTTAAGTTCTCAGAATGTAACAATCTCGGGTTTTTTCTATTTATCTGTTTGAAGGGTCACTGGGAGCTATCAGCTATTGAGAAAACTTTTTCAAATTTTTGGTAGTGCTTTGGAGCTGGAACTCTGGAGTGAGACAAATCTGGAATTCAATTCTACTGCTGTCCCTTACTAGTAAATTAACTAATTCTCAGTCCTTTTCCTTGAAAGGTAAAGATAAAAACAGTACCAATAATTTAGAGTTGTTGCCAGAGAAAAACTAGGGGTTTCATATCATACACTTCGCCCATTTACTGATATGTTGTTGCAGGTGCACTCAGCTAAGTTGCGACTCACAGTGACCCTGCCTGTAACAGAAGAGAAGCACTGCCTGGTCCTGCGCCACACCCGCAATAGGGGGTAGACTCGATACACTCTGTGCTGCAAGTCAGAAATGACTCGACGGCAATGATTTGGGTTTGGTTTAAAGCTGCAGAGAAATGTAAGATACATGCCTCAAAGAACCTTTTTTTTTTTGGTGGTAGATACTACCAGTGCTCACTAATATTGATGAATCTACTTCTTTTCTTGGAAGTATGAGGAGATTATACTCCCTATCTCATTTGAAACTGTCATGACCGTGTATCTTGCTTTGGCCAATAAAACATGAATTGAAATAGCATGTAATGGTCTGGATGAAAGCATTTAAAAGATGGTGTATGATTTCTCCATGTCATTTTCTCATTCTCTAGAACTTACAGACTCAGAGTTTGATAAGGAGGTCACACAAGACACAAAAACATGGAGCCCTAAGCCGTGACATGGGCTAACAGGACTGGATTCTTTACAGGAAAAACAGACTTTGTTATGGTAAGCCACAAGACAGGTTTTATTTGTTACTGCATTATAACCTAGACTATCCTAACACATATGTAAAGAAAAGAATGGCAAATGAAAGAGAGTATAGTATGTATATTTGAGACAGAAGGAGCTGGGAATATTATCCCAGCTCAGTCACTTAAGACTTGCTGACCTTGAATATATTACTTAGCCTCTCTAGGTGTCAGTTTTTTCCTTTTAAAATGGAAATAATGTATTATTATTATTACGACTATTATTACACTGCTTGTTTCATGGGTTGTTTTGTGTAAGAAAATATTTGGCTGTTGTACCTAAAATATTACTATCATAAATGCAATATTAAGTGTGCTTCAATCTTAAAAATGAACACAACCACTTTCACCAGGGCCAGTACAAAAGACAGCTGAATGCACTGAACTGGGTGCTGAGGGGCTGCACAGCACTGGAAGTGGCAGTCGGCCTTTCAAGGTGTGAGGGCAAGACCTGCCCTGGCTCCAGGATATTAAGGTGAAGCGCCCATGGAATAAATTAACCTCCACGGCTGCTGGGTCATTTCCAGCTCACAGCAACCCAATAGTCAGAGTAGAACTACCCCATAGAGTTTCCAAGGAGCACATGGTGGATTCAAACTGCTCCCCTTTTGGTTAGCAGCCACAGAACTTAACCACCATGCCACCAGAGTTGCCACATGGAATAAATATTACAGGGGAATTTTCTGCATTATATGATTGTTTAATCTTTCCCTCTCTGTTTTAAAATTTTTAATATCTTGTGAGGCTGGGAGTTGAAGGCAAGCAGGAGTGTTTTTCCCTGCAGAGAGCCACCCATGGGTACTCTGTACCCTCTCCAAGGACTCTACTCAGAACCTGAAATCTAGTGTCTGTTTTGGTTGAAATCTTTATACAGATGTATTTATAGAGTTTAAGGAATTTTATCCCTCTACTAAGTCCTCCACCAACTTGAGAGCAAATACATTTGGCAAACGGAGGAGGAAAATATCACAGCAATGTATTGGAAAGGTTTTTTTTTAAGGAAAAAAATTGAATGAATGAACATGGGGAAAAATATCAGGACTTGAATTCAAGGTTCATACTTCCTGGCTCTCTTCCGAAGTCCTCAGTCTGTATCAGAGTCCCACTGAAGCACTCACATCACCACCAACCAAATCACCAAACCACTGCTATTGAATCATTCCAATCTCTAGCAACTATACAGGACAGAGTAGAACTGCCCTATAGGGTTTCCAAGGCTGCTGTTTTTTTAGAAAAGCAGACTGCCGCATATTTCTCTAGTGGAGCAGCTGGGGGTGGGGGCAGGGGCAGATGGATTGATCTGTTGACCTTTTGGTTAGCAGCTGAGTGCTTAACCACTGGGCAACCAGGGCTCCTTAAAGATGTATTTAATAAAGAAGAGAAGCAAAGCTGGATGGATAGGGTCATAGGCCAAAGATTCCTCACCTTTTGGGGAAAGTCTTCCTTCCCTATGACAGTTGACATACATGAACTCAGTCATCGCGCTCACAGTTCTGATGTGACCATCAGCTGCTTGGTGGGCGCTTTTGTCCTGGTCCTAGCATGAGGCTTCTGCTAGCCCTGTCATCCCATCTTCAAACTGCATGCAAGCCTGGTCAAACCAGATCAGTTCTTGTCAGCAAACAAACAGACACAATTGCATTGACTCCAGACTCTATACACAACCCTGTGGGATAGGAGCAAACCAGAGGACCTTGCTCTCTCCAGTTTTCTCACCCAGGAAATATTTGATTCTGGTAAGCTCCAGTTATCTCAGATCAAACTAAAGTCATTCTACATGATTAGGCAAACTCACCAAGTCTTCACCTTTGCTGATGTGAAATTTGACAGATACTGGGCTATAAGCAGAACAAACAACGTAGCTCTAACACATAAATACATAAAGATGCTCCTAAATACACAAAGAGCTTTTTTGTTTTGCTTCTCCCCACCCCACCCTCCCCCAGCAAGCTGAACGCACTGCTATCAGGTCAATTCTGACTCATAGAGACCCTACAGGACATAGAACTACCCCATGCACTTTCCAAGGAGCATCTGGTAGATTTAAAAAAGCTTTAGTTGAGGAGGAGGTGAGGCCAAGATTGAAGAGTAGTCAGATGCATCCTCTTACCTCTCTAGCAACAGAGACCCCAAAGAACAAATGAATCCATTACATATGACATCCTACAAGCCAGAATATCAAAGGGAAAGGTGAGAAATAAGATCGAACAACAGGGAAGGGAGACGAGAATTCACCAGATCTGACCCGGCACGAAACAGCTGTGGCCAGTGTGGTTAGCTGAGCATGGTGATTGGAGGGCATCCTCCCCAGCAGGAGAAACTAGCTGCAGAATACACCTGTACATCCAGAACTAGCGAAAAACAGCACAAAATTCTCAAAAGCTAAGTTGTTGCATGTACCTACTGTGAACAAGTTCAAATCACTCCCTCAGAATAAGCCTATCTCCTGTCTTCCGTTATTTCCACCTCCCTTCCCTGCACGGCGCCGGCCTCTAGAATCTAATGCCATTAACTGAGCCAGTAATACTTCTGAAGCCCACCATGAACCATTGCCTGAGATCTAGAAATGAATAATTTAGCAAACATTGGGAAGTGGGAAAGGAAACAAAAAAATCCAAGCCAGAAATTCAGAGCAGTAACTGTTCTTTCATCAAGATTCAGACATGAGGGGGCGTGCCATCTTCACAGATACTCGGGGATGACTGTTAGCTCCTGCTGTTCTCAGAGGCTACAGAAGATACCTCTGCCTATAGTAATCACCCTGGCCCATCTAGGACAGTAGGCAAGACCCTGAACTACACACTTGGTGACTGACTAGCTGGACACCTGAGCTGAATTCATACAAGGAAAGTAAGTAGACTCTTGGGCTCTCAGGTCTAGTAACAGATCTAACCACTCAGTGACAGGACACTAGAGCTTCAAAGGCAACAATAACCAAACTAGCACACACGACCAGCCTGTCTGAACATTTCCAAACAAAATAAGAAGCTAGAACACAGTAGGCAAACATTTATAAATACAACTTACTGATGGCTCAAAGACAACAGGCAATTTCAAAGCACTTGTGACTTCAGAAATCTTCCCCACAAAAAGATTCAAATTTTCCAGAGGAAGAGAACTTCCTGGAATTATCAAAGATAGAAACAAAAGATTACTATTTAGAGCTCTTCAAGAGATCAGGAAGAAGATGAGGCAAAATGCAGCAGAACGTGATAACAAATTGAACAGTTTGCAAGAAAGCTTAGAGCAGCAAGGACCAGAATCTCAGAAAAGTAATAAAAAAAAGATACAATTAGACAACTCAGTAGAAAGTCAAAGGAGCAACACTGAGGCAACTGAGCGGCAAACTGATGAGACTGAAGATAAAGCATGTCCCATCAACATATTTGAGGACAAATCAGATAAAAGAATTTTAAAAAATGAAGAAATACTAAGAGTTATATGGGACTCTAACAAGAGGAATAATCTATTAGTGATTGGCTATGTAGTACAAAACATAGATGATTAATGTACTTGGCTGATAACCAAAATGCTAGCAGTTTGAGTCCCTCTACAGATATCTTGAAAGAAAGAATCCTAATCTACTTCCACAAAATCAGCCTTTGGAAACCCTATGATCAATTTTACTCTGACACACATGTTTTTGCCATGAGTCAGAATTCACTCAACTTTGACTAGTTTAAGTTCCAGTGAAACTTTATGTGTGATTACTGAACACTGAATTTCATGTAATTTATCATGTATCACAAAATACAATTCTTCTTTTGTTTTTTTTAATGATTTAAATACGTTAAAACCATTCTTAGCTCACAGGTTGTACAAACCCTGGGTTTTGCTGACCTCTGCTTTAGAGCAACTCTCGTTAACGTGCTTGCTTACAAGCTGACAAGACAGACAAAGCCCCAAGTAGGCCCTGAATTGTTGCTGAAAAACAAAAAAAATCACAGAAAAACATAAAGTACCTCCCACAGAAGCCTACTCGTAAGCCAACTGCTTCTGAACTACATCAGTGCTAGATATACAGAGAAAGCCGGTCCAGGGATGATGTGGTTGTTGATTCTCTAAGTGAAATACGTTGGGTGGCTGAATCCCATGAAAATACATGCATTTTAAACAATCAGAATTAGTGTGATTTTAGAAATAAATATAACTGGTTTTCTCATTAGAGTCATGTTTAATTTCAATAGCTAACATATATTGAAAGCTTTCATTTAGCCAGGAATTTGTCTAACCACTTTAAATATATTAACTTATTTAATTATCATTTTAAAAAAACCCTAAAATGAGTACAACTGTTACTCTGATTTTATGCATTTTCATATTTTTGAAACATTGCTGCTATTTATCTAGTTTGAATTGTCAGAGAGTATCTACACATGGTTGGTAAATTCATTTCTACCAGAGACCAGGATTATCAAAAAGTCCTCATTCTTGTTTTCTCTAATTTCCATCTCTAAATGGTTATTAAAAAAAAAAAAAAGACAAGGAAGAGTGAGTTAGAGGTTGTATATATTTCATTAACTTAATAAGTATGCAATAGTTGTTATAACTATTATCATCAATCTTAATGTTTGTGTCCTGAGATCTGATGAAGCATTTGATGTCCAGTCCTTCTCATACCACCTCCCGAAAAGAGTTACTGTTAAGACAGGTCCAGATGTCGGCTTCAGGCTAAACAAGCGTCCGTCACTTGACACCTAATTAACACAAAGAAAAGTAGACAGGATCTACCTTTAAATTACATGACTCCATAGCATCCTTTATAAAAATCAGCATACTGGATAAAATAACAGTTTAAAAAAAAAAAGAGGATCAAATGTTGGGCTATATTTGAAATGTTAGAGCATACAGGAAAAATGGAGCTGTGGAATTAACACTGACTCATTTATTATTGAAATATTTAGAAACACTATCTTATCATTTATGTACCTGTGGAAGCCTCTCATGAGTTAAAAACATAAACCAATGGATTGGAAGTATGTCAGAGAGAAATCTACACACAATTAAAATCTCCTCCGACAAAGAGGTAGACGTTTGAACTAAGCCCTTGTTATCCTCTCCACCTGCTCAGCACAACGTCTAACTTTCGCTCTGACTCCTACCCCACCCTCACCTCCCTGCAGCTGTTTCTACTAGAAGACAGGGTAAAGGCAAAACCTGCAGAAAAAAGTTGACAGAATAAGGACTTATTTCTGGACCCTAATATAAATAGTTTATGTTTCCTCATCAACACTAGATGCTGTCAGATTCTCTCTCCCTTAAACTTTTCCTTCTATCCTTCCCTCTCATGGCCATTGGCTGTACCAGGCCTTGACCTACACAGTGACAAGAATTACTTCCTCTGCCTAGGCCTTCTCCTTCCCAGTAATCCAAGAGTCTTCTTCTAATGGGCCTGCCTCTAGAACTAGTCCTCTTGAGTTTCCTTTCTATTTGGTAGACCTTCCACAGCCTAGCCTCCTCCCATAATCCTCAAAATAAATATTATTTCTTTATTCTCAAGAACACATTAACTCCAGGCAGGAAATTCACCCTGCTCAGTGTCCTTGGCAATATCCAAGGCCAATTGTATCTTCTCAAATGTGACATTTTTTATCATGTTTTTAAGCTCTTGGACCAGTTTTGGTCTTAAAAAGTGCCTTTTCTGAGGTGAAACTAATTGGCATTATCAAGCACAGCTTCTCACCTGAAACTCGCCAGGTGCAAGCTGAACTTCACTCAGCAACACCTCGGGGAAGACGTACTGGGTGCCGAAAGTGCCACTGAGGGACAACATTTCAAACCGGGTGGAAGCTGCTTCAACTGAGTCACCACAAGTGTTTATATCAGTTGTTCCACACTTCAACATTGTGCAAATCTATAGGAAGCAAACACAGGACAGTAAGTCACACCAGAGCCAACTGGCACACTCTCATGACCTAGAGAGATGCCTAGTTCATTTTGTAAAATAATTAATTTCTTCTTCATCAGATTAATCCAATTTATTGGTGAACAGCTAATGAAACCAGTAATAGAAATAAAGAACTTCAGATTCCAGTACTTCCAGCAATTCACTGGCAGAAAAAATTACCATGAAAACTACCCATGAGAACTTTGATCTATATCCATCAACAACTATACCTTTATTGTCTTCAAATTCTTGATTAGTTACTAGTTCAATCTTTATCCCATAGCCTATGATCTACAATGCCAAGGAATTTTAAATTTCGAAGATTTAAATTTGGAGATGGATCTAGAAGTTTTCCTCCTGTGATGCAGAAAAGTCACATACTTGGTATCTAAGCGAGGATTGTAATCATTCTCAGTTGACTTTTTCCACTATATCACGTAGCTATTTGTATGTCAGTTCTAAATACACCAGTCTTCTTACCAGATAAATGTAAAAAACCCACAAACGACTCTCTATATTGATTTAACTCCCTCTGTACAGCATCTCCCCATCCCAAGCCTATTCCAAGCCACCTTCATCCCTTGCCTGGTTACAGCAGTAGCCGCCGACTGCTCCCCCTGCTTTTACTCTTGCAGACTGAGGGCAAACACTTCAAGGTAAGTGTGTTAAGAAGAGACAGAACTGATTTTCAGGTAAAGCTTATACAATGGGCACATGCCTCTATTTTGGTCCACTGAAACCTACCAACACTTCAGTAAATTTTCAAAAGATGCAAACCCACAAGGATGGGAAAAACACAAGGAACCACTGTGTCACCAGGATTGCATAAAGATTACCACCCTGGAAACACTGTGGTGTAATTCTACTCCATTCTATAAGATTACTATGAGTTGCAATCCTTTCCATGACAACCAATTTGGTTTTGGTTTGTAGGGGTTTTTTGGAAATTTGATTTAATCAATAAATACAAAGTGCCTAGCACTTTGTCTATCACATAGAAAGTGCTCAATAAATGTTCAGTTTTATCATTATACCATGAAAAAGAAATATATCATGCTTTGTTTTAATTAAAAAAAAAATGTTTATGGTACAATGCAGCCAGAATATTCCTTAGAAGCAAGAATGGTAAGACTGTCTCACATACTTGGGATGATATGTTATCAGAAGGCGTCCATCCCTAGAGAAGCACATCAAGGCTGATAGAGGGTCAGCAAAAACCAGGGGAACGTTCAATGAAACGGACTGACAGAGAGGGTGCAACAACTGCCTTAATCATCATAATGATTGTGAGGATGGCACAGGAACAGGCAGTGTTTCCTTCTGTTGTACCTAAAGTCACTGTAAGTTGGAATCAACTCAGTGGTACCTAACAACAACAATTCAACATATGGCAAGATGGTAATATTGGTATGCAGTATATATTTTTGCACAGCATAATTTATTTAACTAAATTCCAATTGTTGAACTTTCCATCTGGTTCAAGATCTTATTTGTTCCTCTTTCCTCCAGCATGTTGGAGCATCGATTAACACTATTGATCTTCCGAGGCCTATAAAGATGATTTAGCCCCTCTCATTTGTTGAAAACAAGAAAAAACTCCTAAGTCTGAGTCTTTGTTGTTGTTCTCAGGAATCATTGAGACATTCACCCTGATAGTGACCCTATGTAAAACAGAATGAAACACCACTGGGTCATGCACCATCCTTGTGATGTTGGTTATTTTTTAAACCATTGTAACTATTGTATCCATTGTATCAATCTGTTTTGTTGAGTCTTCCTCTTTTATTGACCCTCTAGTTTACCAAGCATGATGTCCTTTTCCAGGGACTTATTCCTTATTATAACCTGTCCAAAGTATGTGAGATGAACTCTTGCTATCCTTGCTTCTAATAGCCAAGTGCCATCGAGTCGGATCCGACTCATGATGCAAACAACAAATGTTATTGCTTACTATTATTGTAGTATTATTATTGCATTCTAATACATAAGCATTCCAACTGTACTTCTTCCAAGAGAAATTTGTTCATTCTTTTGGCAGTCCATCATGTCTTCAGTATTCTTCACCAGCACCATAACTGAAAGGCATCAGTTCTTCTTGGTCTTCTTTACTCATTGTCCAGATGTCCACGTGTATGAAGCAACTGAAAATGCCATGACTTGGGTGAGGCACATCTTAGTCGTCAGAGTGACATCTTTGCTTTTCACCATTTTAAAGGAGTCTTTTGCAACAGATTTACCCGATGTAATACATTCTTTGATTGCTTGGCTGCTGCTTCCACGGATGGAGGTTGTGGATCCAAGCAAAATGAAATCTTGGACAACTTCAATTATTTTCTCCATTTATCATGATGTTTATCATGGATTAAATTGTGTTGCCCCCAAAATGTGTGTAACCATTGGACTAGGCCATGATTCCCAGTATTGCATGATGTTCCTTTGTGTTGTAAATCCTGCCTCTGTGCTGTTAATGAGGGAGGGTGGGTGGCCTTTGTGTTGGTGGGGGAGGACTCTGTGTGTGGGAATATACCAGGTCTTGGAGCAGCCTCTTGGGATAGAAAGGAAAGGAAAGCAAGCAGACACTCAGGGACCTCACGGCACCAAGAAAGTGGTGCAAGGAACTAAACACATCCTGCAGAAAGGACCAGGGTCCTTGCATCTCAGAAGTTTCCAGTTCAGGGGAAAACTGATGAAAAACACCTACCTACCATGCCAGCAGAGAAAGCCTTCCCCTGAAGCTGACTCCTTGAATTGGAGCTTTCAACCTACTGGACTGCGACAAAATAAAATTCCTCTTTGTAAAGCCATCCACTTGTGGTATTTCTGTTCAGTTAGCACTAGATGCCTCAGACAATGTTGCTTACTGGTCCATTTGTGAGGACTTTTGTTTTCTTTATGTCGAGGTATAAGCCAAACTGAAGGCTCTAGTCTTTGATCTGAATCAGCAAGTATTTCAAATCCTCTTCACTTTCAGCAGGCAAGGCTGTATCATTTGCATAATGAAAGTTGTTAATGTATCTTCCTTCAGTCCTGATGCCATGTTCTTTTTCACATAGTGCAAACTTCTGAGATTATTAGTTTAGCATATAGGTTGAATAGTATAGTGAAAGGATACAACCTTGACACACATATTTCCTGACTTCAAGCCATGAAGTATCACCTTGTTCTATTCAAACCACAGCTTCCTGGTTGACCTATGTACTGGTTCCTACTGAGCACAGTCAGGTATTCTGGGATTCCTTTTCTTCATATTTTGTTTTGAGTCTTTGTCTAGCTTGTCTCAGTTCTCTTTAACATGTTTTAGACAACTTTTCTGAAGAAGAAATATGCACTCCTATTTCATACAAGGGTCAGCAAAACAGTAAGATCACTCAATGAAACAGACTGACACAGTGGCTGCAACCATGGACTCAAGCGTAACAACAGTTATAAGGTTGACACAATATCAGACAGCGTACCATCCCACTGGAAGTAGAGTAGCTGTTAGTCAGAACTAACTCAACAGCACCTAACAACAAGAACAACATACTCTCAATATCCTCATTTCTGTTTGACTTTGCAGTCTAGTATACCAGGCTGTCTTCCTCTCATCAACAGTCAGGGCAGCCTTCTTCATAAAGACAACACCTGATGAATTTCATGAAAAACTAGCAGGTGAAAGCATTACAAGTGAAGAAACAACTTAGGAAAACATCCAGAAGTTCTACATATGTTGACATATTTGGGGAAATGTCTCAGTATCACAAGAACCCAGGGCACATGTAGGCTTTAGTGAGAAAAGAGGCAGAGAGGTCCCACACACCAAATTCTTATGTATATTTTATATTAATAAAATTGATTTATTAATTACAAAACAGAAATTTTATGTAAGAAAGTTACATAATCATAAATGGCTTTTAATAATTTTGTAATTATAGTATAGAGAATGGATGGGATAGAGTTGATACTGTCAACAGGAAGCCCAAGTAGGAGGATATTCTAGAATAGAAGGGGAGCCAAAGCAAGGAAAGAAGAACAGGAAAGAAAAGGGGAGACCACTGTTCTTGAAAGTCAAATGTCCATAAAGCAAATCTCAACAAAATTCATGCCACTGAATTATTGTAAAGCATCTTCTCAGACCACAAAGCCAATAAAGTCAAAATCAATAGCAGAAAAAAACATAGATATAAAGTGAAATTCATGGAAACTGAACAATATCTTGCTCAAAAAGCCATGGGTTGTAGAAGAAATCAGGATGAAATACGGAAATTTATGGATTCCAATGAGAATGAAAACACTTCCTACCAGAACCTACGGGATACAGCCAAAGGTCAGAGGTCAGTTTATCTCCATAAATGCACACATCTGGAAGCAAGAAAGAACCCAAACCAAAGATCTAACCCTGCAGCTTGAACAAGTAGAGAGAGAGCAAAGGACGACCCACTCAAGCACCAGAAGAAAACAGATCATAAAGATTAGAACAGAACTTAATAAATTACAGAGCAGAAGAACAACTGAAAAAATTGAAAAGATCAAAAGTTGGTTTTCTGAAAAGATCAACAAAATTGACAAACCACTGGTTAAACTTACTAAAGAAAAACAGGAAACAAATAACCCAAATAAGAAATGAGAGGAGAGCTGTCACAACATATCCATCAGAAATCCAAAATATCATAACAGAATACTATGAAACACTGTACTCTAACAAATTTGAGAACCTAAAGGAAATGGACAAATTCTTAGATTCATATCACCTACCAAAATTATCACAAGGTGAAGCAGAACAACTTAATAAACCCATCACAAAGGAAGAAATTGAAAAAGTCATCAAAAAACCACCAACCAAAAAAAAGCCCTGGCCCAGACGGCTTCACCACAGAATTCTGCCAAGTTTTTAGAGAAGAATTGTCTCCAACACTACTGAGACTATTTCACAGCATTGAAAGGGATGGAATACTCCCAAATTTGTTCTATGACACCAGTGTAACCCTGAAACCAAAGACAGAGAAAGACCCAACAAAAAGAACTACAGATCAATATCACTCATGAATCTAGATGCAAAACTCTTCAACAAAATTCTTGCCAATATATAAAAATATATTCAATATGTCAAAAATATTAATATATTGGTATCAATATATATTCAACATATCAAAAAAATAATTCATCACGACCAAGTTGGATTCATATCAGGGATGCAAAGCTGATTTAACATTAGAGAAACAGTTAACGTGATCAACCACATAAATAATGCAAAAGATAGAAATCACCTGATTTTGTATATTGATGCAGAAAAGGCATTTGATAGAGTCCAACACCCATTCATGCTAAAAACTCTCAGCAAAATAGGAATAGATGGCCAATTCCGCAATGCAGTAAGGGCCATTTATACAAAGCCAACTGTCTACATCATCCTGAATGCAGCGAGACTGAAACAGTTTTTCTTGACAACAGGAACTAGACAAGGATCCCTACTCTCACCTCTCCTATTCAACATTGTACTAGAAGTTCTAGCCAGAGCAATTAGACAAGACCAAGAAGTAAAGGGCATCTGCATCAGCAAAGAAGAAGTAAAAATCTCCCTATTTGCAGATGATATGATTGCATAAGCAGAGAATCCTAAAGAATCCATAAATAAACTACTCAAACTGATAGGAGAGTCCAGCGAAGTGTCAGGATACAAGATAAACATAAGTAAATAAGTAGGATTCCTTTATATCAACAGTGAGATTACTGAGGAAGCAATCACCAAATCAATACCATTTACTATAACCCCCAAGAAGATAATATACCTAGGAATAAATCTAACCAGAGAAATAACAGACCTTTACAAAGAGAACTACAACACCTTGCTACAAGAAACTAAGAGAGACTTACATAAATGGAGAAACCTACCCTGCTGGTGGACAGGAAGACTTAACATTGTGAAAATGTCTATTTTACCCAAAGCAATCTACTTACTTACTGTCATCCCAATACAAATTCCAGTGACATTTTTTAATGAGATGGAGAAACAAATCACCAGCTTTGTTTGGAAAGGGAAGAAGCCCTGGGTAAGCAAAACACTTCTGAAGAAGAGCACCACATTGGGAAGCCTTTCACTACCTGACTTTAGAAGCTATTACAGTGCCACGATGGTCAAAAAAGCCTAGTGTTGGTACAAAAAGAGACAGATAAATCAATGGAGCAGACTTAAGACCTCATAGATAACATCCTCTTCCTATGAACAGTTGATATTCGACAAAAGCTCTAAGATATTAAACTGGGATAAAAGCAATCTCTTCAACAAATGGTGCTGGCAAAATTGGATATCCATCCGCAACAAATTGAGACAAGACCCATATCTCACATCTTATACAAAAAACAACTCAAACTGAATAAAAGACCTAAATATCAAATCTAAAACGATAAAGCTCATCCAAGAAAAATTAGGATCAACAATAGAAGTTCTAATACACAAAGCAGGCAGACTTCAAAATCTGACAAACAAATCACAATCAACAGAAGAGAAAATAGATAAATGGGAACTACTGAGAATCAAACACTTTTGCTCATCCAAAGTCTTTATTAATAGAATTAAAAGGCCACCTACAGAATGGGAAAAAATATTTAGCAACTGTGTGTCAGACTGATGTCTAATCTCCATAATTAATAAGGTACTACAAAATAGCAATAAGAAAACAATAAATTATCCAATTAAGTGATGGGCAGAGGAGATGGACAGACACTTTTTTAAAGAGGAGATCTAGGCAACCAAAAAACACATGTGGACATGCTCATAGTAATTCGCTATTAAAGAAATTCAAATCAAAACTACAATGAGATACCATCCCACCCCTACAAGGTTGGCCATGATCCAAAAAAATGCAAAACACAAATACTGGAGAGGCTATGGAGAAATTGGAACTCTCCTATGCTGTTGGTAGGATTGCAAAATCGTACAACATCTTTGAAAAACACTCTGATGTTTACTCAAAAAGATGGAACTAGATATACCATTTGATGAGTAATTCCACTGCTTGGAGTATGTCCTGCAGAATCAAGGCCATTCACACCAACTAATACATGCACATGAATGTTCATCACAGCACAGTCCATGATAGCAAAAAGTTGGAATCAACCTAGATGCCAAACAACAGATTAACAGATAGGTAAACTATGGTGTATATATATATATATATATGTATACTCAATGGAACACTATGTAGTGATAAAGAACAATGATGATTTTAGGAAACGTCTCATAACCTGGTTTCAACTGGAGGACATTATGCTGAATGAAAGTAGTCAAAAACAAAAGGAAAAATATTGTATGAGACCCCCACAATAAGAGCTTAAAAACAGACTTATGCATAGAAGAAAAGACTCTTTGATGGCTGCAAGAGTGGGGAGGGAAGGAGGGAGGGAGAAGAGGGGGTACAGATTAGATAGTTGATAAAAATTTGATTGGGTAAAATCAGTAACAGCACACATAAGAAAGAAGATCAGTTTAAAGTGGATTTCAATATAACATCATTACTCCTCCCATCTTAGCTTAATACTGCAAGGAAGGAGTAGCTGGGGCAGGGGGCCGGGGACCATGCTCTCAGGGGAAATAGAGGCCAGTTGGCACAACTTGCATTTTGCTAAGAGAGTCTTCTGCACCCCAAATTGGTGAGTGGCGTCTGGTGTCCTAAAAGCTGCTAAGCTGCCATCTGAGGTAGACCAAATGGTCCCAACCCAGCAGGAATGGATGATCTCCAAGGACGAAAATGACATGGAGCAAAGAAAAGTGAGAAGACCGAGAGATGCACATGAGCAGGTGACTACACTGACATGTGACCAGAAGAACTGGATGGTGCCCAGCCACCACCAGTGACAGCCGTGATGCGGCTCACAAAGTTGAGTCTCACAGGCAACATGAAAATAAAAAAGGGTGCACTCTGAGATGCCCTCTAAAAGACCACAACTGATGGCCCAGGGGCCTCAAGTTTCCTTGTCCTGATGCTCCCCCTGTCCATAAATAATGGAGGTCAAGTCTTTGGGCAGAAATGAATTGGACTTGGTGACCCAGAGCAACCATACCATGTGTGCACTTTAAGGTTCTATGCATCTACAGGGCATCATCCAGCTGACCTCTTACTGGAGTGAGGGGATAGGAGATCATTAACAGAATACAACATGTACAGAAGGGAGAAGAGGAGTGTGCTGTCACCAGGCAGGTAGAGCAGTGGGAGCCACTCATTGGTGAGTATGCGAATTTATATGGGATTGTATATTCTCAATCATAATTAAAAAAAAAGTCAAATCTCATTTTACTGCAACCAAAAAAAAAATCCAAACTCATTGCCATCAAGTCTATTCCAAGTCACAGTGACCCTGTAGAACACAGTACAACTGCCCCCATAGGTCCAACGAGTGCATGACAGATTCTAACTTAGGACATTTTGGTTAGCAGTCTACCTCATAGTCACTATGCCAACAGGGTTTCCATACTGTAACCATTCCTCCTTTATGGTGGAGGCTATGAGATATCCGAACCATTACATCAACAGACATTGCTAATGTAGAAACTCAGAGGTCATCTCTACCTGTCCAAAAGAGCCTGCTTATTGCCAAGTTCTATACAAAGCAGGCTGGCCACTAGTGAAAATATGCAGAAATGGCTAAATTTGTTCAGGCAGGAGATTTCATATATTATTTATTTATTAAATTATCTGTAATGTGCTTATCGTATTATTTTTAAAATTATAATCTTAAATAAATGTTCTGCTTTTTTCCAGCAAGTTTCAAATTGGGCTAACATTTACGGCTATCATATTTAGCAAATAAAAATACAGCAGTTCTAGTTAAATTTGAGTTTAAGATAAACAACAAAGTTTCAGGATAGATACATTCCAATCTGGAAAACATACATATACTGGGGGTGGGGTGGAGGGAAGCCACTTATCTGAAATTCAAATTTAATGAGAATCTTGTTTTCATTCTGGCAACACTCCTGCCACCCAAACATGCATTACCTGCAGGTAATAGGTGCCTTCAGCTGTGTGTAGTCCATCAAATGCCCCGAGGACATACACTTCATCTGATCTCTTCTCAGACATCTGGTAGCTTAGATGACAACAGAGATCTCGATGACAAACTGTGTAATTTCCTGCGACTCCCTTGAGCTCTACAAAGGTGAAATTATCGTAAAAGACAGTGCCCTTAAATTCCTGGCTTCCTGCTGAGTGTCCCTCTATACTGTTGGCATAAGAAGACCAGTTCACCACAGAGCGGTCTGGGTGGGAATCCAGCTGGGAGAGGAGGAGTTTTCCATTCTCTGCCTTCATATCATAATGAAATGCTCTTGGAGAATCTGGTGCATAGATGCCACTTCCTAAAATTAGTAAATAGGAAACTGTTTTTGAAATAGCAAAGTGAAAAGTGACTTCATAGCTGTTACTGTTACTTAAACTCATGTTAACACTTTACTGCCACTAACACAGGATTGCTATGAGTCAAAAATGACCCAAGTGTCCTCCTAACAACAGCAAGACATAGATTCCACAGTAGAATTTGTGGATAAGAACAGGCAGGTGAGAGGAAATCCTACAGACTGAGATGGGCAAAAGCCAAAGAAGAGAAAGTTTCAAGTTATAAGAGATCAAATTTAGAAAAAGAAGAAAAGTGACTTCCATTCAAGTTGAATTAAAAAATAAACATATAAACCTACAAAAAATTTAGTTTGATTTCACAGTATGCTACCAGATAGTTATTTCAAAAATTTTAAGATTCAGAAAGCACTTATTACATAGTACATGCTAACAATAGGAAAAAAAATTGTCATTTTATTTTTTTAATCTCTTTTTTATTTAATGCTTTATCACACCAAACCTAAAAAACTTTAAAGCAGAGATTCAGCGCAAAGGAGGAAGACCCTCAAGAAGAAGGACTGACTCAGCGGCTACAACAGTGGGCTGAAACACACCCCCTGTGGCGAGGATGGCACAGCACTGGGCAGTGTTTCCTTCTGTTGTCCACCGAGGCTCTATGAGCTGGAATGGGTTTGACTGCATGAGCAACAGTAACAACAACACTCTTAGAACTCACATGTTACCTGTCATTTTCCTGGGCGGGTAATGTATATTAGCTGCAAGGAAATTGACGCCCATGCCCATTGCCCAGGCTGAGTGGAATTCAACAGCTGATAAATGTGGCAAAACATTCATCCAAGCTGTCGGGAAGAGGATGGTGTCCACCTGGAAATCTGTCACGAGGGTCACAGCAGGATCACGGAAGAGCACATCAAAGCAGGTGAAAATTCCAAATTTCCCAAAGGTGGTGTTGAAAGTCACAAACTCAGGCTTCTTGGGCAAATTGAATACATTCATTTCACCCATGAAAAGATTTTGCTGCAATAAACAGAACAAGGAAGTAGAAATGGAGTAGGTGGAAGAAAAACCACTCTGTTAGGAAGCTGGCCCTGACTCGCTGTATATAAACTAGTGAAAGCTCACATCTTAGTTGGCCAGTGAATTGATGGACAATCAGATCTCTAGCCACCATCTTCAGAGTTAATTAAGAGTTACTCAAGCTAAAAGCATTCTTAGGATCAACCTCCGCATTCAATAGATAATAAATAAATAGAAATCCTTAGCTATAAAATCCATCTGGAATCTTACAAGAATAGGAACAAAACAGATAACTTCTGTTGCTATGAACACTACTTCCTCTGCACAGGTAGTTTCTTCTACTTCTTCTGGAGATCAACCATATCTGGTAAAAAATAAAATAAAAAAATCTTGCCTTACTCATCATCAGGACATATTTTTAAAAGAACAGAGCCCAAATGGGGTCATTGTTCAGTCAGATAGACCCAGTGGCTCTCACACACTCCCAACTGCTCTTAAATGCATGGGATACTTCTGAAGAATACTTATAGGATCTTGCCTGCCCGAATCATTACTTTCTAGGCTTTATCTCTCCTATGTTCCTGAGTTAGCTCATTACCGCAATAATGATACTTCTACCTTCTAGCCAACCTTATTATGTAAATTAAATTACATTAAATTTATTTATAATCTAAAGTAAATAATTTGCAAATTGCTTCTACCTTATGATAGCGTGCCACCAATTTCCCTTCAGCATCAAACACTACATTGGTGTTGTACTGGTAACGGCCATCAGTGGGGCACTGAGAGTCACTGGCATCGCAAGGCTTCTTGTCTCCAATATTTGCCACAACATAGATTGAACTGTTCCTGGCCAGGCAGCTGAGTCTTTCTGCCACCGGGGTGTGACCAAATCTGGTACATATTTGTTGGACAAAGAAAAAAAGAAGCTTGTACTTTCACAAAAGTCACAATGATATTTTTCTAAATATACTGCTATTTAACTAATATTCACAAAATAAACACTAAATGCAGTAGAAGAGAAGGATTAAGACAAGAAAAGAGGATACCAAGTTTCTGGGAATTCAGTTAAAAAAATACATTCACTATACAATAGGACATAACCAAGGCTTTTTTTTTTTTCATTTCCTCCATTGCATAGCATTTATCATACTCTACCATCATGCTTCACTTTTGTGTTCATCTCATGATGTTTGTCATGTTCTATAGACATTACAGGGTAGGCACCTACATCTCTTGTTTACTGAATCCAGCACCATGCCTGGCAGAAAAGAAGCATTCAAGTATATTTGAATAAATGAACCAAAACAGTGATGTAAGGAAGAGAAAGTTCTTTTCAGAGAACAACACAAACTAGTTGGAGCTGAGGTGCCCTTAGTGAAAAGAAGCAAAAGGGAAATTTAAAAGACCATCTCACGTTCTTAACAGAGAAAGCTTTGCACAAGTGGTTAGGAAACTTTTCAGATTTCATAGACAAAGGAATATCATTAAAGACTTTGAGGACAGAAGTAACAAAAGCTGAATTTTCTTTTACAGGAATTAATTTATGAAGCTGATGCAACTATCCAGATGAGAGACCAAGACACCGGGCTAGAGTAGCACCAATAGCTATGGAAAGATGGAAATATTGCAAGATTTCTTAATGCTTGGTATCTTTGTTCTTTACATAGTTACCAGCAGTACTGTCCCAGTAAATCCACTAGATTGCAAATATGTAGAGTGGAACCTCAGAATGTGTAATGGATAGCCTATTTATCCCATATTTATCCCCTACTGGCACAATCTTAAAATAATTGGTTATGGAATAGCTAAGAAGGCAAACAGCTGAATTCAATGACTGGAAATTTAATGCCCATCTCCTGACAGTTAGTAATGAAAACTTTCTTGAGCATCAAACTATGGCAATTATATCTAAAACAAATTTGTACAGCTTATATAAACAAAGCCATAGCAATCACCTATAGAAGATTTCCTTTGAGAAAGAGCAAAGAATGTTAGACATCATATGTAGAAAGCTGGTATTTTAAATAATTTATGATAAAGATTCACCATTTGACAGACTCCCCAATTCTGGTGGTCTGAATTTGCATCTGAAATGCATAGAAATCAATAAAATTCACTTAGTCACTAGGAATATATTTACCTCAAACCTCTTCAGGTTATATAAAGTAGTAAGGGCACATGATATTCTATATTTCTGAAACAGTCCTGATTATAACTATATTTTGCTACTGTTTCTATGTACCTTAAAGTTATACAGTAAATTGTAATACATTTTCACTTAACCTGCATTTCTTAGACCTAGAAAAGGTCCCAAAATTCTTTGTCAGACCACATGTCATGATTTGGAGTTCTAAAAAATGCCATTTGCTTATGTGTGCCTAAAGTATGCTTGTCACCTAATCCATGCTACTTGCTCATTCTCCAGTGAGTGTAGTGCTTGGTCCTAGGATGAATGGGAACAGAAGAAACAGGCAGAAAATGCATTTTCTAAGGCTACCACTGCTAACCACAAGGTCGGCAGTTCAAATCCACCAGGTGCTCCTTGAATACCTTGGGGGTCAGTTCTACCCTGGCCCCCAGGGTCGCCATGAGTCAGCTCCGACTCGACGGCACTTGGCTTGGCAAGGCTGCTTTCAAAGTGTTCAGTCTTTAGGTATAACAAAAGCCATTTGTTACTAAAGGAAGCATTTACTACCCGAAAGAAATGTATTCTAAATTTAACAAGTATTTACTGTGTCCCTGCGTCACATGGAGCACTGTGCTAGGCTTGTGGCATCAGAGAAAGGCACTTCCCAGTGCACACGGGAATACACAGATGAGGAAGACACAGGTACTGCACTTAAAACCCATTGCCATTGGGTCAATTCTGACTGATAGCGACCTTATAGGGCAGAGTAGAACCTGCCCCATAGAGTTTCTAAGGAGCGCCTGGTGGATTTCAACTGCCAGCCTTTTGGTTAGCAGACATAGCACTTAGCCCATTACATCACCACAGTATCCAACACCACTTAGGAACTCCTAAATCATCACTTAGTTCTGCCATATCACCTCATAAGTTAATAATCAGTTTAAGCTTTAGAGATTTTAATACATATGTTAACTTCATAAGATATCTTAGCAATTAAAAAGAAAAGAAATAATTCTAAATTGAAAAACACCTCTAGTTTACCTCTTACACAACTTTCAAATGACAGACTCACTAGGGAATTAATTCTCTGTTCACATGCAAAGAGTGAAAAGGTTAGAGTTTGAATCTAGTTCCCCCACTAGCTATCGGGGACCTCCAGTGGGTTATGTGCATTCCAATCTTATTCTCTTTGAATTCAATGGTTTCTAAGTTACCTTTAAGCTTCATTTCTGTGACTACACAATCTCCTTCATAGTAAGTAGAAACACTGGCAGCACAGTGGTTAAGTGCTGTGGCTGCGAACCGAAAGGTCGGCAGCACAGGTCCACCAGGCACTTCTTGGAAACTCAGTAGGGCACCCTACTCTGTCCTGTAGAGTAGCATGCATCAGAACTGACTGGATAGCAACAGGTTTTTTTTTTTTCCTCACAGTAAGTCTATCCATTGTTGTTTTGGGATGCCGTCAATTTCAGTGACTCTGTGTGACAGAGTTCACCTGCCTCATTAGTACTTCTAGGGTATAATCTTTATGGGACAGATCTCCAGGTCTCTCTGTTTTGGAGCAGTTAGGTAGGTTTGAACCACCAGCCTTTCGGCTAACAGCTGAATGCTTAGCCACTGTGCCTGTTTAATTAAAGACTCCTTAAATGTACGTGTATATGACAAGGTATATGAAAAATAATAACAACCTTGAAACTTGAAGTTAACAGTGGATCTTACTCAATAAACATGAATAATGTTCCTCTAGACAAAATGTTGATGCTCATGACTGAAGTTTTCATATGTTTCTTTACCTGCTGGGATCATCACAAGGAATCCAGTTCACTTGAGGGTCTGGAATGTCCTCCAAGTATGGGTAGATAGATTCTCTGGTGAAGCCCGAGCCATGAATACCATTTTCTGGAGTCACAATAATATGAGCACCCTGTTAAAATAAGGCTTAATTAAACAAACCATCAAAGACTCAAAGTGCTCACCAGCAACCTCTGTCACTGTCATTCCTGTAAGCAATACCAGTTGCCCTTGATTCTGACTCCTGAGGACCACACACACGTCACAGTAGAACAGTGCTTCATAGGGTTCTCGGTGGGCGATTCTTTAGAAGTAGATCATCAGGCATTTACTCAGAGGCACCTTCATTGGATTTACAACAACAACGTTTCAGATAGCAACCACCTAACCATTTCTGCCAACCAAAGGACCCCTTAAGAAGTAGTTCAAGCACCATAGTCCATTAAACGGGTAAAAGACCATCTCTTTGATACATAGTACTGCCAAAATTGCATGTTCTTCTTTAAAAAAATGAAACAGGACCCATCCCTTGTACTATACACGAAAATTAACTCAAAATGAATCAAAAACTTAAATATAAAACTTAAAATAAGAAAGATCATGGAAGAAAGATTAGGGACAATCCTAGGGATCACAATGTATGGCAAAAATAGAAGACAAACCCTAACTAATAATGCACAGCTAGATAACTGCAAACTCCTAAAAACTCAATACTTAAGCTCATTAAAAGGTTTCTTCAAAAGAGTAAAAAGAGAACCCAAAGACTTGGAAAAAAAACTTGGCTATGGGGGGGCGGAGTCAAGATGGCCGACTAAGCCCCCGTCTCCTTATATCCCTCTGGAAATCAAGACCTGAATTGACAATCAAACAGAGCCTTCTGAGCACCTAATCAGCCTCAGGACACGGCACAGGGCTGTTAATTGGGACTTCATACCACTCAGTGAAAAACCTCCTCTCTTTCGCTGACTCCTGCTCCTGGCTAGCCCCAGCTCTCACGGCGGAAGGTAAACGCACCATTTTGACTTTTTTTTCCCTCTGTCTCGGCTGGCAGGCGGAGCTGGGCATTGCCTGGTGGCTGGACTCAGACACGCTGCTGGGGGGATAGGCAGGCGAAATTCCCATATTCTGAGAGCCAAGCTCGGGACTCTGTTAGTCTAACCACTTTGAGCCTTTCGTTTTGTAGCTGCCTCAGCAGGGTTTGTGCAGAGCTCCGTGGTCAGGGTGCGGGACGCCATGTTAGTACCAAGATTTTAGTGGGACCTCGTTCTTAGCCTGGGAGCCAGCGCCTGCAAATGGGACAGCGCTTCTCCAACAGACAAGTAGTGATTTTGCACAGTGCTGCCTACATTGGGGGCCCTGCAACAGAAGCAGAGGAATCGCTGCCTCTCAGCACCTTTAGCCCCTCTGTCTGCTGCCTGTGTGGAGGACGCCATCTTGGATACGGTGGCTGTAGCTGGACCTAATTCTTAGCTTGGGAGCCAGAGCCTGCCCATAGGAGAGCGTTTTTCTATCACAAAACCAGTTCTCAACGCAGTATTGGCTAAGGCTAGGCCCTGTCAGCAGAGGCCAACAGGGCAGTAGCATTGCTGTATTCTGAACTAGTTTGTTATCATCTGGGGTTGGATATAGTGGCGCTTACTTTGTCAGGTGAGCAGAGGGACTTCTACACCTGAAAGCCTAACTGATTTGTGAACTGGTCAGATACCTTTTGCGTTACACTTCACGACAGCCTAGAGAAACATTTGCAATCCATCCTCACAGTACCTCTTACAGTCTCTATATACTCAGATGGGACCCAAGAAGCAACAAACAATTGTGGCATACAAGCAATCACTCATGGCTTCAGAAGGCTCCCAAACAAAGCAACCAAGGAGTTTTCCAGATGAAGAAACTTTTATGAAAGCACCAGGAAGTGAATACAAATTGATAATATACAGAGCCCTTCTAGACCCTATACAAAATGCAGCAGAACAAAATGAAAAATTAAGCAAGTTGTTCGATCTGATGGAACACCAGTACTCTGAAATCCAACAGATCAAGAAGAAAATCCAAGACATAGAAACTTCCATGCAAAGCCAAGAAAACAGAATGGAACAAATGGAAAAAAGAATTTCTGACTTGGAAGACAGAGCTACTGAGGCCAGTGTCTATGAGCAGAAATCAGAAAAAAGAAACAAGAAAAATGAAGAAACATTAAGAAGCATGTGGGACTCTATTAAGAGGAACAACCTTTGATTAATTGGAGTCCCTGAATAGGGTGAGACATCTGAGAACACAGAGAGTATTGTTGCTGAGCTGCTGAAAGAAAACTTCCCAGAAATCATGAAGGAAGAGAATATAGACATCTCAGATGCATATCGTACACCACCCAATATAGATCTCAAAAGAAAGACTCCAAGACATATATAATTAAGCTTAACAAAATGAAACACAAGTGGCAACTCTTAAAGGCAGCAAGACTCAAGGCAAAGCTAACATTCAGAGAGAAACCCTATAGGCTCTCGTCAGATTTCTCAGCAGAAACCATGATGGCACGGAGACAGTGGCATGACACATTCAAAGTCTTAAAGGAGAAGAACTTTCAACCAAGAATTATATATCCTGCAAAACTATCTTTCAAATACAAAAATGAAATTAAGACATTCCCAGATAAACAGAAACTCAGAGACTTTGTAAAAACCAAACCCAAACTACAAGAAATACTGAAAGAAATTTTTGGCTTTGGCTTAGAAGAATGAAACCACCAACTTTATGTTTTAGAACAATACACTACTCAATACTCTACTCGTTTAGGGAAGGCTCCAAAGTAAATCACAGCTTTGATATGGAAAGAAGCAATCCAGTGATCATCATGAAAACTATGGTGTCATCATAATAAAAAGAGGGGTGTATTACAGTCATTATAGTCCTTCCAGATGGAGAGGAAGATGACAAGACTGGTAGTAATTAAAATTGGGTTAACTCAACAGTACTTGGCTTGGCTAAATAGTTTATTAAGGGGGTTCATAGGGGCAGCTGTAAAGCACAACAAAGATGTATCATACCATTTCAAGAAATCTAACACGTGAGTCTCAACAGCTATAAAACCAGCTCTGAAAAAGGTGAAAAATCAACTCACAAAATAGAGTGTCCCAGAACAGACTAATAAGAACAACAGAGAAAACATCAACATAAAAATAAACATATCACAATGGCAGCAGTGAACACATACCTATCAATAATTACATTGAATGTGAATGGACTGAATGCTCCAGTAAAGAGACACCAAGTGTCATCTTGGATGAAAAGACACGACCGATCCATATGTTGCCTACAAGAAACTCACTTGAGACCTAAAGACAGGAACAAACTGAAATTTAAAGGATGGAAGAATATATATCTAGCTAACAATGAACAAAGAAGAGCAGGGGTGGCAATTCTAATCCCAGACAAAATCACTTTTAATGTTAAATCCACCATCGTGGACAAAGATGGACACTATTTATTGCTCAAAGGTTCAGTACAAAGTAAGACTTAATTATATTAAACATTTATGCACCTAATGCCAGAGGACCTAAATATGTTGAAGAAACACTGACTACACTCAAAAGAGAGTTAGATGACTCCACAATAATAGTGGGAGACTTTAACACTCCACTTTCATTACGAGACAGATCATCTAGAAAAAAGCTCAGTAAAGATACAGAAGACCCCATTGCCACAATTAACCAACTAAACCTCATTGATGTATACAGAACTTTCCACCCATCAGCAGACAACTACACCTTCTTCTCCAATGCACATGGAACATTCTCCAGAATTGACCACGTGATAGGCCATAATGCAATGCTCAACAATATCCATACCATTGAATTACTGCAAAGCATCTTCCAAGATCATAAAGCCATCAAAGTTGAAATCAACAGCAGAAAAAGCATAGATAGAAAGTGGAACTCTTGGAAACTGATCAACATCTTGCTCAAAAAAACATGGGTTATAGAGGAAATCAAGGATGAATTAAAGAAATTCATGGATTCCAATGAGAACGAAAACACTTCCTACCAGAACCTATGGGAGACAGCCAAAGCAGTGCTCAGAGGTCTGTTTATCTCCATAAATGCACACATCTGGAAGGAAGAAAGAAACAAAATCAAGGAACTAACTCTACAGCTTGAACAAGTAGAAAGAGAACAACAGAGGAACCCCTCGGGCACCACAAGAAATGAGATCATAAAGATTAGAGCAGAGCTAAATGAATTAGAGAAGAGAAAAACAATTGAAAAAATTGAAAAGACCAAAAGCTGGTTTTTTGGAAAGATCAACAAAATTGATAAACCACTGGCTAAACTTACTAAAGAAAAGCAGGAAAGGAAACAAATAACCCAAATTAGAAATGAGAGGGGAGTTGTCACCACAGATGCAACAGAAATCAAAAATATCATAACAGAATACTATGAAAGACTGTACTCTAACAAATTGGAAAACCTAGGGGAAATGGACCAATTCCTTGACTCATACCACCTACCCAAATTATCACAACGTGAAGCAGAACAACTTAATAAACCCATCACAAAGGAAGAGATTGAAAAGGTCATCAAAACACTGCCAACCAAAAAAAGTCCAGGCCCAGATGGCTTCCCGGCAGAATTCTACCAAGCATTTAGAGAAGAGCTATCCCCAATACTACTGAGACTATTTCACAGTATAGAAAGGGATGGAGTACTCCCAAACTCATTCAATGAAGCCAGCATAACCCTGATACCTAAGTCAGGGAAAGATCCAACAAAGACAGAGAACTACAGACCAATATCACTCATGAACCTAGATGCAAAAATCTTCAACAAAATTCTTGCCAACAGAATACAACAACATATCAAGAAAATAATCCATCATGACCAAGTGGGATTCATACCAGGGATGCAAGGCTGCTTCAACATCAGGAAAACAATTAATGTGATAAACCACATAAATAACACAAAAGACAAGGATCACCTGATTTTGTCCATTGATGCCAAGAAGGCATTTGATAAAGTCCAATACCCATTCATGCTAAAAACTCTTAGCAAAATGGGCATAGACAGCAAATTCCTTAACACAATAAGAGCCATTTATACAAAGCCAATTGCCCACGTCATCCCGAATGGAGAGAGACTGAAAGACTTTCCCTTGAGATCAGGAACTAGACAAGGATGCCCACCTCTCGTATTCAACATTGTGCTAGAAGTTCTAGCCAGAGCAACTAGACTAGACGAAGAAATAAACGGCATGTGCATCGGCAAAGAGGAAGTTAAAATCTCCCTGTTCGCAGATGATATGATTGTATATGCAGAGAACCCCAAGGAATCTATAAGTAAGCTACTCAAACTGATAGAAGAGTTCAGCAAAGTCTCAGGATACAAGATAAACATAAGTAAATCAGTAGGATTCCTTTATGCCAACAACGAGACTGTTAAAGAGGAAATTATCAAATCAATACCATTTACGATAGCCCCTAAGAAGATAAAGTACCTAGGAATTAATCTAATCAGAGAAACAACAGACCTTTACAAAGAGAACTACAAGCCCTTACTACAAGAAACTAAGAGAGATTTAGATAAATGGAAAAACCTACCTGCTCATGGATAGGAAGACTTAACATTGTGAAAATGTCTATTTTACCCAAAGCAATTTATTTATATAATGCAATCTCAATACAAGTTCCAGCATCATTTTTTAATGAGATGGAGAAACAAATCACCAATTTTGTTTGGAAAGGGAAGAAGCCCCGGATAAGTAAGGTACTACTAAAGAAGAAGAACACAATGGGAGGCCTCTCATTACCCAACTTTAGGAATTAATCTAACCAAAGAATCTAGAACTTTAGAACTTACTACACTGCCACAGTGGTCAAAACAGTCTGGTACTGGTACAAGAACAGACAGATCGATCAGTGGAACAGAATGAGACCCCAGAGATGACACCATCTGCCTATGAACAGTTGATATTCGACAAAGGCCCTAAGACATTCAACTGGGGTAAAAACAGTATCTTGAACAAATGGTGCTGGCAAAATTGGTTATCCATCTGCAATAAACTGAATCAAGATCCATATCTTACATCTTATACAAAAACCAACTCCAACTGGATAAAAGACCTAAATATCAAACCTAAAATGATAAAGCTCATCCAAGAAAAGGAAGGAACAACAATGGAAGTTTTAATACACAATGGGGACAGACTCCAAAATCTGCCAAAGAAAGCTCAATCAACAGAAGAGAAAATAGATAAATGGGACCTATTAAGAATCAAACACTTTTGCTCATCCAAAGACTTTATTAATAGAATTAAAAGAACACTCACAGAATGGGAAAAAATATTTGGCAACTCTATGTCAGACCGACGCCTGATCTCCAAAATCTATAAGATACTACAAAATACCAATAAGAAGAAGATAAACCATCCAATTAAGCGATGGGCAAAGGAGATGGACAGACACTTCACTAAGGAGGAGATCCAGGCAGCCAAAAAACACATGCAGACATGTTCACGATCTTTAGTTATTAAAGAAATTCAAATCAAGACAACAATGAGATACTATTTCACCCCCACAAGATTGGCCATGATCCAGAAAACACAAAACAACAAATGCTGGAGAGGCTGTGGAGAAAGTGGAACCCTCCTACACTGTTGGTGGGGTTGCAAAATGGTCCAGCCTCTTTGGAAGGCAATCTGGCACTTCCTTAAAAAAATGGATATCGATAAACCATTTGACCCAGTAATTCCACTACTTGGAATATATCCTACAGAATCAAGGCCTTTCACACCAACGGACACATGCACCAGAATGTTTACCGCAGCACAGTCCACAATAGCAAAAAGATGGAATCAACCCAGATGCCCAACAATAGAATAATTGATAGGTAAACTATGGTACATATACTCAGTGGAGCACTACGCAATGATAAAGAATAACGATGATTCCAGGAAACATCTCCTAACCTGGTTTCAACTGGAAGACATTATGTTGAGTGAAAGTAGTCAGTGACAAAGAGACAAATACTGTATGAGACCTCTACGATAAGATCTCAAAAACAGACTTGTGTATAGAAGAAAAGACTCTTTGACATCTGCAAGGGAGGGGAGAGAGGGAGGGTGAGGGGGCAAGGGTTTAGTTTAGATAGTTACTAGAAATGTAGTTGGGAGAAAGCAGTGATAGCACACATTAGAAACAAGAACAACATTAAGTGGACTTCAGCATAACTTGAGTACTCCTTCCATCTTAACTCAATACTGCAAGGATAGAGTAGCTGGGGCGGGGAGCAGGGGACCATGCTCTTAAGCAAATTCCAGGCCAATTGGCACAACTAGCATTTTGCTAAGAGAGCTCTCTGCACCCCACATTGGTGAGTGGCGTCTGGGGTCTTAAAAGCTGCCAAGCTGCCATCCGAGGACACAGCAAATGGTCCCTACTCAGCAGGAACGGATGGTCACCGAGGACCAAAATGACATGCGGTAAAGACAACCGAGAAGACAGAGAGGCCCACAAGAGTGGGTGCCTACATCGACTTGGGACCGGAAGAACCGGATGGTGCCCGGCCACCACCAGTGATAGCCACGATGGAGCTCACAGAGAGGAGTCTCACTGGCAACACAAGAATAAAAAGGGGTGCATCCTGAGATCTCCACTAAAAGACCACAATTGATGGTCCAGCGGTTTTGTCGTTCCTCTGATAGCAAGGCCCCCAGCCCTGATCTGCCCTTTCCCATAAATTATAACAAAGGTCCACTCTTTGGACAGGAATGGATTGGACTTGGCAATGCAGAGTGACCATATATTGGAAGCACTTTATGGTTCTATACATCTATAGGATATCATCTTACTGACCTCTAGCTTGAGGAAGGGGAGTGGAAAGAGAGGAGGGGAAAGGAGGCTGTTGGGAGGGTGAGACATGTATGGAGCAGAGAGGAATAGTGTGCAGTCACCGGGCAGGGAGAGCAGTGGAAGCTGCATATAGGTGGGCATGTGAATTTATACGTGAATGTACATTTTCACTCAGTCATGTTAAATAAAAATAAAATAAAATAAATTTGGCTATGAGATGTCCAACAAGTGTCTAATCTCTCAGATCTATAGACTACTTCAGTACCGCAACAACAAGAAGACAAGCAGTCTAATCAAAAATGGTCAAAGGATATGAAAAAAGCCGCACCAAAGAAGACACTCAAGTGACTAACAGACACTTGAGGAAATGCTTGAGATTGTTAGCTATTAGAAAAATGCTAATCAAAACTACAGTGAGATATAATCTCATCCCAGCATTACCAGCACTAATTTAAAAAAAAAAAGAAGAAGAAAGAAAAGAAAAGAATAATTATTGGAGGGGTTGTAGGGAGAATAAAACTCTTATATACTATCAATAGGAGCATAAAATGGCACAACTATTGTGGAAAATATTATGGAGTGTTCTTAAAAAGCTAGAAATAGAAATGCCCTCCAACTACTAGAAATATACCTAGAGAAATAAGAAGGATCACAAGAATAGACATATTTACATCCATGTTCATTGCAGCATTATTCTAACAGCAAAGAAATGGAAACAACCTAAGTGCTCATTAACACGTGACTGGAAAAACTAATAAGGTACATTTTGTGTATAAAATGGAATACTATATAGTAAAGAACAATGGTGAAACTGTGAAACATCTCACAACATAGATGGGCACAAAGGACACTACACTGAGTGAAATAAGTCCACCACACAAGCACAAATAACATATCAAACGACTATTTTACAAAAAAAAAAAAATCCAAGGAAACTTTTAAACACAGAACAAAAAGCCTTTGATATTCATGAAGGAAGGGAGATGAGAAAGGGAAATCACTGACTAAATAGTAGACCATTGGAAATTTTGGTGAAGGGAAAGACAGAAAAAGAACATAAACGAAGTCAGTCAGCCTAGCGAAGGCAAAGTCACAGATGCTTCCTAGATACATCCAAACACCAGGAGGTACCTGGTCACTGGGACTCAGGGCTAGATAGCCCTTGTCATCTTAAGGAATATCTAGATTAATTTGCACATCATAGTTCATAAAGAAAATGTCCTGCATTCTACTTTGGTAAGTAGCTAGTGACTAGGTTTTTAAAAGTTTGCAAGTGGCCCTGTAAAATACATCTATTGGTCCCATCCCAGTTGAAGCAGAGGAGAACGAAGAAAACCCAAAGGCACAAAGAAAATATTAATCCAAAGGATGAATGCACCACATGAACCATTCATCCAAAGGAGAAATGCACCCACAAACAGTGCCCAGCTACTACTGCCTATTGCTCTGATAGGGATCACAATAGGGGGTCCCTGAACAGATGGGGAGAAAACTAGAAAGAAATTTTCTCTCTCTCTCTCTGTCTCTCACACACATACACACACACACACACACACACACACACACACGCAAGCACGCGCGTGCTCTGGTCTGGCAGAGACTGAAGAATTTCTAAGGCCGGGGTCCCTGGGCACCCTGCAAACTCAGAACTGAAGCCACTCTGAGAGCTGACCTTTCAGCCAAATAGTAAACAAGCCTAAAAATCATAGAACAACGCATGTGAGGAAGATGCTTCTTAGTTAAGCCAAGTACGGGTGCGAGACCCAAGGGCTAGCCCTGCCCAAGGGCAAAGACAAGCAGGCAGGAAGGGAGGGAAAACTGAACAAATGGACGCAGAGTACCCAGGATGGACAGAGAAAGAACACCATCATGTTGTGAGGATTGCGACCAAAGTTACAAAGTATTTGTGTATAGACTTTTGAACCAGAAACTAATTTACACTGTCAAGCTTGACCTAAAACATGAGAAAATTAGAACAAGAAGAAGTAGTTCAGTTTTTCTACATTTCATTCAGTCTTTTGCACTCAAGGTGAATTTTGGAGTGTCCGTGCCCTATCTTTCCTAAGCTCCAACATCTGGCCTTGTTTCCATTCAGTGACATTTCCTCATTTTCTCTACCTTTATTACATTTCTTTTACAACCGCTCTAATTTCCTAATTCTAGGTTGTCATTTCTGTACCACCTTTTCATTTTTTTCACAGACAGTAGGCATTTCCAGGCCTCTCACAGCACCGCCACACGTAGCAGTTGTAAATGATGAACTAGCCTCTGCTCAGCATCAACCCTCTTCCTGAACTTTGGTTGCTTGTTGTGTCTGAGAGTGTTGGGGTTGAGTTATAATTCAAGCTCTCTGTCTTATCCCCTCCTGAGCTCCAGCAGTGGGTTTTGGGGTCTGGTGCTCCAGCCTACCTTGCACCACACCTTATCAACAGGGTTCTCAGCCCCCAAAGGAGGAAAAGGTGGGGCCAGACGTGAATGACCTAACATGTCCCCGGCCTAGAGCTGCTCCCTGACGTTACCTGGGCACGTTCTGTTCAGAATGTTAGCTGCTGTGAAAAAGGTTAGGCTAAGAGTTCAAAAAGGGCCTCTGAACGTGTGATGATCTTCCCAATTTAATTGTGTCTAAGCATGCATGGAAATCCTGGAAGCATAGTGGTTAAGAGCTACAGATGCTAACAAAAAAGCTGTCAGTTTAAACTTACCAAGCGCTCCTTGGAAACTTCGTGGGGACAGTTATAAGGTCACTATGAGTCACAATCAATTCAACAGTAATGGGTATGGCGTGGCGTGGAGTGGTGTGGGGGTAAGCATGTACATAGATACATGTAGTATGTATGCAAGGAATCCTGGCTCCACAATGGTTAAGCGCTTGCCTGCTAACTGAAAGGTTGACTATTTGAAATCACCAGCTGTTCTCCATGAGAAAAAACCTGGCTATCTGTTCCCACAAAGATTACAGCCTTGGGAACCCTATGGGGCAGTTCTACTCTGTCCGACAGGCACTCCCTGGCACACAGCAACAACAACGTATATCCATTACTTTAATGTCACTTCATATACCTGGACTATTTCTGGTTTACTAATACCTTGTTTAAGTCACATACTTAAAAAACATTGTGAAATGTTTACTATGCCTTTACATACTTTACATACTTTTATGTTGCATTTCAATTGAAGTATGAGGCATAAAATGCTAACTCAGGTTATTTGCAACCTAAATTTAATTGCTTTAGGGGTACGAACTTATCTGCAAACCTTCAGAGTCTTACAGCACAAGAGTAGGCCGCTAACACTCCAAGAATAGCACGAGGTTCCTGACCCCTTTTTTCTCCACCCTCCATCAGTAGCAGAGAAGAAGAGCAAAGGTCTTGAATTTACAGCTGGTTCTTCAAAGGGGTTCTGCTTCTTAATGACGACACTGTTCTGAAGTCAGCTCTGACTGCTAGTGTTGCTGTTAGCTGCTGCTGAGTCACCCTCTGACTTATGGTGACCCCCAGGGAAAGGAAAGTGTGTTTCCTCTAGTAATTTTGAGAGGAAAGTAACAGTTGGAACAGTAATTTGTACCCTGACACGTGTCACCCCAAAACAAACTGAACCTGACAGTGACCCCATCTTCTAAGACCTCACTCTTTCTCTACATAGAACACAGCACACTGGACAGATGGTACCTGCTTTGCTGCCAACGTGATGGCTCCCTCCAGAACACGCAGATTTCGGTCCATTAATGCGAATGCCTCTTCATGGTTTGCTGGTTGTAGGGTGCTGTTAGGCAATACCACTGCATGTTCATAAACAGCTGCAATAAAAGTATCCACGGCACTGACTTTTAAGAAGCAGAAAGCTGAAATCGCCACACAAGCCAGCAACTGAGAAGCGATCATGTTGAAGTCCAAGTCAAGTGTCCTCCAGTCAGATCCGAGGATTGCTGAAGAAACAAACGCCTGATGTTTACAGAGACAAAGTGCATTAGATCACATGGTTCCCAGACATCAGTACTTCCAAAACAAATTACAAAAGCCTATTTTCAGAAAACCTGAAGTTTCATATTATTCTTAGACAGCAAATGACCCTCTCTTACTTCAGATCTGTGCAGATCAAGTGAGTAACATGTGTGTAAAGAGTTTGAAGAACAACCAGCCTTACACTTGGGAAATTATTGTTATCATCATCATGGGAATATTCAAGCTCTGAACTTTTATTCCCCTTAGTTTCCCCTAGATGGAGAAATCAGAACAAAGGGAGACTACAAAGACAGTAGTATTCAGAATTGCTGTATATCAAATTATCTCAGAACTTGACGGCTTCAAAGACATATGCCATTTATCTCAGGTCTCTGACAAGATCACAGTCACACTCTTAAGGTAGGCTGCAGCGTCTCAGTCCCCTCAAGGTGTTTCTGGGGAGGAATCACTTCCAAGCTCTCTCTTGGGGCTGAGGACGGGCCTCAGGACCTTAGCAGCTACTGCCTAAAGCCATTGGTTGATTGACCTCTAGATCCCTTCACAGGGCAGTGCACTATGTGACCCTGACTTCGCTCCGATTCCAGAGCAGGGAGACACTCAAGAAGAGAAAGTCATAGCGTCTGGTGCTGTAATGCGGGAAGTGACGTCTCATCACTTTTACTGTGTCCTACTGAGTGGAGGAAGTCACTACCATGTCCAGAACACACTCAAAGGGAAGATGTGGGGAACATTGGGGTCAATTTTAGAGTCTGCCTACCACAGAGGGAAAAAGAAGGAGAAGGTGAAGAAAGAGGAAGAGAGCAAGAAAGAGAAAATGATAGAAAATAGAAAAGACCTTGTAGATTTTGATATGAAATAAGTAGACAACTTTTTAAAATAGCACTTATTTTGTTTCTGTTATGAACTGGGTATTTTACATTTACAGAACTATTGTTTGTTACAATCAATTTTCTTTTAAAAAATTGCCATTGAGTCAATTCTGACTCATAGAAGCCTTATAGGACAGAGTAGAACTGTCCCATAGGGTTTTCAAGGAGCCGCTGGTGGATTAGAAAGCTGACCTTTTGGTTAGCAGTTACAGCACTTAACCACTACAACACCAGGGTTTCCATTTTCATTTTAAGAATGTTTATTTGTAGCTCAGTTTGCAAATGGCAGAGTCTAGTTTTCTACCAGCTCATTAATCTGTGAGCAACCCACAGGTAGCACTGGCCAAGCCCACCCGAGCTGGGGTCTTGCTAACCTCTCTCTGACCACTTCTGACCTCCTCTGGACTATCCATCATTAGATGAGCAAGCATACTAATACTTCACTGAAGGACATAATTGTTAGAAAACAGTTACTATTTTTTTTTAAAGAGCACTGAATAAAGGTTAAAACTGTAATAAGTTACCAAAGTTAAAAAATTACTTTCTCATCCTTATTACATGTTAAAAACATTATGTAACAGACATCCAGGGAATAGCTACTAGCCTCAGAGCCCTGTGCTGAAGGCTGGGGTCAAAACTGAGATCCTGTAACTACAGTCAAGCAACAGGTGTTTTTGCAAGGAAATCACACAGACCAAAGTAAGAGGAAATGTATGCTAACTGACAATTTTATTGTGTGTTCTCTGTAGCAACTGCACTGCCTTTGATGTACCAAGCGACCAGCCTGTAAAGCTCACAGAATGTAGTGTTTCAGTATGTAAGAGTAGAAACACTAGGGAAACTACCTTGAATCTAAACGGAGATCTTAATTGATACCTCCAGACTCCTCCTCTAACCAAAGCTGAGTGGACTGAGGAGATTGCTCCCTGGGAGTAAAATGTGACATCCCAATTTAAAAAAAAGAAAAAGCTCTTGCTGCCGAGTCGATCCCAACTCCTAGCAACCCTAAAAATCAGAGTGGAACTGCCCCATAGGGTTTTCAAGGAGCACCTGGCAGACTCGAACAGCCAACCTTTTGGTTAGCAGCCATAGCTTTTAACTGCTCTGCCACCAGGGTTTCTGGGACAAGGCACCCGGAAGACGTGCCTAGAAGAAAGATAAGATTCACAGGAGTTTGGACTTGGCTCACAGAGTATATCGAAAAAAAAACAAACCTATTACTATTGAGTCATTTTCAACTCATAGCGACCCCGTAGAACAGAAGAAGAAGGCTCAGGGGGCAGTGAGATGCCACAGGCCTATACCGTGCTGGTACTACTTGGCAGATTCCGTCATAGGGGTGATTGTTTATCAGATTTCAACAGAGTATTAGTCATAACGATACACAACTCGAAAACACTGAAAATCATGCTGGCTACGGGTAGGAACTGACTTAAAGTCACCTAAAAACATCAAGTTGAAAAAAGAAGCCCTGGTGGAGCAGTTAATTAAGCTCATGGCAGCTAAATTGAAGATTTGAACCTGCCAGCCACTCTTTCAAAGAAAGATGTAGCAGTCAACTTTCATAAAGATTCACAGTCCTAGAAACCCTATGCAGTAATTCTACTCTGTCCTGTAGGGTCTATGAGTCACAATTGACACAACAGCAATTAGTTTGATTTGGGTTTAAAGTTAAAGAGGGATATAAGATATATCCCTATGAGGAACTTATGTTTCATGGTAGGTATTACTAGTGCTTACTATTATCATTCTCTTTTTTCCTGGATGCACAGAGGTATCATCCTTCTTATCTCATTTAAATTTGTCACGGCCATGTAACTTGCTTCAGCCAATAAAATATGAGTTGAAATAGCAAGTAGTTTTCTGGATGAAAGCATTTAAAAGACAGTGCACAATTTGCATTGTTTTGTTAAGCCAGGAGACTGGTATTATTTGTTACTGCATTATAACCTAGACTAGCCTGACTAATACATATAGTAAAAGATAGCATGGTAAATGAAAGAAAGCATACTACATTTGAGACAGAAGGAGCTAGGAGCTTTGTCCCAGCTCAGCTGCTTCTGACTTGGTGACTTTGAATACGTTACTTAGTCTAGGTAAGCCTCAATTTTTCCTTTTAAAATGGAAATGATACTATTATTATTACTACACTGCTTGTTTCATAGGGTTATTCTGGGTGTGAAAGTTCTTGTCTTTCAGTAGCTGCTCAAAAATGCTTATTTATGATGAAATATGCAACACTAAATGTATCTGAGAACCTTAAAGATGGACACAGTCACTTTCATCAGGGCCAATGCGGAAGAGGGCTGAACGCCCTGGGCCAGGTGCTGAGGGGCTGCCAAGCATTGGAAACAGCAGTGAGCCTTTGGAAGTCGGGGGGTGAGACCTGCCCTGGCTCCAGGATATCGGGTAAAGGGACCATGTAACCCAGTGGGGGCATCTTTACATTATACAATTGTTTAATCTTTTCCCCTCTTTTTCAGAATTTTGTATATTTTGTGAGACTAAGAGTTGAAAGCAAGTGTGAGCATTTTTCACTGCAGAGAGCCACCTGGGGCGGGGAGCACCCTGCACCCCTCTCTGAGGACTCTGCTCAGAACCTGACAATTGGCACCTGTGTTCATTTAAATCTTTATACATAAGTATTTACAGAATATAAAGAACTTTTTTCCTGCCCTAATTATTCTACCTACTTGAAAGTGAATGCTTGTGGCAACAGGAGGAAGAAAACACCACAGAAACATGTTGGGAGACTTGGGATTTTACGGGAAAAAAATTGAGTGAATCAAGATGGGGAAAATGTAATGACCTAAAGTCTGAAATTGTCATTCCGTGTCACTTTCCCAATGTGTTCAGTCTGTACTGGATTCCCACTGAAACTCTCACATCACCAAAAGATGCATTTCAAAAAGTTAAACCCAAGAAAAGTGTTCTGTAACCGAGTGAGAAGAGCAGATAGGGTTGTAGAAAGGCTGGTGCTTGGGGTTTTATGTGGCAAATTGACTTGGATTGTAAACTTTCACTTAATCACAATAAAAATTCATTTTAAAAAATAATTAACAACAACAACAAGAAATGAAACCCACTTCTGCCAAGTCATTCCAATTTATAGTGACCATAGAGACAGTAGAACTGTCTCATAGGGTTTCTAAGGCAATGATCTTCACAGAAGCAAGCCACCATATTTTTCTCCAGTGGAGCAGTTGATAGGTTTGTACTGTCAACCTTTCCGTTAGTAGCTGAATGCTTAACCACTGCCCTACCTGGTCTCCTGAAAACTGCATTTAGTAAAGCAGAGGAGAAAAAGCTGGATGGACAGCCTTACAGGCCAAAAGACCCTCATCTTACAGGGCAAGTCTTCCTTTTCTATGACAGTTGAAATACATAGACTCTGTCATCATGGCCACAGCTCTGACGTCTAGTGCAGCCAGCCTCCTGGTGGGCCCTTCTGTCCTGGTCCTAGCATCTGGCCTCTGCTAGCCCTAACATCTCACCTCTGAATGGCATGCAAACCCAGTCAGCCCAGATCAGCTACTGTCAGCAAACTATCAGACATAGTCCCATTGACTCATCTGATTCCACCCATGACTCTGTGGTGTAAGAGCCAAACCAAAGGACGTCACTCTCCCCAGCACGCCTGTCTAGGAATGTTTGATTCTGGCAAGCTCAACTCCTCTCAAATCAAACTAATACCATTCAAAATGATGTCGTGGTCATCTAGTGCTGCTGTAACAGAAATAACGCGAGTGGGTGGTTTTAACAAAAAGAAGTGTATTCTCTCGCATTTAGTATGCTAGAAGTCCAAATCTGGGGTGCCAGCTCCAGGGAAGGGCTTTCCTTCTCTGTCAGCTCTGGAGGAATGTCCTTGTCATCAATCTTCCCTTGATCAAGGAGCTACTCAATACAGGGACCCCAGGTCCAAAGGACATGCACTCTGCTTTTAATTCCTGGTGGTATATGTTCCCACTCTGCTTGATTCCTTTTCCCCTATCTCTCCTAAAATAAAAGGTGATGCAGACCACGTCCATGAGAAATTCCTTTTACATTGAATCAGGCTGTGACCTCAGTAAGGATGTTATACTCTCACCCTAAAGTTGTTTAACATAATCCAACCTTGCCCCGTTAAATACAGGTAGGAATTAGGATTTACAACATAGAGGAAAATGACAATCATGAAAGAGAGGACAACCACACAATACTAGCATCATGACCCAGCCAGTGAAACACACAATTTCAGAGACATAATCCAATCTGTGACATATCATTAAGGAAACTCACAAGCTTTCATCTCTGATGATGTGACATCTGAAAGCTATTGGGCTATAAGCAGAAGAGATAAATGTAGCTGCCAGGATCCACAGATGCTTGTAAATGCATAAAGAATTGTTTCATTTTGTTTTAGGTCTTAGGGAAAAAAAAAATCAGTTAAGGTCAAGTACAAGATGAATTTTAGTAAAATATATATTGGATGATATAGTTTTTTTGTTTCTTTTTTAAGAAAAGCATCTGCCCCAAAATGTTCATTTCAAAATGATGTATTGCCATCAGATATCACTGCTGCACCTAGCTTGTTCTCCTTTGCAAAAGAGCACATCTTGAGGGATTTTTTTTCTTTTCTATATATATGTGTTTTTTTGTGTGTATACATATATATACATATAGCTAAATTATGCACTGTCAAGAGAGTATGTTGTTACTGAAAAAGACCATTTAGTGTTAGATTAAATACATAATTCTATCAATGTGGCTTTCTTGTCTCCCAACCAGGAAAAAATGATCTTGTGGTTTCACCATCAGTCTACTAGCAATGCTTCTCTAGAAGTGTCTGCTTGAGTCTTGGGGAGACAGGATAGTTGGGTATTACTCAGTAATTATTTTGGTGGGATTATGGTGAGCAATGGAAAGGTATTGAAAATGATTGTATAAATAACTAGCAAAACAAACAAAACTGCGGAAAACCTTAAACAGAACCAAATAAGACATGTGTTACAATAAAAGTAAAAAGGAATTTAGACGTAAGGTGACAGGGCTAATTGCAGCGCAACACTTAAATGACACTGGTGACATAAAATATATCTTCAAGTAAAGACCTGTCAAAATTGCTCTTTGGACACTCCAAATTTATCAAGCATAAAAGGACAGATTTTTTTTTTTTATGTTTTCATTGAAATAGGGTTATTTGTATCATATGAGCACCACAAATGTTTCCTACAGAAGAAACAGCAATTAAATTTTAAAGAACATCTGAAAAAATAGCATAAAATGGACATGGACATGTTAGAAAAAATTCAGAGTGAAGGAATATGAGCATAGTAAATACCCTCCAAAAATAATGAAGTCAATTTGTCACTAAAACATTTAAATTTAAGAAAAATACTTCTAAGGTAAGTTAGTGAATTTGTTGTAGATAAACATTAAGAAAATACAAGCATTTGACAAGGAGTTTGTATGTGTTCTCCAGAAAAGGAAAAAAAAAATCATTCTGTGAGGAATTTTAGAGTATTTTAAATTCAACAAAAGACTTTATAATAGGATACAGTGACCACACATCAATCATGTTTATAAAAAATTTTATTCACTTGTTTTGGAAGTCAGGCTATGTAGCATTATTTGGTTGCAAGTTAATCAAGGTAACTTTTTTTATGATGATAACATGATACAAACACAAATATTTTACTTCTTGAGCGACAGAATGCTAGAAAAGATACTCTACATAATATATCCACTGATTTATAGTAAATGTTTTCAACACTAAATGCCTTTGTTTTTTAGTACTTTAGGAATGAGCCAACTATTTCTGAAGAGGGTCAGGTAGCAAATACTTTCAGCTTCCCAGGCCACATGGTCTTTGTCATAACTACTCATCTCTATCACTGCAGCATAAAAGCAACCGCACGTGATACTGAAACATATTAAGCACAGCTGTGTGGTACAAAAGGTTAACGCCCTTGGCTGTTAATCAAAAGGTTGGCAGTTCAACTCCACCTTGATACAGTCTAGAAGAAAGGATTACAATCTACTTTCAGAAAATCAGTCACCAAAAACCCAGTGGATCACAGTTCTTTTCTGACAAGTAAAGGGTCACCACGAGTCAGAGTTAGCACAACCACAACTGGCTTAAGTTCCAAGAAGACCTTATTCCAGGGCACTGAACTTTGATTTCAAATAATTTTCATGTATACAAAATATTATTCTGAGTTTTTAATAATTTAAATACGTAAAAATCATTCTTAGCTTAAAGGTCATATCAAAGCAGGCAACAGACTGGATTTAGCTGACCTCTGCTTTGGAACCACCTGCATTAATGTCTTACATGGCTGACAAGACAGACAAGGCACTAAGTAGGCACTGAACCGCAGCTGAAACATTCCCAGAAAAATGTGGAGGACATCCAGCATGTTCCCGCATACAGGGCAACTGCCTCTAGACTACGTGAGTGCTAGATATCCAGAGAAGGACAACCAGAGATGCTGAACTTATTGATTTCCTAACAGAAGTATGTTGGGTAGCTGAGCCACATGAAAATATACATATGTAATTTAAAATACCAGAGGAGACAATTTTATCAAATTGGTTTTCATGTTACAGTTACATTTAATTGTAACAGCTAACATACACAGAATACTTTCTATGAGCCAGGAACTTGTCTAACCACTCCAATTATATTCATTTATTTAATTATAAGGAAAAAAAACTTAGAAGTGCGACTGTTAATATTATACATTTTTACCTTGTGAAACATTGCTACTATTTATTTCGTTGCATTATCAGAAGGCTATTTGTGACTGATAATTCACTTAGACTGGAGACCAGGATTATCAAAGAGCCCAGATCTTTTCTTGTTTTCTCTAGCATCCGTCTCTATAAGATTATTCAAAAAAAGGAGAAGAAAAATACGGAAGTTAGAGAATGTACATATTCTACCAGCTTAGTAAGTACACACAAGTCGTCACAGCTATTATTATCAATTGTAGCGCTTGCACCATGAGACCTCCTGGAGCACTGGACGTCGAGTCCTTCTCATACCACCTCCCAAACAGAGATACTGTTAAGACAGGTCCAGATGGTGGCTGCAGGCTAAACAACCGTCCATCACGTGACACCTAATTAAAACAAACAAAAGTAGACTGAACCTATCTTTAAGTTATACAATTCCATAACACACTTTTAAAATTCAGCTTAACTAGATGATGACACAGTTTTAAAAACCTGATGAAATGCTATTTTATCACAAATACTTAAAATGTTACATTCTACAGGGAAAAAAAATGCAGCGATGGAATTGGCAATGGCTCATTTACTACTGAAATGCTTTCCATCACTATCTTATAGTTTACGTCTCTAAGGGAGCCTCTGCTGAGTTAACAAACATAAAGCAATGGATTTGGGAGAGAAAAAAAATTTAGTCCTATCAAACAAAATAAAACTTCCCTCCACAAAAAGTCAGAAAAGAAGTTTGAACTGAGCCTCCAGGTCCTTTCCAGCCACACACCCCTCCCGTCTAACTTTCCCACGCACTCCGAGCCACCGCCCAGCTGCCCGCAGCTGTTTCAGCCGGGAAGCCCAGCGAAGGAAAAACCCGCAGGAAGGGAGGTGGAAAATGATCCAGCAGAGCGCACGCGCACAGGAATTATTGTGGGACCCTAGAAAATTAGCTTTCGCTTCCTTGTCAACACCAGCACTGTCAAATAGTTTCTCCATCAGTTCATCCTTCTATCTTTTTCTCCTATAGCCATAGTTGCACCTGGACTTGACCCACACGGTGAGAGGAATTATTTTCTCTGCCTAGGCCATCTCCTTCCTGGTGATGTTAAGAAGCTCCCTCTAATGAACCAGCCCCTATATTCTTCTTGAGTTTCCTTCCTACTTCAAAGACCTCCTTCAATAGTCTGGCCTCCTCTCATATTCCCCCAAATAAAGATACGTCTTTATACTCAAGAACACATTAATTATTAAGAATTTGTGAACTGGAAATTTAGCATGCTCAGTGTCCTTAGTGATACACAAGGCCAACTGTACCTTTTCTGAATGGGAGTTTATATCAGATTTTTAGTTTTAGTCTTAAAAAGTGCCTCCTCTTAAGTGAAATTAATTGGCAATATCAAGCACGTATTCTCACCTGAAACTGGCCAGATGCAAGCTGAACTTCACTCAGCAACACCTCAGGGAAGACGTACTGGGTGCCAAAAGTGCCACTGAGGGAGAACATTTCAAACCTGGTGGAAGCCACTTCAACTGAGTCACCACAAGTGTTTAAGTCAGTTGTTCTACACTTTAACATAGTACAAATCTGCAAGAAGGAAATGCAAAACAATGAGTCGCAACAAAGCCAAGTGGCACTCTCTCAGGACCTAGAGAAATGCCTGTGTCATTTCTTTAGTTAAATAATGTTACCTCCTCATTACATTAATCCATTTCACTGGTGAATGCCTAATGAAGCTAGTAATAAAAAATAAAAGACTCCAGACCCCAGTGCTTCCAGCAATTCACTGGCAGGCAAATTTACCACACAAAGAACCAGTCAGATCTTTGACCTGTCTCAGTGGACAGCTACACCCTTACTAATTCCAACTTATCAAATATTTTACTTGTTAGAGCAATAAATTTATTTTTAAAAAGTTGTTTTCAAATTTAGGTCCTAGTTCAACCTCTATCCCGTAGCCTATGACCTACAGCGAGGAAATTTTACACTTCTAAGGAACCTCACAGACAATCTAGAAGTATTCTTGGGATCTATAAAACTCCCAAACTTTGTAAGGACTATAGCAGTTCCCAGTGAAGTTCTTCCACTATACTATGTAACTATTTGAATGTCGCATAATTGCAAAGACCCACCAATGACTATCCATATGTATTTAACTCCATCTGTACAGCATCTCCCATTGCAAGTCTATTATTCCAAGCAATATTCATCTCTTGCCTGGTTGCAGCAATAGCCTCTAACTGCTCTGCTTGCTTCTACTGTTTCAGGCAGCTACCAAGCACTTCAAGGCAAGTGTGTCAAGAGGAAGTGGAACTAATTTTCAAGTAAAGGTTATACAATGAACACACGCCTTTATTTTGGTCCACTGAAACTTACCAATGCTTCAGTAATTTTCCAAAGGATGCAAACCCACAAGGATGAGAAAAACGCAAGGACAGAACACAGCAACAAGTTTAGAAGCTGGAGTCTTAATGGAAAATCTATAAGTGATTCAGCTAAGAAAGGCAAGAACTAAACAAGCAATGGAGTAAACCAAGAATTAACTGCATCTGGAGTGCAGGATAAACAAACAAAAAAGGACTCTATATCTGGAAGCACGAGGAACTGGGGATGAAGTTGGGACAGATTTAAGGAAAAGTGATGAAAAGTTATTAAGTATTTCTTAATTACTGTAGTAAGCCCATGGATGGAGAACCACTTCTCCCCTTCTTTAGTAAAAGACAGAGAATCTCTTTCCTGAAGCGAGGAAACAGGGTTACAGACAACTCAGCAAAGCTTGCAACATGAAAGAGAAAGCCAGACAAGCAAGCTAAGGTAACATGCAATAAATAGAGACTATTCAGGACAACAAAATTTCCAGAAAAGTAAATAGCCTCCAAGAAATAAAACACTGCACTCACAAAATACATGTCCACATAGTATGACATATGTGAGAAGAAGGCTCAGAAAGCAAAATAAGTTGTTATAAAATGAAATTGTAACAGCAAAAATGTCCAATTCACTGGAAGATTTGGAAGATCAAAAGGAAGAAATCTCAGCAAGTATAGAAATGTAAAGTGCGTACTGCTACGTGATGAAGTAATGATTCATCCCAATTTTCTGACTCTAGATCCACATCCCCAATACATTATCTCAAGCCTTGGTGTTTCATTTTTTTATAAAAACTTTTTATCCGTAATTCCTTAAACTGCCAAATAATAGGTTTTACACTCTACTAGAAGGTTGACTAGATTATGCTTCTTGGTGGATGGAGATGGGAAAGATGAAGGATGCAGATAATAATCTAAAGAGAAAAATATCCTCAGTGCATGGGGTAAAGGTAATGACCTCATTCCTCTCATTCCTTTAGTCACTTCTTTCTTCTATACTTTTCTTCTTTGAAGTATGTAGGCTACTCCCTCTCCCACTCCCTTGCAGCAACTGCTCCAAACTGTTACTTTTTTCAAGTTCTTTTTCAGGTTCTTTTAGTCACCCTGTTACCACTCCCTGCTCTATAAAAAAACACCTCTTCCTTCTTTTCCCAGTTCCTTACAAGTGTTTAAAAAATATGCACGTTTGCTACTGAACACTTGGAGAATCTGTGTGGTCAGGTGGAAGGATACCTCACTTTAACCTCATTATATTCTTCTCTCCCATGGTTAGGTTTATGAAAGATTACCAATACTGTGTAATACCAAAATCTCTTATCTTCAATTTCAAAACCCAAAATTCACTGAAATGAAATTACTGTGATTCATTTTGCAATGAAATCAAAACTGAACTAACATAGAGCTATAATGTACTTTTTAAAGAAATTCAAGTGAATACCCCTATATTTTCTGGCAGAAATATTTACATGTTTGATTATGGGTGGTATTCCAGACTTTTCTGTTGATGTCAAGATTAGTATGTTTTTCAAACTGGAAAACACATCTGGCCCCAGTGATCTGGGTAAGGAATCACTGACCAATAATGAGAAGGATTTGTTTCACTTTAGCTTGTTATTTTCTGAAGAATCCAGTAGAGCCAGCCTTTTTCCCAGCAGTAAAAACATACCTGCCACTATCTTCCACAGGTGAAACCATGACTCTGGAGGAGGCAGAGAGGCAGGCCAAGACTGAGGAGTGAGGAGAAAGGGAGACTGAGGAAGAGCTGACCTATCCCTGTAACAATTTTCATGTGAAAATATGTCACAAAAAGTGAAAATAATATCACATAATTTGGGCATGTTTTCAGGAGAAATCGGTTCCTGGAAAGGAACGTCATACTTGGTCAAGTGGAGGGTCAGTGAATAAGAGGAGGACCCTCAACAAGATGAACTGACCCAGTTGCTGCAACCGTGGGCTCAAGCATAGCAAGTCTTGTGCAGATGCTGCAAGACTGGGCCGTGTTTCGTTTTGTTGAGTGTAGGGTCACTGAGAGTCAGTATTGACTCTACGGCACCTGGTAACAACAACATACTTTCTATAGCCTCAATTCCCTTCAGTTTTTCAGACAACAGGCTGACTTTCTCTCATTACATGTCAGGGCAGCCTTCATGATGAAGGAAACATCCAAGGAATTTCATGAGAGATGAGGGGGCGGAGGCAGGAAACACATGGGCAAACATTCCGAGGTTCTGTACATGTTGGCACATGTGGGGAAAGGCCTCAATTTCACAGGAACCCAGGACACATGTGACATCAAGTGGGAGAAGAGGGAGGGGCCACATATCAAGCTCTTACATGTTTTTAATATTAAGAAATTTGATTTGTTAATGAGAAAACTGGCATTTTAAGCAAGAATGTGATATAATCCTAAATGGTTTCTACGATTTTGTAATTATAGTATAAAGATGGACTGGGTAGAGTCGATACTGTCAACTGCAAGCCCACATAGGAGAGTATTGCAATAATCTGGAAGAGAGAATGTGGGAACCAAACCAAGAAAGTGAAGAACAGAAGCTGCGGAGGTCCGCCATCAACCTTGTAGACAAAGTCACGAGCCCCTGTAGATGACGGGCTGAAGCATCTCACCTGTGACATGTTTTCTAGCCTACTGCCCTTGATATTAATTGGCTTCCTAATTAAATTTTCTTCAAAAAGATACCCCCTCCTCTCCTGGCACGAGGATCAGGGGAGATGCCTTCTGAGAGGGGCCCTTTACTACCCCCTTGGTTTATAAAATAATATTGGGAAAACCCGTACAGGAATTTCTGGGGAAAAGAGCTCAGAGGAATGATTTCTAACACAGCCAGCTTGAGAGCAGCACGGCCGGCCCAGCCCCTGCTGACTTCTCCCAGCTGCTCACCCTTCCTTCACATGAGATAAGCAAGCTTGCAAGAAGGCCCTGAAGAGCCTTCCAGAGACAACTCCCCTTCCTCTCTTTCTCAGCTCTTAGATAGCAAACATCTTACTTCAGGAAAATAACTAGATTCCCAAGTTTATTACATTTGGTATCGGCAAACAGACAAATACTAAAGAATTGCCTTTCTTGGAGTAGTTTAAGAGAAACTTAGAATAAGGGACGGTGAACACCCGTTGTCCTTACAGGAAGAGATAAGGAAGAGCAGAGAAGGAACAAATAGAGACTGTATAACTTTTAAGATGGGTTTGTCCTCTCTTCCTGCTTAGGTAAAGTTAATAGAAGTCTAAGATTAGTTTTGCTCCAGCTGTTAATTATAAATCACAAATATGCCTGTCTCAGACCATTCTTTAGAGGACCCTAATGGTTAACATAAAAAGGAATAACAAAGTGTTTGCTTTTTACTAACTAACAGAGAAGACCCTAGTAGTCAACAAAAGAAGAAGACCATTGTCTCTAACCATTGTTTAAAAGATCTTAATGGCTAGCATGAAAAGAGACACTAGTCTCGGGCCATTATTTAGAAAACTCCAGTGACTGACATGAAGAGACCACGAGGTACCTGCTTCTTGCCTAGCCAATCACCGACGTGGTCAAAGTACTACTGCCTTACCAACTATAAAAAGATAACAATAAACTAAGAGGACCCTTCTCTCTTGCTCTCTGGGTCGGGCTGCCATAAACCAGAAAAGTCTTTCCTGTCTCCTTTATTCATTTGTCGCCGCGCCTCTCCCTCCCTCCGCGCGGGACCCTGAAAAGTGTCGGGGCTGGCTCCCGGCAAGAAGCAGAGAAACAAGTAGATCACTGTAAACTTATCCTTAGGGATTCCACCTCTTCATAGTGAAACCATTCCTCCTTTGTGTTGGAAAATGTGGAATATCTGAATCATTTCAGCGATAAAAACATCTACTATACAGCCTCAGAGATCGCCTCTACCTGTCTCAAGGAGCACATTTACTGTCAAGCTCTGTATATAGCAGGGTGGACGCCCTAGTAAACATACAGGGAAATGACTAAGTTTGTTGAGACAAGAGGTTTCACAGGTCAATTATCTATTAAAATTATCTGTAATTTGATTATGGATGGTATTATTTTTAAAATTATAATCTAAAATAAATGTTCTGCTTTTTCCCAACCAGTTTCAAATTGGACCGACACCTAGGATTATTGTATTTAGCAACTAAAAACCACAGTATGTCTGGTTAAATTTAAATTTAAGATGAACAACAGATTTTCAGTATAAATACGTCTCAACCTGAGGGACATACTTACAGTGAGAAAAAGCCATTCATGTGAAATTCAAATATAATTAGGTGTCTTGCTTTTTTTTCTAACAACTCTCTTGCCACCCAAAACATGCATTACCTGCAGGTAATAGGTGCCTTCAACTGTGTGTAGGCCGTCAAATGCCCCAAGGGCATACACTTCATCCGATCTCTTCTCAGACATCTGGTAGCTTAGATGACAACAGAGATCTCGATGACAAACTGTGTAATTTCCTGCAACTCCCTTGAGCTCCACAAAAGTAAAATTATCATAAAAGACAGTGCCCTTAAATTCCTGGCTTCCTGTTGGGTGTACTTCTATACTGTTGGCATAAGAAGACCAGTTGACCACAGAGCTGTCTGGATGGGAATCCAGCTGGGAGAGGAGGAGTTTTCCGTTCTCTGTCTTCATATCATAATGAAATGCTCTTGGAGAATCTGGTGCATAGATGCCACTTCCTAAAATTAATAAATTGGAATTTTTTTTTTTTTTGAAATAGGAAAGTGAAAAGTGACTTCATAGTTGTTCCTGTTATTTAAACTCACATTAATGTTTTACTGGCTGTAACATGGAAACCCTGGTGGTGTGGTGGTTAAATGCGACAGCTGCTAACCAAGGCACTCCTTAGGGACTACATGGGGCAGCTCGACTTTGTCCTGTAGGGTTGCTACTAGTCAAGATCGACTCTATGGCTATTGAGTTTTTTGTTTTTTTTAATATGGGGTTGCTATGAGTCAAAAATGAGTCAACTATACTTCTACCAACAAAAGCAAGGTATATATCCCAGTAAAATGCACTGATAAGAACAGGCTGGTAGAGAAAATACTATAGAGCGAGGTGCATAGAAGCCAAAGAAGACTCATTTTCAAATTATAATTGGAAAAAGAAGGAAAAAAAAATTAACATTCAAGTTGAATTAAATAAATACACAAACCTACAAAAAATTTAGCTTGATTCCACAGTAACATCCAATAGATACTTTCTAAAAAAACAATAAGATTTTGAAAACATGTATGAAGGAGTACACGTTAACTAGAGGAGTTATTTTTCCCCTTTTTCTATCTATTTACTTACCTACCTACCTATTTATTGATTTATCTGTTTATTTCTTTATTTTACTTTATTACACCAGACTTATAAATCTTTTAGTAGAGGGTAGGTGAAAAAGAGGAAGACCCACACCAAGATGGATTAACACAGCAGCTACAACACTGGGCTCCAATATAGCAATGATAGTGACCATGGTAGAGTACTGGGCAATGTTTTGGTCTGTAGCACATTGGGTCGCTGTGAGTAGCAATGACTTTGACTACATGAATAACAATATAAACCTTAGAACTCATACATTACCTGTCATTCGCATCGAGGTGTCATGTGTATTAGCTGCAAGGAAATTGACGCCCATGCCCATCGCCCATGCTGAGTGGAATTCAACAGCTGATAAATGTGGCAAAACATTCATCCAAGCTGTTGGGAAAAGGATGGTGTCCACCTGGAAATCTGTCACCAGGGTCACAGCAGGATCATGGAAGAGCACATCAAAGCAGGTGAAAATTCCAAACTTCCCAAAGGTGGTGTTGAAAGTTACAACCTCGGGTTTCTTGGGTGAATTGAACTGATTTTCATTCATGAAAAGATGTTGCTGTGATAAACAGAAGAAGAACGTACAAATGGGATGGTGGGGGACTATTTTAGGTAGCTGGCTCCAACATCATTGTGCATAAATTAGCATAAGCTCACAACTGTTAGTTGGCCTACGAACTGATGGCTAATTTCATCTCCCGCCATCATCTTTAGGGAGAAAGAGCAGAAATTTAGAGAATAACAGGTAACTCCAGGTAAAAGGAGTCTCAGGATCAACCTGTGCATTGAACAGGTAATAAACACCTGAAAATCCTTACCTCAAAAGGCCCTTTTAAATCCTACAGGAAAAGGAGTAAAACAGCTTCTATATGCTATGAATGCTGTTTCTAGGGTAGGTAATGTCCTTTGCTCATTCTTAAAATCAACTGTATCTGGTTAAAAAATTGTCTTGCCTTGACCCATTGCCAGGACATACTCTTAAAAGGACAAAGCCCAAATGGCAACATTCCTTTTTAATGCAGACAGGTTCTAGGACTCCTACAACACCCCTCAGCTGCCCTTAAATGCACAGGACACTTTTGCAGGATCTTTACAGGATCTTACCTGCCCTAATTATTACTTCCTATGCTTTGTCTCTGTTCTGCTCCTAATTAGCTTAGTACCACAATAAGAATACTTTTTCTTCTAGCCACTTTATTATGTAAATTATTTGCAAATTCATTCTACCTTGTGATAGCGTGCCACCAATTTCCCTGCAGAATCAAACACCACATCAGTGTTATATTGGTAGCGGCCATCCGTGGGACACTGAGGGTCACTGGCATCACATGGTTTCTTGTCCCCAATGTTTGCCACAATGTAGATAGAATTGTTCTTGGCTAGGCAGCTGAGTCTTTCTTGCACTGGGTTGTAGCCAAATCTGGTACACAGTCATAGGATAAGAAAAACATAAACTTGCCTTTAATAGAATTCATAATGATAATTCCATAAATACATTATTTCTTTAATATTCACAAAATAGACACTAAATGTCTGAAACTAGACGAGAAGGATTAAGACAAGAAGAGAGGAAACCATGTCTGTGAAAATTTGGCTAAAAATGTATGTTTGAAATATTCTAGGATAAGCTATAAACAAACTTGTCTTCCCTTTCATAGCATGTGTCATAATTTATCATTATAGTTTCATGTAAGTGTTCATCTTACAATGTCTCTCATATTCTATCGATAGTATGAGGCAGGCATCCACATCTCTTATCCTCTGAACCCAGCACAATGCCTGGGAGAAAAAAAAAAAAACGGCATTCAAAGATATTTGAATAAATGAGCTACAAGACGGATGTAGGGAAGAGAGGGACTCCTAAATCTGATCAGAGCAGAAGCACCTTTACTGAGAAGAAGGAAAAGGGAAGTGTAGAAAATCATTTAAAGATTCTAAGGTATAGAACTTTGTACAAGAGCTAAGAAGCTTATTGTAAGTTAAAATACAAAGGGATACAATTAAAGGCTTTGAGGACAGAGGTAGCAAGATCTGAATTTTCTTTTACAAAAATTAGTTTAGGAAACTGTTGCAAGTGTCCAGAAAGAGACCAGAAGACTAGGCTAGAGTAGCAAAAACAGCTACGAAAAGCTGGAAGTGCCATGTGATATTTGTTAATGCTTGATTTCTTCATTCTACATCATAGTTTCTACTAGTATTGACCAGTAACCCCATTAAATTGCAAATCTGAAAGGTGAAACCTCAGAATGTGTAACATATAGTCATATTTATCTTCTGCTGACACAGCCTTGAAACAATAAATGGTTATTGAATAGTCAAGAAGGCAAAAAGAGCGAAATTCAATGACTGAAAATTTAGTGAGATCTCCTGGCAAATAGTAGTGAAAATGTTCTTGAGCATCAAATCGTGGTAATTTGATCTAAAGTAAATTTGTACAACATACACAAGCAAAGTCATAGCAATTACCTATGAAATATATTCTCAAAAAAAGAGCAAAACATATTGCATGGCATATGTAGAAAATTATTTTAATGTATTTACAATAAAGAATAACCATTTGTTCTCTTGAACAAATATCTGCAACTTGCAAACATAAATAAAATACACTGAACCACTAGAAACATATTCACCTCAAACCTATTCAGGTTACTTAAACTGGTAGAAGGCATACATACTGTTCTAGATTTCTGAAACATTCCTGATTACAAATATATTGTACTACTATTTCTATTCATCTTGTCAGTGTCTTGCAAATTATAATGCATTTTTATTTAAACTGCATTTTTTAGACCTAGAAAAAGGCCTACAATTTTTCATCAGATCACACGTCATGATTTGGAGTTTAAAAATCGCTATTTGTTGATTTGGGTCTGAAAACTGACTGTCACTTAATCTCTGATATTTGCTGAGTCTTCAGTAAGTACATAGCTTGATCCTAGGATGGCTGGGAAAAGAAGAAATAGGCAGAAAATTATTTTCTAAAGCTGCTTTCAAAGTGTTCAAACTCCAGGAATAACAAAAACCATCAATTATTGAAGATGATATTTACTAATGAAAAGTACGTATACATTAAATTTCAAACAGTATTTATTTATTGTGTGCTTAAATTACATGGGGAAATCCTAGTGGCATAGTGGTTAAGTGGAATGACTGCTAACCAAAAAGTCAGCAGTTCAAATCTGCCTGATGGTCCTCTGAAACTCTATGAAGCAGTTCTACTCTGTCCTATAGGGTCTCTATGAGTCAGAATCAACTTGATGGTAGTGGATTTGGGTTTTGGTTTATATCACATGGAGCACTGGGCAAGGCATGTGGTACTTGGCAAAGGAAATTCCAAGCAGAGCCCTCCAAGCACACATGGGAGATAGATAAGCAGATGAAGAAAACAAGGTTACTGCATTTAGGCAGCATTTAATCCCACTGGAGAATCAATATATGTATATAAAACTTTGAAATAACAATACAAAGTAATGTATCACTCAAATTAAAAATTTACTTTTCTTCCAACTAGCTAACTAAGCAAGCTTATTTTTTCAATGCACAATATTAGTGAGCAACTCTTTTAATCTGCAAGCCTGATCACTGTGATGATAGGTGCAGACATTTGTCGTATTCAAGGACACCCTTTCTACAAGGATCTACCTAGACTTACATACAAGAGTGTCTGGAATATAACTGGTCAATAAATATGTTAAGTATATTCACTGTGCAGTTAGGTTAGTAGATAGGGTTTGTTGCTCAAGACATCTACAAGCTTTCTTAGAAAACTATAAAATTCTCTAGTCAAGTTGTTCCCCTTAGCCATTTAGAACCTCACAAAACTACACTTCATGTACAAATGCAGTGACAAGCTCACTAGTGTGACGGCTCTTAACAACTACTTTCTTCATATGACTTCTAATCATTTTTTTTTAGCTCTACACTGATATTTTTCATGGCCCATAGGTGCAAACACTATGGAAAACAGTTAGGCACAACTCAAAAACTTAAGCATACGATTACCTCATAACCCTGCAATTTCACTCCTAGGTAATAAACTCAGTGAATTCAGAGCAGTGACACAGATATTTGTACATTGTGTTCATTATGGCATTATTCACAATATCTTAAAAAGTGGAAACAACCCAAGTGTTCATCAACAAATGAATAAACAAAATGTAACATATACATAAAATGGAAAAATTACTCAGTCATAAAGAGAAAAAAGGTTCTCATACATGTTATTGTACAAATGAACCTTGGAAACATTGTGCCAAATAAAATGGCCTATTTTTACATTAGATTTAGTGAGAAATCTAAAATCATTCTGAAAGCATGTGATGTGCTTTATCAAAACTTGTGATAAAGAAATGATGAGGAATTGATTGTACAACATCCCCACTAAGCAGTCGTGTAACATGGTACATCCAGGACACTTCAATGTGCTCATGAGGAACATGTACATGGATCAAGAGAGAGTTATACAAACAGAACAAGGGATCACTGTATGATTTAAAGTCAGGAAAGAAGTGTGTCAGGGCTATATCCTTTCACCATATGTTCTGAATCTATATGCAGAGCAAATAAACCAAGAAGCCAAGCTATAGGAAGAAGAATGAGGCATCAGAATTGGAAGAAGACTCAATAACAACCTGCATTATGCAGATGATACAACCTTACTTGCTGAAAGCAAAGAGGATTTGAAAAACTTATTGATGAAGATCAAAGACCACAGCCTTCAGTATGGATTGCACCTCAACACCAAGAAAACGAAAATCCTCACAACTGGCCCCGTAAGCAACATCATGATAAATGGAGAAAGGAACGAGGTCATCAAGGATTTCCTTGTACTTGATTCCACAATCAATGACCATGAAAACTGCAGTCAAGAAATCAAAAGACACATTCATTGGGAAAATATGCTGCAAAAGATGTCTGTAAAGTGTTATTAAGTAAAGATGTCACCTTGAAGATTAAGGTGTGCCTGACTCAAGCCATGATATTTTCAGTCACATCATATGTACACAAATGTTAGAAAATAAATAAAGAAGATCATAGAAGAATTAATGTCTTTGAACTGTCGTGTTGTAGAAGAAAACTGAATATATCACAGACGGCCAAAAGAACAAACAGATCTGTTCTGGAAGAAGTACAACCAGAGTGCTTCTTGAAAGCAAGATTGGCAAAGCTGCATCTTACATAGTTTGGGTGTGTTGTCGGGAGGGATCATTCCCTGGAAAAGGACATCATACTTGGTAAAGTATGAAAAAGAAGGTCAGAGAAAAAGAAGAAGACCCTCCACTAGATGGATTGGCACAGTGGTGCAACAATGAGCTTCAGTGTAAAAACTAGTGTGTGCACGGCACAGGACCAGGCAGTGTGTTGTTCTGTTATTCAGAGTATCGCTATGAGTTGGCACTGACTCCACAGGATCCTAACAGTAACAGCCAGGAGTAATGCACACCCAAACAAGATTAACAGCCCTGAGAAAAGAAAGCATTTCAAACCTACTCAGCAAGATGTGATGTGAGATTTTCTGTGAGGAGTAAAGGATTTGACTCTTTTTCTTGAACAGCCCATCTCCAATTTTCAGCAAAATCTAGCAGGTCTCTCTTTAAATTCTGTTGAGATTCTGCTCATTTCTCAACATGGAAACTTCTATCTTAGTCTAAGACAATATCATCTCTTAAATTAGATTACTAATGATGGTTTTTTAACTTTCTCCTGCTTCTTTTGTCCTATCTCCTGGAGTCTATTCTCCAGATAACTGCCAGAGTATTCTTTCTAGAAATTAAGTCAGAGCATGTCATAACCTTCCAATGGTTCTCTTACCACTCAAGTAGGACTTACAGTCATTATTGCGGCCTTTTGAAGCCCTATACTATCAGGCCTTACCAATTTATTTGTCCTCATCCCCTACTTCAATCTCCGTCCCTTGAAAGACTTCTACTACTTAGCCTCTTGCTGTTCCTTGAATATGCTAGACACACTTTGACCACAGAGCCTTGGCCTTCAAAATTCTCTTAGCCTGGAGTGCTCTTTCCTCAGACACCTCATCTCTTCTGGGTCTTTGCTCAAGTGTCACTATGAAGCTCAATGTGACGATATGACCCTATTAAAATCTTTAGCCTTGCCCTTGATTCCTTCCCTGCTGAATGTTTCTCAATAACATAGATACAAGACAGAAGCATAGATACTATCTATTTTTTTTCTTCTTTTTCTTTTTCTTTCCCAGCTAAAATATAAGAGCTGTGAGAACAGGAATATTTTGCTTTTTTTTGCCACACCAGTGCCCAAGAACACATAATACCAAATCTAATCAAACTCATTGATGTTGAATCAATTCCAACACACAGCGACCCTGTAAACCAAAAAAAAAGAAACAAGAAACACTGCCATCAAGTCAATTCCAACTCACAGTTCTGCATTTTGATTCCACAGAGTGGCTGGTGGATTTGAACAGCCAACATCTGGTTTGCAATTGAGCTATTAATCACCATACCACCAGGGCTCCAAGAATATATAATAAGTCCTCAGAAATATTTGTTAAAGAAATTAAAAGCCAGAAAGAAGATGCCATCAGTTGATGGAAAATATGAGAGGGCAACTAGGTTGTTTGAAATGGAACAAAGTGAACATTCTTGTGGGGCAATTCAGGACATTTTGAACATTATATACTAAGGAAAGGCTGTACATAAACAAGTCAATTCAACTCGCAACAGTACAGAGCAGTTTTTGTCTACTAGGAAGCAAAGATATGGCAGTTCAGAAAGTAAATAACTATAGTACAATAAAACACACATAAAGTAGATTATTAAGCTAAATATATTTGAATTTCGTCAAAATCAAGGGGTCACTATAATGGGTTTAGACTGTTTAGTGTTAAGAGCACCTCCAAAAGAGGAATTTCTAAGACAGTTTTAACAAAAATACATTCAGAAATAAGTAGCTGAACTAACATGATTCTCCTAAATATACGAGCATGTTCTGCTTACAATGAGAGTTAACAGTGTTGCTTTCCTCACACTTCATACTTTTTAGTCTAGACCTGACTTAAACCACTTGCACCATCACCGCCACCGACTGCCATCACTCAGGGATGCATGGTGACACTATATGTGTCAGAGTAGAACTGTGCTCCCTGGGGTTTTCAGTGGCTGACATTTCAGATGTTTCTACCGAGGTGCCTCTGGATAGATTCCAACCACCAAGCTTTGGGTTAAGAGCCAAGCATTTTTGGTGCCACTTAGGAAGTCCTAAATCCCTTGAACAGTTCTGTTACATCACCTCATAGATTGAGTCAGTTTAAGCTTTAGGGTTTTAACACATACATTAACCTCTTAAGACATTTTAGCAATAAATAAACAAATAATCCAACTGAAATGTGCCATTTACTCACACTGGAAATTAATTTTCTGTCCCAACAAGGAGTGAGAAGACCAGTTTGTCTCTGGCTCCCCTAAATACCCTTGGGGCCCTCGTTGAATGGTGCCCATTCCACTCTCAGTGTCTCTATGGAAAAATATTCTCTTTCAGTTCCGTGATCACATAATTCATAATCTCCTTTGTAATAAGTGTGCTCTTGGTGGTGGTTATGTTGCAGGAAAAACAGGAGTTCACAAATAATCGTTAAACAAAGCTCCAGGGAGCAAAGATCACTCCGAACACCACTTGTTGCTAGAGGAAGGGCCTTTAATTCCAGCTGGAGAATGCAGCGGACTGAGTCTGAAAATGCTATGTTCCCCATCCCACTAAATTCCAGAGTTTATACACGCTTTACAGAAAGTTTAAAGAAAGAAATTTTCTTACAGCACTCCTATCGGTGTTAGTAGCTTTACAAACTATCATTCTACCTTTTAACTGGTGTTAACATGGTTACAAAGATAAAGATAAGCCAATTCTGAAGTTGGAGCAGGGTACTCTCCTTTCTCTGGGGTCGAACTGTGCACAGGAAGCACTTGCCTGAGGGTTTTTCTTGCAGCAGGCTTCCAGGCTCCTGATTCTTTTAACAAGGCTGTAACTCTAGGTTTGAAACCTTCAGGGTTCTAGTATTTTAAGAAAGGCTATAATTCTTCAGATTTTCCTCTCAGTTAAAGTGCCATCAAGTCAATTTCTGGCTCATGGCAATACTATGTGACAGAGCAAACCTGCCCCCCAAGGTTTCTGTGTTATAAGCCTTTATATAATATTATAAAGGGAATTAATCAGCAAGTCTTTCTCCTGTGGTGCAGCTGGGTGGGTATGAATCAACAACTTACCAGGCAGCACTTGAGTGATTAACCATCATACAACTTTCATTAATGTTTCCTTTAACAAATCCATAGTATATTAAAAATAAAAAACCTATCTTAAAACTTGGAATTAGTAGTAGATCTTGCTTGGTAAACATCAATAAAACTTTCCCAGGCAAAAAGAGTTGATGTTCATGACTGAATTTTTCATAGTATGTTTCTTTACCTAGTGGGATCATCACAAGGAATCCAGTTCACTTCAGGACCTGGGATATCCTCCAAGTATGGGTAGATGGATTCTCTGGTAAAGAGCCACCCATAAATACCATCTTCTGGAGTCACAATAATGTGTGCACCCTGTTAAAAGGAGACTTAATTAAAACATTTTGAAAAAGCAAAGATTAGGAGAGTGTTACTAACAATCTGTCACTGTCATTCCTGTATGAACTATCATCTGCATTCTGATTGCTGGGGATCTCATGTGTATCAGCGTAGAAATATGTGTCATAGAATTTTCAGTGACTGATATTTTAGAAGTAGATCACCAGGTCTTTATCCCGAGAAGCCTCTGGGTGGACCCAGATCAACAACTTTCTGGTTAGTAAGTACTTAAGTGTTTGTGCTGATCCAGGAACTCCCCTAAAAGCTGGTTGTAGGATCACACTTCATTAAATGAGGAAAAGAAAGTCTCCTCTTCAATAAATGGTATTGCCAAAAATGGATACACATCTGTACAAAAGTGAAACAGGACCCATACCTCACACTGTGCCTCCAGACTAACTCCAAATGGATCAAAAATCTAAATACAAAACTTACAGTGATCAAGATCATGGAGTTAAAACACAGACAATGCTGGGGGCCGTAATACAGGGCATAAATGGAATATAAACCCCAACTAATAGTGCACAAACATGAGATAACAAACTAGATAACTCAGAGTTCCTAAAAATTAAACACATGAGTTCATTGAAAGAATTCAACAAAAGAATAAAAAGAGAGCCTACAGACTTGGGAAAAAAATTGACCATGACATGTCCAACAAAGGTTTAATCTTTGAGATCTATAGAAGTCTTCACTACCTCAACAACAAGAAAACCAAATAATCTAACCTAAAAATGGGCAAAGGACACAAGCAGATTCTTCACCAAAGAAGACATTCATGAGGCTAATGGAAACATGAAGAAATGTTAAGAATCCCTAGCCATTAGAGAAATGCAAAGCCAGCCAGCAAAGTCAAAGCTAAAATGAGGTGCCATCGCAACGTCACTGGCGTCAATTAAAGAAAAAAAAGCCAGTCATTTTTGGAGAGGTTGCAGTGAGACTGAACTTTATGCGCTGTTGGTGGGAGTATAAAGTGGTACAACCACTACAGAAAACAATATGGAACCTTCTTTAAAAGCTAGACATAGAAAATCGTACAGTCCAGCAATCCCACCACTGAGAATACATCCTAGAGAAATAAGAGTTGTCATAGTAGTAGACATGTGCACATCCATGCTCATTGCATCATTGTTCACAACAGCAAAAAAAACGGAAACAACCTAAGTGCCCCTTAACAGATGACAGGAAGAGCATACACAAAATAGAATACTATATAATAAAGAGCAATGATGAATCCATAAAATATCTCACAATAGGGATGAGTCTGGAGGCCATTTTACCGCATGAAATAAGTCAACTACACAAGCTTAAATATTGTAGGAGGCCACTATTATTAAAAAATAAAAAACAGGAAAAGGTTAGCACATAGGAAGAAAAGAATTTTGATGTTTATGGTGGTGGGGAGTGGTAGGAAAGGGATATCATTAACTAGATAGTGAATGATTGGAAATTTTGGCGAAGTGAAGTACAATAAAGGGCAATAAAGTGAAGTACAATAAAGTACAATAAAGTGAAGTACAATAAAGGGCAACTCAGTACAACTTGATAAAGGCAAAGTCATAGATGCTTCCTAGACCAATCCAGACACCTTAAGGTGTTGAGTAACCGAGACTGAGGGCTGTGGATTACAATCTTGGGAGATATCTATGTCAACTGGCATAACATAGTTCATAAAGAAAATGACCTGTATCCTACTTTGATAAGTAGCTAGTGTCTGGTCTTAAAAACAAGGAGTAGCCATGTAAGATGTATTTGTTGATCCCTCCCATCTGGGGCAAAGGAAAATGAAGAAAACCAAATATACAAGGAAAATATTAGTTCAAAGGACTAACAGACAACATAAACCACAGCCTTCACAAACCTGTGCCCAGAAGAACTAGACATCGCCCAGCTACCACCACCTACAGCTCTGACAGGGATCACAAAACAGGATCCGGGAAGGGAGTGGGAAAACTGAGGCCACACTCCAAGACCACCTTTCAGCTAAAGGTTAAACAAGCCAAGGAAACACACAATAGCACATGAGAAACGTGCTTCTTAGTTCAATCAAGTGTATGAGACCAAATGGTTAAGACTTGCCCCAAAGCACAGATGAGCAGGCAGGAAGGGACAGGAAAACCAGACAAATGGTCACAGAGTACCTGAGGTTGAAAGAGTATCACCACATTTGGGAGACTGCAACCAAAGTTACATAATGATTTGTGTGTAGAGTTTTGAATGAGAAACTCATTTGCACAGTAAATTTCACCTAAAACATAATAAGATATAACAACAACAACAAACAACTAGTACACCTCTTCTGCGTGTCATTCAGTCTTTAAGTCTGCACTCAAGAAAAAAGATGAATTTTGGGGGCCGGGGAAAGTCTGTCTGCCCTGCCTTTCTTTAAACTCCATCCTTTCAGCTTATTTTCTTTCAATCATATTTCCTTGCTTTCTGTATTTTTATAATTTATCTCTTTTATAACCATTTTCATTTTCTAATCCTGGTATTGTCATCTCTGTATGATTTTTTTCAGTTTTGCAGACATTAGGATTTCCAGGCCTCTCACAGCTTTGCTGCACATTGTAGTCATTGATAGTAGACCTAGCTCTGCTCAGAATCAGTCCTCTTCCTGAACTTGGGCTTGAGTTACAACTCCAGTTGTCCATTTTATCTCCCCCTCTGCTGTAGCCTTCTCTGCACCTGGGCCTGTAACCAGGATTCTTGCTTCTAGAGAGGATGGGGGCGGGGGGAGAGGGTGAAGGTGGGGCCAGACATGGATGACCTAAAGTGCCCGGGGCCTAGAGATGCTCCCTGAGCTAACCTGAGCACTGTCTGTTTGGAGCGTTTGCTGCTGTGGCCTGTAAGGAAACGGTTAGGCTAAGAGTGAAAAACACCCTGAGAACTCCTAACGACGCTCGTAAGTTAATTATGACGCTCGTAAGTTAATTATGCACAAGCATGAGCATTGATGGATACGCATAGCATGTATCCAAGGGGGAGCCCTGGTGGTACAAAGGTTAAGCATTTGACTGCTAACTGAAAGGCCTTGAAAACTCTACAGGGCAGATCTACTGTATCCCACAGGGTCACTGTGAGGAGAAATGCACTCCATGGCACACAACACCAATAATAATGTAGATCCACTACCTTTATCACCCTTTACAGAACATAGTGGTTAACTGCTATCACTGCTAACCAAAAGGTCAGCAGTTCAAATCTGCCAGGTGCTGCTTGGAAACTTTATGGAGCAGTTCTACTCTGTTTTATAGGGTCACGATGAGTGGCAATCGACTTGACAACAACAGGTTTCTTTTTTTATTTTCAATATCTTATTTAAATCATATACATTCAAGCCACATACTTAAAAACCACACATTAAGATACAACGTGGAATTAGTTTTAAATTAAATCTGTCATTCAACTCAAGGACTGCTACTGGGCATCAACATACACGCTTATGTCTTGTGTTTTCAATTGCAGTAAAGAGTGTAACATCAAATTCTTTCAGGTTATTTGCAGTTTAAAATTTAATTGCTTTAGGGGTATGAATGTTCCTGAAAACCTTCAGGATCTTAGAACACAAGAGTACCTCAAGGCCATCAACACTCTAAGAATAGCACAAGGTTCCCAACCTTTCTTTGCTCCACTCTCCTTCAGTAGCAGAAAAGAGGAGCAAAGGTCTTGAATTTACAGCTAGTACTTCAAAGGGCGTCTGCTTCTCAGTGAGGACACTGTTCTGAAGTTTGCTCTGACTGCTTCTGTGGCTGTTAGCTGCTTCTGAGTCGCTCTCTGACTTACGGTGACCCAGGAAAACGAAAGTGTGCTTGTCCTAATAATTTTGATTGTAGAGTTCTAACAGTAATTTGTACCTTGACACATGTCACCCAAGAACATAATTGGATCTGACAGTGACCCTGTCTCCTAAGACTTTACCCTTTCTCTACATAGAATGCAGCACACTGGACAGATGGTACCTGCTTTGCTGCCAAGGTGATGGCTCCCTCCAGAACATGCAGATTTAGGTCCATTAATGCGAATGCCTCTTCATGGTTTGCTGGTTGTAGGGTGCTATTAGGCAATACCACTGCATGTTCATAAACAGCTGCAATAAAAGTATCCACGGCACTGACTTTTAAGATGCAGAAAGCTGAAATCGCCACACAAGCCAGCAACTGAGAAGCGATCATGTTGAAGTCCAAGCCAAAGCCAAGCCAAGCGTCCTCGAGTCAGATCCGAGGATTGCTGAAAAAACAAACGCCTGATGTTTACAGAGACAAAGTGCATTAGGTCATATGGTTCCCAGACATCAGCACTTCAAAAATAAATTACAAAAGCCTATTTTCAGAAAACCTGAAGTTTAGTATTATTCTTAGACAGCAAATGACCTTCCCTTACTGCAGGTCTGTGCAGATCAAATGAGTAACTTGTGTGTAAAGGGTTTGAAGAACAACCAGCCTTACACTGTGAAATTATTGTTATTATCATCATGGGAATATTCAAGCTCTGAACTTTTACTCCCCTTAGTTTCCCCTAGATGGAGAAATCAGAACAAAGGGAGAATACAAAGACAGTAGTATTCAGAATTGCTGTATATCAAATTATCTCAGAACTTGACAGCTTCAGACATATGCCATTTATCTCAGGTCTCTCTGACAAGATCACAGTCACGCTCTTAACCATTTCAGTCCTCTCAAGGTCTTTCTGGGGAGGAATCACTTCCAAGTTCTCTCGTGGGGCTGCAGACAGGCCTCAGGACCTTGGTAGCTACTGCCTAAAGCCATTGGTTCCTTCACAGGGAGTGCACTATGTGACCCTGACTTCCCTCCGATCCCAGAGCAGGGAGGCACTCGAGAAAGTCATAAGTGTCTGGTACTCTAATCTGGGAAGCGACACCTCATCACTTTTACTGTGTCAGTGGAGCAAGTCCCTACAAGTCCCTACTAGAACACACTTAAAACGAGGATGTGAAAGAGGTGGCGGACACTGGAGTCCATTTTAGAGTCTGGCTACCACAGAAGGGAAAGGGAGCAGAAGGTGAAGAAAGAGAGAGAGAGAGAGAGAGAGAGAGTTAACTCTAGGTTAACTCCAGGATTATCAACAGGTAGCAGTGGCATAGCCTTTCAAACTGGGCTTTGCTAGTCTTCGTATCACCAGATGGTTAACTGTTATACAACAATTTATTTTTAAAAAAGAATGAAAGAAAGCTCAGAATAAAGGTTAAAACTGGAAGAAGACACGAAGTTAAAAAAAAAATTACTTTCTCACCCATATTAGATGTTTAAAACATTGAATAATAGCCACTCAATGAGTATCTACTGTGTTCAGTGCACTGTGCTGGAGGCTCAGATCAAGAAAGAGAAAATGATAGAAAATAGAAAAAGACCCTCAGATTTTTACATGAAATAAGTAGATAACTTTTAAAAATAGTACCTTTTTTGTTTCTGTTGTGAATTAGCTACAATAGCTTACATTTACAGGCCTATTGTTCACAATAATTCGTTTCCTTAAGAAAAAGATCACTGCCATTGAGTCAATTTCAGCTCACAGTGACCCTATGTGACGGAGTAGAACTGCCCCACAGAGTTTCCAGTGAGTGCCTGATGGGATCTGAATTGTCAGACTTTCAATTAGCAGTAGTAGCACTTAAGCACTATCCCACCAGGGCTTTCATTTTCATTTTAGGTATGACTCTTTTGCACTGAGTTTTTATAATTCAATTTGCAAGTGGGGTATCTAATTTTTTTTTTTACCAGCTTGATGCCGTGATGCCACTGCCGTCGAGTCAATTCCAATTCATGCTAAGTCTGTCAGAGTAGAACTGCCCCACAAAGTTTCCAAGAAGGGTCTGGTGGATCCGAACTGCCGACCTTTTGGTTAGCAGACATAACACTTAAGCAGTATGCCACCACGGATTTTCCTTTACCAACTTGGTCACTATAGGTTAACTCCAGGATTGTCAACAGGTAGGAGTGGTATAGCCCTCCAGATTGGACTTTGCTGGCTTTTGTATCACCAGATAGGTAACTGTTACACAACAATTTATTTTAAAAAAAGAAAGAAAAAAAGCTCAGAATAAAGGTTAAAAATGGAAGGAGTCATGAAGAAGTTAAAAAAAATTACTTTCTCATCCGTATGACATGTTTAAAATATTGAATAATAGCCACTCGATGAGTATCTACTGTGTTCAGTGCACTGTGCTGGAGGCTCAGATCAAAAATAAGATCCTGTTACTACAGTCAAGCAACAGGCATATTTGTCAGTAAGTCAGACAAAATAAAATAAGAGGAAATGTATGTTAACTGAAAATTTTGTTGTATGACCTCTGTAGCCAAACTGTGTTAAGTGGGATTTGAGTCTTCCGCTTACTCGCTGTGCCACCAGGGAAAATTGTCTTAGCAATTCTGAATCTCAGTTTACTCATCTGTAAAGTGGGAATCATAGGAAATTCTTGCTGTGATGCATAAGTGTAATGCAGGGAAGACCACTCGTGGATTCTGTTGTTGTTTGGTGCCGTCGAGTCGGTTCCAACTCATAGCGACCCTATGAACAACAGAATAAAACACTGCCCAGTCTTACACCTTATCTTTTAGTCTCCCCTTTCTCCTGGGAACACAGATGAGTAGCTAGACACTGCATTTCCCAGGCTTCTTTGTCCCAGGGAAGGACCATGTGATAGCTCAGCCTTTCCCTAAATTAATGTAGAAGGACTAGCACAAAGCAATATTCAATACCAGGAGCTGGTAATATCACTGGAGGTGAGAAGGTAATATTAGACTAGTTCAGTGAAGAAAAGGAAGCACTGAGGGAATGTACTTTCAGCAAAATTTGAAAGAAGAGAACACTGATGGGCCTAAAACAGAAAAATATTCTATGGGGGTGGGGGGCGGTAGTGTGAAGAAGTGGGTGTGAAATGCCCAGTGGCAGCAAGGCCCAGGCCCAGTTTGTTCAGGGTGAATTACGCCAGCCAGCGTGGCTGGAGGGGAGAGGTGGTTTGGAGATTAGTGAGGAAGGAGATAAGGACCAGCACAGTGGTGAACTTGGGGTTAGGATAAGGAATCTGTCCTTCGTTCAAAGCAAGATTTTGAGCAAGGCTGTGAAATTAGTCAGGTTCACTTAAAATTTCCCAGATACCTACCCTGAATCACACTGTACCAGAGGCATAAAATCTGTAACATTTTGGAAGACCTGGCATTACCACCCTAAAGAAAGGCCTCTGATGGAGTGACAAGCCTCTGGAACAGCTGCTGAGTGGCATCTAGCACCAGGGTCTCTGGACCCGTGTGACCACTGCACTGTCTTTGACTAGTAAACTACACACATTCTGCCAAAGCTCACAGAAGGCAGTCTTTTTGTTTGTAGGAGCAGGGAGACTGCAGCAACTGTCTCTGGCGAAACTACCTTGAATCTAGAACCAAGAAAACCAAACTCATTGCCATGAAGTCAGATCCGACTAATAGAGACCCTAGAGGTCAAAGTAGAACTGCTGCACCCAGTTTCCAAGGAGTGCCTGCCAATCTTCTGGTTAGTGGACATAGCACTTAAACCACTAGCCACCAGGGTGCCCCCTTGAGTCTAGAAGGAGGGCTTAAATCCTATCTCCAGACTCCTCCAAACAAAGGTGAGTGGAAGAAGAAAATTGCCTCCTGGAAGGAAAATGTGACAGCTTACTAGGCACTGGGGAAAAAAGATGCCCAGAGAAAAGACAAGATCCACCATAGTCTGGATTTTGCTGACAGAGTATAGATGACGCAAACCTAGAAGTGGGCCCTAAAATGAAGCCAAAAGCAAGCCCTGTCCAGCCTAAGCAGGGCAAACAAGAAAGAAGGGAAAGGAGGGGAGAAGGACAGAGTGGGATGCACTTAACTCTGTCTCCAGCACCTAGCACAGCACCTGCTACGTCAAAGGCCTAATCAACAAGGTACATGAGGGGGCAGACTAATTCGTATCCCAGTATTACCGCAAGCTTGCACTTGGACTTGGGACAGTTTGCTTTCCTAACCAGATTCTCAGTTTGATCCTACTAATCCAGTCAGTCAGTTTGATCCAGGGAAGACATAAAAACACATAATGATTCAACAGGATAGTTTTGAGGATGACAGGAGATATGTATTTCAGGACACTTGGGGAACTCTCAACTCTGTATATGTGCAGTTGTACATGGAGGAGCTATGCCTGCTAAAGGTTAGACATATACCTCTATGTTGCTGCTAAATGTATCTGCCTATATATTAATATTTAATGACTAGAACACCATGTCCACTTTTTTATTAACATTTTTATGGTTAATAAAGTTGATTACAATTTAAGAATATACATTTTCCTATAGACTTGCATTAGTCAGTGTTTTCCAGAGAAGCTTAAATTGAAAATCAGAACCATTAGGAGATGTATATACACAAAATAGGAATAGTTTTATTTAAAGAATTAGCTTACCTACTTACGGAGAATGGCAAGTTCAAAAGGCATAGAGTAGGCCTGCTGGCTGGAAACTCAAACAGAAACTGGTGCTATGGTCTTGAGTCCAAAATCTGTAGGGCCAATAGCAGGATGGACCTGCAGGTCTGCAGGACTTAGTTTTGAGATCTTGAGGTAGAATGGCTTCTTAACCGGGAAAACTTTGCTATCTGTCTTTAAGATCTGCCAACTCACTGTTCACAGTCTACTCACGTTATTACCACCTTCTTTACTTAAAGTTAACTGACTATAGAAGCTTTTTAATCACAGCTATAAAACACCTTCACCACAACATGTAGATTAATGTTTAATTAAATAACTAGCATACCCAAGGTGCGAAACCCTGGTAACATAGTGAATTAAGTGCTATATCTGCTAACCAAAGGGTCAAAAGTTCAAATTCATCAGGCATTCCTTGGAAACTTTATGGGGCAGTTCTACTCTGACCTCTAGGGTCACTGTGAGTCAGACCCAACTGGACAGCAGTGGTTTGGGTTTGGTTTTTATAGCCAAGTTGACACAAATAACTATTTTTACATTTTTAAATGTAGCCTGCAGACATTATTATGTGCCCTTAACTGGCTCTCACGGGATCAGAAAAGACAAAGCCAATGAGTTATACTCTGCTGCCTCAGAAACACTTGAGTCCATCAAGTGGCTTCATCTGGAGGAATGAGGAAGACCTAGCTACAACTGAGTCCAGCAGAGCTCCTTACTTGTAAGTCACAGTAAATAAAATCAGGGGTGGGGAAGGCGGGATGTGGGGGTGGTAAGAGGCGAAAGAGGTCAAAGATTATTAAAATTGTGGGACTCTAGAAAATGAGTACAAACGACCTTTAAGAAAGGGCAGTTCAATTGTTCTATCACTGAGAGTGATGTTTGGTGATACAAAATTTAATGGCAATGGATTTTTTTATTTGGCTAATAGAAGAAGGAGCCCTGTTTGAACAACGGTTAAGTACACAGCTGTTAACTGAAAGATTGGTGATTCTAATTCACCAGCAGCTCTGTTTCTTTAAATTTATAGCCTAGGAAGCCTGTGGGGCAGTTCTACTCCCTCCCCTGGGGAGGCTGTGAGGCAGGACTGACCCCAGGGCGTACAAGAGCATAGTGGAGAGGGAAGGGGCTGGCTCGAGCACCAGGGTGCTTAGGCTGAAAGCTGGGAGGAAAGAGGCTCAGACTACCAGCTTAGTCACACAGGCTCCACGCAACTGTCTAGGAGAGAAAGAAGATGCTAAAAAAGAACAAACTCAAGGCAGTGAGGAGGGCAGACACCAGCATCGCAGGCACAGAGGAACCCGGAACAAGGTGCAGTCACTGAATCAGACAGTCAACGCGCCTGGAGAGGGAATCCAGGAAGGGCAGAAGCCAGAGGAAGATAAGAGCCTTTTCTGCTGCCCAGAATGTCTCTAGATCCCTGGCTCTGGACTGAATCATGTTGGGTGGGATATCCGATTTTTGATAGCCATGAGGAAATCTACCAATGTCAGAGGTCACCCTGTCTCCAAGAGTACACTTGGTGTCAAGCTCTATATAAAGCTGGTTGGACATTAGTAAACTTACAGGGAAACAGCAAGATTGTTCAGATAGATTTCATAGGTCAAATTATTTGTAATTTTTTTCAGTATAATTTTAAAAGCCATTATCTCCGATGAATGTTGTGCTTTTTTTCCAACCAGTTTCATATAGGACTGACATGCTGATTTTTAGTTTCCAATACAAACAAATCCCAGTTTGGGAGATATAAGTACACATTAAAAAAATACTGTTTGTTTAAAATTCAGATTTAAGTGGGTACCTTGTAACTGTTCTGGCAACTCTCCTGTCCCGGATGTGCATTACCTGTGGAGAAGACGTTCCTGCAACAGCACACGGTGTATCAAGTGCCCTGAGTGCAGAAATGTCATCTGACTTCTTCTCAGAGATGGTGTAACTCAGGTGAGAACAAAGATCTCTGTGGGTGAAATTACCATACAAGGCGGTGCCTTGAAATTCCTGGCTTCCCATTAACTGTGCTTCTATACTGCTGGCTTAAGGAGATCAGCTCACGTGGAGCCGCAGGGCTGGGAATCCAGTCAAGAGAGGAGGAGTTTTCACTCTTCTGTCTTCTTATCATGATGAAACACTGATGGAGACTCCTATTCATAGATGCCACTTCCTGAAAATGATCGATTGTAAAAGGTTGTTTTTGAAATAAGGAAGTGAAAAGAAACGTTGCAGATTAACATTTTACTTCCTCTAACAAGGCCTTCTTGTTGTAGGGAGTGAGGTTAGAGGCCTGATTGCCCAGTGGTTAAGATCTTGGTTGCTCACCAAAACGTCAGCCCGTGCTCCTTGGAAACTCAATGAGGCAGTTCTACTCTGTCCTGTAGGAGTGCTATGAGTCAGAATCAACTTGACAGCAATGGGTTTGATTTTGGATTTAGTAACACAAGGTTGCTATGAGTTAAAAATAACTCAACCATACCTAATAACAGCAATAAGATATATAAGTTTCAATAAAACATGTTTACAAGGACAGACCAGTGAAAGGAAATCTGGCAGAGTGAGGGACAGATAAGAGGAAATACTGCAACATTTGTTAATGCTTGATTTCTTCATTCTTTGTCACCGTTCCCTATGGCACTGTTCCAATAAAGCCGCTGAGCTGCACATCTGACACCTGAAACTTCAGAATGTGGAACACACAGCCATGTCTGTCCCCTGCTGGCACAAATTTGAAAAAAATACATGGTTATTGAATAGCTGAGAAGACCAACAGTGATAAATTCAGTAACTGAAAAATGAGTTCCATCTCCTAGTAACTTGAAATGAAGACTTCCTTAAGTATCATATTGTGGCGATTAGAGCTAAAACAAATTTGTATAACTTACATAAGCAAAGCCACAACAATCACCTATAAAACGTATTATAGAAACAGAGCAAAGAGCACTGGGCATCATATCTAGAAAACCATTATTTTAATCTATTTACAATAAAGACTCACTGTTTGGTAGATTCCTCCCACTTGTTGGCTTCAATTAATATCTGAAATACACAGATATACATAAAATAATCGAACCACTTGAAACACATTTACCCCAAACCTTTTCAGGTTACCTGAAGTGATGGAACAGGTATCTGATGTTCTGGATTTCTAAACAGTCTTGATTACAAACATTCATCTTGCAGCCCCCCCCCCCCAAAAAAGCCAAATTCATTGTTTTCAAGTCATTTGCAACTCATAGTAACCTTAAAGACAGACTAGAACTGCCTCATAGAGTTTCCAAGGAGTGCCTAGTGGATTCAAACTCCCAAACTTTTGATTAGCAACTATAGTTCTTAACCACTATGCACTAGGGTTTCCTTCATCTTGAAAGTATACTGGAAATTGCAATATATTTTTTACTTAAACTACATTTCTTGGACCTAGAAAAGGCCCCCAAATTCTTTGTCAGACCACGTGTCATGATCTGGAGTTTAAAACACGTCATTTCCTAATTTGGGCCTGAAATCTGTCGCTTAATCCCTGATACTTGCTGAGTCTTCAGTGAGTAAGTATAGAGCTGGGAACAGAAGAGGTGGAAAATGCATTTTTGAGGTCTTCCTACAAAATGTTCAATCTCTATGTATAACAAAAGCCATCAATTACTGAGGAAGCCATTTACTAGCTAAAAATAAATGCATATCAAATTTCAAAAAGATTTATGGTGTCCATACTTCACACAAAGCACTGTGCTAAGCATGTGGCACTTGGGGAAAGGGAAACCTAGGCAGAGCTCTCCCAGTACATGTGGGGCATATACAGATGGGTAGACACAGCTCTTCTGTTCTCACAAGTGGTAAAGCCAGCCATCGAAGGTAGAGGCTGCTCTTTGACCACTATACATAAAAGAATGGGATGTTGATGCATTTCAGAAAGTATTTTTGTTTTGTTTTGTTTTTCCTGAAACTTCTCTAGGAACTACACCTTGAGTGTTAATTCTTTATGGAATTTGTTATCTCTGAAACCATGCTATACCCACACCAACCTATAAAGGGCAGCCTTCTGCAAATTTTCAGTAAGGTATATGTTTTAATACCAGATCACTTCTCCTTCCTCCCTAGGGTTCCAGAACAGAGTGACCCAGCATGAATCAACATCATTCGTCTCACTTGTCCCACCCTCTAGAGATTTGGGTGGCAGCTCTACTAGCACTGTATTTAAGAGCTGCCTCTGACAACCAAAAGGTCAGCAGTTCAAAAACAACAGCCACTTATTCAAAACCCCATGGGGCAGTTCTACGTGGATGGGGGGAAGACTGATGCAAGATACACAGTTCATGTGGGCCCAGAATAAGCTTGACTACTGTCAATAATCCCAAAGGGTGGAATGTTATAGAGTAAACTGTGTTCCAAAAAAATACATGTATCAATTTGGCCATGATTTCCAGTATTGTGTGATTGTCTACCACATTGTCACATGACGTGATTTTTGTATGTGTTATAGATGCTATCTCTGCCACAGAAAGGTATGGCAGTCTGTCGCCATCAAGATTTACAGCCTTAGAAACCCCATGGGGCTGTGCTGTTCTTTTCTATAGGGTCAGTGAGTCAGTATTGACTCAGTGTCAATGGGTTTGATTTTGGTTGAAAGTTAAAAGAGAAACACGTGTCTCTGAGGAACTTATACTTTTTGGTAGATATTACTAGTGCTGAATAATATTGATGAATCGCTTTCCTTTTCTGGGCATGTAGGAGAACAACACTTCCTGTCCCATTTAAATTTGTCATGGCTATAAAATTTGTTTGGGCCAACTAAATGTGAGTTGAAATAACAGGTAGTGTTCCAGGTGAAGACATTTCAAAAGCTGTGTACAATTTGTCCAGAATGCTGCAGGCATAGTGGTTAAGAGTTCAACTGCTAACCAAAGGATCAGCAGTTTGAACCCACCAACTTTTCCTTGGGAACTCCATATGGTGGTTCTACTCTGTCCTACAGGGCCACTATGAGTTGGGATTGACTCGATGTCAATGAGCTTGGTTGGATTTTTGTACAATTTTTGCATGCTATTTTCTCATGCTCTAGAGATCATGTAAGCAGGGTGGATTACAAGATAGCATAAGATGCCAAAAACCTAAGTCCTAAGCCGTGACATAGAGGCCAACTGCCCTGGAGAGGATTCTTTATGGGTATGTCATCAACTTTTATGATAAGCTGAGAGACTTAGGTATTATTTGTTACTATATTATAACTCATCCTATACTGACTAATACACCTGATTTTTTTTTTAAAAAAAAAAAAGGTAGCAGAATGAAAGAGAGTACAGCATACACATTTGTGGCAGAAAGAGTTGAGCTCCTGATCCCAGCTCAGCCACGTATGACTTGGTGCTCTTCAATATATTATGTTGTCTTTTTAAGCCTCCACCTTATCCATTCAAATTGGAAATGATACTGTTAGTATCATTATTGCTTTAGTACTTGTTCCATAGAGTCATTTTTGTGTGAAAAAGTGCTTAACTTTGAGTAGGTTCTCAAAAAATGCTTGTTATTGCCCGTATGTTGTGTGAACATTTTTTAAAAAATGAACACATGTCTACAGCAATACTTTGTATATTGCCATTGATCCCCCCTTGTTCAGGAACTCCAATTAAATGTAAATTATTCTTCTTAATGGCATCCCACATGTTTCATAATGCTTCTTCATTTTTCTGATTTCTTTTCTCTGATTTCACCTCATAAATGCTGGTGTCAGTTTCTTTGTCTTCAAGGTCACTCAGTCTAACTTCTATCTGTTCAATCCTACTCTTTTGGCTTTGGATTGAATTATCTAACTCTATAATTTGGTTATTGATCTGATGTGTTTCAGATTGTTGATGTTCCATCAATTCAAATGGTGCTGGCAAAACTAGATATCCATTTGCAAAAAAATTGAAACAAGACCCATATCTCACACCTTATGCAAAAAACAACTCAAATTGGATAAAAGACCTAAATATAAAATCTAAAATAATAAAGCTCATCCAAATAAAATAGGATCAATAATGGACGTTTTCATATACAATGTAGACAGATTTCAAAATCTGACAAAGCACATTCAACAGGAGAGAAAATAGATAAATTGGAACAACTAAGAATCAAACACTTTTGCTCATCTAAAGACTTCATCAAAAGAATTAAAAGACTACCTACAGAATGGGAAAAAATATTTGGCAACTCTATGTCAGACAGATGTCTGATCTCCATGATCTATAAGGTATTACAACAAGAAAAGGTTAAATAATCCAATTAAATGATGTACAAAGGAGATGGACAGACATTTCTCTAAAGAGGATATCCAGGCAGCTGAAGGACATATGTAGAATTGCTCATAATCATTAGCTATTAAAGAAATTCAAACCAAAACTACAATGTCAAAACTCACCCTGTCAAGGTTGGCCATGATCCAAAAAACACAAAACAACAAATGCTGGAGAGGCTTTGGAGAAACTGGAACTCTCCTAAACTGCTGGTGGGATTACAAAATGGTACAACCTCTTCGGAAAACAGTCTGGTGCTTCCTTAAAAAGCTGGAAATAGATATACCATTTGATCCTGTAATTCCACTGCTTGGAATTTATCCTTCAGAACCAAAGGTTGTCACATGAACAGACACATGTACATGTATGTTTGTTGCAGCATAGTTCACAATAGCAAAAAGTTGGAATCAACCCTGATGCCCATCAATAGATGAATGGATAAGCAAACTATGGTACATATACTCAATGGAACACTATGCTATAATAAAAAACAATGACAATTTTGGGCGGAGTCAAGATGGCGGACTAAGCCCACGTCTCTTTCTATCCCTCTGGAAACCAAGACCTGGATTGATAATCAAACAGAGCCTTCTGATCCCCTAATCAGCCTCAGGACACAGCACAGGGCTGTTAATTGGGACTTCATACCACTCAGCGAAAAACCTCCTCTCTTTCACTGACTCCCGCTCCTGGCTAGCCCCGGCTCTCACGGACGGAAGGTAAACGCACCATTTTGACTTTTTTTTCTCTCGGTCTCAGCTGGCGGGCGGAGCTGGGTCTTGCCCGGCGGCTGGACTCAGACGCGCTGCTGCGGGGATAGGCAGGCGAAATTCCCATATTCTGAGAGCCAGGCTCAGGACTCTGTTAATCTAGCCACTTTGAGCCTTTCGTTCTGTAGCTGCCTCAGCAGGGTTTGTGCAGAGCCTCGCAGTCAGTGTGCGGGATGCCATGTTGGTACCAGATTTTAGCGGGACCTCATTCTTAGCCTGGGAGCCAGCGCCTGCAAACAGGACAACACTTCTCCAACTGAAAAGCAGTAATTTTCTGTTGCAGTCCCTGCAACAGAAGCAGAGGAATCACTACCTCTCGGCACCTTTAGCCCCTCTGTCTGCTGCCTGTGTGGAGGGCGCCATCTTGGATACGGTGGCTGCAGCTGGACCTAGTTCTTAGCTTGGGAACCAGAGCCTGCCCACAAGAGAGCGCTTTTCTATCACAAAAGTGGTATTCGAAGCAGTGCCACCTAAGGCTAGGCCCTGTCAGCAGAAGCCAACAAGGCAGTAGCATTGCTGTATTCTGAACTAGTTTGTTATCATCTGGGGTTGGATATAGTGGCACTTACTTTGTCAGATGAGAAGAGGGACCTCTGCACCTGAAAACCTAACTGACTTGTGAAGTAGTCAGATACCTTTTGCTTTACATTTGAAGACAGCCTAGAGAAACATTTGCAATCCATCCTCACAGTACCTCTTCCAGCCTCTACATATTCACATGGGACCCAAAAAGCAACAGACAATTGTGGCATACAAGAAATCACCCATGGCTTCAGAAGGCTCCCAAACAAAGCAACCAAGGAGTTTTACAGATGAAGAAACTTTTATGAAAGCATCAGAAAGTGAATACAAAATGATTATATACAGAGCCCTTCTAGACTTATACAAAATGCAGCAGAACAAAATGAAAAATTAAGCAAGCTGTTCAATCTGATGGAACACCAGCACTCTGAAATCCAACAGATCAAGAACAAAATCAAAGACATAGGAACTTCCATGCAAAGCCAAGAAAACAGAATGGAACAAATGGAAAAAAGAATTTCTGACTTGGAAGACAGAGCTACTGATGCCAGCGTTTATGAGCATGTTAGAAATTTTACTATTTTACTGTAATTAATAAAAAAAGCTAAAAAATAAATAAATAAATAGTAAATAATTAACAAGTCAAAAAAAGTGGGGTTAAATCTTTATGTAGATTGTATGCAGTTTGAAGCTTAAGTCCTCAAACTTAATTGCTCAAAGTGCTACACACCTCATTGCTGAATATCACTAGTCACCTTCGAAGTACTCGCTTTGAGAAGCTGTACACCAATGCCAGTGCCTAGTCCACCCTTCAAAGCAATTTTAGAACTCTTTCTAGAATGGCCACTGGGCACGCTGGCACCATAGCAAGTTTGCTAACCTGATTGAATAGTTGTTTGTGAGGAAGTTTTAGCCAGTAAACAACCGTATTGGAACATCCTCCTGTTCACCTGATTGGGCCCCCAATGACTTTTTTCTTTACCAGAAGATAAAAGAAATATTGAAAGGAAGACATTTTGATGACATTTAGGACATTAAGAGTAATATGATAACAGCTCTGATGAACGATCCAGAAAAAGTTCTATAATCACTTTGAAGGGTGGACCAGGCACCGGCTCCGTGCATACCTTCCCAAGGGAGGTAATTGGAAGGTGACTGCAGTGATATTCAGTAATGACATATATAACACTTTTTGTAGGATGAGTCCTATCACTTAATTGTCATTTGTGGTATATCTCTAATTTATAGAGATGTAAGGAATTTTTTTTCCTCCCCTAACTTCTCGACGGCACTGGGCTGGGCAATTTCTCCATGAACCTTCAAATGTGTACTTTTGGCAAAGGGAGGAGAAAAAGATTACTAACAACACATTGGGAAGTTTGGAATTGTCAAAGAAAAAATATTGAGTAAATAAAGGTGGAGAACATGTTATGATCTAAGTCTCAGTATAACAATGCCTCTTTCTGCTAGTGTCCTCATGCTGTGCTGAAGTCCCTGTTGAAGCTCTCTCAGCATCACAAAGATCCATTTAGTGAAAAATAAACAAAGGAGAAAAAAAGATGCAGCTAAGTTCAGAAGGTCTTAGCCAAAGATCTCCCACCTTAAGGAGCAAATCTTCTTTTCTTACAACACGTGGAATACACGAACTGCGTTACCACAGCCACAGACCCTGCAAAATAAAGGACAACCACTTGCTTGGTAGTCATTTCACCAGGTTGTAGCCTCTGGGCTGTGCTCACTCCAGCTTCCTATCTCAGAACTACAGTCAAATAAGGTCAGCTGTTGTCAGCAAACTACTAGATACACTGTCCCACTGACCACTGACTCCACTCACAACCCTGGTAGATAAGAGCCAGACCAGACAACCTCTCTCTCCATCATCCCTGCCCAGGAAATGTTAGAGTCTGGTAAGGCCAACTTCCCTGAGATCCAAATGAAACCAATAGGAAAATGCAAGATCTTCATATCTGGTAAGAAATTCAACAAATACTGGGATAATAAGGGAGAAAACAGCTCTCAAAATGCCTTTTTGTTAGGCGCCACTGAGTCAGTTCTGATTCCTAACGATCTATGTACAGCACAATGAAACACTGCCTGGTCCTGCCCAATACTCCCAATCTGCATGATGGTTGAGCCCATTGTTGCAGAATACAGCAATTTACCTCCTTGAGGGTCTATGTCTTTTGTGCTGACCACCTACTTTACTAGGCATGGTGTCATTCTCCAGGGACTTCCCTCTTGAAAAGATGTTCAAAGTGTCTAGATAAACCCTCTTCATTCTGTCTTCTAAAGAGCATTCTAGCAGTATTTTTTCAAAGACAGATTTGTTTGTTCTTGGAACAGTCCCTAGTATATTCAACACTCTTCACCAACACCCTAGTTCAAAGGCATCAGTTCTTCCATTGTCCTATTCATCCCCAGCTTTCACATGCCTGTGAAGTGGGTCAAGCAAAGATTAGCCCCCAGAGAGACATCTTTGCATTTCAACACTTTAAAGAAGACTCTTATGGCACATTTAGCCAATGTAAAAATCAAGATGTCTGGATGCTACTAAATACATAAAGAGCTTTCTTATTTTCTTTCAGGTCCTAGAAAAAAAGTTAGTTAAAGTCACCCAGAAACAAAAGATGAATTTTAATCAAATATTTACTAGATGATGCAGTATATTTTTAAGAAAAGCATTTGCCACCAAATGCTCATTTCAAAATGATGTATTGCTGGCATGCATCGCTGCTGTAGCTAACTCGTTCTCCTTTGTAAAAAACAAACCAAAACCAAACTCACTGCCAGCAAGTCAGGTCCAACTCATAGTAACCCTATCGGACAGAGTAGAACTGCCACCATAGATCTTCCACGGAGCATCTGGTAGATCCAAACTGCCAACCTTTTGGTTACCAGATGTAGCATCTAACCACTATGCCAAAGAACATGTTTTATACAGCGTCAGGACAACAGTGGTGCTATCTGCATGGTCAGTCATTTGAGAGACATTTTGACTTTAAAATGTTTTTTTGTTTTGCCAATCCTTATGTTAAGAGATTATGTTGTCCCTGAAAAAAGGAACATTTACTGGCTGATTAAACATATAGTTTTATTAGTGCAAGTTTCTTAAAGATCTTGTGGTTTCATTATCAATCCATTTGCAATGATTCTGTAAGACTGTCTGTTTAAGACTTGGAGAGACAGGTTAGGAATTATTATTAGGGAATCATTTTGGAGACATTGTTGAGGGAAGTGAGAAGTTGAAATTTAAGCATATTGGTCAGTAAATAACTAGTAAAACAAATAAGTAAAATCATTAACTATCTTAAACAAACAATAAAGGTAAAAATTGATTGAGACTTGTTTAGGGTAGAAAGGCTAATTGCAGTAGAACATTTAAGTGACATTTACATGACACTGGTGGCATAAAATATGTCTTACATAAGGAACTGTCAAAATTACTCGTTGACAACAATGGAAGTTTTAATACACAATGAGGACAGACTCCAAAATCTGTCAAAGAAACCACAATCAACAGAAGAGAAAATAGATAAATGGGAACTATTAAGAATCAACACTTTTGCTCATCCAAAGACTTTATTAATAGAATTAAAAGAATACCCACAGAATGGGAAAAAATATTTGGCAACTCTATGTCAGACCGACGCCTGATCTCTATAATCTATAAGATACTACAAAATATGAATAAGAAGAAGATAAACCATCCAATTAAGTGATGGGAAAAGGAGATGGACAGACATTTCACTAAAGAGGAGACTCAGGCAGCCAAAAAATACATGCGGACATGTTCACGATCTTTAGTTATTAAAGAAATTCAAATCAAGACGACAATGAGATACCATCTCACCCCAACAAGACTGGCCATGACCCAAAAGACACAAAACAACAAATGCTGGAGAGGCTGTGGAGAAAGTGGAACCCTCCTACACTGTTGGTGGGGTTGCAAAATGGTCCAGCCTCTTTGGAAAGCAATCTGGCGCTTCCTTAAAAAAATGGATATCAATATACCATTTGACCCAGTAATTCCACTACTTGGAATATATCCTACAGAATCAAGGCCTTTCACACCAGTGGACACATGCACCAGAATGTTTATCACAGCACAGTCCACGATAGCAAAAAGATGGAATCAACCCAGATGCCCAACAACAGAAGAATGGATAGGTAAACTATGGTACATGTACTCAATGGAGCACTATGCAATGATAAAGAATAACAATGATTCCAGGAAACATCTCCTAACCTGGTTTCAACTGGCAGACATTATGTTGAGTGAAAGTAGTCAGCGACAAAGGGACAAATACTGTATGAGACCTCTACGATAAGATCTCAAAAACAGGCTTGTGTATAGAAGAAGACTCTTTAACAGCTGCAAGGGAGGGGGTGGGGGGAGGGGAAGTAGGGGAGGGTTTAGTTTAGATAGTTGCTAGAAATCTGGTTGGGAGAAAGCGGTGATAGCACACATTAGAAACAAGAACAACATCAAGCGGACTTCAGCATAACTTGAGTACTCCTTCCATCTTAACCCAATATTGCAAGGACAGAGTAGCTGGGACAGGGGGCAGGGGACCATGCTCTTAGGCGAAATGAAGGTCAATTGGCACAACTAGCAGTTTTCTAAGAGAGCTCTCTGCACCCTACATTGGTGAGTGGCGTCTGGGGTCTTAAAAGCTGCCAAGCTGCCATCCGAGGATACAGCAAATGGTCCCAACTCAGCAGGAACGGATGCTCACCAAGGACCACAATGACATGCAGTAAAGACAACCGAGAAGACAGAGAGACCCACAAGAGTGGGTGCCTACATCAACTTGGGACTGGAAGAACCGAATGGTGCCCGGCCACCACCAGTGATAGCCACGATGGAGCTCACAGAGAGGAGTCTCACTGGCAACACAAGAATAAAAAGGGGTGCATCCTGAGATCTCCACTAAAAGACCTCAATTGATGGTCAAGCGGTTTCGGGGTTCCCCTGAGAGCATGGCTCCCGGCCCTAATGCTGCCTTTACCCTTAAATTATAATGAAGATCCACTCTTTGGACAGGAATGGATTGGACTTGGCAATGCAGAGTGACCATATATTGGTTGCACTTTATGGTTCTTTGCATCTATAGGATATCATCCTGCTGACCTCTGGCTGGAGGAAGGAGAGAGGGTGGAGAGGAGGGGAAAGGAGGCTGTTGGGAGGATGAGACATGTATGGAGCAGAGAGGAAGTGTGCTGTCACCGGACAGGGAGAGCAGTGGAAGCTGCATATAGGTGGGCATGTAAATTTATACAGGAATGTACATTTCCACTCAGTCATGTTAAATAAAAATTAAAAATAAAAAAAATTACTCATTGAACCCTCTGAATTTATCAAGCTATATAAAAAGATAGGTTTAGAAAAGGCTATAATTAAAAACAAGATTTTCTTGAAAATGAGTGGTTTGAATCAAATGAACACATGTTCTGCAGAAGAAATAACCATTAAAGTTTAAAAAAAACACGTTAAAAATAGCATAAATGAACATAGATGTCTTAGCAAAAAAAAATCAGAATACAGGAGTAATCAGAGTTGCATATGAACATAGTGAATGTCATTTCAAAAATAATGAAGTCAAGGCCCTGCCGTAACTTTTTTACTTTTGAGAAAAATATTCCTAGGGCAAATTACTGAGTATATCTAAACACATTAAAAAAAAATACATACATTTGATGAATAGTTCCTATCTGTTCTCCAGAAAATTAAAAAATAATCATTTTGGTCAGGAATTGACAGCATTTTAAATTACAACAAAAGGCTTTACAACATGATACCGCGACTGGGTATCAGTCATGTTTACAAAACTTGTATTCACTTGTGTCATGGCTTGAATTGTGTCCCCCACTCCCCAAAATGTGTAGCAATTTACTTGGGCCAGGATTTCCGGTATTGTCCTTCATTTTGTAATTTCCTAAATTGTATATCTACTAGGGTGAGGTTGGATTATGTAAAAGAGGATTAGGGTGGGACCAGAACAACCTTACTAAAGGAGTTTCCCCGGGGTGTGGCTTGCATCGCCTTTATCCTACAAGAAATAAAAGGAAAGGGAGGCAAGCAGAGAGATGAGGACCTCATACAATCAAGAAAGCAGCTCTGGGAGCAGAGGGCATCCTCCAGAATTAAGGTTCCAGGCCAAGGTGTTCCCAGGTCAAAGAAGCACTGATGTAACAGAAGGACTTTCTAGTCCAGAGCAGACAGAGAGGGAAAGCCTTCCCTAGGAGCTAACACCCTGAATTAGATTTGTAACCTCCTGGACTGTGAGAACAGACCCTGTTGGCCTACTGGTTAAGTGCTATGTCTGCTAACCAGCAGGCTGGCAGTTCAAATCAGCCAGGGGCTCCTTGGAAACACTATGGGGCAGTTCTACTTTGCCCTATAGAGTCGCTATGAGTTGGCATCAGTGCGACACCACTCGGTTTGGTTTGGACTACGAGAGGAAACCTAGTGGCACAGTGGTTAAGTGCTATGTCTAGTAACTTTTTGCTTTTTAGATTAGCATTTCAAATCTGCCAGGCGCTCCTTGGAAACTCTATGAAACAGTTCTACTCTGGGGTCTCTAAGAGTTGGAATCTATTCGACTGCAGTGGGTTTGGTTGTTTTTTTTTTTTGCACTGCAAGACAATAAATTTCTCTTTGTTAAAGCCGTCGATTTGTGGTCACCTAGCAGCACTAGGTGACTAACACAACTTCTTTTGCTTATCAGGCTATTTAGCATTTTCTGATCACACGTTAATTAAGATGAAGTATTTATGATGGTAATACAATACAAAGCAAAAACAAACATTTTATTTCTTCATGGTTATAAGAATTCAGAACAATATATCCACTGATTTAAGGTAAAGGTTTTCAATAATAAATTCCTTTGTTACTTAATATGTTAGAGCAGGGATCAGCAAACTTTCTGTAAGAGACATATGTAGTGAATATTTTCAGCTTTTCACAGTCTCTGTCACAACTACTCACCTCTCTTGCTGAATGTGAAAGCAACCACAGGTGACACCTGTGTGGTAAAGAAGGTTAACATACTTGGTTGTTACCCCAAAGTTTGAAAGTTCTAGTCCCCCTACAGACATCTTGGAAGAATCACAATCGCCTTTCAGAAAATCATTCATTGAAAACCTACGGATCACAGCTCAACCTTGACAAGTATGGGGTCTTCAGGAGTTAGAATTAACTCAACTTCAATTGGGGAACTTAACCAATAAAATTTTATGCATATCAAGCTTTGAATTTCACGTAGTTTTCATGTGTCACAAACTCTTCTTCTTCTGAGTTTTTAACAACTTAAATGGTTAAAAACCATTCTTCACAGCCCCCACAAAAACAGACAACAGGCTGGATTTGGCTGACTTCCGCTTTAGAACCACCCATGTTAATGTGTTTACAGGCTCACATGACAGGCAAGGCAGTAAGCAGGCCCTGAATCACTGCTGAAATAGTCACAGAAGGACCTCCAGTGGGTTCCTAGATATGAGCAAAACTGCCTTGATCCATTGATGAGAGGTATCTAGCCAGAGCCAGGCCATGGATGCTAATTGAAATATGTTGGTGGCTGAATCACATGATAATACATACACTTTAAACAATCAGAAGTGATTTTAGAAATCAATGTACCACAATTTTTTTTATTATAGTCACATTTAACTGTAATAGCTAACACGTATGGAATGCTTTCCATGTGCCAGGAACACTTTAAGTGTACTAACTTATTTAATTGTCATTCGGAAAAAAAAAAAAAAAAAAGAGAAGTGAGTACCAATTCTTATTATAATATTACAGATATCATCTTTCAAAATACTAGTACAATTTATTTTGTTTGTATTGTCAGATAAGTAGAGGTGTGGGGGGTGTGTGTGTGCGTGTGTTAATTCACTTATACTAGAGACTAGGATTATCAAAATGTCCAGGTCCATTCTTCTTTTGTCTAGCATCCATCTTTAAAAGGTAAGGAAGGGAGGAAGGGAAGGAGGGAGAGAGGGACGGGGGAGGGAAGGAATGAAGGAGATTTCTCAAAATAAGGGGGGGCCAGACATCTAGGACCAGAAGTATCTTGAGCCTAGAGGTGCTCTGTGAGCTGACCTGCGCACTTCTGTTTACAGAGCATTAGCTGCTGTGGTTTTTAAGGAAATGGTTGAGTCTCAGAACTCTTGATGACTTTTATAATTCAACTCATAGTGATAGGTATGGTATCTATTCTTGGCTTTTGTATCAGGGTTATGCTAGCTTTATAGAAAGAATTTTAGAATATTTCTTCCTTTCCTATGCTCTGAATTTGATTAGTACTGGTATGAGCTATCCTCTAAATATTTGGTAGAATATTCCTGACTAGGGCTTTTTTGTTGTGGTTAGGAGTTTTGTTTGTTTGTTTTTAATTAATGGGAATATGGCCCAGCCAAACTGCTACATATTTGGTGCAGGAGGTGAGAGTCTGACTTGATTCAATCCATGACAATCTGTTCAGATTCTGTATCTCGGTTTGTATTAGTTTAGGAAGGTTATGTGTTTCTAGAAATATGTCCATTTCTCTTGGGTTCTAAAATTGGTTTAAGAGTACAGTTTTTCATAGTATTCTGTCTTGACCCCTTTTTTCAGTTGGGTTTATTGGAATGTCTGCCATCTCATTTCTTATTAAGATTATTTGCAGCCTAACCTTACATCAGTTTGACTAATGGTTTATCCACTTCATCAGTGTTTTCAAACAACCAACTTTTGGTCTTCTCAATTTTTCCTGTTATTCTGTTAGCTGTTGCATTTATGTCTGTTCTAATATTTGTTTTGTCCTTATGCTGGTGGCTGTAGTTTTCTTCTGCTGCTCTGTTTCTATTTGTTTGAGTTGTAGGGCTAATGTTTTGATTTTGGACTCTTCTCTTTTGATATGTATGTGTGTTGCTGTAAGTTGTCCTCTGAGCACTGTTTTTACTGTGTCCCGAAGTTTTGGAATTGTGTGGTCTCATTCTTATTTGACTCTAGGCTTTTTTTTTTTTTTCCCTCTTTGATACTTTCTATTACCTAGTTGATTTTAAGAAAGGTGTTATTCAGTTTTCATGTATTTGGCTTTTGGTGTTATTCTTCCTGACACTGTTATCTACTTTAATGGCATTGTAATCACAGAAGGTGCTTTGTATTTCAATATTTTGGACTATATTGAGGGTTGCTTTATGGCCTAAAACATGGTCTATTCTGGAGAATGTCCCACGAGCTTTGGAAAAGGATGAATACTTTTCTGCTCTTAGGTAAAATGTTCTATATACGTCTATGAGATTAAGTTGGTTGATTGTGGCCTTTAGGTTTTACGGGTCTTTGTTAGCTTTCTTTCTAGATATAGTGTGCTTTATTGACAATGTGGCACTGAAGTTTCCTACTACGATTGTGGAACTGTCTGTCTCTCTTTTCCATGCTGTTGGAGTCTGTTTTACATATTTTGAAGACCAGTCATTGGGTGCAGATATTTATTAGGATTATGTCTTCATGGTGTATTGCACAATTAGTTTTAAACTTAATTCTTCTTTCAAATTTAATTCTTCATTCAAAGTAGGGGGTATGTAATACAAACTGTTATGTTATTTGCAATGCAAGTTTAATTGCTTTGAGAACATGGATTTATCTGAAAACCTACAAAATCTTATAACACAAGAGCACGTCAAGGCCACTAACACTCTAAAAATAGCATGTGACTCCTGACCCCTTATCCTCCACCTCAGACTGTAGCTGGAACAAAGATGTTGAATTTACAGCTAGTTCTTCAAAATGACAAATTTGTTCTTTTCTTGACTTCACTCCTCCTGCCATTATTGTTGTTGGCTGCTGTTGAGTCACACTCTGACTTATGGTGATCCTAAGGAAATGAAAGTGACTTCGTTCTAATAATTTGGAAAGGAAAGTAGAGCTCTCATTATAATTTCATACCTGACACATATGTCATCTGAAAACATAATTGACCCTGGTGGTGACTGTTTTAGTCAGCTAGGGCTGCTCTAACAGAAATACCACAGAGTGGATGGCTTTAACAAAGGAAGGTTTACTCTTACACAGTCCGGTAGGTTGCAAGTCCATATTTAGGGTGTCCACTCCAGAGGAAGTCTTTCCCCTTGTCGGCTCTGGAGAAAGTCCAATATTGCATCAGTCTTTGTCCAGGGAGCATCTTGGCGCAGGAACCTCAGGTCTGAAGGATGCGCTCTTCTCCCGGTGCTGCTTGCTTGATGGTAGGAGGTTCCCAAATCTCTGCTTGCTTCTCTTTCCTTTTATCTCTTGCAGGCTGAAAGGGTTAAGGATGGGGCAAGCCATACTCCAGGGAAACTCCCTTTACAGTGGAGCAGGGAAGTAACCCTATGAAGGAATATACAGCCCCACCCTAATCCTTTAACATACAGTTTAGGGAAACCACAAAATGGAGGACAGTCACAGGATACTGGGAATCATGTCCCAGCCACGTGGCCACATGTATTTTTGGGGGGACACAATTCAACCCATGACAGTGACCTTGCCTCATAAGACTCTACCCTGTCTCCAGATAGAATCCAGCATACTCAAGAGATGGTACTTACTTTGCTGTAGATGTGATGGTTCTTTCCCAGAGATCCAGATTTTGGTTCATTAATGCCAATGCCTCTTCATGGGATGCAGGTTTTAGGGTACAATTAGGAAACACCACTACATGCTCATAAAGAGCTGCAGTGAAAGTATCCATGGTGCTGACTTTTAAAATGCGGAAAGTTGAAACTGCTGCACAAGCCATCAACTGAGAGGTGATCGTGCTGGTGTTCAGTAAGAGACTCCTGACTTTTACAGAGAGAAAATGCACTGATTTTCACAGACATGTCACATGGGTCCCAGACACCAGTACTTTAAAAATATATTTTGAAAGCCAACATTTAAAAAATGTATGGTTCCATCTTATCCTTATCAAATGACCTTCACTTACTGCAAGGTCTATGAAAATCAAATAAGCAGATGCGTGTGTAAACGGTTTGAAGAATAACTAAACTTACAATTGTGAAAGTATTGTTACTATCATCACGAGAGTATTTGAGGTCTGCACTTTTATTCACTTAATCCACTTGAGTGGATGAAGATGGTTTCCTGGAAAGAAAATGTGACATCCCATGAGTCACAGGGGAACTGTGCCTACAGAGAAGACAAGACCTACCAAAGTCTGGACTTTGTTGGCAGAGTATAAACCCACTGCCATCGAGTTGATTCCAACTCTGCCCTATACAATCTCTAACTCTATAGGCTAGAGTAAAACTTCCCCAAAGAGTTTCCAAAGAGCACCTGGTGGATTCAACCCGCCAACTTTTCAGTTAGCAGCTGTAGCTATTAACTGCTACACCACCAAGGTTTCCATAACATAAACCCAGATAGCAGGTCCTAAAAGGAAAGAGAAGCAAGCCCTGCCCAGCCAATGTAGGAAAATATAAAGAGAAAGGAAACTGAAACAACAGAGCGGGGCAGCACTGTCTCTTGACTTAGCTATGTCTCTGGCACCTAGCTCAGTGCCTGCTACACAAAAGGCCTAACAAACATGGTGCTTTAAGGAATAGACTAATTCTTATTCCTGTATTATAACTAGCTTGCAATTGGATCTTGGCCAGCTTGCTTTCCTTATCAGGTCCTCAGCAGATCCTGCTCATTTCTTCATGTCAGTGATCCAGGGAAGACAACACAGACACTTACTTCATACAGTGGTTTTGAGAGTGAGGGGAAACATACAATTCAGCCACCTGGTGAACTCTGAAGAAACATGTGCACACTTGTGTATAGGTATGTGCAGGGGGCCGTGGCGGGTTGTATTTCTGTGTTGCTACTAAATATATTTGCCTATATGTTGGTAATTAATGGCAAAAGCATATATCAATTTTCTTGTTAACATTTTTCCTATTAATAAACTTGATTACAACTTAAGATCAGTCAATATTCTCCAGAAAAGCAGAACCAACTGGAGATATATATCATATATATATACAAACATATATACACATACATGAAATAGAAATACATTTATTTTAAAAAATTGGTTTGTACAGTTACAGAGAATCACAAGTTCAAAATGTGTAGAGTGGCCTACCTGTTGGAAACTCAGATGAAGGTGATGTTATGGTCTCAAGTTCAAAATCTATAGGGCCAATAGCAAGCTAGAGACTCAGCCCTGTGTGAGTTAACACTGAGGTCTTGAGGTAGAAAGTCTCCTTCACGAAGAAACTGTGCTATCTGACTGTAAGCTTTGCCAAGTCATCGTATAAATTTCACCTACATTATCGAATGTTGTCTCCTCTACTTAAAGTCAACCTATCGCAGTCTTAAGAAATACGTTCACCACTACACCTAAGACTAGCATTTGATTAATAACTAACCTAGCTAAGTTGACACATAAAACATTTTTTTAGCATAGCCTGAGACCATTATTATGTGTCCTAAACCAATTCTCATGGGGGAAAAAAAGAAAAATTCTTACAAATGAATTATGCTCTACTGCCTCGGAAGTACTTGTTGATATTGCCTCAGAAATACTTGTTGATAATGCCTCAGAAATACTTGTTGATATTGCCTCAGAAATACTTGTTGAATCCTTCAGAGTAGTTTCACTCTTTAAAGTCACATTTAGATAAGGAATGCATAGGTGTAGAACTGATTCAAGCACAGCAGCTCCCTCATTAGTCATGATAAATAAAATCGAGGGTGGAGATGTGGTGATGTGGACACGGTAAGACACACAAAAAAAGCCAAAGACAATGAAAATTGTGGGACACTAGAACATAAGGCCTGTCTTGGAAGAAGTACAGCCAGCATGCTCCTTAGAAGTCAGGATGCCATGAAAACACCTCACACACTTGGACATTTTTCCAGGAGGAATCAGTTCCTGGAGAAGGACACTGTGTTTAGTAAAGCAGAGGGTCATCGATAAAAAGAAAGATTCAGTAAGATGGATGGACCCAGCAACTGCAACAACAGGCTGCAGCATCACAACGATTGTAAAGACGGAGCAGGACTGGGCAATGTTTCCTTCTGTTGTGTACAGGGCCTTTGTGAGTCAGAACTGACTCAACGACACTTAACAACAACAGAAAAATAAGAAGTAAAACCAACTTTGAGAGGGGCAGCTTGATTGCTTAATAATTGACAGTGAACACTGAGAAGCCCCTTCAGGATTGGTGACATTGAAGTTTCACATGCTAGAGAAGAAGGAGCCCCCATTGCATTACGGGGAAGCTCTCAGCTGCTAATCTAAACGTAAGCAGTTTGAACCCACTGGCTGCTCCAAGGGAGAAAATACCTAGTGCTCTGCTTCTGTACAAAATTACAGCCTAGGAAACCCTATGAGGTGGTTCTGTTCTGTCCTACAAAGTTATGCACACAACAACGTAATACAAACGAAGAGGCAAACATCTTGCATAGGAGTACTGAGGTTAGAGATTGGGAGGAAAGAAGCTGAGGCCACTGGCTTAATAAAATGACTTCCTGGCAGCTGTCCAGGAGAGAGAGAGAAAAAAAAGCCAGAAGCGAGCTCATATGAAGTGATGAGGAGAGAAGTATCAGCATCACAGGCAAACAGAGGAGCCCAGGGCACAGGTACAACCACTGAATCAAATGAATTTCAGCCCACGGAGAGAGAATCTAGGAAAGACGGTAGTAGGGGAGGCCAAGAGCAGATTGTCTCCAGTTCCCTGGCACTGGATTGAATTACTGTACTGAGCGGGAATAAACACCTGGGTAAATTCAAGGAAATTAACATTCATAACTTTTGTGAGGTAAAAGAAGTGTCTCCAAACTCAGAGCGATTCTCAACTGCTCCCACACAACCAGGAGAGCCCATACCCTCTGCAGGTCATTCCCCCGAGTTAATCAGTGGCCCACCAGCAAAGGGGCTAATGCAATCAGGGTCAGTGAACAAAGGATAGCTGGGGAAAAGGGTTCATTTTAAGGAAGCTCCTTTTGAGGAAGCTCCCAGACTAGCACCAAATAAAATAAAATAAAATAAAACCTGTTGCCATCAAGTCTGTTGTGACTCGTAGACACTCTATTAGACAGAGCCAAACTGGCCCCATAGGGTTTCCAAGGATTGTCTGGTGGGTTCAAATTGCTGACCTTGTTTGTCAGCAGCTGTAGTCCTTAAATCACCATACCACCTGGGCTCCCAGCCTAGCATCTGACCAACCAACCTACTGCCAGTTGAGTTGATTCCAACTCACAGCAACCCGATAAGACAGAGTAGAACTTCCCCATAATGTTTCCAAGGAGTGACTGGTAGATTCAAACTGCCAGTCTTCTGGTTAGCAGCTGAGCTCTTAACCACTGTGACACTAGGCCTCCCAGCTTAGCACAGCCTTTCCCAAATCCCTGAATACAGAGGAGATAAAACAGAATTGGATAGATTTTAGTATACTTTCAGAATGAAACAAATCTGAAGAAGGTCATTTATTTCTGTTTTATTAATATTCTAAGAATCCAATTTCCATACAAAAGACCACAAGTGTCAAATAAGTTATGATAAAGAGTTAACAGGAAAAAATTTAATTAGTTAAAAAGTTATTTATGATTATTTTAATAGATTCCATTTTCAAAACCAGCACAACTCGTACCAGGCAAAGTCATGGAAGCTTCATAGTGACATCTGAACTCCCTGAGGGACCTGAATTTCTGGGCTGAGGCTGTGAGGACCAGGGTCTGATAGAACACGTAGCTTAACTGTCATGGCATGGTTTATAAAGAAAATGTCCTGCATTCTTCTTTGGTGAGCAGCATCTCTGGTCTTACAAGCCTGCGAGCAGTCATCTGAAATACTCCTCTGTGCACACTCCTTTGCAAGCAAGGGAGAATGGAGAAAATTAAAAACCTGGGCAAAGATTAGTTCAAAGGACTAATAGACCGTAACTACCAGGTGGTGCCTAACTGTCACCACTGACTGCTCTGCCAGGGGTCATCACAGAGCGTCCCAGACAGAGATGGAGAAAAATGTAGGACAAAATTCTAACTCACAAAAAAAGACCAGATTTTCTGACCTGACAGGAACTGATGAAATCCCCAAAGCAGGCCCCAGGACACCCCTTTAACTCCCTAACGAAGTTAGTCCTGAGGCCCACTCTTCAGCCAAAAGTCAGGCAATTCCATAAAACAAGATGAGGTTAAGGGGCCACATCAACCCAGGGGCAAGGACTAGAATTCAGGAGGGGACAGCAAAGCTGGTAATAGGGAACCCAAGCTTGAGAAGGAAGAGTGTTAACCAATGCCATAAAGCAATATGTATACTGCTTAGTGAAAAGGTTCTTTGGTTTATAAACCTTCATCTGAGTACAATCAGAAGATTTCCTTTTCTTTAACAATTTCCTGGTATCAAGAGCCTATATATATTCAAAGTTTGCCGGCCTTTACCAGAATTCACCTGAAATATTTTCTGTGATCTGGAAACTACACTGGCATGCAATAGAGCAGTTAATGCAAAAAGACTTTTCGAGGCCCTTATCCATGTAAATATGTTTCAATATACATACACACACTTCAACATACATACTTTAACAAGTAATACAGCAAAAGTTTGTGCTACACCAAATATATGAACTGTAAAATTTGCACTCACATCCGTTGCTTTTTAAATCTCATATTTGGTTTGTTATTTCATAAGTTCATGACATCTATTCTGAATAGATGCTGAGAGTTCTCTTTTCTGTCTCCAAGCTTCTGCCAGATTAATCCAGAAAGTGCACTGGTAAAAGAGATCACTGTCCTTTCCCAGGCCCCTGCCCTAAGCGTGGAGGGTCCTTCTCGAACACTCTTCCGTACAGGGCCATGGCGACAACAGGCAAAGAAGCTCCACGTCGGCTCCTTAGACGACCATCTCTTGAAACCTGACCAAGGAAAGCCAAGGGTTAATTCCAAAGCAATGCCTGGCTTCCAGCCCAGGGGATTTCTCCACCAGCAGTACTCTGAAAGCACTATAACCCGTTGCAACCCAGAGGAATCTGACTCCAGGCATCGTTATAGAACAGAGTGGAACCACCCTGTATGGTTTCCAAGAAGCAGCTGAACTCTTAACCACCTTGTCACAAAGGCTCAGAGGCAGTATAGAAGAATAAAAAACACAGAGGATGTCATGTCAGAGGACACAAGATCATGTTCCAGGTCAGCCTTCTGAGGGACTGTTACAGGCTGAGTTGTGTCCCCTCAAAATGATCTGTTAAAGTCATAGTGCCCTGTTACCCACGACTGTGACTTTATTTGAAAATACGGCCTTCGCAGATGTCACCAATTTAAAATGAAATCATTAGAGTGGGTCCTAATCCAATATGATTGGTGTTTCTATAAAAAAAGTAAGCATAACTAGACACATAGGGAAAATGCCATACGATGGCTGAGGCAGAGACTGGAGGGTTGTGTCCACAGCCAAGCAAAGCCAAGGATTGCTACCAATGTCAGAGGTTAAGGGAAAGGCATAGGACAGATGCTTTTCTGGATTCCTCAGAGAGTTAAGACTCGGCCAATACCTTGATTTCAAAACTGTCAAAGGATAAACTTCCATTCCTTAAGCCACCAATTGTGGTTATTTGGTAAGGCAGGCTTTGGAAACTAATACAAGGACTTTGGATGAAAATGAAACAAATAATTTTATTGCATAAGGTGGCCGAAATCAAGTAGGATCCTGTATTAAAGAAGCATTCTTTAATGAAACAGTATAACCAAGCCCTTGCCATGAAGCTAGTTCCAACTCCTAGTAGCCCTATAGGACTCAATAGACATGCTCAGAGTATTTTCAAAGAACCCTGGTGGGGTAGTGCAATTAAGTGCTATGGCTGCTAACCAAAAGGTCAGCAGTTCCAAAACACCAGGTTCTCCTTAGAAACTCTATGGGACAGTTCTACTCTGTCCTATAGGCTAACTATGAGTTAGAATGAGCTTGATGGCAAAGAGTGTTTTATTTTTTTTTAATGAATATAACAAATTCTCGAAATAAAGTATTGACAAAATAAGTTGTGAATTTATTATTCACTATATTTAACCAGGACTTTCTACACCACACAGATTAAGAGAACGTTGTTTATTACTGGATCTCAGTATCAAATTTATGTAGAAAAATAAGCCCTGACTTCTGTATCACAACCCAAAGACTATCTAAAACTCAACTACTGATACAAATCAGTTTCCATATTTCTTTAAAGGCTCACATAGAATGAGAACCAAATATTGCAACGCTATCTCATTTGTGTACCTATCTGTTGGAAGAAATTTGCTGTCCTAGAAACCTCCTACCTCATAATGTCTCTCGGGAGCAAGTTGACTCCCACTTAGAACAATCTGGGGGAAAACATAACGTGTTCCAAATGTGCCACTGAGGGAGAATTCTTCAAACTTGGTGAATGCAGACCCCACAGGCTCCCCGCAAGTCTCCAAGTCAGTGGTTTGACACTTCAGTAACGTGCATATCTATGTAGGAAAAAAAAAATTGTTCAGTAATATTGAAGCAATAAAAAGGTAGAATTTTTCTCAGCTAAATAACTCTATTTCCAAGAACAGAGGAATATTTGTGAGTTGTCTCTTAAGTAAGGTTTTTCAAACTGCAATCCACAACCTATTAGCAAATCCTGAAATTAGTTAAGTGGGTCAGGGTGAACTTTTTTTAAATGCAAATGGATGAAATATACTAGGATTTTAAAAACTAGAGTGCATTGTACATAGTTACTGCTATGTTCAGTTCTACAATTATCTGAATCCAGCACAACTTTGAAAGAAATTTAATAATGAATAGCAAAATCATCAAGAAAACTAATAATATAATTGCTCTATTGTTTGGTTGCCTTCAAATGGATTCCATCTCGTGGTGATCCCATGTACGCTTAGAGAACCACCCCACAAGGTTCTCAAGTCCTTTCCAGAGTAGATCACCAGGCCTTGCTTCTAAGATGCTTCTGGATGTATTTGAATACGAACGTTTTAGTTAGTGGTCCAGGGCTTAAGGAGTCCCGATGGTGCAGTGGTTATGAATTTGGCTGCTAACCAAAAAGTAGATGCCTCTGGAGAAAGATGGGACAGTCTTCTTATATACAGATTTACAGCCTTAGAAACCCTGAAGGGTAGTTCTACTCTTCCTGTAGGGTTGCTATGAGTTGCTGTGTGTTCCAGAATTGACTAGAACACAATGGAATTTTTTTTTTTTTTTTAAGTGCAGGGCTTACCCATCTGTACCACACAGAGACTCCATAATTGCTCTAAGATCAGTATATTTCAATTTGTGTACCTGTAAGTAATACTGGCCTTCCACTGTGTGCAGTCCATCAAAAGCACCAAGTACATACACCTCGTCTGTTCGCTTCTCAGACATCTTGTAGATTAAGTGGCAACACAGGTCTTTCTGGCAAACTGTGTGATTCCCTGTGTTTTCCTTAAGCTCAGTGAAAGTGAACTCATCAAAATAAATCATTCCCTGAAACTCTGACTGCTCAGATGGAAAGGGCTTGATGCTTCTGGCATAGGCGCTCCAGTCAACAGCTGCTGGGTAGGTCAGGTCCTGGCGAGGCTGAGACTTCAGTTTGGACAGCATCAGCTGGCCGCTCTCTGTTTCCATGTCATAGTGGTACACTTTGACTGTTTCTGGTGCATAGATTCCACTCCCTGCAGACCATGTAAAGAAATACAACCATTGGTTTCAAAATTTTTCGTGGTCCCAAACTAGTGGAATTAGTCCCATGAGAAATTGAAGAGAAAGTTATTAAAACATAAATCATTTTCAGGATAGTTCAGAATATGGCTGTTACAGTGGTACAAGTTTCCATTTGATTTTTTTTTGGCATCTTTTATGATGTATTCATGCTTAATTTATCTTTTGAATTACATGACTTATTTATGACTTAAGCCCTGGTAGCTCAGTGGTTAAGCACTTGCTTGCTAACCAATGGGTCAGGGGCTGAAAGCCACCAGCTGCTTCACAAGAGAAAGATGTGGCAGTCTGCTTCCATGAAGATAACAGCCTTTGAGACTCTATGGGGCAGTTCTACTCTGTCTTATAGGGTTGCCATGAGTCAGAATTGGCTCCACGCACACAGCAATAACAACAGTACTTACAACTACAGATACTCTTTAGTTTTGCCAGCTTAACAACAAACTGAAAATTTCCAAAACAGCTCTTCTTTTGATTTATCTATGTAATTTATTTGTGGTTGGATTTTCTCATCTGAATAAATTATGAACAAAGCAGTCAAGTAGGGAGATCTTAGTCTACAGAACCTTGAATGCGGATCCTATAAAAGAGAAACTAAAAATCTAATGAGGTCCAAAGTGCTCTCATCACCTCAGCAACAAAAATTATTTCATTGTTATTCATAAATTACATGTGGGGTGGGAAATTCCTTAGATCTGGCTTTGATTTTTTTTTTTTAATTTAACATGACTGAGTGAAAATATACATTCCCATATAAATTTACATGCCCACCTATATGCAGCTTCCACTGCTCTCCCTGTCCGGTGACAGCACACTATTCCTCTCTGCTCCATACACGTCTCATCCTCCCAACAGCCTCCTTTACGCTCCTCTCCACCCACTCTCCTTCCTCCAGCCAGAGGTCATCAGGATGATATCCTATAGATGTATAGAACCATAAAGTGCAACCAATATATGGTCACTCTGCATTGCCAAGTCCAATCCATTCCTGTCCAAAGAGTGGACCTTTGTTATGATTTATGGGTAAGGGCTGGCTTTGATTTTTTTTATGTGACTTGACTTCTCTCTAACTCCAATTTCCTCTCATTCAAAACTGAGATGATAATATTTGCCTCTTCCCTTACATTCACAGAAATAAGAAACCTAAAACAATGTTGGCATAGAAACTCGTGATGTTAGAGTTTACAAAAGACTCATTAAAGAAAAGTATGGTTTGACCATCCAATTAAGTGATGGGCAAAGGAGATGGACAGACATTTCACTAAAGAGGAGATCCAGGCAGCCAAAAAACATATGCGGACATGTTCATGATCTTTAGTTATTAAAGAAATTCAAATCAAGACGACAATGAGATACCATCTCACCCCAACAAGACTGACCATGATCCAGAAGACACAAAACAACAAATGCTGGAGAGGCTGTGGAGAAAGTGGAACCCTCCTACACTGTTGGTGGGGTTGCAAAATGGTCCACCCTCTTTGGAAAGCAATCTGGTGCTTCCTTAAAAAAATGGATATTGATAAACCATTTGACCCAGTCATTCCACTACTTGGAATATATCCTACAGAATCAAGGCCTTTCACACCAACAGACACATGCACCAGAATGTTTATCACAGCACAGGCCACGATAGCAAAAAGATGGAATCAACCCAGATGCAGGGGACCATGCTCTTAGGCGAAATCAAGGCCAATTGGCACAACTAGCTGTTTGTTAAGAGAGTTCTCTGCACCCTACATCGGTGAGTGGCGTCTGCGGTCTTAAAAGCTGCCAAGCTGCCATCCGAGGACACAGCAAATGGTTCCAACTCAGCAGGAACGGATGCTCACCGAGGACCAAAATGACATGCAGTAAAGACAACCGAGAAGACAGAGAGACCCACAAGAGTGGGTGCCTTCATCGACTTGGGACCGGAAGAACCGAATGTGATAGCCACGATGGAGCTCACTAGGTTGAATTTCACTGGCAACAAAAGAATATAAAGGGGTGCACCCTGAGATCTCCACTAAAAGACTTCAATTGATGGTCCAGTGGTTTCAGGGTTCCCCTGAGAGCATGGCCCCCGGCCCTGATGCTGCCCTTACGATGGAGCTCACTAGGTTGAATTTCACTGGCAACAAAAGAATAAAAAGGGGTGCACCCTGAGATCTCCACTAAAAGACTTCAATTGATGGTCCAGTGGTTTCAGGGTTCCCCTGAGAGCATGGCCCCCGGCCTTGATGCTGCCCTTACCCATAAATCATAACAAAGGTCCACTCTTTGGACAGGAATGGATTGGACTTGGCAATGCAGAGTGACCATATATTGGTTGCACTTTATGGTTCTATACATCTATAGGATATCATCCTGCTGACCTCTGGCTGGAGGAAGGAGAGAGAGTGGAGAGGAGGGGAAAGGAGGCTGTTGGGAGGATGAGACATGTATGGAGCAGAGAGGAATAGTGTGCTGTCACCGGACAGGGAGAGCAGTGGAAGCTGCATATAGGTGGGCATGTAAATTTATACAGGAATGTACATTTTCACTCTGTCATGTTAAATAAAAAAGAAAAAAACAACTTGAAAAAAAAAAAGTACGGTTTGAAAACATCCTCAGACAAGTCATTGCCACTTGGGTCATGACCAGGGTGAGGTACCTGTCATGTGCATGCTGGTGTTGTGGGTGTTTGCAGCGAGGAGGTTCACTCTCATGGCTCTGGCCCATGCAGAATGGAAGGGAACAGCCGAGAGGAGCGGCAGCGTGTTGTACCAGGCCGTGGGATAGAGGATGCTGTCCACTTGAAAGTCATTCACCACAACTACAGCCGGATCATGAGAAAAAATGTCAAAGCAAGTGAAAATGCCAAACTTTCCAAAGGGAGTCTTGAAAGTCACAACTTCTGAATCCTTGGGGAAATCAAACTGAATTTCAGGTGCAAAAAGATTGTACTGTTAACCGAAAGAAAAGAAAGGGAAAATCAGTATAAGAATTGACAAGCAGATGTAGATGTAGTCAACATCCATAAAAAAACAGGAATGTTGATGATCATATTTAAAACTGTCACACATAAATTGTATCTAATCCCCAACTTTCCATAAGAGTCTTCTTACTGTGATGTTATGGGACCAATAAGTGTCATAATGATAAACAGAGAATATTGCAGTTGTTAAAGACTTTGTTTTACTTGGAGCTTCAATGAACATCCACGGAAGCAGCGGTCAGGAAATCAAATCTGCTCCAAAGACCTCTTTCAAGTGTTAAAAAGTAAAGATGTCACTCTGAGGACCAAACTGTGCCTGATCCAGGTCATGGTGTTTTTCAATTGCCTCATATGTGGGTGAAAGCAGGACAATGAATAAGGAAGGCCAAAGAAAAATTGATGCCTCTGAATTGTGGTGTTGGTGAAGATTATTAAACATACTATGGACTGCCATAAAAAAAAAAATGAACAATCTGTCTGGGCAGGAGTACAGTCAGAGTGCTCCTTAAAAGTGAGGCTGACGAGAGCTGTCTCACATACCCTGGACGTGTTATCAGGAGGGACCAGTGCCCGGAGAACAACATCATGCTTTGTAAAATAGAGGGTCAGCAACAAAAAGAAAGACCCTCCAGGAGAAGAACTGACAATGGCTGCAAAAATGGGCACAAGTATATCAGATATTGTATGTATTTACACACACACAGTTTCAGTTACATAAGCAAGGAAATTCTCACTTTCATTTAACCCAATTTCAGTTGCAAGGTTTTATCATTGCAACTTTAAGAGTTCTAATTGAACCAAATGGTAGCTTTCCTTAATATAAAATATGGCCCTAATGGGACCATCGAGTAGATAAATAGATGATATGTAAATAGACAGACAGATTCATAGATAGATAAAAACTACTCCTGAAATTAAATCATGAGTTGAATGGAACATTTCTCATTTTTTGGAAGAACGTTAAAATCTTTTGAGGCTATCATGTAACCACTCTAATATTCTGCCACATTCTACCTTACGACTAATTCAAACTCAGAACCCTGACGCGACACTGAAGTAAATGGACTACCTTTCCCAAACAGGATGAAATAATTAGAGGTGCATTTGTAACAGTTGTCTCCCCAGCATTCACCAAATATATGTGCCATAAACAAGTAAAAAAGTAACTCAGGTTTAGTTAGGGACAATAACACTCACCTTATGGTAGCGGGCCACCAGTTTACCTTCGGAACTGAACACCACGTTAGTGTTGTACTGGTAACGGCCATCAGTGGGGCACTGAGGGTCACTGGCATTGCATGGTTTCTTGTCCCCAATATTTGCCACGATGTAGATGGAGTTGTCCTTGGCCAGGCAGCTGAGCCTTTCTTGCACTGGAGTGTGGCCAAACCTAATTCAAAATATCCTGCTTTAAACTTATGACATTTTGGTGATTTCTGCATTACCAAAGTGATCCTGTATTTGCCTGTTATCCATACCATTTAGCTCTAGATTAAAAATAAACAGAAAACGTTTAAGAACTCCTTTTCAATAGTCTTCATCTTTGCAAACTCTAGCCAATTTAATGTGGTAAACTCAATTGCAGAGCAGTTGGTAAGAACGAAGCACTGAAAACTGGACCATCACACTATAGGCATTAAATCCCGGGCATTTCTAGAAGATTTAGAATTACCAAATGAAAGAAAGTCTACAAGTGGACAATCACAGCACTTCCAGTAGCGTACCATCAGCTGGAACTGGAAAGTAAGTAACAGCCTCTGCCACAGCTGCTGAGCTAAGTCCAGAACCAGGGTCTCTGAATCCCTAGGACTCCTGTACTATCTTTGATGACCAAGATACAGCCTTCCAGAGCTCATAAAATGCAGTCGTTCTGTGTGTAGGAGTAGAGAGACTGGGGAAATTGTCTCCGGTGAAAGTACCTTGAATCTAGAGGCAAGTCTTAATTGATAACCCCAGATTCCTCCAGCCAAATCTGGTGAGATGGAGAAGATTGCCTCCTGTAAGGACAATGTGACATCCCACAAAACCAAAAACCAAAACCCACTGATGTTGAGTCAATTCCAACTCATGGTGATATTATAGGACAGAGTAGAACTACTCTATAGAGTTTCCAAGGAGCAACCGGCAGAATCAAACTGCTGACCCTTCAGTTCACAGATGTAGCACTTAACAACTACACCACCAAGGTTTCCAGACCTTTTGATAAGACCAAGTGTAGAATGTGCAGACACCACACTAGGCGCGTACTATCTCTTGCCTAGAGGAACGAGAAGATGCACAGTAGTTTAGACTTTGCTGACAGAGTATGGATGATACAAACCCAGATGGCAGGCCCTGAAAGGTAGCCAGCAGACAGCCCTGCCCAGACTAAGCAGAGAAAATAAGAAAGAAGGGAAAGGAGAGAACAAACATGAAGAGGGACAGCGCTGTCTCTTGCACTTCATATCTGTCTCAGCACCTAAAACAGTGCCTGCTGCACAAAAGCCTGATAAACATCTCATTTAAAGGAAGAGGTAACACTTCTTACCCAGAAATTTAAAGGAAGCACTTGAAATTTCAACAAACGCTGGTAGTGGGGAGGCTTTCTGCTGTAATTTAAGCCATAATGTCACACATTTGCTGTTGGGAGGCGTGGTCAGAAATCGACATAGCAGACTTTGGTAAATAGCTGGTCCCACTTAATTCGTCTTCTAAGGAAACGAGGGATGTATTATGTAGAGGAAATGTCAGTAATGCTACTTTACTGTGCAGGCTGTTTCTTCATCTATCAAATGTAACGTAATAGCTTCCTTTCTGCTTTAAGGGATCTTCATCAGAAATCAAATAGAGACTACCAGAATGCTTTTCAAAGTAACACCAAAGCCATTCCCAGTAGCGACGTTCATCCTAGAAATAAGAAGGTGAAGTGATGGAATGACCAGCATTGCGGCTGGCTTTAGGTGTTTGAAAGGCTCAGATATGAAAGAAATGAGTCATTTATGTGAGTGTACTACAGAGGACAGAACAATGACCAAAGGAAGCAAAGGGAAGCTGATTTCAGCAGAAAATAAGACCCAACAATTCAACAACTGTGATGGTTGATGTTGTAGTGTCATCTCTGGCCAGGCTGTGATTCTCATTATTTTGTAATTTTCCTCCGATTTGTGATCTGATGTAAGGGGGGTTTCCTTGAAGATGGGGCCTGCATCCATTATTTTCTCTCAGTCCTGCATCCAATGCGTCATCTTCTGATCTCCAGTTCTGACATGAGCTAGCAGCTGGCCACCTGACCAGCAGATTTTGTTTGCCAGCTGCCACAGCCCCGTCAGCCAGAAGCTTGCTTGCTGTCTGACCTGCTGATTTGGGGTTCATCAGCCCTGCAACTACATGAGTCAGAAGCCTCCAGTCTGACACTGGACCCACAGGCTTGGGAGTTGCCAGCCTCCGCAACTGCTTGAGCCATTTCTTTAAAATAAATCTCTGTCTCTGTCTCTGTTTCTGTCTCTCTCTCCATATATGAGGTCATCACTGGTTCACTATGTGTCAGAATCCACTTGATGGCAGGGAGCTTTGTTATTTTTTTGTTGTTTGTTTTTTTAATATACACATAAGCTTCACTGGTTTTGCTCATCTAGAACCCAGCCTAAGACAGCAACTAAAATATTTTGAAAAGGAAATGCATTCACTGATCATTGGAAATTTCATGCAGAGTTTCTGTGGCTTAGTCACACGCCTGTGTTTGAAGTCTGTAGTTGTCACTGGTAGTTGCTATGGAGTCAAGTTCAACTCAAGGATACTCTCTGTGTGCAAATTAGAACTGCTTCACGGGGTTTACAAGGCTGCAACCTTTTGGAAGAAGATTGCCAGGTCTTTCTTCTACAGCACATCTAGGAAGGTTTGAACTGCCAACTGCTTGGCTGCTAGTTGAGTGTTTAATTGCTTATGCCACCTGGGCACCTGCTTCAAGTCTGGTCATCTTACTTACATTCTTTCAATTCCACCTGTAGGAATTTCCAATTACGTGACCAAAGCTTTCTTTCTTCTCATGTTTAAAATGAGAGTTGTCATACCGACTACATAAATTGAAAGAGGTAATGGAAATAGTGCACCAAGAACGGTTCCTAGGACCAAATAAGTAAGTGAGTAAATAAACAGTGTCTCTAACTAACCAAAAAAGCCAAGCTCACTGCCATCAAGTCAATTCTGACTCATAGCCACCCTATAGACAGAGTAGAATTGCCCTATAGCGTTTCCAAGGAGCACCTGGCAGGTTTGAATTGCTGACCTTCTAGTTAGCAGATGTAGTACTTAATCACCACATCACCAGAGTTTCCAGCTTCTCTTATGGATTTTGTAGTTACAAGGAGATCATCCATAATATCAACAGCTTTGCTGATGATTTTAGAGGCTATTCAGATTCTCTCTACGACCTTTCAGCTTCTCTGCAACTGAAGTTCAGCTAGTATTCTAATTGATAGACACGTCTGACTTATGACCTGTTGTTTTTGACCATTTTTTTGTCTTCAGGAAAAATAGGACAATGCTGTCAACATTTATATTTATTAATACTTTTAACAATTAGCCATGTACTTTGTTCTATTTTTCTTGGTCAAATACTTTAGGTACTTTAATATTTCCTATTAGTTCCTCACCATAGAAGTCCAAGAACAGTGAGACGCGTCAGTATTCTACATGGCAGTGTTTACATACACAAAGATGACTACATGGACTTCTATTAGTCTTTTTAGGGACAAACAAATATTGCTAGGAGTCCTGGGAGTGCATTGCTCAAGAGCTTGGCTGCCAACTGAAAGATAGGCAGGTTGAACCACTATCATCTCCATGGAAACCCTAAGGGGCAATTCGTCTCTGTTCTACAGGGTTATTATGGGTTAGAATTGACTCAACAGCAAAGGGTTACAGGTTAAGGAAGAAACAGCAAATTTCTTAACATAACATTCTTATTGTATTAAAGACTCAATTTGTCTGTTTTGAAACACAGAGCTGAAAGCCTGCTAAAATTAGTGTCTGCTAAACTCAATGATATTAAAGTCTCGTCAGTCACCTACATTTTCAACAAATAATTTATCTGAGATTGTCGAGTTGTCAAGTTACTGGACACCTTTCCCCTGGGAAAGTCAGTTCTTTAGCTCGAGCAAAGAAATAGAAGATATTTTCAATACAAGCCTCTTGTGTACTGCAAACAGAGAGTCCACCTGTTCTGGGAAAAGCCTCCTAAGCAGTTAGACATTGAGTCAGAGTTCCATGGTTCCCGTAAACACAACCATGTCATATTTAGAGAAAACATTTTCAAAGATAACAATCCAGGGTGAGGCTTGGCTCTCGTGGCAGAGCTCTTGTGTTGTAACTTTGGACTTACCTTTCCAACCAATTTCAAAGGGTCAACATTACTAAAGAAATTTCCCCATCTTGTGCAATAGATATAGTTCAGAGTAGGTGCATGTAAATTTAAAATTTTCAGATTAATTTTAATGCCTCAGTTTTGCCATTAAAAGGTACATGATATATTTTTAAAAGTAAAAAAAAAAAGATACTTAACCTATTTGATGAATCTCCTTCCTTATTATACAGGTTTTCTTTCAAAAGATTTACCTGAACTACCACTGTTAATAACTACTAAAATCTCTCAATAGTCAAGAAGACAAAACAAGTTAGATGAAGTTCCTCCTATTAAATGCAGAGGTGGGAACGGCAGCTAATACTAAGAGAACTCCACAGGGCGGAGTTCCATGCCTGTTAACTTCATTCGACACTCTTAATTATTCTATAAGGGAAGTAGGAAGAAATATTTTATTATCCCTGTTTTACATATAAAGAAACAGAGCTGTCAAAATTTTAGGTGACTTGCCCCACAACTCTGAGCTAGGATGTTTAGTAGAGGGTGGTTTAAGAAATAACTCTTCCTTTTTCCAAGTCCAACTTAAATTACACACCACTTTACTGATTACCAGAAGTGGTTAAGAACTACAGTTGCTAAACAACGGTCAACAGATAAATCCTCCAGGTGCTCCTTGCAAACCTTTGAGGTAGTTCTTCTATGACTCACTGGGTGGGTTTAGTTCGATTTGGGCACACTGATCACGCTGTAAATGATGGTGTTGTCAGCATCCTTTGGAAACATAGCCTCACTTCATCTTCTCCCCATTTGTATGGAGGAGACAGGTGTTCACGGATAAAACAACCTACTGATGTCTGGGCAACACAGAACCTGTATATTATAACTTTCTCACTTTGCTGAAACCCAACTTAAGAAATTTCTTATAAAATTGTGTATATGGATACTATTCTTCAAAGAAAACTGTAACCAATAATCAACCAGGTGTCACCATCTCAAGACATTTATCAAATAGGTCATGTGCATTAGAGATGTCTAGATCCAATGACGGAAATTAGGTTAATCGCTTACCAACCAGATTACTTGTGAGAGTTTGTGCTTTTGTTCTTGGTGATTTCCAGCATCACAACTTCTTGTTGAAACATCACAGGGTAATGTCATTACCTTTGAGGGTCTCTACATGGAATCCAGTTCACTGTGGGGTCTGGAATATCCTCCAAGTAGGGGTAAATGGTCTCCCTTGTGAAAACCCAGCCATAAATGCCGTCTTCTGGAGTCACAATGATCTGTGCACCCTGCTCCAAACAAATGGGATCAAAAGAGTTTCTCATGACATCCACATACCTTCCAAGATCCAATTTTACAATTTCCTAAAGCCAAAACAAACAAACCCAATGCCATCGAGTCAGTTCTGACTCGTGGTGACACTACAGACAGAGTAGAACTGCCCCATAGAGTTTCCAAGGAGCAGCTGGTGGATTTGAACAGCTGACCTCTAGGCTAGCAGCCGTAGCTTTGACCACTACCCCGCCACGTTTCCTACAGTCTTCCAACTGGCAGGAAGAAGGACATTACCTGCTTAGCTGCCAGCTTCACTGCTTTTTCCAAAACGTCTATGTTCTTGTTCATCAGGAGCAGCGCATCTTCTTTTGATACAGGTGTTCCCGTTATGTTTGGTAATAAAACAGCATGCTCATACACCGCAGCAGTAAAAGTATCCTGAGCACAGGCATTCCAAACAACGAGGGCTAAAAGTGTCACGCATTTGGAAAAACGTGATCTGATCATAATGGGAACTCAGTGATCTCTGTAAAAAAAAAACTCAGACACCTACAGTTTATTTCACTGGAAAAACTTTTATTTTAAAGGACTGCCATCTACCAGCTATTTATACTTTCTCACAAGTACGTTACATAACACAGCGTCCAGAAAGGATGTTGTGCAAGAAAACTCACAGCCAGAAGTATTAATCAATCCGATTAATGCAGACAGTGCTGTTGTTGACACTGTTTAGAGGTCCACCCAACTCTTAAAGCAGAGTTAATAAGCCAGCTACATGAGTGTTCCCAGTTCAAAAGTCACTGACGGGTGAACCTTCTCTTTTCTTTTAAATCAATATTTCCAAGAATAAGGCCAATATCAGACTGTTCCGAAACAACCATGAATGACATTCATGAACAATTGTTATTCATGAACAATAATTTATTGAGAATTTATTATGTATGTAGCTGTGACAAACACAGAACACAGACCATAAAGAAAGTTCCAGTTACGAAGGAGCTCACAAAATAACAAGAGAACAGATACATGATGTTAAACATTGGACTTTCTTGTTCATTAACAGTGGACCTCAGTTTTCACATTATTAGAGAGTGTCAACTGACATCATTTTGTCAGTTCTCATGGAAAGACTGCTTAATAGTCTGAAATATGGGAACTTTAGCTGCAGGCTTAAGTCAATAGTAACACAGTCAATGATTTTGACTGCCTATTGGATTGGGCCTCGAAGGTCTCTGAGCACTGCCAACTGCTGTGAAGTTCATGTGCAGAAAATCCAGGGACTGAGGCTTCAAGGTCATAGAATTTTTTCCTTGTTGTAGACTCTGGAGTTTTTTTTTCCACAGCAGAAACATTTTCCTTAACCGCTTGCATTACCCCAAAGCCCATTTTTACAAGAATGCTCCTTTGTAACAGTTAAGAGAGCTGAATATTTTTAAGACGTTAGCTATAGATACATAATACCTTAATTTTGTTGTTCATCCAATCTGAATCTCTGACAAGTTGCTCCCATGCCCAATCCATCACAAAGTTTTATTTGGTTTTGAAGATCTCTCTTTCTAGGTCTAGTTTATTCTGCTAAACTGGATGTCAGCTTTCTAACATATTTCCCTACCTCCCACAGTGGCCAGAGTTGGTGCTTTCACAGTTAGCCTCTAGATTTGTTCACCCTAAACTGAAACCTTAACATGTCAACTAGATTTCAAAATAGTTATTCTCTGTTATTCAAAACAGAAATATCCCCATATTTTGTACATGCCCCACAACTGGTAAGTTGTATATTTTTTAAGATATACACATGACAACTTTTTGTTTCAAAGGTTGTAGATTAACTGTCATGTTTATTGGAAACATTTTTAGCTATTTCGTCAAATCCATAAGTAGTAGCATTTAGGATGAGGCAATATGAAAGATGCCAATCAATTTTAAAAGAATTCTAGATACGTTGTAAATCCAAAAACACAAACCAAACCTACTGCCATCGAGTTGGGTCTGACTCATAGCAACCTTAGAGGTCAGAGCAGAACCACCCCATAGAGTTTCCAAGGAGTGCCTAGAAGATTTGAACTGCCGAACTTTTGGTTAGCAGATGTAACACGTAACCCACTATGCCACCAGGGTTTCCAAGTTATAAACAGTGTGTGTTAATACAAAATTCATAAAGAGAATGATATGATCAACTGAGATGCTTATCTTGTTCAAGTTCCCCTACAACCTGAACTACACATACAGCTCTGGATTCATTTGTACAACTTACATATCTGAACTTATTATTCCAGTGATACCAACTTATTTCTTGTCCACTGAACACTCCACACACCATTCTATCTACGTGACTGTATGTTGTATTTCTTCCTGAAATGCCCTTCTTTCTCTATCTAAGTTCTAGCTCCATGTAGAATTCTGTCAAACCCACCGCAATCCAGTGATGCTCCTGAACTCTTATAGCATATTTTTTGCTGTGCTGTTAATTGTCCTTCACTGCTTGCTGATCTTCAGTTTGAATCTCATACTGGCACTTAGTTCTATGTATCTTATCTTTTCTAGTCAATTAAAACAAATCTTGATGAGTTCCTTCAAGTTCTGTCAAATTCAATCATCTTCTAGGGTGCATCCCTAAAGTGACACAAACCAAAGCAGAAAAACTAAATAAACTTGTAACATGAAAGCCTAGGGGCCAATTGCCATAATGAAGTCTCTGGTAAGTGGCATCTGGGATTTAAAAGCTTACAAGTATCCAACTAAGTTACATGAACTGGTCCTACCTCACTTGGACCAGAGGAGACACAAGTTAAATATTAGCTTAAGAGACAGAAGATCTGCATGTACCACAGACTCCACCAACCTGAGATCAGAAGAAACAAATGGTGCCCAGCTACTACCAATGACTGTCCTGACACGGAACATACCAGAGAGTTCCAGAAGGAGCATTAGAAAAACGACCAGAATTAACAGTCTGACAGAGACACTCCGGTATGCTTTGTTAACACAGAAGTGAAACCATTCCTGAAGTCTGCTCTTCAGACAAGGATTAGACAGGACTACAAAGACGAAAATAAAATTCTTGAGGAAAGTACTTTTCAGTTCAATCAGATACACTAGACCTAATGGGTGGTGCCCGTCTGGGGGAAGGATGTGAAGGCATGAAGGGACAGGAGCTGTCTGAATGGGCACAGGGAACCTGGGTGGACAGGGACAGTGTGCTGTCACATGGTGGGAATTGCAACTAATGTCACAAAGCAATGTATGTATAAATTTAGTATGAGAAATTAACTTGAGCTGTAAACTTTCACCTAAAGCTCAACAAAGAAATTAAAAATTCCTTTTCAGATTTAAATCTCTGAAGTAAATGATTCTGGAGTCATTGGTATTGATTCTCAGGATTCCTTCTAATCCTCATCTGACCTAGGGAAACTGGTAGGTTTGAAGATCTGTCTTTTCTTCTGTTTTATAATTTGAAGTCCCACAATTCCAATAATTGTTCTCCATTATCTTAATATGTCAACCTTCTCCAAAACTCTGAGATATTTTTATGTGTCTTTATGCCCTGAAATGAGGTTTATCAGACACAAATTCATTTCAGTAAAGGTATCTGAGAAGACAGAAATAGTGTAAGATAAGTACATGGTGAGAAGAAGAAGGAAACTCCTCTCATACTTTAAGTTGAAATCGTCATGGCTCACCTGCTTTTCCGATTAGAATCAAAAGGAAGCCCACGAGAACTCCCCTTCACTCTCCCAGTGCCTAACTCCAGGAAACGTGCCAACTTTTTATTATGTCAAAATCAGAAACTCAGATTAAGTATTTAATTACCAGAAGCGTTTAGTAATGCCTTTGTTTTCTATGTGTACAAAGAATCAGGATTACAGACATAAAGTTACGGAAGACACACAATTTAAATGACTGCTTGAAACAATTATGGAATTAGGAAAGTTAGAGTTTGAAATTTTTTGCATTAAAATAAATACGTCCCACTTCTAAATATGTAAATTTTAAACAGGGAAACATGCAAAGTTTTCAGAAGAGAAGTCTCTGGGATAAAATTCTTTGATTTGTCCCAAGATTTTATTTTTAATATTCATTATAAACAAACCTTTCCATTTCCATTATCAGGGTCCTGACTGATGACAAGTTACCCTTGTAGCTTTTGCTGATTTTTCTCTTTCCACCTTGAACCTCAATCAATACCATAAACAATTTAGATTTCCTTTACCAATATTTTCATTTATTAAAGTATTTCTCATGCGTATACCAACTAAAAGTAGGCAATGAGGGCCTTTCTCCACTTAGTCCCATTACCCTTTCTGTTCTGAGACCACTTTGTAAACAATGACACGGTAGTATGGGACATCAGACTCCCCTAACTTCATAAGGAAGAAGAATCAAAATCTACAGCTCCAGGCTGATTCCTGTGTGGAGAGGCCGGGCAGACCTCCTCTGAGCCCCTCTTTATCCACTCTGACACTAACCATCCCTCCCAAGGCACTCTCTGCTTCTCTGCTGAGTTTGATAATTCACTGCAAGGACCACACAGAACTCACAGACCATATTCACAGTTACAGATTTATTAGGGAAGTAATAGTTATGATTCAGATCAGGTTTGACTCAGCATACAGTTCTTCCCTCAGGACCGCCATGCCCAGAGGCAGGCCTTCCTGCACAACTGAACTGCCGGCCCAGCCTCTGCTCCTTGGCAAGTGTTATGAAGCTCTTTAACCCTTGCAGTGCTCAGGGGAACCCACTCTGCCAAGAAGCCTCTTGCACAAAGGCAGTCAGCTCTGTTGCTTCCTGGATCGGCACACTCATTGTAGCTGCCTCTCAAGATGAGCTGGAAAATCCACTGTGCCATCTCATACCAATCTCCGGGTTCTGCTGCCACTGCTCCTGTATCAGAGCATATCTCCATCTTGCGCCATCTGTCCACATTCCCTCTTCCTCTCTCTCCTGGGTCTAGGAGGTTCGTAGCCCAGGGGCCCCAGGTGTAAAGAATATACTCCACTCCTGTCTCGTCTTCTTCATGGAAGTAAGATCCCTGTGTCCACCTCTGGGATGGCTCATTTTAAGGCTAATAATCCTTTTCCATTAGGTCAGTTCAACTCATAGTGACCTATGGGCAGAGCAGAACCATCCCATAGAGTCTCCAAGGAATAGCTGTTTGATTCAAACTACTGATTTTTTGGTTAGCAGCCATAGTTCTTAACTACTATGCCATGAGGGCTCTTCTAAGCCTAGTAGGATGAGAAAACTGACTAATCCCCTCATTAGGGTTCCATACATATTCACACCTTATTTGCATGGTCCTTACTCCTCAGAAACCCTACGGGGCAGTATTACTCTGTCTACAAGGTTACTGTGAATTAGAATTGACTTGAGGGCCATGGGTGGTTGCTGACACAAAGGATCCAGCACCTTATTTGCATTATTGGTGAGCTGTCCAGTCCCCTTGGTAGACCACAAGAACCTTATTTGCTTAGTCTCACCCAAGAAGAAATACAGTCACAATGTTCCTTCGAAGGGAGAACAGCAAGACTGTCTCACATAATCTAGACATGTTGTGAGAAAGGATCCGACCCTGGGGAAGAACACAATGCTTGGCAAAGCAGAGGGTCAGTGGAAAAGAGCAAGACCCTCAACATGGTGAATTGACACAGTGACCCCAACAATGGGCTCCAGTACTACGATTTTGAGGATAATTCAGGACCAGGCAGTGTTTCATTCCATTGTGCATAAGATCTCGATGAGTCAGAAATGACCCAACAGCGTCTAACAAAAACTTGATGATTTGATGGAAGTTACAAGATCGTGGCTAGAAAGACCACATAATAGCAATTGATGGCACCACACACTCATTATGTTTTAATGTGATGATTTCTACCCTAGTCCTGCAACAACTCTTCATTAAATCCTATCTGGCTCAACTTCCTCACCTCTCCAGTCCTCACTTATGTTCTCTTCTCTGAATTCTTAGTGCACTCTGATAAGTAGGTACAGTTTTGCTAATTTGATCCTTATTCTACCTGTTTTCCACTCACCACCACCCCACAGTAAATCCTTCCGACTTTGTGTCTTCAACTACCTTCTTCAAGCTGATGAGTACTGTGTCTCTGTCGGTATCTCACACTTGTCTCCTGAACTCCAGGCCTGTTTATCCCACAGGATAGAAAATTTCCATAAGCTCACACCAACTCCCAGCCCACCTGCAAATATTGTACCCATATATCTTGCCCATCCTTTTTTAAAAAATATAGATGTCTTGTCATGCTGCTGAGTCCTTCTTCTATCTTTATGAATTGGTACTGGATATGGCTCTAGCTGTTCTTTCTACCTCATCATTAACTTTTCTTTGTCTACTACTACTACTACTACTACTACTACCTTGAACTACTACTACCGTCATATGGACATCCTGTTGTTCTATCTCCAATCTTAAAAAACAACTAAAAAAAATACCTCTCTTGATTTGACAGGGACTTCATTTTACAACAAAACTGTTCTTCTTGTCTGCTAATTCTTTTCCTCACACTAGGATGTTGTCCCCATGGTGTCACTGCCTGTCAAAGGCACCAGTGATATTCACATGACTACATCCATTGGTAAGGTTTTAGTTCCATCTTACTGTATTACTGGCAGCATTTGGACACAGCTGCCATCCTACATTTGAAGGACTTTTTTCCTACAACTTCCTGGTTTTCTTCTTGCCTCATTCTCAGCTTTGTATTTGTTTCTCTACCCCGAGTTATTCACAATAAGCTTGGGAGTTGTATTTAACTTTTCTCTTTCTGTTTCTCTCTCACTCTATGTACATTTAGTAAGGTGATCTTTTGCTACTACTCGATTCCAGTCCTGTTGCATTCTTCCACTTGCCACCACTACCCCAAGGGAACTATTGTAATTGTGTCCTGCTTAGCAATTTACCTTGGAGTTTCCCTTCATCAAGCCAGCAAATGTTTCTTTCTTTCTTTCTTCTTTTTTTTTTAGTGTTTAGTCCATCATGCTACTTAACTCTTTAAAACCCATTGATGGGTGTATGGACATAGTACAAACTTCATTGCCGTTTCAGAGGCAGGGTCCCTGGCCATCTTGCCAGCTTCACTTTTTACAGTTGTCTCTCCTTCTCCCTCCCTCCCTTCACCACCCTATACCAGATTGGACTCTGTCGGCAGTGTGCTGTGCTTCTGAGTCTTAATATGCACGACTAACTCCACTCAGAATGCCCTAATGAACACACCCAGCTAGTCTGTGACTCTTTTTTGTCTTCCATCCTGCAGCATTCCATTGTTCCCGAATGCTACGCGACTCATTGTATCATCATGTTCTATGACTTTTATTATTGTTAAAGGAGATGCTTGAAAACGCTTAACACAGTGTGCATCCCATGTTAATTATTCAATATTTTATTGTTATGCTAATGAGTGGTAATGTTGGTGATAGTGATGTTCTGACTCCTCTTCTAGACTGGGATCTTTAAGAAACAGTGCTTTGATTTTATTCATCATCGACATCCAACACAGGACCTGTCTGACCTAGAGTTGCATTCAAAAATTATATGACTTCTTAAGACATACCCTAGAGACATGTACAAGGATGTTCAGAAAAACTTTACTTATAATAGCAAATAATAGCCAAAGCCAAGTGCCACTGAGTCAGATCCGACTCATGGCAACCCTAGAGGCCAGAGTAGAACTGCCTTCTAGAGTATTCAAGGGGTGCCTGGTGGATTTGAGCTGCCGACCTTGTCGTTAGCAGTGGTAGCATCTAAAATCTAAATGTTCATGGATCTGGGCCAAACCACAAAAGCAGGTTCATGTTTAGATGCTGAAAATCATGACACAGAGCTGGCTAACAACATTGCTTCTTTATTCAGCTTAGTATCTGAGCCATCCGAGTCATCACACAAGCAGTATAAGACCAAGGATATGACCAGCCACAAAGCCGGTATTTTCACAGAGATACACATCATGTTCTCAGCAGCCCTTGTTGAGTGAAGAACCTGCCAGGTCAGAAAATGCCACACAATGGGCATATTGCTTCTTTACTGACAAGCTGGAGAGAGACCAGGATGATATGCCTGGCTCCACCCTCGCACCACTGTTGAATGTTTCCCCATCTGTTTGTTAGTACTTCATAGATATTTCAACGCAACAGTGCTGGCCATGCCTGCCGCATTCATTAATATGGATAAATAAATTAATTTATATCCAGTATGTCAGGGAAACAGAATCCCAACATAGAAATTCGGTTCAGAAGGAAAAAGGGCCAAAAAAAGTCATACCCGGGTAACACGGCAGGAGGCAGCTACCACTCCTAGTGTTGGTGAGCAGAGGGAAGAGCTGGGGTGTCAGAACCTGGCAGCATATCAGAGGACCCTGTGGAAACAGCAGGATGGGGGCCTTTCCGGCTGAGTGAAAGACGTATCTGGTGAAAGTAGGAGAACTCATGGTAAAGCCTCTGAGGCTCAGCAGTACTCAGAGATACCAAGGCAGCACTGGAAATTTTAAGTTTTAACAAAATTATTATATAGAATTACATACATCTGTAACCCGGTACCAAGAAGTTATAGGAATAATATATGGAAATCTTAGGCTAGTGATTTCCTCTGGTGGAAGGGGGAAGAAAAAAGCAGAGAGATGGGGCTACTAAAGCTTCAACCCCATTCATAGTATCCTATTGTATACAGTGGGCAGTGGGTACATGAGTGACTGTTATGTTATCCTTTATACATTTTTATAATAAATTTTAGGATAACTTATAATATGCACTTGTTTGTGAATAAGTGAGTGTTTCATAGGGAATGCCACAAGGACTTTTATACTTCCAAGCCCCAGCCAGTCTGGGTCCTGGGTGACTCCCTCCCCTCCCACACATTATCATCTAAGGAGTTACTCCTGTCCATTCTGGTTTTTGTTGCTTTTGAGGTTATCACACTGCCCTGAAAACCTTGATGGCTTAGTGGTTAAGAGCTACAGCTGTTAATCAAAAGATCGGGAATTCAAATCGGCCAAGTGTTCCTTGGAAACACTATGGGTAAGTTCTACTCTACAGGATTGCTGCAAGTCAGAACCGACTAGAGAGCAATGGGGTTGGTGTTTTATTCTGGCTCGCTTCCTTACTTTCTTAGTAATTATCAGCCATAGCTGCTAACTGAAAGGAAAGCGATTCACATCCACCAGGCACTCCTTGGGATCTGTGTAGGGCGGTTAAGATTGGTACTAACAGACTCAAGCCTGGCAGAAGATTGGCGCCAAGTCCTCGAAGTTCTCCCTACAGAAAAGTACACAGTCTTTACATTTAAAGTTGTTTATAAAAAAAGGCTATGCAGAATTAGCTAGAGGGTTACAAAAATGAGGAAACCTATTGGTAGTAATCTGACTCTGAGCAGTTTGAGGGAAATTAAAAAAAAAAACAAAAACCACCTCTTGGATCACATAACTGGAAGGCCTGAGGGGACAATTGTTTCACTTTGCTGGTCCCAAGTGCTTAAATGATGTCTTCAGACTTCTCAGGTCTATTTCTCCTTTATCCTCATTCTGGAACAGATTCTTTCCAGCTGGCAGCAAAGATGACTACTGGGAGTCCAGAAGATCCCAGGCTCTTTCCAATTGTCCTATTATGGTCCTAGGAGGATTCTCACTAGCCTGGCTTTAGTCAGGTGCTCAGTTCAGAAGGAACTTCTCTGTTCAGCAGATCTAGTCCATGATACCGGCCTGGTAGTTATATTGAAAACCCTAGAACCAAAGAGTGCGGGTTCCCAACCAAACTACATGCAACAGGTTTTCTTTAAGAGAGAAGAAAAGATACCAGGTAGAGAGAAATAATAAACACTTCCTACAGGAAGCTCTAAAGATTCCTAAGTATAACAAAACTTGGTCTGTAATTTCTGCCTCCCTTGGACATTCTGGCTTTCCCCTTCTGGGAGAATCAAGACTTAAATTAACAATGAAAGCAGAACAACTTGCATTATTTCTAGTTTCCTGACATATATTCCACTTAAAGAGAAGTTTTTTATTCTTTCTGAAGCCTTTATTTTTCCATACATTATCTTTTTCATACACTAGATTTTTTTATTATTATATTTTCGATGAAGGTTTGCAGAACAAACCAGCTTCTCATTGCACAATTAGCACACATATGTTTTGTAACACTTGTTGCCAACTCCATGAGATGTCACCACTTTACCTTCTCCACCTTGCATTGCCTATTATCAGCTTCCCTGACCCTACCTGCCTTCTTGTCTTTGCCTCTGGGCTTTTGTGCACATGTAATCCCATTTTGTTTTATGGGCCTGATTAATCTTTGGCTGAAAGGGGAAACTTAGATGTGACTCTGTGACTGAGCTAAAAGGGTATCTGAGGGCCATAGATTACTTTCAAACCAGTGAGGTGCTTATCCACTGCCTTGGTTTCTATGTTTGAGGCATGAGTTAGGTCTTTCCAGTAAAGCACATATTTGCTTTTAAACTATATTCTTCCTACTTCTATTTTCAGATGGTCAGTAGTATATGCACATTAGATGCCTCCCACTAGGAATGTTTATAAGCAGTTGAATACACGACATTTTAAGCTGACAGTGCTTTCACTAATTCAATTATAATACTCCACGTATCTTTTTTTCTTGAACATTTTATAGCGCTTTAAGTGAAAGTTTACAATCCAAGACAATTTGTCATACAAGAACATGTACACACATGCTACTATGTAACTCTAGCTGCTCTCCCGACCCCATGACAGCACAGTCCTGCTTTCTGCGCTGTATCTCCTGTGTCCATCAACTAGCTTCTGCCCTCTTCCACGCCCTCATCTCATGTCTGGACAGGGGCTGCCCAGTCAATCTCACGTATCTTCTAAAGCCAGGAAGCACACTCTTCAGTGGTGCCATTTTGCATCTTACAGTCTAGTCCAATCTTTGCCTGAAGAGTTATTTTCAGGAAAGATTTCAACTCTGGGCTAACTGAGAATCTGGGGGGCGTCTACACATCTTAACACTGACAAAGAGTCACCTTGAAACTGTGGTTTAGGTGATAAAACATTTTTATTTCATGCATTGAGATCTACAGAATTATCATGTCCCAAACACAGAGCAGATAACCCATTCTAGACATTGCCTATTCCTCTATATTCTTAGCAATTTTTCCCATTCTTTCAGTAGCTTTGCTCTAGGTTCTGTGTTCCAATTAGAAATACACAAAAGATGATTTACATCCTCAAGGAGCTCAGTGTAATGGTAAATATGTAAAATGTAATGATTCTCATAACAATGAAAGAAATAAATTTCTACAGGAGCTTAAAGAGAGCTGTTTCACATTTGCCTGTAGAGTATTTTATTGTCTCAGATAAGTACCAGGGTTTTGAGATACTTGGGTTGGTTTCAAGTACTAACCTTCCTAGAATTAAAATATTTTAAGGCTCACATTTTTTAGATAGATAGATAGATAGAAACAAATGTATTCTTTTCCTGTGGTTTTAAATAAGCCTTACATTTCTTTGTCTCTGCCTTTTCTGATTCAGTTCTAGTAAACAGAATCTGATACCATTATACCAGACCTCTTAAGTAGAGACAAAAGAAGGCCAACTATAAATGTAGCTGAATAAGACAAATCCAAGCAACAAACCTATCTAAATATATATCACATGTTAAATTGGATGATAAAATCCTGTCCTGTAATTGGTAGTCATGTAAATTTCCTCACAAAATTCTGGACATCAAATCACCTCTTATAGGCATGCTATGTCTGCTTTTAATTTCTAAAGGCTCTTTGCCCACCAGTCAACATGATAAATGTATTCAAATGTGCACTTTTAATTCTAGAAAGCATGCAAACTCTGCTTTTTCCTGATCCAGCTCTGCTGAAACCAAAACAGGAGAAGACCACAGCTTTGTTTACTACTCTCAAGAACCATGAGAAACTCAAGGACAAACAGGAAACTTAAAGATGACGTAGAAAGAAGGCTGTCAAAGAAACTGGACTCTGACATTAGAATATTTAGAAACTAAAGAGCAATAAAGGCTCCCCTCAGTTTTGTTTCTTTAAATTAAGGTCAGATCACAATATTAAGTTTAGTAAAATAAAATATGTATATTGAAACCACTATGGAGAGGATGAGTTAAAACACTGTGATGCAACCAAGTTTGTAAATGAATATACTAAGTGATATTTATCTCTTTAGACTTATTGATACTTCCCTTTATCCTTGGTTTTGTTTTGTTTTGTTTTGTTTTTTGATTAATTGAGACACATAAAACAACCCTAAGCTTGAATCAGGAAGAACTGTCCCTAAGAACTTGTGAGGAACGATTTGCTTTTATATTAGCCAAACTAGTATGTTAAGGGTTCAGCTGATAGCTTCCAATCAAAATTTTAACATTTGAACTAAAATGACATTGCCTAAGAGTAGCTCTATGCACACAAACAAGTGTATCACATCTTACTTTCTAAAGCAAAATTCAGCAAATCTACAGTGTTCTACATTTTATGAAGTCAAAAGAACACACAACTTTATTATGTGACTTGCAATACACACACGCACATTCATCACCACTCTTAAAATGACTGTCTTTGAAGACTCAAAGTAAAACACACAGAACACATAAATTTTTCTCAGAATTAAGCACAGTGAGTGATTTAACTTCGTTTCCTTCTCTTAATGCTAACCGGTTAATTTAACCAGTAGTCTTAAAGACTGAACTGGACTGAGGAACACTGAGCGACACCAGGGGTGTGGGTACCTTATGATTTAATATATACATGAGGCTGTCCAACAGGCTGGAGAGGAAAGAGCAGGTATCAGCTGAGTGGATACTGAAACTGAAGAGTGGAGGGGATGAGTGTGATGTCTCAGGGTAAGGGGAGTAGGTCCAGTTACACAGAAGCCGGTACACAGGTTTTATATGGCAAACTGACTTGGGCTGTCAGACTGCACTTAATCAACTTAATCACAATAAAAGTTTTTTAAAAATTGATGTTTATTTCCCAGTATATTTTAATAAAATATGCAAACTGAATTCATAAATAGTAGATTCACAACAGTATATAAAAAGAAAACATAGATAGCCCAAACAGTGTTTTTCTGAAGGAAAAATTTCCATTTCATATTATTTTGTACACAGAAAAATAAAATCAGAAAATCCATGGGCATTTCTTTTGAGAAATCTGCACACAATGATTGATAACAAATACACTATGATACTATTGATTAAGTAGCGTGGAATGTGTGTATTTTGAAAAAAGTGGACTGCTTCATGTTGCCAGTAGCATTACTATCAACAGTTGACTGTCCTTGGGTTGTGAGAACAGTGGCGATTACACCACAGCCTTCAGATGGCACACTTTGATCTTTGCTGATACGAACAGCAGTCATCCTTTCCAGTATGTCTAGCAACATCTTAACTTTCACTGTTCAGAAAATATCAACATTATCATCTGATTGGGACCAAAATTTCTACTTATCATTAGCATAGACAACTAGGTGAGCTCAGGTTGTCTTTAATATCAAATGAAATTCAGTGATGACATGTTTGGCTCCAGTCATCACTGTCCTCTCCAAAGGACACATCTATGTTTAGGATACCCTGGAAATCACCTCCTAAAGCTCTTCTCTCTACATCCCCTCTTCTATACAGGCACAAACAAGGTTGCACAATGAATACACACGGTTAATGCTGTGGTTTGAAACTCATTTTTCTGACTCAAACATCTATGTTCTTTCAGTTATACCACACTGCAACATTTTTTGGTAGCCAAAATGGAGCACAATTACTGTAATTCTAAACATAATTCCTTACAAGGGAAAAAAAAGATATTTAGGAATTATTGGTCTATACTACTGATCTAGTCCTTCAAAGTTTCATAGTGAATGTGGGAACCTATAGATAGACACATTAAGGAAAACACATGTCATAAAGATAAATGTGGCAGGGAGATGTCCTATGCCATCGCAATACTTTGCAAACCTGTGATGGTTAATAATGTGGATATTAAGAGGTAACTTATTACTGAATTGATGGTTCCGCCTGAGTTATAAAGTGAGTCTTTTGTGTACCATCTCCCAAACAGTGACACTGTCAGGATAGGTCCAGATGTTCCATTCTTATTTACCAAATGCCCATCTTTTAGTACCTAAAAAAAAAAAAAAGGAAAGTGGGAAAATACTGTCAGTTTCATTATAATCCACATTATAAGCAGATTAATGATTTTGAAACGACTGTAAATACTATTATTGAACAAGCAGCTCTTGTTGGAGGAGGAAGGAATAGGAAGGAGAGAAAGGGAACAGCTATTTTATATGTAATAAAGACTAGTGTGATTCTAGGTGATCAAAGATTTGAGTTTCAACAATCAAATATATTCCTAATGAAAAACCATGAGTACTGAGTCACCCACACACAAAGCAACCAGGAACTGCTGCTGTTATTCACCATCTAGTCGCCTCTGACCCCAGGCAGCCTCGTGTGTAACCAAACAAGATGTTGTGCAGTCCCACATCATCTTCTTGATCATTAGGATGTTTGAGTCCATTGCTGTGGCTATTAAATCAGGAACTAACCAAAAAACAAACCAAACCCACTGCATTAAGTCAATTCCGACTCACTGTGACCCTACAGGTCAGAGTAGAACTGCCCCACAGAGTTTCCAAGGAGCACCTGGCATTTGAGCTGCTGACCTTTTGGTTAATAGCACTTAACCACTATGTCACCAGGGTTTAAGTCACTCTTTCCTCAAGAAGCTTAAAGGTTAATTGTGAAAAGAGTGTCGCTGGTGAAGGATATACCTCTTGGCTTAAATATGTACATGAGGCTGCTGAGCAGTTCCTTTCTAGAGGCAAGATGAGAGGGTGGAGGGGGACAGGAATTGGGTGACTAGATATGGGAAGTACAGAGTAGAAAGGGGGAGTGTGCTGCTGTGGGTCTGGGCAGGCAGAGAAGTTAGAATTGCACAGTGGCATGTGTTCAGGGTTTTATACACCAAATTGATTTAAGACTATAAACCTTTACTTAAAGCACAATAAATTTTTCTTTCTTTAAGTTAGTGGTAAAACTGAGTAGATCCTAAACATAAAGAGCTGAATCAGTTCATCAGAGAGAAGGTAACTGATCCCAGGGGAACAGGTAAGTGCTCATAAATTCAGAGAAACAAAACTTGAAGTGGCTAGCTTCCCAGAGTGGGACACAACCTGACACAAAAATGAGCAGTTAGGAATTTTTCCTATTGGGTGTATAACAGAGACATTGTGGGAGGTGGAAACAGACGGCACAAAGGCTCCTTCTGAGACAGGAGGCTGTGTGATAGCTCTAGGACACGTGTTTCCTACTCCAGTTTGGTTAGAACGAGCGGTGTCCTGGTGTCAGAGGCACAAAGAACTTTGTCAGCTAGTCATTATACCCGTTCTTGAATCTGTTTATTGATGTGAATACCTGCATCACAACAATTGGCAAATGCCACAAATCAGGCCATTTACAAAAAAAAAAAAATTTCCAGAGACTGAGTTGTTAAAATTTATAAAATTTATACCGCTGACTAGAGTTGAAGATTAGCAAAGAAGAAGCCAAGCCAGGCTCTAAGGTCAAAGAGGAAGATAAGGATGAGATTGTTAAAACCTTGAATGACCAGACATATTCTGAAGCTACAGAGAAAGAAATTGTTTCAGTTATCTTCTGCTGCTGTAACGGAATTATCACACACAAAAAGGATGGCTTAAACAAAGAATAATTTTAGTTTAGCAGGCTAGAAGTCTCAAATCAGGATGCCAACTCTAGGAGAAGGCTTTCTTTCTATGTTGACTCTAGGGGAAGTTCCTTGTTTTCAATTTTTCCAGGTCTAGGGGCTTTTTAAAAGCACAGGGATCCTGGCTTCAAAGGTTGTGCTCTGCTTTTAGCTCTTCTTGCTGGGTTATAATTAGATAGACCCCTCTCCTCTCTGCTGGCTTCTCCCTTTTTATATCTCAAAAGAGACTTGACTCAAGATACAAACTAATCCTACAGTTGGTGTCCTATCTCATTAACATGATAGTCTCCAACCCTGCCTGATTAACACCATAAACCTTGTTGCCTTTGAGTGGATTGCAGCTCATAGCTACCCTGTAAGACAGAGTGGAACTGCCCAGAGGGCTTCCAAGGAGCTCCTGGTGGATTCAAACTATTGACCTTTTGGTTAGCAAACAAGCTCTTAACCACTGGGCCAGCAGGGTTCCATTAACATCACAGAGGTTAGGACTTACAACATCCGGGATTCTCAGATCACAAAGTGGAAGACAACTGCACAGCATTTGAAATTATGACCCAGCCAAGTTTACGCATATTTTGGGGGGAACACAATTAAATCCATGACAGAAGGAATTTGTGTCAAGAAACAGAGCAAGCAAATGATCCATCAGTTGCAGAAAAGACAGTTTGGATGGGGAATAATTTGGAAACTGGGAAGGCAGATGCTTCATACACTTCATAAATGAAAGAAGAAAATAAATATCATAGAAGGTAAACACTGTGGTGATTGCATATTCAAAGAGACACAGATAACTGATCGATTATCACACAACTTGGTAGTAGTTAAATGAACAGAATACACTTGACAGCACTTGGCTTGGCTCATTGTTTATTAAGTGTTCATTGTTCAGAAATTGTTCCTTGTTGACTAATTGTTCATTAAAGGAACAAAACAAAATACCAGAGCTACATTTTAAAGTACAGTTGTGTGGAAATTTAAAACCCTGGTTGACAGCTGTGGCTGCTAACTGAAAGGTCAGCAGTTCGAATCCACCAGTTGCTCCTTTGAAATCTTATGAGGCAGTTCTACTCTATCCTATAGAGTTGCTACCAGTCAGAATCAACTTAGCAGCGGTAGGTTTTATGGGTTTTTCTCTAATACAGTAAAATTGTGTCTATTTTGGCCTTCGTGGAATTAATTACTCAAAATCAGTGATTGGTTTTCAGGTGCTAGCTAGAACTTAGCATTTTTCTGATGGTTTCTTGTTGGAAATTTTCCTGAAATATGCTATACAATTTACTGGCCTTGTAAGCAAGGTATACGAAATAAAATTTGACCTTTTTGATGATTTCCTAAATTGGTGGTCCTTGGCCATAACAATCACCTGAAGGACTATGCAAAAATACAAGTCCTACCCTTAGCAATTGGGATTTAGTGAGTCTAGATTGGGACCTGACTTCTTAGGGCTCCATTCCATCTGCATGTTGACCTGTACTTCTAAATATTCAATACAGGCCACCTATTTCTATCTTTGTCTTCTAGTTGCTGGCAACCGTGGCTAATTAGGTAAATTTTTTGTATTACGTACCTAAAAATACACGCTGGTATTTATATAATACTTGTTTGTTCACAGATCACTTTCACATATATTATTGTACCCACTTTTTATATACTGGCTTTCAGTTCCAGATTCTTCCCATGGGCGAGAAAGCTGAGTTTCCAGCCTCAAATCTGCTCAGGAGTTTCTACCTAATTGCATTCTATGGCAGTCAGGGATTGCTGTTCCAAAGGCTTCACAGTCTTAAGGTTACACTGTATCTTATGAAAGTTACTGGTTTCATAAAACTCAGTCATTGAGGAAGATATTTTCTCCATTTAACAGGAAGGAAAATAAGAGGTTAAGTGGCTTGCCCAGGAGGATGCAACTAAAAAGTTTCACAAACCAGACTGTCAGTGCTTCCAATCATATACAAGCGTTGTCTAAGGTGATAAACAAGGTTTTTGTGAAAATGCTCAGTAACACTCCACCCTTTAGATACAAAAGTAGAGGAAGGAAAAATTACACAATAAGTCTGTTGAAATCTCTGCAGAAGTGATCCCCTGTAAGAGTGTGTAACTGTTTGCTGATGGAGAGGCCATCAGTCAAGAGCACTAGGGGAGTACCCGAAAAGATATGATAGAACCCTGTTGAAAAAAGAGATCAATGGCCAAATCAGTATGTGTGTGCGTGTGTGTGTGTGCATGTACTAGCATGTAAACCTAGAGAATCTTACTTCTAATTTGAGAGCAGCTTAAACTGTGAATTAGTTGGTTATAGCCACCATAATTAATGAAATAAATATCTGATTTTATCTTTGGCTCCACAAGTGATTTAAAAGAAATTACAAATAAATTGTGTCTCAAGCACATAGGTTTTAAATATCATTTTTCCAACCAAGTATCATCACCTCAGAATTACTTGCTGCAATTTGCAAATCAAGCCCCCCAAATTCCTTCCCTTCTTGTTTCCATGCTCGTTTGCACTGTGATTTCATAGCTCTTCCCATAGAGAGCTTTGCATCACATAGTTTTCCACATCTTGAATCTACATTGCTCATGTAACTTGACTCAGCTCATGAGATGTCCGCAAATACAGGGTAATTAGAGACTCAAAAAGAACCTGCACATGGTACCCTGCCCTCACAATGCCCATGGAATCATTCAGCTGACCAAGTGAAAAAGCCCAGGCTTGTTGGAAGAGGACAGGTCACATGGAAAGAGTGGCCCTGATCACCTCAGCTGTCCAAGAAAGGCTGTCACAACTGACTAACTGCACCAAGGCAGCAGGTGACAGCAGGTGCGTGAACAAGTCCAGCCGAGACCAGTGGAAGCCATCTCAGACCACAATAGTGTAGCTATACCCAGTTCAAATCACCCACCTGAAAATATCTTCTCTAAATAAGCGGTTATTATCTAAAATCATTAAGTTTCAAGGGAGGCTGTTACACAGCACCAGCTAACTGATAGAGATACCCGTGCCTGTGTTACTTGGATGTAGAAAACAGATAAATGAAAAAAACCTCTTAAAATCCTCCTACCTCATATTTTCCAGGTGTCAGACGAATGTTATTAAGTAACACTTCAGGAAAAACATACTCTGTTTCAAATGTGCCACTTAGGGAGAACATTTCAAACCTTGTAGCAGCAGTATCTACAGGCTTTCCACAGGTTGTCAGGTTAGAAGTTTTACATTTCAGCATGGTGCACACCTATACAGAACAGATAAAGAAAAAAATCCAGCGCCTTCAGTAGGTTATTGGTACTAGGACTGTTCCTTTAATTTTTAATCATCATAAGGCAATTATTTGTTTTCTCCATTTGATTACAGAATTTAGCTCATGTCTCCTGCTTGATTGGAAATGATAAATGATGTGAGAAACAACTTCCGGGATTAGATCCGGATTGAAAGCAAGAATTCAGTTTTGACTGAAACCATTATTTAGGTGTATATCAGGCGACATTCTTGAGTTCCAGGGGATGGTATTTTAGCAATAGCACTACTTAAGTCAAAAAAGCCAGCCAATGGAGGAAGGGGAGTGGACAGACAGGAGGGGAAAGGAGACTGTTGGGAGGATGAGACATGTATGGAGCAGAGAGGAATAGTGTGCTGTCACCGGACAGGGAGAGCAGTGGAAGCTGCATATAGGTGGGCATGTAAATTTATATGTGAATGTACATTTTCACTCAGTTATGTTAAATAAAAATTAAAAAAAAAAAAAAAAGCCAGCCAAGTGCCGTCGAGTCAGATGAAGATTAAAATTTTGGCGACCCCATAAAATGTGTCTGAGCCAAAATGTGTCTGGATCTCCCTTATTCCTTCTCTCTCGAATCTACATCACATTTTCTTTAGAAGTAACTATAGAAAACCTGTAAGAAAATACCAATTCATAGCCAACACTATATAACTTTGGAATTTTAGTTTTTTTTCTTCATGTGAAGAGAACACACAGACAAGGGCATCTGCTTGTAATAGACACTAAGATAAAACTGACATTCCTACCCACTTTTGGTTTTAATAGTTAAAAATTGGTTCTATTTAGACATGTCAGCCAAGCTAGTTAAGAAAGCCTTCTTAGTAAAGCTCAGCACACTACCATGGTCTGCTTCATTTTAAACAAGTACTCGAAGCAAGCAAATCAGATTCTACTTAACTCGTATTACAAATATCACTCGGTTTACCCACATGTGTGTGTGTGTATGTGTGTGTGTGTGTGTGTGTGTGTGAGTGTGTGCATGCATATAGGGGCAATATTGTCAATGCTTGCAGGCATGCCGTGTAAAAGTACTTGGTGCCCTGGGACAAATATGAAAAGTTAAGCCTGGAATCCATTAACACCTAAACGAGCCATCTCACACGAGCTGCGATTACCTGCCAATACTCTCTTCTCCTTCGCCCATGAAGTCCTGTAAAAGCTCCTAGAACGTAGACTTCAGACTCCTCCTTTTTTAACATTTTATAGCTCAAATGACAGCAGAGCTCTTTTTGGCAGACTGTAAGGTTTCCTGCCCTTTTATAAAGTTCCGTGAAGTTGAACTGATCACGGGAAATAAATCCCCCAAAAGTGTGTTTTTGTATTGGAAATGGTTTGATGGTCCGTGCATAGGTATTCCAGTTTACGGCTGGTGGGTAGTCAGGAGAGATTCGAGGGTGTGACTTCAACATTGAAAAGAGGATCTTTCCATTAGCTGTTTCCATGTCATAATGATACACTTTGGGAGAGTGTGGTGCATAGATGCCACTCCCTGTGATAGAAGACAAGGCTTTTAAAACAACAACAAAAACCAGCACCACCAGTTTTTCCGTCAGAATTGGACATGTGATCATGTCAAGCATGTAAGTCACTAGGAGACAGCACGCAGGCTTTTATTTACACAGAACACCTATGTACTTTCTGTTGGAAGGGATTAAAATAGGTAATTGGTAGTCTTGTTTCAAAGAACTCTTAAAATAATAGGATTCTTAGTATTACAGGAAATTAATTTAAATATAGAAATCTTGACATTAAAGAGTTCCTGAAAGGTACAGGAATATAATGCCAAGTCTCTCTGGTTTCCCACTAAAGTGTTTTTTCAAACAAATCCAAAACTTCTTCAACATTCCTCTCCCCAATCAGTGACCTAATTCCCCTCCGCTGGAGTGTGGTTGGACTTAGCGACTCACAGCTAATGGACAAAATGTAGTGGAGGTGACAGTGCATGTCTGTGTCAAAATGGAGCAGAGGCAACATCTGACCTTCTTTAACATAACAAAAAGGAAGGACAGTCAAGACCAACAGCCCCCAGGCAAGGTCAGGCACCCGTCTTCTCTCCACCCAGCTTTATCAGTTGCCCCTCCTGTGGCAATCTACTTCTCTGCTGAGTTCAATAATTTATTGCAGTGGCCACACAGAACCCACAGACAGTACCCATGAGTGTGCGGGTGATTAGCAAAGTAACAGATTACAAATTCAGACTGAAGAACATTCAGAATATAGTCCTTCCAACTGGGCAGCCTCTTCTCAGCCCTGCCCAGAGGCAGATTTCTAGCCCTTGGTCCCTTGGCCTCTGCCCTGTTTAAGGTAAGTGTTACAAAACTCTTTTATCTTTGAGCTTCGCAGATGAGTATTCAGAGGAACTCCACTCCCACAGTAAACTTCAGAACTCAGCCCTAAATCCACTAAGTGCCCAGAGGCACTCTACCAGCAAGCCACCTACCCAAAGGCACCCAGCCATCTCCTTCTGTGTGCTGGGTTATCTCCTGTCAGTCTCCTGGTTCTGCTGCTGCTTCTCACCAAGCCACCAAAACCACTCTGCCATGGAGTTCCATTTTGCAGACAGAGACAGAGTAGAACTGCCCCATAGTGTTTCCAAGGAGCACTTGGTGGATCTGAACTGCCAATCTTCACCTTAGTAGCCACAGGACTTAACCACTTAACCACTACACCACCAGGATTTCCTGCTTCTCTTCTCACATGTCTTGCTGTCCCTCTGTCTCTGTCTGTCTGTCTGTCTGTCTCTGTCTCCTGGTTTCAGGGGCCAGCTTCTCAGTGCAGGGATCCTGGGTCTAAAAGATGCACTCTATTCCTAGCTCTTCTTCTTTGGTGGTGGTGTAATCCTCTCCTTCTCACCTCTGAGATAACTCAAGTTAAGCCTAATGAGATGACAAAACTGGCTGGTCCCCTCTTTAAAGTTCCATTGACCTTATTTGCATGGTCTTATCCCTATTTTATTTGTATTATGAGCAACCTACAAAATTCCATCAAGTCAATTCCAACTCATAGCAATCCTATGACAACCCTATAGGACAGAGTAGAACAGCCTCATAGGGCTTCCAAGGAGCAGATGGTGGATTTGAACTGCCGGCCTTTTGGTTAGCAGCCGTAGCTCTTAACCATTGCACCACCAGGGCTCCAATCTTTGGTGGGGCACAATTATCTTATTTGCATAGTCCCAACCAGTCACTTGGGTAGGAGTTACAAGATCATAACAAGAAAGAACATATAAAAGTGATCCATCCCACTGGGACTAAATCATAAAAGTGCAACCTGGATTCCCTTGTTCTGTCTCTCTCTCCCTCTTAGAACACTTACTTGCTCTGGAGGAAGTAGGCTGGCATGTCATGATGACATACCTCACAACCCTATGGAAAGAACCAAGTGTCAAGAAGCTGAGGTCTCCTGCTAACAGCCACTGAGGATCTGGGACCTCCTACCAAACAGTCTTGTGGGAGAAGTCCTGGAAGCCAATCCTCCAATTCCTGCTAAACTTCCAGATGACTACAGGCTCAGCTGCCACTGGGCTACAACTTCTTCATGAGCTACCTGAGTTAAAACTTCCTAGATAGGCCACTTTCAAAGTCCTGACAAGAAGAAACTATGAGAAGATCAATGCTTGCTGTTTTAAGCCACTAACTTTTAGGGTAATTTATGAACCAGCAACAGAACAGCAATACATTTCCCTGCCCTTTGCAAGTATAATACTGTTTTAGAGCACATCTCTACCCAGCTCTGCTTTGCCACTTGCTAGCTGGTAGCCCATAACAAGTCACTTGCACTCTTCGTGTCTCAGTTTCCTAATTTGTAAAATTGGGTTGATGACATCCATCATACAGAGTTGTTCTGAAGACTGAATGACATAGTACACATTAAGCCCTTAGACAACCACTGCTGTTATAATTAAGCATTAGCTTAGGGGGTGAGAAGATGACAGACAGCGTGGAATCCCAACAAAAAGGCCAAAACTGAAGAGAAGTCATAGCTGAGGCATTAGTTTCCCTGAATTTAGAATTATAAGCTGTAAATACCAATCTGTCATGAATTACCTGTCATATTTAGGTGGACATGATGTATGTTGGCTGCAAGAAGATTTACTCTCATTCCCATTGCCCAAGCTGAGTGGAATTCAATAGCTGTCAAAAGGGGTAAAACATTCATCCAAGCTGTCGGGAAGAGGATGGTGTCCACATGTAACTCATTCACCAGGGTCACAGCAGGATCATGGAAAAGTATGTCAAAGCAGGTAAAAATTCCAAACTTCCCAAAAGTGGTGTTGAAAGTCACCCACTCTGGCTTTTTAGGGACATCAAACTGAGGCTCAGAATAGAGGTGGTACTGTAACAAATGCATAGAAGAATACCAGTAAAAGATTGTTTATTGAAGAGACAACTCACAACACTTTGCCAGTGTTAGTAATAGACTTGACTTTGGACTTGGTACTAGAAAGAAATGTCCTCTATCATCAGAAATGAATAAATCTGAAGGTGGGGAATAAATTTCCAAAGAAAGCATGGAAGAATAAGCAACATGTATCTGTACAAAGTATCTCTCTCTCTATCTGTCTCTTTTTCCTTCTATTTCCTTCTTTCTCCCTCTCTTTTCTGTCTCTCAGTTAAAAGCCAAAGACTTTACCCATACACTGCAAAGACTATCAGTTTCTTGGGGACATTTATGATTCTTCTTTTAGTCCCTGACACCTAGAAGCAATTAATATCTGTTAATTGAATGAGGGATGCCATCTTCCTCTTTACAGTGTCCCATTCAAAGTAACCTCACAGACTCTTACTCGACTTTCAAAATTAATGCAAGAGAGGAACATTTTTTCTAATTCTCCCTGATCCTTTGTAGGTAAATTTGAGAAGCTAGTCTAAACTACTATGATAATCAGGATCAATAGCTCATAAAGTGGTCTCCAAAGCAGGAAACACTGAAGAATGGAGACAAGACCATTACACCTTCTCTGTATATTTATTTTCTGTCCAAATTATAGAAAAAGAAAGCTGTTGACAATGGTACTCATAATACGTCCATATGCAGTGGGCATGCATGAGTTGTGAATGGCCTCTATGCTGCCCTGAAGGAAAAGTGAGAACCCTTCAACTTATATAGGAAAACTGTCACTCCCTCACTGACCCTTCAGCATTCACTGCACTTTGCTATCCTGTTGCTTACTTGGGCTTAGTTTACTAAGGATTACCTGGAGATGGCAAACTGTAAAGCCACTGACCTCTAGCTAAAAGGTTAGTGGTTAAAACCCACCTAGATGTGACTTGGCAAAAAGCCTAACAATCTGCTTCTGAGAGGTCACAGCATTGGAAACCCTATGTCATTGTTGTTGTTAGGTGCCATCAAGTCGGTTCCAACTCACAGCGGCCCTATGAACAACAGAACGAAACATTGCCCAGTCTTGTGCCATGTCCACAATTGTTTTTATGCTTAAGCCCCTTGTTGTGGACGCTGTGTCAATCCATCTCATTGAGGATCTTCCTCTTTTTCACTGACCCTCCACTCTACCAAGCATGATGTCCTTCTCTAGGGACTGATCCTATAGAGTCATTCAACTCATCAGACAAGAGACCCCCATGTCAGTAACTAACAACAACAATTTTGACTTACTGACTATTCCACCTCAAAGAAACAAACTTGCTGCAGTCAAGCCCATTCCAACTCATAGCGCCTCCATAGGACACAACGGAACCGCTCCATAGAGTTTACGAGCAGTGGCTGGTCGTTAGCAGCCAAACTCAACCACTATGCCATCAGGGCATCAACACCTAGAGAATAGTTTAAAATGATTCTCGTAAATATACTGCATTAAAAGGTAATACAAGCAGTGAAAATAAGAAAATGGAAGAGCTAACATTCTATTCTTTGTATAGTCACTTTAAAGAGAAAATGAGAGTATGATTATATTTAAAAAGAAAGTTGGAAAAGTACATCCAGTGCCTCCATGACAGAAAGATCTGGAAATTGATTATAGACTACAAAAGTCTATGGGGACAGTTCTACTCTGTCACATGGGATCACTATGAGTTGAAATTAACTGGACAGTACCTAACAAGATGTTATGAGAGACTTCTATGAAAACAATAAAGAAAATGTCCATTGAGGAAAAAAAATAATACAAAATAGAATGTAGGCAGTGTTGTTAGAAAGGTTGAAATGGTCTTCAATTCCATGACTGAGATCATTATTTCTGGAATCAATAAAATAGGTACTTTTAATATCAGTACAGAGGATACTATGATATCTGTAGACCATTAATGGTGACATGGTATAAAATGCTTTTAAAGCTGTATGGATTTAAAAAAACGTATTTATCACAGAAGAAAACAATCTGATCATTAAAAGAGAAGGAAGGGAGGGAGAGAGGTACTCATAAAATAGATAAAACCAAAAACCAAACTCAATGCCACGAAGTTGCCTGTAACTCATAGTGACTCTATAGATAGTAAAGAGGAATTGGGTTAAGTGAAGGCAGTGACAGCATGCCAGATACACCCAAAGCTAAGAGACTTCCTAAACACAATGTGGGTACCATGGTTTCAGGGGATATCTGGGTCAGCTGGTGCAAGAAAGTTTTTGTTTTTAAGAAACTGTTCTACATTCCATTTTGGTGAGAGGCATCTGAGTTCTTAAAAGATAGCAAGTTGCCATGTAAGGAGTATCAGTTGGTCCCAGCTGACTTGGAGCAGAGGAGAATGAAGGACATCAAAGTCATGAGGAAAATATAAACCCAGAAGACAGAAGGGAGCATATGATCAAGAGATTACATCAGCTTGAGACCAGAACTAGATGGTGCCTGGCTACCAACAATGACTGCCCTGACAGGGAATGCAGCATAGAGTACCTGACACAGCTGGAGAAAAAAGGGGGTGCAGATCTAGTACTCTACTAAAAGACTCGACTTGGTGGTCTCACACCCTGAAGGATTCCCCAAGGATACGGTCCCTGGACTCTCTGCTAGTCAGTGCTGAAAATCAGTATTCAAGCCAACTCTCAAGACGAAGATTGGACTGGACTCTAAGACATAGAGTGATGCTGGTGAAGTGTGGGGCTCTTGGCTTAAATATACACAGGAAGCTGTTGGAGCAGCTCCTGTCCAGAGTTGAGATGGGAGAGTAGAGAGGCAGGACAGGAGTTGGTTGAACGAGAACAGGAAGTGAGGGATTGAAAGGAGAAATGTGCTGTCACAGGGTGGTGAGAGCACTTGAATTGCAGAGCAGTGTATGTGTGGGGTTTTAAACAGCAAATTGACTTGGATTGTAAACTTTCACTTCAAACACACACAAAAATATTAACAAAAAATACAATGGATGAGTATGTAGAAATTTTTTCTATTCTAGAAAAAATTGTGGGAGTCATTTTCACTTCCTTAACTTTTTTTGCTTCTGTCAAATCACAAAAATGCTCTCAGCATTTATCAGTTATACCAGTTATTTTAAAATTCCTTTTGAGGTTCATTACTTTTTTTTTAAATCATGTAATACATTGTATTCTATTTTAACTGTTTCGTATATATTATTATTTCATAACCAATTTGGTTGGCAGTTCAAACCCACCAGGGGCTCCTTGGAAACTCTATGGGGCAGTTCTAGTCTAACCCACACAGTTTCTGTAAGTTGGAACTGACTTGACAGCAGCTAACAACAATAGCAACAATGACGACTAAGTTGGAAACTGGCAGAGATCAGCTATTAAATAAACAATGAACAATTCAAGAAACCAGTTGCTCAGGTACAGGGCTTAATTCTTACCTTATGATAACGAGCCACCAGCTTTCCATTGGCATCGTACACCACATTGGTATTATACTGATAATAGCCGTTGGAAGGGCATGTAGAGTCATGAGAATTACATGGCTTTTTGTCCCCCATATTTGCCACGACATAGATAGAGTTGTTCTTGGCCAAGCAACTGAGTCTTGTTTGTACTGGTGCATAATCAAATCTAAATCAGGTTTTAATTTGGACATTTCAGTTTCAAAAAGGATTTGAGTCATTTCAAACAGAAATAACAACAATAGTATGAACCTGAGTGCAAATAAGGTCAACATCAAAATTACTCATAAAAAGACCACGTTGAAGAAACTACAAACTATATCCCACACTGTGTCTATGGCTCCAGCAAATCACTACTTACTCATCTGCATCAACTGTCCCCTCTCGACAAAATAGGGGGGACAGCGCGCAAACATGCTCTGTTAACTCCCTTCTTAAGGAAACAATTACGTAACCACAAGCCTAAAACCAAACCCAGTGCCGGTGAGTAAATTTCCATGGCGTGGCAATCCTACGGGCCTTTTGGTAAGCACTTCACCACCAGCCACCAGGTTTTCCAAATTAAGTGATGCAGGTAACAAAATGAAATAAAATTAATTAAATAATACAAATATAATAAGATGTAGATGAAAAAATAATATAAAATTAAATGATAGTGCATAAACTAAAACACTTCTCTTGATGCCACCAAAGCCAACCCACTGCCATCAAGTAGATTCCAGCTCACAGTAATTCTGTGACAGAGTAGAACTGACCTGTTCCATAGAGTTACCAAGGAGCACCTGGTGGACTCAAACTGCTGACAGTGTGGTTAACAGCAATACCTCTTAACCACTATGCCACCAGGGTTTGGTTTTGCATGACTCCACGAATCACCCTTAAACACTGCACCATTTCTTAGATTCTCTTCTAGCATGTCTCCTTGAAAGAACTGTTCACCTGGCTACTCCTAATTCTTCTTTTCCCATTCTCCCTGAAGCTCTCCAATCTGCTTTCCTCTCTACTGTTCCACCTGTTGGCTCTTACTAAAGCCAGGGATGACATCTACATCTTACCGGTTCTAGCCCTAACCCAGTCAGTTCATTTGCAGCAGTTAGATAGTTAACCATATCTCCTTCTATTTGCATCTAACAAATGCAAGATTAATAAAACCACCACACACACCATATACATGGTAATTTAGTATGAACCATTCTGCTTTGACAAACATGAACATTTTAAAGAATGACAGCACTTTTGCACAAGCAATCAAGAGAGTAAAAATACCTGCGGGGGTCTTGACATGGAATCCAGTTCACCTGAGGGTCTGGGATATTCTCCAGGTAAGGAAAAATGGTTTCTCGAGTGAACGTCCATCCATAAAGTGCGTCTTCTGGAGTCACAATGATGTGAGCACCCTGTTCAAAGTAAACCAAATCAAGGCCATTCCTCCACGTATAGCCTAGGTATTTCCACATCAAGGACCCCTGGCAGTGACGCCGTGGTCAGTGCTTCTCTGCTAGTGAAAAGTTGGTGGTTCCAGTTCACCAGTTACACCACAGGATAAAAGACCTGACAATCTGTTCCCATAAATATTTCAGCCTAGGAAACCCTAAGAGACAGTTCTACTCTGCTCTACAGGGTCATTATGGGTAGTAATTGGACTCAATAGCACACAACAAAAATTTTCTACCAGCTCCCATGTCCCTCTCATAAATTCTGACCAGCAGAAATAAAAGAATACCTTCTCAGCTGCCTGTTTAACTGCTTCTTCCAGAACATCTATGTTCTTGTGCATCAGGAGCAAAGCACGTTCCCGTGAAACCGGTGTCACTACCTTATCTGGCAATATGACAGCATGTTCATACACAGCAGCTAGGAACGTGTCCAGGGCACCAATACTTAGGGCAAGTAGGGCAAAAGCTGCCACGGAGATTGGAAAAGATGTGATCATGGCCAAGACCTAGTCAGTTTTGAAATCGAAAGTTACAGTCCTGTAGTATTTATAGAAAGTGAAAACATTTGCGTAACATCACCGCCAACTAGCTACTAAACTGTCATTTTATCAACTTATAAACACATTATGCCTGACGACTTTTGAGGAAAGCAATATTGTAGTTCAATGGGTATAATCAAGAAGTGTTATATGGATTGACCAGTGTGTACCATTGAAAAGAGCCTTTGTCTTTTTTTTTTCAAACATTATGCAGCTATTTCTTTAAAAAGGAAATGGTGACTTAACTCATGAAAAGAATCATATCACAACAAACATTTCAGTTATTAAATTACACTATTAGATGGTTTTTTTTCCTGCTCCACTAAGTGACTTACAGTCTGTTTAGTTTTAGCAGAGTAAAGTTTTAAATCCATTTACTACTAGGAGAATGTACTATAGAACACAATTCATACAATTTGACACCCATACCAACAGATGTTTATATCTGGTGTGTTCACTGCTGCACCCTGAGTGCCTGAGCACAGCCCCTCCAGGTGCTGCTCCCTGGGGCTCTGCCCGAGGAGAAATCAACACCTCTGCTAAGCCCCTAGGAATCTAAATTGGGCTCTTCTGACAGGAAGTATTCACTACTGACTCCCTGGTACAATGCCCGAGACATATAAAGTGCCTAGTAAATGACTAATTGACTTAGAGAACAGAGAATTGTGTACCTCAAGCTTTGTACCTCCCAGTGTGCTAAGCTGCAACTTCTATCTATGGTCTTAGAGGAATTAAACTTCTATTTTAACTCCTTAGGAGTTCTGATAGTGCAGTGATTAAGAATTTGGCTGCTAACCAAAAGGATGGCAGTTTGAGTCTAACCGTTGCTCCTCAAAAACCCTCTGGGGCAGTTCTACTCTGTCCTCTAAGGGTCACTGTGGATCAGAAGTGTCCTCCTTCCTAGTCTTAGTCTGGAGGCTCAGATGACACTTAGCTACCATGGGTGACCCTGCTGGTATCTGAATACTGGTGGCATAGCTTCCAGCATCACAGCAACACACAAGCCCCACTGTACAACAAAGAGATCAAAGACCACAGCCTCCAGTATGGATTATACCTCAAAATAAAGAAAACAAAGATCTTCACAACTAGACAATAAGCAACATCATGATAAACAGAGAAAATATTGAGGTTGTCAAGGATTTTCTTTTACTTCGGTCCACAATAAGCACCCATGGAGGCAGCAGTCGAGAAATGAAAAGACACAATGCATTAGGCAAACCTGCTGCAAAACACCTCTTTAAATTGCTGAAAAGCAAAAATATCATCTTGAAGACTAAGGTGCACCTGACCCAAGCCATGGTGCTTTCAATCCCCTCCTATGCATTTGAAAGCTGGACAATGAATAAGGAAGAGCCAAGTATCGTCACCTTTGAATTCTGGTGCTGGAGAAGAATACTGAACTTACCATGAACTACCAAATGGACAAACAAATCTGTCTTGGAAAAACCACAGCCAGAATGCTTCTTAGAAGCAAGGGTGGAAGACTACGTCTCACACACTTTGAACATGTTGTCGAGAGGGATCAGTCCCTAGGGAAGGACATCATGCTTGGTAAAGCAGAAGGTCACCAAAAAGAGCAAGACCTTCAATGATATCTATTTACACAGTGGCTACAACAAGCAGCTCAAGTCTAACTGATGATGAAGGTGGCACAGGACCAGGTAGAGTTCCGTTCTGTTGCACACAGCAGAGCTGTGACTCAGAAACTGACACCATGGCACCTAACAACAACAAAATCACGGGTAAGAATTGACTCAACAGCAACTCTTGTGGTTTGGTTTTCCTAAGACCCTAAGGCCTCAGTGGCCTGAGCTCAGGGACCGCCAGTGACTCTCCTCAGAGAATTTTTCTTTTCTTTTTGTTGTCTTTTTTCTTTCTTTCTCTCTCTCTTTCTCTCTCATTATATGGCAAATAGATGCAAGAGAAAGGGAATGTCTAGGGTTGGCGATAACAGTAACAAAAAGCTCTGTTACACCACAGATAAGATAAAGCCACATACCAAATATAGATACGTTATAGCCACATACCAAAAATCAAACTACATCCCCTGCCAACAAGTGGATTCCAACTCACAGGGACCCTGTAGGACAGAGCAGAACGGCCCCCTAGGGTTTCTAAGATTAATCTTTATGGAAGCCCTGACTGACAAATCTTTCACCCACAGAGCAGCTGGTGGGTTTGAACTGCTGACCGTTAACCACTGCACCACCAGGGCTGCTAAAGAAGCACATAAATGAATTTACATATATGTATATATATATCCCAAAACCCACAGCTATTGAGCTGGTCCATACATTCACATACACACACGTACATATGTATGAATACACGCTTGCATGTGTATGCGTGTGTGTGTGTGTGTGTGTGTGTGTGTATCACTTGACTCTCCCTAGGACATCCATATTCTCCCTGGCTCAGTCCCAATCCTTATATTTAAGGGTTTTTTTAATATTTCTAGGCCTTGTATTTAAAAGTCACTTAAAGAAGCGCAGAAGAGTAGAATAACGTTCAGTTTCTACTTCCCCTTATATTGAGATAAACTTCTTAAGAACGAGGTCCAAGCCATAACCTAGATATACGCACACTGCTACTTCATAGGTTGTTATTAGGTGCTGTTGAGTGGGTTCTGATTCATAGCAACCCGATGCACAGCAGAACAAAACACTTGTCCTGTCCCACCTTCAGAATGGTTGCTATGCTTGAGCCCACTGTTGCAACTGCTGTGTCTATCATCACGTTGAGGGTCTTCCTCTTTTTCACTGCCCTTCTGCTTTACCAAGCACAATGTTCTTCTCCAGGGACTGGTCCCTCATGATAAGATGTCCAAAATATGTGAGACCAAGCCACAACATCTTCATTTCCGAAGAGCATTCTGGAAGCTCTCCTTCCAAGACAGACTTGCTCATTCTTCTGGCAGTTAACAGTATAGTCAATGTTCTTCACAGCACCATAATTCAAAGGCATCAATTCTTCTTCGGTTGCCATTACGGATGTCTAGCTTTCACATGCAGGTGAGGCAATTGGAGTAGAACTCTCGTAGCTAAATGACTTTTCTTACCTCTAGAGAACAGAAAACTGAAATATATATACATATATATACTGAAATACTGAATATATATATGTATATATATATATATATAAATGGCCAAGTCCTTTAATAGAGAAAGTAATGGAATACGTTATGGATTGAATTGTATTACCCCCAAAATATGTGTCGCCTTGGCTAGGCCATGATTCCCAGTAGTGTGTGATTGTTCACCGTTTTGTCATCTGACGGTCACTTTCCTATGTGTTGTAAATTGTACCTCTATGATGTTAATGAGGCAGTGTTACAGACAGTTATGGTAATGAGGCGAGACTCAATCTATGAGGTGAGTCAATCTGTTTTGAGATATAAAAGAGAAACGCAAACGGAGAGACAGGGGGCCTCACACCGCTACGAAAGTAGTACCAGGAACAGAGTGTGTCCACTGGACCTGGAGTCCCTGTACTGAGAAGTTCCTAGAGCAGGAGAAAAGCAATGACAAGGATCTTCCTCCAGAGCTGACAGAGAGAAAAAGCCTTCCCCTGGAGTTGATGTCCTGAATTCAGATGTATATCCCACTAGACTGTGAGAGAATAACCTTTTGTCTGTTAAGGTTGTCCACTTGGGATATTTTTGTTATACCAGCAATAGACAACTAAGATAGGATATATGTTTTTATAAATTTTTAGCAGATCGTAAAACAGATTATTAGTACCCACTGCCTTTCTTTAAAAAAAAAAAATGATGAATACCTTTAGAATTTAGAGATCATGTCGCATGTTGTGGTGGTTAGTTGCCATAGAATCACTTCCAACTCATGGCAACTCCATGTGTGCAGAGCAGAACTGCTTCATGGAGTTTTCAAGGCCGTGAACTTTCAGGAACAGATCTCCAGTACTGTCCGTCTTCTAAGGCATCTCTGGTTGGGTTCATACCACCAACCTTTTAGCTAATCACTGAGCACTTAACTCTTTGTGCTACCTAGCTGCCTGTGCAACATATTACAATATAGGAATCTGAGGCCTAGAGATGCACAGAAATTTACAGCTGATTAGTGTCCAGGTGTGGACTTCTAATACCCACCACCAGAATCTCTCCCTTAAAACATCAAGCGTGTGTCTGTGTTCACTTTTTTTTAAAAAAAAAAAAAATAAGGAACCAGTTGAAGATGATCCACCTTAAGAAGATCAAAAGTAGATATGTTAAATTTTAAATGAATATTTGGAAACCGCAGTGGTATAACGGTTAAGAGTTGGCTTCTTACCAAAAAATCAGCCAAGTCTTCCTTGAAAACCCTATGGGGCAGTTCTGTCCTATGGGGTCATTATGAGCCAGCAATGACTCAGTGGCAGTGGGTTTGGGGTTTGATTTAAAATGCATATTTGCTGTAGCTGGTGCCTAGCAGAGACTATTAGTTCTTCTGTACGTATAGGTATAATTTGGACCATGATCCACCTTCATGTGATTTAATCACACCAATTAGAAATACTGCCTCATACCTGCTACTCAGAAGAAGTGAAGTAAAGTGGAAAAGACTGGCTACCGTTCTTCAGGTTTATGGGTAGGGATAGGAAAATCAAATTTATCTTTGACTTCTTAGCTTTCTCAATTTTCTGTAAACTATCTTTTCTGAGAGCTATAAACCCTGGTGGCATAGTGGTTAAGAGCTATGTCTGCTAACCTAAAGGCTGGCAATTCAAATCCACCAGGTGTTGCTTGGAAACTCAATGGGGCAATTTCACCCTGACTCACAGGGTCACTGTGAGTCAGCATCAACTCAATGGCAGTGGGTTTTTGGTTTTTGCTGTAAAAGACAGACAATATACTGATTAGGATATTTAAGCTGGTAGGAAAAGTGGACACAACTTCTGATGTAACATAACATTAGGATAAACAAGTTCCCTTTTTTCTTTTGGTAATATTGCAAGATCCTCTCATAAAACTGAAGTTAGTCACAGAGGAAATTGTGCTGAAGTATTGAAAGTCAGTAAGTTAAACAACAATTTAAAGATATAAAGATTCTTGAGATGTAAAGAAAAAGTACTATTTTTTTATAAACATTTCCTGTAGAGGCCAGTCAAGCCAAGTGCCGTCGAGCCCATAGAGGCAGTTGATACATATATGTTTGTAACCTTTAAAAGACCAAATTCCTGCCATTGAACTTCAAGAGTCAGTGTTTTCATGCTCATAAAGGTGATTGAATAAAGTTTAATTCCTTTAGTCTAACTCCATTATAAAATAATGTTACCTTGTGTAATGAATTGAATTGTGTTCCCTCAAAAATGTATGTGTTGATTTGACTTGGTTAAGAGTTTCAAAATGGTGCCATTCCTCCAATGCGTTCTGAATCTTGCCTCCATGATACTGATGATGGAGAATGGCCTTCAGTTGTGTTAGTGAGGTGGGTCTCAAGCTACAAGCTTGTGGAATATAAGGGAGAGAAGTGACCCAAGGAAGTTGGCAACCTTGTACCACCAAGAGAGAAGCACCAAGAGTACAGCATGTCCTTTGGACCTGAGGTTCCTGTGCTGAGATGCTCTCACTGGATTTGGACTTATCCTACCAGACTGTGATGATTTCTCATGTGGAATGGACTTGTAACTTGTTCATGGATTTGTGGCTTACTGGACTGTGACAATAAAAGCATCTCTTCGTGAAACCTTCCACTCATGTTATTTTCTGTTGAAGCAGTACCAAGAGACTAAGACAGAATTAGATACCAAGAGTGGGGTACTGCTCTAACAAATATCTAAAATGTAGAAGTTTTTTTCAAGACTGTGAGTGGGTGAAAGAAGGCACCCAAGAGAACTGCTAGCACCTGAGAGCACAGCAGAACCAGGAGCTGACCCATGGAGTAAGAATGCTGTATGCCTGTGTGCAGAAGGCTTCCTGCACAGTGGGGTGCCTCTGGGCACTTGAACAGGCAGAGTTAGACTTGCTGACCCACAGAACAAAAGGGCTGAGTGCTTGTGTGCAGGAGGCTACTTGATGGAGTGGGGTGCCTCCAGGCACTTTAATCGGTGGAGCTATAGAGCTATAGAACTTTGGAACATTTGCCCCTGTAGGGAAGATGTGGGCTTGAGGCCCAGTCTATGAGGCTGTTGAAAGTAGAAACTGAGACAAACTGATGAAGACGTAGGGTTGTGGTCCAAGGTTGATGAGAGACTGAGCTGCCTCAGTCTCAGAAGGTATGGCCGTGAAAGGGTAGAGCCAGGGCTTTTGGTGTTTGTGGGAATGGAATTGTCACTCGGTTGGGCTTAGGGTGCACCTAAAGCCAAGGAGGCAAAGTGCTGTCCAAGTGGGCCTGAAAGGCCGAGCTGAAGCCCAGGTGCCTCCACTCGGAATCTGGAGAGTATGGCCAATACCAAGACTTTGATGGGAATGGTTATGAAATGTCTCAGAGTATGGAACAATGTTTTTGAAGCCATGAAGGCTAATGTAATGTGCTTGGTGTATGCTATGAATGAAAGTTGCTGCTATGCCATGAATGAAAACTGTTGCTATGTTATGAATGAAAACTGTTGCTATGCTAGGAATGAATATATTTTGTATGTTCTAATAACATGATTTTTGGGGTGCCAAAGGGTGGGATGTCATGGATTGAATTGTGTCCCCCTAAAAATATGTGTTGATTTGACTTGGTTAGGAGTTTCAACATGGTACCATTCCTCCCGTGTGTTGTGAGTCCTGCCTCTGTGATACTGATGATGGAGAATGGTCTTCAATTGTGTTAGTGAGGTGGATCTCAAGCTACAAGCTTACGGAATATAAGGGAGAGAAGTTAACCAAGGAAGTTGGGAACCTCATACCACCAAGAGAGAAGCACCAAGGGCAGAACACGTCCTTTGGACCTGATGTCCCTGTGCTGAGATGCTCTCACTGGATTTGGACTTCTTCTACCAGACTGTGATGATTTCTCATGTGGAATGGACTTGTAATTTGTTAATGGATTTGTGGCTTACCAGACTGTGGCAATAACAGCATCTCTTTGTGAAACCTTCCACTCATGGTCTTTTCTGTTGGAGTAATACCAGGCAACTAAGACACCTTGCCTCAGGAAACAGTGATTAATTCTGATTCGCTGCTAATGGAGTCTACTTTCCATTTTACCACTTTGTAATTCAATGGACTTAGTTGCATGGGTAAAAAAGTTAAATTAAAACTTATTTGATGAAAGAACTATTTAAAATAGAGGCCATTTCCAAGATCAGAACTACAAAGTGCCCAGCTACCATGACTAACTGCTCTGACCAGAATCATGGACAGAATGAAATAAAAATGTAGAACAAAAAATCAAATTCGTAACAAAGCACTAGATTTACTGGCCTGCAGGAGAATGGAGGAGCCCCCGAGAATATGGTCCTAAGACACTTTTCTGACTTGGAACTACAGCCATTCCCAGAAACTACCTTTCCGCCAAGTAAGACCAAAACCAAACCACCAAAGCCATTAAGTCAATCCTCACTCATAGTGACCCTACAGGACAGAGTAGAACTATGCCATATGGTTTCCAAGGAGTGCCTGGTGGCTGGGAACTGCCAACCTTTTGGTTAGCAGCCATAGCTCTTAACCACTGCACCACGCAATAGGCAGGCCTATAAAATAAACAGTAACACCAAAGAATGTGCACCATAGAACAATTATACAGAACCAAAAGTGAAGATGAGAAGGTAGGAAGGGGTATGCAGACCAGGCAAAATGAAGTAGAGAATCTACAGTAAAAATGAGGAGAGTGTAGACATAGTCTGGGGATTACAACCAATGTCACAGAACACTCTGTGGACAACTTCTTGAATGGGAAAGTAATTTGCTGCGTAATTTTTCACATACAACACAAAATATTTTCTAAAACAGCAATTATAACCACTAACCTAAAGATTAGTGATTTAAACCCACCCGGCTGCTGTGAAAGAAAAGCCTGGTAATTTGCTCCCATAAAGGCTGCAGCCCAGAAAACTCTACAGAGAAGTTATACTCTGTAAACATTTTGGGTCACCATGAGTGGCAGTTGACTCAATAGCAACAGGTTTGGTTTGGGGGTTTTAAGGAGACCACAGGTGCAGTTTCAGCTTTGTACTTACTATACATTTTCAGTGACTACTTCGAACCTCTGTTTCTCATCTAAAAGTTCAGGAATCACACCTGCTCTACTTCTCTCACTAGGTTATTCTGAGAAAGCTACATAAAATTCCTCAGTAATATTACGGTGATGATGGTAATAATTAATAAAAATGGATAACAAATTAAAATATAATGAATTTGAAATGCAAAGCTCATAAAGACAGAAGTCAAGAAATCAAAAGACAAAAGACATACTGCATTAGGAAAATCTACTACAAAAGACCTCCCTGAGGTGTTGAAATGAAGTCACCTTTAAGACTAAGGTGCACCTAACCTAAGCCATGGTATTTTCAATCACATCAGATGCATGCAAAAGCTGGCCAATGAATAAGAAAGGCAGAAGAAGAACTGATGCCTTTGAATTGTGGTGCTGGAGAAGAATACCAACATACCACAGACTGTCAAAAGAACAAACAGGTTTATCCTAGAAGAAACATCAGAGTGCTCCTTGGAAGCAAAGATGGAGAGACTGCATTTTGTGTACTCTGCACACATTGTCAGGAGGGATCAATCCCTGCAGAAGGGCACTGTGTTTGGTAAAGCAGGGGATCAGCGAAAAAGAGGAAGAAGGCCTTCAACAAGAGGGACTGACGCAATGGCTGCAACAATGGGCTTAAGCATAAAAAACTATTGTGGGCACGATGCAGGAGTGGGCAGTATCTCATTCTGTTGTTTACAGGGCCACCATGAGTTGAAACTGACTCGACAGTGCTTAACAAAAACAACAACAACATTAATTATGGAGCCCTGGTGAAGCAGTGGTTAAGAGCTCTGCAGCTAACCTAAAGGAAAGAGTTCAGATCTGCCATCCAGTCCTTGGAAACCCTATGGGGCAGTTCTTCTCTGCCCTATAGGATCTCTGTGAGTCAGAATCAACTCAGTGGCAATGGGTTTTGGATTTAAATTAACATTGAAAGAAGAAACAAACAATAAAACCTAACCCACAGCTGGTGAGTGAATTCCAGCTCCTAATGACCTTGTAGGACAGAGCAGAACTGCCCCTCTGGGATTTCCAAAGTGGCTGATGGACTGAAACCACTGAGCTTTGGTTAGCAGCTGTACCACTGTACCACTGCGCTCCATTATAAGGCCTATGCACCTACTATTGTTCATTAAACTAGGACTGTGCTGGGAAACTGCTGGGGGTATGGTAGGGATGACAACATCAGCTCCTGCATCCTGCCAAGGTGGACAAGGCAGATGCACTTCAGCAGGGGGCAGAAGTGTAGCAAGGGCACTGAATGACTCAGCCACAGGAAAAAGAACACCCACTCTGGGCTCTGGCACAATTCACACAATTTCCTGGTTTGGCCCTCACCCAGATGTGAAATAGTAACAAATGAACTGAGACGCGAAGTTAGAGATGTTGTTGTTAGATACCATCAACCCCATTCCTGACTCATAGCAACCCTATGCACGACACAATGAAATACTGCCCAGTGCTGTACCATGCCCACAATCCTTTTTATGCTTAAACCCATTCTTCACCTGCTGTCAGTCCATCTTGTTGAGGGTCCTCTTCTTTTTCACCGACCCTCTGCTCTACCAAAGCATGATGTCCTTCTCCAGGGATTGATCCCTCCTGACAAAATGTCCAAAGTATATTAGATGCAATGAAGAAGGCACCGGTCTTGCAACATTCTATCTCTGCCATCGTTTCTGTCATCAAGGCAATATTTTTCAACTACTGTTCCTTGTTCTTTGTTTCCAGTGTTTGCCATCCAATCACCAGTAATTATCAATGTGTCCTCAATGCATGTTTGATCAATTTCAGACTGTAGAAGCTGGTAAAAATCTTCAGTTTCTTCACCTTTGGCCTTAAGCGGTTGGTACATAAATTTGAGTAATAGTCATATTAACTGGTCTTCCTTGTAGGTGTACGGATATTATCCTATCACTGACAGCACTGTACTTCAGGACAGACCTTGAAATGTTCTTTTTTGACGATGGAGGCCAACAGAAATAGTGCGTACGACTATTGGCAGCATTCCTCATAGGCCACAATAATGAAGCATCAAAATAAGAACCAAGACAATTTTCTGTAACTAGGTCTTTATTTCAAAACCATGTTCTCTTAATAATGTATGCAAGTTAAAAAAAGGATCATGTTGGGTCAGAAAAAAAAGGTACTTACTGACAGAGAATAATCCTGCTGTCTGAATCCTTCAGACAGAATTTTTAATTTGTTGCAGAATTCAGACCTTCTGAAACCACTGAAACTGAAAATAATCCACCTGAAACTATTGCTCTAATATGTGAAACTTATACTTTAAGCTTGACTTCCTGAATGCCATCTTTAAGGTAAACAATAAGAAAAAATCGTTGTTGTCAATTCTGACTCACAGCAATCCTATAGGACAGAGTAGACCTGCCCCACAGAGTTTTCAAGGAGTGTCTGCTGGATTTAAACTACTGACCCTTTGGTTAGCAGTTGTATCACCTAACTACTACATCACCAGGGTTATCCTATAGTTTAACTCAACTTTGGAAAAACATTCACCTTGGACATTGTGGTCTTTTAGAGAATTATCTATGTGCAGTTTCAGCAACAGCAATTCCAAATAAAGGCCAGCCTAGATGTTCTTTTAAGATCAGTCAGTAATTATTTGAATTGTTCTTCAAGAAAATGTACAGAATCTTGTAGGTCTACAAGTTATCTTGTAAACACTTTCCTGGCTCTGTGTCTGTGGTCATGTATAACTGCTAGTGATAAACTGGAATATAAGAATCAGTGAAAGATTTTTCTTCTTTGGAACATTTATGCCTCTAGCTGGAAATACTGCCTGAATTCCAAGTCATATATTAAACAAGCTTTAATCAAGTTCTATTATTGGCTGAACATTATTTTTATTTTTTTAAAAAAACCACAGGAGTCTTTAGCACCTGTATAAAGCAAGGCTGCTGGATTCAGCCTCTGGGGGCAGGGGTTGGGGAGGAAGTCTGCTTGGGTAAAACCAGCCTGAACTTGAACCTGGACCATCTTTTGGAGTCAGGTGAGGTGTTCCTCCATCACTGGAATGGATGGGTGTTGGCATATTCAGATAGTTAATGCCACGAAAACCAAGACAGAATCTGACAGGGTAATGATACATGAAAACCTCAGATTCTCTGTTTAGTATATGGATGAAAATGGGAGCACCACATGAAATTGCCAGTAGTCGGCTGGTTTTGGCCTACTGTCATGGTCATTTTATGGGATGTACCCTACTCCTCTGCTTCCCTCAGAAGTTAGGATTGCGAGAGGTGGACCCTATAGAAGCTCCTCTGAGCGAGTAGCATGCTCCCATCCCACCTGATGGTCTTGAGTTCCTCCAAAGAAAACCACTGAACTTTCTGTTGGCAATTTCACAGCACCATTGGTTCTGATCCACATCGGCCAAAAGTCCATTATGTTCACCAACAAGCCCTTTCTAAAATTCTGTTAGCTGGATTCAGAGCTTCTGGTAGACCAGGAGAGTCACTTGTTTACTGAAGTAGGTAATGGTAGAGACAAATATTTCAAACAGTATGATTTAAAATAAAAAATTAAACAGAAGTCTCAGACACATACAAGAAAAACATGAAAATACAGATTAAAAACAAAAGTATCTGCCGTTAGCACATTTATTGTTTTATAAAGCTATATGGTACCATAATCACTTCATAATTAACTCAGTTCATTTTCAATGCATGGAAGTAAAAATTCACATTTGACAGCTAAGGATGCTACTTACAGCTTCAGACAAAGTGGAGCGCTCCATTCATCTAGATCTCATTTGCTTCTTGCTTTCCGGGGTCTGAGCTCCCCATTCAGGTCTAGCCGAGACTTTGTTTTAGTTGTACTTTCTGGGCCCCACCCTCTGGGTGGATGTGGGTGGGCAGAGGAGCACTCTCAGCAGCAGTTGGCCATTGGACTCTGTATCCTTATCCAGGCACCAGGAGGAGAATCTGTTTTATCCTACCCTAGCAGTTGTGACAATGTTCTGCTGCTATTCACAATGTTTTCACTGAATAGCAGAAGGAAGACAGAAGACTTCATGCCTTTAAACTGTAGTGCTGGAGAAGAATACTGAATGTATCATGGACTGCCAAAAGAACCAACAGAGCTGTTCTGGAAGAAGTACAACCAGAGCATTACTTGGAAGTAAAGATGGCAAGACTGCATCTTACACTCTTGGGACATGTTGTCAGGAGGGATCGGTCTCTGGAGAAGGGCGTCATGCTAGGTAGAGTGTAGGGCCAGTGAAAAGAAGGAAGATGCTTGATGAGATGGACTGTCACAGTGGCTGCAACAATGGGTTTAAGCATAAAAATGACTGTGCACGTGGCACAAGACTGGCAGTGTTTCGTTCTGTTGTGCATAGGGTCTCTATGAGTTGGAACCAACTCAACAGCATCTAACAACAACAACAATGACAACAGCAATTGTGATTTCTGGGGTTTTCTTCAAGTAGCCATAGGGAACAGGTGACATGGGCCAAGTAGAATTATACAATTTCTACAGAACAGTGGAAAACCTGGTGGCATCGTGGTTAAGAACTATAGATGCCACCCAAAGGGTTGGCAGTTTGAATCCACCAGGCAATCCTCAGAAACTGTATGGGGCAGTTCTGCTCTGCCTTATAGGGTTGCTATGAGTCAGAATCAACTTGACAGCAGTAGGTTTGTTTTTTGGGAGGTTTTACAGAACAGTGACCGAATTCAGTAGAAGCGGCAGAACAGTAAATCTGGATATTCACCAGCACAAGGCCTAAATTAGTGTTTACGTCATATTTTTCTCTTTAGCAAATTACTCCTTTTTTGTAACACAGGCCTGACTCTAGACCTTTCTTCAAGGTGGAATAACTAAATTATGTACGGTCACACATCTAGTTGCTGTTAATTTATGTAATATGAATTTTATAATCACCATCGTGAGGCAGCTAGGTGACAAGAATAGCTAAGTGCTCAACCATTAGCCAGAAAGTTGGAGTTTTGAACCCACCCAGAGGCATTTTGGAAGACAGGCCTAGAAATCTTCTGAAGGGTTGAAAACCCTATGGAGCAGTTACACTGTGCACACACGGGAGTGCCATGAGGCAGAACCGACTTGAAGGCAACTAACAACAACAACAATAGTTGTAAGAGGCAGAATTGAGTAATAACTAAGGCTTGGGCTCTCGATCCAAAATACCCAGTTATGAACTACGACTCAGGTGTGTAACTACGAACAAATTATGTCACCTCTCAGTGCCTCAGTTTTCCTTTTTTGGAAAAAGGTGATATAAAAGCATCCAGTATATTACGTGCACTGAAGACTAATAACAACTCTTGCTACTATTATTGCCGTCACCTCCTTCCCACAGACAGAGGTCCTGGTGACAAAGCTACGCCCAGGGCAGCCACGACCCAGCTCTTTAATTCTACCTGGCCAGAGGCCCGCACATTCTGGACTATTCCGTTTTGTGCTTGTTCTCTCTCTCTCTGCCCTGAAGTCTTTCATGATTCTTCTCTTTCAGGACTATCTGACCTGAATGACTTTCTCCTGAAATTATTAATCTAAATCCCATTTTTACCAGTTAATTGCGGGGGGCGGGGGTTGAATTTTTTTTTCTTTTTGTTCATTGAACTTTTAGATGAAAGTTTACAGTACAAACTAGTCTCCCATTAAAGAGTACACATACCGTTTCATGACACTGATTTACAGCCCCAGAACAGGTCCACATTCTCCCTTCTCAATCTTAGGCTCCATATTACCAGCTTTCCTGTTCCCTCCCACCTTCTAGTGCTTGCTCCTGGGCTGCTGTGCCCCTTTAGTCTTATTTTGTTTTATGGGCCTGTCTAGTCTTTGGCTGAAGGGTGAGCCTCAAGTGTGACTCCATTACTGAGCTGAAACGGTATCCGAGGGCCATACTCTCAGGGTGCCCCATCTCCGCCAGACAAACTACTCATTAATCTTGATGGTCTCCTCCCTCTCCCCACTATTGGATCTCCCTTTAATAAGCAGCTGTCACTCACTATTTCTCTACCTATCTCATGCGCCTGTCTGGGTTTGGGGTATTTTGTTCATCTGTTTGTTTAATCTCACTAAAACCAAAACAACCACAAAAATACTACGATGAGAAACTAGTCACTCACACGTTGTTGATGTGAATGTGAAGTGGTACGGCCACTCTGGAAAACAGTTCGGCAGTTTCTTAAAAAAATAATTACATGCATATAACCTTAACCTAATCTATAACCTAACAATTATATTCCGGGGCATTTATCCCAGAGAATACCTGCAAACTCATATTTACATTCACATAAAAACCTGTCAACACATGTTCACAATTTAACACACATTTATTTGTAACAGTCCAAAACTGGAAGCAACAATGAATAGTTAACTACGGCAGATCCATAGTATGGAATACTAGTCAACCACACAAAGAAACTATTTCACAAATAAACTATTTCACAACAACTTAAATGACTCTCAAGAGCATTATGTTGAGTGAAAAAGCCAATCCCAAATGGTTATGTACTATAAGATTCCATTTATAGAATATCCTTAGAAAACACTGGTCACCAGGGTTTAAGGTGAGTGTGAGGATGGGATGGAAGTGTGTCTATAAAAGGGCAACGTGGGATGTGGTAATAGGAATGCTCTAGAACTTGACCAGGTCTTGACCGTGTCGATACCCTGGTTGTAATATTGTACTACAGTGTTTGCAAGATGCTACCATTGGAGGACACTGGGGAACAGGCACACTGTTTAATGAAAAGAAAAAAAAAAAACTTATGTATTTTTTTTTTTTTTGCTCTTTTTTATTTTTCCTTAGGAGTAAATTGTATTATCACATTATATATTTATCTAATTCCCTCCAAGCCCATTTCAACTCATAGCAACATCATAGGACAGAGTGGAACTGCCCATGGGGTTTCCTAGACTGTAATCTTTATAGAAGCAGACTGCCAAAGACTGCCACATCTTTCTCCCAAAGTACAGCTGGTGGGTTTCAACCACTTACCTTGTGGTTGGTGGCTGTGCTCTTTAACCATTGCAACACAAGGGTTCCTCTCCACAAGTATAAATTGCCATACACTCTTAGCATAAAAAATGCCTATTATTTTTCACATTCTGCTACACAAAATATTCTCATTTCTAAATAAAATCCAAAACCAAACACATTGCCATCAAGTCAATTCCGACTCATAGCTACCCTGTGGTACAGAGCAGAACTGCCCCATAGAGCTTCCATGTAGCACTCGGCAGACCCAAACCATTGACCTTCCGGTTAGCAGTCATAGCACTTAACCACCACACCACCACGGTTTCTAGTTACTTTTTACGCTGGACCACATCATTACATTTAGAAGAATGTGAATACACATATTTTGGTAGTTTTGACCTTTTTGGTTTTATTATTTGGAGTCACTTTATAATTTCTCATATACTTAAACTTTGTTGTTATTTACCTTAATACCTGCAAACTCGTAAAATGAGGAATGTTTAAATATATGTACCTGTGGCATACAGGACAGACTATCCAGTTGGCAAGGTAAGCACAATGCTTATCTTGCTTATCAGGTCATCCTTTGGGAGCAATTTCACATTTTTTCATCACATCAAATATTCTGCTTCTAGGTTTGACTAGCTTCTCTCTCTCCCAACCCCACAGCACCTTCCCACAGAGCCCAAGATCTCTCTGATTTATATTACCTGCCAGGCAGACGAGCCTACGGTAAACAGAAGGAGCAGGGGTAGACTTGTGCTTCCGTATACTGATCTGTAGTGAATAATTTTACATGGCTTTCACCACACCCCGGAGCGGGAAATTGCCGACTGCAGATCTGGGAAGCAAGGTAAGCATCCTACTTAAACCATGAGAATGGTGGGAAGTATCACCGCAACAGTAGCCACGTCCGGGTCGGTAACAACGTTGTCTTCCCAGAAAGATGGCTGAGTTCCCTTAAACTCTCAACTGTCAGTCATGATGGAGATGGAACAGACGGACGTATGGCAGAACTCATAGACGTCTGCAGGATGCGCATTGGTGGGACCCAGTTTAGAGCCGCCTGGTGGGAACAGCCGGCTGAGCCCCGGGAGTGCCTTGATGGCGGCCCCTAGCGGCAGCAGAGGAAACTGCAGTCCGTCGGCCGACACCTCGGCTGTGACAGCGGGATCTCAGGGACGGGAATCAAGGGGAATCCGCGGTTCCCCTGTTTCAGTGGAGAATCAAGGTCCCGCCCTGCTCGGCAGCCCTACACCAGTACAGCAGCCTGGGGTCACTTGTTCCACACTGGCTCACTCTCTGAGGTCTGATGATGAAGGAGCTGGGGTGAGGAAAGAAATGACGAGTCTTCCAAAGGTCATTTACATCCTCACCAATGTTAAGAGCCTTCCAGAGGCTCTCTGTCCTCCCCACCTTTGCACAGGTAGCTTAAGAGCCTTCCAGCGGCTCTCTGTCCTTCCCACACTTCATCTTGGGGCAGATGGCCGCAGAGCCCAGCCCTTCTAAGAAATACCTCCTCTGGTTCCCCTTCCCACAGGGGGCAGAATCAGCTGCACATTCTTCTGAAGTGTCTCTGACAAAATAACCACAGAACAGCCAAAGCAGGCCTCAACCTGCCTCTGGGTGGAGACTTGCCGCCCTGCAAGTAAATCAACCCTGCCTCCATCCTGGGGGATAGAAAACTTGTCTAAAGAAAATGCATCATCATCCCCAAGCTGTAAGCACCTGTGTGAAGGTCAGTTCTGAATATTTATGATTAATTTGCGTTTCCTTGTCAGCTCCCTGAAAGCCTACTTCCTCAAACTGCCTTCCAGCAGTCTTGGAGGCTACAGTCCTGAGTGCTCTTTTCTTTGCATAACACAATAAGGACAGGTTGGAAACCCTGGTGGCATAGTAGCAAGTGCTGTGTCAGCTAACCAAAAGGTCAGCGGTTCAAATCCACCAGGCACTCCTCTACGGGGCAGTTCTAGTCTGTCTACAGGGGCATTATGAGTCAGAATTGACTCGATGGCAGTGGGTTTGTTGTTTTGGTTTTATGATTCCCCCACTTCAGATCTGACTCAACAGCACTTGGCTTGGCACTTCAGGCCTCTTGTTTATTGGCTGTAACAAGTTGCCCCGAGAAAAACCTGAGGTTCTTACCAGGCAACAATACTGCCATTTGTTGTGACGCTTTTCCATTCTGGCGGTGTGGAAGGCCATCCCATTGTGGTTTGAAGTTGCCCCTTCCCAATTTGCTTTGCAATGTATCTTTCCCCTTCTCATTAAATGACCCCCACCTCAAATCAAAAACTAGTGAGGGTGAGAGGGTGGGAAACAGCTGCCACCCAGTCCACTCCAACTCACCCTGACCTTATGTGTATCACAGCACAACTGTGCTCCACCAGATTTCTAATGATTGATTTTTCTGAAGTACAACCACCTAGCCTTTCTTTTGAAGGCACTTCTGAGTGGAATCAAATCTTCAGTCTTTCTGTTAGCAGCCAAGTATGTTAACAGTCTGTACCACTTAGGGACTCCTTTGCTTCTAAATATATTCTTTAATCTCGACATCTACTACCACCCCTTGTTCCAGTCATTCTCTCTCTCAAAGCTTCCAGAAGTTTCCTTCCACCCCTGCTTACCCCCATCCCTAGCCACTGTTCACATGCAGACACCACAAACTTCCTGAAACAGGAATGGAATTCCAGCTTAACTCCTTTACAAGCTGTCCCTTGGACATCTCCCACCTTCTTCTGTTGACATGACTCCAGTCACATGGGCCACCATCCTTCTCATCTTTGACCAGGACAAGCTCTTCTGAACACGCTGTAGGACGTTTTCATCTCTGAATAAATGGCTACCTCATTCTTACTAGTCCCATCTCAGCTCAAAAGTTCCACCTCCACAGACATACCTTACATAAAATGGTCCCCAATCCTAAACCATCCCAGTTACTCCATCATAGCACCATGGTTTTTGATTTTCTAATTTTGTTTTTCATAGAATATCTGTAACAAAAATTATAGGTTTCTGTAATTATGTATTTATTGTTTGTTTCTTCCACTGGAATACAAATCACATAAAGACAGAGACTGTGTTTATCTTGATCACAGCTAAATCTCTAGCACCTGGTACAGTGCCAGTCCAGGCAATGAAATATTTTTAAATGAGTATTTCCAACTGTTTTTCTTAAGATAAAAACAAAAAGGTAAATATTGAGGTTCTGAAATTGAATAGACTCCAAGTGACCTGGTTCGGATTCTGGAGATCAGGCTAGAAAGTCCAGTCTCCTGATGCATGGCAAACTGGGCTCCCCCTCCCCCAAGGCACACGACCCTCTTGGCAGCAAAGTTTTATTAAGTGAAAGTACATTCCAAAGAGGGAATGGATCAGTCTCTAAGAGTGGAGAAAAGGCCCTGTACATATTTTTGGGACCCCTTCTATTGTCAAAAGCAGGAAGTTCTCCTACAGAATCAAGGCCTTTCACACCAATGGACACATGCACCAGAATGTTTATCACAGCACAGTCCACAATAGCAAAAAAATGGAATCAACCCAGATGCCCAACAACAGAAGAATGGATAGGTAAACTATGGTACATATACTCAATGGAGCACTACTCAGTGATGAAGAGCAACAATGACTTCAGTAAACATCTCATGACCTGGTTTCAACTGGAAGACATTATGTTGAGTGAAAGTAGTCGGTGACAAAAGGACAAATATTGCATGAGACCTCTACGATAAGATCTCAAAAACAGACTTGTGTATAGAAGAAAAGACTCTTTGACAGCTGCAAGGGAGGGGAGGGAGGGAGAGAGGGGAGAGGGTTTAGATTAGATAGTTGCTAGGTATCTGGCTGGGTGAAATCAGTGATAGCACGCATTAGAAACAAGAACAACATTAAGTGGACTTCAGCATAATTTGAGTACTCCTTCCATCTTAACCCAATATTGCAAGGATAGAGTAGCTGGGGCGGGGGGTGGGGGACCATGCTTTTAGGCGAAAGTGAGGCCAATTGGCACAACTAGTGTTTTGCTAAGAGGGCTCTCTGCACCCCACATTGGTGAGTGGCGTCTGGGGTCTTAAAAGCTGCCAAGCTGCCATCCAAGGGCACAGCAAATGGTCCCAACTCAGCAGAATGGATGCTCACCGAGGACCAAAATGACATGGGGGAAAGACAACCCAGAACCCAGAAGACAAAGAGACCCACATCAGTGGGTGCCTACATCGACTTCGGACCGGAAGAACCGGATGGTGCCCAGCCACCACCAGTGATAGCCACGATGGAGCTCATTAAGTTGAGTCTCACTGGCAACACAAGAATAAAAAGGGGTGCACCCTGAGATCCCCACTAAAAGACCTCAATCGATGGTCCAGTGGTTTCGGGGTTCCCCTGGGAGCATGGACCCCCGCCCTGATGCTGCCCTTGACCATAAATCATAACGAAGGTCCACGCTTCGGACAGGAATGGACTGGACTTGGCGATGCAGTGCCCATTTATTGGATGCACTTTATGGTTCTATACATTTATGGGATGTCATCCGGCTGACCTCTGGCTGGAGGAAGGAGAGTGGGTGGAGAGGAGGGAAGAAGGAGACTGTTGGGAGAATGAGACATGTAAGGAGCAGAGAGGAATGGTGTGCTGTCACTGGACAGGGAGAGCAGTGGAAGCTGCATATAGGTGGGTATGTAAACTTATACGGGAATGTACATTTTCACTCAGTTATATTAAATAAAAAATTTAAAAAAAAAAAGCAGGAGGTGATGTCATAGAGGAGAGGGAACATGACTTGGTCCTTGGTTTGGGTCCTGGGCCATACATCAGCAACTACATGGAGGGTTCCCTCCTGGAGAGTATGATAATGATATGCAATAGGACAGAAACAAGGGCTAGGTCATCCCCAGGAGTTCCTCCTGTGCTTGTGGCCATGTAGCCAGAACTCTTCCATCCTTATCACAACTACTGGGAAGGAACCATTCTATCCGTGATTACCTTTCACAGACTAATCTTATTACCCTTCCCAAGCCCCAAGCTGTGGCGACCAGGCTACCTAGCTAATCCTATTCGTAAATGTTTCTACCACACCATAAAGATGGATGAGGATGTAAAAGAGTTGTATAACAGAAACTCACTTCATACATAATAATATAGTAAATAGGAGGAAGTCCTGATGTGTGGTGGTTAAGAGTGATGACTACTAACAAAAAGTCAGCAGTCTGAATCCACCAGCTGCTCCTTGGAAACCCATGTAGTTTTTACATGAAGGCAAACACACAACTTCCCCAACACACAAGTAATCACATGGGGTCACTTGTTTTAAAAGCATGACACATATACCAAAAGTAAGGAAAAAAAAGATGGCACAACTACAACATAAAGACAGTATGGGAATTAAAGAAATTCAAATCAAGACGACAATGAGATACCATCTCACCCCAACAAGATTGGCCATGATCCAGAAAACACAAAACAACAAATGCTGGAGAGGCTGTGGAGAAAGTGGAACCCTCCTACACTGTTGGTGGGGTTGCAAAATGGACCAGCCTCTTTGGAAGGCGCTTCCTTAAAAAAATGGATACTGATATACCATTTGACCCAGTCATTCCACTACTTGGAATATATCCTACAGATTCAAGGCTTTTCACACCAATGGACACATGCACCAGAATGTTTATCACAGCACAGTCCACGATAGCAAAAAGATGGAATCAACCCAGATGCCCAACAATAGAAGAATGGATAGGTAAACTGTGGTACATATACTCAATGGAGCACTACGCAATGATAAAGAATAACGATGATTCCAAGAAACATCTCCTAACCTGGTTTCAACTGGAAGACATTATGTTGAGTGAAAGTAGTCAGCGACAAAAGGACAAATACTGTATGAGACCTCTACGATAAGATCTCAAAAAGAGACTTGTGTATAGAAGAAAAGACTCTTTAACAGCTGCAAGGGAGGGGAGAGAGGGAGGGCGAGGGAGGGAGGGTTTAGTTTAGATAGTTACTAGCAATCTAGTTGGGAGAAAGCGGTGACAGCACACATTAGGAACAAGAACAACATTAAGTGGACTTCAGCATAACTTGAGTACTCCTTCCATCTTAACTCAATACTGCAAGGATAGAGTAGCTGGGGCGGGGGATGGGGGACCACGCTCTTAGGCGAATTCCAGGCCAATTGGCACAACTAGCATTTTGCTAAGAGAGCTCTCTGCACCCCACATTGGTGAGTGGCGTCTGGGGTCTTAAAAGCTGCCAAGCTGCCATCCGAGGACACAGCAAATGGTCCCAACTCAGCAGGAACGGATGCTCACCGAGGGCCAAAACGGCATGCGGTAAAGACAACTGAGAAGACAGAGAGACCCACAAGAGTGGGTGCCTACATCGACTTGGGACCAGAGGAACCGGATGGTGCCTCGCCACCACCAGTGATAGTCACGACGGAGCTCACAGAGAGGAGCCTCACTGGCAACACAAGAATAAAAAGAGGTGCATCATGGGATCTCCACTAAAAGACCTCAATTGATGGTCCAGCAGTTTTGGGGTTACTCTGAGAGCATGGCCCCCTTCCCTGATGCTGCCCTCTCCCCTAAATTATAACAAAGGTCCACTCTTTGGACAGGAATGGATTGGACTTGGCAAGGCAGAGTGACCATATATTGGAAGCACTTTATGGTTCTATACATCTATAGGATATCATCTTGCTGACCTCTGGCTGGAGGAAGGGGAGTGGATGGAGAGGAGGGGAAAGGAGACTGTTGGGAGGATGAAACAGGTATGGAGTAGAGAGGAATAGTGTGCTGTCACCGGACAGGGAGAGCAGTGGAAGCTGCATATAGGGGGGCATGTAAATTTACATGTAAATGTACATTTTCACTCAGTTATGTTAAATAAAAATAAAAATTAAAAAAAAAAAGACAGTGTGGGAAATGAATAACGTATACTAAAAGGTGTTTGTATACCCAGACCGTAATTGAAATATACTGCAAAAATGGATGTTATCAGTCATCTTATTCTTATGTTTCACATAAATACAGTTTTTTGGACGAGCTCAGGGGATGCTATAGAGTCTGCACGGAACGTAGGACACATTGCCTTCTGAACAAGAAAGTAAATGTCAGGAAACAGAAGAGGTATCTTTGTAAAAATTTATATTAGTTAATTTATAAATATTTAGTCATTTTTTTATACATCAAATATGTCAAATTAATTCACTTCTTGCCCTGTTTAAAAAAATGACAGGGTCACAGAATCCGTGCACTTAGAATAAAAAGTAAATATAGGAAGCAGGAGATACATGTAGAGTCAATAACAATACCTTCAAGAACACGTTTGTGCTCAACAACACAAACTTTGACTGGTTTTCAATTACTCTTCTTACATTTAAACTTTCAAATATGGCAGTGTCAGCAGGCTGGCTATTTAACACAACACTAAGTGTAGCCCGAAGTATACCTAATGCTGACACTGCTAGGATGCTGGTGTAGGATCCATGAAGATTGTACGGAAGACTAAGAAAATTCAGCTGTGACGCTCACTGTCAGACGGGTTCATCTACCAAGCTTATATCAATTCAGGACTCATACGTAAGGTTAGACTCCGTTAGACAAGAGAACAGCTCGTTCCTCCTCTGTGCTGAGAATGTCTTGAGATACTGATCTATGATGAGGGAAAGAAAAGAATCTTAGTATTTCTCATCTTAAAAATCACCCAATACCTACATCTCCACCCAAATTTTTCTTTGAAAGTATTTGCCAAGTGATAAGGCTCAGAGTGCTCAGAAATCCACTGACTGCAGGAACGGATACCAAATAGCATCCCACGACAAAAAACAAACCCAGCCCATTGTCTCTGAGTCAATTCCAACACATAGCACCCTTACGGGACAGAGTAGAACTGCCCCACAGTTTCCAAGGCCCTCTAAAAACCAAACCAAGTCCAGTGGTTTTGATTCCATTCTAACTCCAAGTACCCTTACGGGATAGAGTAGAACTGCCCCTGCAGGGTTTTCAAGGCCCTAAAGCTTTAGAGAAGCAGAGTGCCACATCTTTATTCTATGGAGCAGCTGGTGGGTTTGAATCACTAACCTTCTGGTTAGTGGTCAAACACTGAAACACTGCATAACTGGGGTTCCTTCTACTCCCATAAAAGCTAAAAAAGCCACTGCTGTCAGGTCGACTCTAAGTCATAGTGACGCTGTAGGTCAGAGCGGAACTGCCCCATAGAGTTTCCAAGAAGCAACTAGAGGATTTGCAATGCCGACCTTTTGGTTAGCAGGCGTGGCCCTTAACCACTGTGCTACCAGGATTTCCTCTACTCTCCTAGTAGGAGAAAAGAAACCAAGACTTGACCATACCTTCTTCTTCTTGCATGTTCCAGTAGGTAATACAAGCCCATTGCCAATCCCTGTAACACAATTAAAAGTATTGGTTAACATAAATTCAGTAAGTTAAGTTTCTCTACAAATATAAGGAACACTAAAAGATGGGTTACTTACACTTGTCAGAAGCAACAGACCTTGTATAGCTGCTGCCCATTCAAAACCAATTTTTTCATACAGAAATCCACCCAGGGTAGGTCCTAAAATAGCACTAACAAAGAAGAGTGTTAAATAACACAAAAAAGAATTACTTCTTAAAAGCTGTATAATCCCTCAATTCTACATCTTCACATAATTGGAACTACACATATTAAAGAAAAAAAATCCAACCTCTAATCACAAGTTTCAGAAAAAGAAAAAAGTTCTACCTGTTAAAAATACAGTTTAAAATTTCAAAAGAATTCAAAAATTATAACTGCTTTGGAAAATATGGTACCTTATGTGGCAAAGTGGTTAAGAGCTACAGCTGCTAACCAAAACGTTGGCAGTCTGAGTCCACCACATGCTCCCTGGAAACCCTATGGGACAGTGCTACTCTGTCCTATGTCCTATCTTTATTTCTAAGCCCTACTCTGCTGCTATCAATCAGAATCCACTTGACAGCAACTGGCCTGGTTTTGGAGTTTTATATAAAAATAAAAGATGACATGTATTCAAAGAGTCTTTACATTATTCTATTCTTTTCCATATTAAATGTTTCTTCTATTCAACATTTATATTTAAAACAATGTCATTCAATATGCATTCATTAAAGAGATACTATGAGATCTGACAACTGTGTTCGTGAACTCATCCTAGAAAAAGTGGTACCCACCTCAGTGCTGAGTATCCCTACTGACACCTTCAAAGTACTCCCCCTGGAAGGTACATACTGACGCCAGTGGCTAGTCCACCCCTCAAAGCAATTTTGGAACTCTGTCTGGAACGGCCATCAGAGCTGTCTTCCTACTACCCTTGATGTCCTGAATATCATCAAATGTCTTCCTTTCAATGTTTCCTTTATTTTTAGGGTAAGGATAAAGTCATTGGGGGCCAGATCAGGTTATTTGTTTACTGGCCAAAAACTCCCTCACAGACAACTATACAATTAAGTTTGTGAACTTGTCACCTGGCACTGTGCACAATGGCTGTTCCAGAAATAGTTTCCAAACTACTCTGACGAGTGGACTAGGCGATGGTGTCAGTGCACAGCTTCCCAAGAGGGATACTTCAAGGTGACTGTAACGATATTTGGTAATGAGCTATGTAGCACTTAGAACAATTAAGTTTGCAGGCTTAACTGTCAGACCCTCACACCTTGCCAACATGAAGTCCCTAGGTGGTAACAACGGTTTAGCACTAGACTACTAGCCAGAAGGTTGACAATTTGAACCCACCCACAGGCTCCTCAGAAGACAGGCCTGGGGATGTTTACAAACAGGCATAGCCTTGAAAATGCCATGGGGTGCTGTTCTACTCTGTACACACGAGGTCGCCAGGAGTTGCCCCTGTTGAACAATTTGAGTAATTCATCTGATCTCTCATGACCTCAGTTTTTTTATCTGTAAAATGGGGATAGTATTTTCCATCTTGCAGGTTTGAATGAAATTGAAGACCACTCACCCCACCGACCACACTGCACCAAAGAGGCCTGACACAAGTCCCAAAGTACTCAATCCTTCCTCAAATCCATTTGCACTGTAAAAAGAGTGTATCTGTTATTAAAAGAGAAACCTGTGCAAAAGAAAACAATGTTGCATGAGAGATAAATAAAGATAAACCAGGGATGATTTGGACAGAGGCAACGGCAAGAAACACTTCATTGCTAGCATAAAAAGCTCATCTACTATTAAAGACATTTTATATTATGTTTATGCCATGATTTTCCAAAAATGATTTGATTGTATGTATAAGGCACAGATATACACCTTGACAATGAAGTCTACAAACTTACTTTTTCTGAGTACTACATACTTCCCTGTTAGATGTCACTGTAGTCACCTTCGAAGTACTCCCTTTGGGAAGCTATGCACCAACACCAGTGCGTAGGTCACCCTTCCAAGCAATTTAGAAACTCTTTCTGGAATGGCTATTGTGCATCATGGCACGGTGACAAGTTCACGAACTTAATTGTATGGTTATCTGTGAGGGAGTTTTAGCCAGTAAACAAATAACTCTATTGGAACACCCTCCTTACTCACCTGATTTGGCCCCCAGTGACTTTTTTTTTACCAAAGATAAAGGAAATACCGAAAGGAAGACACTGGTATGACCTTCAGGACATCAAGGATAGTATGACAATTGTTCTGATGGCCATTTCAGAAAAAGAGTTCCAAAACTGCTTTGAGTGGTGGGCTAGGAACTGGCATCAGTACATAGCTTCCCAAAGGGAGTCCTTCGAAGGTGACCATAGTGATATTTAGCAATGAGGTATGTAGCACTCTCCAGGATGAGTTTGCAAGCTTAATTGGCAGTCGCCGTATGTAGGTACAGGTATAGATACAGGGACAGGGACAGGCTGGAGTCCTGGTAGTACAGGGCAAGAGCTTGGCTGCTAACCGAAATGTTGGCAATTTGAACCCATCAGCCTCTTCTCTGGGTATCCCATGGGGCAGCTCTGTCCTACAGAGTCACTGAATTGGAACTGACTGAATGGCAAGAGCGACAGAGAAACAGACACATACCTATGCTGAGAATCATGATCCATGTCTATGAAATGCGCATAAAAACATAAAACTAACTAAAGAAGTCCTTAAAGGAAGACATGTATACAAAGGGGAACAAAGGGCAACGTGAGAAAACACAGAGACAGTTCTCATTCCCGTGGCACTCATCAGACCCTGCTCAGCCGCTGACGCTCTATCTCTTCAAGTGTACTTTGTCCGTGTCCTTCATCACTCGGCCTCACTAAACAGAAGACTGGGGCCAGCTGCCCCATACCTGGTCATACTATGTGACTTTCTGGATCTCCTCCACGAAGGAGGAACAACGCTGAAGACTTCCCATTTTGCTTTGACCTTTAAAAATTATACGTACACCAAGGCATAAACCAAGCCTCTCCTGACAGCTCATCTTACTTATCACTGTATTATTATTACTACATATTATTATTTATATTATTGTATTATTCATATTGCTTACGTCATATTATCCCACGATATAAATCCTGAAGATTTAATACTGAGGGGGAAAACTATCTGATGTCTTCCCAACCAAACTGAGGAACCCCAGACCGCCTGTGGCACTCACTGCTATGCACAGGACCGCACTTCAGCCAACAGGAAAACTTACGAGGCACAGCTGAGAATCTCGGGGAAAGCAGGAATTATACTCATCCCAGCAGAGACGCCGCTGACAACCAACACCAGCACCAGCAGCCAGAGTGCACTAATGCAAGAGTTGCAGAGGGAAAGAAAAAAACAGCATTTAAGGGACATAAAGCCTTAATACTACATAGGACAGGATCTTAGAGAAGTCTGTTTCACTGATTCCATAACTAGCCTCTCCCTGATAGAGTCCCTGGGTGGTGCCAACAGTGAAAATGCTCTGCTGCCAGCCAAATGGTTGGCGGTTCGAGTCTACCCAGAGGCTGCTCGGAAGAAAGCCCTGGCAATCGACTTCAGAAACATCAGCCACTGAAAACCCTACAGAGCAAATTTTTGCTATGACAGTCATGGGGTCACCATGAGTTAGAGCTGTCTCAGTGGCAACGAGGACAGGTTCTCTTCTTAATACATAAACAGCTATGCAGCACTGGTATGATGCATCTTGTTAACAAAATTCAAAAGTGTGTTTTTTGTAATCAGAAAACTTATTTTCTTTGTAGTCTTCATTGCCATCTGATTCCATTTTATTAAGTTACAGCACCTTTTAGAGCCTTATATTTTGGGGAGAAAATCATACCCTGCCTTCTTCTCACCATAGAAAACCTTTCCAAATTGGTTAAAATGTCATTATCCATGCTGTTCTTTTTGTTGGCTTAAGTTCTGATAGTCGACTGATCGAAAAAACTGATGAAAATTTGAGTTGAAAGGAAGAGATAAAGGAATTACTTTCCATACATTACTTTTCATATATTTGATCTTTGCCAACAAGTCTGGGATGTAACTAAGTATTACTATCAACTCTTTTCTGTAGATTAGAGAACAGGGACTCTGGAATCTAAATGACTTGTTCACTAGCTAGTAAGTCTGAGTAACTCTTGAGGTCTTTACTCTTTGCATGAGATCATGCTTTATCTCACCAAAAAGAAAACAAGCCCACTTCTGTAGGGTAGATTCTGACTCACAGCAACCCTATAGGAGAGAGAAGATCTGCCTCATAGTTTCCAAACAGCACCTGGTGGATTCCAACTGCCAAGCTTTTGGTTCACAGCCATTGGCACTTAACATTACACTACCACGGTTTCAACTTTATCCCACAGATACCTGAAAAAGTCTCAGGAGCTTACTTTATCTTGGCAAACAAATTATGATAAGATTTAACAAAAACCTACTGCACGCTAAGGATGACACCAAGACAATACAAACAGATTTGGTTCCTGCCTCAAGGAAAGAGGAGGGAGAGTACAGAGAAAATTAAAAAAAAAGAAAAGAAATACGTATACACTATACATGAAGGCTTGGAAACCTTGGTGGCATGGTGGTTAGGTGCTGCTTCTGCTAACCAAAAGGTTGGTGGTTCAAGTCCACCAGGCGCTCCTTGGAAACTCTTTGGGGTGTTCTACTCTATCCTTATAGGGTCACTATGAATCAGACTCGACTCAGTGGCAGTACGTTTGAGGGTTTCTTTTGATATACTAAGGACAATCAACTAACAGTAGGTAAAAACAGACACTGTTTAAAAAAATAAATAGATAAATAAAACTATTACACTGAAACACAGATTAAACAGATCTTATGTATTATTTGCTTGCACCACTGCTGGCTGCCAGTAAGGGAAAATACTGTCATTCACAAAGTCAATGAAAGAATTATTTAGCACCAAGACTCACAGTACTAAACCATACCAGCATTAGACCAATTTTTTTTTCAAATAACTCTTGTCCAAAACTTGTCAAATAACTCCTTGTCCAAAAATTACAGAGGAAGTAAAGAAATCACCTTTTAATTGGCAGGACTGGAACTGGCCCTAGAAGCATGTAGCACCCTGCTGTGATTAGATTTCCAAAAACCAGAAGCCATTTCCTTAGATGCTGGGAAAGAGAAAGAAGAGTCCAGAGAAATCTGTTTAGAAGTACAAATTCTCAAGAGCAGAAGTTAACTGCTCCACAAGAAGCTGCACATGAGCAAAGGGGAAAGATCTCTTGGAAAGGAGACATCTTTCTGGCAGATACTGTACATCAATTATTCAAAATTTAAACACCAAATTCCACATTTAAAAACCCACCCACCATGTAGGTACAATTCCTAGACAAGTCACATTATTAATAAAGCTATTTCTTATATGAATGCAGGTTAAAAATTACAGGATTATAGCTCACTTACACAAGACTGTGAAAACTGAGTTCTCAACACCATAAAGGTATCGACTTTGGATGACCCAGAATTAGTCAAATCTCTATGAAATTCAGGTATTATCAAATTAATATGAAAACCAAATGCAAAAGAAACAATAAACCCATAAAAACTTGAGAATATGCTAACGGATAGTTCTGTATACTAGTCATTTAGACCAAATGGTTTAGACCCAGTTAAAAGCGAGAGAAGGGGTTTTCTGTCAGGACGACTACAGACATAGGACAGACGGTTGCTGTGGGATCATCCAAAAATCCCTAGCGGTACAGCAGTCAAGGGCTTGGCTGCTAACCGGAAGTTGGGCAGTTCAAACCACCAACCACTCCTTGGGAGAAAGATGTGGAGTCTACTTCCGTGAAGATTTAAGACCTTAGAAATCCTACAGGAAAGTTGTGCTCTATACTACAGGGCCACTGTAAGTCAGAACAGACTTGACGGTAGTGGGTTTATGAGTAAACCAATGCACATTTACGTGACCCATCCTTTGACTCACACAGGACACCGAAACTGCCTCCTCCTAAAGCAAAATCTCTCATTTTGGTCAATTTCCCTAGTTAAGTCTGGGCCTCTGCCCTCATTTAAAAATCTATGTCATACCCCGCTCCACAGTAAAACCTGTGTTAAAGACTTTTGCCTTTTAAAAAGTCTAACCCAATAATTTTCCATCATTCTTAGCATAAGACTTCTCTTTCCCCAAATGAAGCAGTTAAAAGTGAATCTGCTCAGAGTAATGCAGACTGGAAGATACCAGAACCTCTCCATCATGCAAACAATGTGTCACTTCTAGTCAGTGAACCCACAAAGTTTGTGAAGTACAGTTAGAAAACCACTGGTCTAAACACACAAAAAGATACTCTTAAATATCAATTAAGTGTACCTACTGGCATTTTGTCACTTAGTAGACCAAAGAGTGGTGATGAAATGGCATAACATACTGCCAAGCCCAGGAAGACTAGTCCCACGTGTCCAACTGATAAATTAAACTGTAAAAAAGAAAAAATTTTGAATGAAATTACATGGTCACTTTTAAAATAAATAATCATTTTTTTACATGTTTTTCTATTGCTACAAAAACGTAGATAACACATTGGCCATTTCAACATTTTTCATGTGTACAATTCAGTGAGATCAACCATACTGTGTAAACATCAATATCCGCTACCAAATTTTCCATCACCTTCTCAACACCTATGTTTTCCTTCTGTCATTTCTCCAGTCCTTATCATTTACCATGAACCTACTAACACCAATCATCATTCTTTCTGTCTTTTGTCTTGCTTTTGCACATGCTTTACTTTTCCTGAGTAACAGAAGCACCAATAAACAAAACTAACCAGAGATCAGCAAGACTTAGTTTTTTTTTTTTTCTTGGCAGCATTTTACATTAAACAGATAATACTGCATCTCTAAATCACAGCACTTTTATGTGTAAACCAGTGTTTCTCAGCCTTTATTATCGTGTGCCTTCAAGTCAATTCTGACTCATGGAGACCTTATAGGAAAGAGCACAGCTCCACCATAGGGTTTCCAGTGCTAGAATCTTTACAGGAACAGATTGCCTGATCTTTTCTCCCACAGAGACTCCAGGCTGTGTTTAAAGGCAGTTAGCAGCCAATTCTCATTTCACCATTGCACATCTTTCAACCTTCAGTGTGCCCTCATATAAAACCACCCCGGGAGCTTCTTCACAGGGGTTCTTAGATCCCAGCCCTGCAGTTTTGGATTCAGAAGTTCTGAGAGAGGACCAGAGAATTTGCAATTCTAACAAGCTCCGAGGTAATGCTCACAGCCCTTGGTCGATACTTCAGAGTGTCACTAGTGTAAGACACTGACGACATCATCTATCTATCTCACAGGGATATTTTATTAATATCTAATTAAGAAATTGCCAGCCAAGTGCCATCGAGTCAGAGAATCAGATGACATAAAATTTAAAGGACTTTTAAAATTACCATATAATGTTGCTCCTGTTGCTATTATTAACATGAAAAATGTAATTTTTGTAATCTGAGTTGTTTTCATTTTCCTTAACTTTCTTAATTACACCCATGTTGTTATTGTTCGCTGCCCTCAACTCAGCTCCCACTCATGATGACCCCACATGTGCAGAGTAGAACCAAACCCCACAGTGTTTTCAAGGCTGTGCCTTTTTGGAGGCAGACTGGCAGTCCTTTCTTCTCAGTTATCTCCGCAGGGGTGGGGGTTGAAACCACTAACCTTTTGACTAGCAACAATTTCAGCACAACAATTTGTGCCACCCAAGGAATCCAAATTACACTCCTAAGATTTACTTCTGAGTCAGTCCCATGAGTCATTATATAACCGAATGCTTTCTTTATGTTGAGGTATAATCCATACTGAAGCCGTCTTTGATTTTCAACAGTAAGTGCTTCAAGTCCTCTTTCCTTTCAGCAAGCAAGTTTGTGTCATCTGCATAACGCAGGCTGTTAATGAGCATTTCTCCAATCCTGATGTCATATTCTTCTCCGTGCAGTCCAGTTTCTTGGATTATTTACTCTACACACAGACTGAATAACTATGTTATTCAGTCTGCGCATCCTTTCTGATTTTAAACCACAGAGTATCCTCTTGCCTCCTGATCTATATACAGATTATTCATGAGTACAATTAAATATTCTGGAATTTCCATTCTTTAAAATGTTACCCATAGTTTGTTATGATCCACACAGTTATCTTTGTATAGTCAATAAAACAAACATCTTTTAGGTATTCTCTATTTTTAGCCAAGATCTACCTGACATCAGCAATAATATCTCCCATTCCACATCCTCTTCTGAATCTAGTTTGAATTTCTGGAACTTTCCTGTCAATGTACTGTTGCAACTGTTTTTGAATTGACTTCAGGACAATTTTACTTACATGTGATAGTGACGATATTGTTCAGCAGTTTTTGCATTCTGTTCAATAACCTTTCTTCAGAATGGGCCACATGATGTTTTCCAAATTTCTTAGCATAGGCAAGTGAGAATTCCCGGCACTTCATCTTTTTGTGAAGCATCTCAGTATTTAGCCAATTCCTGAAGCCTGGTTTTCACCAACGCCTTCAGTGCAACTTGGATTTCTTCCTTCAGTAGCATTGGTTCTTGATTATATGGTATCTCCTGAAACAGCTGAACATCAACTAATTCTTTTTGAAATTGTCACAGATTTCATTTACTTGGATGTACAATCAACCCCATGTAAGCAGAAGTCAAGAAATTAAAAGATGTATTGCATTAGGCAAATCTGCTGCAAAAGGCCTCTCTAGAATTTAAAAAGCAAAGACGTCAGTTTGAGGACTAAGGCGTGCCTAGCCCAAGCCATGGTATTCTCTATTTCCTCACATGCATGGGAAAACTGGACAACAAAGGAGAAAGAGCAAAAAAGAACTGATGCATCTGAGTTACGGTGCTTGTGATGAAGACTGAATATACAATGGACTACAGGAAGAATGAACAAATATGTCTTAGAAGAAGTACAGCCAGAATGCTCCTGAGAAGAGAAGATGGCAAAACTTCATATCACATTCTTTGGGCATGTTATCAGGAGGGATCAGTCCCTGGAAAAAGACATCTTGCTTGGTAACATAATGGGTCAGGAAAACAGAGGGGCTCAACCACAGCAATGATTACAGGGGTGGCTGAAGACTCAGCAGTGTTTCTTTTTGTTGTTCACAGGATTACTACAAGCTGGAACCAACTTGACAGCACCTAACAACATGTAATTTCATAATTGTGTAACAAACATAAACTCATGCTAAGAAATCAGGACTTTACAAACAACAGAAAGATGCAAAAGTTAGAAATGTCTTCTGATTTCGCAATTGGAGAGAGACAGGGTGGAACCATCCGAATCTAAAAGGTTGAGCAATCAATGATTGTACAGCAAACTGCCAATTAAAACAACTGATAAGACCAACATGACTGATTAGACCTGTAGAATAAGGGCAACAAGATAAAATAATTTGGTATAAAAACAGCGGGAACAATATATTTCTAAGGATGTGTGTGTGTGTGTATGCATACATATGAAAAACTTGAGTCTGCTCGAGATTGGTAGGAGACTCTTTCTACATTGTTTAGCCATAACATCCTTTATTTCTTTATTGTGACTAAGTGAAAGTCAATTTGCCATATAAAATCCCCAGTACCCACCTCTCTGTAACTCTACCTGCTCTCCTCACCCTATGACAGCACCCTCTTCTTTTTCACTCTTTGCTTCCAGTATCCACTCAACCAACACCTGTCCCCTCCTTTACCCTCTCCTCTCCCCTCATTAGGAGAGCCTCATGTGTACATAAAACCATAAAATACGGGCACCACTCTGTGTCCCCAAGTCCAGTCCATCCTTTGTCTGAGTGTTGGCTTCAGTACCGGTTTTAGCTCTGGGCTAGCAGCAAGTCCAGGGACTGTGTTCTCGGGGGACCCACCAGGTTGTCAGACCATCAAGCCTGGTCTTTATTAATAGAGTTATAGATCGGTGCACCCTGTTTTCTTGTGCTGCATCAGGAACTTTACATTGTGTCCCCCATCAGGGCTGTCTTTGGTGGTAGCTGAGCACCATCTGGTTCTTCTGGTCCCATGCTGATGTAGCCTCCCAATCACATGAGTCCTTCTCTCTCCTGGTCTCATTTCTCCTAGTGCCTTTGATGTTCCCGGTTGTCATCCATTGTAGGTAGGTTAGGACCAACTGATGTTCCTCAGATGGCAGCTTGCTGGTTTTTAAGACCCCAGATGCCACTCACCAACATGGGGTGCCAAAGACTCTCTCGGAGAAAGGCTAGCTATGCTAACTGACCTCGATGTCCCCTGAAAACATGGTCTCCAGACCCCTGTTCATGCTACTCTGGTCTTTGCAATGCTGAGCTGTATGTAGAAAACCTTTTAGTCTGTGGTGCAGTCTAGTTATGCTGAACTGCCTTGTACTGCATGCTGTGTTTACACATAACCTCTGAAAAAGTACAAAATATTACTCTTAAAGGGATACCTTGTCAATGGTGTGAACAGAATATATCACCATAAACAGAGAACAGTTTTATTATATGTTGCCTTTGGATGCTCACAGACTTTATGTAATTCTATAAACTTTGGGCCAGGCACTAAAATCACAACTCCCAGGCTTAATTTGCAGTCTTTAATGACTCTAAGAGGTAGTGTGAAATTATAAGAAAAATTAATTTTAACCCTTACATTATATAATTCAATGTTCAGAAACCATTTGCTACAACCATATTAGAAACTTTACTGAAATTTAAGTGTAACTGCTGTTTTAATTAGAGTGTCTCAGATAAAGTCAGTATGGGCTGCAGTTAGTACATTTTTGACTTTCTAGATACATATTAACTCTCCAGTAAAGTTAACTACAAGACTTAGTCATGAATTTTTGTGTATCACAATCCTTTTTCCAAAATATCTAAGAACTAATTTCCATGGCATCAAACTTCTAGAAATCAATACTGATTTTTCTACTGAAAAAATAATAGTCTGGAGTCATCAGATTACATCTAGTAGTTTACAAAGCAGGTGTGGACCCTGAGGGGATCTCTTAATAAAGAAGGATATCTCATATTAGATGCGGTGTGGCGTACTCTAAATGCTTCATGGGAATTCAAGCAAACAGAGGAAAGGGCTCCTTGGTCAGCAGCATAAATGGTAGCTGAGCCAGGCCTAAAACACCACCAAACTCAAACCAAATCTGACACCAGTGAGTCAATTCTGACTCACAGTGACTCTATGAGAGAACATAACTACCCCACAGAGTCTCCAAGGAGCTCCTGGTGGATCTGAACTGCTGACTTTTAGGTAGTAGCCACAGCACTTAACCACTATGCTATCAGGGTTTCCTACAGTGCTGAGAAGGTGAATATTTTGGCCACCTAGTAACAGGCATCTACTGTCTGTACCAAATCAGATCTCTAGTTCTGCTTTGGGGGAAAGGCAGAGACTACCCTGGTGTGTAGTTTCCCTTCCGCCCCCTTCTCAGCCTCAGAGGTCCATCCACAAATCAGGGCCTGAGAGTAAGCAATTCTGACCACCTGCTACGTCACAGAGCTCTGCAGTCCACTTACCTTCTTCAAAAGAAACAGAGACAGAGTTGGGTCAAGGAAGCCAAAGGCTGCGCTGAGTGAAAGGATAACAAAGGCTATCAGGGTAACCTTGGGTAGAACGATGAGTTTCCAGAATGAATGGGCACTGGGATCTGCCACTTATGAAGAGGGAGAAAGAAAAAAAAATAATATTAGTATTTAAAATCTCTTAACTTTTAACGCTAAAATCAGTAAGGCCATCCTATCTTATAATGAAAATAATGCACCTCTAGGCTTGGACTAAAACTGTAACATCATCTTCACTGGCATCTGTTATTCAAATCCACAACACACATTCCATATTTTTAAAAATAATTTCTCAAATTCAAAAAGAAACAACCAGAATTAGAGCATAAGGGGAAGAAAAGGGATTTGGTTAAAGGGCAGCCAAAAGCAAGTAAAGCCTTCCTCAGGTGAGACCCTGAGAATATGTCAAGTGTGACTCGGCACACTGGTAAGGCATTGCCAGAAGCTGTATCGAGGCAAAGAGTGTGTGTGTGTGCCAAGGAGGAATGTGGGTTGAACATAAAACACAATTTTTTTCCTTCTGGCACAGAAAGCACTGGATCGAAAGGGGTGCTACTGAAGAATGTGTAAACTCTGATGTGTAAACCCTTGATATTATCAAGGTTGAGGGACTGTCAACCTCATCCCCACGTTCCCTCAACAGTTAGCCCATCTCTGCACTGTTTCGGCCCCACACATGGCTGTCTGGGGTCCTCTGTCACCCTGTACGACACTTCCTCTCACACTGCTGACAGTCCACATTTTGTTTGCTCTGTAGGTCTGGCGCCGGCCCTGATCCTTCCAAAGAAGTTACCTCCCTATGATTTCCTATTGCATTTCTGTTCTGTGCTACAAAATGAGCACCTGAATTGTGTACAGGTGTTAGGTGCCATCACGTCAGTTCCTACTCACGGTGACCTTGTGCACAACAGTTCTGCAGTGAGGGTCATGCAGCTGCTGTTGCGCCTGAGCCCACGGCTGTGCCGTGTCGGCATCTCTCTGAGGCCCCTCCTCCGTCCTGCTGACCCTCGGCTTCCCCAGCGCGGTGTGCTTCTCCAGGGGCTGACCTCTCGGGACAACATGTCCAGAGTGCGGGAGACGAAGTCTCACCATCTTTGCTTCTGAATTTCCCATCTTACATTGCCTACTATTATTTGATGACTTCCCTACCCTCTAACTACTGTAGTGAACAGAATACTTGCTGAGCTAGGCACCATGGCAAATACTGGGCCTCAGAAGGTAAAGAACACAGAGTCAGACCCTGTCTTTGCAGAGAAGCTGCGAAAAAGCAGTGAAAGAGGCAGGATGGGGTTAGGAAGCTGCCTGTTGGAGCAAATGCAAGGGTTACCTTAAAGTGACAGTGAATTCTCTACAGGAAAGGCTTTCCAATGGGCTAGGTACGCTGGAGCCTAAAGCATCCATTTGACATGAATAAGGACAGTGGGAGAAAGAATAATCCGAGCATGTTACTCCAGAAATGGCATATTCGAAGACTCAGAAATAAATCTTGTATTTGAGGAAATGAGGAAAGAAAAAAGGAGATGGAGGGATAGCTTTGGGGTGAATGGACAGAGAGATGTCATGACCAGGGTACTGGGAAGAGATCACACTGTAGACATACATAGTGATCAGACATGAAAACAAAAAAACAAACCCACTGCCACCAAGTTGATTCCAACTCACGGCGACTCTGTATGACAGAGTAGAACTGCCCAATAGAGTTTTCAAGGAGTGCTTGGTGGCTCTCAACTGCCAACCTTTTGGTTAGCAATGTTAGCAATGACAGCACTTAACCACTACACCACCAGGGTTTCCTCAGATTATGCAGGACATTGTAAAAAATGCCGAGAAGTCTGAAATCAGGAAGGATTTCAAGCAGGAAATGAGAATCAGATTTGTGGTTTAGAGAGATCTCTCTGCTGCAAGGCAGAGAATGAGACATAGTAAGCCCAGGGAGGGGGCTGCAACAGTGACCCAGGCCAGAGGTAATACTGGTGTTGATGTTGCTGTAGATTTGTGTCTGCCCCCAACCTCCCTGCCAAAAAAAATAAAAATAAAAGTGCTTAAGTCCTAATCTTTGGTAACCATGAATGTGACTGCTTGGAAACAGAGCCTTCAATGATGTTAGCTGTGAGGGCAACATAAGGTCCTACCAGAGTAGAATGGATCTTAATCCCATTTCAGTGCTTAGTAAAGAAGAGACACAGAAACAGAGAGAGACAGGGAGGACACCATGTGATGTGGCAGTGGCAGGCGACAGGACACCAAGACCCACGAGAAGGCCACAGAGAGGCCTGGAACAGAGTTTCCCTCAAAGCCTCAGAAGGGATCAGCAAGGTCAACACTCTGATCCCAAACTCTCCACATTGTGAGACAATAAACTTCTATTGCTGAGAGCCACCCACTTTGAGGCATCTTGTTACAGCAGCCCTAGAAAACTCATACAGAGGCGGAAGTGCTTTAAGAGCCGAGGTCGGCCCTCATTTCTCCCAAGGCACTCACAGCACATATTATCCAATAAATACTGCTGAATAATGATCCAGAAGATCACGGAGTATAATTCAACTATTTTAAGTGCTGCATTTAAACTTTGCCAGGCTATGAGATGGAAAGTTAAACCTAGAGGTACATTTCTAAATGACTAGCTAACACTCTGACTGTGAACCAAATCTGAGCACAGTTCAAGATGTCAACTACAGAAACACCAGCACGCAGTTACACTTAAAAAGAGGACACACACCACCATGTGGCTCAGTGGGGTAGTGCCAGCAAAGAGACACCCAACCCAAAACGCATTGCTGTTGAGTCCCAACTCACAGCAACCCTAGAGGTCAGAGCAGAACCATCCACTATAGTTTCCAACGAATGAAAATTAGGAATTGGACATTCAAGGTGCTATTTAATTAACACTTGCCATCAAACTGAATTCGGGTCATGGCAATGCCATGTGTGCATCAGAACAGAACTGTGCTACACAGGGTTTTCAGTGGCTGATTTTTTGGAAGTAGATCACCAGGCCTTTCTTCTAAGGCACATCTGGGCAGACGCCACCCTCCAACATTTCAGCTATCACCCAAGTTGTTAAACATTTGCATCCATCAAGGGCTCCAGGATGGTGACTTCAAACCAAACCTGTTGTCACTGAGTCAGTTCTGACTCACAACGATCCCAGAGGACAGCTACAACTGCCCCTCAGGCTTTCTAAGGAGTGGCTGGTGAATTCCAACGGTCAGCCTTCTTTGGGTTAGCAGCCAAATGCTTAACCACTGTGCTACCAGGGCTTCAGAATGTCAATTATTTCCCTTTAAAATATAAATTGTGTAAGACTGTAGCTTTAACCAGAGACACTTGGTGTACATATAAAAGCTATTACCCTGGTGACAGAGCGGTAAAGTGCTATGGATGCTAACCAAAAAGGTGAGCAGTGTGAATCCACCAACTGCTCCTTGGAAACTCCATGGAGTAGCTCTATTCTGTCCCACAGGGTGGCCATGAGTTGGAAGTGACAACAGCAGCGGTTTGGTTTTCGGTTTATGGATTTATGGTATAATACACACCACTATGGCAGGAATGGCCTCCTTTCCTAAAATCCAAAGGTGGGAAAAGTGGTTATTACAATAAGGATAGATAACAAAATCCTTTAAAATGAACATGAGTTTATTCAGCTTTGAAGAAGCCCATGTAACAAAAATTTAAGGTATGTACTTCAAGGTACACATCAGAACTATCTGGGTTGCTTTTCTGAGCTACTCTGGTACTCTCTCTATGTTCTTACAGGGACATAGTATAGCTGACAATCACTGCCACAGAAAGCTACTGATAGAGAGTTGAGAAATAGAGGCATCTCAAAGGCCTGGGGGACATGAAAAAGCTGCCACCGTGGTTCTGCTCACCCAACATCCAGTCTGATGGCCAAGAAAATTTCTCAGAAGAGTTAATACAAATTAAGTCTAGAAGGATGCGTAGGGGTTGGGTATAGTAGGGTGGGGCGGATAGTTAGATCAGTGACTCCTGTACTTTAACAGTCCTGAATGACTATGAGGACCAAGTTCCCATTCTATACATATAAGAACTTTAAAAAGCAGCTGTTCACAACAGCACTTGAGAAATATTTCTTTGTAGTGGTCAAGAAGAAGAAATTTGATGACTTTGCACATTAAAGAATGAGGGGCAGTGAGGGACCAAAGTCAACTTTCAGCCAGATTGTGTACTGGGCTAAGAGGAAGTGAAAGAGGGAGGCAGAATGCGTGGAATATGAAATTCTGCTGATATTAGCAAAACCAAGGGAAATTCGTTTAATTTTATCTGTAAGATCCTATCTGTAAGATCTCTAAAATATTTTTTAAAAGCTACTCCTTAGTGGCAACAGCTATATCTATAGTTACAGCTTCATTGTTATTAATTGGAAGGTTTTAAAAAAGTATTCTTTTTCCATTCAGTCTCAATGAAAGATGCTTCAGTAGAAAAACAGCAAATTTGTCAAGCTATTTTATCTAATAATTGGACCATGGAACGCATGATGTATAAATCTAGGAAAATGGGAAGTCATCAAAAATGAAGTGGAACACATCAGCATCTATATCCTAGGCAATAAGCTGAAATGGACCAGTATTGACCATTTTGAATCTGACACTCCTATGGCCTACTGTGCCGGAAATGAAAATTTGAAGGGGAATGGTGTTGCATTCATTATCAAAAAGAACATTTCAACATCTGTCCTGAAGTACAGTGCTGTCAGTGATAGGACAATATCCATACGCCAACAAGGAAGGGCAGTTACTATGACTATTATACAAATTTACACACCAACCACCAAGGCCAAGGATGAAGAAATCAAAGGTTTTTACTAGCTTCTGCAGTCCAAAACTGATTGAACAGATCATCAGAATCCACTGATAATTACTAGTGATTGGAATGCATAAGTTGGAAACAAACAAACAAAAAAAGGATTGGTAGTTGTACAATATTGCCCTGGGATAGAAATGATGCCAGAGATTGCAAGGTAGACCAACAACTTCTTCATTGCAAATACCCTTCTTCACCAGCATAAACAGCGACTATGCACATGGACCTCACTAGACAGAATACACAAGAATCAAATCGACCTCATCTGTGGAAAGTGATGATGGAAAAACTCAGTATCAGTAGTCAGAACGGGACCAGGTGCTGACTATGGCACAGACATCAACTGCTCTTGCACAAGGTCAAACTCAAAGTGAAGAAAACTGGAACACATCCACAAGTGTGAAGTAGGACCTTGGGTACATCCCACCTGAGTTCAGAGACCATCTCAAGAACAGACTTGATGTGCTGAACACTAATGACCAAAGACCAGACAAGTTGTGGAATGATGTCAAAGACATTATCCCTGAAAAAAGCAAAAGGTCATTAAAAAGACAGGAAAGCAAAAAAAGACCAAACTAGATGTCAGAAGAGACTCCAAAACTTGCTTTTGAACGCTGAGTAGCTAAAGCAAAAGGAAGGAATAATGAAGTAAAGAAACGAACAAAAGATTTCAAAGGGCAGCTCAAGAAGACAAACTATTATAACGACATATGCAAAGAGCTGGAAACAGAAAACCGAAAGGGAAGAACAAGCTCTGCATTTCTCAAGCTGAAAGAACTGAAGAAAAAATGCAAGCCACAAGTTACACTACCGAAGAATTCTCCAGGGAAAATACGCACTGACTCAGGGAGAATCAAAAGAAGATAGAAGGAATGCAGAGTGTCATTACACCAGAAAGATCTAAGTGATGTTCAGTCATTTCAAGAGGTAGCATGGGATTAGGAGCTGAAGGTACTGAAGGAAGATGTTGAAGCTGCATTGAAAGCATTTAAAAACAAGGCTCCAGGAGTTAACAGAATATCAACTGAGATGTTTCAACAAATGGAGGCAGTGCTGGATGTACTCACTCATCTGTGCCAAGAAATCTCGGGGGTAGCTACCAGGCCAACTGACTGGAAGAGATCCATATTTATGCCTTTACCCATGAAAGCTGACCCAACCAAATGTAGAAACTATCAAACAATATCATATGCAATTACAATTTTGCTAAAGATCATTCAAAAGCAACTGCATCAGTATACTGACAAGCAGCTGCCAGAAATTCACACCACATTCAAAAGAGGACATGGAACCAGGAACATCATTTTTGCTGATGTCAGATGGATCTTGGCCTAAAGCAGGGAATATCAGAAATTTGTTTTCCTGTATTTCACTGACTATGCAAAGGCATTCAACTGTGCAGATCATAACAAATTATGGATAACATTGTGGAGAATGGGGATTCCAGAACACTTAATTATGCTCATGAGCAATGTGTACATGAATCTAGAGGCAGTTGTGCAAACATAACAAGGGGACACTGCATGGTTTAAAGTCAGGAAAGGTGTGCATCAGGGTTGTATCTTTTCACTGTATCTTTTCAATCTGCATGCTGAACAAATAATCCAAGAAGCTAGATTATACAAAAAAGAACGAGGCATTAGGATTGGAGGAAGACTCACTAGCAACTTGCATTATATAGATGACAACCCTGCTTGCTGGAAGTGAAGAGGATTTGAAGCACTTACTGATGAAGATCAAAGACCACAGCCTTCAGTATGGGTTGCGCCTCAACATTAAGAAAACAAAAATCCTTACAACTGGACCAGTAAGTAACATCATGATAAAACAGAGAAAGGACTGACATTGTCAAGGATCTCATTTTACTGGGGTCCACAAATCAATGCCCACGGAAGCAGCAGTCAGGAAATCAAAAGATGCATTGCATTGGGAAAATCTGCTGCAAAGGACTTCTTTAAAATCAAAACGTCACTTTGAAGACTAAGGTGCACCTGACCCAAGCCATGGTATTTTCAATCGCATCATATGCATGCAAAAGCTGGACAATGAATAAGGAAGATACAAGAATTGATGCTTTTGAACTGTGGTGTTGAAGAATGGTGAATGTACCATAGACGGTCAAAACAACATACAGATCTGTTCTGGAAAAAGTACAACTAGAGAGCTCCTCGGAAGCACAGGTAGCGAGAATGCATCTCACATAATTTGGACGTGTTATCTGGAGGAATCAATCGCTAGAGAAAGACATCATGCTTGTTAGGGTGGAGGGTCAGCAAAACACAGGAAGACCGTCAACACGATGGATTGACACATGGCTGCAGTGAAAGGCTTACACATAAAAACAACTGTGGGCACGGCAAGGACTGGGCATTATTTCGCTCGGTTGTGCACAGGGTTGCTAAAGTCAGAACTGACTCAGGGGTATCTAACAACAACAACATTTTGTTTATAACAATATGGCTAACTTGAATGCTGTAAAGGTTAGTAAACAGAATTAAACCTGTTGCCATCGAGTTGATTATCACTCACAGTGACCCTAAAAGACAGAGCAGAACTGCCACATAGGGTTTCCAAGAAATGCCTGGTGGATTCAAACTGCTGACCTTAACGCAACCTCTAGGCAACCAGGGTCTCCCGTAAAGATAACAGGGATACTTTAATTGAGATACTAATAGCAGGGAAGAGCAAAGAGTACCAAATAAGTAGGTTGGAGCAGCTGGAGGGGGGCTATAAGATACTAATTAGGGAGAGGAGAGAATAAGGCCAGCAGGCCAGGCCTCAAGGAATCTTGGATAGTGAGGCCAGTTGAGCACCTAATCACTTAAGTTCTAAACACTATGTCCTACCATTAAGTAAATCCTTGAGTGTTAATGTGTTTGGCTGCTGACAGACAGTTGGAAGTTTGAGTCAACCTGGACATACCTCAGAAGAAAGGCCTGGCAATCTACTTCCAAAAATATCAGTCACTGAAAACCCTATGGAGCACAGTTCTAGTGTGAAACACACTGAGTTTTCATGGGCTGGAATCAACTGGATAGCAACAACTTTTTAGGTCTTAGCAAACTCTTCTTCCTTATACAGTGTGATAAAACTCTTTCTCCTACTGCATATGAACCTGATCTTCCATTCACTCTCTAGCTCTGTTGCCCCAGTAACCTGGTAAGGATAAATGCCAGCTATATTACCAAGCAATATTACTTATGATAAAAATAACTCCTGACTGCATACGTACAGAAGAAACTATACATGAACCATAGATACTGCATGAGGACCTCTCGCTTTGTGCCTCAGTGAGTGTGCTGACTCTTGTAACACCTACAGGGTGTGAAGCTTTGAAGCCAGGGTGACTCCCATTACTCTGGACATGGACCTGTGTCCCTGCACGTGGGGTGTGCTCACGGACAGCTGCAAGGACCACTGCGAAGAAAGGCCTGGCACTGCCCTCCTGTCTTACTGCCTTCTAAGAAGACTGGGGCCACATGTGGCCCTTTGGCCACTTTGGACTGTGAATGTTAAGTTCAAGATGACTTCTGTAAGGCACTGAAAGGTAATTGTTTATTGTCAAAAATTATAGACTTGCTAGTTCTAAAGGCTAAAAAGAATTGGTGGTATACAGAAATTCATATAAATACTGCCTATAGCAACATTTCTGGAAAGATAATTAGTTCTCTCAGGGTACTAGAAAACTCTATTATTGATTATATAAAATAAACAAGAATATATGGAAAACTAGTCTCCCACAAAGGCACTAAATATTTGAACTTATGATTCTTAAAATGAATAGTAAGTGTGGTCTTACCATAATTAGGTAAAATATACATGTTGAGTGGTACCAGCAGCAGAACCAGGCACCCTAGAAAAATAAAAGGTGCCTCATAGCCATAAGATTGGTACAAAAAGCCACCTAACGGAGGGCCTAGCACCAGTCCAAGTCCAGAGAAAATCTCAAGACTTCCCTAAAGGGGAAAAATAAAGGAAGATTGAGTTAATATATTTCATTTAAAGAGTTAACAAATAAATATTTAATGGGCCTATCTAAAAAAAAAATTTACCGACTTCACAGCTTACACAAAATAAACAGATACTTAAAGATAGACCAAAAGTTCAACACACATATTGGAACTATAAAAATTCTAAAAAATCAAAATATGATGAGAAAGGTCTAATTACGATTTCATTCCTATGATGGGAAAGGTCTATCTAATTATGACATAAAACTCAGAAGACATAAAAGGTTGAAAGACCTAATTATATAAAAACAGAGAAAATTATACATGGCTAAATATATCACTCGGAAGAGACAAAGGATCATCAAGGGAAAAAATATTAACAAAAGACTAATTTTCCAAATATAAACAAACCTGTTGATTCTGACTCATAGCAACCCTATAGGACAGAGTAGAACTGTCCCATAGGGTTTCCAAGGAGCAGTCTGTAGATTTGAACTGCTGACCTTTTGGTTAGCCATTGTAGCTCTTAACCACCATGCCACCAGGTTTTCTCCAAATATATAGATAGACAGATAGATTAAAAAAAAAAAACAAAAAACTAAGCAATGAGAAAAAAAAACCTAACACAAATTTTTGACATACAAAATGAAATGCAAATATTTTTAGACATACAAAAAGCTTTCACTTTTACAAGAAATAAACTCTAAGATACAGTTTTTCACCTTTCTAACTGCCATAAGTAAAAAGTTTAACCACTCTCTATGCTACCCAGAAAGTGGAGAAACAAGGCATTTTCCTACACTGACAGTACAGTGAACGTATCATAGTGACCCTATAGCAGAGAGCAGAACTACCCATTAGGGTTCTAGACTATAATTCTGACAGGAGCAGATCACCAGGTCTTTTCTTCCATGGAGCAACTGGGAAGTTTAAAGCACAGACCTTTCAGTTAGCAGCTGAGCACTCACTCACTGCACTACCAGGGCTCCTTCAGTACAGTGAATACTGTTCCTGTCGTTACGGTGCCGTTGAGTCAGTTCCGATTCACTGCGACCCTATGCACAATGGAATGAAACACTGCCCAGTCCTGCACCATGTCCACAATCATTTGTATGCTTAAGCCCATCACTGTAGCCACTGAGTCAGTCCATCTCATTGATGGTCTTCCTCATTTCACTGCTATACAGTGAACACCAGGGGGCAAACGAGCAAAATCTCTCAATGTACATATCCTCTAACCCAGAATGTTTCTTCTAGGAACATACTGTACAGGTACAGCCATATACATGTTATACAATGTATGTACAAAGTTCCACAGGCAGCACTGTTTGTAACAGCAAAAGCTGTAAACAATCTAGATATCCATCAACAGAAGACTCTTCAGAAACACTAGATTATATCCCTATCATGAAATACTACAAAGCCATTCAGGAGAAGTAAAAAATAAGGAAGTTCTTTATACATACAGGTACAAAAGTTCTTTATACATAGAGGTACTAAAATGCATTGTTAATGAAACCAGCAAGGAGCTGATGAGTGTTTTAGTATGTTATCTTTGTAGTGGGCGGGAGGACTTAATGTGTAAGAGCGTATTATGGCTTGAAGCAATCTCTTGGAATATAAAGGAAAGAGAAGCAAGCAGAATGTGGGGACCTCAAGACATGAGGAAGGAAGCAGTGCCAGGAGTGAGTGTGTCCTTGGGACCTGGGCTCGCTGCCTCACAGACACTCTCAGTCCTGGAGAAGAGCCAACAGAGAAAGGCTTCTCCTGGAGCTGATGGCCTGAATTTGAACTTTCAGCCTACTTTTCTGTGAGAAAATAAATTTCTCTTTGTTACCACTTGTGGTATCTGCAGTATCTGCAGTAGCACCAGATGACAAAGACAGAAGTGGGTACTGAGACAGTGGGGTGTGCTCTAACAGATACCTAAAATGCGGAAGCAGTTCTGAACTGTGAATGCATAGAAGATTCAGAAGGGAGCAAGGAGAACTCTTACCACAGGAGAGGTACAGGTGCTGGGAAACAGGTTCCAAGGATTAGAAGTAGCAGCAAACCAGCAATGCAGAACCAGATGAGCACCAGACAGCACTGAGGCAGACCCACAGTGCCTGTGTGCAGGAGGCTTTCTGGTGAAGTGGGTCCCTCCAGTCACTTATCAGTGGAGCTAGGCTCATGGACCCATAGAGTGAGAAAGTGACTGCCTGTGTGCAAGAGCCTTCGTGGTGGAGTGGGGTGCCTCCAGGTACTTATTAGTGGAGCTACAGAGCTTTGTATCACTTGTCCCAGGAGGGAGTATACAAGATTGAGTCCCCAGCCAAGATGCCCAAAGAAACAGAAGCTGAAGAGACAAAGAACACAAAGAACTGAGCTGTCTCAGTCTCAAAAGGTATGCCCATGATTTCAGGGGCTTCAAAGGGTGGAGCCATGGCCTCTGCTGTTTGTCACAGTGAAGGTGCCACTCAGATGGACTAGCAAAATGGTGTGCCTGAAGCCAAGGGAGCAGAGCTGCTGTCCCAGTAGGCCTGCACAGTGGAGCTATAGTCCAAGGCCAAGACAGTGAACCTCCACTCAGGACCCAAGAACATGGAGCCAGTATCTCAAGTCTGTAGGGCAGGGCCATTGTGTAAAATGTCTCACAGAACAGAGTATTATTTTCAAAGCCTTGAAGGCTAATGCAATGTGTCTTGCTAATTTCCTTGGGGCCTGTTATCCCTTCCTTCCCTGCAATTTCTCCTGTCGGTAATAGAAATGTCTAGCTTGTCCCTGTTCTGCCACTGTACTTCTGGAAGCAGATAACTTGTATTCCAGATTTCACAGATGAGGAGGAATCTTTGGATTTCAGACTCTGAGTTAAGACTTTTGCTATGATATGAATACATTTTGCATGTTGTTAAGAATGTGATTTGGGGGGAGGGGACAAAGGATGCAATGTCATCGACTGAATTGTGTCACCCAAAAAATGTGTGCAGCAATTTGGTTAGGCCATGATTCCCAGTATTGTACGATGTTCCTGTATTTTGTAAATCCTCCTTCTGTGAGGGAGGATGGGTGACAGTTGTATTGATGGGGGGGTTAGGAGTCAGTGTGCAAGCGTTTTGTGTCTTCAGGCAGTCTTTGGAGATAAAAAGAAAGAAAAATCTAGCAGAGATTTGAGGGCTTCATACCACTAGGAAGCAGTGCCACCAGAAGCTGAGTGCGTCCTTTGGAAAGACTTGGGGTCCCTGTGCCTCAGAAGCTTCTAGCGCAGAGCAAGAGTAATGACAAGGACCTTCCTCCAGGGCCAACAGAGAAAGCCTTCCCCTACAGCTAACACCATGAATTTGGACTTTTAGCCTCCTGGACTGTGACAAATAAAATTTCTCTTTTTAAAGCCATCCACTTCTGGTTGGCTGTTTGTTAGAGCAACACTAGCTGACTATGACAGCTGTTAGCCGAAACGTCAGCAGTTCAGATCCACCAGCCATTCTGTGGAAAGCCTACGAGGCAGTTCTACTTTGTCCTATAGGATCACTATGAGTCACAGTTGGCTCAACAACAATAGGCTGAGTTTTCAGAGGCTGTAAGCAGACTCATAGCTCACAGCCTCACATTCTGTGATCTCACACAGGTCATGGCAGTAGTTCATTAGCCTTCGACACCTCACAAAACATAGAGGATTTGTAGATTTAATCACTGTAAGGCCATCCTGATCAACTCCCAAGTCAGGAATGTTGGCTTTTGGTGGCAGTTTTATATAGAAACTTGGTATACCAACACCAGTCTCCCCTGTCATCAGAAAATCCAATGAATGGATGCCAAAAATCACAGCAATTTCTTGGACAGTACTTCCTAGAAGGTCCAGCAGACACACACTCTCTAAAAGGTCAACAGGTGTTGTTTGGTTAAAAAGTAACTCCATGGCCAAACTGAGATGCAGAACTTTCAATACTGTACCCTTACACAGGATTTCTCAGAGCCTTGAAACACTCAGGAGAGCTACACATCTCCAAGCTGGGGTACAGCACACAATATACCCCAAAAATGTTCAGTCATAAAACCTCATTTTATGTAACATGTTCAGGGACTAGTGTGTTACTGAGCCCTCTATGAGAAATGCATTTCCAGGAAAAACATGCCATATGGTTACAGACCCTAAAATGAACCCATCCAGCTATACACAGACATCTAGTAAAAAGTGAGGAAAACTATTATGCAGCAGGTAGTGTAGTGATAAACTTACAAACAGTAGCATTACCAGGGGTTAATGAAGGAGTCCTGGGCACTATGCTGATTCGATCGTCAGGTCTAAAGGGCAAGTATATGCTATGAAGGTGGCCTCTAGTCTGATATTCAAACCACAGGGTCTTCAGTGATGAAGGAGGCTAGAAGACAGAACTATGGGAAAGACTGCTTGAAGTCCAGAGGGCCTTCACGCTTCTAGTCAACACAGGAGAATGTACATCAATGAATGCCACCAGGTTCTGGATTTGTATGGCAAAATAAGAGGACAATCCTCAGACAGAGAACCTAGAGGCACTTTAAGGCCTGAGATGCTCTCTAAGGTCCAGTCCAGGAGTCTGGGAATTTCAGAGGAAGGGTTCTGGTATAAATTGAGTTTTGCTACTAGGGACAACTTTCTGAAGGAGAGTGACGCTTTAGGCATCCTGGCCACAATCTGGGCTACAGAGAGACAGCACAACACTGCTGAGAAGTTAAAAGATAAAAAGGAATATTTAGTTTGGACCACATTTACCTGTCAAAAGTCCCACTCAGGAAATTCTAACTGCAGGGAGAACACCCATGTGATGCTAATGGTAGCCTACTGACAGCTTTGTTGCTACGAGCAGCAGTCAGGGCAAACGTGACAAAGGCACAGAGAACAGAGAAAAGCAGGCGCAGAAGAACAGAAGCAAGCTTTAATTTTGAAGGTTCACTATTTTAGCCTGGAATAAAACCAAAATATGGAAAATACATAAAATACATACCAATACTGTAGCCACATTATTTGGAAAAGCCTTTGCCAGGATAGAAGACGCAGCAGTAATTGCTGCAGCAAAACTTACAGCATCTGCCACCCTCAATAGGAAACACAGAGCAATAAATACTGGTCCTCCTGAAACTCGGTCCAACACACTAAAAAGGAATAAAGAAATTTTCAAATATCAATCTAGGCTTATTTTTATTTTGGGGGGTATTTTATTTTTTAACTGTAGTCACTGAAAGCAGTAGTACATAATCATAGTCATCAGAATAAAGCTCCTCAGAATACAAGTTTTTAATGAGTTGTTCTGTCACGTTTTCATGAGGGAAAATTTACCCTTTTTTTTTTTTTTAATAATTTTGGTCCTATAGACAGTTTACTTGCTGTTTTCTGCTGTGATAACTGGTCCATGTTATCAATTAAGTTATGTCTCTCCAAAATATGTGTTCTAAAGCTTAACCCTCATGCCTGTGGTTATAATTCCAATTGGAAACAGCTTGCCTTTGTTATGTTTATGAGGCAGGAAAGGATGTATCTTGAGTCAATCTGTTTTGAGATAAAAAGGAGACAAAATAAGCAAGGAGAGCAGAGATGAGAGAAGAGGGACAGCAAGCCACATGAAGATCCACCCAGGAACAGAAAGTCAGAGCCAAGGACCTTTTCCAGGCTGACAAAGAGAAAGCCTTTCCTTAAAGCTGGCGTCCTGATGTCAGGCTTCTAGGCTTCTAAACTGTGAGAAAATAGATGTTCGTTTGTTTTAAAGCCATCCACTTGTGTTATGTCCATTACAGTAGCACTAGATAGCTAAAAGCAGTCCTTAGAGGATAACAACAGAGCTTGCAGGCGTCCCTGGATGGTGCAAATGGTTAAGTGCTGGATACTAACCAAAAGTTTGATTGTTCAGACTTACCCAGATACACTGACAAAGTAAGACCTGGCAATCTGCTTTTGAAAGGTCACAGCCTTGAAAACTCTACAGAGCACAGTTCTACTCTGCACACAGAGGACTCTAGAGAATTTGAACGGACCTGACAGCAACAGCAACAGCAACTCAACTGGCCTTGTTGGAATATGTCGAGTCACACTGACCAGAATCTGCACAGAAAAGGATCTAAAACAAGTCCAGGCTCCACAGCAGGGCTCAAAACTTCAGAAGAAGAATGAATACAAGAAACAGGAGATTTCTTTAAAAAAGAAAAAAAATTCATAGAAAACACCCATCTAAATTATGTTAGCTATGGAGGATTCGGAGCATCGGGGTACAGCAGCTGAGATCTTGGATGCTAAACAAGAGGTTAGCAGTCTGAAGCCACCAGCCACTCTATGGAAACCCCATGGAGCAGTTCTACTCTGTCCTATAGGGTTGTTATGAGTTGATGTCTACTTGACTGTAATAGGTATGAAGGATTTACTGAGTTTTAATTCATCATAATGTCACTATACTCTATCATTCCTCTACGTTGCCCAAGTACTTAGACTCTTCCGTGTAATTTGTCACTAGGCTGATTGTTTAAATAACTCTAAGACTCTCCACTGCTGTTTTTCCTCTTCACTCATGTTCCCTCTTCTAACAATAAAAACATCATTCAACCCCTACACTCAGAATTGGCACATGTCCCTAGACTGGCCAATCAGAGCATTCTCTCCCCCTGGCTACTGTGGCAGATACAGGGATAAGCCATCAACTAAAAGCGGGCGAGTGTGCTTTATCCTGGGACTCTAACAGGGCTATTAGGAAAGTGAGTGACACTCTCTTTCCACTGGACCTGCTGAAGGTCATCTTGTCAACTCAAGCAGAAAGCTTGCACAAGAACAAAACACACAGAGACGAAAGTCAAGCCAAGAAGTTGGGAAAGATATTAGACCATGACATTTCAGTATCTGTCTCCTGAAGCCCTTCATGTGACTCTTTACGTAAGAAATTTACTTTTTTGTATAGGCCCATTTCTGTCAGTCACAATTATCAGGGTCCTAAGAAGCCAATTCTGAAGCCCTGGTGGCACTGTGGTTAAGTGCTTCAGCTGCTAACCAAAAGGTCAGCAGTTCAAATCTGCCAGGCGCTCCCTGGAAACTCTATGGGGCAGTTCTACTCTGACTTGACGGCAGTGGGTTTTTCATCAACTGATTCAGTAGCCAGCTTAACTGTGATCCCTGGGAAGATTCTTTCCTTATGACCAGTGATACTCACTGTCATTCTCTCCATCACCTGATTGCCTTTGCCGCTAGTCTCTAGCACATGTAACACACTCAGTCCGCAGCACTGACTGATTGAAAGACACCAGTAACACTGCACAACAAAGACAGATTCTGAAATCTGTTCAAGCTCCCAACACGTCGGAAAGTGACTTACCCAAAAAGAATTGTAACTCCTCCTGAGACAAACATTCCTGCTACAAACACAAACTTTGCTCCAATATGTACAAGCTATAATAAATATCAAAAAGGAGTAGTAAGTTGATGACAAGTCTGTATTGACATAAAGAGATCCACTGTTCCAGGAGGTACAGGACTTTGAAAAGATATGCATAATTAGTATGATACACAATAATTCAATTATTACATAATTCAACTCCAGACATAGTTATTTATGTGTTTAAAGCTATCTCGAATCAGAACTGTGACTACAAGATCTCTGTACAATAAGCTTGCATAACTTAGGCCTTTTCACATGAAATTCAAACATCTTTATGGAATGACAATATTTGCTGTTTACAAACACAGAAGAAATTAAAAGTTTGTTAAATCTGAGAACAAAACTGTCAAGAGTAGCACAACTCTTAAAATACAATGCTGGTTATTTTTTTATCAGTGAAAATTCTAGAGCAGTAATTTAAAATAACTCATCACATAATTTTTAGAAAATCAAAATGTGTACATAAACCTTAATACTCACATATTTCCCAAATACCAAAGATGACAGCAAGGTAAACAAAGCGTAACATCCAAAGATCATGCCAATAACTGTATTGGTGGCCCCCTTCTTTTCAGCCTTCAACAAAACAGGAAAGAAAACAAAGTTTGAAAGACAAATTAGCATCAACTCAAAAAACTGGAACTATTAAAGCAGAGCAGCTCTTCTAGCAAATTCAAAATTATTTTAAAATAAATGTGTTACGGAAGGAAAAGAAACTACAGTAAAACCTGATTTCTAACACGAAAGCTATAAACAATCATGTGCTATAGCTGGCAAAACCAGAACCAGAGTAAAAACAAAAAGCCCTGGATGATAAGATGCGGGCTCTGCTTCACCCAGGAGAGTAAGGAAACGACTAATCTAGATACACTTCTCTTTCAGTATCATATTTCGTTATAGGCTCAGACACCACTAAAAACAAGCAAAAAAACTCTGACACTCCAAACACTCAAGAAGAAATTCCATGAGCTGATGTATGGTGCTACCTAGGGCCATTCAGACTGGGCCTGTTTCTGATCTTAGCAGCACCAATCTGACACCTTGGGTGGTACAACATACTCAGCTGTTAATCAAAAGGTTGGCAGTTCAAGTTTACCCAGCGGTAACATGAAAGAAAGCCCCGGCGATCTGCTTCCAAAAGATCAGACATTGAAAACACTATAGAGCAGTTCTACACTGATACACGTGGGGGTCACTGTGACTCAGAAAGGACTCGAAGGTAACTTGTTTTTACCGGTACCTGACATTTTGGAAAAGATAAAATTTTTTCCTAATATCAAAAACACAGATCAAAAATGCCTTCCTGACATTCTGTGTTCTCCTGAAATACCTAGCTAGCGCATCCACCAGTTGCAACTATTGATGTTTATTACTTATTTTAACAGTGAGCTCCTATATATAGTACACCATATATTTCCTAAACACACTTCCTTTGAACTTCAAATGTTACTCTTAGTTGTGATTTTACCGCTAAATTCATGCTCATAAATAGAGGTTTTAAAAATGTTTTAAGCTGTAGAAATACATAAATTTTACATGAGGTTCTAGCTAAGACAACTTAAGGTGTTATAGCCACAACCAAAAAAAAAAAAACCATTGCCATTGAGGCGATTCCAACTGACAGCTACTCTGTATACAACAGAGCAAATCTGCCCCATATGGTTTCCAAGTAACGGTGGGTGGATTCAAACTATTGACTACTTGGTTCAAACCAGACCAAACCCAAAGTGATCTCATAAACCCAATGCCATCAAGTTGATTCCTACTCACAGCAACCTTACAGGGCAGAGGAGAACTGCCCCAGAGAGTTTCCAAGGAGCTGACTTTTTGGTTAGCAGGCATAGCACTTAACCACTATGCTATCAGGGTTTCCACAGTAACCCTATAACAGTTGAGTTTTTAACCACTGAACCACTAGGGCCTCTAAGGAGCTATGAGTTTAACTCCATTAAGACCATAGACAGCATCTGCAAACTTCACATACTGAGATGTACAAAGCTTGAACTACACAATTCTGTCCTCTCAGTCATCATTTACTGGGCACTTTCTATGTGTCAGACCTTGTACCAGGGAGTCAGAAGTGATTATTTATGGTCAGAAGAAATCAATTTAGATTCATCCTTTGCCAGGGCTTCAGATCATCCATGAGCAACTTTTGAAACAGAAATACATACACATGCACACACAAAAGAACACACACACACTCTTCAGAATCAATTCCCTACAACAGCCATCATCGGGTTTCTGTATCTTTTTTCTCCAACGACAAGTTCAAGATAGTTTTTTCTCTACTGCTCCCCATGGAAAGACATCATTATCATTCAGTCCTTGTCTTTCTCAAAGACATCTTTTTCATGCCAGATTATGGCTCTTTAAGTAAACTCCACATTCCTCACAGTTTAACACTACAGATAATCTGAAAGCTGAATTCTAAGGTTCTAAACTAAACTAAGCTAAGAAATAAAATCAGAATGTTCCTTATAAGAGAAAATTTGCCTTGCTTTTGACACATCACCAGGAATGACTCATCGCTAGAAAAGGACATTGTGTTTACTAAAGGACTGATGAAAATGAGGGAAGCTCTCAATAAGAAAGACTAACACCATAGCAACAACTCCAGACTGCAGTGACACAGAACAATCTGTAGTGACAGCAGTTGCACGTGCCTTTTAGAAAGTGGTTCCAGCCCACCAGGAGAGCAGGAACAGTTCTTAAAGCAGTGTCTTGTTCACAGGTGATCCTCCAACAGAAAAGGTAGGTGACCAGAGAAAAAAGGAGCGGAGGTATGAATCTGGCACCTGAACTCAAGAACGGTGATGCTCTCCTTTCACCTAAAGAGCTCTGGCTAACTGAAAGAGCAAGCAGCAGTGAACTGCTTGGCGAATAAATAAAGTTTGGCAGTCTGAACCCACCAGTCGCTCTGAGGGAGAAAGATGTGGCAGTCTGTTTTTATAAAAATTTACAGCCTTGGAAACTATGGGGCAGTTCCATACAGGACAGTGACACTGTCCTATAGTGTCATTGTGAGTTAGAACCAACTCAGCAGTGATGGGTTGGGACTTTTCTCTTGTTAGTTTATTTTTTGGTACAGTCCCTTAACTCCCAGCTTCCTGGTGGCCTCCAGGGTCCATTCTTTTTGAGTATACGCCATTATCTATAAGTCCTAACACCTCATAAAAGACGAGTATTAGAGGGAACAAGGCAGTATTAATCAGAATTCCTCCTTTGTGTGGCATAAGCAGAATTCACAACAGTGTCTGTAAGAGGTTAAAGTCAGAATCTAGTTTGCCACTAGATTTATAAGAAATTTGAGGTCCAGTGAATTGTTTTTACGTAGAGTTTCCAGCCATGGCCTTGCAACTCCCACAGAATTGGCTGGGACTATGCAAACATGGTGTATAAAACCCTTGCAGGTACTGGAAAGTTTACCATGACTAGGTAAATAAGGTAATTTGTGGTCTGCCAAGTTTTGCCATCCTGCTAGGCTTAAAAGGGTTCATTCTACAGAGGTTCAAGAGGATCTCAGTATCATTAAGAAGAAGAGTCTCAGGTAGAGCATGCACTTTGGACCAAGAACCCAGGGTTCCCGCACTGAGAGCTTCCTAGACCCAAAAGAGCAAAGCTGAAGTCAGCGAGAGAGCAGCAGCAGAGTCTGCCCCGCCCACAGAGCGAGAGCTGAGCACCTCTGGGCAGAAGGCTTGCTTGCAAAGCTCAAGAACTACAACACAGGGAAATGCTGGTAGTATAGTGGTTAACTGCTATGACTGCTAACCAAAAGGCTGGCAGTTTGAATCCACCAAGCACTCCTTGAAAACTATGGGGGTAATTCATCATTTGTTCTCCTCTGTTCCACAGGATTCCCATGAGTGAGAATCAACTCAACAGCAATGGGTTTGTTTTTGTTTCTGTGCAGGGCAGAGACCTGAGAGTGACCCACAGAGGGGCTCTCAGATGAGCAGGGGTCTTCCTACAGCAGGGTAGAGCTGGACACCTCTGAGTAAGACAATGCCAGTGGAGCTAAAAGAGTTTGTAACGCTTGTGCAGGGCAAGAGAGGCCTGAGGGTGCCCCATGCAGAGGTGGCACCCCTCGCCCACTGCCCCAGCATCAGGAGCCCAGGTAGCACGACACGAAACGAGCCCTGAAAGCCCGGACACTGTGGTGAGAAGTGACAGCAGAGGCTTAGAAGGGCCAACAGCAGCAGGGGCTTGGTGGCTCCAGTGCAGCTGTCCTCCCTCAGGCAAGGCAAGAACTGGTGTGGACCAGCAGCAGAGCAGAAGGCTCAGGGGCTGTTCAGGACCCCAAGTGTTGACATCACAGCTGCAGACAGTAGTGACACAAACACAGCATCTCATCTGAGCCACCAAATCTTTGACTCAGGTCTGACTCACAGCGACCCTAGAAGTCAGAACAGAGCTGCCCCATAGACCTTCCAAGGACTGCCTGTTAGATCCGAACTGCAGACCTTTTGGTTAGCAGATATGGCACTTAACCCACTCTGCTACCAAGGTCTCCTGATATGAGAACAGACATGGAGAATTTGGGCAAGGGTAAGTGGTTTTCTTTGGGAATTAGTTGTTAAAGTTTAATGTCTGCTTTCTATAAATAACTGTGACCTTAATACCCTGCAACATGCTTTCTCCTTTTCAAAATGGGTATAAATAATCTATAAGTGTTATTTACTGCACAAGCTACACTGGCCTCTGCACTGGCCTCTTTCCAAAGAGGGGTGGAGCTCTGTCAGCTCCTGTGGCCTTAATCTCTCTCCTCTTCTTTGTTCTCCTGAGAAATGGCCTTCAGCCTAGAAGGCAGTAGCTAGGAAGGCTGCCTGGCACTTTTTTTATCTACAAATTTCTTTCTTGCCTGTTACCTCAGTCAGAGTGGACTTGTCAGCGCAGTTCCACCTGCCAAGGAATGTTTATGTAAGTTTTGTCCTTGCCTGTTAAAAACATACACACTAGAGTCTAGGTGTCTGACATAAGTATCTATAGTTTAATAAAGAGTTTCTTGTGGTTATTTTGTAATGCATACAATTATCTGTGGACTATATGCTTACAAATGTAAAGTACTCCTTGCCAAAATGATACACAAACTCTGACATAAAAACAGTCTTTTGAGACTCCTTGGAGAATAGCCTCCACTGCTGAGGAGTCTTCAATTGTATCACACCTCCTAATAAACCTTCCTTTTTCAGACCTAGACTGTGTTTCATTGGCTTGAGGATCCAAGGCACAAACCCTAATCAGGTAAGAAATAATAACGGTTTCACTTTGCACACATTGTGAAGGTGTCTCAGGCGGTGGCTCTACCACAGAATAATTTAGCACCCACAGAGCGGGTGATGCCAGCGGCTGAATGTGCCTCCTTCCTAGCAGTCTAAAGGCCGCCTGGAAGCCAGAGGCACAGCCTGTCTGCATGTGCAGTGCAGACTGACAGACATGTACATACAAAATGCAAGTCAGAAAAGAGAACTGAGTGGACCATGTTTTCCTAATGCCAGACTATTAATAAACCAGAAACTACAGGAGAAAATGAATTACTATCTTAACCTAGACCTTGCACAGTAATATTCTAATCTCATTTACTCTGTGTGTCCTCTTTTTTCAGTTACAAAAACCAAAGGTTAGTCCAGTAATGTAACTAGCCAAGTAATCTTCAGGTGGTCTATTGTATCCAGGTCAATTACCTTCCAAGAGGAAATACTTTTTGACTGAATTTTTTTTCCCCCTAATATCAAATATTCTGTAAGAAGTATTCTGTCCACTGTAGTTCATGCAGATTTTTATAGCTTACATACTGTAAAATGCGATAATTCAGGAGTCTTTTTAAAACATTAGTGTTCACAAAGATATAGAAAGCTCTTACCTCCTTGGGGAAAAAGGGTCCAAGAACAGAATAGCACATATTGCATCCCAAGTTAATAGATGCGGCTGATACCAACGTGAAAAGCTGTTCTCTGGAAAGTCGCCTGGGGCCCTCTCTCGCAGTTCCTGAAGGGTCATCACCTTAAATGCAAAGAAGCCGCAGTTAAAAACCCCAAAGCCACTGCCATTAAGTCATCAAGTCAGTTCAGACTCCCTGCGACCTATGGACAGAGTAGGAGTGCCCAACAGGGTTTCCAAGGTGTGCCTGGTGGATTTGTACTGCCAACTTTTTGGTTGGCAGCCATAGCACTTAACCACTTCACCACCAGGATTTCCACACCTTGCTGGAATACCCTTGCTATATGGATTAAATAATGTTTTAAACACGTATTGTTAGCTGTCTGTCAAAGATTTTAGGGCAGTACTCAAGTCTAGTGCAATGTAAATCATTCCACTGGTGAATTCATACCACAGTGGTGTAGTCTTCAGTAAAAAGTTCCACAAATCTATGAATCAATATATTTATAACACTGCTTATGGGTCTTTTGCATCAGTTAATTTAACATTTATTCCCTGGGCTAGTTTTTCATTCAACTTAAGAAACGTGGTAATTTACTCACAGTATCAAACATTCATCAGATCAACTAGTCATTGGAAAAAAAAACTCTATTTGATTTGCTCTCTTTTTTTTTTTAGAAGTTGCCATTGCAGTCCAGGAAAACAGAATCTAGGAAACAGGAATCTTTATAAAACTTTCAGGGTAGAGGAGGAAGAAAAAACTGAAGATGAGTTAAAAAGGAGGGTGGGCAACAGGAGGTTCTACAAAGTAAAGGTTTTATGCCTTCATGACAGCATACTGGACACCCCGGTGGCTTAGTGGTTAAGTGCTCCAGCTGCTAACCAAAAATGTTGGCAGTTTGAATCGACCAGGAACCCCTAGGAAACTGGCTGGGACAGTTCTGTTGTGTCCCGTTGAGTCCCTAACTCTGTTCTACGTGGTCGCTATGAGTCCAAATGGACTCGACAGCCCTGGGTTTGGTTGATTTTTTTGTTTGTTTTCGCTTTTAGAGGCACACAGATTTGAACGTATTCTTAAACATACAGCTGTAGGGATAAAACCCACTGAATGATATTCAGTCCCTGAATTTCAACCCCTCGCAGACAGTAAAGAAGTTGATCTAAACAGCATGCGCAGGCCCAAGACTTTCTGAATCTCTCAGAAAGAAAGCAAGTCAAAGCTACTTTAGCTTAACAGGGTCGCCGTGAGTCGGATCCGACTCAACGGCACTTGGCTTTGGCTTGGCTAAGGTCACAGGATGGACATCCCCAAGCGCACCCGGACTCGCCGCCCGCGGTCACCTCCTGGGGGGCGTGAGCCCTCGGGGTCCCCCGGCGCTTCCATGCGGGCGCGCGGACTCCGGCGGGGCTGCGGCTGGGCCCCTAGCGCTCTCGGACTCGACCTGGAACGAGCGGACGAGCGCACACTCGGAGAAGCCGGCGGCAGCGGCTCAGCCCGCGGCTCAGCCCGCTCCCGGAGTGCCGCAGCCCGCGTGGGCTCCCTGCAGGCGCCGGTCCCCACCACCCGGTTGGACGCGGCCGGGGCGGGGCCAGGGTGGGGGCAGGGCCGGTGGGGATGTTGGGGGGCAGGGCCTTTAAAGACTCAGGCTATCAGCTCCAGCTGTCGTTTTTTACTACGTATGAGAAAAGAAAAGAAAAAAAGACCACGTATTCCATGTAATTTAGCCCCTTCAATCTTAAAAGGCTGCAATTTATTCCCACGCAAAGTAAGGAAAGGATGCTCCTGTAAGGAACAGCTGAGGTGGTTGGAGTGGGCGGCCTCCGGTGAGGACCGGCTCCTGGAGACTCCTTTGATAGTGGAACTGCTTCGAAGGATTGTCTTGTCTGTACTCGTGAAAGGATATAACCCTGAAGCACACTTTTCCTGACATTAAACTGTGCAGAGGCCTCTTGTTCTGTCCTGTAGACTGCCCCTTGATCCATGTACAGATTCCTTCAGAGCACAATTAAGTATTCTGAAATTCCCATTGTCTACAATGTTGGCCGTAATTCGTTGTGATCCACAGTCAAATGTCTTTGCATAGTCAATGAAAGACAGATAAACATCTTTCTGGTATTCCCTGCTTTCAGCCAAGATCCCTCTGACCTCAGCAGTGATATCCCCGGTTCCACATCCTCTCCTTGAATTTCTGGTGGTTCCCTGTCAATGTACTGTTGCAGCTGCTTTTGAATGCCCTTGAGTAGACTTGTACCTGCATGTAATATTAATGATACCAGCCAAGTACCGTCGAGTTGGATCCGACTCATGTAATTTCCATATTTGGATGGATTACCATTTTGGGGAATAGGCATAAATATGGATCTCTTCCAGTCGATTGGCCAGGTAGCTGTACTCCAAATTTCCTGGCGTAGATGAGTGTGCAGTTCCAGTGCTTCATCTGTTTGTTGAAACATCTCAGTTGACATTCCATCAGTTCCTGGAGCCTTGTTTTTGTCCAATGCCTTTAACGCAGCTTCAACTTTTTCCTTCAATACCATCAGTTCCTGATCATGTGCTACGTGTTCAAATGGCAGAACATCCACCAGTTCTTTCTGGTATAATGACTATGTATTTCTTCCATCTTCTTTTGATGCTTCCGGGGTTGTTTAATATTTTCCCTGTAGAATCTTTCACTATTGCAACACAAGGCTTGAATTTGTGCTTCAGTTCTTTCAGCTTGAGAAATGCAGAGCTTGTTCTTCCCTTTTGGTTTTCTGTTTCCAGCTCTTTGCACCTTTTGTTATAATACTTTAATTTGCCTTTTCCAGCCACGCTTTGAAATCTTCTGTTCAGTTCTCTTACTTTGTCTTCCATTTTTCTTTAGCTACTCATCACTCAGGAGCAAGTTTTAGAGTCTCTTCTGACATCCAATTTCATCTTTTCTTTCTTGTCTTTTGAATGACCTCTTGCTTCCTGGATGATGTCAATCTACAACTTTGATGTCAATCTACAACTTGGTCATTATTGTTCAGTGCATCAAATCTGTTCTTGAGATGGTCTCTACACTCAGGTAGGATATACTGATGGTCATGCTTTGACTCTCATGGACTTTGTCTAATTTTCTTCAATTTCAATTTAAACTTGTATATGAGCATTTGATAATCTGTGCTGCATTCAGCACCTGCTCTTGTTCTGACTGCTGATATGGAGTTTTTTCGTTATCTTTTTCCACAAATGTGGTCGATTTGATTCCTGTGTATTCCATCTGGCAAGGTCTGTGTGTCTAGTCACCATTTGTGTTGGTGAAAAAAGGTATTTGTCATGAACAAATTGTTGGTCTTGCAAAATTCAGTCATTTGATCTCCATCATCATTTCTGTCACTAAGGCCATATTTTCCAACTACTGATCCTTCTTTTTGGTTTCCAACTTTTGCATTCCAGTCACCAGTAATTATCAGTGCATCGTGATTGCATTTCCCATCAATTTCAGACTGCAGAAGCTGGTAAAAATCTTCTGTTTCTGTGTCTTTGGCCTTACTGGTTGCTGTGTACGTTAAACATTAACTGGCCTGCCCTGTAGGTGTATGGATGTTATCCTATCACTGACAGCATGGCACTTCAGGACAAATCTTGAAATGTTCTTTTTGATGAAGAATGCAACACTGTTGTTTAAGTTTTCATTCCTGGCGTAGTACACCATGTGATTATCCAATTCAAAATGGCCAATACTGGTCCATTACAGCTCAACTATGCCTAGGATATCAGTGTCTATGTGTTCCATTCATTTTTATAATTTCCAATTTTCCTTTGTACATTCCATGCTCCAGTTAGTAATGGATATTTGCAGCTTTTCATCTCATTTTCAGTTGTGCCACATCCGCAGATGAAGGTCCGAAAGGCTTTACTCCATCCACATCGTTATGGTTGACTGCACTTTGAGGAGGTTGTAGAAGAATTGATGTTTTTGAACTGCAGTGTTGTTGAAGACTCTTGAATATATCATGGACTGTTAAAACAACAAACATATCTGTGTTGGAAAAAGTATAACCAGAGTGCTCTTTAGAAGCAAGGATGGTGAGACTACAATTTGCGTATTTGGACATGTTGTCAGGAAGGATCAATCCCTGAAGAAGGACATCATGCTTGGTACAGTATAGAGTCAGTGAAAAAGAGGAAAATGGTCAGCAAGTTGGATTGACACAGTGCGTGCAGCAGTGAGCTTGAGCGTAACAACAGTTGTGGGCATGGCACAGGACCTGGTAGTGTTGTCTTCTGTTGTACATGGGTCATTATGAGTCTGAACCAACTTGATGGCACTGAACAACAACCATCCATGATCATATTACATCTCTCCATCTATTTAGACCTTTCATTTCTCCCAGGAATGTTTTGCAGTTTCATTGTAGGGGTATTACATATTATCTTAGTTTCTTAGCATTGCTATAACAAAATACCACCAAGTGGGGGGCTTGAACTGAAATTTGTGGTCACAAGCAAAAAGTCCAAATCCGGGGCATGAGGAGAACCAGGTTCTCTCCAAATGCTCTAGGGGGAGATCGTTCCTTGTTTCTTCCAGCTTTTGGTAACTCCAGATGTTTCTTGGAGTTCCTCGGCTTTTATATGCATTTTTACACAGCATTTATCTTCCTGCTTTGTAACTCTCTCCGTCACTGTTCTCCTCTTTTATAAGACAGCACTCAGGAAGGATTAACCCCCCCTGCTTTACCATGATCTAGTTAATAGATAAAGTCCCTGAGTGGTGCAAATGGGGTGCAACTGACTACTAACCTAAAAGGTTAGTGGTTTGAACCCATCCAGTGGTACCGCAACAGAAAGGCCTGGCAATCTGCTTCCATAAAGATGACAGCCAGGAAGACTCTATCTAGCATTTCTACTCTGTAACACATGGGGTTGCCATGAATCAAAACCAATTCAATAACAACAGGTTTAGTTTTGGGTATTTAATTGATACAGTGATTAAAACATCACCATGCACTCTTAGGGATGAAATTCAATGCAAAATACTTTATTTTATGGATGAGATATTTGAGGCCCAGCAACCAGAAATGTCTGAGACTGAAGTCAAAAAATGTTAGAGCTTGTGTCCAAACTCAGTGCTCCTGGTTTCATTCCAACAATTCTCTAATAAGATCTGTGGCTATCAAGCACATTTTAGAACATGCGGACTCATTTTTCAAATTAAATGTTACACAGGTAACAACAGCGCTACTTTGTGTGGAGTCGCCCGCACTTGAGCCCTCCTTCTACTGTTCTTTTTATCTGCAGTATTCTCTTTCTTCATCTAGGTAACTTTTTACACAGTGAGGTAGGCCTTTCACCTTATTCTGAGTGTGAGTGGTGAACAGTCATCCTTCAATTCCCAGGGTTCTCCTTCCTGCATTTGGGCAATCATTAAAACTGCTTACGGGTTCACATTATGAACGCTGCAGTCAGACTGGGCTCAAAATGCCAGCATCCACATTTACTAGTGGGTACCCTTCAGTTTCCTTGTCTCTTAAAGATGGTAGTAACAGCACCACCGCAGATCACATCGCCCAGGGAGAAAACTCACATTAAGAATGGAGCCTATCATCTGACACACAGAAAATGATAAACTTACCTATGATTGTCATTGTTTTTCCTTAAACAAACTTCAGGATTCATTTATTTTCTTTTGTACTTGACTCATAGTTTTGTGTATTATATAAAAATTATAATTTGATGATATGAGAATGACTGTAACTACTGGCTGCTACTTAGTATTTTCCATCTTTGCCAATATCTAGGATTGAGAATAAGCAAACAAAGAAAAAGCCCCATTGCCATCAAATCCATTTCAATTCACAGCAATCATATAGGGCAGAGTGAACTGCTCCACAGTTTCCAAGAAGCACCTGATAGATTTGAATTGCCTACCTATAGGGTTGTTATGAGTCACAGTGAACTTGTTGTCAGTGGGTTGGACCTTTGGTTAACAGATGTAGCACTTAACTAGTATGCTACCAGGTTTTCGCAACATTGAGAGTCCAAAAAAACCAAACCCACTGTTGTCAAGTTGATTCAAACTTATTGCAGCCCAATAGACAGAGTAGAACTGACCCACAGAGTTTCCAAAGAGCACCTGGTAGATTTGCACTGCCGGCTGTTGGTTAGCAGACATGGCACTTAACCACTACACTACCAGGGTGTCCTTAAAAGTGAGGAATCCTAGTTGTACAGTGGTTAAGGTCTCAGCTGCTAACTCAAAGGTTGGCTGTCCAAAACCACCAGCCAATCAGAGGGAGAAGATGTGGCAGTCTGTTTCCCTAAAGAGTATAGCTTTGCAAACCCTATGGGGCAGTTCTACTCCATCCAAATGGGTTTGGTTTGGTGATCTTTAAAATAAACTAAAAGAATCTATATTAACAAATACTTGAATCACTAGTCTATTCTTTAGCTTCATTTTGGAGATTAGAACCAGTAATAGCTAGACTTTTTCTCTTCCTTTCCCTTCTTTTCTCCCTCCTTCCCTCCTTCTCTCTTTCCCATCTCTTTCTTTTCCATTTTTTTCTTTCTTTTTCTGTAGCTCCAACTCTGAGGAAGATTTGCCACTTATTAAAATATTTATTTATTTATTAACAGAATAGATTATGAGTTGTTAGAAGACAGAAACCATGTCTGCTTTGGTTGATAGGAAGAGTGGTATAGGCCCCAAATGGCCTCAGTTACCTAACCCTTTCCTATAAATATCTTGTTCAGCAGCTAGTATTATTTTCCCATTTACATTTCCCAAATCAAGACCCTCAGCAAGATGAATTGACACAGTGGCTGCAACAATGGGCTTAAGCATAAAACCCACTACAGGCATGGCACAAGTCCAGGCCGTGTTTAGTTCTGCTGTGCATAGGGTGGCTGTGAGTAGGAACTGACTTGATGGCACCTAATAACAACAAAGTCTTTACTAAGTTCCTTATCCTCCCTACTTTCAACCTTTGGCAGTTTTTTTGGGGGGGGGGGCGTGGTTGGGGAACCTAACGTACTTAGCATATCTGCTTTAGATAATTTTAGATGAGAAATGTGCTGAAATACTGCTTGCAGTACTATCTTTCATAAATACAAACGGGTTAAGGTAACTTCCAAAAAACCCAAGGAGGCATCAGTGTCTGCGCCTCTTTCCTCTATTTAGAATACTTTCTCCTCTTCTCCCAACTTCACCTGTTAAGGAATACTTGGAAAGTTGTAGCCACCTCACAGTTCTCTTACCTTTCCACAAGGTACCCATTTCCTAACCTTGCTGCCGTGTAGGACCGTGCCTGTGGTCTTGAGATAATCTAACTTTTGGCTTACTTTTAATCTCACAAGTATCCACAGCAGCAGGGCTGTGTTTTCTGATCTTTGTAAATCCTACAGCTTTGTTTATTTATTTATTTTTGAAGCTAAAGCTCAACAAACATTTATCTCATTAAGTGAACATGGGGGGGGTGAGTTATGGATGGAACGAAGCACGTTTAACACTTTTCAAATGAAATGTTATATGTGGGAAGTTAAAAATTATCTATATGAATTATTAAAATTCCAGTATGTCTCTGTCTTGCTCAACTAACACACTGGTCTTTTTCATCACGTTACTTATTTTTATTCCCTTCACAGCGCTCATGACACTGGCATTTTATTCACTGCTGAATCCACAGCTCTGGCTGATATCAGAACCGAAGTAAATAAATCAATAAAAAGCTGTCATCTATTCTATTCTGACTCATAGCAACCCTGCAGGACGGAGTAAAACTGTCCCATAAGTTTGGCTGGTAAAAAGTGCTTATTGATAATTGCTGACTGGCTTAGCAGCTTGTCAGGAGAGGAAGTTTTAAAAAAAATACAAAGTATGTATTGATTTATATTTGGCTGTATTTCATAACTTTGCTATGAAATTACTGCAAAGTTCAAAATGCTGCTTCTTGTAAAAGGTAATGAGTTCTGGGATTCTAGTATTCCATTTCTAGATCCACCAAGCTTGGGTGGCTAATTAGTGCCGTATTTTTCAAAGACTACGTTTTATCCCTGTATTTCCAGATCTTATTTCTCTGTCCAGTACGTTGAGGCGTTTAAAATGCACTTAATGAATTCTTACATGCGCGAGATCATGAAACTCAAAGGACAGTTCAGGAGGGGGAAAAAAAAAGCCTTTCTAACTGTCCTTGAAAACCATGGTGGCATCGTGGTTAAGTGTTAGGCTGCTAACCAAAAGGTCAGCAATTCCAACTAACCGGGTGCTCCTTAGAAATTCTATGGAGCAGTTCTGCTCTGTCCTATGGGGTCGCTGTGAGCCAGCACTGACTGGACGGCAATGAGTGATTTTTTAATTTTGTTTTTGTTTTTAAATACTTGATACCCTGGTGATACGATGGGAAGCGTTTGGTTGACAACCAATGAATAAGTTCGGCAGTTGAACCCTCCCAGCACTCAGCGGAGAAAAGACTTGGCCATCTGTTTCCTTAAGATTACCATCAATATCCTTTGGCCAGGAGTAAATCTCGACTCCCAGAGACTCTGCAGTCTAGAAAACCTATGGGACAATACAAGTCTGTCATATGCCCCTACGACACCGAACCTACTCTACGGCACCGAACAACATAGTTAAAAACTGGAACCAGGGAGGCTGGGGCATCCTTGCTGGGAAAGCAGTTCGCGGCGTGCTGACTACTGAAAATGAGACTGCTTTGACTTCATGAAAAAACACACCTAGATTAGGATCGCCCACAGAACGACACGGACAATCAGTTATTTAGAGGCATTTGCAAAAAGGAAAAACGGGCCGCTTCAGAATAGCTGGATCGATAGAAAATTTAAACATCGAAGGGTAGTGGCAGAACAATCCCGTTCCTAGGACTCTCAGACGACCACATGAACGACATTCGAGCCTCCTCGCGCACCGTAGAATGCTCTCTGGACCTGAGTGGGCCCTGTTCCTGGGGTGAGTTCGGCGATAGGAGGCTGTCCGCGAGGTGCCTGTTGCGCGCCCCAATATGTAGCCGCGCAGAAACGGAAGAATCGCCGTGCCCTTGTTTCAGAGCTGCCTCAATCCGGAAACAGGAACAACAGCAGTCCGGCACTGCGAGAGCCACCCTTTTCCTAGGAGGAAGTGCACATGCGCTCAAGGGTCCTGAAAAAAGCCTTAAATACCATATGCGGGCGGCTGCGCGCTCTTTTCTGTCGCCGCCGAGCTGTGCGCAGGCGGAGGCGCGGGGTGAGTGAGGTATAGCGAAGATGGTGGCGTGTCCACTCTGGGATCAGTGATTAGTAGCTGGGTCTGAATGGGACTCTTTAGTAATTCGCAGTCCTGTTTGTATTTCAGTGCGTTCAAGATTCGGCTCCACTCGTAACCCACCGCCATGGCCGAGGAAGGGTGAGTCCGGGTGCCGGGAAAGCTTAGGCCTTAAGCAGGCGGGGCTGACCGGCGGATGCGCAGGGATCACTAAATGCGCCTGCTCTGTGTCGCAGATTGTTTTGTTGTGCCTGGGTGTTAGGTCGTGGTGGTAGTTTGTTGATGGGTGTTATTAACAGTGCTTCCTGTATTTCAGCATTGCTGCTGGAGGTGTAATGGACGTTAATACCGCTTTGCAAGAGGTGCTGAAGACCGCACTCATCCACGATGGCCTAGCACGTGGTATCCGCGAAGCTGCCAAAGCCTTAGACAAGTATGTTTGTTAGTTTAACTGGATTGCAATCAAAACTCCAGCCAAAGAAAGAAGATGTAAAGTTCATGTGTTAAACGGAAGTGTTGTAAACAGTATTTACTCTAGGAAACTGGTAGGAAAAAGTGTCAGAATTCAGATGTAAGACTCTGTAGTTGAGTGTTTTAGTTTGGAGTGGGAACTAGCACTCAATCGAATAAAAACTACAGTGTCTGAATGATGACTTGAGCTGTCGGATACCCCTTCACTCGGCTTTATGAGTGAAACACTCAGTCTGACAAACCTGTAGTTTGGGGAGCTAGTCAGTAGTTACATGACATCTGGAGGATGGATGGACTGTAAAATTCTTTATGAAACTGATGTCTAACTGGGATTTCAAGTATTTGGGTTAATGTGCTGTAGAAACGTGTTACAAGGTCAGTATTTGTAAATGGTACTAGGTGTAGTCTAGCTCCCTGGCCTGGTTACATTGGCGAAACAACTGCATGCATGTAACTACTATTTGAGTAGAATTTAGATGTGTTATAAAGATGTTCAACACAGGTAAATTTGAGTCATTTTGATTTAGTTTGGTGTAGACTGGCCAGTTGAATCCAGTGGAAACAGCACTCACCTTGTTGGATGTACATCAGCAGGTCCTTGAACCATTTGTATCTTGGCAGTGCTGCACCATGTAAATTCAGTGTCTGAGCCAGTAACAGGTAATAAATAGCTGTTTATTGTATGGTGGTTTATACTTAACATCAACAGTGATTTTGCGTGTACATGTAAGGTGCAAGGAAAGGTAGCATGTTGTTGTTTGCGCCATGAATTCCATACAAATGTGGGATATTTGAGATAACTGGAAAATTGAGTAGTTAGGGTTTCTGTAAAATTAAATAATGTGTTTTGTAGCAGATTAAATCATGATGGACTTTTGTACGTTTGTGATGTGACCTGTTAGAGATGTGCTGCTTGTGTATTGCCAGTGTAGCCAGTGCAGAGATAAGAACTCCTGAGCAGTGGATTGAGACTTTTTTTTATAATGGACATTTTGGGTTTCAGGCGCCAAGCCCACCTTTGTGTGCTTGCATCCAACTGTGATGAGCCTATGTATGTCAAGTTGGTAGAGGCGCTCTGTGCTGAACACCAGATCAACCTGATTAAGGTACGTTACCCACCTGATGTGAGGGCTTTTAAACGGTTTTTTTTTTTAAAGAATACTTTTGCTTAATGAGTTTAAACAATTAAGGGCTCAGTAAGGAAGGAATAATGCTGTTGGTATTTTGAATCTCAGCCTTGTGCATTGTAAGAAAACATCCTTTGTGTTAAGCTGGTGTAAAGAATCTTGTGCCTGTAGAACAAAATGTTAATTGGCGTTCTCAGGGCAGAAAATGGGATATAGTTTTTATAGGTAAACTAGATGTGCTGTACATGATGACAACTGGCTCCCTCTACTGAATTTGGTGAGGAAACTGCCATGTCACCACTTCTGACTACAGCCAGTTTGAGGGCTTTGTTTGTAGTTTGTAGCAGTATTGTTTACTAATAGGGTGATGTTTATTTCCCCAACAGGTTGATGACAACAAGAAACTAGGGGAATGGGTAGGCCTCTGCAAAATTGACCGAGAGGGTAAACCCCGTAAAGTGGTTGGTTGCAGTTGTGTGGTTGTTAAGGTAAGTTGGAACATACCTGGGACGAATTAAGGATGTATTGAGTTATGACACAAAACTTGTCTTCAGGCTAAATGGTTGAGTAAGTTAGTTGTCAAAAAGGGGAAAAAATTGGGTGTCCAAATGGGCTGAATAGCAGCATTTTAGAAAAAGGTAACTTTAGAAGAAGCCAGCCATTAACTCTGCTTACCTCGAATGGGTTTCTGCAGAGATGGAGAAGGAGCTGGCAATAGCAAAGCCATGTTACGAGCCTTGATGATATGCAGGTCATTAAGGTCCCTGAAGATGGCTACAGCTAATTTTGATAATAGAAAACACAGCTTATTAAAAATTGCTGAAAGGAGCTCAGAGGACCTACAGATGTTCTGAGTGATGTTTTTTTCTTTTCCCTTAAGGACTATGGCAAAGAATCGCAGGCCAAGGATGTCATCGAAGAGTATTTCAAATGCAAGAAATAAATTAAAAAATTGGCTCTAAATGCTTTGGCGTTTTATTTTGGGCAGTAATAATAAATCCCTGTTAATGAAAAACTGTTCAGTTTGGTTTTAGGAAGTGCTCTGTATTTCTGTCCAGTTTTCTGAATGAAAGTTCAGCTTGCTCTTAGTAAATAATGAATAAAGTCTCATGTGAGGTTTGAGCTGTACGTAGGGAGTTGGGTAGCAGCTGTGCTGTGGTACTGATCATTTATAAAGGGTTATAAGTTAACTGGGCTTTAAAGCTGGAGAAGTGGGCTGAAGCTAGGTAAATTTGGATCTTCAGTTTTACTCATAGCAAGGTAGTGGTATGCTTGGCAGTCCCAGTATCAAGGAGTGGGGGGCCATGTTCATTAAGATATAGCTGTGTCCAGAAGCAAGAGGTGTGTAAGCAACCGTATCCAGCAATGTACCCTAGTCTAAGGGCCTTTGGCCCAAGTGTCGTGATCTTTGAGGTGTTCGGCATACTAAACTAGCCTTAAAGGCTGAAGTGGGTTCGCCAGTCTTAAGTATGTGGTACTTGTGTTAGGAGAGATCCCTTGGTTTGAGCCTAATCACGTTTTGAATACTATTTGACTAGCATCCTGATGTCCACAGCTGTCATCTTTAAAATTCCTGGTGATCTGCAGATAACCCAAAATCTAGGGAGTAAAACGGCTGGTTCTCAGCTTTTAAATAAAGCAGTGGACTTGAACAGCTGAAGTTGGTTTGGTGATAGAACATGAGGCACCAGTGGAGGCGTGTGTGGCTATCACAGCAGAGATTGTAGCCTTAGGTTTTGGAAGAAGAGCTGGTGGTTACAAAAAGCAACTTCTTAGCACAGGATGCTGGCAGCCTTTTGTCCCATTGTGAGTAGACTTAAGGAAACATTTTGTATTGTGAAGGAGCGTATGAAGTGTTGGGATGCTGCAGGTGGTACAATCAGGGTTTGCTTAATATGCTTGGTGGCTTATGGAAGGAAAATGGCTTTAGATTGTATAGTTAAGTCTTGGAAGAGAAGGTATCATTCCAAGTTGGCAGTTCCAGTTTTCAACTACAGCATGCTTTGTTTTTAGAGTGCTAGAAAAAACTTCCTAATGTTTTGTACACATGTGTACAGCAACACTTGCAGATGCACCAGTCAAATCTGAAGATACATTATGACTGCGAGGGTAAATGTAAATGTGAATGTAAGCTTTCAGATCTTTTGATACGTGAAGATCAAACGTGAATTTAATTACCCTCGCTTCATAGTTCCTTAGCTTATGGTCTAGATTAAAGGACCTTCATCTCTTTGATCAGCCTTTTTGGTATGCACCTGAGTCAGCCAGCGTTAAGAAAACGAGTAATTTTGTCTCGTACGGACCAGGGCAAAGCTGGTTTCTGCAAGACAAAGCTTAAAAATGTCCAACCTTTGTAAGCTGCTACACTGCTCCATCTCTACTCCGTCTCCCTGTGGTACTCTTTTATCTTTGGCTGTGTAACTCACCGCACCGTCCCTCGGAATTCACAGGAGTTTATGGAGGAAATGGTTCATGTGGTTGTGGAGCCCATCAGTACCAAACTGAGTTAGACATAGGCTTTCCTGACCCGTGTGGCGACAGGCTGCTGCTTTCACCGGACTGTGGAAGCCAGTGAGTTCCCGGGATGCATCTGTTGGGATGCAGACAGAGAGTCGTCCACTTGGTTGGACACATGTAAGCCTTAGAGGTAGGTGACACCCCAGAGAAGCGTGTGTTTTGAGTAAAGGTGGGATAGTGCAAGGCTGAGACCAAAGAAACGCCCCACACCAATCCAGTCCCCTTAACAGTAGAGGTCCAGATCAGCAGCTCATAAAACGAGGGATATTTTACAATATGAATCATGGTATAGCCAAGAGGATACAGAACCCCAGCCAAGACAGGAGCTGCATGCCTTAGGCACATAGTTTCACTGAACTGTGTGTGAGTCACAAGAGACCAGGCTAGAGAGGCCATATGTAAGTAATTTCATTACGGTGTCACTATCCTTTCCGTTCTTTAAACTGACAGGCGTTCATTGAGGAGCAGCTGTCATGGTGCGGTGGTGAAACCCTTGGCTGCTAACTATGTGGTAGGCAATTCAAACCCAGAAACCAGTAGTTGCTCAACAGGAGAAAGATGAGGCAGTCTGCTTTTGTAAAGATTGACAGCCTTGGAAATCCTTTGGGGGTAGTTCTAGTCTGTCCTCAAGGGTCACTATGAGTTGAATAGATCTGACAGCAGGGTATTTTTTTTTCCCACCCTCTTGTAACTTTCTTGCATGTAATTCCCAGTTTAGGTAGGGCTGAGTATCCACTTTTCACTTGGGGTCTCAACTAAAGGGGAGCCTTTCTGGAGAAAATTTTCTGGTACCAGACTAATTGGCATCCTGAAACTGAAGAGATTTCCAGCTTCAGTCACTTCGTAATCATGACTGCCGTGGAGTTGACTGGCTGTCTCCGCTGTTTGAGACACCCCATGTCATCTTTATCCCCATCTCGATTCTTTATCTTACAACCCTTTCTCCATCCCTGTACACCAGAGGGTCTTTCTGACGCACGCTCATTGAATACACTTACACCTTCTTACTTGAAGTTACCCAGTGCCATGGAGTCGATTCTGACTCACAGGGACCCTACAGGACAGAGTAGAACTGCCCCATAGAGTTTCCAAGGAGTGCCGTTAGTGAATTTGGAGATAAAACAGACAAAATAAGCTGGTGTAACTTCCTACTTGATGGCAAAACGTATGCAAATCTACCCCTCTTTTTTTATTTTTTAAATTAATGGGATATTTAACAAAACAAAAAAACAGGATATTAAGTTGACTTTAATTCATGGCAAAACCATGTGTGTCAGAGTACAACAATGCTCACAGGGTTCTTGGTAGCTGATTTTTAAAAGCAGATCACCCGGTCCTTGTTTTGAGATGCCTGGGGGGTGGGGGGGGACTAACTGCCACCCTTCTGATGAGCAGGTGAGTGCCCTACCTGAAATCAATCCGGGACCTGACCTACCATCTTTTTGTAAGTACCACTACTCACAACAAAAACACTGATGGCATAGTAGTCAAGAGCTGCAGTTGCTAACCAGGTGGTAAGCAGTTCAGATCTGAAAATCCTTTGAGGCAGTTCTCTGTCCTATAGGGTCGCTAATGACTGGCCAGGGTTTTTTTTTTTTTTGCTAGTCAAAATAGTCCCATCCTCCCACTCACTTTCTGATCTTAGCTGGCTTTTGTTTTCATTACTTTGCTAAAACCAGTCGGCAACGCCGCAGACTAGATCTCGAGGGTCATACCCAAAACCTAGTTCCCAGCCCTTTCCTCTCCTGACTTGTCTTTGGACTTTGCCACACCCCTTCTCGCTTTCGTCTATGCTCCTGCTCCCGGACTAGCTCTCCTCAGTCTCCTCTGCCTCCCTTTGCCTGATTTTGTAATAGCGCTGTTCCACGTAAATATCTATGATTTTTTGGGACAGGCTTCCACTCTGTAGCTCCAATTCTCTGGTTTGCTTTGACTCTCAAGTTTGTATTTCTGTTTCAACCTTATCAGCTCTAGAGACGGGAAACCATATAGGGCAGTTCTGCTGTGTTCCATAGGGTGACTGTGAGAATAACAACGAGTTTAGTTTTGTTTTTATGGTGTGTGCACTATAGCTCCCTGTGAAGGCCTCTGTCTTGCAGTTCCGTTTGGTATACTGCAAAGGGAATGTTAGCATCATCCCATCAAAGACTTGTTTTTACTTAGGGGAGACAAAAACTTGTTAAACATCTGGTCCATATCAGGCTGTGCACCAAGCCTTATATATCCATTCTTAGGTATTAACTTCCTACAAATTTGCCAGTCCAGAGAGACCTCAGGCATCCTGCCTCTGTGTTACAGCCGTCATGGTGTCTCACCCAGATGATAGCAACAGCCTCCTGGTATTTGTGCTGCGAGGCACTCCTCAGTTCAGTTCTTTGTGCACACTGCTTTTCCGGTTGTAGTCATTAACAAAGTGACCATGCCTGTGTCTTTTCATGACTTCTTACTCTGTACTTTTGGCTTTAAGTAGCTTTCCTTTTGACCAGTTGGAAATCTACTTATCCTTCAAAGCTCATCTCATCTGTCACACTTAAGTTTTGGCTTACCCTCAGAGACTATGGAAACCCTGTTGGCATAGTGGGGAACTATGTGTGCTAACCAAAAGATCAGAGTTCAGATCCACTGAGTGTTGGAAACTATGGGGCAGTTCTACTCTGACCTGTAGGGTCTCTGTAAGTTAGACCCAATTCAACGGCAGTGGGATTACGAGGGAGCCCATCCAAGCTAAAGTGCTAGGGCAAAAGCAGACACCTTCATTTATTATTGGTGAAAACCGTTTTACAAGAGGAGTTACCACATGTCTTAAGAAACTTGTTGAAGACATCTGTTGTATGCTCAAGATGCGAGATCTCTGAGCCAAGCAGTTGCTGTCTTGCCTATGGTCAAGGAGAGTCATACTTGCCTTTTCACTTTAACTACAAGAAACCTCAAAGCAATTACTTCCATCCTGATTTGCTCTGAACTTTGTTCTACCTTCTTTTTTTTTTCCAGTCATGGTTTTATTACATCTTACTATTATGTATGCTCTAGAGATTATGTACATCTGTTGAATCTTTCTTCTTATGTTTTATTTTTATTTTTTTTATCTTTTTTTTAATTTTTATTTAACATAACTGAGTGAAAATGTACATTGACATGTAAATTTACATGCCCCCCTATATGCAGCTCCCACTGCTCTCCCTGTCCAGTGACTGCACACTGTTCCTCTCTGCTCCATACATGTCTCCACTCCCCTTCCTCCAGCCAGAAGTCAGCAAGATGATATCTCTTATGTTTTATTTTATTGTTGAGAATATGTACATCAGAACATACACCAATTCAACAATCTTATGACAATGATTAACTTCTTCAAGTTGTGCAAGCATTCTCACCCTATTTTCTGAATTTATCATCCCCTACTCACTGCCCTCTAAGTTTCACATCTGATCTTTCAAGTTGCTGTTGTCAATTTCCCATACAACCAAACCAAACCCAAACCCAGTGCCGTCAAGTAGGTTCTGCCTCATGGTGACCCTATAGATCTTAAAAGAGCACAGTGTTCAACAAAGACTTTTTTTAAAAAAATTGTGTTTTAGGTGAACATTTACGGATCAAATTAATTTCTCATACAAATTTATAGACATTGTTTTGTGACATTAGTTGCAGACCCTGCAATATGACAACACACTTCCCTTTTCTCTTTGGATTCCCTGTGTCCTTTCAACCAGTTTCTGTTCCTGCTTTCTTATCCTGCTTTTGGACAGAAGCTGCCCATTTGTTATATCTGATTGAGCTAAGAACCAGATTATTATCTTTGTTTTATTTTCTGGCCCTGCCTAATCTTTGCCTGACAAGTGGGTTTTGGGAATGGTTTTAATTCCGGACTAATGACACATCCAGGGGCCATAGTTTGGGGGGTTCCTCCAGTCTTGGTCAGATCGTTAAGGCTGGTCTGTTTTGTGAATTTGAGCTCTCCTACATTTTTCTCCTGCTGTAAGCCAGGACTTCATTTTGAGGTGTCTCTGGGTGAATTCAAAACTCCTACCTTTCATATACTAGCCCAGTGACTCCAAATACAGCATTAGTTGACCCATGTTTGGAAACCCTGGTAGCTCAGTGGCTAAGTGGTTGCTAACCAAAAGGTCAGCAGTTCCAATCTACCAGGTGCTCCTTAGAAACTCTAGTAGTTCTACTCTGTCCTACAGGGTCACTCTAAGTCAGAACCAGACTTGGCAGAAGCTGTTGGGGTTTTTTTTGTCCCCTCGCATTCATACTGCTTTATTGCAAATGAGATGTTTCAGATAGCTTTTAATCTAAAGCCTACAAACCTTAATGACAGTTTGCCGATCCGACAGACATTACAGTTTAGGTTTTGCTTGGAAAGTGTGTGGAAACCAGAGGGAGAAAGATTATTCTACAGAGTACCTGAACAGAAGTGGCAGTTTTCTAACTTCTGTCCTAGTTTGCATGGAACATCCCTTAAGAGTATTTATTTTTTTATCTACTCCACAGTCAATAACTGTCCTCATCACTAGATACCTAACTTAAGTTCCAAGGACTTAGGGAAAGAAATATGCTGAATGAGAGACAGAGTTATGTTTCTATAGTAGAAGTTCTGTCTAGCTCAAGTTTTCTGTCACGAACTAACCAAATATTATAAGACACGTACAGGTGGAGACTCCTGTCAACCCCTGAGGTTGCAGCCCTGTCAACCCCTGAGGTTCAGTAATCCCATAGTTATTTAATGATGGAGCGGGACAAATCATAAAGCATCAATTGAGAATACTTTTAATTAAAGTAACACATTTATTGAACCAACTGCATATGAAAGAATAGGCATAGCTGTAAGTGTTCATCACAGAGCTGCTAATATGGTTAGAATAGCATAATTAAATCATGGTACATAATGAAGTATTATGATATAAAAACTGGTAGTGTGGAAGAACAGTTATTAACAGAAACACGTCTTTTAAAAAGCAGCATTCAAAACATGTATAGCCTCACATTTTGCAGAAAAAAAACAAAAAAAATCTAAAGAGTGTAGCAGCAAAGAAAGGTTAGAAAGATAAATCATTAATGGTCATTTTTGAAAAGGTGATATTTTTCAATGTTTTTAGTAATGAACCTAGTGAATGAACATACTTGTCTAGTAAAAATATATTTGCATAAAACAGAATCTCTTACAAAGATTGAATTCAGACCTAGCCAGCAGAGGGCAGTAAAATTTGAAATTCTAAAACGTTCAACAGTTGATTACCTGTGGATACCGATAGTACACCATGCTGATGAAATCCAAATTCGTAGTACCCTCCCTACCCCTCCTTTTCTTTTATTGTCTTAACTCTGGGAATTAAGTGGATCTCATTATGATATCCTTTTTGTCGATTTTCTTTATCTTTTTAAAATCCTCATTTTCTTGAAGGATAATATTCAATAATTCAAATCGTCAACAAATAAGCTAAATAGTGTGTTGAATCTCTGGGTAGTACAGTTAAAGTGTTTGGCTGCTAAACTGAAAAGCTGAGGTTCAAGTCCACTCAGGGGCACCTTGGAAGAGAAAAAACTTGGCAGTCTAAAAAAAAGCCAAACCCACCGCCGTAGAGTCGATTTCGACTCACAGCGACTCTATGACAGAGTAGAACCATTCCATAGAGTTTCCAAGAAGCGCCTGGTGGATTCAAACTGCCAACCTTTCGGTTAGCAGCCATACCACTTAACCACTGCGCCACCAGGGTTTACCATCCACTTGTGAAAAATCAGCCGTCATTGTTTTAGTGTTTATTTCCGACTCGGCGGCACGGGACTTGGCGGGCTTTATTTCCCCTGACAGGTGGGTGACAAAACACACATGGAGTTGTCATGAGTTGAAACTTTCACCTGGTTACTGCTTAACTAGTGTGTAGCTTTGTTGGTTCTCCATTTAGTGCTTTTAAAAATCATCAACAAAGTTTTCCCTTTTCTTAAAAAGATTAACTATTGCTCTATAATTTGCTTTTTTTATTTTAACAGTGTATCTTGGACATTTTTCCATGTCAGTAAAAACTCAATGCCATGGAGTAAATTCCAACTCATGTCAATTCTGACTCATAGTGACCCTACAAGACACGGTAGAGCTGCCCTGTAGGCTTGCCAAGGTTTGCTGGCTGAATTCAAACAGTAGATGTACTTTGGAGATTATAATCTCCATGGCGTAGCTTCATGGAAGCGATGAATTTGTTCAGTGCTGTCTAGCTGGTACCTAGCATAGTGTGTGGTATGTTAAAAAATAATAACAAAAAATATATATATACATATATACCAGTTGCCAACAGTAGACTCCAACTCATGGTGATATCATGTGCTTCTGCTGGGTTCTCAGTGACTGATGTTTTCAAAGCAGATTGGCCAGGCCTTTCTTTCCAGTCACCTCTGGGTGGATTCAGACTGCCAACCTTTGGTTAGTAGTTGAATATTTAACCCTTTGTGCTGCCAACAGATACTCAAATCCTTTTAATCAATGAATAAATTTAGCCTGCCTCATTTATTTATTTAAGGGGTTCTGTTGGCACAGTAGTTACGAGCTCAGCTGCTAACCAAAATGTGGGCAGTTCAAATCCGCCAGCTTCTTTTTAATAGGAGAGATATGAGTTGGAATCAACCTGATGGCAGTGAGATAATTTATCTTTTTTTTTTGTGGACTTACTGCTCAGGATTAACCTCTTCAACCTCTTTGACTAATTTCTCAGGTTCCTTTCTTTCTAGGACAGATAGTGGACCTCTCCAGCTGGACCTCTTCTAGACCGGTCTGGTGCCAGGCTGTCTCCACTTCCCCTTCTCAACCCAGCTTTACTCTAGGAGAGCAGGGCAGAGAAATACATCCTATCACGACATGGCATACATAGCTCTAAGAGTCAAAAAAAAACAATTTTAGAAACTATTTTGAGACCTGGGAACAGTAGAAAGCGCATGGATTCAGGGAAACTATTTTTACACCACAATAATTTCTTTCTGAAGCCTGTTATTGGGACATATGCCACCAGTGCTGTATTTTATGAGGGATGCGAATGAAATCTTACACAAATGTAGCATTTGCCTCTTTATTTTTCCTCCTTTCAACTCAACCACTGCCAACTAAAATTTACAAATGGGTATAGAAGTCTTGTTTGCACCTGGTTGGCTTGTTAGAGAAACACTGAGTAAAAGCCCTGTGATATTTCACAGTACGGTGTCACTAGATTAAAAGGAGCGAAATGCACACAGAAGAGTAAATAAATAGGAGATTCCTAAAGGGAAAATAAAATATTAACATACAAAGTGCCACGATTTTAGAAGTCTAACTTCTCTTTTGGATTTGATGCTGGGTATTCTTGGTTTTTGTTAATAAGCCAAAAACCAAACCACTGCTGTGAAGTCAATTGTGATTGATACTAGTTATATGTTATGTCTTGCCTGGAGGTACTTATCCATACTTGGGCTATAGTTATTATTTCATGAAGGAATATAGCTAGCTAGCTAGCTAATTTTTAAGATGGAATGGAAACCTACTTTCACCCACGTATGTGGTTGAATTTTGAAACAAAAACATCCAGTTCCAAATGGTATCATTGGCTCTAAAATAAACAGTGAAAGTGATAACACAGTGTTAAAGACACCAGAGTGCAGAGGCAGAATTCAGAGCCCTAGGTGGTGAAGAAATAATAACTCAATGTCTATTAAATCTGTTAGATTTTTATATAACATGGTCAAGGCATGACAGGTATAATTGTTCTTATTGCCTGGAGTTGGCATGTGAAGTAACTCTCATTTCAAAATATTTTGGGTCGCATTGCTTTCCTCTGGAGTGCTGGGTAATAGAATGCAGGACACGTGTAAGTTTAACAGACATCTAGTTACTTGTGCAGGTGGTAATAAAAGTAAAACACGTAAGAAATGAGCTGGCCTTTGAAGAAACTGCTGTGTAGTGATGTGACTGCTGAGTCCTTTTTTTTCCCACCGTAATAGCTACCACAGCGGGACCTTTCACCAACCAGAAACTTGCCTGATCAATGAACGTCCGTACCCACCAGCAAAATGCCAGTTTGAAAGCAAGTATTCCAAATTTATATCCAGCAATGAAGGTTGACATTTTCACAGCTAGGAGTATTTCGTGGAGGAGCACAAAGGGGGAAGTAAGAGGGAAGTGAAAAAGGAGAAATATTCAGATTATCATAAATTAGTACAAAGGCATTTGCTACTCAAACTCCACATTAATTCTTTAAAAAATCAAAACAAATGAGAAAATCCAACATCCACCCTTTATCCTGGCAGGACAGCAAGTACTGTCAATCCTTAGTTGAAAATCAAAATAAATTAATAGAACATTAGCTCTACTTTTATTGCATTGGGAGGAACTCGAGTAGTTGTTTGCCTTGGTGATCACAGATTCTCTACTGAAATGGCACTTCATTCAAGCGAAAAGTATTTATAATGATTGCCAGTCCAACAAACCCCAAACCAAACTCAATGCTGTTGAGTCAGTTCTAAAGCACAGTGACCCTATTACACAGAACAGAAATGTTCCATAGCATTTCCAAGGAGTGCCTGGTAGGTTTGAAGGGCTGACCTTCTGGTTAGCAGCCATAGCACTTAACCACCACATCCCCGGGATTTCTGCCAGTCCACAGACTTGTGTTCATTGGGCTGACAAATTGTCTCAGGCTAACAGAGTAAAAGTTTTTTTCACTACTTGTGCTGTTTTAATTCTATGTAAGGAAAAGAGGACATTTAACAGTGTTTATATTGCTTTCTCTAAACTGTATCCCATGAGTCTGTTGGCTTGTCATACTATGGGGGCTTGCTTATTGCTGTGATCCTGAAAAAGAACAAACAACTGCAAAAGTCTATTAATAAATGGAACGTGGAATGTCCAAAGTATGAGTCTAGGGAAATTTTGAAATCATCAATAATGAAATGAAATGCCTAAATATCAATATCCTAGGCATTGCTGAGCTGAAATGGACTGGAATTGACCCTTTTGAAGCCAGCATTCACATGGTCTACTATGCCAGGAATAACAAGTTGAAAAGGAGTGGTGTTTCATTCATTGTTAAAAGGAATCTTTCAAGATATACTTTGAATTACAGTGCTATCAGTGATAGAATAATATCCATATACCTATATGGAAGTACAGCTAATATGACTATTATGCAAACTTATACACCACCCACTAAAGCCAATGAAGAAGAAATTGAGAATTTTTAACAACTTGTGCAGTCTGAAATTGATCAAACATACAATCAGGATGCAGTGATAATTACTGGTGATTGAACTGAAAAAGTTATCAGCAGTTGGAAAATACGGCCTTGATAACAGAAATGATGCCAGAGATCACCTGATAGAGTTTTGCAAGACCAGTGACATTTTCTTTGCAAGCACCTTTTTTCAAGAACATGAACAGCAGCTGTGTGCTTGGACCTCACCCAATGGAACTCACAGGAGTTAAGTCGACTACACCTGTGGGAAGAGATGATGGGAAAGCTCAACATTATCAGTCACAACAAGGAATCACTTCTTTCCAACATACCAGACCTGAAACAAAGTTATTTTAGCATTGTTGTTTTTAATAAATTGTTTTTAAACCTATGGCTGAAAAAATTTATGAGAGCTGACCATCTCTAGTTTCTTTTGGTTACCAGCTGGAGCTCTAACCACTTTGATACTGGGGCTCCAGCAAATGGACTGGGTATCCTATCTACTACTGCCCAATTCCACTTTCCATTCGTTATTTGAGGGTCATTTCATTACATTCTATTCAGTGAACAATAGATGGCAGTATTGCTTCAGTCTTACAAAAAAAGGAGCTCGGGAGCTCGGGCTAATCCTTTCTAAATGAGAAGATTGGGAGTTGATGGCAAGCAGAGTTACAGCAGCAGGTGCTACAGTGCGTTTATCAAACAAAGTACATAGCAAACAAATGTGAAATAAAACTGTTTAATGCCTCTGAATGCTGCAGATTTTTACGCATATTTTCCAGCGTAATAGCCCCTTCCCTTGTAAAAATGAAATGGGTCAGATGTTGAGATTGAGAAAGCTGGGCATGTGCAACAAAGAGGTTGGCTCTACAGCTGTGAGATTTTTAATCTCTCTTTTTTTGTAGAGTAGTGATTTTCTAAGAACACGAGGCACTCATTTCTTCTGAGACTTCAGTGCAGATTGTGTGACTAACGTATTGTTAGTTATTGATCTAGATCTCAAGTCAATAAAAATACACACACAAACCCCAACTACTAATGTCTGTTTTGTTACAACTGTTGGTGCAGGAGAAAAGGAATCAGATGGGTAAATCTATGGGCCTTCAGGACTCAGCCCCTTCGTAGTGTCCAAGGCCGGGCCTTTCCTTGAGCAGGCAACTTCCAAGGATCAGAAATCTGTAATGTGCAACCTGGGGATATTTTGCTGAAATACATACATATGTATGGTTGTAAATAATTTACATATATTCATGTTTGTAAATAACAAGTAATATTCTTCCTTAGCTTCCCTCAGAGAATTTAGCTCGCTTTTGGGAGAGTACCTGGAGAACCAAAATTTATTGAAATCAAGAAAAAAAAGAGGAGAAAATGAAAGTGCAACTAGAAAACTTCTACTGCCCAAGTCAGGTTTTTACCTTGGTTGAAAAAGAAAAGATTGAAAGGATCATTTTAAGTTGGAGAGTTTTGTTCTAGCCTTTACTTTCATTTTTTGGAGACATTTCCCTTTTTTAGGAGATATTTCCCTAAGCCCTATCTTTAAAATACTAATTTCTGTTGTTCACTTTCCTCATCCTTTAAGTTTTCATTTTTCTGTGTTTGCATATCACCTACTTTGGGCAACAGTTGTTTTTTTGTTTTTGCTTTTGTTTTTTAAAAAGCCATTCTTCCATGTTGGCATAAGCTGACTTGTATGTACCCAAAAGAACATTTTATTATTATGGTAACTCTCTTTACATTAAAATCCAAGTCTATCTAATACATAAATACAGATTTTATAAGTTCATCAGAGACCCAAAGGTGAACCTGAAATTTAGTCAACCACTTGGCAGCTTATATCACTGGCAGGGTTACTGTATCAGAAATAATGACTTGAGTGTGAGTTTGAATAAATGAAAACCATAGATATTTAATCATAACATAGTCAGAGCTTTAGCCTAGTCTCCACAAACAGTGCGGAGAACATATCTGATCTTTAAAATGTGCTTCAACATTTTTTTTTCACCATGCTTGTTCTATCCATTAAATAATTGTGAAAGAAGAGATTGTTACTAGTTTTTGTCCCTTTTGACATACAAAACTTTAAAATGGGGTGCTTGAAAGAAACTTGTTGCTTTTGTAGGGCTGGCCACTGGACATCAGACTGACTCTCAGGCTCTTATGCTGTGCAATGGCTAAATTTTAACAGTATGTATGATGGATGTTCAGCACACACCGGCTTTATAGTCAGGGTAACTTGGGTATGGTTCTTGGCTTTGCCCAGTAAGGAGCTGATTATGAGACACAGAGAAGTCATTTATCTCACAGTGAGCCTCATTTCTGTATCTCTAAAACAGGAATAATAATACTATGTAATCATGTTTATGTGAGGGTTAAATGGGATGACACATATACTGTGCTTAGGCTGATGTCGAGAATATTAAGTGGTGGTTGTCATTGCAGCTGTGCACAGCATAATGAGCAGGTTCCGACCACGTATGTGTCTATGATCCCATAAGGTTATATTTAAACATTTTATTTATTTTGGTAGCACCAGTAAAATGGATAGAAATAAGATGTAAAATGTCGTGTTAACCATCCAGTGTGTAAGTAGTGTGCAAAAATGAATGCCCTCTTTGGGAGATACTGCTCACAGCAATGACTCTAAACAGCCACAACCAATGTTTTTTAACAAGCATGCCGTCTCTACAGGCACAAAGCCACAGTGGCTAGCTCAAGCCAAGCACAGAAGTCTGAACAGACATAAACTCCCTTTGGGTAGAACAGTTTCTATAATTTTTCTAAACAATCTTTAGACAGGCTTCTATGGACCCCTTAGGACTGGGACCCTAATAAAGTCCTTGGCTTATGAAAGCCATTTATAAAACTTTTCTGAGAAGGTTACACAAATATATTGTCTCAAGCTCTGTGTAACCAGAAGTCATAACCAATTCCTTTGGGGATATCTGAGTTTGAACAGATCTTAAAACTATCTTTTAAAAAGCCTAGAGTTTTGCAAAAGAAACAAGAAGAAAGTAATTTGATTGTGTTCTTTCAAAATACATATATTTTAAGTCTGCTGTGATACTGTGTGTCATTGTAATGCAATCATGTGTCACTTAATGCCTATGTTGCATTTTGTAAAATATGATTTTATTTGGACATTGTGTGAACATGGGACTGAGTCCTGGTAACTACACGCTGAAGCACACACTGTTATATAGTAAATATTTTATTTGTAAGTTGGACAAATTCACAATAACAGTAGATGGCACAGTATGATACATACATAAGCTAGTAACAGGTATTTATTACAACTATCAAGACATATATTATAGGTTATACGTGTACTGTACCATTAGACACTCGGCAGTACAATCACTTTGTATACATGAGACAGGAGATATACGTGTTATGTGTGATAAGCTGTTGTGTTCACTACATTTGGGAATATCATAGACATATATTGGAAAGATGACAATTGAACAGCACGACACAATTCAAGAATAGTACAGATAGGGCAAACGTTCCCATTATCATCGGGGCTAATCCATGCAGAACGAACAAGAAGATACTTTGTAGATAACATGTTACTTCAAGAGGTGATATAGCCTGAAAAGAGGAAAAGTTTGGGTCAGTGTAAAGGCAAGATATGGAATGAATAAGAGAAACTGCATCTTTCAACCTAAAGACTAATATCCGCTTCCCCATCTTGGTGTTTCTGCCAAGACTGAGCCATTCTACAGAAGTGGGAGGACCCTGGCTTTGACAGTAGGGATGTTTTTATGTTATCAGGAATGGAATGTGTTACAGTTTCACTTTTTCAATTACTTTTGTGATCATTTAATGTTTTTGTCCTCAGGACCCTTCATCTTTAAAAAAAAAAAACAAAAAAAAAAAACCCAAACCACAGTTCCCATCATGTCAGTTCTGACTCATGGTGATATTCTTTGTGTCAGAGTAGAACTGTGCTCCATAGGGTTTTCATGGGTGGTTTTTCAGAAATAGATCACCAGGCCTTTCTATGAGGCATTGGTAGGTGGACTTGAACTTTTAGCCTGTTGGTTAGCAGCTGAGTGCATTCACTAATTGTTTGTACCAAAATGGAACGCTTTACTCACACTCATTGTGCTCATTTAGCAAAACACTAACCCTGCGTGAACACACTTCTCCTGGTCCCTGCCTGCGCTCCCACAGCTGTGCATCGTTACAGCAGAGCACGATACTAAACCAAATTGTTTCACATCAAACTCTTGAATGTTGGAGGTTACAGGTGGTGGCGGCAGTTCAGGGACATTCCTTTTTGATGGTTTCTATTTTCTTCTGTATGTGAAATAAGGAAGCAAGTTTATCAGCCAGGAGGATGAGGAAGGAGGTGATGAAGCTTGAAGAGAAGACATCTAGGACAGTATATGAAGATCAAAGCATATACTTCTATACCACTTCTGTTACTGTCCCTGTTTCTCAGTTCCCATTTACAGAAGACTCATCTAACAATCCTCTATACTCCCTATCTCCAGTTCTGCTATCATTCCTTACAGAATCCACTCAAATCAGGCAATTACTCTCAACACTGATTTAACCTCAGTCTCTAAAATAGTTCCTGAAACATTGTGATTGCTCAGTACGTATTTGTTGATTGCATAAATAAATGCATTTTAAGTATTGTATACCATAATGCAAGTGGAAAAATTCTGCTCTTAGTTGCAGCCAAGTTGGCTCTGACTCATGATGACGCCTGTCCAACAGGATAAAAGATCCCTGGTCCTGCACAAACTTCATTGTTGTCAACCTGCTTGAATCGTTGTGGCCACTTTAGATGCCTTCCAACACTGTATTCGGCAATATTCTGTTGTGATCCATCGAGTTTTCACTGGCTAGTATTTGGAAGTAGACTACCAGGTCTTTCTATTCTGTCTTAGTCTGGAAGTTCCACTGAAACCTGCCCACCATGCCTGACCCTGCTGACATTTGAAATACTGGCAGCATAGCTTCCAGTATCATAGCAACTGGACCAATCACAGGATGACAAACTGACAAGTGAGCAGTGGACTTGACATACATTATCTCATTTTATCCTTAAAACAATGAAGGCTTAGTTTTAGTATACTATTCTGTGGACTTTAAAAAAGATTAAGTATTAGACTCAAAGTAACAGTTTATAAGTATTGAAACTGATTCAACATGATGTCTCTGTTAAAAAAAAAAAGACCCTCAGAACAATGAAGAACTAGTTTTATCATATTATTTTGTGGATTTAAAAAAAATTTGAATAATGGACTCAAAATAACAGTTTGTAAGAGCTGAAACTGATTCAGTGTGATGTCTCTGTTAAAAAAAAGACCCTGGGGTTACATTTAATTTATTATTTGTAGTTCCCATTTAATTTATTATTGGTAGACTATTCATAATTACTAAGCAGACTCAAAATATTTTATGTCATCTTCTACAGTGACTAAACTGTATAGTCTTGGATAATACATTTTAAGATATTAAAGTACATTTAGTGTCATGCTTGGTGCTACATGGTAGATTCTGAAGTGTAAAACAATGTCACCACGCTGGTACGATGACATATTCATTTTACCAGGAAGATAATAAAAACGACAATAACCATAATAAATAGTTAATATTTATTGAGTGTTTACTATGTTAGGCATTGCCCCAGGCACTTACTTGTATTAACTCATTTAATCCTTCTAACAGCCCTGGAGTTAAATATAATTATTGTCCCATAAGCTATTTACTTTCAAAAATAAAGGCAAGGAGTGCATTGCTAACTTAATGCTACAGACTATAAGAGACACAAGGAGAAATGTGTGGGCAGGGAAAATCAGGGAAGGCTTGCTGGAGGGGTGATATCTGAATTAGGAAAAGGAATTTCAAGAAGGGCATTTGGCATGTTCAGTTGTTTTATCATGAAGACAGAACATAGACTGTTAGAGACAAAAGTTCTAACTTCTCCAGTCCATAGATCAGAGAAGTGAAGCCCAAACTGGTTAAGTGACTTATGTAATGTCACACAATTTTATATTTACACTACATGCATCTGTAGCAGAAAGAAAAAACTGTCCCTTGATCCCTAATCAATTAAAAAAAAAACAACCCTGATGGCAGCTGCTTCTGCATTCTGGCTTAGTCAGAGGAGTCACAGGGCTGAGGAATTACCTCCCTGTTAAGGAGCACACTCCGAGGGTGGCACCCTGATCTGGCCTGGATGAGGACAGGGGGACAAGGAGTTCTCCGGGAAGCCATTTCAGTGAGGATTTTAGGTTGTAAGTGAAAGAAGCCCAATCAGACTAACTGGCAATAACCAGGAATTCACTGGTTAATACGATCAGGAGAAAAAGAAAGGAGATCCTCAAGGGCAGCCAAGACTCCCTGGAGCTCACATTTCTGCAGGGCACATTTGGTCAACAATTGTCTCTTGAGTGCCTCTCATGTGCAGCGTGCTGTGCTACGTTTCAGGAACAAAGACATTGCGCAAACAGCCACAAAAATAATTATAAAATTAAAACTGCAATAGGTGGGTGCTTAGTGCTATGGGAGAGAGTAATAAGGATTTAATACATTCAGAGAGGCAAAGGACGGCTTCTTGAAGAAATAATGCTTGAAGTGAGATGTGGAAAGGAGGAGTTGCTACATAAGCTTCTGGGGAAATACGTGTCCAAAGATTTCCTCCTCTGGGAAGAAGCATGGTGAGAATACAGAACCTAAAGACAGCCAAGTTTCTTCATGTCAGCTCCGTCAAGCTGGCTGTAGTCACGGCCACCAGGGGCTTAGCCCTTCCCATTGATGACTGGAAAGCCACCAAGTGTTAGTGTCTCTGGCTACAAGATCAAGAATCCTAGGGAAGGACTGGGATGAGCCCTCTTGGGTCAAGGGACAGACAAGAAGAGTGGAGTGCTGCTCTGGGCACAGCTTGGATGACTCGCTTGCTGTGAGAAACATCAGCAAATAGAAAATAAAGAAGCCTGATTCTTAGTGTTAAATCATCCTAGTCCTTGCATATAGTAAAAAGGTGGAAAAATACGTTCTCATACCTTCTGAGAGGTGATTTCTTCAATCCTGAGCTCCACCTGAGTCAGATTGTGGATAGAGACAGTGACTCACTGCATTTCCTTGCTGTGTACACCCTCCACCTTAAGATCACCTTCACCGTTGCACTTACTTGGCTGGCTTGGCTGTGATTCCTGCATGTATGGGATTGTAGCACAGAAGATGCACACCGTTCACCTGCGTGGAGAAAACAGCTCTGGAGGAACTTGATCTAAACGGAAGGACATCTGTGAAGGATAAACGAGAATACGCATACACAGCCACCAAAAGGAAAACAAGAAAGAAACCAAACCTAGTGCCGCTGAGTGAATTCTGACTCACAGCGACTCTGTAGTTCAGAATAGAAATCCCCCATAAGGTTTCGAAGGAATTCCTGGAGGATTTGAACGGCCGACCTTTTGGTTAGCAGATGTAGCACTACGGGAACGCAAAATAAACAGATGGGGGGGGGGTAGGGGTGGCGACATCCTCAGGCGGTGCAGGATTTGGGAAGGAATTTAGGTTACAGCAACTTTGGGAAACCCCGGTGTCTTAGTGGTCAAGTGCTACGATTAGCTAACGGAAAGATTGGCTGTTCAAATCCAACAGGTGCTCCTTGGAAACTCTGTGGAACCGTTCTACTCTGTCCTACAGGATCGCTATGAGTCGACATGGACCCCATGGCACTGGGTTTGGTTTGGTGGCTTGATAACTTTTTGGAGAAAAGCTGACTTTCACCCATGATGAAAGAACCAGACTGGGTTCTCAGGGAATCGCCACAGTTTGGGGAACGTGATGATGTGTTCAGGGAATGTGTGTGCATTGGCCTTGCTGTCATGTTGGTGAGCAGGCGCAGCACGAGACTGCTGAGCACAGAGAACAAATCATGTCATGTCTTAACTTGAAGGCAGTTCAAATCCACCAGGGGCGCGCTCCTTGGAAATTCTACTCTGACCCGTAGGGTCACTATGAGTCGGACCCCACCTGACAGCAGTGGGTAACTTAGTGGGCCACCTGCCAGAGAGCTTTGCATACTGCAAATGCAAGCATTTTTTGAATGGTGGGAAAAAAATCCATCTGCTAGAACAAGAGGGCTAACCAAACACCCATTAAGATAAACCAACCAACAAACAAGTGCTGCAGTGCAATCGACTTGAACTCAGCAGCTGTGTAGGACAGAGTGGAGGTGCCAGATCGGTTTGCTTGGCTGTCATAGGCACAAAAGCAGATCACATCTTTCTTCCACCGACAGACCGGTGAGTTTGAAACTCCTATTGCTGACTACTGACCTTTCTGTTAGCAGTGGAGTTCTTAACCCCTGCGCAACCAGGGCTCCTTACAAACTCCCCACAAACCAAACTTGTTACCACCAAGTTGATTCCAACTCATACATGATGGCTCTCTCCTCAGTGCAATGCTTTGCTTATTTAACTGGTGGTTCTTGTGGCCAGGCTCTATCAGTTGGCAGTGATTTTATGAAACCTAGTGAAGAGATGAGTTGAGACTGTGTTTACTCAGCTAAAATTAAGTGATGGCATTCCAGATACCCTTTGGGTTTATCCCTAGTGGAGTACAGACAGTTCTATTCATTTGCTAATCATTAAAATACAGCCGTTTTGATTTCTGCATGTATTTACACAAGCCAATGCTAATGCTTGTTTCTAATTAGTTCCTGAGTTCCCTTAGCTACTTCTCATGTGACCCAAAGTGTCGGTGACAAAGCAATGAAAATCCAGTACATCTACCAGATGAATCAGTGAAAGGCAGATTCCCAGATGGAGGCTCACTACCATCATCCTCATATATTTACAAATTTGCATGTTAAAATCAGTTTTAAGCCAAATTATTAGAGTTTTATCAATGCCTCCACAGTTGCTTTTCAAATCTAATTTTGTGCCATCTTTAGCTATTACGTAAAAGGAGCCAAGCCAAGCCAAGTGCCATCGACGTAAAAGGAGAAAGGACGAAATATATTTCAGAAAATAAGTTAGATTCATATGTAAACTGAGGTGTACTTTTAGGTTTGTGATTAAAAACTGGGCTCCCATAGAATTTGTTTTGTTTCTTTTGCATACTGTGTAATAAAAGTCTGCAATCTGATACCTCACACATCTCCAGTAACCTCTGACACTGAATTTGTTCCATTCTGATTTTTTTTTTCTTCCAGTGATACAAGTGCTTGGTGAGAAATTAAGGAGTTTTCCGTCACAAATGTTTTGTTTGACTTACAGCATTTTAGGCTGGACTATTCCCGGTTAGAGTATGTTACTGTTGCAGTCTTTAAGAAAACATTAGCGGAATTCCCATAGGATGGTGTGCATCAGTTCTATGTTAAGCTCTTTGTTCAGACTTATTATTTCAACCTCCAAAATGTGTTTTCTCTAACATAATGGTGTAATAAATGCAAAAAGTATGTGCACAGTTTAAAGCATTTGGAAATGGTTCTATGAGGTGCTTTTACATGGGGAAGCTTACTTTCTCTATAAAAGTGTTTGTGTTCCGCACTTGACTGTCCCAAAGGCTTCTGAAAGGTGAGAATGAACTCTGGAAATTCTCCTTTTGGACTCAGCAACTGGAGTTGCATGGCAGACAATGTTTGCTCTTATTCAGCAAGAGTTCACAAAGCTTTTCCTTTTCTTGTATAAAGGGGCATAGGTTTCATTTCTTTTCAATATTTCTGTGAGCTTCCTTAACTTAAAGTACAGTAATTTTCCACTTAAGTGTCAAATTTTCCTGGGTTTTCCATGCCCTTTTTTTCTCCTCTTTGACTTTCCTGCTCACCTCCTCTCCATAGAGGTGAAGAATCATAAAAATCAGTATCTCCAACATAGCCTGCGTCACTAAGGTAGTCCACGCCTCTATACTATATACCTGCCCTTCCTAACCTGGTAGCCAGTAGCCTTACACAATTGTTGAACATTTGTAGCGGAGCCACTTCAAACTGAGAGGTACCGTAAATGTAAACTACACACTAGATTTCTAAGATCTAGTTAAGAACAGAAACAAGATTGCCATTGTTTGGGGTTTATTGGTTTAAATAAGGAAATCCTGGAGGCATAGTGGTTAACACCTAAGGCTGCTAATCAAAAAGTGAGCAGTCTGAATCTACCAGGTGCTGCTTGGAAACACCATGGGGCGGGGCAGTGGTACTCTGTTCTATAGAGCTGCTGTGAGTTGTAATTGACTCCATCCAGAGCAATGGGTTTGGTTTCGGTTTGGGGTTTAAATAAAATATACTCATAGGTTAATTTATCTTGTTTTTCTTTTTTAAACGAGACTACTGGAAAATTTGTTTTAAAAGTGTGGCTCACATTTGTGGCTAGTGTTTTATTTCTTTTGAATAGCACTGTTCTAAATTAGTATTTCTCAAACTTGATCACACATGAGAAACATCTGGGAAATTTAATAAAAACACAAATTTCAGAGTTTTACCCCAGATCTACTAAATGAGAACTTTGGATACAGATTTTGGGAATCTGTACTTTTGGAAAGCTTTCCAGTGTTTGAGAAGTTATACTTTATGTTCTCCCCCACTTTGCCACTTGATGCTAACACGTTTATTCCGAAGTTTCGTATATTTCAACAAGTGCTGTTTCTCTAAGTGACTGCAAAGTGTTGTGGGTAAATCGGGAAAGCAAATTCCCATCCTGTTGCTAAGCATATCTTTCTGCAATCTGTTTAAATTTAGAACTGAGTACCTGGATGGTAGCAACAGTTAAGGCGCTTGATTGCTAGCAGAAAAGTTTGCCATTTGAGTTTTCCCAGGGGCGTCTGGGAAGAAAGGCCTGGCAATCTCCTGAAAAATTAGCCGTTGAAAACACTGCGGAGCACAGTTCTTCTCTGACATACATGCAATCAGTAGGAGTCTGGATTGACGTCATGGCAACTGGCTAAGAAGGGGCTTAATGAATAAGGGTATTTAGGTGATGCATTAGAAACCACCTTACCTAATTCAGTAGGAATCAGCAATGGACATTCACTATTTAAAAAGTCATTTCAAGGAGGAAAAAGTGATATGTTTACATGGCAAACATTTTCTTTTAACTTAAGGAATACGTACAGGTATTCTATTATCAATATTTTTATAAGACTCGGTAGGGCCTTTTCTTGGCTTACCGGTTTGCTAATTCCCATCGGCAAAAAAGAGAAAGAGGGCTGAATTTTTCTTTCATGAACCAGAAACCAAAGTGCGTCATTTATAATGTCCACTTCCAGTTTCTTCAAAATGTGAACAGAACATATTATTATTTATGATGCAATCTGTTTTTTAGATTCCACTGCGATCAAGTCAATTCTGACTCATATTGACCCTATAGGACAGGGTAGAACTGCTCCATAGAGTTTCCAAGGAGCGCCTAGTGGATTCGAATTGCTGACCTATTGGTTTACAGAAGTAGCACTTAACCACTACACCGTGGTTATTTTTTTCTAGCCTTTTATGGCTGTGTCACTTAATTTGGTAGGAATTATTCTTCTACGTAACCTTTCCAAATCACTTTTTCACAGCGATAATAATTTTTGTCTTGTTCTTAGTATTTATCAGTTTATACAGGCAGAAGCAAAACTGTACAGATCCTCTAAGCAGATAAGAGCATTTAGAAAGCCACTAACATCATTCAACATGTTTAATATTATGAATGGAGAACATATTGAATTAATCTGCCATTCAGTTAATTGGAGATTAAGAGATGCTCTACTATAAATAATAATAATCACAGTAACTAGTATTTTATTAAGCATTTACTATGTGCTAGACATGTCTAACATGAGGTATTAAATACATTATATTTAATATATTACATTGTGTTTAAAGTATACTACATTATACTATATATTATAAAATATATTCAACATCTATTATATATTAAATATGTATTAATACCTCATGTTGGATACACAAACATCGTATGATTTATGATTTATAATTAGCTTCATTTACAGATGAGGAAATTGACACAAAGGTTAAATTGCTTAAGGTCACACAAAGTTAAGTTTAGAGATAAAATTCAAACCCAGGTCAGTTTGATCCAAGCATCTAGGATCGACTTTTAGCTTCAAAAGCCTAACCCTGAGGACAGAGTTCATGTTGCCTCTTGCTACAGACCTCACTTTGTCTGACGTTGATACATAGGGCTGGGTCAAGGGCACAAATTCTGCAAAGCAAGCAATCACCATAACAAATAACTTGCATATGTGTCTTTGATGGGCTAACATCTCTATAAGCCTTTTAGAATGTGATGAAGTATCATGTAATTAATATATTTAATTCCTTAAATCAATGACTAGGTTGGAAGTTTTGAAGCAAACTTCGTTGAGAATATTATTTGAACTAGATCCCAGGCTTCAAGGAGGTAAATAAATTCTTCTCCTCATTTCTGGACACTGTATCCTGAGATCCCCAAACCAGGTATTTATCATGCTGTCTCCTTTGTGGTGCTTTTCCTTGGTGTGATGAATGTGGCTTCCTGGAAGGGGTCTTTTACACTAGCTTTGAGGCAGAGTCCTTTTAGCGTAAAGAAAAATAAATTGGCTTCATGGGGAAAAAAAGAGAGAGAGAGAAAGAGAGAGAAAGAAAGGAAAAAACGCACTGTCAACCTCTTAATCCTTCCTTTTCCATCTTCTTTTCCTGACTGTGGTACCAGACTCACTTAAGTCTTCAGGGATCCATCCTTCATTCCTAGAAGAGCATCAGGTGACCCAGAAATGCCCTCTGAGTTCCTTTTATGTGCTTTGTCACACCCATATTTGTATATGATAATCAACCATGGGTCAATCACCTAAAATACTGCCACAGGCTTTTTCTGTCCCCACCACCATTTTCCTCCCACAGGAAAGCTGAGTTTCATGTGGTAATAAAATATTTTTCCAAGTTTCCAGTGTGCTCTAAAGCACTTACAGCGATTTACACCCATTTTCTTGTCTTTGCGTGTGAATAATGGCATTTACTTTCTTTGAAGACTGATTAGGCCCAAGAAGTCTTTTTTTTTTTTCATTTGCTCCTAGCTGTGGTTCTAGGTTTTTCTGGGACTTTACTTTTGAACCCACTATATTTGAAACAAATTTTTTTTTTAATTTTTATTTTTATTTAACATAACTGAGTGAAAATGTACATTCATGAAACAAAATTTTTTAATGATAATTTGATTAAAGGATTTAAAAAAAAATTCAAGTGGTGTAACTTCTCTTTATCAGTGAAGTTTTGAGTTCATAAAGACTTGCTGCCACGAAAGTGAGCAACTGTGATAGAGCATTCAACTCACTTGGACTTAGATGGGCTGTGCTGTGTCACTTGGGATTAAAGACTTTTGGCTGTCAGAATATAAGCAGCTGTCATAAGTAGGTTCAAAGGGAACAGGAATACTGAAATTTCTCCTCTCTGAGGCATGTTTCTGGGTTTCTGTGTAAGAATATTCAGCATGAGTTTCATCTGATTTCAGAAAGTTTGCTTCGGGGTTAAATCAGCTTCATGGTGAGAGAAGATATTTGTGAGTGAGAAGAGTCTCTCCTTGCTTTTCCCTAGATCTGATCTTAACACTGGAAATAAAATCAAATAATAAGAATGGTTGGGGGTTGAATCTCTGAAATACTGTCCTGAAATGGTCTTTAAAACTTAAACCAGAAATATCCTTGAAGTCTTCTTAAAACCACAGTTAGGTTAATTAGTTAAAAATGTATGCCTTAAGCAACTTGGAAGCTCGGTGGGGCAGTTCTGCTCTGACCTCTAGGCTCATCATGAGTCGGACCCAACTTGATGGGAATGGGTTTGGGTTTAAGCAACTCAGAAGATTAGATGGGAATCTTAGGACAAAATGAGTTCATGTTAGTAGTAGGAACAACTCAGAAAAGGAGGGTGAGTAACTTGAAGAATGTGGTCTATGTCACTGAATTGTGCATTTAGAAATGGTGTACGTTATACTGTATATGTTCTCAGCAAAATTAAAACAGAGTAGTCTGTAACATAGACATGCCTTGAAAGATGGTGAAACTCAAATCATTTGTGAAGGGCATTGGAATTTGGGTAATGGCTTGCACGTAACTTTGTGAAATAAATATTACTCTTGGAGTAGACCAAGAATGGTACAAATGATTAAGTGCTTGGGTACTTACTGTCTTAGGCTGAATTCTCTAGAGAAGCAAAAACCAGTAAATCATATAAATTTCAATATACATATAAACCAAAATGAAACCCACTGCCTTCAAGTTGACTCCAACTCATTGTGACCCTATAGAACAGAGTGGTACTGCCCATAAGAGTTTCCAAGGAACACCTGGTAGATTTGAACTGCTGACCTTTTGACCAGCAGCCTTAGCACTTAACAACTATGCCCCAAAGGTTCCCAATGTCAATATAAGAAATCTGTATCAAGGAAATGGCTTGTGCGGTTGTAGAGGCTGGAATGTCCCAAGTCTGTGGATCAGGCTGGAGGTTTCTCCGGATTCAAGTAACCACAATATCTGGAGAATTTAAGAGTGGCAGGTCACACAGCAGAGCTCTTTCTCACAGTCTGTGAAGACCAAGAAGTGGCATGTAAGTTGCTGGTTCATGTTCTGATAACTGGAGTCCAGCTCCAGGATCCACAATAACCAGAAGTCCATGAACCTTCCCAGAGAATTCACATCACGAATTGAATTGTGTTCCCCCCAAAATGTATACAGCAATTTGGCTAGGCCATGGTTCCCAGTACTATGTGGTTCTCCATTTTGTGATTTTCCTAACCTGTAAATCCTGATCTCTGCCTGTGGTCAGTTAATAGATTGGATTATGATAAAGAGGATTACAGTGGTACTGTAACACCCTTATGAAGGGAGTTTCCCTGGAGTGTGGCTTATACCACCTTTTAGTCTTTTATCCTACAAAAGATAAAAGGAAAAGGAAGCAAGCAGAGAGTGGGGTCCTCATACCACCAAGAAAGCTGTATCACAACATTTGGACCTATGGTTTCTGCGTCAAGATGCTCTCAGACCAAAGAAACACTGATGTAACACAAGGACCTTCCTCCAGAGCCAACAGAGAGAGCTGGCACCCTGAATTCGGACCCCTGGAGCTGACACCCTGAATTTGGACTACCAGCCTACTGGACTGCATAGGAATAAACTTTTCTTTGTTAAAGCCATCCACTCTTAGTATTGCTGTTAGAATAATAGCAGAGACTAAAATAGACCATACCCCCAAGGAAACTCCTTTTCAACTGATTTGCTATGCATAGCAAATCCGATCACAGAGGTGATCACATTTTATCCAGTCTCATTACGGAAGTGTTCACATCATCATACAACTGCCAAACTACAGCGTAACTGCCAAACTACTGAGAATCATGGCCCAGCCAACTTGACACACAGCCTCAGCCATCACAGCTACTAAAGGATATGCTCGTGGTTCAAATGTGCCTGGAAGTTCTGCCTCCGAAGAAAGGCCTGGTGATCTATTCCTGAAAGATCACAAGCATTGAAAACCCTAGGGAAGCCTATTCTACTCTGAAACACATGATGTTGCCGTGAGTTAGAATTGACTTAAGGACTGCTGGTTTTATGCAGTAGACCAGTGATTCTCTGTCTGTGGTCCCTGTACTGGCTGTATCAATTTCGTTTTGGAAATGCAACTTCTGAAACGCTACACCGAGCAAAACCGGCAACAACCCCAATCCACTGCCATCCAGCTGATTCTGACACACGTCACTCTATAGAACAGAGTAGAACTGCTCTATAGATTTTTCAAGGCTGTAATCTTTATAGAAGCCGACTGCCACATCTTTCCTTCCTGCAGTGACTAAAGATTTTGAACCACAGACCTTTTGCTTCCCAGCTCAGCAAGTAACCACTGTGTAACCAGAGCTCCTTAAACTCCACCCCAGTCTAAGAACTCTGGATGTAGGGTCCAACAATCTTAGTTTTAACAGTGTTTCCAGGTGATTTAGATATATACTGTACACAAGTATTTCAACTGGAAGAAAATTTGGGCACCATCTCTCCAAACCTATCTTTTAGTATTTGAAGATTCCTGGCCTATAGAATGTAAGTGATTTGCCTGAGGTGCTAGTTGTTTCGTTGCAAGAAACAAAGTCACACAAATACCATTCAGCTAGTGAGAGTTTGTTGTAAGGATATATAGCAAAGTAAAACAGAAACGGGGAAAAATAAACCACCGCAGCTGTTGCACAAGGCCTGAGGACCCTCTGGGACCTTGGTATAGATACCCAGTAAGTGAGTTTTAGAGACGATTATTCTGTGACTCATGCTTTTCTTTTTAGTTGTTTATGTTATCTCTAGTGACTTTTCTCCTTCGTTCTTAGGGCTTCTGCTGTTGCCATTGTTTTTTTACCTCGTTGTTTTGACTTAATAATTTTTTGCTCCATGAATATTTTTATTTTGATTTGTTTTTCAATTTCTGCATCAACTCACAGCCTGGATCCCACTCTTTGTATTATTATTTTACTTATGGTTCTGAAGAGAGAGGGTCAGATACAAAATATATTGTTTTTCTGTTAGGTGTCCTCAGATTGGTTCAGACTGGTGGAGACCTTATGTCTAAGTGAACTAAGCTCAGCCAGATCGTCCATCATTCTCACAACCAGGGCTCTGTTTGAGCCCATTGTTACAACCCCTTTGTCGGCCAGAATACAGAGCTTCCCTACCAGACAGAGCTCCAGTGCCAGGTCATCTTATTCCTTCAATTAGTTATTCATTTGCTCAATGGCTGTTTATCGAGTCATATGTTAACCTAGACTTTGGAGACAGAAAGATTAAAAAACAAAACAAAACAAAACCCAGCTATTCATGGCCTCTTAAATTCTAGTTGGGTAGAGGGACATAGAATGGACAAAGAATAAATATTTGCAGATTCACAACCTCTTATCTGTGGTGCTGAAGTTGAAAGAGCTCTTAGGACGGAAACTATTTCATCACTCATTGGGCAGCAAAACGTGACCCGACCTGAACTTGTCAGGCAGCGTAACTTAACCTGAAGAAAGGTGAAGCTATTTATAGTCTTGATTTATTCCACTTGATATGAATACACATTGCATTGAAGAAATGACCCTGGTGGGAGTATACCACAATGCCTTATAAATCTTGTATTTTAATTTGAATTTTGAAACACAACTTGCACCGGGGATTTTGGATAAGGGTTTCTGGATCTGTAATGAAATGTCAGGGAATGATAAGTGCAATAGAGAAAAATTAATCAAGGTAAGAGGATGGAGAAAAATAGAAAATGTTACATGTATCCTAAATATTAATGACTTTCATGGTTCATGTCAGTGTGCCTTCAATTATAGGAGCAGTCATTAACATGTGTGTTGAAGAAATGGAATCACTAATTGAGAATAAAGGGCCTTTGGCAAATGAATCATTCAAACAGAATGGAAAGACTTCTAATCATTTTCCACTATCTAATTCCTTAAACACAATGGAAAATATTACTAAAACCACAGCCTGATGTAGCAGGACAGTAATGTTTTTAAACTGTGGCAAGTCCAAGAAGATGGATTTAAACAGAGATAGTTTATTCCCATCTATAATGAGGGCATAAGCATGTGTTTAGATAAATAACTGAGTGAATTAGTTAGCAGCATGGAGGAGAGAGTCTAAGGGGTAAGGGAATCTGAATTATCTTTCTGTACGTGTTGTTCACTGGAACCAATATGCTTCTTTTTTATATGCAAAAGTAGTATACAGAAATATTCTATGAAATGCTACGAGTAACATCAACTTTACCAACTTCAAATTCTGGTACCAGAATATTCACTGTTTACATTTAAAACTTTTCTCATGTTATAATGTATGTAATATAGCTTAGGCAATGCTATTACTAACTACTATTAACATGTTTCAATAATACACGTAGGTGGTGTCTGATTTTATTACCTTTTCTTATTTCAGTGTACAACTCATAACAGTATTCTGTGTATACTAAACTGTCATATGCCAAGAAATAACTTGATATTTAAAAGATAGTTATGAACTTTTGTCATGTGCTAAATTTAAACTTTTAAGTGATTTCTGGCTTTTTGAATTCTAAAATTTTAAAATAAAAAGTTATATTTAGCAAAGGATTATGCATCAATATCTATGAAATCACAGCATTGGGTGAAAAGTTAAGAATCTCTTCTCCATTCCCATCGGCATATGACCACACAGTGCCTTCTTGAGTGCTCAGAGTGATCCCTGGTCATGTCTGTCTTGTTTCATCACTGTACTCTTGCTCTATGTGGAGTAACATGTCACAGCAATAAAACTGCCCATTGTGTTTTCTGAAGTAACAGAGACTAGTCTCCTCATTCAATTTTTGACATATAGTATCATATTCTAGAAGTACCTGGGTAGTGCAAATGGTTAAGTAACTGATCACCACCTGAAAGGCTGATGGTTCAAACCTATCCAGAGTTGCCTTATAAGGTAGGACTGGAAATCTGATGCTGCAAGGTCATGGTCTTAAAAACTTCCCGGAGCGGTTCTACCATGCACACACATCGTCATCATCATCATCAAAAACAACAATATCATCATCATATTCTACCCTGAACTTTCTGTCCCAGGCTGTTGGAAAAATAAAGTTTTGCAGTTCATTTTGCAACATTGTTTACGGTCTGTAAACCAATTGTCTTCTTTTGTATTGGCCACTGAAAAATGCAGCACCCAGATATAGCCACAACGAGCTAGCAGTGTTACCACTTGCTATAGACTCAAATAACACTAAATGTTTCCTAAATCTGGAACCATACTGTTCTTTTGCAATCCTCTAATATAACCCTTTATTTATTTTCTTACTTAGAGTTGTTTTCTTCAGTGTTTTTCAGTCACCTGAGTCAAGTTACTCAGAATCTTCACCTTTTACACTCTGTCCTTCAGATTCACCCTTGTCGTAGAAGTCATCTTCAGAAACCAACCTATTTATTAGTAATTTGGTAAACTGAGGTGAGGGCCACACAGAACACAGTTCAAGATAACTTGGAAAATTTGTGTTATATTCATTTGAATCTTAAAAGCAGAATTTGAATTCTAGTCTGAAATCTTTAGGTGACTTCTTAACCCAACTGCTAAGAATATTCTCACAGCTTTGGATCCATGTACTGATTTTAGAATTAGAATATGTCAGTGGGGATTTATGTTCAAGATGCTGAGCCCTGAATTTGCTTGCAGTAGCTTCAAGTAGCATTGATGGATAGTATAATGTTTTCTGAGAAAAAAAAGTATCGTATCTTGGTATGTGTTTTCTAGAATCTACAGTAAGGATGTTAGAGCTTCTCCCCCTCTCCCGCTTTAACTTAGATGGCTCAAAGAATGAGTATAATGTTGGTTACAGATCTTCATTGCAAACCTTCGGTTTAAGAGGTTAGGAGAATGATTTATCATGTTGACTATAGGTCAGATTTTCTTTGTGAAAGCTCTGCTTTCAACACTGCAGGATTAAAAAGAAAAACACTATATTAGAAACAACTCCTCCTCCCAGCCCCCACTGCCCCTCTCCAGTATTCTGGTTCTTAACCCGGTGTAAAATTGCTGCTGCTGACGGATGGTCTTTGTCTCCATGTGAGCTTCCTTCCCTACAATACTGTTTCCCCGTTCTATGCTTGTTTCTTTCACTCACTCTGTTTCCATCAGAATTATTAAACTGATTAGGTCCTATTTTGTGGTCTCTTAGAAAGGAAAGTCATGGTATTGCCCAAGATAATGGAGGAAATTTCACTTTTGTGTCTTAGCACCATATTGATGAGAGAGTTGCATTACATCATGAAAAATTGGTTACTGTATTTCCAAGATCCCATTCATGGATGCAGTCCTTATGAAATATGAGTAATGAACGCAGGAATCCAAGGAAGTCATGCTAAACTCCCATTGTGACTTATGTCTTTAACACAGTAAACTTACAAGTTTATTACTTGCAATTGAAAAAAAAAGTTATAACTGGTTTCTTGATTATAAAAAATCGAGTAAGAGAGCAGAAGATAAGTTCTCTGAAGAAACAGAAATTAAGGTATCTACACTGGATGTGGCAATAGTGTATATGGCATATTTTTCATATTTTCAATTTTCAATGGACTTATTCCCCCACCTTGATTGAATCTCTTCCCTCAGATACTCTAGGGTTTTCAGCTGTCAGAAAAAAAATCTTTAATTGCACCTGAGCAACTTAAAATTTAGAAATTCCACTCATCAATTATTTTGATAATAGAACCAAGTTTTAAATTTGTAATATCATTTCCCATAAAAACTATTCTCTTGAGAAAAGCTGTTGACAATGATAAAGTGCTCTCATTTTACTCTTATAGTGTGTAATGGAATCAGAAAGACTTGGGGGGAGTCGAGTCCTTAGTAAGTGTAAGATATTTCTTTGAAGGAATCTAACTATTGACAAATTATAAGGGTCTTCAAATGTGCCCCACTGTACATACAGACTGTAGTTCCAGTGAACTTACCTAATGACCCTATAAACTAAAAGAGCCAAGGTTGAGTGATTTGTCAATGTCAGCATCCCTCTAGCTGGATGAAATTTGAGTCTCATAACCGCTTCTTAAATGTTTGTATGTTTTTAATTATAACAATTTACTTTGGAAAGAGTACATATACATATATATATATATATGACTGGATGGCAGCAGATTAAATAGAGTTGTCTTTTTAAAACAAAATTATTGTGTTTCAGGTGCAAGTTTTACACAGCAAATCACATTCCTACTCAACAATTCATACACAGATTATTCCATGACGTTGGCTGCAGTCCCTATAACATGTTGGCAGTCTCACCATTTCTACACTGTATATCCGATTTCCACCCTGCCTGTCTCCCTGCCACTCCTGGACTTGTCATCTTTGCTTTTGGGTAGATGTTGATCATTTGGTCTTGGATAGTCAGTTACTTAAAGGAATACATCCTCACAGCTGTTATCATTTCTTTATATCCTAATCTGTTATTTGACTGAAAGGTGATCTCCAGGAGGGTCTTCAGTTCTAGGTTAAAAAGGTATCTTAGAGTGATTGCCCTGGGGGCTCTTCTAGTTGCTGTCATTTTTTTTTTTTTAAACAAACTTGACTTTTATTCTCCATTTTTCTTCCATTCTAATGGAGACCTTTTACTGTGTCCCTGGTCGTAACTGTCAGTAGTGAGAGTTGGGTAGAATTGTCTTTTGAAAAGACATAACTAATCACTGATGTGTAGACAAGGGAAAATCTTGAGCTGCAGACTCTGGACGGCAGAGAACAGTACAGGAAAAGGCAATTAATTATCAGAGAGCTAAAGTTGCATTTGGAATTCTTATTGACTGTCTCAAAAATCAGTTTTTTAATTTATTTTAATGAGTAATGGAGTGGTTTTTTTTTTTATTTTTTAGTTTAGACTGTGGGCAGAGAATTTGTGGTAATTCAAATATGGGCTAAACTTCAAATAACGTTTGCTCTATTAATGAAATACTAACTGAGTAAAAGCAAAGAACAAGATTGTCATGAAAATGTATAAATTAAAATCAGACTAGAAAATTGAAGTTATTCACGTAAACTTTTCTACACAGTTCCTGTGTTCCTTACAAATCTCCCTGAAACTTTTTTTTTTTTACTAAATAGGACACTTCAGGTAGAGTTCTACATTTTTCTCTTCCTAGTTATGAAAGCAACACAACCTAATTTCTTTAAAAAAATGTCATTCTGTAATTTTGACAATTACGTATGCCACCCTAATGTACTCGTTTTAAATTCTAACATTCATGTTTTCTCTTTAGATGGGTTGTATTCTGTGTGAATTGGAATGAACTGGACCGCAGTTTTGAGTGGCAAAGTGACCAAAACTTGCTGGGAACAAATGGCTGACTGGGGATGACACCTGTGGGGAATGAGGGGGACTCAAAGTATTTGTCAGCTGGAAGTTAGTAGGCTCTCAGGTCAAAGTCAACTTAAGTAAGTGAACTTCCCGTTTCTATTCCCCACTCTTCTGTCTCTTTAGATGCTCTCCCCATCGTGCAAGAGGGTCCGTATTAAGAGACAAGAGATGTATAGTCCAGGCCAGTCCAGACATGGAAACAGTGATAGGACCATGACAGAAGCTGTCTAGGATTAAGGTGGGATATAAGGGAAGTGTTGGAAGCACATCTGGGCTCTTTAATAATAAATAATAATTAATTGAGGAAAGAAAGAGAGCAGGGCTTGCAAAGGTTTGTGACTAGGATAGCAGTGTAGAGATTGAATATAAAGGGAAGGAGTATGGCTACCTTGATAGCATAATGGTTAAGAGCTACAGTTATTAACCAAAGGGTCAGCATTTTGAATCTGCTAGATACTCTCTGGAAACTCTCTGGAAGAGTTCTACTCTATGCTATTGAGTAGCTATGAGTTGGAATTGACTTGATGGCAATGGGTTTGGTAATTGAAAAGATTTACAATGACTCCCAAATATTATTGAATCTCTTGATTCTATGCCATAGGTAGCGTATCTCCATCCATGTTAGACTGCAAATCCCGAAGACTTACCTGGGTCGTGGTTTCTGGATGACATCTTGCTTCAAATGGATGCCAAAGTATCATTTTTTAAAAAATTACAGTAAGTAAATATTGTTATATTTTCTCCCACATTTATCATCTTACTTTTTTAAGGTAGCAAAAGGCCACTAAACATTTAAATTGCACCCCCCAAGTATTATTGTCTCTGCTTATCAGTGGAGTATTGTGTGTTGAGCACAGGCTGGCCAATTGCAAAGTAAGGCAGAGTATGCCAGCCAAGTGCCGTCGAGTAGGATCCGACTCATGGCGACCATAGGCAGAGTATATTGATGTCAAAATGGGATTGTGTCTCAAGGATTAGTGTTATGGGAGTTCAGAGAAAGAGAGAGGTCTCTGTGAATCTGAATGGTGAGGGGGACCCTTCAAGGAAAACATGTTACTTTAGCTGATCTCGGTACTCATAAAGAAGAAATAGGTCTTCAGGGAAAATAGTAAGGTGTTTTAGCAGAGAATTACATGCCTAATGGCAGGGAAATCATGTTAAGGGAGATGGTGGGGATTTGGGGCTAAAATAGGGGATTCATACTGGGTTGTCCTGGGAGGTAGCCTCTGATACATGTGTTTGACAGAAAGTGAAAATTATACAGGAATTTGAAAGTTAGTCTGAGAAGTATAAACTTCATATTGAGGGAAATAGTGGACTACTGATTTTTGAATTGATGTCTAAAATATAGCAACTTGATGAAAAGAAGATATTAGGAAGATAATTCAGTAGAAATGCAATTTGACTTGGAGAGAGAAAATCTTGAGTTCAGGAAGACATTGAGGAGAAATCGGGTGGGGACTGAGAAAAGCCTGGAAATCGTAAGAAGAACAGTAAAATTAAGTGAGGTAACACCCTTTTCGTGTTATGAAAAGTTTTATGTTATATATGTTCAAGACAGTGCCACTTTTAAACATGATCATGACTGGTGTGATGATCACAGCGTGCTCCACCCTGAGAAAAGGTGTCAATGTTTTAGTTTGGACAAAGAGGGCAAGTACTGCCTCTTGATTTTATATAGTAGCTCCTTGAGTGATACAGCTGGTTTCAATGATGATGCTGTGGCCTCTAACTCGGTCTGCTAAAGGGCATTCTGAAAAGAGTTTTCTAAGAAATTAATTCCAATCAAAATTGAGACCTGTTGCCCTCTGCTAATTCTAAACTCTGCTCTGCTTGCCAAGAGTATGATTTCGCGTCAGTTTCATTTTCATCACTTTGAATGAAACTGCTTGGAACAGGAAAGAGCAAATTCTGTGGGTTGTACCTTCTAAATAAACCCATCACTGTTGGGTCAGTTCTGATTGGTAGAAACCCCCATAGGGTTTCCAAGGCTCTAATCTTCACAGAAGCCTACTGCCACACCCCCCTCCTGTAGAATGGCTGAAGGGTTCACTGTGGCTTCAGGTCTCCTTATGGGTGGTGCTTTTAGGTGCATGGATTTCAGTGGCTTCAGCTGATTGTCCCATCTCAATTTCCGCTAGCACTTTGTCCTTGGAATTCTTTAAAAGCAAGACCCTAACCATCCAAAACCAGAGATCTAGCTACAGAGCCCATATCCTGGAAAAGAGGGTAGGGTGGCCCAGAAAAGAATATTGTGTACGTCAAAGTGGTGGAAGACAGATGAAATCACCCCAGGCAAAGGAGAGTCCTATCTTAAGTGAGGAAATACTGACAATGCATTTGAGACCTAGTTGGTTAAAGGAACTGAATGTGTCTAAATATAGGCCTTGAAAATGTTTCTCACATCAGAAGTGTCAATCTTAGGAAGTGTAGTGATTCCAGGAGACTTGGTACTAATCAAAAGGGTGGGGGGAAGCAAGACTCTGTAGGCAGTCTAAGCAGTCAGCCTCCCATCCCTCTTTAATCCCAAATTGCATTTGAGTGATCCCATCCATTCTCTAAACAACTATTGACAGAACGTTACATACCCATGGATACTACAGTACAGTGAGAAAGCCAAATAACAAAACTGATCATTAAAATAAGGTCTCAGGCGCATCATGATGGATGCGGCGTAGGATTCAGGAGGCAGACTGACTATACTTGAACTCCAGCTATCCTACTTATTAGCTGTGTGAAGTTGGGAAAGTCATTTAGTATCTCTGTCTCAATATTGCCACTGGCAAAATGAAAATGACAACAGCACCTAGGTTATAGGATAATTTTGAAAGTTAAGTGAAGTGATATAACAAAAGTTTTTAAAACAATGCCTAGCACAAAAGGAATCTCAATAAATATGAGAGTATATATTTCAGGTTAGGTGTTACTGCTAACCAAAAGGCCAGTAGTACACATCTACCAGGTGTTCCTTGGAAACTATGAGGCAGTTCTACTCTGTCCTATAGGGTCACTATGAGTTGCAATTGAATCAACAGTAACAGGCTTTTTTTTTTTTTTTTTAATGTTCAGGTCTGAGAAAGGATGAGATGTAATGAAACACTCCATAGTAGTAGCTGATTATTCATATCATACCAGTACACGTGATTTATTGACAGCCAGAGTCCATGCTGATTGGTTATGGAATTTGTTTTGATCAGCCACCATGTCCATTTTGTTTGGTGACTGTGCTGTGTGAATTTGTTATTTGTTTTTTTAACATCGTCCCAGAGTCTACCTCACTGGCCTTGAGACATCAGTGTACATCAGAGTAGGTGGATTCTTGCTGAAAATACAACAACTTGGCACATAGTCCCAGAGATTATGATTCAGTTAATATGGATTGAGCTCAGAAAGATCATTTCCAATAAACATTGAAAGCTTATAATTTGAGAAGTAAAAATTAAGACGATCAGAGTACGTCATCTGGAAGAAGAGACATTTAAACCAAGACCTGAAATTTGGACAGGAGGTAGATTTAGGTGACGAGGTGGAGAAAGCCGGATGGGGTAGGAGATGATTCTCTGCAGAGGAGACAGTGTGAGCAAAGGCAGAGAAGTCAAGGCAGAGGAGTTCAGTATGGGTGCAAAGCCGAAAGGCAGCCAGAGGTGGGAAAAGCCCCGATCATGAAGGAATTGTAAGCTTTGGCTTTTTACTTTATGTTAAGGATGATGAAAGGGAAATCATTTAAAGTGTTTTAAGGGTTACAGGATCATATTTATGTGCTAGAAGTATTCTCTGGTTTTGTGCGAAGCAAAGAAGGACAAGCCAGCAGGAGGCAGGGATGCAGCCATGGGTTCTTTAATGTAAACAGTTTGGTGGCCTCTCACTTATCTTCAGCTCTTGCACTTGGGGCTTTTCTTGACTGTCCCTTAGTACTTAACCTGGATCACTCAGGTCTTCCTTCATGTCAGGTGTGACCCCTCACTTCCCTCTCTGCGTTACAGGAGTTGGGACTATATTCTCATGGCTAGCGTCCGCCATACTACCACCTAAGAAAGGGGAGGGAGTAGGTTGGAGTGACTGAATGTGACTATCAGAAGGTAAAACTTTCTCTGTCTTAATCACTTCACTGTGGCCAAAAGGGTGGCAACAGTGTGTAGTCAGAGTGTCGAGGGCAGTAGTGTATAATAGTTGTTGTTATTTGCTGTCAAGACAGCTCTGACTCAGGGGGACCCCACGTACAACAGACATTGCCCAGTACTGTTCCATCTCCACAAACAGCAGAGTGTCCGAGTCCGTTGTTTCAGCCACTGTACACTTTAAGTGTCTCCCAACCTTGGGCATTCATCTTCCAGCACAATATGGGATGATACTCCGTCGTGAAACCTACGGTATCCCCAGCTGCTTTTCAGAAGTGGATCTCCAGGCCTTTCTTCCTAGTCTGTCTCAGTAAGTGCTAAGTAAATATTTGTCTCAGGAGTGAGACTGTGTTTCCAACAATGAACTTTCTGTAAATATCAGAGAGCAATATAATGTTTACTGATAGTATGAGCTGTGATGACTTGTCTTGTCATTGTTGATGAGGTACCATTTTCGTTCTTTTCATAAGACCTTTCCTTATTTTTTGCTTATCTGTGAACAATTCTTTGCGTGTCAGTATGGACATTAGAAATGATTCCCCCACCCCATTGGTTAGTCAGCCTTAAAATATTCCATTTTATAATTATACACTATCCTGCCATTGCCTATTTGACTTATTTGGAATTACTTTGTTAAAGCAGAGAAAGTACAAATCCTAGAAACCTGTTTCTGACTAAGCTCATACCATAAACCCATCTTGAGTCATTTTCCACAGTAGGGTTGAAAAAGCAGAAGAGTGGGCAGTAATCAGTTGTAGCACTTACCACCTCTCAGATCTCTCTCTCTGCTAACACTTAGGTAGAGGATCCCAAGAGGGCAAGGGGTAGAGATGGGGATTAAACCAGCTTCTGAAATGCTCATAATTTTCCAAGAGCCGTATTTTTAAAATCCCAGGATTAGCCCCCCAGAAAACCATTTATTTAATTGTTAAAACAAAATTACAGCTAATACTCTTCCTCTTACCCGCTGACTGGATGTTTCTCAAAACTGAGTTGTACCCATTGATAATAGGGATTAGCAAGGACTTACCTTGATGCTGTGTGTTTAATTGTTCTTGCAAGAGGCACGGAACTGACTGGTAAGCTGTGCAGACTTTGAAACAAAGCGCCCATTTTACTTCTGTAGGAATGTGGATGCTAACCAAATGTGTCTGCATGGTTTCAATTAAGCAGAGGAATGTTAAATGTAAAGCTTAAATTGATGAAAATAACCAAACTTTCTGACAAACCAATAAATCGGAGTCTAGAACTCATTGCCCGTACTGCATGGCAGCCAGGGAAACGTTGCTGGATCATCAATTTTTACTTAAATTTTTTGAGTTAGTTTATACTTGGGGGTGGGGGAGAAGGAATACTAGGAAAGTAGTTTAAATTCTCCCCAGCTATAAACAGAGAATTATGCACATTGGACATAGAGCATATTCTCAACTCTATGCAGTGAAACTGATTATTTATTCTTTTAGCAATTTCCTTGTTGAAATTTTTAGAAACTTTAGACAATGTTTTCAGGGAAATTGCATGTCAAAGTTTTGGCAAATGACCTGGGAAAATGCTAGTCTATCAACTGTGTTTCCAAACTTCTCAACTACTTGGTAGCAATCCTTATGCTCTTAGACTGTCGATTTAACTTTCCTACCTTCAGACTTTTTATTCCTTCAAGATGAGGTCATGATGAAATGGCAACAGAGTAGAGAAAATGATGAGTTTGGAGAAGAAATTTCTAGCTTTCTTGCTGAAAACAGAGGGTAAAATTACTGAGGGATTTATGTGCATTTCTGCTTATATCAGAAATTTCTATTTCTAATACAGAATTTTGCCTCTGAATAGGTCTTTTTTCTTTTATAGGAAATGGCAGGGAATAAATAATTTAAACACAAAAGAAAAGAAAAACCTCACTGGAAGCCAAAGTCATCATCTTTGAGCTTCATGTGAGGTAGATGGCATCCATTACTGAAATATCACCCAGAAACTGGGCCTCCCACAGCTTGGCCTCCACACTCCCCTAGGCTCAGAGGGCTCCTGTAATCCTCTTGCTGAGAAAGTAGAACCACTGCCAAATGTGTGGTGGGGTCTCTTGGCTGTCGTGGCCCCGTCCCAAGTCCAGAGTGTGCCGGGTGGACTCCATATCCTAACATGGCAAATAGCAGCTCAGGGCTTATTTCAAAATCTGTTACTGTTGTAATTTTTTTCTAGTAAGACTGGAGACCAATCAATTTTTTAAAAATTATATTAACCACTCAACCGGATTTATTTTTTTGCCCACTTATTTTTGCGTCACTGCTATGAAATTCTTCTTTATGTTCTTTTCCAGGGTTTAAAACTTTTCTCAGCGTTTGCTCAAATTCAAGTAAAAGTTTAAGTCAGTCTAGCTTAAATGTGTCACATATTGACTGACTCCACTTTGAATTATTATTGTATTAATCATATCCAGAGGGGAAAATATTCCTGACTGAAGGCAAAAAACATAGTTTTCCCTAAATGTACCACAGCGATTTGTTGTTTCTAACAGTACTGACATAACGAAGACGCTCAGTTAATACAGCTGTTCTAGTTTCCATTAACTGTTGCATTTAAGATGGCTGGTGGTGCTCTATTGATCAATCAAGTAGTTAAATATAGGTGTTATCTATAATAATAACTATCCCTTTGAACTCGTATCAGCCACAAATTAGAGTAAATCTCTTTTATTTATTCATTTATCTTTATTATGATTGAATGAAAATGTACATTCCTGTGTAAATTGGCATGCCCACCTATACGCATCTCCCACTGCTCTTCCTGCCTGGTGACAGCATACTTTTCCTCTCTGCTTTATATATGCCTTATCCTCCCAACAATCTCCTATTCCCTCCTCTCCATCCACTCTCCTGCCTCCAGTAAGAGGTCCACAGGATGATATCCTGTAGATGCATAGAAGCATAAAGTGCACACATAAGAGGGTCACTCTGTGTCACCAAGTCCAGTCCATTCCTGTCTGAAGAGTTGACCTCCGTTATGGTTTATGGAGGGGCAACAGTACACTGAAATCCAATAGATTAAACCTCTTATGTTTTGTTCAAATCATTGATAAACATACTGCATACCTGACTTCTGTGATCAGCCACTGGATGTCTTCCTCCACATTCAGTTCAACTCTATTATTGAGTATTCATGTCCTTTACCTAGCTTTGGGATGCAAAGATAAAGAGTACTGCATGGTCTCAGTCCTCAGGTAGCAGTCAACAGAGAGGATAGTAACACATTGACTGATAAACGTATCTCTATCTAGCTGTAAGTCCCTTTAATGTTGATTCTCATGGAATAGTGCTCATTCTTTCAATTTACTAAGTGCTAACTATATGTTATGCAATACAATAGATCTTAGAAGTAGACGAAACACAGTTCGTAATCTTTATTTCATATAAAATTTTATCCAAAAAAACTTGATCAATAGCTTTGTTGTAATCATCAGGCGGCTAGCAGATAAACGTGGAAATGCTTGTGATCACAAATCATTAATAAAATAGAAATCAAAACTATAACGGGATATCATCTTACCTCAACATTACTGGCGTGAATCAAATAAAAAAAATACAACAGAAAATAACAAATGTTGGAGAGTCTGTGAGGAAGTGGAACTCTTATGCGCTGCTGATGGGAATGCAAAGTGATATCATTTTGGATAATGATATGGTGCTTTCCTAAAAAGCTAGAAATAGAAATACCATATGATGCAGCTATTCTCTATGTATGATATACATAGAGAAATAAAAGCCAACAAACAGACATATGAACACATACGTTCATTGCAACGTTATTCACAATAGCAAAAAGATTGAAACAAACTAAACACCCATCAACAGGTAACTGGGTAAACAAACTATGGGCAGTGGAGTATTATGCAACAATAAAGAACAATGATGAATCTGTGAAGCGTCTCACAACACGGATGAATCTGCAAGAGACTATGCTGACAAAATGACAAATAGTGTCTGAGACTACTAATAAAAACTCATGAGTAAAACACAGGAAGAGATCATCTTTAATGGTCACAAGGGAAAGAATGGACGGGGAAGGAAAATCCCTAACTGGACAACAGATGAGTGATCACTTTGATGAAGGACGAGACAGTCCTGGGGACGTCAGTACAACTTGACCCAGATAAAGTCACCGAAGCCTTATAGACACATACAAACTCCCTGAGGGACCGAATTACTGGGCTGAGGGTTGGGAACCATAATATTAGGTGACATCTATATTGGCATTTGTAGTTTATAATGAAAATGTTTTTCTGTCTATTTTGGAGAGTAACATCTGGGGTTTGAAAAGCTTGTGAGCAGCCATTTAAATACTCCACGGATTCCACCCTGTCTGGAGCAAGGAAAAAATGCAGAAAACAAACAAAAAAAAAGCCCAAACTTGCCGCCATTGAGTCGGATCCGACTCAGTGACCCTAGAGATCAGAGTAGAAATGCCCCATCGAGTTTCAAGAAGTACTTGTCAGATTTGAACTGCCGACCTTATGGTTAGGAGCTGTAGCCCTTAACCCACTATGCCACCAGGGTTTCTGAAAAAAACAAAAGACACAAGAGAAATAGTGGTCCAAAGGATTAATAGACTGCAAATACCATAGTCTCCACCGGACCGAGTCCAGTATAAGTAGATGGTGCCCAACTACCACCACTGACTGCTCTGACAGTCATCACCATAGAGGGTACTAGACAGAGCCGTAGAAAAGTGCAGAACAAAATTCAAACTCATAATACAAAAAAAAAAAAAAAAAAAAAACAAGCCAGGCTTATTGCTGTCACAGAGACTGGGGAAATCCAGAGAGTACTGGCCCTTGCACACACTTTTAGCTCAGTGCTGAAATCGTTGCTGAGGCTCACCCTTCAATCACAGATGAGACAGGTCCATAAAACAAAACCGGACTAAATGGGTGTGCCGGTCAAGAGGCGAGGATTAGGCGGGAGGAGGGGAGATGATGGGGACCCAGTTCAGGAAGGACAGAGTGTTGACATGGCATAGGCTTTGCAACCACAGTCATAAAACAGTATGTGTATTAATTGTTTAATGAGAAAGTAATTTGCTCTAGATGAACTATCTAAAGTACAATAAAAAAATGAAAGTAAAATCAAAACCAAAATAAAAAAAGATTCTAGAAACTGTAAAATAAAAAAAGAGCTTTGCTTTTTATTCTGCTCAAGGTTGCTTATGACTGCTGACTTAAGATAACTTTTGCCACACGATCTGGCCAACGACAGACAGACATAGCTTATAAAGTGCAAGCGTAACTCTTAAATTCAAGGCACTGCTTGAAGTACTCTGATTGACTCAGAAATTTCTCTGACTTTACCATTCTCTCTTCTAGTTTGCGTGACATTTTTCTAGTTCTTGGTATCTGTGTTCCCTATCTATTTTGTCTTTACTAACCGTTCAGAACTTCCTGCCCCCCAGCTCTATCCAGCCCTGCGCAGTTCAGACTCAGTCCTTGGTCAATTCATTGTCCTTTCTAACATCACTTTCAAAAGTGTATGTAAGTAATGGTATTTAAGGATATTTAATGTTTGTATTGGGTATGATGTTTACAAATCATTATATAGCACCACACTCAGTACATACACTTGCTCTAAACATTTCTGGTACAACTTGTGTCTCGAGTCAAAAGAAATTAAGTCATGTAAAATAACTAAAAAAGACAAACGATCACCGAAGAGTTGATCCTGATTCATAAGGACCGTAAAGGAGAGAGTAGAACTTCCAAATAGAGTTTCCAGATCTTTACAGGAGCAGACTGTCACATCTTTTTGATGCAGAGCAGCTAGTGGATTTGAACTGCCAATCTTTCAGTTAGCAGCCACACACTTTAGCCACTGCACCACCAGGGTTTCTGCTAAGTTATGTATAATACCAAAACAAAACAAACCCACTAACGTTGAGTTGATTCCGACTTACAGTAACACCGTAGGTCAGAGTAGAACTGCCCTGTGGAGTTTCCATGGAGTGCCTGAGGGATTTGAACTTTTAACCTTTTAGTTACCAGATGTGGCACGTAACTGCTACACCACCAGGGTTTCTAGTCATGTATAATAGGAGGTAGAAAATATTACTCATTACAAGTGTTATTGTTTGAATTGTCCCCCAACTCCCATCAGCAAAGTGGTGTCAAAAACGCAAACCTCTATGCCTGTTATAATTCTGTTTGCGAATAAGGTTTTCTCTTCATGTTAATGAGGCTGGATTAGCATAGGATGTATCTTGAGTAAGGTGTTTTTTTTTTATTTGAGATATAAAAGAGATTGAACACAAGCTAGCAAGAAGCAGAAATGAGGGAAGAAAAATGTGAAGATATGAGAAAATTGCCCAGGAGCAGAAGTTCAGATGAGACAAAGATCTTCCTCCAAGGGCAACGCAGACAGAAAACCTTTCCATAGACGGAGCACCATGAATTCAGACTTCTATTCCCCTAAGCTGTAAGAAATTATATTTTTGTTTATTAAAGCCACCTACATGTGGCATTTCTGTTATAGCTGCACCACATAATTAAGACACAGTGTAAACTGGTTCAAAGCCTCATAAATACAAGAGTACTATTGGGTTAAAAGTGGCTGCAGCTCTGTATCTCAAAGGTGGTTTTCGGGAAAATCTCTGTCATCCTGTACTGAAGACAAATCTTTAGGCCCACTTTATGTGATATGCCCGTCTAGAGTACTTACAAAGCTTCCTACTTCAGTATCATGAATGGAATTGTGGGTCCCCCCCGCCCCCCACAAATATGTGTCAGCTTGGCTAGGCCATGATTCCCAGCATTGTGTGGTTGTCCTCCATTTTGTGATCTGATGTAATTATCCTGTGTATTGTAAATCCTAACCTCCACGATGTTAAAGAGGCAGGATTACAAGCAGTTATGTTAATGAGGCAGGACACTATTAACAGAATTAGGTTGTCTCTTGAGCCAATCTCTTTTGAGATATAAAAGACAAGTGAGCAGAAAGGAGAGGGACCTTATTACTATCAAGCAAGCAGAGCCAGGAGCAGAGCATGTCCCTTGGACCTACGGATCCTTCACTGAGAAGCTCCCAGACCAGGGGAAGTCTGATGACAAGGACCTTGTCAAGAGCTGACATAGATAGGAAGCCTTGCCCTGGAGTTGGTACCTTGAATTAGGACTTCTAGCATTCTAAATTCTGAGAGAATAAATTTGTTGTACTTCGGTTGTAGCAGTACTAGATAGCTGAGACACAGTGTGGAAACAAATATAGTCCAGAAGGTTTGCTACTTAGCTAATAGTGAGTCACATCATATTTGCTACTTAACTAATGGTCAATTATTTTGGTAGAAAAAGATAGCATTTATATTCAACAAATATTTGTTGATAAGGATCTATTGTACATAGGCACCCCAGTATGCATTTTTAACAATAAATTGTCTTTCATTAACAATTATGTATCTTGAGCTTCTTATGTGCCACATTTGTGTTCTGTATCTAATATTTGATCTTGGCGTGATACCCCACCAGATATAAAACACAAAGTGGAGGTCTCTCAGAAAGTTTTTTTGTGTTTATTTGCCCCAAATAATTGTGTGAAAAGTTGCTATATTTTCGAATCTATAGCTAATGAATAGTGAAATTTCCTGTATAAGCGAAAGAGAAATAAAATGAGAAACTTTCAAGCTATGAATGTAGTTGAGATTTTTACTTCATTTTCCAGGAACGATGCAAGAATCACCTATCGGAGGAAATCTTTTCATACTTTAGAATTGTTGCCAGGCTGCATCTCAGATGCCAAGGACCCGTAATGAGCGTCTTGCCCCTTACTGATCAAGAACGGACAGGTAAGGTGTGGAGAATCTTCTCCCAAGAGCAAAACTTCATTAAAGCGGAAATTGGGGGGCCTAAGCAACGCTTACCCCTGACTTTCTGATCAAAGCTTTGGCGGAAAAACAGGAAGGGAGGGTGACTGGGAAGAAGTGCGTCGTCTAAGCTGCAAACGGAAGCTTGGATGCTGATGCTGACAGTTTCCTCCAGGAGGGAGCCCTAGGTAAGCCCAAGTAACTTTCAAGGGATCCACAAATACTACCTCCCCTCCCCAACCCTCCCCAACCCCAAGAAAGGGCGGGGGTGGGGGGGGGGCTAGGGAAACTAGGCTGTGCACGGCTCTTCGTACAAAATACAGTTGGCAGCGAAGGGTTTTGGGGGGCATCTGCCAGTCTTCATATGATACGTTGCATAGGCACCATCCTTTGAGGTCTCAGTTTGAGTCCCACGTCAACTTTATGCTCTTGTGTGCCTCTTCTGGAAGGTCACCTAGTGCTCACTCCTGGCACCACTACGTAAGCTCCTCGTATTAGCACATTCTGATTCATCGTGAAAACCAGTGAAGTTCTTGTTCTTTTGGTATCAAGGTATATTAATCAGTAGTCCTGGTCTGATCACCCTCACAGTATATGCGACGTAATCATCCTTCGGGACTTCCAGACTGCTGAGAGGTCCTTGTGTGCTTTTCCTATCTCATTGTCCCAGGTTAGTTATGGAGTCCTTAATCCCCCACTACCTGTTTGTAGTTTTGGTTACAAGGTTTACTGAAAGGTATTTATGGAGGGTTCTAGGATCCCTGTCTCAGAATAGCAGGCAGTCACAATCATATAGTGAATATGAGTTTGGAATATATTTAATAAATTTTTATGTTTTACATTACATGAATGTTGGTACACATACTCAAATCCAACCTGTAGGTATTGAGTGAATCCAATTCATATACGAATGCCAAGCCGAGCCAAGTGCTGTTGAGTCGGGTGACACATAATTTTAGATACTGGAGAACTTGTGTAATTGTAGGTGAGTTCCTATATATTCTCCTTTGAGAAGTGCTGACTTTTAAGTGGTGGCAAAGTCCTGAAAGAAGCCCTGGCTGAAGAGTGGTGAAGAGCTTGGTTATTAACTAAAAGACTGGCAGTTTGGATCTACCAGCCTGTCCTTGGAAACAATATAGGGTAGACCTATTCTGTCCTATAGGGTTGCTATGACTTAAAATGCACTTCATGAAAAGTCATAAAGAAATCAAAGTGGAATAGACTCAGTACTCAGATAAAAAGTCTTGCTACTAGCTCTGATTTAGGCTGTGCTACTAGCTGTGTTCCTTTGCTTTTCTGTATTTAGCATGGCAAATTTTTTGTTGAATAGCTATCCTCAGGGAGTCCCTAGAAATAAAGGGCTTTAATAGTAATAGTATAAACAACAGCACTATCAATAATATTAGCTAGCATTTACTGGGCTAACTTTTTAAAATGCAACCTTTATTACTCCTTACAACCTCTGTGTTGTAGCTTTGATAATTAGTTCCATTTTACAGATGAGTAAACTGAGACTTCAAGAAGTTCAGAATCTTCTTCCAGTTCTGCCGTGATCTTAGTTAGCGCCTGTGTTAAGTCCCCTTTGTACTTTTCCCCACTCAGTATTTGAAATTTGTCTACATAAATGATACCTAAAAAAACAAACTATTGCTTTTCAGTCAATTCTGACTCCTAGTGACCTTATAAGACAGAGTAGAACTGCCCCATAGGGTTTCCAAGGAGAAGATGGTGGATTTGAACTGCTGTCCTTCTGATCAGCAGCCAAGCTCTTTACCACTCTGCTACAAGGGCTTCTCATAAAAGATCAGGCATCATTTATAAACTCAAAGCTAGTGCTAATAATGGTTTTATGCAAATGTATTATGTAGACATGTGTGGGCTTCCATATAAATGATTTTCAAACATCTTACATAGTATATAAGGATAATCAAGATCTCAGGCTTTCTCAAGATCTTTCTCAAGATCTCTGACTTTAAGTAACATCATCTATTTATTAGTAATATCAGACAGACAGATTTGAAAAGAAAATAATAGCAAATTTAAAAGCGGGGAAGCAGTTAAAATGGAATGGCAGCCCCCGAGATTTAGTCAGAAACCAACAGGGTCTTTGGGACACTCTTTCAGAAATGCTGTTGCACACGGTGACTCCTTTCTTCCTTGGAGCTGTGAGAAAGGGTGTTGTTAATACAGCAATTTCTGTCTAGTCCCTTTCTCAGCCCAAGAAAACCAGGACTTTTGTTCCCGAGTCATATTTCCCTTGTCCTTCCAAGGCCAAGTTCTGAAAAGCAGCTCTAAAGGCAGGATTCAATAAATAGGAGTTCACCGGGAATATTGAACCACTCGGTCCTGTGACTATGGCAAATCATTCACTCAAGCAGAACCCAAAGGGCTTTTATTTCTGTGGTAGAAATACAATCTGGCTGAGAAGAAGTTTCTGGGGTGCGGGTAGGGTTGGGGAGGGGAGGTGGTACTTGTGGGTCGCTTGAAAGTTACTTGGGCTTACCTAGGGCTCCCTCCTGGAGGAAACTGTCAGCATCAGCATCCAAGCTTCTGTTTGCAGCTTAGAAGACACATTTTTCCTTCCCAGTCGCCCTCCCTTCCTGTTTTTCTGGTAGCTTCGTCGACTAGAAATGCCTCTTTCAGGATGCCATGTAGAGGCCTGAGATCTGATGCCAAACAGCTAGGAGTGATTTAGAACAACTGAAGCCCTCAGGATAGATTTTCTAAGTTACTAGCAGTTTGATAACTAAAGACTATAAACTTCGAACGCCGAGCTGAAGTCCCCGTAGACCGGCCTGTTCACGATCCAGCTCCTACGCTATTTTATAGAGAACAACACTGGCTCCTACCTTTTCCAACATGTGATTTCTGTTCCTTTAGAAAAATGGGTACATGATATTTTCCAAATGCTGAGAAACTGTGATGGAGGGAGGAGACTCAGCTGGCAATATTTTTATGTATAAGTTCCTTTTAGGCTGTCTTGTCCCTTTTATTATTTATCAAAGCAGACAATCCACTCTAAGAAGTTATTTGCATGTACACATCCATCACACAAAAGCCATTTAAGAACTCTTTGTTTCATTTTGGAATCCCTGGTGGCAGACTGGTTAAGTGCTACCTCTGCTAACCAAAAGCTGGGCAGCTCAAATACACCAGGTGCTCCTTGGAAACTGTAGAACAGTTCTACTCCGTCCTATAGAGTTGCTCTGAGTTGGAATTGACTCAACATCAGTGGGTCTGTTTCTTTTGGTGCAGAGTAAGGATGCCTACTTTCATGGAAAAAAACAAACCAACAAAAAACCAACAAGATGAGTTCATTTAACAAAAATCTACTGAGGTAACTGGGTGCTTTGCTTCCTGCTAGGTACCAGGGAATACAAAACACAGTTCCAACAGATAGGGAGCTTCTGGTCTGAATAGCTTCTTTCCAAAAAACACTCTATGCTGTACTCTACTGCTTTTACTGAAATTGCATTAAACACTATAACTGAAAAATAGCAGTGATTTCTAAAGTATGTTCAGGAGTCTAATAAGTTTTGAAATATGCTTGACTCAACAAAATACAAAGTAATTCTTATACTCCTCCTGGAGGTGAATAATGTGTAGATCTCCCAAACTCACTAGCTTCACAGCCCCTTTTCGCAGACATCCCGAGAGGCAGGGTCCAGGGAACACCATTTTTGCCACGATGACATATGCGTGTGTGTGTGTCTGTATAGTTATTATTATTGAACTTTAGATGAAACTTTACGGGACAAACAAGCTTCTCATTAAACAAGTAGTAGTCATACAGTTTTCAGACACTGTTTACCAACCCTAAAACATCTTTACGCTGTTGCCTTCCCCACCTCAAGTCCCCTATTACCAGCTTTCCTATCCTCTACTGCCTTCTCTCCTTGTCCCTGTCCTGGTGTGTCCATTTACTCTCATTTTGTTTAACGGGTCTGTCTAATCATTGGCTGCAGAGTGAACCTCAGGAGCGACTTTGTTATTGAGCAAAAAAGATGTCTGGGGGTCATACTCCTGGAGTTTCCCTAGTAACTATATTAACTTCTAATAACTTAAAAAATTTGTTTAAAGAAGGATTGCTGGGCAAGATAGTTCCAAAGTGACAATTCTCACAAGGCTGAAAGCTGCTAGGTGTCACTTTTGGAGAGCCTTTAGAGCTTTGAAACCCTTTTCAATTACCATTCTGGTTGTTGCCAGCGGCCCTACAGTTGGCCCCGCCCCCTCACACTGACTCCACGTTTAAGAGAACTGGACGCTGCCCAGGACTGCGCCGGCGCAGTGACTGGCTGTGGGTTAGACCGTTGACATCCGTAGGGTTTTCAGTAGCTGATCCATAGGAGTAGATCATTAGCCTCTTCTTCCTAGTCCATATTTGGAAAATCCACTGAAACCTATTCAGCATCATAGCGACCCATAGGCCTCCACTAACAGGACTTCTGTTTTCTTAATTTTTAGGTCAAATTCATACTGAAAGCTGCACTCTGATCTTCATCAGTAAGTGTTTCACGTGTTCTGCACTTCAGCAAGCAAGCCTGTGTCATCAGCACAATACAAGTTGTTAATTAGTCTTCCTTTAATCGGACGCCCTGTTCTTCACAGAGTCTAGATTCTTAGACTATTTGCTCAGCAGACAGATCAAACAGGCATGGTGAGAGGATACAGTCCCATCACACACCTGTCCTGGCTTTAAACCACAGCATCTGCTTGTTCTGTTCAAATGACTGCCCCTTGATCTGTGTACAAGTTCCTCATGTACACAATTGAGTGGAGGTCTCATTCTTCATCATGCTATCCATAATTTGTTAAGATTCACACAGTTGAATACCTTTGCATACTCAATAAAACACAGGTCAACATCTTTCTGGTATTCTCTGCTTTCAGCCAGGATTCATCTGGCATCAGCTATGATATTCCTGGTTCCAGGTCCTCTTCTGAATTTGGGCTTGAATTTCTGGCAGTTCCTTGTTGATATGCTCTCCAGCCACTTTTGAATGATCTTTAGTAAAACTGTGTAAGCTTTCTACATCCTTGGTTAGGTTTATTCATAAGTATTTTATCCTTTTAGGAGCTACTGTAAATGATCCTGTTTTTTTAATTTCCTTTTCAGAATTCTCCTTGTTACTGTAGAGAAACACAGCTGATTTTTTGTGTCATCTTGTGTCCTGGCACTTTACTGAATCTCTCTGTTAGTTCTGGTAACTTTTTTGTGGAGTCTCTGAGATTTTCTATATACAAAATCATGTCATCTACAACTAAGGATAGTTTTACTTCTTCCTTTCCAGTTTGGAGACTGAATATGATTAAAATGACATATGTATCTTAGATGGCCACTCACAAGCTTTTAAGATCCCACATGTTACTCACCAAAATAGGATGAGAAACATTTTCTTTATGAACTATTTTATGCCAGTTGACCTAGATATGCCCTACGATCATGATTCCTAGCCCTCAGCCTGGTCCCTTGGGCCCTTGTGGTGTCCGTGAAGCTTCTATTGCTTTACCTTGGTCAAGCTGTGCAGACTTCCCCTGTACTGTGGGTTGTCTTCCTTTCACAAAAGTTAACACTTTTATCTAATCGGTGATTTTCCTTCCTACCATTCCCTCTCTCATAATCATCAAAGGATTTTTTGTGTGTGTGCATGTGTGTTTTTTGTGTGAAATTTTCCTTGAGTTTTTATTATAATGATTTCATAAGATTTTTTATAATGATGTTATGATTATAATTTTTTATAATGATTTCATAAAATATTTGTCCTTTTGTGGTTGACTTATTTTAATCAGCATAGTGGCTTCTAGATTCATCCATGTTATGAGATGGTTTGCAGATTCCTCACTGTTTTTCTGTGTATGTCGATGAAGTCTAGTTGGTTAATTGTGGCACTAAGGTCTTCTGTGTCTTTATTGAGGTTTTGTCTAGATGATCTGTCCAATATTGAGAGTGAAGTGTTGAAGTCTGCCACTACTATTGTGGACTGATCTATCTCTTTTCTGAGTGTAGTCAGTGTTTCTTTGACATATTTGGGTGCTCTAGTATTAGGTGCATAAATATTTAATATTGTTAAGTCCTACTTGTGTACTGAACCTTTCAGCAATAAATAGTGTCCATCCTTGTTCACGATGGTGAATTTTACATTAAAATCTATTTTATCTGAGATTAGAATTGCCACACCTGCTCTTCTTTTTTCATTGTTAGCTTGGTATATATTCTTCCATCCTTTAATTTTCAGTTTGTTCCTATCTTTAAATCTAAGGTGAGTTTCTTGTAGGCAATACATGGATGGGTCGTGTCTTTTGATCCAAGATGTCACTCAATGTCTCTACAGGAGCATTCAGTCCATTCACATTCAATGTAATTATTGATAGGTATGCGTTCAGTGCTGCCATTGTGGTACGTTCATTTTTGTGTTGATGTTTTCTCTGTTGTTCTTATTAATCTGTCCTGGGACATTCTTCTTTGTGAGTTGATTTTTCACCTTTTTCAGGGTTGGTTTTGTGGTTGTTGAGACTCCTGTGTTCCATTTCTTGATATAGTATGTTGCATCTTTATTGTGCTTTATGGCTGCCCCTATGATCCCTCCTAATAAACTGTATAAACTCAATTTTAATTACTACCATTTTTGTCAACTTCCTTTCTGGAAGGACTATAACGACTGTAGTACATCTCTTTTTAATATGATGACATCATAGTTTTCATGATATGATCACTGGATCATTTATTTCACTATTATAGCTTTGATTGAGTTTGGAGCCTTCTGTAACTAAGTAGGATTCTGGATGATATGTCCTTCTAAAATGTAAAGTTAGTGATTTTGTCTAAGCCAAGAGATTCTTTCAATATTTCTTGTAGCTCTAATTTGGTTTTTACAAAGTCTCTGAGTTTCTGTTTATCTGTGATTTCATTTTCATATTGGAAAAATAGTTTTGTGGGATATGTAATTCTTGGATGGAAGTTCTTCTCCTTCAAGGCTTTGAATGTGTCATGCCACTGTCTCTGTGCCAGCATTGTTTCTGCTGAGAAATCTGACTAAAGCCTACTGAGTTTCCCTCTGAATGTTAGCGTTTGCTTTGGGTCTTGCTGTCTTTAAGCGTTTCTGCTTATGTTTCATTTTGTTAAGCTTGATTATAATACATCTTGGAATCTTTCTTTTGAGATATATGTTGAGTGGCATTCAGTATATATCTTGGATATCTATGGTCTCTTCTTTCATAATTTCTGGGAAGTTTTCTGTCAGCAGCTCAGCAACAATACTGTCTGTGTTCTCAGGTGTCTTGCCCTGTTCAGGAACTCCAACTGATCGTAGATTATTCCTCTTAATAGAGCCCCACATGCTTCTTAATACTTCTTTGTTTTTCTTGTTTCTTTTTTCTCCTTTCTCTTCATAGATGCCAGAGTTGGTAACTGTGTCTTCCAAATCAGAAAGTCTATTTTCTATTTGTTCCATTCTGTTTTCTTGGCTTTGAATTGAAGTTTCTATGTCTTCGATTTTGTTCTTGATCTGATGGATTTCAGAGTACTGGTGTTCCATCAGATTGAACAGCTTGCTTAATTTTTCATTTTGCTCTACTGCATTTTGTATAAGGTCTAGGAGAGCTCTCTATATAATTCTTCTGTATTCACCTTCTGATAGCTTCAGAAAAGTTTCTTTGTCTGGGAAGTTCTGAGGTGGTTTCTTTTGGGGGCCTTCTGATGCCATGGGTGATTTCCTGTCCACATTTTTCTCCAGAGTTTGTTGTTTTGGGGGCTTCATGTGGGTCATTAGAGGCTGGGAAAGATACTGTGAGAATGGACCACAGTTGTTTCTCTGGGCTGTCTTGAAATGAGAAGTAAAAAGTATCTGACTAGCAGGGGCCATAAAAAAACTTCAGGCCCCCAAAAACAGGAAGTCTGGAAAGCCCCTGAAAACGCACGTGCTCGAAGATTATGCGGCGTCACTGCCCAGCGTCACCACCCCCTGCGTCACTGCCTAACGTCAACTGTACAGGCATACTGTCTGCCCAATCATAGAACGCCAACTGTCTCATACCAGCTATCTTCCGATCCTAAGCCCTTCCCCTCCCCAACTTCTATATATATTACTCTGCTACAATAAAACCTCGAGGCTTGATCAGAATTTTGTCTTGCCTCCATTTCTTCGCATCTCCTGCCCCACTTTCATTTTCACAGGCTCCCCCTCGTCCCTCCGTTGATTCGCCCCGCGGGTCGGGGCAAAACTGGCGCCCAGTGTGGGGGCCCGAGGTACGGAGCTGCTGAAAAGACCCACTTGAAAAGCCCTGGCCAGGCACCCCTTGAGCCTCCACGAGGTGTGAGTTTGGCTCGTCCTGAGTCGCCACGAGGTATTGACCCGTGAGAAGACTCGTTCCTGATCACCACCGGACTAGCCGCCCTGCGAGACTGATCTGTTAGAGGTAAGTGGGTAAAAAGCGTGGGGCAAGAATTGAGTTCATATGAGCTCTTTCTCACAGGAATCAAAGATTCCTTCAAGATGCGAAGAATTAAGGCTAACAAAGAGATAGGAATCAGGGATTCCTTGAAGTTGTAAAGAATTATGGTTGAAAAAAAAAAAAGATTTAGTACATTTCTTTAATTTCTTGTCTGATGTCTGCCCTTAGTTTCCCCAACAGGAAACAATAGACTCTTAAGTGTTGGAAGAGGGTTGGGGATTGCTTAAATGATTATTATAGAACTTTTGGACCTGAGAAGGTCCCTATAACTGCCTTTTCATATTGGAATTTGATTAATGATGTGTTACAAAGCTCCCTTAAAGACCCAGATGTTCAAAAGCTTGCTCACATTGGGGAGACAGTCCTTCGAAATAGCTCTCACCCCCCCTCCACTTGCCCATCAGTTTCTATAAATATTTCAGAGGAGCCTCAGACAGCTGATATAAAAGAAATCCCCCAAACAAATCCTGACCTGCCTAGCCTGATTTACCCATCTTTAAAACCCTTTAGGGACAATTCTGATGCGGCCCAGTTGTCCCCCAAAGACCGGGAAATATTAGAAAGTCAGGCTGCACAATATCAGGGCAGCGGCGACCGTTGGGCTTTCACCGCCCCTGCCTTCCGCGGTCCCCCTAATGAAACTCTATAACCTCCTCCATATCTCCAGGGTTCCTCAGCTCCCCTCACCTCACCCCTTAACCCAGAGCACAGCACAATCATGGTTTCAGACCCCATTCGGCAGGCTAAAATCTCCCTCACTCAAGAAGTTTCCTCCTTAAGAGAACTGCTGACTCAGAAACGCGAACACCTAAAGCTTATCAAAGAAATCCGAGCCCTTGAGGTGGAGCTTGCTTCCACAATGCTCAGCCAGGTTTCAAAGAAAACCCCCCAGGGCTCAAGTCCCAAAGGCCCCCTTTTCACATTTCCCGTAACCCGCAGTCAAAGGCCTCAACATGATACTGAAGAAGAGGAAGTAAGTAGCGAGCCTGGTCAGGGCCCAGGCTCGGGGGGAGAGGCTTCTGACGAAGAAAACCTCACCCCAGAAGAGAGTAGTTCAGACAGACAAAAATACCGCCACCTAAACCTCAAACATTTAAAAGACTTAAAGGCAGCTGTTAGTAACTATGGCCCTACTGCCCCCTACAGCCTGGCCATACTGGAAAGCCTAAGTGAGCGATGGCTAACCCCTAATGATAGGCATTTCTTGGCACGAGCCACCTTATCCGGGGGTGATTTCGTACTCTGGCGCACCGATTTTGCAGAAAACTGCCGCGAGACCGCCCAGCATAATAGTGAAAGCAGGACGTCCCGCTCTTGGACAAGAGATAAACTCTTGAGGCGAACTCCCTATGATACTAATGAGAAACAGGCAAATTTTCCCCCTGGTTTATTAGCACAAATACAAAACGCTGGCCTCAAGGCCTGGAGGCGTCTTCCCCCAAAGGGTTCAGCCACCACCTCCTTAGCTAAAATCTGTCAAGGCCCTGATGAGTCCTACAGTAACTTTGTCAGCCGCCTAACTGACGCCGCTGAGTGTTTGGTGGGGGAAGGAGAAACCGATAGTGCCTTCATTAAACATCTTGCCTTTGAAAATGCTAATCCTTTTTGTCAACAGGCTCTAAGACCCCACCACAGTGGTAGCCTTTCTGATTATCTTAAACTTTGTTCAGGAATAGGAGCTTCTCATGCCATTGGTATAGCTATAGGGGCCGCTCTCAAAGGTCTTGACCATGAGAAACAACAGAAAACTTGCTTCAATTGCAAACGGCCCGGACATTATATACGCGAGTGTCCCACAGGTAAACAGAATCGGGGACCTCCTACTTCAGTGTGCCCCCAATGTAAGAAGGGCAAACATTGGGCCGCAGATTGTTTTTCTAAAACTGACATCAACGGTCAACCTCTCCCCCCCAAACAGGGAAACTCCCAGCGGGGCCAGCCCCTGGCCCCACCCTTGGGACAGAACCTAGGGGCGGTCAGGTTCGTCCCCCAGAAACAGACACAAAAACAAGTATCAGCTCCCTCTGCCGTGCCACCCCTGGAAGTGCAGGATTGGACCTCTGTTCCGCCACCGATACAATATTAGTGCCCGATCAGGGTGTTCAAGTCATCCCTACAGGGGTCTATGGGCCGCTACCCCCGGGAATGTTTGGTTTGATCTTAGGGCGTGGCAGTTCCTCATTGGCCGGCCTTCATGTCATCCCTGGGGTCATTGATAATGACTACACAGGACAAATTACTCTTTTGGCCTCGGCTCTGTTGGGGCCCCTGTCTGTTCCAAAAGGAAAGAGAATAGCACAACTTATATTACTTCCCTTAGATTCCACACCCACCAAACACATACAGTCCATTAGGTTGAATTCTGCCTTCGGGTCTTCCGACACCTATTGGGTGCAACCAGTAACCCCTGATAGGCCAAGACTCACCCTCCAATTAGATGGTAAGGCCTTTGAAGGGATAGTGGATACAGGGGCAGATGCCACAGTAATTTCAGCTAAATATTGGCCTTCCAACTGGCCCTGTGAGGCCTCAATAACTCATCTTGAAGGCATTGGCCAGTCTGTCAACCCTAAACAAAGCTCAAAAATTCTTACTTGGAAGGACTCAGGACAGATTCAACCTTACATTGTTCTGGGTTTACCTGTTAATCTATGGGGTCGTGATGTCTTATCCCAGCTGGGGGTCATCATGTGTAGCTCAAATGAGATAATTACCCAACAGATGCTTAACCTAGGCTTCCTACTGGGACAAGGACTGGGAAAAAATAATCAAGGTATAAAGCAGCCTCTTCCTGTAATGCCTAAAAATAATCGTTCAGGCTTGGGAAGTGAAAATTTTCCTTAGCGGTCATTGACTCCCCTGCACCCCACGCTGATAAGATTAAGTGGAAATCTGAGTCTCCAGTGTGGGTAGATCAATGGCCCTTGACTGAACAAAAACTCGCAGCTGCCACAGCGTTAGTGCAGGAACAGCTGGCTGCTGGACATTTAGAACCAACCACCTCTCCCTGGAATACTCCTATATTTGTGGTCAAAAAGAAAAATGGGTCATGGCGACTCCTTCAGGACCTCAGAGAAATTAATAAAACCATGTTTACAATGGGGGCTCTCCAACCTGGACTCCCCTCCCCCGTTGCCATTCCAGCTATTTTAAAATCATTATTGATCTCAAAGATTACTTCTTTATCATCCCTCTTCACCCACTTGATAGAGAATGCTTTGCGTTTAGCCTCCCAGTTATTAATTTTAAAGGACCAATGCAGCGCTATCAGTGGAAAGTTCTCCCTCAGGGCATGGCCAATAGTCCCACTCTGTGTCAAAAATTTGTTGCTCAGGCTGTAGACCCTCTTAGGTGTCAGTAGTCTTCCATTTATATCATTCATTACATGGATGATATTTTACTGGCGGGGGCCTCCAGCTTAGAGGTACTTAAGTGCAGCCAGGACCTTACTTGCCAACTAACTTCCCTTGGACTTCAAATTGCCCCGAACAAAATACAGCTTACTGACCCTTATTATTACCTCGGTTTTGAATTAAATAATAATCAAATCACCACTCAAAAACTTAACCTAAAAACCTCTCATCTACACACACTTAATGATTTTCAAAAGTTCCTGGGAGATATTAATTGGCTCCGACCGTATCTCAAACTTACAACAGAGGAATTAAAACCATTGTTTGATACTCTTCATGGAGATGCCAGGCCCCTCTCTCCCCGTCACCTTAACCCTGAGGCAAAAAGGGCCCTTCACATTGTTGAAAAGGCCATACAACAACAACAGGTTACCTTCATAACTTATGAGCAGCCCTTTGCCCTTATTGTCTGTGCCACACAACATACACCCACGGGGGTTTTGTGGCAGAATGGCCCCCTCTTGTGGATACATCTATCCTCCACCCCAACTAAAGTTCTCCTCACCTATCCCTCCCTAGCGGCCAAACTTATAAGACTAGGCCATGAAAAGAGCCGCCTACATTTCGGCAGGGACCCTGACCAACTTATCCTTCCTTACACCAAGGAACAAATAGACTGGCTTTCCCAAAATGATGATGGTTGGATAATAACCCTATCCATGTTTCTAGGTACGGTTGATAACCACTATCCGTCCCATAAACTCCTTCAGTTCGCGCGGCTACATCCTTTTACCTTCCCCAAAATAACCTCTTTAAGTCCTTTGAAAGAAGCCTCTCTGGTCTTCTCAGATGGATCCTCCTCTGGCATTGTGGCATGGGTCATAAATTCACAGCCTTACAGTGCCCAATCTCCCTTTAAGTCAGCCCAGCTTGTGGAACTTTTCGCTATCTTACAGGTCTTCACAATACTACACGATGTCCCCTTCAATCTTTACACCGACAGTGCTTACATAGCTCTCTCAGTCCCAGTGTTAGAGACAGTTCCTTATATCAAACCATCTTCCAATGCTGTGTCTCTTTTTCAACAACTCCTCTACACTTTCATCCAGTAACTGTAGCCTCAGCCCACCTTTTCGAACACAGCCTGTTGGCTTTAATTCTTCCCATTGCTACCAAGGGTCATTCCAAAATAACAACTTTGATCTAGATGTCGGATTTATAACATTTAATAATTGTACCAATACCACCAACCATACAGAGCCCCTCTGTCCAGCCCCTGGACAGGTTTTTATATGTGGAAATAACTTAGCCTATACAGCCTGACCCAGAAACTGGACAGGACTCTGTGTTCAGGCTAACCTCCTCCCAGATATTTCTATCATATCAGGGGACACCCCTGTCCCTGTCCCCAGTTTTGATTACATAGCCGGATGGTCAAAATGAGCCCTCCAATTCATACCCCTTCTTGTGGGCCTGGGAGTTGCCAGGGCTACAGCCACCGGCTCTGCCGGCCTGGGCATCGCCATAGACAAATACAGTAAGTTATCCCGTCAATTAATAGACGATGTCCAAACCCTCTCCGGTACTATCAATGATTTACAAGATCAAATTGACTCCTTAGCTGAGGTAGCCTTACAAAATCGAAGGGGCTTAGACCTTCTTACTGCAGAAAAAGGCAGTATCTGTTTAGTTTTACAGGAACACTGCTGCTTCTATGCCAATAAATCCGGGATTGTCCGAAACAAGATAAAAGATTTACAGGAAGATCTACAAAACAGACGAAGAAAACTACAAGAAAATCCATTTTGGACTGGACTGAACGGATTCCTTCCCTATCTCCTCCCCATCCTCGGCCCCCTTCTCGGTTTAATGTTAATTCTGTCTTTTGGCCCTTGGGCTTTCAAAAGGCTTACAAGCTTTATCAAACAACAAATAGATTCAGCATTGGCTAAACCTATCCAAGTCCATTACCACCGCCTGGCAGTTGACGATGAATACGCCGCTAAAAATGGGTACTCCGACTTCTTCCCCAAGGGGACAGCATGAAAAGTAGAGGCATGCTTACCTCCTTGCCAACTTGGGAAGAGAGGTATGGGTATCGGGAGGAGTGCGAAGCAAAGCATTGCAAGGGATAGTTATCATTAACTCCTCTACGTTTCCCTGGAGCATACCTGGCTTGCATAGAGGTTGGTATCTATCCTAAAAACATTAAAACGGCTCTGCCTCTCCTCTCCAAAAGATACCAAGAGCCAAATACTATAACAGGAGGAGCCAGGTCACTACTCCCTCTCCCGGTTAAAGCCCACCTCCCAAAACAAAACAAAAAGGGAGAATATGTCGGGGGCCATGAAAAAACTTCAGGCCCCCAAAAACAGGAAGTCTGGAAAGCCCCTGAAAACGCGCGTGCTCGAAGATTATGCGGCGTCGCTGCCCAGCGTCACCACCCCCCGTGTCACTGCCTAACGTCAACTGTACAGGCATACTGTCTGCCCAATCATAGAACGCCAACTGTCTCATACCAGCTATCTTCCAGTCCTAAGCCCTTCCCCTCCCCAACTTCTATATATATTACTCTGCTACAATAAAACCTCGAGGCTTGATCAGAATTTTGTCTTGCCTCCATTTCTTTGCGTCTCTTGCCCCGCTTTCATTTTCACAGGCTCCCCCTCGTCCCTCCGTTGATTCGCCCCGCGGGCCGGGGCATCTGACAACTTATAAAGTCAGTCAGGTCTTCAGGTGTAGAGGTCCTTTTTCCCAGCTGGCAAAGTAAGCACCTCTATATCAAACCCCAGATGTTACAAACTAGCTCAAAATACAGAAAGGCTACTACTGCTCTGCTGGCCTCTGTTGTCGGACCTCAGCTGTAGGTGATAATATGTAGAATTCTACCTTTTTGCCTGAAAAGCACTCTTTTCTGGGCAGGACTGCCTCCCAGCCCAGGAATTAGGTCCAGCTGAAGCTTCCATATGGGTGTCCCTGCCTCCCAGCCAAACAAGACAGCATCCCACACAAGCTTGCCACTCAGCTGGGACCAGGCTACTGGCAGAAGGAGAGGCCAAAAGTGCTGAGATGCCCGGAGTCCACAGCCTCTATTGCTGGACCCCAGCCTCAGGCAACACTGTGCAAAACATTGCCTTTCTGCTAGAAAAGCAGTCTCCACCCAGCACTCCCCCAGCCTAGGACCCAAATCCAGCTGGGACCTCTGCCTGGGCGTCTCTGTCTCCCAATAGATCAAGATGGTGCCCTGCACAAGCTCACCACTGCATCCATATGGCTACCACATGGCAGAGGTAGAAAGATAGGCCAAAGGAGCAGAGATGCACAGAGTCCAAAGCTGGGCTCTCAGAACATGGCAGTTGTGCTTGCTGATCCCACCAGCAGTGCATCCGAGACCAGCGGCTAGTCAAGTGCCAGCTCCACCCACTGGCCAATACAGAGGGAGAAAAAAAATGGTGAGTTACCTTTGGTCTTTGCAAGCCTGTGCTCTCCAAGAGTGGGGTCAGAGAAACAGAGGAGGTTTTACATTCAGTAGTATCTGACTTGACGGCGCTTGGCTTGGCTGGCTGATATGAAGTCCAAATTAACAGCCCTGTGCCATGTCCTAGGGCTCATTAGGTGTCCAGAAGGCTCCGTTTAATTATCAGTTCAGGTCTTGGTTTCCAGAGGGATTTAGGGAGACATGTGTTTAGTTCGCCTTCTTGGTTCCACCCCTCCTCATTGTTCTTGATCTTTGTGTAGTAGTCATTTTTTGTTTATTCATTTATCTGTTGATGGTCACTTATATTGTTTTCATCTTTTTGCTATTGTGAATAATCCTGCAGTGAACATGGGTGTGCATATATTCCCATGACCACTCTTATTTCTCTAGGATACATTCCTAAGAATGAGATTTCTGACTGTATGATATTTCTAGCTTTTCAGGGAAGTGCTATATCATTTTTCATAGTGGTTGGATGATTTTACATTCCCAACAACAGTGCATAAGAGTTCCTTATGCAACTTCTTCAACATTTGTTATTTTCTGTAATTATTGATTCATGCCAGTAATGTTGGGGTGAGATGGTGTATCATTGTAGTTTTGATTTGCATTTCTCTAATGGTTAATGATTGCAAGCATTTCCTCATATGTACGTTAGATACCTCAGTGTCTTCTTTGGTGAAGTGTCTATTCACATCCTTTGTCAAATTTTTAATTGTATTTATTTGTCTTTTTGTTACTGAGGTGTTAAAGTATTCTATAGGCTTTAGAGCTTTTATTCTTATTGGGCTTGTCATAGCTGCAATTATTTTCCCAGTTGCAGATTCTGTTTTGGTGAAGTCTTTTGATGAGCATTAAGTCTTTAATTTTTTAGGAGTCATTGCTTATCTATGTTATCCTCTGGTGTTTGTGCTTTGTTAGCTAGAGCTTGTATTGAATTTATCCCATGTATTAGGGCTCCTAGCACTGTTCCTATATTTTCTTACATTTTACCATTAGGTCTTAGATCCATTTTTAGTTAGTTTTTGTGTATGGTGTAAGTCATGGGCCCTGCTTTATTTATTTTTTTTTTACAAATGGACATTTGATTTTGCCAGCACCACTTGTTAAAAAGGCTGTCTTTGTCTGATTTAAAGGAACTTTAATCCTTTGTCAAAGATCAGCTGACTGTAGATAGATGGAGTTAGATCTGAATATTCTGTTTTGTCGGCCATATACCTGTCATTGTACTGGTACCAGGCTGTTTTGATTACTGTAGCTGTTTAGTAGGTTCTGAAATCAGGTAGTAAGAGGCTCCCTACTTTATTCTTTTTATTCAGTAATGCTTTGCTTATCTGGGGTCTCTTTGCTTTCTATGTAAAATTGGTGATTTGGTTTTTTTCCATGTCTTTAAAGGATGGTTGTTGGTACTTGAATCTGAATAGTATTATATCTGCAGATTTATTTTGGTAGAGTTAATACTTTTCACAATGTTGAGTCTATCCATGAAGATAGCGTGGTTTTCCATTTGTATATGCGTCTTTTGGTTTCCTGTAGTTTTCTTTGTATAGGTCTTCTATATCCCTGGTTAGATTTATATTTAGATATTCCTAAGTACTTCACCTTTATAAGGGCTGTTATATTTACATCTTTAGCATATTTCTTCTGAACTCCACATTAGACATCTCTGCCTTCATATTTAATAGACATCACAAATTTAACATATTCTAAACTGAACCCCTGAACTTTCAAACACATTCCCCCCACAGTGAAGACAGCTCCATCTATTCCATTGCTTGAACCAAAATTCTTGGTGTAATCCTTGACTTACCACTTTCACTCAAACCCCACATCTAATATATTAGCAAATCCTACTGGTGCTACAATCAAAATACATCCATAAATCTGGCCATTTCTACACTTGGTGAAAAACTGAAAAAAAAACCGAATCAAACAAACCAACCAAACAAAAACACCCAAGCCCATTGCTGAATCTATTCTGACTCACTTGATGAAAGGTATTTTCATTTCTCACATTAATTATAGCAAGTCTGACAATTTACTTCACTATTTCAGCCATTGTCCTTTTCTATAGTCAATTGTTCATACAGCAGCCATGGATTCTTTTAATAACTTAATTCAGAAAATATCTTTCCTTTGCTCAAAATGCTCCAGTGACTTCTCAAGTCAACCAGAGAAAAAGTCAAGCTCCTCATGATGACCTACAAGACTCTATTGAATCTGTGTCCTGTTACCTTGCTGAGGCTGATGTCCCTGATATATTTGTAATATCATCTTGGGGTGTTGAACTTGCTGTATCCTTTGCTTGTGTCTCCATGTGGCTCATCCTCTCTATTCCTTTAGGAATCCGCTCAGATTTTGCTTTCTGAAGGAAGCCTTCCTTCATCTCTCTATTTATAAAATTAAAACTCGTGGGCCCTTGCATCCGCACCTCTTTTTCCTGCTATATTTTCTAGACTGTACTTGCCACTATATGACAAATACATATTTTCTTCATTTACTTTGTTGTCTTGCATTAGAATGTAAATTACATCAGTGTGAGGAGTTTTTTGTATTGTTGTAATCCTGACACCTAAAACTGGTCCTGACACATAAATGACTCTCAACATACGTGAATCAATCAGAAAAAAGGAAAATCACCTAATTTAATTAAATTGGTTGCATTTGCCTTATACTGAACATCTGGAGAGGTGTTTGTATTGACCATAGAGTATTTTACATATTTTAGATTCCAGTCTAGTAGTGGTAAATTTTATATGTTGCTGAAATGTTTAAGGAAATATTGGTTTCAACGGCGGCATTATTTTATGGACGTCAGTGCATTAAAGAATTAACATATGTGAGAATGGCCTGGTATGGATTATCAGTGATTATCTGCTTCTCAGCAGTGTTCTCCTGGCTATAAATATGTCCCGCTTTCTGTAATCAATGATTTGGACAAACCTGTGGTCAAATGGAGCGAGCCTGGATTTTTAAGTCAGAGGCCTACGCAGTCCCTCATCAGTTCTGTGACTCTGGATAAATTACTCAACCTCATTTAAAAAATGATAACAGCTGTGAGTTGATTATGGCCATTAAATGAAGGCTAAGAAACTTCTTGAAAACAGGAAGCACACACTAGGTTCTAGCTGAGTTCCACTCTTTATTCTGTTTTTAATATAATTGAAGATATTTGATTAATTTAAAGAACATTTTAAGCTAGAATTAGAAAGCGTTTTCATTGGCTTTTCTCTTGATGAAAAGAACCATTCAACACTGAAACTATAGCTGTAGTTAAAACAGAAGCGGCAATAAATTTTGGTTAACATTTAATGTCAAAACACAGTTTCCTCGGTTTTCCTGCAAATTTGATGGTAGAACTATAAATAAGTGGTCCCAATTCTTTCAACTGAAGTGTTCCTTCATGGTTTCTTCACACAGTGCTACTGTGGCAAGACTTAGATGCTGCAATTAACCAATCACATCACCTTGTGCATCACAGACTGCTGAGGTGTTGATAGGCTAACGGGACAGAATCGCCCATGTTTGCCTCTGAATACGGGGGAGTTAACTACAGAGGAACCGGAATTGGACTAGGTCTAAATCCTAGTCCCAGGTCTTCAGTAACTATCAGTGTAATGCTAAATTTCTATTAGAATATGGATAAAAAAATACCTACCTTGTCCATGTCACTGGAAGTATAATAGAACCAAAAAAAAAAAAAAACCCACTGCCATCGAGTTGATTCTCACTCCTAGTGACACTGTAGGACAGAGTAGGACTGTCCCATAGATTTCCCAAGGAGACCCTGGTAGATTTGAACTTCTGACCTTTTGGTTAACAGCTGTAGTAGTTAACCTCTATGGCACTAGGGGGTATTATAGAAATATAATGAAATTATGTAGTTTAGAAAGGAAAAGGACAATTTTCCCAGGGAAGCATTGGCTGTAAGCAACAACCAAAAAAATGTAAAGCTTGTTTAAAAAAGAATGGTTGTGTGTGTGTGCGTGTGTGTGTGTGTGTGTGTATGGAAAGCGTTTTATTAAGACATTAGGTATGAAACTAAAGGTAAGATGTGTAGCTTGCTAATTCAGAGTGAAATGTCAGAATGGAGAAATAGAAGGCCCTCAGAAAACCAGTTTCTTCTCTCATCCTTTTTACTGTATGGTTTCTTTGTGTCTCTACTTCAGTTTCCTGGTTTTCCCCATTGACCAGCTCTGTTGGTTGGCTCATTAACACACAAGATCTCCAGTTGGTGGTCCAGCCACTAATTGAATAACTTGACAGGTAGACTACCCTCAGAAGATGAATTTAGCTTCTTTGCGTTTTAAATGTAGATTGCCATAATAGAGAATATCAGAAATCTCTCTTGAGTTGGGTGTCCTTCCTGGTCTAATCAGTGACGGCGTAGGTTTTATCTCATTTGGCTTGCTGCCCATCCAAGCAGTTTCTGTGGGAACAGACCCTCTGTATAGGAGTTATGGGCAGATTGTCTGAAAGAGAGAAGAAAAAGAAGGCAGAAGAAATGATTGACTTCTCCATTTCTGCCTATATGAATAAAAATTATTGTTAAAATTAGTTGGAGATGTGAAAAATTTAAGCCAGTCTTCAATGTATTTCTTCCTCCATTCTTGATTTTCCAGGTGAAACAGATTTATATTGTTAAGGTAATTGACTTGATTATCTACTCTCTGATTTGAGATCACTAATTTGGCTGGGAGATGTGTCTCATTTATAAGCATGGAGTGAAACAGCAGAGAATTGTGGGCTCAAAGAGCTTGCTTGAAGTTCTAGCACCGCAATTTCCTGCTGCCCTCACCTAAGTGAGGCTCACTCACTTCACTTTCAATTCCTTTTATCTAAAATTAAAAAGAAATCGAAGTAGAACAAACAAGCAAACAAAAAAATTTCAGGAAATATTTAGGCCCTTATAAAAACACAGAAAAAGAGAGCTTACTTGGGAAAGGTTTCAGAAAGTTATGTTTGGTCCCTGAGGTATATGGTTTAACCCAAATAGTTTGTTTTTATTTCTGTTTATGTACATATTTTGTTTTATTTAATATTTATATTACCAAGTCAACACTGGCTAAGCTCCAATATGTTTTTGGTTATCTGAGTACTCCAGAGAGCCTCTTTTTTCTTTTTGAGGTCTTTTCAAGAGTTTCTGAGTGAATTTTATTTGACTTTCACTAGCAGCCAGTCATATGGAGTCACTGCGTGGGACAAATAGTTAATGGGCTTGGCTGCTAACCCAAATGTTGGAAGTGCACCCAAGGGCTCCCCAGAAAAAATATCTGGTGATGGACTTCTGAAAAATCAGCCATTGAAAATCCTATGGAGCACAGTTCTACTTTGATACATATGAAGTCCTGTGAACTGGAATCAATTCACCAATACCTGGTAAACAGCTGTTAATGGTTCATTGAAAAAAAGGTTGGGGTATGGAATAGTATATAAAAAAAAAAAGGGAGACAATATAGATTAAAACCATACTACTTACAGGCAATCACCCCATATTTTGTTATATATATATTTTTTCATTTTTAAACAGAAGTTAACCAGTTTATTACAGACTAGAGTTGTTTCCAATGCTAGAACTCTTACCAGAATTTCTACTAGTATTTCAGTTCTTTGGGTCTTCTGCTAACTACTATACTGTAACTTTAGAGGTAGTGTTGGAGGTCTGGGTACCACTGGCTACTGTCTCCATGCGGGAACCACAGAATTGGATCCCTATAACTTGTCTGTCCAGTTTGGTTTTGTCAAAGGACATGTTGGTCAATTTTAATTTTCTTCACCATTTTTCTGAAGAAGATGCCCAAATTTACTTTACTTATCAATGATATTGACCTTCTTGGTGCATTCAGTCTTATCACCACAAAGTCATCATAAGCCTAGAGAGCTTCAGGATTTTTAAGTGAATCTTTTCCTAATTGGGGTCATTTTACAGAAGTGTCTTGGTAACCTATTTTTGCACTTAATAATTTATGCCCTGACTTTTCTTGTGTCGTTATATTCTTCATACACATCTTTGTAGTGCCATAGTATTCTGCTACATAGATGTGCTAGGTAGTAAAACATTTTGGCTACCCTAATGGTGGACATTGAAGTTATCTCCTCTTCTACTTTGTTGTAACTACAATATATAAACCAAAAAAACAAACCCACCGCCTTCAAGTGACCCTATTGGTCAGAGTTTCCAAGGATCTCCTGGCAGATTCGAACTGCTAACCCTTTGGTTAGCAGATGTAGCACTTAACCACTATACCTCAAGCCATGCATATTTTAATGTATAAAGTTCCCTTGGGATAAATTGCCAGAAAATCATTGCTTGGTCAAAGATTGTATGCTCTGTATGCTCATGTAATCATTTTCTTTCCAGTATACTTCTGTTTTGCATGTCCATCAATCCTGAATAGACTGTCTTGGTACCCTTGTACTGTTGAGTAGGTTCCTGGGTGGCACAAATGGTTTGTGCTCACTGACTGACCCAAAAGTGTGTGGTTCCAACCAACCCAGCAACACTCTGAAGAAAGGCCTGGTGATCTGCTTCCATAAAGACTACAGCTAAGAAAACCCTATGAAGCAGTTCTCTATAAATCACGGGATCAGCGTGAGTCAGAGTCAGCTCAATTGCAGTTAAGTTTTTTGTGGTATTGACTACAGTGGTTAAAAACAAAATAAAAGAAACAAGATTCTGCCAGTTTTCTAGGGGAAAGTAATGTTTTGCTTGCTTTAATAGCTAGTGAGGTTGACTATTTTTTTCTCCTGTATTAGCAGTCACTTGAATTCCTTCTGAAGATCCTCTGTTGTGTTTTTTGCTCATTTTTTTCTTTTGGGATTCTAATGTTTTCCTTAAGAACTTTTATGAACCATTTATTTATAAAGAATATAACCATTTGTCATGTAGTTTAGAAATATCCATGTTTCCATATCAATGCTTTCCATTTTCAGGTCATTAAATATATTGTCTTGACCAGAAATATTCTTTCCAATGTTTTTATAGGAAATTTTCATAGAAAACTTTTACAAACTTATAAGAGAATTGAAGGGATAATCCAATGAGATTAGTGTATTCTTCACTTATATTCACTGATAGTTTCTACATTTTTCCCTTCTTTATCCCTGTCTCATATGTATATATACATATCTATACACACACACGGCATGTGTGCACACACACACATACAAAATATATATATATTTTGTTGTTACTGTTGAACCATTTGAAAGTAAGCTTCCGGCATTGTGAAATTTCACTGACAAATTCTTCATGATGCAGCTCTTAAGATTAAGGACATTTCTCCTGCATAACTATGATCTAACAACCAGTTGTCAACGAGTTGATTTTGACTTGTTTGTAACCTTGTGTGTTGCAGAACAGAGTTGCGCTGAATGGGATTTTCAAAGCTATGACTTTTTGCAAACAGATTGCGTGGCCTGTCTTAGAAAACGTGTTTGGGTAGTTCAGGCTATCAACCTTTCAATTAGTGGTTAAGTCTTTAACCATTTGCTCTACTCAGGGACATTTTCTACATTGCTGTGTTACTATTAAAGTACCTATGAGGCTTAGCAAAAATTACATAGTATCTAATATCCGGTCCATATATGAATTTCCTTAATTGTCTAAAAAATAAATGTTTTGTCATTTCTGGAGACCACCTTTCAGCCAAACCATAGACAAGCCCATGCAATAAACAACAATTGAGAGGAACATGCTGCTTAGAACAATCAGTTACAGGAAGGCAAAAGGACAACATTTGTCCAAAAGCAAAGATGAGAAGGCAGGAAGTGGTATAAAATAGGAAGGAAAGGAAGTGGCGAGCCTAGAGCAGAAAGGGAGAGAGACTTGACACATTTGGGGGAATGAAATCAATGTCATGAAAAACTTTCTTTGCAAACTATTGAACGAGAAACTAATTTGCTTTGTAAGCTTTCACCTAATGCACAATAAGAAATAATAAAAAATCAGTTTGATATTTTTTCCTTTTTATCTAAAATCCAATAAAGTTTCATATGTTACGTCCATTGTATATCTCTTTAATTTATTAAAGATTTGTCTTAAAATTTGTTTAAGCTAAGAAAGGTTTTTCCTAATAAAGGTTATATGTTTCAACTATATTTTCTACTAGATTTTAATTCTACTCTATTTTTGAGCAGCAAACTTTTCCATCTAACTGGAATTTATTTGACTTAGTGTGTGCTGAGTACCTCAGATTACTTTTTATTTCTAGTTTTTTGTCCCGAATAAATTACAAATGTTCCGTGAATTTCTCACTTATTTCTTAGACTTTATTTAATATTAAGTTCTAATATATATTAAATGGGATCTGTTTTAGGATCACTTCTCTGTTCCATTGATCTTATACCAGCACCTCATGAATTTAATCCTTGTAGCTTTGTAACCGGTTTTAATATATGGTTAGGCTATTCATCATTATTCTCAATTTCCCATTGTCTTTTAAAAATGAAATATGCATGTTTTATTTCTTAAATAAGTGTTAAGATCTTTTTCCCTCTCCTTCTAGGCACAAAGAATATCACATTTACATTTTTATTGAACTTCTACTAATCCTCTAGAATTATCCTTTACTACTCCATCTATATTTCTATGGATTACACTTCAATATCAAGAAAACAAAAGCCCTCACAACTGGACCGATAAGAATGTCATGCTAAGGTTGATATCGTCACAGATTTCATTTTATTTGGGTCCACAATTGACACCCATGGAAAGAAAGCCCACTGCTGTCGAGTCGATTCTGACTCGCAGTAACCCATGGAAACAGTCATCAGGAAATCAAACAAGGCATTGCATTGGGAAATCAGCTGCAAAAGATCTCTTTAAAGTGTTTGAAAGCGAAGACATCACCTTGAAGATGAAGATTCGCCTGACCTAAGCCACGGTGTTTTCAGTCACCTCATAAGTAGGCAAAAGCTAGGCAACGACTAAGGAAGGCCAAAAAAGAATTGACGTCTTTGAATTGTAGTGTTGGTGAAGAATAGTGCATGTGCTATAGATTGCCAAAAGGATAAATCGATCTGTCTTGGAAGAAGTACACACGGAATACTCTTTCAGAACAAGGATGGTGAGGCTATGTCTCACATACTTTAGACATGCTGTCAGGAGGCATCAGTCCCTGGAGAAGGACATCATGCTTAGTAAAGTAGCCAAGCCAAGCCAAGTGCCATCGAGTCAGATCCGATGGGTTATCAAAAAAGAACACAATCAATGACATGATTGACACAGTGGTGGCAACAATGAGGTCAAGAGTAATAATGATTGTGAGCGTGGAGTAGGACTGAGTCTTTTTTCCTTCTGTTGTACATAGCGTGGTTGGTGAAACCAGCTCTGTGGCACTTAACAACAACCTAGCAAATTTAAATAATTGTTTTGCTTGGTAACTTGTATGCGAACTGTAGGTGATTGAAGATCGTGTTATTCCGCTACAGGACACAGCTGTGTTAACATCTTGAGTTAACATATTACATCTTCAATTTTATTCTCCATTCTTTGGCCTTTGATTTCCAAGAACTGGATATGGGCCAAGGATTGTTTTAGCACGCCATGAGAGAGTTTGTGGGTAGATAGAAGTGATCCCTTAAGGGATTAATGTGTTCAATTAGGAATGAAAATAGAATGTCCTTCTTCCTTCTAAAAAACACACTCGTTAATTAATGATATCTTTTTGGACGAATGTTATTCCACTTTCTTTTACAGTGAATATAAGCTAAGTATTCTCTTAAAGGCAGATGACATGATTTTATTATCATCAGCTAGTTAGTATTCTCAATTGGCCTCAACTTGCTGATTGCTCTTAGAAAAAAGGGCTCAGATCAATCACTGTAACATAAGCCATCATTTAATGGTTGCTGCAGGGTTGCAATGAATCGAATCGATGGCAATGAGAGTGAGTGATCATCGAACTCTTTGCTTACCGTACTTTCTAGGAAATGTCCTTATGACAAATAATCCTGCACAATAAGTCACCTTATTTTGCTACATAGATGAACACTTAATCACTATTTATTTTGGCAAATCACTCATTACTCAAAATTAGAAATGCTATGAATGTCTAACTGAGATGATTTTTGTTGCTGAATGAATATAAAATTTGATGATATCTTTTTAAAGAATATCCTAGGGTAAAATTAAGGTAGTTACAATTTATAATGCAGAGATGGTAGTATTTAGCTGTGCCCCATTTTTCAATTTGACTCAAAATTACTTTATGAGGTGAGTGTTGCCCCTGTCACTTTTTCGGCTCATTATCAAGTAGTGGTGGGTGGCCTTTCATTTGGGATTATTATGTTTCAAGATCATCCGTTTTCATAAAAGCACATCTCTCTTTCTTCTGGTATGGCCGACTGTTAAAGCATGTGCACACAATTGAATGGTCATAAGAATAGTATATTCATTGTACGTGCTAAGGATTTTAATCTATATCTCAGCATCACTCAATAGCTTTCAAAAGCCTAGAAGAACAAAACTTTCTAAAGTTTTCCAAACAAACCTTTAGAAAGCCACAGTTCTGTACAACATGTGTTACCACCTCCCTCCTCTTCCTATGCCATCTCTGTTGTTTTTACTGAATTGTACTTTGGCATAAGGCTATGAGCTTCACCTCTAACACGGGTATTCCTCTTAAAGTTGTTGCTATGTCCACATTAAAGATGCTGTTTGTTATATTACCATCTTTTTCTTTTTGCAAATGAGTTCCAACACATAAAATGTGCAGAAATAATGAAATTAAGTAAAATAGTTCTGGCATACCACACCCATGCACTTACTGTGCATGTCTGGTGACATTTCCAGAAGTGAAGTTTGGCCTCATGCACCCATCCTCCCCATGTTCTGGGTAAATCCTATTGTACCATTCATCTTCTTTTTTCTGTTCATTTTATTTAATATCCTGCTTATATGTATAGAAATAGTCTGAAAATACTACTTTTGATCATAATTCTACAATAAAGGTATAAACTGTGGTCAAGAAGTCATGGACTGAGTTGGTAGTTTCAAGAGTTTGTCTCTATTAAGCTAAGTGGATAGTTTTACCACATTAGCTCAGCTGTCAAATGTGAAAACTTTTATCAGATTGTCTTAAGTGAAACTGTTAGGTTGTGTTCTGCTCATTTTGTATTTTAAGTATGTTTTATTAGTGTTGCAGAAGTCAGCAACATATGAAAAAATTAGAATACTGGTTTATGAAATAACACGTGGAAGGTTGCATGTTTGGCAAACAAACAAGCAAAAGCCAAAGCCAAGTGCCGTCAAGTCATGTTTGGCAAACAAACAAGCAAACAAACACATACTATTTGTGAAAAAGAATGTGGTATAGAGGGTCCTATAGGTGGCAACTTATGGGAAACCTTTCTCTCTAGCCTCGTTATAAGGAATGCTTTTCCCAAGTAGCTGTTTGTTTTAATCCTTTGGATAACAAATATTATAACTTAATATGTTTGAATTTATACTTTTGTTGTTTGAAATCATAGAACCGAATTTGTGACCCACCTATAACAGGCATATGGAACTTTCCTCCATTTGTCCATTCAGGTCTCCAGCCAGAAAGAATGAAAAGATAAAACACACTGGCAACTGTTTTTTTTTGTCTGTGTAGTTACTTGCATCTTGTTTAAGAACCTTCTTTAGTTGTTCTGTTTGAGATCTTTTCCCCTTTTTCTTTCTTTCTTCTTCTTTTTTTTTTAAACTATGAAAAACTATAAACCAAAGGAATGGTTTCAGGAAGCAGTAAAAAAAGGGAGAGAATATCCACTGTGGTAATAATGAACTTGAGTCTCACATTTTAAAGCAACTGTAAGTTTAGCTCTGCTCTGTCACTGCAACAGAAGTGTTGTAAACACTTAAAAAACATTATGTCCAGGTCTAGGCTCCCTTTGCTCCCTCCTATTCCATAAATCTTAACTCCATGTCCTTCAAAATATGGAAGAATTGACCTCATTAAGGTTTATAGAGATTTCATTTCCACAAAAGCTCAAAGCTCCTCAGGGGCTCTTGATATTATGGGACCTATTGCAGACATTTAAGTCAGTGCCTTATTAAATATTCAAAAAACTATTCTTGTAAAGAAGGGGTATACCACATTCCCGCTTTCTGAGTTCTAAGAGGGAAAGAGTTCTGATTCCATACTTAAACAGCCATGTTAAAGGAAAGGATATTCTAATCACGGTCAGCTAAGCCTCCTGACATGTCACAGACCAGTCTGCCCTCAGACAGAACAAGGCGATGACAGGCTATTTACACACATGCATCAGGAGGAAGAGCTGTGCACACTTTCTCTCTGCTTCAGCTTGCTGTTTTGATGAATGTTTTTAAAAGCTAATTCTGTCACTGAAATATTAGGTGCTATGAGTTGGAATCGACTCAATAGCAGTGTTTTTTTAATAAGATATGCATATGTGAACATTATGTATACACGCCTTTTCTTTTTCTTGGCATTATAGATACATATTTATCATGACATTGCTTTCTGTAGAACAGATAATCTAGAAATACTTCTATTAATATACCACATGATATAGCTACAGAAAAGAAAAGAGACTACCATTTCAAAAACTGAAGTAACAGGATGATGAGATCAGGACCAGAGGTCATGAAGACAAATGCTTTACACTATTTCTAAATGGGAAAAATAGGGTTATCAAACTTCACACCGTTGTAAGGAAGATTAAGCCAATCCCTGTAGGGAGCTGGCAGACATTTCTAGATTTTTTGTTTTTGTGTGCTTCAGTGTGTATGTGTATGTATAGTCAAGCTTTGAAAAAGTTCATTCAAAGCAATCATATCTCTGAAATTACAGAGCATTTTGGATTATGGTCATAGTTATTAAGTTGCTTAGCTTACCTTCCTATAAAAATGGTAACAGTCAAATGGACAAGGCTCAAGAATTACTGAAAAGCACTCAGCTAAACTACGTTTCATTAGCACTTTAAAATAATGCAAGTTTTAAATAAGGGAATTATTAACAGAAACAAAGAGAGATCTTTTTAGCAGATGAACTTGAAATATGAACCAATAGTTTACTGATTTGCTATAAACTTTGGATCTCATGTCTAGCTCCTTCCTTTAGACTTACTGCTGGCATTGGGAGCTATAGAATTGGTTCTAACTCATAGAGACCTGATACACAGCAGAATCAAACACTACCTGGTCCTGCACCACCCTCACAACTGTTGTTATGCTTGAGCCTGTTATTGTAGTCATTGTGTCAATCCACTGAGTTGAAGGTCTTTCTCTTTTTGCCCATTTACTTTGTCAATCATGATGTTCTTCTCCAGGTAGTGGTCCCTCTGGATAACATGTCCAAAGATACATTAGATGAAGTCTCATCATTCTCACTTCTAAAGAACGTTCTGGGCATACTTGCCGGACAGATTTCTTTATTCTTTCAGCAGTCCATGGTATAGTCAATATCTTCCCTAACATCAATTGTTCTTTGGTCTTTCTTATTCATTGTCCAGCATGCAAATGAAAACAATATGCTTTGGGTTAGGGGCACCTTAGTCCTCAGAGTGACATCTTTGCTTTTTTCATGTTTTAAACACGTTGTTTGCAGCAGATTCGTCTTTTGATTTCTTGACTGCTGCTTCCACGGGAGTAGACTGTGGATCTAAGTAAAACGAAACCCTTAACAACTTCAGTCTTTTCTCCGCTTATCATGCTGTTACTGGTCTAGCAGTAAGGAGTTTTGTTTTCTTAGGCTGAGGTGCAATCCATACTGAAGGCTGTAGTCTTTGATCTTCTTTAGCAAGTACTTCAAGTCTTCTCCACTTTCAGCAAGCATTATTCTTAATTGGAAAAAGTACTTACTGTTTTAAAGTGATAAGGTATAGGAATTAATGGATTCATTCTCCTGATTACCTACCAAAGGTAAAGGGGTCAAGGTAGAGTTTTTGTTATATTTTATCACCAAAAAGCTGGATTGTATACTATTAAATAAAATTGAAACTGACTTTCATCATAGGTTTTTCACACCAACTACCAAGTGTTTTTGCTTTGGATGACCTCTACAGTGACCACTTCTGTTCTGTGGTTGTTAAACTGCTCTTACCTTTCATATGTTTAATAGGAACTTTCCTGTAGCCACTTGTGGTAGCATCATCTGAAGACAATGCCCAATATAGATTGCCTCCTGTACCTCCAAATAGAAATTATGATGTGCACTGTATATTTGCTGAATGTTATTATAGCCTGTCTCTTTGAAAATAGGTAATGTAAAATAATATGTAAGTCAAAGATGGCTTTCTGTAAGTTCAATATTTTGTTATCAGACCTGCTGAATTTCCCAACACTTTTGGATAGGAATTTTTGGTAATTTTTAAAATTTACTTCCACTTGTGTGTCCAGCCTTAGAAAGGCAAAAGAAAGAACAGTGGCTGTGGCAGTTTTTTTCTGAACTAGCACCTTTTCTGATTGCTTCTCATCAAGGAACCGTATATCAAACAGGCTGGTTTCAAAAAACTCTTTGCTATGTTTGAAGCATACCTCTTTATTGCATTTAAAAGCAAAGCACAGAACCTGAAAAAAATTTTTTTTCAATACAACCAGCCCAAGTGATTTCTAAGCATAATCTTTTTATAAAGCCTTCCTCTCCACTTCTGCATTCCAGTTGAGCCTAATCACTTTGCGGGTTTTTGATAATCCAGCAGGTATGAAGCCGTCTACATTAAGTGCAGTGCTGACAAAGGAAACTCACGAGCTAAGGTTTCATTAACTGAGGATTAAGCCAAAACCTTTTCCCAGAATTACTAATAAATGAGACTCTAATCTAAAATTTCATATTAAGCTTAGAACAACTGAAGTGTATGGGCTCACACATGTGTGTATTCTCACTGAATGAGTGTATATGTCAAGCCGAGTGTATATAAGTGAGAGTAAATCCCAAGATGATTTTTTTTTAACTTAGCTGGCTGGAAAAATACACATTTTTCTGATCATATTTTAAGAATAATCTACTAATTTGAGGGAAAAGTCTACAATTTAAACCAGATTCTTTTGTTCCATCCAAGCAGATGCAGAAATACCTAACTGAAAGAGTTGAGATGGCAAACCCTTTACCAGAGTATATGGATGGACCAGATTTGAGAGTATTTATTTTGCATAATGGAAATTGTTTTTTAAAAGCCACTTGTAAAATTGATCCTGAAAATGTTATTCTTAGAGATTATTTTGCAACTTTTCTTTTACTTCCTATTATATTTGTATTTGGTTATGATTACTAAAATATTCTGAAGCCAAAATGAAGATTACTCAGACTTTATTGAATTTTTTTTTTAGTATCTGTAAGAGCTGAAACTCACCTTTACTACCTTGTTTTTCTGGGTCTCACAGGTTTTCTGCCTTTCGTTGGGTACAGTCTTACTGCACTTCCATTGTTCTTTTCTCTTTTTAGTGGAAAATATTTGAGTTTTCCTTCTCTGACAGGTTTCTGCCTTACAAGGTCCAGCTTTTGGAGGTTCTATTTTTACATATTGATGAAAGTATTTAAGATTAAGGATAGTTTTGAAGCAAAATCATCTGTAATTGAACATATCTACAGGAAAGAATTTCATTACTAAATTATAATAACATTGCTTATTAACTATCATTTTTTCAGTAAGTGCATATGCTTTATCAATTTTTGAACTGAGTAATTTGGATTGGTGTTTAGATTCAATGAACAATGACTGTACTTTGTGCACAAAGGTTGAGATGAATTTGGAAATGCTTATGAAATATTCATCTTAAGAGCTTAAAATGAATTCCTTGGGAAATTTGGTCTAGTTCTCTCTGAAACTGATAAACTACATTTCACCTTTACAGATGAGTCAGTATAAACTCAGGCAAGTTAAGTGACTTGCCAGAGCTCATATCTTCTTTTGTTACTGTAAATGGGGACTAGGATGTAGATACATTTTCTACTATCTTGTTTAGCATTTCCTCGATTGGCTCATACTATATTTAATTAAATAATTTTTACTTCAAGACAGCTTTATTAAGAAAAGCTCCAAACATAGTGGAATTTAAAGAATAGTACAGAAACTTGTGGGGCCATTTTTGTTGTTGTTAGGTGCTATCAAGTTGGTTCCAACTGACAGCAGCCATATGTACAACAGAACGAAACCCTGCTTGGTCTTGTACCACGCCCACCACCATCTTTGTGCTAAGTCCGTTGTTGTAGCCCCTGTGTCAGTTTATCTCATCGACAGTCTTCCTCTTTTGTACTGACCTTTCCACTCTACCAAGCGTAGTGTGCTTCTCCTAACAACACGTCCAGAGTATGTAAATGCAGTCCTGCCATCTTTACTTCCAAGGAACACTCTGGTTGTACTTCTTCCAGAACAGAGCTGTTTGTTCTTTTGGCAGTCTGTGGTATATTCAATATTCTTTTCCAACCCCACAGTTCAAAAGCATCAATTCTTCTTTGGTCTTCCTTACTGTCCAGCTTTCTCATGCATCTGACGTGAATCAAAACTACCATGGCTTGGGTTAGGCATATCTTAGTCTTCAAGGTGACATCTTTACTTTTCAGCACTTTAAGGAGGTCCTTTGCAGCAGATTTCCCCAATGCAATGTGTCTTTTGATTCCTTCACTGCTGCTTCCATGGGCATTGATTGTGAACATTATCCACACAACAGCTTTAGAAGAACAATATTAGAAAAACCGTTAATAATGATCGCTGAGATTTATTTTTGTGTGCATGTGCAATTCTTTCTGTCCTTGGTGTATACACTCTATTTAATTTAGTTCCTCTTCAGTTACTTGGATGTGATGGTTAATTAACTGCACATATAGGGTATCCTCTAGACAATCTGAAACTTGTTAAAACCTAAGCGCAATGTGGAGAATTGAGTATGTGATGAAAAGTAATTTCTTTGTTCTCTGACTTGATCAGTAGTGGTCATACAGTAACTATAATATTGTGCTAATTCCTCTTTTTTCCCCCTGAAAAAAGAATGACAACATTAGCAAAAATTTTAAAATATTCTTAGGCCAGCCAAGCCAAGTGCCATTGAGTCGGATCCGACTCTTGAGACTAGGAAAATATACTGAGAGAGACACTGCGGGAAAACGCGAATTGATTAAATTGAAGAAGAGTTTGAGTGGCAATTAAGTCACAATGAACAAGTACACAGAAGCCTCTTTTAGAGAAAGAAGGGCAACTCCCAGTTGTGTTATAGACAAAAAGCAAAGAATGGATATAAAATCTAAAGAAAATTAAAATCCATCAATCATTTGTTGATTTTTTTTTTTCCAAGCCATGAACCATGATTTAAAAAGTAACAGACTGCCGTCAGGTTGATTCCCACCTAGTGATTCCCTACAGCACAGAATAGACCTCCTCTGGAGAATTTCCAGGAAGGTCCTGGATTGTAACTGCTGACCTTTATGGTTAGCAGATGCGGCATGTTAAGTGGCTAATGTTAAGTGGTTAACACTACGCCGCCCAAGTTTCCGATATACATAGTAAGGGGAAAAATATATGAGAGAGTGTTTTTAGAGATAATGCTGTAGCAGACAATTCCGATCATCTTCTGAGCCCCCTTTCTGTGGCATGTACAAATAGAGGAGAAGTCAAAGTAGGCCAACTGTTGCTACTCTGGGGCCTATTTCCCTGGACCCAGCCTGTTTGGTCGAAGTGGGTATGTGAAATCTGAAAGCTAGAGCAGTGAGATTGCCTCTTTGAAGACCTTCCAACAGAGACAAAAAGATTTAAGATTCTATCTGGTTTTATCTCTTGACTGCAGGGAGGTATGATACTCTGAAACTGCTGTGCTGTGGTCACTTTCCACATGCTGACAAAGTTGCAATAGGTGGTAAGGAAGAAGAACAAAGACGTATTGAGAGAAGTAGTGGAAAGAGGCGTGAAGACAGTAATCCCTCTTCTCCCAAGTTACCCAGTTTCCCTTTTGATTCTTATTGGAGGCTTAGCCACATTTCCACCTTTGGATTCTATGAGACACTGCTGCACCTCTGTAATAACCTCCCTCAAATCCTGCTCCCCCTTCTTTTGCCAAAATCAACATAATTTACAAACAAGATAATTTTAATTAAAAAACAAAATCTGTCTTCCTGTGTAAAATTAATTACAACCTGTGAACTCCTACTTTGTACCTAAGGGGTTTTAGAGAAATTCCAGAATCATTGGTAAAGAAAGGACGGAAGCAAATTCTTATGAAAATCAAAATTAGTAGCAACAACAACAGGGTGTACTGAGTTTGTCCTGTTCCTAGTAACCTCTTTAAGCAAGGATTATCACATCTAATCCTCATGCAGCCCTAGAGCACAGCACTATTATTAGTGACTGTTAGCAATTGAGAAATGTGGAGTTCAGGAAGATCAGTGTACACACCTGTTATGGATTGAATTGTATCCCCACAACGGCTAGGCTGATTCTTAGTACTATATGGCTATTCACAATTTTGTCATCTGATGTGACTTTCCTGTATGTTGTGTATGCTACTCTATCAAGACAGGACTTAGTCTACAAGATTATACTGTACTGTGAGTCAGTCTCTTGAGATATAAAACAGAAGAGTGAGCAGAGAGACAGAGGAATCTCATATCATCAGAAAAAAAGCACTAGGAGCCCTGAAGTCCTTTAGGCCAGGGGTCCTTGTGCTGAGAGGCTCCTCAACCAGGGGAAAACAGACGACAAGGCCCTTCTGCCAGATCCAACAGAAAAGTTTTCCTTGGAGATGGCATCCTGAATTTGGTCTTCTAGCCCCTTAGACTGTAAGAGAATGCATTTCTCTTAATTAAAGCCATCTATTTGTGGTATTTCTGTTATAGCAACACTAGGTGACTAAAACAGACCTCATTACCACCAAGCAAGGAGAGCCAGGAGCAGAGCATGTCCTTTGGATTCAGGGTCGTTGTGCTGAGAAGCTCCTAAACCCAGGGAAAAATTGATGACAAGGAACTTCTCCTAGAGCCAACAGAGTGATAAGCCTCCCCCTCGAACTAGTGCTTTTAATTTGGACTGCTAGCCTCCTGGACTGTCAGAGAATGAATTTCTATTTGCTAAAGTCATTCACTTGTAGTGATCTGTTATAGCATTAAACAACTAAGACAGTGACCAAAATCACACAGTTGAAAGGTGATTTCAAAGCTGGTGTGCTTTGCCACCTCTGTTGACTTTTGGGTTAAATATAGATTTCACATTAGGATTGGCTAATTTGAAAAATCGAATCAGACGTTTAAAAAATTGTCTCTAGATGGGAGAAGATGCAGGCAAAGATGAACCTTTTTATCTAGTTGATAAATTTTTATTATGTAGAAATTTCAAGTACACTAGATTCAAATTCAAGCGTAATTATTCATCAGGTGAAAGAAGGTGACTGGGTACTTGAAGAACAGATGTGTATTACAGTGTAAATACTTGAATACTGCTCTCATGCAAAACTTTTGGAAATAACATATTTAAAATTAGAGTAAGAAAATTTCCAAAATTTTGAAGTAAGAAAACTACTTCTTTGTAGTTCTCAGTCCAGGTTTCTCTGATGTTTGGTGAGAAGAACTACAGTGCTTGAAATTATAGATTTTTTTTAAATGTAGTCAATGAGATCAAAATCAGAACGTATTAAGAAAATGTACACTTTACATTTTAAAGTGACTAGCACTCTAAAATGTACCCAAGTTCTGTAAAATCAGATTCGCTGTTCTTTCTCTGTACTGAACGAAAAATGAGATGGCTTAAAAAATAATAAACACTTTTTTTCCTCTTAACAAAAAGCTCCATTTTCTAACTCAGTTGAGGGTGGTCTGAAGTCATCAATAGTGATCTGACAGAGTAAATCTGAAACAAATTGCTGCCACCATAATCTCTCTTGGTATGACATGCTGATTAGGTAAAAAAGAAAATCACAAGTGTCTCGGAAATGGATTGACTTAGTTGGTGAACAGTGCATTCATTATCATTTAATGAGATAAATATAATCTCTTTGTCTTTCCACATTAAATGTTTTTTTTAAAGAAACAGGTATATTTATCTGAGTAAAATAATTAATTGTGAACCTAACTTGAATAATTTAAAATGAACAAAGTTTGATCTTTGTTAGTGTAAATTGCTGATGATCTCCTCTGTATTAAATGGCATTTAATAAAGTAAAAGAACAATGTGCAGCTCAAATAAGGTTTAATTAATGTTTATGGCTGCCAGACACAAAAGTATCATTGTTAAAATATTTCTTGGAGTGAAAATTGAAAGCAAGGAATGCTTAACATTCAGGTTTGGTTCTCATCCCTGACTTTGCATATAAATCATCTGTAAGTCTCCTAAACACAGAGCTGGTTTCCAACAATTATTCAAATCAGAACTTCCTGAAGAGGATCCAAGGCAGTTTTGTTTTAACAAAAAACTCTGTAGGTTTGAGAACTACTGTAATAATCTGTTTGCTACAGTCACAGGGAAAGAACACTGTCATAATTTTCACACAAATTCCCTAGTTTTTGAGTTGCAAAGCAGGTCAATAAGCTTGGTCTGAAGAATAGATGTAGGAGTCAAGTGTCTTCTTTCATCTGATTGGTTTTGTGAAAAAGTCTTTATTTTAGTAGTTCTGATTTACCACTTCTTTTTATTTGGCACAATTCATTTGATCATCTCATCTCCAAGCCTTTTACCAGCTGAAGAAATTATTCTAATTGGACATAATTCTAAGTGAGCCCCTTACAAAGGGACTTTTCAAGATACGTTAAAATATGTCATTGGCAACATAGATAAAATAGTCTATGAGGAAATAGCATTTGAAGCCATAAACAAAATATTTTTTGATGATATGTGTGAAGTGGTTTAAATATGGATTAGACCAAAAAACTTGAGGTCCCAAGTTCTAGGATTTTAAAAATTTTTTGCAGTATGAAGCAATTATAACAATTTTTATGAGCAACAGATAAAAGTAAAAATTCAGACTTAACAAAAAAAGTGGTACCTAGGGTTTCTTGCAGGTCAATTCATGTTAGGTTTCAACTCTCCCAAGGATGACCCAAGTGTGTTTTTTATTAAAATTTAAACAACTAGCTAGTGTAATGTTCCTGAAGTTTCATCCATCATGCTACCAATTTCCCCATACTAGGGAAATATTGTATTCTCTTGTTATGTCTCAAAGAACAGAAATACATTCAAAACATTTTGCCAATGAGAGAGTGAAAATCAGACAGCATCTTGCTTGCTAAAAGGCATTCAGAAGGTAGGGTACAGGATTGCCAATACATTTTATTGTACAGTGCGAACCACGCCCGATGGATAGTTAAGTGGTGAAATCTATGGATTTACTTTTGCTTTTTTTTTTTTTCTGGTGACAGAGTTCAGAGCTCATACAATAGCAGTGGAACTAGTCCCTGAAATCACCATTCATGTAAACAGGGAAAACAAATTTTTCTGGAGAGTGTGTAATACAGCCAATTAAGACAAAGTTTCTGATGGAAATACAGCATGGAACAAGTCTCACTGAGCCAGTTTATTGCTCTCATGCTGTTGGCCGATTGTGTGTATTTACTCACAGTCGTCAAGTTGACCCAGACTCACGACAACCTGGAGAGAGAGACTAGACCGCTCCGCCCCGTAGAGTTCCCAGTGGGCACCTGGCAGATTTGAACTGCTGGCCTCCTGGTTAGCAGATGCAGCACTTAACCACTACACCGCCAGGTTTAGGCACTCTGAAAGAAAAGGTCTAACAAGTGAGTTACACTTTGCTGTTGTAAAGTATTACTCATTGTTACTTCAGTAGTTGCAGGTGATTGTGCGGTGCAGGCTCCAGAAAACTGACTTGCGTGTTGCCCACCAGCGGTGATCCCACTTTGGGAGTCTCATATGTAAGGAGCAAGTTTTAATTTCGTTGCAGGACATTCTATTCTACCATTTCAACTCAGAAAAAGTTTTAATATTTAATTAACACAAAATAAAATTGATGATGGTCAAATTTGGAAATATTTGTTTGTTCTTTGAATATATATTTTCAGCTTCCACCTCTTCCTTAAAGATTTTTCCAGACAGCCAGCTTGAAACTCCACGCATAATTGTCTTTACAGGATAGATTCTTTATTGCTTCTTTAACTGAAGTCTTTCTCCCCAGATATTTAACTCCAAAAAGAAAAAATCACAATGCAGAGGTTGGACTGAGCAATAGAAATGATCAACTCAGTAAAATAATCTATCCCATTGAAATGAAACACTGAGATATACGAAGTAAAAAATGGCATAAATAGTTCTTTATCAATAATACCAACTATATGCTATTGTCAGATTTCACAGACTTTGCATTTTCTAAAGATATGGAAAGCAGAAGATATAGAAACTTAAGTTGCAGGGATTCACATATCCAGGTCATATATAATAAGAAATGACTTAGATTTTAAGACTGAAACAAGCTATCTAACAAATATGGCTTATTTTATAAACAAAATTGATTTTATCCAAAGAATGATTAGAATTTACCTTAATTAAAGAAAGAACTGTACTGATTTTAGCAACCCTTGTTCTTGCTCTTGGCTTGGCTTGTTCTTGATATAACTTTTTTTTTCTTTTAACAAAATCCATGTATTTACAAAAGCATTTAAATAGATTTGTCAGTATACTGCTATGTAACAATGGGACAAACACTGTAGCTGTTAATTTACTTAAGTAAGTGCAGTCACACAAAAAAGAAAAATGAACTAGACTTCAGAAAAGTGTTTTTGTTTTTGGATCAATTCCCTGAGAGACAAGGCAGAGCAAAGAAATGGAAAAAGACTGATCTTAACTCTTCTTTTATCTCCAGTTTGATTTCCTAACCTAAGACTATCAAGATCAACTGCTAACGTCATTGTTTAGCATTTCCCACAAAAAGATTTTCCCCGTATGGTAATTAGAGCCTTGCAGGCACAGTGGTTAAGAGTCTGGCTGCTAACTAAAGCATTGGGTGTTGGAATCCACGAGATGCTCTTTGGAAACCCAAGGAGTAAGTTCTACTCTGTTCTATAAGGTCACTATGAATTAGAATTGACTTGAAGGCTACAGATTTTTTTTTAATATGGCAAATGAAGTGTATTTATCATCTCACAGATGTTTAGCCAACACTGTGTTAAACATTCTTTAAAAGGACTTTCCAAACAGTTCCAGGCTAGAAATGCCTTATTACTCTTATGTCTGGTCTGTTTTCCAAATCATATCAGTCCTTTATTTTATGGTAGAAGGGGGCATCAGGGTTTTCTTTTACTTTCTATCCTTTTTTTTTTTTTTAATGAATAGGATTTCATTTTTTAGAGCTATTTTAAATTTACAGGAATGAGCAGAAAGTACACACTTAACCTATTCGTATTTTGCATTCTTGTAACACATTTGTTACAATTGCTGAAAGAATACTGATAGCTTATTATTAAGTAGGAAATACTGGTAGTGTAGGGGTTAAGTGCAACATCTGTTTACCAAAGGGCTGCAGTTCAAATCCACCAAGCATGCTTCAGAAATTCTGTGGGGCCATTGGTGAGTGGCGTCTGGGGTCTTAAAAGCTGCCAAGCTGCCATCCGAGGACACAGCAAATGGTCCCAACTCAGCAGGAATGGATGCTCACCGAGGACCAAAATGACATGCGGTAAAGACAACCAAGAAGACAGAGAGACCCACAAGAGTGGGTGCCTACATCAACTTGGGACTGGAAGAACAGGATGGTGCCCGGCCATGACCAGTGATAGCCATGATGGAGCTCACAGAGAGGAGTCTCACTGGCAACACAAAAATAAAAAGGGGTACATCATGAGATCTCCACTAAAAGACCTCAGTTGATGGTCCAGTGGTTTGGGGGTTCCTCTGAGAACATAGCCCCCAGCCCTGATGCTGCCCTTTCCCATAAATTATAACACCTGAGCATCTGGTAACCACTGATCTATTTACTGCTTCTAGTTTTGCCAAAGTTGGAATCAAACATGTAGCCTTCTCGCACTGACTTCTTTCACTTAGTGAGAAGTGTTCAACATTCCTCCATGTCCTGTTTGTGGCTTAACAGCTCATTTCTTTTTATTGCTGAATAATATGCCATTATATGAATGTGCTAGTTTGTTTGTAGTTATTCACCTATGGAAGGATATTGTTCTTTTCCTTTTCCCTTATAAGCTCACCTGTCTTCTGTCTTTATAAATCAAAATGGTTTTCTGGAAGCACACCAAACACAAACAGACAAAAAGCCACAACCCCCCTGTTGTCCAGTGGATTCCAACTCGTAAGACTGTATACACAGAGTAGAACTGCCCCACAGAGTTTCCAAGGAGCTCCCCATGGATTTGAATGGCTGGCCTTATAGCTCGAAGCCATAGCCTTGACCACTACATCTGGAAGGATAGGTACCAACAATTCAAGATTATCCAGACTTGCTCTTTGGTAGATACATTTAAACTTCCCCCCTTTTCTCTAGAATCAAGGGTTCAGTTCTAACTCTGCCATCTATAAGTTACTGACCTTGGGCCAGTTAATGGTAGCTTGGCAGCTTTTAAGATCCTGGACACCACTCACCAATGTGGGGTGCAGAAGGCTCTTTAAGCAAAATGATAGCTGTTCCAGCTGGCCTCAGTTTCCCCTGAGAGCACGGTCTCCAGCCCTCTGTCCCAGCTACTCTATCCTTGTAATACTGGAAAAGATGCGGGGAGTAATCACGTTATGTTGAAGTCCAGTTAATACTGATCTTTCTAATGTGCACTATCACAGATTTCACCTAACCAAATTTCTATCAACTATCTAATCTAAACCCTCCACACCTCGCCCTCTCTCCCTCCCCACCCTTGCAGCCATCAAAGAGTCTTTTCTTCTTTGCGTGAGTCTGTTTTTAAGTTCATATCGTAGGGATCTCATACAATATTTGTCCTTTTGTCACTGACTACTTTCAGTCCATATAATGTCCTCCAGCTGAAACCAGGTTATGAGATGTTTCCTAAAATCATCATTGTTCTTTATAATAGAAATAGTTTTGATTTTACCTTCTGTGTGAGATGCAGAAACAAAAACAAGTATATCTATGGTCCTTTAAAAGAAGGAAAAACTGGCTAAAGAAAACAAGAGGTTGTAAATTCAGATGCTCTTTTCCCATTACATTCTGGATGAGGGTGTGTTTATGTAATTCATTTATTTGAAAATGCTTATTGTAAACTGTTCCCACACTACAAAGATTTTTCTAATGGTAATGGGATAATTTCTCAGTTATTTCTAAGAAAGTGTCAAAATTCAGACAAATTGTTAAATTAGTAGTGAACTAGTATCATTAAATCCATTGAGCACACACACTGAAAAAGATTAGAGGCTATAACAGCATTGTAGAACAGTTGAGAGTTTTAGACAAGTATTACTATTATATAGTAACCATAAGAAAAAAATCTTAATCACTACTTATTATTCTTTCCTTAGTGATGTGCCAACGGCAGAGCTGTGGGAGCAGTCTGCGCTGAGAGAAGGCATTGCAAGGACCTGTTGTTTTGAGAGAATTTAGAAAGAATAATACAACAGAATTTCAATTTGCTTTTTGTTATCACCACACGCCAGCAGTTCCAAACAAAGTTATTTATAACACATTCTTGTAAAAAGTATTTTTTGTCTAAGTTTAAGCAGTTGATGTGGTTAGGCTTCAGTTTCAAGAACACAGTTCGCGAACTCATCCTAGAAAGGTTGCTGCGGACCTCATTGCTGAGTATCACTACAGTCACCTTTGAAGTCTTCCCCTTGGGAAGCTATGCACTGACACCAGTACCTAGCCCACCCTTTAAAGTAATTTTGCAATTTTTTTGTGTGGAGTGGCCATCAGAGCTGTCATCATACTATCCTTTATGTCCTCAATGTTGTCCAAATGTTTTCCTTTCTGTATTTCCTTTATCTTTGGGTAAAGAAAAAAGTCACTGGGGCCCAGATGCTGTGAGTAGGGAAGGTGTTCCAATACAGTTATTTGTTTACTGGTTAAAAACTCCCTCACAGACAACTATGCAATTAAGTTTGCGAATTTGTCACTGTACCACTATGCACAACAGCCCTTCCAGAAAGAGTTCCAAAATTGCTTTGAAGGGTGGACTAGGTGCTGGCATTGGTGCATAGCTTCCCAAGGGGAGTACTTTGAAGGTGACTGTAGTGATATTCAGCAATGAGGTATGTAGCACTTAGAACAATTAAGTTCGTGGACTTAATTGTCAGATCTCCTATGTATAAACTTCCTGTTGATATTAGGTACCATAAGGCAGTTTCAATTCGTAGCAACTGTCTGTACAATAGAATGAAAGACTGCCTGATCTTGTGCCACTTTCCCAATCATCGCTATGTTTCACCCCGTGGTTGCACAGCTGTGCCACTCTATTTTATTGAGGGTCTTCATCTTTCTCACTGACCCTGTGCTTTACCAAGTGTGATAGCCTTCTCCAGGGACTGATCCCTCCTGATACCATGTCCAAAGTATATGACATGAAATCCTACCACTCTCACTTCTAAGGAGTACCCTGACAGTACTTGTTCCAAGACAGATTTGTTCATTATTCTCCCAGTCCATGGTATAGTCAGTGTTCCTTACCAACATCAGGTGTCAGCTCTTCTGTCCTTTTTACTCATTGCATGCATTGAAGTAACTGAAAACACCATGGCTTGGGCCAGGTGTACCTCAGTCCTCAAAGTACCATCTTTGTTTTTTAACACTTTCAAGAGATCTTTTGCAACAAATTTGCCCAGCGCAATTATGTTATTTGATCCCTTGACTACTGCTTACATGGAACTAATTTAGGATCCAAGTGAAATGAAATCCTTAGCAACTTAAATCCTTTTTCTCTTTATCACGATGTTGCTTGTTGGTCTAGTTGTGAGAATTTTTTTTTTTTAATGTTGAAGTGTAACCCATGCTGAAGGCTGTGATTGTTGATTTTCATCAGTGAGTGTTTCCAATCCTCTTCATTTCTTGCAGGCATGGTTGTGCTATCTGCATATCAAAGGTGGTACTGTGTACATATCAAAGCTTGTTAATCAATCTTCCTGTAATCCTGATGCCATGCTCTTCATAAAGTCTGGCTTCTCAGGTAGATTCAGGAGGTATGATGAAAAGACACAACTCTCACGCATATCTTTCTTGATTTGAACCCCTTAGTACCACCTTCTGTTCACACATCTGTCTCTTGATCTGTGTGCGGGTTCCTCATGAGTACAGATAAGCGTCCTGGAATTTCCATTGTTCTCCATGTTATTCAAAATCCGTCAGGATCCACACAGTCAAATGCATTTGCACTGTCAATAAAACATAGGCAAACATCTTTCTGGTATTCTCTAATTTCAGTTAAGATTCATCCAACATCTCTGATGATATTCTGTATCCCACACCCTTACTTGAGTTTCTGGTGATTTCTTGCTGACGTACTGCTGTGTCCACTTTCGAATGATCTTCAGCAAAATTTTACTTAGCCAGCCGGCCAAGTGCTGTCGAGTCAGATCTGACTGATGCATTACGATATTGATTGATAATTTCCTCATTCTGTTGGATCACCTTTCTTTGGAGTGGACATGAACATGGATTATTTCCACTCAGCTGGACTGGTAGCTGCTTTAAAACTTCTTGGTTTTTAAGATATGACAATTAAGTTCGTAAACTCATCCTACAAAAAGTGGCACATATCTTATTATTGAATATCCCTATGGTAACTTTTCAAGTACTCCCTTTGGGAAGCTAAGCACCAATGCCAGCACTGAGGCCACCCTTTGAAGCAATTTTGGAACTCTTTATCTCAAATGGCCATCAGAGCTGTCATCATATTATCCTGAATGTCATCAGAATGTCTTCCTTTCTTTATTTCCTTTACCTGTGGGTCAAGAAAAAAGTCACTGGGAGCCATATAAGGTGAGTAGGGAGGGTGTTCCAATACAGTTATTTGTTCACTGGCTAAAAGCTTCCTCACAGACAGTGCCACATGAGCTGGTGCATTGTGGTAAAATAGCCATGAATTTTTGGCAAAAATTTTAGGTCATTTCGTCTAAATTTTTCATGCAGCCTTTTCAGCACTTCCAAATAGTAAACTTGGTTAACTGTCCAATTGGTACAAATTCATAATGAGTGATCCCTCCGATGGTTAGCAACATCATTTTTACTCTTGCTTTGGACTAACACAACATTTTTGGTTGTGAAGAATTGTCTGACTTCTATTGTGCACTTTAATGCTTTGTTTCAGGTTTGTATTGGTGCATCCGTGTTTTGTCACCAGTGATAACATGGCCCCAAACATTGTCTTGCATCTCTAAAACGTCTTCACAAACTTTGACTTTCCTTCGCTTTTGTTCATCAGTGAGCTCCTTCAGGACCATTTTTGCATACACCTTTCTCATGCCAAGATTTTCAGTTAAGATTTTCCTGTTTCTCTCAATGTTTATTTGATTTGCTATGCTTCTCACAGTTAGTTGATGATTTTGACACACAATTTGATGAATTTTTGCAATGTTTGCATCAGTTCTGCTCATTATGGGCTGCCCTGACTTCATCAGTTACGCTTTTTCTAACCTCAGAAAAATGTTTAATCCAATTGTACAATGCTGTTTTCTTCATGGCATTATCCCCATAAACTTGAACTAATATGTTCCTGATTTCATTTCTACTCTTGCCAAGTATAACAAGAAATTTAATGTCTGTTCATTGCTCTAATTCAAGCTTTGACATTTTCACAGTGGCACACAAAAACATGCAACGACAATAATGAACACTACTCAGCAAGACACCACCACATGTTGACATGAACACAGCTGTGAGACACTGATACAACAAGGTTATGAAACCTTACCAAGTTGTTTGTACAGTGCTGCCACCATAAGCTCATGGTAGCAGGTTTGTGAACTTAACTGTCAGACCTTGTAAACTAGTGAGCACTTCTAGTGCTGCATCTGTTAGTTGAAACATTTCAATTGGTATTTTGTTAATACCTGGAGCTTTGTTGTTTGCCAATGTCTTCAGTGCGGCGTGGACTTCCTCCATCAGTACCATCTGCTCTTGACCACAAATGTTTGAACATCTACTAATTCTTCACAGTGCCTCTGTGAATTCCTTCCATCCTCTTTTGATGCTTCTTGCTATGTTCTATATTTAGTGGTTAAATAGAATCCATTAATATTGCAAATAGAGAATTGAATATTTTCTTCAGTTCTTTCAGCTTAAGAAATGCTGAGTATGTTCTTCTGTTTTGGTTTTCTAACTTCAGGTCTTTGTTCATTATAATACTTTGCTTTGTCTTCTTGAGCTACTCTTTGAAATCTTCTGTTCAGCTCTTTTACTTCATCATTTCTTCTGTTTGCTTTAGATGTTCTATGTTCAAGAGCAACTTTCAGAGTCTCTTCTGACATTCACGATAGTATTTTTTTTCTTTCTTATTTTTTTAAGTACCTTTTGGTTTCTTCGTGTATTACATCCTTGTGTCATTCCATAGCTCATCTGATCTTTGGTTGTTGGTATTCAATGAGTCAAATCTATTCTTGAGATGGTCTCAAAAGTCAGGTGGGACATACTCAAGGTCATACTTTTTCTCTTGTGGGCTTGTTTTAATTTACTTCAGCTTCAACTTGAACTTGCATATGAACAATTGATGGTCTGGTCCACAGTTGGCCCCTGGCCTCATTCTGAATGGCAACACTGAGCTTTTTCCATCATCTGTTTCCACAGATTTAGTCAGTTGGATTCCTGTGTATTATGTCTGGCAAGCTCCACATATATAGCTTCTGTTAACAATGAAGAAGTTTTTGGTCTTGCAAAATTGTATCATATGGTCTCTGGCATCATTTCTATCTCTAACACACTATTTTCCAGCTACACGTTCTTCTTTGTTTCAAACTTTTGCATTCCAGTGTCCTATGATTATCAGTATATCTTGAATACATGTCGGATCAATTTCAGACTGCAGAAGTTGATAAAAGTCTTCAGTTTCCTCATCTTTTTACTTAATGGTTGGTACCTGAATTTGAATAATAGTTATATTTACTGGTCTTTCTTGTTGTAGGTATATGGATATTAATCTACCCCCAACAGTACTATATTTCAGAATAGATCTTGACATGATATTTTTTGATGAACGCAACACCATTCCTATTCAATTTGTCATTCACTGCATAGTAGATCATGTGATTGTCTGATTCAAAATGGTCAGTAGCAATCCATTTCAGCTCACTAATGCTTACGGTATCCAACAAAGCATTCCATTTTATTTTTGCTGACTTCCAATTATCCTAGATTCATATTTTGCACATTCCATGTTCCCATTCTTAAGAGATGTTTGCAGCTGTTTTTTCTTATCTTGAGTCATGCTACATCAACAAATGAAGGTCCCAAAAACTTGAGTCCATCCATGCCATTAAAGTTGACTCTACTTTGGGAAGGCAACCCTTCCCAGTCATCTTTGAAGTGCCCTCCAACCCAAGGGCTTCATCTTCTGGCAATGTATCAACAATATTCCACTACTATTCATAAGGTTTTCATTAGCCCAGGTTTTTCAGGAATAGACTGTCAAATCTTTCTTTCTAGTCTGTCTTACTCTGGAAGCTTGGCTGAAACCTGTCCATCAAGGGCTAACCTCTTGATATTTGAGCTACTGTTGGCAAATATTCCAATATCACATCGACATGCAAACATAGTAAGACAAACTGATAGCTATGTGGTGGTTTGTTGACTGGGATGCATTAAAAACTATGTGTTCGAGTATGCCACTGTCTCTTCTTTTATGTGAGCATTTCAAAATACCTAAAACCAAACAAATTGTTATTTTTCAGCACAACTCCAGAAGATATCAGAGAAGTGAAAAAGCAGCTTTATTCTTTAAAAAAGAAATAATTAAAAAGAATACATGGGTGGCTAAATTGTGATTTTAAAAATTATTTTTTTGTTGGAAAACTAGGAAAAAAACAAAATCAAACCAAATCCATTGCTATTGAGTCAATTCTGACTCATATAAACCCTATAGGATGGAGTAGAACTGACCTATGCAGTTTCCAAGGAGCAGTTGGTGGATTCAAACTGTTGACCGTTTGATCAGCAGCCACCAGGGTTTCCAAGACTAGGAGAGGAAGTATGTAGATATAAATTCTGACATTTGAGTAACTGATTAACATTAAGAGAATTCTAAGAATTTTTAGATTGCATAACTGGTCTAACAATTTTTTTGTTTTTAGGAAATACAAAAGCATTCGCCATGTAAATTGAATTTTTGTTTTTTTAAATGTGTTTGTAAATTGAGATTAGCTCAGCTTAAATTGTATTTAGCCCTGGTTAGTAAATCCAGAGCAGTTACTGTCAACATCAGTTCCCCTTTAGTAGATTTTATGACCTAAGAAAGAAATCTGACTAGAAAAAAACAACTTTCTTGTCTGGGTATGGTCTACTTTCTCACATTCTTTTCCTCATCTCCTGTTGTCCACCCTCAATCACTGGGACTAGAGTAAACTCTAGACTAGACCCCTTTTCCTTCTATCTTTACCATAACTGTCCTAAACCAGAATATGGAATGCTCATCCCATGTGATTTTACTTTAGTTATTTGGTGTATGAGCATCCGAAGTGATGGAGATAGAGTGGTGGGAGTTGTTTCCAAGCCTTATACTGCAGGTGAGAGCCAACAGCGGCAGTATCTAAGTGCGAACCTGTCTTTAACCTGTTATACAGTCGCTTGTTTGTTCCTAAATTTGAAGGTTTTTTTTTTTTAAGTGAGCAAATAATAAGCTAACATGTTGTGTGTCACCAGGGCAAGAAGATTTTTCTTTAGTGTTTGACTATTCCAGGTGTATGAATATCTTGCAGCTCCAGGAACAAGAGGGAGACTTCTTGGAGAAAATAAGCTCTACCGGTTAGAACATAGCCCTCAAGGCACTGACACTCAAGCTACTCAAAATCTGTTGCCCTTCAGTGGATTCAGACTCATAGGACCCTACAGGACAGAGTAAAACTGCCCCTTAGGGTTTCCAAGATGGTATCGTAGTTTCACTCAAAAAACATGCCTTCTGCCTTTTATTTTTTTACCCATCTCTATATACGTATATAAATATATATACATATATTTACATATACATACATATTTACATATACATATATTTACATATATACATATATTTATATACATATATAGAGTGCTTATAAGGAGCACATATATAAATATATACATATATTTATACATATATATACATATATTTATATACATATATAGAGAGAGTGCTTCTAAGGAGCACTCTAGTTGTACTTCTTTAAGGACAAATCTGTTCATTCTTTTGAAAGTGTGTAGTATATTCAATACTCTTCTCCAGCACCACAATTAAAAAGAGTCAACTCTTCTTCTATCTTGCTTCTTTGTATGTGTATTTACACCAACGTATAGAAAAATTGACTTGGCAGAGGTTGTGAGGGTGCCTGTTGGGGGTGAGGTTTGGGAGGTGGGTGTAGAAGGGAGGGCATGTCTTGCAAACAGAAACAGACTGCTATGCATCTCTCCTTCAGAGCAGCTGGGGGGTTTGAACTATGATGTGTTGATTGACAGCTGATAGCATTAACTACTGTGCCACCAGGGCTCCCTAATGGAGGTTAATTTGGCGTTGTTTACAGTATATCTCTGTAGTCTTTAACCAGAAACCCTGTTGGCATAGTGTTTAAAAGCTTTGGCTGCTACTGAAAAAGTTTGCAGTTCAAATCTACCAGGCACTCCCTGGCAATTCTATGGTGCAGTTCTGCTCTGTCCTGTAGGGTCTCTATGAGTCAGAATTGACCTGATGGCAGTGGATGGGTCTTAGTCATTAACCAGTAGCCCTGAAGTCCATTCTGACTTACGGCGACCCTCTATGTTTCAGGGTACAACAGCTCCCTAAAGTGTTTTCCTGACTGGCCTTTTGGAAGCAGATCACAAGGTCTTTTTTCTGAGGTGCATCTGGGTAAGTTCAAACCACTGACCTTTTGATTAGCAGCAACTCGCTTAACTGTTAGTGCCACCCAGGGACTTCCTCCTAAAATGCTCAGAATTTCTTTACTGATTAGTGTAACTTTTCAATCTAGAAGTAAAAAGAGGCTTTTAAAAAAGTATAAATAGTTTGCATCAGATCCTTTTAGATGCTGTCCTGAGTATCGGGAAAAGTTAACAGCATGAAGAAATATTAGCTACGTGAATGAGCAAACGGGCAGAAGACGGCATGAAGGAAGGCGAAAGTTGGAAGAAGGCTTCTTCTTGTTGTTAGGTGCCACTGAGTTGGTTCTGATTCATGGCGACCCTGTGTACAACAGAACAAAACATTCCCCAGCCCTGTGCCTTGCCCACAGTCACTGTTACGCTTAAGCCCGTTGTTGCAGCCACTGTGTCAGTCCATTTTGTTGGGAGTCTTCCTTGCTGCTGATCCTCCACTTTACCAAGCATAATGTTCTTCTCCAGAGATTAATCACTCTTGACAATATGCCCAAAGTATGTGAGACATAGTTTTGCCATTCATGCTTCCAAGGAGCTCTGTAGTTGCACTTCTTCCAGGACAGATCTGTTCATTCTTTGAAAGCATATGGTATATGCAATATTCTTCACCAGCACCACAATTCAAAAGCATCAGCTCTGCTATTTTCCTTCTTCATTGTCCAGCTTTCACAAGCATATGTTGCAACTGAAAATACCATGGCTTGGGGTAAGTGTACCTTAGTTTTCAAGCTGACATCTTTGATCTTCAATATTTTAAAGAGTCTTTTTGCAGAAGATTTTCCCAGTGCCACAGGTCTTTTGATTTCTTGGTTGCTCCTTCCATGAATGTTGATTATGGATCCAAGTCCAATGAAATCCTGGACAACCTAAATCGTTTCTCCATTAACATGATTGCTTATTGGCCCAGTTGTGAGGATTTTTGTCTTTCTGATATTGAGGCTTAATCCATGCAGAAGACTGTGGTCCTTGATCTTCATCAGTAGGAATTTCAAATCCTCTTCATTTCCAGCAAGCAAGGCTGTGTCATTTTCATATTACAGGTTGTTAATGAACCTTCCTTCAATCTCAATGCGATGTTCTTCTTCATATAGTTCTGCTCCTTGAATTATTCACAGTCATGGGTTAAATTGTGTCCCCCGAAAAGTGTATATTTTAATTTGGCTGGGCCTTGATTCCCAGTACTGTGTGATTACCCTCCCTTTTGTGATTTTTTTAATGCTATAAATGCTAAATTTTACCTGTGGTTAATAGACTAGTTTATGTTAAAGTGGATTACAGTGAGACTGTAAAACCTTTCCTAAGGTCACTACTCTGCTCCTATGTAAAGTTTCCCTCAAGTTGGCTTATACTACCTTTTATCCTTTTGTCCTACTAGAGATAAAAGGAAAAGGAAGCAAATAGAGAGTTGGGAAACTCACACCATCTAGAAAAGCAGAGCCAGGCCCACAACATGTCCTTTGGGCCTGTGGTTCCTGCACCAGGATACTCTCAGACCAAAGAAATACTGATGTAACACAAATAACTTAACAGCCAACAGAGAAACAGTGAGTTCCCCTGGAGTTGGCACCTTGAATTTGGACTTCTAGTCTACTGAATTCTGTAAGAATAAACTTTTCTTTGTTAATAGTACCCACTTGTGGTATTTCTGTTAGAGTACTACCGGATGACTAAGACATTGACTCAGCATAGAGACTGAATCGGTACAGTGACAGGATACAGCTCTGATGCACACCTTTCCTGTCTTTAAATCCTTCACAGTCCCCCCTTGTTCACTTCAAACAGCTTCTTCTTAATCTATGTACAGATTCCTCATGAACATAATTAAGTGTTCTGGAATTCCCATTATCCACAAGTCTTAACCTGTTATAAATGTGTTATGAAGTTTTTATGGTTTTATACTTGATTGCTAGCTTAAAATTCAGCAGTTCAATCCCACCCAGCAGTACTACAAAAGAAAAATACAAGTGATCTGCTTCCATTAAGGTTACAAACAAGAAAGCCATATGGAGCAGTACTATTTTGTACAATAACAACACTTGTTTGCATGTACCTTGGGTATCTGGTATCTCAAGCTACACCAAGTGGCCATAGACCTTTACTTCATTATCCCACATAGATTTGTGATTCTGGCACATTTCAAGTCCTATAATTTTCATGACTTCTTGCTAACATCAAGACTGATCCCTCCAGCTTCAGATTCTTCAAGAATGGCTTGGAGATATGAGAAATGATTAATCTGAAAAATGGGTCTCTGCAATAAGTAAATGATCTAAGGTGTCTTACTTCTTCTCCCGAGTCATGTATCCCGAAATGCCTGACACAGAGACATTCCCACTGGCTCAGTGGGAAGACAGTTTCAGTTCAGGGCTCTGGGATAATTTTGAACAGGGAATTCCTCACTCTGTCTCTGGGTAGGGTTAACCATGTGTCTAGATGTTCTGTTACAGTGTTGTTAGGTATTATCTTAGCCATCCAGTGCTGCTGTGACAGAAGTACCACAACAATGGCTTCGTTGTAGAGCAAATAGTCTCTTATGGTTCAGTAAGCTAGAAGTCTGAATTCAGGGCACTGGCTTTAGGGGAAAGCTTTCTGTTTGGGACAGCTCTGGAGGGAAGTCCTTGTGATGCCTCAGTCTTTCTGTGGTCTTGGTGCGCAACAGCATGGGAACCTCAGGATGTGCTCTGCCTCCAGCACTGATTTTTGGGGGGTACGAGGTTCACTTCCCTTTCCTTTTTATCTCTTGTAAGGTAAAAGGTGATGCAGTTCACACTCCAGGGAAACTCTCTTTACAGTGGATAGGGGAAGTGACCTTAGTAGGGGGAGTTACAATCCCATTCAAATCCTCTTTAACATAATCCAATCGTGCCCCTTTAAACACAGGCAGAGATTAGGATTTACAATGTACAGGAGAATTACAGCAACAAAATAGAGGACCACCACATAATACTGAGACTCATGGTCCAAGCAGATTGATACACGTTTTTAGGAGGACATAATTCAATCCATGACAGGCGTCATCGAGTTGGTTGTGACTCATAGCTAACTATGTGCTCATTGCCCACTATCATCCAGGTGATTTGGACTCATAGCCACTGCATAATACGGAGTAGAACAGGCTTGTCTGGTTTCCGAGGCTGCCTAGGAAATCCTTTGGGGCAGCTCTTCTCTGTCCTATGGCATTGTGGGAGTTCAAGTCCACTAAACAACAGCTTATACCAGAGTCTGTACTCTCAGCCATCATATTCTTGCTTCTCTCTGCTGACAACCCAGGTCAGACTTTGTACACATTGAACAAAAAGTCAACAAAAAGCTTGGATGCTTCTACTGTTATTAGGTGCTGTGAAGCAGGCTCTGATTCAAAGCAACCTGACCAATGGAAACAGTGCCCAGCCCTGTAGCACCCTCACAGTCTTGGCCGTGCTGGAGTCCCTAGCTGCAGCCGCTGTGTCAGTCCGTCCCTTCAACAGTCTTCCCCTTTTCCTCTCACCCTCTGCTGTATCAGGCATGGTGCGCAGTCTCCTTGGATTGATACCTCCTGATGACGCGTCCATAGTACACAAGTCAAAGTCTCATCATCCTTGCTTCTAAGTAGCATTCTGGCCGCACCTTTTCTAAGACAGATCTATTGTTCTTCTGGCAGTCCATGGTGTGTTCAGTACAGTATTGTTTACAAACAATTTAATTCTTTTTGAAGGCATCGATTCTTTTTCTGTCTTCCATGTTCATTGTCCAGACTTTGCATGCATTGAGATGTTTGAAAATGCCATGGCTAGGGTCAGGTACACCTTAGACTTCAAGGGTTTCCACAGTACTGTGCTTATCTATGTAATTATAATTGCCACACTGTTCTATAAATTTTACATTTCTGTGTCTCATGTAGCAAGAGCTTTTTGAAGTAAGGTATTTTAATTTATTCTTGTAGCCCTACTCATAGCATAACTCCTAATTTGCTGATTTTTTTTAAAGAAAGGGTAAAATGATCAAGTTCATTGGTGAAAAAAAAACTAAATGTAAGCTGGGTTATTGCTCTGTCGGTAATAAAACTGCGGTACAGACCTGCTGTATACTTCATGACTCAAACATATGTCTTGAGAAAACACTTAAAGCATCAGCAAAACAAGAAATTAAAAAAGTTAAACAGAGTATAACAAGCTGTCAGATATAACCTCCCTATACAGGGACTAAAACCTGGGTAGCATACTGACTAAGTGCTATGGCTGCTAACCAAGAGGTTGGCAGTTTGAATCCACCAGATGCTCCCTGGAAACTCTATGGGCAGTTCTACTTTGTCTTATAGAGCTGTTATGAACTGGAGTCAACTCAGCAGCAGTGGGCTTAGTTTGGGGGCTAATACGGGGACAGAGAACTTTGTTAACAAAAACCTCGGAGTATAATCAGCAGTATCTAGAACACAGGAGATCTACAGGACAAATGACTAGTATTCCTTAATAATTAAAATAGGAGGATAAAATAAAAGGAGAGAGAGAATGCATAAATGAGACAAGACATAAATCGAGCAAATGCTCCATTTGGATCCTGTCTCAAACAAACTGAAACAAAACAAAGCAAAACAATTGGGTAATTTGACTAGTGATTGGCTACTTGGTATTATTCATGCCTTCTTGGGAATTACTCTTAAATATTATAGTGGTATTGTTACATTTATCAAAGAACTACTTCTTCTTAGAGATGCACATCAAAGTATTTAGGAAAAAAGTCATACACTGGATTTGCTATAACATCCCCAGTGAGTTTATCATGGATTGACTGTTATTGAAGCTGAAACATGCATACGCATATAAACTCATCGCACTACTTTTACATTAGTTAAGCTTTTCCATAATAATAATGACAAGAAAAGTTTCCTCCCTCCCCCTGCAAAATGACTTACAAGAACAATAAGATTTTCCTACATGAAAACCTGGCTTGGACCTGAGCACTTTCTTGGCATTATCTAGTCTGTTATTTCCTCTGTCAGTTAAGTATTGCAGGGCACCAACACAAACCATGTGAAAATTTAGAGGTGTGAAACAAGAACTTGTTGTCATAGAGGTGATGCTGACTCATAATGACCCGATGGGTCAGAGTAGAACTGCTGCACAACGTTTCTAAGGGGTGGTTGGTGGATTCAAACTGCTGACCTTTTGATTGGCAATCAAACACTTAACCATGGTCTACCAGTGACAAGACAACCAAAAACATATTTTCCCTCCCATATTTATTGAGCTAAAGTAGTCTCAAAGCTATAATCACAAATAAATAGTGATTTAGAATGTAAATAATTTTTATTTGGAGACTTTCCCAATTCATTTTTAAGTATGCTTTATTGCCAACTGTATTTCCTGGGAACCCTCTTCTGCTTAAGTGATTTCCATCCACCTGTCTTTAAGGAATTATTTTAATTGATACATTTGTCTTGTTACCTACTTCTGATGGAACTGTCATTTTTGGATCCCTCTAGATTCAGTTGTTCAACAGACATTTATTAAGTATCTTTTATGAATTGTCCTTTGCCCTGGAGATTTTGACAACTGATGTTTTAAATGAAAAATACATTTCATAAGCAAGGTTCAATAATACTGTGGGAACACAGTGAATAGGAATAAAATATGCCTTGGGAAGTTGAGAGAAGCTTCATAGAGTAAGTGACATTTGAGCTGAGTCCTGATTGATGGGTAGGAGCCTACCAGCTGGAGAGGGAGGAAAAAATATGTTCAGTGTCCACAGCTGTGAAAAATTCCTGGAATGTTGTTTGATAGAAGTGTAATGGACTGACTCATTGGAGAGCAATATAATCGGTGAGGTGTTCTGTCTTTAGTCATTTGTGGGTGTGCCTGTGTGACCAAGGTTGGGAGGAAGAAAACAAATTCCAGAAAACTAAAAGTGCTCTATATCACATACTGTCAAAACACTAGCGCCGACATTCGTATTTCTTGTCTTTGTAATTTTTTGACAATGATTTCTTGTCAAGTACCAGACAATGAAAACTTGGATCTGGTATACTAAGAAATGTGCACTTCTACTTAAAGGCAAAGGAGGACCAATAGGGAACCATACACAGTTGCAGGAAATTGTCCTGTGTCTTATAAAAGGTAGTGGCTTAGAAGTGAAGGTCTGGACAGCTCTCGGAGAAGTTAAAGAGATAGAATCCATAAAATTTATAGAGGTATTGGCTAAGGTAATGGAAGAAATGAGAAGACATTAAACAGAGATCAGACATCTGGTGATACTATGTTGTCCTGTGTCATCAGATTGATTCCAAGTAATTGTGACCCTACATGACAAGGCAGAATTACCCCATAGGGTATTTCAGGCTGTATGTAATCTTTATGGGAGCAGATCACCAGGTCTTCTTTCCTGCAGAGCTTCAGGTGGGTTAGAACCATTGACTTTTCCATTAGCAGTTGAGCACTAACCATTTTCCCATCAGGGCTTCCCACCTGGTACTATAGGAAGTTATCTGCTAACAAAAAGTCTTTGGGGAGGAGAGAGGGGGAGGTGACTTCTTCTTTGACCTAGTGATACATGAGGAGTCTGAAGGATATCCAGATACTGCTGTGACTCTGATGCTTGGGGGAGATCAAGAGGAGGCTTGCAAACATGTAGGGAAACAATTGTTGAAGTTGTGCAAGTAGATACAATATCTTATGATAGTTTTCTTTTCCTTAAAGAATACATTGATCTTGGCTCCTTCTCCATACTACCCAAGGTGTGACTTGTGCACTTTATGTATCTTCTGGACTTGTAACTGAGCTTGAAACGGGTTATAGATAATACTTCTCAAAACTTTGTTTCCCCAACAACTTTATTTAAGGCTACTTATGGGGAAACTGGAAACCTTGGTGGCATAGTGGTTAAAAGCTACATCTGCTAATTGAAAGGCTGGTAGTTTGAATCCGCTAGGCTCTCCTTGGAAACTCATGGGGTAGTGCTACTCTGTCCTTAGGGTCACTATGAGTCGGAATTGGCTCCATGGCAATTTTTTTTAAATGGGGAAATCATACCTTTTTAATGGATATGTACATTCTTTTCCTTTTGATCACTGGATTTAATGTTTCTCTATCCACAGTTAACACCTCACTTGACAAACTCCTCACTGCCCTCAGTTAACTCTTTCTCTTAGTTCCCTTGACTTTCATGAATGATTCTTTTAGTCTGTCTTTTCTTACTAGTATCAGTTTCACAAATCATAGTCACTCTTAACCATCTGAAGGTTTTTCTTAAAAAATGCTTCTTTCCTTCTTTTGGTACTGGTGAGTCACCCACAGGCCTCTGGTCATTTTTTAGGCTGGAATTGAGTTTACTTTGATACATTATGAAGTCTGACACTTAAGTCCACAAACTTAGTTGTTCTAAGTGCTGCATGCCTCATTGCTGAATATCACTATGGTCACCTTCAAAGTATTCCTCTTGGGAAGCTATGCATGATGCCAACACCTAGTCCACCTTTGTAAAGCAATTTTAGAACTCTTTCTGGAATGGCCGTTGTGCAAGGCAACAAGGTGGCAAATTTGCAAACTTAATTGTCTAGTTGTCTATGAGGGAGTTTTTAGCCAGTAAACAAAGAAATGTATTGGAACATCTTCCCTACTCACCTGATCTGGCCCCCAGTGACTTTTTTCTTTATCTGAAGATAAAGGAAACATTGAAAGGAAGACATTCTGTTGACATACAGGACATGAAGGATAATGTGATAACAGCTCTGATGGCCCCCAATTGCTTTGAAGGGTGAACTGGGTGCCAGCATTGGTGAATAGCTTCACAAGGGGAGTACTTTGAAAGTGACCATAGTGATATTCATCAATGAGGTATGTAGTACTTTTTCTAGAATGAGTTTGCAAACATAATTATTGGTTCTGTATTCTCTAAACCCTATCTCCATTTTTCAGTTCCTTCAAGAAATAATAGTAGAAGATAATAAGAAGTGGAAGCTATTACATGTCATACTTTGCCAGGCATTTAGGTTACAGCAGCAATAGCAATAGCGGCATTAATAGCAGATAAATTAATGTTAATCTGTGCAGGTCACAAGTCTAAGTGTGTTATATCTACTAAATCACTTAATTTTTACTACAGTACTTTTATTATGCCTATTTTACAGCAAAAAATCTCTGGCACAGTGGTTAAAGCCACTGACAGCTGAACGAAAGGTCGGCTGTTCAAAACCACTAGTGTCTCCTTGGGAGAAAGATATGGAAGTCTGATAAAGAGTTTCACAACCTTGGAAACTTGATAGGGTTATTGAGTCGGAATTGACTCAATGGAAGTAAATTTGGTTTGGTTGGGATTTTGTAGCTGAGGAGAACAAGACTCGTAGAGTAAGTGGCCCAAGTTCTCCTGACTAATAAGTGGTCAAGTTGTCAACCTGATTCACATCTGCCACTCGCACCTCTATGCTTCTGCTCTACCATTCCTGGGGTCTATAAGCTGTCCCTATTTAGTACATTTTATGTACATGTAGCCAGTTTTAAGCAAGGAGGGTGCTTTGCACCTTTTCTACAATTTAGGCACCCTTCCAGTCACAGGATGTGTCAGGTATTCCCCCTGCCCCCAGGCAAACTTGCACAGAACATGAATGCCTAGAAGCAAACCTTGAATTTGACCTCTATGAGCTCTGTATTTCTGCCTCTTACCATCTGTGACTTGCTCTCCTAAAATCTTGTTTGCTTGAGGAATTCTTACAGGAATCTGACCTAATGATTGGATTGAGGTCAATGAGTATTTCCTGTTGATCTCTGACTTCTGGGCGGTCAGAAATATGCAAAAACACTAATGAGCATGAAGTAGTATTTAGTGTCTGAGATCCAATGTTAGTCTTCCTGGAAGTGTCTAGTGCAACTAACACTCTGAACAGCTGAAATAGTCAAAAACCATCCTCAGTATTTGATTGGATGTGTGTTAGCAGGCTATTCTTCATGCTGATTACAACGTAAGTTGCTGTGACCATTGAGAAGTTGTATGTATTATAAATATTTCTTTTTGCCAGAAAGCCATGATCTTTCTTCCAAGCACTGGATTCATTTATAGACAGTACTTGAAGTTTTCCTTTTGTCTTGTTTTCAGATAACTTAATGTTAATATACATAAAGACGTGTTTCTTGGTCTATCGGCTAGTTGGCTGTTTGATGTGGAGGGCAACTACCTGGATAAGGACAATATCTCTGATAGAGTCCCTGAGGAGTATCTCATCTCCTATCATGGAAATAACGTTTCTGTGAAAGACTGTTGGGAATATCAAATTCTCTGTTCTTTTCAGAGTCACGTGTAATTAACAAACAAGACCTTATTTCTTTAAATGTGTCATTGTGTTTAGCTATTTATGAAAAATACTAGCTATTCAATATTTTTTAACATCCATACAAGTTTAAAAATATACAAAAACAAACAGCAACAACAAGAAAACTAACTCTGCCAATATATTTCACTTAACCAGTTTGTCATTGTTGGTGTGTTTAGTTTTTGACAGGGTCTTTATTGAGAGCAGTTTTAAAATTTTAAACACCTATGAATTGTTTTCATGAGGGTGATAGTTGAAATGAAAATAATAATTAAAGATTCCTTCCATTTTATGATTCTATTACCTGCTTTAAAAACATGTTCTCTAATTTCTTATTTTTATGAGAAGCAAGATTATCTAGGAAATTAGTCTCTCTCTCTCTCTCTTTATCTTGTTACATTTTTCTCCAGAGTCAATCAGTTGCTCCATTAAATCTTATATTTCATTTTTAAAACCTTTTCCAGGAACTCTTTTTCAACTTTGGTCAAACAGATCTTTCCTGGATTACGTTGAAACCGCAGAGTTTCTGATACGGGCTCCACCAGGTCTCCATACCTGAGAGGGTCTCGGACCTCCGGCTCCCTCATTTACCCGACTTCTCGAAGTCAGCATTTTGATAATGACTTATAGTGAAAACAGCTCGTTTGCTAGTGCTTCGGGCAGGAGGCATTTTGGGTGACTGAGCAGCTTAAGTCATCTCCGTATTTGAGAATAAATGATGAAGGGGAGTTTGAATGGGTTACCAAGTTATAAATCAATCTTGAGGTACGCAAATGATGGTAAACCACCTGAGCTTTCCTCTCAGCTTTTAAATCATATGATATCAATCTTTGCTCATTTTCCTCTGGGTAATTTGTTCTTATGCTGATGGTAACCAACTCCACGAGACATTAACCGGCAATCCACATTACCAGTGAGTATACATTACAGCACTAAAATGAAAATAAACCCATTGAATAAATAGCTTGAGCTTTCAACCATGCTTTTCTGTCTGCAAAATGGCATGACAGTTGGGGGATTTCTAACTGAAAATAAATTTAATTATGTCACTACCTCGCCGCTGCTTATTAGTGTCAGAGATGTGTATCAGTGAGGGCAGCCCACTGCAGATCTGGAAAAGAGGGCTCACCACCAAGCCAGGATGAAGAAAGGAGCTGCCCTGCTCGCTTTTACTATCTAGAATGGCATTTAGATTAGATCCCGGCAATGAACCTTTTTCTCACGTTAGCAAGATATTTTCGTCTTTTGCTTCGTTCAGATAAGGAAGCGGCTTTGTACCGTTTTGCCTTGCCTGCATGACATGTTTTGCATACCTGTACTCTTTCAATTAATGTTATTTATGTTTCAATAAACCACCATGCTACTTTTCCAGATGTCCTAATCCTTCATGTAAATGAATTTATTAGATCCAGCCACCAGACTCAATGAAATCTGCCAAATTCACTGTCTGGGCCACATACCGTGGCATTTAAGCTGTATTTGCATAAGCTTGTTCTGTAAGTGTAATCTTATGTATCATCTGCAGAGTTAAAGTTTCACTAATGTAAATCCCTGACAAATCAAATACAGATGTCGCTTTCTGCCCTCAGGGTTGTGCCTGTCAGTTCTCCACTCTCCTATCTCCTCCTCCTCCTGATGCTGGCCCCTCTGTCCTCAACTTTTTTTCAGTACCACTAATCTTTTGAGATTGTTTATGTAAGTACACTGCAGGTATTAAGCAGGACAGTGAGTGCTGGTTGCTCAGGGCTTCTCTCAATGTTTCTGCCAAACAAAATGAAATTGGCAGGTCCTTCAAGGGCAGCTCATTGTACCACCTGGAAAAGTTTTCCCTGCCAATCAGTGGATGGCAGACAGATTGTTTCAGTTTGCATAGAGATGGTTTAGATAAGGAGGAGTCAAGCTCAATAATTGGGTTAATGTCAGCCAGCAAATTTCATAACTTGGCCAAGGCAAATTCAATAATGGACCAGTAGAGGGAAGAGGAGGGGGCTGACATGAAGAGGCTGGAGGGAGGTGGGGGGAGGGCTGTTTATTGATGCCTGGTCCTCTGGGTTATTGTCACAACCACAGTGAAAGGCAGGATTCTTCTTTAGGTTCAGTGATTAGCTTCAAAAACCCTTGACAGGTTTAACCCATGTATAAAGAGCAGGACCATACGACCGCTCAATATGCAGGGTGTTAGTGTTCTTTGGGTTTGTTTTTGATTATTTTAAAGTCTAAATATGTTTCCTCTGCTGGTGCCCAGTTGCTATTTATTTGGCTTTAGCCTTTGATCCTTCTTATGCTGGCACATCATAAAAAACATATCCTTGCTCAAGTCTTATATTATGTAGTTTGTTTCTGAGCAGGGTGTTCACCAGGCCGGCTGTACCCACTGAATAAGCCTCTCTTTGTTTTTGATAGACTCCAGGTGTTTATCGCTATAAGTTAGTAATGGACTTAACCACAAGATGCAAACTGGAAAAAGAAGGAATTGGAGAGAATTCTGAGTTTGATAACTTTGGAGTCTGCCTTCTGGCAAAACCCCCCAAAGGAATGAATGCTTTAAGAAAAAGGGGTCTCACTTTTGCTTTCTAATCAAGTTGGATGAAATTGGGATTTTAGTAGGCATAGATGCTCACTCATTTCATTTCTTCAATGAATTTCCTTGCGAGTGGCCAAAAAGCCTTTCTCCCTGCATTTTTGTCATGGTTCTGAAATGAATAATGGCAGTTATTCTAGCAGAGATTATTGATATCCATATTCTTGATCTGGGCTAGGGAGATTAATGCAGAAACAATTTTGCACCTGTGGTAAGTTTCTCCCCCCATGTAGGGAAGGGGAACTGAAAACCCCAAATCCAAACATACTGTCTTCAAGTGGATTCTGACTCATAGCAACTTACAGCACAGAATAGAATTGCCCCATAGGGTTTCTAAGACTGTAAATCTTTATGGAAGCAGACTGCCACATCTTTCTCCCACAGAGCAGTTGGTGGGCTTGAACTTTTGACCTTTCCTTTAGCAGCTGAATTCTTGAACCACCATGCCACCAGGGCTCCTAGGGGAGGAAAGGGGGACAGCAACAATATTGAGAGGAATGTCTAATAACTAGGTAGTCGGATCTGACTCGATGGCACTTGGCTTGGCTGGCTGAACAGTGATCTGAAGAGCTTGCCTTTTGCTTACTGTTTTCAATCAGAAGTGCTTCTTATTTTGTATTTCTTTGCTGCTCAGCCAAACATAGTTCAAGGGGACTAAAAGCCAACTTAAGGGAACTTTATGATTATAAACAACATTATTGGAAATGTTAGTCCACTTGTCTGCCTATTCTATGCAAATATATAGGCTTTTTCTGTGTTTAGTATAAAAATTTTACTTTGAATATCTCTGTGACTCAAGGACTAAGATCAGAGCCTCTGGGAGAATGCAGGATTACTACTATTAAACTAAGACTTGACTTTTCATGACTTATTTTTCTTCTAATTTAAGTATTGCAATCTTAGGCATACAGAAATTTGTAGACAAATGGAAATTGTGGGGCTAACTAAAATATTTGTGCAATGTACATTTCAATGAGATATGGTGACCCAGTAGAAACAGCAGTAATTTTTGAGGATGTGCTAGGCATTGTTCTGATTTCTTTACATGAACTGACATACTCAATCTTCTCACTGACTGACTTGCCAGGTAGGCACTCATATTATCTTCATTTATAGAGGAGGAAACTGAGGCAAAGAGAATTTAGCTAATTTGTCCTAACAGCAAGGGAAGGGCATAAAAAAGCAAAACCCCAACCCACTGCTGTCGAGTTGATTCTGACTCATACTGACCCTGTAGGAGAGTAGAACTGCTGCACAGAGTTTCCAAGGAGTGCCTGGTGGATTTGAACTGCCAGCCTTTTGGTTACCAGCTGTAGCACTTATCTACTACACCATCAGGGTATCCAAGACAATGATACAGCCAGGATTAAGTTATAGACAGTGTGGTCCTAAAGACTATGTATTGTATTATGCTTGTGTAAGATGCAAATAAGAATAGAAGTGCCTTGTCTTCCATAAACTTCTAAAAAAAATTTATAGCTAATAAAGTTTTATTTAAAATGTTTAAGAGAAACAAACTGCTTAAAAAATATAACTTCACCATCAATACTGTTATTTTGCTTTGACATTTTTAGTATACAGTAAGTATTATGGGACTGAATAAGTCCTTTTGAAAGGTAACTTTTACGTAAACTTTTGTGAATAGATTTTTCTAATGCCACTAAAAAATCTCAGTTCTATGTTTACTACTTCACATCTAATAGTTTTTGTACAACAAATGAACACGTTTCATTCAGAGCATAAGTGGTAATCACAGAACTACAATATAAAGAGACAAAGAAAAAATTATTTATTCTTTCCTTCTAGAGCTATAAATTGTATTTCTTTTTTTTCTGGAATACAGTCTGTGTGTAATCCAGAGATCTCAAACTTAAATTAGATTCCCAAAGACTCCAAGTAGAAAATTAAGAAACTCCTATATCCTGGTTATCTTGAAAAGTAAAGAAAAGCTATTAAGAAGCAGGAATTGGAAGAGAACCAGAACCCGAAGAAATTCTCCAGTTAGTTTTCTCGGAGGAAAGGCAATTTTCAAGACATCAGCAATCGAGTCAGGCATCTGAGGCCTCTGTTTATGTGCTAAGAAAAGGAGTGGGCTGATATTCTGGCTAACTCCAGATCCCTACTGATTGAATGTTCCATTTCCTTGTTTAGAGCCCTTTTACTGAGAGGGAGAGACCGAGAGTGTGGCAAAAAGGTAGTTCTGTTTTGGGATACAATTTAGTAGTGCCTTATTCTTGGTCCTTCTTCACAGAACTTTCTGGATCCGTTTATATTTTGTTTACAAAGACCCAGTCTTTCTTGGATATCTTCCCACCTCTCTGTAACACACACAGTTTAAAAATGTTTTCTTTATCTATGTAAACTGGCAGAGCGTAGTATTGCTTTCTATCCTCTTTGTATTTCCTACAATATCTATGCCTAAAGAACCCCAAACTCATAAAGTACTTGTAGAACAGAGTAGAACTGCCCCCATAGAGTTTCCAAGAAACATCTGGTGGGTATGAGCTGTTGACCTTTTGATTGGCAGACCTAGCTCTTAACCACTGCATACTGGAGTTTCCAGAGTACGTATAATCATATTCCAATGTGTGCAGGAAGGTAAAATAGGGTAGTTCAACTCTGTCCTACAAGGTGGCTGTAAGTTGGAATCAACTCAACAGCAGTGGACTTTTTCAGTTTGTACAGATCAATCCAAAGTATTAAAAGTGCTCCAGACAGCTACCTCAAGACAGTTATAAGTCCACGGAGCATAGACAGCAAAAACTTTTCCTTTGCAGTAGGTCTTGGAGTTACTATGCAGCTCAGCAGGAAATTGGCGATTTTATCAGCTAGAGGCCTTCACAGGCTTGAGCCCGAACAGTTGAAGTTACAAGAATATGCACAGCTAGTGCCAAAAGACCAACAATGACTCCAAACAAGGCCATGGTTGACTGCACATTTGCTAAATGATGACAATTAGAGGAAGAAACAATTTTTTCTCCCATTCCAGGCTGCTACCTTCCACTTACCTCCAATAACAGCAATAATGGCACTCACAATCACTATAGCAACAGCAGGGGCAACTGACACCCAACATACTCTCACTGCATCTTTAGCTCGGCCTCTCTGCTTCCTAGTCAGTTGCCCAACTCTTATCGTAGTTTCTGTCTCAAGGAATAAAATTTGGAGAGCAGTGCCAAAAGGATATGCATTCCACCTACTTCTTCAATTATTCTAATATTTGCCAGTCTACCAGACAGCTCTGGAGTTTAATAGGATTGCTTGGGCCCCTTATGGGATTGCTTTGGCTAAACTACTTTTGGCACGATGCCCTCAGTAAGCATTGGAAGCAGGCGAGGAGAAGCAGTCGTAGGGAATAATTGTAGTTTTTATTGAAGTGATGTTCTTAAGAATGATGTTTGTCAGTGTCTTCTTTATGAGTCCCCAAAGAAACATATCTGTTCGGCTTCAGGCCAGGAAAGACTCTCTTTCTGAGCAACTGGCATGCTTCTAGCTTACAGACACCAGAAATCTCACACAGTAAAATCTGAGAAAGCTGGAACATGCACAAGGCGGAAATCTGTCAGAAAAGGAAAATTCAAATATTTTTCATTAAACTGAGTGATAGAAAAGTGTTAAGTTTGTTACTCTTTCAAAGGCAGAAAACATTCCAGGCCCAGAAAAAAAGGGTGGTTCCACTGAGTTCCATCTCTCATAGTTTTCACTGTAACTGCTAAAACAACAAACATTAATGTAAATAAAACTTTCTTAAGAACATAACCAGAATTCACTGCTTTTATGTTGCCATCAATCAGTTCATCAAATGAAAGGGCTACAATTCATTGGGAATGGAATTGTTCTGTCAACGATTATTCAACGTGCCAGTGTTTAAATGCTGTGAAGAAAATTTGTTTGGGTCCAAGCACTTACATTCACAACAGGTGTCTATGCATCTAAATAGATGATGGCATAGTGATAATTTACTTTTAGTAGGTTTTTTTTTTTTTAATTTTTACTTTCTTTAGTCTATTCATTATTTGATGGATTTTTGCTTATAGTCAATGGATAATAAACTGAAGGTGATGGGAGGATAAATGATTATTTAGAAAAGCTGATCATGGTAAGGCACAGAAATTAACCAGGTAGATAAAGAGAATAAATCTTAGGGACTGTGAGATTCCAGAGATTATACTCTATGTATTGAAATGTGGTCAAATTATCTACTTTATATCTATTTCATTTGAATCAAAAAGAGTATAGACTTTAAAACAGGAATAAAAAATCTTTGATGCTGCTTGAAAATGACAAAACTTAGCCCTGGTATTTATAAAAAGCGGTCTTCACAGTGTGGTTCCTTTCCCAGCGACATCAGAATCACCATCGCTGGATAACTTCTTAGAAACGTCAATTATTGGGCTCCGCCTGAAACTTACTGCATCGGAAACTCTGAGGGTAAGCCCAACAACCTGTGTTTAACTAGCCCTTCAGGGGATTCTAATGCCCTCTAAGGTCTGAGAACCACTGCAGTTAGGCAACCCTCCAGCTTCTTTACAGGAATGTTCAGTCAAACTTTTTCTCACCATACAGATTGTTCATGGGCCTAGTTTCTCAGAAACCATTGCTCCCGACTAGAGTAGAAAGAAAGTTTCTATGAATTGGAGTCAAATTGATGGAAAGTGATTTTGGTTTATAGTGATGAAGTACCTTTGGTATTTTACTCCTTTATAATATATTGATTCAAACAAATAAACGGAGAGGTCATTCAAGTTTTCTGAATAAATATGTTCATCTTTACAGGCACTTTCTCTTTGAAGTGTTAACAGTTTGGTATGACCTGATGTACTAGTCTCATACCCAAACCAGACCAAACCCTCTGCCATCTAGTCAATTCCGACTCATAGTGACCCTACAGACAGAGTAGAACTGCTCCCATAGAGTTCCCAGGGAGTGCCTGGAAGATGTGATCTGCTGTCCTTATGGTTAGCAGCTATATAGCACTTAACTACTACACCACCCAGGTTTGTCATAATAATTTACTGCAAAACTGGCTTAAAACAATGGAAATTTATTCTCTCGCGGTTCTGGAAGCTACATGTCTAAGCTCAAGGTGTCAGCAGGCCATACCCCCTCCGGAGGCTCCAGGGCAGAATCTTTTTCAGCAATCTCGGCTTCTGGTTGTTGGCACTCCTATCCCTGAAGCTGTGTCACTCCAATTTCTGCCTCTGTTTTTACGTGGCCATCTTCCCTCTGTGAGTCTGTGTCCGTGTTCCTTTTCTAAGGACATCAGTCATTGGATTTAGGGCCCACCTTAACCAGATATGACTTATTAAATGTAATTACAACTAATTAGATCCGCAAAGGTCCTATTTCTAAATAAGACCACATTCTGAAGTTCTTTGGTGATTAGGTACCATTCAGTCCATTGTGACTCGGAGTGACCCCATGTGTGAGAGAACGAAACATTGCCCATCTTGTGTCATCCTCACAATCACTTTTATGCTTGAGCCCGTCATTGCAGGCACCATCTCAGTCCATCTTGTTGAAGGCCTTTTTCTTTTTTGCTCACACTCTACCAAGCATGATGTTCTTCTCCAGGACTTGGTCTCTCCTAATACCATGTCCAAAGCAAATGAGGTCAAGTTTCTTCAACTTGCTTCTAAGAAGTTTTCTGGCTTGTATGTCTTCCAAGACAGATTTGGTCATTCTTATGGTAGTTCAAGGGCACTGGTGGCACCATGGTTAAAGCACTCATCTGCTAACTGAATTGTTGGCAGTTTGAACCTACCAGCTGCTGTGGCAGAGAAATATGTGGCAGTCTGCTTCTGTAAAGATTTGCAGCCTCGGAAATCCTATGGGGCAGTTCTGCTCTGTCCTATGGGGTTGCTATGAGTTAAAATTGACTGCATAGCAGTGGATTTCTTTTGGTTTCTGTTAGTCCACGGTATGTTCAATATTCTTCACGAACTTTATAGTTCAAATGGGTTAGTTTTTTGGTTTTCCTTTTTCTTTTCCCAGCGTTTATATAGATATGAGGTGACTGAAAATACCATGCTTGGGTCAGGCACATCTTAGTCATCAAGGTGGCATCTTCATATTTTAAACCTTTAAAGAAGTCTTTTGCTGCAAATTTGCCCAATACAATGTGCTGTTTGACTTCTTAACTGCTGCTTCCATGGGCGCTGATTATGAATCCAAAGAAAATGAAATCTTTGGAAACTTCAGTGTTTTCTTCACTTACCGTCACATTGCTTATTGTTCTAATTATGAGGATTTTTGAGTTTCTGTTGTTGTTGCTGTTAGGTGCTGTTGAGTTGGTTCTGACTGACAGTGACTCTCTGCACAATAGGACAAAACACTGCCCTGTCTTGTGTCACGCCCAGAAGAGTTTTTATGTTTAAGTCCATTGTTGCAGCTTCTGTGTCAGCCCATCCCATTGAGGGTCTTCCTCTTTTTGCTGACCTTCCACTCTGCCAAGCATGATTTTCTGGCAGGTGTTAATCTTGGAGGAGACTACTTAACCTAGTACATCTATCAGATGTTCAGTACGAGTGTGTTAGGCTTGACTGAGATGTCAGTCCCAAAGGCCTTGGGTAGTCCAATGCAATCCTGTGTTTCAGAATTGCTGGCAAAAACCTCTTCAAACGTGGAGTGGATCTTGAAACACAATACAGACACTATTTTGTTCTCTTTTCAAGTTTTTTAAATGATAAGCATGACACATTCTCATTCTATAAAATAAAAACAAACATTACGATATTTTTTTCCAAAAGAAAATTTAAAGTCTCCTAGAACTCTCACCTCTTTTTCTCATCTCTTCTAAGTATTGCTTTTATTTATTCTTCAGAGGAAATTCCTGTGAACAGTTTTGAGTGCATCTTTCTTGAACTTTTCTAGCTGATAGAAACATACAAGCATATCGTATTTTCTTTTGCTTTATTTCCATTGTGGTAAATACGTAAGTAGTAAAACATCTGCCACTTCTATAATCTTCACATGTACAGTTCAGTGGTATTAATCATGCTCATCGTTTTGCTCAACCATAACCATTTACCATTCCTGAATTTTTCCGTAATATCATATGTTTTTCAGCACAAATAAAATCAGACACTACGTACTATAGTGCTACTTGCTTTTACTTTACTAAAGTATATTGTGGGACAAGTTTCTGTAGCTAGGATTGACAGGACATCCATTAATGTACAAGCTTTGCTATACGCCAAGAAGAGCAACAGTCTTGCTCTCAATATGTCTAGAGTGTAGTTAGGAAGAAAATATTAATGCTAGTGAATCATTTCAAAGAATTAAGAGCTGAGTTGCCTTGCCTACCTTATGCATGATTTTATAATGCAGGAATGTGAGAGGTATTAGTAAGGCTCAATTGCCAAAGAAAGAATTTATAAAAGAGGCAGAAATTAAACATACAACAGTTCAGGATGAGTAAAAGGGAAGCGATGGAAGGAGGCTGAGCTTTGCAGCTCTTTTCAAGCAGGAGCTAGCTCATAATAATAAAGACAAGATCGAGCATGGCATCTGGATGGATAAATTGAAAGAACGGCCTGGAGTAGAGGGAAATGTTTGGGATTAGTGAGAAATCCAATTGAGTTAATGGTGGGTAGGAATACGTTTGAAATGATGGCAGAGAAATTTAAACACGGTATGGTAAAATACTCGGATAACAATAAAATGAAGACATTATGTGACATTCCCAAGGAGGAATGTTCTTGTTTACGTTTATCTTATAGATAACCCTACGTTTTCGGAAAACAGACGCACACACGTGAATGCAATACAAGAGGCCGTTCTTTTCCATGCAGTGTCACAGGCAATTTTCTTTTTTGTTTTGCTGTTGTTGTACACAGCAAAACATACACCATTGTAACAGTTTCTACATGTATAATTTAGTGACAGTGATGACATTCTTTCAGCTGCATAACCATCCTCACCTTTCTTTCTGAGTTTTTCATCGCATGTTAACATAAGCTCATTTTTCCTTGTGTTTCCAATCTAATCTTTTGAGTTGCTTTTGTCAGTTTGGTCCCACGTACCCTTTGCTGTTGAGTCAACTGAGAGATTCTATAGGATAGAGCAGAACTGCCCCATGGGATTTCCAAGGAGGGTCTGCTGGGTTTAAACTGTTGACCTTTCGGTTAACGGCCACAGCTCTTAATCACTACACCACCATCTTTTCCCATAGGTAGTTCTTAAAAGAGCACAGTACTCAAGGCAGACTTTTATTTTTTTTCAGTTAAGCTAAAGTATTGTTAAGTTTTGGGATGACTTCAGGGGATATTTTGGGTTTAAGCTTTGAAGATTATCTGAGGGAAATAGTTTTGGGGGTTCATCTACCCTCCGTGGTTCTTGAAAGTCCAAAGTCCTTGAGAATTTGAAATTCAGTTCTACATTTCCCATTTTTGAATAGGATTCTTTTACAGAGTTGTTTATCAAAAAGTTCAGTACTGGCGGCTGGGTACCATCTAATTCTTGTCTCCTGGCAACGTAGGCAGCAGTTAATGGAGACAATTAGGTGCACAGTCCATATCCTCCTTTTCCTGCCTCTCCTTCTTCTGCTGCCTCAGGTGAATAGACACCACTTATGTGCCTGTGGCTTGGGTTGTCACATGAAAGCTTTGAAGACCCCAGGCATTACCCAGCAAACCAGGAGGTAGAACAGAAGCAATAAACACATTATTAGGCCAGTTAACGGAGATGTCCCGAGAAACCATGACCTCACACCTCCAAATCCAGAAGACTAAATCCCATGAGGTGTTTGGTTATATAAAAGCAGTTTTAGCAGCTTTTTTTTTTTTTTTTTTGGTCTTTGTTGTAAGTATGTCTGTTACACTTCTGTTAATTCTACTCAAAGAACAGCTTTTTAAAAATGATAGCTAGCAGTTTTGTAAGAATGAGTATTTCAACAATTAATATCTAATTTAAACTTGCATGACATATGTGGTAGGCTTTAAAATACTGATCTGCCTCACAGTTATGACTGAGGAAAGGTCTGTATGATTTTAACAACTATTTTGGATATACTGAAGTACAGTTTCTATCTGTACTTTTACTTCTAATGGAGAGTATATTCTTTCTTTTTAAATTACTGCATTTTAGGTGAAGACTTACAGAGGGAACTGGCTTCTCATTAAACAATTAGTGCACATATTGTTTTGTGATATGGTTTCCTTACTCCACAAAGAAGAGTGCATTCTGAAGTACAATCAATTCACTACCTGTCATCTAAAACAATGATCATTCATACTTAGAGTTTTATTTTTAAAATTATTTATGGTATGAGGTATATGTTTGTTACTCATTTGAAAGAAAATTTCCTGTGACTATATATGTAATTCTTTCTTTGGTCTACAGCACTCATTTCACATTATAATATATTTCTATAATCATTGTTGCCTACAAGTTCAGCTCTGAATGAGCAGGGTGTTAGCTGGTTTTGAAACAGCTAACCAGAAGGTAGGCAGTTCAAATCCACCAGGCACTCCGTGGAAACTCTATGGGGACAGTTCTACTCTGTCTCTAGGGCCATTATGAGTCAGAATGGACTTGGCGACAGTGGGTTTTGAACACTTAGCAAGATTTGTTTACTTCTCCTTAGTCTACGATCAAGTGAACAAATTCTAGTGCGTGTTATAGTACAGACAAAGGAAAACGAATAACTGTATTCCTCTGCTGACCTTTCTGCTGTCTTGAGCTGCAATGTCCAAGATTCCCTAGTTTGTCTTATGTCTTTACTCAGGCGTAGGATCAACAGGACTTTTCCCAAAGAAATCAGCAGAATTTCGTAGTTTTACAGTGGTAGATTTTATTCCTGTAAGCCCTTTGTAACATGGTTTGAGTATCTTTGTAACAGAAGACAGCATCACTCTAAAGCATCTCATTAGGCTTAGCAGAGTAATGAAAGATGTTGGGTGTGTTTTGTTTATTCTCTTCCTAAGTACTGCACACATTTAAAGACACAATTTGTTAAAGGAAAATCCTGGCATGATGAAATAGTGTTTATAATAGAATGGAACACGTTAGAGTCAGACAGCTGAAAAAAACCAATCTTTAATCTATGCAATATATTCTTCCCAACTGACCTTCTCCATATTTTTAAAAATCCAGCCTGTGTTTTAAGATTCAAAAATAATATACCTAAAATTTTTCTCCCTCCCTCTTTCCTCATATTTCTTCCCATTTTTATTTTATTTTTATTTTTAAAAGCTCCACACTGGTGTAAATTTGCTCTACATGTCTCGGGAAGTTCATGGGCACAAGTTGTTTGGCTCTCCTAATCTTTCCCAGGCCCTCCCTATTTGCAAGGCATATTCTAATCTGGGGCCACATGGATCATTTATAAGGAAATGCCTTTTTGTAATTCGCTCCCCCCCACATATATTTTTATTTGTAATATTTACACAGCTAATTTCACCAGAGGAGAAACTGCTGTTGGAATATGAGTGATTTCTACACAGAGAACAAATTTAGTTCCAGTCAAGATCTCTGTGATTAGGAACGGGTGTTCGGAGTAATTTGGAATTCAGGGCAGCTACCAATGCAGCACTCACTTAGACTGTTAGCTGGAGTGGTAAACTGTTGAAAAGAAATTGGCTGAGATATGAACATCACTCAAACTGGAGAAAGGAAAGAGCTTGTTTTGGGGCTTCCTGCCATTTGCCTCTTTTCGTATCTGAAGAATTTTTCTTTTCTTTTTCGGTTTTCCTGGTTTGGGAAAAAAAGTCAGACACCAAGGGCTCTGATGGAGATCAAAAATGCTTCTTCTATATGCAAGGAAATATCAGTCCAAAGGCATCTCAGGGTTAAAACAAAACGAAACGAAACACCACTGTCGCTGAATTGATTCCAACTCCTAGGAACCCTGTAGAACAGCGTAGAATTGCCCCAAAGAGTTTCCAAGGCTGTCATCTTTATGGAAGCAGACTGCCACATCTCTTTCCCAAGGAGCAGCTGGTGGATCTGCCCCCCACTTAGCATTTAACTACTGAGCCACCAGGTCAGATGCATTATAAATCTAGAAAATTATTGACATCATCTTGCTTCCAGGATTAGAATAAAGGAACACTGAGTATAGTATTCCCTGTTCTAAAAGGTTTAACATCATTGTTAAGGTAGTACTCACTCTAAGTAGTGAAAACCTGAGATAAACCAGTTAAACATAAAGGAAAATAATAACATTGCATCCTAGAAGCCCCAGCAGTCAGTGAGGCTTTGGGTGGGGCTAACCGGGCAGTGGGGATGCCAGCAAGCGCCAGGTTTCTTTGCTTCTCCCAGACTCTTACCTTGACCCATCTGGGCTGTTTCCTCCCACCATCTAAAGAGGTCAGGCCAGTCAGCTCTTTCCCTTCCTGGGCCACTTCCAGCAGGACAAAGAGAAAAAAATCCTTTCCTTCAAACAAGCTGAGGAATCTTTCCCATCAATCTAGCTAGGTATTTAAAACAGTAAGTGCAGCCAGGAAAAATGCATTGGGCTACATCAGTCAAGATTGAAGCTGCTGAGGACGGCCTCAGCTCCTTGTTTTTCTTGATTGCAATGCAGACATGTTCTTTGCTTCCCACTGTTTGCGGAAAACTTTTTGTAGGTGTCACAAATGAGCTTTTCAAATCTTTACAGAGAATGAAATTAGTATCTGGACATCCTGCAGTATGATTGGAATGAAGGATACGTGCTGGAGAACCATGTGATACATAAAACTGGTTTGTGGAATTTACTTAGGACCTGAACCTCCTAGTAAAGTTCTGTTTCTATGGGAAATGCATTCTGAGTTTTCAAAAATCAGCTTCAAATTAAGTGAGTTATTTTTGTTCCCAGTGTTTAGCACAGATGCTGACAGGCCACGTGATCAATAAATCCAGGCTGAAAACATACATGATTGTAGCAACAAAACCCATTTGTAAATTAGAAATACCCGCCTGCTGCTTAATCCCTCTCCCGATAAACTTTCAATGGGAGGTGACATACACAGTGAGACCTGTGAGAGCCAGAACTCGACACATTGCTTTGTTTCACTGGTCTCACCAAGTTTCTGCCTTTGCCAGGCCAGATGGGTCAAGGTAGAGCCTGGGAGAAGCAAAGAAACCTGGCCGTTGCTGTCATCCCCACTAGCCAGTTAACTGCACCCAAAGCCTGACTGACTGCTGGATGCAATACTCTTATTTTTCTTTATGTTTAACCTGTTTATATCAGGTTGCTGCTACTTAGAGCAAAAACTGCCTTAAACAATGATGTTAAAACCTTTTCGAACAGGGAATACCATCAAAGGCAAAAATAGGCAAGTTTCTGTCTATTACCACTTTTCTAGCACTCATTTTAGGGGAAAATATTGAGTTTTTCTTCCCTGATAGGTTTCTGCTTACACAGGCTCCTGCTTTGGCAGTTTTTACTGCATGAGAAATCATTAGTGATCAACATAAGAAAGTATACAGTAAAATGAAAAATTAGAAACTATAGCTGCTGGACACACTGTTAACCTAAAATTGAAACCATTCCCAAACACTACTCTTTAGACAAAGATTAGACAGGACTATGAAACACAAATAATACGTATAAGGAACATGTCTCTCAGTTCTAGCAGATGCATGAGACCAGACAGGTGGCTCCGGTCCACAGGCAAGATGAGAAGACAGAAGAGGCAGGAACTGGTCAAAAGAACACGGGGAACCTGGGGTGGAAAGGTGGAATGTGCTGTCATATCGTGGAGATTGCAACTAGCGTCACAAAATAACATGTGTATAAATTTTTGTATGAGAAATCCCCTTGATTTGTAGCGCAAACTATATATTAAATATTAATTAAGATCACTTAATTATTATCAAGATCTCCAAATATAAAATGTAGACTTTAAGATCTAACGGTAACCAAGGAAGAAAGACAGCAATTACTGGCCAAAGAATCAGTCCTGAGTATGTCTTCTTGCAAAGTTCAGTGGCAAGTTGACCTTGAAATAAATAAAACAATTAGTATAGTATTTTTTATTAATAAACTGTGAAACAAACTTAAATTTAGGAGGAATGTCACCATATTGGGCACTTATGTTCTGTAGCTGTAGGTGTGTGTGCTCAAAAATATCAACAACATATATTTCTTCAATCAAGCTCGTATTGTTAAACTGCGGTTAAATATTTTCCTCAGCTATATAATTGAATGAATTATCTAAATTAATCAGGTATGATTTTAAGAAAAATATTTTTCAGTCTCAGAAAGTGCTCATGTCATGAGCATACAGTGCACTAGAAATGACTTCCATTCTTTAAGGAAGAGTACGGTCTGGCGGTGTTGGAGGAGGCCATCAGCTTTAAGTAATGAAGTGGCGAACTTACGAAGTCCTTCTTACCTCAAAATATGTTTCGTGTTCTTCTGACTCCATGGCTGAAATCTCACTGTTAGGTATTCCTCCCTTTGAGTGAGCATATATGTGTGTGTATGTTTATTTTTGGAAAGGCTAGTTATTTGCTTATTTTTTATTATTATGATGATTGAATGAAAGTGTACATTCCCATATAAACTTGCATGCCCACCTATATGTAGCTCCCACTGCTCTCCCTGACCAGTGACAGCACACTATAAGATAACACACTATAAGACACCATACATGTCTTATCCTCCTAACAAACTCCTATCTCCTCCTCTCCACCCATTCCCTTTCCTCCAGTAGGTGGTCTGCAGGACGACATCCTATAGATGCATAGAACCATAAAGTGCACACATGATATGGTCACTATGTGTCACCAAGTCCAATCCATTCCTGTCTGAGAGTTGACCTCCATTATGATTCATGGACAAGGGCAGCATCAGGGCCAGGGGCCATCCTCCCACGGGAACTCCAAGGCCTGTGGACCATAAATTGCAGCTTTTTAATGGAATTCTCAGGGTGCACGCCTTTTTATTCTTGTGTTGCCAGTGAGACTCAACTTTGTGGGGTCCATCATGGCTATCACTGGTGGTGGCCGGGCACCATCCAGTTCTTCCAGCCACAAGTCAATGTAGTCACCCACTCATTGGGCCTCTCTGTCTTCTGGGTTCTCATTCCCCATGTAGTTTTGGTCCTTGGTCATCATCCATTCCTGCTAAGTTGGGACCATTTACTGTACCCTCTGATGGCAGCTGGGCAGCTTTTAAGACTCCGGATACCACTAACCAATGTGGGGTGCAGAAGGCTCTCTTAGCAAAATGCTAGTTGTGCCAATTAGCTCAGTTTACCATGAGAGCATGGTCTCCAGCTCCCTGCCCCAGCTACTCTGTCCTTGTAATATTGGATTAAGATGGGAGGAGTAATCACGCTATGTTGAAGTCCAATTATTATTGATCTTCTTTCTAATGTGTGCTGTCACAGATTTCACCCAACCACATTTCTATCAACTATCTAATCTAAACCCTCCACACCTCGCCCTCTCTCCCTCCCCACCCTTGCAACCATCAAAGACTCTTTTCTTCTATGTGTGAGTCTGTTTTTAAGTTCTTATTGTAGGGGTCTCATACAATATTTGTCCTTTTATCGCCGACTACTTTCACTCAACATAATGTCCTCCAATTTAAACCAGGTCATGAGATGTTTCCTAAAATCATCGTTGTTCTTTATCATTGCATAGTGTTCCATTGAGTATATAGACCATAGTTTATCTATCCATTCCTCTGTTGTTGGGCATTTGGGTTGATTCCATCTTTTTGCTATTGTGGACTGTGCTGCTATAAACATTCGTGTGCATATATCAGTTGGTGTGAATGGCCTTGATTCTGTAGGGTATATTCCAAGCAGTGGAATTATTGGGTAAAATGGTGTATCTAGATCCAGCATTTTAAGGAAGCGCCAGATTGCTTTCCGAAGAGGTTGCTCCATTTTGCAATCCCACCAACAGTGTAAGAGAGTTCCAGTTTCTCCACAGCCTCTCCAGCATTTGTTGTTTTGCATTTTTTGGATCACGACCAACCTGGTTGGGGTGAGATGGTGTCTCATTGTAGTTTTGATTTGAATTTATTTAATAGCTAATGACTGTGAGCATGTCTGCATGTGTTTTTTGGCTGCCTGGATCTCCTCTTTAGAGGAATGTCTGTCCATCTCCTTTGCTCAATGCTTAGTTGCATTATTTATCTTTTTCTTATTGATATTTTGTAGTACATCAGACCAGTGTTGCCAAATACTTTCTCACATGCTTAATTCTATCAATAAAGGCTTTGGATGAGGAGAAGTGTTTGATTCTTAATAGTTCCCATTTATCTATTTTCTCTTGCATTGTTTGTGGTTTGACAGATTTTGAAGTCTGCCTGTGTTGTGTATTAAAACTTTGATTGTTGTTCTTACTTTTTCTTGGATGAGCTTTATTATTTAGATTTGATATTTAGGTCTTTAATCCAGTGTGAGTTGGTTTTTTATAGGATGTAAGATATAAGTATTGTTTCAATTTATTGCAGGTAAATATCCAATTTTGCCAGCACCATTTGTTGAAGAGATTGTTTTTACCCCAGTTTAATGTCTTAGGGCCTTTGTCAAATATCAGCTGTTCATAGGCAGATGGTGTCATCTCCAAGGTCTCAATTCTGTTCCGTTGATCTATCTGTCTCTTTTTGTGCCAGTACTTGACTGTTTTGGCTACTGTGGCTGTGTAATAGGTTCTAAAGTCAGGTGGTGAGAGGCCTCCCAGTGTGTTCTTCTTCTTCAGTAGTGCTTTACTTATCCAGGGCTTCTTCCCTTTCCAAACAAAGTTGGTGATTTGTTTCTGGATCTCATTAAAAAGTCACTGGAATTTGTATTGGGATTGCATTATGTAAGTAGACTGCTTTGGGTAAGACAGACATTTTCACAATGTTAAGTCTTCCTATCCATGAGCAGGGTAGGTTTCTCCATTTATGTAAGTGTCTCTTAGTTTCTTGTAGTAAGGACATGTAGTTCTTTTTTTGTAAAGGTCTGTTATTTCTCTGATTAGATTTATTCCTAGGTACTTTATCTTCTTAGAGGCTATAACAAACGGTATTGATTTGGTGATTTCTTCATTAATAATCTCATCGTGTGTTCTCAGACTTTGATGAAGTCTTCTATCAGTTTGAGTAGTTTACTTACAGACTCTTTGGGATTCTCTGCATGTATATCATATCATCTACAAATAGGGAGATTTTGACTTCTTCTTTGCCAATGCAGATGCCCTTTACTTCTTGGTCTTGTCTAATTGCTCTGGCTAGAACTTCTAGTACAGTGTTGAATAGGAGAGGTGAGAGTGGGCATCCTTGTCTAGTTTCTGTTCTTATGGGAATCTATTTCAGTTTCTCTCCATTCGGGATGATGTAGGTAGTTGGCTTTGTATAAAAGGCCCTTATAGCTTTGAGGAATTTGCTGCCTATTCCTATTTTGCTGAGAGTTTTTAGCATCAGTGGGTGTTGGACTTTATCAAATGCCTTTTCTGCATCAATAGACAAAGTCAGTTGATTCTTGTCTTTGTGCTATTTATGTAGTGGATCACATTAATTGTTTTTCTGATCTTGAACCAGCCTTGCATCCTTGGTATGAATCTAACTTGGTCATGATTTTTTTTTGCTATGTTGTTGTATTCTATTGGCAAGAATTTTGTTGAAGATTTTTGCATCTAGATTCATGAGTGATATCTGTCTGTAGTTCTCCTTTTTAGTTGGGTCTTTCCCTTGCTTTGATAACAGGGTTATGCTGGCTTCGTAGAATGAATTTGGGAGTATTTCATCCCTTTTTATACTGTGAAATAGTCTCAGTAGCATTGGAGATAACTCTTCTCTAAAAGCTTGGTGGAATTCTGCGGTGAAGCCATCTGGGCCTGGGATTTTTTTCATTGTTAGTCTTTTGATGACTTTTCAATCTCTTCCTCTGTGATGGGTTTATTAAGTTGTTCTGCTTCATGTTGTGATAATTTGGGTAGGTTGTATGAATAAAGGAATTTGTCCATTTCCTCTAGGTTTTCAAATGTGTTAGAGTATAGTCTTTCATCATAGTCTATTATGATATTTTTTATTTCTGTTGGATCTGTGGTGACCACTCCCCTCTCATTTCTAATTTGGGTTATTTGTTTCCTTTCCTGTTTTTAGCAAGTTTAGCCAGTAGTTTGTCAATTTGGTTGATCTTTTCAAAAAACCAGCTTTTGTTCTTTTCAATTTTTTCAACTGTTTTTCTGTTCTCTAATTCATTTAGCTCTGCTCTAATCTTCATGATCTGTTTTCTTCTGTTGCCTGAGGGGTTCCTCTGTTGTTCTCTCTCTACTTGTTCAAGCTGTAGGGTTAGTGCCTTGATTTGGTTTCTTTCTTCCTTCCAGCTGTGTGCATTTATGGAGACAAACTGGCTTCTGAGCACTGCTTTGGCTGCATCCCAAAGGTTCTGGTAGGAAGTGTTTCCATTCTCATTGAAATCCATAAATTTCTTTATTTCATCCTTGATTTCTTATATAACCCATGGCTTTTTGAGCAAGATGTTGTTCAGTTTTCATGAGTTCCACTTTCTGTCTATGTTTTTTTCTGCTATTGCTTTTGACTTTTATGGCTTTATGATCTGAGAAGATGCTTTACATTAATTAGATGGTATGGATTTTGTTGAGAATGGCTTTATGTCCTAACACATGGTCTATTCTGGAGAATGTTCCATGTGTAGTTGTCCGCTGATGGATAGAAAGTTCTGTATAGGTTGATGAGGTCTAGTTGATTAATTGTGGCAGTAAGTTCTGTGTCTTTATTGAGCTTTTTCCTAGATGATCTATCCAGCACTGAGAGTGGAGTGTTGAAGTCTCCCACTATTACTGTGGAGTGATCTATCTCCTTTTTGGGTGTAGTCAGTGTTTCTTTGACATATTTAGGTGCTCTAATATTAGGTGCATAAATATTTAATACTGTTAAGTCCTGCTTGTGTATTGAACTTTTCAGTAATAAGTAGTGTCCCTGCTTGTCCACGATGGTGGATTTTACATTCAAATCTATTTTATCTGAGATTAGAATTTCCACCCCTGCTCTTTTTTGTGTATTCTTAGCTTGATATATATTCTTCCATCCTTTAATTTTCAGTTTATTCCTATCTAAGGTAAGTTTCTTATAGGCAGCATATGGATAGGTCGTGTCTTTTGATCCAAGATGTCACTCAGTGTCTCTTTATTGGAGTGTTCAATCCATTCACACTCAGTGTGATTGCTGATAGGTATGTGTTCAGTGCTGCCATTGTGATATGTTTATTTTTGTGTTGATGTTTTCTCTGTTGTATGTATTAGTCTGTTCTGGGACATTCTTCTTTGTGAGTTGATTTTTCACCTTTTCAGGGTTGGTTTTGTGGTTGTTGAGACTCCTGTATTACTTTTCTTGTTTTGATATGTTGCATCTTCATTGTTTTTTATGGCTGCCCCTAAGACCCCCTTTAATAAACTATATATAAACCTAATTTCAGTTACTACCATTCTTATCAACTTCCTCTCCATCTGTAAGGACTATAACGACTGTAGTACATCCCTCTTTTTAATATGATGACATCATAGTTTTCATGACATGATCACTGGATTATTTCTTTCACTATTACAGCTTTGATTGAGTTTGGGGCCTTCCCTAACTGAGTAGGATTCTGGGTGATGTGTCCTGTATTTTCTTCTAAAATATAAAGTTAGTGGTTTTGTTCTTCTAAGCCAAGAGATTCTTTCAGTACTTCTTGGAGCTTTGGTTTGGTTTTTATGTATTTTCTGAGTTTCTGTTTATCTGCAAATGTCTTAATTTCATTTTCATATTTGAAAGATAGTTTTGCAGGATATATAATTCTTAGTTGGAAGGTTTTCTCCCTCAAGGCTTTGAATGTGTCATGCCACTGTCTCTGTGCCAGCATTGTTTCTGCTGAGAAATCTGATGAAAGCCTACAGAGTTTCCCTCTGAATATTAGCTTTGTTTTGAGTCTTGCTGCCTTGAAGAGTTTCTGCTTATGTTTCATTTTGTTAAGCTTGATTATAATATGTCTTGGACTCTTTCTTTTGAAATTTATTTGAGTGGCATTTGGTATGCATCTTAGCTGTCTATATTCTCTTCTTTCATAATTTCTAGGAAGTTTTCCGTCAGCAGCTCAGCCATAATACTCTGTGTTCTCAGGTGTCTCACCCTGTTCAGGAACTCTAATTAATCATAGGTTGTTAGTCCCACATGCTTTTTCATTTTTCTTGTTTCTTTTTTCTGCTTTATCTTCACAGATGCTGGAGTCAGTAACTCTGTCTTCCAAATCAGAACATCTCTTTTCCATTTGTTCTATTCTGTTTTCTTGGCTTTGGACTGAAGTCTCTATGTCTTTGATTTTATTCTTGATCTGTTGGATTTTAGAGTACTGGTATTCCATAAGATTGAACAGCTTGCTTAATTTTTCATTTTCCTCTGCTGCATTTTGTATAAGGTTTTAGGAGGACTTTTTATATAATCTTTTTGTATTCACCTTCCGATAGTTTCAGAAAGCTTCTTCATCTGGGAAGTTGTAAGGTACTTTCTTTCGGGGGCCTTCTGAAGCCATGGATCATTTCTTTGTGATGCTTTTCTCCAGAGTTTGTTTCTGTTTGGGCATCATGTGAGTCAATAGAGGCTGAGAGAGATCCTGTGAGAATGGACTGCAGTTGTTTCTTTAGGCTATCTTAAAATGAGAGGTAAAAAGTATCTGCCAACTTCCAACGTCAGTCAGGTTTTCAGATATATACGTCCCTCTTCCCAGATGGCAAAGTAAGCACCTCAGTATCAAATCCTAGATGTTATACACTAGCTCAAAATACAGAAAGACTACTGCTCTCCTGGCCTCTGCTGTCAGGCCCCAGCTGTAGGCGACATTGTGTAGAATACTATTTTTCTGTTGGAAAAGTGTTCTTCTCTAGGCAGGAGCTGCCTCCCAACCCAGGAAGGTCTAGCTGAGGCTTCTGTATGGGAAGTCCACCTCCCAGTGGAACAAGATGGTGACCTGCAGAAGCTCGCTGCCTCACTGGGACCAAAAGGGAGGCCAAAGATGCTGAGATGCACAGAGTCCACAGCTTCTGTTGCTGGGCCCCAGCCATAGGTGACACTGTGTAAAATACAGCTTTTATGTTGGAAAAGTGCTCTTCCCCCAATAGACACTGCCTCCCAGCCTAGGAAGTAAGTCCAGCTGGGACCTCCGTATGGGTGTCTCTGCATCCCAATGGAACAAGATGGCGTCCCACACAAGCTTGCCACCACCTGAGTACTGGCTACTGTATGGCAGAGGCAGAAAGAGAGGCCAAAGTTGCCGAGATGCAGAGTCCAAAACTGGGCTTTCAAAATATCACAATTTTGCTTGCCAATCCCACCAGCAGTGTGTCTGAGATTAGCAGGTAGTCAAGTCCCAGCTCTGCCCACCAGCTGAGACAGAGAGAAAAAAAATTAAAATGGTGAGTTATCTTCAGTCTGTGCAAGCCTGTGCTCACTGAGAGTAGGGTCAGTGACAGAGAGTAGATTTTGTGTTCAGTGGTATGAAGTCCAAATTAACAGTTCTATGCTATGTCTTACGGCTCACTAGGTGCCCAGAAGACTGTGTTTAATTATCAATTCAAGTCTTGGTTTCCAGAGGGAGTTAGGGGAACATGTATTCAGTCTGCCAACTTGTCTCCGCCCTCCTATTTGCTTCTTAATATAAAGATTAGTTGTAATTTTTATTTCCTTCTCTGCAATTAAGTGCAAGCATTGAAGGTATCCATTAATTCATGATCATTTCTTGATAGCTGCCATGACCTGCACATCCTATGTATCTTAGGTTATAAAGATTCGTTAGAAGAGGTCTCTTTTGGCAAAGCCCATAATTCAGCAGAAAGACAAACTTCAACATTGTAGCGTGAAGGTAAGTATTATGAAGATGGCAATCTTGCTTCACATTCTAGGCAAGAAGGACTGAATATTTTATACAGAAGTAGAACTTCTATATAAGGCAGATGGCAAAAAGAGAGCACTGAGTTTTATGGGGAGAAAGTTCCTGGGATAGGGACTAGAGAAATTTACAGAAAGATGAAGGGAAAAAAAAATTGCACAGATAATTTTAAAATTATTCCCAAGTAATTTTGTAAGAAAGTGAAACTTTCATAAAACAACCTCTTAAACTGAGACATTCCTGTAACGTTTGTTTTAAATTTAGAATCAGAATTGTAGTCAATTAATAACCCTTGACAAGGGAATGTGTAGTACAAATTCCACGAGATATCCGTGAATGCTGTGGTGATGTCATTCTTGTTCTCCTTCATCTCCCAAATACATAACAGATGAGGTAAAGTGACAGGCATGTACACAGATGATGGTAATAATTGTACAATTTGAAGTTACTCATGACTGACAAACTGTCACAACAGTCCTTGCTTTTTCCTGAATCCTCCTCCATGTGTCAGCCACAATTTCCTATGTGAAACACCAGAGCAGTGTCTCTCAAAACTCAATCCCACAATCAGCACCTATGCACTATTTCTAAATTACTGTAAATGTTAACTTAGATTCACATCCTGTTGGTGACAGTCATTAGGACACACCATTGCATACCTTGATTGGTTGAAAAATCAGCCTCACGGTATCATTTTCACTCAGCTGACATGAAGCAAAGAGAAAGAATTAGTTTTGTCGCAAATCTCCAAGTACTGGGATTATTTATTATTGCAGAATAACTGCAGAGGCTGGGTGGTGCAGCGGTAAGTGTTCGGCCTCTAACCTAAAGGCCAACAGTTCCAATCCACCAAATGCTCCTTGGGAACTCTATGGAGCAGATCTGCTCTGTCCTATAGGATCTCTATGAGTCAGAACTGACTTGATGACAGTAGGTTTGATTTGGTTTTAGTCTAACCAAGTAAAAGCTAATCTATAGTATATTCTATTTCAATCCTACATATACCTATATATGCATGTGTGTGTACAATGAATAAAATACAAACACATTATTCAAAAAATATAAATTTTTATACAAATATATATTTAAAACAATTGGAATACTTTTTGCTTTCTATGTATCTTTATGGTTTACTTTTTCTCTTTATATATATGTGGAAAATATTTATGTACAACTATCACTTTCTTAAACAATTTTTAATAACTCCCTGTATTCTACTAAGTCATTGTACTATGCCAACCTCTTCTCTTACTATGTTTTTTCTTTTATTTTCAGTTGATACCCTTACATATACTAAGTAGAGTTCATTGTGTGTGTCCCTGACAATTTACTTAGGCTAATTTATAGAAAGAATTTGCCAGGTAAAGAGGGTGTACACTTGTGTGACTTTTAGAGAGATGACAAAGTTGCTGACCAGAATAGTTATCACCTCACAGACTCCCTCTAGGGTGGGTCAAGATGTTATTTCTTCAGCCTGCCTAAGCACTGCACACCATCATTAAGTTCACAAAAAGAATACTGCAAATGTCATACAACAAAATGCTTAAAAAAAAAGTGTTTATTAGCTCATTAGTAAAATTAAATATTTTTCCACATGTCATGTTAAGAGCTTCTTTTTTTTTTTCCAAAGTCATCTTGAAATAGATTTATGAAACTTGATTTTCATAGAGAATCCAATTCTGTTATCTGGTAATGACGCCTAAGCAATTTGAAACAATAAAATATTGTAGAGTGGTAATACGGAAGAAATTCTAATCAAGCTAATTTCAAGTAAACCTTGAAAGAAATAAAAAGGCAGGGAAGAAATGTTATGTGCCACTCATTCCTCTATTGGTAGATTTAATAAATAGACACCTGGTAAACCAGGTAGTGTACAGATGCCAAAGACACATAGGTGCACGAGACAGACAGGCTTCCTGCCTGCATAGAGCTTGCCGCCTAACAGTGAAAGACAAATGATTGTGCAAGCAATGGCCATTTAATTAGAGGCAGGAATTCCTTAACCATATCAAATACTCTCTTTAAAACATTCCTTTGAGGACACAAGCCACTTAGCAAGCAGCAGAATTAGGACTCGAATCCAGGTATATTTACTCCAGGTCTCTGCTCACACAATTATTTATACGGAATAATATTTGCTGTAATGCTGGGACCTATGTTGTCAATATTTCAAATACCAGCAGCTTAATCTGTGGTGGGTGGGTTTCGGTGGAGCTTCTAGCCTAATCCAGACTAGGGAAAAAAGGTTTGATGGTCTTTTTTTCTGAAAACAAGCCAATGAAAACTCTGTGGCTAATAACAGAATGTTGTTAGATATGGTACTAGAAGATGAGGCCCCTCCCAAGCTTGCAAAGCTAGCTGCCGACTCACAACACGGTGGCTGCAACAATGGCCTTGATCATTCTGGAGATTGTGAATGTGGCACAGATGCAGCAACATTTCTTTCTGGACATGGGGTTGCCATGAGTTACAGCCTTCTTAACAGCCGCAACTACAGTGTAAGATACATAGGAAGACAGAATATATTGAAAAAAATAGTATAAGGTATGCATACATCTTTCTCTAGTCTAGAGAAAAGCAGAAGTATCTTAGCTGATCCTGCTTTGCTAACATTTCTCTGTAATTATTGTTACTTACACTAACAACTGCCCATATGGTGCACTGAATACTTCAGTTTGGGGGGAAGCACAAACTATAATCACTATATGCTTATGTGCACAAATGTATTTGTTTTTATTCATGATGAAATGTTGGTAATTAAAACAGAAACGGATTTTTAGAAGCTAGATGGCTGTTTTCTTTTTTTTTTTTAATTGAGGAGGTGAGTTTGGTACTTTATTCATCATTGAGATACCTGCTAGCTGCCCATGACAAATACTCATGTCACATCCATCTCCATCCTGAAGTTTGGAGCAAGCCTTTGGAGAAAATTGAAACAATGTAAAATATGCAGGGAATGTTTACATCCTTTCAGGTTCCTGATGAATTGAGAATCTCTGAAAATACAAGAATGTTTCCAGTAGGACAGGCCATTTCCCTGAGGCTTTCCATACCTCAAGATCTTAGAGAAAATCAATGGATAAGCAGTTGAGTTAGACTTATTTTCACTAGCTGCCAAGTGAGAGTGTACATAATTCTACCACAAGGTTTTCTCTCCTGTCCCTCCTCACTGACTGATCAGATATTCAATTGCAGTTATCAAACAATGTTACCAGAATTTCTCACTCTTCTGGACATTATACTAGACCCCCCACTACACAGTGCAATTTGTTGTGACATCACTAAGCCACTAAATTAACTTCAATTGTTTCCATGATCAATCCTAGTCACTCTATTCCAATCCACCATTTTATAATACGCGCTGATTGGTAGAGTATACAGCATTAAAAAAATATATTTTATTCTGCCTTACATAAAAGGTTGCAGCTCAAGTTAGTTTCTCATTCAAAAAGACACGTACATATTGTTTTGTGGCATTGGTTGCAATCCCCACAATGTTTTAGCTTTTTCACCTTTGTACCCCTTGTTCCCTGTCCTGTTGTCTAGTTTTCCTCAGTTCTCATCTTGCTTTTGGGCTGGAGTTGCTCATTTGGTCTCATCTATTTGATTGAACTAAAAAGCACTTTTTTCATGGGAGTTATTGTTTGTTTTACAGGCCTGTTTAATCTTTATCAGAAAGAGGCTTTTGGGAATGGTTTCCTTTCAGTGTTTCCAGGGGCCATAGTCTTGGGGATGCCTTCACGGTCTCTGTCAGACTAGTCAGACTGGTTGTCTTCTGTGAATTTGAATTTTGTCCTACATCTTTCTCTTGCTCTGTCTGAGACTCTGTGTAGTGATCCCTGTCAGCGCCGCTGGTGGTGCGAGCTGGGCACCATCTAATTCTGCTGTGTTCACCTGACGGAGCGTGTGGCAATGAGTTTGGTTTGGTAGTTAGTTAAAACAACAAAACCCTTTTGTTTTTGGAAGCCTGCAAACGTGTATCAACATACTGAGGAAGCTACGGGTGTAAGCAGATCTACTTTTTGAACCCTGTCGTGTCCTCTGGTTAAAACTGTCATTATTATCTAATTACAATGATGCTCGAATCACATGGTTTTGACTGCAGGAACTACAAGCACGTGCTGTTATTTTCATTGTTACTGGTGTTCTGAGAGTCACTGGTTTTGTCAAATTTTCTGGTGTTTTAGCAAAAAATATTGTGGTCAATTAATATTTCTAAAACTATGTCAAGAATTTCTTTGAGAATAAAGTAGTAAGTCAAGTAAAAGAATGAGTGATACATGTAAATTATGAATAAACTTAGTACAAAAATACTTTCCTAAGGATTCTGTATGGTCTGGTACAGGAGGAGGCTGTATGGTCTGGTACAGGGGTGTTGACAGCATGAGGTCCTACACTGGCTGACACAAACACTAGTGACATCATTGCCTTGGAAACCCCATAAGTCAGTTCTACCCTGTCCTATAGGAGAGCTATGAGTCAGAATTGACTCACAGGCAACAGGTTTGGTGGTCATTTATGCATTCATTCATTCATTAAATGTTTAGTTGAAAACAAGTGTCTGTCTATCTGTCCTGATGGGCTTCTATTCTGGTGGGAAGAAACTGACAGCAAAGCAGGAGAAAAGTAGAACAGGAAACGGTGGGTAAGGAATGTTAAGAGCAGAGCAGGCTTGTTGCCAGAGACATTTCTGAATGACTCATCTGGTTACGGTACTCAGTTGTTCAAACCCTTCAAATCCTCCTTTTTGCCTTCAGCATCAAGATCCCACTTCCAAGTCTGATGCACCTGATGCACCGCACCCTACAAGGCTTGACCCTTGGGAGACTCCATCACCAACTCCTTCAGTAGGTCCGGTCAAGGGACTCACTTCAGTCATGTTTGTGATTGTTAGCTGCCCTGGAATCAGCCCCCGGCATGTGATGACCCCGAGCAAGCCGAATGAAACCTTCCGTGACCAGTGTCGTTCCCATCATGGGTTGTGGACCACAACATGTGATCCATATGGTTTGCATTGGGTGATTTCCAGAATCAGCTTACCAGACCTTTTCTCCTCGTCTGTCTTAGTGTGGAAGCTCTGCTGAAATGTGCTCAGCATCGTAGCAACATAAAAGCCTCCACTGACAGGTGGCTGGTGGCTGTGTGTGAAGTGACTGGTTGTTATTGATCCTGGGTCTCCTTCATGGAAAGTGAGAATTCTACTAGGGAACTGATGTTGCCTCATAGTCATATTTATTTCCACCACTTTCCTGGTTGGGCCATGGTATCTCACGCTTCTGTTTGTTTACTTGTTTATGGACCTAAAAATACCTACTCCTCACTTCCCAACTCTGTCTGACTAGTTAGTGTCTTCTTATGCTTCTAGATTCCGATTTCACATCACACCTTCTTAGAAGGGAAACCCTGGTGGTGTGGTGGTTAAGTGCTACTTCTATTAACAAAGAGGTAAGCAGTTCAAATCTGCCAGGTGCTCCTTGGAAACTGTATGGGGCTGCTCTGTCCCACTGGGTAGCTATGAGTTGGAACAGACCTGATGGCAGTGGGTTGGTTGTTTTGGTCCTTTTAGGAGGCCTTGATTATCCCGTTTCATCTGGTCAATTTTAAGCCCATTCTCTTCCGGCCTGTAAATGTTGTCCTCCTGAGTTGTGCAACCTGCATGCAAGCCCACACCAGTATGCTCTGTTTCCTTTTCTGCTACCATCTTTCACACTGTGTTAAAATTTAGCTGCCCTAAATTCTTTTTGGATCTAGATGGTATAAATACATGAGTCTGAAGTGATGTCTAATCTGTTCTCACTGCAGTGTGAATTACTGCAGGACACAGTTTATGTGTCTGCATTTGTATTCCCTGAGTGATTCCAGACCCTGGCACAGAATGCATCTCACAAATGTTGGTTTAGTAATGGGTTTTATATGTCAATGTTCTAAATGAGCTCTAAATTTTTCTGGATTTGGTGACAAAGATCCTTATAGTTTTTAACTCAACACTAGTATTAGGATAAGTGACATGAATACATTCACTGCCATTTCATATTTTGACTTTTAAAGATTCCATGTCATATTTTGAGATCATAATATCTAAGTTTCAGTGAATTCCCACTACGTGCCAGGCACAGATCTAAGCACTTTACGTGGAACACCGTTTTAAATCCTCAGGACAACCCTAGAGCAGGGTATCCTTAATTTCACCATCCTGCAAAGGTAGGAAGTGGTTGAATAACTTGCCCAAGGTCAGTCATATAACAAAGTTTCAAAGCCAGTCAGCCTGACTCCAAGGATTGTGCTTTTAACTGCTACATTACACTGTCTAATTTCTATGAAGCTTCAGAAAGTTTAATTATTCATTCCTTAAGAGAGAGAAAAAGAGGAAGTTGAGAAATATTGGCAGAGAACTTGAGCTACTGAAATTTTTAAGGGTTGTTTGGTATGGTGTGCGGGGTGCAAAGTACCTTAGGAATAGTGCCAGAGCTTTGAACTTAGGCCTCTAGGTACAGTAAATTAGACACATGATATTCTCATCATCTGCTGTCTTAAATAATAATTCATCTAATCCAGTGAAGGATGATACATGCTCTGGAATAAATACAAGATGCTGTGGTTTCCATAGGCAAGGTAAGAAGATATAAAACAAATAACCAAATCTTGGTGGCACAAAATAACTTTCCCACTATATTCTGCATGTCCTATTGGTTGTATGATAACAACAAACACTTGAATAGTGTGCTCACGGGCTCACATTTGAGTCTTAGCATGACTCCGGCAGCTCAATAGTGTGGGGTGCTGTGTATATGACCCATGTCCTGCAGACACAAAGACTTAACTTGCTCAGAGGTGTGAGTGGGCAATATTAAAAAAAAAATGAATGAGACTTGTGAATTACATCACTTTCTTCTTTTGGTTTCCTCATTATCTTGTTTTTTAAAATTATATAAGATAAAACTCAAACCAAACTGGTTACCAGTGAGTTAATTCCAACTCATAGCAACCCTATAGGACAGAATAGAATTGCCCTGTAGAATTTCCAGGGAGGGCCCGACGGGTTGAACCTAGCCTACCTTTTGGTTAGCAGCCCTAAGTCTTTGCTACGCCACCGGAGTTTCTATGCAAGTGATGGTCCTTTGCCACATAAAGACTGTTTGGGCAACGTCCTACATATCCATTATGGTCCCTTAAGGTTACAGTAGAGTTTGGAAATCCAGCCAGGAGAACAGGACAGAGTGGATGTAACTGAACACAGTACGTGCAACAGCTTTTAGCATGCAACACGTGTAGCTCATGCGTGTCGAATGCAAAGCAATTGTGCTTTCAAACACAGAATTGTAAAGTTCATCATGGCTCCCAAATGCAGCAAAACCAGTGCTAGTGATAGCTGCAGCAAGAGGCAAAGGAGAAGTATTGATGTGGAAGTGAAACAAAAGGTCCTTAAATAATACTGAGGTGGAAAAATTAGTGAATGCTATTGCTTGTTGACTTAGACATGTTCCTGTGATGTCCGAATCACAGAAGGTCCCAATTTACAGAATGCATCGCAGACATGAAGCAACACATGGCTGTATTTGTCTCATATAAAACTATCACAATTGGTCTGGTTTTTCAGTAACGAATGAGGAAAGTGATTGGCTGATAAATCATCCTTGAACTAAAAACAGTTGATTGCACAGCCCCTAGTCATTTGTCTTTTCGTATTGAGGGAATTTTAATGGCTGGCCTTACCTTTCAGCGCTCCAGCCCTCTGGTGGCCGTCTGTAGGCGTGCCTGCTTCTCCCACGGCTGTCGGAGGAAGGCCTGGGAAGAGCCAAGCACTAGGGTTACGGAAGTCTGAGTGGTGATGTCGGTGATGATGGCGCACAGTGCTGTCATGCTAACAAGACTTCTTACCTATTACTACATCTGACCATTACCACAACCCTCTAAACTGTGTGTAGTATTACTACCTTACACTTTTATAGGTAAAGAATTTGGTACATCTCTAGGATAAGAGTCTGTTCATTTCAATTTATTTTTTATTTTTTAATTGGCTTCTCCACAAAAATTTCTATGAATTCAGGCCTGTCATGCAACATACTCATGGTTTCCCTTCCCAAACCTAATCCTTCCCACTTTCCTCATCTAAACAGACAGCATCATCACTCTTCAGGTGCTCAAGTAACAAACTTAGCAGTTATCTTTGATTTTCCTCTTTGATTTCTTCTTTTACCCATATCAAATTCTCCCCAAATCAAGTTTGTGAGCAGGTCCTGCAACGTCCTCATAATCGCTGCTGCGTTTGAGCCCGTTGCTGAAGCCATTAGGTTGATCCTTCCAGTTAAGTGGCTTCCACTTTCCCCATGGGCCCCTTACCAAGCAGAAGTCCATCTTGAGAGCCTGATCTCTCCTGATAATGTGCCCAAAGTACATGAAACAAAGTCTTGCCATCCTTGCTTCTAACAAGAATTCTGCCTACATGTTTCCCAAGATAATCAGTTTTTATTCTTCCAGCAGTCCATTCTACATTAAGTATTCTTCACTAACACCATAATTTAAGTGGGTCAATTCTTCTTCAGTCTTCCTTATTCATTTTCCAGCCTTTTCATGCATATGAGGTGATCGAAAATGCCATCGTTTGGGTCAGGCACACATTAGTCCTGAAAGGGAAATTTGCTTTTTAATGCTTAAAGAGGACTTTTGCAACAGATTTGGCCAGTGAAGTGCTCCATTTGATCTTGGCTGTTGCTGCCCGGTGCATTGATTATAGATCTAGGTAAAATGAAATCTCAACATCTCCAACTTTTCTTTGTCTGTACTAATGTTGCTTACTGTTTTAGCAGGGAGGATTTTTGTTTTCTTTATGTTGAGTTGCAATCTATAGGGAAGGCTGTGGTCTTTGATCTTCATAAGTGAGTGCTTCAAAGCTTCTTCACTTTCCTTAAGCAAGACTGTCATCTGCATATCACAGGTTGTTAATCTCAAGTGTTAAGAGGTATTTAATTTCTCCTATTTTTAATTCACCATTGGTGAACTGAATGTCACAACAAAAAATAGAGTGCATCTACCTACCGCCTTTAAGAATGATCCTATCAGTGTTTTAAAATTGGAGTGTTTTAAAAATTATGAAGCTGTATTAGATAAAAGGTAAAACATTTCTCTTATAACAGATGAAAATATTTCCCAGAGCCATGTCACTTGAGAAATGTTGTTGAAAATGTATTGTTTCTCCAAAATTTTTCCTCTTCTTCCAGAAAAGGACTTAAAATAGTCATCCCATTTCATAGAAAACCTTCTGACAGTTAGTGCTGTCACCTTGCAACATAATAAGTAGATGTGTATTTACTTAAATACCAACAAATCATTGTAAGTACTCCCTGGAGTACCACAACCATATTGATGTGCTAAAGATTAGTAGCATAAAATGTTTTATTGAAAGAAGAAATATTGTAGTTATTTTATTCTAGTTTGTTTTGTTTCATAGATGAAACAAGACTGCATAAATGCTTGATAATACAGCATCTCCCAACTTTGTAGTCTAATTATAACTGCTACATCCAAAAAGAAAAGAAAAAGCAGACAAGCAGAAAATCCCGTGAATCCTGAGTTGTGATATGCTGGTGAAAATATTACTATTTTGCTGGACTTGATTCCTTAGGATAATCAGTGTGAGAGGGTCCAGAAAGAGTGTTTCCTGTTGCAGATTTTCTTGGTCTGTTTCCGTCAGCTGTATCAGATAGAAGTTAGGTTAGAAGTGAAACATGACATTCTGACAGTGAGGCCAGTGGACAGATTCTTGGCTGCATTCTCAGCTACACTTGAACTTCTGCTAAGCATGTGATGAAAGAGGGTTTTCAACTGCACCAGCTGTGGAGAGGTTAATACACAAAAGAGAGGAAACCCAAGTGCTCAGGGCAGAAAGCTTCTGGCATTGCTGAGTTTTCTGGTTACAAACAATGTGTCAGAGGGCTGTTACTGCTGTATTGTTTGGGGCTTAGTCATTTTAAATAAATTAAGCTTCTGAATTAAAAGTTTAAGGAAAAATAAACAAGTGGTACATCAAATGTAGTTTTACATATCTCAGCCCTGGAAATACAAAAGTTCAGACTCTGTCAAAGACAAATTAGAAATTAAGAAAATCGTATTTATTTTATTGGCACCCTTGACAGTTCCTTCAATAAATGGAAAACAACATAATCTTCCCTGGGGTATTTTGATTCTCAAGCTGTGCGGAAATCAAGATGATCTCAGCTTAGCGGTTTGAGAATGAGAACTTGTGCTTTCTACCCCCTCTTCCAGTGTTCTAGGTCCCTGAGTGGTACAGGCAGTTTGCGTTGGCCTACGAGTTAAAGGCTGGTGCTTTGCATCCACCCAGTAGCACCGTGGAAGTAAGGCCTGGTGATCTACGTTTGCAAGATCACAGTCATAAGAATTCTGTAGAGAACAGTTCTGCTTTGGAGCACATGGATTTGCCATGACTCAGAATCAACTTGACAGCCATGGGTTTAAAATACATAGTATTACTAATCCAGTGTCCTGTGACCTATTGCTCCTGGAACATGGAGCATTGACAGCCTGCTTGTCAAGAGGTGACACGATTGAGAATCATGTCTCGTAGGAGAGGGTTAATTGCTGATGCTTGGACCACCTAAAAAGGGAAAGAGAAGCAATATCATGGGATCTTTTCTCAAAATTTAGGATATAGAGTAGAGGGTGGGGAGACAAGTCATTAATTTTCATGTCTTCTGTACCAGCCTTCTTTGTCCCTATACCTAAAAGCCAATATTCAACATACTAATGTCATCTCTGCAATTACTACATTTCCATGGGCTGAAGGACAGGATAAAGAATTCCATCACCTCACGTAGGCTTTCATAAACAAACAAACAAGTGAGTGAACAAACCAACCAACCCAAACCTGTTACCACTGTGTCAATCCCAATTCATAGTGACCACATTGGATGGAACAGAACTGCCTCATAGGGTTTCCCGGGAGCAGCTGGTGGCTTTGAACTGCTGACATTTTGGGTTAGCAGCTGCAGCTCTAAAGACTACCTCTTGCAAGTAAACTGAAGGCCTGTTACGTAAGTGTTTGGGGGTCTAATGGGATGTGACTTGGTATTTATGGTTTGTGGAGTTGAGCTGAGGCAGAAAGAAGAAAATTACGGGCCTTGGAAATTTTCAGTAATTGAGAGAACTTTAAAAGTTATTTTCCACCCTACTTTATCTAAAATCTATTGGCAGACTAAGGAAAATCAGAGACTATGAAATTTCTACCAAGATAGGCTAGATTGCTGCAGAGACTTTCTCTGAAGAGTTGCAGAACTTTCTGGAAGTCATGAGGCTGGTCTCTTTCCCATTCTCCTCTTGGCCGCAGTACTCCAGCTCATTCAAATGCAACGTCTGCCAGGAGTCTTCTCCTCACCTGTGCAGGTATTCCGTCAAGCTCTGGGGCACCACTGGCTTCTTAGAAAGAAGATACAGGTGTGTTCTTTGTGAGAAGACAGACGCACCAACATCTTGACCGACTAGGTTTGTAAACTAGGAAACAATCATAGCACGGAGGAATCTGTCTTTCCACAGGATGATGAATGTGATTTGGTTTACACAAATGTTTTGTGTTTGGAAGTACTCTCCCAACTGAGAGCAGTACGTAGTAGGTGAAAGTCAAGAGAGCAGTTGAAGAAGTGGGAAAGGAATGCTGAGTTGGTTGCAAAAGTATGGGAGAAGTGGTTTCCAACAAATTTGTTCGATATAACTGTAGGATTAATTGCAAACTGCTCATGAAGATCAGCAATTTTCACTTTTCCTTTTTCACTCTGCAGCCAGCTTATACAGACAGAAACAACACATGGTATTTTTCCCCTCTGCCACCTTTCCCTTGAGAACTCAATAACCCAAACAATATGACTTTTACCTATGTATCATTTACGAGAAGAAGTCCCTGGCAGTTTAAAAGGGGGAGGAAAAACAGTTTCAGGGTACGATTTCTTCAAAGGCAACATTTAAAGCATTGTTCTTAGCATCAAAGCAAAACTGTCTTTTTAACCCAAGTAACTTATTTTTCTGGACCTCTGTTTCCTATCTCTAACCCACAATCAAGTGCCTGTCTAATTATAAAGAAAAAAATTTAGTGCCTATGAAAAACCAGTACACATTAGCATAAAATTTGCAAATAAGTTTAAAATCTGTCTCCTTTCACATTTGAATTTTTTGAATATGGTAGTACAGACTCACATTAATCAACTTTATAATATAGTCTTTATATAAACAGATATAACCAACAAGTAAAATTAGTTTTGAGAAGACACTTGGCTTGTTAGAAAATAGTCTTTGCATATTCTTCAGCTTTTTTAGCTTATGTAATTATGTTCAGCGGGCAATAAGCAAACAGAAATTTCCAATTGTCTTCATCTTGGCTTGGAAGAAGTAGAAATAGTGTAACTATTGGCCACTGACTCTGTGATCTTCCCAACAGACAAGATGCACTGGGCGTGAAGCCTTAGATTGTTGAGAGGCAAGATTACAAGGCTTGGAACAAAATATTATTCTACATCATCTGACAAGGCATGTTATCAGATACTCAGTCCTGGCTACCTACCTGGGCAGCTCACCAAAAGGGAGAAGAGTATGGGACAGAGGAGATAATTATCTGGAGACTGCTCTTCAATTCTTGAAACTTACTCAGGGGGTTAGAGTACCAGGTTTCTTTCATTGTAGTCTATATTTAAAATATCCACTCTTCCCATTTCTAGGAATATGTTACTCAATTAGAATAATTGTTTTAAAATGATGAAATAAAAACATAATTGAAACCATAGAAACAACAGCACTGGGATTAACAAACAAAAGGGGTAGTCCCTTTTTCTTTCTAGACTCAGTTGCTCTGAAAGGGCCACTCCATGTTGCGTCCACGAGGGCACAAGAGAGTCTCTGCTTACCCTCGGTGACTCCCTTTCTGGAGCTCTGGCAGGGCTTACCATTCAGGAAAGGAGAGGAGGCACTGGCATCGATAGAAAGGTAACCACCTGTTTTGGGGTTACTTCTGCCTTAGAACTACCTGTCTCCCCTCCCCCAAATGAGCATATTTCAACATTTAAGAACTTTGCTTTGATAACTGAAAACCTGAAAATGTTCTGCTAAGTAGATTTACCAGTTTGCTTCTGGACAAGGGTTTGCTATTTTGCTTGCCTTGAGTCTGATTTGTACTTGTTCCAAAATTGTCTCTCAATGTAACCATTTTTATGTACGGAGCATAACACATCAGGTACATGGGTATCTTTACCTACCAGAGGTCAGAATTTCCCTGGCGCAAGTACCATTTTAAATCACAGAAACAAACACAACCCTGCAGAGTATGTCCTTCCTTACAAATAACTTTCTAGTAACTACATTTTGAAGCACATTCCTTTTTTTCGAGGCCACTGCTGAATTTCCACTTAGAAATAATATCCAATGGTGAAATTTTAAAAAGAGATCTGATATAATTTGCAATGCAAAATGGGATTCTTTGCAAAAAGAATTTTAACACACTAAATGGTCTATCAGGCTCTCTAAAATTGCTTTTTAAAATTACTTACTACATCAAGGTCAAATACAAGTATTCATAGATTTGTCAGTTTAATTTTATAGAGCTTTTTTAAAGAACAAAGGTATTTCTTCTAGAAGGCTTATTTATTCACTCATTAATTTAATTTCTAAATTGTTGTTATGCTAAATTTTCACAGTTACAAGCTGTTTTGTGTTAAGATTTATCCTAAAGTTTGATTTTCTTCTCCTTCTCCTTTACTCAATGATATTTTGGTAATATAGTAATAATATCAGTCATTGGGAACATACCATGTGCCTGATAGTTTGCAAACATTATGTTTAATCTTCATAACAGCTCAGTAATGTTTACAAATGAGTTCTTAGAAGGTTAAAGGTCTAAAGACTCAAGGGCAAGGAAGTAAAAATGTTAAAATTTGAACTCAAGCTTATGTCTTTCTGGACTGTTTCTAATTCTAAAATGTATAAATCACCAAAATAAAAAATGGTTGTTTTCTGAACTGAGCATTGTTTTTGTTGTTGTTAGAAGCCCACAGCTGGACACAGTAGAGCTACTCCACAGGGTTTCCCAGGAGTGACTGCTGGATTCGGACTGCTAACCGTCTGGTTAAAGGCTGTGCTCTTAACCACTATGCCACTAGGGTTCCAAGTGTGATGTTAGTAAATTTATAAGCATTAATACATACACTGGAGTAAATCCTTTCTTTTTAGAGTGCCCTGTGTTTGTTTCTCAGGAGCTGTCAAAATCTGCGACTTCACTACAATGTGAATTCTGTTGGTTTTTGCTTTAGTTTCAAAGCACCTCACTGTCTGCCAGAGAATAGTTCAAACATGTTGGAAGAATCAAGCTTCTTGAATAATTGGGCTGTATGTGATTTGGTTTTAAAACTGTTGTAACAACAACAAAAAAACCCACTGTTGTTGAGTTGATTCTGACTCATGGTGACCTTAAAACATAGTAGAAATGTACAACAAGGTTTCCAGAGCTGTAAATCTACTGAAGCAGACTCCATTTCTCCCATGTAGAGGCTGGTGGGTTTGAACCTACAACCTTCTCATTAGCAGCCCAAGGGCTTAACCGCTGCACCACTGGTGCTCCTCAAAACTGGTGTAACAGTCTTACTTACCCACTGAGTCACGTAGGTCCCACGCCAGACTCTTATTTGTTAACCACACTCTTTTCATTGTTTCTTCTACAGAATTCTTGAAGCTAAAAAAAGCATGTTTTAAAGACATTTAATGGGATGAAAGGGCTTAGAGAGCTTTATAAAAATTATAGAGGGGAAATTATTTTTGAAGATAACATACATATGTACATATGTGTGTGTGTATATGTGTATGACATACATAGATGGGATTGAAGTTCTTCATAATAATAATGCTATTTGGTACCTTTATAACTACAACAATGTTCCTGTATGGGTTTGTCAGGTAATATTAAAAAGAATGAAATCAGAATAAAAATAGAAGTAGAGATAAAACTTAAAAATGGAAAAGCGATTCTGGAGAGAGAGTGAAAGACAAACGGGAATATTTAGGAAAAGCAGATAATAGTGATCCCAAAGCAAGAGCCCTCAGGACAGAGAAACAGCCAAAGAGCAAGACGGATGGAAAATAATCAGGGTACACAATTGTAATTCAAAGTAAATTTTCCAAATTGCACATCCTGTTTGAAACGCATGTCCTGGAGCTGAACGTGAGCCTTGGGCAGTGGGAAAGCGGGCTGGCTATTGGAGTTGGATGCTCGGATTTGGAGTTTAGCTCAACCATTTGTTCCCTCTGCTGCCCTGGGCAAGCTATTCATGGCTCTGTTTTCTTATGTTCAGATCAAAGAGGTCTATTAACTGCTATTAAGTGCCTTTCAGTGCTGAAAAACTCTATCTAGCAGTGAGCAGAATGTAGAGGGACACCTTATTATACGGTCAGACAACATTTGCTTGCCGCTTACTGATAACATACTGAGGTCAAAATGTATAGATTGCAATAGCACTTAGAGGACATACTCTTTTAAATCGTAGCTTTACCCTGTCATTATTACAATCATATTTTGCTAACATGATGCCAATATTTCCTTAGATGTTATTATATATAATGTGCATTTAGATGTGCCCTGGTGGCACAAGGGTTAAACGTTTGGCTGCTAACCTAAAGACTGCCGGTTCAAATCCACCCAGTGCCAGAAGACTTGGTAATCTGCGTCCCTGAAGATGACAGCCAAGAAAACCCCATGGGGACAGTTCCGCTCTGTCACATGGGGTTGCTATGAGTTGGAACTGACTCCATGACACCAAACAACCACAGTGCATATCGGATCTTCTTTACTGATTAGAAACTGACTATGCACATATAGTTGATATTTTAAGGTTGTCTGACATTCTTGAGGTTAATATTAAATCATTGCACAACTGGTCAGTGCTGTAATTTGGGTCCTCTGTGAAACAGAGTTTGGTTCTTTACTTAAATTCTCCCTATAATTTCCAAAGCAGTAAACCCTTAATTTCAAATACACAATAATACATGGAAGTACAGTGCTGTATTAGAGTAAATTTTAAACAAAAGTATAGTGTTGTAATTAGAAAAAATTAAAACAATCTACTGGAATTCATGTTAGGAAGAGGATGAAGTGAGTTTTAATGTTGTATTATGTAGGTTTTAAGCTAGCAAGGATAACTTGTTTTTTCTTTCTGACAGCTACAAGAACAAAGAAATCTTTTTCATTTTCTTTTGTGCTTTTTATGTAAATAGTCATCACTGCCAAAACACTCAAGTGATAGACTAAGAGATTTTTCTCTCTCTCTCACACACACATAGACTCAAATATACACACACACCTCCATATACCAGTAGAAGATAAAGGCATTTCTCATATAGGAAAGATCATTGTGGGTTTTGACAGTGAAGCCTTTTTGTTCACTGGAGGAGGTGGGTGTTAAATGCAGATCTGTGCTGGAGCTGGAGAAGCTGGTTTGAGGAAAGGAAGTAGACAAGAAAATCAGTATTATTTTGAACAGAACTGTGCTTGTCTCCTAGCTCCATAACTTTCAGCAATGAGATCTTGGGAGGACTTTTCAAATCTTTTGAAACTCAGTTTCCTAATCTGTAGCATGAGTATACAAAAAAAAAAAAAATCTGTTACAGGACTGTTGTCAGTGTTAAAAGTTTTTATTTCCATGCTCTGTAAACCTTCAAAAAAGTAACTTGTTTATTCTAATTATTAAAAAATGGACTATTCTTATTAAAATGAACAGTAGGAATCATACAAAGAAATAAAAATAAGAAAAGTAAACCTGAAACATTTTAAATTCTAGAATAACAATTTTTTAGATTGTATGAATTACTAGTTATGAAGAAAAGCGTCAATAATTCTTTAGCAAGTTTATATATATGTATGTGCATATATATCTGTGTGTGTGTATATATATAGATAGATATATACTCACCTAACACACACACACACTCATACACGTATCTATATATATATCTATCTACATGTACAGATAGATATTTGCTTTGTTGTTAAGTGTCATCAGTGAGTTCTGGCTCCCAGTGACCTTGTGTATAGGAGAACAGAACACTGCCTGGTCCCAGTCCATTCTCGCAGGCGTTGTCACGCTTGAGCCCATTGTTAGAACCACTGTGTCAATCCTTCTCAGTGACGGCCTTTCTCTTTTTTCCTGACCTTCCTCTTTCAAGCATGATGTCCTTCTCTGGGGAGTGCTCCCTGCTGACAATATGTCTAAGGCATGTGAGACCAAGTCTTGCTGCCCCTGCTTCTAATGATCATTTTGGTTGTACTTTTTCCAAGACAGATTTGTTTCTTGTTTTGGCATTCTGTGGTATAGTCAGTATTCTTCTCCAACACCATAGCTCAAAGATATCATTGCTTCTTCAGCTTCTGTATTTATTTGCCAGCTCTCACGTGCCTATGGGTGATTGAAAACCCTATGGTTTGGCTCGGGCACACCTTACTATTCAAGGAGATGAAGTACTTTTCAGCACTTCCAAGAGGTTGTTTGCAGCAGATTTGCCCTGTGCAATGCCTCTGTTGGTTTCTTGACTGCTGCTTCCATGGTTGAAACAAAGAAGTTAAAATTCAGCAGGATAAAAATAAAATCTTGCTTTTAATTTCAAATAATCCATGTTGTATGTGGGAAATGGTGAATATCAGACTTGGCAATGTGTGTAAAAAGTGCTTTGGATTTTAATGCAAGTCAGTATAATTCAAGATGTGAATCAACCGCTAAACACCTAACCTAGACTTATACTATCTTAATTGAAGTACCGCGTCCACATCAAGGGAATTGCTAGTCTTATTTTCTTATTTCATTCATTGCCAGTCACACAGGAAGTGCTGTTATTCAGTCCTGGGCACCACATTTTAAGAGAGAAGTTGACAGCAAACTGGAACATGTTCAAAGGAGGGATGGTGAAGGGTCTGGAAACTATATCGTGTAAGGAATAACTGGGGGAATGTGTTCATTTAGTCTGAAAAAAATGACAGGTTTGTGTTAAAAATTTGAAAGTCTGTGCCATGGAAGAGAAGGTAGATTTTTCTGCGTAATTACAGAACTAAAACTAATCGGAGAAGTCACTGGATGGCAAATTTAGCCTCACGGAAGAAAATGCCTTCGTAATAAAGTTCTTAGCAGACAAGCTGCCTAGAAAACAGTGAATTGCTGGCCACAGAAATTGTTCAGCAAAGTCCTGGCACTCATCTGCCAGGGAAAAAGAGTGCTGGGACTGCACTGACACTGTCATTTTGAGGTAGAATCAAAGGTGATGCTTTTGTTTATATTCTATAGGATGGATAATAAGTGTCTAGGGCAAAATCTTCTCCTTTAATAACAAAGCTTGTCTTCATTTCAATGATAAGCCACTCAGGGGCTTCTTTTTTTTTAAAAATATTTATTGTGCTTTAAAGAAAGTTTACAATCCAACTCAATTTGTCATACGAAAACTCATATACACACAATGTGACAGCACATACCTCCCTTCCACCGTGTATTTCTCATTCCCATTCAGTTAGCTCCTGTCCCCCTCTGCCCTCTCATCTTACCTCTGGACAGGAGCTGGCCTGTTAGTCTCGTGTGTCGACTTAAGCCAAGAAGAGCAGTCTTCACTGCTATCATTTAATGTCTTATCATAGTCTAGTCCAATCTTTGTCAGAAGACTTGACTTCAGGGATGGTTTCAGCTCTGGGCTAACAAAGAGGCTGGGAACCATGTCTTCTAGGGACCCTCCAGTCTGTTGGACCATCAGGTCTGGTCTTCTTAACAGATTTCAGGTTCTGTACCCCCATTTCTTCCATTCCCCGCCCCCCTCTTTGTTAGGGACTGTTTGCTGTGTTCCACTCAGGGTACTTTCGTACCTTCCAGGAGAGTAGCTCCATAAAGCTGAGCCTTTGAAAGCAGGGGCAGACTGATACACACACACACACACACACACACACACACACACACACCCCTTAATACTACTCCACACAACTGTTTTACATCTTTCCTGATTTCATCATCACTTCATTAGAAAAAAAAGGGTGGTAAGCTAGATAGAGGTATGGCAACAGGATACATTTAAGTCAAAGTCACATGCAGTAACAGCAGAATTATTTTCCCGAAATTATTTGTGACTCTCTTGCAATAGCTTGTGATCCACCCTGATACATGTCAGCTAGTTGTGGCCTAGGACCTTGTATGGGAAAAGGTACACTGAAGACTGAGCAAGAGAGAAGCACTGATAAAGTATGCTTTAGTGACAAGAATCACGAATACAATGCATTAAATTAAAAATAAATAAATAAATAAATAAATGGAGCTGCACAACTGTATTTTTCTTGAGGATTGTAAAGTAAAAGTGTTGTACGAAAACAACAGATTAAAAATTACTCTTGTCAGCATTCATGCTTATACAATTTTTTAAAAGTTTTTTTAAACGTGTGAATACAAAACAACAAGGACGAAAATAAACCAGTTGCCTTGGAGTCGATTACAACCCATGGTGACCTCACGCCTAGCGAACAGGCGGCGCCACCTCTTGCACTTCCCAGATGTAATCTTTATGAAGCAGCTCACCACGTCTTTCTTTGGAGGAGTCTGGGGGTACGTTTGAACCACCGACCTTTTAGTTTGGGGTGGAGCCCTTACTGCACCATCCAGAGATTCCTGTGCCTGTACTAAGCCAAACTCCTGGCCAGTGAGTCAGTTCTGACTCTCGGCGACCCTATAGGACTAACGAGAGCTGCTCCTTGGGGGTATGCGTGCTAGCAACCATTTTATTTTTTAGTGTAAATCCTTCAGTTATGCTGACATCTGAAGAATCTGACATATATTTATGAGCTGTGGAGATGAGATTTCTCCTTCTCTCTTTCCTCCCTCCCGTCGTCCCCTCTTCCTTCCTCTCTCCCTCCCTCCATCCTTCCCTCTTCTGTCTTTTCTAATGCCTCCTCTTCTCTTTCATTCAAACGACCAGTTTTTGTTCTCTTGGAAAACCACCCTGTCTTCAATCTACAAGCTAAGAAATGTTATTGGTTTGGGTCTGGCATTTTTGCTTTTTCTTGTGCGTTACTGCATGGACTCTATAATTTTGCAATGTCTTTTATTGTTTTTTTCCCATAAGCAAACAAGACAGCATAAACTATGAAAAAATTAATAATAAAACGGTAAAAAGTCGGTTCGGAATGTATCAAGTAATGAAATGAGTAATATTCTCCCTCTTGTTGACATGAGTCCAGCCAGTGTAGCCCAGGCCAGCATGGTTTGGGGGATTTGTGTATTGGGCAAGTCATTAAGCGGCTGGGAAAGCAGCAGCACATTGTTCTGGTATTTTCAAACCGCAGCAGGCTCCGTGGAATTCGAGAGCCATAACGGCGTAGTTCTGATGCTGCCCGACAGAGGCATAATTCATGAACCCTATAATTCAAAGAGATTTTAAAGCAATTGTGCAGCTTATAAAAAACGAATTGCTTTTGGGGAACACCAGTACCTTATTTCGTCAATTAATTCTACTAATTTAAAACTACAATCTGCCTGGTAGTTGTGTATACGTTTTTAAACATAAACAAGAATAAATCTGATGCCAGTAGTTTCAAATATATAACACTGTTGCTGGGCCAAAAAAAAAAAGAAGAAGAAACACACAGAGAAAGAAAAAAAAGAAGTATACACAGGCAAAAAAAAAAATAAAAATGAGAGAAAGAAATGGAAATCCCAGAACAATTTATGGCCTGCAGCCAGTAACAAAGTGTTTCTCCCTGTACCTTTTTATCATTTCCTCTCCTAAATGTTGATTATGCCCAAGTTTAAAAAAAAAAAAAGTTTTGGTAGCTTACAAAAAGGTTTAGATTTCAGTTCTGATTTAAAAAAAAAAAAAAAATTCCTCAAACGAAAGACTCTCTTTAATCGGACAATTGACCAGCCAGTAATTTTAGCCCATCTGTGACACCGGTTGGCCGGTAAGGAGGGAGCGGCCCTGAGCCTTTGCCTGCGTTCCCACTTCCCTGCACCCCCCGCCCCTGCCCCCCGCCCCAGGGACTGTGATTGAGCTTCCCTGCCTTACTGCTGCTCCTCAGAGACTGTCCTCAAACATTCTGAGCTTCAGAAAAGGAGAGCCAGCTGTCAGAGGTGGCCACTCAGATGGCACAAAAAGGACTCCATCCCTCCATGGCCCACCTGCGGGCAGAAGCGGGGCCCACTGAACGGCTGTCTGGGAGCAGGAGCACCCAGCTTCCCCGCTGATCCCAGCTTTCCTGAACCCCCAGGTGCTTAAGCTGTTTAGGAGGCTTTGGTGGGGCTTTAACTACAAGCACATCAACTTCTCTATTCTAACGCCCCCATGAGGAGGGAATGGCAGCTTAAAAAGGGTACTCTATAATGTCACGTCACAAAAGCTTCAGAAAATGACCCCTTACCGCTATTGTCTGTCTGTTTTCTTTTATTCCTTCTCGACTCATCACATTCTCTGGCAGCCGTGAGTGAAATGTAACATGCTAAATGACTGACGTCCATTAAAGCTTCTCATCAAAACTTGGGCTGCGTTTTGAAAGGCTCCTGGAAGAAAAAGGATGGCGTGCTCTTTGAATCTCGGTCTAGCAATCGCTGCCAAGTGAAGGCTGCTCCATTCAAAGGGCTGAGGGAATAAATGAGAATAACATCCTTGGGGACTGGCCGGATCAGTTTACTCCGAAAATGCTCAGCTTCACAAAGGGTCAGAGTCACAAGGTAAATGAAAATGGCTAGGAGGGGACTTTGATGGTCAAAAGCACTGTAACAGTAGAGGACTTGAAAGAAAACTTTGTTTAAAGAGAGAGAGAGAGAGAGAAAGAGAGAGACAGAGAGAGAGAGAGAGGGGAAAAAGAAGTGGGGGTGGGGAAATTCAGAACTGAAAAGTGAATTGATAAAGAGAAATCCTTCAGCAGCTGGATCAATGAATATTTGTGTGTAAATCATACACAGGCAGTATACATAAATACCTATATGTGCTTCTGGAAATATATAAACTTTTCCTCTATATGTATTAGTAAACATCATGAGTTAATTTTATTTTGCACGTGAATAAAAACTGGATCTAGCCTGGTAGCTCATTTGCTTGGTAGGCTGTCACCTGTAATTGTCATTTTAATTGCAAGTGACAAAATCTAGTGAGTCTTCAAACATGTCATTCTCAGGATCACTCCTGGTGTTTTTCCACACACTATTTCTCACTTAGAATGTTTTCTGTTATGCCGCATTAATGGAGGTGCATTACAGTAGCTTCTAGGCAAGCAAGTGAGAAAGACCACAGGAGTTCTTGATGTGTTTTCTCGGAGTCCCTGCTTGATGCCAGCCACAGGGCCACTCATCTCACTCAGCTGAAAACTCCTGGACCTCTAAAAACTTCAGGTGAGTTTCAAAAGTGTACACTGTGTTAGATTAAAGGAGTCCTGGAGAATCTGTTACACCAGATTAACTCCGGTAAAGATGAAAATGAAGTCCAAGACACTCTTTTGATTTAGCAGGTGATAATTATGAAGGTAGTAGTTCCTAAATTAGATCAAGGTGACTTACAGCAAATGACTGCCTTGTCCCTCTAGGGGCAAGTTTCTGTAGAGGTGACATGTTACTCACATGGTCTCAAGGTAGGATGGCATGTCTGTGTGATATTGCTGGCAAGGGGTCATTCAGGTTGTTCTCTGGTAGGAATTCAAATCAGTTCAGTTACGGAATTACTGTCCCTGGAATGGGACACTAAGAGGAGGCACTGAGAGCCTTTTCAGGAACCTGATGTGTGAAATTGGATTACTGTTAGAACTGTGGAGAGCAACACATTCAAACCAGCTTGACTAGCAACCATCTTCAAACCAGACATGACTGTTTCTGCCTTTGCTAAAAATCAGTTCAGCAAGAGATTTGGTTGCTATGCAACTCGTATGCTGCCCTTGTTTTCTAAGAAGGAGATTAAATTTCAACAAGGCTTTGACTTGTAATTTTTCCCTTTCTGGTTATTGTTCTGGTTCACTCAAATTTTAAATATTCATGTGTTCTGGTTTTGATTTGTCTGTTGTAACTGAACTGATTCGAATCATTTCAAAGCTCTGTTCTGCAGGGACAGGGATATGGTTTTCTCCAGAGGCAGCCCACTGAATCCTGGTCACATTGGTTATGTAAGAAGGTTCCCAGGTGGCTGAAATGGTTTGTACTTGACCACTAACCTAAAGGATGACAGTTCAAACCCACCCAGTGGCAATGTGGAAGAAATGTTTGGTGATCTGTTTTTATTAAGATTACAGCCAAGAAAATTCTATGAAGCTATTCTGCTCTGTAACACAGGAAGTAGCTAAGAGTTGGAATCCACTCTACCACAGCAGGTTTTGTTTCTGGTTTGGCCTTTTAGGCCTACTCAGCAGGTCTCCTTCTTTGTCATTTTACTGAAAGAATACCTTCTGATTTTCAATAACCAAACATGTATCTCTTCAGTACAACAATAATAAGCCAGTGTTTATAAAGGGAAAAAAGCACATATATATATACATATATATATGTATGTATGTATGTATGTAAACAACAGCAAAATAAAAGAAAAAGAAAAACAGACTTGTTGCCATTATGCTGATTCCAGCTCACAGGATACTAGACAGAATAGCACTGCTCTATAGGGTTTGCTCTATAGCATTTGCAGGTGTAATAGTTAGGAGCTATGGCTGCTAACCAAAAGGCAGGCAGTTTGAATCCGCCAGGCACTCCTTGGAAACTCGGTGGGTGGTTCTGCTCTGTCTTACAGTGTTGCTATGAGTCAGCAATTGACCCCACAGCAATATATATATATATATTTTATAAATAGGGTTTACAAATATCAATATATCTTCCTCCTGCAGAGGAAGTGGTAGATTTGAACCACAGACATTTGACTTAGCAGCCAAGCTCTTAACCACCGTTCAGCCAGAACATCCTCCATTTTTTTAATATATTTATATATTTGTATGTATATGTATACACATGCACATGTAAAATATTATATGGAAACACTCTTGGTGTTATACTCTATCTTCTAGGATTGTTATGAATTGGATTCAACTCAATGTAAATTAAAAAATATGTATCATATGTTATTACAAATGTGTGTGTGTGTGTGTGTGTGTGTGTGTGTGTGTAAGTATATGGGGAACCCTGGTAGTAAAGTGGTTAAGAGCTCAGGTTGCTAACAAAAGGATAGACAGCTTGAATCCATGAGCCACTCCTTGGAGACTTTGTGGGGCAGTTCTATTCTGTCTTATCAGGTCACTAAGAGCTGGAATCAGCTCGATGACTCACAAAAACAACAGTATAAGTGATATGTGTATATACACATATATGTAAACCATTTGAGCCAGTTCCAACTCATAGTGATTCTTTAGGACAGAGTGGAACTGCTCCATAAGTCTGAAGGACTGTCTGGTAGATTCAAACTGCTGACCTTTTGATTAGTAGCCATAGCTCTTAACCACTGCTCCATCAGGATTTCCATATACATATTTACATAAATATGTGTATGTATATATATGTTACATATATACACAAATATATATGGAATGTATGCATGCATATACATATAGCTGTATATATGTATGTATATGCGTGTGTGTATATACATATAAATGCATACATTCCGTATGTGTATACATATATACATGGAAACCTTGGTGGTGTAGTGATTAAGTGCTATGTATGCTAAACAAAAGGTAAGCTGTGTGAATCTTCCAGGTGCTCCTTAGAAACACTATGGAGTTGTACTCTGTTCTGTAGTGTCACTATGAGTCAGAATTGACTCAATGACAGTGAATTTGGTTGTTTGGCTTGCTTATATATGAAAAAATATATTTCTTCTCCCCAAACTCCATTAATGCGCAGAAAAAGACTCTTGTTGTGTTACAAACACAACTGGTAGCAGAATCACGGGTAAAGTTCACTGGTGTTTAGAAAGATGGTGCTACTCCATACAAAGAGACTGTGTATTTGAACATTAATTGCTCGATAACTAGGAGTTAATATTTTAAATATTTTACATTCTAGCTTACTAGGTTTATACTTATATACAGGAGTCATGCCATGTTTTAGTAATTTGGTTAGTGGTTTGGGGTTAATATGTAACACATTTAAAACTTTTTCTTATTTTAAATGATGAGAAATTGGCTTTTGGTTTGTCTTTCGGGGCAGACGTGTCTGACTCTGAGGAATGCTTTACTGAGGAGAGGTCTGCACTTCCTTATATTGGTAGATGTCCATATTTTGAGGTAACATGATGGTACTCTTGCCAGAAGTCTTTTGTTAAAATTGTAGCTTACGTCTTTACCGAATTACCTAAATAAGAAACTTTGGAGAGTGACCAGTCTAATTTAGGTTTAAGATCCTTAAAGTATTTTGAAATTATAGTAGATTTTTCTTCAGGTTTCACATACGTTGCTGTTGCTGTTAGGTGCCATCAGGTCAGTTCTGACTCGCAGTGACTATGAAGGACAGGGTAGAACTGCCCCTGTGGGTTTCCAAGGAGCAGACAGTAGATTCGAACTGCTGATCTTTTGTTAAGCAGCTGCGCTCTCAACCAGTACCCCGACAGGGCTTTCAGATATGGTACTGGCTAAAAGAAGCGTTTGAATTAAGTAATTTCTTTAAAAATATTGGTTTTACTTTAGATTATAAAAATATTAAAAGAACATATTTATGAAATTTGGGTCTTTACGATTTAGAATGATAGCCGAAAATGCTGCTATTCAGCTACTGTACAAAATTCAAGGAATACAGCATTTTGTCGAAGAGTTTCAAGTATGTCCAGTTATCAACAAAAATTTTTAGGTATAAAATAGGCTGAAAAAGTTAGTGTGTTTTTTTATAGGCTTCAATAATTCCCAAGGAAAAAGATGTGGAGAAAGCGACAAAGTACAAATTTGTAGATCAGGAGTCATAACCAATAGTTGCTATGTAAAAAGATCATTTGTCTGTTTAAAATACATATATGTGCAAGGAATCCTAAGTTGAAAAAAAGAGGTATATACTGAGACTGGATTTATCTCAATTGCATGTTCTAAAAATCCTATCTTTTTATCCTTTACTGCTAAATAAGATTGACATAGGGAATTTATTATACTCTAGTTAATGATTTCAATCAAATTTATTACAGAACTGACTAGGCAGCAAGCATTTCTGGACCTCTGTCTCTAATCACAGAGTACCCAGGGACACAGCTACACACACAACGAGGAAATTAAGTGCCCACACTGATGGCTAATGCCTCTGCTACCCACATTTTCTACTTCCTGGGATAATACAAGGTTTTGTAAGATAAACTTGTATGAAAGGCCAACCTCAAAATTTGGTAGGATAAATGGTATTGTATGGTCAACGGAATTGAATCTTAGCTCGGACAGGACATGGTAAGTTCATATTGGAATTGGGTGGAATGAAAATCCATTATACTTCCTTTTTTTGTGGCATTACATGATATGTTTTCAAAATTTTGTGGTTTAACATGTGGAGGAAATAAGAACAAACTATCTATTGGCACCAGCAGTCAAATTTGTGTTCAGTTTTTCTTCGTTTCGTGCATTCAAATGTGATTTAAAGTTTACATTTATCTAGATGGTCTCTAAACTTGAAATTCAGAGTATTTTGTTGATGCTTCATAAGCTGTTTAATATTGTTAATAAAAACAAAATATCTTTTTGTTCTATCAGGCATGTTGGGTTAGTAAAAAGGATACCTCCATATATGAAGGTTTTACTCATTCACGTCTTTTCACACGGGTGGTTTGAAAAGAATCAGGGAGTTTGAAACACTGTAAGCTGTGGATTCTGAGGCAGTGGGATGAGGAATTTGATGCCTGTGCGTGCCTTTTTGACCTTCAGGGGGCAGTCTAGTTCAGCGAAGCTAAGGGAGCTGGTGTGCTCTGCCCGGTTTCCATGCTACCCGAGCAACCCGAGTTGGGAAAGACGCAGCAAAGATACTCAGCACCCGTTCCCCATCCGCCGCTGCGTGGAGGAGGGCTGAAGCAGCCGTATGTAATCAGCACCGAAGTCTCCCCCTGGGTGATGTTCTTGCCCTCTGTAATATTTTATTCCAAGCCATTTCCCAGACAGCATTATTGATTTGTGTCATTATTCTCCTCTAAGCTCCGGGAGCTTGTGCAATGTGATACCAACTGCAGTTCTCATCGTGGACACAACCTCAAAACCTAACAGTAAGGTGACTGGCTGCAACATTCAGACTCACCCACATGGCATATTACAGAGTGCATTATGGGCATTTGAAAATCTTATAATCTGACATCACTTGGACAGGAGTGCATTTGCTGAAATAGAAAATGACTGGAAAAAAATGGAGTTTGGCATTTGTTCCTTGGTTCTGGTTTTTGACGTCTAAACTGGTGGATTTATGTTTATAATGAGAAGGTAGCTTCCGTTAGGTATTTTCGGCGGGTGGTTTGCCTGAGGCACTCACCTCCCCTGGAAGACCCATTAAAAATAATAATACATTTGATACGTATCTAAACTAAAGCTCTGCAATTCTTTCCTATCCTTCTTCTTGGAGGTAAAGGAGGGCAATAAAATTGTCTTTCTTCACTGCTTAATGACAGATCTTGAGTTCGAAGAGGAGGTCCTCGTTGTTAAATGAATTGAGTGTGTGAATGAGTGAATGAAAACCTAGAAATTTCATTACTCTCTAGAGTTCTTTTTATGCGCAATGACCAACTGATGCGTTTTGCCAAAGTCATTTCAGATTTGAGGGCAGTAGCCTCCTTAAAAAGTGCGCAAACTTTTATGCACCCTTTAGACAGTGTCCTAAGGGGTAACAAATGCTCACCACACATCCTTTCACCGATATCCTTTCGTTAATAAAACAAAACACAACAAAAAATCCAAACTTATTGCTTGTCAAGCTGATTTCAACTGAATGGCGACCCCACATGTTATAGAGTAGACCTGCGCTTCATAGGATTTGCTCCGCTATCACCTTTACCAAAGCCCATCTCCAAGGTTTTGCTTGCAGTTCTGCTGGGTGGGTCTGAACCACCAACTTTTAGGTCAGCAGACAAGTGCAAATTGTTTGCACCACTCAGATATCTTCATCCTTGCATAATGGTTTATAAAATACAACCTAGATGCTTGGCATTTGAGCACCAAGTCTTGAGCACAGTGCAGGAATAGAATTTGAAGTTCTTATTCTTTCTCCTCTTCCTGTTTTAGCAATTTTTTAAAACTATTATACAAAAGATGGTCCCTGTAGTACTAGAACCTGCATCTCTAGTTGTATGCACTTTAAGTTTACTATTGAAATTCAGGTTTGCACAGTCATCATTATCAACCCAGAATTCTGCTCTCCACTGTCTAAGACTTAAGTTATGTGGTGATAATTTGCTTAAATACCATTATAGATAAAAGACTACCATTACAATAATAATAATACTTTCACTTATTGAACACATTCTATGCTTTGGGCACTGTTTAGGTTACTTGTTTGCATTAACAATGACTCTAAGAAGTAGATATTACATATGCTTAAATGGAAGCTCAGAGAGATTAAGTAATTATTGTTATTTTAAGTAGTCTTCTCAAGTTACTTCAGCATAATCACATGAGAAAAAACAGGGCAATTAAAAAAATCAGTGTAAGAGATTTTCTCAAATATATATGTATATATATACATATAAATATATATATTTCATATATATGAAACTATATTCTAAGGAATATAGTTAATATTAATAACTATTAATAACATTAATACTATTAATAACATTAATAGTAAATTACTGTACAGGAATAGACAGATAAATAGGACTGAAAAGAAAATCCAACAATAAGCCCAAATACAGCTAGTAACTAATTTTACTGATCATCACCAATAATATCACATGCTTGCCTGAGTATTCGTGCATAATCCCCACATAATCTTAGGGGATATTATTGTTTCCACATATTAAATGAGGAAACTGAGGTTTGTCAAAATGTATGCATGCAATTGGTGTGATGTGTCTTTCTACTTTTAGAGACAAACTGCTTTACCACTGTGCTACACTGTTGTCATCCCAATATATAATGGAATTTAGTACATGATTAAAGCAGCATTTTGAGTCAGTCTAATAGAAAAACAATGTATTATTAATAAGTGGTACTGGGTTAACCGTAGATCAAGGGAAAAATAAATTGAATATTTGCTTCAGTCATACCAAAATTAATTCCAGGTAGGTGGATCAAATATATAATATAAAAAGTGAATCCACAAGTATCCTAGAAGAAAATCAGTATAAATACTCTTATTCTCGCGAAGGTCATGTTAAGCATGAACAAATGCAAACAAACAGAAAAACAGGAAATCATAAAGTAAAAGTTTGATAACTTTGACAATGAAATGTTTTAAACTCTGACTATGAAAGACACTTCAGACAATTTAAAAGACAAGTGACATATTTGGAAAGTATTTGCAACATTTATGACTGATGATCTTAATATATGTATAACTCTTCAAATCAGTAAGGAAATAATGCTCTAGCAGAAAAGTGGGCAAAGAACATGAAGGGGTACCTCACAAGAGGAGAGATAGAAACAGTACGTAAATGTCATCAATAATCAGGTAAAAGCAAATTAAAACAGGAATACGATATCATTTACCTCTATCTGATTGGAAAAGATAAATGCTTTGTGATAGGAACAGTTTGATAAAATGCATATCTCATAGTGTAAATCCCTAATACCTTCTCTGGATCAAAAATAAACATATGTGTACCTTTGTTCTAACAATTCCACTTCTAAAATTTTAACTTAGCAATGCAGTCAGACAAATAAAGAATACAAGTGCAAGATATTTAAAATTTTAAGGAGATTTACTGCAGCATTATTTTAGAGTAAAACTGGAAACTCTAAATGCCATCGTGAAGACATTTCTGTGTGATGTCATAGTATATGAATACAGTTAAGAAGTATGAATCATTAATCTTGCTCCAAACAGTCTCACCTTTAGGAATATGTCCTAGAAAGACGAGAGCTGTCACTTGAACAGCCATATGCATACTCATGTTGGTTGAGCATTATTCACAAAAGCAGAAAGACAATAGGAGAAAGGCCCATCGACGAATGAACAAACGGTGATCAAGCAGTGATACATACACACAATAGGATGCTTTGCAGTGACAAAGAACACTGGTGAATCTGTGAAACATCCCACAAGACAGGTGAATCTGGAGGGCAGGATGCTGAGTGAAATAAGTCAATTGCAAGATGACAAACATTGTATGAGACCACTATTCCAAAAACACATGAGAAGGTTTGCACACAGAAAGAAGCAATCTTTGATGGTGACAACGGAGTGGAGAAATAGGCGGGGGACAGTGCTGGCTAGATAAGAGAGGTAAGACAGTACACAATACTGGGTAAGTAAGAAAACTGCAGGGGGAAAAAAAGAATGTGACAAAGCTATGTACGTGAGCACGGAAATGTATTCATGACTTTGGAGTTGAAAAATGCAAGCTATAAACCAGCTACGAAAAACCCTGTGTGAATACCAATAGATGTCTAAAGAGAAGGCTAGATGGCTATTCAACCAAAACATTACTAGTATTACAGCTCTTTTCTAATTTATAAAGTTATTACGTTTGACATTTTTTTTAGATGATGAGCATATGATACACTTACAGCCAGAAAAACAACAAGGCCACTTTCCCTTTAGAAACTGTTGAAAGAATATCCAGTGACCCAGTGACAGAGAAATGGACAGGAGATGATTCTGGAAACTTCCTACAGTCTGTTCCATCTCATTGTTAGTGTCTGCTATTCTGGGCAACTGTTCTGTTCTTTTCTTTTTTTTTTTCTTTTCATTAATACATGCTGCCCTCCCATGACTTCAGCTTCACATAGCTTTCAACAGTCATGACCCAGGCGATAATGGTTTCATTCAGCATCTTATGTTAACTGGTTCATGGTCTTACTGCTCTTAGGGTATTTCTTATTTAAAAACACTTAGAGAAGGAAACTGATTGCCCAGGGTCACCTTTTCTTTTCTTCAATCTGGAGAATATAAAAAATCATTGACAGGCCTCAGGCCAGACACTTTGCCTATACGGTCTTCTATGCTGATTTGAGTATCTGGTGACACCCAGGTCACCAAGTCCAGACTCTAAAACAGGACTTGGGCACAGGTCGTCTCCCTAATGAGGGTATCCTGTGGGACAGGCAAGGATTATCTACCTTCTGTATAGTTGGCAGTTAAAACTATCACATAGTGAATATTACGTTTGCTTCCTAGGATTTTTGCTTGAACAATTTAAGAAGTGGTGAGGGAAAAATATCTCACTTTCCCCTAGGTGACTGTGTGGCCACAGAGTTTCAGAAATAGTCAGTAACATACAATTTTAAGTGGGGAAATCTGTTTTGCCTAGTTTAGGAAAAGCTTAATATTGAAATTGCCGGATGTCATTAGCAAATTTGACCCCCGAGTACCTAATACTGACATTGCTGGACACTCTGATACTAATTTTTAAAAAAAAAAATTTAAAAGTTCTCCACACCATGTATCATATGTTAAAATTTCACTTCAATAAATACAACAGGCAAACCCTTACAAATTAAAAATCAGGATACAAAGATAATATTTCACTATTTTAATTCAAATAATTTAGTCTAAGTACCTTTAATACAAATTCATAGCAATGTTAATTTCTCCATGTTGTATGAGTCAAAAAACATGGATTCCTTGCAAATTCTAAATGTCAGTGATCTGAGCTGAGCTATTATTATGATTTACCAAGTGCCTCCAAATGTCTTATTGCATGTCACAAATCTTACTGGTTTGTAAACCAATATAAGAAATTTAAGTAATGACTTGGCCCAAATTCATAGGTTTAGTTATTGATTTGAACAAAGTGAAACAAAATCACACATAATTATCTAGGGTGCTAATTTGCGTGTCATTAGATGGCCAATGAATGCTATGAAAACTCCTTGAGCGTATAGACTGTATGTATTCTGCCTTCAGTTCAAATGTGAGGATTAAATTCCATGATATTACTCCTTTCCAATTATATTTATGAAGGCTTTCAATGTAAGTAAACATAACACTCTTATTTTGCCCTTCCATTATTTCAAAACTCTGATTAAAATCCCCCATGTATCTTAAAGTATGCTAGCTCTAGGGGTAGAGATGAAAAGATAAAAGCCCTGATTTGAAGGATTTTAAAGTTAAGTAGGGGAGACAGACAAGAAAATAGATTACCACAGCACGTGCTTTTCTAGAAGAATGCTCAGGGTGTTGTGGGAGGCCTGGATAGTATTCCTTTTCTCATTCTTGTTAGAAGTCATCCATATACGAATATTCTCATGACCATTCAACCATTTCAATATCCTGGTTTTCAGTGTCTTCTTAGAGGTTTTTTTGGAGTTAATACACATATGCACACAGGCACTTAGGCATAATTTCTACTGATATGAAACATGACTTTAAATTCTTGCCAAACAATACTTCTGTAGTGTTTCCTGCTTGATGAGAACTGTTGTAGTGAGTTCTGACAGAATAAAGGTGTTTCATCAATCCATCTCATGAAGTAGTGGTACCCATCTCACACAACCAACCAAACACTTTATAAAGTTTAATATTCTCATTTTGTTTCCAAACACTTATTAAATACATGGATTCCACCCCCCCCTTAACACATATGAATTGTTGGTTTTGTATGTAGGTTAAAAATATGTGCCTTACTGAGGTAATTGGTGTTCAATCTCCTGTCCTTATTTTGTTTAAAATTCCTTCTTCCTACTTTCTAATATCAACTTGCGAGTTATTTTGTAGTGCCCTGGGTCATCTTATTTTATAAATAAAAATCATGTAATACAAAAAGAAAAAAAAGTGAATTGATGTATGAGCTAAATATTTCCTTGATGGACAATGAAAAAGGCCTAAGGAATGTTCTTGATGATCCGTTTCATTTCCTCGTTACGCACCTTAGAAAAAGATAACCTTCCAAAGAATCCATTGAGAAAGTGATCTAACCTAATTGTGAGATTTCAATTTCAATTAAAGTAAGGCTCTTCTCCACACAGTCTGAAAAGGAAAATGAGAATGGAATCCTCTTCCTCACTGGGGCTCTAAGCTAGCGCACTCACCCTGAAGGGCAGAAAACCAGGTAGGATGAGACCTCAAAATCGTCAGAAGATATCAACTATTGAGAAACGTTTTTAATTGACTCAGAATCTACATTTCTGGAGTTCATGGAAGTTGGGTAACCCACCCAGGTCATTCTTCTTAGATGTCTTTTTGAACTTAGAGCAGACTAGTCACTAAAGTTACCTCGAAGTCGACCAATAGCTTTGTAAGCAGTTTAGTGAGGAGTGTTTTGCCTTAAGTATATTGCTCTTGGAAACCCTGGTGGCTTAGTGGTTAAGCGCTCTGTCTGCTAACTAAAATGTCAGCAGTTTGAGTTCACCAGGTACTCCTTGGAAACTCTGTGGAGCAGTTCTCCTCTGTCCTACAAGGTGGCTATGAGCTGGAACTGACTCAAAGGCAGTGGGTTTGGTTTGGTTTTTATTGGGCTTTTTGAAGAATTACCTGTGTGTAGTCAATTTTGAGGAGCAGAAACTCCACTTCAGACTAAAAGCTCTGTGTTAGGATGTGCTAGCAAGCCTCTAAAACCGAGGCACTTGGCAAAACAAAATGGTTGAAATGAGGTCTGAATCAAAACTGCCTTTTTATCACAAGCTCCAGCTTCTGGATTCCTGAGAATGTCATCTCAACTTTTTCACATTCTTGTGCATATGGCTGTGTGGGACCAGATAACCCTGGCCCCAAGCCACTTCTAAGAAAACAAGGGTGGAGGTGAGGAATATGGTTTAGCAATTCTTAGAAAATAATGGAGGGGTTAGAAATTTGATTATAGGAGAAGGAGTTTACTAAAGATGTTCTAGGAAGACCGTAGTTGAAGACAGACTTGCTGATGACTTATCTACATTTTGACCATTTTACCACCCCACACTCCACTTCCCCATGTTGGCTATAAAAGCACAACTTGCCCTCAGTGCTTCGGAGCCCGTGGTAGAGTCCTCTATGCCCTGTGTTTCTGGGATTCACAAATTAGATCACTCTCAATAAATCTCTTTACTTTAACTTGAACAAAGTGAGCATTCTTACTTTTTGACAAGGGTAATTTTCTGTTACATAAACTATTCTTGCTCTTTTTCATAGGATTATCAATTAAGATGGAGGTATAAGAATTTCTGGAAATTATTTCAATTTTTAGAACGTTTTTGACTTCCCTAGGGTCACCATGAGTCCGATCCGACTCGACGGCACTTGGCTTGGCAGACAAAATGTTACTCTATTTTGCAAATCTTACGTTCAATAAACTCCAGTCAATTTCTACTATTAGCTTAATATGAATTTTTTAATATGACAAGACAAACATCACATAGGAAAGAAATATACTGTCTTTCAAATCACAATTTACAGTCATTGCATCAGTTTAGTGAAGACAAATATAGCTAGACTGAAAAATGAGTTTCATTCAGAAGATAAAATTCTGAAAGATACAAGAATCATTAGAGAATTAAAGGGTAAACGGTCATTATTAATAACTGTTTTGACTTGTGTGGTAGTCAAAATGCCCCTGATGTGAAAGCAGATTTTCCTTCTTCATTTTCTCTCTCTTTTCCTCCTTCACTTTCATCTCCTCTCTCAATGGCGATTAAACAGTTCTCTTCTTTCCCTCTACTCTGAGTTTGACGGGAGAGCAGATAGCTGTCCTCAGTTGTGCTCCGTGCTTATTTCTCTTGTAAGCCTGGGATAATAACCACCTATCTTCCTGGATGATGAAGTGAAAAAACAGGACAGAGGTTTCAAAATGTGGTTCAGAAAGACCGAGTAAAGTATTATAATGAAACATGTAAACATCTGGAGTTAGGAAACCAAAAGAGAAGAACACACTCAGCATTTCTCAAGCTGAGAGAACCGAAGAAAAAATTCAAGTCCCCACTTGTAGTACTGAAGGATTCTGTGGGTAAAAAACTGAATGACTCAGGAAGTGTCAAAAGAAGACGGAGTCACCGTACCAAAAAGACTTGGTCAACATGCAACCACTTTAGAAGGCAGGATATGGTCAACAACTGAGGGTATTTCAGGAAGAAACTTAAGCTGCCCAGGAGGCACTGATGGTGATCAAGGCTCCAGGAATTGATGGAATACCAGTTGAGATACTGCAACAAACAGACGCAAAACTAGAAGTGCACAGAATGTAGTCTTCTGTAGGGATCACACCTTAACATACAGGAAACAAAAATCCTCACAGCTGGACCAATAAACAAAATTATGATAAATGAAGAAAATATTGATGTTGTCATGCCTTTCACTTCACTCCTTTGAAGAATGTAATTATCTTCTCCCTTGAGTTTAAACTCAATAGAACTAGAATTAAAGTTGTGCCTCTCACCCTCAGGGTTAATCAATTCTGAAACTGGCTAATAGGAAACCTACTAAAGTTGAATGAAAATGTCTTTGAGAGACATGTTCTTCTGCAACATTTTTGATTGAATTCGGAAGAAATGTAGTAGTAAGTTGAATCTGTAAGGTTTTCTTACAAGAAGCTTAAAAAAAGGGTTTATGAGGGCCCTCAGGTGTCTGCTTAGCTTGTCTTCAGATCCACTTTCACTCTTCTGGGGCACAGCTCCTGAACGTACAGACTGCGTTTCTCTGGTGTCAGCTGACTGCCAGCTGAGCAGCATCAGAGGCTTGGGTGGGAGAAGACAGACTGAAACCTTCTCTCTTATCTGATCTCTCTGCCACCCATGGCACTTTTAGCAGTGGTTGTATCTCCTCCATGACTCCAGCTCCCAACAGACCACCTGTCACGATTCTGGCCTCTGGAGATCAATCCTTCTCCCCTGGGCTTGTACGAGAGCATCTTACCCCTTTGACTATCCAGCCTAGGAGAGGCAGTGGCTTCCTTTATTTTCAGGATCTCTGAATTTCTTTACCCCAGTTAGGTTTCTCAGGTTCTTCGTCATCTGTGTAATCAGTAGCTTGCATTTAAAATCGTTTGAAGTAATTTCTCTCCTTTATGGAAACGCTTGTGGCATAGTGGTTAAGTGCTACAGCTGCTAACCAAAAGTTCGACCGTTCATATCCAACAGGCACTCCTTGGAAACACTGTAGGGCAGTTTTACTCTGACCTATAGGGTCACTATGAGTTGGGGTCGACTTGACAGCACTGGGTTTGGGTTTGTTTTGGTGTGTTAGCTAGATTAGGAGCCCCGGTGGTGCAATGGTTAAGAACTCGGCTGTTAAACAAAGCTGCAACCAATTTTGATTCTACCAGTTCGATTATACCAGCTGCTCCTTGGGATCACTGTGGGGCAGTTCTACTGTATCCTGTAGGGTTGCTATGAGTCAGAATTGACTCAATGGCAACAAGTTTAGATTTTTTGTTTCAGGTTAGCTCTCCACAGATCAAACTTAGCTTTGCATATCCTCGTTGAACACATTTTCCAAGGGGTACGTATTTCACAGGAAAAAAGGTCAGTCTATAATAACGTATTGAAAATTGCAGCAGTTGAATAAATAAGTCAATAGTTTTGCTCCTTTTTTAAACGATGATACCAAATAGTCAGTTTAATGGATTTATTTTTCTTTGTTAATTGAGTGATTTCTATGGTAATGAAGCACAAAATTTGGAATTGAATTCTCAACTTGTCTACAACTGTCTGGGAACACTTTGGGCTCTGTTGTACCACTGGACATGTGCCTACAGAAGTGGCTAGGGTTGACTGTCTGAAAAATTGGAAGTGGGGAAGTTCATTGTGATCTTGTTTTTAAAAAAGGAGAGAGGAGAAAAACAACAACAACAAACCACCTTGTTGGTTGGAAAAGCCTGCCTCCATGGAGAACTGCTACTTGGATGAAGTCATTCAATGACTCTGGGCTTCAATTTAACGTAAAGAGATTTGTGTGATTCATATGCTCCCCACATAAATAATAAAATGCTAACCTCATCCAATCTAAACATAAAAGGCTACACAGGCATCAGGTTGCTGTGAGTCAGAATCCACTCAACAGAAACGCAGCCAGAGCTGAGGAGACCCGCTGGTGCAGTGGTTAAATGTTCTGCCACTGATCAAAAGGTAGGCTGTGGGTATCCACTAGCCATTCCTTGGAAACCCTGCGGGGCATTTCCCCTTTGTCTTATTCCCATTCCATTCACATTGCTGTTGAGTCAAGTCTGACTCATAGCGACCCTGCAGGACAGAGTAGAACTGCTCCACAGGGTTTCCAATGAATGCCTGACAGATTCAAACTGTCAACCTTTTGGTTAACAGCCACACGTTTAACCACTACACCACCAGGTTTTCCGTAAACCACAATCAACTCGACAGCAAAGAATTTGGATTGATTTGGCTATGGAGGGCTGCTGGGAGAAAGATGTGGCCGTCTGCTCCTGAAAACCCTATAGGGCAGCTGTACTTTGTCCTACAGGAGTGTGATTAGTTGGAACTGGCTAAATGACAACAGGTTTGGTTGGAGGTTTAGAAACTGAGCTGCTCCAGGTTGCTCAGGTTTTGTGAATTTAGGGTTTCAGTGGCATTTACTGAGGCTTCAAGTTTTTTCTTTTTTTCCTCTGCCATGTTGAACTCTCTTGTGGCTACACGGTTAATGCAAGTTCAAGGTAAGGTACTCATATTACCCACTGCACTGAGTCGATTCTGACTCATAACAAGAGAGACCTTTTCTTCTTTGAGCTTTTTTAAAAGAATGCAGTGTATTCATTTCCAGATGTACTCCAGGTAACTTTTGAAGCTGGAATGAATCATTTTGAAATTTGGACATAATTTAGAAGCAGTTCTATAAAGAAAGTATATATTCTTAGGGAATAAGAATAGTATGAAAGTTCTGTCCAAAACTGCTAGAAGGGCAAACCACGGAAAACGTATCGTTCTTCTTTTTAAACATGCATTAGGGGAAATACATGGAGACAAGAGAATAGTTTAGAACAGTTTTTCTGCTCTAAGAAATAGTAATAATTATTAAAATTTATTGAGCACTAGTCTTGTGCCAGACACTGGGGTAAGCACTTTAATCTCACACCTGTTGTTGTTGTGTGTTGTTGAGTTGAATCCAACTCAGAGTGACCCTGTAGGAAGAGTAGAACGGTCTCCAGGGTTTGCTAAGCTATCATCATTCTAGGAGCACGTCTCCAAGTCTTTTCTCTCATGGAACCGCTAGTGGGTTCAGACTTTCAACTAGCAACTGAGTGCTTAACACATGCACCACCAAGCCTCCTTACTTCTGTTGAGGTAGGTACTGTTAAAGTCACCTCCTTGTACACCTGTGGAAACTGTGGTTCCGTGGTGATAAAGTGCTGTGGCTGCTAAACAAAAGGTCAGCAGTTTGAACCCACTAGTCACTCCTTGGAAACTCTATGGAGCAGTTCTGCTCTGTCCTATAGGGTTGCTGTGAGTCAGGCTCAACTCAGTGGCAGTGGGTTTGGTTTTGGTTTTTTGTACATCTGAGTTACAGAGAAAAATAATTTTTTACCTGCCTTTCTGATGGTAAATTCAGCAGAGTGCTAAGATTTGAACTGAAGAGGTTTAGTAGCAGAATACCACCCTTTAACCATCAGGCAGCCCTGCCTCCCAAAGTTACAGGGATGCTAACACTTTTTTTGAAACAGAACTCAGTATTTAAGCACTTTATAAAACATTCACTTTTAATTCACTTTACAAGACTTTTATATCATTGTGGATTTTTAAACTTTTTTTTTAATTTATTGTGATTGAGTGAAAGCGTACAATCCAGTTTAAATCCATACACCTGCTCATGTGCAGCTCCTACTGCTCTCCTTGCCTGGTAACAGCACACTCCTCCTTTCTGTTCTACACAAGTCATATCCTCTTAACAATCTCCTGTCGCCTCTTCTCCACCCTCTCCACTCCCCTTTAGAAAGAGGCCAGTTGCTCGACATCCTGTAGAGACATAGAACCATAAAGCGCACACATGATATGGTCGCTCTGTCACCGAGTCCAATCCATACGGGCAGCTTCAGGTCTAGGCGCCATGCTCCCATGGGAACCCCCAGGCTTTTGGACCATCAGTTGTGTTCTTTTAATGGAGTTCTCAGGGTGCACCCCTTCTGATTCTCATATTGTCACTGGGACTCAATTTTGTGAGCCCCATAACGGCTGTCACTGGAGATGGCCAGTCACCATCTGGTTCTTCTGGTCACATGTTGATATAGTTACCCTTTCACATGGTTCTTTCTGTCTTCTGGGTTCTCCTTCCCCTGTGTCATTTTTGTCCTTGGTGATCATCTGTTCCAGATGAGTTGGGAAAGTTGGTGTACCTCAGATGGCAGTTTGCTAGATTTTAAGACCCCAGACGCCACTCACCAGTATGGGATGGAGAGAACTCTCTTAGCAATAGGCTAGTTATACCAATTGGCCTCAAGGTCCTCTGAGAGCATGGGCCCTGGACCCCTGCCCCTGCTACTCTGTCCTTACCTATTGGTTTAAGATTGGAAGCATTTTCAGGTTATGCTGAAGTCCAGTTAAATTGATCTTCTTTCTAATGTGTGCTGTCACTGATTTCACCCAAACAAATTTCTAACAACTATCTAATCCATAACCAGTCCTCTACCTCCTTTCCTCTCCTCCCTTGCAGCTGTCAAAGAGAGTCTTTTCTTCTGTGCATGAGTCATTTTTCAAGCCCTTAAAGTAGGGTTCTCAAACCACATTTGTCCTTGCGGCACTGACTAATTTCACTCCATGTGATTGATAGAAAGTTTTTTATATGTCAATGAGGTCTAGTTGGTTAATTGCCACAATAATGTCTTCTGTGTCTTTATTGGGCTTTTTTTTTTTTTTAAAGTATAATCTATTTAAGATTAGCATTGCCACACCTACTCTTCTTTGTATATTGTTAGCTTGGTATATATTATTCCATCTTTTAATTTTCAGCTTATTCATATCTTTTAAGTCTAAGGTGAGTTTCTTGTAAGCAGCATATAGATGGGTCGTGTCTTTTGATCCAAGATGTCACTCGTTGTCTGTTTACTGGAGCGTTCAGTCCATTTACCTTCAATGTAATTATTGATAGGTGTTTAGTGCTGCCATTTTGCTGTATTTATTTTTGTGTTGATGTTTTCTCTGTTGCTCTTATTCTGTTCTGGGACATTCTTCTTTATGGATTAATTTTTCACCCTTTTCAGTGTTGGTTTTGTGTTTCTTGTATTACATTTCTTGTTTTGATATGTCACTTCTTTGTTGTAGTTTATGGCTACCTCTATGTTCCACCTTAATAATATATGTTTAAACCAGCTTCTAACTTCTAAATATCTTATCAACTTCCTCTCCATCTGGATGGACTATAACTACTGTAATATATCCCTCTTTTTAATGTGATGGTACTGTAGTTTTCAAGAGATGATCACTGGATCAGTTCTTTTAGTATTATAGCTTTGGTTGGATATTGTGCCTTCCCCAGCTGAGTAGATTTATGGATGATGTGTCCTATATTGTCTCCTAAAATATAGAGTTCATGGTTTTGTTCTTCCAAGCCAAGAGCTTCTTTCAGTATTTCTTGTAGCTTTGGTTTGGTTTTTACAAAGTCTCTGAGTTTCTATTTGTCTGCGAAGGTCTTGATTTCATTTTGGTATTTGAGAGACAGTTTTGCAGGATATATAATTCTTAGTTGGAAGTTTTTCTCCTTCAAGGCTTTGAACGTGCCATCACACTGCCTCTGTGCCAACACAGTTTCTGCAGAGAAGTCAGACAAAAGCCTACACAGGGCTTCTCTCTGAATGTTAGCTTTGCTTTGAGTCTCACTGCCTTGAAGAGTTTCTGCTTATGTTTCATTTTGTTAAGCTTGATTATAATATGTCTTGAATTCTTTCTTTTGGGGTCTATGTTGTATGGCGATTGATACACTTCTTGGATATCTATGTTCTCTTCTTTCATAATTTCTGGGAAGTTTTCTGTCAGCAAGTCAACAACAATCCTCTCTGTGTTTTCAGGTGTCCCTTCCTGTTCAGGAACTCCAATTAATCATAGATTGTTCTCCTTGATAGAGTCCCACATGTTTCTTAATGCTTCTTCATTTTTCTTGTGTCTTTTCTCTGATTTCTCCTCAAAAATGCTGGTGTCATCCCCACATTGGTGAGTGGTGTCTGGGGTCTTAAAAGCTGCCAAGCTGCCATCCGAGGACACAGCAAATGGTCCCAACTCAGCAGGAACGGATGCTCACCGAGGGCCAAAATGGCATGCAGTAAAGACAACCGAGAAGACAGAGAGACCCACAAGAGTGGGTGCCTACATCGACCTCAGACCGGAAGAACCGGATGGTGCCCGGTCACCACCAGTGATAGCCATGACGGAGCTCACAGAGAGGAGCCTCACTGGCAACACAAGAATAAAAAGAGGTGCATCATGAGATCTCCACTAAAAGACCTCAATTGATGGTCCAGCGGTTTTGGGGTTCCTCTGAGAGCATGGCCCCCGGCCCTGATGCTGCCCTTTCCCATAAATTATAACAAAGGTCTACTCTTTGGACAGGAATGTAATGGACTTGGCAATGCAGAGTAACCATATGTTGGAACCACTTTATGGTTCTATACATCTATAGGATATCATCTTGCTGACCTCTGGCTGGAGGAAGGGGAGTGGACGGAGAGGAGGGGAAAGGAGACTGTTGGGAGGATGAGACATGTATGGAGCAGAGAGGAATAGTGTGCAGTCACCGGACAGGGAGAGTAGTGGAAGCTGCATATAGGGAGGCATGTAAATTTTCATGTGAATGTACATTTTCACTCAGTTATGTTAAATAAAAAAAAAAAAAATGCTGGTGTCAGTAGTTCTGTCTCCCAGTTCAGAAAGTCTGTTTTCCATTTGTTCAATTCTATTCTCTTGGCTTTGAATTTCCTAATTCTTTAATTTTGTTATTGATCTGTTAGATTTCAGGGTGTGGAAGTTCCATCAGTTTGAACAGCTTGCTTAATTTTTCATTTTGTTCTGCTAAATTTTATATAATGTCTAGGAGGGCTCTCTATATAATTCTTTTGTACTCAACCCCCAAAATTTATAGAAAGGCTTCTTCATCTGGGAAGTTCTTTGGATCTTTCTTTTTGGAGCTTTCTGGAGGCATGGTTGGATTTTTCCTTAAGTGTCGGGCCAAGATCTGTTGCCTCTTGGGCATCTAGAGGTTGTTTAGTTTCTCTGGTGTTGCCTTAATAGGAACTGAAGTAGAAGTTGATCACCAGTTACCTCTATGTACTTCAGCAACTGAGCCCAGTGGAATCTCTGTGGTAGCAGGGTCCACCTCCTGACTGGCAAAGACAGGGTCCTACTTATGGAGTCACTGGGAGGCCATCAACTGACCCTACATTGTGGGTCAGTCAAGATTGGAAGATATGCTGTCTGGCTGCGCCACAGTTATTTCCCTAGGTAGTTTTGTTTTGAAAAGTAAAAGCTATCTGACAGCTTCCATAGACAGGCTGTCAGGTGTGCAAGCCCTTCTTTCCAACTGGCAGTGGAGTCACCTCTATATCTGTCCCTGAGTGCTGTGATCTAGTTGAAATTATGGACAGACTACTGTCCTCGTCATCAGGTGCTGGGCCCTATCTGAAGGGTAAACTGTGCTAAACACAGCTTTTCTTCTGGGGAAGCATGCCCAAGGCTGGCACTGCCTCCTAGTCTGGGAAGTAGACCCCACTGAGGCCTCCATTTGGGTAGATCTGCCTCCCATTTGGACAGATCTGCCTCCCATTTGGACAAGATGACGTCCTGCAGAGACTCTCCTGCCCCTTGGGAAATAGCTGAATCAACTGCAGAGATACGGAAAGGGGTAGAGGGGCCATGGTGCTCAGATCCCAAAGCCAGGCAGGCTCTCAAAGTGTGGCTAGCGTACCCTCAGGTCACATCAGCAGCGTGGCAGAATTTTGCTGCCAGTTAAGCCCGATCTCTGCCACAGGCTAACAAAAAGGAAGAAAGTTAAAACCAGTAGCTGCCTTCAGTCCAAGAGAGCCAGCCATTCAATAAGGGTGAGGGACAGAGAAAGAGAAGAAATTTCCCATTCAGTGGCATGTAGTCCAAAATGACAGCCCTATGCCGTGTCCTGGGGCTCACTGAGTATCCAGAAGGCTCTGTTTAGTTATCAATCCCAGCCTTAGTTTTTGGAGTGAACTGTGGAGACGTGTGTCTAGTCTGCCATCTTGACTGCACCCCCCTCATTGTGGATTTTATGGCATTTCCATTAATGCTGCCTTGAAACATCATGATTATTGGAGATTTTCTTTAAAAATCCATTTGATTTTAGCATTTAACTGACTGAATATATATAAGGCATCCTGGTGGCACAGCTGTTTGAGTCCTCAACTGCTAACCGAAAGGTAGGCAGTTTAAACCCACCCTGTGGCTACTCACGAGAAAGACCTATCAACCTGTTCCAGAAACACTACATTCTAGAAAACCTTATGGAGCAGTTGTACTCTTGTCACATGGAGCTGTTATGAGTCAAAACTGACTCCACAACACCCAACAACAACAAAATATACATATATGAAAAAATTTGCTAAATTAGCATTCCCTTAAGTTGTTTATTAGCTCAGTGTTTCTGAAATTTGAATGTACCTAAGAACCACATAGGAATCTTGTGCAAATGTACATTCTGATTCTGATTGTGGAGATGGGGCTAACAAGCTCCTGGGTGATGCTGCTGAGGACCACAGTCAGAGGAGATAAGCATTAACTGACCATTCACGTGGAGATGAACCAGTAGTGTGCTGGATCCAAGAGCTGACCGGTAAATTTTCAGGAATTTCCTGAGCTGGTTGTTAAACATAGTCTGTATTAAAAATTAAATTATGAAAATTTACAGTAAAATTGTGGTAAAAAACAAAAATGATGCTCAAAAGTCATTGCTTACTATTTGTTTTGCTTCAATTTCCTGTTAGGCTCTTGATGAAAACTCTGGTAGTGCAGTGGGTTAAGTATTATGTCTGCTAACCAGATGGTCAGCAGTTAAAATCTACCAGGTGTTCCTTGGAAACTCCATGGGACAATTCTACTCTGACCTACTGGGTCCCTATGAGTTGGACCCAGCTCGATGGCTGAGGGTTTAGGCTCTTGACATTTTCTGTGTCTGTTGCGGTGTGCTGCTACACATCTCTTCTCAACTGTGCACGCATTGACGTTGGGTGTGTATCTTGAAATCCTTTATGGTGGGTATCTTGAAATCCGGAGAAACTGGCAAAATGCTACAAACAAGAGAGCCAGTTGTTAAAACACTTAGCAGCATGCTACTCGGGTGAACTTTTGTTGCATTTATACTTCATGCTCACTGAAGTTAAAAACAAAAACAAACAAAAATCTCAGATTGTTATTCCAAACACGGAATTAGTCTACAAGGCACTGTCTTGAGACTGTGCAGGAAAGTCCTCCAGTTTCATTTTGTGAGTTGGCTGGTCCACGGTTACTGATTGTAAATATTAGTTTTCTTATTTATGTGGCAGAGGGTTAGACTGTCTTTCAGGCTAGTTATTGATAAGAGAGAGGAAAGTATGGAAGAGAGACTTAGAAGCCTACCGCCTGTGCCCACACGAGTTGTTAGACGTATGAAATGCCAGCTTGCTCTACGGTTTGGGCTCAACCACCCCTTCATTACAGTCATTTGGTCTGCGTGGTCTGCGCATGGTTTTTGTGTTTTGTCTTTGGCAGCTGAGAGTTATCACTGGGCCTCACAACATCTGTTTCAACCACAGTGGGTCCCCGGTCAGAAAAACTAATTAAAAAAGAAGTCCAAAACAAAATGCCCTAACTTACATTGTACTTATACAGTAAACATGGTTATCAGTGAAAGAAAGAAAACTCTTTCATATGGCTGGTGTTATTTACAAAACTGTGACAAGCGATGAAAGGCTTGAGCTGTGTTTTGAGTCTGAGGCTGCAGGGAGGAAGGCTAAGTAGCCAACTTCCCTGATGTGGGCTGCTTTGTAAGGGCTGCGCTAACTGGCAGGCTTACTCTCCGCTGTGGTCAGCTGTGTGAACAACAGAATGCAACGGGTCCCAAAATATCCACTCAGCCTCACTGACACATTCTTCCATCAGATTTTCAGTCATCAAGCTCTTAAGTACAAAGAGCTGAGTATTTCCTATGAGGCTGAAGAGTTTTTCCTAACCTGGCAGTGGCAAGAGCAGTGATGTTTATGTTGAGCTGAGGAAATGCACGTAATAGACAAACATAGATGCAGGACCAGAAACCAGTCCTACAAGTTTTTCTTTCCATTTGTTGCCCAAGTGGGGATGATAGAAAAAAAGAAATCTCAAAACTTCTCTTCGTATTTTATATCCAGAAGGACATGCTTCTTAGTCCTTTGTTATGAACATGCCCTCAGTGATGATTAAAACTGCCTCTGCATTGTGCGTGTGAGACAGAGAGAGACCTGGCTTTGAGAGCACAACCTCCTTCTTCTTAAACTTTGAGTATTTAGAAACAAATCAGTAACTAATGATAACCCAGTGATTTAAAACAAAACAAAGCAAACTGTCAATGCTCCTATGGACATTTTCTGTCCCACAGGGGCTGGGGCAGGGTTAGGTCATGTTGACAATTGTGCTCAGTTTTATTTTAAGCCTCTTTGCTCCGTACAACAGCTGCACAAAGTATTGGGACCCCTGAGGATACAGCTGACTTGGTTCTGTAATTTTCCTCCCACCTGGATGAAATTTTTTGTTTTGTATTTGCTAAGAAGACAACTACGCTTTTCCATGGTTGACTGCCATTATTGCAGACAGTGCTGAAACTGGCTAGGCCCTACCTTAGTAGGTAGTTCTTCCCATTTGTGGTGTGTTGGATGGTGGAAATTAGTCAGTGCCACCCCAAGGCAGTAGACATGCAGATTAAGGGTGTAGGCTCTGAAGCTAAACTGCATGGCTTTGAACACCAGTCCTTCCGTTTATTAGCTATATGATCTTGGATAAAACATTTTATTTTTCTGCCTCAATCAAACACTGGTGTAGCACTTGCCACATGGCAGGTACTGCTTATTCAAACCCCAAACCGAACCCATTGCTGTTGAGTTAATTTCAATCCTGTATAACTGAGTCGAACTGTCCCACAGGATTCCCAAGGCTATCTTCTTTAGGGAAGCAGACTGCCCCATCTCCCTCCCATGCGGTAGCTGCTAGGTTCGAACTACCACCTCTCACTTAGCGGTTAAGCCCTTCACTACTGTACCACTAGTGCTCCTTGGTACTATTTATGCAGTGCACAAACACCCACTTAATTTTACAATGTGGGGTAAGTATTTTTGTCATCTCTATGGGTTGGATGAGGAAACTGAGGTACCAAAAGGAAGCATGGCTTGTAATTAGGAGTGTGGGTTCTGAAGTTTCTTTGTCTAAGTGTTTTTTTGTTTGTTTTTTTACCACTTTGTGGCTGTGTGTGACCACAGGCAACAAAACAACAAAATCTTACCCTCTTCCATGACCTTCACTCAATTCTTGGAAAGATATTTTTAACACCAAGGGAATGGGGATGACATAGTTAACAGGATAAACTAAAAATCTCGTAAATGAAATTTTTATTTATTTTTTAAACAAATCACTATGTTCACTTTGTCTTATTCTTTTATGCACCATTAAAAAAGCTTCTACTGGTCTAACACCTGTCTGGGTGGGCATTTGAGAACACGGCCTCCTAGTGGCCACCCTGGGTAGACTCAACAGTTAAGTGCTTAATTAACTGAGAGGTTGGTGGTTGAAACCCACCTTGGAAGACAAGCCTGGCAATCTACTTCTGAAAGGTCACAGTCCTGCAAACCCTGTGGAGCCTAGCTCTACTCTACAACACATGGGTTCACAATGAGTCCGTCCGTCTGTCCTTCTTTCTTTCTCTCTTTCGTTTCTTCCTTCTTTCTTTCTCTTTCCTTTCCTTCCTTCTTTCTCTCTTCTCTCTCTCTTCCTTCCCTGCTTCCCTCCTTCCTTCTGCCTTTTATTATCTCACTAGTATGCCTCTGCAGTCTAATTGTTACTGAAATTGCTATGGATTGAATTGTGTCTTCCCAAAAATCTGTGTAGCAATTTGGCTCCACCATGATTCCTGGTGTTGTGTGATATTCCTATGTTTTGTGAATCCTGTCTCTGTGATGTTAATGAGAAACAATGGGTGGTGGTTGTTAGCTAGGCAGGACTCAGTCTATAAGGATATACTGTACATCGAGGCAATCTCTTGAGATATAAAGGAAATGAAGGCAAGCTGAGAGCTGGGGACCTCATACCTGCAGGAAGTAAGCACAGGAAGTAGAGCCTGTCCTGTGGACCCGGGCTCCCTGTGACTCGGAAGCTCCCGGTCCAGAGGGAGACTGACAAGAACCTTCCTCCAGAGTCAACAGGGAAAGACTTCCCCTGGAACTGATGCCCTAAATTTCGACTTTTAGTTACCTTCCTCTGAGAAAATAAAGTTCTCTTTTTAAATCCATCCACCGTAATGACGCTTCTGTTACAATAGTGCTAAATGACTAAGACAGGAATTAACATACTATGCAGAATGATAATCAATGTACTTTTATCATGATTGTCTTAGTCTGCTAAACAAAGAAAAGACAACTCAGACAAAAACAAACAAAACCTAAAACCTTCATACTGTTACCTGCGGGACTCTCAGTATGTATTACAGAACCTCCATAATGTACATGGAAAATTCTAAGTTCAGTCATTACAGAATGGAGGTATTCACACCACAAATTGTATCTCCCTATGTTATGGCTGCCTCGGAGCACGTCTTTGAGCTAATACAGCGTATCTGGGATTCACGGCAGTTCTGCTCTCTAGGTGCGTGCCAGTGTGTAATGATCCGTGGCTGCACACTCTGCTCCGTGCTTCCCCACCCCGCAGTCTACCACAGAGCCCTGGAGACTTCCCTGGACAACTGAAAACCCTGCTGGGAGAGGAGTCTCTGCCTGGCTGTTTCCTTCTCTTCCCAGGAAACACGGCCAACTGATTGCCGTCCAGCCCTGAGGCAGCACAAATGCGGTAATCTGCTCTTCCTATAATGGATCTTCCATACTGGTTTTTGCAAAGAATTACTAAAAGCTCCTAAACTCCATCAAGTAGTGATATGGCTACTCTCTTTCTCTCAGTCGTCTTCTATGATGTGGAAAGAACATCAAGGTGGAAAGGCTATTGTAGACTACCAAGCAAAAGTTTGCTGGTTCAAAGCCATCTAGCATTTTTATTTCTTTTAGGAACTGAGATGCAGAAATCATCTCTTGGCTAAACATTGTTAACAGTGGAAATATTTGCTAAATGGTATCTGCTCTATATTCAAGTATCATTTTTATTAGCATTCAGAAATTGTGAAAAACAGCAGATTGTCACTTTCATTTGTGTTTATATTTTAATTCTTCTTGGATTCAATTCTTTGAATTTCTTAGATGGTATATTTGTGAAACTCAGACATTGACGGGAACCGTGTGGGTTGCTCTTAAGTTCCCACTGTGGACATTCAACTAACATTGAAAAAAAAAATTCCATTCATGCCTTGAGATTAATGGAAAAATCAGTGCTTTGAGAAATGATTTTATTTCCAGGCAGTTTTCCTGCCAAAATCTGAATATAATTTAGGGAAGGTAACCTAGAGTTATGCACAGAGAGAGTTTGGATGAATGGTTTATCAGACTTATACACTAGTGGGTCTAAAATGTTTGGGTTTGTGTGCCAAATACTGTGGTGAGGAACCCTTTGGAGGCTCTCGGAGACGGTGGTGCTCAGCACAGTTCACATTCTCAGTTTCCATGTTGAGGGTAGAGAATTGAGAGCCTAGTAATCTAAACACTTCCTGTTAGGAAATGAATTGTGTCCCCCTCAAATATGAGTTCATTTCCAGCCCTTGTAACCCTGCTTGGAAATGAAGTTTTTCTTTTGTTATGTGAATGTACCTATTACCAGTTTAGGGTGGGTCCTAAACACAATCACTTCTAAGTTATAGAAAGAGTGGGACAGACACAGAGATTGACATGGCGAAGGCAGATAGTCCCTCCTACAAGCCAAAGACCACTGACGGGCACCAGAAACTAGGAGAGAGGCTCATGGAAGGATTTAATAAGGCATTAATTTGGAGACCCTAACGTCGACTTTAAGCCTCCAGAACTGCAATCAAGAGTTGTGATCTCAAAGCAACCCACTTGTGGTATTTGCTTTGTAGCAGCTCTTGGTAACTAAGGCATTCTCTTTTTGTGCTAGGTGTTTTATTTGTCCATATTTCAGTAATGATTTTGTTCCATATTTATTTATTGTACTTTAGATGAAGATTTATAGAACAAACTAGTTTCTTATTAAGCAGTATTCATACTGTTTAACGACATTGGTTAACAACTCCGCAACATGTCAACACTCTCTCTTCCCCATCTTGGTCTCCCTATTAGTCACTTTTCCTGTCCCTTTCTGCCTTCTAGTCTGCCTTGCTCCTGCGCTGGTGTGCCCCCTTTTATTTTGTTTTATGGGCTGACAGGTGAACCTCAGGAGTAATGTTGTTACTGAGCTGAGAGGTGTTTGGGAACCACACTCTCCAGGTTTCTCAATCGTAGCCTGGCAAGCAAGTCCACTTTCTCTTTCTGAGTCAGAATTTTGTGGTAAATTTTTCTCCAGCTCTGTCTGGGGCCCTCTGTTGTGATCCCTGTCAGAGTAGTCATTGGTGCCAGCCAGGCACCTTCCGGTTGTGCTGGACTCAGTCTGCAGGAGGCTGGTGGAGTGCTGTTAGTCCTCTGGACTAATCTTTCCCTCGTATCTTTAGCTTTCTTCATTCTTTTTCGCTCTGGATGGGGAGTGTCCTAGATAGCTACTCACAGGCTTTTAAGATTCCAGATGCTACTTACCAAAGTAGAATGTAGAATATTTTCTTTTATAAATTATATTATGCCCATGAAGCTAGATGTTTTCCCAAGAACATGGGCCCCACAGCCCTCAGCTCAGCAATTTGGTCCCTCGGTGAGTCTGAATGTGTCTATGAAGCTTCGATAACCTTGTCTTGTACAAACTATGGTTGCTTCCTCAGTATGGTGTACTGTCTTACCCTTCACCGAAGTTATCATTTTATCTATTGTCTATTTAGCATTTTTCCATCTCTATTCCCTCCCCTCTTTGGTAAACATCAAAGATTGTTTCTATGTGAAGTTTTCACGATTTTTTTTGTATGTAAATTTTTCATGAATTTTTGTAGTCTCACACAAGATTTGTCTTTTTGTGATTGACTTATTTCACTCAGCATAATGCTTTCCAGTTTCCTTCACATTACGAGACGCTTCAGACTTACCACTGTTCTTTATTGTTGACTAACGCTCCATCGTGTCTACGTACCACAGGTTGTTTATCCATTTACTTGTTGATGGACTTCTGGTTGTTTCCAACTTTTTGCTACTGTGAACAATGCTGCAATGAACACGGATGTGCACGTGTCTGTTTGTGTGATGACTCTTGTATCTCCAGGATCTATTCCTAGGGTTGGGATTGTTGGATCACATGGTATTTCTATTTCTAGCTTTCTCAGGAAGCACCACATTGCTGTCCAGATGGTTGTATCACTTTGCATTACTGCTGGCAACACGAGTTCCCCTCTCCCTGTAGCCCCTCCAACTTTTTCTTTTCTTTTTTTTTTTATGATTCGTGCCTGTGATGTCAGAGTAAGGTGGTTATCTCCTGGTGGTTTTGATTTGCATTTCTCTAATGGGTAGTTTAAAATGTTGAAAAGTAAAGATGTTGTCTTGAAGACTAAAGTGCATCTGACCAAAACCATGGTATTTTCAGTTGCACCACATGCATGTGAAAGCTGGACACTGAATAAGGAAGACAGAAGAAAAACTGGTGCATTTGTATGGTGGTGTTGGAGTATGAAATTGAATATACGATGGACTGGTCGCCATGAGTCGGATCCAACTCGACGGCACTTGGCTTGGCTTGGCGGCCAACAGAATGAATAGGTCTGTCCTGGAAGAAGTGCATCCAGTGTGTTCCTTAGAAGCAAGGATGGTGAGACGACGTCTTACCTATTTTTGTCATGTTGTCAGGAGGGATCACTCCCTGAAGAAGGACTTCATGCTTGGTCAAGTAGAGTCAGCAGATAAGAGGAAGACCCTCAGCAAGATGGGTGGGCACAGTGGCTGCAACCATGGGCTTAAACATGACAATGACTGTGTGCTTGGAGCAGGATGAGATGGTGTTGTGTTCTGTTGTACATAGGGTTGCTATGAGTTGGAGGTGACTCAAGGGTGCCTAAAAAAGCACAACAGTGGCTAGTGAGTGGAGTATTTCTTCATGTGTTTGTTGGCCACTTAAATGTCAGTCCTTTTCTTTATACCTCCTTAATGAGGTGTAATCAAAGAGATGGACAAAAAAGACAAAAATCTTCTATTTTACCCATTTTATTTTGGTATCTGCTTTCTCAAACTATAATTCTCTACCATCATTTTTTAAATCTATGCTCAAATCATGAGCTAGTCCCACTCCGAGAATCCTTTACAATCAGTGAGTGATCTGTACAATTGTTACCTCTGAGATGTGAAGGTGACATAGCTTTTCCTTGGAGAACTGGCTTATATTGAACCGAAATGTATCTCCTGAAAGTTTTCAGCTTTGGGCTCCACAGATGAAGTCTGATCCCCTTTTCAATGCGACAGACCTTTATTTGGAGACAGTGATCAAATTTTACTGAAGATCACTCTTAAGTTTAAAAGCCCCCAAATCTTTCAAATTTTCTCCAGAAGACAGCGTTGGGAACACTGCGTCTATCACTAATTGTGCTTTCTGTCTTTCTTACAGTGTGGCTCCCAGAAACGAGCGAGACACCCGGGAATGTCTGGTCTGAGGAGAACAGTGAAGGGGTACTTCTGCGTTGTTCGGGGACTCCAATTTTGCAAACGAGGCTATAAATGACTTTGATGGAGAAAAGATGGGCGTCTCACCATATGGCTGTTTTTCAGTGAATTTGTCGGCCACTTAAGCCACTGGTTATTTTCATATGATCTGCCATATTTTTCCTTTGTCAAAGATATTTTGAATTGTTATTCTACGTAACCTAATTTGCCTTGTAGTAAATTTGCTACGTTCCCCCTTGGATCTCAGATAAAAATATAGGAAAGGACAGAACTAAGAAGAGAACCCTGTAAGCTGCTTCTGGATCTCCTCACACACTGCCGTCAGCTAGCACTGATTTTCTACCTGATTAACAATTCACCTCCCTGTAAAGGCATCCAAGCCAATTTTATCCATCTTGTTTACAAAATCACTTCCCTTGCCCACAAGCTACCTCTTTATGTAAAAATGAGCCTAACTAGCATGATTTGTTCCCAGTAAACATGTTCTGTTTTCTGGTTATTACTTTGCAAAGTTCTCAAATACTCATCATTTATCTCTTGTTTCCACTGGCTGAGCAGCAAAATATTTTACTGGCCTACTTGTCCTGTGTGCTACAGGGTCTTGAATGCACTTAAAGTCACTAGATAATGTTTCCATGGTGTTTAATTTTTTTTTCTCTTTTCATTCTCTTTCTCTTAACTCTAAGATTTTGTTTTCAGAAAGTTTGAAGATTTGGTGCCTCTCAGTCATTCATCAATATTTCACCATCATCTCAAGCAAATGAGTGGATTTCTTTCAATTTTCTTTTCCTGACAATGACAATAATTCCTTTTAAAAATAGAGATTAAATAGATTTCTAATACCATTCTTATAGGCTTTGCACGTTTCTTATTCATTTCTAGTAATGTCTTCCTTCAATGTTTTATATTTTTATTTTTATATTTTTATTAAAAAAATATTGTTTTAGGTGAAAGTTTACAGTGCAGTTTAGTTTCCCATTCAAAAACTTATACACAAATAGTTTTGTGAAATTGGTTGTAATCCCTGTCATATGTTAGCACTCTCCTCATTTTCCTTTATGCGGCAAGTTCCCTATGTCACTCCTTGAGGCACTTTGTCCCTTTCTGTCTTCTCATCTTTGCTTTTGGGCAGGTGTTGCCCATTTGGCCTCACATATTCGACTGAACTATGGAAGCATGCTCCCGTATAATCTTGGGCTGCAGTGTGGACTTTGACAGTGGCTTCAATTCTCAGTAAGCAGTATATACAGGGGCATATTTTCATTTCTAAAGCTGAATTTGTTGGAAAATTCCCTGGGCTAAATACTGAAGTACATGTTCTTTGCGGTATTTGTTGTATCTTCTGGAAGCTCACCTTGGGATCATGACACCAATTTTTGAAGTATGTCTTGCCATTTTACTTCTAGAGTCAGCTGCTGCAGGCCTCACAGATTCCGTCATCACAGAGCCTGTTCTCTCAAGTTCCTTCACTCTGTCCGACAATCCTCCCTCTTTGGTCCACAGGAATGGTGCTCCTAGTCTTTTGCTGTCACTGGAGACCTGAGTTTGAGTCTCACAGAGCAAAAGAGTGCTCTTGAGATAGCACTAATAGCAGTGCCATCACAGTGTTTGCTCTACAGTCATTTATATTTCACTTTGTACATTTTCACCTTGTTCTTTGAAAGGTACAACTAAGGAGGGTAAAAAAGAAAAGCAAGCACAAAACTAGAAGCCATTGACTATGGTCTAGCCATAGTTTCGCCATGTATCAACTGACTGGCCCAAGAATGTATTAACAGGCTTTACTGAAACGCAGTTTTGTTTCCCATAAAATGAGGCAGTTGAGCAAGATTACTCCACTTCCCTAACCTGATAAGAATAGGCGCACTGACAGCACAGTGATTAATCACGTGGCTGTTAACCGAAGCATCAGCCGTTCAAATCCACTAGCCACTGGTTTGGATAATGTGACAATCTGTTTCCGTAAAGACTACATATAGTCTTGGAAACCCTATCTTAGTTATCTAGAACCTTGGTGGTACAGTGGTTAACAGCTATGGTCGCTAATCAAAAGGTCAGCAGTTTGAATCCACCAGCCTCCTTGGAAACCCTAAAAAAAAAAAAAAAAAGCCAGAGCCGTCAAGTCATTTCCAACTTGTAGAAGCCCTATAGGGCACAGGAGAACTGCCCCATAGAGTTTCCAAGGAGCACCTGGTGGATTTGAACTGCTGATCTCATGGTTAGAAGATGTAGCACTTAACCACTATACCAGGTACTTGGAAACTCTAGTGCTGTTGTAACAGAAATATGACAAGTGGGTGGATTTAACAAACAGAAATTTAATCTCTCACAGTCTAGTAGATTGGAAGTTCAAATTCAGGGCAGTGGCTCTCTGCTGACATCTCTCACTTATATCACAAAAGAGGAATTGATTTAAAACGTAATCTATTCTTGTAGATTGAGTCCTGACTCATTAATGTTACTACTCTGTGCTTTGGGGTCATTATAAGCCAAACTCCACTGGACAGCAATAGATTTCTCTCTCTCTCTATTTTTTTTTTTTTAATCCCATAAAGAGTTCCTTAGAGTGACTGGTTGGTAATCTAAAGGACAGAAGTTTGAGTCCATTCAGAGGTCTGGAGATCTACTTCTGAAAAACAAGGCATTGAGAACCTTATGGAGCACAGTTCTACTCTGACATAAAGTGGTTCACCATGAATTAAAGTCAATTTGATGGCAACAAATTTAATCCTATAGACTGAAAACAAAACTGGAAGAGGACTTCTTGGTTCTGGAGCATCATCTAGGTCCTTTGGCCATTTGGGTCCAATGGCAGCCCATGTTATACTGCCTTATTACTGGGATTTTGAGTTTCTAAAGTTCCACAAGTTTGACTTCTATTTGCCTAGAAAGGAAAAAAATTAATCAAGGAAAAATTTGAAAAGGAGATAGTAAGGAAAATTTTAATCAGTGAGAAAATTGTAAAATATAACTCTGATGAGCTAAATTTGAAAGCAACATAACACAGCAAACTAAAACGTGTTCATAATCCCTTTTCAGGAATTTTTTGGTCCAGGTACATTTCAAACTTAGAATTAGATGACATTCTAGGGAAATTTTAAAAACAAACATTTCTGCAGTGAAACAAGAATTCATGTTAGCTTTGATATTTCTGCAGCACAACATCTGGATAGTCACACGAGATGAGATGACTATAAAATCATGGCAGTGTATGTCAGGTTTGCTACCAAAACTTATGAACAACTTTCTCCTTTTAGATTCTCTTTTGGATTTCAGAATTGCAGATAAGAGATTGTGGGCCTATGTTAGCAAAATTATTGGGGGAAAGATAAACAAAAAAACCTGCTGTTGTTTAGTTGATTTCAATTCATTGTTATCCTATAGACAGAGTAGAACTGCCCCATAGAGTTTCCAAGGAGCATCTAGTGGATTTGAACTGATGATTTTATGGTTAGCAGTTGTAGAACTTAAGTACTACGCTAACAGGGGCAGAGATAATGGAGATCAAAAGTAGTCCTAATTATTGGCTTTTATTTTCACTAGAACAGAAGACAGAAAATTGAGCATGATATGGATTCACTTGAGTTTTATGACATTTATTCTAACCTTTAAATGCATTAAACATGGGCAGAGCAGGTTACTGCTGTGTGTGTGTATAACTTATCTTTTATATTTTGAGCTAAATTAATTAAATCATTAATTTAACAAAGGTATTTAATTCTCCTAGTTAATAATGCATAGGTCTGAGACCAATTCTGTTTTTAAGTTTACATAGCCATGAATTATAATACAATTTCTAAAATTGTGGTGAACTCGTGCTTTAATCAAGAAGACCAGTGAAGAATATACTTGTGTGGAATCAATCAAAAACAGCAAAACAAAACAAAGGCAAAAACACAGGGCTTTTAGTCATACTGAGAATTTCCTCAGAGTTCAGCAGCACAACTTGGGTAGACCAACGTCACCCTTCTAATATTATACTTTCCAATGAAAGCAAGGAATCTTGCTCAATGACACCTACTGGCTTCCTCTCCAGGTAGAATTCATTAGTCTTTCATTTTTCACCCACTGTAGGAAGGTCTGACAATTAAGTTTGTGAACTCATCCTAGAAAAAGTGCTACATAACTTATTGCTGAATATCACCACGGGCATCTTCGAAGTGCTCCCCTTGGGAAGCTATGCAGTGACGCCAGTACCTAGTCCATCCTTCAAAGCAATTTTGGAAGTCTTTTCCTGGAAGGCCCATCAGAGTTGTCATCATATTACCCTTGATGTCCTGAATGTCATCAAAATGTCTTCCTTTCAATATTTTCTTTATCTTTGGGTAAAGACCTCATTGGGGGCCAGATTAGGTGAATAGGGAGTGTGTTCCAAAACAGCTGTCTGTTTACTGGCTAAAAACCCACTCACAGACAACTACAGAATTAAGTTCTTGAACTTGCCACTGTACCACTGCATGCAATGGCCATTCCAGAAAAAGTTCCAGAATTGCTTTGGAGGGTAGACCAGGTGGTGGAGTCAGTGCATAGCTTCCCAAGGGGACTACTTTGAAAGTGATCATAGTGATATTCATCAGTGAGGTGTGTAGCTCTTAGCAATTAAGCCAGCCAACTTAACTGTTGGACCACGTATGCTATAGGGATTCTTTAATCTAATAGGTATTTGTTGAGTTTCTTTTAAGGACCCAGCCCTGAAATAGCAAAAATTGATATATGAAAGTAAATAACTCAGTTGCTGAATACTGCAACTGATGAATGCAGCCAGCATAGAGGGAGACAGGTATTAGAGAAGTATCTTCCAGTTACCAGGGAGACTTAACCTGTCTGTGGTTCAGGGAAGACTTCCCTGAGGACAGGCATTTCAAATAGAACAGAAAGAATGACATGATTCTAGTCAAATTAGAGAGGTAGGGAAAAGACAGTGTTCCCGGAAAGTGAGCACGTATAATGGCAGAGATGTGAGGAATTCATTCCGTAAACCCAGAGGAGCCAGTAAGGTTGGGGCACAGACAGCAAAAGAGAAAATAGCTAAAGAAGGTTAGGGGCCAGACAGCAGGGCATCATTCAGCTTTGCTGGTTACCATGTCCATTTTCTCTGCAGACGGGCAGTTCCTTAAGTCCTATTCTTTGCATTTCAGAAACAGTCACAATGACTAGCATGTAGTAAACACATACACACCGCAATAAGGAAGGAAAGAGAAGGAAGGACCAAACAGGAAAGAAGTTAACAATGAATGCCTAAATATAAATACTGAAGAAAACGTAAACATGAGTGATGATACTAGCTATTTTTAAGACTATAGAAGTTTTGCAGCTAAGTATTCAGAATCTCAGTCTTTAAATAAATCTCTAACATCTTTTATAACCTCTTGAAAGTAGCTTTGCTCTCAGAATCTCAATTTTTTCTTCTCAAAAAAATGAAGTAGTTGAATTATGTCATTAGGAGCTCTGAAATGCCATAATTCTATAAAAAGAGCTTTCAGATGAGGGTGGGGATAGATTTCTAGCATCCAGAGCACAATTGGTTTCAAATTGCACTGTGACTCTTGTGGATGCCACATCATGGGCAAAGGATCATGGGAAGATTCTGCTTTGGGGAAGATGCAAGCCCACATACATAATCTAAACTTTTTGACTCATCTTTGATTGAATATTCATCCTACATCTAACAATATAGTTTGAGGAGCTATTTTTCTTCAAATTTGTATTCACTAACGCCCTCAACATATCTCAAATTACTACTGTCAGTTAAGACAAGGACAAAACAAGAATGTTAAAAATACATTGTGTCTCTATGCCATTGCCACAAAAACTCAACAGTCAACATTTCAGTGAAGGCTTTCTTTTCAGGGAAGATAATTTGCATGTGGGACTATGTGTCCAAGAGAATGTAGTAATGGAAATAATTGTTAGAAACTGGTTGTGTTCTATTCATAATCACACTTGTTTCTATGACATTTTTGGTAAGCTCAAGGGAGATCAAGATAGGGTATTTGAAATCTGCTCTTAGTTTCAAACATTCAGAGAACTTGGATTTATTTTCAGGTATTAACATGTAAGAAATGCTATTTGTTTCTGGAAAATGAAACAGAGATTGGTATAATCTGGAGATTTTAGGAAATTCACTCTCAAAAGTTCTCGATGGTGTAGTGGTTAAGTGCTACCTCTAACCAAAAGGTTGGCAGTTCAAATCTACCAGGCACTCCTTGGAAACTCTGTGGAGAAATTCTACTAGGCCCTATAGGGTTGCTATGAGTTGGAATCTACTCGATGGCACTGGGTTACTCCCAGAAATCAGCCTTACTGCAGATAAACTTTGGTGTGTCCACATTAATGCTTTACCTGAAACATACTGTCCTAGACTGCTACACCCAATCTTAAGAATAGAGATGTCACCATATCATGAAATTGTTAGTAGTGATGAATTATCTTTCTGATTTGGTTTATTTTCTTGTTCCTCCTCTTTACTCCAGGTATAAACCTTCTGCTTAACATTGTACTATTCCAGAGTAGGTATGTAGGGTTTCTCTTCTGTAAAGTATGAGAAAAATGGGGCTTTTTGTTTATAACAGAAGGTGTAAAGAAATATTTCAAAGGTACTCTTAGAGTGTCAGAGGAAAGCAATACATGAACATAACTTGTGATTAGAAAAAAAAAGATTCCCCACTGATGACCAAAAGGACTGGATATGGCTTACAGTAAAAAACATAAGTGCAATAAAACATAAAACCATTAGTGCAAGAACAAGAAGAAAAGAACCACATACTGGGAGAAAAAAAAGAGCAATTTGTTAGTTATTATTGTTTCTCTTGCTCTCTCTCTCTTTTTTTTTTAAAGACCTGAAGATCAAATAAGGAATTATTACTCTCGGGGATTTCTACATAGGGACAAAACTTGCTTCATTGTGAGAGAGAGCTGCTCAGTGGAATCATGGGACAGGAAAGTCTTTTACTTGGAGGCTGCTGGGCTTGGCAGGTAGTAACTATCAGCAGTTACCATCTGACAGTTATTTTGTGGCTTAAGGAAAATGGTTTTGTGGTTGCAGTCCAATTCCTGTTGGACAGGTATCCACATCATAAGAAACCACCACTAAATCTGGCACCCAGACAAACTATTCCTGGCAGCAAAGAGAGAAGGCCTGAATCAGCATTCAGATTTGAGAGCCCTGACCATCTAACCTGGTCACTTCAGGTCAGGGCTGACACAAGTGTCTTTGCAGGGTAGAATGGGGAGGTTTAAAGGATTATTGCCTAATGATATTTGTGGTCTGTGGATAAAATGAGGATTCTGATTTCTAGGATTTCCCTTCCTGGGCACATTTTTGTCTACTTATGTTCATAAGGAAAAGGAAATCTTCTCCTTATGTTATGTGTGATCTTTTTTCAGTCAATTAAAAAGTGTAAGCAGATATTCTAGACACAAATACCATTTAGAAGTGTATTACACACTCGAGGTTGTTTCAAACCTAGTCACTGTGCTGAGAGTGCTCACATTTTTAACAAATGACAAGGTGATGATGAGGAAAAGCAAAGAAATCCATGCCAGAAGATCCTTCAGCAGGGAAAGCAAGGCTTTTAGTGAGCTGGTAGTTTTCCCAGGTGCTTAACTGCTAACCACCTCAAGGGCAGCAGAGGCAGGATGGTTATTTCCACACAGCAGAGTTCCCTAGGCCTTAGTATCCTTAAACTTGACTTCCTAATAGGCCCTGTTACCTACCACAGAGAAACACAAATGACCTATTTTTCCAGTAGGAGCTCATTTTGCTTCCCTTCGCTTTTCTTTGCAGGGCTATTTTTGTTCAACACACAGTAAAACACATCTCTGAATGCAGAGAGCATACTAATGGATGGAAGGTGTTCCAAAGGCACTGCCACCAATAAGTCAGTAGTGGAATTTACCTGACCCAAGAGGCCTAACAGTCATTAAACAGGGTGGCAGTGCTGGGCACCCAGGAGCTTTCCAGTAGTGTAGTTAAGGTTGACCTCAGCAGAGTGGGTGCGCCTCCTGCTGGTCAGTAAATGAGGTGCATTTAATGACAGCCTCTGAGGTGAACCAATGTTTTACTCCTTGTCCAATGCTGGAAACGAGGCTAACCATAAGAAGCAAAGGCTGATATTTAGGCATGTAGAGAGGCAGGCAAAATGTTCATCACAAGCTACGAAATGCTTATAAACATGATTGAGAAGAGACAAGGCATTGGAAATAAGAGCAGTTTTTCCAAACCAAATCTCTGAAATGCAATTTTATATATATATATATATATATATATATATATATAATATTTTTCTGGAGGCAAGCTGTAGTTGAACTATGAAGTACAACTGCTAACAGCCTATTGCCAGAAGGAGTCAAGTAAACACGGCAAAGAAACATTTTTCTCCTTCAGGGAATATTGACTTTTCTCCTTCCTCTAAACAGTTACAATTGTTACAATCATATCAAACTAAATGCATGAAGATAAATTAGCCTTGAAAACACTCAGTATTAGCACACGGTGTAGTCATTATAGTCAACTTACAATACTGAAACTAAAGTTCTAAGTTTTTTTTTTAATTTACACTGTATTTGCTTAGTTTCCTTGGATAGTCATAAATGTTGTGTCTCTTCTGACTCGACGGCACTTGGCTTGGCTTTTACACTAAATGAAAGATGATTTTACAAAGGTTAATTACAGTTACAACCTGAAAGGAATAGTATGTAATTATAAAACAAGCAGTGAGATGGATTTGATTAGGGCAAACATAACTTAATCAATAAAGTAAATTATCATAACTGAGGGTAGAATTTGATTCCTAATGAATCAAAATACATGAAATATTTTTACTTGGCATTCCAAAATGAATAATATATATATATATATTTATCACAACTGACTTCTGACTTCACAGAGTTTTCTTTGTGATTCTGAAATTGAAGCAAAGTGTAGGAAAAGGCTCAGTAAACTCTGAACACTTTATTGTTGCAACATATACTTAGGAAACATTAGGGTACACATTATCCAATATTTACGGTAATTTTAAATTAGTCGTGTGTGAAGAAAGCATTTGACCACTACTAAATACTCTCTATTTCCTTAGTCTATTTTCTCATAATAATGAACTTGGAATTGCTAGCTATTTAGCAAATTCTCTTCAACATGAAGCAGGCCAGGAGGTTATAGTATTTATGTCAACACACATTTGAATAGTCATACAGCTTCTTTTAAAAATCGACATGTTCACGAAGTCTCTAACAATCAAGTTAAAAGCTGCAATTCAGTAGCAATGAGATTTTAAAGTGTTTCCATTTTATAAACAGAAGCCTGGCCCCCGTTCCCCAGCTATCCTCACCTTCAAAGTTGACCTTTTCAGTCTTCAAGCCCACCTGGTGAAAGAGCCTGTAACAGCAGAAGACACCACCAGGGGGTGCCAAAGGACAGCACCTGCTTGCATATTAGACTAAAGGGTACTACCAAATGAGAACTACCCCAAAGCTAGAAAATTAGTACTTTGGAACCACCCTGGGTTATAGTGGAGTATCTTCTTAGGATAATGGGTTTGTGCCTTGTCTTCAGTCACTAGTGACGGAAGGGGCCATTGCAATCTTCTGGTAAACTTTCGTATTTTATAAAAGAGAAGACTGATACCTAGCACCCATCTGTCAACTTGTCATCGTGCAGTGGCTTGCACGTTGCTATGATGATGGAAGCTATGACATTGACATTTCAAATACCAGCAGGATTACCCATGGTGGACAGATTATAGCAGAGATTCCAGACTAAGACAGACTAGTAAGAAAGGCCTGGCAATCTTCTATAAATTAGCCAATAAAAACTTACGGATGAAAAATAAAAGAGTGCCCAACCGAACTCAAAAATGCCAGTAATTGCAAAGGTGGCAAAGGACTGTCAACTTTTCATTCTGTCATTACCTAGGGAAGCCACGGCTCAAAGCTGCCTGCACCACAGCTAACAATGACACTGTAGTCCTCGGAGATTCAATACTTGTCCAAGGCCAGAAATGAAGTCTCCATAATTTCGGTTCAGCAGTTCTTTTGGTCTACCATTCTCTCTCTTCACAATGAAAATGCTGCAAGGGAAGTTCACGTATGTATTTGAGCTGCTCCCAATATCCTTCAGACTGATGGAAAATCACCTCGTTTTCTGAACCTCCAGCTCCTAATTCATAGATAGTGACAGTTTTTCTTTCTCACATCCTCCTTCTAGTTCCTTATAAAAGAAGACAGAATTCACACACAGTAGTTTCTGCTCCATTTTGGGAAACCAGATTCCTACTGGTTTGTTTTCTAGCTCTTTCCTTGCATTTTATCTCTATTTTCCACTGAGTTCAAGCTGCAGGTTCTTTCTTATTTCTATAGTCAGGGTCCTGTTGGCCCCTTGTCAAAGCTAACAAAATCTTTCATGCCAAAAAATACATTAGGAACTAATATTTTAAAATATATTGAAACATCGGTGTTATAATGCATGCAAAAAAAAACCATTTCCAATTGATGTAGATCCAATGTCTTCAGGCAGAATCTATGTTCCTGCTTTGCGATAGTCTTTACTTGTTCCATAAACAACAGATATCAGGCCCACATATGGACCTAGGCGAAAATCACACAGCACAATGTAAATTAAAATTGGAATCATAACTGCAACTTCTTTAGAACACATCTTGCTTTTTACATGGTTAGTTTGTAGAGATGACACCAACGCATTCACTTCCTCCTCACTGGACAGCTGCTTTGCTCTGGCCAAAGCGTGGTCTAGCGAGGTTACAGCTGTCAGGGTTAATCAACAGATCCAAATATGAGCAAGGAATTAGGTAGCTGGGTTCAGGGAATTCATGCAAATGTATAGATTGGGTGGGCAATATTTATGCTGGTGACTCAAAACAAACTTTTAGGAGGTGAGCCAAGTATGATCTCACTTGTTCTCACTGTACTCTGGGGAGATAAAACACAAATTATAGAAACAGGGATGAAAAATCAAAGGGTCTTTAGCTCCAAACTGCCTGTGCAAAAGCCCATTTATAAGCACTGCATTTTCCTCTTCATCAAGTATCTCATTTACTTTCCAATATTTGAGTCTATGTCTTCTTAGAAGAGGTGTCAAACCACGTTGATGATTCAGCTAGGAAGCCCTGGCCCTTCTATCCTCGCCCGGAACTTTACATAAGTGCTACCTCTCCCCCTGCTTCAAGCATTCACAAGATCATCCAAACTGAGGGCCACGATGGCTGCACATGCATTTTGTTATGAAAACATCATTCTATTAATATAATTACAGCCTGCATTTGCCAGGGTTAACTAGAACAGGTGCAAAGTCTTTAGATGCTTGCCTGTACTGAGAAATGAAAAGAGTGTACAAACAGTTTTCTCTGTGGTGGCGCTGGTGGTGTCAATGTAACATTCATCTCTCCTGCATTCCTTGATGTTCGTGGAAGGTAGCCCGGGAAACTTAATACCACTAGCTTATAGGACAGAGAAGAAAGAAGGAGGAAGAGCGAGATGGTGATGACACGGTCTCTAGGATTCTGTTTATGCAAAGATCTTCCTCGTGATCTGGGGCTTGTATAGGTTATGTGTAGAGAGCCTTCTGTCAAATCTCCTGCTGAGAATAAAGGGATGCTGCCAACATAAAATATTCTGCTGATTTTGAATTTAGAAGATAGCTTAAAGGCTCCTGATGTTTCTCTTTTCTCTTTTTTTAAATCTTATCCATGTGACTGCCACTGTGTTGCCCAGAGTTTCAAATTCACTTTGTAGTTTTCCAGGCCAGAAAGAGCCATCGCCTGACAGGCACATCTGAGTTCCTGTTCCTATCACCAGAAGTGTTTCAATAAATCATTTCATAGTGAGAAAGCTTTAAACTCAGGTGCCATTTGGTAGTATATTCTATGTGATGGTTGTGGCTTTTAAGAGTACAGTTTTAAAATTTTGGCAGCCCATTTTCAGGAGGGAGTTCCTAAGACAGACAGATGACACACAGAATAAACAAAATATTTACTACTAATTGTTGCTAATTTTGTCACAGTATTCTGTCTCATTGGGTAGATATAATTCCAAGATGGTTCCCCAAATTCTGTCATTCCTTAGGTGTACAAATCCTGTATAATCTCCTGTCCTTGAGTGTAGATGAGCTCTGTGAATATGGTAGGACATCACTGTCAAGATTATGCCACGGTGAAGAGATATAATTTAGGTCCTTAAATCAGTTGACTTTGAATTAATCAAAAGGAGGATTATTCTGGGTGGGTGTGATCTAATTAAGTGAGCCCTTTAAAAAGGTACTGAGGCTTTAAGGTAACTCTGAAGGAGGAAACCAAAGCCTGAGAGAATAAACTAGCCCACAAGATGAATGACTAGCCTATGTGAGCACGGCCTCATCTACCCCGAAACCAGTAAAACTAGAAGGTGCCTGGCTATTGCTACCAACTGTTCCAAGCAGGGGCACAGTATATGGTCCCTGATGGAACTGGAGAAAAATGCAGGACTTAAATTCTTTAGAAGTCCAGACTTACTGAACCAGTTGAGACTAGAGGACTCCCTGAGACACTCTCTAATCCTTGAAACAAAACTGTCCCCCAAGGTCAACAGATTACCACATAAAAATAAAGGTTATTATCTATGATTTTGATGCCCCATTAACAAACCGTGTCTAGCCAAGTCTATGAGACCAAAAAGTCAACAATTACTCTAAAGAAAAGATGAGAAGGTAGATGGCAGGGAAACTGGAATACTAAAAACAGAAAAACCAGAACACAAATAAAGAGAATGTTGACACACTGCGAAAAATGTAACTAACGTCACTGAAAAATTTGTGATGTTGTTGTTAAGTGCCATTGAGTCAATGACTACTTATAGCAAAGTCATATATAGCAGAACGAAGCGCTGCCTGGTTCTGTGCCCTCTTCACAATCATTGCCATCTTGGAGTCCACTGTTGCAGCCTCTGTGTCATTCCATCACCTTGTGGGTCTTTCTCTGACCCTCTTCTAAGCCCCATCTCTTTCCAGAGGCTGGTCCCTCCTGATACCATGTCCCAAGTATGAGAGATGAAGTCTTGCCATCCTAGTTTCTATGGAACATTCTGGCTGCACACCTTTCAAGACAAACTTGTTCTTTCTTTTGGCAGTCCGTGGTATATTTAATATCCTATATCAGTAATCAACACCATAATCCAAAGGCATCAATTCTTCTTTGGTCTTCCTTATTTAGTGTCTAGCATTCACATACATATGAAGAAATTGAAAGTACCATGGCACACCTTAGTCCTCAGGGTGATATTTTCACTTTTTTAACATGTTATAGGAGGTCTTTTAGAGTAGATTTCTCCAAGGCAATACACGGTTTGATTTCTTGACTGCGGCTGCCACGGGTGTGGGTTGTGAATGCAAGTGAAATGAAATCCTTGACAGCTTCAATATTTTCTCCATTTGTCGGGATGTTGCTCATCGGTCCAGTTGTGAAGATTTAGGTTTTCTTTATGTTGAAATGTGATCCATACTGAAGGCTGTAGTCTTTGATCTTCATCAGTAAGTGCTTCAAGTCCTCCTCACTTTCAGCAAACAAGGTTGCATCATCTGCATACAGCAGGTTGCTAATGAGCCTTCTTCCAATCCTGATGCAGCATTCTTCATACAGTTTAGCTTCTCAGAGTCTCTGTTCAGCATACAGATCGAACAAACATGGTGAAAAGATATAATCTTGAAGCACACCTTTACTCATTTTGAAACATGAAGTAAAAGCAAAGGGTTAGTGTGAAAACGGCAGACTGCCAAGGAGACGAACTGATACAGTGGCTGCAACAAGGCGCTCCAGCATTGACAACGATTGTGAGGGTGGTGTAGGAGGGGGCAGTGTCTCATTCTGTTATAACGGTGTGGTTGTCAGCTGGAACTGATGGGATGGCACGTGACAACAACAGCAACAACATTCCTTTTGTTCAAACAACTGCCTCTTGACCTCTATACAGGTTCCACGTGAGCACAATTAAGTGTTCTCTAATTTTTGTCGGAACTTTCAAATTGAAGCTGAGTTTGCAATGTGAACTTTCACCAACAACACAATAAAATATCATTTAAGGGAGGTACTGAGCCCTGAGGTCAGAGAGATGTCCCCTTGGAAGAAATAGCCCACCATGCTGTGAGAAGGGCTGGAGAATGCTATGTGATAAGAACTGCAGCGGCCTTTAAAAGCTGAGAGTGGCTCCTGGCTGACTGCCAGAAAGAAAGTGGGGACTTCATTCTTACAGGCAAGGACCCACGCTCCGCCACCACCAGATGAGCCTGGAAGCCCATCCTGAACCCTGATGGCATTTGCAGGCCCAGCAGTTTTACCTTGGTGAGACCTTATGCAGAGAACTGAGCTAAGTCATGCCTGGACTTCTGAGGTACAGAAACGGTAAGATGATAAACCGGCATTGCTTTAAGATTGTGGTAATTCGTTACTCAGCAATAGAAAACTAATATAACCATGCTCAGTACAAAGTGTACCTTGGCCTTGGACATTGACAGGACTGGAATTCTCAAGAGAGAAGAAAGTGTACCCACAATGTGGATGCCACTAATTACCTGCTATGCAGAACATCAAATTATAAATCATGGCAGCGGGTGTTACATTCTTCTTACTGAGAAACATCTCATTTTCTTTTCTACTTCATAGTTAGTAGCTACTGTCTCATTTCGCAAAAGAAATCAGTATTTGTTTAAAGTCTGACACAAGGCTTCAGGGCACAGGACGCATCCATGTGCTTGTTTGGGATTAGTTAGTTATTTGTAAGGGCTCCCAGTTTTGTCCCTACACTATTATCTGAGAAGAGCTTGGCTTGTCAGCAGGCTAGTTTTTTGTCTTTATCACAAAGAACTGGAAAGGAAAGGGAGGGAAAGGATGGTAGAGGGCACAAATGCCAAGTGGAGATTTAGTTTCAGGGGCATTTGTGGTGGGAAAGGCCGGGATCTTATTGACCATAAAAACAAGGATTTTTATATCCCTTGTGCTAAAAGCATTGTCTAGCCTGTGCTGGTAGTAATGAATATTTTTTGAATAAATTAAATGGAATAAAGACGTGGAGGGTAGGTTAAAGTGGGGGGTGAGGGTGGGGGTATGGTTTAAAATAAGCATTTTGTCATCTATAAATCCCATCCCGGCAACGGTAAATGGCTGAGGTTATGCAGAAATCACTTTTGTGTGCTGGACTTTGTTTCTTTGTTAGACAGTGATTCCATTCAGAGTCTGGACCATGGGATCAAAGATCCCTAAACATAAGTTGGGCACAGGAGTCACTTGAATGCTTCTCACCTTCCTGGTGCCATGCCCTCACGCACACAGTACCGAGAGGCAGCCTCTGACTCAGCGCTTCCAGCAAAAAAAAAAAAAAAACAAAACCCAAACTCACTACCATCAAGTTGATTCCAACTCATAGCAACCCTATGGGACAGAGTAGAACTGCTCCACAGAGTTTCCAACGAGCACCTGGCAGATCTGACCTGCCAAACTTTTGGTTAGCAGATGTAGCTCTTAACCAGTACACCACTGGGGCTTCTAATAGAAAGAAAAAATTAGACCTTCACCTGTTGTTGATAGGACAGCTGGAGGAGGATCAACCCAAATGCATTCACAGGCTCTGAGAGAAGGCTGCTCTGATCCACACATCAGGCTGGCTGGCGTGTTAAATCCACAGCCCACACCTGGCCAGCCTGTACTCTCTTTATATGTTTTCCTATCATCTTTTTCATTGTTGTTAATTTTGTATTTGCTAAGACTTCAGGTTTTTCTTGTTTTTTATTTTGATGTGTAAGATTGTTAATTTTCTTTGTGGTTACCTTAATACTCACCCCAATTTTTTCTCAGTTTAAATGAGTCTTTTTTTTTACTTCCTCTCCATATGAAAGGTCTAAGGCTACATTTTTTTTATGTCTCTCTTTGTTATAATGTTATATTTTACATAATGATATTTCTGTTACCTATTTTCAGTGGTTTGTCTTTATTTTTGTGCTTTCTCTATTTGGGTTGATTTCTAGTTGCTCTGTTCAGCGTTCTAGTCTTAGGTTGTTATCTGACGTTACTGATTTTCTAACTAAAGGACTCCCTTTAGTGTTTCTCGTAATTTTGTTTCAGTTTGTGGAAATTCCTTGAATTTCTCTTTATCTAGAAATGTCCTAATTTCACTATCATATCTGAGAGACAGTTTTACTGGACATACAATTCTTAGGTGGCAATTTTTTTCCTTTAAGGCTTTGTAAATGCTATCCCATTGCCTTCCTCTATACATGGTTTCTGCTGATTAATGCCACCTTAGTCTTGTTGACTCTCCTTTGTAGGTTATTTTTTTGTTTATCCCTAGCCAGTTTTAAAACTGTCTCCTTATCTTTAGTTTTAGCAAGTTTGATTGTAACATGCCTTGGTGTCTTTTGGGGGGGATCTATCTTATGCAGAGTTAGATGAGCCTCTTGGATATGAATTATCTCATCTTTCACGATATCGGGGAAATTTTCTGTCAATAAATCTTCTATGATTCTCTCTGTATTTTCTATTATGCCCCCCTAAAAAAATTCTGGTACTCCACTCATAGACTATTCCTCTTGATAGCGTTCCACGTGATTCTTAGTGTTTCTTGACTTTTTAAAATTCTTTCATCTGATTTCTTTTTTAAACGTTGGTGTCACGCGCTTTGCTTCAGTCTTATTTATTCAGCCTTCCATTGCCTCAGTTCTGCTCCTTTGACTTTCTATTGAGTTGCCTAATTCTGTAATCTTATTATTAATATTTTTAATTTCTCCTTCCTGTCTCTGTATGCTTTCTTGCAGCCTGTTCTAATTTGTCTTTGTGTTCTGCTGCATTTTGCCTCATCTTTCTGATCCTTTGAAGAGTTCTAAATAGTCATCTTTCGTATTCCACCTCTGATAATTCCAAGAAGTTCTCTGCATCTTGCAAATACCACAGTTCTGTTTGGGGAACTCTATGAAGCCATTGTGGCCTGCCACTTTAAGTGATCTGATACTGATTGTTGTCTCTGTGCCATCAGGAAGTTGTTTCATTTATTTATGTTATGTTTCTTATTGTGTTCTACTTTCTTGTTTTGCTTTGAATTGTCAGAATAGGCTGGTCATTTGTTCTAGTTTGGTTATGGACACCTGTGAGATGCTAAAATCCTGTCAGCAGGTGGTTAGAGTTGTTACTGGACATGTGAACCCAGGAGTACATTTCATTTTCTTGTATGAATTCAGCTCAGGTATACAGGTAGTGAGTTACAAAGTGTGTGGTGCATGTTCTCCCCTACTGTCCTAGATGAGCAGGGATGACTGGTTAGGTACAGGCATCTGGCTGCACACCCTGAGAAAGGCAAAGGACCAACAGCTATAACTGGGTGTCTATGAGGAAGATGTTTCCCCTTCTTGTAGGTGAAGGAACTCTTTCTGCCATGAATTTCTGGCTCAGGGGATTCAATATATTTTCTACCCTTCCTTCTATTTGTTAAATTATTCCCTCTATGAGTCTAGGAGAATAGCTCAGGAAACACCTGTAAGTAGTCCTAATTCTGGCTCAGGTAATGGCATCAGAATCTGGAGCTGGTGCAATACAGATAAGGGAAGGGGAGGCACTGGGAAAAGGGAGAGAAGTTTATCCCAAAGGAAAGTTTTAGGCCCCCATGTGGTAGATTAGACAAAAGTCAGCTAGCTTTGGACAGCCCCGTGCTGCTTCTCGCTGGTTTTGCATGTGCAGTATATCCTTGGCTGCTCAGTCTGTCCCACTGAAGAGGATGCCTTCCAAACACCATTGCTCCAAACACCGCTGCTCCATTCACCACGCTCACTGCAGCTGATTCCCATCGGGTCAGGTCTGGCTGATGTCAGATACTTCTGGACCAACTCTCCTCTCCTTATTGCCCAGTTGAATTTCTCCATTTTCTTTTATTGTTCAGGACTCCTAGAATAACATATATAATGAATTTGTGTCTTTGTTGTTAGAGGGGTCACAGGAAGCATCTCACTAGTCGGCAATCTTGGCCCACCTCCCAGACTGTACTTGAGAGAACAAAGAAGACATGAAAATCTACCAACTCTTTCATTACTGAACCCTAATATCATCTTGTGATTTACAAAGTCAAGTGGTATATTGGCTTAGAGCTATGGCTACTAACAAAAAGTCAGCAATTTGAATTCACCTGGTACTTCCTTGGAAACCCTATGGGACAGTTTCACTCTGTCCCACAGGGTTGCTATAAGTGGGAATCTACTTGATGGCAATGGGTGGGATTTTGAATCATAAACAGGCATATAAGGCTGAAATGACAAACTCCAGGACTATATGAAGATTATAGGTATTTTTACCCTGTATGCAATGCCAGGACACCCTTGTGTTATAATGGTTAAGAGCTACATCCATAAAGTACATCATTGACTAATTTTTCAGTCAAGACCAACATTCAAAGCTTAGGTAGTGACATGTGAGAAGGGAAGACTGCTCATTCTTTTTAGAATGTTGCTATTATGTGTGCCCTGGAGTCCAGTCCAGCTCACAGACACGCTATAGGACAGAATGCAAACGCCTCTCGGAGTCTGTTAGGCTGCAGTCTTTATGGGAGCATATCTCCAGGTCTTTTCTCCCAAGCAGCTGCTGATGTGTTCTGACCACAGACCTTTCAGTTAGCAGCTGAGCATTTAAATACTGCACCACTAGGTCTCCCTTCTTGTTAGAATTGTGATCAACAGGCTATTGCCAGGGCCATATTTAGCCTGGTCTCTGTTTTTATAAATAGCATTTTATTGGAACACAGCCTCCTTCGTTTCTTTACATAATACTTATGGATGCTTTCATGCTATAGTGGCAGACTTTGAATATGAGACAGCAGTAGTCTGACCTGTGAAGTCTGAAATACTTACTATCTGGTACTTGATAGAAGAAATTGTTGACATTTATTTTAGAAAGGGGATGCATGTGGTGTAGTAGTTAAGCGCTATACTCCTAGCCAAAAGGTCAGCAGTTTGAATCCACCAGCTGCTCCTAGGAAATTACGTGGAGCAGTTCTACCCTGTTTTGTAGAGTCATTATGGGTTTGGTTTATTTTAGAAAGACCTCTCCTATTTATTGTTATAATAGAATGCTATGTAAAACAATTTCTGTAGCAGGAGGGTTTGGCCATTTAGAAAGATTCAGGAAGAAGAGACATTTATTATGAAAATCAATTTGGAAAATGGCTAGATCTGAAAACAGTAACTGTTATCATCCTCTTACCACCAAACAAGCATTTTATAAACATTCTATGGCTTAATCCCTATCAAACTCTGCAAGGTACCATTATTTCCATTTTTCAGATAAGAAAGCTGAAGCTCAGTTAGAACAAGCACTGGCAAAAGGCCGTTTATGACTGCATCTGGGATTTAAATTTAGGTATCCATATCTGTCTGATTCACAAACCTGGGATCCAAATTACATACTCCAGGACTATATGAAGATTATAGGTATTTTTACCCTGTATGCAATGCCAGGACACCCTTGTGTTATAATGGTTAAGGAGCTACATCCAGAAAGTACATCATTGGCAGTTCGAATCCACCAGACCCTCCCTGGACACCCTCTGGGGCAGTTCTACTCTGTCCTATAGGGTCACTATGAGTTGGAATTGACTTATACAAACGAAGAAGAAAGTCTATTTTTTAACTAAATGTACATTTGGGGGTTGAAATTGTGGAGCACTAAAACAAATTGGTGTAGAATAACAAGAAAGGACTTATTTCACTCACAAAACAATTCTTTACCTCAAACTTGCTCTTCTTAACTTTTCATCTTTGTAGAACAAGAGTCATTTACTGATCCAACGAGTATTTACTAAGTATTTGCCATGGAAAGATACCCTGTCTCCATGGAAGACCATTTTTTTTTCCTCCAGATGAAGTGATTTTTAATCACCTAAGTTTTCCTTTCTTCCTTGGGACAAGGGAAAGATGATGCTTGTTGAACTGATGTATTTCTAAGCTAAGAACTTCCAGTTATAAAGGACGATCACTCCCTGAGTTTAGTTTTGTAAGATTTATGTGTCCAGAAGTTTTGACCCTAATCTAGGGTTGTAAATGGGAGGCCACCAGCAAATGGTAGTTCAAGTGAATGGGATTTGTTGCGAATAAATAAGGTTTTCATTGTGAAGATTTGGCAAAAGTCTCTCAAGATCATGAAAACGGGGGAATGGAGAACAATGGTTGTCGTTCATTTTTCCCCCAGAAAAAATATGTTTAGGGCACTGATTGTCAACCACAGGCAAGTTTGCTTCCCAAGGAACATTTGAAAATGTCTCCTGACATTTGCACAACTTGGGGGAGAGTACTATCTGAATCAGCTGTACAGAGGCCAGGAATGCTAGCTACTAAATGTGCGCAGGACAGCTCCCTGCAATACACAATTGTCTGGCCCCAAATATTAATAGTGTGGAGGTTGAAAAACTCTGCTTAGAAGTTTTACTAACTTTGGAGGGCAATAGGAGAACTTGTCTATGTTAGGTGGACTAAGAGAGGTGGTCTAGCTTGCTCAAAGAGAAGCTTGTTTAACAAGAGAATTTAGACGACAGCTTTGTAATGATGACAGACTTATTTGTGGGCATAGAATGAAATATCGGTTCTATCAAAATTTTTTAAAAAATATATCCTGAAACTGTCATTAACACTGTAGACCAACACTATTTTAGAAATGGTCATTTCAGTGGTTATGCACTTCTGTAATTAACCCGGTACCCACTTTCCTTTTGAGCATCTGAAAAGACAGACATTTTGAAGAGATGCACAGGAGAGATTAAAATGAAGTTTCTATTGTAAACTGATAAAATTAACATGAAAAATATTTAGCTTTCAGTTCTTTCCTGGTGCCCTTCTCCAGTAGAAAACCAGAAAACCCAAAGGACAATTCCAGCTTACAGTGATCCCCTATAGGGGACAGAGCAATACTGACCCACGAAGTATTCAAGGAGAGGCTTCCAACTGCCTGCCTTTTGGTTACCGGCTGATCCCTTAACCCTGCACCGTCAGGGCTCCCCACTAGAAAGGTTGACCTTAAAACTCCTTATAAATATTGAGCAAAGCATAGTCCATAAGTAAGAAATGAGATCGATTTGCTTGCAGGTAAGTTGCATTTGTTCTAAAACTGAACGTAAGCAATGTGATTTTTGCGTAAAGGAGATCCAGCATGCTTACTTGCGCCCCATGGTCTGTTCCCGTCTCCAGTTGTCTCACCGCAGCTTGTGGTCACCTTTGGTGATTGGTAAGATGCTTGAACAAAAGAGCCCAATGTGCTTGCTGCAATTTACCATCCTAAAGTGACCTGCCCAAATTACCTGTGACCTTTCCCAGGAGTGTGAGCAGAAAGAGAGAGTGAGAAAGAAATTGGGACTTCATTCTTCTATGGGTTTGCTCATAGGAATGTTTACTGGCAAGACATTAAGAATAAACCAGTTATTGAAGAGGGAGCTGGGAAGCTGACAAGCATGGCTAAACCTAACAGAGGAATTTGATGAGGAAATTAGATGCTGTGTAGATGGTGTGCAGTGATCAGTCTTCTGAAACCCAGGATTATTATATAAGTAAGTGGGGGAAGGGCAGCTTATTGCATCCAACAGATTCCATTGCTGCAGGTATGGAAGAATAATTAGATTCATAATACTGCATTCGTTTTTAAATTCTACCAAATCCTTCTCCATGGAGTATTTTAATGAGATGGAACACCAAAACAGTAACATTTTTCTTTAAGACTTGATCTTAACAAAAGGCAGCAGGATTAGTAACTATTTACAGTTAAAACCCTGTCCCTGTGACAGATGTCTTTCAATCAAAGTGGTACATTTCAAGCTTTATGTATTCCTTAAGATTTGGAACCAACGCGTCTGTAGCAATGAGAATCCTGGCTGTTCCAGCAGGGCCCTACAATAACAAGACACACAGGGTAAAAGAAAGCCATAAAATACACACACAGACACACACAAACCCATTGCCATCAAGTCAATTTTGACTTATAGTGACCCTATAAGACAGAGTAGAACTGCCCCATAGAGTTTCCAAGGAGCACCTTGTAGATTTGAACTGCTGACTTTTTGGTTAGCAACTGTGACACTCAACCACTACGCCACTAGGGTTTGTGTGTGTGTGTGTGTGTGTGTGTGTGTGTGTGTACGTATAATCCCCAAATGAGAATTTAAAAAAATTTTCGTCAGTGATTCATATAATAGAGCAAGTCAGCTTGTTTTTTGTAATCTGCAATCCTCACATAATCCTTCATTTCTAATTTTGCTTTCATCCAGTTTATCAAATAAGATAATACACAATGAATTTACCCAGCATGGTACTTGGAACATAAGTGCCATATACATTTGCTTCTTCGCTCCTCCTTTTTATTCCTCTCTTTACCCACAGCTCCTGGCTGCTACTCTGGCACAGGCACACTTAAAACAAAGATTCTAACTACTGGTTAAAATAATGGTGCAAATATGTGAAACAATGTCTACTGTGAAACTGTGTGACTTCATGGTGCTTTGCTCAACCATCCTCACAGCCAGACACGTTGCAAATAAAACTCCTTATTTCAACTGTGGTAAACAAACTTTATATGTAGACATTTTGGACAGCCACTATGGCCCTTTTGTGGGAAACACTCAACCCTAGCAGGCTGAAAATTCAAGTGACTTCACATGTGGTCCATGTCACAGATTGGACAGACCATTGTCTTTGTCTGAAGTTGCAAGTCTCCCACCAAGCATCTAGCAAGCTACTACATTTTAGATGTTTCCTAAAGCTGTTTCATCCTTGATTTTTTAAAATTGTGTATTCATCTGGCCTCATAGTCAGTGCTCTAAATGAACTTTTTGCTTTTGGAGGCTAAAGAGAAACAATATATCTTAGCAGTAAATGGATTTTTTTTCTGGAACTTAATTTGCCAGTAAGTAAAACTTATTATCAGTTAATTCCTGTCATAAACAAGACATGCAGCAGTATTCTCTTTTCTCTGTGTTAAAATCATATATGACTGACTTAGAGGCCTTTGGTGGTGTAGTGGTTAAGTCCTATGGCTGCTAACCAAAAGATTGGCAGTTTGAATCCACCAGGAGCTCCTTGGAAATTCTATGGACCAGTTCTACTCTGTCTACAGAGTGGCTATGAGTTGGATTGACTTGAAGGCACTGGATTTGATTTTTTGGTTTTCAGAGACCTTCAGGGAGAGCTAGATGTCATCAGTGGTATCAATGGATTTTGCACCTCTTTCCTTAAATACACTCAATACTTTGTCTTACAGTGAGAAATGATACTTAAAGGGGGGAAAGGGGGGGATATAGGTTAACTGCCGTTGTTGCATGCCACCAAGTTCATTTCAACTCATGTTGATCTCATGTGACAGAGTAGAACTGCCCCATTTGTTTTCGAGGTTGTAATTCTTATGGAAGCAGATGGCCAGGTCTTTCTGTCCCAGAGCCACTGCGTGTGTTCCAGCTGCCAGCGTTTTGGTTAGCAGCGAAACAGTTAACCATTTGTGCCACCAGAGTTATATTTATTAACGTTGGTGTGTTATTCAAATGGAGCCAACTTATTTAATGTAGCATAATACTTGATGAACATACACATTTTATGAATGTGTAACACTTGCTGTGATAAAAACACTCAAATTGCATATATTGAAAAGAGCTTCCAAGATCTTTACATGTATTTATGTGTTCCCATTGTTAGGTGCTGTTGAGTCAGTTCTGACTCATAGGAATCTATGCACAGCAAAACGGAGCACTGCCTGGTCCTGTGCTAGCTCCATAATTGTGGCTCTGCTGACATAGTCACTGTGTCAGGCCATCTTATTGAGGGTCTCTCTATTTTTGCTGACCCTCTACTTTACCAAGTCTTTCTCCAAGGACTGATCCTTCCTGATAGCATGTCCAAAGTATGTGAGTTGCAGAACTTGCCATTTATTCTTACAGCAATTTGATAAGTAAGAACTATTTTCATCCATCATTTTAAAGATTAGGCAACTGAAGCTTAGCCAAGCTTAGGAAGTGTAAATAATTTTCAGAAGATCACTCAGCTAGTCAGTAGTAGGTCTAGGACTTGAACCCATGCAGTGTGGTTTCAAAGCTCATCATGTTCTTAACGTACTATAACCCACCCCCACCTGTCAAGCAGATTCCAACTCACAGCAACCTTCCAGGACAAAGTAGAACTACCCCATACAGTTTCCAAGAAGTGGCTGGTGGATTTAAATTGCCAACTCTTTGGTTAGCAACTAAGCCTTTAATCACTGTGTCACTAGGGCACCAGCTTACATATTACACTATATTTTAATGAGGGGGGAAAAATGGAGAAAAATGGCTTGCGATGGAATGACAGTCCTGCTCAGACACTGAACTAGACAAATGAGACAGAGTTGGGAGTTATTTATGCATTGCATGCCAATAATTGGTTTGATTTTTTTTTATTCATAAGATGTAAAGTTCACTTTTATGATCTTGACATCATATTAATATTTATGTTAGATCATCACATTGAATTGCTGTATTTATACACTACTTATAAGTTCATATTATAAGTTTGAAGGTGTTTCTGTTTGAAGCCGAGAAATTCCACATTTAAATTAAGAGCATATGTTTTGAATCTGTATTAACATTTTTGTGCACACCCATTCTCCATTTCACAGTGGTTTTACTTATGGCTGAATTAATTGTTTAAGGAGTAAAAATTCATCAGCTCTTTTCTGCAGGGAATGTCCTGCCTCACAAAAGATGCGGAAGAAGCAGAGTGCCGTTGAATTAGTCACGAATGCTTACTTTGTTTTTCTTGTGAATGTTGCCAAACCAAGAGTATTTCAGGGGTTATTTTACCTTTAAATGGAAGGACCAATTCCTCTGAGGGAAATTATATTTTGCACCTTACAGCTAAGAATTATGTTTATTCTATTTTATTTTTGCAGCAAAAGAATTGTGACAAAACAGTTCTCTCTTTGCAGCCGCTGTTTGCCAAGATAGCCTTTAAAAATGTCACTCATTTTCCTTTCCAAGGACTCTGTTATTTCAAGTATGTTTTCGCGCTTTCTTATTTTTGCCAGCTGTGCAAATTTTTAGAAAACAGCTTCAATATGAATCTTTTATGACTGCTCTTCAGTCATCTGAGTTCTACTGAGCACTGAAGGCGTAAGATATACCCACTTTCGATACTGGCTCCGAGCTACGGCAGCGTGCAAGCCACACAAAGGAAACTCAATCCTCTAACAGCTAATTAAAAAAGCATTACTTTCCACCAGAGCTGACCTCCTGCCATAGAAAGGATAAAGATGGCTGTCTGTCAATCATGTTTACCTAACAAATTCTGGCACAGGATCATGATGAATGGACAGATCTAAAAAGGGACGATATTGCTCAGAACTCCTCGGTACTCTTAATACCGCCTTTAAAGAGGCAGAAGACCTCATCAGTAATTCGAAACCCCTGCCTCAGTGCTAGGGACACACCAGAGCTAAATTTGCCTAGGATGGCAGATACTAGATTGCAAGAAGCAGAGTAGAAATATAGTTTCCCATCCCTAAGAATTTTGATGCAAGTTTATTGAAGATAACACAACAGCTTCATGTACCCAAATGTTATTACTCAGATACTTTTAAGGCTTTTCATCCATGTGAACGAAACTCAAACTCTACCAGTAGAACTGTATTTGTTCTTTGCTGTACAAGCAAAAACAAAACAAATACCCAGACCCAATGCCTGAGAGTCAATCAGATTCACAGCCACCTTTTAGCAAACCCTAGTCTTCCCTGCAGTTATTCCCCAAGCTAGTAGCATGAAGGAGAATTGTGCAGTCGTTTAGTCCCTCCCTCTATTTTCAGGCAGGCCAACGATATCATTTTCTCCTTCAGCCATAAACATATTAAGAAATACGTTAAGTCCAGAATTTACTTTGTTATTCTGTTTGGGAGGCTTAAATATTTCATACAAGAAGTTTCTCCAAAGTCTAATGTAAACCCTCCTGTTTTTTAAAACAGCATTTCATTCTGCCTTCATTAAAAGGGAAAAGAAGAAAAAGTTAAAGCAAGGCTTCCCAATCAGGCATAAAATATCCCTTCACATGTTTGCATCGTGGGAACCATTGTGAAGATGACTCTGAAAATTGAAAACAGTATGTAACCAACCTTGAATCTCTTCTGTAACATGGTGGTATGACTGTCTTCACAGGCTTTCTCACCTGTGTTTTTCAACCCGATCTTCTACTATGGCCAGTCTGCCCTATTTCTCCTGTACAGCTTATCTTATCTGCTAAAATACTGACATTTGAGCAACAACAGGGCAAAAACTGATCTGTTAGTACGAACAGTCGTCTTGGTCTTCAAGTGCTGCTATAACAGAAATACCACAAATAAAAGGCTTTAACAATGTGAAATTTATTCTCTCACAGTCTAGTAGGCTACAAGGCCAAATTCGAGGCATGAGCTCCAGGGGAAAGCTTTTTTTGTTGACTCTGTAGGGAGGTCCTGGTCATCGATTTTCCCCTGAACTAGGAGCTTCTGCATGCAGGAACCTTGGGTCCAAAGGGCTGGCTCTGTTTCCCATGCTGTTTTCTCAGTGTTATGAAGTTCCCATATCTGTCTGCTCACTTTTCTCTTTTATAACTCAAAAGAGATTGGTTTAAGACACTGTCTAATCTTGTAATCTCATCACTATAACTGCCACTAATCCATCTCGTTACGTTATAGTGATGGGGTTTACAAGACAGGGGAATCACATCAGATGACGAAATGGTAGACAATCATACAATACCAGGAGTTGTGACCTAGACAAACTGACAGATATTTGGGGGGATACAATTCAATCCATGAAAACAGTAGTAAAGAAAATATTACCACTAATTAATAAAGCACGGTCCCTGGAGTATAATACCAAAAAAAAAAGAAAAACAGAAAAAAAACCCAAACCAAGCCCAGTGCCGTTAAGTCGATGCCAAATCATAGCAACCCTGTAGGACAGAGTAGAACTGCCTCATAGGGTTTCCAAGGAGCACATATTGGATTTGAACTACCAACCTTTTGGTTAGCAGCTATAGCGTTTAACCACTACACCACCAGGGTTTCCCCTGAAATACAGGAAACATAAATGTACCCACTATTTGGATAGCTAACTGAAAGGCTGATGGTTAGGAATCTACCCAGCAGCAGTCCTACTAGTCTCATGGTGTTTCAACAACAGCTGTTTGCATGGGTTTTACCTCATTTTCAAGTTTTAGAGGCGGCACTGTGGCAAAAAATAATCTGGTCAACTATGTTGGTAGGAGATTCTCATGGCCTTTATTTCTTTTGTTCTATTTATGGTTTTTGAGCTTACCCTGCTAACTCAGAGAGAGACAGTGATCTCTCATATCTCTTTTTGCACCATCTTTGTGCAGATTATTTTTTCTCCTCTGATTCAAATGATGTGAGCATGTTTTATTTTGCATTTCTCATAAATAAATATTTAATTTTTTCATTCTCTAAAAAACAACACCTTTTCTAATGCATTCATTCTCCGTATTTTTTTGTATGTGCATACGGCTTTTTATAACAATTACCTCATGTAGATTAGTCTTCTCTTTTTAAAGGAGAGAGGTTGTAGAGAATTGTGGCTCTGAATTAGCCATTTCTTGGGGCCAATTATACAAGCTATCTGTAACTCTGTTTTATTCTCTCTAAAATGGGCTTACTAATAGTATTTTCTCATAGGGTTGTTATGAATATTATGTGAATTTCATGCAGTACTTAGAATAATTTCTGATATATAAACACTGAAATCATAATCAAGAATTAATCATGCATCTAATGTAAAAATAGATTCAAAATCCAAACAATTCATAAAAATACAAAATTCTTTGAAGACAATTTCTGCTTTTTGCTCAAATGCATCTGTCATATGTGCTTCTCTTTTCCACCCCTGTTGGCCAGTATTCTAGCATAAGCAGTTATTACCTGGTCCAGTAGCACTATCAGGTGCATGGTCCTTCATAATTTCCAAAATCATGTGTCCATATACTTCCAGGACATTTTTCCATGATTTTTAGAAGTCTTTGTTCCTTCTGTATCTTCATAACATCATGCCTTGTATATCTTCATACCATCCTATTTCTTTCTTCTGACTTAATAGACTTAGGATTCTATGGAAAGTCTTAGTAGGCTCATTAAAAGTGTTCTTAACTGAATGATCTTAATCATCATAAATGGAGTTTTTTGGATGGTGAGTTTTAATACATTCCCAACTAGGAAATGAGCAGTCTGTTTATAATGCCGAGGGAACATTACCTGGTCTGTGGCCATCCTCCTTCAACTGAAGAATGTGTCATTGATTGCTAACCTTTGTTCTGTCTTCAACTGGTAATAAGAGATTAAGTTGTGATTATGGAAATATTCTCATGGCTGAGATTACAGCTCTTTGCTTTTTCTTACAGGTCTGCAAACTGATTTTAGTGTGCAAGGCAGTGAAAATACTGGGAGATTCCATTTAGTGACATGAATTTAGTGTCATTTTGATCTCTGTCTCTCTCAGATGATCTTGTAGATTCTAAGATGGGAAAAAGAATTTAGATAATTTATGACATATTAATGATACCTAGCTGAAGTACATCTGTAACTTGTAATGTCTAATAGTAGTGAGAAAGTTTAATTTGCCCTCTCTTTTACCTTGGTTATAAAAAGAAGAATATTGGAGTTCAGAGAAAGTGAAACACTAAGCAGGGAATATTACGTGGTTCCTTCTTTTTATTTGCTTTTCATGAGCTTTACCCTAAAATTCCTCTAAATGACTGTCTTTATAACAGCTTTTGGCACTGTTATTTTTGGGTGACGTAATAAAGAATGCAACATAAGAAAGAAGCCTAAGGCTTTAGGCCCTGCAGACAAATACCTGCAATCAATCATGAAGTTTACAACAGATACTAAAAGGAGAAGTGATTTTACAGAGAAAGGATCTAGAACAGCATAATGTCATCATAGGAAAAGACTCTAAATGGCATTTCATTCTAGTGTCTGGGTAGATGTGCAACTAATATTTCATTAACCATCTACATTAAAATATTATGTTAAAGGGTTACAAAAAACTGAGACATCAGTGCATGTAATTTAAAATGCTTGGCCTCAAAAGACAGCCACACCCTTGAGATGAAGATGAAACATATCTGCCTCATATACAAAAACTCCTTCTAGAACTTGTTTTACCTCAGAATTGCTGTACTAGAAGAAATTTGGAAGCGTCTGACTGCTGACTTGTACACTAAAAATCCAGGTAGTTCATTTTCATGTCACACCACTCTCACATGGTGTGACCATATACTGTTCTGAAGTGCTCAGAAAAAGAATGGCTACCTGTCCAGGTTGAATGTCTGTGAAGGAGAAGTATAGTTTGTTAGAAAGTGCACTGAATATAGACAACCCAGAAATTGGCTATGCAGACACTAGTGAATTACATACATGAAGACTATTACATGAATGTTTCAGTTGAGGCATTAGGATGATCAATGCCACAATTCAGAGGAAGCTGTGAGAACATGAAGCGGCATTTTCTTCTTTTGTCATCATGGAGAGTTCCAAATATTTACAGAAACAGAAGACTAAAATGAACCTCCATGCACCCATCCCTTGGCTTTAACACCGGCTGGTCTTGCTGCATTTCATTCTCTACTCACTTCACTGGTGCATTATTTTAAAACAAGTTCCAAACCTCATATCACTTCATTCATAAATACTGTAGTGTATATTGCTAAAAGATACTCTTTGATATTTCATGTTGCCACAATACCATTATCCATGTGAAAATTTTGAGTCTATTTCCTTACTATCATCAAATATCCAGCCAGTGCCCATATTTCCTTATCCCATAACATTTTTATGAATAGCTTATTTAAACTAGCATCTAAACACAGTTCACAGACTATATTTGCTTTGTCACCTTAGTGCTTTTTTCAATTTACAGATTTTTTTTTCTGACCATTTTCCCCTCCTCCTTGCAACTTATTTGTTGAGGAACTGAGCTGCTTGTCCTGAAGTTTCCCACATTCTGGATTTTCCTGATTGCATCTGTTTAATATATTCCTTTCAAATAAATTGGCAATAGCAGTTGTAGACTCGAACAGTAAAGTATTTTCAAAGATGTTCAATCACTACTTCCTCTTATTCATCCACCCACGTAGAGTATAGAAAAGAGCTGATGATTAGAAACTGGAGGCACATTTGGAGAGAAATGTTGAAGTGCTGAGATTTCTCTTTCATGTCAAGTCAAGACAAAAAGACTTTAATGAGACCACTGTGAGAATTTAATAGTAGCCTCTGCTTTTAGTCAGTGTCTGTATCCCACCTACACTACCTAGAAGACAAGGAATGGATTGGCTGGTTTCCTTGCTGGTGGAGGCAAACAGAAGAGGCTATGTTGAGTTAGAAAGTCTATTTTCCATTTGTTCCATTCTGTTTTCCTGGCTTTGAATTGAAGTTTCTATCTCTTTGATTTTGTTCTTGATCTGTTGGATTTCAGAGTACTGGTGTTCCATCAGATCAAACAGCTTGCTTAATTTTTCATTTTGCTCTGCTGCATTTTGTATAAGGTCTAGGAGGGCTCTCTATATAATTTTTTTGTATTCACTTTCTGATAGTTTCAGAAAGGTTTCTTCATCTGGGAAGTTCTTTTGTTGTTTCTTTTGGGGGCCTTCTGAAGCCATGGGTGATTGCTTGGTTATGCTTTTATCCAGAGTTTGCTGCTCTTGGGGCATCGTGTGAGTTCCAGCTGTAGGTGATACTTGTATAGAACACTGCTTTTCTGTCAGAAAAGCACTCGCCTCTGGGCAGGCGCTGCCTCCCAGCCTAGGAATTAGGTCCCACTGAGGCATCCGTATGGGTAGCTGTACCTCAGAGTGGAACAAAATGGCATGCCGTACAAGCTCACTGCCTGCCTCGGGACAGGCTACTCAATGGTAGAGGCGGAAAGAGAGGCCAAACATGTCGACAGGTACGGAGGCCAAAGCCTAGCTCTCAAAATAAGGCAATTTCTCCCACTGATCCCACCAGCAGTGTGTCTGAGATTAACTGCTAGTCAAGTCCCAGCTCCATCCATAGCTAAAACAGAGGAAAAAAAAAGTTAAAATGGCAAATTGCTTTCAGTCTGTGAAAGCCAGCACTCACCAAGAGTGGGGGTCAGTGAAAGAGAGGGAGTTTCTGTTCAGAAGTATGAAGTCTAAATTAACAGCTCTATGTCATGTTCTAGGGCTCACTAGGTGTTCAGAAGGCTCTGTTTAATTATCAGTTCAGGTCTTGGTTTCCAGAGGGATTTAGGGAGAGGTGTGTTCAGTCCACCAACCTGACTCTGACACAGAAGAGGCTATGTTGAGACTTACATTCCTGAATTGTGTCAGGTGGAAGGATGTGTGTGATCATACTGTGGACCACAAGTGTAAGAGTACTGTTGTTTGTTGTCTTCTGAGTTGTTGCTAACTGACGACAACCTTACGTGTAACAAAAAAGAAAGAAAAATTGCCTGGTCCTGTGTGCCAGTGAAAGAATGACCTGGGATTATTCTAAATTCTAATAAAAGTACTATCAGAATAAAGGATGCATGAGTTGGATCTGACTGGACAGCACTTGGCTTGGAAGGGCAAAAGGAGGAGTAAGAGAGCCAGAATAGAGAGATGGATTTGTCCTTGATAAATGAACATCAAAGAGAAATTAGGAGGCATGGATGGTGCTGTGGTTTTTAGAGGGGAGTTATCCCAAGACCCCATGAAAACTCCCAAGAGTGAGAGTTGCACATGATTTAATTATTGCTTAAATCTCTGCAATCCAAATTCACAGTCACCATCCACAGGCTCTGTCAACCTCAGCTCGCTGCAATCTTCATGGCTGTTACTATGGCTTCTGCTGCTTTCTGATTTTATAAAAATGCCTAGCTTTCTCCTGTCTCAGTCCCTTGGTACATGATACTTGCTAGGAGTTGTGTTTATCAGATCTCAGAAATTTCAGGCCAAGGAGGTGATTTGTAATGAAATATATTGATGATTAAAAAAACAAAAAACAGCTGTATCAGGAGGCTTCTGCTCAGAAGTTCTTTAGAAAGTTTCTATGTGAACACTGCATAAACAGTGTGACACGGGAATAAGGGAACAAAGGAGAAATGATTTTAAGTTTTCATCCCAGTTTCCTCATTAGTATCCCCCATCATAGGTCCCGGAATATCGCTTACCAAATGCTAAGCACAAATATCCCAGGTTCTGACCACACCAAAACATTCTTTTTATTTCACACAACCATTCTGTACTGTGTGATGGTCACTTGGCCTCTGCTTGACACACCCAGAGATGAAAAATTCTTTGTTGGGCCAGAGAGTTTACTCTCTTTGGAACTTCTAAATATTCACAAAATATTGCTCTTATTGGTGTGAAATCTGATTCCTTTGTAGTATCAACATTTTCTCTCAGTTGTGCAAGCTGAGGCTGCTTGTAACAACTCTATTTGCTTTTCCTCACCGTAGCTTCCCCTCACTGAGGCCACTGTCCAGTGACGCCCAGCGTAAGTGGCAACATTGGTCCTCTACCCCACCATTCACCATAATTTCAGTAATGGGCAGCAGAGTTGGCTTTAAGAATATAAGTGGTGAAGCTGACATTGTTTAGGGTTCCTGATTCTCTTTGTTGTTGTTGTTGTTAGGTGCCGTCCAGTTGGCTCTGACTCACAGTAACACTACATTCAACAGAACAACACACTGCCCCGTCCTTTGCCATCCTCACAATCCTTATTATGTTTGTGCCCATTTTTGTAACCACTGTGTCAGTCCATCTTGTTAAGTGTTTTCCTCTTTTTTGTTGATGTTCTACTTTATCCAGCATGTCCTTCTCCAGTGACTGATCCTTCCTAATAATGTATCCAAAGTATGTAAGATATAATCTTGCCAGTCCTGCTTCTAAGGAGCAATTTATCAAGACAGATTAAGCTGTTCTCTTGGTAGTCCATGGTATGTTCAGTATTCTTTGCTAGCACTACAGTTCAAAGGCTTCAAGTCTTCTTCAGTCTTCCTTATACACTGTGTAGCTTTTGCATGTATGTGATTCTCTCCAGATTTAAAAAAAAAATATTTATATATTAAATATATTTTGATTTTGGCTAATTCTATATGGGCTGACTAATAGTTTCCTTTCCAATTCTATAAATTTTATATAATTTGGGAGATGCTTATTCATATGCTTCAGATTTGTTTACCCTTTGGTAGGTGTGAATTTGTCAGAGTTTCTTTAGAACAAAAAAATCATTTCAAATTTTGGAATGATTTTTCTACAAGGTATTTTTACTCCTTCCAAAATTATAGCTTGCTTTTTCTTAAAGGCAAACAAACTTGACTATCCTAGCATCTCATTATCATCTAAACTTGGTTCACATTTGAATTTTTGTTTTCAAGCCATGACTATGACTATCATTTCTTTGGGAGATGTTAATTATATTAGGGAAAACAAGATAGTTGATACAGCTGTTTTTTTTTTTTTTTTTTAATCATCAATGTATTTCATTGCAAATCTCTTCCTTGGCCTGAAATTTCTGAGATCTGATAAACACAACAGATTATAATTTTTTTTCTGTGAATTAGAACATAGAAAAATAATGCAAAGGAATAAAACCAGGGTACCAGCTTCCTAGAAAACACTGCTTTCTGTTGATTTTGTTGCTCAGCTGTGAGGAGCAGCCTAATTGGAGAGATGGAGTTGACGCCCTTCTACTAGAACATGTGGCAAGAGAAAACAAAAATTAAAATAATTTTAATTAAGATTTTTTTTCCTTCTTAATGTTCAATTCATCCAGCCTATGATATCATCGCACTTTTGCAATCCTACCACTGTCTTGATGGATGAACAGTAAGCCAACTGATTTCCCAAAGCAAACTCAATACTACTGAAGTTTTGATTCTCTCAACAACCCAATTCTAGAATTTTACAGAACTCCAAAACTCTTAGGAAATATAAGACAATTTTTAAGAAGAAAAACCTATCTGGACAATGTATATTACCAGATTTCAGGACTTACTATTCGTTCACAAAGATAGGCCACATTGATACAATGATAAACAAACAAACAAAAAACCTCCCAATGGAACAGAATTACGGAGTCAAGAAGTAGGACCACACATATAAATGTCTTCTTTAGAGAAATATGTCCATCGTTGCAATAAGGAAAGAATGGTCCTTTCAATAAATGATCTAGAACAGTTGAATATTTGTGTGGAATAAATGAATCCTGATTTCTAACTCTTGCTATGCACAAATAATAATAGACCCAAATGTGAATAGAAAAACATAAACATTCTAAAAGAAATCATTAAAAATATGTTCATGACCTTGAGATAAGTAAAGATTTCTTAAATAGGACACACAAAGCACTATTAATAAAATTAAAAAAGGCAAATTTGACTTCCTCTAAATTTATATCTTATGTTCATCAGAAGATACCACTAAGAGAGTGAACAGACCTGCCAAGACTGCTAGAAATTACTTGCAATATACCGACTCCTCACTTATCAACATGGTTGGGTTTGAAAGAGGAGGTTATTATGTGAAAATCAGTGTTAAGCAAAAATGGACAATGACGACATCCAATTACAAAATAGAGAATGACTGTATCATTATATAACTGCCAATTACATCATTAGATAACTGCCAAATTATGTCATTACATAACTGCCAAACTCTGGAGAAGCATGGTTTTGCCAAATGGACACGTAACGTTCACTACCACAGCCAGCATCACTCTCAACTTGGCGTTCTTTACCACCACACATTTACCATTAATATGCAAAATAGTCGGAGAGTAGAGGTTTTACTCTTGCTTTAAATGAGAAACGTCTAACCAGTAGTGAGTAGCAGTTCTACATACATACAGTGATAAACTCATATTCAGAATAAAGAACTCTTATAAAAAGTAAGGAAAAGACAATCTTTTAAAAAATAGACTATTACTCAAACAAGACTTTCACAAAAAAGAAGATCTAATTCTTCCGACAGCATGGAAAAAAGTATTTCATATCACCTCTTATCAGAGACATGTAAATTAAAACCACAAGAAATGCCATTCTGTACCTGTGAGTTTTACTAAAATTTATAAGACTGTCAATATCAAACTTTAGAATAGATTCAGATCAACTGAAATTCTCTTACATTGCTGTGCAAATCAAGGTTAGTACAACAACTTTAGAAAGGTTTTGTAGGCTCTCTAAAATGAAACATAATGACCTTGGAATCCTCTTCGTGCAGGTGTGTGCGCATGCATGAGTGTGTGAACTTGTGTGTTCATGAGAGTATGTATGTGTGTGTGTGTGTGTATGTCTATGTCCATGAAATTATCTGTGGAGAAGGAAATTTACAGGGAGTCCCTGGATTAGGAATGAGATCCATTCCTAAGTGTGTCTTTCACAATCCACAGGTAAGCTAGAACAAGTGCACGAAGTTCTCATTCAGCCTTACTTCAGTGGTCTTGAAGCCTTTTCAATGATTTAAAAGCTGCCTGTGCAGCATGTGAAACTGATCATGATGAAGCACTTGTTGCAAGTAGGATCTGGCTCCCTTGTTTCAAAAACCAAAAAGAAAGAAAGAAAGAAAGAAACCCCACCAAACTCACTGCCATCAAGCCAATTCTGACTCATGGCAATGCTATAGGACAGAGTAGAACTGCCTACTAGAGTTCCCAAGGAGCATCTGGTGGATTCAAACTGCCAACATTTTGGTTAGCAACTATAGCACTTTACTAGGCCACTAGGGTTTCCACTTGTTTCAGAGTGAAGGCATACTTACATACCATTAAAGTGCAAGTATCAGTTGTTTGTAAGTCAGAATGTTTGCACCCCAGGGATTTACTGCATAGCAGCTTTATTTCTAAAAATCCTCAAACTGAAAACAATCCAAATGTTCAAAAACTAGCAAAATGATGAATACATTGTGATACAGCCATGCAAATAAAATGATAAACAGCACTGAAAAAGAGCTACTACTGATTTGCAGAAGATGAATGAGTTGTACAGACAATGTGCTGATGGGAAGAAGCCAGATTAAAAAGAATACACATTGTATGGTTCCATTTATATGAGGTTCAAGAATAGTTAAAACTAACTCGGGATGGTGAGGGACTCAGAAACAGTACTGGGTACTGCAAATATTCTGTATGTTGATTGAGATATGAACATTCATAAGGATTTGCACTCGATCACTATTTTACATAAAAATGTTCAGAAAAATTCTCAATTGCTCACCATTCTGGTACAGCACAAAGTCCGGATTGATTTGCATGGCTCACAATGAACACCTGTTACAATTCTCCTTCAAGATCACAGTGCTTCACCTGATGCACACACATTGTGCTGCAGACATACTGCTCTTTAAGCTTTGTCCTCTTTCAACTTCATACTATTATGCATTTTTCTTTTTTTATAAACTGCCCCATCTTTGAATTTTCTTACAACATTGTTGCCTGACGAAATCTGATACATGCTTTGATGTTCAGTTCATGTATTTTCTTAGTGGATTCTTTTCTGACATGTCTAGGCAAAAATCTTCCTGTTAGAACTTTATTCGTGTAACTCTGAAGCACTTACTATTTTCTCTTGCAATTAGTTGCATGTGAATTTTCCTGTCAGGAGGTGAACCTCTTGAAAGCAGAAACGATGCTTAATTCATTTTTACATTTCAGACACACAACACATGGCCAACAAGCATGTTAGAATCTACAGCAATTAGCTGAAGACAACTAAGCTACTTTGTAACTTCTGTGCCAGAGAGAAATGCAAAGATTTTGTCCCAGACATCTTCTAGAGTCTACATTTATGCAAGTGGGTTATCTCTTTTCATATCAGGCACCAAAGAGACACCGAATGGAAGGTGACTGACCAGGTAAAGAACACCTGGCTGTCAGGAGCCTCCTTGTTGGAGAGACAGCTGCTGACCGTACGTAACCATTGTCAGCATTAACAGATACAGACCTTAAGTGGGCTCGTTCTTTATACTTTTTGTTTTTAAGGAACAAAGACCAAACCTGTGTGCCAAACAAATAGAACAAAGGGGACTGGACTTAAGGATATATTTGCCCTGAAATTGGAGCAGAAAACCATAAGGAACCAATAATAACTCTTGGGACTTGCTACTTTATCTCTTTATCCACTTTTTTTCCCCTCTGCTTCTGCTTCCTTAAACTCGGCCCATCATGATTTCTCTGTCACTTCTATCGTGACTTTTCAGTTTCATATCCACCAAGAATTGCCTATGTCTATGTTTTGTAACTCAAATTCCAAGGAGTGGCTCTGATGGAACCCAGTTCATCTGTTCCTGACCAATTATGACATAGGTTACTTAATAAGTAAATAAATAATGCAAAACCTGTTGCCACCAAGTTGACTCTGACTCAGTGACCAGATATGACAGAGTAGAACTGCCCTGTGGTGTTTGCAAGGAGTAGCTTGTAGATTCAAACTGCCAACTTCTGCTTAGCAACCAAGCACCACCAACTAGGTTACTACCCACCCCTTGCTATTGAGTTGATTCCAACCCATAGCAATCCTGCAGAACAGAGTAGAACTGCCCCATAAGGTTTCAAAGGTGTGTCTGATGGATTCAAACCACTGACCTTTTGGTTAGCAGCCCTTATAATTCATAACCACTTCACAACTAGGGTTTCCCCTAGGTCACTTAGTCCTCCTGAAAAAAATACCTGCTGCCATCAAATAGGTTCTTATAGTGACCCTGTAGGACAAAGTAGAAATGCCCCCTAGGATTCCCAAGGCTGTCATCTTTACAGGGAAATCCTGATGGTGTAGTGGTTAGGTGCTATGCCTGCTAACCAAAGGGATGGCCATTTGAATCCACCAGGCTCTCCATGGAAACTTCATGGGGCAGTTCTGTTCTGTCCTATAGGGTCTCTATGACTTAGAATTGATTTGACAGCACTGGCTTTTTAAAAATCTTTGCAGAAGCAGACTGCTAATATCTTTTGCCTGCAGAATGGCTTTTGTCTAGAATGCCCCTCTAGAGTTCCAGAACTGCCCTGCAGGGTTTCTGTGGCTATAACCTTTATGGACACAGATGGCCACATCTTTCTCTCACAGAGCTGTTGATAGGTTTGAACAACCGACCTTTCAGTTAGCAGCCAAGTGCTTAACCATTGCACCATCAGGGCTCCTTGGTTCCCCCAAGAAGCACCAAAGGAAATAATTTTTGCAAATGTTGTCATATTTTGATATTTAGATCACATGTTAATTGAGCCATTAGGCAAAATTCTGGTGGGCAAAACAGGTAAGCATACATTTCTCACATAAAAAAAGTGTTGACACTTACTTTGTTTAATTATGACTGCTACATTAATGCATGCTAAATATATGCTTATTAAATTAATACCAAATACTTTGTGTCTAGAATATATTCTCTAGTCACCAAGTAGAAACTTAAAAAGAGCTGTTGATTTCCTTGGAAATTCAAATGGGATTTGCTCATTCTTAGCAAAACAGATTATCATACACTCATTCATAGTGAAAATAATTTCTAAAACATACGTATTTTAAATAAGAATTTCTTGCATTTTCGCTGAAGGCTTACATAGCAGTTTAGTTTCCCATTCAACAATTTCTGCCCAGGTTGTTCTGTAACATAGGTGATGTTCTTCACAAGGCAGGAACATTCTCGTCACTTCCATTCTGGTTGCTCCGTTTCCACTAGTCTAGTTTCCCTGTCCCCTTACATTCTCGTCTTTGCTTTAAAGTAATTGTTGTCCATTTAGTCTGATATAGGTGATTCATATGTAAAATATCCTAATGGAAATACACATCCTGAATTTTTTTTTTTCTGTTTTGTTTCTGTCAATATCAGTGCACAGAGAAATAAACTGAAGGGCTGGACACATTCCTCTGCACTTGAGTACATGCATTTGTTGTGGGATAACTCAATGTCAGCTTCACAGTTATTTATATTCCTAGTACCACGCTTGACTTCTTCAGGAGCTATGATTTAGGTCCTGGAAAGAAATGCAGGTCTGCCATGGAATTCTGACATTCTATCAAATGACAAATTATAAAATTTGACTATGCTATTCAAAAGGTACATGGCACATAATTTGTTTCTGTCTGCATATCCCTTGAATGGGGACTTGTCTCAGGTACTTGTTGGACTCAATATTGCTGGAAGTCTGTCCCTGAAATTCAATTACCCCTACTAATGTAGGAGAGCGGCCAGTATTGATACATGATTCTCAGGGGTCATTTGGGGTTCTGGTGGGAGAGTGCAAAAAATACGTATTTTGTAGCTGGTGGTTGAGCAAAGTAACTGGAATTTTTCCTCATGTTCTCTATGTAAATTATATTTAGATATTTAGTCAACGGTACAAGTATTTCCTGTTTTGAAGAAACTAATTAAGTCCAAATGACTAATTCTCAATTGCAGGGATCATAAACACAAAATATGATTCATGGAAGTAAGCATGACTTCATATCCAGAACATGTTAACACTTTTTTTGTGTGTATTTAAGGAAGATAGTGGCAAAAGTTCATTTGCTGCACCTGTCACAGAAAGTCGTGAAGGCCAGTTAAGAGCCTGGCATCATCTGCACATTGTGCCCACTGGTACTTCAAGAATGGCTGCCTGTGCCAGTGGCGTGCTGGCAAGCCTGAGCCTTCAGGATCTTACCACAGCTTGCGCACTATCAGGCCAGGGCGTGAAGAAAGGGGCACAGAAGGGTGGAATAAAAGGAGGCAGTTGAGGGGGTGGTATTTTCCTTTCAGTTTTGAAATAAGTGGTACAATTATATTTGTCAATTTAGGAATATTTATAAAGTGCATACACTGTTCTACTTAGCTGTGCTCCTGAATTAGAATCAAGAGTTATTCTACATCCCACAGATGTTTTTCAGGCATGGGTATTTTCTAAGAAATTCAGTGCCTGAGGTTTTACACAAATCCCTGGTTCCTGGTGTCTTATACCTCTGCATCTGCTCTTCCCAGTGAGAAAGCAAGCACAGGGTAGAGGAGAATTGTCCACTGAAACTGCTGTAAATCGGAGGTAGTTTTCAGCCAACGGCCACATGCTTAACCCAAATTTACTGAAGTTAAGAGTTTGCAGGCTATGTGCCAGTCTGAGGCTACTAGCTGTGGTAGGCATTGGTTTTGCTTTCTTTCTTTCACGTGACTTATTTGTCTTTTTTAAAAGCCCTATTAGGGGTCCAGTCGGGGGCCTGATGCTTTCTTGCCAAGGACAAAGCTAGATTAGTTGTATGCTCTCACTTTAGAATTTTAATCTTTTTTGATTTGATTTGTCTTTTCTTCTTATTATTATGACTGAATGAAAATGTACATTCTTGTATAAATTTACATGTCCACCTACACGCAGCTTCCACTACTCTCCCTGCCCGGTGACAGCACACTCTTCCTAATTTTAATCTTGAATAGAGTGGCAAACTGACAGAAAATGGGTAGGTTCCTTCTCTCACAGAGGTAAGACCTTCACTAGCCCTGTCCTGCAGTGGGACTTTGGCTGTGATTCCTGCTTCCTTGGCTTTGAGAGCTGACTTGCTTCTGAAGCCTTGCTTTTTATCCTCTGATCAATTCTGGACAACCTTCTTCTGATGGCTTTCCAATAAATCCTTTGTCTATAGCTTTTAATCAAAGAGAACTTCCTGATTTATAATTTATAATTCCACTTTAGAAACTTTACTCAGCATGTAAATGATCATAATGTGACATTATGAAATAAACAACCAATCACTCATAAATACTGTATGTTAATTACCAGCAATAAAGTATTTATAATTGCCTCACCATTGCTGAAACCACATACATTGTCCCAGTACTGTGCTTGAAAATAACGATACTTGGCTTGGGAAGCTACAACTTCACGGTCATCTATTTCTCACGAATTCGACATGGAGATGGTCTTTGAGATCCTTGCTAGCCCTAGGGTTCTGGGAATCAACAGTATACCATTTGTAGGCACCTACTAAAACTGGGGAAGATTATGTTTAGAAAGAGCCTTTGGGTAAGCTGACGTGGGAATGGGAGGAGGGAGACTGAAGTGTCTGTGGGAAAGGCAGGCAGAAGAATCACAAGGGACCAGATTGGAACAGGTTTAAATAGAATGACCAGCTTTGTCATGCTGACTTTGGGGCTTCTCATTTGGTGGGTAAGTTATGGTGCTGGGTTTTCCAGTAGTGGAAATGGGCTAGATAGGTCCTTCATGATTACTTTCAAATTACTGCCGTGATAAAAGACAACTACCTCACTAACAGACCCTACTAAGAGAACACCCATCTTGTATGTGAATGGCCTCACTGTCATGTTCCTAGCTTGGCTGGACCACGTGATTTGCAGCAGACCCTCATGCAGCCCGTGCACAGTGTGACCACAGGCTATAAACAGGGCCTGATGTGTGAAGCTCAGCCTGAGCAGGGAACAGCAAAGGCAAAGGCAAGCCCCTCTTTTACTTGGGGTTAATAATAGAGATACTTGTGAAGTGTGCTGTTTAGGTGGTAAAGAGAATAAAGTCAAAGCTCTGAATAAGCTGTAATCAGAAATAAGCAGAAGTCATGAAGTACAAAAGATTTTGATGCCGTGGGCTGGAAAGGACTTCCTTCTTTGGCAGTTTGATAGATTAGACAATTTGAAAATCCTTCTGTGTCAAATATTTATTTAAACACCTGAGTTTTCACACTCATACACACACGTATATTCACACACACACGTTGTTAGATGCTGTTGAGTTGATTCCAACTCATAGTGACCCCAATGTACAACAGAATACAGCACTGCCTGGTTCTGCCCACACCTCACAATCTTTGCTATCCTGAGCCACTGTGTTGGTCCATCTCATTAGGGTTCTTCCTCTTTTTCACTGATCTTTCAAAGCATGGTTTCCTTATCCAGGGACTGGTCCCTCCTCATAACTTGTCCCAAATTGCATGAGATGAAGTCTCACCATCCTTGCTTCCTGTGTATACATACAATCATACATACATGGTACATAAATACAATCCCCGAAAGGGAAAACTCACAAGGAAAATGAAAACCAGAGCAGTAAGATGGAATTTATTTGGGGGTTACCTGGGATATTTGCCAATATTAGTAGCCAAAGATTTGGCTTTTACATGCCCTTGGAAATATGATATTAAGCTTTTGGGTACCTTGAGATATAAGTCTGAGCCCTACGCACAATGCCAGGGATTCAATCTTAACGAGACGATGGATGGGAAACAAATTTTCCTGCCAGCACAGAGAGATGACAAGGAAGCTATCTGTTGCATTACTCTAGGGACAGGATGAAAAAGTCTCCTTGAATATTTATATCTATGATCCATCTGTTCTGTGATTTTGAGATATGAATTTACAGTGCTAGTGGAGTCTAGGAGCCCCAAACTGTGAAATTATTCTTAAAAGTGGAAAGATCTACTTTCTTTTTAGTACTTTTTACTTTTTTTGATATTTAATAATGCAGGTATGAATTCCTGACTGTGAATCAAGTTACGCCAAAGGGGGGGGAAAAAAGAACTCAATTTCCTACTCTGCTGTCATTGTTAGTTGCCACTGCATCAGCGTCAACTCATGGGGATCATACGTGTAATGGAATAAAAGGCTACCCAGTCCTATGCCACTGTCACAATCACTGGTATGTTTCAGCTCATTACTCCAGCCACTGTGACAACACGTTTCATTGAGGGTCTTCCGTGATTTCGTCCACCCCGTGCTTCTGCAGCAATCCATCTTTCCCAGTGACATGTCTTGAGTAAGCAAGATGATGCCTGGCTGTCCTTGTTCCTAAGGAATATTATAATAGTGTTTCTTCTAAGGCTGATACATAGATTATTCTGGGAGTCCACAGCATATTAAATATTCTTTGCCAGCACTACAATTCAAATGCATCATTTTTGTGTGTGTTCCTTTCTCATTGCCCAGCACACTGTAACAGTTACCTATTGCTAACTTAGAAAAAACCCCCAAACCAAAAACCTCCATCTAGTCAATTCTAACTCAAGACTAGACCTTTCTATTCCTATAGGGTTTCTAAGGCTGCAATCTTTACAGAAGCACCTTGCTACCCCTTTCTCCTGAGGACAGGCTAAGTAACAAATTACTCACAAATTCAGCAGCCTCTTGAGGTTGATTGTATTAGACAAAAGCCTATTTTATAATTGGTTTTCTGAAGCAATGTCTTAGCCTTTACAACAAAAGATCTTGAAATCACACATTTTGCCTCACCTTTAGACCTTGTTCATGTGACAGTACCTGAGATTTGATCTTTGCTCAAAACTCGTTTATTAATGTTAGCATCATTTTCCATTTCAAGAAGTTGAGAATATTCAACCTAACAATTCCAGGATCCTCTGTTGTTGTTGTTGTTAAAAGTCCTTCCTTCCCCTCTCTCTTCCACCCTCTGCCTCTTTTTAATGTAGGTATCAAGAAGAAATAAAACAGTACACCCAACACTATAGTTGGCTATCTGAGAGGTTAGCTAACCAGAAGAAATTATATTATGTCTTAGTGACTCAGAGTGACCAGTCGAGAGGAATGGCTGTGCTTAGAGCTGAGGTCCAAGTCATGTACCTAATTAACTGGAACAATTAATACTTTCCACACGACTGCAAGTGGCACTGCTGCTAAGTTTTTCCTTACCACATAATAAGAATCTCCTTTATTCCGGTTTCCAATGACATTATCACAACTGACCTTTGAGCCTTCATTGGCTGTCCCCTCAAAGGGCATCAGGTTTCTTTCAACAGTTTCTTCAAATCCCATTAGACTTTCCCTAATATTCTCCACAGAATCTTTCTAGCTTCTTCCCATTGCTGAATTCTAAAACTGCTCCTACTTTTTAGCTTTTTCTTATATGTTAGCATAGAACTCAGTTGCTGAGATCTGTATTATTCATCTGTTTATGAGAAATAAATTACTCCAAACTTAGTGGTTTAAAACAACAAATACAATTTGTAGAGCTTCTGTGGACAGAAATTTGGCAGCAGATTATCTGGACTTTGTGTGAGTCAATATTCCAGGGCTTTAGTCATCTGAAGGATAGACTGGGGTTGGAAAATTCAGGTCCAAGTGGCTACCGTTGTCAGCAAGCCCTAGTTTTCTGTTGTGTGAGCTTCTCCATAGGACTTGAGTACTGTCATGGCATGCCAGCAGGCTCCCCATTTTCATGTGCCAGCAGGCTCCCCATCTTCATGTGCCAGCAGGCTCCCCAGGGTGCGTGATCCAAGAAGGCAAAGCAGAAGCTGCCGTGTCTTTCAGGGACTGGTATCAAAAGACACACTGTCATTTTTTCAAAACGCTGTTGATTACAAGGTTGGTCTTTTTTAATATGGGGGAGGACCATGCAAGGGTGTACATACTTGAAGGGAGAACTCCTGGTGACTGTCTTGGAGTCCCTCTCAATAATATAAACTCTAGTGTGTCCTCCCTCTATATTGGTCTTTTTCAACTTAAGGTTTCTTCTTTCCTTTTTTTCTGTGTCTCTATGGGTTGAAATTGCCAGTATTTGACCATTTTAGACCACAAATCTATCAAAGTTCCAGGATGGTCGCATGTCTAAAGTCAAGACATTCTTGGGAGAGAGGGATCTTGGTTTCCAGTATTACCATCTACTGACACATACATACATATACATATATCTACATAGATATATAGCTACATATCCATATATACATAGATATATGTGTATGTATGAAACCTGGTGGCACATTGGTTACAAGCTCCGCTGCTAAACAAAAGGTCAGTAGTTTGACTCACCAATTGTTCCATGATCCAACATGAACCATGATATGGTAACTCTGATAATCACCTGAAACATATCAATACAGATGAATACATCAGTATAGAGGAATCATAGTAATTACAGTTAACAATGGCAAATATGTGAGGTCTGACAATTAAGTCTGTGAACTTGATTGTTCAAAGTGTTACAGACCTCATCGCTGAATACCAGGATGGTCACCTTCCAAGTAGTCCCCTTGGGAAGCGACTCATGCCAGTGCCTACTCCACACTTCAAAGATATTTTAGAACTCATTTTGGAACGGCCATTGCACATGGTGGCATGGTGGCAAGTTTGTGAACTTAATTGTATAGTTGTCTGTGAGGGAGTTTTTAACTAGTAAACAAATAACTGTATTGGAATACCCTCTCTACTTACCTGATGTGGCCCCCAATAAGTTTTTTCTTTACCCCAAAATAAAGGAAATATTGAAAGAAAGACATTTGAGGACATTCAGAATATCAAGGGTAATATGAGGATGGCTCTGACGGCCATTCCAGAAAAAGTGTTCCCAAATTGCTTCGGAGCATGGACTAGGCACTGGAATTGATGCATAGCTTCCCAAGGGGAGTACTTCCAAGGTGACCATGGTGATATTCAGCAACGAGTTGTGTAGTAGTTTTCCTAGGATGTCACAGACTTAATTGGCAGCCCTCATGTATATATGTGTATCTATATACATATATATGTACATATACATACATACATATGGTACAGCTTTGACTTAAAGGTAATGGGTATATATGTGTATACATACTTTTGGCTCTTGAGTCAATTCTGATTCAAAGTGACACTGTAGGACTGAATAGAACTCCTTCACCATGTTTCCCAGGATTGGACAATATATTTGAACTGACAACCTTTTGGTAAGCAGCTGAGCTATTTTAACCATTGTGCGACCAGGACTCCATATGTTTGTGTGTGTATACATGTTCGTATGTATGTATAGACATACATGGTCTGTATGTATGTATATACACCATCATACAGCTAAAAGTTGTCTTATTGTGGTGGCTTGTGTGTTGCTGCAATGCTGAAAAGTATGCCACAGATATTCAAATACCAGCAGGATCACCCATTGTGGACAGGTTTCTACTGAGCTTCCAGACTAAGACGACTAGGAAGAAGGACCTGGTGGCCTACTTCTGAGTAGAATTAACTAGTGAAAACCTTATGAATAGCATGACAACACTGCCTGATACAGTGCCAGAAGCCAGGTTGGAAAGCACTCATAAGGTGACTGGGGAACAGCTGCCTCCTCAAAGCAGGGTTGACCTTAGTGATGTGGATGGACTTAAGCTGACCCAACTCAATGGCACTTGGCTTGGAGTTAAGCTTTTGGGACCTTGTTTTGCTGATGTGGCATGACTCCAAATGAGAAAAAACAGCTGAAAACATCTATTAATAACCAAAATGTGGAGTGTATGAAATATGAATCTTGGAAAATTGGAAGTAGTCAAAACATAGTAGAAGGCATAAACATCAATATGCCTATTGATGCCAAATAGGGCATTGTGAATTGGACAGTCACATGGTCTTCCACACTTCGCATTATCATCAAAAAGAATATTTCAAGATCTTTCACGAAGTATGGAAACTCAGGGGGCTAGTGGTTAAGTGCTACACCTGCTAACCAAAAGAATAGCAGTTCAAATCTACCAGGCATTCCTTGGAAACTCTGTGGGACAGTTCTACTTTCTCCTGTAGGGTTGCTATGAAGTGGGATTGACTTGATAGCAGTGGGTTTGGCTTTGATTTTGTCCTGAAGTATGATGCAGTCAGTGATAGGATAGTATCCATACGCCTACACAGAAAAGCAGTTAATAAGACTGTGAGGACTGTCAGTAAAATTTACAAACTTATTCTAGAAAATGTGCTATATACCTCACTGCTGAATATTGCTATGGTCACCTTCAAAGTACTCCCCTTGAGAAGCTATGTGCCAACGCCATTGCTTAGTCCACCCTTTGAAGCAATTTTGGAACTCTTTTTCTGTCATCAGAGTTGTCCTTGTATTACCCTTGAGGTCTGAATGTCATCAAAATGTCTTCCTTTCACTACTTCCTTTATCTTCAGGTAAAGAAAAAAGTCACTGGGGGCCAAATCAGGTGAGTAGGGAGGGTATTCCAATACAGTTATTTGTTTACTGGCTAAAACCCCTTCACAGACAACTATACAATTAAGTTCATGAACTTAGCACCATGCCAATGTACACAATGGCTATTCCAGAAAGAGTTCCAAAATTGCTTTGAAGGGTGGACTAGGTGCTGGTATCTGCGTAATTTCCCAAGGCGAGTACTTGGAAGGTGACCGTAGAGATACTCAGTAATGAGTTATGTAGCACTTAGAACAATTAAGTTTGTGGGCGTAATTGTCATACTTTGTGTTACAGAGCCTGAAACAAAGTTTGGGTTCTTAGCTCTAGAAGTTCTGTACCTCTGTTTGTTGGTAATGGTCTTTAGAAAGGGAATCAAAATTTTAATGTTAATTTTCTTCTTTCAGAAGTAATATATTGACTTTGTCTAGTAAAAGATGGAACCAAAGCCACATTTACTTCATTTGGTTAACCAAAGTATACTGATGTGAATAAAAATAATTAAAAACCCATTTTGCTTTCCTAAAATTCAGCCTAAAAAAGATATCTGCCCAAGACAATGATTCGGAATGAATCAAAGAAAGACACAGAAAGTTAAAACACACCTCTATAGATCTCAAGGAGAGAATAGATTTCTATGAGTGAGGAAAGTCTGAGAACCCAGACCTCGTAACAGCAGGAAAAGGCATGAGGGAGGAAATTCTCTGATTTCTGAGCGTGTCCTGAGTTTACTTACCAAGTAGGGATAGTGAGGGTCTGCCTCACAGTGTTGCTGTGAAAATTAAAAGGGTTAATGCATGAAAAGTGCCCTAGGTGGTGAATACAGCAGGAATTTAACTGATTATAACCATAACCAGAGTTTATGGACTCTTAAACAAAGTACTCCAGGTTCAAATCCCAGTTCCACTGCTTATCAGGGCTATGAACTCAAGCAAGGTATTTAATCTCTTTTCACTTCAGTTTTCTCAGTGGACTTAATAATAACAGTGCTTGTATATGGTTATTGAGAAGGTTAAGTGGTTGAGAAATATCATTTAAGTGTTAATGTTGCTGGGTTCTATTCTCTCACCTTTCTTATTGTATGTTGAACAAATAGTCTGAGACACTGGACTATATACATAAAGAAGAATGTAGCATTTAAGATTCAAAGAAAGCTTATTAACAACCTGAGCTATGCTGATGACACAATCTTACTTTTTTGAAAGTAAAGATGACTTAAGGCACTTACTAATAGTCAAAGACTACACAGCCTTCAGTATGGATTATACCTCAACATAAAGAAAACAAAAATCCTCACAACTGAACCAATAAAGAACATCATGATAAATGGTGAAAAGACTGAAGTTGTCAAGGTTTCATTTTACTTAGATTCACAATTAACATGCATGGAGGCAGAGGCCAAGAAATCAGATGACATATTGCATTGGGCAAATCTGCTGCAGAAGACCTCTTTAAAGTATTTAAAAGGAACGATGTCACTTTGAGGACTAGTTTGTGCCTGACCCAAGCCATAATCTTTTCTGTTACCTCGAATACATGTGAAAGGTAGACACTGAAAAGGGAAGATGGAAGAACTGACAAATTTGGATGGTGACATTAATGAAGACCATTGAATATACTATGGACTGCCAATAGAGGGAACAATTCAGTCTTAGAGGAAATACAGTCAGAATTCTCCTTAGAATTGTGGATGGCAGGACTTTGTTTTGCTTGCTTTGGATTCAGCATCAGAAAGACTAGTCACTGGAGAAGAACACCGTGTTTGGTAAAGTAGTGGGTAGATAAAAATGAGGAAAACCCTCCATGAGATGGGTCGACACAATAGCTACAACGAGAGGTTCACACATACCAACAATTGTGAAGACGGTGCAGGAATGAGGTGACAGGACAGCAAGTAACAACAACTTTCTGTTGTTAAAATCAAATAAGGGCCATTTTTTTGATGCTTAGATATCTCCCATGTATACCATTATAAACAAAGTGGTTAATAGCCTTGAAGCTATAACCCTTGAGATCATTCCCCAAGTAGAAGTAGAGTTGCCTAGTTAAAGAGAGAGATGCACACCCTAAAAATTCTTAAAAGTGTTACTGAGATGTTCTGAGAAGTAATTAAATTTTCATCAACAATGTATAGGTGTCAATCCATTTGCCTGTATTCTAACTTTTACTGAGTTATAATTTTTGAAAATACTTGTGAATTTGCTAGTTCAAAATGTATCTTCTCTCCACTGGCTAATTAGCCTCTTAAGGTCTCAAACAGGCAAACTCAGATTATTTGACAACTTAACCAAGTTTGACTACTTTGACTAAGTTCTTACATTCTCAACTTCATAAACCTGTTAAGTATAAATAATCCCCTGAGATGCCAGTTTTAGCCAAAACATCTGGAGGAATCTGGGAAAGATACAGCTCTTCTAAGAGGAGTCAGTAGATACTTTTCATTATTCTTCAGTAGTGAGGAAAAATTAAAAAGTTTACAGTCAAAATCTAGAAGGCATAACACAAAACTATACATTTTTAAAGAAAAATGTAATGGTCTTCTCTTGGAGAAAGTGTTTGTTTGAAAGTACAGAGGGCTGCAATAATTTGGCTCTATTCTGTTTAGATAAGCAACCAAAAATTTGAGAATCCCTATCCAAAATTATTCTTAGTTTTACTTGCCAAAAGATCAGATTAAATATCTTATAAGAATAGGCTTTCTTGGAAGATTTCTGGTTCATGACTTTCTGGCTTTGGCACGAAACATGGGCACTGAAATACTACAAGTACTGGACTCAGAAGTAGAGTGTGAGTAGTACCCAGGAGTCTAACTTCTCAGTGCTGTTTGTATCTTGCATCTGAGTAATCTGTCATAATTTATTCTGATCTTCCTCTGTATCAGTACTGTATTTAAACAACGTTTTACTACCTAATGATTTTAATTTAAAAATAGCAACAAATTTCTTAATAGCTTAAACATACTTTTTTTTTTGTGCTTGCATTTTATCTTAGGCCATATTTCAAAAACCAATCTCCTGTCCTTAAGTAGAATACATACCCTTTAACCGCTTAATCATTATATTTCTTTTTCATCCTTCTGTGCAGTATAATTTTTTCACTTTAAATAGTACACTATTAAGACAAGTGGAGGATATTTTTGACTGTATTATACCTACTGGTATTTGGTTTTCAAACATACTACAGTCTTTTAAAAGATCAGGCACTGCAAAAATAAATTTAGAATAAAATTACCCTCTCAACCATATCCCTAAAATGGATGAATTCTAGCTGAGGATAAATTCTCGTTCCCTTAGAGGTTACCTCTCCCTTTTACACCAGCCATCCCCATTAATTAAGACTGCCCAGTGCATTCCTGCTGACAGTTCCCATGTTGATTTACAGCGTTCACAATCAAAACTTTTTTTTCATGGCACACACTTGCTAAGCATTGCCTATCACAGCCCAAAACTTCTAAATGTTGCAAAGCTATGTATTTTAAATCAGCTGTTTATAAACTTTAACTCATAGAAAATATTTATATTCTTTTTTTCTGTATTTTAAGTCATTTATATCTTAATCATTTACTTAAAATTTTTTTCCATAAGTCAAAATAAAACAGAAAAACAAACAAAAAAAAACTCCACCAAACCCATTGTCATTGAGTCATCTGGCACTTGTAACCATCTGATAGGACAAAGCAGAGCTGATGCCATAGGGTGTCTAAGGCTACCTCTTTCCATCATGGAGCGGAAGGTCGGTTTGAACTGTCAAACTTTTGGTTAGCAGACAGGCACTTAGCCACTGTGCCACCAGGGTGCCAGAAATCAAATAAGCCAGTTTGAAATCCTGCATATTTTATGATTCCAGTTACGTGGCGTTCTGGTAAAGATGAAACTACAAAAATACTAAAATTATTAGCGGTTGCTGGGGTTTCAGAGGAGCAGGAACAGATGAATAGGTGAAGCACAGAGGAATTTTAGCACAGTAGAACGCTTCCGTGTAATGTTCTGATGATCAACACTGACATAACACTACTTGCCAAGACCCATAGGAATTTACAGCACAAAGACAGAACATTAGCGCATGGATATTTCAAAAAGTTCAGGAGGTCAGAAGATTCCAGGAAGATATGCAGATTATAGCAAAAGAATCTATCAACATTGCTGTTGTTGCTCGATGCTGTTTGAGTCACCCGGAGCTGCTGTAACCAGCAGAGGGCTTTAACAGAGAGAAGTTTATTTTCTCACCGAAAAGTAGGCTGAAAGTCCAAATTCAGGGCATCAGCTCCAGGAAAAGTCTGTCTTTGTTAGCTTTGGAGAAAGGTCTTTGTTGTCAATCTTCCCCTGGATTTGGAGTTTACGAGGCACAGGGACCCCAGGTCCAAAAGATTTGCTCTACTCCCAGCACTGCTTCCTTCCTGGTGGCATGAGGTCCCCAGTTCCCTGCTTACTTCTCTGTCTTTACTCAGTGCACAGCACAATCTTTTAGATTAAGTCCCACGCCTCACCCACACAACCACTGCCCATCTTCCCTCATTAACCTCACGGAGGCAGGATTTACAACACGTAGGAACATCACACAATACCAGGAATCACGATGTAGCCAAACTGCTACACACATTTTTTGGAAGACACAGTTCAATCCATGACAGAGATTTGTTCATTCCTTTTTCAGTCCATGATATATTCAATATTCTTCACTAAAACTGTGTCATCTGCATATCTGATCATGATGTGTCATTCTTCTTTGTGTAGTCCAACTCCTCAAACTGTTTGCTTAGAATACAGATTGAAAGTCTATGACACCGATGCACTCAGTTCCTGACTTTAGACCATACAGTATCTTCTTGCTGTGTTCCAATGGATGCTTCTGGTCTTTGTACAAGTTCTGCATGAGTGCAATTATGTGTTCTGGAATTCTCATTCTTCTGAATGTTATCCTGACTTTATGATCCTCACAGTTGAATGCCCCTGCACAGTCACTAAAACACAAGTAATCATCTTTCTGGTATGTTCTGCTTTCAGCCAAGATCCATCTGACATCAGCAGTGAAATTCCTTGTTCCATGTTCTCTTCTGTATCTGGCTTAAATTTGGGGTAGTTCTCTGCCGGTGATCTACTGTAACCTCTTTTGAACAATTTTCAGTGTATTCCTATATTGTAATCAGAGTTTTAGTTAATGTAGCCTTATAGAGTGCTTTGAAGCCCTTGGTGGCATAGTTGTTAAGTGTTATGGCTGCTAACCAAAAGGTTGGCAGTTCAAATCTGTCAGGCACACCTTGGAAACTCTATTGGGCAGTTATACTCTGTCCTGTAGGGTCACTATGAGTCAGAATCAAGTCAGGAGCAATGGGTTTTTGGTTTTACATAGAGTGCTTTGGTACCTGGAAAGATTTCCTTCTTACTTTACCTCCTTTTATAAAAGTATTCCTGTTCTGCACATTTAGTGTTCCTGGTAAAATTAAAGAGCACGTCTTTGATAAATTCCCTTCTGTGTAATAACTATTTTTCCTCTTTCACCTCCTTCTCCTTATTTTTTGTTTCCTTCTCTTTTTCCTTCAGTGCTAAATTAATGCCTAGATTTTTTTTGTTCATTGATTTGCTTTGTGTTTAATTTTGTGGCTGCCATTTTGAACCAGATTTAAAAGAAAATACATTTTATTTTAACTGAATATTTACAATTCAAATTAATTTGTCACACAAAAACCTAAACACGTATTCTTATAAAACACTAGTTGCTCTCCCCACACTGCACTGCACTCTCTTCCTTTCCACTCTGTATTTCTTGCGTCCATTCAACCACCTCCTGTCCCCTCTTTGCCTTTTCATCTCTCCTCCAGACAGGAGCTGTCCAATTAGTTTCCCGTCTCTCTGTAATCTCAGAAACACACTCTCCACCAGTATCATTTTGTCTTATAGACGAATTCAAATCATTGTCCGAAGAGTTGGCTCCTGGAATGGTTTCAGTTCTGGGCTAACAGAGAGTCTGGAGGCTGTCTTCTGGGGGCCTTTCAGTCTGTTAGACCATTAAGCTTGGTCTTCTTCATAGAGTTCAAGTTCTGCATCCCATGATTCTCCCACTACATTGTGCTCCCTGTCAGGGCACTCACTGGCGGCAGCCAAACACTGCCTAGTTCTTCTAGTCTCACGCTGATGTAGTCTCTGGTATACATAGCCCTTTCTGTCTTGTGGGCCCATATGTTCCTATGTCTCTGCTGTTCCTCATTCTCCTCTGTTCCAAGTGGGTTAGAAACAACTGATGCTTCTGAAATGGCCACCTGCTAGCTTTGAAGACTCCCGGCACCACCCACCGAAGTGGGACACAGAACATTTATTTAATGAACTTTGTTATGCCAATTAACATAGATGTCTGCTGAAACAATGGTCCCTAGACAAAATTCCCTACAGCTCTCTCCCTCGAAAAGTTTGGTTGTATTCAGGAAGCTTCCTAACAGAGTGTTGCGCTGCCTTCCTCTGTATTGTGTGTTGTCCTTCGTAGAGTTCAAGTTCTGCATCCCGTGATTCTCCCACTACATTGTGCTCCCTGTCAGGGCACTCACTGGCGGCAGCTGAACACTGCCTAGTTTGTTGTCCTAAAACAGTTCTTGTCTACTGCCTAGTTAGTGAATACCACTTTTCCTCCCTCTCCACTCTCATAACCATCAAAGAGTGTTTTCCGCTGTATTCAAACATTTTCTTGAATTCTTATAATAGTGGTCTCATAAAGTATTTGTCCTATTGTGACAAACTAATTTTACTCAGCATACTGCCTGACAGATTCGTCTATATTTCTCAAATTCATTGTTTTTCTTTTTTTACCATTTTGTAGTTTTCCTTGCAGCAAATATACCTATTTTAAAATTCTATCATCTTTTTATTGCCACTTGTGCCAAGATTCTCTCCTTGAACTTGGACTCAGCCTACCGGACTGCAATAACTTCTCTTGTTGAATGGACTTGTAACCTGTAAATGGATTTGTAGCTTACCAGACTGTGACAATAAAAGTTTCTCTTCATGAAACCTTCCACTAGTGGTATTTTCTGTTAGAGCAGTACTAGGTGATTAAAACATAATCCATTTAGTTACTTTTGTTTCTTTGTTGTAGAGGGACCCCAGGATTCATGTGGCTGCTCCATCATCTTAGCAGAAGTTTTAAACATGAATGAATGTTGCACTTTGTCAAATGTCTTTTCTGCATCAAATAATAAACTATGTGATGTTTGTCTTTGTTTTATTTATGTGATGGATACATAAGTTGTTTTTCTAATATTGAACCATCTCTGCATACCTGATATGAATCCTACTTTGTTATGGTGAATTATGTTTTTGCTATGCTGTTGGATTCTATTGGCTAGAATTTTGTTGAGGATTTTTACATCTAGGTTAATGAGAGACATTGGTCTGTAATTCCCACCCAAGTATCTTCCTCTGATTTTACTATAAGGGTTGTGCTGGCTTCATAGAACAAGTTTGGGAATATTCCATCCTTTTCTATGCTCTGAAATACCTTTAATAATAGTGTTGTTGACTGTTCTCTAAAAACATAGTAGATGTCTCCAGTGAAGCCACCGAGGCCAGGGCTTTTCTGTTGTTGTTGATGGGAGGTTTTAAAATTAGCTTTTCAATCTCTTTTTTGTACCAGGTTTATTTAGTTGTCCTACCTCTGTGTTAATTTAGGTAAGTAGTTTGTTTCTACAAATTTGTCCATTTCTTCTAGGCTTTCAAATTTCTCTTTATCTGAAGATTTCTTAATTCTTTATTTGGGAGCTTTTTAAAGCCAGAGTGGTCTGCCTCTTTTTGTGATTTGATATTGACTGTTGTCTTTGAGTCATCAGTTATTGTATTTACTTATTTTATGTTTACTTACTGTGTCCTAGCTTCTTGTTTTGTTTTGAAATCACCAAATATGCTGGTCATGTGGGCTAGTTTGATTATCGGTGCCTTTGAAGCTCTAATTTCTAGTCACCATGTTGTTAGAGTTGTTACTAGGTGTATAAGCCCAGGAGTCTATTTAATTTTCTTGTATGGATTCAGCTCAGGTATTCAGGTTGTTGGTCACCAAGTTTGAGGTGCAGACTCCCACTTACAGCCTTAGACAGGCAGGGGTGACTGGTGTAGGCCCATATATCTGGGTGCACACACTGAGCAAGGCAGGAGGCTGGCAGCAGCCCCTGAACGTCTGTGAGGAAAGTGTGTCCCTGTGCCTTAAATCACATTGGTGGGTAGGTTTTGCACCTGGATTATGGATGCCCAGCGCTGTTGGCACTTGGCTGTATGGTCCAGTAGGCACACTTATTCTTGGACCCTTGTGGTGAGTGGTTAGATGGAGTGGGTGGAATCACCATTCCTCAGGTGCCTGCTGTGGGTAGGTGAAAACCCTGCTTGATAGGCAGCTCAGTTTCAAATGTCAAGAACTTGCCTTTCTACCATATTACTGATAGAGTGAAATCAGCATGTACTGTGCTGATAACGGCCTATGCTATTGTACTGGGCCCATATAGGCTTACGTGGGGGTGAAAAGTACATAGACTCCTGACACTTGTGCCTAGGCAAAGGAACTGACTCTACCCTGAGTTTCTGGCTCTGGGGTGTTAGCAGGTATTTCTTCCCTCCTGGTTAACTTGTTCCCTGTCCAAGGCTGGGAAAATAGCTCACGCTGTACATTTCCAGCCCAGAGGAAGCATCAGTCTCTGGAGCTGGCTTCAATGCAGTGTGAGGGACTAGGGGGGTGGGAAGGAAGGACAAGCAAAATAGAGATGTATCCCAAAGGAAATTTTTGATTTGCAAGCAGTAAGTTAGAGCAAATTACTTATATTTGATGATCTAGAGCCACTTTCACTGATTTTGGAGGTGTGAATGGACTTTCTGCCACACAGTCTCTCCCAGTATGAAAAATGTGTTCTAAATGCCACTGCACACCTCACCTCACTAGCTTCGTTGGGTCTAGTCTGCAGGGTACTGATTCCCACTAAGTCAGATCTGGCCACTCCTCATTGCTTCTGAAACTTCTCTCCTTCCCCTGACTCTCAGCTTGGTTTCTCAACTTTGCCTTTGATGTTCAGGGCTCCTAGAATGTCATATATAATTGATTCATTTGATCCTTTGGGTGTCTGCTTTATGAGGGATCACAGAAAGCATATGACTGCTCTACGACCTTGACCCTCCTAAACAGGGTTGTTTTTATTCTTTCCTCCCCTCAAATAAATCATTGCCAACATTCACAAAACTAAAAAAAGAAAAACTCACTGTCACTGATTTGTTTCAGACTAATAATAACCATATAAGACATAGCAGAACTTCCTCACTGAGTTTCCAAGGAGCTCCTGATGGATTTGAACTGCTGACCTTTAGGTTAGCAGACACAGCACCTAACTGGCTATGCCATCAGCATTTCCAACATTTACAAGAGATATTAATTAAACACTTATAATTTAATTGACTGCCTTACAGAGAGCTTTTTTTCTAACAGTCCTTCTAGTTTTACAGTTGTTTTTCTTGGATTTTCTAGTTGGAAACTACACCCAATTCAAAGAAGATAATTAATTCTGTCCACAGAGTTAATTCTATGGCAAGGAGCCTGTGAATAAAAAGGTATTACTTCATGATTTGTTTAGTTTACACATTTCCTTGGAGCTTGTTAATATGATCCATTGATTTATTTTAGTGAAACAATCTCTGAACAATAGTTTTTTTTAATGTTTATAGTTATGATTACTTTTTCCTGAAGGTGTCATATCAGTTACTAGGAAAATGGGTAACTGTTTTATATGAAAATTACATTTTGATTAAAGATAAGTGTTCATAAATGTTGAGGATGGAATTAAACAAATGATTTTAAACTTACACTATTTTATCCACAGACAAAAGTTAATTCTTATTGGAAACCAAAACCAAAAACCATTGCCATCAAGTCTATTCCAACTCAGCAACTCTGTAAAACAGAGTAGAACTGCTCCATAGGGTCTCAAAGGCCTGGCTCGTGGATGGGAACTGCCAACATCTTGATTAGCAGCTGAGGCTCTTAACCACTGTGCCACCAACTTAACCTAGTGTGTTACCTTGATTAGAGTGTAAGCACACTGACAAATAAGATATCATTTAATCCTCATGACTGTTTCTGTTTGGTATTATTATTCTCTAGTCTTCATAATTGTCTAGAAATCAAGATACAATAGACTCAAGGTTGAATGCCTCTCGGGACACATGGAAGACTTCATACAAATCATCCAGAATATTTTTTGCACTGAGTAAAGGCAGTAGATCTTCATTTGGTTATGACTCTAAAGTGAGAAAACATTCAGGTTTCAGAGCTAAATTGTTTTTAAGCTTCCTCTCTCAGTCACAGGTTGGCTGTGAGGGTAGGGGTAAGAGAGCAGGTAGCAAAGGGACCAGAGAGAGAGAGAATTGAGGGTCAGGACAAAAATTAAATGAAAAAGTGCTGAATAGAAAGAGGGCTGTGAGAAATATGATCTCAAGAAGTCTTCAAGAGGAAAGTCTTAGTGAGATAGGAAGGAATGAATTGGTTAGTCTTATTAATAAGCAAGTATGGGTGCATGAGGATATATGTGTAGGTGGTGAGGTAACGGTGGGTGACATTTGATTGAGAGAGGCTACAAGTTAAATCATAATGTAGTATGGTCTCAAATTTGATGCTAAATGATGCTGAAAGTCAGACAAAATCACTACTTGAGAGACTCTGTCGCTGTCTGTATTAAGAAATAACATGCAGAATTTCATATCCTTCCCTCCTCAAAATGATAGTGCAATATTTCAAGCAGAAAACATTGCCTTGAATGCACTCATACTAATCTTCTGACATCTCCTTATTGCCCTAAAACATTTTTGTTGATTCATCTGAGTAATTTAGTAAGTGATTTCTTGGTACAGGGACATTAAAAAACATACCAATTGACCTGAAGACAGATACCATTAATCTTCATTAGTATGCTTTTAAATGCATCTTAGAATAGGCAAATGAGATAAAACATGTCTAGTTTAACAATTTTCCATGCACCTGTTGATGCACTTAGGGAATTTTAGTCTTAATACAGAGGTCAACCTAAAAATATATATTGTTGTTGAACAAAGGCTTTCTAGGGAAATATAGCCAGAAATCATCACTGCTGACAACTGAGAAGACCAAAAACCAAATGCAGTGTCATTGAATCAATTCCAACTCATAGCGACACTATAGACAGAGTGAGACTGCCCCATAGAGTTTCCAAGGAGCACCCCATGGATCTGACCTGCTGACCTTTTGGTTAGCAGCTGTAGAACTTAACCACTACACCACCAGGGTTTCCAACATCAGGAGTAGGAAGACTTCACAGTGAAAGACATTTGACTAGACATGTCACTAGAAAGTATGAGTGAGATGCAGGAAACTGCATCAGAACTGAAATTGGACAGCTATGTTTGTCAATCACTGAGAAGCATTTAACAAGTACTACTGGGTGAGGGAAGCCACCTTAGATGCTATTTAAGCCATGCATCAAAGCCGTTTAGGTCATAGGAGATCACAGAATAGTTGCCTCTGAGTCTAATGTGTGTAAGATCATAAAATAGTTGCCTCTGGGTCTTACAAATGTGTGTCTCCATGGGAAAATGGACTTACTTGAAGTAGTGTCAACCTAGCGATTTTTTTTTCTTTAGGCTGTTGTTATAGTGACATATATAACGTGGTTAGAATGGAGGACATAATACATGGGCAAGATCTGTCACTGTCAGATACAGCTTGTTTAAAGTCAAACGATTCCAGCTGGGAAAGATGGATACCTAGAAGCAAAACTGCGTGGGCGTTGGTCAGGTGAAAAGACAGAGTTACCCTAACACAGTGCGACACTGTCCAGTCCAGCAGATTACAGACGGTACCAGGTAAATCAACCAGTTCAGACAAGTCAGCATTCACTAGCATCAGGAACTGTGTCTGCAGTCGTAAGATCTAAGCTATGAAGAGGAACTCATGGTCAGAACTATTTTCACTTGGATGGATGCTGATGAGAGCCGGGCAGATTATCAAGCTAGAGATTTAAGCATGAGAAACACAAGAAGCACCCAAATTTCAGGAGCAGGCCAAAAAGACAGGAGCGTTTGATGTTAAGTCCTTGAAAAATGGCTTATTCTTGATTAGATAGTTTTATCCAAGGTCAGTCCTAATGTGAGAGACATAATGTGCTCTAAGCATGCAGGAGGGTTAGGCTGATGTGAGAGTAGGAGAAATTTTGAATTTAAGGTTTTTGCTGTTATTGTTTTGCTTTCCACATATTAATATATGTTAAGTGCCAAAAGCCCCATGGGGTTCCCAAGGATTGGCTGGTGGATTTGGACCACAGAAGTTTTTTTAGCAGCCAAGCTCTTAAACATTGAGCTACCAATACTCTAGATGCCCATTACTGACATGTAATTGGGTTTGGTTTTTAGTTTTTTGGAAGACGTTTTTCAAGATTTGGCAATAAATTCATGCTTCTTAAGTATATTGAGAAGATTTCTATCTTTTTTATGGTCTAGAATATTTATAAACCTTGTAATAATTTTAAAGTTTCTCTTCATTTTTTAAATGGTAGACCACCTAAGATCATCTCCCTGCTCTATTGTAAAGGTAATTTCCCTGGAGTATGGCTTGCATCACCTTTTATCTTTTTGTCCTGCAAGGGATAAAAAGAAAGTAAGTAAGCAGAGAACTGAGAACCTCACACCATCAAGACAACAGCAGAAGGAGCAGAGCACATCCTTTAGACCTGAGGTTCCTGTGCCAAGATGCTCCCTGACCAAAGACTTATGCAACACAAAGACCTTTCTCCACAGCCGACAGCAGGAAAGCCTACTCCTGGAGCGGACACACTGAATTTGCACTTGTAGCCTACCAGACTGTGTGAGAATAAACTTGCCCTTGTTAAACCCACCCACTCTGTGGTGTTTGTGTTAGAGCAGCACTGGCTGACTAAAACACTTTGGCTAGAGTGAAATTAGAGGCACTAAAAGAAAATATGAAGTTCTACTGTTTTTAAATGATTTGTGAGTCATGTGTCTTTCTCATAGTTGGATGACTTTGGTGAACTATGTTCTTGCAAGTTTCTTTCTAGTCAATTTTGACTCATAAAAACTCCATACAATAGAGTAGAACTTACCCCATAGGATTTCCTAGGCTGTAATCTTTACAGAAGATCTCCAGGTCTTTCTCGTACGTAGTGGATACAGGGGTTGGTTATCAAAATTTGTTTTGGTTAGCAGATGACAGCTTTGCCGTTGTACCACCAGGGTTCAGCTAAATGATAGTAAGTTTTGCTATCACTAGAAGTCTTCTAACATGATTTCTTTCTGTTTCCTCTACATACACAATCCTACATACCCACCCATACCTGCCACCCAAACACGGACACACACACCAACACAATGACACATACTGAAACACATGCATGCACACGCACGCACGCACGCACACACACACACACACACACACACACACACACACACACACACACTTATGTACCAAGGAAAACCTTCTGATGTTCGATATACACAAGGGATATAATTATACTTCTAGACATAATCTTTCACTTATTTTTGTAACATAAGATAATTTAATATGTAAAAAAATCTTAAATACCTAATTTGTGTTATTATTACTGATTTTAACCTTTATCTTAACATAGGTTACTGGACTAAACACAAAAACTGTAGTTGGTGTTTATTCTGGTTTGATTTAGGTTACAAAATTTAACCTCAAAATTATTTGAAGAGATAGTCTACATTCACTAAGGCAAAGTTTCATAACTCAAATGTATAAAAGTTGTATATTTAATTTTCATTGATTAAAAAACTATAAAGCATGCATTACACATAATGAAAATATTCCAAGTATAAATAATATGTTGGTTGAGAAAATAAAGATGGCTTTAAAATTTACTTAGTGTTTCTAACTTGAAAGTTAGCTCTAACATTCTGAGATTTCCTGTATGGGAAGAGGCACGAAGCTATGGTCTTGGGGACCTGCAGTTTACGCTGGATCTGCAGAACAGCCAAGTCAGGCCCACAATAAAGCAAATCACTTGTTTGGCACGTAAGGCAGTTTCAATCTAGAATAGAGCTGTATACGTTGCTTACTTTGTTTTTACATTGTTCATACTGCCAAATTTGAGTTATGATTTTCTCGAGCAAGTAGAATACACAGCTTAGATGCATCTTCTAATCAAGATGTGTACACAGGCTTTTGGTATGATATGAGGACTGACAAGTTCGTGAACTCATCCTGTCCTATGACCTTCAGCATACCTTACTGTGAATATCACTGTGGTTACCTTTGAAGTGCTCCCCTTCACAAGCGAGGCACCGATGCCAGCACCTAGTCCACCCTTCAAAGTGATTTTGGAATTCTTTTTCTGGAATGGCCATCAGAGCTGCCAATTACCTTTGATGTCCTGAATGTCATTGAAATTTATTCCTTTCAATATTTCCCTTATCTTTGGGAAAAGAAAAACATCACTGGGGGCCAGATCGGGTGAGTAGGAAGGGTGTTCCAATGCGGTTATATGTTTACTAGCTAAAAACTCCCTTACAGACAACTAGACAATCAAGTTAGCACACTTGCCACCTTGCCACTGTGCACAATGCCCGCTTCAGAAAGAGTTCCAAAATTGCTTTAATGGGTGGACTAGGCACTGGCATTGGAGCATAGCTTCCTAAGGTGGGTACTTCATAGGTGATCATAGTGATATTCATCAATGAGGTATGTAGAACTTAGGACAATTAAGTTCTTGGACTTAATTGTCAGACCTTGTATATATACTTTTTACTTGTTTTTGAGAAGCAAAGAGCTGAAGCCATTTAACAATATGGGTATGTCGATTTCATTTATTTTCCCCGTGAAACTAAATACAAAATAGAAAAATTGCACACAGTTTTCCAAGTATACATGCTTAATTAGTAATGCTTTCCTCAAGCAAACAGAAAATATTTTTTAAATGGCCATATTTGCTTCAGATTTGAACAGCATCTGACATCTGGACATTTGATTCTAATTTGCTTGTTCTTCTGTAAAAGAGTAATGGTAAGCCTCTGACTGTGTGGTTCACGTTAATACAGATTATATTTTAAAATGTAATCCTTCGTGTTTAGAGAGCTAAGTTTTATTTCAATTTGAATTGCACTAAAAATCTTAAGCGATATAAAGGTATACCTTTGATATGTATAATTATACAAGAACAGCGATGAAGAACGTTTGAAATATAATTCGGCCGTCATTAAAGTAAAAATTGTTGGTTGCCTTCTGAACATCCATTGCCCCATTGCTTCTTCCTAAGAATGTCCTTGTTCTCAGTCATGTGTCCATCTCTCTTCTAGAAAGTCCACAAGATTCAAAGTAAGGCTCTCGTCTACTCTAAGGTAATTCCATTCCTGTTGCTGTGGGGCTAGGGTCACAAACTTTGTACTAAATGAAGAAACCTACAGTAATTACTGCATTGTGACATAGGACCCAATTTGGGCCCATGAGACATGAGAAAAGTTGCTAAGATCTTTGCAAAAGAAGCTTCTTCTTTTGTAATCAGATTGAGGCATGTAGATATGAGGCCCAAAATGTTATAATCATTTAGCTACCACCCCAAAAAACCCCAAACCTGTTGTTGTTGAGTGTACTGAGATTCATAGCCACCCTACAGGACAGAGTAGAGCTGCCCCAAAGGGTTTCCAAGGAGTGGCTGATGGCTTTGAACTGCTGATCTTTTGATTAGCAGCCATAGAGCATAACCACTATGCAGCAAGGCCAATTTGAGGATATAGCTCTCAATGGAGGGCACAGTTTGACGACCCTGCAGAAAAATGGAAACATGGTCAGTGGATTAAATTGATGGTATAATTCACGTGTTTGATAAAGTAAGTAGAGGATCAGTGAAATCAAGGGAAATCCTCCTTCAGGTAGGTTGACACAATAGTTGCAACAGTGAGCTCAAAAAAAATCAATAATTGTGAAGTTGGTGTAAGACCAGTCATTTGTTCAGTTTTGTCATCTGTAAGGTCATCACAAGTCAGAGCTGATAGGACTCTATGGCAACTAACAACAGCACAGCTGGCTCTACCTCTGAAATTCCTTACATCAAACATTTGTTATGTAAATTTTCTCATGATTTATGCCATTTGTACTTTCTTAGCTAAAAGCATCCTAAGCTAATCTATTTATGGATGCAGAAACCAAATATTAGTTTTTTCTGTTTGCTTGTTTTAGCAGAGTTCTACTCTTAAGTAGTTTAATTAATTAACCTTCAGGAAAAGCAATTCATTGGATGTCCAATTAAATATGTTTTATTTTAAACATCTTAAAGTTTTTAGGTAAATATTTTGATAAATCTCAAAAGCCATTTCAGACATATACTGAAAGTATGACCTCCATGTTTGGAGACACTGCTTATTGCTGTGGGTTTTCTCCACTTTTGGCAAGATATTTGAAGCATAGCTTCAGAAGAAAACATACTCCTGCCTGATTATAGTTATTTTATGGCAGTCCATTATGAAATAGGTCCTTCTGCATTCTGCTGCTGTGTTCCACACAGACTTTCATAATGGTAAGGACTGTTTAACATTGATCAGTAACACAACTTTTTAAACTCACATTTATCCAAATATTTTCTTTCATTCAACAATTTTTTTTTTGTCTGTAGAGTACCCAGCTTGTGCCACCACAGTGCCAACTACTGGGAATTGTCACACTACAGATACAGCCCTCCCATTTAAGGGTTCATTGACTTGAGGTTTAGACAGGAAGTAAATTCAGCGATTAATTCAAAATGATAGGATTGTTCTGGGGTAAGTAAAGAGACTTATGGAAACATAGAAACCAAAAAAGAAGCAAACACACTGCTGTCAAGTCAATGCTGACTCAGCGACCCGACAGGTCAGAGCAGAACTGCCCCACAGTTTCCAAGTAGTGCCTGGTGGATTTGAACTGCTGACATAGCACTTCACACACTATGAATTAACCCAAATTCAAGCTCATTGCTAGGGAGTTGACTTTGACTCATGGTGACCCCATGTGTTTACAAAGTACAACTTCTCCACAGGGTTTTCTTGGCTGTAATCTTTACAGTAGGAGCCCTGGTGGTGCAGTGCTTACAAACATGGCTGGTCAGCAGTTTGAATCCACCAGACGCTACTTGGAAACCCTATGAGGCAATTTTGTTCTGTCCCATAGGGTCACTAAGAGTTGAAATCGATTTCTGCAACACGCTTAATTTTCACAGAAGCTTATCACTCCTGCGGTGATCTAACCTTTCTTCCGCGCTGCCTCTTGGTGGGTTCAAATGACCAACCTTTCAGTTTGTAGTTGAGCACAAACCATTTGTGCCACCCAGACACCTATAGGTGGTATATAATTCAGGCTTGGGTGTTTGCAGGAGGAAACAGAAAAAATCATATTTCAGTGGAGACTAGAAGGTCAATAGGAAATAGTTATTAATGATGTGAAGTTTTTGGAGGATTCAGGAGACATGGAAGTGGTTTCCAGGTAGATAGGCAGTACACAGACATGAGGGCTGAAAGAAAAGGGTAAAACCTGGTCACCTACAAGAGATTCAAGACGATGGAGCACAGTGTGTCTTTATAGGGCTGAAGGTGAAGGAAGGGCTTTGGAGGCTGGCTCAGAAATCTGAACTTTATCCTGAGAGCACCAGGAAGCTTTGGAAGCAAGAAATTTTCAAACAAGGTAATTGAAAGGTTATTTTTACCTTTTAAACCATCACTCCAAAGAGATAAAGATTAGAGGCAGGGAGGCCAGAAAGGAAATCTTGGCAACAACTGAATCAAGAAAGGATGGTGGCCTGAGTTCTTTTAAGAGAAATAACAGCGTGTTATGGAGCTTGGTGTTAATTTAATACGTTATTTAATAGGTGTCAGGTCCTACAGATTTTACTTCCATAGAAGTTCCTTGAACTTGAATGTCACTTTATTCACAAAGTTATTCAAGGTATCTGTCATAGATTGAATTGCATTTCCCCAAAATATGTGTCAGCTTGGCTAGTTCATGATTCTCAGTATTGTGTGATTATTATTTTGTCATCTCACGTGATTATCCTATGTATTGTAAATCCTACTTTTATGATGTTAGTGAGGCAGGATTACAGGCAGTTATATTAATGTGGCCAGCGTCAATCTGTAAGATTAGATTGTATCTTAAGCCAATCCTTCTGAAATATAAAAGACAGAAGTGAGCAGAGAGACATGGAGACTGCCTACCACCAAGAATGCAAACCAGGAGGGGAACACATCCTTTGGACTCGAGGCCTCTTTGCAGAGGAACTCCTACAACAGGGGAAACTTGATGACAAGTATTGTTCTCTAGACCCAACACAGACAGAAAGCCTTCTCCTGAAGCTGGCACCATGAATTTGGACTTCTAGCCTTCTAAAGTGTGCAAGAATAAACTTCTGCTTATTAAGGACACCCACTTGTGGTACTTCTGTCATAGCAGCACTAGATAACTAAGACAGTATGTATATCCTAGGAAATAGAGCATATCACATAATAATGCAATATCTCTGCTGACCAAGAGCTCAGCTGTTCGAACTCACAAGTTGCCCTGTGGGAGAAAGGTTTGCCTATCTCTTTCCACAAGGATCACAGCCTTGCGAGCCCTATGAGGCAGTTCTACTCTGTCCTGTAACATTGTTATGAATCAGAATCAACTTTATGGCAATGGATTAGATTTTAATAAAAATGTCTCATCTTCAGAAAAAAATAATGCCATATTAGTATAAGTTAGCTGAATATTTGAATTAATTCAAAAAGAGTACTGTGTTTGAATCAAAGTGAACTGTGCAGAAGTCATGCAGGAAAGTGTAAGATTATCATCTCACAATCCCCTCAGTGCTCTTGAACTCCAAGAACAGGAGGGACACTTGGTACAAAAACACAATGGATTGGTAGATATGTGTGTGGTTTTCAACTTCAGAATAACAGTGAGGTCATCATTGTTAGAAAACTTTCAAGTAGTTAAAAAAATGGAAAAAATGCATTTCAACTTATAATTAAAGGTGTTTGATCTGAGGTTGTTTGGGGGTAGAGAGAATTTGAAGAAAACTGTGATAAGAAAAAAAAACAAAGACAGAAGATGGAAACTCAAAAACAGCTCGCCAAAACGAACAAAGAAGCAACAGAAGACAGGGGAGAGGTGACTGTCTTTTAGTAACTTTCAGTTGCTTTCATATAGCAATGCATCCTTTGTTGTAGTTTGTAGTAGTTTGAATTCTTTAAACATGAAAAGGACAGAAAAAGAGGAAAGCAAAGCCTCCTTCAGGAAAACATTTCTGAACACAGCAGACTTACACTCAGTCTCTGTGAACTGTGAGAGAAAGAAAACCAAACAAAAACCACACAGACTTCTGTCATATCTAAAATGTCTAAACCATCTTCTATGCAAGATGAAATGTTGTACACTTTATCTGGTATTATCTGCTACTTACCCCCAGAAACACAGACCAGGAAAAGACCATTCCCAGAAAAAAGTTGACTATCAACCTAAATTTCATTGTGTGTTGCTTTAGTTTGTAACTTTTTAATTGAGAAATGTAAATATTCACACAGAAACAAATACAAGATACAAATGTTAATTCCAAAGATTCATACCAAATGAGCACCTTGGGAAGAAATTGCTAAGAAGGACCCAGATGCGCCCCTGTATGCCTCAGTCAGTGTCCCTTACTTTTTCCTTCCCAAGTTCCCACCACAATTATTTTTATGATAATCACATCTGTCTTAGTAACTAGTGCTGCTATAACAGAAAATACCACCAACAGATGGCTTTAGAAAAGCGAAATTTATTTCCTCACAGTAAAATATGCTAAAAGTCCAAAATCAGGGGACATTTTCAGCAGCAGATTTTGATTCTCTCAGCTCCAGTGGAAGTTCCCCGTCTTCAGTCTTTGTCTGGTCAAGGAGCTTCTCAGGTGCAGAAACCCCATGTCCAAAGGATCACTCTGCTCCCAGTACTGCTTTCTTGGTATGAGGTTCTCCTGTCTGCTGGCTTCTTTCTTTGATATCCCAAGAGATTGCCTCAAGACATAATACAATCTTAAAGACTGAGTCCTGCCTGACCAGTACAACTGCTGCCCACCCTTTCTCATTAACATCCGAGAGGCAAGTTTTGCCACATACTGGAAAATCACACAATACTGGGAATCACGGTTGTCTTAGACTGGGTTTTCTAGGGAAACAAAATCAGAAACACGTATAAAATGTATAGGGAATGATTTCTATAAAGGAAACAATTCATGCAATTGTAGACGCTGCAATGGCTCAAGTCCTGGACCAGAGCAGAAGCCTCATGGGGCCACAGGAGCCGGTGAACCCAAGGTCAACAGGTCAGAGATTAGTGCTCCAGATCACAAGCTGCGCAGGTGGGCAGAACCCAAGCTGGCAGGTCCGACTGTGAGGTTTCTGCTGACTCCCAGAGCTGCTGGGGCTAGAGAACCCAAGATGAGCAAGTCAGGGAACAGGACTTTCACTCACCGGCTGTAGGGGTCAATGAATCCAACAGCCACTAGTTCAAGACCCAGGAACCGGAGCCCAAAGAGAAGAGAGCAGGAGATGCTGGCAGCATGAGCAGACAGGAAGGAAGCACTGAAAGTGGAGAGGTGAGAGCTGAGGGGCAGGAAGCCACCACAGGCCCCACCCCTGCCACCTAATACAGCCACCAAGGGTTGGAGGATTGCTGGCCAGCCAAGCTGACAGCCTTAACCAATACAGACGCCCACCCAAGCTGATGCACACATTTCTTTAGAGGACACAGTTCAATCCATGACAGTGTCTATACTTATCTTTATAGTTTTCTCACACAAGTATAAATATTTTCAACATTTTTTTAAGTCATTGTGTTACAGGATATGAGTCTGCTCTGACTCATAGCAACCCTAGAGGTCAGGGTAGAACTGTCCCATAGAGTTTCTAAGGAGCACTTGGAGAATTTGAACTTCCAACCTTTTGGTTAGCAGAGGTACCCCTTAACACACCACTCCACCTAGGCCCCCTTAAAGTCGTCCACTCTGTGGTATTTCTGTTAGAGCAGCACTAGGTGACTAAAACCGGGTTGCTATGAGTTGGGATCGACTCAATGGCAAAAATGTTTAGATTCGTTCATGGTATCGTATGCAACTGTATATATACATATTTCATCAGAAATGTGGGAGTGTACTAGCATTTATTTATTCTACTGGTTTGTGTTTATCTTGTGATTATTAGGAACAATACTACTGTAATATTGTCATGCATATCTCTTTATGTGCATACACTCATTTTCATTGGAAATATATCTAGGAGTGGAATTAATTGCTGAGTCAACATTATAAATTCAACTTCAACAAAAAAGGCTAAACAACTTTTCAGTTATAATTCTCCCATTTACGTTTCGATGATCAGGTTGTGATAGTTCTATTTACTCTACAGCCTCACTAACAGTTGGAATTGCCAGTAGTTTTAGTTTTAGCAGTTCTTATGAGTATGTGTGCAGTGGTTACTTATTTTGGTTTTGTTTGTATTTGCTTAATTATCTGAGAAATTTAATACTTTTTCAAATGTTTGTCTACCAGTTTGGATTTTTTTTCTTTTTGAAATATCTACTGAAATCTCTTATCCATTTTTCTATGAAGATGTCTCTTGTTACCCCTCTCCAGGCATCTTCTGTAGACTCAAGATGTGAGCCCTCTGTCAGGTAAATGTATCTCACGTACTTTCTCTAAGTTTCTGGCTCATCTTTCCATTCTCTTACTAGTACCTTTTGATAAACATAGTTTCTTCCTTTTAATATCATCTGTTTTATCAATTTCCTTAAGTTCTACCTTTTAACATAGTCTGTTTTATCAATGTTTCTCCTTATAGTTCTTTTAGGAGGTTTTCATTACTCTAAAATAGTAAAGCTACTCTCTTACAGCATCTTCTAGAATGTTTATATCTATTTTCTTTTCACGTTTATGTCTGAAACCCACCTGGACTGTATTTTTTTCTATGGTATGAAGTAGAAGAAAATTTCCAGAGGTTTTTTGGTGGTTGTTTTTACAATTATATCCAATTTTTCTAGCACCATTTATTGAAAACACATTTTATTTTCCACTACTCCAGCAGGGTTATTTTTTTCACAGATCAAACATCTGTGATGTTTGAATGTCTCTGAACATTCTATTCTAATCCTGTGAAGTAATCTAACCTTGCACTAGTTTTTCACTATCTTAAATATTCTAACTTTGCATCATGTCCTGATATCCGACAAACAAAAGCCTTTCTAACTTATTTTATTTGCAAGTACTTGGGTTTTTTTGGACCTTTGTATTTTCATACAAATTTTGAAATCAGCTTGTCCAGTTCCATGGTAAACATAATAAAACAAAGCAAATGACTGTTTTAGGAATTGAATGGCCTTGCTTGGAATCTATAGATGAACTTTTGGGTACATCTTTCACTAGATTTATTTCTGAGCATTTGATTGTTTAATGCTATGGAAATACTATTTTTTTAAATATATTTTTTGTGCTGGTGTGTAGACATGCAGTTTGGTTTCATATCACCATTTGTAAACTCATATTATTGCTAATCATTCAATATTTGTCTGGGTTTTCTATGCCAATAGTAATGGGCTTGTTTGTATTTCCATTATTAACGTTTTTATTACTCTTTCTTGATTCCCCCCCATTGGTTATAACCTACTCTATACCAGCGAATAAAAGCAACAGTGAGCATTCTTGTCTTGTTCCTGATTTTAAAGTGAAAATTCAACATTAAGAAGTATGTAGTAGAATTGTTTTTTCAGATATACTATATCAGAATTAAAAGACATCTCTGTTTCCAGTGTGCTCAGAAGTTTTATTACAGATGTTAACTTTTATCTGATAATTTTTGCATGTATTGAGATTGCATTATTTTTTAACTATTATTATATTAGTTTTTCTTCTACATTCTGTTAAAGCCATGTTACGAGTCTTTATTTTTTATTTCTTATATTTTCATTGGCTTGAAGTGAAAGTTTACAGTTCAAGTCAGTCTGTCATATGAAAATTTACACACATATTGTCATGAGACTGTAGTTACTCTCCCACAGTCTGACGGCACACTCCTTGTTCCTCCTCTATGTTTCCTGTATGCATTCAAACACCTCCTGTCCCCCTATACCTTCTCTTCTCACCTCTGGACAGGAATTGGCCAGTTAATCTTATGTATCTTTTGAAGCCAGGAAGCATATTCTTCATGAATATCTTGTTATCTCTTATAGCCCAGTCCACATTCTACAAATCTTAATGTGCAATATCTTCATTATTCTTCACTTAAATATTTTCTGATTTCCATTGTGATTTCATTATTGAATTTTACATAGTTTAGAAGTCTGTTTCTTAACTTTCAAGCAAAGAGAACATCTAGGTCAAACTGAATTTGAGTTTAATTGAAATATTGCCAAATAATTGTCTAATTTTCATCCTTTGAAATATGTCAAGCCTTACTGTCACGGATTGAATTGTGTCCCTCCAAAAATACATGTAGCTGTTTGCCTGGGCCATGGTTCCCTGTATTCTATGATTGTCCTCCATGTTGTGATTTTGCTGTGCTGTATGTTAAAGGATTAGGGTGGGGCTGTTAATCCCTTTATAAGATTACCTCCCTGCTCCACTGTAAAGGGAGTTTCCCTGGTGTATGGCTTGCCCCACTCTTAATCCTTTCATCCTAGAAGAGATAAAAGAAAAGGGAAGTAGGCAGAGAATGGGGAACCTCACACAATCAAAAAAGCAGGCAGAGAATTGAGAACCTCACACCATCAAAAAAGCAGCACTGGGAACAGAGTGAGTCCTTCAGACCTGAGGTTGCTGCGCCAAGATGCTTCTTGGACAGAGACTGATGCAATACTGGAGTTCCCTACAGAGCCAAAGAGGGGGAAAGCCTTCCCCTGGAGTGGACATCCTGAATTTGGACTTGCAGCCTACCGGACTATCTAAGAATAACCTTACCTTTGTTAAAACCATCCACTCATGGTATTTCTGTTAGAGCAGCACTAGCTGGCTAAAACAGAATTTGGTACTGGGAGTGGGGTGCTGCTCTAGCAAATACTTAAAATGTGGAAGATTCAGAAGGAACCAGAGAGAACTATTAAAAGTGAAGAAGGTGCAGATAGTGAGAACTGAGCAGCAGCAGAGGACCAGCAGCAGCAGCAGCACCAGCAGCAGAGCCAGTGGTAGCACTACAGCTGATCCATAGAGCAAGAGAGCTTAGTGCCTGTGCACAGAGTTTTCCTTGCAGAACGGGGTGCCTCCAGGCAATTAAATCAGTGGAGCTAGCCTTGCTGACCCACAGAGTGAGAGAGCTGGGTGCCTCCACAAGAGTGGGGTGCCTCCAGATACTTAAATCAGTGGAGCTACAGAGCTTTGGAACACTTGTCCTGGCAGGCAGATGTGGGCCTGAGGCCCAGGCCATGGAAGCAGAAGGTGAAAAGACAAACAGCATGAGAAGCTGAGCTGCCTCAGTCTCAAAAGGTATGACCATGACCTCAAGGGTTTGAAAGGGTGGAATCATGGTATCTTGTGTTTGTAAGGGTGGAATTGCCAGTCAGTTGGGCCTAGGGTGCACCTAAAGCCAGTGCGGCAGAGTTTCTGTCCAAGCAGGCCTTGAAGACAGGGCTGGGGGTCTCCACTCAGAAACCAGAGAGTGTGGCCGATACCTAGAATCTGGAGGGCAGGGCCATTGTGTTGAATGTCTCAGAAAATGGAAGCGTATTTTCAAAGCTTTGAGGACTAATGTGATGTGTTCTGCTGACTCACTTGTTGCCTGTTAATGTCTTCTTTCCCCACACTTTCTCTCATTTGTAACAGAATGTCTGACTTGTGCCTGTTCTGCCATTGTACCTTTGGAAGCAGAGAGCTTGCATTCTAGGTTTCATAGATACAAAGGAATTTTTGAATTTTGGTCTTAGAACTAATTAAAACTTCTACTATATGGAAATGACATGATTTTGCTATGATGGGATGAATGTGTTACACATTTCAGTGATGTAATTTTGCGGGTGCCAAAAGTGAGATGTCATAGATTGAATTCTGTCCCCCCAAAAATACACATAGCCATTTGCCTGGGCTTTGATTCCCTGTATTCTGTGATTGTCCACCATTTTGTGATTTTGCTACATTGTATGTTAAAGGATTAGAGTGGGAATGTAAATCCCTCCATAGGATTACCTCCCTGCTCCACTGTAAAGGGAGTTTCCCTGGATTATGGCTTGCCCCACCCCTAATCCTTTCATCTTGAAAGAGGTAAAAGGAAAGGGAAGCAGGCAGACAACTGGGAACCTCACACCATCAAAAAAGAAGCACTGGGAGAAGAGTGTGTCCTTCAGACCTCAGCTTCCTGTGAAAAGATGCTCCCTGGACAGAGACTGATGCAATACCGGACTTTCCTCCAGAGCCAATATATATATATTTCCATTCATCTACTTTCAACCTTTTTATATTTTTATATTTTAGATGTAACTCTTACAAGCAGCATATAGTTGAAGATTATCTCTTCATTCTATCTGACAATCTTAGCTTTTAATTGTAACGTTGACTTCATATTTGATACAGTTTCTGATATATGTGGGTTTAAATCTTATATAGTGTTTTTTATCTGTCTAAACTGTTCATTTTTCATTTTTTTCTGGAAGTAGTGTTGATTCATTTTCAATATTCCATTTTCCCAACTATTGGTCTAAACAATATATAATCTTTTAGAACTCTCCTAGTAATCTCAAAGTTTAATGCATGTGTCTTTTAGTAACCTTAGAATTATAACATGAATCATTGACTTATCAAGAACATTAGAAAATTTTACTTGCATTTATCATTTTCTCACTTTTTATCATAGTAGCATATCCATCTATCATGACAGAATGTCCACTGAGATGTTTAACAAACTGATGCAATGCTTTAGGTGCTTACTTATCTATGGCAAGAAATTCGGAAGACAGCTACCTGGCCAATTGACTGGGATCCATACTTGTGCCCATTCTAAAGGAAGACAGTTCAGTAGAATGTAGAAATTAGTGAACAATATCATTAATGTCACACACAAGTAAAATTTTGCTGAGATCATTCAAAAGAAGTTTCAGAAGTACATCAAGAGGGAAGTGCCAGAATTTTAAGCCAGATTCAGAAGAGAATATGAAAGGAGGTATAACATTGCTAATGTCAGATGAATCGTGGCTGAAAGCAGAGAATACCAGAGAGATGTCTATTGGTGTCTTATTTACTATGCAACAGCACTGAACTGTGTGCACTGTAACACAGTGTGGATAACATTGAGAAAAATGAGTATTCTAGAACACTTAATTGTGCTCCTGAGGAAAGGTACATAACACAAAAGGTAGTCATTTAAGTACAACAATGGGTTGCTGTGTGGTTTTAAATAAGAAATGTGTCCATCAGGTTGTATCATTTCACTGTCCTTATTCCATCTGTATGCTGAACAAATAATCCAAGAAGCTGGAGTATGTGAAGAAGAACATGGCATCAGCATTGAAGGGAGACCCATCGGCACCTCTGGTATGCAGGTGGAACAATCTTGCTTGCTGAAATTGAAGAGGATTTGAGTTACTTAATGATAAAGATCAAAGACTATAGCCTTCAGTCTGAAGGCTCAACATAAAAAAAAAAAAAAATCCTTACAACTGGATGAATAAGCAGCATCATAGTAAATGGAGAAGCAATTAAAGTTGACAGGGATTTCATTTTGTTTGTAACTATAATCAATACCCGAGGAAGCCCCAGTCAAGAAAGCAAAGGATATATTGTATTGGGCAAACCTGCTGCAAAAGACCTCTTTGCTTAGTATAACATCCTCCAGATTCATCAATGTTGTGAGATGTTTTGGGGACTTGCCACTGCTCCTTATCATTGGATAATATTCCATTGTATCTGTGTACCATAACTGGTTGATGAACAAAAATAAGTAATTTGTGAAAAGAGAAATACTACATGAGACCACTACTATAAAAACTCATGTGAAAGTTTATATACAGAAAGAAACAATCTTTGATGGTTGTAAGGAAAGAGAATTGCAGGGAAGGAAAACTACTAAGAAGACCATAGACAAGTGGTAACTTTGGTGAAGGTTAAGACAGTCAATGATACTGAGGAAGTCAGTACAACCTGACAAAGACCAAGTCAAAGAAGTTTCATTGACACAATCAAACTTTTTGAGAGATCGAGTTATTGGACCGAGGACTAGGGACCACAGTCTTGGGGGACGTCTAGCTCAACTGGAATGACACAGTTTGCAATGAAAATGTTCTATCTACATTTTACTGGGATCTGGGATCTTAAAAGTTTGTGAATGGCCATTTAAGATATGTCTACAGGTCCCACTCATCTGAAGCAAGTGAGAATGAAGGAAACTAAAGTCACAAAAGAAAGATTAGTCCAAGGCACTAATGGATCACCACCACCACAGCCTCCACCAGACTGACTCAGCACGACTAGATGCGGCCCGGCTACCACTGCCAGCTACTCTGACAGGAATCACAACAGAAGGTCCCAGACAGAGGTGGAGAAAAAAAGAGAACAGAATTCAAACTCACTAAGAAAGAACACATCTACTGACCTGACAGAGACGGGAGAAGCCCCAAGGTCGCAGATGCCTTTTAACTCAGTACTTAATGATGGCAGTGGGTGGGTAAATCACTCCTGTGTTTCACCCTTGAGCCAAACAGTGGCATAGTGGTTAAGAGCTATATTTAATCAAAAGGTGGATTACCATATATATATTATTCCATTTTTGTGTTTTTTAATGTGTTGTATGTTGAGGAGAGAGCTCTCTGTCTTATGCACATCATTCCTCTTTTGAAGATTATCCATCTTACTTTTTTTACTTCTTTATATATACATACACATATTTCTCTTGTTTTGGTTTGTTGCAGATTTGCTATGATATATCTAGTTTGTTTCTTTTTAATTTTTATTTATTCTGTTTAGGCTTTGTAGGGACTCTTGAATTTATGGCTAAATGTTTTTCATCAATTTTGGAGCTGTCTCAACTATTCTTTCTTCAACTGTTTCGTCTCCTTCAATTTTTTTTCCTCCACCACAGCTAATTTTTTACTTTAAATCTTGCATTCACTTTCCTGTATTTCCAAGTCTTTCTCACTCTTTGTTTAATTCTAAACAATTTCTTTCTCTTATTCTGTATTTATTAATTCTCTCTGAAGAGGATTCCTGGAGTTATATCCCTGTACTGATTTTCTAACATTGCTAATTGTTATTTAAATTCCAATTTTTTCATTTTTCTCTCTTTATAACTTCCGGTCTGGTTCTTACTTTCGTCTGCTATTTCTTTAAACACAGAAAGCACCGTTATTTCACAGTCTGTGTTGTACATCTCCATGTAGCTTTAATGTTTGGAAGTGTTTTGGATTTTTTTTTTTCTGCTGTTATTTCCATTGGTTTATTTAATGTGTTAGTTTCTCATAATGTGACTGGTTAGTTTTCATTGTATTCTAGATTGATTTTGCAAAATTTTTCATAGAAATAATTTGAATCTTAAGATGAGGTTATTTTCCTCCAGAGAGGTTTGCTTTTGCTAAGTGCCTATACAGTACTGGCAATCTAGAATCCGTGCAGTTTGATCTTAAAGATTTTGTGCTTCAAAGTAAAGCTTCAGTCACTGTGAAGATGAAACTGGACCAATAGTTTCATACCCAGCATGCAAGGAACCAAGCTCTCAGAAGCCCTTTTAGAGAGAAAAAAAGAGTTTATTTTGCAGGCTAGCAAGCAGGAACTCATAGGCAGCAGCCTCAGACTAAATTACTCAGTTTAAGGAAGCATTCACATTTTGTAATTTTTTATATTCATATGGGGTAGAAGAATTCAGTGGGCAGGTTCTGCAAGTTCTAATTGTTCATAGTTTCCATTGATTATTCATTATGACATGGGCTAAGACTAGGCACAGAGGTGACCAATGGATTCTTTCCTTTTGAAATGGGTTCAGCTACTACAGATGACGTATGTCCAGTGATTTGGTACCTTGACTTGAGTTCTCTTGTGTTGCTGTGCATGCATGGTAGCCTAGAGTCATCTGTTGGTCATCTTGGTTCTGCACATTTCTGACCACCCTGAACCAGTTAGTTCTAGGTTCATCCACTGCTCTCTTAAGCGTCTGCAAAACAACTAGGAATAAATGAGTGATGTGTGGTAGGAGAGGTGATAACTGGTGGACTACTAACTAACTAGGGGTCCCAACCTCTAAGGGCCTCTAACAAAGATATTTTTACTTTTCATTAACACTTAATTCTAAAGGCGTAATCAACAGAATGCAAGGAACGTCACCAGAATCTCATTGTTTTCGCAGGCCTTGAACTCCAATTTCTGATCCCTGGTTCTGCTGGTTTGTAAACAGCAGAGCTCAGCCTCCCAAGTGCCTCCTCCAGAATCAGGAGATATTCTCCAGGGAAAAATGCCCTCAAATGCCACATCCACTAAACTTTCGTCTTCCCCTGTGTTCAAGTCCAAGAAGTGCTCACTGTCTGATAGATTTCCACTTCCTTTAAGTGTTTCCTTAGAAACATTTTGTCTAAGTTTTAAAGGTTTTTTTTTTTAAAGTGGGAAGGCTAGTTGAAATTACTTCTGTTTGGAACAGAATAATCGTTCTAAGCATGAACTGACCGCTTCCTCTCAAGTATAACAAATTCATTAGGAGGTAAAATAATGAGTAATTCTCAACTGAAGTCTAATCTGTGAAAAAACATTGTTAATTTTATAGATATGTATATGTGTGTATACATACACACAAATATATAGAGACCATAAAATATGAAAATTATTTATTGTAGTCTTACTATGCTAGCAACTTTAGTTTGTTACAACCACTAACAAGACAGGACTATAAGCTTTACAATGAAGTTGCTACCTGCTGGATGAATAAGAAGAGCTTGAAAATTATGCTTTTAATTGGTAATGGAGAGAAAGATAATGTTGTGTTGAAGCCAAGGTGTCTTTAAAATCATAAATGGAGTCAGAATTTTAAAAGCACAATTTGCTTTACATGTGAAAGGAAACATAAAAGGTATCATGGTAAATTGTGTTTTTCTGACTACAGATTATAAGTTATAAAAGAAAGAAAGATGGTTCTCTATTCTAGAACAATAGCAAAGTACAACAATCCCAGTATTCTAATGAAATTGATCAGTAGTGATTTAAATTTGAGATGAACTATGTTTGCGGTTGAGTGGTAAAATGGCTTTCATTTTTCTGCTTGGCAATAGGCCACATTTGCAAAGTGAAAACAGGATTGTAAACTATTTTAGAATTTGCTGACTAAATTCTCAATTGTTTCACATTAGCACCGTTGTCAGCTTCCTCTCTCTGTTCTTGTCTCGTGATGTAATTTAATTAGATCAAGATGCAAGTTATGATGACTAGACTCATTTGCTTTTGCTTTTAGACTAAAAACAGCAGGGAGAGAGCTGCAGTTACAAAAAATTTGCAAAACCACTGCCTGGAAATCTCGCATACCTTCTTGTCTTAGAGCATTTGTAAGATTCTTTAAAATTGTACACTGAAGGGATTAAAGTGACTGAAGTGATAGAAAGGAGCAGTGTGTGGCTGGAAACAAGTATGACATATTTCATACAAAGGAAAGGGAGCATTGACATAGTTTGGGAACAGCAAACTACAGGCTGCCAGGAATCTTATGTTCCCAGAGAGTTGGCTTCTGTCAGTAGGACATACCAGATAGTCTGAAGGGTCCTCCTACATCAAAATAAAATAATGAGATCTTCATAAAACACATTTTTTGTTTTTTGTTACCTGACTCAAGGAAACAATCTGAAGGACTAGTGGAACCACAGCTTCTACTAGTCTGAGGCCCGAAGAACTAAATGGTGCCCAGCAACCACTATCAGCTTTTCTGACCGGGGTCACAAAAGAAGGTCCTACTTCAAACAGGAAAAGAATGTAGAACAAAACTCAATTTCATAAGAAAAAATGACTATATTTACTAGTCTGAGAGAGGCTAGAGAAATCCCCTAAGACTCTCGCCACTAGATAGGTACCTTTCTAATTTGGAACTGACACCATTCCTGGAGGTCACCTTTCAGCCAAATGATAGATCATGAATTGAGTTCATTCTGACTCGTAGTGACCCTAAACAAGAGATGGGCTTGTAAAATAATGAAACCCTGGTGGTGTAGTTGTTTAGAGCTACAACTGTAACCAACAGGCTGACAGTATAAATCCATCAGGTGCTCCTTGGAAATGCTATGAGGCAGTTCTACCGTGTCTTGTAGGGTTGCTATGAGTCCGAATAGACTAGCAGGGTTTTTGTTTGTTTGTTTGTTTGTTTGGGAGGGGTGACGAGAGAGTTAATAAGATAAATAATAACAGTTTTGAGGAAAGTGCTCCTTAGAGCAACCATCTATATGAGACCGAAAGGGCAACATCACCATGAAAACAAAGGAGAGACGACAGGAAGGAGCAGGAAAATGAGATGAATGCGAATAAGGAACTCAGGCGATAACTGGAAACAGGCTGATACGTTGTGGGTATTGTAAGCAACGCCATGAAGCAATCTGTGTAAAAACTCTTGAATGGGAAACTCATCTGCTCGGTAAACAGTTACCTATAGCACAAAAACAGAAATAAACAAACAAACAAAAAATATACTGATGGGCTTGGAGGAAAACTGAAGTAACTGCCACTCCAGCATAAGAATATGGGGAGAAAGAGGAACTCGGAATACATGCAAAAGCAGCTTTGAAGACACACAGCTATCTTAGTTCTGTGACTTGGAAAGTTTGTTTAGGTCTATGGATGAGACAGTAGAAATGAATCAAGGACTCTAAAATGAAGCCAAGAGCTCTCGAAGCGGGATACAATTTCTGAGGTAAGTTCAAGAAGGAAGGAGGGAAGGAGGGAGGAAGGGAAGGAGAGAAAGGCAGAAAGAGAGAGAGTGAGAGTGAGTGAGAAAAAGAGCGAGAGAAAGAGAGAGAAAGAGTGAGAGAGAGAAGAAACCAAACCCACTGCCGCTGGGTTGATTCTGATTCATAGCGACTCTGTAGGGCTGAGTAGAACTGCCCCACTGAAGTCAGTGAAAAAACAAAAACCCACCACCTTTGAGTCCATTTTAAGTCACTGCAATCCTGTTGGACACAGTAGAACAGCTCCAGAGTTTCCAAGGAGCACCTGGTGGATTTGAATGACTTAGCACTTGAGCACTATGCAACCACGGTTTCCACTGAGGTCAATAGTACCTTCTTAATTCTAGTACAAACAGACATATTTTATCTCTGAAGGTAAACATCCTCAGTTTAGTACTCCTCTTACACAATTTTTCATGAGTAGAGATAAAACAGAGCTCAGCATCAAAGGTCCCTGCAAACACGAGAACATTAACCAACGTGTGCAAATTTCAATAGAAATCTCTTTCTCATGGATTGAATTGTGTCCCCCACCCCACCATGGGTGTAGCCACATGACTGGGCCATGATTCCAAGTATCTTGTCACTGTCCACCATTTGGTGGTTTTCCTATGCTGTATGTTAAAGGATTAGTGTGGAACTGTAAACCCCTTATAAGATTAACTTCCTGTTCCATGTAAAAGGAGTTTCCCTGGAGTATGGCTTGCCCCAGCCTTAATCCTTTCATCCTATGAGAGATAAAAGGACAGAGAAGCAAGCAGAGAATTGGGAATCTCATACCATCAAGAAAGCAGCACCGGGAGAAGAGCACGTCCTTCAGACCTGAGGTTCCTGCACCAAGATGCTCCCTGGACAAAGGCTGATGCAATACCAGACTTTCCTCCTGAGACGACAAGCAGGACAGCCTTCTGGAGCAGACACCCTGAATACGGACTTGTAGCCTACCGGACTGTGTAAGAATAAACCTCCCTTTATTAAAGCCATCCACTTGGTGGTATTTCTGTTAGAGCAGCCCTAGCTGACTAAAACACTCTTTTTCTCCTTCTCATTCTCTTGCTCTCTCACCCTTCCCTGTCTCCTCCTCTCTCTACCTTACTCTCTTCCTCCCTCCCTCCTTCCCTCTTTCCTTCCTAACTGACCTCAGAAATTGTATCCAGCTTCGAGAGCTCTTGGCTTCGTTTTAGAGTCTTTGATTCTTTGTGACATTTAAATTATCAGACAACAAATGTAAAATGATTAGGTGAGAATCTTTATGAAAATAAAAATGCATTATGGGAAAATTAACTCATGTGGTGGTTTTCGGGTGACTTTATATTATTTCAGACCCACCTCTTACTTTAGCTGTTGCTGAGCCAACCAATTCCACACAAGCTGTAATCAGCTGTGCCCAGGCACCTGCCTCACCAGGCACCTGGCTCCCACCTGTCGCATCCAGCCTTGGAATATCTCGAACACCACGTCGTGAAAACCCCGGCGGAAGCCTCTGGACATTCACGTACGTACAATTTATAGGAGAATTCCTACCAATCGGACACGCTGGCCAACGGTAATGACTTTAATATGGTAAAAGTTATCATTTTTTCACAGTTTTAATGTATTCTATTTCACATAATTTCCCATGTGTCCATTTGTAATAATTTTCTGTTTTCTTCTAAAATTTTAAAAGTTTTGTCTTCTACATTTAAACATTCAATCCATTGGTTGAGGATGGCTATTATGCTGTGCCCTAGAGATCGAATTTCATTTTTTAAAAATACGGATAACCAACTCTCCTATACCCTGCGTGGATCTTATCATGGATTCTTTCTCCTTTTCAAGAGATAAATTCACTTCTCTGTGTTTGAATACTGAAAACTCAAACCAAATCCATGGATTCCAACTCATAGTGACCCTATAGGACAGAGTATAACTGCTCTACAGAGTTTCAAATTAATATAGCTTTATAATATATGTTGCTATCCGGTAAGACTTCCCTCAACATTGCTCTTTTTCTTCACTGTTTTTGGTATCTTGGCTCTTCTTGTATTTTTTTCTTCCATATAAATTTCAGAATGATTTGTCAATTTATTAGTAAAAAAATCACTAGTGTAATTTTTAACTGGATTTGGAATTATGTTGGGGAAAATTGTGATCTTTTGAATTTGGATCTTCCTAACTGGAAATCCTGGTAGCATAGTGGTTAAGAGCCACGGCTGTTAAACAGAAGGTTGCTGGTTCAAATCCACCAGGTGCTTCTTCAAAACTCTATGGAGCAGTTATACTCCATCTGTAAGGTTGCTGTGAGTCAGAATCAACTTGACAGCACTGGGTTTGGTTTTTTGGTTTTGGTAACATTGAATATGTAATATATCTTGCAGTGTTTAGGTCTTAGTCTTTTTCAAAAAGTTTCAATGTATTTTCCTGTGAATTCTGTATTTTTGTTAGATTTTTATCTTTGAGTTTTTGTATTTTAGAATATTATGTACTAACAAATAGTAATGCAATTCTTTTTGTATGTTGATCTTATTTAACTGTCTTTCTATAGTTTCTCACTATTTTAGTATTTTGTCTGTAGCTAGGTTTAGGTAGACAATCATATACGTGAATAATAATCTTTTTTCTTTGAGACATCTACAAAATTGTGTTGACCACATGACTTGCTTCGGCCATTGGGATGTTATTGAATATGATAGCAGAAAATGCTTGAAATACACATACACAGTGGGGTTGATCCCCTAAAATCCTATCTTTACCCATGAGAAGACTATGTCTTGAATAGCCACTGGTTCAGGGAAGGTCAAAGACACAAGGAGCAAATCTGGATAGAGTCCACAGCCTGGAGCCAAGCCCAGCCAGGCTAAGGCTAGATCAGCCAAACCTCAGCAGAGTGAGAAATAAATGCTCATTGTGGCATGCCGCTGAGATTATGTGGTTGTTTTATGGCACTAACACACTAATACAACATCGAGCTCTGAGTCATGGGTGAGTGCTCCCATGTCAATAAATCTTTTCTACCAACCTTGTCATCTGCTACTCTCTTATGTTCTGCTTCCACCAGTCTAATACTCTTAAAAAGTCACTCCCACACATGGTGACCTATTTCCTTCATTTTCTACAATTTCCTTGGTTAGTAAGCTATTTCTCTCAAAGCTGATACTGATGTCCCTAAAGGGGTTGTGCTAAGACTTCACCCTGTTCTTTGGCTTACAGGCAATAAAATGATGAATTGGTGATTCTTGAGCAAGGTAAGCATCACCTTGCAAAGCACCTGATTCACAAGGTTTGGATTGGGCCTCAAAATCTGCATCTCTAACAACCTTCCCGGTGATGTTGATGCTGCTGGTTAATGGACCGCACTGTGATTAGCTCCTAGAGTAAGTTCTTCTCAAGAAAGGGGGAAGCTGTCCTCCTCCAGAAAGGGGAAAGGAGCTTTTTCTGTCAGCTGGGAGAGTCACTGGACTCTGGAGATTCAATATTCTTAGTCTTGTCTATCCAAGTGTCCCCATTCCAGGTCTTTGAGACCACTATTTTCCTGTGAAAGCCTTGACCTTGACAGAAGAAATTTGTCAAGACTGTACATTAAATCTCTGTAGTTCATCCATGCTTATAATTAAGATGTGAATTGAAGCACGAGAAGTGACTGCTATAAGTGCTTACCGTGAGAGAGAACTTGAAGAACTCTTTTTCACTTAGTCTTTCCAGCATCTCTAGGAGAGAGTACAATTAGCTTCAGCTTAAAAATAAGGAAAATAAAGCTTATGGAAATGAATTAACTTATACAAGGTATCAGCCAGTAAGTGGCAGAGCCAAGATCTGGGTGATCAGAACTGCAAAGCCCATGTAATGACACATGGTGTGACCGCGGACATGGAAATGAATAGAGTACAGAAATAGTTTCTCAATCTGTAAGAGTTTTTAAAAACAACAACAGCAAAATAATTCAATTGGATCTTATTTTCCAGTTACAAGTATTTTGTGGTGGGAGCAGTATATCACTCTTAGAATCTGGGAAGATGTAAAAAGCCAAATATTTTGAGAAGTATAATACACATAAACAGGGATCATAATCCACATGGAAGGAAAGACCTTAAGGTTTACAGAACACCTACTACGTTCCAGACACTATTCTTGGTGCTTTCACATGCATTCACTTTTTTAATCTGGCCAGTAGTTCTCTGTTCTAGGTATCACGAGAAATCAAAAATCCAAGGCTTAGAAAATACTTAATAAAGATTCCAGAGCTAGTAAATGGAAGAGCTGCAGTTTTGGCTTAGCTCTGACTTCAGTCTCTATTTGCTTTCTAGGAGTCCCATGCTAATCACAGTGTGGTCCATGGACCAGCAGCATCCACATCACCTAGAAGGTCACTAGAGATGCAAATTTTGATGCCCAACCCAAACCTTGTGAATCGAATCTGCATTTTTAACACGATCTCCAGGTGACTCACAGACCCATGAAACTTGGAGAAGCACTGAATCATTGCATAGAGTCTTCCTCAGTACATGTTTATCCAGAGAACTTAGAGAAGCTTAAGAGACGGTCCTCAGGAAATCAGTCTTACCAGAAGTTTTACAAATAGTGATAGCCTAAACCTCATAAAATGGTATTCAAATGAAGCTGGATTTTATGAAAGTTCTGACTTAACTCCATCTCTAGCTCTTTCTTCATTCACATCAGCAAAACTTAAGGTATTTAACAAGTTACAGTGAGGAATATTTATTAGGAGCCCCACTATACGGAATATAGCACTAGGAAGGACAGTCAAGACAGAGACATATAAGTCAAAAAGACAAACCCAAATGAAATCAGTACAAAAGAACATGGACAAGACAACAAGAGAAATGTAAAGAAGACTCTAGCTTAGAAGTAGGTCTGTGACAGTGTGCAGTGTTTTACAGGAGTTTCTGGAGGTGTTGGTGTCCAGAGCCAAGTGAGTTTATCTCATGAGGCTCCCTCACCGTGTTGAAATGATATATTGCAGAGCAAGTACCAAGGAAGTTCATTGAGTAAAATGGCAGAAAATATTTGCCTGGAAACAGGGCAAAGAAAACCATGATTCATGTATAGAAATGTTATTTGTCTAGAAAGCAAAGTATGTATGAGTTGAGGTCATTCTCAGGTAAGGGCACAGTCATGGAATGAATTGTGTGCCCCAAAACATTTGTCAACTTGGCTAGACCGTAACTCCAAGTATTGTGTGCTTTTCCGCTATTTTTCCATCTCATGTGATTTTCCTGTGTGTTGTAAATCCTACCTAGGATGTTAATGAGGTGAGATTAGAGACAGTTATGTTAGTGAAGCAGGACTAAATTTATAAGATTGGGTTGTGTCTTAAACCAATCTCTTTTGAGACATAAAAGAGAGAAGTGAGCACTCCGCTTGTACTTCTTCCAGAACAGATCTGTTTGTTCTTTTCGCAGTCCGTGGTACATTCTACATTCTTCTCCAACACCACGATTCATTTCTTCTTCTGTCTTCTTTGTTCATGGTCTTGTTCCATGTTCCCTAGACACCGTGATATGAACAAAACAGAATTTCTCCAGAAGAGCAGGACCAAAGTATTTAGTCCTAAATAAGAAGATTTAGGAGAACACAGTCATTGTTTGGTAAAGTAACATAGCCAAGACAGAGTTAAACACTCTGTTGCTCCAGCATTCTATATTAGTGTCAATGGGTAGGACAGATCCAGTGTGTAGAACTTCTTAGCAAATGGGTTTGCCTATACTTGAGACAACTATCTAGAAAAGCATTCTTGGAAGCATTTAGCTAAGTCTGGCACACACTCTTCCAGAAATGACCTGGAGGAGATTCCTGGGGAGAGTTTCATGTTGGATAAAATGACCATTAATGTCTAGTCTGCCTGTTAAGATGCTGTGATTCTCAAGCAGTTCCTTTGCTGAGTCTTTTGCTGCCAGTTCTTTGGCTAAATAAATATTTAGGTATGAACTACATGAGAAGGAAAAAGAAACATTTGGGGGCATTTATCCGTTCTTTTGATCTTTGTGTTTGCTTTTGAGGCAGCAGTTAAGCAAGTGAATGGAGTTGTGGGGCTATGGGTTATTTTTATTTTCTTTAAGCTATTCTATATTTTCTACAATGAATGTGTATTAATGTTATTTTTAACAAAGCAAACTGCATGGAGCTAAGGCTACAGTCTACTTTATGTTGACCGCAAATGATCCTGTTTATAGCAGCCTTTCCAGCCCTCAAAATAGCGAAGGGGTCTGTGAGAAAGCAGCTGGGAGAGAAGAGGAGCCAGAACTTTGCCTAACCTCTTATTTTTTTTTTTTTTTAAGTCTCATCATGGTTTTGACCAGTATTTTTTAGCAGGCAGCTGTACTAGACCCCCTATTTTCTCCTTTCTTAAGTTGGAAATAGCTAAAACTCAATGTCCTAGGGTGGTGCAAGAAGGTGAAACATAAAGGATGGGAGATTGTGGCCTATGCTCTCTTTTCTGTGGTGTGATGAAGGCCAGGCAAAGTTGGGGCCATGGGATTCGTTGAAGCAGTTAGGACATGGAGGGCAGCTGAATGGAATGCTGTTGGGGCAAAGCAGACTGTCCTCTTGTGAAAGTTCATTGCAGACCAGAGAGATGGACAACCCATCAGGGAACAATGACACAGAAGCAAGTAGGTGAAGTCTTTGTATCTCATCTACTGCCGCTAGCTGTGCAAACTCTTGTCCTAAGGCTGGCAGTCCAGGTCACTGCTGGTGACTGTATTCTTTTTGAAAGAGAGCCTGCTGGAGACACTAAAGCCAAATGGCAGAAGGACTTGAGCACTACTTTCCAGGAAAATTTACTTGCAACTAAAACCTAAGAAAACCAAACACACTGTCCTTGAGTTGATTCCAACTCATAGTAACTCTATAGGTCAGAGTCGAACTGCCCCATAGAGTTTCCAAGATGGATTTAAACTGCCAACTTTTTGGTTAGCAGACATAACACTTAACTACTACACAATCAGCATTTCCAGCTATAGGTTTGCAACTAAGCATTGGTGAAAATGAGGAACAGCTTCAGTGAGACGGATTGACGCCATAGCCACAAAAATTCACTCAAACGTACCGATGATTACGGAGATGACACAGGTCCATGCAAAGTTTCATTCTGTTACACATAAAAATCTCCATAAGTAGGAAGTGACTTGACACAACAAGATATTCGTAAGCTACAAGAAAGAAAGCTTCCTGGTAACAGATTGGGATCAGGATGTGAGAGATTACCTTGGAATGCTGCAACTCTTCTTAAAGACAACAAAGTTTTACTTAGGTCGACTTCAAGTTGATTGCGAATTTTCAATCTGCCTGACTAAGGTAAAATGAGACTCTGTAAAGACTGGCCAGTAGGTTTGGTCACAATCTTGTTCTTTCGATCCATCAGAGAAAGCCAGAGTAAAGTCTATTTCATTTATTATTTATGTAGTCTTTTTGAAATCATGCATTCAGACTCTCTAAAAACTAAATTAAGATTCTTTTCCTTAATTGTGAAGACTATTAGACATTGAATGAATAGCCAGGCCAAAGCCAAGTGCAATCGAGTCGGATACAACAATAAGTCAGATTTATATTACAGTACATAGCATATAGCATAGTGTATGTTGGCTGGCTTGGCATAGCATGTAGTACAGGAGTTGGTGGTGGAGTGGTTAAATCATTCTGCTGCCAACTGAATTGTCAGTGGCTTGAATCCACCTGATGCTCCAAGGCAGAAAGATGTAGCAGTCTGTTTCCGTAAAGATTTACAGCTTTGAGAAGTCTATAAGGCAGTTCTACTCTGTCTTCTGGGGTCGCTATGAATTGGAATGAACTCAACAGCAGTGGGCTTGGTTTTACTTACACTATGAGCACTGTGTATTAGTCTCCTAGACGTGCCGTGACAAAACCCTACAAACTAGGAGCCTTAAGAACAGAAATTTATTTGTCCACAGTAATAGAGGCTAGAAGTTTAAATAAACGTATCCACTGGCATATGCTTCCTCTGACGCCTCTGAGGAAAGATCTTTTCTTTTCTCTCCCACTTTTGGGTAGTCCCAGGAATTCTCCACCTCATAAGTGCATCCTCACATGACTGTCCTTCCTTTTGTTTGTCCGTCTGTATTGCACTGTTACAGGTACCCAATTCAGATTGGATCAGTACTCACCTTACTTATAGCATAATTTATTGTTAACAGATAACATCTTTAAAGAAAAAACCCATTTCCAAAGAGACTCATGTTCACAAGTACTAGTGGTTAGGATTTCAACATACTTACCGTGGATTGAACTATGTCCCCTAAAAATGTGCTTTGTAAATTCTAACTTCTGTGTTTATAATTATAATCTCATTTGGAAATGAGTTCTTGTCCTTATGTTAATGAGACATGATTAACACAGAAGCTGGGAAGCAGTAGCTGAAGAAACAAGGACTTTCCTTCTCCTCAGAGCATACAGAAAGAGAAAGTTCCCCTAGATCTGGCAACCTGAATTTATATGTCTAGACTCCTAAACTGTGAGAAAATAAATTTGTGTTGGTTGAAGCCACCCATTTCCATTACAGCAGCACTAAATAAACTAAGATGATATGTTTTTTGGAGACACAGTTCAATCTATAACAGATTGCCAAGATCAGAGCCAAAGAAAGCATATTTAGCTCACTCTTTGGTGTATAGATAACTTGACTGGTTTTCTTCCTGATGTTGAAGATGCCCTGCTGTCCAAAAGCTGAGCTGCTAGGGGCAAGGAGGTAGAGTAGAAAGATCAACTAATTTCAGATCTGTTTTACTCTTGATGTGGCTTGTAGCCCAAACCTATGAAGTTGTGCGCCATTGCCAGGATGCTATTGATTTTATTGCCTCGATTACTATTGGTGGTTGTGATAAATACAGATTTATCTGCATGCATCCATATTCATGCCTATTCTCTAGAAAAGTGATCCAATCTGAATGAGGAAATTATTGAACAATATCATTACTGTCACACTCAAGTAAAATTTAGCTGAAGATCATGTAAAAACAGCTGCAGCAGTATGTTGACAAGAAACTGCCAGAACTTAAACCTAGATTCAGAAGAGGACATGGAACCAATGATATCATTGCTGACATCAGAAGGATCATGGAAAGCATAGAGTATCAGAAAGATGTTTACCTATGTTTTATTGACTATCCTAGGGGATTTGACTATGTGGATCATAACAATTTATGGATAACATTGTGAAGAATGGGAATTCCAGGACACTTATTTGTGCTCATAAGAACCTGTACAGAGATCAAGAGGCAGTCATTTAAACAGAAGAAGAGGATACCCTGTGGTTTAAAATCAGGAAAGGTGTGAGTCAGGGATCAATCTGTATGCTCAGTAAATGATCCAAGACACTGGACTATATGAAGAAGAACTGGGCATCAGGACTGGAGGAAGACTCATTAACCACTTGTATTATGCAGATGATACAACCTTGCTTGTTCAGTTAGCAGAAGATTTGAAGCATTTACTGATGAAAATCGGAAATCATAGCCTTCATTATATATTACAACTCAACATAAAGAAAACAAAAGCTATCAAAACTGGACCAATAAACAAAATGATGACACATGGTGACATGATTGAAACTGCCAAGCTTTTTATTCTACTTGGATCCACAATCAATAGTTAGGGAAGCAACAGTTAAGAAATCAAATGAGGACAGCATTGGGCAAGTTTGCTACAAAAGAGCTCTTTAGAGTGTTCAAAAGCAGAGATGTCACTTTAAGGACTAAGGTCACCTAATCAAAGCAGTGGTGTTTACAGTTGTCTTATATATGTGTGAAAACTGGACAATGAAAGACACTAGAGCAATCCTTAGAAGCAAAGACGGTGAGGCTACATCTCACATAATTTGAACATGTTGTCAGGAGGGATCGGTCTCTGGAAAAGGACAGCATGCTTGGTAAGAGTGTCATCAGAGAAGAGGCTGACCTTCAGTGAGATACATCAACACAGTGGCTGCAACAGTGGGCTCAAAAACAGCAATTGTGCGGATGGGGCAGGACCGGGAAGAGTTTCCTTCTGTTGTACATAAAGGTGGCAGGAGCTGGAGCCAACTCAACGGCACCTAACAACAATAGCTGTATGGACAAAGTTGTTGTTAGAATTAATTGACTTAACACACGTAAACAGCATGGAACAAGACCTGAAATATAATACGTGCTCAACAAATGTCAGCTGTCGTCGTTGCGCTGGTCCTGTTACCACTGCTCGTCCATCTTTGCTTTTGCACATGCTTGCTGCTTTGTTTATTATCCTGTTTGGGTTTCAATTTAGAGGAAAACAAGGCAAGACAAGGAAGAGTAGGAGAAAATAGAAAATAAAGATTTTCCCTGAATGTGGAATTTTCTTTTTAGTGTGTGATTACTGCTTGTCAAATGCATTCCTGATTGGTATGTGAGGGAAAGAGATTCAGGGACTTTTGAGCTGCTATGCAAGCACTAAAAAACACCCCTACACACCTGCGGCAAGCATATTCAGTTTCTGCATAAACACAAATTCCCATGAAAACCTAATAAATGCAGTGATAGAAAAGAGAGGGAGACTTTTTAATGTCTTTCAGATATGCTGCCTGGTTTTCTTTTGGCATAGAGCCTGGTATCCTTCATGTCTATGGGGTATGTGCACATGTGTCCATTGGAATGGCTGTTTCAGACTACTTGGTCGACTGCTATTAAATATATTGTGTTCTCCTCTCCAGCCTTTGACTTGGTACTCAAAACATCAGAAGGAGTTGGCAAGTAACTTCTGACTTATTTAAAAGACTAGGGGGTACAAGGAGTTTATGTCTGAAAGCCTGATTTTTACACATAGTTTAGTTATACTGCACTTTTTCTTTGTAAAGAGAGCTATGTTTAAAGAGCTCATACAGACATGAGGGATAATTTGCTCTACCAATTTCTGACCTCTGCAATTAATTTTGCATGTGAAACTAAGTTGAAGAGTGTTTCACATTCTGTTGTAAAATACACTGCTCTCTTTAAACAGTGCAATACTTTTCTTTCACTTTTTAATTTCTTGTGTGATTTTTTTTTCAAAATTGTTACTCTATGATTGCTTTATCACGTGAAATAATAAGTAAAAGTTACATGATATCCTGTTGTATCTTTCCATCTAGTTCCCAAGTCAGCTGTCCAATATTAAAAAAACCAAAATTATACCACTGCTGTTGAGTTGATTTCAACTCATACCAATTCAACAAGCTAGAGTAGAACTGTCCCATAGTGTTAGTTTCCAAAGAGGGCCTGGTGGATTCGAACTGCCAGCATCTTGGTTAGCAGCCATTGCCAGCACTTAACTACTATACCACCAGCGTTTCCTCCAATATAAAACACTGGGCTGTGTCTCTGCTTATCTTTCCACTGGCTGTCACACACCTAGACAGAGTATATATTTGTTTTTACTGAAATAGAATCACATTACACATATTACATTAAAGTCTTTCACTTGATAATGTAAGACAGTATTTTTTGATGTAGTTTGGGTGAAATAATTGCCAAGATTAAAAAAACAAACAGACAAAAAATCTGTTTTCAGAAAGCATTCATCTACACTTTACCTCACATATGTATTTATAGAGTAAGGACTGCTAGTTCCTATGAGAAACAAAGAATTATGACATCTACTCTTAAGGCATTTTATAAGTTAGCAGAAGACAAAGGACTAAAACAAATGAAACAATTAGAGGAAAAAAATGGATGGTAGGACAAAAGGGACACTAAGAGTTTAGAGACGATTTGTCAAGTAGTTTGTTGTAGACAGAGCATTTAGTGAAGAATAAGGTTTTCCTTTTCATCCAAACATGAGTTTAAAAGACATAGAAACATACCTAATTGCTGTGTCAGATTTGGGGGACACTGCGGGCCATCTAGCAACAGCCGTTTCCTGCCCTCCTCCCTTCTTGCTGTCTCCCTGTGAAGATGCAAACAGTATAGTCGTTATCCTAACACCGGATGTCTACTGTAGGCTCTAGGAAGGCTTGTCTTGTCTTGATAAAAAGACTGTGGTTGTGATTTCTGGAGCTGTGGTAGCCATTCTGTGACCATAAAGTGACGTGGATAAAGACAAAAGTCTAACGTAAAAAAGGGTGGTTTGGAAAAACAGAAAGCACTTGCGTCCTTCATGGCAATGTGTGTGTGTGTGTGTGTATTTAGTACATGTATTGTTTTATGGCAGTGGTTAAGAACTGTGTGACATGTCAACACTCTCCCTTCTCAACGCTGGGTTCCATGTTACCAGCTTTCCTGTCCCCTCCTGCCTTGTAGTCCTGACTCCTGGGCGGTGTGCTCCTTTAGTTTCTCACTCTCTCTTTTAAGTGGGTCTGTCTAATCTTTGGATGAAGAGTGACCCTCAGGAGTGACTTCAGCACTGTGGTGTGCAGAAGCCATACTCTTGAGGTTTTTCCAGTTTCTGTCAGGCCACCAATTCTGGTCTTTTTCTTTATAAATTTGATATTTGTTCTACATTTTTCTTCAGGTCTCTAGGACCCCCTAGGACCCTCTATGTCTAATTTTTGCCAAAGTGGTCAGCGGTAGTAGCCAAGCACCATCTCATTGGACTGGACTTGACCTAGTAGAGGGCCTGGTATATATGGTCCATTAGTCCTTGAGACTTTTCTTTCCCTTGTGTTTTTAGTTTTCTTCTTTCTCTCTTGATCCTGAAGGGGTGAGACCAGTGGAGTGTCTTAGACGGCCTCTCATAGGATGTTAAGACCCCAGATGCTACTCACCGAAGTAGATAGTAGAACATTTTCTTTTAAACTATGTAATGCCAAGTAACCTAGATGTTCCCTAAGATCATGACCTTCATGGCATTTTTGAGTAGCTGAACCATGCCTGTAATTACTTACCTCTGGACTTCCTATTATATAGAATATAATTTGTTTTTGCCATTATTATTCAACACTTCTAGTACTTGCAATCAAAAGCATTATTAACTGAGATAACACTATAGATATGTCAGGGGACAAAGCCCTGCTAAGAGAGCTGAGCTGAGCCATCAGATGTCCCAAGAGTAAGTTAGAGCAACAGGCTAAGATAAAAGAATAACCAAGCCTTTAATCACTGTGGTAGTCGGGGCTTTGAACCAGTCATTCCACGTTGAACCCCAGTTGAGGATTTGTATTTCCATCCAAGACATACTGAATCAGAATCTACATTTTAGTAAGATCTTCGGGTAATACTAGTGCAGAACAAAACCAAAAAAAAAAAAGTTGCTACTGAGGTAATCCTGACTCACGATCCCAATGTGAGACAGAACTATGTTCCAGGGGTTTCTCAATCACTGATTTTTCAGAAGTAGATCACCAGGCTTTTCTTCTGAGACACCTCTAGGTGGATCCAGACTCTCACTCTTTCAGTTACTGGCCAAGCGCCTGTTTGCAATAACTGCGGTCTCTTGTTTTTCAGCGGCCATCAGGAAAAAAATTTCTGCTTAAAAGGTGAGCAGTCAATCAGCTTCACCACCCCCTCAACTAAACAAAAGGGGTCTTCAGGAGAAAGTTGTGGGCAGAAAGTCATCTTCTCAAAGATAAAAATAAAGGACAGAAGTCTACTTACCACTTCAGATGGGTATAAGAATTCTGGGATATCTGTAACTTCCAAGATCTGTTACTTTTGATCATTCTCTGCTTCCTCCCTTAAGCAAGCAAGGTGAAGTAGAAATGATCTCAATCTTAGCCTCAGCATAGAAGAGGACTGCTCAGAGGGCTTGAGTGGGGGGATGATGGAGAGCACCCAAGAGGTAGAAGGGATGGAGCTGGAGGACAAGCTGAAGTCCTGTAGCTTGCTAAAAATACAGCAAAAGAAAACCAGACTCGTCAGTGTTGAGTCCCTTCTGATTTATAGCAACTCTATAGGACAGAGTGACGTGGGCCTCTATGGTTTCCAAGTTGTGGCTGGTAGAGTCAGACTACCAACCAGTTGGCTAAAAGCCAAGATCTTAACCACTAGGCTACCAGAACTCTTGTAGCTGGTAAAAGTAAGAAAAATACAGCCCCAGAGAAATGAAAATGGTCTGAGGTTTAATAGTCCGCTGTTTGCCCTCTTGATGCCTGTGTGATAAATCTTTACATTTTAGACTTGTCAGGCTTGTGCTCTTTGGCCTCCTTTAGTGGGCAAGAATTACCACAACCTCAATTACTTTCTGTGGCAAATACTCTACTCAATACCAATGCTTCAGTCAAGTTCTTCCTCTTCTTGAAGCATTATAGACTAACCAGAGGGGCCCCAGGGCCCTGTGGACCACACTGGGGAGAAACACAGGCTCAAATGATGCATGACTAGGAAATAAAATACAGTATATCAAATAGTTGTCTTCACTTATCATATCCAAATTGTGACAGTTACAAGAAAAAAAAATACAGAACACCCAGTAATACAATATACTTGCCTTAAATATTACATCATCTTTCAGTGAGGGCAGTCACATTTTTGTGATGTATGGGATGTGTCTTAGTTAAGTGAGTTCTTTGCCCTGGGGTTTTGAGCTGTGGTATGCCATAGTTGAAAAATGAAAGTGTAACAGGCATATCACATCACCAAAAATATGTGACAACTTTTCTTGTATTTTGTGGGGGCATTTTCTTTACTCTTCTCTTTCCCTTGGAGCAAGACAAAAAGCATTTCTGTAAAAACTATGCAATGATTTAGTACAATTGTCATAGACCATTTTATAAATAATAAGCTGATTTTTACAGAGTCTGAATTTTTGTTCTATAGCATCTGATTTTGACTAGTGCATGAGTGGAATTATGTGTTAAATCAATCTTTTTTTTTCTTCTCCCATCAGTTACAGGAATGAAATATCACTTACTCTAGTGAAAGTATATCATACTCCACGCTACAACACATAAATGCACAGGTTAATTTCCAGAACTATTGTTTATCTCTGATGGCATATTATGTATATATTTGGAGGAAAAAGACACATGCATTTGCATGTTCATGGGGGTAAAAAGAGTTTTTCTTTGTCTAGTAGGTAAACAACATAAATATCCAAGGTATTGCCAATTGGTCAAGTAAGTATCCTGAGGAATAAAGGAATCCTGTGGAGAATTTAACAGCAGAAGCATTCTGAAACTTTAAGCATTTTAAAACATTTTGACAATGTGAAATATAGTCACCATTTAATTTTGATATTTTAAACCTACCTTCAAAACATGCAAACTGTTTAGATTTAGAGCCTTCTAGATCATCTTACATTAAAAACTAGCAAATTTACTGCTTAAATTCATTGTATCTGCTACCTTTTTATTAGAAACAACAGATCGTTGGAGAAGTATAATAGAAGGTTTCAAAGGATCAGAGTTGAGTTTAGTGTGGGAGATTTTAGCCCTATGTTTTGGCTGTATGAGTATCGTCATGGTAACTAAACTAAAGAGGCTGCACATCACAGGTCCTTTATTTGACCACTCAGTGCAAGGAAATCAGTCCCTAAGAGCTCAGGAATAGATGTCAACTACTCCAAACTCCTGATGGCAAGGTTTGTTTTCCAAAGTCCTAATAATAATCTTCAAATTTAGATGCAATTGGCTTAGTTTTGTGACCTTTTTTCTTTTTTTTCAGATTTCTTTAAATGCAGAAGGATGTCTATCTCTTTATTTCTATCTCCGTCTCTACCTTCACCACCACTTCTATACCCATATCTGTATCACACACACAGTTATTCCTTAAATACACTTTGCTGGGAGTTTGTAGTGCTAATTTTTAAGCTTGTCACAACTCCCCCTTCCCAACATGACCCTCCCCCACATGCCTCAGTAAATCCGTTTTCTAACTGATCTACAGTAAATTGAAATCTTGGAAATACAGTAAAATAGATTGGTGACTTGCCACATATTCAGAAAAAGATGGCAATTTTTTATGACTCATATTATTTCACAGCTGAACAGCTTGCCATGATGACACTTTTTGACTATGAAGTCCTTTGGAGGCTTTAAACGTTAGCTCCATTTTTTTTTTTTAAGTTAAATTTTATGGTGACATATTCCTGACTGGACAGTGCAACAGTATTTTGAGACTTGAGTTGGATGCAGCCAAGATCTGGAATCCTTCTCTTCTTTGGGGAAAGAGAGGACCCCTCACGCATTGACTGTGACCAATCAAGTTTTGCTTGATGCCAAAAAATTAAACACAGTAAGGCCAGACCCTGTCAGCAACGAGTTGATTGCTTTAAATAAGGGAGATTTCCTGAATGTTTAAATTGAAACTTCGACTTTGATTAAAGCAAAGAGAAGTACCAGGATAGCTTCCTAACTATTTAGTTCCTACAATTCCTGTGAGGTCTGGAAATGACAAATTCAATTCTGATGTGCTGTGTTTTACACTCTGCAGGCTATAGTAAAGGGAAAACTAATCAAGCTTGGGTTTCCCATGGGCCGAGCTTTAAGATGTTTTCCTATTTAAAGCCATGGAAATACGTTAAAACCCACATAGGTAGGGAGAAGTTTATACAAGACAAAAATCTATGTGACTGTGTTTTTGTACAGTGTGCATATTTTGACTTTTCATTATTTTTGGTGTGCTTAATCTTTCATTCTGTTTAAAATTATATTCCTACCACATTTTTATTATAAAAATGGGAAAGAATGCTTTAAAATGTGTACATTACATATATATATATAAATGTGTATGAAATGTACATAAGATGTTTATCTTGCAAAAAGGTTTTCTTTGTCAAGCAGAACACATTAGCTTGGATTTAATATATTAAAAGGAAAGAAAAACAGTAATGAATGGGAGACATATAAATACATAGTTATACAGGCATGCCAATATAAAAAATACATATATATATTTAAAATCAGTGTCATTATTATACAATAAAAATTTTAAACTACTGTATAAACAAAAAATAAAACCTACGAACAAATCTGTTACTGTTGAGTCAATTCTAAGTCATAACAACTCTATAGGTAGTGTAGAACTACTCCATAAGGGAGTCCAAGGAGTGGCTTGTAGATTTTGCTATGTAAAAATTATCAGATGAGAAGAATCAATAAAAGAGGCTCAGTGGATTCATACATCATCTAAAGAAACTAGATGCTTCACATATAACCAAGGGATTAAATTTTACATAGGCCATTGTTTATATACAAATCCTAATTAAAAGTTTGTTGGTGCTGTGAAGTCAACAGAATGAGATGCTAGCCTGAGATCCTCTGCCATCCTCACAGTCACCGCGATGCTGGAGCCCATGACTGCAGCTACGATGTCAGTCCATCCTACTGAGAATCTTCCTCTGTTTCACCAAATCTCTCTATTGCAGTCAAAAGCAGTACTTTCTATTAGAAGCTAGAACACATGGGTAGGACGCCTATTCAATTCCCTGCACCATTCTGAGTTGCTCATAAGTCAGTTTCTCATTCTTATTTCTATAAATTACAGGCAAAATCAAATCTTGTCAGGAAGCTAAAAGTATTATATATGTATACGCGTGCACACACTTTTCTGTCTATAATGTTTTTGGTGTAGCTGACCACTTTTTTTTTAAGAATATTAGAATAAGAATGAGCTATCCCCACTGGACTTTTACGTCACAAGAGATTGGAGATTTCTTCACAAATGTAAGAAAGTGATTAGATTTCACTTTTTTTCCCCCTCAGACTTAACACAGAAATAAGTATCACTGAAACCACAGTGTAATCCTTTTGTTCCTCACGATGTGATGTAATTTTATTTTGTGACAGGGAGCATAGCTTTTGGAGGTGTGTCACTCTTTCAGCTCAGATTTGGCAGTTTACTCTTGCCTCTGGACTCACAGTTTCAACTGCCAACCTTTTGGTTAGTAGTCAAAGCACTTAACTACTATACCACTAGGGCTTCCAAGAGGGTGTGACTTAAGCTTATAGTCACTAATAGCACCTACTGAGCCTTGACAATCCTGGTGGCATAGCGATTAAATGTCAGGTGTTCGAATCCACCAGGTGCTCCTTGGAAACTATGGGGCAGTTCTGTTCAATAGGGTCACTGGAGTCAAAATCAGCTGTATGATAACAAATTTGGTTTTGTTTTTTTGAGCCTTGGTGACACAGTGGTAAAAGGCAAGGCTGCTAACCAAAAGATCAGTGGTTTGAATCCACCAGCCATTCCTTGTAAGTCCTATGGGGCAGTTCTGCTCTGTCTTATAGGGTCGTTATGAGTTGGAATTGCTAGCAATGAGTTTTGGTAACAATATCTATGGCTTTTCTTCTGTCCAGGTGAGATGATGGGATCGAAATACTTAACTTATTTGACCATTTATAACAATTATAATCAAAATAACTAATCTAGGTGTTTCTCTTCATATGTATGTGTTAGCTTTAAAAGAGGTGAGATAAAGTCAAAATCAAATTCACTAGGGACTTCAGAAAAAACCAACCAACAAGCAAACAAACAAAAAAACATAACCTAGTGCCATCAAGTTGATTCTGACTCACAGTGACCCTATAGGACAGAGTAGAACTGCTCCACAGAGTTTCCAAGAAGTGCCTGGTGGATTTGAACTGCCAACCTTCTGGTTAGCAGACCCAGCACTTAACCACTGTGCCACCAGGGTTTCCAGGGACTTTGAAGAGTGGTAGAACCAAGCAGATGATTAGTGTCTGATAGGGAAGGCTAGCTGGTTTCTACACTGGAAACTTGACACAGTATCTTAGTCAGTTAGTGTTGCTTTAACAGAAATACTACAGGTGAGCGAGTGGCTTTGAAAAGAGAAATTTTATTTGTCGCAGTTTCGTGAGTCAACATTCCAAATTCAGGGTGTTGGCTCTGGGGAAAGGTTTTCTGTGCTGGCTCTGGAGGGAGGCTCTTGTTGTCAGTCTTCTCCTAGACTGGAAGCTTCTGAGCCCAGGGACCTTGTTCCTTTCTGAAGGAATGTTCAGCTCCCAGCACTGCTTTCTTTCTTGATGGTATACGAAAACATGTTGAGTCAATTCCAACTCATGGCAACCCTGTAAGACAGAGTAGAACTGCCTCAGTAGAGTTTCCAGGGAGCTCCTACTGGGTTCCTACTGCTGGCCTTTTGGTTAGCAGCTGTAGCTCTTATCCACCACATCAGCAGAGTTTCCATCCTGGTAGTACAAGGCCCCTCAATTTCTCTGCTAGCTTCTTCCCTTTCTGTCTCAAGAGATTGCCTTAAGGTGCAACAACTGCACACCTTTGAGTGCTGCCCTACCAACACAACTGCTACTCATTCTTCCTAATTAACATCACAGAGACAGGATTTGCAACACAAAGGAACATCGTTCTATACCAGGGCATCATTCAAAGAGGGTGGGGTGGAGTCAAGATGGCAGACTAGACACGCCAGCTCCTTAAATCCCACTGATAACTAAGGCCTGGTTTGATAATTAAATGGAACTTTCTGGACACCCACTGAGCCCTAGGACATGGCATAGGGCTGTTGGTTTGGATTCCATGCCACTGAATGGGAAACTGCTTGTCTCTTGGCTGAGCCCCACTCTTGTTGAATCAGCCAGCTACTTTGGACTGAAGGTAACTGGCATTTTCAGCTTTTTTTTCTTGTTGGCTGGCCAGGGTGGGGGTGTGCAATTCAAAGAGCAGCTTCTTAGACCCGCAGGGCTAAAGTGGTCAGTGGGTGGAATAGCCACATTTTGAGAACCGGACTTGAGACCCAGAGCACCACAGCCCCTTCACCTTCTGTTCTGGACCTCCGCTATAGATTCTGCTGTATTGTAGGGGCAGGACAGATTGACGGGGATGCCATCTTTTTTGACCAGGAGGCAGATGTACCCTACTAGCGGCCTTAGCAGGATCTAATTTCCAGGCTGGAAGGCAGTCCCAGTTCAGAAGCATCTTGCTAGCAGAAAAGCTTTGTTTAGCAGCACAGTGTAGCCTTATAGGAGGGTCCTGGAAGGGGATGAGAGCAGACCAGTAGCCTGTGAACTGTATCACAGCAACTGGAACAGCTGATGAAGCCTCTCCATTGCAAGCTGGAAAGAGATTACCACACCTGACAGCCTGACTGATATTGGAAGCAGTTGGGTAGCTTTTACCTTTTTCAAATAAGACTGCCTGGAAAAATAACTGCAGTGCAGCCTCATGGCGTCTCTTCCAGCCTTTACTGACTCACATAATAGGGTCAGCTGATAGGACCCCCAGTGACTCCATAGGTAGCACCATGTCATTACCAGCTAGTAAGTAGAGCCTGTTACCCCAGAGATGCCACTGGCCCACTCACTGGAGTACTTAGAAGTGGCTGGTGATCAACTTGCTTCTCAGAACTGCTCCTCACCTCCTGTTAAGGCAATACCAGAGAAAATAAACAGCCTCTAGATGTCCAGAAAGCCACAGACCTTAAGGAAACATTTAAAAAAACATTCATCCATGGCTCTAGAGAATTCCCAAAATAAAGAATCAAAGAAATTCCCAGGTGAAGAAATTATTGGAGGTTGAGTACAAAACAATTAAATATAGAGCCCTCCTAGACATTATACAAAATGCAGCAGAGCAAAATGAAAAATTAAGCAAGCTGTTTCATCTGATGGAACATCAGCATTCTGAAATCCAAGAGATTAATAACAAAATTACAGAATTAAGCAATTCAATTCAAAGCCAAAAGAGCAGAATTGAAAAACTAAAAACTAGACTTTCTGACTTTGAAGACAGAGCTACTGACACCAGCGTATATGAGTAGAAATCAGAGAAATACCGGGATGGCCTAGCCAAATTGCTACACACATTTTTGAGGAAAATACAATTCAATTCATGACACATGGGTTATTTTTTCAAAGCTTCCAAAAAACAAACTAAATCCACTGCTGTCAACTCAATTCCAACTCATAGGGACCCTATAGGACAGACTAGAACTGGAGCATAGAGTTTCCAAGGAGCACCTGGTGGATGTGATGTGCTGACCTTTTGGTTAGCAGCTATAGCAACCTAACAACTATCTACCAGGGTTTCCTTCCAAAGTTAGCCTTTCTGTAAAATTCTAAGCTTCTCTGGTCAGTTTAACAAGTCACTATATTTTCACTAAGGAGCTCTGGTGGCACAATCATTAAGCACTCAGCTTCTAACCAAAAGGCTGACTGTTTGAACCTACTCAGTAACTGCATGTGAGAAAAGATCTGGCAATCTACTCCCATAAATTTTAGAGCCTGATAAACCCTATGGGACAGTTCTATTCTGTCACATGGCATCACTATCAGTCAGATTTGACATAGGACATATAACACCAATAGCGCTTTTTATTATTTCACAGATTGGAAGAAAGCTAGGTGTCTATTTATTGTGATTCCCAACGTTCATAGGTCGTAAAATTGAGACACGGAGATCTGAAATCCTACCTGGGGCCTACACAAGTCAGCGGTAGGCCAGGGGCAGTTTTTGCCATCAGACCTCAGATCTGTGCAGTGACATCCCTCTGTTCTGGTTTAAATGATCGGTTATTCACCTTTATCATTAAAACCACGTAATACAAGATAAGAGATCATCCTCAAATGGGAAACACATGACGGAAAACTCAAACTTGTTTTGGAAGAGATTTTATATTTTAATAATGATAATAATTAGAAAAAAAACTTTATCAGATGTTTATATACAGGGTGAATGCATGCTGACTAGTGGGTAGTCTGTATAATCATTTTACATTTTTCTTATGAATATAAAGGTTTATAAATAAGCAAAGATAAAAGCTCAGTAATAGAAAAATATCATTTTGACAAGCCTTTCTTCTGTAGTTAAGTATAAACTTGGCTCTTGTGGTCTTTGAGGAATTCATACTTATGTTAGAAGGAAGGTTAAGCACATAGTTATGTGAATACCAAATTAGCTGTTTCACAAACACATGCGCTCTATCTTTTCAAAATGAGACTGTTTGAACACCCGATTATAGATCTGGTTGGTTTTGATCTTTGGAAGTCAGTGGTGAATTACATTGCATGTTCTTGTCCTGCCAGACTATACCAGGAACTCTTGCTGTCGTTGATGAGCGGTTTGACTTTCCCACTATAATATAAATGTTAAAGTTCCTTATTTTCTTTATACACATGTACAATTTCATTGTTAGGCGTGACTGCATTTGGACTACAGTGAACTAGCTGGTGAAACTGTTTGGGTTTTAGACATTGGTGCAGATATTAACTGGAACTGAAAATGCTTTTATGATAAAATCATATCAGATTATTAGGTAATTGGTAGAGAAGTACTACTGAAGATTATTTAATTACCTGTCAAGTTTACTTAAAGTTTTTTCTCAGATACTGGTATAGTATAACATAAAATTTATATTGGGTTATCTTTTCTACCTCAAAAAGTGTGTTTCTGGCTTTCTTTTAACTGGTTGAAACATTTAAATGATAGAAATTTTCTCCTTATCAGCTTGTTCTTCAACCCTAATATTCTTGTTCAGTTTGCTGATAGCACACGTATCTGTCATTAGAATTCTGTAGACACACTGTCTAATAAAACAGCCACTAATAACATGTGACTAGGGAGTGACTAGTCCAAATTGAGATGCACTTGAAATGAAAAATATACACTAGATTTTGAAAATGATATGAAAAAGTGTAAAATATCTCATTATTTTTTAATGCAGATTTTATTTTGAAATGATAATATTTTTGATACCTTACCCTAACAAAAATACTTAATTTCGTATGTTGTTTTTACATTTTTATAATTTTTAAAAATTCCATATATGTTTCTATTGGATAGTACTACTGTGTATAGTTATTTCCATACCTAGAATCCTTGCTGCTTCTCCTTTAATATTTTAATTTCCCCTGATATACTCTCTGGAGTCCCTCGGTTAACGGGTTCAATTAACGGGTTCAATTGATAACTAAACGGTAGAAAGCTTGAGCTCACTTGGAGGGTGAAAATAGGCTTGGAGCTCTACTCCTGAAAAATTAGCCACTGGGAGTGCTATAGAGCGCAGTTCTACTCAGACACACATGAAGTCACCATGAATTGCAATGAATCTATGGTAACTAGAAAAAAGATATGTATATATGTTAGAATTCCAGCTAGGAAATTAATCATTTAAACTCCATCTTGGAGTATAAATGTGCATAGAGAAGTCACTGTGAACTGTATGTCCATATCTGAAAGCTGAGCTTTCTCTTGTTATCCAGTTCCATTCTTAAGAGAATGAGTAAGGTAATTCAGAAGCCCAACTCAGTGGTTTCTCTGATCTCTTTTTAAAGTCTTCTTAATCTATCAGAGTTTGTTTTTGGTCAAATTAGAACTATTTTTCCTCCTGTTCTACCAGCAAGAGAACTGGCATAACAGACATCTGTGAGTCATTACAGAGTCTCGCATCTTTGCCCAGATGTACAGGTATCATTGCCTTACTTGAAATAGCTGGAAAAGACAGATGTCAGGTGATTCTGCCACACTCCAGTTGCTCCATAACTGGCCCACTCTTTTTCACATGGAGGAGCAAAATTATGGGAAGTTATGCCAATATTTTGTTAGCAGGAAACACAACAAGGCAAGACAAACCCAGAACCAAGTAAGAAAGAGTGGATTCTTTTGACCATTCTTTGAATTTGCTGATTTTTAAAAAGACATAAATAATCATCTAGCTAAATATGAATGAGCTGTAGATTTTATGGATTCAGGGACAGTATCAGCATCCTGTTTATCTTTTATTTTCTCACTGTCTAAGCTTCATGCAAAGAATGCATTAGGAGTTGAGGAAATTTTTTTTGAATTGACTTGAATCATTCAGAAATGTGAATTATCTTAATGAAAAAGATGACTTAGATTACTTTTAATCAAATAACAGGAACTAAGAGGGAGGAGACATCAAAACGTGAACTTGCTCCTGAAGTGTGTCTTTAACTTTCAAGAATATAATGTGCTTAGTGTACCCCAGTTTCAGTTTGGTAAGAAGAAAGAGATTCCTACGCTCTTTGAAGCTTGTGTATATTACTTATCTTGAAGGTCAGAGCTTCTGTCAGTGAATGGCATGTGCAAAATTTATTAAGTGTATTACTTGACATCAAGGTCACTCTGTCATTACTAACTAACTGGAGGACTTTTTTGTGGAAGTGTCCACTGCCAAAAACAAAATGTCTCTTGATTGATTGTTGTCTGACTTAATGCTGTGTAATAACCCTTTTATCATATATAAACCATAAAGATACATGTTGAAATAGCAACAAGAGTCTTGTTCAAACCCGCAAGCCCTGGGAAAGCAGGAGAGCTGCAGCACTTTCATCCTTTCCATAACCCAGTGACATCCCATAGCCTCTGTGTGATGCTGAGGTATCCAGTCTGCAGTCCCTGAGAACGGACACAGTGAAAAACCTCTAGAATTGGAAGTATCTCCACAGTCTCAATACTTCTTTTTCTTCCTTTGATTTCTCATATTTTTTAAAATTCTTCTTAGGTTAAAAATGTGAGGTAAAATCAGAAAATTTAAAACATTAAAAATGAATATACATACAGATTACTGGGAATGTAAGGCAGACCAATAACATTACATGAAAGTGGTTTATGTCATTTCACTTCCTCTTTCACTTTGGCGAATGCCATTTTGAAGTGGGACAGGGGTTAAGAGTGAGAGTGAAGAGCTCCATACCTTTGAAATATTAAGAATCAGGAAAATTGACTGTCAGGGCTACTCAAGCCTAGACGGCCTTCCATGTACACCCTCTCCTTATTTATTGTCTTGGTTGGGTTCCAAAGACCAAGATGTTAGGCCAGACTAGGGTTAAGTGAAAATGGATGATGGCCACATCAGATCGCAGGATGGAGAATGGTTATCATTACTCAAGTGCCCAGCCATTGAGAATCACGGTGCAGCCAAGTTAGCACATAACCTGAATCATCAAAGCCAGAGTTACTCTCCTTGCACTTCAGCAGTTGTTACTGCCAAACATGTGTCATTAATGTATGAAATAGCTGGTAGATCTTTTACTGTTGTCATAAATACAAAACACTGGATAATGGGATAGCCAGTAAGTGAGAAGTTATTCTTCTAATTGCCTTTATGGTCTAAGCTACAGGATGAATTGAAAATACTAAAAAATATCAGACAGTTTAAATCAGTAGGATTTCAGTTTTGATTCTTGTATGATTGCAATCTGGTTTACATAGAGAGAAGGCGCTGGCAACTGGGTCTTTAGTCAGTAAAGGTTATGGATAGACTTGAGGTATTATAAATATAGGTATAGTTTGTGTGTGTGTATGTGTATGGGTCTGTGTGTGGGCATTGCCTTCAAAGCAACTCAAACACATGGCAACCGATCTATTTCTGCCACAACAGAAATACCACAAGTGGACAGCTTTAACAGAAATTAATTATCTTACAGTTTAGAAGGCTGGAAGTACAAATTCAGACTGCCTGCTCATGGAGAAAGCTTTCTCTCTGTCAGCTCTGGAGAAAAGTTCTTGTGTCTTCAACTTCTGCTTTATGATTCCTTGGAGGTCTTCTTTTGTCTTGGCATATGTCTTACCCCATCTTTGAACACTCACTTCCTTGCTTATATAATCTCTTTTATATCTCAAAAGAGATTTACTCAAGAAACACTCTACACTAATCCTACTTCATTAACATAACAAAGGCAACCAACAAAATGGGCTACAACAGGTATAGCGGTTAGGATTTACAACATGTATTTGGGGGAAACACAGTACTATCCATAAGATGATCCCATGTATATCAGAATAGAGCTGTACTCTGAACTGTGAGGTGTTCAGTGGTTGATTTTTTTGAAGCAGATTGCCAGGCTTTTCTTTCAAGGCACTTCTGGGTGGACCTTCAACCTTTCAGTCAACAGCTGAATATGTTAACCATTTATACCACCCAGGGACATGTACACATACACATGCACATACAGACACACATACACACACACTCACACACACACACATACACACATACACACATACACTTGGCTATTAACTGAATGATTGGCAGTTCAAACCTACCCGTTGCTCCATGAGAGAAAGCTGTGGTAGCCTGCTTCCATAAGCATTACAGCCTTAGAAGCCATGTGGGGTAGTTCTACTGTACATTATAGAGTCACTATGAGTCAGAATTCACTTGGCAGCAGGTTTTGTACATATTGTGCATATACATATTGTTTCAGTCACCTGGTACTGCTCCAGCAGAAAACACCAAGAATTGATGGTTTCAGGAGAGAAACTTTATTGTCACAGTCTCGCAAGCTACAAATCCATTCACGAGTTATAAGTCCCTTCAGTAAGAGAAATTATTACAGTCCGGTAGGTTGAGTCCAAATTCAAGGAGAACATCTTGGCACAGGGAACTCTGGTCCAAAGGACATGCTCTGCTCTTGGGGGTATGAGGTTCCCAATTCTCTGCTTGCTTCCCTTTTCTTTTAGCTCTTGTAGGATGACAGGATTAAGGGTGGTACAAGCCATACTCCAGGGATTCTCTCTTTACAGTGGAGCAGGGAGGTGATCATATGAAGGAATTTACAGTCCCACCCTAATCCTTTGACATACAGCGTAGGAAAATCACAAAATGGAAGACAACCATAAAATATTGGGAATCAGGGGACAGCCACACGGCTACACGTATTTTGGGGGGACACAGTTCAATCCATGACACATGTAATGACTAAGCTGACTTCTGAGTCTTTGTTATACGAGGTCTGAAAATTAAGTCTGTGAACTTAATTGTTCTAAGTGCTACATACCTCACTGCTGAAACTCACTGCGGTCACCTTCGAAGCAGTCCTTTTGGAAAGCTATGCACCAATGCCAGCACCTATTCCAACCTTCAAAAGAATTTTGGAATTCTTTCTGGAATGGCTACTGAGCGCATTGGCAAGGTGCAAGTTTATGAACTTAATTGTGTAGTTGTCTGTGAGGAAGTTCTTAGGAGGTACACAAATAGCTATGTTGGAATACCCTACCTATTCAACTGATTTGACCCCCAACAACATTTTTCTTTACCTCCAGAAAAGGGAAATCTTGAAAGGAAGATATTTTGGTAACATTCAGGACACCAAGGGTGATGTGACGACAGCTCTGATGACCACTGCAGAAAGAAAGTTCCAGAATTGCTTTGAAGGGTGGACCAGGCACTGGTGTCAGTGCACAGCTTCCCAAGGGGAGCACTTTGAAGGTGACCATACTGATATTCAGCAAGGAGGTACGGAGCACTTTTTCTAGGATGAGTTTGCAAACTAAATAGGACTATATAAAGCTTAAAGCCAAGCATCCATGGTTGTTGAGTTGATTTTAACTCATAGTGATGCTATAGGGTAGAGCAGAACTGCACCCAAACAGTTTCCAAGGACGGCTGGTAGATTTGAACTGATGACCTTTTGGCTAGCAGCTGAACTCTTAACCACTGTGCCACCAGGGCACCCCTATGAAGCATAAGAACGGTGTACTAATACTGGTCAAATAATTGCAGGTGGTAAGCTAAAAATACATTCTTGTTAGGACGGATGACTAAATCACAGAAACCTCCAGAGACCATTTTCTGTCGTCTGTCTACCATCAAGATATTTTTCTTGTTTTTGTTTTTGGTCAGTTGGTAGGAAAAAATTATCTTTTTGGAGGTGAGGGCAAGGTCAGTGGCTGTCAGTGAGAAACACTAATCACAGTGTGAGGTAAGGTCAGCAGTATTCCAGAGGGCTCTTCAAACTGCCCCAAATCTTTTCTCTTCTGATGGCTGGTGCTTGAAATTTTACCGCTTTTGCCTCATTTCTATGGCTAAAGGCTTTTCTTTCTTTTAGACTATAAATACTGTCTTCTCCCTCACCCTCGTGGGTTTAGGCGGGTGTGGGTAGAAACCTTCACAGTTATTTATATTTTAGCATGAATTTGTCTTCTAATAGAGAGCATCCATGGGTGTAGGTAGGAGAGAAAGACGTCAAAGCACCTGGGGAAGCAGGAGGAAAATGGAGTTTCAGAGGAGAGATTGTGACTTCACAAAGTTGAATAAAATTGCTCCTAAGGAGGTGTATCTGCCAAGATCTCTTCATAAACAAAGTGATGGATTTACATATAACCATGAGGTCTGATCTAGACCTGGGGAGACAAAGAAAAAACTTGTTCTTCAAACTATATAGCACTTCAAGAACACCAAGAAATTAAAGACCCATCCTGAGCACGCATGAGAGTGGACGAGAAAACTGTACTCCAACATGAATCAAGTTGAGAGCAGCACAATTTGATGCTGAAAATATACAGGAACTCTGTATGCACCGGGATGATGTATTTAGCTCTCCTTTGGATCTGACTCGATGGCACTTGGCTGGCTTGGCTGGGGGTAAAGTCGATACTTGTGTCTATCTAATTTTTATTTCAAAAAACGAAGGCATGTGCATCGTCAATTATGTTTGGCATCAAGAATTCACTGTGTCATTGATGGCAACACGTCATTCAGTGGTTGTCCACCCCTGGGACAACAAAGACTCTGTTATTGTCTTTCATTCCCTCAAGCCAAGGAGCCAATGTTTTGATGTATTTATGTACTAAATAAACTTTATTTAGAAAGTAATAATTTGCCCATCTGTTGAAAACGTTTAGCTGAAGACATTTATAGCTATTTGTTCATGCTAATCTATGAAAGGAGGTCTGCCAGATATTAAGCTGGTTTCTGTATGTGTGCAACTCCGGGGGGAGTCCTTTCTCATTTAGGCGGCGGTATGTTGGCTCTGCTGCAGAGAATCTCTTTGCTTTTTTCTCTTCTCCGTTACCTCTACTCCCCTCCTGGTTCTCAGCATACCACACAAGGCCAGTTACACGGCCCTTGCCCCCGCTGACTGGCTCATTTGTTGCGGTCACTTATCCTCAGAGTCCCATGCCTTGAAAAGGCCTGGCCCCTGCTCAAGTGGTCAGGGAAATGCCCCCAGACCTGGTTGTTGTGGCACACTGAAACTCAATTCTTAATTTTCCATCTGATATCCAATTCTCAACCTCAATGATTACTTAAGCACACTCTGTCAGGTTTACTAAGAAACTGACCATGTGATCTCAGAAATCTTTCTTGAAGTTCAGCTAGATCATGGGAAAAAGCAAGATACTTCACAATCTATTCCATTAGAGGCTTAAACTAAGAATCTTGAGTTTTCTTCAGCAAATAATCTCTTGGTAAGATTTGTTTCATTGCCAATTTTTCTCTAAACAATAAAGCATTTCATTTTCAATGTTAAATTCAGAGGTCTTATCGGGAACAAATGTTAACTAGATGAGCTATAATTACCAGTTTCCCACCTCTTTTATTTCTTTAAAATAGACCCTACGTTGTCTTGCCTCGTACTACTGTAATTAACAAGATTTCTAAAGTTGACCTCTTGCAGTGCAAATGTCTATATGTCTATAATGGAAACTTTGGCACTTAATTGAACTCTTTTATGTTATTCTCTTATTAGTGCTTACGTGTAAGCCTTGTTTTCCCAGGTGTGAGTGCAAGTCATTGCAGTGTTGTCTTTTTATCCGCTTTTCTTTTCTTACTAAGCATGAAAACTTAACGTAGTGCTAAAGGCAGAGACACTCTAGACAAATACTCCATCAGTGGAATTGACTGGGCCCTTAGTTTTCAGTGCTCCCCAGGAACAGGTTAGGAACTGTGTTACCTAATGCTTTTGCTGTCATCTTGAAATGCTACTCATCTATGATGATCAACTTACCTATCACCTCCTCCAAGACGCTTTCTCTGACTACCCTCCAGATAATCAGCCTCTCTTTCTTCTGTGCCCTATTGAGCTTTGTACATGCTTTGATTATTGCGTCTATTACCCCTTTGTAACTCCCCTACTGTTTGTTTAAATGTTTGTTCCCCCACTGAAATGTGAATCTTTTGTGAAAAGGGTCTATATTATTAGCTTTCCATTTGACTTGGCACATTACAGACCGTTAGTTGAATTGATGAATACACATGAATCACTTATTTCATCTCTGATGTACTGCTGTTTATACCTATATTGATCTGCTTTTAGTAAAAATTCCAGTAGACTTTAAAGGAAATTCCAAATGTTGTTTAATGGTTGAAGGTCTGTGTTGAAATTTTTAATATTTATTTTATATCGTGCTCTGGCATTAGTATCTGTCTACATATACTCTTTTTTTCTTAATATACCCGTGAAACTTGAGTTCCTCAAATTTCCTCTGCCTTCGCCATCCAGCTCCTGCTTTCTTCACTTGCCCTGTGGGCCTCAACAGTCTCTTTGTGCATTTCTATACTTGATATATTTGAGAGAATATTTATTTTCAAATTCCACTTTATTTTCTGTGCCATCTAGAAGGAATAGGAGAGATCTCTCAAGAGGAGAAGGTAATTTGGAACTCTGAAAGCTGGATGGACATCTAAGCTGTCCAGTCTATTTGGAACAGGAGGCCTTTGCTGTGAATAAAGTCTGAGGAAAAGCAGAAGTTAGAGAATGAATGAAGGAGGGGTCATAGCCCACGTATCAGAAAAAGTTGTTGGGTACTGTCAAATTGATTCTGACTCTGTGTGACCCTGTAGAATGGAGGAGAACTATTCCACAGTGCTTCCTGGAGTGTAGTCTTTACATCTGTATGGGAGCAGGTCACTGGGTCTTTTCCCCAGAGTGGTAAGGGGGTTGGAGGCACTGATCTTTTCCATTAACAGCAGAGTATTTAGTCATGGGACAATCCTAAAACATAACTTCCAGCAGTGTGCCTTTTAGAGTAAGTTCATTGGGCTCACTGGATATGTAACTGACTTCTCCAAAATTTTCTTCACAGGAGGCATTTCAACAATGTGATATAGTAAGATTTAGTCCCACTGGAGTACCCGCAATTCTGAAAAACCATGCAATGTTTTGCATTTTTCACTCATGGGCTTCCTTAGAGTAGGAGGATACTTGTGTATCAGACACCAGAAATCACACCTGAGTCAAGCCTGTTGTTCACACTGCCACCTGACATGAGCTGCAATGTTTCCTCAAGGACATCAAATCCATGCTGTTCTTAGAGGGTTGAAGTAGAAATGACGTGAAGAAAGTTTCTCTAATTTGAAAATAAAAAGCAAAACAAATGAACAAATACACAAACCTGCTGCTGCTGAGTTGTTTCTGATGCATAGCAACCCTATAGGACAGAGTGCTGTCTGAAGAGTTTTTAAGGAGCACCAAGTGGCTTTGAACTGTTGGCTTTTTGGTCAGCAGTTACAGCTCTTAACCACTATGCCATCAGGGTAGGCTGAGAAGAAAGGAGCAGATATAGTAAAGTAGATGCCCTGACCACAGGATGGTGACCCCCTGGGTATGGGTCCATTGCTGTGTTCAAGGCTTTATATTATTTGCATCCATTAAATTTTACGTAAGTTTCTTTAGCTGTAGCTATAATTTTTTAGCTCTAGATTTTTTTAATTTGCTATTTTGATATTTCTTCTTATTTCATCATATATGCTATCTCTTGGGGGCAATATGTACTCTTCTTCAGCCGACAAAGCCTGCCTGCACACCTTTAGGGACAACAAGATATTACTAGGCAAAGTTCTGTAGTTTTCTTCTGAGTAGAGTGGACTAAAAGAGGAAGACCCTTAGTGATATGTATTGACAAAGTGGCTGAGACAATGGGCTCAAGCATAACGACCGTGAAGATGGTAGAGGACCTGGCGGTGTTGTGTTCTGTTGTACCCAGTGTTGCGGTGAGTTACAATCGACTCAACAGCACCTAACATCAAAAACAACACAGTAGACTTCAATTTTCCTGCCAAGTCAGATACATCATCAGACATTCCCTGGGCTCCTTCAGTTGACTTTGAAAGGACCAGCAGGCCTTCAGAGAGGGCAAGTCTCCAGTGGGTGCAGTGGCCCAACTAACAATGCTTCTTCCTATGTGTCATGCTGAGCAGAGTGCCTGAACTCTGCTGTTATAGAGGGTGAGCCTGGAGAAGCAGAGCAGAAGCAGCAGCGGACTAAAGCATTCTTTCTGTTCCAATAACTACTGTCTCTCTTTTTTTTAAGCATGTGTGCATTGACAATTTTTTCCACTAGCAACATGGTTTTCCAGTGAAACCAAAAAATAAAAAATAAAAAAAAAAAGCAGTGGAGGAAAACCAGTCAAAGAGACAGATCTAGATTAAACATAAATCATGTTTTATCTTATTTATTTTTCCTATGATCTGGAAGGTAGTTGTAAGCCTGATGAAGAGACAGACTTCCAGGAAGAGTGAAAAATGTGGCCAATAGCTACCACCACCACCAGTTAATCCCTCCTCCTCCCAAAAGCAAACCCAATGCTGTTGAGTCAATTCTGACACATAAGGAACCCGTAAATAGAGCAGAACTTCCCCATAGGATTTCCAAGGAGCACCTGGCACATTTGAACCGCTGACCTTTTGGTTAGCAGCCATAGCACTTAACCACTATACCAGTAGGGTTTCCTATCACCAAGTTAATTTAGACTCATAGCTATGCCATGTATGCCAGAGTAGAACTGTGCTTCATAGGGTTTCCAGTGGCTGATTTTTCATAAGTAGATCACTAGCTCTTTCTTCTGAGGCAACGTGGGATAGATTCAAATCTCCAACCTTTCAGAACACCTTAGCACGTTAACCCTTTGCACCACTTAGGGACTTCAATCAGTAGCTAGGAGGTAGCAAATTGCTCAGAAGACGAGGTAAATTATAGTTTACTGTGGCTAGGTATTTGGTTTTGGAAAATAGGGCATACAGATGTCAAGGAGAACAAACAGATGTTGGGCCATGAGATGGTCATGTGTCACACTTAGCAGTTAGGATTTGGTCCTGCAGGTGCAGAGGAGCTTTTGAACAATTGCAAATAGAGGCAGTGTGATGTGCCTCTATTTCAAACCCTTTGAAGGGAGCAGGGATGAACTGAGAACCAGTTATGTCATATGTTGGCTGTGTGAACTTGAATGAAAAAATTTTCTCAACTTCAATGTTATCTGGAGAGTGAATATAATAATAGCCTCTTCTCAATTTAGTCATGCAGATTAAATAAAATAGCACACAGAAGGCACCCAGCTTGGAATATAGTACCATAGTAGGTAACATCAACAGAATGAACAAATCCATCTTGGAAAAAGTACAACCAGAATGTTCCTTAAAAGCAAGGATGGCGAGGTTATGTCTCACATACCTTGGACATGTTATCAGGAGGGATCGGTTCCTGGAGAAGGACATTATCATAGGTAGAGAGCCAGTGAGAAAGAGGAAGACCCTCACCAAAATGGACTGACGCCGTGGATGTAACAACGGACTCGACACAAGAGTGGACAGCATTGCCTTCTGTTGCTGCTGGGTGTTGAACTGACCCCAGGGCACTTAACAACTCAGCAACAAATTCATGTTGGTCCAAAGCAAGTAAAAAAGGATGCTGCTTATGCCACCTTTAATTAGGAAGGTAGCTGATTTAGTCAAGGAGAGGATATGATTGGCTAATTTGTCCCACATGAGGTAGGAAAATACAAACCAAAAAATAACACACTTAAGCCACCAAATTGGAAAGCACAGAGTATTCAACAAGTATGTAAGGAAAATAGCCTAAACTTATGTCAGAAAATAGAACAGTGGATTTTTTACACTCTTTTGTTTCACTTAGTTTTATTGTGGCTGTGAACAAAATGTTGTAAGCAGGCCTATCAGCTAGCTCGTTTATTTCAGGGACTTTGATGTCTAATAGTAAAACCTGTAAAAGTCAGAATCTGCATAAGGCGGAAACCCATCAGAGCAGGGAAACTCAAATATTTTCTATTAAACATGAGAAATAGAAAAGTGTTAAAACTGCACTCTGCCCAGGACAGAAGACTTGGGAGACCTGGAAAAAGAAAGCAGTCTGTCAAGTTCCAGCTCTCAAAGTTTTCTCTGACATTAATATCCCCCTACCTTACTGTTTTTATTGCTGGAACTTGAAAATGACATGAAAGCAGAGGTGGACAGGTACAGAAATTGTTGTACTGTAATGGGCTTGTTTGTAGCTTCCTATTCTGTTTTTTAGTCAAAACTTTTGAAAAGAAATTAGTAGATCACTTAGCGAAAATGGAAGTATTCAACAGTACTAGCCTAATAAGTTGATAAAGTGGAAAAGCACAGAGGGAGACTTAGAGGAAATGACCTCCAACTTGAGGTCTGCCTCCATGACACTGTGTGACCTTGCATAGATCAGGTCACCTCTGGCCTTCAGTTGCCTTGTCTGTAAACTGATGCTGATCTAGGTCACTCCAGCGTGTTTCAGGTCTAACTGTGTATCATCGTGAATCCTGATTTACACTTCCAGGCTCCACCAGGCCTCATCACTCTGCCACCTGGGCCTGTCTCTCTTTCCAGGTGAAAAACCAACAAGTCCTGGTGAACACTGCTGCTGCAAATCTGAATTTTGTAATCAGATAGAACTTAACGCAGAACACAGCTCGGTCGTGTATTAGCATAGAAAATCTACTTCATCTTCCTCATCACTTCAGTTTCCTCATCCAGAAAGCAAGGCAACACTCACGGTGGGGATTAAATGCAGTAATGCCTGTCAGATGCTTAGCACAGTGCCTGGTGTTTAAACAGCAGAGATATTAAAAACGTCTTCCCTAATCAGAGACCCAGTAGATGAGCCCTCATAGAATGGGAGAAAAATGTGAAAGAGAAATTCAAATTGCTTATGAAAAAACAAACCAACAAATAAAAAACTCAATGAGTGGCCTCTTTTAGGAGGATCAGCACAAAGCTGGTTCCTATGAGGCAAGGTCAGTGATGCCCCAAATGTCCAACTTTTCTAAGCTACTGTACCATCCCATCATCTCAACCATCAGCTACTCCCTCTCCCCATGGTAATGGACCGGTTGAAACTGGAGGACTCCCAGAGACTATTCCATGGAGATGCTCTTCAAACTTTGAACTGAAACTAGTCTCTGAGGTCATCTTGTAGTAATAAATAAATAAATAAATTGATAGCCAAGCCTGTCAAGTGCCATCACTGTGAATAAATAGATAACAATAAATAAAAAGATTGGCTTACAAAATACTAATATGCATAAGTACTTAAGTTATTTATATATATTTTTAAATCAATCACATGAGATCAAACAGTTAACAGTTGCTTTAAAACGAAGATAAGAATGTAAGGGAGCGGGGAAACTCAATTAACAGAAACAGAACAACTAGAATGAAAACAATGAGAATGTTCACACACTGTGAAGAACATTAGTCAAGGTCACTAAACAAGTTGTGCAGAAATTGTTGAATGAGAACCCAAATACTACTATAAACCTCTATGAAATCACAATAAAATATTATATATGTATACATATATATATACCCTCCTTTCAAATAGCTCTTGGATTTGACCCTCATTTTTACCTCCAATGCCTTAAAATTCCTTATCTGGATCATTGAAACACTCTCACCAGATTGATCCTTTTACTCTAGTCTCATGCTTTGCCCTGGCAGTAAGATGATCTTCAAAGAGGTTTACAACAACAATAATGCAATGTATATGGAAGTCTGCATACACAGGAGATGGCCTGGCCCAGAAATGAAGGGTCTGTTTTGACAAACTGAAGACCCCGTTTCCTGTGATCTCACCGAGAAGGGTCAAAAGCCAAGATCCTCTTGAATGTCCCTAGCCAGGTTTATTCACATTGCAGGCAAGAAGGGATACCGTGAGGAACACCTAACAAGGCGAACACAGAATTTACAGATCAAGGTATTTTTTTCTGAGGAGGCCTTGGGTGGTACAAACAGTCAATGAACTTGGCTGCTAATTGAGAGGTTGGGGGGCCAGTCTGCTCATAAGTACATTGGAAGAAAGGCATGGCAATCAGCTTCCGAATAATCAGGCTTTGGAAACCCTGTGGAGCACAGTGCTACTCCTGGGACATACTGAGTTACCACAAATGACAGCTAGCTTAACAGCAACTGGTAAAAACATTTTTTTTTTTCCTGAAGGCTTCCCAAGATTTGCTTTGATTTGGAGGAAGATTTCTGTCTGCTGAGCAGTGTGGTGGATTGATCTCTCTATAGGCACAATTTTCAGCTAGATGGGAAGATAGGGTTAGGTAGAAAGAAGAATGGATTTGATAAATCGAACCAGGGCAGGTAGTGACATTTTCAGACGTAATTCAGAGCATACACCAGTTGTTCACATTGCTAGGATTTTGCTTCCCCACATCTTTATTGAGTTGGGGGGTGGGAAAACTGAACTCGAAAAACACAGCTTTAATCGGTAGTATACGTGATTTAGGTTAGGCAGAGGCATTTCCTGTTGTGAGTCCTATATTGTATCATAAAATTCAGTGGACTTCTCATGTGGAAAAAGAGAGTCTCTCCTGCCTGCGAAATATATGGATTCCCTTACCTATAGAGAAAAAAAAAGAAACAAAACAAACAAAAAAACCCAGCTTCCATAACTGACACCTAAACCTCCTTGTTCAAGGTGGAAAAAGAACTCAGGAGAAAACAGCTCTCCGCACAGGAGCTAAAAAGTGGGTTAGCGAGTGTCCCAGGACAACTGCGAGCTTTCAAAACCCTTTTCAGTGTCAAGCAGTAGCAGCAATGGGACTCAAGTGGTGCAGTAGTTAAAGCACTCAGCTATCGTCCATAAGGTAGGAGTTTCAGACTCACTTAGCAGGAAAAAGATGTGGCAGACCACGTCCATTCCAAACCGCTCGTGATTTATAACTTTATAGAGACCCTGTAGGGTCGCAATGAGCCAGTATAGACTCCACTGCAGCGGGGTTTGGGTTGGGGGACAGCAAAAGGCAGGAGCCCACTTGGCACCCTGGTAAGCGCGGGGCTGCTAACCTAGGTGCTCGGATCCAACCCCGCCGCCCACCACTCAGGGGGAGAAAGACGTGTTCTTTAGGATTTACAGCCTTGGGTACCCCATGGGGCAGTTTCCTTCTGTCCCGTATGGTCGCTGGGACTCCGAATGGACCCCGTGGCAGCAGGTTCCTCCCCTCCCCCTCACGGCAGCGACACGGTCCAGGAGTGGGGAAGGGCAAAAGGGGGCCTTTCTCTGCTGCTGCCTCGGAGTCGCATTACAGGGCCGGAGGGACTGCAGAAAGGGAACATTTGGCTCTCATTACAGAACAAAGGGACAGGGTACTGGAAAACAGAGCGAATCTGGGTCAGAGGTACCCGACTCTCCCTCAGGTGCGGTAGTCAATTTGCACATCTCCAGTGGAAGGGAGCCTCCCTGAGCTGTCTCCCGATCGTGGCAACTGCCAACAATAACATTTTACCGGGAACACAGCTTGTCAAAAGCAGCATTTTCCCTTGGTCACTGGCGCGATGAAAATGATGTTTTCTCAGGGGCAAAGCCCACCGCCACTGAGAAGTTAGAGCTATTAGCGTGTGATTTTCACTGGATCTCCTCCGAACACTCAAGATCTTTGTATAATGTTATTTCTTAACAATCTCGTTCTCTAATAAATTGTTTGCTTTCTCTTGCAGGGAGGCAGGGAGTGGGGGTGGGCGGTTGTCTAAACGAGAGGAAGCAGAAAGACCCTGTACGAGTCTTAGGAAGGACAGATACTCTTGATCCTAATGGAAGATTTAGATGTTACAGTTCCCATAATTATTTATGGCAGCAGGGTTGTGCATAATTTGACTTTTACACCCCAGTTACCTCAAGTTTTTGTTTCTAATCAAATATTCCTTGCTGCTCTCTTTACCAGCCTTGCTCTACATGAGAATGACTTTAAAATCTGCAGTTCTGGCAAAGAGTAGTGACTGAGTAAACTTTTTTGGTGGCTAACTTGGACTTCTGGTTCTTTCCTTCCTTTGCTTTTGAAATCTTCCAGGCTTTAGAAGGGTGAGGAGTTGGCTTGAATGCTACAGGCCTGCAGGCCTGCCAGCATGCCAACTGAATCCTGTAACTGTATTTTAAATTGTTAACAGCGAAGCTCCAGAAATGCTGGCAGAGGGTATGTTTCATCTGAAACAATATAAAGTACACCGTGACAGAAAAACAGGCCTCAGGTATTTCCAGGGGTCCTGTTATATGGTGATCGTGATGAAAATAGGCTTAGTGACTGTAACAGCTGGCAATTTATTAGCAAACCCGGTCCTACTAAAAAAAATATGGAAAATCAGAACTGATGTAGAGTGTTAATCGCAAATCCTTTCTATTAGCAAGACTTCTGTACTGTATTAACTTTTACTATCACAGGGAGCAGGCATCCTCTTGGAGCAGAAGGTCTGGTATCCTCTGTCACAGCCACTCCACAGGGATACAAGGGTGTCTATTTGTGTCATTGAGCCTGGAGGGCTAACAGTTCCCCTTTGTGTGACTGGTAGATCAGAGTGGAGAAGATTCACTGTTAGCTTGTGTCACTTTTGAGCATCCCTTTCGAAGATTTACTTGTGGCATTGTCATTTTCAATCTATGTTTGTAGACTGCTTTTTCTCTAAGCACGTCTGCCTAAAAAGTTGCTTTCCCTTTGGTTGGTTAATTGAAAACAACACGTTCCCTACTGCCAACCAGAGTCACTGGAGTGATCATTCTCTCTGTCTACGGGAGATTTAACAATGTGGTGGTGGATGAGATGGGAGACGTGCTCTAAGTATTCAAAATGAAAAACACCAGAACACAACCGTGATTTTACAAAAGAGGCTGGGAAATGGTTGGTAAAGGCATCGCAGATGTGTTTCACAGATGAGGGCAAGGTGAGAGGAGAGGTACATTCTGAAAAGAGCATGACAAGCCTAATCAATTCCTAAATTTGCTAAACATATTATGTTGAGTTTTTCTAAGTCTTTGACCTTCAACTGTGTGCGTGTCCTCCTTTGCAGAGAAATATCTTGGCATTTTATGGAATATTGACCATTGTGATTCCCCTGTAGCCACACTAAATAAAGACAGCTGGATGAAACACAGGAAAAAACTACCTCCTTAAATTAGAAATTACAGTTTTGGATTATTGTCCGAAGAAGGACTCAAGGATGTGGATATATTTTAAATGATAGATTACTTAGACTTTCATTTTGCGAATATATTTGTATACAGTTTTAAATTGCTCAAGCTGGCCTTAATTTGACTGCACTGAGGATAGAAATTTTTTAGTGCAGTGACTTTTATCTTGTTTTTCAAGGTCATGCATGTATCAGTCATTCAATAAATGTCAAATGTAGTACAGCTATTAAATAAATACATCAAACTGACTGATGTTAAGTTGATTCTGACTCATAGTGACCCTAAGGGACAGAGTGGAACTGCTCCATAGAGTTTCCAAGGAGCGCCTGGAGGATTCTAACTGCCATTCTTTTGGCTAGAACTTACTCACTGCGCCACAAGGATTCCACAGGTATTAAAGGAGTATATAATTTTAGAGATGAGATTTGTCTAGTCCTCCCTCTATCTGAATAAAAGTCACAAAGAATTTATTCCTGCTTTTATTTGTGCTTTATTTCTTTAACTAGGCTTTTACATACATTTCAGTAAACACAGAAACAACTGCAATTTCTTATAAGATATTATTTTTTCTATGTTTTATTTACATATTTAAAGTAATGTGACTGGTTGTAACAGTAAAAAAGACACACATTGGTTATTTGTGGTTATTAAATGTTCATGGTTGATTGACATCCAGAGCAGTGATACCTAAAGAGACTCATTCCGTACTCTGATGACGGGTGATCCCAGAAGACAGAGAAGTACAGTACAGAAGAAACACTGGGGAGGATGTTTGGGTCTACAGTTGTAACGAGGTTTATAATATATTTCAAGTTGGTACTAAGCTTTCCTAAAAATATATGTTTTTGGTCCATCTGCGTTAGCATCTTTTTGTGACTGAATAAAAAAAACTTAAATATTCTAATTCTTCATCCACTACAGATATCAGTTTAAGACATAAGATTTGCTGTAACAAATCTATTCTCATTGGGTATCTTCTAGAAGGATTTTGATCTCCCTCTTCTAGAGAAGAAGAGAAGCCTGAGGGCAGGGGGTCTATGGTTAAGGGCTCAGCTGCTAATCAAAATGTTGGCAATTTGATAATCTGCTTTTTTAGAAAATGTAACAAACTCATTTATAATGCTAGTCACCAGGTGCTACTTTAGCACTATCAAGTCTTAGTGCAGTTAATCCTGATAGCTTGATGAGATAGATATTTTTATTATTATACCCATTTTGCAGATGAGAAAGCGAAGGCACGGAGAGGATGAGTAAATTATACATGGCCAAACAGGTAAACAATAGAGGAATAGGGCTTTGATTCCATGCGGTTGACACCAGAATATTTGCTCTGCTTTCTCTGAAAGACTGCTGTTCAAAAGAACTATAATGGGGCCATGTAGGAATTTTTAGATTTTATAATACCCATACTAAAAAAATAAAAAAAAATTTAACGTTAAGATGTCATTAAAAATTCACTTTAAAATGTCATTTAGCTGTCTTAAACAATTCAGTTGTTGAGTTGAAACACAGTACTTCCAAAACAATATAATTGTGTTTAGCCAAAATATTTTTATATAACTTTAGTTTTTAAATTTAAACTTATTAACTTTAAAAAGAAAAGCCTAGTGGTATTCTGGTTAAGGGCTACGTCTGCTACCCAAATGGTTGGCAGTTTGTATCCTCCAGATGCCCCTTGGAAACTCCATGGAATAGGTCTACTCTGTCCTATAGGGTCATCATGAGTTGGAATTGACTCACCTTCAAGAAAAAATAAAACTTCAGTGTTCCTTACCCCACAAAGGTCAACACCCACATGTAGCTGGTGGGTACCAGACTGTACATTGTACCTCTGGAAAGTGAACTTTCCGTAGACCATAGACACAGATTCCTTGGAAATACAATTAAGGAAAATCTTTTTAACATTTTATCAAAATGTTGATCTTTCTGGTTCTCCAGGCACATTGCTGCGACACAAGAATGACTCTCAATTTCTGAATTATGAAATGACTAAACATCATTTGGTTGATGTGAAGACGTACTCTGATAGGCATTTTTGGTGGATTTGCATTCTTAAAGCAGCATTTGCACTACTGTTCAGCAAATGGTTTGTAGGGGGCGGGGGCAAGGGGGTTGGTTCTTCTGCCTCCGTGAAAGAGGTAGCAGTGTCACCAACCACAGGTTAGCATACATTTGTGGAGGGGAGGGCCATACGCTGGGACGTATGCCCCTACCAGACAAGTACTAACATCTCCAGCATTCACATACTAACAAAAAACAAGGTTTTTATTATTTTTAATCTTACTATATATTCTAGTCATCTGCTCTAACAGAAATACCATGGGTGGATGGTGTAACAAAGTTTATTCTTACACAACCAGTAGGCTACAAATCCAAATTTAGGGTGTCCCCTCCAGGAGAAGGCCTTCCCTCTTTGTCGGCTGCAGGCGAAGTTCCTTGCGTTGCATCAGTCTTTGGTCAGGGAGCATCTTGGCACAGGAACCTCGGTTCTGAAGGATGTGGTCTCCTCTGGGTGCTGCTTTCTCAATAGTATGAGGTTCCCAACCCTGCTTGCTTCCCCTTTCTTTCATCTCTTGTACGACAAAAGGATAAAAGGTGGTACAAGCCACACTCCACAGAAATTTCCTTAGTAAGAGTGTTGCTGTTGTTGTTGTTAGGTGCTTTTGAGTCGGTCCTGACTCATAGTGACTCTATAGGTCAGAGTAGAGCTGCCCTATAGAGATTCCAAGGAGCGCCTGGTGAATTTGAACTGCTGATCTCTTGGTTAGCCGCCGTAGCACTTCACCACTATGCCACTAGGGTTTCCAAGAGTGTTGCACTCCCACCCTAATCCTCTTTTAACATAATCCTATCTACTACCTACAGGCAGAGATTAGGATTTATAGCATAAGAAAATCATCAAAGGGTGGACAATCACACCATACTGATGATCAGTCACAGCCCAGTCAAACTTCAATACGTACTTTTGGGGGGACACAATTCAATACATGACACTATGATTTTGTATTTCCTTTTTAAATATAAAAATATCAAATAGTACAAAAGGTATTTGGAAGTTCAGGGTATTAAATAAAAAAAATGAGCAACTGGGTTGAGAGAATTCCATGTGAGGGAGACCGTCAAGGACTTGGAATGACTGCCGCAATGGCTTGTACATAGCAGAAGTTGTGGGGATGGCCTGGAACTGAGAAGTTCTGTGATGTGTCTTGGAAATGACTCAAGGACACTTAACAACAACAGCAGGTTGAGAGCGGAGGGAGGGAAAACTTGTGTTTTCCCTTGATCATTAAGAATTCGGAAATAAATCAAGATAAGATATATTCTAAATTAAATATGGCAAATCTGCTTGTATTTAGTATTTGTACTAAAAGCCTAATACAAATTTTTCTAGAAGTGTTAAAATCATTTTAAGCTATGTTTTGACAGTGATGGACACAGATAGCTCATCCAAATCATTCATTTTATTAAAAGTAATTTCATTATTACATGAAAGAAATATTTTTATAAATAATGTCAATGTTACCTAATGACTGTTAGTCTTTCTAGAATTTTTGCTGTTGTTACTGAGGGAAATAGATTTAAATTGTTATTTTACTCTTTTAATTTTTCATTGAGTGAGAAACCTTTTAGGGTAAGAGAAAGAGAAAGGAAAAAGAAAAAGTTGAGAATCAGCCAACTTGAATTTTAATCTGGGCAACCTAAATCTTAGTACAGCATCTGCCATTGAAAAACAATTTATCTATACATTTGAACACTTAATTTTTGTGGGTTTCCAACTTGTTTACTAGTAGATTGGGGGTAATAATGCATCTTACTTAGGCGTATTTAGAAAAGTAAATGAGAAACCATACGTAAAATGCTAAGCATATTACTTGACACGTATTAGGAAATGAATAAATGTTAATTCCTTTTCCATAGTTATATGCATATTGTTCCATGTGACTGGATCTTGAATGCCTCCAATGGCACAAAGGTTTATCAACAAAAATCCTATTAAAATTTGCTTACAATGCCTTTAACCCCTAAAAAAAACTAACCAACTCATTGCTGTTGAGCTCACTCTGACTTGCAGCAGCCCTGTAGGACAGTGTGGACAGAGTAGAACTGCTTCATAGAGTTCCCAAGGAGAGTCTGGAGGACTCAAACTGCTGACCTTTGGGTTAGCAGCCCTAACTCTTAACTGCTATACAACCAGTGTTTCTCTTTGACCACTAGAGTCCCCCAAATCCTTAATTACGCTATCTATTCCACACGAAGTTTCTCAATTATGCCTTGATCAGTGATGGCAATGATCCAAACAGATTGAAATCGCAAGTCATTCAGAGCCTGAATTTCATAGTTTTCTAAAGGAAAAAGAAATCAAGAAAAGAACAAAGTGGCAGAGAATGAAATCTTGAATGACAGTACAGTAACTTTGATTCACTGGTTACTGAAAAGTTCATTTTTGGATTTAACTCTTGTTAGAATTTTTCACTGGTAGCCTCCAGCAATGAGTGCAGAGCCAAGAAGTCATATGATGCACAGTTGGGCTATTTAAAGGCTGCAGGTTCCTGTCCAGATTTCATTCCCCTCTGACGTCTCCTGCGCTGTTCACTTGGCAGCCTTGGCGGATAATTTGTATGCTACATAAGCATTTAGAAAAACCCTGAGTTAAACCAGAAGTAAGAGTCATCGGTAACATTTATAGTTACTGAACTTTTCCCTACGTGGAGTGGGAGAGTATGTCTTTCAAGAGAAAAAGAAGATTCTTTTAGGGCTATTGATGACTGGCCTCCTACAGCTCAATTCACTTTGAATTTATTTGTCAAATGATTTTATTTTGTCAATAGTTTTTTTTTTTTAAGAAATTAAACTTTTTCTTTTTTAAGTCAGAAATTTAACATTTAGATTATATTGGATTGTAGCTAAATTTAAAAACAAAGACAAGAACAACCTATCATCGACAAGAATTGAACATGAGGAAAACTTAGATAAGTATATTCCATACACGAAGAGTGTAATAGAAGTCTGATTCTTTTTACAGATAAAAGAGTGGTATGGGGAGATTTTTCTTTGCAGAATTGAAATACTTGCTTTGTTCATGGAAACCAGCTGTCATGCCCCTTCCCAGAACTCAGAGTAAACAGAAACTGTCTTCTTTACTGTAAATGCACAAGGGCATGCCTCAGGCAAAAATTAGGGTGGCTGCGGGTGGTGGTTTTACGGGGCTTGGGGGAGTCAAGGAAACCTCACTCTTTTTCGCTTCTTTTCTCCTTACCGGGCATTGTCTGAAATCAGTGTCTTCAGCAGCACTGTGCGCTAAGGTACACACAGGGCACTGTTTCCCTCTAAGGCAAATACCTTCCCTGCTGGCACACCATCAGAATTTGCAAGCTCAGCCTGCACCTTTGACCGCACCACGCAGCTGACAGCACAGCTGGCAGCTGGTAGCTTCCATTTATCCTAGGTCAGCTCCTCAGGCACCAACACTACATGAAATAAAGATTCAGGCAATGATTTTCAGAAAGGAAAAAAGAATGCTCAAGTACTTGCTTCAGCATGCTCAGGCTGAAAATCATTTATTAATCTGGTCAAGAGGGAAAAAGCAGATACATGCTGGCAGAGGCTCTGAGTAAAGAAAAAGGCAATTGGTAATGTATTAGAAGATTCAAGCAAGGAAATCACTTCTTTGAAACAGTCAATCAACTGCTTAAGATACGGTGGGAACGCACACATAGGGGCAGAGATTGTCACCTTTTACAGCCTCTGGTTCTAGTAGCTGGTACTTACTCTGAGGATTTGAGAAATGAGTGAATGAAACCTGTAGCTAGTGGTTGTCCTTAGTGGCAGTTGTTGATGGGTGCTGTGGAGTCCATGTCAAGTCATAACAACCCCAAGTGACAGAGTAGAACTACCCTGTAGAGCCTTCTTGGCTGTAATCTTTACGGCCGCCAATCGTCTATCTGTTTGAGTGCACCATGGACTTCTGTTTTGGAAGGAGTGCAGTCAGAATGCTCCTTAGAAACAAGGCTGGCAAGACTTCATCTTACGTATTTTGGACATGTTATCAGGAGGGATCAGTCCTTGGAGAAGGACATCCTGCTTGGTAAAATAGAGGGTCAGTGAAAAAGAAAAAGACACTCAGCGAGGTGGATTGACACTGCAGCCGTAACAGTGGGCTCAGGCATAACCATTGCTGGGCGGCACGTCATTCTGTTGTGTACAGAGTCACTGTGAATCAGAACCAATTCTACAAGATCTGACAACAAGTCGTAAGGAAGCAGATAATCAGGTCTTTCTCCTGCAGAGCTGTTGGGTGGGTTTGAATAGCCAACTTTTCTATTGTCAGTGGAATGCTTATCCATTGCTCCATTAGTAGCAGAATATTTATTGATCTTGCAGATATGATAGGCAGTTGTTTTTCAGATAAGTTTGTGTACTCAATTTATTAAATTTGAAAAGAATGGCATGTCATCAACAAGACAGTACTGCTGAGTATAAAATACATGCATTTTTCCCACCAACTCAGATGAGGAGAAAAATTATCAAATTTTATAGTAAAAATGCACGTGTTCATATAAATTTTGTGTGTGTGTGTGATATGTCTAATAAATGAAGTACTGAAGTCATATTTTTTAAAAAGAGAAACTAAGGAGGAAGAACTGATATTTTTCTTCACTTTCTGCTGTGTGCTGTATTTGAGCTATGTCATTCACAAATATTTTCACTTAGTCTCACATTGACCTTGTCAAGGGAAAAATCAGTCTCCTTTTATAGATGAAGATACTGAAGCAAGATAACTTGCCTAATTTTATACAGTAAGACAATAGTCAAACAGTGGTTCATATGCAGGTATCTTTGATGATAAGTCAATGAGTATTTTACCTAAAACTTAAAATGCCATTAGCTGTGAATTACTTGGAGAAAGCAAACTGTACATATAGATTTACTTGGTATTAGTATGTTGAAATATAGAGATAAATTGTTTTCCTGTGAGAAAGAAAAGATCACTTAGCAAAATATAATGGATTAAAAAGTAACTTTCAAGAGACACAAAACTATATATTAATTTGGAATAAACAAACTACAAAATTGCATTGAGAAGCAAAGCACAAAAAAATAAATGGGGAGATATATTCCATTGTAGATTTAGAATTGTTGGCATTGCAAAGTTGTCCCTTCTTCACATCAATTTGTGCAAGTTCAATAAATGTCAGGCTGATCTTACAGTGCAACAGCTGAAAACATAGAAAACAGAAAGATCACAAATAAAATTAAAGTGCATTTTTAAAACTTTAAAATATAGATGTAAAATACTGAAGAAAAACTATTAATACCCTCATATTTATAAAGACTTCATTTAAAAAAAGGAATGAACACAGCGGTAGAAAAAATAAGTATGCATAGGTTGTCATCATTGTTGTTGGGTTCTGTCACCTTGGCTCCAGCTCCCAGTGAGTCCATGCCCAACAGAACACAGCGCTGTTTAGTCTTGTGCCACCCTCCGAGTCACCGAGGTATTACTATGTTTGAGCCCAGAGTTGCAGACACGGTGTCAGTCTGTCTTGTCCAGATACGGGAGAAGTTGTCTTGCCATCATTGCTTCTAAGGAGCTCTCTGGTTGTACTTCCTCTGAGACAGATTTTTTTGTTCTTTTGGCAGTTCATGGTATATTCAATATTCTTCAAAAACAACATAATTTAAAGGCATAAGTCCTATCCTGTCTTCCTTTCTCATTATCCAGCCTTTGCATGACATGATGTAATTAAAAATATCATGGCTTAGGTCAAGCACACCTTAGTTGTCAAATTGACATCTTTGCTTTTTAATATTTTTAAAAATTCTATGTTGCATCAGATGTGCCCAATGCAATATATCTTTTGATTTCTTGGTAGCTGCTTCCATGTACGTTGTGGATCCAAGTAAGATGAAATCCTTGGTAACATCAACATTTTCTCCATTTGCATGATGCTGTCTAGCCAAGTCACAAAAATTAAAATGTCTAATAAACATGTATGTAGTTTTTTGAAATTTTCTCGCAGTCGAAATTAGTCTAATTAAAACAAAACGTCATTTGTTTTCAATCACGTTCATATTCTCCAGGATATTTTTCTTGTCTTCTCAAATTCCTGCTAGAACTCACCTCCCTTTCTGCTGTTCTCTGTTAGGCCGGGCAGTGCTGTCCCTCCGTCACCATTTGTGTCCCATCATTGTCTCCTACCTTAGCTCAGGCGCTGTGCATCGCTGTACACTAGACACCTCCTGAGAACTCCTTGGATAAATGGGAGATAAGCATTTGTGTCTTTTTTGTAATATCTCCTGTTAGAGGAATGCCTAAACAATGCTTATTGTGCCCCAGGACCTTACTGAATTTTATTAGAGTAGCTTTTCATGGACCCCTAGTTCTGTTGGACTAAGATAACATCTTAATAAAGAACTGACCTCAGAGACAAATCCTGGTATCAGATGCTGTGTGGCACTGAGACTCAGGAACAGCAACTCTTTTCTGAGGAGGAAGTCTTCCTCAGAGGAGCAGCCTCATGTTGCTCAGGCTTCCTGCAGTTGAGCTGAGGAGAATCCCAAAGGCATCAGATACGTCCTTTCTTATCTAATTTGCTCTTTGAGTTGGGGTCAGACAACCCTCTTTACAGTACAGGCAGTCCCCAGGCTACGGAGGAGATCCCTTCCTAAGGAGATCTGCTCTTGTTATTTTTAAGGCTTTCAAGTCAAATTTGTAGGTAGGTTGTAAGAAGCGCATATAATTCTTATTTAGCTTTACTGTAGTGCGAGGAAAGGCTGGAAGCCTTTTCAGTGATTTGAAACCTGTACATGCAGCAAGTGAAGCACTGTGATGAAGAATTTGTTTTGAACAGGGATTGGTTCTATTGTTTCAAAGTGAGGGCAAATTTATATGACATTTGAGTAGCAGGAGTAGGGGTCTTGGGACCATGCTCTCAGGGGACATAGAGGCCAATTGGCATAACTAGTCTTTTGCTAAGAGAGTCTTCTGCACCCATATTGGTGAGTGGCATCTGGGTTTTAAAAGGTAGCAAGCTGACATCTGAGGTACACTGAATAGTCCCAGTGTATCCGGAACAAATGATCACTAAGAACAACAAAGATACAAATGAAAAAGGGCCCAACAGACAGAAAGATGCTTGTGAATGGGTGACTGTATCAACACATGACCAGAAGAATCAGACGGTGCCTGGCAACCGCCAAAGACATCTGTAATGAGACACACAATGTTGAGTCCCAATGGCAACATGAAAAATAGCGGGGTGCACCTCATCCCACTAAAAGACTGCAGCAGATGATCCAGTGGCCTGGGGGTTCCCCTGGGAGCATGCGCCTAGGTCTGCTGCTGCCCCTGACCAGAAAACATAACTGAGGTCACCTCTTCAGACAGGAATAGACCGGACTCAGGGACACAGTGTGACAATATGGTGTGTGCACTATATGGTTCTATGCATTTATAGGGTTGTCCTACTGGCCTCCTATTGGAGGGGAGAGGAGAAGTGGAGAGGAGGGGACAGGAGGTTGTTAAGATGATACAACAGGTATAGAATGAACAGGAGGAATGTGCTGCCACAGGGCAAGGAAAGCAGAAGGTGCTGCAGATAGGCAGGCATGCAAATTTTATTTGGATTGTATGCTTTCACTTAATCACAATAAAAAAAATTACATGACATTAAAGGTCAAATAGGAGTTATCTGTAATATTAGTAACCTGGTGACTGTCTGTATGATATATCCATAAAATAAAATGGATATTTATTTCCTTCTTCATAAAATTTTTTCTAAATTTTTATCATGATCTGGCATTATACCTGTAGTATTGAAATAAAAATTTTAAGAGCAAATATCATATATATGGGGAAAAGTATTTTATTTCATGAGTTTATAACCCAGAAATGTCAAATCCTTAACAAGTCCATTCTCCTTTGCAAAAGATTTAGTCTGCATTTTTTTACAGTTTTAAGTTTACAGTTTGAGTCAGTTTCTCATACAAAAACTCACACACACTTCGTTATGTGACCCTAGTTGCTCTCCTCACACTGTGGCAACACACTCTTTCTCTCAATCCCCAAATTTCCAGTGTCCATTTGACCAGCTCCTGTCTGCCTCTGCCCTCTCATCTTGCCTCCAGACAGAGATGTCGAGTTAGTCTCCTGTATCTACTTAAGCCAAGAAGCAGACTCTTTACCAGTATCATTTTCTGTCTCATAGATCAGTTCAATCTTTGTCTGAAGAGTTGGTTTCTTGAATGATTTCAGTTCTGGGCTAACAGAGAGCCTGGGGGTCATGTCTTCCAGGACTTTCCAGTCTGTCAGACCATTAGGTCTGGTTATTTCACTAGAGTTTGAGGTCTGCACACCGTATTTCTCCTGCTCCATCAGGGACTCATTTTTGAGTAGTTTGTAAGGTGAGTGTTGATAGTAGCTGGGTATCATCTAGTTTTTCTGATCTCATACTGATATAGTCTCAGGTTTATGCAGTCCTTTTTGTCTCTTGGGCTTATATTTTCCTTATGTCTTTGATGTTCTTCATTCTCTTTTGCCCCAGATGGGTTGAGACCAGTTGATGCATCTTAGATGGCTGCTTGCTAGCTTTTAAGACCCCAGACACCATTCACCAGAGTGGGATGAAGAACATTTTCTTAGTAAACTTTGTTGTGCAAATTGACCTAGTCCTGAAACAATGGTCCCAGATGACTGCCCCTGCTAGTCAAAGTGCTTGGTTGCATGTAGAAGACTTTTGTGCTTCTGGGTTAGTCCAGTTGTGCTGACTTCTCCTCTACTGTATGTAGTCCCTCCCTTCACCTAAAATAATTCTTGTCTAATTTCAAATTAATAAATACCCCTCTCCCACCCCACCTTCATAACCACCAAAGACTGTTTCTTGTGTGTTGAAACTTTTTCTTGAAGACTCAAGAAAATGGTCTTATACAGTATCTGTCCTTTTGCAGCTGATTAATTTCATTCAGCACGCCTTCCAGATTCTTCCATACTGTGAGGTATTTCCCAAATTCATCCTTTTTCTTTATCATTGCATCATATTCCATAGTGTGAATATACCACAGTTTATTTATCTATTCATCTGTCAATTGGACACCTAGGTGAGATTCCATCATTTTGCTGTTGTGGACACTCCTGCGGTAAACATTGGTATGCATGTATCTACTTGTGTGGCAGTTCTTGTTTCTCTAGGATATATTCCAAAAAGTTGGGTTGCTGGATATCCAAATTGTTTGTACCATTTTACATCCCTTCCAACAGTGTAGAAATGTTCCAGTTTTTCTAGTGTTTATCATTTTGATTAATGCCAGCCTTGTTGGGGTGACATGGTTTTCTCATTATTTTTGATTTGGATTTCTCTAATGGCTAATGATAGCAAGCATTCCCTCATGTACCTGCTAGCTGCCTGTTGATCTTTTGGTGGGGGAACTGCCTGTTCTTATCATTTGCCTGTTTTTTAACTGGGTTATTTGTCCTTTTGTTGTTGAGGTTTCACAGTATCGCATAGATTTTAGAGATTGGATGCTGATCAGAATGTTTATAGCCAAACTTATTTCCCAGTGCATAGTTACCTTTTTACTCTTCTGGTGAATTCATTGGATGATCATAGGTGTTTCATTTTTAGGAGTTTCCAGCTGTGTATTTTCTTTTCTGGTGTTTGTGAATTGCTAGTAATGTTTTATGTTCTCTTTATGTCGTGTACTAGGGCTGCTAGCATTATCCCTATTTGATCCACTTTGAGTAAGTTTCTGTGCATGATGAGAGATATGAGTTTTGTTTCATTTTTTTGTGTATAGATATCCAGTTATGCCAACACTATGTGTTAAAGAAACTGTGTTTTCCCCAATTTACGGGCTTTGGGCATTTGTCAATTATCAGCTACTCACAGATGGATAATTCTATGTTTGGATTCTCAATTCTGTTACATTGGTCTGCGCTGTTTATTTTAGGTAGCTAGTACTGCTGTAACAGAGATATCTTAAGTGGATGGCTTTAAAAAGAAAAATTTTATTTTGTGACATTCTGGTAGGTTGAAAGTCCAAATTCAGGGTGTCAACTCCAGGGGAGGGCTTTCTGTGCTGGGCTGGAGAAAGGTCCTTGTTGTCAACCTTCCCCTGGACTGGAAGCTTCTGAAGTTCAGGGACCTTGATGCTTTCCAAAGGATGTGCTCTGCTCCTGGTAAAACTGCTTGGTGGTATGAGGTCCCCCAAATGTATGTGCTAGCTCCCCTCCTTTACATCTCAAGATACAAAACAAACTTGACACATTGAATCCTGTTCACCAACACAATGGCTACCCATCCACCCTTATTAACATCATAAAGACAGGAGTTCCAACATGGAGGAACATCATACAATTACCAGGAATTACTGCACAGCCAAATTGTCACAGATTTTTTGGGATCACAGTTCAATCCATGACACAATATTTTGACTAGAGTAGGTACAATAGATTCTAAAGTCAAGTAGCACGAAACCTCCCCCTTTGTTCTTCTTCCTTGGTAATGCTTTGCTTATCTGAAGCTTTTTGTCTTTCCTTATGAAGTTAATAATTTGTTTCTCCTCCTCATTAAAAAAATGCCATTAGAGTTTATATAGGATTGCACTGTATCTATAGTTTGCTTTGGGTCAAACAGTCATTTTCACAATATTGAGTCTTCCTATCCATGAACCATGTAGGTTTCTCTATTTCTGCAGGTCTCTTGTGATTTCTTACAGCATTGTCTTGTTCTTTTTATAGGTCTTTTATGTCTCTGGTTAGATGTATTCCTAAGTACTTCATCATCTTGAGAGCTATTGTAAAATGGCATTGATATGGTGACTTCCACTGTGATAGTCTCTTTGTTGGCATAGAGGAATCCAGTGATTTTTTTACATTTATCTTACAGCCTAATTTTCTACTCAACTCTTTCATTAGTTCCAGTAGTTGTTTTTTTGCTGTTGTTGTTTCGAGGATTCTTTAGCATTTTCTGTGTATAAGTGTGTATCATCTACAAACAGAGATACTTTTACTTCTTCCTTACCAATTTGCATGCTCTTTATTTCATATTCTTGCCTGATTGCTCTGGCTAGAACCTCCAGCACAATGTTGACTAAAAGTGGCTATAAAGGGCTTCCTTGTCTGGTTCTCATTCTCGAGGGGAATGCTTTCAGACTCTCCTCATTTAGGATGATGTTGGTGGTGGCTTTGAATAAATTCCCTTCATGATGTTGAGGGATTTCCCTTCTATTTCTATTTTGCTGAGAGTTTTGTTATTGTAAATGAACATTGGACTTGGTGGAATGCTTTTTCTACTTCAATTGATAAAATCATGTATTCTTATCCTTTGTTTTATTTATGTGATGGATTTCATTGATTGTTTTCCTGATGTTTAACCATCTCTGCATAGCTGGTATGAATTCCACTGGGACACGGTGAATTACTTTTTGTTGAATTCCATCAGCTAGAATTTTGTTGAGGATGTTTGCAACTAAGTACACGAAGGATAAACCCAAAACCCAGTGCTATTGAGTCGATTCTGACTTATAGCGACCCTATAGGACAGAGTAGAATACTGGTCAGTAATTTTCTTTTTTTGGTGTCTTTACATGGTTTCAATATCAGGGTTATGCTGTCATCATAGAATGAGTTTGAGAGTACTATGTCATTTTTCAAGCTCTGAAATACCTTTAGAAGTACTGGCATACTGATGTTAACTCTTTTCTGAAACTTTAGCAGAATTCTCCAGTGAAGCTGACAGACCCAGGCTTGTTTTACTTGTGAAGTTTTTGCTCATGAGTTTTTTAATTACCTTTTCAATTTCTTTTTTGTTATGAATTTCTTTAGTTGTTCTACCTTTGTGTTAGCTTAGGTAGGTAGTGTGTTTCTAGAAATATGTCCATTTTCTCTAGGTTTTCACATTGGCTAGAGTACAATTTTTGACAGTATTTTGTCATGATTTTTCAAATTTTGGTTGGATCCCTGGTAATATTACCCATCTCATTTCTTATTAAGGTAATTTGCTTTCTGTGTGGCCAGCAGTTTATTGATTTTGTTGATCATTTCAATGAACTAGCTTTTGGTCTTCTTAACTCTTTCATCTGTTTTTCTATTCTTTAACTCATTTAATTCTACTCTGTATTTGCTTTCTTTTGCTTCTCTCTTACTACTTGTCCAAGGTATAGTGAGAATGCTTTGATTTGGGCCCTTTCTTCTTTTTGGATATGTAAACTTACTGAAACAGCTTAGCTTCTGAGCATTGCTTTTGCAGTGTACCAAAGGTTCTGCTAGGATGTATTTTCTTTCTCAGTTGATTCTTGAATTTCTTTAATCTTTTCTTGATTTCTTCTATAATCCACTAGTTTTTTAGCAAGATGTTGTTCAGTTTCCATGTATTTGAGTTTTTCCCGTGCTCTTTCTATTATTGATTTCTACTTTTATAGCTTCATGGTCTGAAAAAAATGCTTTGCAATATTTTGATGATTTTGATTTTCTAAAGGCTTACTCTGTGGCTTAATACGGGGTCTGTTGTAGAGAATGTTCCATGTGCATTGGAAAAGAAAGTGTATTTGGTTGCCCTTTGATGGAGCATTCTAAATATATCCATGAATCAAGTTGGTTGACTATGGCATTTAGATTTTCCATGTCTCTATTGCGCTTCTTTCTAAATGTTTTGTCTTTCACTGAAAGTTGTTTGTTGAAATCTCCTACTATTGTTGTAGAGCTGTCTGTTTCTCTTTTCAATGCTGTTAGTTTGTTTTATATATTTAGGACCTCTATCACGTGGTGTAGAAATGATAACCAAAAGGTCAGCAGTTCAAATCTGCCAGGTGCCTTGGAAACTCTATGGGGCAATTTTACTCCAACCTCTAAGGTCACTATGAGTTGGACTGACTCGACGGCACTTGGCTGGCTGGCATGGTTATATCCTCCTGGTGGATTCATGCTTTGCTTATTATATAGTGTCCTTTTTTATTCATTGTGGTGGATTCTACTTTAAAGTCTATTTTATCAGAAATTAATATTGGCACTCCTGCTTTTTTTTTTATTGTTGCTTGCTTGATGTATTCACTTCCATCTTTTGAGTTTTAGTTTGTTTGAGTCCTTAAGTCTAAGGTATGTCTCTTGCAAGAAGCATATATGGAACACATTTCTTATCCATTCAGCTACTGTCTTTATTTTTGCATTTAATCCATTAACATTCAGTGTGATTATTGAGAGGTATGGGTTTAGTGGTGCCATTTTGATGCCTTTTTTCATGTTGTTGACAATGTATTTGTTCGACTTATTTTTCTGTACAGAATCATTTTTCTTTGTGTGTTTTGTTTTCTTTGTTACTGGTTTTGTATTTGCTGAGACTTCATGTTTTTTCTTTTTTTTTTTTTCATTTTGATATGCAGCATTGTTAATTTCCATTGTAGATACCTTAATATTTACCCGATTTTTTTCTAAATTTAAGCTCATTTTTAATTTCTTTGTGTTGCCTTGACTTTCCATCTGGAAAAATCTATGACATTTTTAGTCCATCTTCTTGTTATAATGTTATCATCTTCTATACAAGGACATCTCTTTTCCTACTTTCAGTGCTTTATCTTTGATTTGTTTTCGTGATTTCCCCTGTTTGTACTGATATTTGGTTTCTCTGTCCTGAATTCTAGCCTTAGGTGATTATCTGATGTTACTGACTTTTCTAACCAAAGGATTGCCTTTAGTATTTCTTTGTTTTGGTTTGCTTTTTTCAAATTCTCTGATCTTCTTTTTAACTGGAAATGTCCTAATTTTGCCATCATATTTGAGAGATAGTTTTGCTGAATATATATGTAACTCTTGGCTGGTAATTTTTTTTTCCTTTAAGGGTTTGTATGTGTCACCCATTGCCTTTTTGCCCGCTTGGTTTCTGCTGAGTGCCTGACTTTAGTTTCATTGACTTTCCTTTGTAGAATATTTATCCTTTATTACTAGCTGCCTTTAAAATTCTCTCCTTGTGTTCATTTTTGACAAATTTGAGTATAATACATCTTGGTGTCTTTCTTTTGGTTTCTACTTGATGTGGAGTTTGATGAGCATCTTGGACAGACACTGTCTCAATTTTCATAATAACTTGGAAGCTTTTTATCAACAAATCAACAATTCTGTCTGTATTTGCTGTTATCACCCATATTCTGGTACTCCAATCACTCAAACACTATTGCTCTTAGTGTTTCTTCAGGTTTTAAAGTTCTTTCATCTGTTTTTTTCTCAAATACGAGGTGTGACAATTAAGTCCGTGAATTCACTTGTTCTAAGTATTACATGCCTCATTGCTGAATACCACCACAGTCACCTTCAAAGTTCTCCACTTGGGAAGCTGTCCACCAATTCTAGCTCCTAGTCCACCCTTCAAAACAATTTTGGAACTCTTTCTGGAATCACCAGTGCACACAGTGGCAAGGTGGTAAGTTTGCAAAATTAATGGTTTGTGGGGGAGTTTTTAGCCAGTAGACAAATAACTGTATTGGAACACCCTCCCTACTCACTGGATCTGGCCCCCAGTGACTTTTTTCTTTATGCAAAGGTAAAGGAAATATTAAAAGGAAGACATTTTGATACATTCAGGACATCAAAGGTAATATAATGATAGCTCTGATGGCCATTCCAGAAAAAGAGTTCCAAAATTGCTTTGAAGGGTGGATTAGGTGCTAGTGTGAGTGCATAGCTTCCCAAGGGGAGTACTTCAAAGCTGACTGTAATGATATTCAGCAGTGAGGTATGTAGCACTTTTTTTAGGATGAGTTCACAAACTTAACTGGCAGTCTTCGTATGTTGGTGTCACATGTTTCATCTTCATTCTCACAAATTCCACCCTCCATTGCTTCGATTTAGGTCTCTTCACTTTCTATAAATCAAACCAAATCCACTGCTACTGAACTGATTGTGACTCACAGCGAGCCTGTAGAACAGAGTAGGACTGCTCCACAGAGTTTCCAAGGAGAACCTCATGGATTTATATTCTCGACCTTTTTTGGTTAGCAGCTGTAACACTTAGCCACTACTCCATCAGGGTTTCCAATAGACTTGTCTAATTCTGTAGTATTACTGTTGATCTTCCGAGTTTCTGCATGCCGTTAGTCTTAAGTTTTCTTGCATCCGGTTCAGTTTGTCATTATGTTTTGCTGTGTTCTGTCAGATCTCCTTCCTGACCTGTTGAAGAGCTCTAATTAGTAGTCTTTTCTATTCTACCTCTGATAATTACAAAAAGTTCTCTTTATCTGTGAAACTTCTTGATTATTTGTTTGGGGAGCTTTTTGAAGCCATCATGCTCTGCCTATTTAAGTAATTGATATTGACTGTTGCCTCTGAGCCATCAGTAAGTTGTTGTATTTATTTGTTTGTTTATTTAATGTGAGCTTACTTTTTCCAGCTTCTCGTTTCGTTTGTTTTGAAACGCCAAAACAGGCTGGTGGTATGAACTAGTTTGATTATTGGTGCTTTTGAGGCTGTCATGTCCTTTCACCAGATGGTTAGGAGTTGTTACCAGGCAGCAGAGCCAGGGTGTCTATTTACATTTCTTGTAGTATTCAGCTCACATGCCCGGGTAGCCGGTCACTAAATGTGTGGTACATGTTCCCTCTACAGCCCTAAATAGGCAGAGGCAATTGGTGTAGGCACAGGTATCTGGCTGCACATGCTGAAAAAGGCAGAAGGCTGATAACTGTCGATGAGCATCTGTAAGTAAGGCACATCCTCTGTGCCTGAGGCTAAGCAAAAGAACTCTTTCTGCCCAGAGTTCCTGGCTTAGAGAAACAGCAGATTATTTAACGTATTTACTCTCTCCTGTTGTTTCTTAAATCGTTCCCTTTCCAAGTCTAGGAGAATGGCTTAGGGTATGCATAAAGAGTCCTACTTCCAGCTGAGATAATGGCATTGGATTCTGGATCCAGGGTCATTTCAGAGAAGTCTCGGGGGAGTGCTGGGAAAAAGGAGAGAGGTTTCTCTGGAAGAAAAGATTTAGACCCTTGTACAGTGGATTAGTCACAATCTACTTAGCTTTTCACAACTGATGGCTATTTTTCATGGATTCTGGATGCATGAGTAGCCTCTCTACTGCCACTCTCTCCTGCTGAGAAAGACACTTCTGAAAGCCACTGCTCTGCCTACATAGCTCTCTGCCTGCTGGGTGCTGATTTCTCTCAGGTCAAACCCGGCCAGTCCTAGGTACTTCTGGATCTACTGTCCCTTCCCGGTTGCTCAGTCCTATTTCTCAACTTTCCTCTTTGATGCTGAGGGACCCTAGAATGTCATATATAATCCAATTCATTTTTTGAGGGGGGTGTTTTTTGTTAGAGGCCCACAGGAAGGAACCAGTTACTCTGCCATCTTAGCCCCACTTCCAGATCTAGTCTACACTGTACCTCATTCTAGGACAGATAAATATTTACAAATACTTTAAGCTGAACAAATGAAAATGGAGCCAGCAAAGCCAAATGAAAATTGAAGTTACACCTTTAATTCATTTTTAAGTGGCTCATCATTGTTAAGTAATTCTAATCATTTTTACATTGAATTATTGCTAAGATCTTTGAATACAAACTCATAACTTAGTATCTAGTAAATTCTTTTGAGGATTTATATTTAAAAAATAGAATATCTTCTATATTCACTACTATGAAGCCTCCCACAAAATATGTAAAGGATATTAGAGGAAATGTTTCTAATCTTCAGAGTGTCTCCCAAAAGTTGTTTTAGACAGAGAAAAGAGCTAGTGCCATAAATTTTTTAAAGGTGTTTATGGGCAGCTACTAATTTGTTTTAAGTTTGCATTTCATATATTGAAATTCTAATATAATGACAAAGTTCTTGACATACACTGTAACACTTTCACTTTAGCATATTTCTCTTGAGAGCTGGTATTTATTTTTTCCATACAATTAGATTTTAAACTCTAAGACTTAGGAATATGGATTTCCTTCCCACCCTCACCACCCACTTTTTGGTGATTGGTAGTGCATTTAATATATAGAAACTATTAAATAAATCAGCCAAAATTATACATTGCCAACTTTTTATATGCAATGTTCAATAATAAGAACTGAAGGTCATTTAATTTTGAGGGGTGCCATAGTAGCCCAACTGTTAAGCTCTGGAATGCTAACCAAAATGTTTTCAATTTGAACCCATGCTATTGCCCCACAGGAAAAAAGATCTGTAAAGACTACAGCCTAGAAAACTCCATAGACTAGTTTTTCTCTGTTACATGAGGTTTCTATAACTCAGATCCTGCTCAATGATATCTACGAACAGTAACAATATTGGGGAAACAAACAAACAAACAAATATTAGGGAAACAATACATGCACAAATATAAAAACTTAACTACAAGGCAACACTTGGTGTCAAAAAAGTCACAGAACTGATCCTAATTATAGAGGAATAAACAACTATACTGAGGAACAAACACGATGATGTGATAACGCCTGACACATATGAAGTGCTCAATAATTATTGTTTAAATAAACATGTTTCTTAAACTGATCATCTGATAAGTACCTCCAATGCGTTGCTTATTCTCACAGTTACCTTAAGAGAAGGCACTACTTTGGATAAGGAAAAAATTGAATTTCAGGGGAGGTTCAAGATCATATGATTTCTGAGTGGTAGAGTAGGGTGTTTCATGCCTGTGTCCATCTGAATCCAAGATCTCTGTCACTCCCCTTCCATCATACAGCTTCTTGCAAAGAGAACACTTTCATCATGGCAATTTTGAAAATTCAGGTCTGCCACTGCCAAGATGTTCATTCATTAAATCATTCTTTTTAACAAATACTTTTAGATCACTTTCTACATATCAGCCACTGTGCCAGGTACCACAGATAGGATGGTGAGTAAAACTGGACAAAGTCCTTAAGAAGTTTAAAGTCTATTCAGAAAAATAGCAATAAAATAACACAACTTTAAAGATAACATTGGAACATTAACAGTCTAGAAAGAAGACATACATGGTGCTAGATAGATTGCAACGGATAGACTTGATCTAGTCAGGACCCTAGAAGCTGAAGGGCCAGTGAGCTTAAACTATACAAATTGGAAAACAAAGAACATACTAAATCTAGAGGCCTCACAATAAGGAAAAATGGTAAGAAGAACTAATGATGACTACAAAGACTTGAGAAGAAAGAGAAAAGGTTATAGTGCAAATGAAGCTCAAAAAACAGGCATCACAAGACCAATAAATTGCACTGTGTTTTTTTGTCTATTCCAAGAACAATGGCCAACCAGTGAGAGCGTTAACTGGGCAGTAATAAGAATGAGACAGCAATAGGGAGAATATCTGGATGAATTTGGAAATGGATTGGAGGAATATATTTAGGTAGAGCAGATAGAAAGTTTTTTTTTTTTTTTCATTTTCTCTGTCTATTTTTGCCTAGAAAACAAGGGAAATGATATTATGAGAAAAGAGTGTTCTCATATTGTTGAGAGCTCTTGCAAGTACATCTAAAATATTTTGTGCTGAACCAGAGAGGAAATTTCTGACTGCTACCACCATTGGACTTACGTCCTCAACCACCCCCAATCTGTCACCACTTTATTGCCCTGAGAGACAGTGCTTACATTGGTAATCTAAGCACTAATACATGTGTCTGGGGATCATTCTTGCTTTTCAAAATAAATGTAGCCAGCCAGTCAAGTGCTGTTGAGTCGGATCCGACACATGGCTTTCTTTAACACAAAGCTTAACAATAGCCCCAAGAAGAGTTAAAACAATTAAAAATCATGAAAATACAAATGCATATTTGATTGCTGTTATTACTGATAGATGTCATCGACTTGGTTCTGACCCATAGTAACCCCATGTACCACAGAAAGAAACACTGCCTGGTCCTGTGCTCTGCTCCCCATCATTATTCTTGAATTCATTGTTGCAGCCATTGAGTCAACCCATTTTGTTAAGGATCTTTCACTTTTCCACTGATCCTCTGCTTTACCTAGCATGATGTCGTTTTCCAGGGACTGATCCTTCCCGACAACATGCCCAGAGTACATAGGATATACCCTTGCCGTTCTAACATCTAATGAGCATTCCAGTTGTACTTCTTCTAAGACCAATTTGTTCGTTCTTTAGGCAGTCCATTTGATGAGAACATAACATAATGAACAAGTTCACGAAAATACAAACTCATTTGATTAAGAAACCAAATTCCTCCAAATCTGTAAAACTATTACCCATAGCTATTCTATTTTCTGTGTCGGAATTCTGTTTCAGATAGGAAACTGGTTTGCCTTAATACCCCTTTCGTCTAAGAACTAATTGCCAACAGACTTTTAAAGCAAATGAAAAAAGTCAGAAAAAAATGTCCTCACTTGTGTTGTAGCTCCCGAGTAAAAATGGCAACAGTTTGGCTATTTGGAATCCACAAAGTCTGAGGACGCATTATCCATCGTAGCTGAATCAGTGCAGGTCGTCACGCTGGCACATGCTAGCTCCTCGTTCTGCAGTGAGCCACCATACCAAAAACAAACCCCAAACCACAGCTACCTGACGTCAAGTGATTTCAATCTCATGGCAGTTCCCTGTATGTCAGACCAGAACTGTGCTCTGGAGAGTTCTCAGTGGCTGATTGTTCAGAAGTAAAATCATCAGATCTTCTTAGGCCCTCTGGGTGGACTCAACTCTCCGATCTTTAGCTCTTTGCAGCTGAGTGTATTAACTATCTGTGCCATCCAGGGGCTCCTAGCCACCATGCGACTGAATGAAACAGTGACTGCAGATTAAACCGTGCCCAAGCCTTCATTTCAAAATTATTACAAATGATTTCAGAGAGAGAGAGAGAAAAAAAAAGTTTATCATTTACTCTCTTTAGTTTTTTAAAGCTGGAGAGGAAGTCTGTCATGGAGAAGGATGACCATCTTGCAAAGAAATAGAAATTGGGAACTTTAAAGACATTATTTATACACCCCAAAGAAACCAGCTCTTATTTCAGTCAGGATCACAGAAACTTGGATGCATTTTATATTTTCTTTTCAGAAGTGTAAAAAAATACTTAAAAGTGCATACATAGACTGAACATAGATTTATTGCCAATGAGTTTTGTAAGGCGGGTGGATTGAGACTACTAATGTAAGTTTATGAGTACAGCTGGTCCATTTAACGGCAGGTTTATAGGCACACCTCAAGAACTGGCCCATGTCTGTGAAAGGTATGGTATCAAACAAACTCTGTTGGACATATGGGCCCATCTATGGGCAATGTACTATAAACCGACCCATAACTATTGCAGCTGTGATCATAAACCTTCTTAGAAAACAACTAGAAAAATCTGACTTAGAAGTGTTTGCTGTGTTTCAAAATGGGAAGGTGGGAGTGCCAATGCAGTGACTTGGTGAATGTATCACAGGCTCGGGTTAAACCAACAAAACCCACTTCACTCTCACTCTACATTGCTTTCATAAATCTCGACTGAAGTATCAATGGCAATTAATTTTCTGCTTTTAAAAGTCTAAGTGCCTGAGACCACTGGTATTCCACTGAACACCCGGATGTTGCAACTTACCTATAATATTGATACAGTGTTTTATTACATAGGAATACCTTGAAAAATTTGTCTCCCCTGTAATGAAGATATGTTTCTAAGCTCAAATTTTGCATCTGGTAAGAAGGCATTTTGCCTCTCCTCTGATATTTTGAAATATTGAATTTTCAAAACGGTTTTGTGGAAAAGACCACCAATGGACTACTTAAATGCATTACAAAAGATATCTTATTATAGAAATAATGTGACCAGTTTTTCTTTAAAGTAAAATTGTCCCACAGAAGTATGATTCTTTCTCTGTCCTGAGACCTGCTCAGGGACTGCACAAGTTATTAAGAAAGCAAGAATTGAGTTTGATAATGTAATAAATATGAATACCATCTAAAGCTCCTGGAAGGTTAGGACTATCTCTGACCCATTTTCATATTATGGTTCCTAGAGTTGGGATCTGTAGAAAAGGTGCTGTTGGTTGCTCGGCAGTATGTGTAGTGATTTCATATTAAGAGGAGGCATGTCAGAGATGTATTTTGACTTATCTGTGCAATATCTACAAAACGTCACACTGTCTGTCCTCTCCATCTCCTGAATTAGGTTTACTGGTTCTAGCTGGAGCCCTGATGGCACAGTGGTTAAGATTTGGTTGTGAATCAAAAGATGGGCAGTTCAAATCAACAAGCTACTCCTTGGAAACTCTAGGGTGCCATTCTACTCTGTCTTACATGATTGTTTAAAGAGTCTTAGTTAGTGATGTCGACCTGTTTCTCTTTGTATTACCTATTAAAGAATACTTTTTAAATGTGTATAAAAAGCACTTGGATTTTACCTATTATTATTTGAGAAAAATAGACGGTAATAGAGATAACGCTGCATGTGCGTATGTATGCGTGCATTCTTACTCTGAGACTGACTTGGTCTCTACTTAAATCAATTGATTTAGGCATATTGTGAGTTGTACTGAGAACCTTTTATTTAAATAACATTATTTTGATTTAAGAAATCTGTAGTAGACCTTATACTGCACTAGTTAGAAATGTGATTGATTGCTTTTCAAGAGGAGAAGTATTTCTTACCTTAGACTCAAATTCTTTATATTTACTTCTCCACTGGAGTCTCTTCATAAGACTTACAGAATACTTAGTAAGAAAAGTATTTTTAAGTTTGTAACTGTATCAATTAGTCAATTCCTAGAATATTTCTGAAGGTTGATTTAATATTCTGTACCTTATAAAATGGACCAATAAGCAATATCATGATAAACAGAGAAAAGACTGGTCATTAATGATTTCACTTTAACTGATCCGCAGTCAATGGTCACAGAAGTAGTAGTCAAGAAATATGCTACAAAACCCTCTTTAAACTGTGAAAAAGCAAAATGTCACTTTGAGGACAATGGTGTGCCTGAGCCAAAGTGTGGTATTTTCAGTCGCCCTGTGTGCACAAGTCAGACGGACAATGGATAAGGAAGACCGAAGAAGAACCATTGCCTTTGAATCGTGGTGCTGGCACAGACTGCCAAGAGAATAAACAAATCTGTCTTGAAAAAAGGTACAGTCAGGACACTCTTTAGATGTAAGGATGGTGTAGAATTCATTTCGCATACTTTTGTCACGTTATCAGGAGGGACTACTCCCTGGAGAAAGACATCAAGCCTGGCAAAGTAGAGGTCAGTGAAAAAGAGAAAGACTCTCAATGAGACAGGTTCACGTAGTGAGTGAATCCTATGTAGTTTCAGATTGCGGGGATGGAGGACCAGGCAGCGTTTTGGTCCTTCGTACATAGGCTCACTCTGAGTTGGAATCAACTTGACGGCACGTAATAACAACAGTGCTATAAAAAGAGACCCAGTGGCGCTGTGGTTAAATGTTTGGCTGTTAACTGAAACGTCAGCAGTTCAAACCCACCAACTGCTCCAGAAGAGAAAGATGTGGTCATCTGTTTCTGTAAAGATTACAGACTAGAAAATTCTTTGAGGCAGTTCTTTCTGTCTTACAGGGTCACTGTCAGTTGAAATGGATTCACAGCAATGGTTTTGATGGGTCTAACGGGTCTCATGAGTCCCTAAAACAAGATGAGATTACTAGCTCAATTTCTTGGATCTCATTAGTTTATGAACAGAAAAATACGTGGGGTTAAACTTCCCATTTTCTCTAGAAAATATTGTTTGTTTGTTTGTTTTGGCAGGAGGAGTGAGTCTTTTTAACTTAGAAGAATGAATAGGAATCAGGGAAAACAAGCATACATTATTTAGAGGATTATTGGAATTCTCAGTGAACAATGCCTCAATCATTTCAAGATGACTTTCAAAACATTTGAAAAAAATATAAATGGTTGTGGTTGAAAGTGTTGAGTGTTTCAAAGGCAACACAGGCTTAAAAATATTCAGGTCCTAACTGCACCACATTCAATTAGTTTCTAGTATTTTGTGATATATGTGAGAGTTACGTATTTCAAATTACTTAGACACGTATTATCACACTGATTGTCTATAATAATCTTTTGAGGTGTGTAGATAATGTACTATTTTGCCACTATGTAGATGAAGAAACTATGACTCAGAGAGGTTAGCAGTTCTCCATGTCTTATAGTTAGTTAGAGATACACCTTGACCTTCAACACAAATTTTAGATTCCATGATAAGGCTACATTTAAAACAGACATTTTGCCTAAGTAGAGAAGGAACAAATAAATCCAATTTCACTCCCAAGTTTGATCTTATTATTGCTGTTACATTAGAAAGCTATTAATAAAGAGCCCCATAAGGAATGAATACAGGACAGGTAAATTTAGTTTAAGAGGGCTATTGGAAAATTTTGCAATTTACAGCACTGACTGGGGACAACAGAGTTAGGTCATACTTTGGACAGCTGAAGGGAGGGGTTGAGTGAACACATGTGGTTGGGTGCGAGATGTCAATACAAATGTGACCAAAACACCAACATCACAATTTTTCTGGAACCATCCTTATGTGGGTATTTAAATGAAGGAGAACAGCTTTGGAAAATAACGCTGACGTCTTTTTGTTATTATTATTTGCATTTATTAGTTGACATTTTTTCAATTTAGCAGTGTAGGAGAGAAGACAGAAGGAAAAACCACATCAGAAGAAACTATTTTATTCAGCCACCACATCTGTTCAAGTACAACTGGACATTCCAAAAATCTTTTGTGCTTGTTTAATCATGCCAGCTATTTGTCTTTGAGAGAAGAGACCAGGAAGCCACCTCACAAAATATTATCTAAAACTCTGAGAGGCTAATCCAGATTCTTAGTTTTAATTTTTAGATGGTTGAGTGATTTGTTATTTGTTTAACGTGGTTCCCAGTTTATAATTTAATTTTAACTGAATTATTTTAAGTATAACAATATTGATTGATTATTTTCCCATTGATAAAATCTTCAGAAAATAATGTTAAATAGCCTAACTTTTCCTATTTGATTATAAACATTTTTAACTTTACTTACGAAAAGAGGGAGGCATAGGAATTTTTTTTTTTTAATTTAATCGGCTTTTCTCTATTCTTTTCCTTGTTTGCCTTCTGTTACATTGATAACATTTTCTTTACTTATTTTTACTCTTTACCAAGAATTTGTAAGCCTCACATTTCTACTCTTTTGAAGGTTAACCTTAAAATTTAACATACATACTGTTCTTAATACAATGTGATGGTCTTAAAAATTCTGACTTTCCTCCTAGTCAATAAATAAATACTGGAACATTTCTATTTTCATTAATCTCCTATATTATAATCACCCAGTATTCTTTTTCTACCTTATTTTTATATCCCAAGGTTGATCATATTAAATATATATATTGCCACATTTTATATAAAATTACTCATCTTTTGACCACTTTATTTCCCCATCATAGCTTCTTGCATACATATCTTCTTCTCTCTCTCTCTTTTTTTTTTCAATTTCTGAGTTCAATTTCTTTTTGGGTTAAAACACATATTTGGGGGGATTTTATTACATGAAGTCCTTTAAAATGATAAAACTCCTGAGTCTTTGTCTCAATATGTCTTTAAATTGTCTCTCTTAGGAGAGTTTAATTGTACAATAAGTTTTGTTTGTTAAATTTGTTTTCACTAGTTAAGATGAATTTGTTGTTCCATCTTTTTCTGACTTCATTGCTATTTGAGGAGTCTGCTTTTTATCTACTTGTAGCTTTTTCTTACTTTTTGTTTTTTAAGATATTTATTTGTGGCATGCTGCGGATTTGCTACTATGTGTTTAAATGTAGAATTATTTTAACTTATGCTTGATAGCCATAATATTTCTTTAAAGATTCAAATAATTTCATGAGTTTAGAAAAATTGTCAAGAATTAACTCTTTAAATATTGCCTTTTCCCTATTTTTTTTTTTCTCCTGTTCTGGAATTTGGGAATATGTTGTGTCTCTTCATTCTGTGTCCCATATTTCTTTATCTCATTCATATTTTCCAGCTCTTAATCTACGTTTTTCGGAGGGTGCCCATTTCTTATTTCTGTCTTTTAAAAATTAAATACATCTATCCGCCACTTTATCAAAGTTTTTCTGTGTCTAGTATTTGGTTCTGTTTTCATGCCTTCCAGGTTTGGTTTCATAATGCCTTTTGGCTTTTGTATAGTTGCAATTTCTTCCTTATGTATTTTTAACTATTTTTTTAAAAAGTTATTTCATGTTTCCCTCTAGATTCTGTCTGTTCTTTGATATTCTTGGGAGTATAAATAGTTCTTATGTAATTTATTATGCATTCTAGATTTTGTTCCTAGGAAATTATGTCCCTGGGTGTTTTTATAGTTTTATATTCTAAGTTCTAGGTTATAGCAGCTACATCATGAGTTAACTTCTGTTATATTCTGTTGTCATTTTATTCTCAGAATCAGGAAAATCAATTTTCTACCTTTCAGACATGTAGTTTAGTAAAGGTTTTATACCGTGTTGGTGGTGAGAGTGCACAGGCTGTTGTTAGACTTTGCTACATGTGGACAAAACAGGCATAAAACCGTTCTGGCCAACCTTAAGTAGAATATTGAAAGTGAGAAAGAATGGAATTTCAAGTTCTTACATTGTCTTTCTCATCCTCAGTCTGCTACACTGTGGATATCCTTACAGCTGTTGCTGAATTTCCAGGACAAAAGTAATAAATTATCTGCAAAGTAAGAACTTGCTCAGAATTTAAACAAAGCCTGCTCTCCACAGTGATATTATGTACCCTTGAAAGAGGTAAACTAGTCCAGCTATTTTCAAAATAACACGAAATCTCCTATTTCTATGTGAAATTTCCAGTGCTCCGTGTTTGATCCTTGTAAACTACTATACATGTTCCACTGGGTACCATTTAACAATGCTGAATTAGGTCACTTTTCACAGTATTCTAAATGTTTATCCAGATTGGGGGGCTGTTTTGCTTCCTTTCTCATGTACATCATAATCATTCTAAATCACTTGAATTACTTATTTAGTGGAAAAAATATAAGATTCATAGTGCAATGTAATTTTCTTTTTTCGTGATTTATCAATTTTCCTTTCGTGGTATATTTAAAAATAAGACTATGAAACTAAAAAGTTGGCCCAGCAGTGGGAGATTTGATTATTTCCTGCCTCTTTAACATTAAAAAAATATATTTTATTTCAAAGAAAAGAAAGTGTTCTGCCGTAGAGTGACTAATTTACTATACTCCTGGGTAGCAGAAATACTCATGCCAAGAAATTATGAAAATTTTATATATCCATGTGTTTGTTCTGGTGGTTTTTCATGTAACAGCAGAATAATGCTGAAATCACATGAAACATATGGTCAGCGAATCAGTGTATGCGTGTGTATAATGTGAAAATAGACGTAGTAGGTATTCATATGTTAATGTACATATATGATGATGAATAAAGCACTTTTAAAAACACAATGTGTATGTAAATCATAGAAATGTTAATAAATACAAAAATTATATTCATGAATAAGGTGCTTGATTTTATGTACATTAAGTACATAGAGTGAAAGTTATTTGTTTTTGTACATACTATTCGGCTTAAGAACTCAACCTCATTTGTGTTTTAAAAACAAACTGAAAGAAATTTGGTGAAATTTAACTTTGATGATTTGAAATTAATTTATTATAATTCAAAGCAATAACACATTTTCACTACACAAAAGAAGAACATCACTTTTATTTTACATATAAGATTTTTTTTTAAAAAAGAAGCTGATTTTCAATGAATCCACTGAGTAACTGGAAATAAAGAAATCCAGACCCTAACATATTTAGCATGGCCCCGTTTAAATAATGCTAAATTAGCTGAAATTTAGGTACTGTAACTCCCTCAGGACTTTCAAAGATTTTTGGCCTGAATACAAGGCTCACAAAATACTATAAGCTGGGGACTAAGAGTATGTTTTCCAAAGGGCTGCCTGGTCCTCTATTCATGTAAAACCTTGTTTACCTGAAAGCTTCGTATGTACGTTGCCCTACTCTCCCCACCTTTCTTGCTGAGGACAGAGTAACCTATTTAAACTTTAGTCTTAGTTAAACCAGGTATAGCAGCCTCCTCAATGGCCCCTTAAATAATAGTAACCTATATTTCTGCACTAACCAGACATATGCCCCCCAAAGACAGATTATATATGGAGACATATTAGTGGTGAAAGCTTGAACTGATCTGTGACAGACAGAAAGTAAGAACCCATATGTGAGCATTCTGGCTTATCAGAGATATTCTGATAGATGAGAAACAGGTTGCTTAAAAGTGAATCTCTTTTGTTTCAGGAAAATCTTCCACCCATCTCAGTTAAAGGTATGCATTAATTAGATTCACCAAATAATTAACTTTAGTGTGAAATTCTTTTGTAGAAATTGTATTGCACAAATAGTTTAACACCGTTAAAAATTTCTCATATCAGAGATATTCGTATTATTTTGTGTTATGTGATTAGTATGACTGTGCTGTTCATACCACAAGAAACTGTGGTGGTTCAGTGGTTAAGCTTGCAGCTGCTAACAGAAAGGTAGGGGACTTGAACCCACCAACAGCTCTGTGGGAGAAAGATGGGGCAGTCAGTTTCCATGAAGGTCACAGCCTTGGAAACCCTGCGCTGGCAGTTTTGCTCTGCCCTGCAGAGTTGCCATGAGCCAGTATAGACTTGACCTCAATGGGTTTGCTTATTGATGGTAGATACAGATTGTAATTTGTGTGTATTCTCATTTACACACCAATATTATATACTTGTATGTAACATACAACTCTTGATTGCCCACTTAATGGTCATCTTCCTCATCTTCCTTATCAACAGAATCCTGATCTTTTTCAGATGTTTAAGAATACTGTCCTGGGGGAAGACAGATCCTTTATCTTATTCCAGGGGACAAGCAACGACATTTCTTAAACCAATCCCAGTCATTAATTCTGCTTTGTCAGTGAATGTTTAGGAGTAAACACATGATCCATTTCCGTCTAATGAGACATAAAGGTAAAAACGTCATGAAGTTTCCTCATCACCAATAACAAGAGAGTTGTACAAGAAACAGTTTCTTTGTTATTCTTGCTTTTAGGTGTCACATTGCCAGGATGTGAAGATTGCAGATGTTGAAGCCAATTATGACCGTGAGAGAAAACCAAATTCTTCCCCAGCACTCAGACCCTGCTGAGCTGTTGAATTAAGCAAACTCAAAACATCTACTTCTAGATGTCGTGTTATAGGAAATATACAAAATTTGGCCCTTACTTGCCCAGTTTATTGTTTGCACTTGAAAGTTATCAACTGATATAATATATCAAAGACCATGGAGAACCAGACAATGTTTTCTACTGTTGTATATAAGGAGCCATAGATTGGTACTGACTTGATGGGAATGAACAACAATCATTAACATTTTATAGGTATCATTTGAGGGTCTAGTTATTTTACAGTTTATTTATCAATTAATCTCCCTGTTGGTGACATTTTTGTTTCTGCATTTATTAGGAACAATGACTGTATGTAACGTTTGACATCTAGTTAAGATTTTTATGTGCTTGCATCTTTATAAAGAAGGTGATATTATCTCAGTTTTACTAATAACAAAAGAGATACAGCATAATTTGCGTAAAGGTTAAATAGCTCTGGAGTAGCAAAACTGAGATTTCATTTAGATGTATTTAACTGCAAAGACTTAGCTACTGTACTAGCCTGCTTCCCTGCCGGGCAGTGAGGCTGCACACAAAATCATATCTCACCACTTCAAGTCTACAACTCCTTTCCCTGTCACTTACTAATACTGTTTTAAATTTTATTTTCTCCATTTTATTACAAGCATCTTCAAACATACAGCAAAGTTGAAATAATTCTATATTGAGCACCACTTAGATTCTCTGGTTAATATGTTACTATACTTGTTTGATCACATTTAGTATATTACCTCCACTAGTCATGACACCTTAATTTTCCCTTAATTTTTAGCAGCTATCTAACTTATGTATACCTGCATATTTTCATTAAGAGTGCATTTGATGGTTCCTTGTGTACTGGCTGAGTCTTCTAGGATCTGAGGGTTTCAAATTGTTGTTTGAGCAAGTGATGACACTCCTTTAGCATTATTTGCTGCATGTAACTATACATTATTAAAACCAAACAAAACCAGACCCACTGCTGTTGAGTCAGTACTGACTCATAGCAACCCTATAGTCATGAATTAAAACAACTATTATTATAACTGGTTCAGGTTTGAATCTGTTTGAGTACAGAAAGATGATGTAGGAAGTTGTCATTCTAGTCTAGAACTGTCTTTGATTTACGATTAGATTCACACAACAGTTAATAATGGTGTCTTTAAATAACCATTCAAACTGAAAAATGGCTTATTTATTCTTATAGCATTTCTGAAGTATTCTGATTCAGAGTGCACATGCACAGATTTTCTAATTTGAGAAGTTGAAAGTGGTTGCTCTCTTGGTGCACCAGTGAGAACGCGCAATGTGTTGTGTGTGAGAGTGTGCGAGTGCGAGTGAGTGAAGCCACAGTCCTCTGTCTGAGACTCCCCTGTGCCCTCTGTAATGTGTTTCTGTTTCTGAACCTCTGGCCAGACTCACTTAGGCCAACAGAATAATTCAACAAAGTTCTTTAATTCAGTTCTAATAGTCCAACTGGGAAATATAAATGAAACCAGGTTTGTAGTTTGAGTCTTAAGCCTCTACTTTCTCTTTCCATAGCCCCTAAACTCTTCAGCTTCCTGCAGCTAAAATCCTTTGCTAGGGAAGCAGTGATACTTTAAACTTACTTTTAGTCCCACTATCTGTATACGGACAAATAGTAATGGAGTTTATTTTTTATGGGCTTAAATGTTCTACATAACCAAAAGAATTAAACTCATTGTCATCGCATCGATTATAATAAAGGAAAATTAATGTATATCTCAATGTATATCTGAGTTTTTCATGTAGTATTGCTATCTTTTCTCCTAACAGAAAGTAATTGTTTTATAGGTCTGCTGTTCTTTTACTTGACATCAACATATTTCTTTAAATGTCTTATTAACAGTTTTTTTTTTTCCTTGGCACCCATTCTCTTCCTTCAGAATGCATCTGCTGATCAACTGCTTGGCTATTCTTCTTCTTCTTCTTCTTTTTTTTGCATTCTTTTAAACAAATGTTAATAGAAATTTTACTCTGTGCAGAGTATTGTCTGGGAGAGACTTATGCATCCTCAAATCCTATCTTCAAGCTGATCACACTTAATTATATGTCTATCTCTTCTCTGTCTTCTTATTTTATTTAATTTGAAATAGAATTAGTAAAATATATTTGGTAGTAAAATATTTTTATATTTTATTCTTTATCTCCCCCATACTTGAATGTTGTGTGCTTAACTTTTTGATCTGTGTATGGCAATGAGATTTACATATTGTATGGCACTTTAAACACCTAACATCTGAACAATTCCAAGAACCAACACCTCACTTGCAGTAAAGTAAAAAACAAAAAACAAACAAAAACATTCATTGCCATGGAGTCAATTTCCACTCATAACAACCCTATAGAACAGAGTAGAACTGCCCCATAGAGTGGATTTGAACTGCTGACCTTTTTTTTTTTTTTTTTAACACAATGAAAGTTTATTTTCTTGTTCAAGTAGCCATCCAGTGTAGCTATTTCTGATCAGTGAAGCCTTTTTATTCAGCAGTGATTCAAGAATCTTGAATTCAGGTTCCTTCAATCTTCTGACCTTGCCATTGTCTCAATTTGTGGTAAGAGAAAGAGTGCATGAAAAAGGAACATTCACTTGTTAATCACCAAGACTCTGAGTGTAACTCAACATCTCCTTGCCTCATATTCCATTGGTGAGAACTACACATTCCATCCATCCTTTGATTTTCAGTTTGTTCCTATCTTTAAGTCTAAGATGAGTTTCTTGTAGGCAACATATAAGTGGGTCATGTCTTTTGATTCAAGATGTCACTCGATGTCTCTTTACTGGAGCATTCAGTCCATTCACAATCAATGTAATTATTGATAGATATGATTTCAGTGCTGCCATTGTGATATGTTTATTTTTGCGCTGATGTTTTCTCTGTTGTTCTTATTAATCTGTTCTGCGACCTCCTTTGTGAGTTGATTTTTCACCTTTTTCAGGTTTGGTTTCGTGGTTGTTGAGACTCTTGTATTACATTTCTTGATATGGTATGCTGCTTCTTTACTATGTTTTACGGCTGCCCCATAATCCTACTTAACAAACTATACATAAAGCCAATTTTGATTGCTACCAACCTTGTCAACTTCCTCTCCATCTGGAAGGAATAAAACGACTGTAGTACATCCCTCTTTTTAATATGATGATATCACAGTTTACATGATATGATCACTAGATCGTTTCTTTCACTATTATAGATCTGACTGTGTTTGGAGCCTTCTCTAACTGAGTAGGATTCTGGATAATGTGTCCTTCTAAAATACAAAGCAGTTTTGTTCTTCCAAGCCAAGAGATTCCTTCAGTATTTCTTGTAGCTTTGGTTTGGTTTTTACAAAGTCTCTGAGTTTCTGTTTGTCTGGGAATGTCTTAATTTCATTTTATATTTGAAATATAGTTTTGCAGGATACATAATTCTTGGTTGGAAGTTCTCCTTCAAGGCTTTAAATGTGTCATGCCACTGTCTCCATGCCAACATTGTTTCTGCTGAGAAATCTGATGAAAGGCTACATGGTTTCCCTCTGAATGTTAGCTTTGTTTTGAGTCTTGCTGCCTTTAAGAGTTGCTGCTTAGGTTTCATTTGGTTGAGCTTGATTATAATATGTCTTGGAGTCTTTCTATTGAGATCTATATTGAGTGATGTTCAGTACATATTTTGAATATCTATATTCTGTTTCATAATTTCTGAGAAGTTTTCTCTCAGCAGCTCATTAACAATACTCAAGGTGTTCTCAGGTATCTTGCACTGTTCAGGAACTCTGATTAATCATAGATTGTTCTTTTTAATAGAGTTCCACATACTTATTAATGCTTCTTCATTTTTCTTAGTTTCTTTTTTTCTAATTTCTCCTCATAGATGCTGGAGTCAGTAGCTCTGTCTTCCAAATCAGAAATTCTCTTTTCCATTTGCTCCATTCTGTTTTCTTGGTTTTGAATTGAAATTTCCACGTCTTTGATTTTGTTCTTTATCTGTCGGATTTCCGAGAACTGATGTTCCATCAGATCGAACAGCTTGCTTAACTTTTCATTTTGCTCTGCTGCATTTTGTATAAGGTCTAGGAGGGCTCTCTATATAATCGTTTTGTATTCACCTTCTGATAGTTTCAGAAAGGCTTCTTCATCTGGGAAGTTCTGAGGTGGTTTCTTTTGGGGGCCTTCTGATGTCATGGGTGACTTCTGGGTTACCGTCCTCTCCAAAGTTTGTTGCTTTTTGGGCTTCATGTGAGTCAATAGGGGCTGGGAGAGATTCTGTGAAGATGGACCACAGTTGTTTCTCTAGGTCATCTTAAAATGAAAAATAACAAGTATTTGACAACTTCTGAAGTCAGTCAGGTTTTCAGGAGTGTACATCCCTCTTCCCAGTTGGCAAAGTAAGCACCTTTATATTGAACACCAGATGTTATAAACTAGCTCAAAATATAGGAATGCTACTAGCCTGCTGGCCTCTGCCGTAGGGCCCCAGCTGTAGATGATAGTGTGTAGAATTCTGCTCTTCTGCTGGAAAAGCAGCCTCTTCTAGGTGGGTGCTTCCTCTCAGCCCAGGAATTAGGTCCAGCTGAGGCTTCCATCTGGATGACCCCGGCCTTCCAGCAAAACATGATGGCATCCCTCACAGGCTTGCCAGCTGGCTGGGACCAGGCTCCCGGAGGAAAGAGAGGCCAAGAGTGCCAAAATGCCCAGAGTCCACAGCCACCACTGCTGGGCCCCAACCCCAGGCAACACTGTGCAAAACACCACCTCCCTGCTAGAAAAGTGCTCTCCCCTCGGCAGGAGCTACCTCCCAGCCTAAGAACCAAGTCCGGCTGGGGCCTCTGCTTGGGCTTCTTTGTTTCCCAAGAGGCCATAGGAGCCAAGTTGTATAGAGTACAGATCCAGGTTCTCAGAACCTGGCAATTAGGCTTGCTGGTCCCACCAGCAGTGCATCCAAGACTAGCAGCTAGTCAAGTCCCAGTTCTGCCTGCCAGCCAAGACAGAGGAAAAAAAAAATCAAAATGGTGAATTACCTTCAGTCTCTGCAAGCCTGTGCTCTCAGAGAGTGGGGTCAGTGAAAGAGAAGAGGTTTTGCTTTCAGTGGTATGAAGTCCAAATTAACAGCCCTATGTCACACCCCAGGGCTCACTAGGTGTCCAGAAGGCTCCATTTAATTATAATTTCAGGTCCTGGTTTCCAGAGGGATTTAGGGAGACGTGCATTTAGTCTGCCATCTTGACTCCCTTGCACTGCTGACCTTTTGATTACAGCTTTAGCTCTTCCTCAGTGTGCCACCAGGATTTCCAACTTGCAGTAAGTCCTCCAAATGTAAAGCAGAAATAATGTTTTTACAAAGAACATTTTTGGAGGTGTGTTACTATGGTTCTTTAATGCATCTGTGAAGGCTGGATCTTGAAATGGCATATATTCAAGGCTTAATAAACATGCTAAGAGTGCTAGGAAGTGAAAGCTAATACATTATTACAAAAAATAAAAAAATACAAACCGCTACTGTACACTCACTTCAGACTCATAGTGACTCTATAGGATGGAGCAGAACTGCCTCATGGAGTTTCCCAGAAGCACCTAATAGATTTGAACTGCTCATCATTTTGCTAACAGCTGTATCTCTTAACCACTGTGCCATATGTATTATATAATTATGGAGCCCTGATGGCACACTGGAAATCCTGGTGACATAGTGATTAAGTGCTACAGCTGCTAACCAAAAGACTAGCCACTCAAATCCCCCAGGTGTTCCTTGGAAACCATGGCAAAGTTATACTCTGTCTATAGGGTCACTATGAGTCGGAATCAGCTCAATGGCAATGGGCTCAATTTGTTTCCTGGGGGGTTGCACAGTGGTTAAGAACTTGGCTGCTAACCAACAGATTGACAATTGGAATTCACCAGCGACTTCTTGGAAACCATATGGGAAAGTTTTATGCTGTCTTATAAGGTTGCTTTGAGTTGGAGTTAACACAAGAGCAATGGGTTTGATGATTTGAGTATATATAATTATATACAGATATACAGTTATATGATTACCTTACATATGATATATTATTATGAATGTCCATAGTATTTATTATTCAGGGTCTTTATGTTATCTCTGGGCTAATTCTTTCTCCTCATTTGCTCTCCTAGTTCCAATGTCTCTTTTTCAGTAGGATACTGCCAACTCTAAAGTAGTCCTTGCTCTTCACCCTTTCCTCACCCTCTACCCACCCACACGACCCTTTATCTCACTATTAAAAACTAGGAGGGAAGTGAGAGATGAATGTGCGAACAACAGCCCAGGGAATCACTGCACTTACTGTCTGTTGTCTGCCTGTCCCATGGCATGTGACCTCCGTAGAAGCAGAGGCCTTGATTCTCTTCCATGGCAGTAGCCCAGTATCCAACTACAATAGCACCTGGCGCATGGAAGCTGAGCTATTACTGCTCTTGTTATTTTTAACTTCTTCATGTTCTGTGATACACTGTGTTATCCACCTTCCCATAACAACACAGTATGTGGTATTCTCGTATCACATGGTAGACTCAAAGTAGTGTGCTAACATACACTGCCTTAGGGCTTAGACAATTGTTTGGTTAGGTTTAGTTGACTAACTATTTCACTGGGATGGAGCCAAGGAGTCTAATAATACTAGCAGGTGTTTATTAGCATTAAACCTTATTTCCTCTTGCTGTTCAGAACTGCCAGCTTCCAAGCAGGGAGACACCTGAGCCTTTTGTGTGCCACGTAATAATTTTGTATTTTTTTTTCTCACAGGTGTTAAAACAAAACAGGGATAAAAAGCTTTTGTCATCTTGTGTAATCTTCTGGGCTAAGCAGGAGCTACACAGCTTGTTTTCATGCCATGGCTCATAGTGACCAGCCAGGAATTAAGAAGGACATCACCAGGGCCACAGCACACTTCCCTCTATTTGATTAGGCCTGTGGCCAAAGAGTTGTTTACAGTGAGAGCTGGAGTTCATGGATGATCATTTGTGAAATAGTCCAGATCTTTAGCTTCGCACCAGTTGTCTCAGGGTGTGTTCAGACTTTAAAATTAAGAATACATTCCTTGTGACATTCAACACAATTTGTTAAGGAAACTTAATTTGAAGTATTAAAAACAAACAATCAAAAACAAAACCCTCCAAACCAAGCTCACTGCTGTCAAGTCAATTCCGACTCATAGCAACCCTATAGGATAAGGGTTGAACTGCCACATAGGGTTTCCAAAGCTGCGGATCTTTATGGAGGCAGACATCATTATCTTTCTCCCAGGACTACCTGGTGGATTCAAACTGCCAATCTTTCAGCTAACAGCCCACAACTTAACCACTGCACCACCAGGGCTCCAAAGCAGGGGGCAGGGTGAGGAACAGACTTTGGTGATCTCACCTAGAATTCGCCTTCAGAAATCCATCTTTTAGGTTACCTGTTTTATAATTTGATACTTTTAACAATTAGGAGAAAAGTCACACTGCTTCATTTGATGCAGTTTCAGTTCCATTGTCTCATTTCCCTTAGAACAAGAGATACACTATTTTAACACGTTAAAAATATCTTGTAAAGTTCTCTTTACAGTTCTTCAGGGATCTCTTTAAAAAATGCGAAAACTTTCTCAAAATGCAGCCAAGATAATGTGTGTAAAGGAATAACTCATGGAGCTGAAGTGAAGTTTTAAGAACACAGGTAAAGCCAAAACCATTTCTTGGCCAATGATAATGATTGCATTACTGGTGTCATGGATCGAACCATGTTCCCCCCAAAAAAATCTGTGTAGCCAAGTTGCTGGGTCATCATTCCCAAAATTTCATGGTTTTTCCTATGCTATAAATCTTAATCTCTGCCTGTAGCTAATAGGATGATTATGAAGAGGATTAGGGCAGGACTACAACACCCTTACTAAGGGAGTTTTCCTGGAACGTGGCTTGCACCACCTTTTAAACTTTCATTCTATGGGAAGAGGGAAGTAAGCAGAGAATTGGGGACCTCAGACCATCAAGAAAGCAGCATCAGAAGAGCGCATCCTTCAGACCTGCGGTTCCGGTGCCAAGATGCTTCCCTGATGCAATACAAGGACCTTCCTCCAGAGGCAACACAGAGGGAAAGCCTCTCCCCTGAAGCAGACATCCTGAAGTTGCACCTGTAGCCTACTGGACTGTGTAAGAATAAACTCTTCTTTGTCAAAGTCATCCACTTGTGGTATTTCTGTTAGATCAGTACTAGCTGATGAAAACAACTCGAAGTTTAGAAAAAATTTCAGATTAGGGCTCCATCAATTTGAAATTTGAAAACTGAATCCAAGCATTGGTCCATGTTCTTGAATCTAGAGAAATCTAGAGGTGCTGAAGGAGGCTCTGGCCTGGGTAGCTTGCTGAGGAGGCCCTATGAAGAAGGGAATACAGTGACCCTTTCTGTTCCCCATCCATAAATGGTGCAGTGTTCTGTTAACACTGCTCATGGTACAGATCAAATCAGCTAATAGTAGAAACAGCAGCTTAGAGTTTTTATAGCTTTTCTGTTGTTGGTGCTTTGGGTGGTCACTATTTTCCCTGATAGTCCAACAAGTAGAAACAAACCTATTCCAGTGTCTTAAAATATTTTCATCCCAATCTCACTTATCTTCCAATCATCTTTCATGCCACCACCAAGGCATGTGAATGTATGTACTTGAATTTGTTTCTATTCTTTTTTATTACTACCTATCATATTGGAATTTTGTAAAATTTTAAAACAAAGTAGTAGATTTCTTCTGTTAATTAATGATATAGAGCATGAAAATGCAGAATGTCTGATTGCAAAGACAGAAATTTAAGTCAAGAAATGAATCTGGTTGTGCAATTTGAATGTGAATTTCAGTAGGACATCACTCTGAGACATTTCTTCTGAAGTTATTCACTGATGCCTGGCCAGGTTTAGTTAGGATAGCTTTGCTTTTTAAATGAGGTATGTTCCTTACACAAATAATTTCCAAATGCAGGGGGAAAAAAAAAACTTTGAGAAATTATGACTTCCTGGACTGAAGCTGAAACAATGCCAACTCCAAAGTTTTGTAAATTGGGTTCTAAGTGTGAAATCCTTCCAGCTGTTAAATGCATCGCATATCAAGTTATATTCATGTTTTTTCAGAATATTTCCTTCTGTTTGAAGAAACTTGAAAATATATATGCCTAGAGGCTAGGTTATAATTGTTCTTTTCAATCCTCTAAAAATTATGAGGAGAGCAAATCTGGGAATTAAGAGCACACAGGTCATATTTTTGGATTTTTAAAAGTGTCTTTCTGTGTGGCTTTCTTAGTTTTCAAATCAGTTCTCCAAAACAGATGCACTATAACCTATAACCTGCCCACTGTGTAATTTTAAAAGCTTTAAGCGTTGCACACAAGGAAGTGAAGAGGTCATTCTTTATTTAGTAGCTGCTATTCCCGGGGAAACCCTGGTGGCTTAGCGGTTAAGTGCTACATCTGATAACTAAAAAGTCCACAGTTCAAATCCACCAGGCACTGCTTGGAAACTCTACGGGGCAATTTTACTCCATCGATAGGGTCACTAACAGTCAGAAGCAACTCGACAGCAGTAGGTCCTTTTTTGGTTACTTTCAGAGATGGACCCTTTTTCCTGTTGACATCACAGCCGCATGGCAACACAAAGTCCTTGGAAGGAAGAGGCGCTCCCTTGCCTTTCCCTTTAAGCTTAGCTAATTTATTCTTCACAGAATCCAGTTATTTTGTCTAACCAATAGGATGCAACAGTTTTATAGTCATAGCTCTTAAACTCTGTTTACTACTGAAGGATGTAAACTTTAATGAATACTGATGAGACGAGGAGTATTAGAACTATTTTGTAAACATCAAAACCATTGATTTTCTTATTTTTTGTATATCTGTACAGAATTCCCTAGTGGAATACCCCAAAAAGAAACTAGTTTTCCTCCAGAAGAATACAAATTCTTTTCTCCTTTACCAGACGCAAGAGTGGAAAGCATGGTGAATGAAAACTCAGATGACTGCACGGTGGATGGTCTCTCATCTTGTTGTGTGAGAGTCCAACTCATGGAGCTTAACAGACAGGATTAGATTGGAGGCAGGAATTGATCTGTAAGATTAGTTTGTGTCTAAGTCAATCTCTTTTAACATATAAAGGAGAGAAGCAAGCATAGAGACAGGAGGACTTCTTAAAAGTCCTACAAATTATTTACTAATTCATCCTAATAGATTCATTAAATTCACATCATAACTATTATGAATGCATAAAATACTAATGTGAAAGAATATATTTTAAAAAAGCTACTTACATGATTTTATTAGTATATCAAATCTTGGTTTATTTCTTTTTATAGTTTGCATCTCAGTTTTATTACCTTGTGGATTGAGTTGTGTCCCCCCAAAAACTGGGTGTGTCGGTTTGGCTAGCCCATGATTCCTAGTGTGATACTTCCACATGCTGTAAACCCTGCCTCTATGATGTCAAGGAGGGAGAATGGCAGTCATGGGGCAGAACTGAATGTGTAAGATTATATTGTGCCCGGAGGCAATTTCTGGGGCTATAAAGAAAAGAGAAGTGAGCAGAAAGCTCAGGACTTCACACCATCAAGAAGCAGAGTCTGGAACAGAGTACATCCTTTGGAAAACACCTAGGGTTCCTGGGCCTCAGAAGCTCCTAGTCCAGGGGAAGACTGATGACAAGGCCTTCCTCCAGAGCCAACCAAAAAGCTTCTCCTGGAGCTGATACCCTGACTTTGGACTTTAACCTACTTTTCTGGGAGAAAATGAATTTCTCTTTATTAAAGTCATCGTACTGTAGCAGCGCTAGATGACTAAGACACACCTTAATGATTATTAGGAAACTGCCAATAGATCGAGTCAAGAGGAGATGACAAGACTAGGCCTCTGCTGCTCTGTGGAGGATATTGTGTTCTGGGTATAAAAGTACAGTATGCTATATGCCTACAACATTGGTTTAAAGTTGCAAACAAAAATAACACAAATCACCTATACCATTATTAATATTTCAGCATTTCAGTCTTTATTCTCTCTTTCCAGGCAATTTGAAAACAGAGATTTTGCTAAGTTTAGCAATTATGAGAAATGGTCTTGTAAGCTTATTTTTGTTAGTTGTCATCAAGGCAACACGGACTCATGGTGCCTCTCTCGTATGGTCCTGTGCCACCTTCACAGTCAGCACATCTGAGTCTGTTGTGGCTGTTGGTTTATTCCATCTCATTGATATTTCCCTCATTTTTGTTGACACTCTACTAAACATGATCTTTCCTTATGACTTGTGCAAAGTAAACAAGTCATTCTGGTCATATTTCTTCTAAGACTGATTTATTCATTCTTTTGACAGTGCAGAGGTTTGCAATAATTAACAGAGCAAAGTGTTGACATTTAGTGTGAGTGCTCTTTTTTGAGTTTTGATTTTTCATCATGTTAATACATATAATTAGGAGCTTGAGTATCACTTTAAGTTTTCATTAATACATTTAAACAATTCAGTTTAAAATGAAGAGGTTTTCATATTGTTATAATAGATCTACAGTAACTGTTAAGAAAACTATAGGAGAGATCTACATTAAAGATATTTTCTTAGATGAGTTTATTTTGTCATCAGATTGCCAATATGCTTACGAACACAGAAAAGCAAAAGCAGTTCAGATTGTCCAGACTGGGCTAATTTGCAGCTGATAATAGTATTTCATTCATGGTCCTTTCAACAAGTATTGTCTGAATACCTATGTTATGTCAAGACTCTGCTGGGAACTTAGATAGCTCAGTGAATAAAATTTGTACTTCTATCATTGTACAACTTATATTCTTGTGAATTCCTCATTTCTATTCTCCAAGGTAGTACAAATAACAGAATTGTGTCAGCTTTTAGACTATTCTAAGTCTAGAGGAATGAGGTATGCCTGTTATAAACTGAACTGAGTCCCCCCAAAGTGTGTGTTGACTGGGCTAGGCCATGATTGCCAGTATTGTGTGATTGTCCATCATTTGGTAATCTGATGTGATTTTCCTATGTGTTATGAATCCTACCTCTATGATGTTAATGAGGCAGGATCAAAGGCAGTTATGTTAGATTAGATTGTATCTTGAGTCAGTCTTTTTTGACACACAAAAGAGAGAAGCAAGCAGAGAGGTACGGGAACCACGTCTCATCAAGAAAGCAGACCCAAGAAGAGAGACTCTAGTTAAGGTGACTGAAAAGTTTGTATAAATAAAGCCTGAGTGAGAAGTATACAGTTATGGAGCAGCTCCAGAGCATCAGTTTGGGTTCTATCTTTCTCACCTAGAGCTTCTTTAAGTGAGTGACAAGTATAGCATAAGCTAGAAAACTGAGTCTTCCATACAGTTGACTTGACCAACTTCTCAGAGCAACTCAAAAAGAACCAGAGAAGAGTTTTTTACTTCTGTCTTCAGCCCACTAGTAAACCCAAGGATATGATGCAGGTCCTTTTAGTTTGTATGATTTCACAAAGACCACTAAATGCAATGCTAAAGGCACACTTTGTTCTTAACTCTATCAACTTTATGCTCATTCAATAGCCATACAACTCTATAAATCTGATTTTAAAACAATTACCTTGGTTTCCAGGGAATAATTACTTTAATGATCTTCTGAATATTTTCCCCATAAGATTTGACCTTGCTGTAAATTCTTTATTGCCTATTTATGTGGTGATGGGGATTAGGCAGACATTGTTCTTAGGTCTTTACTGAGCAAAAGGCAAGTAGCCAATTGATTGCTGAAAAAATGAAATAGAAAACAAGAAAATATTTAAAGAGAAATGAAAGTCCAGCATTTCTAGGACCTATAGAAACAATGAAAGTCAATGTTAAAAATAGACAGAAACTTCATGTCAAATTCAATAGAGAATAGCAAAATATTTTTTTTTTTCCAAAAAAGACATAGAACGGGATAAAGAATTGGTTGAATTTCAGCCACCTCAGGACGTAGCATGTAATCAAGAACAACTGATGCTGCTGAAGGAAGTCCAAGGAGCACAAAAGGCACTGAGGGGGAAAATACAAGTCTTCAGGAAGTGACAGAATACGAATCGAGATTTTTCCAACAAACATGTACAGCACTGGAGTTTGCTTACTTATGAATGCCAAGAAATTTGGAAGACAGCTCAGTTGGCCAGCCAACTGATTGGAAGAGATCCATCTTTGTGCCCATTCCAAAGAAAGGTGATTCAACACAATGTGGAAATGTGGATTGTAGAAATAATCAAACTGTATCGTTAATATCACCACCTAAACCAAACCAACCTACCATCATGGAGTCAAACCCAACTCATAGCAACCCTGTAATACAGAGTAGAACTGCTCTGTCGAGTTTCCAGGGAGAACTTGGAAGATTCAAACTGGCAACCTTTTGGTTAGCAGATGTAGTGCTTAACCACTACACCAGCAGGGTTTCCCAATTAAAATCACAAATAAGTAAAATTTACCTGAAGATCATTCGAAAGCAGTTGCAACAGTACATAAGCAGGGAACTGCCAGAAGTTTAAGCCAGATGCAGAAGAGGACATGGAATGCGGGATATCATTGCTGATGCCAGATGCATCTTGGCTGAAAGCAGAGAATATCAGGAAGATGTTTACATGTGTTTTAATTTGATTGTGTGGATCATAGCAAATTATGAATAGCATTGCAAATAATAGGAATTCCAGAAATTAATCATGCTCATGAAGAACCTGTGCTTAAGGCAAGAGGCAGTCTTTTGAACAGAAGAGGGATGTTTTTCCACGGTTTAAAATAAGGAAGTGTGTGTGTAAGGATTGTGTCCCTTTACCATACTTAGATTCAGTCTGTTTGCTGAACAAATAATCTGAGAAGATAGACTGTATGAAAAAGAATGGGACATCAGGGTTGGTGGAAGACTCATTAACAACCTGTCATATACAAATGACACCTTGGGAAGAGGACTTGAAGCACTTACTGATGAAGATTAAAGACAACAGCCTTCAGTATGGAATGTACCTCAATGCAGAGAAGACAGATTGGGCCAATAAGCAACATCACGATCAGCAGACAAAACAGTGAAATTATTAATGATTTCATTTTAATTGGATCAACAGTCAACATCCATGAAAGCAGTAGTCAGGAAATCAAACAACATGTCACACTGGGCAAATCATCACAGCAGACCTCTTTAGTGCTAAAAACCAAACACGTCACTTTGAAGAGTAAGGTGGGCCTGATCCATCCCATGGTATGTCAATCACCTCACGTGTATGTGAAAGCTGGATGATGAATAAGGAAGACTGAAGAAGAATTGGTGTCTTTGAACTATGGTTTAGGTTAAGAATACTGACTGTTCTATGGGCTGTCAGAAGAAGGAACAGACTGTCTTGGAGGCAGTTCAGACAGACTGTTCCAGAATGGGAAACTTTGCCTCACGTACTTCTTATGTGTTTTCAGGAGAGACCAGTCCCTGGAGTAGGATGTGAAGCCTGGGAAAGTAGAGAAAGACCCCTGAAGGAGACAGAGTGCCACAGTGGAGGCAACAACGGGCTCCAACATAGTAGTGACTGTGAGGATGGAGCAGAATCGGGCAGTGCTTGTTCTGTTGTACGCAGGGTTGCTATTGCAGGAATCAGCTCAATGACACCTAACAACAAGACGCACTTCTGAGCTATGAGGGTTTCCTACACCCAGGAAGAGAACAGGCTCTTCTTGATATTTAAAGATAGCGGCAAACATCCTTCAATTCCCATTGAATGGACGTGGCCAGGTCATTGGCCTTCTGGTGCACTGGCCATCGGTTAGAACAACATGATTCTCTGACCTGAGCCCCACCATGTAACTTACCAAGTCACTGAGTTCTGCAGGGTCTAAGCTCTACACCCATAAAATGCCTTTCTCAGTGACTCACAGGCATTTTTGGAATTAGATATCATCCATTTACATGGAATTTCTATGTGACAAACTATTATGGCAAAGAGATTAGAAGGAGGTGTTGTTCGTGGACAGGCATATAAAAAACAAAGACGGACAAATTCGCAGGCTCTTCCTTGAAGTGCTATATACCTCACTGCTGAATATAAGCAGGGTTACTTTTGAAATATTCGCTTTGGGAAGCGATGCACCAATGCCAGCACCTAGCCCATTTTGCAAAGCCATTTTGGACTCTTTTACTGGAACGACCATCAGAGCTGTCATCGTATTACCCTTGATGTCCTGAATGTCATCAAAATGTCTTCCTTACAATATTTCCTTTATCTTTGGGTAAAGAAAAAAGTCACTAGGGGCCAGATCAGGTGAGTCAGGAGGGTGTTCGAATACGGTTATTTGTTTACTGGCTAAAACTCCCTCACAGACAATTATACAATTAAGTTCACAAACTTGCCACTGTGACATCGTGTACAACGGCTGTTCCGGAAAGAGTCCAAAATTGCTTTGAACGGTGGACTAGGTGCTGAGATTGGTACATAGTTTCCCAAGAGGAGTACTTTGAAGGTGGCCATAGTGAAATTCAGCAATGAGGTATGTCTCACTTGGAACAATTAAATTCACATACTTAATTGTCGGATCTTACATACTGAGTTTGGGAAGTTCAAGTGGCTATGTCTAGTGAGTAGCTGAAGACAAGGACTAGAAAATTTGAATGACAGTGAATGGAAATATATTATTACAATACCTTAAAAAAAATCGAATGCTTTCAAGTTGATTCCAATTCATAGCGATCGTATAGGCCAGAGTAGAACTGCTCGATAGAGTTTATGTCATACCATATGTAACTAATTGTGATATGTAATGTTTCACTATAACACTATATGACATAATATTATATAATATTCCATTCCATCTACCATTCACAAGCCTTGATGAGAGCTCACTTTCACTAGACTCTGTGAAAATTGCTAGTATATTTAGCATTTTTCCATTTACAACCTGCTTGAAATACTTTGGCTTATTTAACCCACTCATAAGCACTTGGAGGTAGACAGAGATTTTAGTTGTTGGAAAAATGATTATTATCATAATGTTGAGAGTGGTAATTAGTAAGATCTGTCCAGCTAAGAACCTCTTTCATACATATGACCTACACTGTTCTGTAAAACATCAGATTAAATACTCTCAGATCCTTTTGGAGGAAAATAGTTGTGTAACAATCTTATCAGTTCAATGAATACTCAAAAATCCTTGCTCTGTCATGATTTACAGATAAAAATTTGCTGAGCAAAACTAAAAAATGACAGACAGTAAATCTATTTACCATTATTCAATATTTCATAATGAGCAACTACTACGTACAAGGTATTGTGAATCCAAGATGAATAAAATACATTTATAGTATCTCCAAGCAAGGAAAAATTCTAACTATTCCTCCAGCTGGGGCATCTGTCAGTGTAACAAGGGCAATCTTGTAGTGAGATTGCTGGCTGTTTTGAGTAGCAGGATAGCCTGCAACTGTTTAACTCTCCTCACCTGTGTCATAGCTTGCACTGAAATGAAAAGTTATTACTTGGTATTTTCTGGGATTAGTTTGATCATCTGTTTATCCTACACAGTACATAGAAAAGAGTTGCTATGAGATAGTGAGGTTTGATCAGCTTAAAAAAGTCCACAGTGCAATTTAGTTCAAATTCACATTCAAATTAATAATAACAATGTAAAGTTGAAAGATGCTTTGATCAAAGGATTCCAAAGGCTTTGCAGATTTAGGTGGTTGATGTTCAGGAATAGAGTTTACACACAGCTGTTTGAAAGAGCACAACAGTGTGGTAGTGCCTTCCATTAAAAGCAGGGTTAGGCTCCTAAGTAAACCTCGTCTGTGTCATAAGGAAAACAGGATTTGGGGAAATAAGATTTTACAAGCAAGTTTATATTCTTGAAATAAAGCGGTGGTAATAGACATTCACTGACAGATTATCAATGAAATCTAGTTTACCCTAAAATTTATAATTAATCGATATTAATTTCTATCTATCACAGTTTACTCACTGTTAGAGACTTAATAAAAACCCATCACCATCGGGTCAATTCCAACTCAAAGTGACCCTACAGAACACAGTATAACTCCCTCCTGGGGTTTCCAGATTGTAGTTTTTATGGTATCTTATTGCCACATCTTCTTCCCTGATGGATTTAAATAGTGTCCCCCAAATAACACATGTTGAAACTCTAACACCTGTACCTGAGGATGTAATCGGTGCAGAAATAAGGTCTTCTTTGGTGTGTTTAAGTGCTAGGAGGGTGTTTAATAGCAACTAGGGTGGATTCTAAATCTAGTCACTTGGAGTTAGATTAGACACAACAAACACATAAGGCTACTGACAAGGAAGAAATTGAGAAAGCCAAGACCCTAATTTGGGCTTTTAGTCTCTAGAATGTTGAGAAAACAAATTTCAGTTCTTCAAGGCTACCTACTTTTGGTATTTATGTTACAGCAGCACTAGAAAATTAAGCTACCCCCATAAACTTTCATCCTGAATGAAACACAAAACATATGTAAAGGCTACACACACACGTACATACACACGTAAACTGCTTGTCATCAAGTTGATTCCAACTCTGAAGGACCCTATAGGACACAGTAGAACTGTCCCATAGAGTTTCCAAGGAATGCCTGCTGAAATTGAACTGCTGATCTTTTGGTTGGCAGCCGTAGCACTTAAACACTATGCCACCAGGGTTTCCACATATACGCGTATACATAAATACATATATGTATACCACATATGCATCCTATTATCTGAATAATAGAATATATACATGACCTATCTATCTATCTATCTTATTATCTGAATCTGATGTCTGATTCAAATGTCTAGTTAAGGTCACATTTGTCTCAATTGGCATAATACTATTTTTCACAGCAACTGAGACGTATTTTGAAAATAAAACAGAAGATGTTTAATAATTACAATAGGACAACAGGTGTCAACTATGAATGTCTCAGGCAAACTGGAACATATGGTCACCCTATGATTGGTGACTGTTTAAGTTAAGGCAGTTGACGACCCCTGCATTCAGAGCTATAATTCCCATATCTCTGAATCCCACCTCCTTTTATCACAGATTTTACCACTCCCAGCACTTTTTTTATGGCTCTCTCTTCCCTCACTTATTTACTCAATAACTCTCCATGAGCACATTCCTTATGTCATGTATTCTTCTGGTACTGGAGATACAGACACAGTCCTTAACTTCAGGAAGCACAGACTGTAGCCAGTAATGGGGTTAGACTTGCATGATCTAATTGCATATTTACCTATTTTATCACAATTTTGAAGAGTGATACAGATCATACGGTGTCTGTCACACATCAGAAGTCAGTAAAGGCTCTTTATTTGCAGCTGTCACCTTAATAAAACTCTAGGGAATAACTTGATTACTCGTCACTATCAGCTGTTAAGACTACAACGCTTCTTTATCGCTTTTACAACCCCCCCTTTTTTAAATTCCAGTCACCTTCCCCCCCACCCCCGGTTATTTGTAAAGGAGTGACACAAAACTTGCTTCACTGAACTTCTCAGTTTCTGGCTATTTAAGGAGTCCTGGTAGCGCAGCATTTAAGCCCCTGGCCGCTAACTGAAAGGTGGGCAGTTTGAACCTACCCAGAAGCTCCATGGGGGAAAGGATTGCTGATCTGCTTCCCTAAAGATTACAGCTCAGAAAATCCTATAGGACAGTTCTGCTCTGTCGCATGGACTCTCTGTAAGTTGGAATTGATTTGACAGCACCCAACAAAAGCAATGAAGACAAAGGAACCCCAAATTAAATTCATCCAGACTCTAATATCACGGAGAGGAGTTCAAAGATATATAATATAATGCAAGAAAAGATGCCTGTTACAGTTTGTCAAGAAACATTCTATGACAAATAGACTTGGATTGTACACATTCACTGAAATCACAGTAAAATATTAAAAAAGATAAAAATGTATTTTAAAAGATAGACTTACTTGCTTCCCTTTTGAATTCTGCTGATACCAGCTGCCAGAGGTTTACTCTAATGGCAGTTTTTCAATGGTTGATTCTTTTTGGAAGTAGGCTGCCAGGACTTTCTTCCAAGGCACCTCCAGGGGGATTTGAATCTCTAGCTTTTCACTTAGCAGCCAAGCACTTTAACTCTGCACCATTCAGGTACTTGATTGCCTAAAACACATTGCTGTCAAGTCTAGTGGTGACCCTCTAGGACAGAGCAGAACTGCCCCATAGGATTTCCAAGAATGTAAATCTTTACAAGAAACAGAATATCACATCTTCCTCCCATAGATGGGCTGGTGGGTTCAAAAACTGCTGGCTAACAGCCAAGTGCTTAACAACTGCTGTCACCAGGGCTCCTCCTTTATTGTCATAGCTCTGTTTTATTCTTGACTTTGAAGTCACCTACATTCTCCGTTTTGGATATGAACTGTATCATTGCAGGAAAGTGTAAATACTACCGTAGAATGTTAATAATAAAAATGTAATAGTGTGTCTCTATATATGGGATGTGTATGTATATGAAATATAAATGCACATATACAATTAAATTTGCAAACTCACCCTAGAAAAAGTGCTACATACCTCATTGCTAAGTATCACTATGGTCACCTTCAAAGTATTCCCCTTGGGAAGCTGTGCACGGATGCCAGCACCTAGTCCACCCTTCAAAACAATTTTTACACTCTGGAATGGCTGTCAAACCTGTCATATTCTCTCTGATGTCCTGAATGTCACAAAAATGTCTTCCATTCAGTATCTACTTCATCTCTGGGTAAAGAGAAAAATCACTGGGGGCCAGATCAGGAGAGTAAGGCAGGTGTTCCAATACAGTTATTTGTTTACTGGCTAAAAAAATTCCCTCACAGACAACTATATAGTTAAGTTTGTGAACTTGCCACTATGCCTTCGTGCACAATGGGCATTCCAGAAAGAGTTCCAAAATTGCTCTGTATAGTGGACTAGGTGCTGGCCTTGGTGCATAGCTTCCCAAGGGAAATACTTCAAGGGTGACCGTAGTGATACTTAGCAATGAGGTATGTAGCACTTTTTCTAGGGTGAGTTTGAGAACTTAATTTGCAGTCCTTATTTGTCTATCAGTGTAAGGGTCTTAAAACTTGGCTAGCTTTCAGCAGGAGAAAGTCCACAAAAGGACCTAAATAAGCAAAGTTACCTATAGAGAATGGAAAATGGAAAGGCATTTTTAGGTGAACAAACATTTTTATAAAATATGAAAAAGTTCCTTATGACCAATAAGAAAAGGGTCACATTTTTAGTAAGGAATTAGTATATACTAGATCATGCTAAAAAATTTGAACGACTTCAATTGCCTGTGAGAGCTGTGATTCTCAACTCTAGCTGATTTATCTGAACAGCTTTTTAAAAATGTGCTTGTCTTCTTCCTGGATCAGTTAAATCAGAATCTCTGAAGGTGGAACTCAGTCATCAGTGTTTCATCAGATCTCCCCAGAGTTGAGAAACACTGTCCTGGAGGCTAAATATTAAATAGCTAAATCTGGCATAACAAGACCTTACCTATGCAAATCTTGTATCCCATTACATTCCTATACAAACTTATGTTTCCCACTCAAAATGATTCAATACCTGCATTTGCTTTGTCCACAAAACCAACTGGTTATCTTATGTTTTAAATATTATTTTCCTTTCTTTGTATGTAAACACAATTCCTTTAAACATGATGTAAGCCATTTTTTTCAGAATGTGCTTTCTTCCTTGTATATTTTCTATTGTCTAAATATTTTAGGTTAACTTACTGTTTTTAAAAAACCTATTAAACCCTGTTGAGTTGATTCTGACTCACAGCAGCTGTAGAGTAGAACTGCCCCACAGGGTTTCCAAGGCTGTAAATTTTTATGGGAGTACACTGCCACACCTTTCTTCTGTAGGGTAGCTGGTGGGCTCAGCTGTTGACCTTGCTGTTACCAGCAACGCGCTTTCACCACTCCACGACCAGAGCTCATCTTTCTCTAAGAATGGTCAAAAAGCCAAGGAAGAAGAGTTATGAGTGAAATCTAAACGTCAGCCTTTCAGATACTTCAATCACTTAATGTTCAAGGCTCTAATCTGTAGAAGCTTTCCAGTCAAAACCAGAGCATAAGACAACTGTCCATAACATGCTGCCTCCAAGAAGTAATCTGATTGTACTAGTATTCATTCTGAAGTGTATTATGTCCTTAATTAAAAAATGTGTGTGTGTGTGTTTGTGTATGTAAAGAAAAAAGTCAGAATTCCTTGCAGATAGCATCTACATAGTGCCCTCTATAAGTTTAATCTAATATTTGAAGGGGAAGCTAGCAATAGCACATACTACTTTTCTCAGGCTTAATGGTTCTCTACTCTATATTGCAGTTGACAAGTAGGCACACAAGTTATAAGACATGGTCACAAAACATGATCAAACAACAGTGGATACAGTTATTTCTCAGACTGCACTGTTATAAGAAGAAAGTTTTTTAAAAGGAGAATTGTCATTATCCAGTTAATACAGTTTTAACCTTGGTTGAGGAAGATTTTTTATTTCTGGAGAATTCTAGTATTTATCCCTCTCTGAGGCATATCCTAATTATTGAGTCATTTGTTAGTGACCAGGAAATATTTTTGCCTAAGTGTGAAGGCAACAGATTATATGATTATTAAGTCAATTAATATTTGGAAAATAGTGAGACTTACAGCTCCAGGACTTTCATCAAGTGCCATGTTTTTCCTGACTTTTATGCACTACTTAAAATAAAGCTAACAAGAAAACAAAGCAATGGAAAACTCAGAGGCAGTAGTCCAGACCTTTATAAATAATCAAACAACAATCAAGCATTCATGCAATCATTGCCATAGAAGGGTCAGAGCTGGAGTTACCTGAAAGAAATTTTTAATTGCTAAGAGTTGTAGTTTCATAAATTAGAGCAATAACTAAACTTTGGAGGGAAGAGCCAATCATTTTTTTTAAAATACTCTTTTATCATCTAATGCAAAATAAAGAAAACTCTAGCTTTGCAATGTAAGCCATGTACACAGTTGGGTTGGACTTGTGAATGATGTCTAGAGGTATTGCTCAAGGTTACGGGAAAACCTCTAAGGAATTCTTTCGGCAACATCCTGAAATAAGAGCTCTCACATAATAGAATCCCTGTGGTCCCTTTTGTGAAGAGAGCTTATGTGAAGAATACACAGTCTTTTACTACCCGCAATCGAGAGAAGTGATTCATGCATCTGGTTGCTTTTAGCGTTAGTTCATCCTTCTGTTTAAAGAATTAGAGAGTTAAGAGATTTGCTTAATTTGATTGTTTTCCTCTTCCCTTTGGTAACCTCTCTCTTGTGTTATAGAACACGTGATGCTGCTTGCACCCTTCAAATAAAAAATGTAATGAATTCTCCATGAACACCAAGTTGTAGATGTGAGGTCAAAATTTTGCCTAACGGATCTGAAGGCACGGGGTATACAACTGAGAGTGGAAAGAAAACAAACTCTTTTTTGCTGTCAAGAACATATGTGCAGTACAAATTATAAGCTTCAGTTGAGTGTGTGGAGTGGTGATGACTGCTATTTGTGACTTTGGATCCAAGAGTTAGGAATTTATTTACCTTTAATTTCCCCTACAGTCCTGATATGCTTATGCCCATCATTTAACCTCTTCATTCTAAAACACTGGAAAAAAAATTCTCAAAGTAAGCCATAGGTATGATGGTGGAAATGTTAGTTGAATTTTTTTAAATTTATGAACATTTGGAATGATAAAAAGGCAAGAAGTTGAAGAAATTTTTATAAATGAAGAATGGAGGAAGCCTTGCCCTACTAGTTAGAGACAACGTTGTACCGAGCTACAGTAACAAGGCACAGTGGGATAGGATCAAGAATCAAGGAACAGATTAAAAAAATAGCAATGATAGTCTTGAAACTGGGAAAAAATCAGTATATCTGAGTGCCTAAAAGTCCTGTTTTGGTAGGAGTTGGGTCTGACTCGACGGCACTTGGCTTTGCTCAGTATATCAAACCTTACCATAACCTGCTGCTGTCAAGTTGATTTCCACTCATAGCGACCCTATAGGACAGAGGAGAACTGCCCCATAGCATTTCCAAGGAGCAACTGGTAGATTCAGATACTGTTAGTGCTCCAATCCTAGCGTAAGCAGACTTAAAGAGTCAGCAAAAAAGACTTGGGAAATGTTTATTTATTTTCCAAATTGTAATGACAAAGAGTTGAGCAACTAAATGGAGTTCATACCAACCAATAAGTTTACCAGTAGGAAAATGGATCAAGTGCTTGCCAATAGAGTTCACAGGCAAGAAATATCATCTTAATCATCTTGTGCTGCTCTAACAGAGAAATTGCAAATGGTTTTACCAAAGACAAATCAATTTTCTCAGAGTCTACTAGGCTAGATGTCTGAATTGAGACAGTCAGCTCCAGGGGAAGGCTTTCTGTCTGTCAGCTGTGAAAGAAGACCTTATCATCAGTCTTACCCTGGACTATGAGCTTTTCTGTGCAGGAACCCCAGGTCTAACCAGGTACTACATTTCCTGCACTGCTTTCTTGGTAACATGAGGTCTCCCCTCTCCTCTTGCTTCCCTTTCTTTTTGTCTCTTATGAAAGGTGGTGTGGGCCACACTCCAGGAAAATTCCCTTTACTTAGGATCTGTGATGTGGCCTTAGTAAGGGTATCACAATTCTACACTAATTTTCTTTAACATAAAATTATGATTAACAAATGGAGAACAACCACACAGTTCTGAGATTCATGGCCAAAACAGTTGACACATGGTTTTGGGAGACAATTTGATCAGTGACACATGCATAATAATAAAACATGTTTGTTTTTGCCACTAAATAAGGACATATGAATCTAAAATAAGATACAAGCTGTCCTGGGATTATGAACAACATCTGTTCCTAAATTGATCTGTAAGTCAGATTCGTAGGTAAACTGGAACAGATACATACTGTTCTTATTTAGCGTCAGTGAGTTAAATGTCAGAAACCCTGGTTGCGTAGTGGTTAGGTGCTAAGCCTGCTAACCAAAAAGTCAGCAGCTCAAATCCACCAGGAGCTCCTTGGAAACTATATAGGACTGTTTTACTGTGTTTTATAGGTCAGTGTAAGTCAGAATTGACTCAAAGGCAGTATGTTTGTTTTTTTGTTTGTTTAGTCCAATGTCTGTCTTTGCAGTTTAAATTTTACATTTCTATGCATACAAAACCTTTCTAAACTACACAATGTTTTCATGACCATTACTCAGTGGTGCATATGTTCATTAATATGTGTTTACCTTAAATTATTAGTATTTAACTGAAATTTTAACTATGCAGAGCAGTTTGTTCATAAATGTGTTGTTCAAAATGCAGAGACTGTGTGTTCCCCCCGACTCTCAGACTGGTGAAAAGAGGGGAGGTTCAGTGGGATTTCACCGGAGCTTCAGACCAGTTAGCTCTGCTTCAAATGCCTGCTGAGAATTTGTATTTCAACCTCAGACATACTGAATCAGAATCTGAAGTTTAGCAAGAGCCCTGGGTGACTCTTACATATAAAGAATAAATTTTGACAACCACTACTCTCTTAACGGTTCTCAGAATTGGTCCCTAACCAGCAGCGTTGCCTGGGAACTTGTTAGAAATGCACATTCTCAGCAGGGTGCAAACCTGAACGAGGCCTTGGATGTCATGCACACTCCAATCCGCCCACCTGCTCATGCCTGTAGACCTTCATCAGAGAGACAGAGAAATTGGGTCACAGAGCTAGAGTACTACTTTTATGCTACCTAAGCAGCTTTGTTCCCATGTTGCTGTTCTACCCTGAGACTGGTCCTGAAGGGACCATTCTTCTCTTTAGTTTCCCTTAACACTAATTATGTCTTCTTCCCCAAGACTCACCTGATCTTTGGTGGGATGACATGGGGGAGGGGAAACTGAAATAGTGGAAGAGGGAGGAGAACCCCCAATATCTATCTGAAACAGCCTCAATATTCACGGAGAACTGCTCAGAGTAAAAGTAAAGATGTCTTCATATCACATTCTACAGACCACGTGTGTGCATTAAATTGTCAAATCCCAATATTTCCTTTCGAATAATGGACTTGTAAGCACAAAATGGATAGTTAAGGGGGTGATTTAGTTAGCAAAGCTCTTCCAAGATGTAAATGAGAGATTGTTGAGATGGTCATTGTTGATACTAACGAAAATTTGTATTGACATTGCCAGCCAAGCCAAGTGCCGCCGAGTCGGATCTGACTCATTGACATTAGCTTTCTAGAAAATCCTTAAGGTTTCAAGAATTCAAACTAAAAAGACTTCTCTGACCCTTAATTACACTTCTAGCAATTACTCATTGAACAAACATTTTAAGTGACTACTATGTGCCAGACAATTTTCTAGGAGGTGGGGACAGAACAACTGACAAGGCAGGCCAGCTACTTGCTCTTACGGGACTTACATTTCAGTGGGACCAACAAAGAACAAACAGTAAACATGGACATAAATAAATAAAGTAGTAAATCATATAGAAAGTTATTGTTGTTTTTCGGTTGTCATCACATCATGGCAACCCCTTGGGTGTAGGGTAGAACTGGCCCATAGGGTTTTAAGGCTCTGACCTTTTAGAAGCAGATTCCAAGGACTATTTTCCAAGGCACCTCTGGGTGGGTTCAAACCGCCAGCCTTTAGGATAGCAGTTGAGCCTGTAACCATTGGGCCAACAGTTACCCAGAGTAAGTGATAAGGAGAATGAATCAAATCAGTTAAGATAATGTGCTAGAACGTGACAGGGTATTTTCAGGAAGTTCTCATTAAAGAGGGGAGATTTCAGCTATTATCTGAAAGGCAAGACCACTACACACTGTGCTGCAGAGACAGATGCAAAAGCTGCAAGTTGGGAATGAGGTTGTGGTTCAAGGACAAAAAAGACCTGAGTGCTGGGGTCCCAGCGGAGCCTGCTGATGATGACGCCCAGGAGCTGACTGTGGGTGTCTTTCTCCAGCTCCATGTGCAGTAACATCATGCTTAAAATGTCTCAAAATCAGCCAGGGTGAGAGCAGTCACATCACAGAAATTAGCAAATGTTACAGATCTGGCCGTTTATCATTCTTTGTTTCTAGACAGCTGCTAGCACAGTCCTGGTGGAAAGAGATAGTAGGCAAAGGTCACTGTTAGGAATTTTAGTAATGGTTGACAATTTAAAGGAATACTGGTACTGTTTTATAGAGTATGCTTTGTAGGGAGGCAGGAATTCAAGTAGGAAAACTAGTGAGAAGGCTTCTGAAATCTAGAGAAGGTACGATTTGGGGGAAGAAGAGAGTTTGTTGTCCCTTTGATCTTGTGGACTTTGAGACACCTGAGTTTGTTAAGAGCCAAGTTTCATTTGTGAATTTGGAATTCAGTGGATGGGGCAGGACTGGATATGGGTATATGGGCATCATCTGTGCACAGATGCTGACATTCCTAAGGACATCACTAGAAATTCAGATAGTTATAGATGAATGTAAAACAAAGACACAAAATGCATACATGGGGTGACTGAGAGAGAGATGGAGATCTATAGAGACAGTAAGTCAAAAGGTTCATAGTAGTTTTCTGTAACTAATGTAATTAATGGGTAGTTTAAATACTCTTAGTTTTTGTCCTTTAGACACTCATTACAACAAATTATTCTTGAAATTAGGGGACAACTATTATTTTCAAAGGTCTGTAATATAGTAGATTATTAAAATGAATCCAAAATATATAAGCAGCTGTGTATTGCATTTAGCCATTGATTAGCTTAACATTTTTTAACCTAAGACTGCATTTATACAAGTGCAATATATTGTATTTTCTTCTCTCATTATTAAAATAATACACACATGTTATAGACAAATTAGGATATCCAAAATGATAGAGGTAAAAACTCACAAACTACTGGATATTCCATTTTATTGATTTTCTTTTAATAGAGAATTAACTAAATTCCACAGTTCATGATATACTTCTATATTTTAATTGAAAAAATCCCGTATGCTATTATTCCCTAAAGGTGTATGTTTATCAGAGGTCCAAAAAGGGTCACTGTTTTATATGGTTTCATGTCTTTTGATTGTAATCTATAACATTTAGCCTGTATGATACTGCTCAGTCTAGTGTGTCACTGAAATTTTTCATTTTCAAGTCATGTCATAAAACTGCAAACTTAAATTTATTACAATATTTACATACATGAGAGCTATTATAAATACAATAGTTGGAATACACTTTGGGAATAGTTACTAGGGTAACTGTATACACACAATTTTATGTAAGTTAGTTTTTTATTGTAAAGTTGAATATTTCTCCCTCTTGTGCTTGGCCTGAGATTAAAAAAGGCATACATGTTAATATTTATGCGGTGAAGTTTACCCAGTTCGCTGTCTCCACTCACACATTTATTTATTCATATCGAGTACCTAATGGAAAGTTTATGCGGAACTTACTATGTACCAGGCAGTACACTAAACCCAGCATACATGAGGACGTAGAACTAGAAAAGTAATGTTGTGCTGTTGCAAGAGCTATTGCAAGGAGATGATCTAGTGCTTTGGAATCCCACAGAGGAATGAGAGAAGGTGAGCCTTGAGAGGACTGAGCTGGGTATTAGAGAATGAATGAACATTGACCAGGCAGAATAAATTGCGTTTGCACTTGATGGAGCTATGAAAGGAGGAGACTGGTTGAGGCAGGAAATAAAGCTAGAAAAGGAGGCTGTGATAGGTCTTGGAAGCCAAACAAAGGAATCTGGATTTCACAGCAGATGACTGGAAGTCAACAAGGGTTTCCAAGCACTTGAGACTATCCCGATCAGTTGGGGCTAGAAAGATCAGTCTGAAGCAGAGTAAGTACAGATTGAATCGGGGAAACGCTGATGGTAGGGACAACAGTGAGGGGTTGAGACTAATGCAAGAGATAAGTGGAAGGCTTAAAAGCTGGCAGTGTCCAAGGGCAGAGAGGAGTAAGGCACTTGACAGGCAAAGATGACCACATTCAATAATTGATTAAAGAGAGGCAAGATGAGGAAAAGAAAGGTAAAGATTAATACATTTTCACTCAGTCATAATAAAAAAAATAAAAAAATAAAAGAAATGTGGCTACAAAAACTAGGGACATTGGAGGATAATCTGGAGAGGTTAGAGTCAGATTTTTTTTTTTTTTTTGTAAGGAGAAGTGAGTTTTTCTAAGCCACACGATTTGGTGCCAACCCACCTGGAGCAAAGGAGAATGACACAAAGATACAAGTAAAATACTAGCCCAAGAGATAAAATGGGCCAAATAAACCAGAGACTCCGTTAGCCTGAGACCAGAAGAACTAGATGGTGCCCAGCTACCACCAATGACTGCCCTGAAAGAAGCAAACCAGAGAGGCCCTGGAAAAACAGGAGAAAAGTAGGGTATGGAACTCAGATTCACATCACAAGAGCAGACTTACTGGTCTGAGATTGGAGGAACCCCAGAAAACACGGCACTGGACTGTTAACCCAGAACTAAAACCATCCCTGACACCAGTTCTTCAGACAAATATTAGACTGGACTCTAAAACATAAGATGATACTTGGGAAGAGCGTGCTCCTTAGTTCAAGTAGACACACTAGACTAAATGGGCAGATCCTGTCTGGAGGAGAGACTAGAAGGGACAGGAACTGGTTGAAAGGACATGGGAACTCAGGGATAGAAAGGAAGAGTATGCTGTCACATTATAGAGATAGCAACTAGGGTCACACGATAATACATCCATCAATTTTTGTAGGGAAACTAATTTGAGCTGTAAACTTTCACCTAAAGCACAATTAAAAAGAGAAAGTGTCTTGGTCATTTAATGCTGCTATAATAGAAATATTACACATGGATGGCTTTAACAAAGAGAAATTTATTCTCTCACAGTGTAGCAGGCTAAAAGTCCAAATTCAGAGCATCTGTGCCATGGGGAATTAAGATCTGTCTCTGGTGGCTCTGCAGGAAGGTCTTTGTCATCACTCCTGCTGTGGCTGAGGAGCTTCTCTTCACAGGAACCTTGGATCCAAAGCTTACACTCTACTCTCAGTGCTGTTTTTGTGGTGGTATGACATGAGATTGCTATGTCTCTCTGCTTGCTTTCCTCTTTTATATCTCAAAACAGATTGGCTTAAGACACTAATCTTGTAGATCTCATCAACATAACTACTACTAATCTGTCACATTACATCATATAGTGACAGTGTTTAATAACACATGAGGAAATCTCATCAGATGACAAAAGGTAGACAATCATACGATACTAGAATCATGACCTAGCCAAGCTGACAGATATTTTGTTGTTGTTGTTGGGGGTAGGGGAGAACAGTTTAATCCAGCACAGTGAGTTCTAAGCATGTAGCTAAGGGGGGAGATACGAGAGGAAAAATAGTAGTAGAATTTTCTAAACTGGCCAAAGTGCTTGAAATATTTAATAATTTAATTTTTCTAAGAGTTGGAGTGGGAGAAATGTCTGACAGGAGGGCACTTTCATACACTAGGTGAATGCTTGGAAGACTGAGTAATTGAAATGTGAAGAAAACTGGAAGACAGAGTTTTGGCACAAGGAGATTTAGAATCTTGACCTCTCCTCACATTTCAAATGACTACGAGAGTTTTGTTGCATGGACAAAGAACTCAATCTGAAACAGCAGAATAGGTTGAGGTACTTTGGCTTTGTTGTGGAATCATGCTTGCTATTACCAAACAAAGAAGCTGCATGTTACAGGTTTGGCACTTTTAACTTAGTGGGTATTTTCCAAATAGCATTATCACACTCAGATGGCATGTGGACTGCACCCCTGAACTAAAACTACAGTCCATATTCTGGTTCTGGCTCCACCATCTTCTACAAACATGACTTTGGACAAGTCCTTTTTTATTTTTGTGAACCTGAATGTCATCCTGTGCAAAATAGTGTTGCTAATATGCTCCTTGCTTACTTAACTGGGTGTGTGAAGAATAAACGGCATTGTTAAGAAATAGAGCGTTGAGAACTGTAAACCACTATTCAAATGCAAAACATGCACATGTTTCTTATCATTATTATGTCTCTCTTCTTTCAACTAAGGCCAGCCAAAAACTTGTTGCCATCATATTATTTTTATCATAGAAATCCTAGGGTAGAGTAGAGGTTTCCAAGGAGTTTCTGGTGGATTAGAACTGCCCTTCTTTTGGTGGGAAGCCATAGCACTTAACCACTACTCTACCAGTGTTGCCAACTAAGGCCAAGGTATCCAAAGAATCCAAGAGAACTTTCTTACTACCAAAAGGTGACTACAATATTTTCATGCAAATAACATGTGTCCTCCATGTGTTTTTTGCTGATCACACCCCTCATGAGGTATTTTTGTGAATGTGCTATGCTGATTTTATTTTCTTTTACAGCAACACTCCCTGGTTCTATGCCATCCCATGGTTGCGAATAAGACCGTTGTGATCCACAGAGTTTTCTTTGTCTGATTTTTAGAAGTAGATTACCAGATCTTTCTTCCTAGTCTGTCTTATTCTGGAAACTCTGTTGAAACCTGTCCAGAATCATAGCAGCGCACAAGACCCCACTGGCCAGCAGGAGGCAGCTACACATGGGGTGCATTGGCCAAGAACAGGAGTCAGGACTCCTGCACAGAAGAGTAGAAGTCTACCAAATCCATAGAGATCTTGTAGCAATCTTATAGAACAAAAGAGTAGCAACCCCCCATGGAGTTTCCGAGGAGTCTCTGGTGTATTTGAACTGGCTACCTTTTGGTTAGCAGCCGTGGCACTTACGCCAGCAGGGCTTCTGCTGATGGCACTTAACCATTACCCACTCCTAATTCCTAAATTTAGTCTAGCCACTAAGACCAAAATGCAAAGTAGATCTGAGGGAGATGTGCTCCAACCGCGCACTCTAATTTTATGTCTCACGTTCATACACACTACTTCCTCAACACATTCCTTAGCACAGCCTAACCCTGCTCCCTTCACTCGCTCAGCTGCAGCCCCACTGGCCTTCATGCCAAGCTCCTGCCTGCTTCAACTCCCGTTCACACCTCACCTCATCAGAGAAACCTTCTCAGACTACAGCATATGAAGTACTAAAACATGACCCCAATTGCTTTCTATTTTTCTTGTCCCACTTCACAACACCAGCTGACATAAAATATGTATGTCTCTTATCTGTTTCCCCTCACACAGTGTAAGCTCCAGAAGAATAAGATGTTGTTTTATTTATCATTGTACGCCCTACCCTTGGTATACGGAAGATATTTGATAAATATTTGCTAAATCAATGCATCTGTAAACTAGGTATGCCAATAGGTATATTAGTTTCAAACTTCCTGTGTTGTTATGAGGATTAAAAAAAGTTAAAAGTATGAGGACAATTAGTCAGGATTTAAAGAAAGAAATGAAAAATGCAAAATTCAAGCAATCGATAGGCTTTGAAGCTACAGAGCAAGAGCAGGACAGGGCACAGCAAGGTCAGGGGAAACACAGCAGGGAAAAAGGCAGATTTTAAAAGGACAGCTAATCATCTTGGTTTACCTGGACTTTCCAAGATTTAGGATTCAAAACCTATCATCCCATGTAAACCACCAACCCAATCTGAGATTTTTTGGGGGTGTGATTCAGTGAAAGTATACAATCCAAATCAACTTTTCACGCCGACCTATCTGCAGCTCATTCTGCTCTCCTCGCCCGGTGACAGCACGGTCTTCCTTTTCACTCTATACTTGTTGTATCCTCTCCAAACTCTTCTGTCCCTTCGTCTCCACCCTCTACTCTCTCATCTAGAAAGAGACCAGTGGGACAGCCTCCTACGAATGCACAGAACCCTCAAGTACACATGCCACATGGTCACACTGTAACCTCGAGTCCAGTCCATTTTTGTCTGAGGCGCTGACCTCAGTAGCGTTTTCTGGTCAGGTGCAGCAGCAGGTCTGGGGACCATGCTCCCAGGGGATCCTCCAGGCCGCTGAACCATCAACTGTGGTCTTTTAGTAGAGTTGTGGAGCTGCAGCCCTCCTTTACTCCTGTTGACACTAGATTGTGTACCCCATTATGGCTGTCTTTGGTGGTGGCCAGGCATCATCTGGCTCTTCTGGCCACAGAGTGATAGTCTCCCAGGCACATGGATCGTTCTGTCTCCTGGGCTCTTTTTCTCTTGCATCTGTGTTGTGCTTGGTGATCATCTGTTCCAGATGCGTTGGGACTATTTTTGTGTACCCCAAAAGGCAGCTGACTAGATTTTAAGACCCCAGATGTCACTCACCAATATGGGGCACAGAAGAGTCTCTTAGCAACAGGCTAGTTATGCCAACTGGCCTCGATGTCCCCTGAGGCCATGGTCCCCAGGCCCCCTGCCCTGCTAGCTACTCTATCCTTTCAACACTGGGTTGAGATGAGAAGAGTTTTCCAAACTGCGGCATTGTAGAACCTGGATTTTACAGTTTTATGCCTCTCTGGATTTCAATTCTCAATTTATAATTATTAGTAGTGTAATCTTACTTATACTCTGAGCAATTTATCATCTATAATTGGGGGTGAGGAGTCCCCGGGTGATACAAACAGCTGCTAAGTGAAAAGTTGAAGCTTTAAGTCCACGCAATTCTGCCTCAGAAGAAAGGCCTGGTGCCCTATTCTTAAAAAGTCAGTACTGAAGACGCTATGGAGCACATGTTCCCTCTCACATATGTGAGGCCACCATGAGTTGCAGTCAACTCACGAGCAATTGATTAACTGAGGACAGCAATACCTCGATCAAAGTTTCGTAAAGATGTCTTTAAAAAGACTGTGCAAAACACTGAACACGTTGCTTGGCAAGTAGTAAGTGCTGGGTAAATAGCAAGTGGGATTATTCAAGTGACTGACTTATAATTGGTACTCAATAAACGTCAGGTTAAAGATGAGAGATGATGCCAAATCTTAAGTGTTTTCTGTGACTTGTATGATGGTTTTTCATAAAAGGATTATGCTATCTCACAAAGTATGACAAAGAGCTCTTCATGGCAAAAATTTAATGCTAAATTTGTCATTCTGTTTTCAGAATGGTCATCATAAGTTCTTCATCTGGAAAAGAAAACCACTTTTTTAGTCTTTTTAAAAATATTTTAAAAATTATATAGTGCAATACAAGTAAAAAAAATTTATTAACATTTGTATCACTTTATAGATTTTTAAAGGTCACTTAAATATTTCTGTCTGTCATTATCAAGAAGTTATTCAAGGTCCCTCAGATGAGGTTTGTGTAAGATTAGAATGTCGTATTTTAGGGATACATAATTCCTCTCATCAACAGAAACAAAATGTTCCAACTACTTTTCTGAAATAAAAACCTTTAAAATAGTTTCTTGGAGTGGATTTGAAAAAAGTTCTCTTGTCTGTTTCTGTTAATGCCCATATGAGTTTTACTAGTTGCAACTGAAATCACAAAACCAAAGTTTGATGCTTAGCTGGCAAAGAGCCAAGATAATGAAATTAATAACATATGCTGAAGAGCCCATTTGTAACAATTTTTCCATTAAAAAAAAAAGGCAGCTCAAAGCTACTGAGCAGAGCTTTCTCCCCTGCACCACCTTTTTCTTTTCCCTTTAATATGTTTGAATGTTCAAGCCAATAGTTCTCAGTTCCTCACACAATTTGGGTGATTTCAACATTTAAGCAGTCCTGTAGTTGGCTTGTAGCTCTTACGCAGAAACATTATTTTTTGTTGGTATTCTTGTAAGGGGAAAGCCTGGTGGCATAGCAGTTAAGAGCTACATCGCTAACCAAAAGGTCAGCGGTTCAAATCCACCAGGCACTCCTTGGAAACTGTATGGGGCAGTTCTACTCTGTCCTTTAGGGTTGCTATGAGTCAGAATCAACTCAACATCAGTGGGAATTTCTATAAGGATTTTTAGGTCAGAGTTTTATTTTGTGAGGCTCTGCCAACCAGGGACACTCTTCAAGGTGGAGGTGAACTCTCACCTAGGAACACTTACTGTGACATCATTTTAGCCATGTGGACTGATTTCACTTGCCAGAGCCAGACACAGAACCTTTCTGCATGTAGCTCTAGCATAAGAGCTTGTTTCCAAGGACACAAGCATCTTGTTTAAAGAGCCATCCAAAGCCCTCTCTCAGAAATTCTTCACCTCATTTAGGTACATAGATAGGCAGACCGGTAATCTAACTTTCTGGTACATACCAAATAGTTGTTGTTAGCTGCTCTCCCGGCTGCCCCCAGCTCACAGCATCTCCAGGCACAATGGAATGAACCACTGCCTAGTCCTGCAGATCTGACTCTTGTGATCCACACTGGATCACATTGCATGTGATCCCAGTGGATAGTTTTCAAAAGCAGATCTCTAGGTCTTGGTTCCTAGTTTGTCTTAGTCTGGAAGCAGCACTGACACATGTTCAGCATAATTGCAACCTGCAAGCCTCTGTAGACAGAGTGGTGGCAGCTGCACACTGAACCTAGCACCACGTGGAAGCCGAGATCCACCACTGAAAATGCCAGTGCTTGCCGCATAATTAACTAGGGCAGCAAATTAGGGGAAAGAAACAAGCAGACTGATAGCAGTAAAAAAGCATCAATTGAAAGGTGAGTAGGAGTCAGATGTGATAAAATAAAGCATGCTGGGAAACACAGTCCTCTCCATCCTTGCTGGATAAAGAGCTTTTACCAGTTCAACAGTTTGGGAGGACATTCAAGGGTTTCAGAAGGCCCTAAATTCTTGATGTGCGGTGATGTTGTTCAGTGCTGTCAAGTCAGTTCTGATTCATTGGCACCTTATGTATGACAGAATACAGTATTGCCAGGTCCTGCACCATGTCAACAATTGCTATGCTTGAGCTCATTGTTGCATCTACTGTGTCAGTCTATCTCATTGAGAATCTTCCTCTTTTTTGCTGACCCTTGACTTTGCCAAGCAGGATGTCCTTCTCAAAGGATTGGTCCCTCCTGACAACAAGTCTTAAGTATGTAAGTTGTTGTCTCACCATCCTTTCTCCTAAGGAGTACTCTGATTGTACTTCTTTCAAAAGAGATTTGTTCATTCTTTTGGTGTCCATGGTGTATCCAGTATTAGTCTCCAACACCACAATTGTGTATAGCAAAAGACACACGTATGTGTAAGTCTGAGCCGTAAAAAAAGGGAAACTTTAGTATTCACTATTTAAGAACATGGGCAAAAGTATCATACATTTTTTTTCCATACTTCTAGAAGAAAGTGATATTTGTGTGAGTGTGTGTGTATATATATATATCTCACCATGAGGTAGAACTGATTCAATGGCAGCTAACGACAATTTTATATGTATAATATAATATGTATTATATAATGTATTGCTAACGACAATTTTATATATATAGTCAAGCCAGCCAAGTGCCGTCGAGTCGGATCCAACTCATGGAGACATATATGCATATATATACAATATATTATATAATACATATTATATTATATATATATAAAATTGTCATTAGCTGCCATTGAATCAGTTCTACATCATGGTGACCCCATGTGTGCAGACTAGAACTGTTTCATAGAGTTTTCAAGGATGTGATCCTTAAGAAGCAGAACACTATGTCTGTCTTCTGAGGTACCTCTGAATGTATTATGAACTGCCAAATCTTCTGGCTTGTAGTTGAGTGCTTAACTGTTTGTGCCACCCAGAGAGCCATATATATATATATATATATATATGTACATAAAGTCTAGTAGCTAAGTTCATGAACTTAATTGTTCTAAGTGCTACATATCTCATTTCTGAATATCACCATGGTTACCTTCAATGTCCTCCCCTTGGGAAGTTATGCACTGATGCCAGTGTCTAGTCCACGCTTCAAAACAATTTTGGGACTCTTTTTCTGAATGCCCATCAGACCTGTCATTATATTACCTTTGATGTCCTGAATGTCATCAAAATGTCTTCCTTTCAATATTTTCTTTATCTTTGGGTCAAGAAAAATGTCACTGGGGGCCAGATCAGATAAGTAGGGAGGATGTTTCAATACAGTTATTTGTTTACTGGCTAAAAACTCCCTGAGGCACAACTATACAATTAAGTCGGAAATCCTGTTGGCATAGGGGGTTAAGTGCTACCGCTGCTAACCACAAGACTGACAGTTCAAATCCACCAGGTGCTCCCTGACTACTCTGGGAGTCAGCTCTACCCTGGCCCCTAAGGTTGCCATGAGTTGGCTCCAACTCGACGACACTCGGTGGCATACAATTAAGTTCACGAACTAGCCACCATGCTACCACATGCAATGTCTATTCCACAACAAGTTCCAAAATTGCTTTTAAGTGTAGACTAGGTGCTGGCTTCGGTTCATAGTTTCCCAAGGGGAGTATTTTCAAGGTGACGGTGGTGATATTCAGCAATGAAGTATGTAGCACTTAAAATAATTAAGTTTGTGACTTAATTGTTGGACCTCGTGTGTGTGTGTGTGTGCATGTGTTTATAGTGAGAAACTAATAATCTGGTAAGAAGCTGGAAAGATAAAACACGATATATGAAATGTGAAGAGTGAGAGGAGAAAACCAGCTGGGACAGGGTACAATCAAGAGGAATGCTGCAAGGCCAGCGGGAGCAGGTGAGCATCAGGAAATAACCGGGCAGAGGGGAGGAGGGGCTTGCCAAAGGGATGGTGGGGAGAGCTTTGAAGGAAGGGAAAAAAGAAACTTGAACCTGTTGCTGTTGAGCGAGTGACTGGGACCTAAAACAACCCTATAGGATGAAGTGGAACTGCCCCATTGAGTTTCCACGGATTGGTAGGTGGATTTGAACTGCTGACCTTTTGGCTAACAGCCTGAGTTCTTAACTATTGTACCATATACTGGAGTCTATAATTCTTTGTCTCTCCAGAGAAACTCATCTATTATAATGTATTTGCATGTGCATAGAGCTTTTTCACACACCAATAATACATCTCCAGATAGTGGCCTAGAGGGTAAAAAGATAAGAGGGCTTTTAATTCATGTAATTCGGCATTATTGAAGTGGGCAAAATGAGCATGTTTACTTTTACAACAAAAGAACATTTAAACCTTTCTTGGCAGGCTAAAACATTGTTATCCATTACAATTTTATCTGCCAGCCTGTAAGCCCACAAGTTCTTGAGGGAGAGGGGTCAGTATTCACTCTTCCTACACACGTATTGAACTTTTGTTGTGCACTGTCACCATGTATGATGCGTGTGTTCTATAGGTTAGGGTAAGGACCCTGGTGGTACAGTGGCTAAGTGCTTGGCCGCTAACCAGAAAATCAGTGGTTGAAACCTACCAGCTTTTTCACAGAAGAATCCTGTGACAGTTTACTTCCGCAACGACTTACAACCTTCAAAACCCTAGGGGGTAATTCTACTCTGTCCTATAGGTTCTCTTTGAGTCAGAATCAACTCAAAGGCAATGGGTTCTAGGCCAGGATAAGCATGCAAATTAGACATAGCTTTTGCAAGAAACTACTAACATAATAAGAAGCTGAGAAAGCAAAACATGACATGTGAAGCATAGAGGTCTGAGAGAATACCAGCTGGGACAGGACACGGCCAAGATGAATGCTGAAAAGGCAGTGGGAGCAGGTCAAGATCACAGAATGACGAGACAGAGCAGAGCTTTGCCAAAAGGGTGATAGGGAGAGCTCTGGAAACCCTGGGCACGGATATAAAAATGTCGTGGTGGTCAGAGTCACCTGCACAACGATTCCTTGTTTGGGGGGCCTAGGTTATTTCATTTAAAGTACCCTTAATAGCCAGCTCCTCAGATAGAGCTTGAAGTGGTGTATAAGACATAAAATGATAGTGAAAAGGGTGCTTCTGCGCCGGGGTAGTTACAGGAGACTAAGGACAGCTCCTGTCTGGAGCGGAGACGAGAAGGCAGAGGGAGAGGGGCTGGTTAAACAGACACAGGAAACAGAGCATGGAGGGAAGGGGCACGCTGTCACAGTGTGCGGAGAGCTGCTAGGATGACATGGCCAAGTGTTTTTATGTGAAAAACTGGCTGGAATTGTAAATTTTCAGTTAAAACACAATGGAAAAAATAAAAATAAAGTAGCCTTAATAAATGTCAATACCTACTGCAAAAACAATACTCTACTGAATACTTTGGATTTAACTTCTTTGCTGTTGTTGTCTCGTGGTGACCCCATGACACACGGTAACACCACACACAATGGGATGGAACTATTTGTGCTCCATTGGGTTTTCACTGTCTGATTTTCAGAAGTAGATTACCAGGTATTTTTTTCTACTGTGACAGAGCCTGGAAGCCCTGCTGAGACCAGTTAGGCCCCATGGCAACGTGTGAGTCATCGGTGAGAGATGTGCAGCAGCTGCACCTGAGAGCACTGGCCAGGAATCGAAACCAGGTTGCAGAAGATGAGGATTCTGCCGTTGAACCACCTGCCTCCTGATTTCCACACCCTCATCTAATACTCTGATCTGTGACTCAAATGCTTTTACTACTACTACTGGCCCCTAGAATCCTCAATGGTAGCACCAAGTCAGTGCAAGTTTTTAATAAATGCTTTTTTAACAGAAAAAAAAAAGTTTAGAAAGCACCGTTAAGCTGAAAAGGGTCTACTTTGTGGCTCCACCAAGTGCCTTACATATAGAACATAGAATATGGAAGAAGTCGTCATGAATTTTTCTTTTCGCCTCTTTGGATTTGAGAGTAAACAATGTGAGAAAATTCAAGTAAAGATTATTTCTGATCAAAGAGGATCCACAGGATTTAGTTTGTTTTACTGTTTACTCCTCTATTTCATAGGCAAGAAGTTGTGGGTGTACTGGTGTCCAAGGCATGGCATCTTCTTGAAGTTTCTCCATGTACACCACCAACTGCTGCAAGTTATAAGACTGTACTAGATGGATGTGAGGGGGGTTGGAGGGAAAAGTCATATTCAGTTGACAGTTGCCATGATACTGAGTAGCAGGCCTGTTCCTCATCTCTGATTCACAGAGGAAAGTACGCATTTGAGCTGTGCTGCACAGATTTAAAATAGCATTACCTGAGCGCTGTCTGTTCTAGTGACAAAAAGTGACCACAGATTAAATATCAGATGAGAAACAAAATGCTTTGGAGGGAATATGAAAGCTTTACTGAGGACACATGGCTGATTCCAGTGAGAAAGGAGGTGTGATAGAAAAAAGGGAAATCATAGTTGTGTTGGTGATGGAGCCAGTACAGAGAAGAGAACAGAGAAACAGAACGGCATAAACAGTGAAGGACTGGATACCCAGAATTAATTAAGAGGGAGAAGGAAACAGGGAGTGCAGTGCTGTCGTTGATTGCTGCCAGCTCTAACTCATGGTGACCTTGACCTTGCACAAAGCAGAATGAAATGTTGACTCGTCCTGCACCATATGCATGATTACTGGTCTGCTTTAGTCCACTCTTGTGGCTGTTGTGTCAATTTATCTCACTGAAGGTGTCCTTTGTTGTCATCCTCACTCTAACCTTGCCAAATTTGGTGTCTTTTTCTAAGGACCAGTCTTTCCTGATGACGTGCCCAAAGTATGCAAATAGAGGTTTTCCATCTTTCCTTCTAATGAGCCTTCTGGCTATATTTTGAACAAGTTCAGCCGTGGCCAAATACATGCCACAACATGCAACTGTGAGAAAAGAGTTATAACAAATCGGGAAATAAATGTACATGGAAAGGATGATGTGTGCCACAGGCTTTGCTATATGGAGGCTTTCATACAAAAAATTCCTCAAAATTTTCCATGTTGACCTTAAAAATCATAAGAGAAAAACAAAATCTGACCAGGCAAGTTTTAAATCTATTGAGGAAAACAAGGACCAAATGAAAACCCTGGTGGCGTAGTGGTTAATTGCTACATCACTTAACCAAAAGCTCAACCTTCTAAGCTGCCAGGTGCTGCTAATCCACCAGGTGCTCCTTAGCAATGTTATAGAGCAGTTCTGCTCTGTCCTATAGGGTCACTATGAGTCAGAATTGACTCAACAGCAGTGGGTTTGGGGACGGGACATTAAAGGGGTAAGAATGGTAAGTCTGAGATAATAAAGCAACATGAAATAAAGTCCAGGATTTTAGCAAGCCAGGATAAAATAGAAACTGTAAAGATGAAGGAAAATACCAAATTTTTCTATCACTTGTGTACAAAAGGAGTTAATAGAAGCTAAAACAAAATCAATGTAGGATGAAGGGGTACTGAAGAAAGGAGGTAGAATCAAAGATGGCATCATTACCAAAGGCAAGAAAGGTTTGGATAACTTTAAATATTTTATACTCAACACTAGCAAATACTTTATTATGTAATAGGCACTCTCCAAGGATTCCTGGTTGCACAGTGGTTAAGCACCTGGCTGCTAACTGAAGGTTCAGTGGTTTTAACCCATTATCCACTTTGAGGTAGAAAAGATGTGGCATTCTGCTTCCGAAAAGATTACAGCCCTGGAAACCTTATGGGGCAATTCTACTCTGCCCGAAAGGGTCACTTGTGAGTCAGAATCGACTTGATGGCGTTGGTTTAGTTTGGAAGCGCTCTTCATAGCATGTCACAACTGGGAACTCATGGAACTCTCACAGCAGACCTGTAGGATAATTACTATTATCCCAAGATGAAATCAGTGGGCGATGAAACTGATGTCCTGAGCATTTAAGCTCTTTGGCAAGATAACAGGCTAACAAGTCCTGACCTAGAGCCCACACTTGTAACCTATACGTTGTACTCACTAACTTTTGTTCTCAGTCGTAACATCCAGTGCAGCCTGGAAAATTAGTACTTTTTCTCCCCCTGTGGACACCTTCCACTATTGTATTTAAATGCATTTGTCCTTGTCTCTTCTTCCTTTCATTCATAAAGCAAGACTGGAACATTTCCTTTCATTTATAAAAGCAAGTACTTAATGAATACTCTGTCCCTGGACACCTGGGTGGTGCAAACAGTTAAATGCTCAGCTACTAAAGGTCAGTGGTTCAAGTCCACAAGAAAGTACTTGGAGTAAGAGCTGTGAAGCTACCTCTGAAAGGTCACAGTGGTTGAAAATCTAAGGAGAGCAGTTCTGCTCCGACACTCTACATCAGCCATTGAAAATGCAATGGACATCCGTGGTGTGGCCATGAGCAGGAATCTCATGCAATTGGTGTTTTTGTTTGTATTTTAGTTTGCTATGTCCATAGATGTATATTTGGCTCAAAATAAAAGGTCTATATGTTAATTTCAGTTACTTATTACAATGAAACACAGTTTCCATTTCTGTCTGCAGGGAAGAGGGAGACAGAAATTGAGGGACTCTCTTTAGATCAGGAGCACATACTTCCTCTGCCATGGGCCATGCCTTCCTCTGGGAAGGCATGTGAGTGGGGAAAGAGGAGAAGCATCTCTGTAAGGTTAGTGAGGGTGAGGCAGGGCACAGTATAGGTCATTTAACTCCATTCCACTGGCAGGAACTCTGTTGCAGGGGTACACCAGACGGGCAGACAGTGCCCAGGAAGAGGGACACAATAAAACTCTGTGTTTTTCTTGTATACTTACAAGAATCCTGGTGTCAGCCCTGTATGAGTCAGGATTTGGACAGAAAAAGAGACATTGCTCTAGGGTGTTCAAGTGGGAGGAGATTTAATACACAGCGCTCTAAGATCAGGCTTTGGAAAGGCGGAGGAAACCACTAGCAGCATTCATGAAATTAGGAAGAGCAGAAATCTCACAGAGCCACTGCTGACATGGCATTCTGCTACTTGTAGCCTTGATGTGGGTGATATCCAGGAAGTTCTGGGAAAATCACACGTGCTGTCTCCTGAAGCCCACATGCCTTCCTACCATTAAAGGAGCTGTATGGCAACACCCTCCCTTCTGACGTGCAAATCACACACCAAAGCCATTCACTGGCAGGCTGTACACTGGACCCTGAAGGCAAGGGCGTCTGGGAAACATGGCTTTCAAGACTAGCTCCTGCAGTAGAGAAAAAAGCAAAGAAGGGAACAGAAATGGCTCCAAGACATCAACAGACAATTCAGCACAGGGAGGCCTTATTTTTCTTTATAATTGTTTTACTTTATAAATGAGAAAATGGTGTGTTCGATCTATACAATACAACTATGTTCATTCACGCATTAATTTATGTTTTTAAACTCCATTTTATGTTTCCGAGCCTGTTTAGATGTATAGCAAAGTACAGTTGGAAGGTTCATGTCATGCTTGTACTTGAGAACTTGTGCCTAATTTGGGGTTAAGATTGATTCGCTTCCTAATAGTTTTTGAGGAGAATAAATAAATAAATAAACATTAAGTACTATCCAAACCCATACTCACTGCCTTTGAGTTGGTTTGGTTAATAGTAACTCTATAGGACGGAGCAAAACTTGCCCATGGAATTTCCAAAGCTGTCTTTATGGATGCAAAATGCCACATCTTTCTCCCACAGATTAGCTGGTATGTTTAAACCAAAGACCTTTTACTTAACAGATGAACTCACGCATCACCAAGGTACCCTAAGCGTAGACACCGTCTATCTGCTATTAATATTCAACTCTGTTCTATAGGGTCGCTATGAGTCAGAATCAACTCGATGTCAGTGGCTTTGGTTTTGGTTTTAATCAGTCAATAAATAAATCAATATTGTCATTTAACCTGTGCCATGACCAGCAATGAAAGCACTGGTGGTGTAGTGGTTAAGTGCTACGTCTGCTAACCAAAAAGTTGGCAGTTTGAATCTCCCAGGTGCTCTTTGAAAATTCTGTGGAGCAGCTCTACTGTGTCCTATAGTGTTGTTATGAGTTGGAACCAACTTAAAGGGAGTGGAGTTCTTTGTGTGTATCACCAGCAACAGTGGCATCAATCCTGTCCTTAATCTTAGGTATGGCATTTAAGAAAAAGTTGGGAGGTTTTTGTTGTAGAGGCTGTAGTAGGCCCTGCTTATTACCATGAGAAGTTATTTTTCCTTGGCCTAAATTTTATATTTGTTATTATTTTAAGCCAGATATCCATTTTGGAAACCTTGGTGGGGTAGTGGTTAGGAGCTCAGCTACTAACTAAAAGGCAGTCCTCGGAAACCCTATGCAGGCAGTTCTACTCTGTCCTGTAGGGTTGCTATGAGATGGAATCCATTCAACAGCAATGCTTTTGTGTGTGTCTGTGTGTATTCATTTTTATAGCAACACAGTTTCGTTATTCATTGTGTCGGGAGGCCTACAGTTACTGTTGCAGGTTACTGTGTCTACCCATTACCCATTACCCATTACCCCTAGAGTCTGGGGCAATTCAGAATGTCAACCCCTGACTGTGTGTGCTTATACAAACCCCTGGTGCAAAACTACTGATGCCAAGATTACCTGCTGGTCGGTGAGCTTGGTCACTTGGCACTGTAGGAGCAAATCAAGTGTCATAGCTCTAGGTATCGGGGTGGGCAAACTCTGAGCATGTCTGGGATTGAAGGCAGAATGAGGGTATTTTGCCTTCATAATCAATGATGGGAAGCTCTGGTGTAGTAGTATTTAAAAGCTAACCAAAATAGTTGTCATTTCAAATCTACCAGGTGTAACTTGGAAACCCTACTGGGACAGTACTGCTCTGTGCTATAGGGTTGCTGTGAGTCAGAATCAACTCAGTGGCAACAGGTTTGGTTTTTGATATGAATGATGCATACACATTTGCTAACAAGGCAGCAACACTACTCCCAACGAAACTGACCCAGTGTTACTTGACACTGGGTATCTAGCCTTTGAGGCAGAAAATATTATTATACACATTTTGTAGCTACACAAGCTTGGGACTCAAAGAAGTTAATGATGTGCCCAAAGTCACAGGTGGTAAGCTACAGAGTCGAAGCAGTCTGGTTTCAGAGTCCAAGTTCATAACCACTGAGGCAATGTATATGGTTACATCTGTAGACATTATTTTGACTGCCTTGGTATCCATGAATTATCTGTTTATGTGGTCAAAAATACCAGACTTACTGAATCCAAGAAGAGATGTAATCAGCTACTGTATCTATTTTTACAATTCTCAGTAAAGGGAGTGTCATGGGTTGAATTGTGTCCCCCCCCCAAAAATGTCTGTGTTGATTTGATTTGGCTGTGAGTCCCAGTGTGGTGCCCTTCCTCCCATGTGTTGTGAATCCTGCCTCTGTGAGCTTGATGATGGAGAATAGGCAACAGTTGTGCTAGTGAGGCAGGTCTCAAGCTACAAGCTTGTGGAATATAAGGGAGAGAAGTGAGCAGAAGTTGGGAACTTCATACCACCAAGAGAGAAGCACCGAGAGCAGAGCGTGTCCTTTGGACCCGAGGTTCCTGTGCTGAGATGCTCTCGCTGGATTTGGACTCAGCCTACTGGACTGTGACGATTTCTCACATGGAGTGAACTTGTGACTTATGAATGGATTTGTGGCTAACAGGACTGTGACAATAAAAGCTTCCCCTTATGAAATCTTCCACTTGCGGTATTTTCTGTTAGAATAGGACCAGGTGACCAAGACAGGGAGGAAAGCTACTTTTTCCCCTGAGAGCTCCTCAGCCTGGTTGGAAACAATTAGCCTGCTGTTACAGTCATGGAAGAAGCAACAGTGGATGAAGCAGGGAATGGCCTACAGTGAGGGTTTCTCCAGGAACCTCTGGATGTTATAACAGGAAATCCACATATCGTGGATTAGAGCACAAATGCCCAGTTACCTTAAAGTTTCAGGACAGTTCTAGACCATCAATATATGGTTCAAGTGTAATCTATCTATAATTTTAATATAAGTCTACCATATCTATGTAATATGCCAATTTTAAATTACCATTATAGCAAAAGATTAGAATCAATATGAATAGCTATCAATAGTGTACTGGTTAAAAAATTATAACAAACACAAAATAGAATACCCACTGTCATTAAGTCAGTTCCAACTTATAGAGACCCTGTAGAATAATATGTAGCAATTCAAAAAAAAAAGAAAGAGGATCTCTATCCGTTAGTGGAGAGATTTCTAAAACATACTGCTAAGGCATGAAACAAGGTGTAGAAAGATGAAAAACGCAACCCAGTGCCATCGAGTAGGATCCAACTCATGGTGACCCTAGAGGCCAGTGTAGAATTGCCCCCTAGAATATTCAAGGAGTGCCTGGCAGGAGAAAGTACAACTGTACTGGCCTACACAAGCATAAAACTTCTCTGGGAGGATAAGCAAGAGAATGACAAACGGAATTAATTACCTGTAGGGGTGACGAGAAGTGAGCAGATGGTGAGCAGGATGGGAGAAAGATTCTTCACTGTGCCTTTATACCTTTTTTAATGTCTGAACTCTGGAAATATGTTCCCTAATTTGAAAATTTATTTAAAAAATGAGAAGAAGCATTTATTGAAAACTCTGATATGCACTACCAGAATTAGACACTGTGATAACACAGGGTTCTCCAAATATTTGTTTGCAAAAAGAATGCATACACCACTTCGCACTCACTGAGCAGTCGACAAGTAAACACAAACTAGCACAAGACAACTGGCTGCTTTCAGCACTAAGAGCACGAAAAATAGTAGCATGCAGAACGTTTGCTGAGTATAATCAGAGATGTTTCCCTGCAAGAATTTGAATTGCAGGTCTTGTTTGGAGAGAAAAAAGACACAATGTTATAAACAGTGCTGCATTGTGGAAACTACCACAAAGTGCAACCTGATGGTGACTACCATGAAGTGAAAAGAATCAAACTGAATCCTTTCAAGTCATTCCTTAAGTGAGATTTAGGCACTGGTCCTCCAAGAAGAAGGTAGAATACCCACAGCTTGAGTCAAAGGTCAAGGGGCCACATTCACCTTACTTAGGTAAGGGTTAAGCTTGGTCTTTCTTTATTTTGTGCCCTTTTGAGCCAGAATCAGCTTGCCAACAATGGGTTTGCTTGTTTGTTTCAGTATCATACTGAATTATTTATCATACTGTTCAGGGGTGTCATGGATTGAATTGTGTTCGCCAAAAGTGTGTGTGGCGGTTTGGCTGGACCATGATTCCCAGTACCATGTTCCTCTGTGTTACAAACCCTGCCTACATCATGCTGATGGGGGTGGAGGGGCTGCAGCTGTGCTGGTGGCACAGGACTATATCCGTAACATTGTTCTGTGCCTTGAGCCAGTCTCTTGAGGTACAAAGGAAAGAAGGTAGCATATAAACTTGATAACTTCATAGTATCAAGAAAAAAAGCAGTTCTAGGAGCTGGATGTGTCCTTTGGAAAGGGCTGGGGTCCCTGTGCCTCAGAAGCTCCCAGTCCAGGGAAAGACTGACAGACAAGGACCCTCCTCCAGGTCCAGCGAAGAAAGCCATCACCTGGAGCTAACATCTTGAATTTGAGCTCTTAGCCTACTGGACTGTGACCAAATAAAAATTGTCATTTTGAAGCCATCCACTTGTGGTATTTCTGTTAAAGCAGAGCTAGCTGACTAAAACAGGGGAAGAGTAGTCTCAAGGTTTCTCCAGCAAGTCTGGTCTCGTTTTGAACTGGAATTCTGTTGTACCTTTTTCTCCAGCTCTATCCAGGGTCCTCTGTTGTGCTCTCTGTCAGAGCAGTCAGCGATGGCAGGCGGGCACCATCCAGTTGTGTTGGATCACTCTGCCGGAGGCTGTCGTGGATGTGGTCCATTGGTCCTCCGGGCTAGCCTTTCTCTTGTTTCTTTAGTTCTCTTCATTCTTCCTTGCTCTGGAAGTGGAGTATCCTAGACGGCTGCTCAGATGCTTTTGAGACTCCAGACACTACTTACCAAAGTAGAATGTAAGACACTTTCTTTATATGCTGTTTGAGCTAGACATTCCCCAAGACCGTGGTCCCCACAGCTCTAAGCCCAGCAATTTGGTTTCTTGGGGAGTCTGGATGTTTCTATGAACCTTTCCTGACTTGACCTTGTACAAGCTGTGCTAGCTTCCCGGTATTATATGCCGTCTTATCCTTCACCAAACTTACCACTTAACCTCTGGTCTACTTAGTGTTTTTCCATCCATACCCCTCTCTTCCCTCGTAACCGTCAGAGATTATTTCTTCTTGTACGTAAACCTTTTTCATGAGTTTCTACAGTAGTGGTCCCATACGATATCTGTCCTTTTGTGATTGACTTATTTCGCGCAGTGTAAGGACCTCCAGATTCATCCATGTTATGAGCTGTTTCTCATGGTTGCCATTGTTCTTTATTGTTGTGTAGTACTCTACTGTGTGTATGTACCACAGTTTGTTTATCCGTTCATCTGTTGATGGGTGTCTAGGTGGTTTCCATCTTTTTCTATTGTGAACAATGCTACAGTGAACATGAATGTACATGTATCTATTGTGTGACAATTCTTATTTCTCTGGGATACAGTCCTAGGATTATATGGCATTTCTAGCTTTCTAAGGAGGCACCATATCATTTTCTAAAATGGTTGTATCGTTTGCATTCCCACCAGCAGTGTATAACCATTCTAGATCTCACTGTAGCCTCTCCAGTGTTTATTTCTTGTTTTATTTCTTTTTTTAATTTGTGCCAGTAATGCACCAATGCCAGGGTGAGATGGATTTGATTACAGTTTTGTTGATTTGCATTTTGCTAATGGCTAATGATTATGAGATTTTTTCATGTGTCTCTTGGCCACTTGAATGTGTTTTTTGGGGGAGGGAGGAGTGTCTGTTCATTTTCTTTGCCCATTTTTAATTTGATTATTATTATTCTTTTAAGTGTAGAAGCATTGAGATTAAAACTTTGTCCAATTCAAAATAGCCAATTTTTCCCACCTTCTGTAGGTTCTCTTTATACTCTTTTGGTGAAGTCTTTCGAAAAGTCTAAGTGTTTAGTTTTTAGAAGATCCCAGCTGTTTAACTTATTTCTGGAGTTTTTGTTTATGGTTAAATTGCTTATTCTTTAGGAATTTACAGGCTGTGATAGATAGTCATGGAAAGAGATAACATCTTATGTTAACACAGAAATCTTATTTTTCACAAACACAATAAAATAAATATTATTTCCTTTTATACTTTACCAGTAACAAAAGGCTGAGACCCAGTAGCGGTGCCATGTTTTGGGGATTCAGGCTCTCCCAAGGATTCACCAGTCTACAGTAGCTGTCCTGAGCCTGGAAGCCTAATGTTTCTTAGCTATTGAAACTGAGCTATATCCAAAGGAAGAATGTGGGGTTGGTGACCCCACAAGTCAGCACTAAAGAGAGCCTAAGACTTCCAGTCACATAATTGGTTCAGGATCTTGTCTCCTTGTCTATCTTTGTGACAAGTGAGTATGCCTAACCCTTCCGTTTCTCCAGGCATACTGTAGATTCTCCTGTTGTGTTTGGTTTTCTCCTTCTAGCTTGTCTGCAGCGTTAATCTTAACCTTATTTGAACTAACAATCACATTGGAGGAAGGGAGCATGGACTGGGTGTGGGAGCAGAGCCCCAGTGTGGTCTAGAATTTGTCAAGAGTAGCATTATATATAATGATGTTTGTGACTTGGGACTTGGAAGGAAAGTTGTGATAAAGCTAATGCTTACTAGGCACTTACTATTTACCCTGGTTGCTCAGTGATGAAGTGCTATGTCTGCTAACCCAAAAGGTCAGCAATTCAAGTCCACCAGGTGCTCATTGGAAACTCCATGGAGCACTTCTACTTTGTCCTACATACCATGAGTCAGAATCGACTCAACAGAACAGGCTTGGTTTTTTGGTACTATTCATCAGATACTGTTATTAGGATTTCATATCTAGTATGTATTTAATTAAAGTATCATAAGTAACAGAACACAAATGATTAAGGCTTGAACTGCTAAACAACCTCAAAACCAAACCTACTGCTATTGAGTCAGAATTGAACCCTATAAACAGAGTAGAACTGCTCCACAGAGTGTCTGTCCAAGGAGAACGCGGTGGATTTGAGCTGCTGACCTCATGGTTAGCAGCTGTAGCACTTAGCCACTGTGCCACTGGGGTTTCCTTGGATGGACTGCTAAAAGAAAGATAACTGTTCAAACCCACTGAGAAGTGCCTTGGAAATAAGGGTTAGCAATCTACTGCCTAAAGGTCCTAGCCTTGAAAATCCTGTGGAGTAGTTCTGCTCTGTACATTGGAGTCACTACAAGTTAGAATTGATTCAAAAGGCAACTAACAATGTTGCAAAATAAGTGCTGAAATTATTCCCATTTTACTGAGAGGTTAAACAAATTGCCTGATTTTACACAGTAGCAGGTAGGAGATGTGGAATTTAATCCTAGACAAGTTGGCTTCAGAGTACAGGCTTTTAGTTACTACACTCTTAATTAAGGTCATTGGTTCACACACATATTAAAGAGTCTCAAAGAAAAGACAATATGAAGCAATTTTTGCTCATGGAAAAGAAGGTTAACTCCCAAATGCAAGCCATCAGACAGCATGAAGAAGTTACTGAGAATCAGCTAGAAGGAAAAAACTACAAAATTTGCTGTTTGCTAATCTCTCTCTCTCTCTAAATGAGCCAGAAAGTATTAAATGCAGAGGCAGGATTTGGAAGGAGCAAAGTCAACAGAAGGGTTGGGAAAAATTGAAGACATTATCTTTTCAAGCTTAAAGGAGAGTGAATTTGAAACACAAGTGACTCAAAAGTCATCAAATCAAACCAAGAAACAGATTTTCAGGAACGATGTCACTCAGCTGTTCAGACCCAAAAAACCCACTGCCATCAAATCAATTCCAACTCATAGCAGCCCTATAGGATGGAGTAGAACTGCCTCTTATAGATTCCAAGGAGCTCCTGATGGATTTGAATGACCAACTTTTTGGTTAGCAGATATAGCACTTAACCACTACACAATCAAGGTTTCTAGTAAGCTATCAAACAGGTCAAACTGGTATCCACTGCCTTCAATCTCAGTGATTTGAACTGAATCCATTGCAAAATTTGGCAAATAAAAACAGAAAAACTGAAAAATAACTTAAAGCAATATGCAGTGTGTTTCTGATTAAGTTTAACTTCAGCATATCTAACTACATTAATATAATTTTGGAAAAAGAAGTGGTAACATTGAAATTTAGTGTGTACTAAACTTACCTGTGTTTAGTATGAAATTCCAAGTTGAAAACACAGAGAACATTTTATGCTTTTTGCACTGTTCTGCAGTGATATTTATTTTTGTGTTTGTGTGTTTTAATTATCAGTATATGATCGGTCATTAATACGTTTAAAGGATCATATGTAGAGAAGATGAAAATGGTATTTTCTACTTTAGTTGCATTTTAAGGTAAGAAGAGATTTTTTACTTTGTTCTAGTTTAAAAAAAAATCATTTGATGGTTATCAATAGTACTCAAGGCGTTCCTGACAAGCTTGAATGTTTGGTATGATATAATGGGATATTATGAAGAGATGATGTCAGTATTGGTTGGGCAGGGGATCTAGGAATGTCTGAAGCCTGTGCCAGACCAATAACTCCACCCGGTGAGGTCCCTGGGAGGGATACATACACAAGGCAACGACTGGCAAAAGCAATAAGTAATGCTTTTTATTATTAGCTAAGCTAATAATAGTTTAATGCAGAACTCCACTGAGTTAGGATAGATAATCCACAGGAGTTCTTTTCTTTTATTCTAGATTGGTCCAAGAAGCTTAAAACCAAGCATTCCACATGTCTGCTTTGACCCTAAAGACCAAATTTAAGACTCAAATCTTACCAAAGCAGTGTAAGAAAAATAAATTCAAATTACATCATACCAGATGAAAAAGAGAGAGAGAGAGTGACCAAGGTAAAAGTTCTTGGTCAAACACAGCAACTCTAGGCTTAAGTAGTAGAAAAATAAACTTTCAAAGCAGAGAGAACAACGGTAGCCAGAGCCACTTAGAGTAGCCCTGAATTTAGCTACATATGTAGGTTCAATAAATAAAACAGATGGCTAGTGAGTTCTACGGGGGGCGGTGGGGGAGTTGAGTAAGGTGATAAAAAGCAGCAGAGTGGAGACAGAAAAGGACTCTCTAAAGAAGTGATATTTAAGTAAGTCCCTAAAGTATACAAAGAAGTAACTCCAGGTAAAGGTCAGCAAAGAGTGTGATCCAGGAGGCACACCTACTGAGTACAGAGGCCTGAGACCCAAGTGGACTGTGATATGTTTCGGGAGGAAGAGGAGGCCAGCGTGAGAAGAGGGTAGGGAGAGCAGGTTAAGATAAGCCTGGAAAGAAGGCAGGGGCTTTGTAGTCCATGCAAAGGAGCCTGGATTTTGTTCTAACTCTAATGTAAAACTGGAAGCCCTGGTGGTGTAGTGGTTAAGTGCTACGGTTGCTAACCAAAAGATTGGGGGGTCAAAGCCACCAAGAGCTGTACTCTGTCCTATAGGGTTGCCATGAGTCAGAATCAACTCAGCGGCAGTGGGTTTGCTTTGAGTTTTTTAACGTAGAGCTATTGGCAGATTAATGCAGGGTATGATATGAACTTCTTTGGTTTTCAGTGGCAATGCTATCTGTTCTGCTGAGACTAGATTCCGGGAGGACAACAATAGAATATGAAAGACCAGCAAGGAGGAAGTTAGTACATTTGTTTTTGAGATGATTGGGGCACGGACAAACAATCCAGAAGTCAACTAGAGATGTGACTGTCTCCATCAAGAGACAAATTTAACAATGTGTCAGAGATGTCAGCATCACTGTGGGACCATTTCCATGGTCTTTGTTTCTCTGCAGCCACATGAAACCATTAAAATGGTCAGTTCAGTACTCCAAGGCCTATTATGAATGACTAATATTGCTTCCAGAAATTTCTGATATGGGTCAATAGGGATATTATTTTTCTCCCAACACTATATGGTAGCCATGATTTATTCTCTTTTCCATCTTGATTTCCACCCTGCTTTATTTCCATCTGGATATCCTGGTGGTGTAGTGGTTAGGTGCCATGACTGCAAACCAGAAGGTCAGCAGTTCAAATCCACTAGGTTCTCCTTGGAAACTCTATGGGGCAGTTCCACCCTGCCCGATAGGGTCACTATGAATCAGAATCAACTTGACAGCAGTGAATTTTCTGTTTCCATTCACAGTTACCAGAGAGGGTCATTCCATGAGCATCATGTTAGCGCATAGACCAAGTGACACATTCCAACATAAAATGCCTGAGGTTTTCTATCAACCTATAAAAGCTAGCAATGCAATCCCTCTCATTATCAAACTCTCAAAGATAAAGTCCATAAAATGAGTATCTCCTTTCTCACCCACTGAGTTTCCGGGGAAATGAATCTTCCCTCCATTATTCCACTGAGAAACGAAGGTCTGCAAGAGTCTTCCAACCAAAGCCATCTCTTTAACTGTTTCTTTCATTCTGTCGCTGGAGCTGGTCTACTAAACTCAGCAGATTACAAAGACCAATAATTCAAACTCCAAGCCTATCACATTTTCCGCTGTTCCAAAATTCCATAGGGTTGAAAGAACATGAAAACCTTTACTAATCTTGGCAATGAATGTCGCAAAACAATTTGTGGATTAACTATTTAATGAGAACCTGATTTGTTTTTTAAACCTTCACCGAAATCACCAATGTATATGTGCGTGTGTGCATGTGTGTGTGTGTATGTCAATAATCTAACAGTATCTTTAGGATTCTATTCTCAGTCATGCAAATGTTGAGCAATGCCAGTGTGCAATAGAAGCCTTTTCTAGCATAAAAGCCAAATACCCATGATACCCTACAAAGATGTCTCATTAAATTTAGAATGAAATAGCTCCATGCAGTGGCCTCCAGCGGTCTACAGGCTCTTGGCCCTCTCAGCTTCTTCAGTGTATCTCCAGCCACAGTCTTACATTTGGTATGCAGCTGGCATGTAGCTGTGGTTGTCCTCTCCCAGTCTGCCCAGGACTTTCTTGGGTTTAGTACTGGAAGTTCTGTGTCCCAGTCCTTAGTCCTAAGCAAACTGCCATTGTTGGTCATCCTGCCAAGAAGTTTTTTCTCTTCTTGTGTAACATACAGTATAATTTCTCTGCATGGAACACTTTTTTCCCAGATACTTCTGTGGCTCATTCCTTCTCATCATTGAGTTCTCTATTCAGATAAGTCTCTTCAGACAGGCTACCACTAACCACCTGTACTATTAATTGTAGTAGCATTTATCAGGAGATCTTTTCATTTTCCATTAATTATTTACTGTATCTTCCTTCCCCTAACATGTATACTCTGTGAAGTAAATACTTTAACTTCTTCTCTGCTCTATCTCTAAAACCAGTGCTTGGCACTCAGTAGGCATACCAAATATACTCGTTGAGTCAATAAATAAATTTTTATTCTACTTTAGAGTTTGTGTCATGAATCACAGGCATCATAATCTTCAGTACCAACACAAACAGTAATTACATTCATTCACACATTCAACAGTTTAAAATTAAAACTAATTCCAAAGAATTAGTAAGATTTCATAATTTATGGTAAACTAGCAAGTAGGGGAAGCCGCTGGATTCATGGTAGAAGAATTAGCAGGATGGTCAAGGCATTCAAGTGGATTAAACCTGCACTTACTGAAGAGGTTGCTTTTTTACTATTCTTTTAGAACTCACCTTCCACTATGGTTCCCTTAAGTCTATGAGTTACTGTCCTCCCCATCCCCCACTTGTTTTTTTTAACAGGAACCAGTTCTTCATCTGTAAAATGGGCATATCACCTTCCACAAATATTGTCTGTGGTCCCCAAACCCTTTTTCCAATCCTTAAAAAAATAAAACAAAAATGATTTCATTTGCAGTGATTTCAACTCATGGTAACCCCATGTATTTCAGAGGAGAATCTACTCCAAAGGTATTTCAGAATTATACCAGTAGGTCTTTTTTCCAGGGTTACTCTGGGTGGCTATGAATTACCAAACTTTTGGTTGCTAGCCATTTATTTAACTGCTCAAAAACTCATACCACTCAGGGTCTCCTTTCCAAGTATAAACAAACTAACAAGCAAAACAAACCTGTTGCATTCTAGTTCATTCTGACTCATAGTGATCCTATAGGATGGAGTAGCAACTCATAGTGACCCATAGAACAGAGTAAACTGCCTCATAGGGTTTTCATGGAGTGGTTGGTGGATTCAAACTGCCAAACTTTTGGTTAGTAGCTGAGCTCTTAACCACTGTGCCACTAGGGCTCCTAGTGCCAATTGTCCAGGTTAAGTTCTTGGTGGTTGTTAGGTACTGTTGGGTCAGTTCCAACTCATAAAAATCCCATAGATAGAGCAGAACTACCCATACAGTTTCCAAGAAGTGCCTGGTGGATTTAAACTGCCAGCCTCTTGGTTAGCAGCCGTAGCACTTCACCACTACACCACTAGCATTTCTGGTATCTTCCTCAAATCTCAGGTTCTTTCATGTTATTTCTAATTCAGAGGTTTTTAAAACAGAACTTCCTGCTGACTCACAGATTTCTTGAGCTCAAAGGATCACAACACCCCATACCATTTAGAAGTCCCCTTGACCACCTCTCCAGAGTTCCTACACTGGTTCTCAGGCTCATGAACCCCCACTAGAAAGTCCTGCAGGTCATAAATATGTAGATTATCTTGTGTCCCCCAACAAATACTAAAGAACCCCTGGTGGTGTAATGGTTAAGACTTGGCTGCTAATCAAAAAGTTAGTGGTTCAAACCCACATAGCAGTTACATGGAAAAAAGACTTGAAGATATATTCCTGTTAAGATTACAGCCCAGAAAACCCTGTGTGACAGTTCTATTCTGTCACATGGGGTCTCTGTTAGTTAAAAATCAACCCAACAGCACTCGAAAACAATCATAGCAGCAAAGAATATTATGTATGAGAAGATAGGGTAAAAGGCTTGATAATTTGAAAGTCCCTTCAACAATGGGCAAATAGATTCATTTACAAAAATGCTGGAATAAAATTCACCCAGTCTAGCTTCTCTTTAGCCTTACAGATGGCATAATAGGGAGTGGGGGTCCTGGTGGCTACACTAGGGTAGCTCCAGAGGGTTCTCTCATGACTCTGCCAAGAAGGTGGTGGATCCCTGGTTGTAAGCAGATCGGAGCAGCCTATTTTAAAACAGGCACCAGGAACCTGGCTACAGAATGTTTACTGTGTCATCTCCTGGAGGTGACTAAGTGGGCAGGCATCTATCTCCAGGAGCCAGGCCAAGAGAGCTCTGCCTGGGAGTGAAATGTCCCTGCCTCCCACACTTTCTTCATTGCCACCGTCCGATGCCCGCCTGGCACTGGGTTTGCAACAAAGTAGGAGACACAGCCAGACTCAGAGGGGCTATAGAAACAATCAGAGGCTATTAACAAAAGAACTAAAGGAGGGGACCACCATTTATGTCAAAATTCTCTCTATCAAAACCATGTTTCCCACTACAATGCATGTTCCTAGGCGAAGAAGGACCCTGATGTGGGTTTGCTGCTTGTGCAAGATGCTGAGGAACATCTTCCTAAGACAAGCATCGTTTTTGAGGTTGTGGAAATCCAGATATTTGAGCAGAAGGCCTATTCCACCTGGAAAAGCTCTGTAATTTCAAAGGTAGAACTCGGCAGTATTCCGGCATTTTCCCCTTCAATAGACCTTAGTCTTCTTCACCCTCAGGGACTCTGGTGTGTGCCATGAGAAATGAAACATGTTTCTCAATGTGTTTTCTTTCTTTTTTAATAAAAATATCAAAGGCATGCTTATCGGTGGCTGAGGAGGAAAAGCTGTGGCGAAGGCTATTTTTTAACTGGAACATGCCCCGTGCTGCGACACACTCATCCAGGGGCGGTGGAAGATTGATGGCTGGACATGTGGAGGGAACTGCCACTGATTGAAATCAGACAACTGCAAGCTGTGAGGGAGATCCAGGGGAAACCATTTTAACCACAGCCATCCAGTCTTAGCACATTTGGACAGGGCTTTTCCCCAGTCTGCCTCTGCCCTGCAGGGCTCAGAGGAGCTAGGAACGTGAGGACTCCGGGGGGCTGAAGGAAGGGTCGTGACAGCCTCAAGCATACACACATACCTCCAAGTCTCTATCTCTCTTCTACCTTTTTAAGAAAGCACAAGGCAGGACAGAGAACTCCCTTTCAAGGACCCATCAGGGGCCAAAAGTCTTTACATGAAAGACAACCGATCTGCTTTCACAAGTAGAGAAAAGTGATAGAAATGATCAATACAACAGTTTTCCTGGTCTAAAACCTAAATGCTGCCAGCAGTTAATTTGGGGCGCAGTGCTTTTCTTTCTTGGGAAGAAAGGGAGTCCTGGGAAATTGTCAGTGTGTCCCTTAGCACCCATCACCAGGACTGCAGCCAGAGTTCAGTGTTGGTAACTATTGTACAGCTCTGCACTTGAACTGAGACATTTTTATTTCATTAGGGGTGTCAGTTTACAGCCATTAGCTAAGCAGATTGGCCAGGACCAAAAGGCCCTTTTTTTGTGTGTCTTATCACCAGATCTCCCTTCCATTATTCAGTCTTTAAAAAAAAGAGAGAGAGAGAGAAAGGGAGGGAGAGCGGCTTTAACTACTTTATACTTTGTGACTTGTCTCTGTCCCCTGGCCAGAACAGTCTAAAATAGGTTTTATTAGAAATCATTATTTAAATTCCAGCCCGGGAGCGTATCGATCTCCTGTGTGTAATGGTTCCCAGATCACGGAAAGCAGCAGCGAGGGTCTCCCAGGGGCCGACAGAACGTCAGTGACAATTCATTTTTTTGCCAGTTAGGATGCTGGTTTAATATCCTGAAAAAGGCACTTAACACCAGCCTTTCATAACATCTGTCAGGGCCCGTCCAGTGGCTTGTTTCTCACACTGTGGGCTCCCAGGCCGGTCGGAGCCTTGCTCTGCACCAGGCTGCTCTCAGAGGCTTCGGAATTCCTCAGCCAGCCAACCACCCCAGCCCCAGGGCAAACACTCACAGACCAGCTGTTACAACTTTCCAAGACACTCCTGAATTTTCTAAATGTGTGCCATATAAAAATAAAATTTAGGACAGTGAGTGTTCGGGAGCTTTGTGTGTGAAGAATATAACTGTCTCGAGCCCATTATTTCCACATTCTTAGACAGCACTCTTGGCTTCATCGTGGTCTCTGTTGCAGTTAAAGCAACAACGTTCAGATTTGGGTCATGTAATCTTATTTTCCCCTTTCCACCTTACATTTCTTAAGGCCCCCTTTTTATTTGGAAAAAGTTTTCTAAATTCAAAAACATTGAGAGACTGTTCCAAGGTACTCTACATCTGGATTCAACAATTGCTGAACTTTTTTTCTCTTTCTGTAATTTGTTCTTTCTCTCACACACACACTGTTACACACTCACTGATTCCCACAAACCCACGCATTCTCAAACATGTACTTGCACACCGACACCCAGACACACCCCACAGATTCTCATGCTTCCCGTATATATGTTTGCACATTCTTATACATGTAGACACAGTCATACATTCACATGCACACTTTTACACATTCTGATTGATAAAACACACATTTGCACAGATTCTCATACCAGTTTTTTTCACTCAGACATACTCTCACAGTTACGCTCACGCACGCACACACGCAACTTTTTTCAGAGCCATTTTAAAGTGAGTTTGCAGGCATATTGAGACCCTACCTGTAACTACTTCAGTGAGAGTTTCCTAAGAACCATGTAATAACAATACATATCTCGGAAAATTAGCAATAATTTCACCATACCATCTGTCCTAGTCATCGAGTGCTGTAAACACAGAAATACCGCAAATGAATGGCTTAGCAAAGAGAAATTTTATTCCATTACAGTCCAGTAGGTCACAAATCCAAATTCAGGGCCTCAGCTCCAGGGGAAGTCTTTCCTTCTTGGCTCTGCAGGAAGGTCCTTCTTGTCAATCTTCTCCTGGGCTGGGGGCTTTTGAGGCACAGGGACCCTGAGTCCTCCCCAAAGCATGCACTCTGCTCTCCACACTGCTTTCTTGGTGTTTTGAAGTCCCCAACTCTGCTTATTTCCCTTTCCTTTTATCCCAACAGATTGCCTCAAGGCACACTACTATATTACATGCTGAGGGCTTCCCCACCTGCACAACTGAGGCTGACCCTCCTTCATTAACATCATAGAGGCAGAGTTTGCGGCATACAGAGACACCACACCACCCAGGAACCATCTTCTAGCTAAACTGCTACATACAGCTTTAGGGGACATGGCCAATCCATTACACATCTAATATCCAGTTCACACTCACACATCCCCACTTGTCCCCAGCAGGCTTTGATAACACTGGTCACCTCATCCAAGATCCAGTGCATCTTTTTTTTTATTTAATGATAACTTTTTGGATAATCTAAACTAATTATCTTGTAGAGTGTCCCCTTCATTTTTCTTTAAACTTTGTACTGAAATACAATACACAGTGAATCGCACACACATGAAGGACTAAAGGAACAGCTGTATGAAGTTCTTCAAAGTGAACACACTCGGGTAACTTCTGCCCAGGTGAAGACATGGGTATTACCTGGGCCCATCAACTTCCCTCAAGCCCCCTTTCAGTTACTGCTGTCAGCAAAAATAACCACTCTTCTAACTTCTAATACCATAAAATAATTTTGCATCCCCTTCATCATTCAAACTATGCTCAGTTACTTCATCAGGTCGTACAGGGTGTCTGCTACGGGGTGAGTCCTGCTGAGACCTCTTTTAAATATGTGTTGTTGTTAGATGCCTACAAGTCAACTACTTCTAGTAGTCCCATGTTGCAGAGCAGAATGGCCCCGTAGAGTTTTCTAGGCTGTAATATTTATGGGAGACAATCTTCAGGGCTGCTTCCCACAGAGCTACTGGGTGGGTTTGAACCACCAGTCTCCCAGCTAGCAGCTGGGTGCTTAACCATCGCCCACCACGACTTTTTTGCTCATGCTACACCCAAATCCACTTCTCATTGATTTCAGAGCCCTGCTATATAAGCCTATCTTTAGAAATAAGACTATAAATACCTTAGAATCTGCAAAATTGTTTTAAGTGATTTTTAATGATCCAGCACTGTCATGGTGCTTTTTGTGATTGTTTTATTTCTACCTGCTGCATTGTTAGAGCTTTAACATCATTCCTCAAATGGATAATAACACATGGAGAAGTTGTGTTATTTATATTGGTTTCCTTGGCAAGTTTAGAGTGTTTCTATTGTTTGTTTAATAAATATAATGCCTTCAGAAACCCAGACCCTAGATACCTCCTAAATGCTCCATGCTTGCATTTAGGGAATTAGAAGATAAAACAAAAAAGATCATTGAACAGAATACGTTATATCCAAAAAAATTGTTGCTTACATAGAGCAATTGAAAACAGATTCTTCATGAATAAGTGATGAAAAGAACACATCATATGGTTACAGCCTTCATGTAAAGCTAAGGCTTCTCTCTGCCAATGTATTTTATCAAGAAGTAAAGAAATACTGTTTGTGTCGTTTAAAAGCTATCTTTACATCCATTATGGTCTGCTGAATCTCTCTCATCATAACAATTGAGAAGATATGAAGGGACATTTTAAACTACTCTGAAAAGTACCAGGACATAACAGATGGTTTTTAAACATCCATTTTTTATTTATGCTCCATGCATAATCAACTTCCATCTGACTGCATCTGACCACAGAGAAATGGTAGCTGTCTCTTTATTGTGGTTCTTTAATTCACTGACAAATATTATTAGTGTGTCAACTCAGAACATAATCTTATTTGGGAAGCCAGTTTGTAACACAAAGAAAAATGCTCAATACTAGCTCAGGTTGACTCTCAGATTTTGTTTGAATGTCACAAATTGTAGTATATAAAAATGGAACAAAAGGAGAATTGTGGTAGAAGGAAAAAATGATAACAAAGCTAAGATAAAATTGGAGTAGTTACTAGGATTTGTTGTCATATTCTTACAGAGAAGGTTGTGAAAACTTTCAAGTAATAAGAAGTTAGGAAGCTGGGTTTACCATCTCACTTAAGTAACAGCCTCTTCAAGTATATTAGCAAATTTGCCAGTTTCCAACTTAAGCCTGCTAGCAGCTACTATAAACTCTATCAAATCATCACATGTTTTCAACCTTATCCAACACAAATTTGTTTCTGATGTTGTAGAAATCCCAATATGGCTGCAGTTGTAGGACTGTTCCCTCAACTCTTTTCTTTAAATTGTGTTTTGATGGAAGTTTATGCAGGAAGTTATATTGTTATATAACAATTTCTATACTTCATGTTCAGTGATACTGGTTACAGTTTTAATGCTATATCACCATTTTTGTAATTTTCATTTTAATTGTTCTGTTTCCATTTGCCATAGTCACCTGGTACTGCTCTAACAGAAATACCACAAGTTGATGGCTTTAGCAAAGAAAAGTTTACTCTTACATAGTCCAGTAGGCTACAAATCCGATTTCAAGGTGCCAGCTCCTGAGGAATGCAGTCTGTCTGTCTGTGTGTGTCTCTCTCTCTCTGCTGACTCTGGCAGAAGGCCCTGATGTTGCATCAATCTTTCTTTGTTCTGAGAGCATCTGACTGCAGGAACCTCAGGTCAAAAAGACATGCTCAGCTCTTGGTGCTGCTTTCTTGGTGGCATGAAGTCCCCAGCTTTCTGCTTGCTTCCCTTGTCTTTGATCTCTTGTAGGATAAAAGGATAAAAGTTAGTGCAGAACACACTCTAGAGGAATTCCCTTTACATTGGAGCAGGGAAGTGATCTTAGGAAAGGTGTTACAGTCTCACCCTAGTGCTTGCTAACATAGTCCAATTTATTAACCACCCAGCAGAGATTAGGATTGACGGCACAGGAAAATCACAGACTGGAGGGCAATCACAAAATCCTGGGAATCATGGCCCAGCCACATTGTTACACACAGAGTTTGGGGTACACAATTTAATCCAGGACACCATTAGCCTAGCTTCCCTGTCCCCCACCCCCACAGCCTTCTTGTCTTTAGTCTAAGGTAAAGGTAAATCATTTGATTTCACCAGGTATTTATTTTGAAGAGTGTAGTACTCATGAGTTATTATGTGGGTCAATCTGTTATCTGTCTAAAAGGTGATCTTTTGGAGTGGTTTAAGTTCCAAGTCTAAGGAGTATCTCGGGACAGTAGTCTCAGGGATTCATCTAGATGCTACTGGTCCAGTACATCTGGCCTTTTTAGGAATATTGTTTTTGTTCTACACTATTCTCTCAATCCATCTGAGACTCTCCGTTGAGACCATGACTGGCATGGTCAGTAGTGGTAGCTGGGGGCCATCTCGTTAGTCTCAAGATAGGTGATGCTGTAATTCATGCAGATTACTGATCCTTTAGACTAGTTTCTGCTTTGAATCTTGTGTTTCCTTCTTTCTCTTTGGTTCTGGATGAGTAGAGACCAATAGTTGTATTGTGGATGACCACTTGCAAGCTTTTAAGATCCTAGATTCTACATACCAAACTAGGGTGTAGAACATTGTGTTTATGGGCTATATGAAGCCAGTTGACCACACTTCCGTTTTCCACAGGACTACGATCTTACGCCATCAAATTCAGTAGGCCAATCATGTGAATGTTTTTGGTGATATTTTGGAATTATCCATACTGTGCCTTCTGTGTCTTTTATTTTATACTTGAAAATACATGCAGCAGACATAAACATAGATCTACATATGGTTACAGTTATTTATATATGCCTCCCTGTATATATTTAGGCATAGTTACATATCTATGTAGCCAAACATATTTTTTCAGTTTTTATTGTTGTTGCAAAGTTGTATCTCTTTTAGTAATTTTTTTTTTTTTTACAATTTTTTACAAATACATAAATTGCACCTTGGCATTGGTTATAGGTATCACAATTTGTCCCCATTCCCTTTAACCATTTCTATACCCTTCTATTTATGCTAAAACACTCATCTTTACTGTGAATGTGCTCTACTCACTAATACCACATTCAGAGTCACATTTCCCATCACCAGAAGTAATAGGTCTCTAATTCCTAAGGTGCACAGAACAAAGGGATATTGTGTCATTTAAAATCATGAAAGGAGTGAGTCAGGGTTGTACCCTTTTGCCATACTTAATCTGTATGCTGAGCAAACAATCAAAAAGGCTAGACGACATGAAGAAGAATAGGACACCAGGATTGGAAGAAGACTTATTAACCAACTGCTGATGACATGAAGTATGACCATTAAATTTGTGAACTCATTCTAGAAAAAGTGTTGTATATCCCATTGCTGAATATTACTATGGTCACTTTAAAAGTACTCCTCTTGGATGCTATGCATCAATGCCAGCACCTAGTCCACACTTCACTTTAAAAGTACTCCTCTTGGATGCTATGCATCAATACTAGCACCTAGTCCACATTTCAAAGCAGTTTTGGAACTCTTTTTTTCTGGAATGGTCATCAGAGCTGTCATCATATTACCCTTGATGTCTTAAATGTCATCAAAATGTCTTCCTTTCAATGTTTCCTTTATCTTCCAGTAAAGGAAAAATTCACTGGGGGTCAAATCAAGTGAATAAGGAGGGTGTTCCAATACAGTTATTTGTTTACTTAGTAAAAACTTCCTCACAGACAGTGCTATGTGAGCTGGTATGTAGTCATGATGCAAGAGCCATGAGTTGTTGGCAGAAAGTTCAGGTCATTTTCACCTAACTTTTTCGTGTAGATTTTTCAGCACTTCCAAATAGTAAACTTGGTTAACTGTTTGTCCAGTTGGTACAAATTCATAAGAACAATCCCTCTGATATCAGAAAAGTTTAGCAACATCATTTTGACTCTTGATTTGGACTGATGGAACTTCTTTTGTCAAAGAGAATTGGCTGACTTCCACTGTGCACTTTGACACTTCATCTCAGGTTCATGTTGGTACACCCATGTTTCATCACCATTGATAACACAGCCCAAAGCATCATCTTGCCTGTTGTTAAGGTCTTGGTATAGTTGACTCTCTTTTGTTTTTGTCCATTGAGTAGTTTCTTCAGGACAATTTTTGCACATACCCTTCTCATGCCAAGACTTTTGTTTAAGATTTTCCTGCTTCTCTATCGATGTGTACTTGGTCTGCTATGCTTCTCGCAGTCAGTCAATGATTTTGACACATGATTCAACAAATTTTTGCAATGTTTTCATCAGTTCTGCTTGTTACTGGCCTCCCTGACCTCTCTTTATCAGTGATGTTTTCTCTCCCCTCAGGAAAACATTGCATCCATTTGGATACTGCTATTTTCTTCATGGCGTCATCCCCACAGACTTGTACTAACATGTCCCTGATTTCACTTCCACTTTTGTCAAGTGTAACAAGAAATTTAATATTTCTTCATTGTTCTAATTCAAGCTCCAACATTCTTGAGATGGCACACAGAAACATGCAACAATAATGCACACTGCTCAGCAAGATACTGCCACATGTTGACACAACACAGCTGTGAGACATGATCTACCAAGGTTATGAAACTTTACCTAGTTGCTTGTACAGTGCTGCCGATGAATGCGTACAGTGGCAAGTTAGCGAACTTAATTGTTAGGTGTTGTACTGCCTTGCTTGCTGAAAGTGAAGATGACTTCAAGCATTTATTGATGAAGATCAAAGACTATATATAGCTTTCAGTATGGATTACACCTCAACATAAAGAAAACAGAAATCCTCCCAACTGGATCAATAAGCAACATCACAATAAATGGAGAAAACACTGAAATTGTCAAGGATTTCACTTTACTTGGAATCGCAATCAACATGCATGGAAGCAACACTCAAGAAATCAAAAGATACATTGCCTTGAGCAAATCCGCTGCAAACAACCTCTTAAAAGTGTTTAAATAAATAAATAAGGAAAGCTGTTACTTTGAGGGCTAAAGTGTGCCTGAACCACCCATGGTGTTTTCAGTTGCCTCTTACGCATTCAAAAGCTAGACAATGAATGAGGAAGACATAGAACAGATGCCTTTGAGTTATAGTATTGGTGAAGAACTACCAGGAAAAGGAACACATCTGACTTAGAAGAAGTATAGCCAGATTGCTCATTAGACGCAAGCATGGTGAGACTGCATCTCACATACTTCAAACATGTTATCAAATGGCGTCATTCCCTGGAGAAAGACAATACGCTTGGAAAAGTAGATGGTCAGTAGGAAAATGAAGGCCTTCAAAGAAATGAACTGATATAGCGCTGCAACAACGGGCTTAAGCATAACAATACCAGACCAGATAGTGTTTTGTTGTGTTGTACGTACTGTCCGTACGAGTCAGAACTGAATGAGTCAGAACTGATTCAATGGCACCTGACAGCAATTCAAATATTGTATCTTCTGTTTCTTTAACTCCATTGTTGAGTGTTTCTCTTGCTTTTCTAATTCAGAAGTTTTGTTCTTCAGTTCCAATAATTCTCTTTGTTTTTTCTTTCTTTTTTTCTTAGTGTTTTCAAGTTCCTTGTTGAATCTTGTTATTTGCTTACTGAATTGCGCTAGTTTGTTTTCTTTCTTTAAAAATATTTAGCACCATAATCTGAAAGTTTCAACTCCTTGCATTGTTCTGGTCTCTGTAGGAGAGAGTTTCTCTTTTTCATGATTTGCTGTAAAGTCTTCCTTCTTCTCTTGTGTTTTTTTTTTTAATAATGTTTGTTGAACCTGAGCCATTTGCTTTTTAAAAAATTTTTTCATTCTGTTTGTTGTGAAAAAAATCTGGGTTTTAATACGCATGAGCAGGACATGGGAGGTTTCACTGAACACCTCCAGGGGTGTGTGCAGAGGGTATGACTCTGCTGTGGTAATAATAACAGTTTTTTTTCTTCCTCTTTTTTTCAGTCTTTTCCTAACCACCACTCCTGCAGTGGCACACCCGCTACCCAGAGTGTCCTGCTGGGGACTATTTCCTGCTTATCTGTCTGATGGACTGTCCCCTTAGTCTTGTTGCCTTTCTGGCTCTTTGTATTTTGAGCATTTGTGAGTTTTGGGAGTTTAGAAGGTTAAACAGTACTCTCATGCAGCACTGACGTCTTCCTTAGCCTCCTTGCACTTGAAAGGCCCACGAGCTATCATGGTCAATTTGTACTGCCTTCAAAAAGTCCAGTTAGAACTTCCTGGTACAAGCTCTTTCTCTTTAGTCCCTGCTTGGGTCGTTATCCAGTCACACTCCAGAATGGCTGTGATGAGCCTGTACACTTGATTGTAGTGGGTAGAATCTCTGAGTTTCTACCGTGACCCTGTTTCTTTGCTTCCCCACTTCCTAACTCAGCCTGACTCTTGTGTTCTTCAGCTGTGGCCTGGAGTTCTGAGACCTCTGTTTTATTTGTTGTTCAGCATGTTAGTTGCTGAGGGAGTAGATGGGAGCATCCACTCGTCTCTTCATGCTCTGCCTATCATGCCTTCTCATTTAAATCACCACTTCATTTTTTGAAAAAGGCTTAACTGGTTTCCCTAAGTAAGCAAATGAAAAGTAGCAATCTCTTAGCAGTAAAAACAGCTAATGTGCTCCACTACTAGCAGTTGGAGATTTGAGTCCACCCAAAGGTATATCTCTAGACAAAAATCTGGTGATCTAATTCTAAAAACTGAACCATTGAAAGCCCTGTAGATATGAAAGTCAGACCAACTTGATTAAGGCAAAGTCATAAAAACTTCAAAGACATGTCCAAACTCCCTGAGGGGCCAAACTACTGGGTTGCAGATCATGGTCTCAGGGGACATCTAGCTCAGTTGCTATAACATAGTTTATAAAGAAAATGTTCCACTCTCTACTTTGGTGATTAGTGTCTGGGGTCTTAAAAGATTATAAGCAGCCATCTAAGATTCATCTACTGGTTCCATCCTATGTGGAGCAAAGAAGAATGAAGAAAACCAAAGGTGGCAAAAGATTAGTCCGAAAGACGAATGGACCACAACTATCACAGCCTCCACTAGACCAAGTCCAGCCCCGCTAGATAGTGCCCAGCTGCTACTACTGACTGCTCTGACACGGATTACAATAAAGAGTCCCAGACAGAGCTGGAGAAAAATATAGAACAATATCAAACTCACTAAAAAAGACAAAACTTACAGGGTGGAGAAACTCCAAGAATATGGTGCCTAGACATCATTTTAACGCAGTACTAAAGTGACTCCTGAGGTTCACCTTACAGTCAAAGATTGGACAAAAGCCTATAAAATAAACAGCTGTACATGTAGTTCAACTATGTATAGAAAACTAAATGGACACACCAGTCCAGAGGCAAGAGAGAAAAGGCAAAAGGGCTCAGGAAATCTAAACAGATAGAATGAAGAACTCAAGATTGAGAAGGGAAAAGTGTTCAAATATTGTGGGGTTGAAAGCCAATGTCACAAAAAAAGTGTATTAATTGTTCAGTAGTAAATTAATTTGCTGTGTAAATCTTCATCTAAAGAGCAATAAAAAAAGAAACAATGGTTTAGAATTACACTGTCACTTCTTCAAGCTCTGAATAGAAGTTAATGCTCCTCCATCTCTACCTCACAGCCAGAATAAAAAAGAAAACCCTGTAGAGCAAAGTTGTATTCTGACACACATGTGATTGTCATGAATTAGAACTCCCTCAACAAAAACTGGTTTTATAAAGAGCTTCTGAAGTAGAATTTTCAGTCCAAACTTCTTGTGTATGGTAACACAATATCTACATCTATAATTTTAGCATTCCAATGTAATTGATTTTCTGTTACATAAGCAAAGGAAGAGTGGAAAAAAATGAAATGATTAAAAAAAAAAGGAACTGTCCAAAGCCTAGAAGCCAAACAGTACTGATGAGCAGTAGATTTTATACAATTGACTTGATAGTGCCATGTTACAATATATTTGAAACATTTACAAAAACTGTTATCTGAGGCTCTCAATAAGCAATGAAGCAGTAAGATGTCTACTGTGATTTAATATGAAATGTCCTTGTTTAGGCATTTAATACTGAATAGCTTCTTTAAAGATATAAAAATTTATTAGAGCAGATAGATTTCATGATGAACAAAATACCTATTTCTTTTCTCATAGGTAATTTACTGTAAAATGCTAATTTTTAATTGAGAAAAAGAGAACTGCAAAATAGGAACATGCAAAGAAATAGTCTTTCAAATATGAAATTGATGTTAATTGCTAATATTTACTGTTACTCTGATAGAAAATACAGTTATATATCATGGGAAGAGATGGTAGAAAATGACCACTAACTTTTTGTTTTGTAATCAAAGATATTTAAATGATACAATCTGCCTAGTATTACACAGAGAGATGATGGAAATTTGATAATCTACTCATTCAACTAACCTTTCTTGACTTTCTATCATGTCACACACACCACACTTGGTCTCTTGATTCCTAATACATCAATTTTTCTTGTAGTCCATCTTCCAGAAAGTTTTGGTTGCAATAATATAAATTTCATACCAGAATGATCTTAAAAACTAAATATCTGTTCATGTGCCTGGAGCATTTCTATAGACAGGGTGATTATGTTATGTTTTTGTGTTATCTCCCACATGCCTGATTCATACTTGGCTGGCTCTCTTTGTGGTTCTAAGGTGGCTTAAAATAATTTCCAGGGAAAGTTTCTTTCTCATGCATCCTGGGGGATATGAGACAGTGATAGAGAAAGAGAGAGAATTGTATTAAATTCTGGGCCCATTCCTGGTTTTTTAGAGTGGTGATAAAGGCTAGAAACGTAACAGGTAGCTATAATAGAAGATCTGTGCACACTATATTACAAAACATCTGAAAGGATGTTATTCATCTTTCCAGTCTTCGTAAACACTCTGTACAGTTATAACTAGAAAATGAGATTATGCTAACAAGTTTAGGTATGATCCACATGGTATGCTCTTAAAGTCAAAGAGCAGAGCCTGCTTTCCCAAAGCCCCTGGGCTGCACAGGGTGGGTAAAGACACACAAACCAAGATGATAACAGCTACCGAGAGAAGGGCAAGCCCTCTCCACGTGTCTGTCTTTGTGTGTGGTCTTGAACATTGCTACTATTCTGGGCAAAGGAAATAAAATAATAGCAGAGCCTGAAAATATTGTTTTAGTTTGTTTTTAAGCATGAGCAATTCTATCGACTAGTCATAATTCTGTATGAATGCACCTTTCCCATTTATAGGTTGTTCTAGACTGAAATATTTGGCATTTTCATACAGTTTTAAAGTAAATTTAGGATGCAATTTTAACCTAATGTATGAATGTACAATTTTAAGCTAAAAGTAAAAAATTGTGAAAATTTTCCTCACTGAATTCTAATGATAGTTATATCTTTTTGTGCCTCATTAATCTTTGTACTGAAACAATGCTGAATGCCAACACAGAAGTAACAGTTTAAATTAGAAGGATAGGTGCCTAGTGTCGTCACTAGGATTCGTCAGGAATTTTAAAAATATAAGAAAACAGAGAAGATAAGAAAAGAAAAGCTCTCTGGACAAATCATGAGAAAACAAACAGTTTGAAGTAAAGTAAAATTTTGTAGTCCCTAAGTGCTAGAAACATCAGTAGTCGTAAGGTCTCCATAGGTAACAGGAAAGAAGCTTTCTCTGAAGTTCCAGCATCTTTTTTAACATCTTTTGGCCCTAAATCCAAACATAAAAGGACAATACCTGGCCACTGCGCCTCAAAGACACGTTTTCTGTAGATACTGCTGAAAAAGAAAAATTCTAAGGTCTTTCTCTTTCTCCCTTCAAAATAAACACTTCCTTGAAATTAGAATATTTGGTTCAAAGGAGTAGAAAATTTGCAGTAGGAAATACTGCTAATTTAGTCACTGTTCTCTTTGTCTGGGACCCCCGAGCTTGCTGTAATATCACATTACTTTCTTTTATAAAAGAACAACAAGGTAAGAAAGTGAATAAATGGAGGACAGGAAAGAATTTATAAAGATGAAAAATGAACAAAAACATAAAACAAACTTGTTGCTATTGAACTGATTCTGACTCATAGTGACCGAACAGAGCAGCATTGCCCCACAGGAATTCCAAGGAGTAGCTGGTGGATTTGAACTGACAATTTTTTGATCAGCAGCTATAACAGTTAACTACTATGCCATCAGAGTTACATGAAGGAATAAAGCAGGAATCTGACAAAGAGGGAATTTTGGAACTACTGTCACCCATCATTTTCATCCATCGCAAATCCCCAAATTTCATATCATTCCATGCATGTCCTGTTGTTCTGTAAAAATCACAGTTACAGAAATCCAGTGGATCACAGCCTGATTTGATTTTTCCTTTTTTCAATACTAGCTTCTGAATATATCCATTTTCTATAAAAAAAGTTTTGAGGAAGTTTTTTTAAAAAAAAATCTTGGTTTTAAATACAAGATTTTTTTCTTTTTTTTCCAAAACATGGTGGCCTGACCTGATTCACACTTTCACTGGCTTGCCTTCTTTGGCACCTGTGTATTCAATTTCAGATCTTACACTTGAAATTGAGACTGCCCTCTCAAAAAGCATAGTGATCTGCTAATCACCCAGTTCCAAACCTTTTCATTTATCTCTTTGTTTCTCAATGTCTCTATTGTATGGTAGCCCACAAACTTGGCTGTACTTTAGAATCTTCTGAAGAACTTTAAAACGCTGATTCCAGAAAGTGTCTGATTTCACCAGTCCAAAATACACCTTGAACATACAGGAGTCTTAAAAGCCCTACAAAAAAACCCAAGAGTGTATGTGTCACCTTGAAGACTAAGATGTGCCTGACCCAAGCCATGGTATTTTCAGTCACACCATATGCATACAAAAGATGGGCAGTGAAGAAAGAAGAACTAGTGCCTTTGAAGTGTAGTGTTGGAGAAGAATATTGAATGTACCCTGGACTGCTAAGAGAACAAACAGACCTATTCTGGAAGACGTACAACAAGAGCCCTCCTTGGAAGCAAAGAAGGCGAGACTGCATCTTATGTACTTTGGACATGTTGTCAGGAAGGATCAATGCCTGGAAAAGGACATCATGCTTGACAGAGAAGAGCGTCAGCCAAAAGGGGAAGAGCCTGAGCAAAACAAGATGGACTGACACAGAGGCTGCAAAGATGGGCTTCAGCATAAAAATGACGATGGGGATGGCACAAGACTGGGCAGTGTTTTCTTCTGTTGTGGCTGGGGCCACTATGAATAGGAACCAACTTGGTGGCACCTAACAACAATAGCCAAAAACTAAAATCAAGCCTACTGCCATCAAATCAATTGTGACTCATGGAGACCTTATAGAACAGAGTAGAATTGTCTCACAGAGTTACCAAGGAGCTCCTGACAGATGTGAACTGCTTACCTTTTGGTTAGCAACGGTAGCACCTAACCACTATACCATTAGGGCTTCCAAAAGCTCTTTGGGTGATTCTAACAGGAAGCTAACTCTGGGAATTACTGCTTTACCTTGTGAGAATAATGATCACCTGAATTCTCCTGACAAATCTCTCCTTCCTTCACTTCTGTGATTATGCATTGATTCTTCTGCTACAAATCTGTTATATAGCACTTTTTGGGTCTCTTATTTCTCCTTCCAGCTCCTTAAATCTCAGTTGCCACTGTGTTCTCATCCATACTCGAGAATTTTAAAATCTCATTCCAAATCAACCTCTTTGGCTTTAGCTACTTTCCTAAACTCCAATTTGCATTTCCTGTAACCTGAAGTAGCCATCTGAATATTCTGACTTTTCAAATTAGTGAAGATTCAACCTTTTCTCCTCATTAAGCTTATCTTTTTTTTCCTCTTGAAAACTCAGCCATCATCTTGTCCTTTAAAAAAAAAAATTAAATAATTAGAAAACAACCAGTTGATGTTAAAACCCTGCTCACCCTACCTGCCCACACCCCCCAAAATGAAATCAGAATTTTGGGTGTGAAACCTGAGCATCAGCATTTTTTTTAAAGTTTCTCATCAGGTGTTTTAACGTGAAGGCTGAAAAATTTTATTAATCAAAACTGTGTTTTTGTGGACACCCTGCTTTTGTTCACACATTCCCTTAGTCTAGAACACAATTTCTCCTAATGTCAGCTGTGGTCATGCACCACATGGTGTCCACTCAGGCAGCATCTGACTGTATACACATCTGTGGTCCCATCCATTTGTGATAGAGTTCATAAATCTCAGTTGGAGAACGGGACATAGTGGATGTATCCAGATGGAGCAAACACAACAGCTGCCCACATGCAACAGTTGTATCTCATGTCTCTTCTGTACAAAACAATTGAGCTGCCAAGTGTATAACGGTACAGTGCATGTATAACCTATCATACACATGCCTTGATAGTCATAAGAAGTGCTTATGTCACTGGCTTATGTATATCCTATCCTGTACTTTATCACTATTTTAATGTGAACTTCCCTACTCACAAGTAAAAAATTAACATCTAATAGTGTCTATTTCAACCCATAGGCAGCAACATCCAGCCTCATGCACTGTAGCTTTCTTGAGTGTTGTAGTGAAGTGTACATGGCTCCCAAATGCAGCAGAAACAGTACAAGTGATAGCAGCAGCAAGAGGCAGGGAGAAGTACAGATTTGGAAGTGTAACAAAAGGTTATTGAACAACACTAAGTTGGAAAATCAGTGAATGTTGTTGCTCATCATTTAGGCAGGTCCATGCAAAGTCCAAATCACGTGGCGTCCTTTCACAGAACATATTGTGGACATTAAGTGATGCATACTGCGCAGAAATCCCATGTATTCTCCAGGAAGCCTATCTCAAACACTCGTTCTTTCTTAGATATTTTTGGATCCTTCTTGCCAGGCATAATTTCCTCCTTCTTTGAAACTAAACAGGAATTTCTAGCTTTCCCATGGCAAAAAAACAAATATGCCATATATCATAGTAACTTGAATATTTGTTTACTTTTTTATTGGATGGAATCTCAAGAGTAGTGGTTTTCATTTTAGAATGAATAATACCTACTGGGAGGAAGGCTATACTGCATATTTCCCTTGCAAATTCTCAGAAATTCTGATTCAATTACCAGGGTAGGGCTCAGGAATTGACATTTTTTGTCATGCACGTAATGCAATTCTGCTGTAAAGCCAAAACCCAAAAAACATTGCCTTGGAGTTGATTGTGACCCTACAAGACAGAGTAGAACTGTCCCATAGTGTTTTCAAGGAGCACCTGGTGGATTTAAACTGCTGATCTGGTTAGCAACAATAGCTCTTAACCACTATGAGACCAGGGTTTCCAATTCTGTTATACAGGGTTCTAAACTTTCACCTTAAAAACGGTCTCTCAGACAGGAAATCAGTGCCTCTGTTACTCTGCTCTGTAACTCTGGCAGCATGTGGCATATCACAATTTCTCAGTGTAGGGTGAATAACTGGGACCACATTAATCCTTTATTAATAAGAGTCACTTCCCCTCAGCACAACGAAATTTAAGAGTTTATCCCAAAGTGGTTGACTACAGTTCCCAAGACCTCCCCAAAGCTCTATGTGAAACTCTATGAGAAGCCACCAGCAAAAGTAGTGCTTTTCACCCCTCCGTCGTGTGTCACCTCCTGACGTTCTTCCCAGAAAAGTCCCACACTTCCATGTCTGTTCAGTGTTACCCATGAAGTAAACTGCAAATTTCTCACAGTGAGAAACACTTGACTTTGTTAAGCATGCCAGAAATCTCTGAATTAATCACACCATCCACAGATTGGAATAGCTCCACAGGTCTGGATTTCACAGTTACTCAAAGCTGAACAGACAAGAAGTGCTCAGCTACGGAAGAGGACTTCACAGACTCTCTGAGGCATAATCAATTGGATTAGGAGTCTCTCTCCTGAAGCTGGTTTTGTAACTTTGTCCCTTCTGATTTTTCCCCATCACCAGTCATCTGGATTTTCCAGCTCAACTGAAAAAAAGGTGCTGTGCTCACATGATCAAGTCAGTGAAAGTAATTATGATGCAATTAACAGCAAATTTATCTGTGAGACCTATTTCTATGCCAAATCCCAACATTAAAAATTATAGACTTAATTTTGCTTTGAGAATCCCTAGGGAGCCACAAAATCACGTTTTTTGATTTGCTTTAATGCTAAATGCAATGCTAAGTTGTTCTTTGATATTACCAGGGCTTAGTGTGAGAATGTTTTCATTAAGGTAGAAAGCAATAAAGAAGGAAATTTGAAAAAGTTTGGCCTGATTGTATTACTACCCTTTATCCTCCAGCAGTCTTTTTAATTAAGAAGTAGAAACCATTATGCAAGACCAAAGTGAAAAAACCGGGAAGCAGGTTGTTTTTTTAAGGTGACTTAAAGAAAATATGACAAAATGAATAAAAATTTGATTATACTATCGCTGTTAGACTAAAAAGTATCGCTGAGTCAGTTTTATTCCCTTTTAACTGCTTTATAGATTGGTTTTCCACTTGAAACATAACCAAGCAATATTCTAAATAACTTTGTCTTCGGTAATGTGGAATGCATATACTTATGATACAAGAATGTCAAGATTCTACTGGGTTCGAAGAGAGATGTCAGTCTAGATGATGGAGCCTCTGGAGTAATTTATTGGTGCACAGCATTATATACACTGTTTTTTTGTTTGTTTCATTCCCGCCCCTGCCCTCCTCCTCCCCCCTCCCCTCCCCTCCCCTCCCCCTCCCCCTCCCCCCTCCCCCGTGGTTTCCAGGGTAATCTTTACTTTCAGGATGCCTTTAGAATAGTAAAAATAGTTGGCTCTTGTGCATCAATATTTCACGTGGGCAATTTACGTTTTTTACCTTACTAATCTTGATGATATATTTATTTAACAAAAGTATATTGAACCTTTTTACCTGGTGGGTAGAAACACAGATAAACGATTTCTACCTCCAAAAAGCTCAAGATTTAATGGATAAAACTAAAAGGTAAACAAATAATTTTAACTTTCCAGATACAATCATAGTAGTTTGCACAGGGTGCTATGGGACTTCGGAAATAGCAGGCCTAGTTCCCTGATGAGTTGGAGGGAAATTTTGACAAAATCCATTCAAACTGAGTCTCAGAGGGATAAGCAGGAGCTTGTCTGGGATGTAGGAGAGGAAGAGGTTCTAAACCAAGGAATAAACAGTGTTTGTTGAACATGGATTGTGGTGTCTTGGGGGGAATTCCAGGTTGTTCTACGTGGTAGGAGCACAAGATATTTATAGAAGACTTGCAAGAGACAAGATCATCAGAAATAGTGTGTGTCTTGGGGCGGGGGACCATGCTCTTAGGTGAATTCCAGGCCAATTGGCACAACTAGCATTTTGCTAAGAGAGCTCTCTGCAACCCACATTGGTGAGTGGCATCTGGGGTCTTAAAAGCTGCCAAGCTGCCATCCGAGGACACAGCAAATGGTCCCAACTCAGCAGGAACGGATGCTCACCGAGGGCCAAAATGGCATGCGGTAAAGACAACCGAGAAGACAGAGAGACCCACAAGAGTGGGTGCCTACATCAACTTGGGACCGGAAGAACCGGATGGTGCCCGGCCACCACCAGTGATAGCCACCACGGAGCTCACAGAGAGGAGCCTCACTGGCAACACAAGAATAAAAAGAGGTGCATTATGAGATCTCCACTAAAAGACCTCAATTGATGGTCCAGCGGTTTTGGGGTTCCTCTGAGAGCTTGGCCCCCTGCCCTGATGCTGCCCTTTCCCATAAATTATAACAAAGGTCCACTCTTTGGACAGGAATGGATTGGACTTGGCAATGCAGAGTAACCATATATTGGAAGCACTTTATGGTTCTATACATCTATAGGATTTCATCTTGCTGACCTCTGGCTGGAGGAAGGGGAGTGGACGGAGAGGAGGGGAAAGGAGACTGTTGGGAGGATGAGACATATATGGAGCGGAGAGGAATAGTGTGCAGTCACCAGACAGGGAGAGCAGTGGAAGCTGCATATAGGGGGGCATGTAAATTTATATGTAAATGTACATTTTCACTCAGTTATGTTAAATAAAAATAAGGAAAAAAATCTTAGAAAACATGATCAATAAATTACAGTAATTTAAAAAAAGAAATAGTGTGTGTCTTGTCAAATAGTTATGGAGCCTCTGAAAAATTTTAACCCCATTGTTTTATTGCTATTTAAATAGCATTAAAAACCCACTGTTGTTAAGTTGGGTCCAACTTGTAGTGACCCTAGAGCATTACAGAGGTTTAATTAATATACAATAAACTACATATATTTAAAGAACAGAATTATATACATATGGCCCATTACCACTGAATTGACTCTGACTCAGAGCAACCCTAAACAACAATTTGGAACTGTCCCATTGGATTTCCAAGAAGTGAATAGTTGATTGAAACTGCTCACATTTTGATTAGTAGGCTTAGCACTTAACCTCTGTGACACTAAGTCTCTTATATGCATAGACATACGTATATATACAACAATCAAGATCATGAACATATTCATCAGTCCCTTTTCCCCCTTCACAGTGTAATGAATTAATTAAAATGGCCTTTCTAGCCATGGTTGTACAACCCCACCTAGATGATTGGGCAGAACTGTGTGACTGGTAATTTTGGCCCATGAAAGGATTGTTCAGTTTTGCCATCCCTCAGAGCTTAAAATGAGTCACCCTAGAGGCAAAAACATGAAAATTTCACCACCACCAAAGAAGAATAGCCAGGAGCCAATATGTCTTTTGGACTTGGGATCCATAAGCTAAGAAGCCCCTGGATTTAGGAGACAGAGAGATGCAACAGAGAACCTGCTGCAGGAGCGGGCATGGTGGGTTTTCCGGCTCAAGGAGAGAGAAAGCTGAGTGCTTTGGGGCGGAGGTATAGGGGCATGCCTTCAGCATGAGGAGGAAGAGGTTGTCCTGGTGGGAGCACTGTATCTCTGAGTTCTCTTGAGTCTGAATTGTTACTGTTACTTCCTTGATAAACCCCACAATTATGAGTATGATCTGTGAGTTATGTGTGGTCATTGCAATGAGTTATCGAATCCAGCGAAGTACGGTGCTGTGGGAGGGATGGATAGTGTCACAACTGGTAAAGATGGTGGCGAGAGGAGGCTTGCCTGACCTCTGCCTCATAGGAATCACCCTCGGGGTGCTGACATTTGTCCTTCTTTCCCCTTGCAAGGCTGCAGAGTGTAAGATACTGACCGTACTCCGTTATTACACCTGCTCTCTCCCACAACCATACAGAGGAAAAGACTGATTTTCCTTTGTTGTTACTGTTGTTGTTTGATAGGTGCTTGTATTAGTCGGCTAGGGCTGCTCTAACAGAAATACCACAGAGTGGATGGCTTTAGCAAAGAAGGTTTATTCTTACACAGTCCGGTAGGTTGCAAGTCCATATTCAGGGTAATTACACAGTCCGGTAGGTTGCAAGTCCATATTCAGGGTGACCACTCCAGGGGAAGGCTTTCCCCTTGTCGACTCTGGAGGAAAGTCCGGTATTGCATCAGTCTTTGTCCAGGGAGCGTCCTGACGCAAGAACCTCTGGTCTGAAGGACGCGCTCTGCTCCCAGTGCTGCTTGCTTGATGGTAGCAAGGTTCTCAATTGTCCTTTCTTTCTCTTTCCCTTTTATCTCTTGCAAGCTGAAAGCATCAAAGGTGAGGCAAGCCATACTCCAGGGAAACTCCCCCTACAGCAGGGCAGGGAAGTAATTCTATGCGAGAATCTACATCCCTACCCTAATCCTTTAATATACAGTTTAGCGAAACCACACAATGGAGGAGAGTCCCAAGATACTGGGAAGCATATTGCAGCCACGTGGCTACACATATTTTGAGGGGGACACAATTCAACCCATGACAGTGCTGTTGAGTCAGTTCCAACTCACAGCAACCCTGTGCAGAGCAGAAGGTAACCCTTCCTGGTCCTGTGCCATCCTCACAATCGTTGCTATGCCTGAGCCCATTGTTGCAACCACTATGTCAATCCATCTTTTGCAGTGACCTTATACTTGACCAAGCATGATTCTCTTCTCCAGGGACTGATCCCTCCTGACAACGTGTCCAAAATATGTGCAATGTAGTCTCGTCATCCTTGCTTCTGAGGAGCATTCTGGTTGTACTTCTTCTGAAACAGATTTATTCATTGTCAGGAATTGTATTGTGTCCCCCCGCCAAATGTATGTATTGATTTGCCTGGGCCATGTGTCCCAGTATGGTGCCATCCCCCTCATGTGTTGTGAATCCTGCCTCTGTAATGTTGATGAGGGAGAGTGGGCAGCAGGTGTGCTGGTGAGACAGGACTCAAGCTACCAGCTTGTGGGATATAAGGGACAGAAGTGAGCAAAGTGGGGAACCTCATACCACCAAGAAGGCAGCACCAAGAGCAGAGCATGTCCTTTGGACCTGATGTCCCTGTACCAAGAGGCTCTCATTGCATTTGGACTTGACCTACCGAACTGTGATAATTTCTCTTATTGAATAGACTGGTAATTTGCTAATGGATTTGTGGCTTACTGGTCTGTGACAATAAAGATTGTCTTCATGAAGGCTTTGGCTCATGGTATTTTCTGTTAGAGCAGTGCCAGGTGACTAAAACATTCATTCTGCTAGCAGTCCATGGTGTATTCAGTATTTTTCACCAACACCACAATTCAAAGGCATCAGTTCTTCTTCAGTCTATCATATTCCTGGTCCAGCCCTCACATTCATAGGAGGCAATTGCAAACACCATAGCTTTGGCCGGTAGCACCTTCAAGATGATATGTTTGCTTTTCAACATGTTCCTATTCTTCATGATGTTATCCATAATTTATTATAATCCATACAGTTGAATGCCTTTGCATAGTCAATAAAACACAAATAAACATTTTTCTGGTGTTCTCTGCTTTCAGCTAGGATCTATTTGACATCAGCAATGATATCCTTGGTTCTACGTCCTCTTTTGAATCTGGCTTGAAATTCTGACAGTTCCCTGTCAGTATACATCCACCTTTGAGTGATTTTTCAGAAAAATTTTACTTCTGTGCAGTATTAAGGATATTGTTCAATATAATTTTTGATTGGATCGCCTTTCTTGGGAATAGGTATAAATATGGATTTCTCTCAGTCATTTGGCAAGGTAACTGACTTCCAAATTTCTTGGCATAGATGAGCAAACACTTTGCTTTATTGTCCAATGCTACATCCATTTGTTGAAACATCTCAGGTGACATTCTGTCAATTCTTGGAGCCTTGTTTTTTGCTAGTATCAGTGCAACTTGGTCTTCTTCCTGGAGCACTACCTCCTGAGATGGTAGAACACCACCCAATTCTTTTTGATACAGTTACTCTGTATATTCCTTCCATCTTCTTTTAATGTTTCCTGCATGGTTTAATATAGTCCCCATAGAATTCTTCAGCGTTGCCTCTTGAGGCTTGGACTTTTTTCTTGAGTTCTGTCAGTGTGAGAAGTGTCAAACGTGCTACTCTCTTTTGACTTTCTACTGTTGACTTCCTCTCATTGAGTTGATTTTTCAGTTATGGTATTACAGGCTGAAGATCGTACTTTGGCTCTTGTGGACTTGTTCTAATTCTCTTCAGTTTCTACTTAAACTTGCATAGAAGTAATTGATGGTCTTTTCCAAAATAGCCCACTAATTTTGTTCTGGCTAATGATATTGAGTTTTCCCATCATCTTTTTTCCACAAATGTAGTCAGTTTCCTTCTTGTGTATTATATCCGACAAGGTCAATTTTGCATCCAAATCCACTGCCATCGAGTCAGTTCCAACTTATACTGATGCTATAGGCCAGAGTAGAACTGTCCTGTAGAGTTTCCAAGGAGTGCCTCGTGGATTCGAATTGCCAACCTTTTGGTTAGCAGCTGTAGCACTAATCACTATGCTGTCAGGGTTTCCTCCGTATGAGAGGCATACCAACTCTTGAACTCATCGTAGAAAAACTGCTACATAACTCACTGCTGAATATCACTATGGTCACCTTTGAAGTACTCCCCTTGGGAAGCTATGCACTGATGCCAGTGCTTAGTCCACCCTTCAAAGCAATCTTGGAACTCTTTTTCTGGAATGGCTATCGGAGCTGCCATCATTCTATACGTGATGTCCTGAATGTCATTGAAATGTCCTCCTTTCAATATTTCCTTTATCTTCAGGTAAAGGAAAAAAGTTATTGTGGGCCAGATCCAGTGAGTAAGGAGGGTGTTTCAATACAGTTTTTGGTTTACTGGCTAAAAATTCCCTGAGAGACAACCATACAATTAAGTTTGCAAACTTACCACCGTGCCAATGTGTACAATGGCCATTCCATTTTTGCTCATCGTTTATTTTACCAAGAATGCTATGCTTCTGGGGAGATCGGTCCCTGCTCATAAGAAATGCAAAGTATGTGAGATGAAATCTTGCCATCCTCGCCACTGAGGTGTCTGTTGGCTGTACTTCTAAGACTTATTTGTTCATTCTTCTAGCAGTCCATGGTATAGTTAATATTCTCTGTCAATACCAGTCTTGCTGTATTTAGTTAAGTTAAAAAAAAAATTATAGCCTTGCATATGGATTATACCTCAACATAAAGAATACAAAAATCCTCACAACTGGACCACTAAGCAACATCAGGAAAAACATTTTTAATAGTTTTATATGAATGGAATCAGATAGTGTCATGGATTGAGTTATACCCCCCCCCAAAAGGTATGTTTCAATTTGGCTAGACAATAATTCCAGGTATTATATGATTTTCTTTGATGTTGTAAACCCTGCCACTGTAGTGTTACTGAGGGAGAATGGGCAGTAGCTGTTAGTCAGCACTCAGTCTGTAAGAGTATATTGTGCCTGGAGGCAATCTCTTGGGATATTCAGGATAGGGAAGGAAGCAGACAGCTGGGCCTCATACCACCAAGAAAGCAGTGCCAGGAGCAGAGCACATCCTTCGGACTCAGGGTTCTCGCACCTCAGAAGCTCCTATTCCAGGGTAAGATTGACAGCCAGGACTTCTCTCCAGAGCCAACAAATAAAGATTTCTCCTGGAACCGTTCCCTGAATTTGGACTTTCGGGCTACTTTTCTCTGAGAAAACAAATTTCTCTTCGTTCCAGCCATTCGCCTGTGCTATTTCTGTTACAGCAGCAGTAGGTGACTAAGACACATAGCATGTATTTTTTTTTTTTTTTTTTTGGTCTGGCTTCTTTCATTAAGCATAGTTATTTTGAGATTTGTCAATGTTGAATTTATCAGTGATTCGTTCCCTGTTATAATTCTGTAGTAGTTCATTGTGTGGCTATCCCACAATTTGTCCATTTGCCTAAGTTGTTTCTAACTTTTGGCTATTTATTTAGACATGTGATTTCTTTGTTTTGGGCAAATATCTTAAAATGATATATGGTGGTATAGGCTGAAAGGAGAGAATGTTTAAGTTTTTAAGAGGTTGCCAAACTGTTTTTAGTTTTCCGTTTTAGGTCCCTAACTGGATATGAAAGCTCCAGTTCTTTCAAACCCTCACCAACACTTTGGTCAGAAAATTTTAATTTTTGCAAATCTAATAGGTGTGTAGTAGCACTCAGTGTTGTTTTAATATGCATTTCCTTAGTGACTGCTGATGTTGAACAGCTGTTCATGTGCTTGTTTGCCATTTGTATATCTCATTTGATGAAGTATCTGTTTAAATCTCTTGCCCATTCTTTAAATGGATTTTTTTAGTTCCTTATTTCACATTTTTAAAATCTCTTTAGATATTTTGAGTATAGTCCTTTATCAAATATATAATTTACAAATATAGGTAAATTACTTTGTGAAGAACAGATACTTTTAATTCTCATAAAGTCTACTTTATCAGTTTGTTATAGGCAGTCCCCAGGTAATGAATGAGAGTCCTTCCTAAGTCTGTCTTTTAGTTGAATTTATAGGTAAGAAGAGGCACATAATGTTCTTATTTAGAATCAGTTAGTCAAATGTTTGTGTCAGTATATAGTGTGTATTCTGCCTTCCCATTCATATAAATACTTAAGGAAACCTTCCAAAATGTGCAGTTTCCAGAGCATCACAAAGTAGTGCATACATTTGTTATTATGAACTATTGTGTCTAACTTAAATTTTGAAAATGAGTAGCTTTGTGGCAGTCCATTCTTAAGCATGAGTTATACATAAGTTGAATGTTCCTAACTCGGGGACTGCCTGTATTTTGTGAATCATGTTTCTTTTGTGTTGCATCTAAGAAATTTTTTAAAAATTGTGATTAAGTGAAAGTATACAATCCAAATTAAATTTGCATGCCCGCCTATGTGCAGCTCCTTCTGCTCTCCCTGCCCAGTGACAGCACAGTCCTCCTTTTCATTCTATATATGTCATATCCTCTTAACAGTCTCCTGTCCCCTCCTCTCTACCCTCTCCTCTCACTTCTAGTAACAGGCCAGTAGGACAGTATCCTATAGATGCATAGAACCATAAAGTGCACACACTATATGGTCACATTGTGTTCCTGAGTCCAGTCCAGTCCATGAGAGCTGACCTTGGTAATAATTAATGATCAGGGGCAGCAGCAAGTCTAGGGGCCATGCTCCTAGGGGATCTAAGACATTTTTGCCTGGCCTATAGTCTTATGCTTTTTTCTAAAAGTTTATCATTTTAGGTTTAACATTTAGGTCTGTGATCCATTTTGATTCAATTTTTTCTTTAATGGTGATAGTATGCATAGATGATTATTGCTTTGCATATGATGATCCAATTATTCCAGCATCATTTTTAAAAATATTATCCCTTCTCCACTGAATTACTTTTTCACATTTGTGAAAAAAATCAACAGTTTATATATACTTAGTTCTACTTCTAGATTCTCTATTCTGTTCAGTTCATCCATCCTTCCTTTTGATAATGCCACACTCCCTTGATTACTGTAGCTGTACTCTAAATGTAAAAAAAAATATTTATTGTAATTAAGTGAATGTTTATAATCCAAGTCAACTTTGTATACCCACCTCTCTGCAACTCTATCTGCTCTCCTCACCCTGTGGCAGCACATTCTTCTTTTTTCTTCTGATACTCTTTACTTCCACTGTCTGCTCAGCCAACACTTGTCCCTTCCTCTCCACTCTCTCCTCTCCCCTCTAAAAAGAAACCAGTAGAACAGCCTCATATATGTATATATATATTAAACCTTAGAGTACACATACCACCTGCATCACCCCGTGTCTTTTAGTCCAGTCCATTCTTTGTCTGAAGTGTTGGCTTCAGTACTAGTTTCAAGTCTGGACTCGCAGCAAGTCTAGGTGCCATGTTTCCAGGGGACCCTCTACGCTGTTGGACCATCAGTTCTTGTCTTTTAATAGGGTTCTTGACTGGCACACCTTTTTCTCATGTACAGCTATATAAAATTTTTTTAAGTTCTAGCCTTCTAAATTTATTGTTCTTTTTCAGAGTTGCTTTGGCTATTTTGCAATTTGTTTTGCATTTTTACATAACTTTTAGAATTAGTTTTCAGTTTCTTCAAAAATCTGCCTGGAATTTTGAATGGGAGGTTAAATTGGATCTATAGATCCATTCTGTGGTGAAATGACATCTTAAAAGTATTGAAAGTTCTAACTAATGAACCCAGTATATCTCTCCATTTATTTGAGTCTTATAAAATTTTTCCTGGCAATGTTTGTCATTTTCAGTGAAGAAGTCTTCCACATTTATTATTTCATCCCTTAAACATTTCATATTAAAGAATACTATTATAAATGGTATTGATTTTAGATTTCAGTTTCCAGCTAATATATAGAAAAACAACTGATTTAGCATATTCATCATGTATCTTTCAAGCTTGCAAAATTTAGTAAAAAGTATTTTTGCTGATTCAATCAGGTTTTCTAGATTGATTATGGCATGTCTATGAATAAAGGCATTTTTGCTTCTTCCTTTCCATTGTGGATGCTTTTTATTTCTTTTTTGTTACGCATTGCAGCATCAGAACTCCCAGCACTGTGTGGCAAAAGAAGATATCTTGGGCTTGCTCTTCATCACAAGGGAAAGCGGTCAGCTTCTCACATGAAGCATAATATTAGCTGCAAGCTGCTCATGCATGTCTTTTTCAGGTAGAAGTTCTTTCCTATAAAGTCAAATTTGAGGTGAAATAACATCTTAGAAGTAGTGAGTCTTCTAATTCATGAACCCAGTATATCTCTCCATTTATTTGAGTCTTTTGATTTTTTCTTTGGCAATGTTTGTAGTTTTCAGTAAATGGGCCTTCCACATTTATTATTTCATCCCTTTAATATTTCATAGTAAAGAATGCCATTGTAAATGAGAGTTTTTACTGAGTTTTACTGAAAGTCCTTATCACGAATGAATGTTAGATTTTCACAAGTTTTTTTTCCTGCCTCCCAAGATCATCATTTTTTTTTAAGTTTATCTTAAACAAACCATGCATTTCTGGCATAAATTTCTTGCTTTTGATATGCTATCCTTTTTTATGTGATTAGATTCAATTTGCTAAAAATTGTTTAGAAATTTTACCTCTGTGTGTGTAACTGAGTGATATAGATAGGTCTGTAGTTTCTTGTAATGTCTCAGTCTAGTTTGGGTATAAAGCAATTCTGCCCTCAAACAATTTGTTGGAAACTATTGCTATCCTTTTTTATTTTCTGCAACAGTTTGTATAAAATTAGTACTACCTGCTTCTGTTGAGTTGATTCTGACTCATCAATGACCCTCAAACAGAGTAGAACTGTCCCGTAGGGTTCCCAAGGAGTGCCTGGTGTGTTTTAACTGCTGAGCTCTTTGGTTAGCAGCTGTAGCACTTGACCACTAGACCACCAGAGTTTCGAAAACTGGAATTAGTCATTAAATGATCAGTACAAGTCACCATTGATTCTTTATAGATCTAGGATTTCCTATCCAGGAAGGTTTCTAACTATAAAATCAATTTAAGTTACATTTATATGTTTAATTGGGTTACTTATTACTTCCTGAGTCAGCTTTGGTAGTTTGTATCTCTGTTTTCTACATATATACCTACCTGCCATAAAGTTTGTTCCAGCTTATTATGATACTTTATAGAAACCAATTAATGTTCTCCATATTATAAAACTTACTGTTAACTTCTTAGTTTTCACCTTGCTTGACGTATCAGCAGCATTTTATACAATCTCTTCTCTTGGCTTCTGTGACACCTCTCACTTTTCTGGCCATTATTTCTCATCATTTGCCGATTCTTCTTCATCTTCGTAACTTCTTCACATTTCAGTGCCCCAGAGTCAACTCTCAAACATTGTGTCTTATATAGCTACAATAATTTCCTGGATGATCTCATCTATTTTTATGGTTTTAAATAAAAGCTATACATTGATGGCTCCAAAAATTTTATCTCAAGTCAAATATGTTTTTTCATTATCATACTTACCTAACCCACTGCCTTTGAGACGGGTCTGACTCATAGTGACCCAGGAAGTCAAAGTAGAACTGCCCCGTAGACTTTCCAAGGAGCGCCTAGCAGTCACGCTTACAGGGCCACCTGTAATAGGAGTCCTCAGTAGGCATCCTTAGAAGTGAGGGTGGTGAGCCTTCACCTCCCATGAGAAGGAATCAGCCCCTTGAGAAGGAAATCACGCTTGGTAAAGTAGAGGGTCAAGGAAAAAGGGGAAGACCCTCGATGAGATAGACTGACACAAGGACTGCAACAAGGGGCTCAAGCGTGCCAGCAATTGTGAGGGTGCAGTAGGACTGCCAGTGTTTCATTCTTCATGCATAAGGTCACTGTAGGTTAGTACATATTTGACTGCACGTAACAGCAGCAACAGGCGGGCATCTCAAACCCGATGTAACCAAAACTGAGCTGTTAATATGACCTCCTTGAAGTGCCATTTTAGCCATTTCTTTAATATCAGTTAATGGGCACTCCTTCCTGCCAGGTGGTCAAGCCAAAAGTCTTAGAGCCGTGGTCAAAATCTCTTTCTCTCAGTTCTTCACACCTGATCCATCAGAAAATTCTGGCATCTGGAAAACATATATATTGAGAATCAGGCAACTTCTCACCACCTCCACTGTGACCTCCTACACTCTGACCTGGGCTAGTATGAGTCTTCTAAATGACCTGTCTGCTTCCATCCTTGTGTCCTTCAGTCTATAATAAGAGAGCCAGAAAAATTCTTTCAAAAACAAGTAAATACTTATGGGATCCTGAGCTTCCCTTAAGGATGACAATATAATTATAAAACAGGTAAGGTAGTAGTTGAACATGATGAGCACGATTCACATTACTGAGCTGTATATATGAAGATAGCTAAAATGTTAAATGTGCTGTTACAAATATATTTACCACAAACACACACAATTAGATCATGCCACACTTGTATTCCAGCTCTTCTAGAGGTGTTATATCTCACACAGAATAAAATGCAAAGCCATTCTAGTTGTTAATAAGGTCCTACCAGATGTAGTTCTGTTAACTCTGACTTCATCTCCAACTGTTCTCCTTGGTTGCTCACTCCAGCTACACTCACTGTTCCTAGAACACTTCGGGCATGCTTACACAACAGGGCCTTTACCCCTGCGCTTTGCATTTTTCTTCTGCTTGAATTCTACCTTCACGTCCATGATAGTCTGGATTCTTCCTTCTTTGTTTTAGTCTTTTCTTTTTGACTACTTATCACTAACTGTAAAATCAAGAATGTGGGAGTAGTAACAGGGTCACCAGAACACGTCTCACTTCAGGGACAGTAATGAGAAGTAAGAGCAGCCCAAGACTCCTTCCTAAGAGGTAGATCTCAGACATACTGCCACCCTCCAAAATTTTCACCAACTCTGACACCAGTTAATCCTCCCACAGAACTCTGTACTGCTAGGTTTGATAATCTGTTGCTATGACCACACAGAACTCACAGCATCCTTACAATTAAGTGGTTTATTTAGGATGCAGGGCCATATTAAGGCATATGAAGGCCCTAAACACTGATAATCTGTGGTACCACCTCCTTGCTCAGAGGATATGTGAGTTGTGTGTGTTTGTGCACCCACGTGTGTATGTCTTAACTATCTACCATTCATCTTCTTGTTAAATGCAACAGTATCAGTTATTGAATGCAAAAGTATCATATGCCAGTTCAGTGGAATGAGATGAACTGGATTATAATATTTTGGGAGATTCAGGGTAATGAGATTTTTACTGTAAAACACATTTCTATAAAGATGATATTCCACATATTCTATAACAAAGAAAATAAGTCAGTGAACTTAGTGTTGCTTTAAAAATCAATTAATTCTATTGAATTGCACAATGAAAAATTGGTTATTTACAGGATGTGCACAAGCACACACCTTTGTGTTTGTATAACAGTAAAAAGCATTATTGGTCTTCCTGCCGGAGTTGGTAAATCAGCAGACATGGATGTATGAGAAGGTTCTCTCAGAAAGGATCAGAGGCCCATTATCTAATAACATAACTTGTTCTTTCCCAGTAATCACTCATGTTAGATCCAGTTGCATATTTGGTGTATGTAGCGAGAGTTAGTCTTGGCAGCCCACTCTTACCTCTAGTTCGTTAGAAAGAAATAGTGTACTCCCAAGGCACTCGCCAGGATAAGAAGTTTCAGTTATACAGAAGAGGACCATAGGAGACAAGTCAATGAGGGTGTTGAAGTGGGAGGGGCCTCATAGCTTAAGCAACCTTGGGTGGGGGCTCCCGACCCTCGGTGAACTTTATTTCCAGCCAGCATGGACCCATGAACCAGAGCTTGTATTAGCTTCCTTTAGAGCCCGCCTGTTCCCTTCTACTACTGCACTTGCTTTTCTTTGTAACCTGTCTGCTTGGCATCTATGGGTTTTTGCTTTGGGCAACTGGTGTCCCTGTTCTGTTGGTGCCCTAAATATGAGCTTCCTTTGCTTATTGGGTGATCCACCCCTATTAGGAGATAACAGGCTGCAGTTCAGGATCAGGTGCCTCACGGGCCAAGTCTCTCTTCTTCAGTGTAGGACAGCTCTCTCAGCTCTTCTCAGGAAGGCAAGCCTCTTCTTAGCGCCCTAGGGACAGGCCTCCTCTCTTCCCCTTTAGGACCGAGGTCTTTTCTCTTCCCTGAGGACAGGCTTCTTCTCAGCTCTCTAACGACAGGCTCCTCTTGGCCCTGCTGTCTTTTGCCATTGACTCAGCTGCAAGGTCCTTTCCTGGCCTGTTGCATCTGGCTTTGCACTGGGCTCCTTCCAGGTCTCCCATTGTCTTCGGTGGCAGAGCTCTTAACTCGAGTTACAGCTCTTGTTGGAAATTCCTTGCTTTTACCCTCTCTGATTTTTCTGTCTTCAATCTGAACAAAAGTAACAAACCCTCTAGGGTGAAAAACTAGGGCAAAGGTAACTCCTCAGTGCTTAGTGGAATAATAGCTCAAGTTGTTTCTCCAAAGAACAGAGACAAAAGGCCACATAAAGTAACTCATTTTACTACACTAACATACTATATATTTCATTTATTATTTTGCTTTTCAATCTCCCTGCAGTATTGTAAGCTCTGAAAGAGCAAAAATTCTGTTCTTTATTATGTAATCATCTCTAGCACAGTGTCTGGCATTAAAACAACAACAACAAAAAATCATTCCATAGACTCATAGAGATCCTACACAACAGGGTAGAACTCCCTAGAGGGTTTCCAAGCAGAGGCTGGCAGACTTGACCTCTTTGCTTAGCAGCTGTGGTTCTTAACCAGGGCTCTGTCTGGCATATTGTAGACACTTAATAAATATCTAGAATTTTCTCCTTGACTCCAACTTTTTTAAAGGAATTATTAAGTTGTTTTTTTTTTTTTTTTTAAGTGATACAGTTTTTGTGAATCCTGATGGCATAGTAGTTAAGTGTCATGGCTGCTAACTAAAAGATTGGCAATTCAAGTTCACCAGGCACTCTTCGGAAGCTCTGTGGGGCAGTTCTATTCTCTCTCACAGGGTTGCTATGAGTCGGCATCAACTTGATGGCAGTTGATTTGTATAATACAGTTTGCTACTATGGGGCACACTTCTGCTCTGCACATGAGCTTATGTCAGTCAGAATCAACATGATAGCAATTACCATCACTAAAAATAACCATATGCATACAAGCTTTTCAAAACTATGTTTAAAATATTTTTAAGAGATATGTAATATTTCTGCATGCATATTTTGTATCTCAATGCTGGAAAATAATTAAATATATTCTAGAATATCTTGATTTTGCTGGAGATTTTCAACATAATTAGAAATAAATGGAATGCTAAATACTGAGGTTTTTTTCCAATATTTAGTTACTAGTTAGGGGCATTCCTTTTGCATCATTCCTCAAGTACAAATCAAATAATGCCACCAAAATAAACAGTAGAGCATTTTCTAGAAAATGGTGAAAAGAAAGAACAAAACTAGTATGTTTTGGTCCTCAGGACACTGGATAGATTATGTACTTAAGTAATAGCATTGTCATAAGAAAATTTTATTGTACGGTCAAAACAATAATAGATGTGTAGCTGTTAGGTACAGAATGAAGTTGACATTTGTATGTCATTTGTTGTGAAGAAAGCTATGAGTTGGGAGAACATAGATCTAACATAACATGACCTCAATATTCTACACATGGTGTTTCCATAGTACAGATGTTCATCTGAGATTGTGGCTTATTACATAATGCACCAATGGGAAAAATATTCATTTCAACAGCGTATGCTCAAGTTATTCACCATAAAATCCTGTCAGAGCAACAACAAGGTCCTGAAATACACCCTGATCTGTATATTAAAGGATAGCCTGGAAGTTGTAAGTGTAGAGAGAATTACAATGTTGGATTCAAGTTTTTTGTTTTTAAGATAAACATAGTAATCTGTTGAGTTTCAAATTCATGAGTTTAAGAATGTGTGATCTTATGGAAAGTATTTTGAATTAATATAAAAATAAAAAGCCCTTAACGTCTGTGAGATCTGGAGAAAACGGGTTAAAATCTAGAATTAAATGTACTGAGGGAAATGTAAGAGTAATGATTTGCATTGTTCAGTATCTGGGAAGAAACCTTTCTATCAGTGCGGATATTCTGAAGAAATTGGATGATTACCTAAGTGAGACTGCTAGGAAAATCATTATGGATCACCATGTTCTATAAACCATAGATTAATTTAAAATATACAAAAACATAGGGAAAAAAAGATGCAGTTACATAATAAGGATGTAAAATTAATTTTTCTGTATACAATTGCATTTGTACAGCAGAAATTGCCCAGGTATAAGCCTAGCAGATTAATATTATTAGCTCTATCCTGTACATCTAGTTCAAAACATAAACCAAACTAAGATCCAATATAGTAAATCACATGATAATGCCAGCTTGAAATCATAAAACTATAGAATATCTAATAGGAAAAGTATGAGAAATTCTAGGATGCAATACAGCCAGAGGTTCAGGGCAACAATATCTTATAGCTAATAAAATAAGAAATGAAGAAAAATGGGCTTCAGTAACAAACAATCTGGCTAGACACTACACTTAGGCACAGTTTACATACTGTGGTAAACTGCTAAGCATCTGTCTTATGTGGGGTTCTCCAGACAAGCAAAACCAGTAAGATGTATACAGAGAGGGATTTATATCAAGGAAACAGCTCATGCAATTGTAGGGACTGAAACGTCCCAAGTCCTAAATCAGGATACAAGCCTCACACAGCCAGGGAAGCTGGCAACTTGAAGGTTAGCAGGTTAGAGAGTAGAATTCTTACTCACAAGCCATGCAGGTTGACAAGTCCTAACATGCCAAGCAAGACTGCAAGGTTTGTTTTCATTCATGCAGCTGCAGTGGCCAGTAAACCCAAGATTGGGTGGTCAGGGAACAGGACTCTTATAGGCTGTGAGAACTGATGAATCCCAAGATTAACAGTTAAGGTGCTAGCTCAAGTGCCAAGAACTAAATATCACCAAACAAGAGAGAGGCACTGCTGGATCCACAGCCAGCCAAAACCGTGGCAAGGTGAGCAAGCAGGAAGTAGGTAGTGGGAGACAGAGAGATGAAGGCTGAGGGGTGGTAAGCTATAATGTGCCTGCCCCCTCTAGAACCACTCAGCACATTCCATCATGGAAGTGATCACAATATTGTACAACTGCCAAAACACTGAGAATCATGGCCCAGGCAAGATGAGACACATATTAACCATCACAGCATCCTACCTTATGTGGATAAGCACCATTTTCTGTGAGGTGAAAACTCATTTACACAATATGATTTCTTAAAAAAAAAAAAAAAAAACAGATAGCAGTCACCTGCAGCTTGGCAACCCTACTTCCCTCTGGGTAAGAGGAGGCAGCGTAAGGTGGTGGAGTAGTCAGATGTTGCCTAATATCACTCTTATTGCAAAGTCCTGAGACAACAAGTGAATGGTACATAATGACAACTTTGGAACCCTCAACATCAAAGTCAAGGCTGAAGAGTCAGACTGAGCTCAAAGTGGAAGGAGAGGTGGTATAAAAACAGTGGACATGGAGAGGTATGGATTACTGATGCCCTGATAACCAAACCAGCATAGTGCATTAATATTGAGATAAACTAAGCAGCATTCTCAGCTGAAACCCCCATAACCTAGTGGAACAAAGTTAGGGTCCAGATTAGGGTAACTGTCCAGAGCCAGGCAGGAATTCTTGCTGCCTTGTGAAAGTTAAGAGCATGAACTTGACCTATGAAGCCCACCCCAGCCCCCAATACTGGAAGCCCATGGGCCTGTGCCCCCCTCACAACCTGTATGCAAGTGCAGTCCAATGGGACCTACCATTGAATTGGAGGCCCTCTGGAACCCATGAACCAGAGGCCCTTTTACCTTTCCTCAGCTACTCACACCAGGGACCCATGGGTCTACAGTGCCTCCTACTCCCTCCAGCTACCCATGCTGGAGTCCTGATGATCACTGGTGACTCTTTCTCCCTTTGGTCACCCATCCAGAGCCCTGAGGGTCACCAGTGTCTACTACTCCTTCCAGTCACCTACGCTGGACTCAGAGGGCTGAGAGTAGCTCCTAATCTCTCCAGCTACCTGCACCAAAAACCAGGGATCAGTGGTGCTGCCTATTCCCTATGGTTACCTGTTCCAGGAGCCCAAGCACTGGCTACTAAATATCCCCCATGACATGCCCTGGAAGATAGGGATAGGATCTCCAACCAGGCATTTATGGAAAGGTAAAATTCCCCTGCTTTATCCTCCTCATCCTCCCTTACAACCAAGGGCTTGTGCCTGCTCTGATAACCCACAGGCAGCTATGCCTGCTGGGACCATTAGTGAGAGTCTGTGCTACACTGACCAGGTGACTGATGACCTGAGCACAGTTGCCATGACCACTTGGAAACTGATACAACACCCAACCCAGAGACCAGAGAGAATGCCCCCTGAGCCATGGACAAATGACTGATTGGACAGACACATCACCTCACCAGAAAAGAGAGCTATGTCCTCAGTACCCTCATAACACTAGCAAATAGAGACCTACACTCACATATCTGGTTACTGCTATAGCCACCTGGGGACAGGAGGTGAGGCCTTCAATGCTTCCAGATTAGTAGCACACACACCTAGCCTACTTCGATTTATCAAATCAAAACAAAAGAAGAATTAAGGGTACAGCAAATAAAAATACAATAAATAAATATAATAATTTCTTGATGCCTTGAAGACAGCATACAAGATCAAGTCACATAAAGAATCATGACAAGATGGCTCCAGCAAGTAACCAAAATATTGGGAGGGAAGAAAAAACAAAACAAAACAAAAAACCTTCCAGAGAAAGAAATGGCAATGGAACTACTTGACAAAGATTTCAAAAGATTAATAGACTAGATGAAGAAAGAGATAAAAGAAAATATAGACAAAATCAAGGAAAACACAGAAAAAGAAATAGAAAAATTCAAGAAAACTGTATAAAAACCAAGTAACAAAAAAGACTATTAGAAACCACACAAATATAGTAACTAGAAATCCAGAAGGATTGGCAATATTATAGCAATATTATAGTGAGACAACTCACTAGAAAGATATAGGAGCCAAATTGAAATAATGGATGACAGAATCAGTGAATTTGAAGACAAATCTCTTGATATTAATCTGTTTGGGGAAAAATTAGAAAAAAAAATTAATGTGGACACAGCCTAACAGTTATGTAAGACACTACCAAAAGAAGAAAAATTGTATGTAATTGTTCCAGAATGAGGGCTGGGAGAAAATTGTCAAAAACTTTTGCTGGAAGAAAATTTCCTTAATATCAAGAAAGATGAGACAATATCTATCAAAGAAGCTCAACAAACTCCATACAGAATAGACCCTAAAAGTATGTCACCAAGGCATATCATAATCAAACTTGTTAAAATCAATGACAAAGAAAGAATTCTGGGAGCAGCTCAGGAAAAATGAAAAGTTACCTACAAGGGGAACCAATAAGACTAAAGTCTGATTACTCAGCGAAAAGCACACAGACAAGAAGGCAATGGGATGACATATAAAGCCATGGAAGCCAAAAAAAAAAAAAAAATCATAAAAAGGAATTATATATCCAGCAAAATTATCTCTCAAATACAGTAGCCAAATTAGGATATTTCTAAATAAACAGAAATTAAGGAAATTTGTAAAAATGACCAAACTTACAAGAAATGTTGAAAGAAGACCTTTGAATAGGACTCTGACAACAACTGGAGTCTGGGACACAGGACAGCATCAACCAAATACGAGACTAGACAAAGAAATTCCAAAAAAACAAAAAACAAAATTAAAGACTGAAAACAAGGAACCAGAGACATCAATCTAAAAATAATAATATCAAAACAAAAAAGGGGGGAATGAATGGTGTAGTTACAGAGCTTTCATATGTAGAAGTCAGGCCTGCACCAAGAAATAAAAAACTGGTCTAAACTGAAGAAGGTATAGGTGAATTTCAAGAGAACTAAAACGAAAGTTAACAAACTTACTCTTCAAAATAAAAATGAAGAAAAACAAGCCCAGTAAACACAAAATCAGCAACAATGAAAGAATGAAAATAAAATCCACAAAAATAAAGAACTCAGCACAGAAAATTAAATAGAACAAGGGAGCATCAACACCGCACACACACATGAAAGTATAACAAAATAACAGCAGTAAACTCATTAAATGGTTTGAATGCACCAGTAGAGACAGTAGCAGAATGGATAAAAACAAACGAACAAAAAAGACCCTTCAGAATGCTGTCTGTTTCAGTCAGCTAGTGCTGCTCTGACAGCACCATCACCAGCGAATGATTTCAACAAAGGAAGGCTTATTCTTACACAGTCTGGTAGCTACAAGTCCAAACTCAGGATGTCTACTCCAGGGGAAGGCTTTCCCCCTTGTTGGCTCTGTAGGAAAGTCAGTGTGTTGCATCAGTCTTCATTCAGGGAGCATCTTGGCACAGGGGTCTCAGGTCTAAAGGACATGCCGCTCTTCTTCCAGTGCTGCTTTCTTGATGGTGTGAGGTTCCCAATTCTCTCTTCCAGATGTTTTCCTTTATAGCCCAAGAAACCACCTCCAGGCACAAAGCAAACTTACACATTGAGTCTTGGTCTACCAACACAACTGCTGCCCATTCACCCTCATTAACATCATAGAGACAGGAATTTCAACATGAAGGAACATCACACAATACCAGGAATTATGGCACAGCTAAATTGTTACAAATTTTTAGGGATCACATTCAATCCATAACATCTCACTCTTTGTTCTCTAAAAAAATCACATCTTTGCAACATGTAAAACTTATTCACCCCATCACAGCAAAAGCCTTAAATTCCAAGGCTAAAATACAGAAATTCTCTTTAACTGTGAAATCTAGAACACAAGTTATCTGCTTCTAAAATATAATAGCAGGCACATGTTAAAGGTATTTCCATTACAAATGGAAGCAATCACAGGGAAAGAAGGCGTTAACAGGCAACAAGCAGGCAAGCAAAACACATTACATTAGTGCTCAAAGCTTTGGAAATAATCTTCACTTCTCTGAGACATTTTACACAATAACTTTTCCCTCTAGACTCTAGGTACTGGCCACATTTTCTGGATTCTGAGTGGAGACTCCAGCCCTGTGCTACAACTTTGCCTCCTAGGCCCACTTGAACAGCAACTCTGTCCCATCAGCTTCAGGTACACTGTAAGCCCAACTGAGTGATAATTCCACCCTTACAAACACATAAAACCCTGGCTCCACTCTTTCAAACCCCTAAGGTCGTGATAATACCTTTTGAGATTGAGGCAGCTCAGCTTCTCAAGCTCTTTGTCTGTTCAGCTTCTGATTCCTATGGCCTCGTGATCTGGGCCTCAGGTCCACATCTGCCTTGCTGGGGCATGTGTTCCAAACTCTGTGGCTCCACTGATTCAAGTGCCTGGAGGCACCACACTCTGCTAGGAAGCCTCCTGCACACAGGCACTCAGCTCTCTCACTCTGTGGTTCAGCAAGGCTAGCTCTACCAAATCAAGTGCCTAGAGGCACCCTGCTCCACAGGAAGTCTCTGTGCACAGGAGCTTAGCTCTCTTGCTTCATGGGTCAGCTCCAGCACTGCCTCTAGTTCTGCTGCTGCCACTGCTGCTGATCCTCTGATGTTGTCATCCACCATCTGCACCTTATTTGGTATTAACAGTTCTCCCCAGTTCTTTCTGAATCTTCTACCCATTTAAAGTTTCAAAATAGCTCCCACATTTTAGGTATTTGTTAGAGCAGCATCTTACTCCTGGTACCAAATTGTGTTAGGCTGGGTTTTCTAGGGAAGCAAAACCAGTAACATGTATACGTACAAGGAAAAATTTATATATAAAGGAAATAGCTCACGTAATTATAGAAGCTTAATGTCCCAAGTCCTGGCACAAGACCTACATGGCCACAGGACCTGGTGAACCCAAGGTGAGCAGGTCAGAGACAAGAGTTTTAGATCACTATCTGTGCAAGTCAGCAGATCCCAAGCCGGTGGTGAGACTGAGAAGTCTCTGCAGACTCACGGAGCAGTAGATGCTAGTAAACCCAGAATCAGCAGGTCAGGGAATGAAACTCTCATTCACTGACTGTAAGGGTTGATGAATCCAACATCTGCTAGCTGAGGTCAAGGAACTCAACACAAAAGAGAGCAGGAGCTGCTGGCCAAGTGAGCAGACAGGAAGTCAGTGGTGGAAGGCAGAGAGATGAGAGCTGAGAGGAGGGAAGCCACCGTGGGCCCCACCCCTGCCACTTGATACACCATCCAAACATGGAATTGGCAAGTTTACACAATCTTGACCACCAGTCTACAAGAAACACAGCTCAGACACAAAGAGACATAAACTAAAATTCAAAGGATGAAAAAGCTATCAATTAAACAATAACCAAAAAAGAAGAGTGACAATATTAATCTCTAATAAAACAGGTTTTGAGGCAAAATCCACCATACAATATAAAAAAGGACATTATATAACGATTAATGTCTTGTAGTATTGGAGGACACAACTATAATAAACATATATGTATATAAACATACATATGTAATAAACATATATATATACACATATATAATAAACATATTTATTTACATGCACCCAGTGCAGGGCTCCAAAATATACAACAAACTGTAACAGCAATGAAGAGAAAAATAGATAGCTACACAAAGTTGATTTCAACACATGGCTTTTAGTAATGGATAGAACATCTATAAAGAAGATCCACAAAGACAGACCAGTCAGTTCTTTCTAAATGCCACAATCAACCAACTCAACTTCGTAGACATATGTAACACTTCACCTAACAGCAGCAAAGTATACGTTCTTTTCAAATTATATGGAATACTTTTCAGGATAGGTCGTGTTTTAGTACAAAAAGCAATTCTTAGTAAAATCCAAAACATTAAAACAATGCAGAGCATTCTTCCTGATCGCAGCATCATAAAAGTAGAAATCAGTAACAGGAATGGCAAGGAAAAAAAATCAAATAGATAGAAACTGAAAAACATCTTTCTTTAAAGCCACTAGAAAATAGAAGAAATTAAAAATGGAATAAAAAAAAATTTCCTAGACTCACACGCAAATGAAGGCATAGAATAATGAAACCTCTGTATAAACAAATGCAGTGCTCAGAGGTCAGTTTATAGTAGTAAACACACACATCAAAAAAAAGAGAGAAAAAGAAACAACCAAAATCAAAACATTAAGTTTAAAACTCAAACAGAGAGGAGCAAAAGAAGTCCACAGTCACCAGATAAAAGGCAATAAATAAATTCAAGTGGGGATACATGAAGCAGAGAACAGAAAAACAATAAAAGAACTAGCAGCTAGAAGTTGGTTCTTTGAAAGAATCAACAAACTCAATAAGCCATTGGCCAAAATGACAGAAGAAAGCAAAGGAAGAAGCAAGTAACCCAAACAAGATGTGACAATAGAACCAACTAAAATATAAAGGGTCTATAGGGCCACTAGGAGTTGTTGACTCAATGGCAATGGGCTTTTTTCCTCTTGATTTTAATGGACTACTAAGAAAAATTAAACTCCAACCAACTTGAAAACCTAGAAGAAATGGACAAATTTATAGAAACACACCACTTATCTAAATTAACACAAACTGAAGTGTAAAAACTGAAGAGACCCATAATAAAATGAGAGATTGAAGAGGTAATAAAAAACAAACAAACAAAAGCCCTGGCCCAGACTGCTTCACTGAAGAATTCTACCGCATATCCAGAGAAAAGTTCATACCAAAATTACTGGACTATTCCAGAGTACAGAAAAGGAAGGAATACTGCTCAGTTCATTCTATGAAGCCAACATAACCCTGCTACCAAAGTTAGACATATACACACACATAATTACAACAACAAAAAATTATGGACCAACCTTGTTGTTAGGTGCCATTAAGTCGGTTCCAACTCGTAGTGACCTTGTGAACAACAGAATAAAACATTGCCCAGTCTTGACCCACATGCACAATCACTTTTATGCTTAAGCATATTGTTGCGGCCACTGTGTCAATTCATCTCATTGAGGGTCTTCCACTTTTTCGCTGACCCTCCACTCTACCAAGCATGACGTCCTTCTCCAGAGACTGATCCTTCCTGACAACATGTCCAAAGTATGTAAGACACAGTCTTGCCGTCTTTGCATCCAAAGAGCACTCTGGTTGTAATTCTTCCAGAACAGATCTGTTTTTCCCTTTTAGCAGACCAGGGTACTTGCAACATTCTTCTCTAATGTCACAGTTCTAAGACAGCAATTCTTCTTCTGTCTTCTTTGTTTATTGTCCAGCTTTCACATGCATATAATGCTTCACATGCATATAATGCGACCGAGAACACCATGGCTGGAGTCAGGTGCTCTTTAGTCTTTAGGGCAACATCTTTACTTTCAATACTTTAAAGAGATCCTTTGCAGTAGATTTCCCAGTGCAATGTGTAATTTGATTTCTTAACTGCTGCTTTCATGGACACTGATTGTGGAGCCCAGTGAAATGTAATCCTTGACAACCTTAATCCTTTCTTCATTTATGATGATGTTGCTTATTGGCTCAGTTGCGAGGATTTTTGTTTTCTTGATGTTGATGTGTAACACGCTGGCAGCTTTGGTGTTTGACACCAGTCTCAAGAACACAGATCTCAAGACTACAGACACAAAAATTCTCAACAAAATTCTACTCAATAGAATTCAGCAACACATCAAAAATGTAATAGATCATGAATAAGTGGTATACATACTGGGTATGCAAGAAAGATTCAATATTAGATCAACTAACATAATCCTCCACATTAATAGAAAATAAGAAAATAAATACTTGATCATCTCAGCATAGAACAGGGATTTAATTAATTCCCAAAGCTCTCAGCAAAATAAGAATAGAAGAGAAATTCCTCAACATGATAAAAGACATTTATACAAAACTAGCAGCCAGCATTATTCTCAACAGAGAGACTCGAAATAGGAATCAGATAAGGATGTCCATTATCACCATTCTTATTCAACATTGTGCAGAAGGTTCTAACCGTAACAATCAGACTAGAAAAAGAAATAAATGGTACTCAAATTGGTAAGAAAGAAGTAAAACTATCCCGCTTCTGATAATATAATATGATTCTATACATAAAAAACCCCAAAGATTCCACAATAGACTGGAATGCATACAAAGACCTAGCAAAGCACTAGAATACAAGATGATCAAAAATAAATCAGTTGGATTCTTCTATGTCCACAAAGAGAACTTGGGAAAGCAAATACGAAAAAACATTGTTTATAATAGCCCTCAAAAAGATAAAATACTCAGAAATATCCAACCAAGGAAGCAAAAAGATTATACAGAAAAAATTACAAAATACTACTGCAAGAAACCAAAACAGACCTATGTAAATGAAGAAACACCATGCTCATGAACAAAAAGACTCAAAATTGTGAATATATCAATACTACCCAAAGCAATCTACAGATACAATGCAATCTCCATCCAAATTCCGACAGCATTCTCTAAAAGAGATGAAAAAAATTCATCACCAACTTCATAGGGAAAGGAAAGAGACCTCAGGTAAGTAAAACATTATCGCACAAGAAGAAGCAAGTAAGAGGCCTCACACTACCTGATATCAGAAACCACTATACAACTACAATAGTCAAAATAGCCAGGGTTGGTACAATGACAGATACATCGATCAATGGAATAGGATTAAGAACCCAGACGTAAGTCTATTCACCCACGGACAGCTGATATTTGACAAAGGGCCACACTCCATTAAATGGGGAAAAAAGCTTTTTAACAAATGGTGCTGGCATAATTGGATATCCATCTGCAAAAAATTGAAACAAGACCCCTATCTGACACCTTATACAAAATCAACTCAAATTGGATAAAAGACCTGAATATGAAAGCTAAAACGATAAAGCTCATCCAAGATAAGATAGAGTCAACAATGGACGTTTTAATACACAATATAGACAGACCTCAAAATCTGACAAACACATTCACCAGAAAAGAAAACAGATAAATGGGAATTAATAAGAATCAAACACTTCTGGTCATCCAAAGACTTCATCAAAAGAATTAAAAGACCACCTACAGAATGGGAAAAAATATTTGGCAACTCTATGTCAGACCAACACCTGATCTCCATAATCTATAAGGTTCTACAAAATATCAATAAGAAAAAGACAAATCATCTAACTAAGCAATGGGCAAAGGAGATGTACAGACACTTCACTAAAGAGGAGATCCAGGCAGTCAAAAAACACATGTGGACATGTTCATGATCATTAATTATTAAAGAAATTCAAATCAAAAGGACAATGAGATACCATCTCACCCCAACAAGATTGGCCATGCTCCAAAAAACACAAAACAATAAATGTTGGAGAGGCTGTGAAGAGATTGGAACTCTCCTTCACTGTTGGTGGGATTGCAGAATGGTGCAACCTCATTGGAAAGCAATTTGGCGTTACCTTAAAATAATAGATATAGATATACCATTTGACCCAGTAATTCCTCTGCTCAGAATATATCCTACAAAATCAAGGCCATTCATACCAACTGCTACATGCACACAAATGTTCATTGCAGCACAGTCCACGATAGCAAAAAGTTGGAATCAACCCAGATGCCCAACAACGGAAGAATGGATGGGTAAACTTTGGTACATGTACTCCATGGAGTACTATACACTGATAAAGAACAACAATGATAGCAGGAAACATCTCTCAATTTGGTCTCAACTGGAGGACATTCTGCTGAGTGAAACTAGTCAGAGACAGAAGGACAATTATTATATGGGACCCCTATGATAAAAACTTAAAAGCATACTCATACATAATAGAAAGGATTCTTTGATGGCTACAAAGGTGGGGAGGGTGGAAGGCAGGAGGGCAAGGGGCAAGGGTTTAGATTAGATAGTTGTTAGAAATTTGGTTGGGTGAAATTGGTGACAATACACATTAGTAAGAAGATCAATATTAATGGGACTTCACCACAACTTGTGTACTCCTCTTAACCTAGTATTGTAAGCACAGAGTATATACACTTTCATTTTTTATTTAATAAGAAAAAAAACTTTTTTTAAATGGTGCTGGCAAAATTAGAGGTCCATTTGTTTAGAAAAACGAAACAGGACCCATGCCTTACACCATACACATAAAGGAGCTGAAAATGGATCAAAGACACAAAAATAGAACCTAAAACTGTAAAGATCCAGGGAAAAAATTGGACAATTCTAGAAGTCTTAATGGCCAAGACAAGTGCTGTCAAGTATAAATATCATACAATCCATAACTGAAAATCACTGAGAGTAGACAATGAACAGGTAAATGGGACCTCCTAAAAATTCTGTTATACTTGAGTTATCCATGGATTCAGCTCTATGGAAGCTAAAAACAATTCTTCGAGCTACTCTAACTCAGAGGCATAAGATCACTAACTAAGACAGAAGAGTTTATCAGTGACAGACTATGTTTGACTTGGAAATGTTTTTCTTTCCTGCTACGTCCCATGAAAGAAGTATTCTATTTTATCTGCTTAGTAATAATAATACTTGACACTTATATGGAGTTTTGGGGCCTTGTGGAGCAGTGGTTAAGAGCTTGTCTGCTCATCAAAAGGTAGACAATAGAAAACCATCAGACACTCCTTGGAAAGTCTATAGGGCAACTGTTCTACTCTGTCCTATAGAGTTGCTTTCAGTTGGAATCAACTTGACAGCAATGGGTTTGGTTTACGTGGCATTTTATATATTTTGTCATCCAATGTATAAGCAAACTTGGGATCTATAAACAGTATTACTTATACTGGACTGTACATAGCAGATGAAAGTCATTGAAGGTGTGACATGCATGTCTAATACCACAGAGCTGAACAAATGTATAATAAATCCTGTGATGCTTTAGATACAATGATATAAAAATGTTAAGATATAATCAGTTTTATCCAGGGTCAAATATTTCAGAAATACTAGCCTACAATAATAAGACTTTGAGGGAAAAGCTCTGCTTTTCTCCAACAAGAAATCATAGTGGTTTTACTTTGTTATTTGCTTGAGATATTTCGGTACTGTACAGCTACTTTTAGAGGTTAACAGAAGCCCACTCTCCTGGATGTCCCTTGAATGAGTTATAAGGAAGACCAGGGAGATGCTGAGCTTCAGAACCTAAAGGATGAGTATTTGTTAGATTTAGTAGGTATCCTCTGATAAAAATACAGATGTTTTTAGGACTACAAAGGAGAACATGCTGGAATGCCCAGGTTATGGCCTGAGCATAGCAGTTAGCTGTGGTCAGAAAGAGGAACTGAGTGACACAGGGCAGCAAACTTTAAATGTCAGCTCATTCACTGGATCTAGCTACTGGATTGGAACATAAAGCTGAGCTGCACCAGCTGAAGGCAGAAGTTATGACTTCCGGAAAAGAAACCTGAACCGAAGGAAAGGAGTGAGTCTTAGTCATCTAGTGCTGCTACAACAGAAATACCGCAGGTGGATAGCTTTCACAAAAAGAAAATTGTTTTGTCACAGTCCTGTAGACTAAAAGTTCAAATTCAGGGTGTCAACCCCAGGGAAAGGCTTTCTTTACTGGCTCTAATCCTCACTGTCAATCTTCCCCTGGACTGGGAGCTTCTGAGATGCAGTGATCCCAGGTCCTTTCCAAAGGATGTGTTCTGCTGCTGGCACTGCTTCTTTCTTGATGGTATAAGGCCCCTGGATCTCTTTGCTACCTTCTTATATATATATATATATATATATCGATACTGTCTCAAGGCACACTACAGTCTTACACACTGAGACCTACTCCACCAACACAACTGCCACACATCTTCCCTCATTAACATCATAGAGGTAGGCTTTATAACATACAGGAACATCACACAATACAAGAACTCTCAGCCTAGCCAAATGGCTACACACATATTTGGGAGACCACAATTCAATCCATGACAGTGTATGAAGCTAGAATAACATAATCATCAAAAAACAAAGAAAAATATTTATTAGGAATGTCCAAAGCTTGGGGGAAGGTGGTCTTTAAGAACGATGGAAAGAAATTTTTATCTCATTTAAGAAAGAAAGGACTAGCAGGACCCAAGAAGACTAGAAGACCAATATGACTGAGGAAGCTCAGCTGAGCTGCCGAAGGAATGAGTCCTAGGACCAAAATCTGAAAAAAAAGGAGACAATTTTAGAGCACGCTTCTGAAAATCCCAGAGATCTAACACTAGAGTTTTACCCAATATATCAGTAAGAGCTGTGGAGCATTGTCTAGAGTTCAACCAAAGTTGTTGTTAGGTACAGTTGAGTCAGCTTTGACTCACAGTGACCCTGTGAACAACAGAACAAAATACCTCCGGTCCTGTCCCATGCTTACGATCGTTTTTATGCTTACGTCTGCTGTTACAGCCACTATGTCAGTCCATCTCGTGGAGGATCTTCTTCTTCACTGACCCTCCGTTCTACCGAGCGTGTGCTTTTCAGGCATTGATCTCTCCTGACAATATGTCCAAAGTATGTAAGATGCAGTCTCTCCATCTTTGCTTTCAAGGAGCACTCTGGTTGTACTTCTTCTAGAACAGATCTGTTTGTTCTTTGGGCAGTCCATGGTACATTCAATATTCTTCAACACTGGAATTCAAAGGCATGAATTCTTCCATTTTTCTTATTCACTGTCCTGCTTTCCTATGCGTATGATGCAATTGAAAATACCATGGTTTGGGTCAGATGTACCTTAGTCAGATGCACCAAGGTAAGGCTGTATATTTCTCACTCCTAAATTGGAAACAAAGTGAACAGAGGAGTCCTCTGCGTATTAATGAAGAAATGGAATGTATTAACTCCTCACATCTATTAGCTAAATAGCTTAAAATAAAACTTTAGAAGAATGGCTTCCAAACTTTGTTTTTTAGTGTTTTAGGATTTTAGGGGATTTCTTTAGAAATCATCCTGGACAGTAAAAGTAACTTCCCCTTTCTTTAATATGCTTTATTTTTTAGACAAGTTTTAGATTTATGGTGTGCACCAAATACAGAATGTTCTAATATACTTCCTTCTGCACACAGTTTCTCCTGCTAGTAAGATTTTGAGTGAACCCGTTGCTGTCAAGTCGATTCCAACTCATAGCAACCCTTTAGGGCAGAGTAGAACTGCCCCACAGAGCTTCAAAGGAGTGCCAGGTAAACTCAAACTGCCAACCTTTTGGTTAGCAGCTGTAGTAGCTCTTAACCACTACATCACCAGGGTTTCCAACGTTTTGCATTGTGATACATCTGTCACAACCAATAAGCCAATACTGATGCAGTACTGTTTAACTCAAGTTCATACCTACATTAGGGTTCCCTCTTGGTGTTAGCTGGGTCTATGGGTTTCACAAATGTGCTGTGTCATATATCCACCATCACAGTATCATGCAGAATAATTTCACTGCTCTGTGTTCCACTTATTCAACCCCACCCCCACTGTGATTGGAGAAGCTCACTTAGACTTTTTTTAGTAGCTGAGAATTCTCTGACAAGAATCAAGTAATTTCTTTATAATATTTATGCATATTCTGATTTTAAATTGATCACACCTGTTTTTCCTATTCAACAAGACACAATTCATTTCCTGGGAGGAGACAAAGTACCTCTACCGGACTCAAAGGATAGTTCAGGGGCCCCTCTGTCAATGCAAATGTAGTCTTTCAGTTTACAGCCTGTGAACTTGCTGGCTGTAAAAACTGTGAAGGAGTGAATAGAGTTGTGGCTTAGAAAACAGTAGAGACCTAGGATAACAGTGTAGACGGGATCTATGCTAGCCATAGCCAAATACACATCTTAACTGTGAAAATTTTATCTGTAGGAGTGAATAAATCAAAGAGAAGACTATAGTTCATTTTTTTGAACTGGCAAATGTCTTCTTAACCAAGATTTTACAAACATCTTGGAAGGTGGCTTAATGTACTATCTTATCCATTCTATCTAAAATATTAGTTCAAAAGGTTATTTTTTGGAAAAACAACCTCCAGAAAAACAGCTGTTTGAATGTTTCCATCACTATTCCAGTTTTCTGAGGTTTAGTGACCAATCCTTAATATGCTAAATATGAGAGAGTGAAAAAAAGTCTGGTATATTGTAAGGTACACATTTGTTTCATCAAAAGCTAAAATTATTAACTTTTGAAAAAAGACCAAGCTTGACAAGTCTTTTCAATTTTGGAAATGTTCTTGGGAAGGACTGAAAATAAAAAATGACAAGTGAATGAGTTGGAAATTAATACAGTAATTATACAACTTTGAACTTAGCATCATAAATTGTAGATTCATTAGAGCACATACTATAGTTTCAACAAAGGAATACTAATGGGCACCATAAATCTTAAACTGTAGCACTCAAGTATTTAAAACAAACATTAGACCAACCAAAGAAAAGAATTTAAATGGGCACTGCTAAATGACTCAAGCCCATCTCAGGTAGTGTGGTTCTTCTGGATCTCATGGTCTGGAGCACCCCATATGGTTTTTACATGTGTTACAATCTTATTTTTGATTAGTAATGGGACAAAAAGTAATAATGAGATACAACATTAAGGGTGTAATAAAAGTTCTAATGTTGTTTGAACCTATGATAAGTGGTAGAAAATAAGTAAGATGTTTTTAAACAAATGGTAGAAGAAAAAGGAATTACAAGACATCTGGATCTTCATTACGAAGTGATCCTTACAAAAATAGTAGTCACTTCTTTTTTCCTAGAATCTGTTGCAGAAGTAAATCTAAAAGTTTTAAAGTATACAATGACATAATCACTAAGTACTTGAAAATTAATAAATAAATCTATAGTAAGTGTATTGTATGTTATGTTGTTGTTAGTGCTGTAGAGTCAGCCCCGGCTCGCGTTGACCCTGTGCTCAACAGAATGGAATTCGGCCTGCTCCTGCACCATCCTCATGATGGTTGCTTTGTTTGCACACAGTGTGGCAATCATTACGTCATTCTGTCTTACTGAGGGCTTTCCTCCTTTCTGCTGACATTCCACTTCTTTAATCATGATACCCTTCTCCAAAAACTAGTCCCTACTGACAACGCGTCCAAAGAACATGAGACAAAGTTTTGTCATCCTCACTTCTAAGGAGGATTCTGGGTGTACTTTTTTCTTGACCGATTTGTTTGTTTTGTGGTAGTTCATGGTATATTCAATATTCTTTACCAAAATCATGATTCAAAGGCATCAATTTTTCTTTGGTATTACTTATTCATTGTCCAGCTTTCCCATGCATGTGGACAACTGAAAAACCATGGTTTGATCAGGCACACTGTAGTTCTAAAAGTGACATATTTGCTTTATAACACTAAAAATATGTCTTCTTTGCAGCAGCAGATTTGTCCAGTGCAATATGACATTTGATTTACTGACTGCTGCTTCTCTAAGTATTGACTGTAGAACCAAGTAAAATGAAATCCTTGAAATCTTCATTTTTCTCTCCACTTATCATGGTGTTTCTTATTGGTCCAGTTATGAGAATTTTTTGTTTGTGTGTTTTTGTGTGTTTGTGAGTTGAGGCACAATCCATACTGAGGTCTTTAATCATCATCAGTGCTTCAAGTTCTCTTTGCTTTCAGCAAACAACTGATGTCATCTGCATATCACAGATTGTTCATTCACAAATTTCTCCAGTTCTGATGCCCTGTTCTTCTTTGCATGGTTCAGTTTCCCTGATTATTTGTTCATCATACATATTGAATAAAAATGATGAAAGGGGCACAACTCTGATACACATATTTCCTGATTTTAAACCAAGGAATATCCCCTTGTTCTGTTCTAACAACTGCTTCTTGGTCTGTGTACAGTTTCTTCACATACACATTAAGTCTTCTGGAATTACAATTCTTCCCAATGGTATCCATAAATATGATGTACTATACTATCTAAATAAATATGATGTAATTATACTATCTAAATTACTAGGCCAATGGGCAGGAATCAAACACTTGACAAACATAATGAGGCTACACACTCCTTCAGAAGAACACATTCTGTTTATTCTGTGATCCCCTTGCATTAATCACTAAGCATAAGAGGAACAGAGAAACTGTTTTCAGTCTATCAAGGTAGAACACTATCAACAAACTAAAGTTGCATGAGCTGTCAGCACTGTTATTATAGATGCAAACAGGGCATAAATTACTCGTTTTTTTATTATTATTGTTATGATTAAGTGAAAGTATACAATTTTGTATGCCTGCTTGTCTGAAGGTCCACCTGCTCTCCTCACGTACTGACAGAGCATTGCCCCTTTAACCCTATACTCCTAGCATCCCCTGAATGAGCACCTGTCCCCTCCTCTCCATCCTCTTCTCTCCCATCTAGAAAGAAACTGGTAGGACAATCTAAATTGGTTTTTTTTTTTTTTTTTGAGTTCCCCACTTTCTTTCCTTACCAGTACCATGGAATAAACTATACAAACCCATTTCAGCCTTTTCTCCTATAATGCTATGTGTTTGTGATGAGAAATGTGTTGCAGCTCACCAGGGAGGGTTATGTATCTGGCAGCCTTAGATGAGAAAGAGACAGAAACAGAGAGAGATACAGAGACAGAGAAGGCGGGGGCAATAAGCATTGGATGAATTCATGATGCTGAAACACTTAGAAAAAAACAGGGGAAATGCCTTTGCTAACTCAGTCATATTCAGCTGACAGTAGCCTAGCCTTGGAGGAAAGGAGTGCATTTAGGTGATTTTTTTGTCTATTAACCTTCAGACTCATTCAGAGGTGGATTTTCTTCTTTTACTCAACATAACACAATGAACGCAATTTCCTCCTCTTTCTCTCAGGAGGTGTTTAGCTGTTCCCACAGGAGTAGGGTCTGTGCAGAATAGTCCTGCAGAACAGCAAGAGGCAATCCCAGACCTCCCCACTCTGGATCTTATTTTCAGATACCCCAAAAGGAAGAGCAAACAACTTCTTTGTATGTCTTATGTACTTTTACCTTGTTGCCTGAAGTGTTTCGGGTTCACCTCTAAAATTCTGTAATTGTACTTCTATACATCGGCAAATAGTAAAGTGCATTTTAATTTGTGAATCTGAACCAAGTTCATCAATATTCTTCATCTCATGTGTTTTTAATTTTCCCTTTAATTTCTAGCTCAACCTGTAAATGCTCTAGAGCCTTCAATGTTACAGCCTTAAAAAACGTATGCTGGACTAATAAGTGAATCTCTGAAAGACCACAAGAGCATGCACTAAAAATCAACTTCATAACCCCCTAGACCAGGCCTTCTCTGGACATATGAATCTGAAACTTCTCCCACTGTAACTCAAAAACTAAGAAGCCTTTCTTTGCTTCATTATGCCAGTGGGGTAGCCAACCAAATACACATGAGGAAGAAAGAAAGGAGGAAGGCTGTTACAAAGACAGAACTTCTTTGTGATAACCTCATTGGCTATACCAATTTGTCAGCAATAACATCAAATGGGTGTCATGTGCTCAATAAGAGTTTGCTGTTGATTAATGATTTCTTGATTAATTACAAAAAAAAGCGCAAGGGTTTTGAATAAATAATTTGTTTAGACATGCTATTGATCCTTGGAAACTCTAAGGGACAGTTCTACTCTGACCGCTAGGATTGCTGTGAGTCAGACCGAACTTGATGGCAGTGGGTGGGTGGGGTATTGATTTCAGTTGTACTTCTTCAATACTTTAAAATCTGAAAAGTCATTTCTCCGGAGAATAACAAAGCAGTCACCGGTGTTCTATGCAATGTCTGCTAACTCAGAGAAAGATAACTACAAAATGTTAGCAGAGTTGTCTTAAACAGTGTCTTTATAAGCAGGGAGATGGCCTAAGAAGAAACTGGGGAAGCAGAGACAATTGGGTTTCTTGAAGCTGTACTTTCATCTGCAAAGCTCTAACTGTGTGTCAGGTCTAAAAACTCAGATAGTTTTGTCAGGAAATAGTATGCAAGTGATTTCACGTAAAATGAACTGCTCTTTTTAACAAGGTGTGAGTTGATATGAAATCCTCTATTTGATGCTAACTTTGAGATCCCCCAATGCTGTCCCCTCACAGGGCACAAGCAACAATTTTAAATGCTATTTTTTTCTTACTTAAAGAGCTTATCAATGAAAACATTGATTCACAACCACAGGTTTCACCTTAATGTCACCCATCAAAATATTTCACATTTGTTCTTATTAAAATGGTGCTGAGTATTCAAATGTAAAAGAAAAAATTCTCTAATGTATAAATTCCCAAAGTTTTTCTGTGAAGACCGTATTTTAAGTATTAAAAATTTCATAAGCTATCAGAAATTGTAGTTAAGAATTCCTTTACTACTACTGCATGATGGGGAAATTACACAAGCAGCAAGACACAGTGCTTTTATTGAATTAGCAGTGCTTTTATTGAATTAGCATTTTGGTCCTTGCACAAAGCAATTAATGATATGTAAATCCAACATTGCCTAAATGTACCAACTATGTTATTCATTCTTCTACAGATAGTTCCTGGCTTTATTGGAAAGTGGATGTGTGGCTTCCCCCTGCAGTAATTTGCTGATGCACTCAATTTTTGTGGGTAGAGTTAGAGACTCCCCTAACCTAGAAATGAATCTGCTTCTGTAAAAAGATCGTATCCATGCTTCAGAGGGCAATCGGCCTTCTGACGGGAAACGAAGGAAAGGTTGTTTGTGGATAAGCCTCTGAGCGGAGTGCCGGATGTCTGCAGGCCGTCTATGGTGCTGGACCACGAGTAGGCCGCACTCAGTGTGGGCATCTCAAGGCATCAGTCATAAACTTTCCACCTCATCCATCACTGACCATTTGCTGCCATTACCCAAAAAATCCCACATAAACCTCTGTCCATTTACATCAATCCAAAGAAGTTTGGGGTTGCACTCATATTTTAAGTAGGTTGATTGAAAACATTCCTCATAAAAATAATTTTAAAATGTTTCAAGTTCTTCTTTTTTTAATATTTTGTTTTAGATGGGGTTCTTGGCTGTTAGTAAGAGTATTTAAATTTTACTCCATAAGCTGTGTATATATATTCCACCATCGATGAATATAGGAAGACAACTTTATAATCTATTTTAATTTCTCATAGATTCAAAATAGTTATTTTGATAAAATCATGAAATTGGGTTTTCCTATTGATCCTCACAACAAACTCACTAAAGAAATGTATAAAATGTAGAAACTCATTGAAGTATTTTATGAATGTCTGATGTCTAATAGCTGGAAATATACCCTTTGGTATATTATGGTTCTGAATCCTTAGTTTGCCAATATAATTATAAGTAGAAATATTAGCAGATTCAATGATTCTGGGGAAATTTTATGTATTTGTGTAAGTTTCTCTGAATAGGGAACAATACAGGAGAGAGTTTTTAAAAGTGAGAATGTGAGTTATGTTTAGCACTAAAATGTAGAATTGCAAAAACTTGTCCAACTCATGTAAGAATTACAGGTTCAAATATAGTTTCATTAGTTCAAATTATTATTAGCATGGAAAGATTTATCAAATAATTAGCTTCAGGAACTTCAGATTAAACAGAAGTATAATATGTAATCTGGCCAATTAGTCATCCGTTACTGTGGTCATTCTCTTCAATCTCGACAAAGCACCTTAGCTGAGAAACTATTCCGGCAGGAACGTCCTGGGATGCATATAAAATCTTCTAGATATTTAGCAAGTATATCCAAAATAGTTTCATAGCCAGCTATTTTTAAAAGCTTACCAGGTTAATATAATTTTTTGTAGATTTTAAAATTTATGCGTTCAAATCTTTACATCATAGTAGATTCATATGACACTTTACATTTTATATACTGTAAACCTCCTCCTAGCATATACTGTCTTTGCATTTATTTAGTTTTAGTTTCAGTCATAAGAAATTTAGCTAATGAATGCAGATAGAATTTTTCTTTATAAAACTACTTTCTAATTTCCATGTTTTTGTTTTAGTTTTTTATATCATAAATGAATTTTATATGCATCCTAACACTACCTTAGCACTTCAAATGATGGAAAGGTAATTGTTTTTCATGTATGATTTTAAAATGCAGTTAAATTGAAATACAAAGGATTTTAGTAGCTAAGTAAGTGTTATGTTCACGTGCACACGCACACACAGACACACACCCTTGTGGGCCTATGTGTTCAAAATTCATTCATTGAGATTGTCACATGAAAAATATTTGTAAAATTTATACCATAGTCCAACTACAATGCAGTTGGAACTATAACTGAGTCATGTACTTTTATAGCACTCAAACATAACATATAAAATAGGTACCTCAATATACAATGACCTACAGTGTATGCTCTGACACATATACACAAAATATCATAGCAGCAAAGAAGATGGAATAACTGTCTGTGCCAAGAGCTCAGACAGCTGAGCAAAACCATCAGTGAAAAGTTTTCCTAAGAAAAATGTAAGCTTGCCAGGGGAGATTGGTGTCAATAGAAGTGAAGGCCCTCCAAGCAGCAAACAAATTTCTGAAATTGTGTGTAAAGATTCAAGAGGAAATTGCATAATTCTTTCATTTTGAAGACTGAGCTGTGTGGTCTCTTTCAGATCTAAAATTTTATTTCCTGTTTTATATTCATAAACACATAAAAATTAACTCCAAGAAAGAGCACATTTATTTTTTACAGAAAATACTCTGGAATGCTTTGCTCTGTCCATAGAGAGACTATTTCAAAACCAAATGCTTAAATACCTGCAAGCTTACTGCAGGAGTCCCTGGGTGGCACAAAAAAATTAAGCTCTCGACCACCAGTCGAAAGTTGGTCGGTTTGATCCAGCCCAGAAGCATCTCAGAAGATAGGCCTGACAGTCTGTTTCCAAGAAGTCACATTCTTGGAAACCTTGTGGAGCATACAACTCTGCACACATGCAGAATTCATGAGTCCAAACCAACTTGATGGCAGCCAACAACAATAAAAAACAATTTCTTTATCTGTTTACAGTACTCAGTAAGATGTTCTCTGGCTGTTTTCACAGTGATAAATTCTCTATGAGTGCTCAGAGTTTCAGCAGGGACTAGGGGATAGGATGAAATGCTCACATTCATAAATGTGATCAGAAATTATACAAAAATGCAAATCAAATGGCTGTAGGAACCAAGGTGGGCATGGTAGAGGGAAGTCTGTCTAACAGTGTGGAGAATACTTGTTAGAAATAAAGATGTACCTCAACTACAACACTCAGCATGCCTGGAGAGAGGCAGAAATCTCTCATTCAGTCTCAGCCAGGTGAAACGTAGAATTAATAAACAAAGAGAAAAATGTAAAAAGAAGAATGAATATACACCAATGAATACACAAAGCATGGTCTCCTTACTCCTTGAAGAACCTCAGAGACACTACTGAGCCACGTAAGGTTCTGGAACACTGGGATGTAGGACTTGTAATAACTATAGTGTAACGGGATTTGTCTGCCTTGGTCAACAGTAAGGATGAATGAATTCCTCGGAAGACTCATAAGACAGGCTACTATGTTCTCAGGAGAGCTGGGAGTGGATCCTACTTCTACATGACCACAACAGAACAGGGCTTATGTTCTGATTTGCCAAAGTAGCAAGTCACTGCTCCTCATTCTCTGCTCATCACTGTGTCCTCGAGCACACTAGCCTTACTCATTAATATGCCATGTGATAGTGAAAACGTGGTACCATATTTTATAAATATTTCACAAAGTTTGAGATCTGTAATGAGAATTTTTATTTCCCAATAATTCCAAAGAGTTACAGTTTTACTCTATGTTCATCCTGACCAGGACATAGAAGAATCTATCCTGATCTTTTAGGAAAATTAAACCTAGCAATGCAATACCCAATACCATTAGAATTAAGCTCCTAACATCACCTGAGAGCTTCTACTATTCAGTTAACTGTAACAGGCAAAATCAAGATTACGGTGTTTATGGTTTTAGGTTACAGAGAGTCTTGATGCCAAAAATCTAACTTATAAAAGGTTATTCCCATTATAAATGGATCCATTCATTCTACAAGTATTTGCTGAGGGTCAACTGCCAGACACTATCCTATGTGCTCGTGATATATCAGCGGACACACTAGACTAAGGTCCACTGCCTGTGAGCCTTACAGTCTAAAGGGGCAGACAGACAATAAAACATAAGCAAATTATGTTTCTTAGGTTTTAAGGGATATGAAGAAAATTAAAATTTCAACAGCATGAAGGAAATTGGCAGAGCTATGGAAAGCCAGGGAAAGAAGAAGAAGAACGGACTGGGGTCTTCAAAAGAAGTGGCAGGTAAGACTCATTGAGAGAAAAATAGTAAGCAAAGGCTTGAAAGAGATGAGGGAATAATCAGTCTGGAGGAGCAGCATTGCAGGGAGAGGGAAGAGGCAGAACAAATGTCCTGCTTCAGCAGTTTTGCTAGGCTGCACTATCTCCAGATGGCAGAGTTTAGATTTGACTGAGTCATTAGAAGTCGTATTGTTGAACTTTTTTTTTTTTTTTTTTCGCAGATAAGAAATTTAAGACTAAAACAATGTCATGACCTCTCAGTATTCCACATTTAGCATGGCAGAGACAGGACTAGAAGAAAGGTTTCACAGCTCCTAGTCCAGTGCTCCTACAACTATGCTATGCAGACTTCTTTTTCATTGTCTTCAGTAATTAACTTTCTGAGCGCTTCATTTATGATCCATATTATGAGTGGTGCCACAGAATATTAGATGCATCAGTTTCTTTAAAGATCTTAAAACCTAAACATAGAGATAGGAAAAAAAAATTGCTGTTGAGATGATTCCATCTCATGGCAACCCTATGAGGCAGTATAGAATAGCCCCATAGTGTTTCCAAAGAGTGGCTGGGTGGATTTGAACTGCTGACCTTTGGTTAACAGCCTAGCGCTTAAGCACTGGGCCACCAGGGCTCCAATGGTAGAGACAGGTTTACATAAAGTAAGTGGCAAGTATGATTGTGGCAAGTACTGTTTGTTGCTTTTTTCAGATATAAAGAACAGTTTAAATACTATTTATTTAAATTATACTATTTGTTGGGGATGATTTGAAATGCCACAAAAATCCTGAAGGTTCATGGTTTTTCAATCTCTACTTTAAACCCATGACACTTTCCTCTTAATGTTGGCTTTGTTTGGGGAGGGAAAATAAGTTTTCTTTTTCAGAAAGACCAACTGCTTTTAGTAACATTGGATAAAATAGAATCTCAGTATCTTGCAAAGGCTATTGCATACACTGTTCTTGCTGCATCCTTCTTCCTATGCAAATCAAGCCAAGAAGAATCAATGAAGCACGACTAGGCAAAGATCCAAAGATTTACCACCCATACTGGTTAAACTAGAGATTGCATTTTCTCTTGGCATTAATAGCCTAGATCTATGACAAATAAACCTACATGATCTAACTCTTCCAGATGTTTGGATTTAACCTCTGAGGTTCACACTAAACACAGAATCATCACTCCGTGTTGTTATTAAAAAGAAGAAAAAAAAATCACTGTGGAAAAATTGTTTCAGAAACTTGGAACTTTGTCTAGTAAGAACAGAGGCTAAGAGTTTTCAGACAGAACACATGGTTTTTAGTTAAATTTAAATTTCAGATACTGAAGTAATTATTAGTATAAGTATATCCCAAATAGTGGATGGGACATACTTAGACTATAAATGCATTTATCACTCACCTATATTCCAAAGGAACTGGGCCTTCTCTATGTCTGTTTGGTAGATACAATAAACCTAAAAATGGAGAGACAAAATTCATAATGCGTTTTGCTTTATGCTGCAACAAACAAAGATGTGATTTAATTTCTGGTTTTAGAAATGAAAAAAATCTGAGCTAAGGCTGCTTAGAGTGCACTATGATACTTGATACTAACTCTGGCCACATGAGCAGCTTTCCATCTGATTCCAAAGTGATATCAATACCATCTGATAGCCTGTCTAAGGCTTTTGTTAGTCATCAGGTATGAATGAGTTCCAGCACCTCTCAGCATTGTCTGGAGTAAAACCAGCTACTGTCCTCTGAGTTGAAAGGATGCCTTTTTCTTTATTATTACCCTCTCTTGAAACATCTAGTCCCACTTCCTACTCTTTATGACACCATACAGTGCTTTTTGTTCTAATAGATGTATAATGATATATCTGATTACTCATCACAAGGGATTTTGTTGTTCAAGATGCTAACAGAAGGCCAGTTTAAAGACTCTGTTCTACTTCCACATGAAATGAGAGTTTTAAAATCCTTAAACTGAGATGTTTTGCTTGTTGTATTTTGGCTTATTAGAGATTCTGTCCACAGAATGGAAACCCTGGTGGTGCAGTGGTAAGTGCTATGGCTGCTAACCAGAACGTCGGCAGTTCAAAATCCACCAGGTGTTCATTGGAAAACTCTATGGGGCGGTTCTACTCTGTCCTTTAGGGTCTCTGCTAGTTGGAACTGACTCGACAGCAATGGGTTTGCTTTCGAGCTTTATCCACTAAACACATTCTTCCTCTTTGGTTGTTTGCCTGCCTTAACAGCAAAGATAGCCTTATGTGTTGAGTGAGAGTTCTTGTTTAAGCTTAAGTAAAAACTCAGCTTTTCATTTACCTGCTTAACCAATAAAGTTCTGCCTACATTCCATTGTGTGTGTACGAAAACCAATTACTTCACGACCTCATTCTTGTAATTAAAAACAATGACAACAGAACAAAAATCTCAATCAGAATATCAGAGTCAAGGTGGAAATATTTTACAACGAAATTGAGTTTCTGTTGCCTATATACAGAATTTCAGCAAGTGAAATGTATGTAAAACCAAAACCAAAAATGAAGCCGGTCTAAAAACTCTTACTCTGTGTTCTTACTAGACAAAGTTCCAAGTTTTGAAACTTTTTCCACAATTTTTCCACAGTGATTTTTTTTTCTTCTTTTTAACAACAACATGGAGTGATGATTCTGCATTGTACTGACTCTGTCAGACAGACACTGTAACATTTCCAAGGTAGTAAATCTTTAAGGAAGAAGCCTGTCATATCTTTCTCCTCAGAGTTGCTGATGGGTACAAACTACTGACTTCTCAGTTAGCAGCCAGGTGTTTAACCACAGCTGTATCAGATCTCCTTAGAAATGTAAAAACAACACCTTAAAATAGCATATCGATAGGTCTCAACATCATCTCCAGAGATAGATGAAGCGACTTATTTTTTGGAGACTCCACATTAGTAAGTAGACAATATTCACTTTATGCTTCAACATCATTGGAATGCTACTGTGATCTCTTCTAAATATCTATTGTGTATACACAATAAAAGCTGTGGATTTATTTGCTTTAAAACAAATAGGAAACATATTGTATCCACCCACACTTTTAAAATGCATGATGTTTAAATCTTTTGTAATTACATATATGTATGGAACAGAATTGTCTCTATTTTGCAATGTCGGATATTCTACTTTCAAAACTATTTACAGAGACACTCTCCCTTATCTCCTAAAGCAAGCTATTTTTAGAAAGGACATAGGGCTGCTCTTTGCAAACCTCAGAAAATGCTCAGCAACATGATTTTTTTTTAAATGTAAAGAATTTTAAGTAGAAAAAGTGTGCATGGTTCATGCATGCATGTTAAAATCTGCACGCTTCCTTTGAAGAGGAGATGACCTGCTTTGCAGCCCCATGTGCACTCCAAAACATTTCATTTTTATTCTTCTGAATTTTAAAACTATTATTTCCTTGTGTTTCCTGTGGTTTTATCACAGAAGTATGCACACACAATGAAAATATTGCTTAGTGTTTTACATATATATGCCTTGTCCCTTTCACAAGAATTTGGTTTTTTTGTTTTTTTGTTTGGTAATGCTGCAAACAATACTAATAAAAATGTTCTGTGAATAATTCCTAGGCACATAGGAAAGCATTTATGTAGGAGTGAAGATACTCCCAAAGCGTACATAATTTCCTTAAAAAATGACATATTTTTTCTGAAACTGTTGCATTTAATCTATTATCAGCAGCTTATGAGCTGTCATTGCATCACGTTCTCTTTAATCTTTGCTATTGTTAGAGGTTTTAGGACCTTTCCAATCTGGTACTTAAAAATGATGGATCAGCTGGATTCCCTGATTACTAACTAGGTAAGCATCAAGCAAAGTCTTTCCCTTTTTAGTTACTCATTTATTTGCCTTTTAAAAAATCAGTTGGTAGGAATTCTTTATGTATATTTTGAGTACTAATCCTCTGGCAAATAAAGATAGTGCAAAAAAGATGTTCTACCTGTTGTGACTTGTCTTTTCACTTTGTATGTGATATCTTTTGGTGGACAGAATCCTCAATTTTAATGTGACTGTTAGGTGCCATCGAATCAGTTCTACTCATACTGACCCTGTGTACAGCAGAACAAAATAACTACCTAGTCGTATACCATGCTTACAATCATTATTATGCTCGAGCTCATTGTTGTGGTCATTGTGTCAGTCCATCTTTCCGAGGGTCGTTTTCTTTTTTGACGACCTTCCTCTTTACCAAGCATGTTGTCCTTCTCCAGAAACAGGTCCCTTGATAGCAGATCCCCGATAACATATCCAAAGTATGTGAACCAGAGTCTTCTAAGGAGCAATCTGTCTATACTTCTTCCAAGACAGATTTATTTGTTCTTTTGGAATATTCAATATTCTTCATCAATATCACAGTTCAAAAACATCTATTCTTCAGTCTTCATTATTAGTTGCCCAGATTTCACATGCATATGAGGCAATTGGAAACACCATAGCTAGAGTAAAATGCATCTTAGTCTTCAAAGTGACATCTGTGCTTTTAAACACTTTCAAGAGTTCTTTTGCAGTGAATTTGCTCAGTCCAATGCATCTTTTGATTTGTTGACTGATGCTTCCATGGGCATTGATTGTGGATTTAAGCAAAATTAAATCCTTGACAACTTCAATCTTTTCTCCATCTGTAATGTTGCTTATTGGTCCAACTGTGAGAATTTTTGTTTTCTTTATGTTGAGGTATAATCCATACTGAAGACTATAGTCTTTGATCTCCATCGGAAAATGCTTAAAGTCCTCTTCCCTTTCAGCAAGTGAGGTTATATCATCTGCGTATTACATGTTGTTATTAAGTCTTCCTCCAATCCTTATGCCCTGTTCTTCTTCATATAGTGCAGCTTCCCAGATTATTTTATCACCATACAGACTGAATAAGTATGGTGAAGTGAATACAACCCTGATGCATACTTTTCCTGACTTTAAAGCACGTAGTATCCTTTTCCAGCTCTGCATCTGTGTTGTTGAAACACATCAACTGATATTTCCTCAATTCCTAGAGCCTTGCTTTCTGCCATTCTCTTTATTTCACCTGGGACTTCTTCCTTCAGCACCACTGGTCTCTAGTTACATGCTGCCTCCTGAAACCATTGAACGTTGACCAATTCTCTTTGGTATAGTAACTATATTCCTTCCATCTTTTTTTTAGTGCTCCTTTTCCCTGTACAATTCTTCAACATTGCAACTCGGTGCTTCATTTTTTTATTCACTTCTTTCAGCTTGAGAAATGCTGAGGATGTTCTTCCCTTCTAGTTTTCTACCTCCTGGCCTTTGCACATGCCATTACAATATTTTGCTTTGTCTTCTCAAGCAGCCCCTTAAAACTTTCTATTAAGCTGTTGCACTTCATTATTTCCTTTTGCTTTAGCACTTCAATATTCAAAAACAAGTTTTAGATTCTCTTCTGACTTCCACTGTGGTCTTTTCTTTCCTGTCTTTTTAATGACATCTTGCTTTCTTCATGTATGATGTCCCTAATGACATTCCACAGCTGATCTGGTCTTCTGGCATTGGAATTCAACGCATCAAATCTATTCTTGAGATGGTCTCTAACTTGAGGTAGGATTTGGTGCAGGTTACACTTTAGCGCTGGTGACTTTCTCTAATTTTCTTCAGTTTCAACTGAAACTTGTATATGAGCAATCAATAGTCTGTTTCACAGTTGGCTCCTGGCTTTGTTCTGACTGATTGTACTAAGCTTTTCCATCATATTTTTCCACAGATGTAACTTATTTGGTTCTTGTGTATTCCATCTATTGAAGTTCGTATGCATAGCCACTATTTATACTGATGAAAAAAAGATATTTGCAATGAAGAAGTCATTAGTCTTGTAATATTCAATCATGAACTCCTCAGCATAATTGTTATTACCAAGGTCATGTTTCCCCACTACTGATCCTTCTTCATCTCTAACTTTTGCATTTCAATCACCAGTATTTATAAGTGCACTCTGATTGCATGTTCTGTCAACTTTAGCCTTTGAATGTACGTAAAAGTCTTCGGTTACTTCATCTTTGGCCTTAGTGGTTGGTGCATAAATTTGAATAATAGTCATATCAGCTGGTCTTCCTGGTAGGTATATGGATATTATCCTGACAGCATTGTGCTGCAGGACGGACCTTGAAATGTGCTTTTTGCCAATGAATGCAAAACCATCTCTCTTTAAGTCGTCATTCCTGTAAAAGCAGACCATATGACTGTCTGATTGAAAATGGCCAGTACGGTCCATTTCAGCTCACTAATGCCTAAAGTGTCTATCTTTATGGGTTTCTTTTTATTTACGATGATTTCTAATTTCTAGATTTATACTTCATATACTCCACACTCTGATTATTAGTGGATATTTGCAGCTGTTTCTTCTCATTTTGAGTCATGCCACAGCAGCAAATGAAGGTTCTGAAACAACTCTTTCCACATCATTAAGGTTTATTCTACTTTAAGGCGGCAGTTCCTACCTTATTGTATTTTGAGTGGCTTCCAACCTCAGGGGCTGTTTTTCTGACACTGTGTCGGATGATGTTCTGTTGCTATCAGAAGGTTTTCACTGGCTACTCTTTTCAGAATTAGACCACTAGCCAGGCCTGTCTCCCTCTTTGTCTTGGTCTGGGCGCTCAGCTAAAACCTACCTGCACAGGTGATCCGGCTGGCACAGCTTCCAGCATCACGGCAACACACAATCTTCCACAGGACTACAAACTGACAAAGATACGGAAGTTATGATATAATAGAGTGGGGATTTTTCCTTCATAGCTTCTGCTTTTCTTATTTAGGAAAATCTTCCCTGTGTTATGGTTGCAAAGATATTCACTAACACTCTTCTAAAAGTCTGATCTTTGCCTTTTACACATGTCCTTAAACTATCTGGGCTTTGTTTTCATTTATGACATCAGGGATTTTATTTAGTCTTTGTTAACATCTGGGTAACCAATTGTACTTGCTTTATTTATTAAACTTTTTCTAGATTGATCTGTAGTCCAATCTGTCTCATAAATTAAGTTCTCATGCACTCATAAGTCTGCTGCTGCTCTTTCAGTATCATTTGTCTATTTATCTTTGTATCATATCACACTTTTTAAACTACAGCATTTCTATTATAAGTCATGATATCTGTTAGTCTATCTTAAGGACTGTGTTGGATAATCACTTTTTTTTCTTCCATATATATTTTAAATTACAGAATTTTGATTGTGATTAAATAAAACATCTCAATAATTTAGGGAAAATTAATATTTTTTCAACTGTGTCTTCTTATTCATAAGTGAGGTACACATCTATTTATCAACCATTTTTTAATGTGTTCTAATAGCCAAGCCAAGCCAAGTGCTGTTGAGTAAAGCTTATAATTTTCTCCATATAGGTCTTATGTATTCTTGATGAGTTTTATTTTCAGAGTATTTTGTATCATTGTAAATAGTGCCTCCTTAAAATTTTTATTTGCTGCTTTGTTTCTCTCATACAGAAATTAATTTGAATTTGATTCCGACTCGATAGCACATGGTTGGCTATTGATATTACATCAACAAAATAAGTGTATTAATTTAATCAACATATCTGTCAATTAGGGTTTTTTCCTATGTAGATGATCAGATTAATTGGGAACAATCACAGTATATTACTTCTTCCCACACTTTGGAAATTTTTCTTATTTTTCTCACCTGATTATATTGACTAGTTCTCACAACATTCACAAACTGTTGAGTAAAAACGATTGTAGCAGGCATTCTTGTTTTGTCCCTGAGTTTAACAAAGATGCTCAGCACTTTACCAGTAATTATGCCTGTTGTTAGATGCCCTAGAGTCCATTCCAACTCATAAAGGCCTTATGCACAAAAGAAAAAAAAAACACTGCCTTGTCCTGTGCCATCCTCACGATCACTCAGATGTCTGAGCCCTTTCCTGATGCTCATCAGTGATGTTTACTGCCAGCTATTATCAGTAATACTGATACTGAAGAAAGAGGTCTGTCTGCATGGAAGCCCTTAACAAAAAACAAGACACCAGGAACAGACAGAACACCAACTGAGATGTTTCAACAAATGGATGCAGCAGTGAAAATATTCACCTATGCCAAGAAACTTGGAAGACAGCTATCTGGACAAATTGATGTGAAGAAATTCATATTTATGCCTGTTCTCAAGAAGGGTTATACAACTGAATGTGGAAATTATCAAACAATATTATTAGTATCATACACAAGTAAAATTTTATTGAAGATTATTCAAAGTGGCTGCACAGTACATCAACAAGGAACTTTCAGAAATGCAAGCTGGATTCAGAAGTGGATGTGGAACTAGAGATATTATTTCTGAGGTCGGATGGATCCCGGCTGGAAGCAGACAATACCAGAAAGATGTTTGCTTGTGTTTTATTGACTATTCAAAGGCATATGACTGTGTGGATCATAAATAATTTTGGATAATGTTGCAAAGAATGGGAATCACAGCCACTTTCCTTGTGAGGAATCTGTATGTAGATTAAGAGGCAGTTGCCTGAACAGAACAAAGGGATACCGTACGGTGTGAAACCAGGTAAGATGTACATTAGAGTTGTACCCATCACCATAATTATTCCATCTGTACACTGGACAAATAACTGGTCAAGCTTCACTGTATGAATAAGAACAGTGCATCATGACTGGAGGAACACTCATTAACAATCTGTGTTCTGCATATGGCACAAGTTGACTTGCTGAAAGTGAAGGGGACTTGAAACACTTTCCGATGACAATCAAAGGTGACAGGCTTCAGTATGGATTACAGCTAAATGTAAGGAAAAAAAAATCCCCCAAACTAGACTAATAAGCAATATCATGCTAAAAAGAGAACAGATTGACATTGTGTAGAATTTTGTTGTACTTAGATTCATAATCAAAAACCATAGAAGCAGCAGTCAAGAAATCAAAAGATGTATTGCATTAAGACAATCTGTTGTAAAATACCTCTTGGAAGTTTTTAAAAAGCAAAGATGTCAACTTGAAGACTGAGGTACACTAGGGCCAAATCATGATGATTTTAATCAGTACATATGCACTGGAAATTTGAACAATGAATAAGGAAGACTGAGGAAGAATTGACACCTTTGAATTATGGTGTTGGCAAAGAATATTGTATATACTATGGACTATAAAAAGAATGAACAAATCTGTCTTAGAAGCTAGCATGGTGAGGCATGTTTTACATACTTCAGATATGAGGGATCAGTCCATACAGAAGGCCGTAACGCTTGGTAGAGGAACTGTCAGTGAAGAAGAGGAAGACCCTCAGTGAGATGGATTGAGAACCAGTGGACGAAACAATGGGCTCAGACATAATAGAGGATGGCGTGGGACCAGGCAGTGCTAGGTTCTGCTGTACACATGTCAGTACAGGTCAGAACCAACTCAGGAGCTCCTCTCCATAGCAGTGATGCAGGCAGTTTACATATCACATTTATCATTTTGAGGAAGTTTACCAAGAAACATTGTTTATTTTTTATTTTAAAGTATAAATGAATATTACATTTTATTGACTGTGTTGAGAGAAGCATACGTTTTTCTTTTAATCTATTAAAGTGGTGAATTGCATTAAATCATTTTCTAGCATTATATTAATGGGCAGCATTATATTAATATTATATTTCTGATACAAATTCAGTAGGTCATCACGTAGAACATACTTATACACTACTAAGTTCACATGCTCATATTTTGTTTTTATTTTCCCCTCTATATTCATGAGTAGAATGGTTTGTAGTTTTCTCATACTTCCTTTCTTGGTTTTTAAAATCAAGGCAGTTTCTTACAAAATGAGTCAGGAAGTGTTTGATTTCTAGTATCCAGTTTACTTAAAATGGGAAAAATTCTTTCCTTAAATATTTTACAGACTCGATGATTAAAATCACCCAGTTCTGTTGTATTCTTTGTAGAAGATTTCAAATCAGTAATTCATTATTTTTAATGTAATAGGTCTTTACAGTCTACTGTTTTTGTAGTAAGTTTTATTTTGCTGGAATTTGTTAAATTCTTTGTATTTTTGAACTTAATGGAATAATGGTATCTCAACCGTGCTGAGTTAAATATTTTTTAGTTTCTAATTTTGATTAATCTCATCTGCTTTTCTTGTTATATATTCATCCATTCATTTTGATAAATCTTGATAGAGGTAGTCTAGTTTATGCAATGTTTAAAAAATGCATTTTCATTGAACTTCTCTAAAACCGAAAACCAAACCTTGTTGATGTCAAGACAATCCTAACTCATAGCTATCCAACAGGACAGAGTAGAACCATCCAATGGGTTTCCAAGGAGCAGCTGGTGAATCCCAATTGCTGAGCTTTTCTGGTTAGCAGCTGAGCTCCTAAGCACTGTCCCACCAGGACTCCAGAACCACTTCAGTAAATATTTATTTTATTTTTTTCATTCATTATTGAATTATTCTATCCATCTACTTATTTGCATTTATTCTGTTTTTTTAATTTCTTATACTTACTGATTATCAATTTTTCTCTAATAACATTGAAGACTATTTGTATTTTGGGCCTTAGTAGCTTCATTTCACAAATGTGAAATGATGTTTCCTAATTTCTGTGATTATTCTACCTATGGTCCATGATTTTATTGAAAGTATGTTCAAAAATTCTAGATGTGTTTTTCAGTTACTTTTGTCATTGATCTCTAACTGAATTGTATTGTGGAAAGAGAAAATAATCTAAATTATAACCATTCTTTAAAATTTAACCCACTTGCATTTTTTTGTGATTACTGATCTTTTTTTATTTTTATCCCCCCCCCCCTTTGGGATTGAGTCTTCCCTGCCCTCATCTTCTTCTTCTTTTTTTTTTTCTGATATCATTTAGATGGGAATCTTAGTTGCACAGTGGTAAGCAACACTCCAGCTGCTCCATGGGAGAAAGATGTGACAATCTGCTTCTGCGAAGACAAAACACAAATTATTGTCATCACAGCAACTGTAAAGATTACAGCCTTGGAATCCCTGTGAGGTAGTTCAGCTGTCATATAAGGTCACTAGGAGTCAGAGTCAACTCGATGACACACAACTACTCGTCATTTAGATGGACAGGTTTGGTATTTTTGGTAAAGAACATCTAACTGACTTGTTCTTGCACATCACTGAGTTGATTGCTACTCCCAGTGATCCTATAGGACAGAGTAGAACTGCCCCATAGGGTTTCCAAGGGACAGCTGGTGGATTAAAACTGCTTACTGAGTACTTAACCACTGTGTCACCAGAGCTCTTAGATTTTCTATATTGTACTTTTATTCTGTTAGTGTTTACCAAGAAATATTTTTTTAGTTTTCTTTATCCTTCTCTCAAGCAGTTCTAAGGATTCAAAATGCATTCAAGGTACCATTACCCCAACTTGTATTATTCTTGTCCAATGATTTAGGTTGTTTTTTTTTAATGTCATAAATTTGAAATTATCAAATAGTCAAATTCTAGATCAATTCACTCTCAGATACTTTTTTGTCCTTTGTCTTTATCTTTCTGTTCCCTCTCCCCCCACCCATCATTCCTATTCTCATGTTAGACTTCTCTTTTGGAAATATTTTTGTTGTTTCTGAGTTTGCTCTTTAGCTATTCTTATGGTAAGGATCAGTCAGTAGTTAACTCTCTTAGTTTTTGTTTAAAATATTTTTGTAAACTCATAATTCTAGTTTTGCAGGTGAGTTCTCTCAAGACATTGAAGATATTTTTACGTTATCTTCTAGATACTGTTCTACTAAGACTTCAGCTTAGTTTTGATTTCTTTGTAAACAATCTTTTCCTCTCAATTCTTTATTTGTCTTAAGTTCTATAACTTTACTATGTATTTTCTAGGTGTGGATTTCTTCATTTAACTATCTCCATATTCTTTTTTCTTATCAATTATTGAAAGTTATTGCTACCACTGCTAACCACAAGATCGGCAGTTCAAATCCACCAGGCGTTCCTTGAATACTCTGGGGGTCAGTTCTATCCTGGCCCCTCGGGTCACCATGAGTCGAATCCAACTCAACAGCACTTGGCTGGCTTAGAATTGGGCATTCCTTTTCCATATATTACTTTTTCTATAATTTCTCTACTCTTTCATTTTAGAATTCCAAATACACTTTCTTACTATACTTTCTATGCCTCTTAGCCTATTTTTAATGTTTCTGATTTCTCTGCATCTCTCCTACAAACTGGATAATTTCTTTTACATCTTCCAGTATGCTACAGTTCTCTTCAACTGTGACAAAGATTTTATATAGCTGGTCCACTGACTTCTGATAATAAATATTTTAGTTTCTATTTATAGCAGTTCTATTATATTTTTTTTCAAATCTTCTTGAATATTTGGCACAGTCTATCATTCCTTTGCCATACTCTTCCAACAATTTTTCCCCCAAATACATTAAGTATGCTTATTTTATAACATGTGGATCTGTAGCTTTGTGCATATTATGACTTTTGAATTGAGACTTCATATTAGTTGCATTTATGGGGCATTTTTGTGGCCCTGATTTAACATATATTCCATCACAGAAAATAAATGTTTACTTTGGACAGATGGCTGGAGACACTAGCAACCCAGGATCAATTTAAACTAAATTTTCATCTAGGAGTTTCTGGACCACACAAATAGAATGAGTTATAGCCCAGAACCCAGGTAATGCCTTGCTTGTGCTTGCTTGTGGTTACAAATTCTCAGGAAAGGTTTTTTTTTTTTTTTTTTTTCCCATCTAACACTGAATTCATTGGTTTTTTGGTTTTGTTCTCTTTCGTGTGAGTCTTCTTCCAGTGCATTTTTAAATGAAGATGTTGACTTTCAAATTCCTGGCATTGTGAGAATGTGTCTAATCAAACTTTCCAGCTTGTTACATTCATAAACTTTGTCACCTATATCCTAGTTAATTAATTCATTGAAAGAAAGTTTGGTCCACCAGGGTCTGGCAGATGTCCCCCTGGTCTGCTGTTCAGTTCAGTGCTCTACTGGATCTCTGGGTTTATGACTTTTTGTTCATGTTGGCCTCTATGAATCTGCTTCCTTTATTTTCTTGCCAGCATAGTTAACTGGTTAAAAAAAGAGAGAAAAAAATCAGTTTATTTTCTGTTTATTCTTTTTAATGATATCTAATCTGCATATTTTTAGAAACAAAAATCAAGGAACTATTCATGCAAATAATTTCATATAGCTCTATTTCTTCTTAAATACAGCTAAAGGCACTTTTATACTACAATTTAAGAGATACGATGACGGAAGTTATCTCATGTCTTGCTTTTGCTGTGCACTTAAATTACAAATTTAAAGGTACACTTTTTATGCATAGTATGTTTTATTGTAAAATATTTTTGTTTGTCTTCCACCATGGATTTTTTTGGGGGGGGATAGTGCATGTAGAACTCAGAATGAAATCTGTTATGTACTATGGTTACCACATAATTTAGCTATGTGGTAAGAGCATATCTTATTATCTAAACCATCTCATTTTCCTACACTGTCATTGATTATTTTCTTTACAAACTTTTGACAAGAATGACACATGGACTGTTTTCTGTGATAAATTACAATGCCCATTGTAACTTTCTGATAATTCTCTTTCATACAGATTTCCAATTTCAAATTTATACACGCATTACAGTTGTGCAATCCCACTCTCTCAATGAATCAGCCTTGATTTTATAGCTTAAGATAGACAATGTTTTGCCTTTAGCCAAAAGGAATAAAGATTACACAAGTGAAAATTAATATTCCCTAATGTTTAGGGCCAAGAGTAAGGCAGTAGTTGAAAAAGTAGGCTAGTAGAGAACACCCTTTTCCATCAGTTTTTTTTCACCTCTTTATAAAAAGAAAATTGTTCTGTCAATTAACTGATATGATATAATCAGGTATTTCTTTGCAGTTACTTTATTTATCCAATAACTTAGGGTAGACTTTACTAGATATTATTACTTCATAAAAAAACCAGTGAAATGCTAGTTATAAATACCTTTAAACCTTATAAAGCACTGAGGGAGATAAATATATTGTGCTCTTTGACATTTGTTTTGCAATTTTCGTTAGTCTGGATAGACACTTCTGATGTATTTCTATACTTTTGTAAGAAATTGTTTTTTAACCAATAGTTAATAACATACACTTTATGTAACTCATCTTCTGCAAAAATGGAGATACAAAATGATTTTAGAAATTATGTTCCTTAAAAAGTTTCGTAAGATTAGTTATCTGTGAATAACTTTGGGGAAAATATTTTTTGTATGTTCTATTTTTACCCTGAATGTGGATTACTTTTCAAATAATGATTACATAGGTAGAGACTTTTATAGTTAATTTATGTACCTTTTTGTTGCTTCAGTTTTCCCACTCAACGCAGTCTCTATCAGTAGCTAAAAGTATTTTCTCTGACACCAGTCTCTAAGGTGATGCTAGAATTCAGAAAGTATTGAAGATATTTTCTTGCTTTAAAAGGAATATGTTTTTAAGATAATTTTTAAAAGAAATAATATTTACAGATCCTGAAAGGTGTTCTAGTTTTTTTTAGTTTCACTTTGTCTTAATCATGTCCTTATTTTCTTTTTTAAAAAGAATCTCTAATCTTGTTTAGCAATGTGTATTTTGAACCACAGCATATAATTCCTTCAGACTGGAATATTTGTTACAAAAGACAGCCAAAGGATTTTGAGATTATGTTAAAGAGCTCATCTGTAGAGAATTTTAAGTGTTATCATAATAAATTTTACAAAATGTGTACCTGTTTATTTGCTATGCAGAGGGAAAATAGTTTTTTACATAATCTGATAATCTGTAACCTTTAAAAATCAGTAAGAACAGATTATCTATTTTCACTGGGAAGGCCTTTTAAAAATATTTTTTACCATTTAAAAATTATAAATGAAATAAACAAAATGATATAATTATAAAGCAATGAGTCATGTAAAAATAATAACACTAAAATGAAAATGATCTCAAGTATCACTACCCCAAAACAGCTACTTTTAATATTTGCTAAATACAATTTAAAATATTTCTTTCAATGTATGACGATTATGCTAATTTGCCCAATAGAAACATCTGTATGTGTTCTCAAGACCATACTTTCCTTATACAACAATATTTGAAAGATGTTTTCCATTTGAATAATTGTAAATTGGCATTATTAACAATGCTGTATGGAATTCTGTTGTATATCCTTATAATTTATTTGTTAATTTTATTAACTGACATTTAGTCATTTCTAATTTTTGACTATTGCAAACAACATTTTAATAAACATTCTTGAAATTCTTGAATGTATGTCTTTTAGAAACTTCTAGAAATCTAATTGCTGAATAAACAATGACTCACTTATTGGTTTTAATAGTCAACTTGGTTTTTCCAGATTTATTCAATATCAATTGCACTTAACTGTATTATTAATTTTGGTTGATCTTTCTTAATATTTTCTTGTCCAACAGGATTAATAACTTTACAAGACCAGTATTATATAATATTGAGAATAGCAACCCTTCTCGTCTTACTCTTGAATTTGATGTTAGTATTTTGTTTCACTAATAAATATGTTGTAATTGTATTAAAAGTATTAATTCATTTATTTGAAGTAGTAATACTAACTTATAAGTTTATTTTTGATTTGACAGAATCTAGTATGTTATCAACAGATTTTTTTAAGAAATTATGAAAATGATCATGTTATTTTTCTGATTTATTTTTTTTCTTTCTTTTTGCTTACTATTCTGAAGTGGAAATGGATAGCTAAATTATAACCATTATTGTACTCTTGAAATAACTTCTTTGGGAACTCAATTTAGTTGTTCCCTTTGACTTTCTTTCTCCTCATTCTTAGCATGATTTTATCTGAAAATGGTAGTTCAAATGTACCGCCTGCTTGGTAATTTACATGCTTTATCTCATTTCTTTCTCACAACCACCCTACAAGTGAAATGCAATTATCTTAATTTTTTCGGAATTAGGAAATGAGGCTGAATGGAAGTAAGGAGGTTGTCTCTTGTCTGACAGCTGTTAACCACAATGTTTGCTGCCAAAGTCTGGACTCACTGTAGCACTCTGACTGCAGAGCTTAGAACGAGATCAGTGGGGAATTGTGGGAAGCCCACATCGCAGCCGCGCCTTGAAGATGGCGCCGAGACACCCGACCGCGCCCTGAGTAAACCCGCCTCCCCACGTCAGCCCCTGTGTGACGCCCATGATGGCCTGATGATTGCAGCCAGTTAGAAGAGAAAGCCGCCCTCACCCCATGCCAAACTGAACGCCTATTGGACATGGCTCGGTATATAAGCCGAAGCCCAGAAAAATAAAGTTGTTGTTATTCCTCTCTTGTCTCCCTGCATTCGGTGTCTCCTGCTTGGGGCCCCGGGCGGGTTCCGGGGGTCGCAGGCAGCGACATTTGGCGCCCGAACAGGGACCTGAAGGGGATAGGACTGCAACCCTCACCGCGGGGACGCCTGGACGGGTGAGCAGGTATTTACCTGGGTCAGTATTTACTGGAGCGGTATTTACCGGGAAGATAATGGGGAATCACCCAAGCAGCCAGAGGCTGTTTGTGCCTTTAAAGGAACTATTAAAATGTAGGGGCATTCAGATTAAACAGGGGACCCTTAAAACTTTCCTCTCAGCAGTGGAGGAAGTGGCCCCCTGGTTCCTGGTCTCGGGTCATTTAACGCTGAGCGCCTGGAATAAATTGGGTGGAGATCTAACCAGAGCGGATACCCAAGGAGGCCTGCCCCCAGGAGTTATGGGTATCTGGGTTTTAATCCTGACTTGTTTGCACGACGAGTCTGAGGTGGTTGAGAGAATACTAGTCCGGGGCGCAGACATACTAGAAAAGGTTAAAGAAGAGAGGTCACAGCAGGGAAGCACTTGCCGAGAGCAGCTAGGGAGTGAAAGCGAAAGCAGCGACTCCGACGAAGAGGAGACTCTGGGCGCGTGCGGGGGACTAGGGGTCGGGCCAGAAAAGTCTCCCGACCCTCAGATTAAGGCGTTATCCCGTCGCCTGGGTGGGCTGTCCACAGGACAGCCCACGGCCCCGCCGCCCTATAACCCCTCGCACCCGCCCCCTGGCGGGCGCTCCTTCTCTAAGCAGCTATTTCCTGTTTTTCTGGATGATGACGGCGACAGAGTTCATGAACCCCTTGATTTCAAATATGTCAAAAATCTAGCCAAAGGAGTTAAAGAATATGGTCCGAACTCCCCCTATGTTGTTGGTCTTTTGGGCACTTTGCAAAATATGGCTTTAACGCCTAGTGATTGGCAGCACTTGGCCCGCACTTGCCTGTCTAATGGACAGTATTTAGATTGGAAGTCCCTAGCTCATGACGCTGCCCAAGAGCAGGCTCATAGGAATGCCACCATCCTGCATGAGCCCGACTGGAACCTTGATATGTTGATGGGTTATGGGCCGTATACTTCTAATCAGACAGACTATAACCCAGTGGTGTATGAGCAAATTAATAACATCTGCTTACGAGCCTGGAAGCGTATCCCCTCCCGAGGGGACGATGGAGGGCAAGTAACCCAATTGCATCAGAAGCCTGACGAACCTTTCTCTGACTTTGTAGCCAGAGTGAATCAGGCTGTAGTTAGATCAATGGGAGAGTCTCGCAATACTGCCGCCTTTGTGAAACAAATAGTTTTTGAGCAGTGTACCAGTGATTATAGAAAACTATTGCAGGGCCATAAAGATAAGCCTTTGGAAGATTGGCTGCGTAGATGCAGAGAAGTTCATCCTACTAGTTCTAAATTAGCCGCCGCAATCGTTGCAGGGCCACACACTCTGTGTTTTGCCCACTCCTTGCCAGCCCACAGGGGTGTTATGGCAGGGTGGCCCCCTTCGATGGGTTCACCCCCGCATTTCCCCGCAGCGCAGTATTGAATGGTACCCAGGCGCTGTGGCAAGAATGGCCTCGCTCGGACTGTCCCAAGCTGTCGAATTCTTTGGACGTCACCCCGAAAAGTTAATTACTCCCTATAACAGAACCCAAATACAGACCCTTGTGACAACCTCTGATGATTGGGCCGTCCTTTTATGTTCATTTTCGGGAGTAATCGATAATCATTACCCGAAAGACCCTCTGCTCCAGTTCAGTGCTAGCCATCCAATCATCTTCCCGCGCTGTACTTCTGACAAGCCTATACCAAATGCTCTCTCCATCTTCACCGATGGTTCCAACTCTGGTGTTGGCAGCATTGTCATTCCCAATCACTCCACCCAAACATACTTGTTCCCAAATTGTTCAGCGCAGTTGGTAGAGTTACAGGCAGTTAAGCTGGCTCTGCAGAACAATACCGACCCCGTCAACATCGTTTCAGATTCTGCATATGTGGTTAATGCAGTCAGAGCTCTGGAAGCAGCAGGGGTCATTTGCTCCAACTCGCCTGCTGCTGCTGTGTTTACTGACATCCAGAAAATTATTCTAAATCGCAACTCCCCCTTTTTCATTGTTCAGCACCGAGCACACCAAAACCTCCCTGGGCCAATTACACTAGGTAATGCAATGGCAGACCAGTTAACCCGCATGCCTATCATCCTTTCGGCCCTACAACAGGCGCAAAATTTTCATGATCAATTCCACGTCAACTCACAAACCCTTTCACGTCACTTTGGTATCTCTCGAGAACAAGCTCGTGACGTTGTGCGCAACTGTACTGCCTGTGCACCTCACTTGCCAACCCCTTCGGTGGGTGTGAACCCCCGAGGTCTTCGTCCCTGCCATCTTTGGCAGATGGATGTCACTCATATTCCAGAATTTGGCAGATTAAGATATGTTCATGTCTCTGTAGACTCCTATTCTGGTATCATTTTTGCTTCAGCCCACACAGGCGAGGCAGCCCGGCATGTTATCTCCCACTGTCTTACAGCTTGGGCAGCTTGGGGTGCCCCACTCAGTCTTAAAACAGACAACGCACCTGCTTACACCGGCCTACCGTTCCAAAATTTCCTGCAAGCCATGCGTGTGCATTGCACCCATGGCATCCCGTACAATCCCCAGGGCCAGGGAATAGTTGAAAGAGCTCACTCAACCCTCAAAGCCTGTCTATTAAAACAAAAGAGGGGAATTGGGCAGGGACACACTCCTCAGAACAGGCTGGCCCTGGCCCTGTTTACACTAAATTTTTTAACTTTGGATAAGGAGGGACGCTCCGCTGCAGAGCGCCATAGTGGTGCAGCGGAAACCCCTCCAAGAACAGCTATATGGAAAGATACCCTTTCTGGCAAATGGAAGGGTCCAGCACCAGTTGTCACTATCACCCGAGGAGCTGTTTGTATTTTCCCGCAGAACTCCCAAGCTCCTATTTGGGTTCCCAGCCGACTGATCCGACTAGTCAGGCATGATGTCTCCACTGATGACTCTCCTGAAAATCCTACCCCTGTCATTACTGCTGACACCTCTGCTAATCAATGAAGCTTCCAACGCTGATGCTGTGGACACTGATGGCGCAGACACAGATAAGTATTGGGGGCTCTTAGATGTTCTGCCCCTACCTCTCCCAGTCCACTATTCTTCAGGGTTGTTCCCCCAACTTTTACCACTAATGACTCCCTTCAACTTCCCTCGATTCCGGTAGATGAGAGCATCAGCTCTGAACCTCGTCCACTCAATGTCACCTTGCGGGGCCTTCTCTGCTTTCGTGTGCCCCACAACCTGTCTGATCTAGAAAACTCTATCGAGAACACCCCATGTGTCACACTGTATAATATGTCTGCGGGGTGGTTTGACCCCCCCCAAAAAAATAGCTCTAACCCCACCACGAATGGTACCTTGCTGCAAGGTCGTTTACCCCTCATGATCCCCAAAGGAAATTCTACTGTCCCCCCCCAGCCTCGCTGGGCCCCCTATTGCAAAAGCACCCGCGATTGGCCCCAGCTTTGGACTGGCTGCCAAAGCCATCGGTCCCCGTGGGCTGTCAAATCCTTTTTCACATTCTCTCCCAATATTGGAACGCAGGCCAACCACTTCTCCCCCGGGAAGAATTATACCTGGCAGTTTCCAACACAGGCAAGCCCCACTAATCCTTTGATGTTTGGCTACTTTGTGGTGTCGGTGGAGGTTGCACTGACATAACCTCAGTTGTCATGCTGACCGGTGGTACAATTAGTAACACCACTGTGAAGTGGAATTCCACAGGTGTGTTTGAGGACACACTAGAAACACAAGGAGTGGGCTCTAACCTTACCTTCCCTCCCACTCCTGTTTGTGTGCAACCACCTTTCATGTTCATGTTAATGCATGACTCCCGTCCCTCTAATGACTCCGTTTCATGTACTAATAATACTTGTTTCTACTCATTATGTTGGAATGCTTCTATGTTTCATACCGCTCTAGTTACTAGGTTGCCTCGCTACGTACCATGGCCAGTGCAGAACACCCGATCGTCACTGTCAACTCATTTGCGCTCCAAAGGAGACTTTGGAATTACCGCTGCCATTGTTGCGGCAGTTACTGCCTCTGTCGCTGCGGCAGCCGCCGCTGCAGTAGCCTTGACTCAAACTGTGCAAACAGCCGACGCCCTTAATCAAATGGCGGAAAACACCGCTACAACGCTACAAACACAGCTTGCAGTTAATGGAAAACTTCTGGGAGCCATTCACATATTAAATCACCGTGTAGACTTAGTTCAAGAGCAAGTGGACAGTTTAACCCAGCTAGTGCAGCTGGGCTGTGAGTGGCGCCTAGCCAGCGTCTGCGTCACTCCCGTTCATTTTCACAACATCTCCAGGGCTGCTTATCTCTCTAGAACTCTGTCTCAACAATTGACTGGAAATTGGTCCAAAGAGACTGAGGCGCTTATCACTCAGTTGCGTAATGCCATAGTGTCTGTCAACTCCACCCGAGTGGACGCTTCATTGGCCTCAATCATGCGAGGGTTTTGGTCTCAATTGGGCGTGCTGACAAAGGAATGGGCTGGTCTTGTGGGGATAGTATTCCTCTTCATATTGGCCATCGGTGTAGGCTGCTACTGTCTATGTCGCCATAAGAAACCACAGGAGATCAAATACTCCCTTTTGGTACAGGCCTACTCTGAAGTGGCAGCTGACACTCAGGGTAGCCAGGTGTGGTTACAGATGCTTGAAAGCAGTCAATGACGGGCAACCTCCAGCCAGGCTCCCTCAACCTAAGACAGGGCCCCTGCCTTTTGCTGCAGCCGGCCTGATGACGGGTAAGAGAGAAGTTCTGGGCTAGGATGACCCAAGCCAGGCGTTTCTTGCGATACCTTGCCTTGTACCTTGCTTTTATTAAAACAAAAAGGGGGAGATGTGGGAAGCCCACATCGCAGCCACGCCTTGAAGATGGCGCCGAGACACCCGACCGCGCCCTGAGTAAACCCGCCTCCCCACGTCAGCCCCTGTGTGACGCCCATGATGGCCTGATGATTGCAGCCAGTTAGAAGAGAAAGCCGCCCTCACCCCATGCCAAACTGAACGCCTATTGGACATGGCTCGGTATATAAGCCGAAGCCCAGAAAAATAAAGTTGTTGTTGTTCCTCTCTTGTCTCCCTGCATTCGGTGTCTCCTGCTTGGGGCCCTGGGCGGGTTCCGGGGGTCGCAGGCAGCGACAGGGAATGTTGATGTTTTTCAACCACTTTTGGGGCAAGTCATGCAGCTGCGAGCTTCACCGTTTCTCAGATTTGCCACTGGCCAAATTTCTTATCATCTTGACTGTGCTGAATGCTGACTCCCCCGTCATCCAGCCCTCTCCCTGCCCCCAAGAAGAACATCCACAGTCACAGGGGAAGAAATACAGATGAAACCAGTTGACTTTCTGGTGCTGATCTGGGTAAGTTAGCGTCCTATGGAGACTAGAATACTCTTTACATGAACCCCTGATTTAAGCCCATATCACTTTTTATTTCTTAGATTCTTTACCGGCATAATGCCAACCTTCTTTTTCTTGCCTCTGTTTCGTCTCTGACTGTTGCTAGACTCAGCCTTTCATGAACGTAAAAGATTGCCCATTCTTGCCATCCTGTCCTCTAAGAGGGTAAACACCTGCCAGTCTATTATTTTCCCCCCAATTCTAAAAGTTCTACATCACCAAAACCATGTTAGTAGGATGTATTTTGACCCTCTAATTCCAAGTTCCAAGAAGAGTCTGGATAGTCAGAAACTGAAATCAGTAACTGATTTATCTGAAGTCCACAAAGTTTATGATGTTGAAAAGTTTTTTTTCAAGTGTGTGAAATATGGAACATAGAAGATTAACTAAATATCAAACTTAAAAAAAGAGACAATTATGTTAGTAGAAGGCAGAAGTTTGTTTTATTGCCTGCATTATATTTACTGTGTTTGAGAGCCATTTTATCCAACCTTTAAATTATGTTTGTGTTTCTTTGGGAAAATGAATGGAAATACTTTTTAATCATCATTATATAAACTTTTTCAAAAGGTAACATCAAACACAGAAACTGGATTCTAATTGAATGCATCATCTTGGAATGTAATAATACAATTCTCATACTTGATAAATTGTAGTTGCCTGCATTAATTTTCTAAGAAGACTATTTGTGCCTTGCTGTGTGGAGAGAGCTGGAGGGATTAAGGCAGTTAACAGACAGCTGAAGAATTTAAAATACATAAGCAGCTCTAGAGAGAAAGATAAAAGGAACATGTATATACTTCACTTTGATAACAAACAAGATAAGCACCAATCTGAGAAAATTATTTTCCAAAAGGGATTTTGAACTATATATAATAAACTCAGAAAGGCTTAAAAATAAGAAGAGGCAATTCCAAAGTATAATTATGTTGGGTGATAGAAGGAGCCCCACCTTTGTTGTTTTAAGTGTTTTAATCACTTAAGTATAAACAACATACAAATTTAGGTGAAAGTTTTGAGGAGCTAGAATTCTTCTTTTTGGTCTTACATTATTTGAGAACAGGGGTCTTACCCCTCTCATCAACATTCACGAGAGTTTGTTCAATAACAATCGCATCATTTGATTTCTCTTCACGTATACTTCTACAATTAACTGTAGTTAATTGTAAAGCGTAAACATATAGGATGAAGGGAATTTAAGCTTAAAATTTGGTGATGTGCATAGGACCTCATCATTTTGAAAGAGTCGTGTGTAGAATATGGCATTACAGCTAGAAGTTTCTGAAAATCCCTCCAACTGGAGTATAGCTATCAGAAATAGCATCACTGAGCAGCCTTCGAGGAGTCACTGCTAACAATGGCAAACAGAAAGCTTTCATACAAAGCCCTATATTTATTACTGTAAATGCAAAAAACAAAAAATGTATAAAAATAAATGTATGAAGTCCACCTCGTGCTCTCTAGGAGTCAACAGACTAATGGAACTTAAAATTTGTCTCTACATACCTTCAAGCACAGGAAAAAAAAAAACTTCCTAGCTCATAAATGAAATTAACAATATCTCATTATGAATTATGGATACAAAGCACACTCATTGCCGTCAAGTCTATTCCAACTCACAGTGATGCTATGGGAGGAGTAGAACTGTCCGGTAAGGTTTCCAAGGGGCAGCTGGTAAATTCAAACGGCCGACCTTTTGGTCAGTAGCCAAGCTCTTAACCACTGCACCAGCAGGGTTCCGTTATAGAAGGTATCAATAATATAAGAGATGACAACTTCATTACCAATATGTTCACCAAAAGGCCAATCAAAGAAATAGGATTTCACTTCATTGTTCTAAGTGCTACATATATCGGTTACCTTCAAAGAACTCCCCTTGAGAAGCTATACTCTGATGCTAGTGCCTAGCCCATCCCTCACAGCAATTTCAGAACTCTTCCTGGAATGGCCACTGTGCAAGGTAGCACGGTGTCAAGTTCACGAACTTAATTGTCTAGTTGCCTGTGGGAGTTTTTAGCCAATAAATGACTAGACGTATGGGGACACCCGACCCATTCACCTAATCTGGCACCCAGTGACTTTTTTCTTTACCAGGAGATGAAGGAAATATTGAAAGGAAGACATTTGGATGACATTCAGGAAGTTAAGGGTAATATGACAGCAGCTCTGATGGCCATTTCCGAAAAAGAGTTCCAAAATCGCTTCGAAGGGTGGATTAGGTTCTGGTGTCTTTGTACAGCTTCCCAAGGGGAGTACTTAGAAAGTAACTGTCGTGATATTCAGCAATGAGGCATGTAGCACTTTTTCTAGGATGAGTTCGCCAATTTCACTGTCGGACCGCATACATTGTGTGAGTGCTTTTTCCGATTTTAGGAGTGGTTTACCATTTTCAGAACAGCACGCATTATCTTACAAATTTGTGAAGGGTGTGGAGGTATGTAAGAAAATATAAAGATCTTATTAATAATATAAATATTTCAGTTCATTTTCAGGAAATAAGTGTCATCAACAGTGAGGAATTTCAGTTAACTTAGTGACCGAATGTCTTCACGTCCTTCAGAATTTCAAGTTGTAATAGTTTTTTTTTTTTAACAAAAACATTTTCCTAAATGGCACAAGAACATAATAATGAGAGACCCAAACAAAACAAAACAAAACATACTGTTACGGTAGAAATGTAGGACCCGCTGCTGTAGAGTCAGGTTCGGCTCATAGCGACCGTAGAAAAACGGAACAACCAGCTAGGAACTCTACTCCCAGTCCAGCAATTTCTATTAGTAAAACACTCTGTAATCCATGCCTGCTCCTATTCCTTAGTCTCTCTCGGCTGCCTTGAGGAGAGTAAATTGGGTTAGACCAGCAGGATCTCTTTCCCACTTTCAAACTATATAACCTGTTGGATGGCATGGTCCATATAGTAGAGAGAAATCAGGGCTGAGAGATAAATGTTTGGGGTTCTAGATCCAGTTCTGCCTCTAATTTGTTTCACAACAATAAATGTCACTAAGCCTCAGTTTCTGCAAGTGTAAATGATGATTTAAATCAGATTACTTTTAATATCCTTTAAAAACATAGCAAACGTCTTGCAGTCAAGTCGCTTCCGACTTCCAGTGACCCTACAGTGCAGAGTAGAACTGCCCCATGGAGTTTCCAAGAAGCCCTGATTTATTCAAACTGGCAGCCTTTTGGTTAGCATCTGTAGCTCTTGATCACTGTGACACCAAGGTTTTCTTTTAATGTCCTTTACACTTCTGAAATCTTACATTGGTTATGAATACTTTGAAGCGTATTTCCGGGTGCGCTGTGCATTATTGTAAGTCGATAGGGGGAGCTCTCGCATCGCTGTTTCAGGCATCCCGCAAATCACAGAACTCACGTTACCTTAACTGCAAATATTGGGGTGGATTATTTCATTACAATCAGGTATTTATAAATCAGAGGAATCTTATTACCCACTCTAGCAGTATTAAGGTAAGCCCTGTACTTACTCAGCAGTGTCTCTTTAACTTTGAGGGCTTTTTAATCATCTATCAAAGCACTTTTTTGTTAGCCTGCTTAAGCCATTTCAGAAGTTGTTTTGTTTTCTGTTTGTCTTCTCAGCTGTAGTTCCAGATGAAGTTAAGGTCCACGTTTGATTTGTATTCAAGTCTATAACAGTTAAAAGCAGCAGGAAATTTCATGAAGATTAAAAAGCAAGAAATCATTTTGTTTGCTCTGCACCACTAAGGGTTGGGCTTCACACACACACACACACACACACACAATCTGACATGTGCACTTAAATTATTATTATTCAATTATATATTTCAGGAGGTTGGCATTTTGGTTTTTTATTATTTGTTTTTATTTTTTTCCTCACTGTGTGTTTTTTTATGTATGCATAATTTACTGCCCTGGCTCACAGAGTCTAAAAGCAGTTCATCATTGAATCTTAGGAAGTTGGCTTTCTGTAATTGAAACAGATCTCTTTTATGTTAATTGGAATATGAAACATGGGTTGTTAACTGTTAGCTTTCAAATGAAACTCATCATTAATGCTCAGGTAAAATTAAACTGAGACAACACAATTTTAATAGACATTTCTTCAATAAAGTTGTGGTTTATTTTTAGGATGAAATCTTATTGCTTACAATGATTTATACCGACTTTATCTAAAGGTTCGGGGTGGCCAACAAATAACGGCTCATATTTTTTGGCCATTTTCCCCTGAAAACATGACTGCATTTTAAAATATGGAAAAGTAATTTATAAAGGAAATGAAAAAAGCTTACATGGAAGATTACATAAAATACATCTGTCTTTTCAAGCCATTGAGATATATAAACAACTCATTAAAACTCTAAAATGTCAAGAGGAAGGACAAAGATTCTTTTATTGCACTGAACTTTTGAAAAGATGTCTCTCTTTTAACTTTAAAGAGTAGGCTTTTACCTTACATGTAAATAAAAATATTGATGAAATGTCTGTATGTGTGTGCATGTATTTTTAAATAATATCATTTGAAGGTCTCTCTTCAAAAGTATCAGTGATGAAGCAAAAAACATAGGAAAAAAATGTATTAGGCAGCCAGAAAGCTTTTTTTCAATGAAAGTACAACCTTTTGTTTTTGACTAAGTTTTTTTTTTTTTTTTTTTTTTATGTCAAATGAAATTGTAGGATCACCTATGAGGTTGGAACTGAATCCTTTACTGCCAAATCTCATTCCAATCCTTAAAATCGGTTTTTGTAATACTGCCAGCAATGCACTAACTTTAAATAGGTAGCCAGACATATTGGCAAAAATATACGTGGTTAATCAAATAAAACTATGTAGCAGTTTGGAAACAATCAATCAACTTTCAGAATCTTTTAAGCATGAAGCTGCTGTGGAGACATGGTGGCTTGCAGTGAAATACTGCAATCAAACTACACAAGCAGCTGCTTTTGAATTCATCTTTTCCTTTATTTTTGAGGCTTTCATAGACCTGCCTCATAACTATGAATTTTATAAGGTTTGGAAAGAAGAGAAAAAAGAAAAAAAATGTGGCAGACTTACTGCCTAAGCTAACAAAGAAACAAGAACTGGCAATACAATTGGAAGCTGAATTCACTCCGAAAACTGCCAACTTGAACTTACCTGGTTAGCTATTATTATATGGATTACACTTGAAAGGCATTATAATGAGTGATGTTATTTCACGGAAAAGGAGCATACGTGTGAAAAGACTTAAATATTTTCTATTGTGCTTCATAACTTGGTTTCATTTCTTTCGAAATAAAAGACAACACTACCTGAAAACAAACTTCTGGTATCCAAACATTAATACATGTTTTTTTGGGCAAATTTTACATTTCTGTTATAAGAAAAAGCTAGTTTTTCTTTGGTGCCATCGAGTCTGTGCTGACTCATAGCAACCCTGTGCACAACAGAACAAAATGCTGCCCAGTCCGGTGCCATCCTTAAAATCTCTGTGGTGTTGGAGCCTGTGGTCGCAGCCACAGTGCCAGTCCATTCTCTTGAGGGTCTTCCTCTTTTTCGCTGACCTTCTGCTTTACAAAACATGCTGTCCTGCGCCAGGGACTAGTCCCTCCTAACAACATGGCCGAAGTATGTGAAACGAAGTCTCACTATATGGGCTTCTAAGGATAATTCTGGCTGTACTTTCAAGACAGATTTGTATGTTTTTCTTGCAGTCCACGGCATAGTCAATATTCTTTCCAACACTGTGATTTAAAGGTATCAGTTTTTCTGCAGTCTTATTGACTCTTCGGGTTTCTCATGCTGACTGAAAATACCACTGCTTGCATCTGGTACACTGAAGTGGTTCAGGTGATATCTCCACTTTTGAACACGTTCAAGAGGTCTTTTGCAGCAGATTTGCCCAATGCAATGTGTTGTTTGATTTCCTGACTGCTGCTTCCGTAAGTGTTGATTGTGCTTCCAAGTAAAACGAAATTCTCAACAACTTCACTCTTTTCTCTGTTTATGATGATGTTGCCTATCGGTCCAGTTGTGAGGATTTTTGTTTTCTGTCTGACACAGCGAAATCCATACTAACGGCTGGGATCTTTGATCTTCATCAGTTAAGTGCTTCAAACCCTCTTCATTTTTCAGCAAGCAAAATTGTGTCATCTGCATATCACAAGTTGTTAAAGGATATTCCTCCAATTTCCCATTCTGTTTCCTGTAGTCCAGTTTCTGATTAATTGCTCACCCTACAGATTGAATAGGCATGGTGACAGGATACAACCATGATGCTCACCTTTCCTGACTTTCAGCTATAGAGTATCCCCTTATTCCGTTCAAAGGCTGCCTCTTAACCCATGTACAGATTCCTCTTAAGCACAATTAAATGATCTTGAATTCCTGTTCTCTGCAATGTTATCCATAATTCATTATGATCTACACAGTGGAATGATTAGCCCAGTCAATAAAACACAGGTAAACATCCTTCTGCTATTACCATTATTTAAATGCTGTCTCAGAAGTACAGTTAACCCTGTGACACCTCTGCTTACTTTTTAAAAATTATTTTGTGTTTAATCAGGACTCAGTATTGCATTTTACAATTGAATCATTGATGACACTATTATAGGCCCTGCAGTTAAAATGTTTGATTACTTTTATTAACAGTCATTCTTCCTTCTGGTAGTCATAAAGTTAGTTAATTTGTAAGTATAAGACTTAAGTGAGCAATTTAATGAAACAGAAATGTTTGATATCACCAAATATTGAAACTCATTTATTTAATACTTTAAAAACTTTTTCTCCTCCTTCTCAGTATCTCAGGCCAATCTTTCTGAGTCTGATAGTTGTTCGTAATGTTGTTGTTAGCTGTTCTGCAGTCATAGCTTTTAACTCATGGAAACTTAAGACCAGTGATCCAGTGCTATGCCATCTTCCTGATCACTGATATGTTTTTTTTTTGTTGCTAAATTATATTTAATGAGATATATCAGCTGGTCTCTTGGAGGATATTCTTCATTTTTATTTCTTCTATTGCTTGATAAAATAACATTAGCTTCTAAAACAATGTTTCTGTGTGTGTGTGTGTTTTGTAGGTTCTTATTTTATTATGTGGCCTTAGCTTAGCCTTTGTTTTTCTCCCATGTTTTATTGAATTTACCCAGATTGTCTCATAGATAAAAATCTAGCGATTATTTCTGAAGATGTGAATGTATTGGAAAAAGGTGTGAGTTCTGGTGGCTAAGTTCATTTTTGAGTGATATGTTTCAAGGCGTTGCAGTGTTAGATATAAGGCTGAATTTGGAGCTAGAGAGAGAGAACTTGTGGAAAAACAGCTGATATATTGTTTGAATGTTAATATATGCACATTCTGAGCACTTCTGTTTCTTTAAGTATCACTCTTATATGAGCCAAAAGGTATAGCGTCACAAACAAAACCAAGACAAACCCAGAAAAAACTACTAAACAGTTAAACCACTGGCTTGCCCCATTTTTGGCCTTGGCTGCCCTAATTTCTGTGCATCCTAGAGAGAAGTCTTCACCCAGATTTGTACAGGTCCCTCACACCCCTCAAACGTGCCCTGCTTCTGTATCCTGACTCGAACAGGTGACTTTTCTACAGCCCTAATGCACGTCTCAATAGCTTGTCCTTGAGCTTGCAAATTGTATTTGTTAGTTTACGTGTATTCTTTGTTTCCAGCTAATGATCTTTACATGCCAGACTTTTTATAAAATATCTGCTGAAAAGATTGAAAGACGAGGCCGATGAACTTCACCTTCTACCTTAAGGCCAAATCACTCACAAGGGCAGACTCAAACAGATACTACTGGTTTGGCTAAGGAAAAGCTAGCAGTCTAAAGAGGTGATGGGTAATGAATAAACGATATCTTCATTAGTCTGGGGTCACAAACTTGGGTTCACACAATAACAGGAAATAAGTCTCAGGGCTCTGCCTAAAGGGTACAGGCCAAGTTCAAAGACAGAAGCCAAGGCTCAGCTCTACTCAACTTTTACAGTGAAGGATGTGGGCACAGTGCAGTCAGACTGAAGACTGCTCAAATAAGAAATATAGATTTTTTAAATGTAACATATTCTTGTTTCCAAATGCTCAAGTTTTTGTTTTTGTTTTTTTTTAAAAAAAACCCTTAAGCCAAGAAAGTATGTCAACAGCCATACACGGCATGTGGGCTGTCAGCGTCAGCTCTGAGATAAGCATCTTCCTTAAATTAAAACAGTATCTGAAGCAACCAGAAAGTTTCCTCCCAAGCTGGAAAAAATATCTGTAAGTGTATTTCATAGTTAAATTTCTACTGAAGTTTGTGTTTATATTTGTATTAAAGTTTAAAATGATACTTTTATTTAAATATATACATATATTTGTATTTATATCTCTCCCCCCTCCCTGTTTTTTTCCTACATTTCTGTTTATATAGTCAGATTTAGCAGGCTAGGTCTGAGAATGAGGAACTCTAAGGTCAGTTTAGACCTGAATAGTAGCAAGAAGAGTACAGCTGTAAAAATACCGACCTTATTACTTGGATTTGAATCCAAGTTTTCAGGCAGCTTGTTTTTCTGACCTTTAAAACCACCTCTGAATCTCTGATAAACATAGAACAAAGCTGAGAATAAAAGGTATTTACAACATCACCTTTGGATAACTTTAAAGCTGCTCAAGTGTTTTTGCAGTGATGGTAGGAGTGGAATGCTGGGAAAATCAAGACTGGGAACAAAGCTAACTGGTTTTACCTCAAACTTTTTATATTCTACAGAAGCACACTTCACCTGTGAATAGTGATTATTTTCTTTCCAGAGAACAAGGCCTATAATTCTTGAATGCTGCAGGTGTGAACCCCTACAAGCCTTTTCTCTGAGTGAAAGAACGTTCCTCATTACTCATGGGTGAGATAGTCCATTTATTCCACAGTGGAGAAAGAATTCCCTTTTTATCTTCTTAAAACATGAGACCTTCAGTTTTATAAGGCTCACTACAATAAAATATTACCTCTTAGGCTGATTCAGTGTTGTTCCTACCTCAGGCTTTGTGTGTGTGTGTGCATGTGAGTTATTGAAATGTCATTAAGAATATATGGTTAAAAATAACAATTAAGTATTACATAAAATCTCAGTAGACATTCTAGACCAACATTTATATCTGTGAATAAGAAATAAATCCAGAGGATAGGTTCTATTCAATTTTATTTGTATCAAGCATTGCTTAAAATAAGTGAGTCATTGGTTAGTGCTTAGAAACCTTTTGGTTGTTTAGAGATTTTAATTTGTTGTAAAAATTGATTGATTTTGTAAGTATTACCTGTACTGTATCATTTGGCAGGATTTTAGCGACTAAGTGTATTTTTATTTCATTCCACATTTTATACATTTCACTCTTTTTCTTTTTGTCCCAAATATTGAACATAGGTTTAAAATACGTAGATATGACCAGCCTTTTCTTGTTTGTTTTTAAGGTCAGTATGCTTGGTAACTTTTTTACAGTTTGTATAGCTGTCACATTTTTGCTTAAGACAAATTAGGTTTTGAAATAGTAAAAAATAATTTTTCATTTGTCTTTAACACATTTTTTATGATGCCAGATTTTTTAAAAAATCTACTACCTTACTATATTACGTTCAAAGTAAATGCTGAATATCCAAAAATGCCAGTCCTTCCCTATTGAGTTATGGTTTTATATATGCATATATATAATGGAGAAATTCTGTCATAACAAACAACTAGTAGCTGGACAAAACTATGAAGGCTATTGGAAGAGAAACCGTAAATATTACAATAACAAATGTAACAACTAAGCGGTTTCTTTATTATGTTTAGCCAGGTTATCTGTTTATATAACAAAACCAAAACCTGGAGTGGGCATTAACACTATACCCAACTGTCACTAATGTTTTACTCTAGAATAAAAAATGAAGCTGCCATCCTAAATTTAAGATGGTAGTGAGGACATAATCTGTGTTCATCCCAGAAGAATTAGACAAAGTTTGTTCTGCAGTTCAAATCTATAGAAAGTTTTATTCTTTTCAAACTTGGTTCAAATGGCAGGAAGTCCAATGAGGGACATAGATTAAAAAGAATAGTAATAATTTGGAAAATTTCCTCTGTTAGTTAATACACAATTAAAATTTGAGCAAGTTAGTGAAAGATTTATCAGTTCTGTTTGAGGGAGACATGAGGAAATTTAGTCACAAAATCAGGAAAGTATAGATCTTTCATTCACTGAAACAATTTGAATCTCAGCCTGTTCTACTAGATGCCAGGGTGTGATCATCACATATAAAAGGTTTTTGTTACAGTGTTGCATTGAGTTGACTCTGACTCACACATAGCAAACCTATAGGATAGAGTAGAATTGTCCCTTAGGGTTTCCAAGGAGCATCTGGTGGATTCAGACTGTCAATCTTTTGATTAACAGCTGTGCTGTTAACCACTGTACCACTATGGCTCCTCATCTACTATTAAAAAACCAAACACCAAACCAAGTGCCACTGAGTCAATTCCAACTCATAGCAACCATATGGAACTGAGAAGAACTGCTCCGTAGACTTTTCAAGGAGCACCGAGCAAATTTGGTTAGCTGACGTTTTGGTTAGCAGACATGGTACTCATTTAAACATTATGCTACCTGGGTTTCCTCATCTACTGTCATAGAGGCAAAATGCCCCCAATATTTGGTCAGTCACCTGGGTGAAGAATCATAAGATAATTCTTATGGCTATCCTTAGCCACAAAAGCCAAAATGTAAAGATCAACTCATAAATAGTAAACTATCAGCCAGTTATTTGAGGGTACATTTTTATTTGCTAAGAAAATATGCCCTTCACAATTCTTAGAGAATTAAACCATCTTCTCTGAAAATAAATGTAACTAGACACTGCAGACTCACATACTCTCCACTACAAAGCAAATATCTTAGTTTCAAGAGCCATTTTGTTTTATTTTTAAATATATTTTAGTGTACTTTAAGTGAAAGTTTACAATCCAACTCAATTTGTCATATGGTAACTTACACACACACCGCTATGTAAACTCTAGCTGCTCTCCCTACACTGCTCCTTTCCACCCTGTATTTCCCATGTCCATTCAGCTAGCTCCTGTCCCCCTCTGCCTTCTCATCTTGTCTCTGGACAGGAACTGCCCAGTTAGTCTCATGTATTTACTTAAGCCAAGAAGCACCCTCTTTGCCAGTACCATTTTACGTCTCACAGTCCAGTCTAATCTTTGAAGAGCTGATCAAGAAACATTTTAGTTAACCTTTGACTTTTTATCACCAAATCGTTTTTGTTGCCCTGACCGTGGTGGTTTCTTCCCTACTGTTTGGTGGAGCTTCTTAGTTCTGTCGTTGGTGATGTGAAACACGTCTATAGCCTAGGGTCGCCATGAGTCGGATCTGACTCAACGGCACTTGGCTTGGCATCCTTGACATTGTAAACTGGACCTATTTTCAGTCTCCACCTATTTTTCAGACTGTCAGTGTGGACCTATGAAAGGACACTGTCCAGCCTGGACAGTTGTCATCGTACCCCAGGAGTGCATCTGAGGCACATTTTCACACTCACTCACATACACACTTCTCATTAAAAAACCAATTCTAGGAGGGAAAATGTGTTTTATTTCATCTTTCCAAACTTCATTGAATCCCAGCACAAACGGGCTTGGCTTGTTAAATTTAAACGCTCGTTCTGTATTCCTTCAGAACGTTAGGCAGACCGGAGTCCCCAGCAGCTTTCTCAAAGTGAAGTAGAAATTGCTTTGCAATGCTAGCTACAAGCTGGACTCTGAAGCCCAGCCACTCCACAGGGCTCTAGAAGAATTTACGACGTGCTAAATATTTCCTTTGTTCTTCCCCGTGGTAGCCTGCTGCAGCAATTACAAAGCAGCAGGCTCCTCGTGTAACGGCCAGAGTTTTCTAAAGAATTGTTGATAACTCCTCAATAGGCTCACTGAGCAGGATTTGCTTATTGTGTAGAGTACTGATTTTTTAATTTCCTTTCAAGGTCCTAAGTTCTGAAACGTTTTCTCAAGTTTTCTTCTTCCGTAGTTCCTCTCCATTGTCCCTGACAGGGAGGGCTGAGAGGTCAAGTTGATTGCTGGAAGCCAATGGCAGCCTCAGTAACACTGCAATCCTTTTTAAAGCCGTACAAAGGTTCTTTGTGTTGCTATCAAAAACACCTCTGACCTCCTCTTTCTCATTTTCATGGAAAGTGACAGCCCAGGCCCATCCTTCACAAAAAGGCAAAAAAAGAAAAAAGAAAAAAAATCTTACCCATGGCATCCTTCTTCAGAAGCCAGACACTATTAATCATCAGCAGGAGGCAGTATGGCTTCAATTAGCTACATAGTGTACAATAAATTCTCAGTTATCCAGGGTGTGTGTGTGTGTGTGTGTGTGTGCACGCGCGCGCGTGCATGTGCATGTGATGGGCTTTCTCAGTGGGCTTACTAAATGATTTACATGTGTCAGTTCTATGAGGATTGTGCTATTTTAACTCCTATTTCAGGGCTGAAGAATTTCAAATACAGAGAAGTTAAATAATGTGCCCACAGCTATGGAATTGGTTGGTGGCAGAGCCAGAAATTGCGCTAAAATGAAGTACTGTGGCTGCGATAGCTGATGTCTTTGAGAGGCAGTTTGGCAGAGTACTTAAGCACTTGATTGTAGCATCTGCCAGTCACTTGCTATGTAAGCCTGTCTGTTTCAGATTCATCATCTATAGAATAGTAATAGATAACAAGTAAGCTAGTGTATTTTAAGCATCCAGGCATACCAAGTATTAAGCTGTTATTTGTATCTGTTGCCCAGACTCAGGCAACCCCATGTACCCAAACTCAAACCTACTGCTGTTGATTCAATTCTAACTCATAGCAACCCGATAGGACAATGTAGAACTGCAGTATAGGGTTTCCAGGAGTACCTGGAATTCAAACTGTCAACTTTTTAATTAACACCTGAGCTCTTAACCACTGCGCCCCCAGGGCTGTTACTCTATATGCCATAAAACGAAATGTTTCCTGGTCCTGCACCATTCCCATGACTGGTAACATATCAGGTCATTATGATTCATCAGGTTTTCGTTGGTTGAGTTTTGGAAATGGATTACCAGGCCTTACTTCCTAGTCTGTTTTAGTCTGACAACTACTCAGCATCATCAAAACAGAAGAATTGCAGCTGACAGATGGGTAATGACTGTCCACGAAGTACTTTGGCTGGGAACTGAACCTAAGTCTTCCTCGTGGGAAGAGAGAATTCTACCCCTGAACCACCAATGTCTCCAGAGCATAAACCACAATGACTTTTCAAAGAATAAGTCTAAAGTATGGGGAGAAATTAGCCACATTCATTATTTCTGGTCTATTTAACATGCACCATGCTCTGAACTAGTTGCAAGAGACAGTTGAATTAGGGAATGTAGTCAACCTGAAATACGCCACAGTTTCATGAAGAAAACTGCACACAAATAATAATGAAGTATTATGTGTGCTATAACAGAGATAAGTAATTTTTTTAAGATGGGTTCATGACAGGAATTGTGAACTGAACTCCCGTTTTCAGAAGAGGAGTAGCACGTTCAGAGAAGCTTCCTATACTGCGCCAGAACCAGTACTATGAAAGCAGTAAAGACCCTTGAGGAGCTTAATGTTGTAGGAAATACAGGCAATCGCCATAGGTGCAGTACAGGATTCCCAAGGGCAGGAACAGCTTCGGTAAGAACAGAGAAAAGGGAAAGGAGACCATAGATCTGAGTAATTGGATAACTGTTTGACTACCCCTACGTGTGTGTTTGATTATAGGGGCAAAGGTGGGAGGATGTGGAAAATGGCAGAGATGTGACTGAAGACATTCGAAGGCTGATTCACACAGAGCACCATTCTGCCTAAATGACAGTTTGACCAGGACTCTTGCCTAGTAGAAAGCCTCCAGTAATTCTTCCTCTCTCCTCATTTAGTGTAATGATCAGACTTCATTTTTTACATTCTCTATCAATTTCTTAATTTAGGAGTGAATTGGCAGTAGGAATGGGTAATTAATAAAGGGGTAAGAGCACTGTACCGATAGCAGCTTCTTTGATGGCATTCTGAACTGCTACACCTACCTTCCCATTTGATAAGAAGCACTGCAGCACTTACTATGTTGTTCTGTTAGTTTTTTTAGCCTGTTTTTGCCTTTATGTTTCATTCTGGATAGTTTCTGGTGCTGGGTCTTCAAGATCATTACTGTTTTCTTCTCTAATCTCTAATCTGCTCTAATTCCATCCAGTGTATTTGAAAAGATCTGAGATATTTTCTTTCTCATTTCTAGAAGTTGAGTTTGGATAATTTTCTAATTTTCCTTCCTCTTTCTATTAGACTCTCCTTTCCTCTACCTCTTTGAATGCACAGAGTGTAGCTGTGATAGCTGTTTTAATGTCTTTGTGTAGTTCCATCATCTTTGTCCTTGCCCAGTCTGTTTGTATGGATTGATCTTCTCCTCAACCCAGCATTGTATTTTCCTCATTGCACTTTTTCTTCTCTTGCCTAGTAAATTTTGACTGAATGCTAGACATTGTGAATTTTGTTATTGTATACTGTATTTTTTATGATTAAAAAAGTATTTGTAGTCTTTGTTCTGGCATAGAGAGAAGTAACTTAAAATCAATTTAACACCTTCAAGGCTTAATTTCAACCTTATTATGGTGTATCTGCAACAGTCTTTAGAGCTTGTTTATCCTCACTACTGATGAAACACCTTCCAAGAATTTTATGCCCATGTATTAGGTCTTTTCATTCTCGCTAATAACAGAAACTGTTTCTAGTATGATGTGATCTTTGAGGAGATTTTTTCAGGTATTTCTCCCTATGGGTCCCCCCTCCACAATCCCTAAATTCAGGTATTTTCTTCTCATAGTATTCAGCTGGAGATTTGAGGGAATTCCTCTCTAGATCTCTGGAGTTGTCTTTATTTCAAGACCCTTTTTCTGTAAGCACTTCACTCAAATTTTAACCACCTTGATATCGGTAAACTGCCAACTTCCTCTTTTCAACTCAGCAAGATCATCATACACTCTGGATTTCTCCTGTCTGCACTGTAAATCTCTCTCTGAGCAGATAGCTGGAGCCTACCTAATTTACTTCCTTTCTCTCGGAGATCACCATTGTTCAGTATTTAAAGTCATTGTTTTATATATTTGCCCAGTTTTCTGGTTGTTTAAGGTAGAAGATAAAATCTCTGTTACTCCACAAAGGTGAGTAAAGTACTTATGTTGTTTTTGTGGACATTTATTAGAAATTACTGGGAAGAGTACAGTAACTAAGCTAACCGAAGTTACGTTCTTGGAAAAAGATCTGGTATTTCCAATGAGAGGGCTGACTTTTTGGTTAGCACCCAAGCTATTAACCACTGTGCCACCAGGGTCCCTTTTGAATAAAGATCTGGCATTATTTATTGCCTATGAATCTTTCAATTTCTGTTTTTTTCTTAGGTTTGATGGGAAAAAAAGGGGGGAAGCGTAGGGCGTTAGAGTCATGCAAACCTAGGTTTCAATCCTGTTGTCATCTCTTCAGCTGATATGATTTATTGCTACTTCCTCAGTCCGAGCTTCCCTTCAACAGTTGTAAAACAGAGAATAACACAATAACCCCATGCAATTATTGAGAGGGTTAAATAGCCATCACTTCTCCGTAGCTTTTATGGTGAAACTTCTTTCTGAAAATGAATGCAACATGATGAATCAAAACTGTACTAATAAATAATTGTTAATTCCCCATTCAGTTGTGTGTCTCTGTTCTTTGTGCTTACTGTGGCTTATTTTTGCCCTAACTTCTCCCTTACCAGATTCCAAGATGGACAGTTAATTTGATGGTGAAGTTCTGGAATTTTCCCCAGTCTCTGCTTTTGTATATCTTCAAAGGTGAGTAAATATTCTTCTCCTCAAAAGTAGTCTATCTCCCTGAAGTCTTCCAAGACAATCATTTCCAGCTCTGTTATCAAACCCAGGCAAAATCCCAGGCAAATATTTGTTTTGAAATGGTTGTGTATAATTTAATTTTGTAATTTTATTGTGCTTTAGGTGAAAGTTTACAGCACAAATTAATTTCTTATCAAATATTTCTTTTTCTGTCAATGATAGTGCTGGAGAACTATTCTACCTAATGTTGGCCATATGCAGTATCCAGTGTGTGCAAACTCTGGCAGCACATTAATGTTTGTGTGGTACCTATTGCTGTTGAGTTGATTCTGACTCACTGAGATGAAATAGGTAATATTAATAATAAGGCAAATATTGCTCCTTTTAGTATAAACTAGATGGAGTATTAAACCTTTAGGGCACACCAAATGCACATGAGTAACTTTCTCAACTTTCAAATTCTCGTATCTTGTCTCCAAAGATTCTGATTTAAATCTCAAGTGGAATTGAAAAATCTGCATTTTTATCAAATGTCCCTAATGACTCTTAATGACAGTTAGAGAAGCACAATTGCATTGAACTGTTAGTGTTCAATCTTTGTTCCTTACATCAACACAAGAGTAAATATATATATATGGACTAGTCCTATGTCTAATGCTAAATTAGTGAACATATGTTGTCCATGATGCTGTGAGTAATTAGCTAGAGTCACTCGGGAAAAGAATACATTTAAAAGAGGCGCAGAGTGAAGGGATGAGGAGAGGGACAGAGAGAGATGGTGCCAGAAAGGAAATTCTGTTCCAATAGTGAAGGACCTTGAACACTGTGCCAAGGAGTTTAGATTCTTCTGAAGTCAGTAGGGAAGCCTGGAAAGTTTCTGAGCAGGGAATGACACAGTCTAATTAGTGCTGTAGAAAGTTGACTTTGCCAGTGTGTAATGGATTCATCAGAAAAGAGAAGCTGGAGGGTGAGAAGTCATGATCAAAAACTACAAACAATTTCCTTGAGGCCACAAAGCAGATGAGGTCTCTGGGGCTGTAAGACTCATATGCCATGAATCAACCTAACACAGGCATTCTGGGTAATTGTGCTTCTGTGAGGAACTTGACCACTACTGGGCTACTCTGTCCAGAGAAAAAAGTTCTCAAGCCTGAAACTATCTGTGTTAGGGTTCAAAACACAGAAACAGCACAAGGAAAACATCTTTTTAAAACTTATTAGTAATGATGGAAATTCCAGATCCAACCTATCAAATTACAAGGAGCAGCAAATAATTTACATTATCATAGGTCTTTTTTTTTTTTTTGTAAAGGAATAAAATGTCAAAGCATTGAAAGAATGAGTAAAACAAATTGCATACATGGAGAACTTGAATTGAAGTAGAGACCAATCTTCCAGAGCTGGCAGCTTCAGGGGTCAGGTGTGAGGAAAGCCCTGGTGTTCTATACTTAGGCCATTGAAGGTGGCCAGGGAATTAGGCTTTCCCCATATAATGAAAATGCTATCTGCCACAGCCACATATCTCAACTGACATTTTTGTTTTTTAATATCTTTCCAAGGAGTCCGCTTGCTGGACAAAATGCTAGATGGCAAAATTGGAGACACCGGAGTTGGTTCTTTCCTTTGGAGAAGGACCAAGGAATGAGGGAAATTGATTCCTTGCCCAGAAAGAAGTCAACTGGAAGAGCCAAAATATATTAGGAGGAAAGAGAAATGGGAAATTAGTTAATTTTTCTATCTTCTTCAAAGCCAAGGACAATCTTTTAAAATCATCTCACCTGTCATTCCAGTATTTACCCCAAACCCAGCTGCTGTCACATATTCAAATCTACTTCTACCAGAATGTTAACGAGAAACTGGATTTTATTTTAAGATGAACTGAGGAGGCGATTTATCATAAAACTAGAAACCACTGTTTGAAACATTACCTTCTGATGTTGTTTCAGTGTCTCTTTATCTGCTGAACTTGGGGAGCCCCCTCTCCTGCCTCCCACTGTCTGCAGTAACTCAAAGTCCCCTTACTCTCCTTTCTTCCCTCAATCAGATAGAGAGCAATTCTGCCCGGCCCCCAACTTGCTCACCACATCTGTCATGGTAATGAGCAAATCAAAATGTCCCACGTTTGAACAGGAGAGAGAATCTTCAGAAGATAACAAGTTATCAATAACAGCTTTCTTTTGGGGCTATTTTCCCACTTTTACCCCAGTAAGTTTATTTACATACCTCTTTCAAACATATGGAAAGTCTGGTATCGCAGTGGTAAAATGCTGTGGTTTCCAAGGTCAGCAGTTTGAATCCACCAGGTGACCCCTGGGAACTCTATGGAGCAGTTCTACTCTGTCCTGTAGGGTCAGTCACTATGGGTCAGAGCTGCCTCAGCGACGTTGGGTTTGTTTTTGGTTTTCAAATGTGTGCATTATCCTCCCTACACCAAAAAATTCAAACTAGCTTTTCAAGAGAAATTTATTTTGCCCCTTTCATTTTGTCTAACTCTGGAGTTTTACCTACCCCTACTTTTATTTCCTTTATTTTTACTATCAGTGAAAATATTTAGCAAAATGAAGAGGGTAGTATTTTTTAAATAAAGTTTTATTTCCAAACTAATTTTTTTAATAGACTTTATTTTTAAGAGTAGTTTTAAGTTTGTAGAAAAATTATGCAGAAAGTACAGAGTTCCTATATACTCTCTCCCATTTCTTCTGTTTAACTTAGATTCATGTCACATTTGTGACAACTGAAGCACCAATACTGACACACTTATATTAGTGTTCTCGGCATATTAGCGTTCGCTCTTTGCCTTGTATGTGCCTGTAGGTTTTAACAAACCCACAGTGTCACGTGTCCAACATTACAGTATCATGCAGAAGCGTTTTACTGCCCTGACAACACCTTGTCCCCCACCTGTTCATTCCTCTCTCCCCGCTCTGGATTCCTGGCCGACACTGACCTTTTCCCTTTCTCTATAGTTTTGCCTTCCCAGATTGTATTATATTGGGAATCTTACAGCATGTAACATTTTCAGACTGGCTTCTTCCACTTAGGAGTATGCATTTAAGGTTTCTCCGTGTCTTTTCATAGCTCGATAGACCGTTTCTTTTGATAATCATGTGCATTGTTCTATCTGGCACTAATTGTGGGATTGTGGGAGGCAGGAGGTTTTCTTTCTAAGTGTCTGTTTGGTGTTCACTCCATGCTGGGCATTGTGTTAGGTTGCTGGCATCTCATCACCCCAGCACTCCACAGCCTTGCAGCAAAGGAAGACATGAGAAGAAACAAAGGCTCAGGCCTGCAGTCATATATCTCACATTCTGAGTCTTGATATTTCAATTGAGTGTTTCATAGTAAGTCCTCAGGTAGCTATTCCCCATGGTCCTAACATTGTCATGTAAATGTATTACCTTTAAAAATTGTTGAAAAGATGATATATTAGGAGACTTTTTCTCAGGGATTGAGCCACTCCATCTGCTACCTCCGGCCACAAATTCTAACTACATCCCAGTAACAGAAGGGAGGGAACTTTTAGTTCATACCTCAAATGGCCTTTGTACTTACCTTGTCAAGCCACAAAGTATAGCAGAATCTATAAGGCTGTCTTTTGCCTGGGGTTTGCAGGGTAAACTTAACCCACTTCTGGAATCCACAATGGAAGCTGAAGGTAAGGAAGGAGCAAGGCCAGCGACCCCCTTTGCTGTGCTCAGTGGAAAATCAAAATGGGGGACCCCTTGTTGTGTGAGCAGGGATGGAAGGCTTTTAAAAGCACTGAAATATAAATCTCTCCCCAGTCTTCCAGGGTTACTCTTGAAAACTCTTCTAGTGTTTTTTATTTGCTATTCATTATTTTAAGTACAGAAAAATTAAAACTTTCAATTCTTAACAGAGAATTTATCATTCATCTTTATATCATGCAATGCCACTTTTAAGTGTAAAGATAAAAACATTTAACTTGTACCTACCATCACCAAAATTTCACAGTTTGTATTGCATAGCTCTTACAAGCATGTCTATTTCATTATTACCAAAACAATGGAAGTACCACACATAACTAACTCAGCTGTTTTTATTTCAATTATCAACACATATACACATTCTGCCAGCACCCTGCCTTTGGCTTACCTATGCATAAAAGGAAACTGAAAAGGAAAGGACCCATGGATCACCTTATCCTTCCCTTTCTTTCTATGTCTTCTTTTTCAGCCTCAGATTTTTGCTAACGCAGGAGAGTAACGTAAGTAAAAAAAAAAAAAAAAAAATACATGAGGGTTGCTCTGCCACTTGTGTTCCTCAAAACATCATCGCCTTCCTTTTTGCATTTGACATGCACTATGGTTCTAAGGGAAAGTGTGGTCCCCTGAGGCTGTCAGCATCACTGCTTACCAAGCTGTAGATGAGACATGCTTAAATCATACTCATTTAGAGTCCCACTGAATCCCCACACGTGTGAGTGCACCAGATCTCTGAGCTCATGGACAGCAAGGAACAGTGGCCTTGAGTACTGAGCATATCTCCATTCATCCAAACATGCTCAAGTATCTCATTAGACTTCACTTATAAAACACAATTTGAAAAATAAAGGTAAGAATTTCAGGATGGTAGCAGCAGAACATTAAACCAATTGTGGGATCCTCCCAAGGACAAGGCCCTGTGCAGCCGCCCAGGTTGAATTCCCACAAAGCCATCCCCGTGAAACGGCCATTCTGTCTTATTGCACCAACTCCCGCCCCCAGTAATCCTCACTAGCACTGAGCACCTACTGGGAGATCTCTTCAGGACTGTCAGAAAATCCTTGCTTTTTCTGTTCTTCCCATCTCTGTCATACCTGTCTACACTTACCATTTTTGCTCTCCACCCTAGAATCAGACTCTTTCATCTGGTTAGCAGTCTTTCCTTCCCATCTCTATCTGCTATCTGCAAAAAAAGAGTAGGCATGTCTTGTGGATTGAATTATTTTCCCCTAAAAACTAGAAGACAGTATTCTATCTTGAGCCCTTTTCTTCTGAGATACAAAAGAGATAAGGGAGCAGAGAGACATAAGGACTTCATACTATCAAGGAAAAGGCACCGGAAACATAGAGCATCCTTGGGACCTGGTGACTCTGTGCTGAGAATCTCCTTAACCAGGGGAAGATTGATGACAAGGACCTTCCTCTAGAATCAACAGAGAAACAAAGTCTTTCCCTGGAGTTGATGTCCTGAATTTGGACTTCTAGCCTACTAGATTTCGAGAGAATAAAGTTTCTTTGTTGAAGCCATCCGTGTGTGGTATTTCTTTTGCAGCAGTAGATAACGAAGACCAGGTGGTTAGAGAAAAGATTTCTACTCTAGAAGACCATCTTCAGGTGGTGTTTTAGAAATAGTAAGTCTAGTGTGTTGAAGATGGATATTTTCAGGTTACTTATATTGATACTACTGTCAATATAAATAATCAGGAGTCAGAGAAGGTTTAAAACAAGAACGGAAGTTGAGGGGAGGAGCTATTTCGTTTTAAGGAGGTCCTTCCGGCATATGCCGGTACCAGCGCCAGTGAAATTGACTCTGACTCATGGTGACCCCGTATGTGTGAAGGTACAGCTGTGTGCCCTGGGGGTTTCAAAGGCTGACTGTGTCAGAACTAGATCATCAGGTCTGTCTTCTTAGGAAACCTGGGAGGGATTTGAATCATCAGCCTTTAGGGTTAGCAGCTGTGTATTGACAGTTTACAGCACTCAGGGGTACCTCTGGCACACCACCTAAGCTTGAACTGGAAGAACCTACCCCTCAAAAATTTTAAAAATAGAAAAAACCTCACGGCTGTTGAGTTGATTCTGATTCAGGTGACAGACCAGGAAAGAGCATAACTGCCCCATAGCATTTCCAAGGAGCACCTGGCAGATTTGAACTGCTGACCTTTTGGTTAGCAGATGCAGCACTAAACCACTATGCCACCGGGGTTTCCTAAATTGGAAGAGTCCGGAATAAGTCATGAGGACTAGTTACAGCGCTCTGTAAAATGATAGGATTGCCCAAGACTCTAGTACTGAATGGCACAATGATTCCCTGACCTCAATTTCAGGGCCGAGGAAAAATATCTCCCAACTAGAAGGAGCTGATGGCAGAAAGGAAGCAAAAGGCAGGTAAGTGAGAGTAACTCCTCCAGAAGCTTGAGAGAAGAGAATGCCTGGGCCAGTGGGCTTGGCTTGGGCATGATGGCCAGCAGCTATGGCCCTTCAAGAAGTTATATCAGCTTGGGGGTGGCGCTGGGGACTCTTGCATTAAAAATAACTGGAAATCCCTTGGATATTTTTTGCAATTCCAGCACGGCTTCTCCCCTCCTGTAGTGGGATCTCCTACCCACTTTTACAATACCCTACAGTGGCTCAATCTGAAGATCTGACAAAGTAGGATGAGAAAGCTATTACCTTTCCCAAAAGATCAGCACACACAGGTTCTTGAGAGCTTGTTTTCCTATCCAGATAACTGAGTTGTTGAACTATTTCTTCCCTCTTATCAGAATAAGAAGAAATCCTATTAACCAGCCAGTCTTTGTGTATGGAAGTTCTACTTTTATCTATGTTGTTCTACTTGGATGTTTGGGGGCTTGGGGGATTTTGCTGTTCTGTTTCGGTTTGCTTTTGTTGCTTATCATCATATGACGGCACAAAGAACTCAAGGGGAGTCCGTGGGACAGTTACCTGTATCTGGCTTGTGAAATTGCTTATCTGAATTAAAGCCACATGTTGGAGGCTGAGGCACTGCTAGGCTCTTCTGGTACAATACATTTGGATTTTAAGAAAGTGCTGGTAGTTTGTCTTAAATAACAATGTTGAGATAAATGGAAACAAACTGCAAATGCTTAACATTTTCTTTTATGTCAGTCTTTCTTATTGTTTGCACAGTATAAAAACAGCTAGAGAAAAATCATATGCCTGCTACCTCATTTGGAAATTCCCATAGGCAAATTCCAAGTTAATATTCTTAAATGAGTGAATACAAATAAATCAAGCTTTATAAGGTAACATGCTTTTCAATTCTACTTTTAAGCATTCAATTTTCAATTTTACGAGTTCAATTTTCCCTTATAATTTAATGATCTATAAGGATCTTCAAATTTCATGTTAAATAATGAAAGTTAAAAAGTCACAGAATGCAGCTCCCCACCAGAGTTGACATTCTCAAATCTGGAAGTAAGATTAAAATTTCCACACAATAAAATTTTATGATTGCTATTGTCAATTCCATGGTATAAAAATGAAATGTAAATCCTTCTTTGAAAGTTTTTTTAAATTACCCGAAGATATTTCATACCCAAATCGGTATTAGAAATTGGATAGTCTTCGTAATTATTCGAGTCAATTCTGTTCAAATATTTGAAATTTTTTTCAAAATTGATTTACAAAAGTAATTTAAAGATACTCTCTTAACTATTAGTGATTGTGGCTAGGTGCCTTTGAGTCAGTTTTGACTCAGAGAAACTGCTGTGTACAACTGCTGGTCTAGCACCATCCTCGCAATTACTGCTACGTTGAGTCCAATGTTGCAGTTGCTGTGTCCTCTTGACTACAGACAAACCAAACACTCTGCCATGCGGTCGACTCTGCCGTATAGCACCCTACAGGACAAAGTAAAACTGCCCTGTAGTGTTTCTAGGGCTGTAGTGTTTACAGAAGCAGACTTCCACTAAAGGGCTGGAGCCACCGATGTTTTGGTTAGCAGCCGGCTCTTTAACCACTATGCCACCTACATCAGTATGTTTTTAAAGTTCTATGTATCATTATTTGCTAAGCAATGCAGGAATGAAATAAGGTACAGTAGCACTTCTCATTTGTATCTCCTTGGCATCAAGGACTTGGGCCACCAGACTCGTTATTCTCGTGCCTTGTTTGCCAGACACTTCCAAAAGTATCTTCTTGTTTTATCAGCAGCACAGTCCCTAAAAATTTCTTTATGAATCTTCAAAGACCGCTAAGCAGAAACCCTGGTAGTGTAGTGCTTAAATGCTACAGCTTCTAACAAAAAAGTCAGCAGTTCGAATCTGGCAGGTGCTCCTTGGAGACTCTATAAGGCAGTTTTACACTGTCCTGCAGAGTTGCTATGAGCTAAAATCAACTCAGTGGCAGTGGGTATGGTTCATTTTCTTGGTTAAACTAATAACACTGATTCAACCCGTCTGTATAACAATCATGAGGTCTAAACAGATCAGAATTATTACCTCTCTGTTTTGGTGTTGCTTTCTTTCTCTTTTTCTCTCTCTCTTTTCCATCTCTCTGTCATGAAACAGCTGTACTCTAAATTCAGTCTCATACAGTACTATTGGAGAAAAGAAGGGGAAAAAAGCTTAAAGCAGTTCTCACTAGTTGGAGAAAAAAATGCATGTAAACAGAAGAAAGGTTTTTTTTTTTTCCATACTCATATGGCTGACATTTCTACCCAGGTCTTAATTGCCTGCTGGGCCTAAAGGGTTATGTGCTCTTTTTAAGTGACGTGTGCTCCTGGCCAAGTAGTCGCTGGGCCACGCTGAGTGATTTGGGATCACCAGCAGCCCTTGCTATTTTAGTCTGTGTACTGCTTGAAGTTGCAATTAATTTGAATGATCCTAAAAATCATCATTGTGTCAGTTCTTATTTTTTACGGGAATAACTTAAACTCAGTCTTAAACTCGAAAAAGCCATGGAGCATTTAGAAGAAGGGCAAAGTGACCTATACAGTGACAATGAATATCTCACATAGAAGCAGACCGCAAAAGCCTTCATAGGGCTTAACTTGTCCTTGTAAGTAACTTAGAGACTATTACATGCTTACTGACTAGAGAGTACGCTGCCCTCTGATCATATTTTCTATTAGTAATAATGCATGCTGTAGTTTTTTTGTATCTGTTTTTATTCTGAACGTCTATACACAGTCAACACTTACAGCCAATGCTGATTTTAACTCCTTCTTGTACATGCGGATTTATGTGAATGATACGTGCATTAACAAAGCCCAGTGTTTTGGTTTAGTTCTCAACTAAAGCACCATAAAAAAAGAAAGCTGATGTGCTTGTCAGATTTTCCAGTCTCTTGCCTTGACTACCTTACCTCCTTTATTTTAGTTTTACTTCTAAAAACTGAATTTTCTGAAGGCTTTTCTCACTCTTCATACTATAAAAAAGGAAAAGAATTTATGTGAAAGGGGGGGAGGTTTAAGGAGTTAATGGTTAATGTTCAAGATGTTGAAGTACTGGCTGATTTTTCTCTGATTTTATTGGGGCATTAAAATTACACACATTGAAACAAGCATTCTGCATATAAACACAGATTTTTCACAGAACCAATATTTTGACAGAATCTTTCTAAAATTTTCTCAAAAAACTATGCTTTTAATATTTGTTTCTATTGGCTGGATAATAGATTTGGTAATAATTTCTTTAAGTTGTTCTTAGTTGTAGATGCATAATTAAGGGAAGTGAAATGTAATTGAGAGTCAGAAGATCTGTATTAAAATATTAACTCTAGTGTCAACTCTGTTGATTAGATCAGCAGCTTGACTTTTGATGAATCACTTACTTTGAGCTTCAGGTTTTTCATCTATAAAATTGGGATAACCACCATCATCATCCTCACCATAATCCATGCTACAGAGGTACAAGGAGCAAATAAGCAAAGGAATTGGAGAGTATAAACTGGAGTTTGTGTAAACTGCTAAAGTTATTCTATAAAACTTGTTTCTTGTTGAGTAGAATTAAGGAGAAAAATAAATACAGGGATGAAAGTATGAACTCATTGGTTCTTACTTCATTGCTAGTTTTCTACTATTACTTTTTCATATTCTAGAAAAATGATAAATAGGAATATGACTACTATATCTTTAAAAGGTAAGCATCAATTATGAGAACATACTGAGTACTGGATTTAAAGAACTCAGATCTGGTTTTATTTACTGCTAACTGAGTATAAAAAAGCCAAACCTAGTACCATCAAGTCAATTCCATCTCGTAGGGACCCTATAGGAAAGAGTAGAAGTGCCTTATAGAATTTCCAAGGCCCAGCTGGTGGATTCAAACTACTGAGCTTTTGGTTAGCAGCAGAGCTCTTACCCGGGGCTTCTAATTCAGTAGTACAGTCAGGCAGAAATCCCTTTGCACTCTATAGTGATGCTGGCTGTCTTGTCTATAAAATGGAAGCCTTAAGCTTGGAGAAGCAGATTCTCCATACGTGTTGCTCCTGGCCCTCTTGAATTGCAGGTAGATGTGTTCTCTTAAGTGGCCAAGGCAATTTGAGACATTGTCCTACTGGGAGCTGGACACTGGGTGCTTGGGCATAAGGTCTCTGCTTGGACTGGACTATGAACACCCTGTCAACAGATCAATTCAGGATTGCCTGACAACTCATCCATTTTCTCACAGATGCTGATTCGTGAAGAGAGAGAAATTACTCACTGGCAGAACTTCTCTAGTATGGAATATTTGCTTTCCTATCAACATTTCAACATGCATTGATAACAGTACATGTTCTTTCTACCTCATAGCATGTCATGAGGATATTTGACATGATCAGTTTGGAACTTCTAGGGGACAGTTTTCATAATGTAACACAGAAGAGTTTCCCTTTGAGGTACTCATTTTGTTGTCCTCTGGGAAAAACTGTTTATTGTTTCTTATTCCATGAAATTCTTTTTCTGGTAATGTGAATAACTTTGGTAATGAAGAAACATTATCTTGGAATTACGATGTATGTTAAGTTTTGTCACTTAGCAAATGGAATGGTCGTAAGACGTGTATGGAGCAGAGAGGAATAGTGTGCTGTCCCCGGGCAGGGAGAGCAGTGGAAGCTGCGTATAGGTGGCATGTAAATTTATATGTGAATGTACATTTTCACTCAGTCATAATAAAAAATAAAAAATAAAAAAAATTTCACCAATAGTATATGCTCATAATGGTCTCCAAATGAAAAGCAAATTTTATAATTTATTTGATAAGTTCATGTAAATCATATTATGAAAACTGACACATTTCTTTCTCCAAAGTGAGTTTTTATGTAATAACTCCAGTTTAAAAAAAAAAACAACTGTGCTTACATTTAAGTAGTATTTTTGTTATTAGAAGGATAGATAACATTTTGTTTATTCTTTAGAAACAGGTATTTTAATTAAAATGCAAAACTTTATTGGTAAAACCATTAGTCTAAAGCATGCCTGTGAATTAATATTTCTCCAGAATACTAAGCAATTAAAAAAAAATCCTGTTGCCATCATGTTGATTCTGACTCATAGTGACCCTATAGGACAGAGTAGAAGTGCTCCACAGAGTTTCCAAGGAATGTCTGGAGTATTTCAACCGGTGACCTTTTCGTTAGCAGATGTACCACCTAACCACTAAGCCACCAGGGTTTCCTATAGCTACAGAATAAATAAATAAATAGAAACAAATGAAACATCAGTTAAAATGCTAGAGATTTAGGTTTTTAGTCAGCATTTTTGGGTCTTACTGCCAATCTTTGTTATTCTTTCCAAAGAAATTAGTTCAGATTTGTAATACGGGTTAGCATGGTATGTCTAATCAATGATATTAGTTGCAGTCTATTTTGCTTTTGATTAGGTCCGTAAATGAATATGTCTTGAGTAGTCCTACGTAAAAATTAAAAGTCTATCATCAAAAATAAGTTAGCTAACAATAAATTTAAAAAAATAAGTCAGCTAAATTTCTCAGTAGTTACCTTTTTTGAGAGCACATACCTTAATCATATGTCCAAAGCTACTTTCTCTGTATGTTCCATTTTTATTTCCTCCAAATCACATTGCCATGTATGCACTCTCTCAAACATACCTACAATAAAGCCATCTGTTGTCCAAGGGGTCATTCCTACATGAATCATTCCTGTCAAAGTTTTGAGGTTATAAATGGTCAGCTAATTGAGCAGTCTGACTAGCTGAATACTTGTAAGTGCTTTATAATATCTTTCAACACTTCAAAACACTGGCATACTTAAAACTCCTGAATCCCAGAGCAAATGGGACAAGTCATTCACATGGATTCTTGATGATAAAGCAAAAAAATATGTTTATGAAATTCTCAGAATTTGGAGTAGAGAGAATGTAGACCTATTCTTAAGTATTTATTTTGGTGCTATAGCTATATCATACCAAAGCCAGTGGCTGGGAAGTGCAAAACCTAACCAATTGTTAATTATTTTGACTACTCGATAGTAAACAACTGAATGCTTATGGTTTCTAAAGAAGAAGTTGGTCCCCTCACTCATCTCTTCCTCATTATTTTCCATTTCTGTAAGAAACTTTGTAGTGATGAGATACTAAAATGTGAATGAACAAATAAGTAAGCACTTACATAACCTATTTGCTAGCTCAGAACTGAGGTCAATAATATTCCAAGATTTCTATACATCCCTGGGGGATTTCTCTTCCTCTGATCTCTTCTGACTTCAAGTGCCAGATCTGATGAAATTCTGAGTCTCACTCTTATATCACTTTCATCTTCTCTGCTCTGGGTTAATTTAATTATGGAATTCAGCCTTTTTCCATGATTTCTTGAAGTCTGCTCAAAAAAGTTAAGCGGAATTTACTGAAAGTGAGATTAAAACAATTTATATAGTAGTAACTAATAATTTTCAATAACAGAAGTCTATATTTTAACGTATATTTAAAAGACCTCCTCTTCTCCTTTACAGGATAATTACATTTTCTCTAACCAACCAGAGACTCAGCTGTGAGGTGTCAAGGCACATGTAAGGATTCACTAAATGTACTTCTAAACGTGTGTTTCGGTCTTAACCATCCTCCGTCTTTTGTCAATCGCTACAAGAGGAAGGGACCAGTATAGAAAAGTTTTGTTCTGTTTTTACTAAATACCCAGTACCCACCACACACACACGCATACACACGCATACACACGCATACACACACACACACACACACACACACACAACCCACACCCTCATACTACTTAGAAGGCAAAAGTACAGTTAGTATGAATGAAGCACAAATGTCCTTTGAATGCAATTATTTATGTTAACTGTTTCGAAGCTCTTAGTTGGATAGTTCAGAAAAATCTCTTAGTTCATTTCTCAAGTTGGCCGTTGTGTATTTCTCTGGCCGAAGCCCATAACACGCTAACTGCTCTTTTGTATACTCCTTGAAGGACAAGTTAGTTCCCTATATATTACCCTTTGCTATTGTTACTGTTGTTAGTTGCCGTGGAGCCCAATTCAACTGATGATGGCCCATGTTTGCAGAGCAAACTAGTCCAAAGGATTTCCAAGGCTGTGACCTTCTGGAAGCAGATCACCAGGACTGTTCTTTCACATGCCCCTGGGCGGGTTTGAATCTCCTACCTTTTAGCTGGTAGTTGTCTGTGAAACACCTCCAACCAGTGCTTAACCATTTTCGCCGTGCAGGGATTTCTTGTATGACATTTGTACCCTTGTGTATGTCTGTGCCTCGTAGCATAACTGACTTACTCTCGTGATTCATGTCTTAGCACCAATTCTCCTTTCTAGAGGTGACAAACTATCTATAACAATTCTGTATCTAACTATAACATTTCACCCCACTGCCGCACCAACAAATAATCCTTATAAGAATCATTCTGCTTTATTTCCTTGAAGACAGTTGTCACACACTGACATTATTTTTATTTTTTATTTAAATATTCTCCATTCCCTATTCTTGAGTACAGTATCCTTTCCTATATTATTTTCTGTTCTATCTCCAGGACCTACAAATGTGGCTGATATTCAGTAAGCACTTAATATGTTTAGAAAATAAATAATTGCATATAGGATTAAGGATTTAAAAAAATAAAATTGATTTGACAACTTAAAAAATGCTGGTTGTATCTAATCTATGTTAAAGGATATGTCATATAACCTGACTCATAATAATGGTTACCTAAGCAATAATTATGATTATTATAACCAGCACTTCCTGATGTTAACTTGATGGTAAAGACCACAATCTTCTATGTTAATATTTCAAATGTAAATGTGCAGAAAAAATAGTACTAGCCCGGGAATTAAAGCAGTCTAGTTGAAGATTAACATCATGGAATTCTAACTCAATCCTCTCATTTAACATTTGTTGCAAATGAGACATAGAAAAGCTACCCTGCCCAATATTAATGGACCACTGGAGTCTGGAATTCAGGTTTCTAAAATCTCAGATGATTAATTCCCCCCTCCCCTGGACCGTATCCCTTGTCCTAATCCAAGAGTAATCAATTACTTCATGTTTTCATTTATAGAATAATCTGGTGAAATTAGATGGTCTGTCAGCATTTGCTCTTCAGTCACCCTCTTTCTGCTAACCCAGTGGTCGCCAGTTATTCCACAACTTGGCTGGAAACAGTCTCCTTAAAATTATTCACATTGTCAAGCTCATACTCATGACACCATGGGTCTAAATGTCTGTTCCTTAAGAGTACTGGTGGTACCTATGTGAGTGCTGATAATACACAGCACAAAAGAATACACAATGACTCAGTCTAGACAAGTGAATCAAGAGAAATGGTTGATTATTTGCATGCACCACTGTGGAGGACTTCCCAAGTAGTGGAGAAAAATGCACAGCCAATGAAATATGACATAACAAGTTTAATTACTACTAAACCAAAGTACACAACAGAGATAAAATTAAAGCACTTTGGGACACTTTAAGGGCCCTCTAATGGCACAGTGACTATGAGTCTGAACTGACTTGATGGCAGTTGGTTTGGTTTTTTGGTTTGGTGCCACAGTTGTTAAAAGCTTGGCTGTCAAGCAACAGGAAACCCTGGTGGCATAGTGGTTAAGTGCTACAGCTGCTGACCAAAAGACGTGGCAGTTCAAATCCACCAAACCGTCCTTGCAAACTCTATGGGGCAGTTCTACGCTGTCCTGTAGGGTCACTGAGTCAGAGTCGATTCAGTGGCAGTGAGTTTGAGTTAAGTAACAGGTTGGCAGTTCAAATTTACCAACTGCTACTTGGAAATCCTGTGAGGCAGTGGTGCCGTGTCCTGTAAGGTCACTATGAATCAGAAATCAGCTTGAGGCAACAGGTTTTTTATGGGAATGCTTTAGGATATTCTTCATTTTATTGGCATTTTGACTCAAAATGAAGCCAATTACTTATAAATATATACATAACAATGTCACAGATTAGAAAGAAATCTCATTCACTGATGTAAAAGCCCTTGGATGAATCAAACTAATTTTGGCTTAATTAGATTATTGTCTCATCTATTGTATTACCTCACAAAAAATTACAAAAGCTGCCAGATTAGTTCAAAGTTTTCTGGAGTTTAATGAGAAGTGTCTTAACAAAAGAAAACTAGATTTTTTTTAAAGAAGGCAGCTCATGTATATTCTAAACTAATAAAAATTCAGGATCTGTAATTTTTCTATGTTTCAGAATTTTTAAATATACTAAATAACCTAAAAAATTAAAGTGTGCTACATTTGCATCTTCTAATACGGGTTATGAAAGTGTTGGGGACAAAAGATAATGCTTTACACAGGAAGACAATCCCCTGTCTTGCTCCCACAATTGCTCTTTGCAAAGTTTAGTGCATTTGGCTAAACCAACCTTGATCTAAGCATGGGAAAGCAATGCACATGTAGAGACAGAAAGTAGTAGTATGGGATCAAATATCAAAGCAAAGTAACCAACATATGTTTCAAAGTACTCTAGAACAATTGATATTTCCAATTTTTATATAGCAAGCTAGTCAGTGCTGGTTAGCCTCAAGTCTATGGTCTCTCCTGGGCCATTCAGAGGAACTCACGCACCTCCAAAATTTTGGTGCAGTACCATGAGTATGTAGACTTTGAGAGGAAGGAAATAATACATAATTTTCAACCATAATTTTATAAAGAAGTTCTGGGGCCCAAAAAAGGCCAAGGAAAATATGCTACTGTGTTAGCAAGGTGTCAGAGAAAAAGCATTATAAAGACGGCAGACAATGAATTTAAATCGTATTAGTGTCTCCCTCATCTTCAGGTGCAGTTGGCATTCTTGATCCCCAGACTTAGAAATCAAATCTAGCTTAAAAACCAAAACCAAACCCACCGCCATCTAATCAGTTCTGACTCATAAAGACCCTATAGGATAGAGTAGAATTGCCTTATAGAGTTTCCATGTAGAGCCCAGAGGATTTGAAATGCCACCCTTTTAGTTAGCAGCCATAGCTCTTAACCACTATGGCACTAGGGTTTCCAAATCTAGCTTAGAGATATGTGATTAAAGTAAATAGGGCTAATTTGGAAAGATAGCCAGCAGTTTGTGTGGCGATTAATGGGTAAGAAACCAAGATTTATCAGAAATGACGAAAAAATAAGGGACAACTGAATGATAAAAGTATTTTTTGTATGCAGAAGACATTAACAGAGAGACATGAAACAGCTGTTATTTATCACCTTTTAAACTACTAACAACAGTCTGTATTTATTGACCATTTGCCATGTGCCGTAGACACAGCTAAGCACTTCATATACCTTTTTTCATTAAGTCCTCCTGAGAAACCAATGAAAGAAGGCTAATTTCCTCACCATCTTTTGAAACAAGGAGACTTTACGTCCCTCTAGAAGATTAGGAAGGACTTCCATGTACATAACCTAACCCTTATGCTTAGTATTAAAAGATTAGGGTGAACTTCCTGGGAGTGATGTGGAGTTCAGGAAGAAGAAAAGACTGAGTGGCTAGCAAAGGAGCAGACAGGGAAAAGTACAACAGCAAAGCGAGATTTCTATCATATATGAAGAATGTTCTTTTGAAAGAGACTGTTGAACCACAGGAAGAGATTGACAAGAGAGACTTAGAAATTGTATCTTCTGGAAATTTGCAGTTGAAAACGATCATTATTCAACTAGGAACAGGGGTCCCTGGGTGGTGCAAAGAGCAAAGTGCTCCACTACTGACTGAAATATTGGTAGTTTGAACCCATGGAAGAAAGGCCTGGTGATCTGCTTCCAAAAAGGTAGCCATTGGAAACTCAATGAAGCACAGTTCTCTGAAAGCCATGGGGCATCAAGAGTCAGAATCCACAGCAACTAGTTTTTGGAAGTAAAACAAAAGTCCACATAAAGGCTGGGAGATAAACAGCAAGCTTCTTTGTTGTTTCTTAATTGTCTTCCAACTTTGATTCCTCAAGAGTTAAAGCTTAAGCTCTCTTAAGCAAATTGAATATTTAGAATTCATAAATAGGTCAGTAATAGTAGGCTTTCCTAATAAGTTTCTGTCCATTGTTTCATGAGAAACAAATCTTACTGTCAATTCAAGGTAAGAGAGACTTGGAGAGGAAAAAATATTGACCATGAAGACCTGAAGGGGAAGAAGTGGTGAAACGTCCATCCCTCAAAACATAAAATAAACTCATTAGTAGACCAAAGAAGTTGTTTAAAATTCATAGAAAGGACAGCAGAGCTTAAGTCAATTTATTTGGTATTGTTTCTATTCAACTAAGCTAGATTTCTGACAGGAACTTGGTTTAGTTGAGTAGGAAAAGAAAAGTATACAATTACAATCCATTTTATTTAGATGAATAGAAACACACACGCATATTATATATATATGTACACACACACATATCAATTGAAATCTACTTTGGATAAAATTATACATCAGCAAAAGATGGTAGTTCATAGATCTGAGTGTCTGTGATAAATATAAATGCATTGTCTTAACTCCTTATATATAATATAGCTTGATTTAAATATGCTTAAAACATTATATGGTTAACATTATATATCCCTTGGTTATTCTTTAAGCTTAGTCAACTTAGAATTTCATTATCCAGAATTGAAATTGGTGTTTGACATGGTTGATGACTAGTGGCTTATGTGGTAGGAAAATATTTTACTGGGGGTTGTTGGCTAGGGGGAAGGTCGAGAAGATGTATTATCAATACTTTAAAATACTGGTATATCCACAGAATGTGCAGTCTAGTAGGTGGCTAACAATTTGACAAATACCATTAAAAAAAAATTAAATATAGTGGAATGTCTTTATAATGTTTTCCAGGGATCTGGATTTTTTTTTTTTAAGTGTTACTTGATCCTCTGTGGGCTCTTAGCCAGCCCTTTAAAAAATGAACATTAGCTGCAGGAAAATGTTAAATAGAGGCATACTGTGATGAATTTCACTGTCTAGTATTTATTTTAAGGGGTTTAACCTAATATACAACACAGGGAAACTTTGCTTTCTCATGCATAATGTATTAAAAGGAAAAACCAGTTCCTTAGAAAATATTACTAATGAGCTTCAGTGAATAACAAATCCATACATTCTTCAAGCTAGAATGTTTTTCAGTTCAGTTTATTTTTTCACAGCTCTCCTCAATGGATATTTTAGATTTAAATGGGTTCCATTGCTACTCAAATAAAGTATCATTAGAGGTAAAATTTTAAGGGAGCAGATGAAATTTCATTACCACGCATGTGGCCATACCTTGTCAGAATTTTATTCTAAATTTCACTGTGATATGATATTTGCACACATTTAGAGTGAGATTATTTGGCAAAAGAACAAGTATCTAGTTTGAGTTAGTGGTGTACATAGTGATAACTAACAAAATACTACAAGGTTAAAACAATTTTTAAAATCACTTGTTAATGTGGCAAGACAAGCTTGTGTTTTTCCTAATCTCATTTTCAATTGACCTTCTTGTCCAGCCAATAGGTGAAAAAACATTTTCAACTGACAGATGTATTCTTGACTCAGATGAAGAAGGGAAGGTATTAACTGAAAAAGCTTGATTCATACCTTTGTGCAATCTTTTATTCTAAAACTTAGTAGTGTTTTGATGTAACTGTAACTAGTCTGACTTTAAGGACACTATCTGTGTAAATAGGCCAATAGATTTGGTAATAATTTCTTTAAGTTCTTCTTAGTTGTAGATGCATAATTAAGGGAAGTGAAATGTAATTGAGAGTCAGAAGATCTGTATTAAAATATTAACAGATATATTCTCTGTATATCTCTGAAAGACTTCTGTTCTAGAGAATAATTTACTGAAGTATAAAATTATGGTGGAATTTCTTTTCTTCTATGTCCTGCTTTTTCTCACTCCATCGCACCACCAAAAAAAAAAAAAAAAAAAAAAGGAAAGAAAAAAAGAGTATGCCAGACCGGACAAATTCTACCAAATGCTTAGATGTAACCTTCCTTATCCGTTGTGTGCCCAGTGGTACCTGCAGCAACCATGAACTTTTTCAGCCTCTAGGGTTTCATGGGAAGCTGCTGTACCATTGGCAGTATACACTGTTGTGGGGCAGGGGTCTTTATGACTGTTTGAAACTGAGTAAGTGAGTGTGTTCTACAAATTACTGTTTTTGCTGTCCAGTGTATTAGGGGTCTGGACTTTTGGTAAGAAAAATAGAAGTTTTGCAAACTTTCGTGTGTTACACATATGCACCATAGACTCCAGTGGAGACTCTGAAGTATAATTAGTGATACTCCATATGTACCACCAAATACTTAGGGTAGGTTTGTGGGAGAGGGCAAGAAAGGAAATCCAGACTACTAACCAAAAGTTCAGACACGTTCAGTAACGCAGCATGCTTCCATTAACAGACACAAGGTATCAACAAAACATTCAAAGTAGAAAATAATTGGGTCACTAAAGGGTTATTATTCTCAGTTTATAGGGATGTTCTCCACAGGTAGCTAACTTATTACTTAGCATCTCCCAGGTAGTTAACTTATTACTTAGCATCTCCCAGGTAGTTAACTTATTATTTGGCATCTTCCATTCTGAATTTCCTTAAAGTTTTATGGACTGAAATTCTCTAAGATATTTTTGTATTTAATTTGATGATTTGAAAAATGAAAGCTCATAATGCACTGTTGCCATGAACACATTTAATTCTTCTGTTCTTTGCCTGATTTTTCTTCCCCGTCTCTCCCGTCTTCCATTTCTCTCTCCAATACACAACAAACTGGGGAATCACCACTCACCTCTGTGTCTCAGAGGACCTGTTCACCATGACGTCTCATAAATATTATCCTCTTCACACAAGGTCCAGATCATGGCTAAGGAAGGAATAGAGCTCTCTTGCATACTTACCCTTACCAACTGAGTATCTCCTTTAACACTGGAAAACTACTTTTTAAATACACAGTTACTTCTCCTTTGAAATTAGTCACCTCCTCAGCTACACCAGATAACTAAGCTCTACTTAGCATCAAAAAAAGGAAAATCCTCACAGATAGACCAGTAAGCAACATCTTGATAAGTGGAGAAAGGATTGAGGTTGTCAAGGATTTCATTTTACTTGGTTCCACAACCAACACCCACAGAAGCAGCAGTCAAGAAATCAAAAGATGAATCGCACTGGGAAAATCTTCTGCAGAGGACCTCTTTAAAGATGTCACTTTGAAGACTATGGTGCACCTGATCCAAGCTATGATGTTGTCCGTTGCATCATATGCATGTCAAAGCTGGGCAATGAATGAGGAAGACAGAAAAGGAACTGACACCTTTGAACTGTGATGTTAGAGAAGAATGTTGAATGTACCACAGACCGCCAAAAGAACAAACAGATCTGTTCGGGAAGAAGTGCAACCAGAGTGCTCCTTGGAAGCAAAGATGGCAAGACTGCGTCTTACATACCCTGGACATGTTGTCAGGAGGGATCAGTTCCTGGAGATGGACACCATGCTTGCTATAGCAGGGGTCAGCAAAAAAGAGAAAGACCCTCGACAAGATGGATTGACACTGTGGCTGCAACAACTGGCTTAAACTTGAAAACAGCTATGGGCATGGTGCAGGACTTGGCAGTTTTTCATTCTGTCATGCACAGGGTCACCATGAGTAGCAATCGACTCCATGGCAGCTTAAAACAACAACCTAGCCTTCCAAAGAGAAAACAGAGGTTTATCTCTCCTCCCAAGTCTCCCTCAAAAGTGAAAGTTCTTTACAACTGATTGCCTAATATTTCAAAAGGGTGCATCACAATTTTTACCATGTTTATGGTGGTTAACTGTGGGAGGACAATTCTCTTACAACTATTGTACCACGATCAAAATGGAAAGTCCTACACATTTTTTGACACATTCGTAATATAATTATAAAACTCACCTTTTCAAAGTCCAATTTAATGGGGTTTAGTGTATTCACAAAGTTATGCCAACATTGTTTGTAACTCCCAAGTATTTTTATCATCTGAAGAAGAAGTGGCATGTGTTAAGCAGTTACTCCCCATTCATCTGTGCTTTCATCCCCTGGAAAATACTAATCTGCTTCCTGTCTGTACCGATTTGCCTGTTCTAGTCATTTCATGTAAGTAGAATCATATAACGTGATTTTTTATGACTGGCATCTGAGCATAATATTGTCAAGGTTCATGCATTTGTAGCGTATTAATACTTTATTACTTATTGTTGAATTATTTTCCATTGTATGAATACATAACATTGATTTACCTATTCGCCAGTTGATGGACATTTGAGTTGTTTCTGCTTTTTGACTATTAGGAGTAACATTGCTATGAACATTCATGTACAAATTTTTGTGTGGGTGAATGTTTTTCACTTCTCTTGGCTATATGTAGGAATGAATTAACTGGGTTGAGTGGTAATTCTATGTGTAATGTTTTGACAGACTGTCAGAATATTTTCCAAAGAAGGTGCATCATTTTCCAATTTTGATGTATCCTCCTTGACACTCATTATTAACTGTCTTTTAAAAATTATATTCATCTTAGTGGGAATGAAGTGGCATCTCACTGTGGTTTTGGTCTGCATTTTCATGATGACTGAAAAAGTTGAAGATAAGAACTGCCCATTCAGAGCCTTTTCACATTTTTTAATGGACTCATCTTTCTGTCATTGAGTTGTAAAAGTTCTGTTTGTTCTAAATAAAAGTCTCTTGTCATATATATAAAGGACTAGTATCAAGAATATACAAATTTCTCTCTGTGTGTTATCTTGTCTTTTATTTGATAATGTCCTTCAAAGCACAATTTTTTTTTAATTTTTGATGATATAAGTTTTATCTGTTTTTTCTCTTATTGCACATTCTTTTGGTGTCATATCTAACAAAACATTGCCAATCCGAAGTTGCAAAGATTTATACCTATGTTGTCTTTTTTTTAAGAGTTTTTGCATTCGATTTGAGGTAGAAGTGTAACTTCATTCTTTTACCTGTGATTATCGAGCGGTCCTAGCACCATTTTCTGAGATGACTATTCTTTATCTTTTGAATTGTCACTGCAATTTGTTGAAAATCCACTGACTTTGAATATGATGGCTTATTTCTGAACTGCTAATTGATTCCATTGGTCTTCATGTCTGTCCTTATGTTCATCTATGACAGTATCACACTAGGTTTGTTACCATAGCTTTGAGGTATATTCGGAAACGTAAATCCTTCACCTTTGTTCTTGAGTCTTTGGCCATATAGGGTCATCTTATTTCCATATAAATTTTATCATAAGGTTGTCAATTTTGGGAAAAAAGTATTGTTTTGATAGGGATTTTGTTGAATCTGTAGCTCAACCTAGAGAGTATTACCATCTCAACAACAGTCTTCCAATCCATGAACATGCATTGTCTTTCTCTTTATTGTTATCTAGAATTCCTTTCAACAGTGTTTCATAATTTTCAGAGTATGCATTTTAAATTTCTTTTGTTAAACTTATTATTTTATTCTTTTTGCTATTAGAAATGGAACTGTTTTCTTAATTTTATTGCTACTTCATAGAAATACAGTTTTTGCATATTGATGTTAATGAACTCATTTATTAGTTTTAATAGTTTTTAGTGCATTTGTTAGATATATATATCTGTAACTGTGTCTTCTGCAAACAGAGATGGTTTTACTTATTGCATTCCAATCTGGGTGACTTTTGTTTCATTTACTTGTCTATCTGCACTTCTCAGAACCCCTAGTACAGTGTGAAATAAACTCTGGTGGTGTAGTGGCTTAAATACCACATCTGTTAACCAAAAGATGAGCAGTTCAAATCCACCAGGCACTCCTTGGAAACTCTATGGGGCAGTTCTACTCTGACCTCTAGGGTTGCTATGAGTTAGACCTGACTTGACAGCAGTGGGTTTGCTTTTGGCTTTCCAATGTCTCTTTCAAAAGCCAATTGCTTTTCACTTCGAATTTTTCACTAATATAAAGTAGTTTCATTAATAGAAACTTACTGAGTCATTGAACATTGTCAAATTTTTGGAAGGTAGTTTACATTTTCTTTTTTTCTTCCTCCTCCAACTATCCTACCCTCTCAGTCCCAAGGGACAACTGATGTTTCACTAATTCTATGATGTTGCTTATGTCCTTGGAGTTCTGCCACCACTGTCACCCACTTCTCTGAACTCTTCCACCTCCATTAACATCAACTCACTGCCCTCTAAGTTTCTTTGTTTTTTCTTCAAGAATTTTGATTTCCATTAGTTTATTTTCTCTTCTTTTTCTTAGTCTTATGTTCATTGTGATATCTCATTGTTCTGCATTCTGAATTTTCTTTTTTTGTGATTAAGTGAAAACATAAAATTGAAATCAATTTTGCATGCCCTCCTAGCTGCCGCTCCTTCTGCTCTCCTTGCCCAATGACAGCACACTCCTTTTCATTCTATACTTGTCATATCCTTTTAACAAGATACTCTCTCCTCTTGTCCACCCTCTTCTCTCCCATCTAGAAAGAAACCAGTAGGACAGCCTCCTATAAATGCATAAAACCATAAAGTACACACACCATATGGTCACATTGTGTTCCTGAGTCTAGTCAATTTTTGTCTGAAGAGTTGACCTCAGTACTATTTTCTAGACAGGGGCAGCAGCAGATCTATGGGCCATGTGCCCAGGGGATCCCCTGGGCCATCAGACCATCTACCGTTGTCTTCTAGTGGAGTCCTTGAGCTCCACTCCTCTTTTTCTCCTGTTGCCACAGGGACTCAATATTGTAAGCCCCATCATGGCTATCTTTGGTGGTGGCCAGGTACCATCTGGTTCTTCCGGTCGCATGTTGGTACAATCTCCTATTCGGATGGATCCTTCAGTCTCCCGGGCTTTTTTTCCTTGTGTCTTTGGTGTTCTCAGTGATCATCTGTTCTGGATGATTTGGGACTATTTGGTGTACCTCAAATGGCACCTTGCTAGCTTGTAAGACCCCAGATGCCACTCACCAATATGGGGTACAGAAGACTCTCTTAGCAATAGGTTATTTATGCCAATTGACCTCAACGTCTCCCAAGAGCATGGTCCCCAGACCCCATCCCTGCTACTCTATGCTTGCAATATTGGGTTGAGATTAGAAGAGCTTTCAGTTTATCATGAAGTCCAGTTAATTTGATCTACTGTGTACTGTGTGCTGTCACTGCTTTCACCTAACCAAATATTTATCAACTATATAATCTGTAACCAAACTTGGTCTTCCTTTCACATGCTTGCAGCCGCCAGTCTTTTCTTCTCCACTAAGTTTACTTTTAAGTCCTTATAAAAGGGGGCTTATACAGTATTTGTCCTTTTGCCACTGACTGAATTCACACAGTGTAATGTCTTCCAATTTAAACCAGGTTATGAGATGTTTCCTAAAATCATCATTGTTTTATACTGTCGCATAGTGTTCCATTGAATATATGTACCATAGTTTGTTTCCATTTTTCTGTGATGTACATCTAGATTTATTCCATTTTTTGCTGTTGTGGATTGTGCTGCAATAAATATTTGTGTGCATGTGTCTGTTATTATGACAGCCTTTGTTTCTGTAGGAGAAATTTTGAGCAGTTAGATTACTGGATCAAATGGTATGTCTATTTCCAGCTCTTTAAGGACGTGGCGGATTGCTTTCCAAAGAGATTGACCTATTTTGCAATCCCACCAGCAGAGTAAGAGAGTTCAGATCTCTCCACAGCCTCTCTAGTATTTGTTGTTTTGTGCTTTTGGGGTCATGGCCAACCTTGTTGGAATGAGATAATATCTCATTGCAGTTTTTATTTGGATTTCTCTAATAGCTAATGATCATGAACATTTCCTAATGTATCTTCTGGCTATGTGCATGTCCTCTTTGGTGAAGTGTCTGCACGTCTCCTTTGTCCATTGCTTAATTCGTTTATTTACCTTTTTCTTGTTGATAGTTTGCAGTACCTTGTAGATTATGGAGATCAGACGTCAGTCCGACATATAGTTGCCAAGTATTTTTTCATACCCTTTAGGTAGTCTTTTAACTCTTTCAGTAAAATCTTTGGATGGGCAAAAGTGTTTGATTCTTAGTAGTTTCCATTTATCTATTTTTTCTTTTATTGATTATGCTTTGTCAGATTTTGAAGTCTGTCTAATCTGTGTATTAGAACTTCCATTACTAACCTATTTTTTTCCTTGCATGATCTTTATTATCATTTTACGTTTGATTTTTAGGTCTTTTATCCAGTGTGGGTTAGTTTTTGTGTAAGGTATGAGATATGGGTCTTGTTTCAAGTTTTTAAAGATGGACATCCAATTTTGCCAACACCATTTGTTAAAGACTGTTTTAACCCCATTTTACAATTTTAGGGCCTTTGTTCAATATCAACTGTTCATAAGAGGATGGTGGCATCTCTGGGGTCTCAACTGTGTACCATTGGTCTATATATCTGTTTTTGTAACAGTACCAGGCTATTTTGATTACTGTGGCAGTGTAACAGGTTCTAAGGTTGGGTAGTGTGAGTTCAGGTTATGGGTAAAATAGACGTCTTCACAGTGTTAAGTCTTCCTATCCATGAGCAAGGTAGGCTTCTCCATTTATGTAAGTTTTTTTGGTTTCTTACAGTAATGTCTTGTAGTTCTATCTATATAGTTCTCTTACTTGTCTAGTTAGATTTATTCTTAGGTGTTTTATCTTCTTGGAGGCTACAGTAAATGGTATTGGTTTGGTGATTTCTTCTTTGATGATCTCTGTTGGTATAAAAGAATTGTACTGATTTACTTATGTTTATCTAATATCCTAATACATTGCTGAACTACTTTATTAGATCCAGTAGTTTACTTATGGATTCCTTAGGATTCTCTGCATATACAATTGTATTATCTGCAGATAGGGAGATTTTTACTTCTTCTTTGCTGATGCAGATGCAATTTATTTCTTTGTCTTGTCCAATTGCACTGGCTAGAACCTCTAGTACAATGTTGAATAGAAGTGGTGAGAGTGGGCATCCTTGTCTAGTTCCCATTCTCAAGGGGAATTTGATTCTTATTTGATTCTATAAATTTCTTTATTTCACCCTTGATTTCTTCTATAACCCATGGATTTTTAAGCAAGGTGTTGTGCACTTAGTATGAGTTCAAATTTCTACCTGTGTTTTTTTTCTGCTGTTGATTTCAACTATTATGGCTTTGTGGTCCAAGAAGATGCTTTGCAACAATTCAGTGGCTTGGATTTTATTGAGACTTGCTTTATGTCCTAACACATTGTCTGGAAAGTGTTTCATATGCATTGGAGAAGAAGGTGTACTTATCTGTTGATGAGTATAAAGTTCTGTATGTGTCGATAAGGTCTAGTTGATTAATTGTCACAATAAGATCTTCTGTATCTTTACTGAGGTTTTTTCTGGATGATCTGTCCCTTACTGAAAGTGGAGTGTTGAAGTCTCCAACTGTTATTGTGGAGTGATCTGTCTCATTTTTCAACACAGTTTGTGTTTGATCAGTGTGTTTAGATACTCTGGTGTTGGGTGCATAAAAATTTAATATTGTTATGTTCTGCTTATGTAGTGAACCTTTAAGAAATAGTGATCATCCTTGTCTACAATGGTGGATCTTATGTAAAAGTCTAATTTATCTGAGGTTAGTATTGCCACTCCTGCTCTTCTTTGTGTGATCTTGGTTTGGTGTATACTTTTCCATCCTTTGATTTTCAATTTGTTCATATCTTTCAATATTAATTATCTTTCTTGTGAGCAACATATAGATGGACCGTGTCTTTTACTCTACAATGTTACTCACTGTCTCTTTATTGAAGCGTTCAGTCTGTTTACATTCAAAGTAATTATTGATAGGTATGCATTTGGTGCTGTCATTTTGATGTATTTGTTTTTGTGTTGATGTTTTCTATGCTTTTGTTAATATTCTGTTCTAGGTAATTCTTCTTTATGGGTTGACTTGTCGTCTTTTTCAGTGTTGGTTTTGTGTTTGTTGAGACTCCAGTATTATGCTTCTTGTTTTGATATGTTGCATTGTTATTTTTGCTTTGCAGTTATCCATATAATCCTCTTCACTATTATAAGTTTAAACCAGACTTTGACGTCTGAATATCTTTTTAATTTCCTCTCCATCTGAAAGGGTTATAACCACTGTAATGTATCTCTTTTTTTAGTGTGATTATATCATAGTTTAGATGTCATTATCACTCGTCCCATTCCTTTAATAACATAGTTTTGATTGAGCTTTTTGACTTCCCTGAGTGAGTAGGATTCTAGATACTGTTTCCTGCATTACCTCCTTAAGTGTATACTCAATATTTTTGTTTTTCTAAGCAAAGAGCTTCTTTCAGTATTTCTTGCAGTTTTGGTTTGTTTTTTACAAAGTCTGTAAGCTTCTGTTTATCTGTGAATGTCTTAATTTCACCATTATATTTGAGAGACAATTTTTCAGGATATATAAGTCTTGGTTGGAAGTTTTTCCCCTTCAAGGCTTTGAATGTGTCATCCTACTGCTTTTTTACCAACATTTCTGTCAAGAAGTCAGATGAAAGCCTACAGGATTTCCCTCTGAATGTTAGCTTTTCGTTGAGCCTTGCTGCCTTTAAAAGAATCTGTTTGTGTTTCATTTTGTTAAGCTTAATTATAATATGTATTGGTATCTTTCTTTCGGAGTCTAGTTTTTGTGGTATTTGATATGTGTCTTGAATATTTATGTTCTCTTCTTTCATCATTTCAGGGAAGTTTTCTGTCCGTAACTGCAACAATGCTCTCCATATTTTCATCTATCTCTCCATGTTCAGGCACTCTGATTTTTTGTAGATTGTTCTTCCTAATAGAGTCCCACATGTTTCTTAATGCTTGTTCATTTTTCTTATTTCTTTTCTCTGATTTCTCCTCATAAATGCTGTGTCTGTTGCTCCATCCTCAAGGTCGCTAAGTCTGACTTGTATCTCCTCAATTCTGCTCTTTTGACTTTGGATTGAATTGTCTAATTCTGTAATTTTGCTATTGATCTGCTGCATTTCAGATTGTTGATATTCTATCAGTTCAGTTAGCTTACTTAATTTCTCATTTTGTTCTGTTGCATTTTGTTTAATCTCTAGGAGGGGTGAATATATAATTCTTTAAACTTAACCTCTGATAGTATCAGAAAGTCTTTTTCATCTGAGAAGTTTTTTGAATCTTTATTTTGGGAATTTTCTAGAGTCGTGGTAGTTAAATAGTTAGCTTTGACTATTGTCTGCATACTGTCTAGAAATTGTTCGATTTCTCTGATGTTACCTCAACAGGAGCTGAGGTGTCATTCTAAGAGGAGAGTTGGTCACCAGCTGTGTCTGTGTACTCTAGTGACTGGCCCCAGGTGGACTCTCTGTTGTGACAGGCTCTGCCTCCTGGCTGGCAAAGATGGCACCTTACTTATGGATTCAGTGGCAGACTGTCAGCTCACCCTATGATATAGATCAGTGAAGGGTGGAGGAGATGGCACCGGGCCCCACAGCAGACAGTTCTCCAGGTGATCTTATTTTAAAAGGATAATTTACTGCTGAGCGAGGAGCTGTCCAATAGCCAAACACAGTCAGGCCCTCAGGTGTGGCAGGTCCCATCTTCCTGCTGACAACAAAAGTACCTGATAGGTCATCCCCAGATGCTATGACGTGATTCAAGGGGTTAGGGCCTTCCTGCTCTGCTCTGCCAGGCCCCACCCATAAATCTAGACATGAATCGTCTCAAATGATACTTTTCTGCTGGAGAAGCACTTTCCAATCAGGCTGCTACTCTGCTTGAGAATCAGCCTCAGCTAAGGCCCCTGGCTAGATAGCTCTGACTCCCAACTGACCAAGATGATGTCCTGGCTGAGCTGCCCTTGCTGCTGTGAAACAGCAGAATCTACATCACAGCGCAGAAAAGAGAGAGTGGAGGTGCAGTGGTGCCTTCAGTCAGCAGCCAGGCTCTCAATATGTGACTGTCCGATATATGGTCTCTTTGCTGCTCTATACGCTGTTTACTTAAGCACTTCAGTTAGGTGTATTGCCAGCTCACGCCTATTCCCTGTCTGCCGGATAACAAAGAAGGTAACAGTACCTGCAGGCCTCCTAAATGATGTGTCAGCAGGAGAAGGAGTCAGCGGCCACTTGCTCATCTTTGAGAGAAGTAGTTTACTCCATTACTGGTGCCTAGTCAAATCTGACAACACTGTGCCAGATCCTAGGGCTCCCTGGATGTCTGCACTGCTCCGTTCAGTTATCATTCCAGGTCTTAGTTCTTAGAGGGAATTGAGGAGATGTGTGCCTAGTCTGCCTTCGTGGCCCCATCCCAGAATTTCTGAATTATTTTCGTAGGTCTATTTTTCAGATTATTAGTTTGTTTTCCAGTCTCACCTCTTCTATCTCTGTAATCATCAAAGATTTTTTTCTATGTGTACATTTTTCATGAATTTTCATAGTAGGAATCTTGCCCAACACCTGTCCTTCTGTGATTGACTCATTTCATTGAGCCCAATGCCCTCCATTTTCTCCATTTTATGACATTCGGTTTTGCCAGCACCATCTGCCAAAAATTCTGTAATTTTCCCATTTGATGGACTTTGGGCCTTTGTTGAAGGTTGGGTTACTGCAGGTAGATGTGTTTATGGCTGACTTCTCAATTCTGTTCCTTTGGTCAGTGTGTCTGTTGTTGTACTAGCACCAATTGTCATTGTTTCTAAGGTGTGTCTGTTGTAAACAGTATATTATTGCTGTGATTTTGCAGTTTTGTGGGGAGGGGTGATGTTGACATTTTCTTTAATTGTCTTTAATCCTGTGTTGAATTCCTTTGGTTTGTGTATTTCCTTTTCTTTTGTTTTTGTAGATTTTGTTTTTATTGAGACTTTATGCTTTCCTTCTTTATTTTGATAAGTTTATTAACTTTCTTCATGGTTACCTTGGAATTTACCTTTGTCTTCCTAGGTTTGAACTAGCCTATTGTTACTTGGTAGTGCCTTGCCTTTGATTCCATTAAAAGTTCTCTATTTATACTGTTTATTCACTTTTGTATTGTTCTAATGTTGTTGTTTACGTATTAACTTCTCTGGTTCTCTGTTGTAATTCATTTAGTTTTGGATAGTCCTTAAGAGTTCATTTCCTAGGTTGTTATATGGCTAGTACAATCTTGTGCCCTAGATTTAGGCTGTGGTATGATGCTGTTGTTCTCAGAGTGAACAACTGTCTTCAATAATTCTTATAATTTTGGTTTTGTTTTTACATATTTTCATAATTTCTGTTTATCTGGAAATGTCTTAATTTCACCAATGTATTTGAACAAGAGCTTTGTAGTATATTTTATTCTTGGTTGGCAATTTTGTTTTTCTTTTCAAGGTTTTACTTATATCATCCCATTGCCTCCTTGCTTGCATGATTTCTGCTGAATAATCAGAGGGGGTTTAGGTTTAGTCTTAGTTGTTTCTCCTCTGTATGTGAGTTTTTGTTTTTCTCAAGCTGCTCCCGTAATTTTTTCTGTTCCGGGTTTTAGTGAGAGTAACTATAACATGCCTTGGTGATTTTCTTTTATGACCCATTCTATAGGGAGTTTATTGAGCTACTTGGATGGCCAGATTTTCGTCTTTCATAATATCAGGAAAGTATTCTATCAGTAATTCTTCAGTGATCTGCTTTGTGTTTTCCTGTTTCCTGGAACTCTGTTTACTCAGACTTTTGCTATTGATTGTATCTGTTATAATCATCAGGGTTTCTTCATTTTTCTTCCTTTTTTCTTCAGAGATGTATCCTAGTTTTTGCCTTCCATTTCACTGACCTGTGTTCCATCATTTCAAACCTGTTCCTTAGCCCTTTTGTGACACTTTTTCTGAATTCTTGTTTATCTTTTGGATTTCTGATTGTGGTTTTTGTATGACTTCTAGTTGTGAATTTATTTTGGCATTTTGTTCCTGTATTATTTTCATGAATTCTTCTATGAATTTGTTTACGTTTTTTATAAGTTTGTCTAGTTTTTCCTCATTTTGTCTGATTTTTACTTCAACTCTCAAATAGCTCTGAATATTAGAGATCTGAATTCTCTATCAGGTTGATTCCAGTGCCTTTTCCTCTACTGGAAAGTTGTCTGGTGTTTTATTTTGGACACCTACTGGAATATATATATGTATGTATATGTGTATATATATGTATGTTTTGATAATATTGGCTGTGTTTGGGCCATTCAGTATTTTCTTTGTTTGTTGATTATAGAGCTGTTTATTTCTCCCTGCTTTTTTGTTTTATTTGCTTATGTCAGAGCAGCCAGGCTGTGTATTCTTTATTGTTGGCTCGTCTGTGGTCACAATATTTTTTACTTCCTTATCCAATAGGTAGGGCCAGTCACTCAGCTATGGTGGAGGAGGTCAGGTCTACTGGATGGTCTGTGTCTTGCTGGGAGCACCTGAACATGTTTTTGCATACTCCCAATCTATCTATCACCTATGCAGCTGGGGCAATTCCTATCAACACTGATGCTGCATTTCCTAGATAGGTGAGCCACAGCAGCTAGCCAGGAAGCACCAGAAGTAGAGCAGTGAGGAGAAGGTAGGGATGGGAACTTTCTCCAAGTACTTTTTTTCTTGCCAAGACCTCAGTAAATCTATTCTTCCATGTTCCATTTCTGCTGATCTCTGACAGGCATTCAAGATAGTGTATTTGTGCTGAGTTAGCTGATAGTGAGCTGTCTCTCATATCTTTCTTGCTTTCTGTTTGTCAGTTTCTTATTCCATTAGGGTTTTGGCTGAGATCTTTATCATTTGATTCTACACCTTATGTTCCAGGATTGACGTTTGTTTCAGTTAGTTTTTTGGGTCTATAATGGGGCAGGGGGGCATTGTGCTTCTGTCCATGGTGCCATGTTGGCCAGAAGTATCTCCCTCTGATTTTTCTATGTGGTCCTTCCAGTTGCTATTGTCAGTTTGATTGTGTATAGAAATATCTTAAAAGAGAAAAATGCTCAAAATGGACATTATTTGTAAGTTAAGTTAAACTGTTTTTTGATTTTAAGACTTCAAGGTATAATTTTGGTTTAAAGTTTAGAGATTATCTTGGGGCAGTAGTTTTAGGGACTCATCCAGCCTCCATGTCTCCAGAAATTTTGGAATCAGTGAGAACTTGGAACACTGTTCTACATTTTCCCCCTTTTCATCAGGAGTTCTCAGTACAATCTTCGATTGAAATGCTTAATAATGGTAGCTGGGCACCATCCAGTTCTGGAAAAGGGAATAATTGTTTATGGAAGCAGTTAAGTACATATTTCCATTTCCTCCTCTTATTTCCTCTTATTCTGGATCTTCTCCCTTTCTAGATCCAGGCAAGTAGAGAACAATTATCGTGCCTCAAAATGGTTGACTGCAAGCTTTTAAGATGCTAAGCACTAACCCACTGATAACAGAAACACTAAATGTGTTATTAGACTAATTAACTGGGATTCCCATGAAACCATGACTCTAACCCTCCAAACCAAGAAATCAAATCCCACAAGGTGTTTTGTTGTACATAAGGAGCCTCAGCAGCCACTCTGATACTTTTTTTAAAAACTGTGCTTTTGATGGAGATTTACAGAGTAAATGAGTTTATCATTAAACTATTAATACACATATTGTTTTGAGGCATTTGTTGCTGCCCTCACAATGTGTCCACATTCTCCTTTTCTCATCCTTAGGTTCTCCCTTACCAGCTTTCCTGTCCCTTCCTGCCTCTTCATAATTTCCCCTGGGCTTCTGTGCCCACTCTTTTTTTTTGATGGGCTTTTCTAATCTTCAACTGAAGGACGAACTTCAGGAGTGACTTCAGAACTGAGTTAAAAGAGTGTTCCAGGGCCATATTCTCAGGGTCTCTTTAATTTCTGTCAAATCAGTAAGCCTCATTTTTCTGCAGCTCTATCTGGCTACCAGGGATCTATCATGATCTCTGCCTACCAGATACCACCAAGTTGTGCTGGACTAAGTCTGGTGGAAGCCATACTAGTTGTGGTCTATTAGTCCTTTGGACTAATCTTTGACTTGTGATCTTGATTTTCTTCTTTTTGCTTTGCTCCAGATGGGGTGGGACCAGTACAGTATCTTAGATGAGCGAGCACAAGCTTTTAAGACTCTAGACATTACTCAACAAAGTAGGATATAGAGCAATTTCTTTATAAACTATGTTATGCTGATTGCATTAGATGTCACCCATGACCATCTTCCCCAGCTCTTGGACCAGTAATTTGGTGCCTCAGGGAATTTGAATATATCTATAAAGCTTCCGTGAGTGTGGCTTGGTGAAGTTCTGTTGACTTTCCCAGTGTTGTGTGATGTCTTACTCTTCACCCAAATCACCATTTATCTATTGTCTAGTTAATACTTTTCCCTCCCCACTTATCCCCTCCCTCATAACCATCAAAGATTGTTTCTTTCTGTGTGTAAATCTGTTCATGAGTTTTCATTATTGTGGTCTCATACAATACGTGTTCTTAAGTGACTGACTTATTTCACTTGTCTTAATGCACTCCAGATTTCCCCATGTTGTAAGATGTTTCACAAATCTGTCATTATTCTTTATCTTTGGATACTATTCCATTGTAGACTATCTATTCATTTGTTGATGGACAGTTAGGTTTATCTATTCTTTTGTTAATGGACACTTAGGTTATTTCCATCTTTTTGCTATTGCTGCATGAACCCATGGTCTATTCCCATGATTATTCTTATTTTTGTCTGTATATTTTTCTAGGAATAGGATTGCTGGATTGTGTGGTATTTCTATGTCTAGCTTTTTGAGGAAATTTCATCTTGTTTTTCAAAATGGTTGTAACATTTTACATTCCCACCAGGAGTTCATAAGAGTTCCAATTTCCCCAAAGTGTTTCTAACATTTGTTATTTTTTATTTTGTTGATTTATGCCAGTAATGTCAGGGTAAGATGGTATCTCAGTATAGTATTGCTTTGTTGTTCTGTAATGGCTAGTGGTCTCGAGTGTTTTGCCATGTGTCTGTTAGCTGCCTGAATGTTTTCTTTGGTGAAGTGTCTTTTGGTATCCTTGGCCCATTTTTCAATGTGATTATTTCTCTTTTTATTGTAAAAGTGTTAGATTTACCTATAGATTTTCTAGATTAGATCTTAGTCAGATTAGTCATAGCCAGTATTTTTTGTTGGTGGTGGGGTTTTTTTTTAACCAGTTTGTAGACCCCTTCTTACTCTTTTGGTGAAGTCTTTTGAAGAGCATTAGTTTTCTAGCCTTATTTGCTGATGTTTGTGTATTGTTAATTATGATTTGTATCCTATTTATGTGTATTAAATCTTCTGGAAACTCTGGTTGTGTAGTGGTTAAGTGCTATGTCCGCTAACCAAAAGGTCAGCAGTTTGAATCCACCAGCACTCCTTGGAAACTCTGTGGGGAAGTTCTTCCCTGTCCTGTAGGGTTGTTATGAGTCAGAATCAACCCAATAGCAGTAGTTATTAAGTCTTCTAGAGTTGACCCTAATTTTTCTTCTAAAACTATAATGTTTATGGCTTTTGGTTTTGTGCTTATATTTTTGATCCATTATGAGTTAGTTTTTGTATATTATGTGAGGTATGGGTTCTGTTTGGTTTTCATACAGATGGATATCCAATTTTGCCAACACCGTTTGATAAAAAGACTGTCTTTTGCCCCATTTAATGGACTTGGGGCCTTTATTGAAAATCAGGTGACTGTAGGTGGATGAATTTACATCTGAGCTCTTGAGTCTATTCCATTGGTCACTGCATCTGTCGTTGTACCAGAACAAGGCTGTTCAAACTACTGTAACTACACAGTAGGTTCTGAAGTCAGTAAATCCTCTTTCTTTAGTAAGAGTAAATCTTCTTACTTTAACCTTCTTATTCAATACTGCATTACTTATCCAGAGTTTCTTTCCTTTCCACATAAAATTAATGATTAGTTTTTCCATCTCATTAAAGAATGTAGGTTACTTCAGGTAGAACTGACATTTTTGCAATGTTGGATCTACCTACCCACGAGCATGATTTTTTTTTCCATTTGTATAGCTTTTTTTTGGATTCTTGAAGTAGTGTTTTATAGTTTGCTTTGTACAGACCTTTTATGTCCCTGGTTAGACTGCTCTTAACCATTTTATATTTAGGGGCAATTACGTATGTGTTGTTATAAGTCAGACATGACTCGACGGCAGGGGGTTGGGTTTAGTACAACCAGAATGCTCTTTAGAAGTAAGGATGGAAAGAGTATGTGTCATATATTTTGGACATGTTTTCGGGAAGGTTCGATTCCTGAAGAAGGACATCATGCTCAGAAAAGTAGAGGGTCAACAAGAAGAGGAAGACCCTGAATGAGACTGATTGACATGGTGTCTGCAGCAACGTACTGAAGCATAGCAATGACTGGGAAGATGGTACAGGACCGGACGGTGCTTCCTTCAATTGTGCATGTGACTGCTATGAGTTGGAACCAACTCGACAGCACCTGACCAAATAATAAATGATACAATGTTCTTGATTTTTCTCTTCATAGTTCCCTTTATTGGTGTATTGGAATCTAACTGACTTTTGTATATTTATCTTGTATCCAGCCACTCTACTGAATCTATTAGTTTCAATAGTTTTCTTGTGTAGTCTTTCGGGTTCTTTATGTATAGTATCACACCATCCTCAAGTAGGGACATTTTTAGTACTTCCTTACCAATTTGGATGCCTTTTATTTCTTTTCCTTGCCTTATTGTTCTGCCTAGGACTTCCAGCACAATGTTGAATGAGAGTGGTGATGAAGGGTAACCTCATCTTTTTTCCTGTTCACAAGGGAATGTTTCAGCCTTTCTCTGTTAATGATACTGGCTATACTACCACAAAACTTTTACCAATTCAGTTTTTTACAGCTGTAAAACGTACTAATGGCAATTACACTAAATGGCTGTGCAGCATTACCCTTCATGCTGTTTTCCATCACTATAAGCCAAAACTCAGTACTCCATAGGCAATAACTCTTAGTTATTCCTACCCTGAAAACAGAAACTTTGTTCTCCATACATTTGCCTGTTCTTGTCTTTTTATATAAGTGAGATAATACAATATTTGTCCTTTTGTAATTGATTGATTTCACTCAACACTTTGCTGTCACAGTGCTGGGGAAAAGTACCACTAACATAGATTAAGAGCATATGGAACTTCCTGTCCATACGAACAGGTAAATCTCGGTTTAACCCAAAGGAATCAAAACTTAGCAGTGGAATATTAAGAATCTTTTACAGAGGTGTGAGTGAGATATTTTGATAGAAAGTCAGTTTTCAGAATAGAGAAATTCAGCCAACTTATCAATGACTATACATTCCTGTAAGCAGTCTCAGTGCTGATTAAATATATCCACTTGCTTGTAAGTATATACACACACATACACACCCCTTTTTGTGTGTTTCATTGAACTTTTCCAAAACATTTTACACTACATGTAATTCAATCCATTAATGTGACTCATGCCTCCTCCTAGCATCATTTGAAACTTGTTACAGGATACCACCAGAAAAACAGCCATATTTACACACTTATGATAAACTGAACCTGAAGAATAATTAACTTGGATTAACACAGGTCCTCCAATGATAAATTACCAGCCAGATCCACACACACAGTTGCTCCCTGACCTTCAGTTACTCTTCATAGAAACCTGCAGAAAGATGAATAGAGAAGTCTTCAGGGTTTAGGTTTAATTTATAAAACATTTACAGATTTGACGGAATAACTTGGAAGGAATAGATTCATTTAGTCATGGAGAAATTTATCTAACTTAGGCACATATTAGGCATCAATTAAGTGCTTACACATTGGGTGACAACCAAACTTGAACAGGGGTACTGAGAGGAGAATTAGTGCTTGGCACTAGAGCAGGTCTTAGCGTAGATGAGTGTTTTTCTGTAGATTAGGAAACCAAACACAAAGAGAATAAGTGCCAAAAAATAGTGGCAGAAGTGGATCTGGTTACCCAGAGTTCTGGGTTCATAGTGTAGTGCTCTTTTCAATACTGTCTCCACTGTATCAAAGAAAAAAGGAGGTGGAGCATAAAACCAGAACTTTGAACCCTGTTGAGAATTGACATTTCTAAGTGCCGACTTGACGGCACTTGGCTGGGAAATGATACAAATGTTGCTGGTTAGGGACAAGTTCTGAGTACCACTAGTAGACAGTGGTTCTCAAAAGTTGTTATACACAAAAGTCACCTGGGGACCTTGTTAAAATATAGACTCTGATTCAGTATACCTGGAGTGGAAATGCAAATTCTCAGCAAGAGTCCAAACTGGAATGAACTGGTTTCAAGTCCTGCATAAAATACAGTGTGATGTTAAAGCTATAAAGTTTGATCACCAATCATCAGGAAACTCAGGAGAGCCCACTGACTAATAGATGTACACCTTACAACACATTTCACACTTAAACCCTGTGGCTAGAAAGTATTTCTGTCCCTGCTCATGCAGAACTTCCATTTACATACATGGTCACTGTGTTACACATTCTAACGAAATGAGAGATTCATTTGTTTGTGGCTAGCTCAACAAGCAGACACTGAGCTAAGCATAATGTTCCATGGTGGCAGATGTTCATTCCTGTAAGAGTCATCACACGTAAAGCCCCTCGGAGGCTCTGTATGCACACTGGTAACAATAGAACAAGTGAAATGTCCAGTGATTTCAAGCAGAAGTAGAAGAAGCTGTGTAATACAGGGAATGCCAAGAGTGAGGAAAATGAGAGAATAAAACATAAAGCAATTAGTCTGGTATGAATGTCAGGTTAGGCTTACTATTGGAGGAGTTAAATAAGGCCTGGAAAACTTAAATATATGGCAGAAATAACTCATGGGGATTTTGGCTAAATCTTTGCAATCAGCTGATTTATATATGTTCATTTCGTATGGTGTTTTCCCTCTCTCTCCCACGTTTTTATAAAATAAGCAATTCACTGCCTGATCTTGCAAATCTTTATAGAAACCAACTGCCATATCTTCCTCTTGTGGGTGCTTAGCTGGGTTGAGCTGCCCACTCTCCTACAACATTAACTTTAGTACTGTTAACTCTTATCTACTGGCCGATTTGGAAGTCATGGATTTTTACATTAGGTTACCTTCATTTTGATTCAAGAGTGTTAAAATTCTATGGGACTCTCTAGGGGGTACAGTTAATACACTTGGCTGAGACAAAAGATTGGAGGTTTGAGTCTACCCAGAGATACTTAGTAGTGAAAACTAGGTGATCAACTTCCAAACTTTAGCCATTGAAAACTCTATGGAGAATGGCTTCTTTTCTGACACAATGGCTTCTTTGACACACGTGACATGGAGTCAGCATGAGAATTTACTCAACAGTAACTTCTTTATTAATAGAATTAAAAGGACACCCACAGAATGGAAAAAAATATTTGGCAACTCTATGTCAGACCGACGCCTGATCTCCATAATCTATAAGATACTATAAAATATCAATAAGAAGAAGATAAATCATCTAATTAAACAATGGGCAAAGGAGATGGACAGGCATTTCACTAAAGACGAGATCCAGGCAGCGAAAAAACACATGCAGTCATGTTCATGATCTTCAGTTATTAAAGAAATTCAAATCAAGATGACAATGAGATACCATCTCACCCCAACAAGATTGGCCATAACCCAAAAAACACAAAACAACAAATGCTGGAGAGGCTGTGGAGAAAGTGGAACCCTCCTACACTGTTGGTGGGGTTGCAGAATGGTCCAGCCTCTTTGGAAAGCAGTCTGGTGCTTCCTTAAAAAAATGGATATTGATATACCATTTGACCCAGTAATTCCACTACTTGGAATATTTCCTACAGAATCAAGGCCTTTCACACCAACGGACATATGCACAAGAATGTTTATCACAGCACAGTCCACGACAGCAAAAAGATGGACTCAACCCAGATGCCCAACAACAGAAGAATGGATAGGTAAACTATGGTACATATACTCAATGGAGCACTATGCAATGATAAAGAATAACGATGATTCCAGGAAACACCTTGTAACCTGGTTTCAACTGGAAGACATTATGTTGAGTGAAAGTATTCAGCAACAAAAGGACAAATATTGTATGAGACCATTACGATAAGATCTCAAAAACAGGCTTGTGTATAGAAGAAAAGACTCTTTGACAGCTGCCAGGGAGGGAGGGCGGGGTGGGGAGGGTTTAGATTAGATAGTTGCTAGAAATCTGGTTGGGAGAAATCAGTGATAGCACACATTAGAAACAAGAACAACATTTAGTGGACTTCAGCGTAACTTGAGTACTCCTTCCATCTCAACTCAATATTGCAAGGATAGAGTAGCTGGGGCAGGGGGCACGGGACTATGCTCTTAGACAAAATTGAGGCCAAGTGGCACAACTTGCATTTTGCTAAGAGGGCTCTCTGCACCCCACATTGGTGAGTGGCATCCAAGGTCTTAAAAGCTGCCAAGCTGCCATCCGAGGGTGCAGCAAATGGCCCCAACTCAGCCGCAGTTGATGCTCACCGAGGACCAAAATGACATGGGGTAAAAACACCCCAGAAGATAGAGAGACCCACATGAGTCGGTGCCTACATCGACTTGGGACCGGAAGAACCGGGTGGTGCCCAGCCACCACCAGTGATAGCCATGATGGAGCTCACTAGGTTGAATCTCACTGGCAACACAAGAATAATAAGGGGTGCATCCTGATATCTCCACTAAAAGACCTCAGCTGATGGTCCAGTGGTTTTGGGGTTCCCCTGGGAGCATCGTCCCTGGCCCTGATGCTGCCCTTGCCCATAAATCGTAACAAAGGTCCACTCTTCAGACATGAATGGATTGGACTTGATGATGCAGAGTGACCATATATTGGATGCACTTTATGGTTCTATGCGTCTATAGGATATCATCCTGCTGACCTCTGGAGAGTGGGTAGAGTGGGTAGAGAGGAAGGGAAAGGAGGCTGTTGGGAGGATGAGACATGTATGGAGCAGAGAGGAATGATGTGCTGTCACCAGACAGGGAGAGCAGTGGAAGCTGCATATAGGTGGGCATGTAAATTCATATGGGAATGTACATTTTCACTCAGTTATATTAAATAAAAGAAAAAAATGACAAAGCTAAAAAAAAAAAAACCTTCTTTAAATCACTAAATTGATTTATGAAAGCCTTCCAACAGGAAATAAAGTTAATGTGTTCTAGTCATGGTGGCGGCACAGTGGTTGAAGTCAAATCCACCAGATGCTCCTTGGGAACTCCATGGAGCAGTTCTATTCTGCCCTGTAGGATTGCTGTGAGTCAGACTCGACTTGACGGCAGTGGGTTTCATTTTTTTTTTTGGTCCTCTTAGACCCTCTAGAAAGTAAACAAGTCACTCCTAGACCCTTCTCCATTTAACCAGATGCTCAGAGAACTAGGCGGCACTCATTTTGCTTCCTCTAGGTGGACTCACATTTTTCAATGGAGACGTGAAGGATCGGTCACAGCCCGGGATGGAGTTCCCTAAGCCTGTGCACACTGCTGTGACATCCAACACACCATTTTTCCTTGCCCTGTGCACTTTGACTACTGTTAAAAGTAATTGTTCCAAAAGTGGAGATGCTCAGAAATGAGATGGAAAGTGTTAATATGTCTGCATCCAAATGAGAGCAATCTGCAGGCTGGAAATTAGGGGCTTGGGAAAAAACGATTTCTTGCTTTATTTGATTAACACTTGACCACTGAGGCCAATTTTCCTTTGAGGTTTCATATACTGAATAGTTTTTAAAGTAATTGCTTCAAGTGATATGTTACTTAAATGTATCTTGAAAAGAAATCTACCATTAACTATAAAATTTTCATGTTCCATCCAATTGACTTCAAAGTAATCCAAAATACTTATTCCCAAGTGACACCTATCAGTCTCCAGCTGTGTTTCTGATGGAGACTGACATCTGAAACCAACAATTAAAGTTACCCAATGCCAAGACTCTTTAAAGGTTTTACATTACCCTATCAAAGCAGCTCATAACTGACTTGTGTTGTTATTGCCTCTGGAAGTGTGCTGGGAGGATTAATTTCTTAACACTCATTTAATGTTACAGGAATAATACTTTTCAGAGCCAAAAGGTCATTCTTTGCCAAATCAACACATTCAAAGCAGTGGACATAAATGAAAAAAAGTGTATCATTAAGGCTTGGAGCCTGTGGTACATATTCTATAATCAGCCTTGGTGGTGCAATGGTTAAGCGCTCGATGCTAACCAAGAGCTCAACAGTTCAAATCCATCAGCCACTCCTTGGAAATCCTATAGGGTCACTGTGAGTAGGAATCAACTTGACAGCAAAGTGTCTATAATCGTCAAGTCTATTCTGTCTCTTTCTACGTGACACTAATTAAAGATTATTGTTTAAATTTAAAACTGGCATTATGAATGTTCAGCCCTCAATTAATAACCTTCTTTCACACTACACACATGTGCACACACCCACAGAGAGAAAGACAGAGAAAAAGAACTTCACATTTCATTTCTGGGATACACCCCAACTTGAGTTGAAATAAATTGGGGAAATTTTCTCATTCCATAATGCAGAGGTCTTAAAATTTCTGCAAACTGAACTTACCTGAGTCTCAGAAAAGGTGGTTGTAGGAAACGTAGGGAAGCAGCATTAGGATCCAGCTCTAAATTTCAGGGGAGATTAATTTATTTGTTCAGCGAACATTTATGGGTACCTACTCTGTGCTGGAAACCCTAGTTGTATAATGGTTAAGTGCTATGTCTGCTGACTAAAAGGGTCAGCAGTTTGAATCCACCAGGCACTCCTTGGAAACTCTATCAAGTATTTCTACTAAGTCCTATAGGGTTTCTATGAGTCGGAATTGACTTGACCACCAGTGGGTTTGGCTTGTCTTTTGGTTTACTGTGTGCCAGGTACTGACATGGTGAAAAATGGTGGTGGCTGATGAATGTCGTTAAAGGAATTATTACTTAAAGCAGGAAGTAGACACCTGTAGCTATGACTTTAACTAGAATCAACATATTACTTCTTTATCTAACTCTTCAATTCTTCTCTTTCTACTAGTTCGGCAGTCTGCTTTCCAACTCCTTTCTCTTCTGATGTTTATCCGTATGAAGACATTACTATGACCACATAGAATTGATTAGAGAGATTAAAAAGAACTAATTATAAGACTTAAAATTCTGTAGTTGTTATCACAATGTATAATCTGTTCTTACACACAGTTGCATCTGGTGGATTTGCAATAGGATTGTCAATTTTCTAAAATCTCCAGAGAGAGCTCTTAAGTAAATAGTAAACTGATGGACCTTCTTCCCGTTTCACACAAACAGTAATAATATACAAAATTCCTGATACGAATAATAAATATTAAAATGCAAATTATTTGGAGGCAAAGAAACCTTTTGTTTTGCTATTCTGGTTGCTTTTGGTTTGTTTTAGGAACTAAATTCTCTTTCAAAGATTCTATTTTAAATAATATAAGGAAGGTTTTGTTTTAACATGGATAGTAACTGATATTGAGCTGGAAAACCAAATTAAATGAATGACACTTTTAAGGTTCAGTGTCAAACACAGTACTGAACAGGAAATAAACATATGTATGAAGATGATCTAGAAGACCTGCTCAGTTAAGCATATCACCTTTTAGATGATACTAGCCGTTATTATTTATAAAGTGCCAAGCAAACTGTCAAGCAAATATTTCATTCCTGCATGCATAAACAACTTTATGGGTGTGAATTTCAGGAAGCAAACTGAAAAGTAATTTATTTAGCAAAAACTACCATAAAAGATACATTGGTGTGATGAGTTCTAAGTTACTGATACAACCCAGAGAGAACAACCGTTCTAGTAATTATATTATCTCCTGAAGAACTTGACCTGATGTGCTGGTGAGCGAAACTGTTAGAAAGTTTTGTTAAATTTTGGACACTGTTTAGAAAGGTATTAGAAATGAAAGAGGATTGTGGTAGGTTTGCCCAGAATTACGGTTCACGTGTATCTGGAATACGATTATAGTTTTGGTGAACATTCTTTATGAAACATTCTGATGGGATTTGGGAAGGTCAAACAAAAGGCAATTTAGGTTGAGGAATTTTGGATGTGTTCATTTTTCCATTTCATATTCAAAGATTACAGCAATTCAGTTTCCTTACTAGAAAATTTTAGAGGCTTTGTAATAGAAGCCTATCAAATGATGAATTCATGCAGAAGCATTTAAGAAGAGAGAGAACAACCTTTACAAGAAAAGGAATTTATAATGAGGAAGATAACAAGGCATGTGAGTAAACTTGTAATATACATGACCTTGAGATGGTCAATAATTGAAATACAGAGCAAAGATTCATTAAGTGGGTTAACTCATATAGTGCTTTGGGGTCAACCTCATATATGAAGAGTCAAAATTAACTCAGTGGCGATAGGTTTGCCTTAGTTCTCTAGTGCTGCTCTCATAAAGATGCTACAGGTGAGTGACTTTAACAAAGAAAAATTTGTTCTTTCACAGTGTAAGAAGCTAGAAGACTGAGATCAGGCCAGCAGCTCCGGGGGAGGTCTTTGTCAGCTTTGGGAGCAGTTTCTTGTCTCCAGCCTTTCTTTGGTCTTGCTGCTTCTCAGTCCCAGGACCCTGGATTCAAATGACTGTTCCTTACCTGACTCTTCATTTTTGGTGGCAGGCAGTTCTCTCTGCTTTCTTACTGACTTCGCTTTTTTTTATATAGCTCAAAAGACATTGACTCAAAATACAACTGAATTCTTTTGATAGTGTTGGTTTGGCTTGGCTGTGTCCTATCTGATTAATATAACTGCCTCTAATGCCGTCTTATTAGCATAATAGAGACAGGATTTACAACACCTAGGGTAATCTCATCAGATGACAAAATGGAGAAAAATAACACTATTCTGGGAATCATGGCTTAGCTGAGTTGACATATGTTTTTGAAGGACGCAGTTCAATTCATAACGGTTTTTTGTTTTGTTCTGTTTCATTTTGGGGTCTCAACCTAGTAGGCAGAAATAGATAACTATTGTGTTTATTAGGTCAGCTCAGATCTCAGGTTACACATAAAATTTTAAAACAAGAAGAAAATCACAAATACTCATTTTCAGAAAGTATGTGGTTTTGCTGCACAGAATTTTGATAAATTCTGGATTAAATAACTCCTTGTATGTTTCTTTTCCTAAAGTTTTATTTTGATAATATAACATGTATACAACAAAAAAGTCACGTTAACCACTTTTACATGTGCAATTTACTGACATTAACACAGTCACTGTTTTGTACAACCATTACTAGTATTTCCAGTTATTTTAAATACTCTAACCAGTATACCTTTTGTAATCACCCCTACTCTTCTCTCTCCAAGGTAACCACTAATTAAACTTTTGTCTATATGCATTTGCCTGCTTTATGCTTGTAAGGTAAATTGAATCATACAATATTTGACATTTTATGCCTGATATTTCACTCAACATAATGTTTGCAAGACTCATTCATATTGTAGCCTGTATTAGAACTTTATTTCTCTTTATAGCTGCACTATATTCCATTTTAAGTACATGCCACATTTTGTTTATCTGTTCATCTGTTAACTGGCACTTAGATTGTTTTCACCTTTCGGCTATAGTGAATAATTCAGCAGTCAATGCTGGTGCGTAAGTATTGTTGGGAGTCCATAATTTCAAAATTTTTTGGATATATTCATAGGAGTGGAATTGCTGGATTATAGAATTTAATTTCTTATAGGTGTTTATAGGATTTAACTTCTTATAGGTGTATGGATGTAATTAATCTATCACTGACTGCATTTTACTTCAGGATAAATCTTGAAGTGTTCCTTTTGATGATGAATACGATACAGTTCCCTTTTAAGTTATTGTTCACAGCATAGTAGACCATATGGCTGTCAGATTCAAAATGACCAGTAGTCCATCAAGTGCCTAGTATATCAACCTTCAGACATTGTATTTCATTTTTGACAGCATCTAATTTTCCTTGATTCATACATCAGACGTTCTGCATTATTAATGGATGTTTACAGGTGTTGCTTCTCATTTGGAGGCATGCCACATGAGCAAAGCGGAGGTCCCAAATGTTTTACTTCGTCTGCCACAGTCATACTCTGAGTGCCTTCCAACCTGAAGGGCTCACCTTCCAACACTATATTGGACAATGTTCTATTGGTACCCTTAAAATTGTCGTTGGCTAATTTTTGAAATCGAGTCATCAGGCTTTTCCTTCTAGTCTGCCTGAGTCTGAAAGTGTTACTAAAACTTGTCTATCATGGGTGACCTCTTGGTATTTGAAATACTGACGGCATACCTTCTGGCAGCAGAGCTACATGCAAGCTACTGTAGTTCAGCAAACTGCCTGAATGTGAAGAAAATGACAGTCCTCCTAACTGGGCCCATAAACAACACCGTGACAGATGTGGAAGCAATTGAAGTTATCAAGAATTTGATTCTACTTGGGTCAGCAATCAACAGCAATGGAAGCAGCGCACAAGCAATTGAACGACGTATTGTATTTGGCAAACCTGCAACAAAAGAACCACTTCAAAATCTTAAAAGGCAAAGCTGTCACTTTGATGGCATCTCTATAGCAATATTTTCAGCCACCTCACATACATGTGAAAGCTGGGTGATTAAAAAGGAAGGCTGAAGAACTGAAGGTTCAAATTGTGTTGGTAAAGAATCTTGATTACACTACAGATCACTAGAAGAGTGAACAAAACAGTCTCAATGAAGGAACAAACAGAACACTCCTTAGAAGTGGGGGTAGTGACACTTCATCTTACTCTGATAGGTCGTTAGAGGGATCAGTTGTCAGTGAAGAGCATCATGCTTGGTAAAGTAAAGGGTCAGCTAAGAAGAGGGTGAGCCTCACGGAGAGACATTGATACCGTGGCTGTAAACGGGCTCAAACAGAGCAATGATTACGAGAATGGCACATGATCAGACACTGTTTCATTTGGTTCTACATAAGGCCGTTATGAGTAGGAGCTAGATAAATAGCACCTAATAACAACATGATTACCTTTTGAGAACTGGCCACATTTTTCCATAACAACTGCACCATTTTACATTCCAATCATTAAGGCACAAGGTTCCTGATTTCTCCACATCCTTGGCAACACTTGTTATTTTCTGTTTTTCTGATAACAGCCATTCAAAAGGCTGTGAAGTGGTATCTCCTTGAGGTTTGGACTTACATTTTCCTAATGATGAATGGAAACTCTGCTAGCATAATGTTAAGTGCTAGGGCTCCAGGTGCTCCTTTTAAACTCCACAGGGCAGTTCTGTTCTGTCTATAGAGTCACTATGAGTAGGAATTGACTTAATGGCAGTGGGTTTGTTTTTTTTGTACATTTGTTTCATGATGAATGCAAAACCCCGGTGAAGTCGTGGTTAAATGCTACATCTTCTAACCAAAAGGTTGGCAGTTCAAATCCAACAGGCACTCCTTGGAAATTCTATGGTGCAGTTCAGCTCTGTTCTATAGGGTTGTTGGGAGTTGGAACTGACTTAACAGCAGTGGGTTTGGTTTCTCATTTGATGTTTAGTGATAAATGATGTTAAGCATTTTTCTATGTGCTTATTGACCATTTGAATATCTTCCTTAGAGAAATACCTAAGTCTTTTGTCCATTTTCTCTTTTAATTATACTGTAAAGTTCACAAAGCAAATTTATTAAACAGCATGTCCACACTCTCCCTTCTCAATCTTAGATTTCGCTAATTACTGGCTTTCCTGTGCCCTCCTGCCTTCTGGTGCTTTCCCCAGGGCTGGTGTGCTCCTTTGGTCTCATTTTATTTTATGGTCATGTCTAATCCTAGGATGAAGGGTGAAGCTTCGTTATGAGTTCAAAGGATATTCCAGGACCATACTATCAGAGTTTCTCCAGTTGCTCTCTGGCCAGCAGATTTGGTTTCTTTTTGTGAGTTAGAATTTTGTTCTACATTTTTCCTAGCTCTGTCAGGGACTCTGCTGTTATTTCTGTCAGAGTGGTCAGTGATAGTAGCTGGGCACCATCTAGTTATACTGGACTCAGTCTGATGGGGGCCATGGCAGTTGTAGTCCATTAGCCCTTTGCCTTTGTCTATGTCCCAAATTGTGTTGTTTGCGTTTTTACTGCTGGGTAGAGCAGATTTTTAAAAAATATATTCTGGGTTTTAAATACTTATCCAGTACATGGTTCTCAAATATTGTTGTCTTCTAAGAGTTTCATTGTTTTAGTTCTTATATTTAGGTCACTGATGCATTTTGCAGGAATTTTAATATGTGATGTACAGCATAGGTTCAATTTCATTCTTTTGTATGTGGAGGTACATTTATCCCAGCAGCTGTTTTTGGCAGAGATTATTCTTTATCCGTTGAATGAGTGTTGCACCCTTGTTAAAAATTAATTGTCGATAGATGTGTATGTTTGTGTCAGAATTTTCAGTCCTACTCTGTTGGTCTCTATGTCCATCTCTTATAAGAGTGCCACACTGTTTGATTATTGTAGCTTAATAGTATGTTTTGCAATAGGAGACTCTGAGTTTTTATACTTTCATTTATTTATTTATTTTCCAACACTGTTATGGCTATTTGGGGCTGTTTGTAAATGTATGTGCATTTGAGGGTTGGCTTTTCTGTTTCTCAATAAACGATGATGGAATTTTGATAGAGATGGCATTAAATCTGCAGAACACTTTTGGTAGTATTGGCATCTGAACATTATTAAGTTATCCAATCCATAAACATGACATATTTTGCCATTTATTGAGGCTATGTTTAATTTATTTTAACAATGTTTTATCGATGGCTCTTGGCTTGGCTTTTTTATAATGTTCAGTGTACAAGTCTTTCTCCTCCCTGGTTAAATTTACTTGTAGGTATTTTATTTTTATGCTTTTAATTATCTTTTCAGAAGGTTCATTGCTGGTGTTTAGGAATACAACTTATTTCTGTGTTTCATTTTGTATCATGCAACTTTACTGAATTATTAAAAAATAGCTTTATTATGGATTCTTTGGGATTTTTTATGTATAAGATTATGTCATGTATGAGTAGAGATAGTTTTACCTCTTCCTTTATGATCCAAATCTCTTTTATTAATTTTTTTCTTGCCTAATTGCTCTGGTGAGAAAAAGCAGGTGTCCTTGTCTTGTTGCTAATCTTTTGTGAGAAACTTTTAGTCTTTCCCTACTGAATGTGATGTTAAGTATGAGTTTTTCAGAAACAGTGCTTATTGTGTTGAGAAATTTTTCTTCTATTCCTCATTTGTGGTATGTGTTTAAAGGGTGTGGGATTTTATTAAATGTCTTTTGTGTCTCTGATAAGTTTTGATATGAAAAATTACTTATCATCACTACTTAACTAGAACTGCAGGTGACATAAAAACAACAGATGAAATGTTTAATGATTTGATAGATCTAAGTGACATAAATATGGAAAAAAATGAAGGGGCAAAATACTGTCTTTATATTTGGTCAGCATATACCAGAAAGATGTTTACCTGCATTTTATTGACTATGCAAATGCATTCAACTGTGCGAATCACAACAAATTATGCTGAATATTGCAAAGAATGGCAATTTCAGAACACTTAATTGTGCTCAAGGGGAATATAGATCATGAGACAGTCACTCAAACAGAACAAGTGGATACTCCATGACTTAAAATCAGGAGAGGTGAGCATCAGGGTTGTATCCTTTCACCATAGTTATTCAATCTGTATGTTGAGCAGATAATCCAAAAAGCTGGACTGTATGAAAAGCAACACAGCATCAGGATTGGAGGAAGACTCATGAACAACCTGCAACATGTAGACGACTTCGCCTTGCTTGCTGAAGGTGAAGAGGAATTGAAGTACTTGTTGATGGAGATCAAAGACTACAACCTTCAATACAGATTGTACCTGAACATAAAGAAAACAAAAATGTCACAACTGGGCCAATAAGCAGCACCATGACAATTGGAGAAAAGATCGAAGTCATCAGGAGTTTCATTTTACTTACACAGTTTGTCCATGGAAACAGCAGTCAAGAAATCTAATGACACATTCCACTGGGCAAAGCTGCTGTCTAAGACTTCTCTCCGAGCATTCAAAAGCAAAGATGTCGCTTTAAGGACTAAGAGGTACCTGACCCATGGTATTTTCACCTTATAGGAATGAAAGAAACTGGACAATGAATAAGGAAGACCAAAAAAGCACTGATCCTTTGATTTACATGCTATTGAAAGATACTGAGTATAGCACAGACTGGCAGAAGAGTGAACAAATCTGTCTGGGAAGAAATACAGACAGAATATTCCCTAGAAGTGAAGATGGTGAGATGCTGTCTCACACACTTTCAGCATGTTCTTAGGAGGGACGAGTTACTGGAGAAGGATGTCATGCTTGTCAAAGCGTCAGCAAAAAGGAAGAAGACCCTCAGGAAGACAGACTGACACAGTGGCTGCAGGAGTGAGCTCAAACACAACAATTATGAGCGTGGCACAGAAGCGGGTTACTGTAAATAGGAGCTGTGAGATGGCTCCTAACAACAACAACGTATCTGACCAAGGATTGCACCAACATGCAATCTGTGGACTCTGTAACAAACAGGAGAGTTAAATAAGAGTTAAATGGCTGGCTGTATAGTTAGATGTGTTACTGATCACATACAGACCAGTGTTGACTGTGGAAAACAAACTGTTTCATAGAAGTACGTGCTTCAAAGTTACAGTGAAATGAAAAAAGAAATAAAGCAAGTTTTTATTTGTTTTGAAATAAAACCCTCAGTGAGGCATTGTTTGCAGACTGAACTACATGCATAAGCAATGCTGCTGTGGGGTTTCATTTGTGAAATGAGTGGAAACCTTAATGAGTTGTGATGTTTGCTATTTGGAAATAGAAAATGTCTTTTAATTTTATGTATTCATCTAAGGATTAACACAAACATGAAATATGTAATCTCCCCAAATTATCTTAAAGATAGATTTGTTCTGAGCACTCATCTGAATGATAAAAGTAAAAGTGATTAAGTGTTATATGTCATAATTATAAAATTTGATGAGAAAAATACCAATAAAAATATTTTCAAATGCTCCAGTATTAAAACTGCAAAAAAATATATCCCCTCATTTTCAGTTGTTGACAATGGGTGCTTCAAAGCTGTATACAATCAGCACAATTGTGTCTTTAACCTATGTAACTAGTCCCTGTGAGTATTTCTTGCATAATGCTTTGTTTTTATTTGATGGCCTGTTAAGTCAAATATCACCATGATTTATTCAAAAACTTATCAGTGTTTTTGGAGAAAAGTAATGTTACTACATTGGCTATATTATTACACAAACATATTTGAATTTTGCTTGGATACTAAAAATAGAACTGCAAAATCAAATCTTGCTTTCCTGTAAAAATAGTTAACATAAATCTTAAATGAAAAAGCAGTGTTATATATATACACACACGTAAAGGTAGAGCTGGCACTTCTGTTTTATCCTTATTGGCCAGTTGCGACTTGCCGCTGAATTGACAGCAGAAAGGGCGGCTCACATTCTCTTAGTTTTTGAAATTTGATAACCGTGGTAAATGGATCTCATTCATTCCATCTTTGTAAGAATATTCAGAATTACATACAGCCAGAAACCTGGACTCAAGAATTGTCTTATAGATTTCCAATTTTAACTAGATAAATAATATAAAGCCCATGGTATTTCAACCTCATACGAATAAAAAAAGACACTGAAAACCAGCATTCATTTTAAAAACAGCAAGAATAAAAGGGGTATAAAAATGATGACTCTTAGCAGTCATATTCCTTCCCCATCAGGTACATATTTTTATAACCATATTATTATATTCAGAAAGCACCTGTTAAAAATTTGTTATCCACAGGCATAATACCACACAAACAGTATGTGTTCAAGACCTTCAGCCAGTGCAGGAAGAGCTGAGAGACCTTTTATTTCTTATCGCCAGCAATTAATGAGCACGTCACTTAGTCTCTCTGCAGTTACTTTTTGTAACTCTGCAATGAGACCTTTGAACCAGATTACAACCAAGCCTACTTAGACATTTATAAAATCTGATACTCCAAGAGTACCATTGTCTTGTTATCATTTTTAAAGAGGAGAGGAAATAAATTATTGAGAGCTTTTTTGGTGTGTCATTGACAAAGATGAAGAAGCAGTATGGAGAAAGAGGAAAGGAGTTACTTCATAAAAAATAATAATATCTTTTTACAAATGTAATATTCCTAAAATTTTAGTCCTGGATATATTTTTATAACTTTTACCCCAATTTTTGTTACATAAGCAATTTAAATTGGTACGAACTCTCTTAAAAACTACTTATGCATAAGCAATTTATATAGATAAAATATGATTACAAACAAAAGGAGAGAAAACATAGGATAGAGTTTTACATAGTGTAGGAATGAGGCTAATATAAAAAGATATGACACAGTAGTTTATGCCTTTACTGTGGATGGTCTCCAAATTGGATCTAAATATTAAGCAGTAAGTGAAAAACAAAACTTGATTAGCTATATAACGTTAGGTGTTTTCAAGCTAACGGTGGTCTATAATTCTGAGGATACTATTTTTTTCTCTCAGAAAAAAAGTCCGTGTGTGGTGCAATGAATCGATTGTCAGCAACAGCCTATAAACACAGTGATTCCTTCCATTGGGCTAGTCTCCCTGTTGTCGTTTCTTATGGACAAATGTCTTTTTAACAAAGAATAAAAAGTTGCATCGACTAATTTAAAAACAACTGAAAAAGTAAAAAACACTGCTGTTGAAATGATTCCAACTCATAATGACTCTGTAGGACAAATTAGAACTGCCCCGCAGAGTTTCCACGGAATACCTGGTAGATTCAAACTGCTTACCAAAAGGTCAGCAGCTGTAGCACTCAACTGCTACGCCACCAGGGTTTCTGTATCAACTGGGTCAAAGACACATTTCAATGAGAAACCTCAGAGAGTATTGGTACGGTGTATCTATTGAATAGTTATTAAGTTATTCAACAAGGTTCTATGAAGCGGCTGCCATGTATAGGATTCTACAATAAATATTATTGAGAATTCAAAGTTGAATAAAATACACCCTGCCCTTAATATGCTATCAGAAGTCATTGTACTTGTAAATTATTAGCTCAGACTAAGGCACCAGAACTATGGAGAAAGTCCACAGGAAAGACCAATGATCACACATGGCTGGGTTGCTGACAGCAAAGGAGTTAGTGTTGGAAAGACAGGAAAGAGATTAGAGGTTCTGGAATGTGAGTAAAGAGGCTTTTACTCTCAGAAAATAAAGGAGTGATATAAACACAAGTGGATCTTAAAGTAAGTAATCTGATAGGGAGGCATGCAGAAAGGCATTACAAATGGGAAAACCAGTTACAAGATTATTTAGTCTGTCTAAGAGTAAATGAGACCCACACTAAGTTAGCATTAAATATACACACACACACACACAAACTCACATATATATATGTGAATTAGGGATTTAGGAATTTGATATATATATGTGAGTGTGTGTGTGTGTGTGTGTGTGTGTGTGTGTGTGTGCACAAAATTTGTTGCAGAAGTGGGAACTACAGGACCCAGAAACTGGAACCCAAGCAATGATGGGACTCAGGAACCGGGAGGGCATTGGTGCCATTAACATATAAAGGAATACTAAGAGGAGAGATTCGTGTTTGGGGGAGGGTGAAAAGGAGAGGCGATGGCTTCTGTCTCTGTTGCATTGAATTATATACAGTGCTATGCATAAACATTCCTAAATGATCTCAGGCTGGATCTCATGCCTTCAGTTGGAAGCAAATATGTGCTCTGAACTAAAACAGTTTCTCTGTCAATTCTCTTAAGGAGCTTGGCACTTTCTCTCACATGTAATAGCTATTTTTAAATGCCCTGTTTTCCTCTGCAGACTGAATGTTTCTGGAGTCTGATGACTATGCTTGTCTCATTCTATACCTCTTGACAGTATGTTGGTTTGGTTCACACTGGGGAGGCATGCTGAATGCTGACAGCAGAATGCCCAGGGCATCCACGTTTCAGTAGCAGGGTGAGATTCAATGAAGTGACAAGGAAGAAGCAGTCAGAGAGGTGGAGGTGACAAGTCTAGAGAAAACCCACAGAAGCCAAGAAGCAGGAGGGTTTTAGTGAGACGCTTGTTAAGAAGATGATCCCCCCAAAACTAAATCGGTGTGTAGAAGGGCTGAGGAAATCATTTGCCAGTATAAGAAGAAGGTTTTAGAAATTTGATATCCTGAAATTCAGGATGAAAATGAGTCGAGGCCACAGTCCTACTTGTTCTGGACTGGTTTCCTATATGACTGCAGGCCTGTGTCATCTCCTTGGTAGGTTGTTCAATTAATGGGCTGATTCCTGGAAGTAGATTGCTAGGCCTTTCTTTCCAGTCTGTCTTAGTCTGAAAGCTCCCCTGAAACCGTTCAGCATCAGAATAACAAAGCAAGCCTCCCCTCACAGTAGCTGCACGGGAGGCACATTGTCTGCAATAGAACCTGGGTCTCCCATGAGCTAAGCGTTTTACCACTGGCTCCCCAACGTCCCCTAATGAATACTAAGTGTGTGTTGTAGCCCCAACACCAAGTGAAGCACTGCAAGTAGAAAGCAGCTAACCTGAGTCTTTCCCCTCTGGCCTCCTTTGTGTGAATGTAAACATCCCTGTCTTCCTTGATTGGTGTGACATCATGGTGGTGATACCATACTATTTTCACTGAAAATATTCAGTTTAAGTGAATTGTTGTAATTTAGCAATTTTCTTAACTTTAAGATTTTATAAAGTGAGTACGGGGGTTAACCAAGTCAAACACATTTTTTTTTTAATTGCCATTATAAATTGATTTCTTTTCATAAAGTTACATTCTTCCTTTCACAAATCATTTAATTTGACACTTAGGGACTTCAAATCAAATCAGTGGATATTTTTCATAAGCAAATAAACATAAAAAACAAACAAAAACCAAACCCAGTGCCACTGAGTTGATTCTGACTCATAGTGACCCCCCAGGGCAGAGTAGAACTGCCCCATGGAGTTTCCAAGGAGCACCTGGTGGATTCTAATTGCCAGCCTTTTGGTTCAGAGAGGTAGTAGTACTTTGCACTTTACCACCGCATCAGTAGAGTGTCCTCAGATAAATATCACAAGCATGCACAATTAGCAGTTGTATAAGAAAGAGATTAACTGGATTAATTGAACCTTTCCTTTTTTGAAATGTAGGTGGCTATAAACCAGTGAAGCCAAACAGACACTGCTCATGTTTTAACCACTGTGACTATGGGAATGTATGTTTTCACTCAGTCATAATAATAAAAAATATATATTTAAAAAATGTGCATTTGAAATACTTGAGAAATCACGTTGTTACAATTTACCAAGAGAAATGTTATATGTGGAAAAGAGAGGACAAATTACAAGTAAGTTTGTTAGGCTATGAAAGTTGCCTGAGTTAGTGGGAATGAGCAGGGAAACCAAAGCAACGCCGGGGGATGGGGTAGGGGAGACACTCATTTTACTATGCTAATGAGAGTATTCCTGAAACGATATGTTCAATGTAGGATACTTCTGACAAAAATGAACATCTAGGGAACTGGAAATCCTTCACAGACAAGCAATAAAAGTGATTAAGGGCTTGGAGAGTCTGAACCAAAATAAGATTAAAAGGCCTTACATTTGTACAACATGGCTAACAGATGACTGAAAGTGGGTGTGATATCTGTTTATAAACATCTAAAAGTTGGGTGTAAACAGGACAGATTGAGTGGAATTGCATAATATGGTACTGATAGGATTTAACTGGAGAAAACATTTTAAAGAGAGAATTTAAAAGTAAATATAGTGAAGTTGTCTCCTAGAAAATGTACATTTCCTTTTTGTTAGAGACTTTGCCAAGAGTGAAGAAGCCTAGCAGAAAGCCCAGCAGAAGGTGATCCAACAAGATGTGGAAAGTATTGAACAATATCACTAGCATCCCACACAGGTAAAATTTTGTTCAAGATAATTCAAAAATAGTTGCAGCAGCATATTCATAAGAAACTGTTAGAAATTCAAGCCCGATTCAGAAGAGGACATGGAATGAAAGATATCATTGCTGATGTCAGTTGAATCTTGACTAAAAGCAGAGGATACCAGGAAGATGTTTGCCTGTGTTTTACTGACTATGCAAAGCCATCTGTGTCAATCCTAACAATTATGGATAACATTGCCAAGAATGTGAATTCCAGAACATAAATTGTGCTCATGTGGAAGTGTATATAGACCAAGAGGCAGTTGTTTGAACACAATAAAGGATACTGTGTGGTTTAAAATCAGAAAATGTGTTTATCAGGGTTATATGTTTAACTGTACTCATTCAATCTGTGTGCTGAGCAAATGATCTGAGAAGATGGAAAAACATGGGGTTAGGATTGGAGGAAGATATGTTGAAACCTGCAATTTGCAGATGACACAACCTTGCTTGTTAAAAATGAAGAGAACTTCAAGCATTTACTGTTAAAGAGTAAAGATCACAGCCCTTAGTGTGGATTACATCTCAACATAAAGTCAACAAAAATGCTCACAACTGCACCAGCAAGCAACATCACGATAAATGGAGAAATGATCAACGTTTTCAAGGATTTCTTCTGACTTAGATCTACAATCAACACCCAGGGAAGCAGCAGTCTCAAAGTCAAACAACACATTGCACTGGGAAAATCTACTGCAAAAGAACTCTGTAAAGTACTGAAAAACAAAGCTATTACTTTGAGGACTAAAGTGTACTGGACCCAATCTGTGGTATTTTCAGTCACCTCACATGCATCCAAAGGCTGGACAATGACTTCAACAAATAGTGCTAGCAAAATGGAATATCTGTAGAAAAATGAAACAGGATCCATACCTCACCCTATAAACAAAAACCACTCTTCAGACATGAATGGATTGGACTTGGTGATGCAGAGTGAACGTATACTGGATTCACTTTATGGTTCTATGCATCTATAGGATATCATCCTGCTGACCTCTGGCTGGAGGAAGGAGAGTGGGTAGAGAGGAGGGGAAAGGAGACAGTTAGGAGGATGAGACATGAATGGAGCAGAGAGGAATAGTGTGCTGTCACTGGGAAGGGAGAGCAGTGGAAGCTGCATATAGATGGGCATGTAAATTTATATGGGAATGTACATTTTCACTCAGTCATAATAAAAAAAAAACTAACTCTAAATAGATGAAAGACCTACACATAAACCTAAATCTATAAAGATCATAGAGGAAAAATTAGGAACAATAAGAGCTCTAATATATGGATAAATAGATTGTCAAACATTACTAAAACCTCCTCCACACAAAATGTACTAGATAAACGGCATCTCCTAAAAATGAAGCACTACGTTCAACAAGACTTCTCCAAAATGGTAAAGAAGAACCTAAAAACTGGAAAAAATGTGCATTCATGAAATATCTAACAAGAGTCGAATCTCTCACATTTGTAGAAAACTTCGACATCTCAACAAAAACAACAAACAATCCAATTAAAAAATGGCCAAAGGACGTGAACAGATACCTAACCAAAGAAGATATTTAAGCTGCTGACCAGTATGAAGAAATGCTCATGATTATTAGCAATTAGAGAGATGCAAATCAAAATTACAGTGAAATACCATCTCACCTCAACATTACTGGCATAAATCAAAAAAACAGAATGTTGGAGATGCTGCGGGAATACTGGAACCCTTATACATTACTGATAGGAACATAAAGTGGTACAACCACTATAGAAAACAGCGTGGCACTCACTCAAAAAGCTAGAAACAGAAATGTCTTCCAATCCAGAGAAATCCTACTCCTAGGTATACACTCTAAAGAAATAAAAGCTGTGACATGAATAGCTATAGGCACAACCATGTTCCTTATAGGAGAATCAATGCCTTTGAATTGTGGTTTTGGAGAGGAGTGTGGAATGTACCATGGGCTGCCAAAAGAACAAACAGATCTGTTCTGGTAGAAGTACAACCAGAGTGCTCCTTGGAAGCAAAGATGGCAAGACTGCGTCTCACATACTTTGGACATGTTGTCAGGAAAGATCAGTCCCTGGATAAGGACCTCTTGCTTGGTAGAGTGGAGGGTCAGCCAAAAAGAGGAAGAACCAGAACGAGATGGATTGACACAGTGGCTGCAACAATGGGCTTAGGCATAAAAATGATTGTGGACACAGCACAAGACCAGGCAATATTTTGTTTTGTTGTTCATGGGGTCGCTATGAGTCGGAACCGATTGGACAGCACCTAACAACAGCATGTTCATTACATCATTATCCACAATAGCAAAAAGATGGAAGTGACCTAAGTGTGTACGAAAGAAAATGAATGGATTAACAAATCGTGGTACATACACTCAGTGGAATACTGTGCCACAATAAAGAATAATTTCAAATCCAAGAAACATCTAACAATATGGATGAATCTGGAAGACATTATGCTGAGTGAAAAAAGACAATCACAAAATGACAAATATTCTGTGAGACTGCTTTTATAAAGTGACAACTAAAGATTCACACACGGGAAAAAGAAAAGACTCTTCAATGGGAAATGAAGCCAAAATTACCAAAGGGGTAGTAGATAATATCAGTGAAGGGAAAGGGAATACACAATAGGGAAGAAGTCAGCACACTATACATAATCAAGGCAAGAGAGTACACTAGAGAAACTCAGGAATAACTCAATGGTCCTTTTTTTTAATGATGACTACTGTAGTATAGATAATCCTTCTGTAATAGAATAAACAATTATCTATGAATGAATACACACATAGGTAGATAGATACACCAAGAGATGAAGGAAGGGTAAGGAATATATGCTCCAGCAGATACAGGTTTGGTGGTAGAGATGTGTAAATGTGTAAATACATGACTGCAGGTGCTTCTCATATATTAACATAGACAATAGGGCACACAAGTGGCACAATTTGAGAAATCTCTTACAACGTAACTGAACACTTCACAGGATTAAGTTCCCAAACTCCGAAAACATCTGTATCAGTTGGCACAGCATAATTCTTAAGTAGAATGTCCTACATCCTACTTTGTTGACTAGTGTCGGAGATCTCAAAGGCTTTTGAGTGGGCATTTAAGATTCAGCTATATTGGTCTCCTCTGGTCCAAAGGAGAGGGAAAAATGCCAGTGACTCAAGGGAACAATTAGTCTAAAGGACTAGTGGACCACTTGAACCACACCTACTCAACTCAGTGGTTAAAAGCAGATGGGACCCTTCTACCGCTACTGTTGCTCTGACTGGGATTACAACAGAGGATGCTGGACAGAGCAGGATAAAAACAGAGAACAAATGGTCAAATTCACAAAAAAGATCAGGCTTACTGGTCTGACAGACACTGGAGGAACCCCAAGCCTCTTGCCTCCAGACATCCCATGAACTTAGAATTGAAGTCACGCCAAAAATTCATCTTTCAGCCAATGATTAGTGAGTGTTGTAGTGGGTAAGAACTATGGCTGGCAACCAGAAGTTTGGTGATTCAAATCCACCAACCACCCTTTGGAAACCCAATGGGGCAGTTCTCCTCTATTCTATAGGATTATTGTGAGTCAGAATCACTTTTATAAGTGATAACACATGTGAGGCATATGCCTTTTAGATACGTGAGATGAAATGACAACACCCACCTAGGAAAAAAGATGAGAGGGGAAGAGGCGACAGGAATAGTGAACCAATGGACATGATAAATCCCGTGTGGAAAGGGAAAGGCGGAGAGGGCTAATATAACATGGGACTGCCTCCATGAAATAATTTGTGTATGCAGTTTTGAATGAGAAGTTGATTTTATATGTAAACCTTCACCTAGATCACAATTAAAAAGTAATAATAATAATAAGCTAGAACATGAATAAGAAAGCTGGAAGAATGATGCCTTTGAATTATGGTGTTGGTGAAGAATATTGAATTTATAGGTGGACCACCAGAAGAATGAATGTGTCTGTCCTGAAGGAAGTACAGCCAGTATTCTCCTTAGAAGTGAGGATGGTGAGACTTTGTCATATCTACTTCGGACATGTCATCAAAAGGGACCAGTCCCTGGAGATGGATATCACGATTTGTAGAGGGTCAGTGAAAAAGAGGAAAATACTCAAGAGATGAATTGACAAGGTGGCTGCCACCACGGGCTCAAACACAGTAACGACAGTGAGGACAGTACAGGGCCAGGCAGTGTCTCCTTCTGTTGTATGAGTCAGGACCAACTCGATGGCACCTAACAAAATAACTACCAGCAGGCGACAAAGACCCAACAGATCTCTTGTAGATCTAGGTTTTTACTTTCACAAATTAATAGAAACCTTATGAAATTTCATCTCTTTGCAGAGAATTACTCAGAGTGTCTTTATTGATAAATTTTATAAAACCAGCAGCAAAGAGCTTCAGATTCTTGGGCAATTGTGTTTTATTCACATTTGTTCCCAAAGTCAGTCATTCATAAAACAGTAGATAAAAGCAGTGCTAAACCTAGTTCTCACTGATGCTGCTCTCTAAAAAACCTTTATCCTCAGGCTCAAATGGTTGGTTTAGAATTTATGAAGGAACAATTGAATGACTTTATTTTCTGAGAACTGCTGGAGTTCAAAGGTACACTGAAAGGTTACTGATTCAAGAAATCTATTTTGGGACTATTTTTATAAGCATCCAGTGCTCTGTTTTCTTTTTTGGTGAATTGTAGTGTCTTATTCCATTTTCTTTCTTTCTTTCTTTTTTTTTTTTTTTTTTAAGGCTAAAGTCTGTTCCTACTAAAATTATGGCATGTTTTTTCCCCCAAGGCTGTTTTTAAATGAAATTAAAATAAAAATCATGTTTTGGATTATAAGCTTCTAGAAGGCTTTGTTTGTTTAATTTGATTTACACAAAACTCAATGCCAAAGCAGTGCCATGCTCGTTTGAAAAATAAACAAATAGTAGATCATAACTGCAGAGCTATCTCGTTCCAGGGTGGTTGGTTAAGGGAATTGCTCATAAGCGAATCTTTATTTCCACTGTGAAGTCAAAGTTGTTTTTGTTGTTGTTGTTCCCTCCAAAAAATGTCTTTTCTCAGATTGGGTTGAACCTTTATGGCTATTGTGATGGCCTGATTCACACCATGCAGGACCTGCTAGTGATTTTGAATCACTTCCCGAATTTGGCAGCAGACTTCAGAATTTCCACACATGGCTTTTCGTTCCAGCTCTTTGAGTTTCTCCCATTGCTCTTTTTCCTTTCTTATCTTTGCCTTGAAAAAAAAAATTAGCTTCTTTATTGTCACCATGAATCAAAATCAACTTGACATCACTTGCTTTTGTTTGGCTTTTTTTCACTGTCTTGTAGAACTTGGTTGCAGTACCGAGTTGGGCAATAGATGCTGCTACTTCATGTTGTGTAACAGTTTTTAGGGCCTAACATAAAGTGTGTGTGTGTGTGTGTGTGTGTGTGTGTGTACGGATTGTGGGTAAGTGTGGAAAAAGGACAGAAGGCAGAATGAGGATAATGGATTTGGTACAACCTTCAGGAGTGTCATTTGGTTTTGAATCATGTACTTATTGTTTGGATTTTACCTGAAACATTGGCTTTGATCATATGAAAAACAGTACAATAAATAAAAAAGACATTTAAACTTAAGATACTACAAGTAAATTTTAGGCAAGGAAATCAACAATTTAATGTGCAGAGAATTTAAAAACTAATACCCAAAAGTATCTTGAACCAACATTTTTCTCCAATAATGGGAAGGAAATGCTGAAAACACATTTGAAGAGTCTGAGAGATAGATAGTGTGTAGTTGCTTAAACTATTGTTTCTCAGACTAGTGTGTGAGATAATTTCAGAAAGTATACCAAACTCATTGCCTTTGATTGGATTCTGACTTGTAAAGCCCCTACAGGACAGAGTAGAAGTGCTCTCTAGGGTTTCGAAGGAGTGCCTGGTAGATTCAAATTACTCACATCTTAGTCAGCAGCCATAGCTCTTAACCACTGGACCACCAGGGTTTCTGATAAAAATAAATCATATTTCAACACTATAATGCATTTGTAAGGCCACCTTCTATTCATGGCAAGGTATACTGGTTTTCCATTTATGGTTATGATAGAAATTTTCCTTTATTAGGCAAGCTTATTTAATAAAAGAAACATTTATTTAAGTACAAATATTAAATCAATAATGTGACAGATAATATGGCAATCATTATAAAAGTGACCTTTGCTGTTGTTAGGTGCTGTGTGGTTGAGTCGATTCCCACTTCCAGTGACTCCACGTGATGGAGTAGAACTGCCCCATTGGACTTTCTAAGCTATAATCTTTACAGGAGCAGATAGAGTTTTTCCTCCCACAGAGCCACTGGGTAGGTTTGAAATGTCAACTTTTTGCTTAGCAGCTGAGTCTTAATCGTACTTAGTTAAAATGCTGTAAAGAGTGCCTTAAATTTAAACAAAAAAATTTGCCTATACAATCTTAAAACTTTGTATTCTGTGCTGAACTTGTTATTTCAGGTACGGACTGATAATTTGACATTTTATTTTACCTAGTGGTATCTACATAATATATGAATATTTAAGACAACTATCAGAAGGTATTAGTAAGAAGAGGAGTAATAGATGTTGTCATACAATTTAAGTTTGAGAATAATTTCTGCAAATGGATTTTTATGTAGATGTACAAAGAAACTATGTGGAGCAAAGTAAAAGCAGGATCAATATTGCTGGAAATCTAGTTTTAGAAGAGCGTACAGAAATATATTGAAAACTTTGTACGTGTTAATACTATTATGTATTATGAATTTTTGAAATCCAAATTATGCATCTCCCATCTTTATTTATTGACAAAACTAATACATAATGTTTTTTACCAGAATGAAATTTAAATAACTGTGATTTTGTAAGGAGAGTATTAAGCTTAACATTGTATTTAATTCTTAGGTGATATTTGCTACTGTGAGCCCTGGTGGATCCGTGGTTAAAGTGACTGACTACTAACCAAAAGGTTGACTGAGACTACCAGCTGCCCTGTGAGAGACAGATGTGGGAGTCTGCTTCTGTAAGGACTGACAGCCTCAAAAACCCTATGAGGTCACCGAGAGTGGGAATTGAGTGGATGACAGTGAGTGTATCTGGATAGCCACAGAGCGTTCCTAGACATTGAATGATTCATAATACATTCAGATTGCATATTTTGCCTATAATATGTACATAGTAATAAAAAAGAATTATCATTTTTCTGACTACTACCACTAAAAATAATAACATAGTGGCTAAAAGTGCACTTTGGGGTTCAGAGGCTGGTTTCAAATCTCAGTTCTCCCATTTATTAGCAAGATGAACTTTTGAGCCCTTTATTTTCTTGCCTATAAAATGTAAAAAAATAGGGTCTATAAAATTAATTAAACCTTCCCATTAATATATTTCTCTTAAATGTACATTAACTGCCTTTTCTCTCAGAATGTGTCCTAGACAATGCTTCAGGTACCCTTGCACCAAACCATTGACCAGAATTCTTCCTACCTTAAGAGCCAGGAAAGGAAACCTATGACTGGCATAACTCATGTCATCTGAAATAAAGAATCAAGAAAGAAGATGCAGTGAATAATGGCAGTCTCAAAGAACACCTTTATCATTTTAAACTTATGACTCCACTTTTTCCATTGTTCTTAGCAATTGCAGATGACACCCCACTAATTAAAAATAAATTATAACTGCACATATTCAATATCAGTTTTTGCTTTTGAATCTGAGAGTTTGCATGTATGGTAGTTGCATATTATCTAACTGAAGTAGATGAAACTTTTCTTCTGAATTTTGTTTACAATATAATTTAGTTGATAACATATTAAAATAACATTTTGCTTGAAAGAGAGTAATTTCTACTGGTTAACTTGTGATCTCTTGGGCCACATCTGAAGCAGTGTATGACTTGTTTGTTTATCATAGACTTTGTGGCTAGAAATCATTGGATTTTCTTTGGGAAAGCTACTTAGCTGTCTTTGGACCTTATCTGTTATATGGGATTACAAATAATAACCATGTAGAATTGTTGTGAAAGTGAAAGGATTTCACCTGTACCCAAAGTGACCAGCACAACAATGCTCAGTGAATTCTTTGTAAGTTAAAACACTTCATACAATGACAATAAAGAAGAGGCTTCTAAAACTGATGACAGGTTTCAGGAAAAAATGTTCAAATGAATATGGAGTTTATGAATTGTTTATTCTACTTCGCTGTGGCCAGTTGTGTGGTGCATACGTATGTACAAGTAGAGTACTAGACCCTGTATAAACACACAGGGCATGCACAGAAGGCTGAGGCATGAAATGTCATTTCAGCAATGTGCCTGGGGAAGCTCTGACACTGCCTTGCAAGTCAGTCATTGCAGCCTGACCTTTGGTGTCTGGGAGGGATGCCTATACCTGCACCCAGCGCTGGAAGGGGCCCAGGCCTTTCCCAGCACAGCCTATCCCCAGACGGCTTACTCCTTCATAGTATACATCTCCACGGAAAGGGCCTTTTCCTCCCGTTAGAGTGAGTTCTCCAGTCTGGCGTGGACTGGGTTGGCTTTTATTTTAGGTTGCTGCTAGTAGACGAAGTCCCTACTGTCTCCTCCCTTGGGGTAAGTAGAAAGCAATCCGACAGGGGGCCTGCAGTGGCCTTCCAACCGGGTACCGTAGCGGGAGAGTTAGAGCGTAATCTCAAGGGCTGTCCCACAGAAGCAGGTGGGAAGAAGTGCAGTTCCCTAGCCTCGGGAAGGGAAGGGAACGTTTCTGTGGGTCCCTCCCCTCAGCCATCAGGCTGCTGCGGCAGGCACCAGAGGAGTTGGGGGTGGGGTGGAGTGGGGGCGGCGCAGAGGGCACGGAGATTACCGCGGCGCCACCGGGGACGCCCAGGGTCCCGAGTCCCCGAGTGGTCCCCACGCAAGACCACAAACGATGACAACAGGGAGTCACCCGAGGTCGAATAGAAAGCCGTGAGTCCCCCGCGCGCCGGCGCCCACGCCCTGGGTCACTGCCCCGGCGCCCCAGGCGGCCTCCAGTGCCCGCGGGCGCCGGCGGCGGCGCTCCGGGTCCCCGCCCCGCGCGCAAGTGCGAGGCTGCCCGCCGCGCGGCGCACACTCTGCCGCCCGGGCGCCGTTTCACAGCTCCGCGGGTTGCAAGTCCAGGTGAAGTTGTCGCTGGCATGCGAAGGGGGAAAGTAGCCGCGGTCAAAGCTGGGCTGTGAGTACTACGGCGGCTGGGGCCAGCGCTCTTTTCTGTTTCTTTTACTTTTTTTCCCCTGTCGTCAGGAGTTTTGGCTCCTGTCCCTCCCTCCTCCCTCTCGGAGCCAGCGTCTTCCCCCACCCCCGTTCCGTTGCTCCCCCACTAGTGTACGCTGTTTGTTGTGCCGGGAGGCCGAAAGGGATGTCCTGTTTTCGCCAGAGGCACAACGCGAAGGGGAAACTTCGACATTGGAAGGAACAAGAATAAGTACTTCAGTAGACACACGGATTCGCCGCTGGGACAAACACTTGAACTTCGGTATCCCGAGGCGGTCCGGGAGGCGGGAGGTGAGTGCACCCTTGTTTTCGACCGCCTGCCTGCAGCTACGGGGGCTGGGTGCGGGGTACCCCCGGGCTCTCCCCGGAAAGTTCGTGCAGCTCTGTCCCGGCGCCGAGCGATGGGGTCGGACAGTATACACAGCGGGACGACGTGTGGGCGCCGCAGTCCCCCGGGGCGCTCGCAGGCAGCGTACCCCACGCGCGAGGCCCCGCCGACCCGGACTGCACGGCGCGCTCCGTCCCGGCGAGCCCCGCACCCACGAGGGCGCCCTCCGAGCGGCGCGTCCTGCGCCGGTCCGCAGCTAAGCCGGCACAGACCCGGCTGGCGGCCCCACACTGCCCAGCTCTGCCCAGCTCTGCGCTTCTGCCTGCACCCACCGGCCGCCTCGCAGCAGAGCTCGCACCCGGCTCCCCTGCATCCTTTCTGTGATTTTTAATATTTTATGATGACCCCGTTGATAATCAGGCTTCAGAATGCGGACCTGGGGTCCCCTGGAGGGAATCAGGAGCCTTGGTTTTCCGACGCTGGGTTCGTGTGTATGTTTCAGTGCTTAGCTTGAAACTCCGGGCATGCACAGGGCTTTTAAACTGAGGTGATCCCACGTTAATTGTTTTCTATGTAGTGTGGACCGAATGTCTCCTGGAGTTTGCCAGAGTCCGTGAAATTAGAGGCGCCTTGTCAGAGGAGTCGTGTTCATTGGCTCCGGGCGCGGATGCCACGGAGGGATTAAAACTTCTCCCAACGAAGGGACCTGGCTGGGGAGAGCAGGTTTTCTCTCATTTCGCCTGCCGGGTGTAGGGTGGTTGTGCCACTTAAAACGACTAGCTTTTTCAGTATTGCTAAGCCCGGTTGGAAAGTAGTGTGCAGGCTCGCTTTATTCTGCGCCACCCAGGAACCAGAATTTTCTTTTAGTGGTATTTTAAGAATTTCTCTTTCTTTGCATGCGATATTCGGAACAAATCGTAGATTTTAGAGCATTTTCGGAGGGAGTCTGGTGCCAGAGTCGTGGTGAAACCGGAGACCGCAGTTTAATTTTTGTCTTTGCTTCCCTAGATGAAGTTGCCTGTCTCTCCTCGCCACAACCACTCTGTCCCCTTTCTTGACCCGTGGAAGGCTAATGGGGTTTGTGGTGTGTGTGTGTGTGTGTGTGTGTGTGTGTGTGTGTGTGTGTGTGTGTGTGTGTGTGTGTGTGTGTGTGTGTGGCGGGGATTGGAGATGGTCCTCCCGCCCCTCATCCTTGGCCACTCTCCGCCCCACTCCCTGGCGGGCCAGAATGGATCATTCATGAATCTTCACCTGAGAGCGGTGGAGGAAGGTGCAGGTCCCTTTGCCCATTCCTCCAAGGTACAATATAACGCCTGGGCTTGTGTTTTGGTTTCCGAGTAGTTCCACGTGGAGCACCTCCGTGTGCGTGTGTGTTGTGTACTTGATCTGCGAGGAGGTAACAGGAGTCTCGTGTTCAAACCCAGTGGGCCATTGGCCATTAATTTGCTTTCCTGGCTGTCATTACAGACGCTCCCAAAATCTGATACCTAAGAGAACCAACAGGTTAGGTTTCACATTAAGAGCTCATACTTAACAGTTTTCTTTTTCCCTTACCCCTTTTGGCTTGGCAGCCTGAGACCAGTGTAAATGATGGAGTGAAATACATCTTTTCAAATAGGGCATTTCGTTGCTTTTCTCACCAGCGGCCACTTTCTGCACCCTTGAAACTTTGGTCGGTTTCAGTGAGGGCTCTGGCAGGACGTAGGTGGGAGTCTTAGGAGAGTTTTAACAACGGCGACTAGACCTCAGCAGCTTCTGAAGTTTCATTTACACGTAGGTGACTGAGAGTATTAAAAGCTGACGACAAGGATCTAATTGTTGGATTGTTTTTGTTTTTAAAATTGCAAGACAAGGATTGTACTTGCTAACCTTCCCCAAGTAGAATGTGGTTTTGAGCAGAAAACATTACCTTGGGAAAAAAAAAAAATAGCAAGCTTATACTTGGAGAATCAAAAACTAGAAAGATATGTGGGGCGAGAATTCTAAAACAAAATATTTCATACCTAATATGGTGCATTTTAGGAGACTGCATTCAGACACACTTGTGTATTTTTAAAAATAAAATTATTGCAAGAAATAAAAAGCAGGAGTAACAAGAGGTGAACACTTTGTGTAGGGCTAGACGGCCAGAATCTGATTTTTATGGCAAAAATACTGAAACGCAGAAAAAAGTACACTTTTTTCATTGATTACAAACCATAAAAAATAGTTTGTTCCACCAGATTAAAAGTGTTAAGTCATTCAAAGTTAATTAAAATTAAAACTTTAACAGTATGGCAGAATAAAAACTAGATTAGCTTCATGTTGTTCCCTTTTCTCCCAGATTATTAGGGATATGTTGTTTTCTTTCATAATAAGTGAAGCTCTAAAATCAGTGTGTTTTCCAGAAACCAGAATTACCTGAAAATAATATACTTCAGCATTTAAAGTGCATTGTAATTGGAAGTTGTTTCACAGTTTTAACTAAAATGAAAATATTTACTCAATTGCCTCTTTTTTAAATTAGGAAGTATTTATTTTATGGGATATCAGAAGCTTAATTTCTCTTTCCCAAAATGAAAATTTTCATGTATGTATTTGTAGCTGATATTTATTTTAAGTAGTAAGTTCACATTTAAAAAATTTTTAAAATCTAAAATTTGTAGGAAAAAAATGGTTCAAGAAAATAGTGTTTATTGAGACATACAGATGCTAAATTCTAAAGTGTTTCCAGAAACTGGATAAAATTATCTTTGCCTAAGAGTTTTGTTTGGGAAAGTCTGGCAGATGAGTGACTTGTCTCTGCTACAATTTTTTGCTTATAGTAAGTTTACAAAACTTATTTGGGTTATTAAAAAAGAAATACAAGTTTTCCACTTCTGAGAGTTTTGTTTTATTTATATTGTGATTTGGGTAAATAAATTTTGCATAGCCACGGGAAATAGTGTCCAATTTCATGTTTTGAATCTCTGTTGCAAGCTCAAAATGACTGATGCCGTGTCTAAAAATACATTTATGTGACTTGGTTTTTAAGTTTTTTTTTTTTTAATTTTGTGTACTGGAATTAAATGACCACAGTTTGTAGAAAATTGGGATGTGTAGAAAAACCATAGCCATTATTGTAAAAAGTTAGGTTGTTGGAAAGTCTACATTCTTACTTTCAAATAATCAAATTAAACTTATGTCACCTAATGGAACCTCACACCTTTTGAACAGAATTCAAGAAGAGGGGAGACGGTCTTTTTCAAAACTTAGAGAAGTGTTAAGTAAGTGAAGAATGCGAGTATTCATTATGTTTTTTCATTATCTCTTTTTTTCTTTCTATTAAGTAAATGCAGGAACACTGAGCATTCAGTAAAAACAGGCCCCCTTTATAAGGAGCTTTATTCACCATAGTTCTGCATTGCAGCTGCTGATCATATTTCATGGAGCTGTTAAAGCACTTAAGACCTAAAATTAGGTACTGTCTGGTTGTAAATATTTCAGATCACTCATTTAAGAAATAAATAGAAAAGCATGCTATCAAAAGTAGGCGATGTTTTGAAACGTCTCATTGAAGAGCTGCACAAGCCTTTACCCAAAGTTTTTTCCCCCAGTGAGAATATTATCCTAACAGTTTCTTTTTCAAATGGATATTATTCTTATATGTTCTAAACTCTCATAATGTGTCTCCTTGTAGAGTATCTTAAACTAATTGTATTCAGAAACACAGTGGGGGGGATTCTATTACAATAGTTTCTAGGTAAATGAAATCAACACCAGGAGGCATGAGGTGGCATTGTAGTGTACCTGCCCCTCATGAATTTTGCCCAGTGAGCTAAGAAACCACATTCTCTTTTTCAGCATTTGCCCTAGAGATGGGTGAGATGCAATGGTGCATTTAATTGAAGTGTATGTAATACTGGATTTTGCAGTTTGATGTGGGGACACTGAATATTCATTCAAGTGAGCACGGAGCCAAAGTTGGCGTCATTTAGCTTGAACTTGAGTGGAAGAAAATAAACAAGAATAACACATTCAAAAGCAAAATAAGCAACTTTGATTGTGTTTAAGAGGTCGGAAGCCTTTGTAAGCTTTACTGGGCTGCATATTAGCATATGCCTCGATGATACACCGTTTTGGTCTTGAAGTTGGAAGTTTTTAAGATGTCCCTCTCCATGTTTTTATGGGGGTGCATAGAGAGGTTCTGAAAAGGAATACCACTACACTTACCTAACACCTTCCCTTCTTCCAGAAAAAGATATGAAATTGATGAATTTAAAAATAGAAACCATTTTGTGTTATCAAAACCACACGGTGGTTTAAAACAGTTTCAGAGCACACCTCTGTCTCACTGTAACCTTTTCTGTCATTGAAAGGTGCTAATTGATCTTAGGGCGCTGACATAATAGTATAGTTTGATATTTGAAACCTTTCAGTGCTGGTCTGGCCCTTTTCTCACCCTGAGATTTAAGTGCATAGCTCTGATGAAGAAAGACATCATATTAAAATGTCAGGAATTCTAATTTTCTTCCCATATGAAGTATTTTAATACAGCAGCCATAATTTCAAAAACTTGTATTTACACGCACTAAGCAGATTCATTTTAATGTGCTTTTGGCCCGTGTTGGGGAGAAGCCTGATATTATCATGTTAGGATGTTTTCAGTATTTTTTTTCAGAGCAGATTCTTTTAGGTTGAAAACTTTAGGCAAAATCTGATTGCTGTTATTACATTTGAATACTTTCAAAATTAAATGGCATTACACCAACTATAGAATGACCATCTGGAAATTTCATATCTAAGAGTACTGCTACTTCAAGCATATTTTAAAATACAAATTATCAGTTTAATCTCTGGGTCATTGCAGTTCTGCTGTCGGTGTATGTTGTCTTCGTGTCAGCAGAGTCATTCATTGTCGTCATTGAAACATCATAGCTAACATTTATTGAGGATTTACCTTATGCAAAATGTTGTTCTGTTTGCTGGATTAGCTAATTTTAAGCTTCTCAACTACACCATAAATTAGGTATTTTTTCAGTCCCATTTAACAGATGCAGAAGCCAAGACCTAGTCACATAGTAGAGTAGAGCCAGGATTCAGACTTGACAGTCTGACCATAGAGCTCTTCTTTAACCATTGTGGCGTGGCACTGGTTTTGATTATTTATATATAAAGTTGAATTTTGTGTGATGCTCAAGCAAGCATTTTATTTTTATGTTATTAATTATAAATCTATTTCTAAGAATATGAGAAAAATTTGTTAATTTAACATTAGATCTCTTATTTTAAGAATGTATTGCTTAAGACAAAGCCAAAAAAAGCACTGAAGTGAAATTTTTTTTTTGAATTATGTAGTATTCACAGACGCATGCTAAATAGCAATGATACAAATGCCAAAATAGACAAAATTATAAAAGTTGCTTGTAAATGACTGAATTTGGGGAAACACTGCTATCATGTACTGCCTTCCAAATATCTAGAACTTAAGAATGTCTCTTTTTGTAATATTTTGCTTACTTGAAGAATTTTTTGTTGTTTTTCAAGCCTTCTGCATTGAGTGGAAAACCTGAAACCCACTGTAGACAAATTGATTCCGACTCATTGTGACTCTGTGGGTCAAAATAGAATTTTACAGAGTTTTCAAGGAGCGTTGTGTGAGTTTGAACTGCTGACGTTTTAGTTAGTAGACGTTGCGTTTGACCACTATGCCGCCAGAGTTTCCATTGAATAGATATTAACAATTTTATTTGTATGTATTTTCTGATTGCTTTAAGTATGAACACTAGCTATGAATCTCACATCTACTCATTTCTGTTGAACCAGCCAAAGTGGAATGAGGATGACTTAATGGGGTTAGAGTGGCAGGTTTAAGAAATCGCAAACATAGTTTTGAAAAAATTTCCATTTATAAGAATATCAAACTCTGGATATTTAAGATTACCTCTAGGTGAACTCCTTGTTTTACAGTGAGTAGTGTTTTAAAACTTGGGAGTCTTTTTTTTTTTCACTAAAGAACTAATGCTTCTCATTCTTTCTTTTTATTTATTAGTGTGTGTAGCCACAACCACTTTACTCAAGGGCAAGCTGATGGTCAACCCACCTGAGAAATGTACTCTGATACGAACAACCTGAGAGTTACTCTCCAACACTTCCTTGTTGTTGGGTGCCGTTGACTTGGTTTTTGAATCATAGCCAGTCCGTGTGACAAGGTAGAACTGCTCCATGGGGTTTCCTAGGCTGTAATCTTTAAGAAGAGAAGTCCTGGTGGTGCAGTGGTTAAGTACTCAGCTACTAACCAGAAGCGCCGCCGTCTGACCCCACCAGCGGCTCCAAATGAGAAAGATGTGCTTCTTTGAAGATTTATAGCCTTGGAAGCCCACGGGAGCAGTTCTGGTCTGCCCTGTAGAGTGCTGTGGACTTGATGGCTGAGGGTAATCTTTAAGGAGGCGGATCACTGCCTCCAACCTTGGAGCTGCTGATAGGTGGAAACAGCCAGCCTTTTGGTCAGCAGTTGAGGGCTTAACCATTGTTCTGCCCTTGAGTCAGTTCTGACTCACAGTGACCCAGTAGGACAGAGTAGAACTGCCCCAGTGGGTTTCCAAGGAAACACTGGTGGATTTGAACTAGTGATCGTTTAGTTAGCAAATTACTGTCTCTCGTATTCTCTGTAAAGGTCAAGTCTTCTGAAGAAAAGGTCCATTCATAGTATCTGGCCCAGTATGCTGCTGTTTGAACTGTTAAGCAACAAAAACCCCAAACTGTCACATTCCTCACACTATCCTCCAGTGTCATACATTAGCAAAACGCCTTGTCTGTTCACCTTCATATAGTTAGAATGTTGTTCTGTACTGATCTTCAACTTCGGTTTAGTGCTCAGAGGACAGATAAAGGTCATGATGTTCTCCATGTCAGTTCTTGGCCTGAGTGGGGAACACAGAACTTGCATGTGTAAAGGCTTGTTTTCACAATGCCTTTGTTTCTTCCAGTAAATACTTTTAGAAGAAAATAACACTGGCATAAACAGACATGACTTTAGATTTTCATGCGATTTATTGTTACTATTTCTGTTATCTCTTTCTTTCATTTTAAATGGAAAGGACATTTCTTGTGAAAGGCCACAATCAAATCATAAAAATTTACTTTCCTATGCCATTAACTTTAATTCTGCTTGTAAAAGCAATAGATTAAATCTGAAATTGTGTCCTCAGTCAAGTAGGTGTACCACATAGCAGAGGGCTTATTCTTCACAAGTCCTGTACACAATTCAGTGCACAGGGTACCTGCGCAGTGATCTGTTCATTTCCGTTTGTCCTCTGACTCTGAACTCCCCAGTGTTCAAGGATTTGGAAAGACCTGAATGTTCCAATTAAGAGATTGAACATTTCTAACTTAATGTGTCTAGTGTGTTAAAAGTGAGAATAAGAGATAGATGACTTGGAGAGTCAACAGGCTTCCTAAGTTAGCTAATTGTTTTCATTTGAAATTTTATATTTTAATGCAAATGTCTGAACAGGTGATTAGGACTCATGTAATTCTAGCTAAATTTAATCACAATGCAGATGGGTCACATTCAGATTTCCTTTTGCAGGTTTTTGGTAGTCTCAAACTATGTCTCTAATAGGCAGTTAAAGAATGCAAACCTCAAAAAGTCTGTCAAGAACAGCAATATGGTTGTGTGTGTACGTGTGTGTTTTTTGTGAACCTGATCCATTAAGATTATGCTACTGTTTTATTTTCAGAGTTGATCCAGGAAAAAGTTTAATTTAGATGTGTTTTGTCTTCTTAATTGTTGACTTTGGTTTTCAAAGGCTCCTTTGATGACACTACCTTGCAAAGTTGAGTACCTGGTAAATGCTTAGTGAATACTTCTTCATTAGCAACATTGCTGGAAACACGTACACCTGAGAGCAGGATGAATCAAGGCAGTTTTAGAGGTCTGCTGCTAAACAGAGTGCCAGAGGTTCAGATCCTTCAGCCATTCCTTGGAAACCCTGTGATATGGTTCTACTCTGACCTATGGGGTTGTTATGAGTTGGAATCGACTTTTTGGCAATGCATTTGAAGACTTCAGAATTTTTAGTGTCTTGTAATTTTAGGGGAACCTTGGTAGTAGAGTAGTTAAGTCCTTGGTTACCAACCAGAAGATTGGTGGTTGGAACCCACTAACTATTCCATGGGAGGAAGATGTAGCAGTTTGCTTCTGTAAATATTACAGCATTGGAAACCTTGGTCCTGGAGGACTACTGTGAGTCAGAGTTGATTTGATGGTAATGGTTTTTTATTATAGTTTTGCTTTTTCTGAACAAATACTTTTGACATGGATTGGCTAGCACAGTAATTAGTTAACCATTGTAGTTAACTACTTACACAGATTTCATCTTCAGGTAATTAAATTAGCTTTAGATGGACACCTGACATGTAGACACTTGGTCCTGTTGTCATAGATGTTATAGTTGTGATATCTTGATTGTATTTTTGGTGGGAATATTCTGAATTGTCCTGATCTCTCTCCAAACTCTCTTCCCATTTCTAATGTCCCCTCACATTTGTTCACAGTTTTTAACAGGCCAATTCTTGACTTGAAATTCTTTAAAAAATTCTGTTGTGTGCAGCATAAACTCTGATTCTTGAAGGGCAGACAAGGCTGTTTATGCTGAGAATTTTGCTTAGGTTGTCATTCTGGTTTCTCACCACCCATTCGTATGAAATCTCTCCTCCATGCTTATGGAAGATCCGGAAGTTCTTAGATACACCTTTGTGTTTTCCTCTTTATTTCTTCGTGCATGTGACTCTATCTGGAAGACATTTCCTCTGTGCATCTGCAACTTCCTTTTCCGCTTTTTCATTTTTAATGCTGAAGATACAGAGTCTTACCTTCTCCAGTAAGTTCCTCTAAAGACCAGACTCTGAGTTAGATGATTCTTTCTGCTTATTCCTGAGGAACCCAGTTCCTGCCTTTAGCATGTGACTTGCCACAGTGAAGTGGAGTTCTTTGGTTCCTGTGCTGAGATGTTCGCAGACCATGGGAAGACTGAGAACAAGGGCCTTCTTCTAGAGCAGACAGTTTGGATTTCTGGCCTACTGGACTGTGAGAGAATTAACTTCTTTTGGTTACAGGAATCTACTTGTGGTATTTCTGTTATAGCAGCAGTAGATAACTAAGACAGCACCTTTCGTTAGATTACTCCAAATGTTCCAGAAATTCTGGGAGTTAAAATCCTTTCTGGAAGGCCATCAGAGGTTGCGTTCCCAGTGTTCAAACATATCTTGGCAAATCTGAAGTTCTCTTTGGAGTTTTAAGGGACAGAGGTGCAGGTGCTTAAGTTTCTTTAAAAAGCATATGGTATTTCTTTCAACATATATTTCTCTGTACAATATTGAAAAATTTTACAGCTTTAATCTCTGTGGTTCCTCAGCTATCTTAAGCAACTATAAACACCTTTTGTAATGACACTGTTATTCATAACCAGTATTTACATTTCTTTAGTCGATAAACCTAAAGGTACCAGTTGCGAGAATTTCTCGTTTTCAATTGATGAGCTCGGTGTAAGCTTTTAGAAAGATACTGTTAACTGTTAATATAATTTTTATCTTTTCATGGACAAGAGATTATTAACACTTCTGTTTCTAGAGTTTGTTCTATGGCCCCTGGATTCATATATGTGATGACTATAAGGCAGGATAAACTGAAAAAACCCACTGCCGTTGAGTTGACTCCAACTCATAGTGATCCTACAGGACAGCGTAGACCGGTTCCATAGGGCTTCCGAGAAGCACCTGGTAAATTCAAGCTGCCAACCTTTTGATTTGCAGATGTTGCCCTTCATCACTACACGTAAGGTGGGATAGGACAGAGGATGGGAAGTTAAAGTGTCAATTTTCAAGGTGTAGACTGACTGCTTATTGGAATGCTGCCAGGGACATGTGTCTCAAAATGCTGATAATAATGTTGATGTGGCTGAAGCCAGCAATATATTTAGACCAACTTTCTCAACCTCTGATTTGACATTTTGAGTGGGATAATTCTTTATTAAGGGGATTGTCCTCCACATTGTAGGGTGCTTAGTAGCATCCCTAGTCTATACCCATTAGATACCAGTGGTACCTACCCCCTCAGCTGTGGCAGCTGAAAATGTCTGCAGACAGTCCCACGTGTCCTCTAGGGAGCAAGGTTGCCCTGAGCTGAGAACTTAAATAAATTCGTAGAGTTCAACATGAGAGAAAATTGTTCTGTTTTCAGTCAAGCATGGAGAATCTTTGTACCCTCCTCCTAGATTTAAATGTGAAGTCAAACAATCTTCTAGATCTGTGTTGATAGATGTTATAAAGAAGGAATAGACTGTGGCAAATTTTCTTTTTTTTTCTGAGTGGGGTAAGCAGAACATCCAGGGAAGCATACAGGAAACAAATACTTATTTGAATCTGCACTATGTCTGCTCTTTCTTTTTACAGTTTTTTCATAGGTACTTATGATTCATTTGTAGAAAATGACAATTATCAGGCTTTTATCATATGTGAAAGTCCAGTAATAAGGTTTGATAGTCTCTAGTGTCAGAAAGGGCAAACTCATTAAAATCCCATTGCTGTCAAGTTGATTCCAATGTACAGTGACCCTGCAGAGTGACCAGAGGTGTAATCTGGATGGAAGGTGATGGCCACATCTCTCCCTCAAACAGCTGGTGGATTTGAACTGCTGAACTTTTAATTAGCAGCTGAGCACTTTAACTGCTGCACACCAGGGCTTCTAGAAAGGGCAAAGTTACTTACAATTGCAAATGCCTAAAATTAAAGTAAGTAATGAATTAGGTTATGTGTTATTTGTACTCAGAAATTTTCAAATGCAAGTATGTCTTAACTTTCAGTTTGTACCACAATTTCAAGGTCTTGAGTGTAATTAACAGCCTTGGTGCAGCCTGAAGAAAGTAATGATGAAAATGTGGTATGTCAAAACTTTCTTTTGATGATGTACCAAAGCCAAACATTTATGCTCCAGTTCCAAAGTTCAGTGTTGGCATGTTCGTTTAATCTATGAATTGCTAAACTCTTGCATAGCAGTAAATGGGACTGTAGTCTGAATGCTAAGTCTGCTTCACATAGATATATATGAAACATTTTTAAAAGTTACTTGAAGGAACAAAATGAGAACATTTTTAATGATGTAAATATAAAATGAAAGAGGATAATTTTGTCTACATAAATATTGAGCTCAATGTGAAATTATTTTGAAATATGTATCAGTTAAGATGATGAACAGCATGATTTAGCTAATATTCACATGAACTGTGAACTGTCAGTAACTTTTTTTTTTCATCTCACTAGTAATTGCAAAGAAACTTGAAATTCCACAAACACGTGTTTTTGAGTTTGGTGGCTTTGATTAGGTGGATCATCTTGTTACATGGATGCAGTCAGACAGACATAATTGCTTCATATCATTTACAGCTTAGTGCCCAGGTAGGTAGGGCATCAATACATACCCACACAAACTCACACCCCTTCTCTGATTTAAACTTTAATTTTCTAAACGTATTCTTACGGAGGGAAGTGCCTCCAAATCTAGCACACACTATATGACCAAAATGCCTTTTTGTTTTCAGAAAGAAGGACCCTGCATAGCTAGTCTTTAGCAGAGACATGAGGTAGGTGGTAGGCAACCGAGTGACAGGTATGGGCTAGTCCACAGGAGTCAGAGGGGTTCTAAGTCATAGGCTTAAATTACAGGTTTTTAGACAGTGAAGGAGAATTATCTGTGCATCGGCATGAAATCCAAAGAAGGGGGTATGTAGTATAACTACACAGTATAACAAACCTCAGGACTATCAGGTACTTTATGACTGACATTGAACAGGAAGCCTGGTAGCCCTTCAGTCACTGGAGAACAGCCAACAGACCAGAGATTCTGTTTTTCCAAATCAGCACTTCCCAGGTCCATAAATCAGGGAACCTCTCCAGAGTATTTAATTCACATTTCTACTTTCTTAGATTGGTTCTTTGTACAGTGGATCCTAATGTGGTGAGGCTTACCTGTTTTTATGAATATTTTGTGGCTTACAATACATTTGGGCAGTTCACTTTTTCTCCTCAGTATATTCACACTACTTTGTCTTCCACTACCTGAAATCCCTTACCCTATTCACCTCTTATGTTTTTTGCTCTATCTGGGAAAATAATATCTACATAACTTTCAAGGCTTAGCTTAAATGTCACCTCTTCTGGGAAACTGTCCCTAAGACTCAGGAAGAACTAATGCTTTCCTCTCTGTAATAACTTACCACTTTATTTGATCTAATAATACGATAGCACTTGTGCTGGGGCTGATTATAAGACAATCTGTCCCAGAGAGATTGTGAATTCACTGAGAATAGTGACCATACCTTTTCTTCACCCCAGACTGAGTGCCTGGACCTAGTTATTTACATGTACTACTCCACGGATATCTTCAAAGAACACACAGCCCCCAGAGCAGGCAACTTCAAAGATTTAATCCTATTTACATTTTTCAGAACTGATTATCTTTTAATTATGGTCATGGAAGTTAGTTTATTGGTTTATTTTCTGTTTCATCTTCTTTAAAACTTTATTCCACCATCCGGCTGTCAGTTTTTTATATTGTGGTGGCTGGTATGTTGTTGAGATTCTCTCTGTCATTGGTGTTTCAAATACCAGTAGGGTCATTTGTGGTAGACAGGTGTCAGCAGAACTTACAGACAAAGGTAAATGAGGAAGAAGGACCTGACAGTCTACTTCTGAAAAGTTTGGCTGGTGAGAACCTTGTTAATAGCAGCAGAACATTGTCTGATGCAGTGCCGGAAGATAAGCACCTTAGGTTGCAAAGCACTCAAAATACAACCAGGGAAAAGCAGTCTGTGGTAGGCAGCTGACACAGCTTTTCTTGCTGAAAGGGAAGAAGACTTGAAGCACTTGCTAATAAAGATCAAAGACTGTAGTCTTCAGTATGGATTAAACTTCAGCATAAAGAAAAGAAAAATCTTTACAAGTGGACCAATAAGCAATGTCATGATAAATGAAGAAAAGGTTGACAATCAATGCCCGTAGAAGCAACAATCAAGAACTCAAATGACATATTGCATTGAGTACATAGCTGCAAAGGACCTCTTTAAACTGTTGAAAAGTGACGATGTCACTTCGAGGATTAAGGCACCTGACTCAAGACATGCTTTCAGTTGCCTCGTAATCATGTGACAGCTGGACAATGAATAAGGAAGACCAGAGAAGAATCGATGCCTTCTAGTTGTGTTGTTGGTGAAGAATATTGAGTGAGCTTCCAGAAGAATGGACAAGTCCGTCTTGGAAGAAATGTATCCAGAGTACTTGTTAGAAGTGATGATAAGGAGACTTTGTCTCATATACTTTGGAGATATTATCAGGAGGCAACAGTCCTTGGAGAAAGATGCGTTTGGGAAGATAAATGGGAGATAAAAGGAAGACTCTCAACAAGAGGGATTAACACGGTGGCTGCAACAGAAGGCGCCAGCATAGCACTGACTGAGAAAGGCGTCGGATGGGGCAGAGTTTTCTTCTGCTGTGCGTGGGGTCTGTATGAGTCGGAACCAACTCAGTGACATCTGAAAGCAACAAAGCTTCATTTGCACCCAAGCATGATTGATTTTGTGGTGGAAGAAATGGTATGTCCAGCATAAACTGGTGTATTGTATAAACAGATTACAAAGACCAATTTCTAGTTGAGGTTTATGGTCTTCATATGCCCAATTTTCTCCACGATTGCTTTCTCATGAGGTAAGTTTTCTTTAGCTTACCGAATTAGATGTCTCATGTGAGAAAAATCATGTTCTGTATGTATTGGTGTCAGTGTTTCAGAGTGAGGACGAAACCTTTGGTCTCTACTCATACAAAGCATAAGAAGAGAAAAGAAATCAAAGGCCCAAAGAAGAAACAAGTCCATGGGACTAATAGCCCACACTAACCATAACCTCTTCAAACCTGAAGTCCAAAGAAGTAGGTGCTGCCCAGCTATCTGACAGTTCTGGCCAAAGATATACTAGAAGTTCCCAGGTAGAATGGGAGAAAAACAGAACAAAATTCAGATTTCTGAAAAAGGCCAGATCTCCTGGATCCATAGAGACTAGAGGAATTCTGAGACTGTCTCTCTAAAATAGGCTCTGAACTTGGAAATGAAGCTATTTCTGAAGGTCACCTTTCTGCCAAATAATGGATTGGTTTTATAAAGTAAGTAGTATCAGCCATGAGTGATGTCCTCCCTTAAGCAATCTACTAGATGGGACCAAACAATCAGCACGTAACTAAAAGCAAAGATGAGAAGGCAGGGAGGGGATGGAAGGCTAGATCACTGCAAACAGAATGAAGGGACTAGAAATAATGAGATGCTGACTCATTATGGAAATTGTAAACAATATCATGGAACAATCTGTATACCAGTTGTTAAATATGAATCTGATTTGCTGTGTACACTTTCACCCAGAATACAAAAAAAAGAATCACAATAATAAATAAATACATAATCGGAACCATTAATTCCACATACATGTGCTTTAAAAGTGTCTGTGACTTTTTGGTGAGAAAAATTAGGCCTTTTTTGTTTTCTTTTCAGGAAAAGGGAAAATTTTTGTTTAGTTTCTAGTGGTTTCTTTTCAGGTATTTTCCACAGAAGATGAGCAAGACCCTTCAAAACCAACAATTTACTTATTCACTGGAAAAAAATGAGGTTTCTCTGTCCAAAAATAACATTAAATTAAAATCCAACAGTTTCGAAAGTTGTAGTTTTTGTATCCTTGTGTGAATCATTTTTATCCTTTTATTATGATGACACATACCTGTTCTGCGTTTTAGTAGGTCATGTTATTTATCAGAGAATCCGCTCAGAAGGGAAATTTAGCCTCACCTTCCATTTTTCAAATGAGATAAAGCATTTTGAATCACATTAAGTGCTTTCCTCAAACAGAAAAAGAAAACCTCATGCTGGATACACTCAAGTGCTCCTAACTCTGTGTTTTGCTGCTTGTACTTTGTTAGTTTCTGACAAGAAGTTGCGGAAGCTGGCACTGGACTACCTTTGTGTGTAACCAGGCCCTGCTCCTCATCAGCCACGTAACTTGGGCAGGTTATTGCCTTAGCTACTCTAGCTCATAGTTGTTGTGTGTTTCAGTGGTGTACCACACCTCCGGCTGCCACATGGAGCTGTGAGGAACACCTGAGTGCCTGGTCCATTGTAAATGCTTGGTGTCTATTTTGAATCTGTTTCTTGGAATAAACTGCTGAGTGTATTTAATATTTAAAAAAGGGAAACTCATCATGCTCCAGTAAGTTATTTTTTAAATTGGTTACTTTTTTAAGTAAAAGTCATCTGTACTTTGTGTAACTTGTTAAAACTGGTAAAATTGAGAATATCTTCGAAGGGTGTGACTGGAAGGGGACTGGAGAGGGGCTTTTGAGGTGTAGGTAATGTCATTTATATCGGTCTGATTGCTGGTTATATGCAGGCTGGGTAGGCATTTGTTCTGTGAAAATTCGTCAGCTGTCTACTTTTGATTTGTACATTTTACCGTTTATAAGTTATGCTGTATTAAAATGTTAATGGAAATACATGTAAAGTAAAAAGTACGTGTTCCAACTTTTCAGCTCCTCCAAATTCTGCAAATCAAGGTACATTGCTAATGATTCAGTGTGCTGCTGCTTTTCAGACATTTTGCTATACATGTGTAAATGTAAGAATTATATGAGGACATAATGTATTCTTCTTTTGTGTTTTTTAACATAATGTAGGAACATATGTTTTAAAACTTGCTTTTGAGTTGGTGTATCTTGTTTTTTTTTTTTTAAATGGTTTATATGGTTTTGGATATTTTTATTTAATGTATATATATTGTCTTAGTCACCTAGTGGTGCTATAACAGAAATACCACAAGTAGATGGCTTTAATAAAGAGAATTTTATTTTCTCAGAAAAGTAGCTCCAGGGGAAGTCTTTCTCTGTTGGCTTTGGAGGAAGGTCCTGTTGTCAGTGTTCCCCAGGACTGGGAGCTTCGGAGGTGCGGGGACTGTGGGTCCAAGGAATACACTGTGTTCCCAGCACTGCTTCTTTCTTGATGGCATGAAGTCCCCAACTCTTGCTTTGTTCTCATTCCTTTCTATCCCAAGAGATTGCCTCAAGACACAATACAGTGTTATAAACTGAGTCCTTCCACTGTCTTCCCTCATTACGTAGAGGCAGGATTTACAGCAGATAGGAAAATCACTCCAGGAATCATGGCCCAGCCAAATGATAAACACATTTCGGGGGGTACATAATTCAATCAGTGACACAAACTCACTGCTTGCTTTCCTTTCCTTTTATTTCTTGTAGATTACAAGGTGGTACAAGCCGCATTCCAGGGATGCTCCCTGAGTATGTGGGTGTTAACAGTCCCACCCTCATCTTCTTTAACATTTTCCAGTCTTGCCCTGTTAACCACAGACAGAGATTAGGATGTACGCCATAGGAAAATGACAAAATGGACTACCATCTGACAATACTGGGAATCATGGCCCAGCCAAATCGGTACACACATTTTTTGGGGGCCACAATTCAAATCATGATACATGTTTTGTAACTTAAATATTCCTTTCTTTCTTTCTTTTTTTTTTTTAAATATCTTTCAAAGACACCAAAGATAAAACTGCCAGCCAAATGCCGTCGAGTAGCTAGGTGTAGGTTAATAGGTAAAAGAATATATGTGTTTTGCATAGGTGGTATGAAAATAATTCTCAGTAAGACTATAACATCGTGAATTCCTTTGGTAATGCTTTCATCTTTCCCATAAAAGCCAAGTGCAGACATTTCTGGTTAATTGAACATTGTGGTTATTTGTGCTCTGGCTAACAAATAAGCTTTATAGTCATCAATTCCTTGAAAATATACTCTATTTGAAATAATCCACTAATTAGAAAAAAGATTAACCATGTATATAATAAATATATATGCTGTATACCAGGTCCAACAATTAAGTCCGTGAACTTAATTGTTCTAAGCGTTACATATCTCGCTGCTGAACATCAGTATGGTCACCTTTGAGGTATTCCCTTTGGGAAGCTATGCATCAATGCCAGTACCTCGTCCACCCTTCAGAGCAGTTGTAGAACTGTTTTTCTGGACTGGCCATCAGAGTTTGTCATTGTATTACCCTTGATGTCCTGAATGTCATCCATATGTCTTCCTTTCAATATTTCCTTTATCTTTGGGTAAAGAAGGTTATTGCAGGTGAATAGAAAGGATGTTCCAAAACAGTTATTTGTTTCCTGGCTAAAAACTTCCTCACAGACAAGTATACAATGAAGTTTGCAACTGGCCACCGTGCGCAGTAGCCACTTCTGAAAGAGTTTCAGAATTGCTTTGAAGGGTAGTCTCGGCACTGGCGCTGGTGCACCTTCCCAAGGGGAGGACTTGGAACATGACCACAGTGTAGTTCAGCAGTGAGGGGTGTAAGACTTCTTCTAGGATGAGTTCACGAATGTAATTGTCGGTCCTCATATATTTAATTTGATCTTAAAAATGAAGTGCTACCATTCGATTTTACGAATGATGGTTAAAGGTATCTGTAGTTCTTAAAATAACTGGTGAAACCACCAAACTAAAGTGTTGCCATTGAGTCAGTTCCCACTCCTAGCTACCCTGTATACAGGACCCAGTAGAACTACCCCACAGGGTCTCCAGGAGTGCCTGGTGGATTTGAACTGCTGACCTGTCGAATAGCAGTCATAGCTCTTAACCATTATGCAACCAGGGTTTCCAAAATAATTGATAGGAAAAAAGAAATCAGTATATATATATGTATATATGTATATGTATGTATATATATATGCATATATGTATATGTATGTATATATATGTATATATGTATATGTATGTATATATATGTATATATGTATATGTATGTATATATATGTAAATATGTATATGTATATATGTATATATGTATATATGTATATGTATATATGTATATATGTATATGTATGTATATGTATATATATGTATATATATGTATATATGTGTATATATATATGTGTATATATATATAGTGACTACATTATTCCACTTAGCACCATAAAATACTTATCAGGATTATTAGGACAGACAGTATGAGAATTTATTTAAAAAATCTTTATGTTTACCATATTATTCCATTAAGTGCTAGCTATGGGCTAAGCAGAGCCCTCTTGGTGCAATGGTTGAGAGCTCCACTGCTAATCAGAAGGTTGCTTAGTTTGAATACAACAGCATGTCTTGGAGAACCCTGTGGTAAAGATCTATTCTGTCCTGGAGGGTAGCTGTGATTTAGAATTGACAGCACTGGGTTTAGGTTTGGTGCGTGCTGGGCAGGAAGACCTTGTAGGACAAGAGGTTAAGTGCTTCACTGCTAACTAAGAGGCTAGTGGTTGGAACCCACCTAGGGCTCCCAACAGAAAGAACTGGTAATCTCGTGAAGATTACAGCCAAGACAATCCTGTGGGACAGTTCTCTCTGTTAGCCCTAGTCACTTAACGCCAACAACAACATATGTTAGGCACTGTTTTAAACCTTTACATATTTAACATAGATTTTTAACATGTGGAAGAAAAATATAGACATTATCTTGTTATAAATGGGATTAGTCCATTCTAAACATGTTAAATATATTACTTTAAGTCAGAATTGACTCAATAACAGTGGATTTTTTTGGGTTATCTAAAGATCAACTACTGATATTGTACTCGTTTATGAATCTGTATAAATGCTCTAGGAAACCCCAGTGGGGTAGTGGTTAAGCACTGTAGCTGTTAACCAAATGATTGACAGTTCGAATCCACTAGGAGCTTCTTGGAAATTAGGTCATTTCTCCGTTGTCCTGTGGGGTTGCTATGAGTCAAAAGCACCTTGATGGCAGGGGGGTTGTTTCTGGTAATAGTCTATAATTGATTTAATGTGAAAATTTAAGTTAGTGCATAAAATCCAGAAAATTGCTCCACAATTTGTGGCTAAAGTATTATGATACATATCAAAACCCAGAGACCAAACCCGTTGCCATGAGCTGATTCAGACTCATGATGACCCTGTAGGACAGGCTAGAACTGCCCCATAGACCTTCCAGGGAGCATGTGGTGGTTTCGAATTGCTGACCCCTTGCTTGGCAGCTGTAGTGCTTAACCGCTGGGCACCCCATTTCTTTGTTGCATGCAGTTTTAAAAGAAATTTATTAATCAGTTGACTTTATTGTTAGAGTCTTATATGCAGAAAGTTCTGTTTCTAGAATATTCAAGTCCCTTTGTTTCTGCTTAAATACAATTTCTGGCTAACTTTAATGGTTATCTTGTGTCTTGAAAGTATAATACAACTCAAAATAGCTGATATATTCATCTGGAATTGAGCAAATATGAGTATCAATTTTTGTGAGTTTTTTTTTTCTCCCCTGCAGAATTTCCTGTTATTCTACGGGATTCAATAGGACTTATGTACATAAAGCTGAAAATTATATTACTGTGGGGAAACTGCTTTGTGCCTTTGAGAAGGAACTCTCTTGCTAACTTAAGTCCTATGCGTATGCAGAATAGCTAACATTTTCCTCCCAGGAAATTTCATGTATGCAGTTAAAACGCTCTTAAATTGATTAAAGATTTGTTATATATTTCCAGAAGCACTCAAGAGTACTTTTATGGTTATAAAAGTAAAATGCATTAGAATGCCAGAAACCAGTGAATACGCTAGAGGCCTTCTAAACCATGCCCAGCATTCCAGAATTTACCATATAAACATGGGGAGCAGCCTGGAAAAACAAAACAACTTCCCTTCCCCCAACGTCAGGGAGGCCCACCATGAAAGCACTTCAACTGGCTTGAATATTAATCAGATACTTTTTCTGTTCTAAGTGATTTTTATTTCTTGGCAAATGAAATGGAGAAGCAACAAATATGAGTGATATTTATTTCTCAAGTAAAGTATTATTTTATATTAGATTTGACCACTTAGTGTTATATTTGTTCAGAAAGTATGTTATACAACTACCATAGTATTTTCCTATGAATCGGGGAAGCTGAAAAGTGTTGTATAAATGTTGAATCAAAGCTCTCACTGCTGAAAGGGAATTAAATGTCATGCTGTATACTTGTTTTACAGGGTGAGAAACTCAAGCAGGGAGGGGAGAACAAAAGGATTTTTTTCCCCCAGAAGGCTTTTCAGTCTCCCTGAACACTTGGCTCCCTGAGAACGGAACTTATATGTTCTCCAAATAAATCGAGGCACAAACAAACAATAACAACAAAACTTTGCCATCTGTAGTCAGTTTAGGAAGCCCTGGTGGCATAGTGATTAAGTACTACCGCTGCTAACCAGAAGGTCGGTAGGTCAAATCTGCCAGCCGCCCCGTGGAAACTCCGTGGGGCCAGTGCTGCTCTGCCTATAGGGCCACTGTGAATTGAGTGGACGGCAGTGGGTTTGTTTTTTGGGATGGCAATTCAAACTCATGGAGATGGTGTATGTCAGAGTAAAACTGTGCACCATATGGTTTTCAGTTGCTGATTTTTCAGAAGTAGATAGTCAGACATTTTTTCTGAAGTGCTTTTAGGTGTTTGCTTGTTTTTAATTGTGTTCAAGTATTCTGGGTGGATTTTAATCAGCAATCTTGTCTTATAGCTGAGTGCACTAACCGTTTGCACCACCCAGGGAGTCCTGTTGCTTAGATGTTAGTATTTTTTCTCTACTTTGGTTGTTGGTGGTAGCTGTTGGTGCCCTGGCTTGTTCTGTGCCACTTTTCTGATTGTTGGTGTCTTTGAGCCTGTTGTTGCTGCTGTCACGCCATTGTCTTCTTGAGGATTTCCTCTGGCATTGGAACTCTACTTTACCAGCAATAATGTCCTTTTTTAGTGATTGGTTTTCCTGAGATGTTTTCAGCCTGTGAGAACTAAAGTTTGCTGTCTTCATGTCTAGTTGTATTTCTTCTAAACCTGATTTTTTAGGGAAAACCAATCTTTTAGAAGAGTCATTCTTTAATTTTACTAAAGAGTAAGTCAGCCGAAACAAACAAGCAAACATTCAAAACTCCGTGGTCTTTCTCAAAGGAGCATTCTTACTGCTTGGACCGTCTGTCATTAAATTCAACTTCATCTTGTGGTTTTGCCTTTACATTTTTGTCTGATTGTAAAAGAGATCTTTGACACATGTTTAATGCTGATTTATATTAAATTATTGTCAATTGTCAATACAAGTGGTTTAATAATGATGCCCCTATGACCTATTTCGTATCTACTTTCCATTTAATGAATTGTCTAGGGAATTACACTTTTGTAGCTGACTGAATTCCTATGTAATTTCCTTTGGGAAATAAATAATTTTATTAAAGATGTAATGTCATTAGCTAGGGTACTTAAAAAGGAGATTGAGAGTGACATGAATGATATTATTTGTTGTTAGTTGCCATTGAGTTGATTCTAATTCCTGGGAACATTAGTAACCGTGTAGTGTTCTCTTAAGATCTGAAAAGGCCCATAGGTGGCTCAAAAGGGTTGTCCTCGACTGCTCACCTAAAGGTTGATGGTTGGAACCCACCCACTGGCACTTCAAAAGAAAGGCCTAGAAATCTTCTGTGAAGAATTCAGCCAAAGAAACCCACGAAGCAGTTCTACTTTGTAAAACATGGGGTTACCATTAGTCAGAACTGACTCAATGGCATTTTCCCCCCAACTATATAAGAAAGTACCGCTCAACATACTTTTTGTGATTCTGGTGGGCAGACCAGATAGTGGAAGTCCTGGAAAGTGAAATTTTAATTAATATGTATGGAGAAATTGAAAGAAAGAAGGAAGTAGTTCTATTCATTGGAATTAGGAAGCTTCAAGTATTGTATTCAGAGACATTCATAGTGACCCTATAGGACACAGTAGAACTGCCCCATAGAATTTCCAGGGAGTGCTTGGTATATTCAAACTACCAACTTCTTGGTTAGCAGCTATAGCACTTAATCACTAGGCTATCAGTTTTTCCTTTAAAAGCTATATAGGCAGTTTTTTGGAAAGTGATACCTACCTGAAATATAGCTACAAAGTCAATAGGGGTGATTTTTATATGCTGGTGCTGCTGGGACATTTAAGAGGAAAGAAGTTACTGAAACTTTCCTAGATACCTCAATTAAAAGTCTGAACCAAATAAAATCTTTTTCTTCAAGTGTCTCACTATTTAGGAAGGCCAACAGAAATACAGTTAAATACCCATTGTAGACATAGTTTAAGCCTCTAACTTTCTTTGGATAAATCAGTCACTGCTGTAATTTATATCCCAACAAGTTTATTACATACTGTGACCCTCTTTCTGTAATCAAAATATACTACACATTTATGCATAGAAATAATTCATCAAGTTAGCATATTTTAAACCAACTTGTTTTATGGAAAACTCACATCCAAAGAACAGACATTTGTAAGCAACTCTCTGTATCAGTGTGGGGGATTTTAAGTTTTACTGTGTTTTGTTTGGTTTCTGGTCTCTCTTGAAAGAACACTGCGTTATAAGAAACCTTTGAGGTAACCTAAAGATTGTTGTTCTTAAAAAGAATATGTATAGGTTGTAGACATAAATACTACTCTTAAATACTCTGGACTGAAAAAGGGGGACTCAGAGCAGGGAAGAGATGCTCATGATTGTGTCACTCTCAGTGTGTATTTTGTTGTTGTGTACCGTCGAGCCATTTCTATCTCATAATGAACCAGTGTGACAGAGTCCAGCTATTCCTCAGGGATCCTTGGCTGTAATCTTATGGGAGCAGGTGACCAAGTCTGTCTCCTGAGGAGCAGCTGGTGGGTTGGAACTGCTGACCTGTCAGTTAGCAGCTGAGCATTTCAACATTGCACTATCAGATCTCCTGAATGTTTGTTTAGAAGTATCATTGTATTTATCAGTTCCTTTATTCACTAATATTCTAATATTCTTACATCCTGCCCCTCATAGACTGTCCTTAATGAGAACTTGTAGTATTGCTTGAGAGGATCTATGAGAAGCCAGTTCTTGCCTTCTTCAGTCTCATGTTGAGTACTGAGTTTTATGTTGGCTGTTAGTGTCCCTTGCCACATCCCAGACATTATTCTCTTATATTCTTGTATTGTTATTGAAGAAAAGTCTGACCAGTCTAATTGTTGTTTCTTTTAGGTAGATTTTTTTTTTCCTGATTGCTTTATTTTTCTTGATTTTCTGCCACTTCTCTTGGTTTTCCATTATGTACCTTGGTCCGGGTTTGTTTTATTTATTGTATTCATAGCTTGTTAAGATTTTCTATTTGAAGGCCTTTTACAAATCCAGCAGATTTTAAGTTATCTCTCTGAATATTCTTTTTCTCTATTCCTTCTTTTCTCCTGATATTCCTGCTAGAGTAATATTGTACTTGCTCATTCTTTCCTCCATGTGTCTTAACTACTCTTTGATATTATTTCTGTGTGCAGTCTCTGATGATATTAGGGACAGTGCATCGCATTTGCAACTGCCTTATTTTTTGTACATTGTATCATTAGTAATGTGTATTATGAACAGTGTTGCAATGCATGATTTTCTCTCATATCTATAAGTTTATGTGTAAGGTTTCCAAACCCAAAGAGAAATTAAGAACAGATTTATAAAGATAGTAACAAGAATAATACTACTACTAATGAAAAATAAAAACCTGAGGTATTTGACCTGACACATGATGAGAGTCATTGGCATGGAACCCAGTCATAAGATGGGGATTATCTGTATATACATATTTTTATACTCATTGCTGAATGTTAATTAATTTCCTGTTACTTGCTTTTGGGTCCACAAGTTATTTCTTTGCTTTTATGTAGTCTGCAGTTTAATTCTTTACTTCTTTACTAAAATATCAGTGCATGTATTTAAAAAATAGTTTTATGACCTTTTCTTGCCTTTATTTTTCATAGTGTGTGTATCTTTCAATCTTGTGTCTATTCTTTATGTTTCTTTAATCATTTTAAACATACTTATTATGTGGTCTTTTTCAAATTGTTCCATAATCTTGAATTGTGGGGGCATTAATTCCCCCATTTTTGCATTTGCAGTCCTGTGGTGTTTTGTTTCCTTCTGTAGTTTAAAATTCTTGATAGATTTCTTTCTCAAAATCCTTTGTGTGGGTGGAGAAATTTGACATTTGTTTCCCTGGAGCCTAGGAGTTGCATGTCCCTGGATAGATCTAAATTTTAATTTTTTAGCTTGAGGTTTCCACAACTATATCTGCAGTATGTTTTAAAACTTGCTTTTGTGAAGGACTGAGGTTTTGACTTATCTCATGTAATTATTTTATTTTATTCTCTTCGTGAAGGCTCCATCATGTGAGATAAGCTTCCTTGCTAAGGCTGACGGTGGCCTGAGTTATTCTAGTCCCCCTTCAACAAAGGGAGCAGGCTTTTCCGATTCCTTCCTTTGCACACTGCCTCTTGCTTTTGCTTCCTGCCCTTCCCCATAGATGAGGACAGTGATAGCAACAACAACAACACAAACACAAGTGTGTCTTTTCCCCCCAGCTTTCCCACATCACAGGTTACCAGCAATCAAAGCTGGACGATTGAAAGTATTAAGAAGTTTTCTCCATTCGCCAGTATATGTGCTTTACATGTGCTGTTGACAATTCAGAAATTCTCAGCACTCTGTTACCACCATTCATTCCTCTCTCATGTCTCCTTTCTAAAAACATTGTTTCTTCTCTTTTACCTACTCATCTATAATTCTGTTATTGATAGCCTCAATCTGTCAATACTAATGAAACCAATTTTAGCTGTGATGAATGTAGAATGAAAAACTAAAAAGGAATAAATGCTGTGATTCTTAATCAAGGTATTGTTCTTTTTCACATACACCTGAGTTCATAGAGTTGATCAAGTTTGGTGATTTTTAGCTAGTATCTGAGTATGTATATGAATATATATATATGAAACTTTCTCTCAAACATAGAGTAACTAAAGTGAATGGAAGAAAAGATCATGTCAAAGGGCTGAACAGAAGATTTCGAAGGGCAGCTCAAGAAGATTAAGTATTATAATGAAATGTTCAAAAACCAGAAGAGAACACAGTCAGTATTTCTCAAGCTGAAAGAACTCTGAAGAAAAAAGTCAAGCCTCCACTTACCATAGTGAAGGATTATACAGGTGAAATAGTGAATGATGCAGATAGCAAACAAACAAACAAACAAAGATGGAAGTGATAAACAGAGTGACTGTAACAAAAAGAATCTATGACATTCTGCCATTTCAGGAAGTAGCATGTGATCAGGAAGTGAGGGCATTAGGGAAGAAGGAAAGCCATACTGAAAGCATCAGTGGAAAACAAAGCTAAAGCAATTGACATAAGACCAACTGAGACATTCACAGAAAGAATCAGCACTGGATGTACTCGCTCATCAATGCCTCGAAAGTTGAAAGACAGCTATCTGGCCAGCCAGCTGGAAGACATTCATATTTGTACCCATTCTAAAGAAAGGTGATGCAAAAGAATGTGGAAATTATGGAACAATATCATTGATATGACACATAATTAAAATTTTGCTGAAGATTATTCAAAACTGCTACAGTACTTTGACAGGGGACTGATAGAAATTCAAGGCAGATGAGGAAGAGGATATGAACCAGGGATATCATTGCTGATGTCAGCTGAAATCTCGGTTGAAAGCAAGAGAGTACAAGAAAGATGTTTGCCTGTGTTTTATTGACTATGAAAGCCATTCAGCTGTGTGAATTTTAATAAATTATGGATGACATTGTGAAGAATGGGAATTTTAGAACACCTAAGCGGCTTGGCTAAGTGTGTTTATGGGTAAAGTGTGTTTATGAGGCAGTCATTCTAACAGAACGAAGGAATACTCAGTGGCTTAAAATCAGAAAAATTGTATGTTGGGGTGGTATTCTTTCACCATACTTACTCAGTCCGTATGCTGAGGAAGTAATCTGAGAACCCAGACCATATGAAGAAGAATGAGACATCAGGCTTGGAGGCTGCAATTAACAACCTGTGGATGGATACAGCCTTGCTTGCTGAAAGTAAGAAGGACTTGAGGCACTTACTGATGAAGATCGAAGACTACAGCCTTCTGAATGGATAACACTTCACCATAAAGAAAACAAAAATGCTGATAACTGAACCAATAAGCAACATCATGATAGATGGAGAAAAGATTGAAGTTGTGAAGGAATTCGTTTTACTTAGATCGACTATCAACGCCCATGAGAGCGGCAGTCGTAAAGTTAAACAACATAATGCATTGGGCAAATTTGCTGCAAAAGGCCTTTTTAAAGTGCTAAAAAACAAAGGTGTTACCCTGAGATCTAAGGTGCATCTGAGTGGAGCCATGGTATTTTCAGTCACCTCATGGTCATACAAAAGGTGGATAATGAACAAGGAAGACCGTTGAGGGAACGACGGCACTTGGCTGGCTGGCTTGAAGTACCATATTGACAAAGAATGGTGGCTTCGTCATGGACCAGCAGAGGAATAAACAAATCTTTCTTGGAAGAAGTATAGCTAGAATGTTCCTTAGAAGGTTGGATGGTGAGACTTCAGGGTAAAAGAGGAAGCCCCTCAATGCATAGGTTGACTCTGTAGCTGTAACAGTAGGCTGAAGCCTAGCAGTTGTTGTGAAGATGGTGCAGGACTAGGCCACCTTTGTTCTTGGGAACTGAGTTGAGAGCATCCAGCCAAAACAACAGCAACAGCAGCAATGCAGGTCCTGGAAATAACTGAGTAGTGTAGTGTTCTGAGATGAGCAGAGTTAAAAATAATGTATTTTTTGTAAGAAATGACATCAGTATCCTGTACAGCGCTAATGTTAAAATGTTTTAAATCAAGGTATCAATAGCAAAATAGGAGATTTTCTTTCACTGTGCAGTTTCTTTGTTTAATCCTAACAAAATGTAATATAGATATTATTATTATCTTCACTTTATAGATGAAGAAAATGGTATTTAGAGATTGTAATTAATTTTCCAGAGCCACACAGTTGTCTAAATGGTACTGCTAGGACTCTTCCCCAGATCTATTTCATTCCAGAGTCTTTGCTTGCAGTCACTCAATACATATTCTCTGTAGCAATACAATTTTGCAGATCTTTAGGGTTTCAGGAGTTGAATGCTGAATTTTAGGGATCTGTTCTTAGACTGTTTTAAAATGCAACAAACTTTCCTCAGAAGAAGCATAAAGTCATCAGATGTGTGTTAAGTAGTATAGTCATATACTCTTCATCCAGAAAGGTTCCTAGGTTACATGGAAGAGAGTTTTATGGCTTAAAGAGAAGCATAGATTGCAAAGAAAAGACTAAAATATTTTCTCCTTTGCCAGTTTGTAGATGAGCCATTATGGTGTATACGAAACACTTAGCAGAGTGTAGGTTAGGAGGAAGAATAAGAGCAACATGGGATGGTAAATCATTTGGCAGTCCACTTGAGTATCTGTAGGGATAACAAAATGTGTTCAGGCTCAGAATTCCTTCAGATGTTTCTCTGGAATTGTCTCATCATAACTTCTTCTGTATTCTGTATGATAACTAGCTCGTCATCAGCACTTAACAAACACAAACATGATAGAAAACTTTGGTTTGTCCAGCTCATCAAAAATCAAACGATCATAATTTATAATTCCAGGAAAAGTGCTGCTGCCTGATGAACCTCTCACAGTTGACCCAAATGATTAGCACTAAGTTGAAGTAGTTGCAGGTTTTGGCATGAGAAATATTAATCCCATTTATCTTAGTAAACATTTTGCATTCAGTTGACCATTCTGCAAACTCTAGGTTCTAACATTATAAACAGTGTTCAAAAATAGCCCAGTGTCTAGTTTGTAGCCTGGCTCCATTTAAGGAGATGCAAGTCTGGCGAGGTGTGCATTACCGTTCACCCAGATCTGTTTCTTGGACACCTTGTCTGTTTTTCTTTTGTACAGCCAAGGTTGAGAGTCACGTGTGTGGTCAAAGAATGCCATCCCCACCTCTCCAAGCACTTGGCCTTAGAATTGGAGCTAGGTGTTCTTTGTTTGTGCTGTTGGCTTTCCTCACTGGCGTGCAGCCTGAGCCTTTAGAAGCAGCCGGTGCCTGACCCAGCTTCACAGACCATTAATGAAATTTGGAGGGCAGTGTAGGTAACTAGGTGCAAGGGAGGTAGAAAGCAGTGCCTTTAAAAAAAAAAAACTGGTCACAGCTGTTATTTCTCAATAATGTAATGCAAATATACACTAAGTTAGGCTTCCTGTATAATTGCAGTTTTGTTTTAGGTGCTATGCTTAGAGGGAATTTAATGGAAAACTTTGAGACTCTAGTGAAAAATTGAGGAATTGAAGAGCCAAGCAGCAGGAAGCAGAGAGAGTGAGGCTTCAGGAGCAACCAGAAGGAGATGCTTCAATTCTTGCCGTCTGTCACTTTTGCTCCTCTTTTATGGATCAGTTTCCTTCTGCCTCTCACTACGCATCAGCTTTTCCACACAACCATAAGGACCTCCCGTATTTCAAAGCCTGGAGTTCTTGTCACGGAAGGAAGACCAGCCTGAAAATTTTCCAGGCTCGTGTCTTAAGTAATAGGAGGGCAATGTGGTGAGTCGCTCAGTGCAAGTAAGTGGGTGTCAGTGGAGAAGACCTGGGGATCCTAATGGGTTATAAGCAGAATGTGGAATAAATGCATAGCATAGATGTGTAATACACCACTGTATGAACAAACCTTTATCTTCTACCACACAGATTTCTGAAAATTTATTTGCAGTTCAGAGATCTGAAAGAGAGACAATAGCTTAACTTTTCTGAATGATAAAATATCATGTAGTGGCACCCCTCCTTGGTTGAGGCCACTGTGCACATACGGAAAGATTCTTCACATCACCACTTAGGTTAAAAGAGGGCTATGCCGGAGGTTATGGGTGGGACTGTTGAGGTACCTACCTCTCCATCTTAGGGTCTGCAGAGGGTCTACCTCCAAACTTTCAGTCTTCCCTTGAGGGTATACTAGTCATTTGGAACAGGGGTAGGAAAATGGGGTCCTCCCCCTGTCCGCGTTCTTCTTTGCTGTAATTTGGCAAGAAATGGTGATGAGTCCAACAGCTAGAGTGGCAGTGCAGCAGTGGTGTCACTAGGGGGCTGTAGACTGTACCAGTTGACACTGTCAGAGGAGGTGAGACCAAAATGACCGCCTAGGAAACTTTCGGGTGGTGTTTTAGCAGAAATTTATTATCTTTTTTTAGTAAAACTATGCTTATAGTTAGTTGTCAACAAACATGTTTTTCATGAGCCTGGTTTCGATGTGTCAGTATACCTGTTGTTGTTAAATGCTGTCGAGCCAGTTCAAACTCTTAGTGACCCTGTGGTCAGCAAAACTCAACACTGCCGTGTCCTGCCCCCTCCTCATGGCTGTTGCTACCTCTGAGTCTGTTGTTACAGCCACTGTGCCAGTCCATCTCTTTAAAGGTCTTCCTCTTGATTGCTAACTTCTACTTTACCAAGCATGAAGTGCTTCTCCAGGGATTGGTCCCTCCAGATAACGTTTCTGAAGTCTGTGAAGTCTCTCATCCCGGCTTGAAAGAGCATTCTGGCTGTACTTCTTCCAAAACAGATTTATTTCTTCTTCTGGCAGTCCATGCTATATTCAGTATTCTTTGTCAACACCACTGTTTAAAGGCATCAGTTCTCAAGTCTTCCTTATTCATTGTCCAACTTCTGCATGTGTATGAAGCTATTGAAAATATACCTGTCCCAAGTTACCTTAGTCCTCAAGGTGACATTTATGATTTTTAACACTTTAAAGAGGTCTTTTGCAGTAGACTTGCTCATGCTGCTTCATGCGTGTTGATTGTGGATCCAGGTATAATGAAATCCTTGGGAACTTATTTTTTTCTGCATTTATCATGGTGTTGCTTATTGGTTCAGTTGTAAGGATTTTTTTTTCTGTATGTTGAAGTGCAGTCCATACTGAAGCCCATGGTCTTGTACTCTCATCAGTAAGTACTTCAGGTCCCCCTCACTTTCAGCATCAAGGTTGTGTCTTCTGCATATTGCAAGTTGTAAATGAACCTCTTTCCAGTCCTGATGGCATGTTCTTTATATAATCCATCTTCTCAGATTGTGTGGCATATAGACTGAATAACTATGGTGAAAGGATGCTACCCTGATACACACCTGTCCTAATTTTAAACCACTCAGTCTCACCTTATCCTGTTTCAATGGCTGCTTCTTGATCTGTGTACAGATTCTGAATGAACACTATTAATTGTTCTGGAATTCCAGTTCTTCACAATATTACCCATAACTTGTTAGGAGCCGTGTAGTTGAATGCATTAGCATAACCAGTAAAATACATATAAACATCTTCCTGGTATTCTCTGCTTTCAGTCAAGATCTATCTCACATGAGCAGTGGCATCCCTTGTTCCATGTCCTCTTCTAAATCTAGGTTGGATTTCTGGGAGTTCCCAGTCAGTGTGCTGCTACAACTGTTTTTGAATGATCTTTAGCAAAATTTTAATTGTGTGTGATGTTAATGGTCGAGCTTGGTGATTTCTGCATTCTGCAGTACCACCTTTCATTGGAATGAGCAGCGATAGGAATCTCTTCCAGTCAATTTGTCAGTTAGCTGTTTTGGAACTTTCTTGGCATGGACAAGTGAGTGCTTCCAGCATGGCATCTGTTCATTGAAACATGTCAGTTGGTAGTTCATCAATTCTTGAAGCCCTGCTTTTTTTCGCCAATGCCTTCAGTGCAGCTTACACTTCTTGTTGAGTACCAACTGCTCATAATCGTACGTTACCTCCTGACATGGTTGAGGAGTCTTGGTAGCACAGTTGTTAAGAGCTGTGGCTACTAGCTATGGCTACTAACTGAAAAAGGTAAGCAGTGGGAATCTACCAGCCACTCCTTCGAAACTGTGTTGGGCAGTTCTTCTCTGTCCTCTAGGTCACAATAAGTTGGAATCATTTATGGTAATAGTTTGGTTTTTAGTTTTGAAAATGTTGAACATTGACTCGTTCTTTTAGCTATCCTGATGCTGTATTCCTTCCATCTTCTTTTGATGCTTTCTGAATGATTCAATATTTTGCTCATAGAACCCTTCAATAGTACAACTTGTGTTTTTTTTGTGAGTTCATTCAGCTTGCTAAATGCTGAGTGTGCTCTTTCCTTTTGGTTTTTTAACTCCAGATTTTTTTGCACCCTTGATTATAATACTTTGTTTTCTGAGTCGCCTTTTGAAGTCTTCAGTTCAGCTCTTTTGCTTCATTATTTCTTGCATTCACTTTATCTACTCTGTGTTCAAGAGCAGGTTTCCGAGTCTCTTTTGACATGCTGTGTGTTCTCTCTCCCTCCCCTCCCCCCTCCTTTCCCTCTCTCTCTCTCTTTTTTCTCTCTCTCTCTTTCATCTTTTTAATTACCTTTGGTTCTCTTCTCGTGTGTCGCCCTGGTTGTTGTCCCACGACTCTTCTGATCTGTGGCGATTACTGTGTAATGTATCAGATCTGTCCTTAAGGTGGTCTCTGGTCTCTAAATTCAAGTGGGAAGGTTCATGCACAGAAAGAAACAATATTTGATCATTATAAGGAAGTGGAAAAATATGAAGTAGAAATCAGTAACTAGATAATAGATAAGTGGTAAATTTAATGAAGGTAAAGACAGTATATACAATATAAGGGAATTCAGCATAACTTGATTAAGGCAAAATTATAAAATCTTCATAGACACATCTAGACTCCCTGAGGGCCAGGGACTATGATTTCTGGGTATATTCAATTCAATTTTCATCACATAGTTCATAAAGGAAATGTTCTACACTGAAGTTTGGTGACTGGCTTGTGAATGACTATCTAAGATACATCTACTGATCTCATCCCTTCGAGAGTAAAGAAGAATGAAGAAATCCAAAGACACAATTAGGCTATGTTAGTCTAAAGGACTAACAAACCACAAGTCACACAGCCTTTACTATCCTGAGCCCAGAAAAACTACCACCACCTATTTCTCTGATAGGATTAGTAATAGAGGACCCAGAACAGAGTGGGAGAACAACACAGAAAAAAATTCAAGTTCACACACACACACAAGACCAAACTTACTGGTCTGACAGAGATGGGAGGAACTCGGAGACGATGGCTCCCGGTAACTGTCTTCACACAGTACTGAGGGCACTCCCAAACTTCATGCTTCAGGCAAAGATTAGACAGAGCTATAAAACAAACAGGAAAACATTTGAGGGTCTGACGTGTATGAGACCAAATGGGCACACTTTCCCCAAAGCAAAGACAAGAAGGCAGAAAGGGTCAGGCAAACAGGATGAAGGGTGACAGGGAACCTCAAGGGCACCAAGAAAGACAGTTGACATATTTCAGCCATTGTCGCAGAACAATTTGGGTATTATGAAGTGAAAAGTTAATTTTCTCTGTGAAATTTTGATAACAGCAGAATAAAAAGAAAAAAAATTCAGGTGGGATATACTCCAATTTGTCATTCTTGACATAGTAGACTGTATGTTTGTCTAATTCAGGATGATCGCGGTGAGTTTGTTTCAGGTTACTAATGCCTAGGATAGCAATCTGTGTGAGTTCTGTCTCATTTTTGAGCATTTCCAGTTTTCCTAGATTCATATCTCTGTATTCCATACTGCAGTTATTAATAGATGTTTGTAGCTATTTCTTCTCATTTTGAGTCATGCCATATCAGCAAATAAAGATCCTGAAAACTTGACTCCATCCACATCGTTAAGGTTGACTCTGCTTTGAGGAGAAACTCTGGTGTGTAGTGGTTAGGAACTATAGCTGCTAACCAGAAGGTTGGAGGCAGCTTTTCCCGGATTTATATTTTGAGAGCTTTCCGACCTGAGGGGCTCACCTTCCAGCCTTATATCAAGCAGTGTTCCTTTGCTATTCATAAGGTTTCCACAGGTCAGTTTCTCTCAGAACAGATCGCCAGGTCCTTCCTCCTAGTCTGTGCTAGCCTCAGAGCTCTGCTCAAACCTCTCCATCATGGGCAGTCCTGCTGGTATGTGAAATATTGGTGGCATAGCATCCAGCCTCACACAGCACAAAGGCTACCACAGTACAAACAAACTGGCAGACAATTGTGTGTCAATTTACATATAAAACCAAAACTCTAGCTCACTTACTTTTTGAATCATCTGTTGAGCTCCAGTCTTAGTTGTTGTTATCATCCAGTTATGCTTTGGATTATGCGATTTTTTTTGCAAGTTGTACAGGCATGCACTGTTGTTGCCATTGCTGCTTGTGTTTTTATAGCCATTGACTTTGTCATATTTTCTGGCATTTTAACTACACGATTGTGGTAATTAGTATCAGTGAACCTGTATCAGTAGCTTTTTGAGACTGAAATAGTAATTAAAAGAAACGGAAGGATGACATATGGGAATTAGTATTTATGTATTGCATTAGTCCAAAACAAACAAACAAACAAACAAACAAACAAACAAAGCATTACTAAGGATTCTGTATGGTCTGGTACAGGAAGAAGTCACCATGAGTGCTGTGTGACACCAACCTTGAGAAGCCATTGCAGTGGGGAGATAGACAAATGGACAGATTTGAGCCAACTCTGGGGGTTAAAAGCTGATTAGCATGGATGGGTGTGGTGTCAAAGCTTGATTGTTTGGCTGTAATGACCAGTGGAAGGTTGTGCCATTTGTGTGTATAATGCACACATGCTGTGTTACTATATACTACGTATGTCCTTGTCACATGTCAGCCTTGGCGCAAAGATTCACCACCTTCAGATGATCCAGAAAGAATTCACCCAGACTAAAGCATGCACAAAGGATTATTTTTTTAAGAGAAAGAAAGACAATGGGTTTTACATCACAAAACCTCAACAAGTCTCTTTAAACCTCTATTAATATCTTTTTCAGCAAGGTTTCAGTGATTACATCTGCCTTCTACCTGGCTTCAGTACCTTGTTCTATTTCTGTGAATTATTTTAATAGTTGATATAAAAGTTTTACATGTATTTAAATGGATGTATATTTAAATGGGGGGACATGTTAATGTTTTTAATTCTAAATTTGTAAGATTTAAAAGTTTATTGCTCAATTCTAGAAGATAGCTAAAGAAAAAAGGTCATGATGTATTTTCTATGCACTTTACTGCGAACTGCAGAAGGAAATAATCTGATTCAACATGGTATGGGCCAGATTCTTATTTCTCTGTTCTAAATTCACCTTTTCTAGGGGAATGGCCTTGAGGCGCAACTGGGAACTGGATTAGTGCCTCATAAAACAGTGTGAGGTTACTGTTATTCCTTAATTTTATATCTTTATTGTGAGGTAATACTTCTTTTACCTGATTGGAAGAATATTCCCATCCTTTCCTGTACATTTGTGAAAACTAAATGTAACGGTTCTAGCATAGCAGCCACTGCTAAATTATGGTGTAAAATAATACTGTGTATGCAATTAGTCTAGGTAGTTTTACTTGGTTCAGTAATTTAAAATCACTTGCTCATAACATTTTTAGTGCCTTAGCGTGTTTGGCAAAGAAAGAAATTCATGTTACCATAAAAAGTTAAAGTAAGTAACAATTAATTTAAATTTTAAGGACGTATGAAGCAAAGTATTATGTTGTAACATGGAACATTGATGCAAATAGTTCCCCACCTGGAACATTAAATAGATTCTGGACTGGTGGTTCATAAAAAAGGGCAATTACTATTTTTTTTTGCTAAATTCTCTTATGTTGCAAGACCTTTCCTGAAGTCTTAATGTTACTTGCATTATAAAGAGCTCCCTGAGATGGTGGTCTTTCTGGAAGAATATTACTTCTGTCCTGATCACCAGTGTCCTCAGAGCCCTGGTGGCATAGTGGGTAAGAACCTGGATGGTAGCAGGAAAGCTGACAGCTTAAATTGACCAGCTGCTACTTGAAAACCCTGTGCAGCAGTACTGTTCTGTCCTAGAGAGTCACTGTGAGACAGAATTGACTTAATGGCTGTGAATTCAGAATCTTTAATTTACTTCTTATGCATACTTTCTGGAAAGATTGCTTTTAAACTTTAATCACATCTTAGAAATAATTTCAGTATAACAACAGAACTGTTTGTATTGTGCGTTGAATAAACCCCAAACTAAACCTGTTACAGTTGAGTAAATTCTACCTCATAGCAACTCTATAGAACTGTGTGGAACTGCCCCATGGGGTTTCCAAGGAGTGACCAGGTAGACTTAAACTGCTGACTTTTGGTTTGCATCCAGGCTCTTTACCACTGCATGAACTGAATAATGTTACTTTAAAAAATATGATGAAGTGCTAACGCTTGATACCTTATTTGGAAAGAGGGTCCTTGCAGACATAATCAGGTTAAGATGAAGTCCTGCTGCATTAGGGTGGACTCTAATCCAGTGACTGGAGTCCTTATCAAGAGAGAGAAATGTGGATGCAGACCTCGACAGAGAGAAGGCCATGGAAAAGACCAACGGAGAATTTCATGTGACAGTGGAGGAGGACCTGGGAGTGATGTGTCTGCAAACCCAGGAATACTGAGGGTTACTGGGAATCACCAGGAACTAGGCACAAGCAAGGGAAGATTCTTTCCTGGAACCTCAAGACAAGAGAACGTCTTGTTGACACCTGGATTTCAGATTCCTAGGCTTCAGAACGGTTGCCAAGCCTGCTCAAAACTGTTAGAGAGTAAACTTCTGTTGTTTTCAGCCATCTAGTTTCCCCAGAAGCCTTAGAAAAATAATAAAACATGCAACGTGGTATGTAAATAACCAACAGGTTAAATTCTATCAATAGCGTTTTATTCTAGTTTACGTTTCTACTACCTGTCATTCGGTTTATTGTACGTTGATAGTTTGCGTGTTGCTGGAATGTTGGAAACTGTACCTCCAGTATTTTAAATATGATGAATTATCTTTTTGTATCTTCATCTAAGAATATAATACACCATTAAACTTCTTATGACCAAGTTGTATGCTCCCTTAATAAGGATAGTTCTGTTTATAATATTTGTTCAGAATATTTTCCATAATTTGTTGTGTTCATTTACTTTCTGTGCTTTTTATTGTTATTCAGAAATACCGAGTTTTTTGTTTTGTGTACTTAATTTTATTGTGAATACACACACATGTATCTATAATATTTGTCATCCTGTATATCTGGGAAGCACAATTCAGTCCACAACCCTAAATGCAACTCTAATATTTCAGTGTCTGTCTTTTTTTCTCTTGTTTATGTGTATGTATATATTTTTTAGAATTAAAATTTGAAAGACAAAAATGTATTATTGTCAAACTGTTATGTATGAGTGAGTTTAAACATTGTATGGTGACTGACCATTTTTTGCAGGGATGTGTATATTTTTCTATTTGAACTCTAAGAGCCTGCCTTTTGTATATTGAGGACATGACTCATTGTGGTTGATATCTGTACAGGCATTTCTTTCTGATTTTTGTGCACCTTTTAATTTTGATTGTGTGTACGTGTGTGTATTTAGGGTGTGTTTTGCTCTTCTATGCCATCATCTGTGCTTATAAAAATCTCTGTTTTTTGAGTAAAATAAATACATGGCTGTTTTTCTTAGAGCTTTATTTACTTATTTAACTTTAATCTACCTTGAAAATTTTAATGTGTGCTATGAAGATTTGCTTTTTCCAAGTAGTTAAGTGATTGTATCGCTATACCATAACTTATTGACCAGTTTTTCTTTTCCATACTTATTTGTAATGGCTTCTTAATCATAATAGTCTTATTAACTTAAAAAAAAAAGATTGTGTATTTTATAGTATTACACTGTTTAGAAATGAAAAGTGATCATCAGGCAATTCAGACAAATTTTTCTATAATAGAAATCAATCATATTCAAGTAAATACTGTTCTTTCTCAGATTATTTTAGGTTCTATAGAAAGTTAGTGGTTATAGATTCTTAATTTTTAACCTCTAAATTGCTTAATGGGAAATGCTAGTGGTGTAGGGGCTAAGTGCTATGGCTGCGAACTAGAAGGTTTGCGGTTCAAATCTGCCACAGACTCTTTGTAAACTCTGTGGGGGCAATTCTAGCCTGTCTGGTATTGTCGCTGTGAGTCAGAGTGGACTCCATGGCCCTGGATTTAGTTTGGGTTAGTTGCTTAATGAAGCAACTATTAGCAAACTGTCACACTGTTTTATGGCGTACTGACTCTTCACAGTTGTCTTCAGATGTTTATCTATAAGATTCTTGAATATCTGTTCATGTATTCCAGTTCTACCATGAAATAATTTTCAAGGTCCTTATTTCTATCAGATGTGGGCATGATATTATTGAATTTTGTTCTTTAAAAAAAAAAAGTTACACAAATAACTATCATGCTAAGTCATATATGTGTTGATAATTTTGCAAATGAATAAAAAGATAACATTTTTCTTTGTTTCCACCGTTTTGTTTTAGATAGTCCATTTTTAATTGAAGGAAGCTGCTTCTACTTGGGAGTGGCAGGCGAAGTGAGAAAACCACATGGAAGACTCCCAGGATTTAAATGAACAATCCGTAAGTCTTAATTCAGTCTCAGTTTTGAAGAGAATGTTTGTGGTAACACTACTCAGAATCATACTTAAAGTGGATTTATTCTAAGAAGTCAGTTTTTCATTAAACGTATTTTTAGGTGATCTGTGAATTCTCTTTCAAGACCGTCAAATGAAGTTTGGAGATGTGTGCTGTTGCTATTTAGTAATGATGCCACAGTTTGAGCTCTCCTTTGCTTTTCTCTTTGTAAAGCCAGTGGTAGAAAAACTATGGATGCTGAAATCATACTGAGTGTTTTAGACAGTGTGAACAGTTTTTTACACCTCTGCATTTTGTTTTATTCTAGTGTGCTTAGATAATTAATAATTTGTTGGATACCAGAAGCATAGATGGAAACGAGATTATCAGCATGCTTGTTGTTTGTGTCAGGTTGGCCCACACAGCCTGCAAGGGTTTTCCAGATTCCTTCAGACTTGTGACAGGGTGGAGAATGCACTGGATTGGTGATGCTGTTTGTAAGGTTCTGATTTCCCAAAAAGGAAGGTTTGTAGGGCCTTTCTTCCCGCTCATTGTAATGTCTTCGTGACGCTAGTTCTCCAGTGTGTGGAGCTCGAGGGAGTGTAAGGACTCCCGTCACACCTCCCGCACTGCAGAAACAGTGGTACCGGCTGTCCTATCCACAGACAGCTAGTGATACCTTGAGTGAGAAGATCTGCATACTTTTCAAGTGTGTGTTACTCGGACTGATGTTATCCTTCATTAGCTTGTTTGATCAAAGACTTGATGGTAAAGTCTAATGTCTGTATTAAGCAAGTGCTGATGATGTGCTTATATATTATGAAATGGTTATATGATTTATTTATATGAGAATTTAACTCTAAAAGACAGAGGAAGAGCTGTTCTTGTTTATATAGGCTATTCTAAATTTAATTTGCTTTCTAGCAGATACATACTTTAAAAGAAATGACCTAGCCTTGGTTTCATTTAAATATAGGTATGGCTGCTGTTTAATTTTTGTATCATAATTATCTGTTTTACATGGTATCAGTCCATAAAAACTGTCACAAAAAATTACCAAGTTATGAAACTATGAAAAAATCTGTCAGATGGTAGGGATGTTAGTTCTCGGAAATGGCCTGACTTTTTTTTTTGTTTGTTTGTTTGTTTTTAGAAAAGTAGGCAGAAGGGTAGTTAAGAGGTAGAGATTTCAAAATAATTATCTGTAAGTTTCTGGTTACTGAATTTAAGAATCCCAGCTAAATGATAGTCAGTCAACATGACCATTTTCTCTCACCCATGCCATTTATTGTTTATGGATGTCAGTTGAGTTAGGTGTGTGTGTAAGTGTCGTCCTGTACTCAAGTGTATAATGGCATCATTTTTGTGGTGTTGCTTCATGAGAAAGATACTGTTGATCTGTGTCTTGTTCTGATACACTGAGGGTCACTTACCGTGTTTGTACATGTGTCTGTGCAACTGTTAGGGTGACCAACTCTGGTTTTTGGAGACAGAAGAGTTTCCTGGGACATGAAACTTTCAGGGATAAAATGGGTAGAGTCTGAGTAAACTGGTACACTGGGACAGTTGATTCAGTTAATCACTCTATAGTGTTGATGCATGCAAGATAGAATTTTAGTTTGATAATGTTATGTTGTACTTTTAATGTTAGAGGGAGTCATACTCCACATGCTTCATACTGTCTGTTATAAGCCCAGCGCTAAAAAAATTGTGTGTGGATTCCTCTGTTCTATTTTATAGAATGGGGCTCATTATGAAACACACACACACACACACACACACACACACACACACACTTCTAGAAGTTCTCAGCAATGTAAATGTGCAACAGGTTTGAGAACCAGAAATCTGGGCTAACTTGCTGAACCTCTCAGCTCAAACCTAGCTGCTGAATTTGTGATAAGAATGGGAGAGATATGGGGAGAAAAAGGAGAATTACAAGCACAAAAGAGAGAGGAAAAGAGTGTTCTCCAGTCTTCCTTTCCTTCTGTCTCCACATTTAGCTCTCTGCCTGAGGGTTAATGATGTGGTAGGCGCCAAGTGGGAAGCTCCCGACCTGTGAGAGTGGCCTGATGGGCCATTGTATGCGGGCACTTGCAGCTTAAACAACAGGGATCTTGATATTTGTGTCAGGTGCTAGTGGCTTAACAGAATCAGCATTATAAACATAAATTTGTCCTCCCTCCTCAGCATCCATAAACATAGAAGAACATATTGGCTACTCTGCACATTTTATTGATGTGCAGTGGGAAGCTTAGTTGGATGACTTGCCCACATTGTCATGGCTGGTAGGTGGCAGAGTTGGGACTTCACACATGTCTTCTGACTCCAAGTCCAAAGCTCTCTTTATAACATCAACATGCCTTACAGCTTTTGGAGTAATCTTATTGCTACATCCATTACTATAAAAATGGCAAAAAAAAAGGACTCAATCCTTTTCCATTCATATTATTTCTATTTGAGTTAAATCTTTAAACATTTAAGTGCCTTTAACACTTGCAGAATATGTTAATGTCTCAAAAAATATGGAAAATATGTTTAGCATGTATTAAGATACAGAGCAAATAGAGGGAGCATTAAAATGAAATAATAAGGTGAAAGATAATTTACTTAGACCATAACTGTTTTACTTCAAGGAGAATTATTTCTCTAGACGTAGAAATAATAGTGCTATCTTAAGCTAGTGCTGCTGTAACAGATGTACTATGAGGAAATAGCTTTAATGCACAGAAATGTACTCTTTCACAGTCTAGGAGGCTAGAATTCATGGATCTAGCTCTGATAGGAGCCTTTCTCTCTGTCAGCTCAGGGGGAAGTCCTTGTCAGCAGTATTTCCCTGGTCTAAGAGCTTCTCAGTCCAAGGACCACAGGTCCAAAGGCCCAGCTATGCTCTCAGTGCTTCTTTCTTGGTGGATTGAAGTCTCATTCCTATCTACTGTCTTCTTTCTCTTATACCTTAAAAGAGATTGACTGGATACAACTTAATCCTGTAGATTGATTCCTGCCTTATTAACATAAATGCCTCTGACATCATAGAGGCCAGGATTTACAACAATAGGATAATTACATCAGATCACAAAATGATGGCCAGCCACACAATACTGGGAATCATGGCCTAGCCAAGTTTATGCACATTTTTCAGAGACGAAGTTCAGTTCCTAATAGGTGCCGTTTATTCCATGTGAACACCTTATCCAGTGTTTTCCATACACTGTCTTCAGTCTTTGCTATGTCAATGCACTGTGTTACGGCTACCATTTTACAGATAAGGAAACTGTAGCTTAGAGATTGTCAAATTCAAATAGCTGTGAAGTGACCAAGGTGAGATTTGAGCCTGTTTTTGCCTGACTGTGAAACTTGTGATGGATTTTATGTAACAAAAATTAGTGCAGTGGTTAAGAACTGGAGCTCTAAAATCAGACACCCCAGCTTTGACACTCAAAAAACACTTTGTAACCATGGAGACATTAAACTCTTTCACATCTTCAGAATGGAGAGGATAAGAATAGTATTTATCTCTCTATATCCATGATGAAGAAAAATAAAGTGCTTAGATTTAGAACTCCATATGTGTTAGCTACTGTAGCAATTTCTTGATATCCAGATGCTGTTTACTGAGTAGTTCGTTCTTGCATGCCCATATACCTGGTGGATGTCTCCTCCTGGCAGTTTGTAGGTCCGCAAATTCAGCAGATGAAAACTAAACTCATCAGCTGCCATCTCTCTCAGCTCTCTCTCTAGTGTGTTCCCTTTGAGTGAATGGCATCCTTAGCTACTGAATACGTTAAGAAGCCAAAAAATAGTCATCCTCCTGAAAATCCTTTTCACTCTTAATTTTTAATTTTTTTAAAGGCTTGTTATCTTTATTCTAACCAGGTGTTTTGCTGTTTATCTCTTGGCTGTCTTGTTTTGATTTAAGTTGCTCCTAAAGTGTCCTTTTAAAGTACATATCTGATCACATCACTATTCTACATAGTATCCTTCCTGAGCCCTTTCCTGCCCTCAAGAGAAAGGCACACAGACTTAACGCTTACTCCTCTCTCCAGCCTCATTTCTTGCTTCTTTGATTTCCCCGTGTCTCCCAAATTTTCTGAGGTCTCTCTACCTTTGCGAGTATCTTAGCCTCTTCCCACCAGGATAAGCCCTAATTCTTGTAGACTCAGTTTAGATTTCACCTCCCCAGAGTAGCCCTCTAAGATTGCCTCCTTCTTCCCCACCCTGTCAACACTGGGTCAGGGGCCTGAACTGTGTACTGCCAGAATCCTTTGGCATTGACCTCTTTCCGTTTCCTTGTGTATCTACTGACTAGATTATAAACTGGTTAAAAGTAATGGTGGTTGTTCATTTGCATCCTCGTTTCTTAGCATAGTTCTTACTGGGATTCAATAAATATTTTCTTGAAAAGTTTTTATATACATTTAGTGAGGTGTGCTGACAGATAAAACCAAACCAAATCCATTGCCATGGATTCAATTTTGAACCATAGTGACCCTATAGAATAGAGTTGCACCATAGGGTTTCCAAGGCTGTAATCTTTACAAAAGCAGACTGCCACATCTTTCTACTGAAGAGTAACTGATGGGTTCAAACCACTGACCTTTCAGATAGGAACTGGGCTCTTCACCACTGTGCTTCCAGGGCTCCAAAGTCCTTACTAACCAAAATCTATGCCATTGAGTCAGTTCTGACTTACAGTAATGGTATAGATGGAGTAGAACTGCCCTGTAGAGTTTCCAAGGAGTGCCTGGTGGGTTTGAACTGCTTACCTTCTAGTTAGCAGGCAGAGCACTTAACTACTCTGCCACCAGGGTTTCCAAGTCCTCACTAGAGTTTTGTAATTATTTCAGTGCAGTTTAGATGCAAGTGCAGTTTTCCACACATTTTAGCCAAGTACTGCTGTTGATAGTAGAAATAGCTGAGTGTGCATTATACATGACTGTGTCTGCGCTAGTAATCTGAGGTACCTTGAAACTGTGAAATATGTTCTCTGTATTAAAATAAAGAATTAGCAGTATTTATTATTTTTAGAGCTTTCATAGTATTCTCATGATTTTAAAATTTAGCTATTTTAAAGCCCTGTTTTGGTTGCACTTGAGTGTTTCCAGACTTTTTCTGGTCTAATTCATTTCATAGCAAAGCGAGAGAGAGTCTGGCCTAAATTTATGATCAATTTAGAAAATTTGAAAAGAAATGTGATTTATTAATTTTCTGTGCTATATATTATAAAATAAAATACTACTTACTGGTAAATGAATAAGTAAAATGAATAAGTTTCAGTTAGCAGTAGGATAGAATTCTGTGATGTACAGTAAAACTTGTGAAAGCTGGAATTTGTATAAGGCAGAAATCTGTAAGAGAAGGAAAACTCAAATATTTTCCACTAAAGTGAGTAATAGAAATGCAGTGTGACTACATTCTGTCAAAGGCAGAACCCTTGTGAGCCTCTAAAAAACAAGGAAGTGTTGCTGCGTTCTGACTCTCAACTGGTCTCTCTATGGATTTAGGACGTTTATTTCAACATTTTAAGGTATCTGTTTATTTATATTATTAAAAAAAACTGTCAGCGAAGTGATGCAGTGTTTAAAGTACTCAGCTGCTAACTGAAAGGTTGATGGTTTTAACCCAGGAGCCACTCTTCAGAAGATGGATGTGGCAGTCTGACTCCGTAAAGAGTACAGCCCTGAAAACCCTGTGGGGCATGTCCACTGTGCCCTAAAAAGTCACTGCGAGTCATAATTGGCTTGATGGCAACAGGTTTAGTTTTTTTTTTAATTTATTCATATCTAGTGGCTCCGTGTTATATGTGATGTTTCCCTACTGTTTTTAGAAGTTCACATACATTCGTGGATAGAAATTGTATTTATTTGCTGATACCAAACCTACTAAATAAAGCAAGATAAAACCCCTTGCCTTTGAGTTAGATATGACACAGCCAACCTATAGGACAGAGTAGAACTGTCCAATAAGGCTTCCAAGGAGCAGCTGGTGGATTTGAACTGCTAACCTTTTGATTCAAACAGCCCAGCTCTTAACTACTGTGCCACCAGGGTCTGCTAACTTAATGATATGTGTTATCATTCTAGATCTAGTATACTAAATGAATCTCATTCTGATTTATCTTTTTTTTCTCTTTAAAATACCAAATAGCTTTTGTTCATACTTAAGTTCTTTATTTGTAGAGATTGTATAAGCATTATCTTTGATTCTAGCCATGACCCCATCTTAAAACCTGTGTTGCTGTCTGACTTATTTTTTCCAACACCATGCTAGAGAATAATTATTTTAATTTCAGTTTAAATAATTTTTGCATTTGTAGTAATATGGCATTGTCAAAATTCTAAAATCCTGTTACATTTTTTCTTGGATATTCTAAATCAACTTGAACAGAATGCATAATTTTATTTTTAAATATATCTTACCTGTATCTAAACAAATCAAATTATTCTTTTTGAATAGCTACTTCTGTTTGGGAGCGCTTGATCTTAAAATTAGTAAAAAGAATTGTGGTATATAACTTGCATTTGTTTATACTGTCTATCTAGATGATATACTCTGGCCTTTAATGAAATCTTGTTTAAAATTAAATCAAATTCAGAACTATTGTAACTCCAAATTGCCTATTACATTTTATCTTTGCAATTATGTAATGGGGTACACAAATTGAAATTGCAGAATAGCCAGCAGAATAGACATGTTAAATATATTTTAATCTTTATTAATTATCAAGATGTATTCTCTCATTTTAAATACTTTTCTACCTCTAGATTCCTGGATTTTTGTAAGAATTTATAAAATGTCATCACAAAATTTCCTCAATTATTATCTTCTTTGATCTTCTCATTTGGTAAAACTTTTCAACAAATTTTAGAATATACATGCTAAATAGAGAGTTCTCCAAATTATATAGACTATGGATTGTGATTGCTTGTCATTTGACAAGATACAGAGAGTAAACAGACTTATCTTCTGCTAACTATGATCAGTTGGTAGCAGCTGTGTGTCTTGAGAAGGAATCTAAGCCTCCATCCTGGTCCATTAGAATAGCAGTATTTTCTATTAGTGTGATCTATCTTGGTGAGAAGGAAGGGTGGCCCTTGGGCCTCATACCTGCTGAACCAGAGCTAGATAGTTGTCAGAATCCTGCAGATACTGGGATGCAAATGTTGTTGTTGTTGGATGTCTTAGAGTCAATTTCCACTCATAATGACCCCCTGTAACAGAGTAGAACTGCCCCATAGGGTTTTCTAGGCTGTTTATTGGAGCATATCACCAGATGTTTGTGTGCAGAGCTTCTGGGGGGATTCAAACTACCAGCCTGTCTGTTAGCAGCCAAGTGCTTAACCATTGTACAACCAGAGCTCCTATAGATGCGAGCAAGAGATAAGACACTTTCGAGTGACAAGTCTCTTACCTGTGTTTACAACTTACTTTTGGTATACTCTTTGTCTTATACCCTAAAATAAAAATAACCATATATGACTGGGAGCCTTGGTGGTGCAGTGGTTAAGAGCTACAGCTGCTAACCAGAAGGTCTGCAGTTTGAATCCACCAGCTATTTCTTGGAAACCCTATGGGGCAGTTCTACTTTGTTCTGTAGGGTTGAGTCACTGTAGATCAGTATTGACTCTATAGCAAGAAGCATTTATGATTGAAATGTTTATTTCATGCTTTAATAATCTTGAGAGATGGAGAAAATGAATGCGGTGTAGTTGTTGCTTCAAGGAATACAGCTAGTGGAAGATATTCAGTGATGAAAAGAGCTAACCTTCATGCTATGTGCTTTTGTGACTCATTTTACCAAACCTCACAACAGCCTGTCTGCAGACTCTGCCATTAACCCCACTACAGAAGAACACGCTGACATATGTTTACAGATATTATTCAAGTTTGTGACAGCTAGAAAGCTGTGTTGATGAATTTACACATCTTATCACAGAAATCATGCTCCCAAACTTGCTGTCTTATGTGCCTTGATGAACTTAGTTTTCAAACCTTTATACATTTGATTCTTAACATGTACATTAAATATCAGTATGATACCAACTTATTTAAACAACGATTAAAGTTTTCAATGTCATGGATTCTCATAAGAAATGCAAATACTCCATGATTAGCAATGAGCTGTACAGTCTTTTTTAGAAAGTGTTTTGAACAAGCAACCATAAGATAACAGAATATGTAAAAACTGAATGACAGTTCGACAAACTCAATTCAATAAATGTTTCAGGATTATCCACTCTCTGCTAGGAACTTTATTAAACTACATATTAAAAATAAATGTAATGGCTTGGCAATACAATCTGTCTGCTTCAAAATTTGTTTAGCAGAAGATCAGATTATTACATAAAGTTCTATTAGTTATTTTAAATAAGAATTGGACAAAACCAACCAAAAACCAGACCCATTGCCATTGAGTCAATTCAGACTCGTAGTGACCCTATAGCACAGAGTAGAACAGCTTCTTGGAGTTTCCGGGGAACACCTAGTGGATTTGAACTGCTATCCTTTTGGTTAGCAGTCACAGCACTTAACCACTACCTCACCAAACTTTCTAAGACTTGGATAGTTAACCCAGGTCCAACTCATAGCAACTCTAGAGGTCAGAGTAGAACTGCCTCATAGAGTTTCCAAGGACCACATGGAGGATTGAACTGCTGACCTTTTAGTTAGCAGATGTAGTCCTTAACCCACTGTGCCTCCAGGGTTTCCTTTGGACAGTTATTACCAATTAATAAAGTAGATATTTTTGGAACATGGCTCTACATATTGGGATTATTTGGTGGACAGATGTAAATAAATATTTTTGTTCTCATGGAGATTATATTCCAGTGGTGGGAGACAGTGAATAAGTACAGTGTGTCATATTTCAAGTTCTGCCAAAACCCATTGTTTTGGGTTGATTCTGACTCACAGCAACTGTATTAGGCAGATTAGAACTTCCCTATAGGGTTCCAGTAAGTGGGTGGTGGATTTGAACTGGCAGCCTTTTGGTTAGCAGCCAAACACTTAGAACTACTGCCCTCAGGGTTCCAGTGAGTACTGCAGTGGAGAATAAGACAAAAGAGGGAAGAGAATAGGAATTGACTGGAGCAGAATGGGTGGGCTGGGAGAGCTGGAATTTGGGGCAAGTAGTCAGGTGAGCTATGTGGTGATTTGTGGAAAATGGATTTCAGTTAGTGGGAAAAGCAAATGCAAAAACCATGAGGTGGTCACATGCCTGGTATGTTTAAGAAATAGATGACCACTGTTGGTGTTAACAGTGGAGAATACAAGGCAATCATGAGGCCTGTGGGGTGTTCAGGTTGGGAGTGTGGAGTTGGAAGAGTACAGATTTTAGGCCATTCTAAGAATCTGAGCTGCTTTCTTGGAGTAGTATGTGAAGAAGCAATTGGAGGGCTTTGAGTTTCGGAGTGATGATCTAACTTACATTTTTAAAAGACTGCTTGTCTATTATGATGTCAAAGGCAGAAACTTGGCCATTGCAATTATCTAGATAAGAAATGGACAAGATATCAGTGGAGACAGTGAGAAGTGATTGGAATCAGAATATGTTTCGAAGACAGTGCAAGGCTTCCTTGCTGGTGGATTAGATGTTAATTTTGAAAGTAAGAGAGGGGTCAAAGATGCTGTAAGAATTTTTGCCCCAGCAGTGGGAAAGGTGCTGTTGGTATTTGGTGAGATGGGGGGATGATGTGGGAAAACCAGATTGGAAGTAGAGTTAAGGAGTTCTATTTTAGATGTGGTAGCAGAGACACGACTGTATGTTCAGACCAGTTCTGTTTTAGAGCCTATTTCCAGGTGCACTGAAGATGGCTCCCCAGCCTTCCTGCATTTACGTGGTCTACCTAACCATTTCTGGCCCATTAGATGCAAGCTGAATTAACAGTACGCCATTCTCAGGACAGGGCAGCAACAAGTTCCTACCTTTGGTCTCTGGGCTTCTGTAGCGTGATGACTGAGGAGGAGGCCTCAAGTAAAGGTGGTGGAGCCTCGAGGTTAAAGCAGCCTGGATTGTTGAATTACTCAATGGAGCACAGATTCCCAGGAGCGTGTCAAGCAACTGAGCTAATACAGACTGGTTAAGTAGTACTGTCTATTAGGCATACAAGTGCAGATGTGTCAGATGTCACTACCTGAAGCTCACGGGAGAGGGTTGGATTTGAAATGTCAATTTCAAGGGAGACTTCAGGGTATCGATGTTCTTTAAGGAAATGATATTGTGCATTTACTATGAGAATGCGTTAAAATAGAGAGAAATTCTAGAAATCAAGGAGATGGCAGTTTACATTAAATAAAAAGTAACGGTTGGCTCTTCTACCATAACACGAATTAAATACTGAGTTAGCCACATGTATTGTTGACATATTCTGTGAATTCTCTTTAGATAGACCTTCTTAACAAAATTTCTACAGTCATATATTACATCTGGGTCTGGTTATGTTGTTTATCTCTACCGGGGAGTACAGAGACAGCATGTAGCTGAATGACTACTGAGACACCATTTACTTATCTGTGCTTTCTATGAAAATATTAAAAGCCATAAAACATTTAGAAGAAAATATTTCAGTATGTCAACAGATATTTGTTATTATTTTTTCCCAATTGTGTTTGTAAACATGGTGTTTCTAGGCTTTCTAGTTAGTAAAGACTTGATCTACAGCAGGTCTTCTTCACCTCAGCATTATTGACGTTTGGAGAGAGAATTGTGAGGGAGCTGTCTTGTGTGTTGTAGGGTCTTTAGCAGCATCTCTGACATCTACTCACTAGATGTCAGTAGTATTTCACCCCTGAGTCCCCACTCTCCAGTTTTGATGAGCAAACATGTTTCTCTAGACGTTGTTAGGGGTCCTTTGGAGGCAAGAACTACTGATCTTCAATGTCTGCTTGAAGTTAGTGTTTATGTATATACTTACTTCCCACAAATAATTTGAGGAGATTTACCAATACCAAAGCAGCTGGTACACAACATATAATAAATTATTGTAAGAACTAGGGGGAAAAAAAAAGACAAACATGATAATACAAAATTTAAGCAAGAAAGCAAAAGCAGTATAGGCAAGTAAGCGGTATAGGATGGTATGTATAATTACTTATCAGTGGGAAAATATGTTCAAGATCGACTGAGTGACTCCTTATCTGGGTCTTGAATGATGGGATGCATTTGTAAGACAAACAATGAAGAATCCTGATGACAGTGAGTGAGTAAGGCTCAGAGATGCAAATGTAAGACTATAAGCCCAGTCTAGGAACTGTGGGTGAATTACTCAATTACTGAATCAGAGGCATCTTGGAGATCGGAATGTGGGTCATTGGGAAATCTAGTTGAAAAGTGTTGAGAACAGACTGCAGAGAACTTTGAAGCCAAAATTAAGTGTCTGCCTGTCTTTGGATATTCATCATGACATTTATCATTCCAGGAAGGACAGAGATGTGTAAGAGACTGCCTTCTAATTTTGCATTTTTATCTTGAACATGATGGAAAGCTGCATATGATTTTCTAGAGCGTAATTTTTTTTTTCTGTTGTGGTACAAATACTTATAACCAAACACTCGGGAGTTTCACATTTTTACATGTATCATTCAGTGATATTCATTGCATTTTTCGTGTTGTACAACCTTTGTAACTGACTGTCCTTCTCCAGATTTTTCCACCACCATTAACATAAACTCTCTGCTCCCTAAACAGTCATCTTCCCCCTCCTCCCACCTCTGTTAGCCACCAGTAAGCTGTGGTTTCTATGTGTTTGCCTGCTTTGTGTAAGTGAGATCTTATAGTATTTGTCCATTTGTAACTGACTTATTTCATCCAGCATAAAGTTTTCAAGGATCATCTATCATAATATTTTTAAGTGATATTTTAGGAAAACTCACCCAGTAGTTAGGAACGTTAGTGAAGGTTTTCATGTCCCTGAAGATAGAAAGATGATTTACGGGCTGTGAAGGAGTGTGTATGTGTGAGATGAAGAGAGTCTGAACCAGGGGCTGCCAAACATTTTCTGTAAAGGTTAAGAGAGTAAATATTTTCCGTTGTCCTGGCCATCTATTCTCTGTGGCACCCTCTCGCCTCTGCTGCTGTAGTGCAGAGCCAAAGACAGTGGAGGTGTGGCTCTGTTCCAATAAAATTTTATTTACAAAGACAGGTGGCTGGCTGCATGCTGTACTTTGCCAACAACCCCCGGCTTAAACTAATGAGGTGGCAATGGAAGGAAAGAGTTAAGGAAAAGAACTTGAAATGGAAGATTTCCTCAACTTGGCTACTAACTGAGCAGGATTAATAGGAAGAAGAGTGGGTGGTGGACATGCAGAAGTAAAAGGCAAGACTTTTTCTGAAGTTCAGGCTTAGGAGACTCTATTAACAGAGTTCAGAAGGCGGTGTCTATGATTAAAGAGAAAGATGTGCTTGAATTTAGATAAGAACCTTTTTGTTACCATTGGCATAAATGGTATGCCAGCCACTTCTGTTGTCTAAGGACCTCCGTGACAAAGTGTTATTCTAGTTCTAATGCATCTAATGCAAAACTGGGTCCCTTTGGAAATGTGTGAAGCCTAGGTGAACTGAGTTGGAGCCTCACTGTTGTGTAGGTTGAGCCCTCTGTTAGGTGGTGCTTCTTGGGTGTGTTATTCTTGTAAAGTTTTACCTTTTTTCTTTTATTTCTGTGAGATAAGGCTTGCGAGCATAATTATGACTTTCCTGTGTGAAAGTTAACAAGCTTTCATGGGTTTATTTTGGGTTTTTATGTGTCATATTTGAAAAACAGAGGTTTCTCTTGTTCTCTCATGGAAAGGTACCTGCAAGCAGTTCTCTCTCTGGTTTCCACTGGCGTGCCATCGTGCCGCCGATTGGTGGCGCCACAGTACCAGTAGCTTCATTTGTGGATTGTAAAGGCCAGATCATATTTCTCAAAATCCATATTACCAACTAAAAATTGGAACACCCTTAATTGGTAACCATGCATTCCAGTACTGAAAACACATGCCATCGAGCATAAGGTAACAGTTAAACTGACAGGTGATAAAGTCTTCCGGGAACTGGAGGAGATGGCTAGGCTGATCATGTGAAGCAGAGGAATACTTTCATTGAACAGATAGTTGTCAGGAGAAATGCTGTCTGGTAGAAGAGCAGAAAGATGAAGATAAACCTAGGAGAATGCTGTGTTTATGAGGCAGAACAGGAAGATGAGAGACCTAGAAGAGGTGATCAGGGATGTGAGAAGAAGCCTTCTGAGCTAAGGACTGAGAGAACTTTCAGGAGGAATGGGTCATCACTATCTGAGGTCACTCAGAAAGGAGGACTGGGACAGTTGTTGATTAAAAGGTCATTTGTGGCAAAGTACTATTTCAGTTGCAGCAAGAAGAGACAGACATCACAGAGGTTCAATACAAAGAAGATAAGGAAGTCAGGGTGAGCTAGCCCTTTTTAAAGATGAGAAACAGACAGTAGTTGAAAGAAACACACTTTTCAAACAAGGGAGACTTGCCCACTGCTGATAACTGGGGAGAAGACTTCAGCACAGACTACACTCTAATTGTTAGAAGAGGACATAATGAGGACCTGACTTTGAGATGGAGATGGGCTAACATTGTCTGACTCTGAAAATATTAGACAATGTGTATATCCTTGAATTTTCCAAGATGCTTACCTCTGGTGGTATTTGTCTTTTGTTTTTTTTTAGTAACACAGGAGGCAAGTACATTTGTTCACAGATGATCAGGAAATGAATGGAAGTGTGGAAGGATTAAGGGCTTAAGTAGTATAAAAAAGATTAGCCCTAGTATGCTTTTTTTTTTTTTTTAAAGTGGGTGATCTTTCAGTAATAGATAAGTTATTGAGAGGCATTTTCAGGTTTCTTTTTCACTAATTCACATTGACTAAGAATTAAGACTACATACTAGCCTTGAAAGTTTCTTGTTTTGCTTCAAAATCATTAGGATGAAAAAAAAATAAACACTTTCAATTAATGAAATTACCTCTTACTGTCTTTGGAGGAAACTTCCTACTCTATTTTCCTTGGTTATCAGCATTAAAAACAAAATAAAACAAGACAAACCCATTACTACTGGGTTGATTCCAACCATAGTGACCCTGACCCTATAGGACAGAGTAGAACTGCCCCGTCAAGTTTCCAAGGAGTGCCTGGTGGGTTTCAGCTACCTGCCAGCCTTTTGCTTAGTAGACATGGCACTTAACTACGGTGCTACTAGGGATACTGGATCTCAGTATCCAAAAAAGGAAAAGCCTATTTATGTAGATTGATTAGGTCAAATTTGACAGTAGGTCAGACAGAAGTTATTGGAGAAACATTGATTTAAATAGTGTGCCCTGAAGTACTTGGCATTCTGTCATTTCATATCTTCTTGGCCGAGGATTGATTTTTTTACTCAGACTTCTTTAGGTTTCAGATACCCTTGGAAAGGCCAATATGTTAAGAAATTCACTCCCTTGGCAGGGAATAGAATAGCAGGTGGAAGATAGAAAGACCGAAAAATTGTAAATGAGAGTTGCAAAGAGGGGCAAACGTTGCCTGCCTGCTTGGCCTAGCTTTCTTTGTTTTACCTAAGCTGCTGTGTGCAAACATGAACATGGATTATAACATACAGTGCCACGTGCTCACACTGAACATCTGTGTAGTACGCATTGCATGCCACAGGCTTTCAAACTACTTTATGTATGAGGTCTGACAGGTAAGTCTGTGAACTTAAGTTTTCTAAGTGCTACATACCTCATTGCTAAATATCAATCACTGCGGTCACTTTGAAGGAGTCCCCTTGGGAAGCTATGCACTAATGCCAGCGCCTGATCTTCCCTTCAAAGCAATTTTGGAACTCCTTTCTGGAATGGCCATTGTGCATACTGGCACAGTAGCAGGTTTGTGAACTTAATTGTATAGCTGTCTGTGAGGGAGTTTTTAACCAGTAAACAAATAATGGTATTGTAACACTCTCCCTACTCGCCTGATCTGGCCCCCAGTGACTTTTTTCTTTATGTGAAGTTAAAGGAAATATTGAAAAGACACTTTGATGACATTCAGTACATCAAGGGTAATATGGCAGCAGCTCTGATGACTGTTCCAGAAAAGAGTTCCAAAATTGCTTTGAAAGGTAAACTAGACACTGGCATTGGTACATAGCTTCCCAGGGGGAGTACTTAAGTTCACCAGAGAGGTCTGTAGCACCTTTTGTAGGATGAGTTCGCGAACATTAGACAGTCCTTGTATATTAACTCGTTTAATTCTCATGACAGCTTGATGAGATGGTTTGCAGATGAAGTTAGCTGGAGGATGAGGGAACAGAATTTTACCCCAGCCGTCTGGCTCCAAAGCTGGCTGTCTTAACCTAGGGTAGATGAATCTGCTGGGAAAATGTCTTACTTTTCAGTCCTCTGCCTTGACTCGAGGCACTTGGCTGGCTTTGGCCTTGACTCGTGTCTTCAACAAAAAACATTCTGAAATGCTGCTTCAAGTTTTCATATATAAGAAAAAAAATGTTCTCTGATCATTTCTTTCCTAATAACGTTTTTAACTTACTGAGCTGTCATACCAGGAATGATGTGAGCAAGAGTTTGTTTAAAATAGACTGTATTTTCCAATTTGCTGATTGAAAAAGGAGGACTTAAAGTCGATACTGGTTTGCTATGTTGGTAGCTTTAGGAGGATTCAAAAGCAAGCACATGTTTCTTTTATATTAAATACCATCTTTTGTATTGCTAGGCTTTATATTTGTTTTACAGGTGGCAGGGACCATTAGAGAATATACTATCCAAACTTTTCACTTTACATGTTCAAAAAAGGAGACTGAACACTGTATTAGGATAAGGCCAATTAACAACACATTGTGCTTGAAACAAGGTCTTTTTATTTGTTTCAGCATCAACAACAAAATTTGAAAGCATATTTTAGCATACAGTTCCTTAATATCTGGAAATGAAAATCATCTTCCCAGAAACTGCTTGAGTTATTGCTTTGTTTAGTGGTTGATGAAATCACACTCTAGCTCACACTAACCTCATTGGATCCCAGTCAGTTGAGAAAGTGAAGGTGTAGGGCACCGTTTTATGTGTTTGTTTTTCTCCTGGTTATTGTTTACTGCTCAATCAGCATCAACAGAAGAAAAATAATTTGGCTGCTAAGTTACTCGAGTATAGAATTTCAAAGGACCTTATTAGAGAGAGATGTAATTTCATCCTCTGGGTCTTTTATATAAACAGAGTGCATATTTGGGTTACTTCATTTTGACCCGGAATTAAACAATAGATTTAAGTCATGCACAGGAAGTTAAAATATTTATTTAACAAAGGCTTAAAATAAATGATGGTCATTTTTTTGACTTATGATGTCTTGATACTTTATGGCTTGTAGCTGTACACTTCTAGTTTAGCTCATTTCTATCTGAGTGATCTCTGCCTCAGAGTTTTCTGCTTGATGTGTAAAATGTGTATTTAGTAGCTACCGTGTGTAATCAATGATTTTTAAAAGATAAGCTTTAATATATTAAAATATTGCATGCTGTTGTATGTTACTTAGGTGTATGGTTTTATTTTCATTATGGTATCTGGCAATAGAATTTGCAGCATTCATGCAGCTAGTAGTAAGTTTGCTTCAAATGTTAATATCTGTAATCAATAGAAATTTTGATATCACTTGGGTGATGCAGATGGTTAAGCACTACTAGGCTACTAGCCGAAATCTACCCAAAGGTGCCTCAGAAGACAGGTGTGGCAGTCTGCTTCTGAAATGTCACAGACCAGAAAGCCCTGTGAAGCAATTCTGCTCTGCACCCATGTGGTCACCATGAGTCAGCGTGGACTTGACGGCAACTAACAACAAATAATTGTTACTTATTTTAATTATTATCCCTTACAAATAATGATTTATTTTATAAGTAATAATTATCACCATCGACGGCACTTGGCTGGCTTATCAAGGAGGTAAGGCTGCAGGTCTATATATTCAAAGTAAAAAGCCTTTACATTTTCAGTTTTGAAAGTGTTTTCACAAGAGGAAAGAGACGATCAGTGTCAGGATACCACTACTGCTGGCCGTCTGCAGGGCTCGTCTCCTTCCTTTAGCTCTTTGAAATGCAGTCCGCGTTGCTCGCTCACCCCGGGACAGGCTGCCTCTTCTTTCTTCATTTTTCTGCGATTTCCATAGTATTACCCATTCTGATTTGTGCTTGTGGTGATTATCTCAGTTCTCACCGAAGGATTGTGAAATTCTATTTCTTTTTCCATGAAGTAAAGTTTTCATTGGCTGGGATCCCAGCTAGACTGATACTTGTTTTCTTATTTCGTTTGTTTATTTAATATCTTAGACTTTAAGAGTCACTTAAAATTAAGGGAACTGTGTATTATCCTACAAAAATAAATTGTGGCTGAAAACCTTCATGAAAAAAGGCATGAAAGATGATTAAATGTTGTATTACAGTTGGATATCTTTTTGGAGTGTTTCTCTAACTCAAATCATATGCTCCTACCAGTGATAGGAGCTGGGGTGGTACAATGGTTAAATGCTTGGCTGCTAAAACTGAAGGGTCAGCGATTTGAACCTACCAGCGACTCTGCAGGGAAACAGACATGAGGATCTGCTTCCACAAAGATTACAGCGTATGGGACAGTTCTACTCTGTCATATGGCGTCACTGTGAGTCAGAATAGACTTGACAGCACACAACAACGGTAACGCGGACTTACTTATTGATTGATGGTTCAGACACATGGCACTGTGAATAAATTATTCTGAAGAAGTAAATTAGGAGTCGTTAATGGTAGTTTGAGGTTGTGAATAATTATTTTAGAATATTGAATGAATTTGTTAGTCTTCAAGGAAGTAATTTTTTCTCTGACAGTTTCTGGTGTAACGCAACTACCATTTTAATGCTAGATAAATTTTTCTCTTAGTTTATTTTTTCTTGCACAATCATTGCAATTGCATGCATTAATATTTTTATTCTTGAGCTCTTAATATCAGACTTGACATGAATTAAGGAAATTAATCGAAGACTTATCAGATGAATGTGGATGGATGTTGGTGTTAGGTTCTCACAACGGTAGCTGCTTTGCTGTTCGATTTCAGTAGCTTGAATTTATCAACCTTTATGCAACTAGACTGGGAAAGAGTGTATTCCCAGTGATTGGTTTCTGCCACTGAGAAAAGGAACAGATTTAAGAAATGACAGAAAAGAAAATTTTATGTGTTGTTAAAATTTTTGCAGATTTTTAAAACATTGCGAAACAAAATCCTTTAACTCAGTCATTGGATGTTCATGGGGGAAAAAACCCAGAAATTTAAGTGTGCCTGTTTAAATATTGTTGTCTGTTTATTAAACACCACACCTTTGGCAGAGTTTGTCTGGTAGGGCTTAAAAAGCAGAGACCACACAGCCCAGCTCTGTCCTAGATAAACTGAGGATCAGGAAAATTCAAGAAGTTGCTCAAGTTCATAGAGCCAGCTTTTTTGAGTCCCTGACTGTGTTCTTTACAGTCTCACCTCCCTCTGCTTGTTCATGCCCAGAGCTCTCGGCTAGTACCTTTGTTGAGGTTTTAAGCCTGGCAGACATTCACTGATGAATCTTTTGAGGTCACATAGGGTAAACCCTTAACTGAAAGTTTCAGACAAATTTAGATCTGCATGAATCCCAGTCATACTCAGTTCTGAATATTCTGTAACGAATTTAAAATGCAAAGCTAGCTTTCTTATGTGTCCTCCAGAAAATTAATCAGGCTTCACACACTTGACTACAAATCCAAGCATCCTATTGCACAATTATTTTGGTTGTTTCTGGAGAAAAGAGCATCAGAAAAAATGAATCTGTTCTTAAGAAATGATATAAACGTTGATAAAGAAAAAGTAATTGGTAGACAGTTACTACTTCACATTCTATATTAAACACATTAAGAGCATGTTTTCCATTTTTGTTTCTTTGAAAGTAAGAGGATTGTTATGTACTCACTGAAAGGAATAAGTTTTCAAACTTTTTCGGGTGCACTTCACGGTTACCTACTTTTTTGTCATGCCAACCTCTTTGGCATTCTCCCCTCCCTCCCTCTTTCCTTTCCCTTTACCCTCTCCCATTCTTCCTTTCTTCTTCTCATTTTTTTGGCTTAGACTATTTAACCCTTGTTTCGTTTATAAACCACTTGAAATTCTCTTTATGAAACTAGGGAAACTTGAAAAAAATAATTAAACATTCACGGTCGTGTTTATTTTTCAGAATGTGGAGAATGGGGACTTGATTGTAGCAGTAAAACCCGAAGCTTTCAGGGCTACTCTTTGAAATGCTAGTAAACAAAAAAACAAATAAAAAGTAATAGACGGTGCTAACAGACTGTGAACTGAAATGCGTTCTGTCCTCGTACCTTGTCAAATGTATCTTCCTAACAACAAAATAAAAAATATGCAGGAAAAAATAAAAACAATTATAGAAGACACTGTCAACTATAAAACAGTCATTTAGATTCTTTTCTTTATTAACAGAATCCTGATTTTTGTTGAGGGTCTAATGGGGAACAATGGCCTCATGGAAAGGAGGCCCCAGCCACTGTCCTGGACATTGAATTGGTTGTAGCTAGTTTCATGATGATCTTAGGATTCTTTCCCAGTGATTGGACAAGTGACCCTGGGGCCTGCTGGGAGAGCCTTCATTTGTCTAAATAGGGTGTTATGGGAAAGAAGACTGCTTTGTTATATTGATTACTGTTTTGGAAGCTGTTGCAGGAGAATGTGATGTTTCAGACATTCCAGGGAGACAGGCTCAGGATAAAAGCTGAGTTGTCAAGGATAGCAGAGCAGAATGTCAGAAAGAACTTCTGTTCTTGGTGAAACTGTTAGCTGAACAAACCTAATAGGCCCTCCCTACATATTTCTTACTTATGAGATAATTATACTTATTTGCTGGTATATTCTGATGTATTTGTTAAAACTTATGTGAATGGTGTCAGCCCATGATGGAAAAGAAAGACAAAAATAGAAGTTATAGGTCCTAATTTAAGGGTTAATTGTCTTGTATTTTGCAGATGTTTTTTATTAGATTGAAATGAAAGTGTGGAATGATTTGTTTTTTACAACTATATTGATGTATAATTTATATACAAAAATGGCACTATATGTTGTAAGGTGTCACTGAGCTGGTTCTAGCTAGAACCTACAAGGTGATACTTTGTAATCCTTCATTCTTTTGATGCTTTCTGTATTGTTTGGTATTTTGACTGTGGACTCCTTCTTTCTTACCAAGCATGATGCCCTTCTCCAGGGACCTGGACCTCCTGCTAACATGACCAGAATACTTGAGACAGACTCTCACCATCCTCGCTTCCAAGAAACACTCTGGCAGTATTTTTCTCCAGACAGACGTGTTCCTTCTTCTAGAGGCCTGTAGTATATTCAGTATTCTTCACCAACACCACAATTCAAGGACATCTTTTCTTTGGTCTTCCTTATTCATTGTCCAGATTTTTTTGTGGATATGAGGCAATTGAAAATATCATGGCTTGGGTCAGATATATCTTAGTCTTCGAAGTGACGGCCTTGCTTTTCAACTCTTTTAAAGAGGTCTTTTGTACGAGATTTGCCCAATGCTGTAAGTCCTTTGATTTCTTGATGACTGTTTCCATGAGCATTGATTGTGGATCCAAGTAAAATGAAATCCTTGATGACTTGAATCTTTTCTACATTTGTCATGATGTTACCTATTTGTCAAGTTGTGAAGATTTTCATTTTCTTTATGTGACAGTATGATCCATACAGAAGGCTGTGATGTTTGATCATCATCAGTAAGTGCTTTAAGGCCTCTTGTTTTCAACAAGTAAGGTTGTTATCGTCTGCATATCACAGGTTGCTAGTCTTCTTCTAATCCTGATGCAGTATTCTTCATATAGTCCAGCTTTTCAGATTGTTTGCTCAGCATGCAGACTAATAGTGAAAGGCTGCAGTCCTGACACACACCTTTTCTGAATGAAACTGCACAGTGCACCTTGTTCTGTTTGAACCACTGCCTCTTTTTTTATTTTCTATTAAATGAAAGTGTACAATCTAAATCAATTTTGCATGCCCACCTATCTGCAGCTCCTTCTGCTCTCCTTTCTCATGACAACACACTCCTCCTTTTTGTTTTGTACTTGGTCTGTCCTCTCAACAAGCTCCTGTCCCTTCCTCTTCACCCTCTTCTCTCTCCTCCAGAAAGGGACCAGTAGGACAGCATCCTGTGAGTGCATAGAACCATAAAGGACACACACCATATGGTCACATTGTGTCCCTGAGTCTAGTTCATTTTTGCTCTAAGGGTTGACCTTAGTAGTGTTTTCTAGACAGGAGAAGTGGCAGGCCTAGGAGCCATGCTCCCAGTGGATTCCCTGGACTGTTGGACCCTCAACTGTGGTCTTTAGTAGAGTTCTTGAGCTGTACCTCTCTTTGAATGACTGCCTCTCAGTCTGTGTACAGGTTCCTCATGAGCACCATTAAATGTTACTGGATTTCCATTCTTTGCAGTGTTATCCATAATTTGTTATAATCCACACAGTTGAAAGCCTTTGCATAGTCAGTAATACACAGGTAAACGTCTTTCTGGTATTCTTTGCTTTTCACCAAGATCCGTCTGACATCAGCACTGACACCCCTTGTTCCATATCCTCTTCTGAATCTTCTTTGAATGTCTGACAATTTCCTGTCAGTGTACGGCTGCAAACATTTTTGAATTATTTTCAGCAAATTTTACTTACAGGTGATATTAAGACATCATGCAATAGTTTGTACATGTGGGGTCATCTTTCTTTGGAATAGGTATAACTATGGATCTCTTCTGGTTGGGTGGTCAAATAAATATCTTACAAACTTGCTGATTTAGACTAGTGATCACCTCCAGCACGGTGTCTTTTTTTCTGAAATATGTCAGTTACTATTCCATCAGTTCTTGGAGCCTTGTTTTTCACCAGCGCAGCAGTGTGGCATGGACTTCTTCCTTCAGTACCGTTGGTTCTTGGTCATATGCTGCCTCCTGAAACCACTGACCATTGACCAGTTCTTTTTTGGTAAGGTGACTCTTTGTAGTCCTTCCGTCTTCTTTTGATGCTTCCTGTATTGTTTGGTATTTTGGCCATGGAATCCTTCAAAATCGCAACTCAAGACTTGACTGTCTTTTTCAGTTCTTTCAGCTTGAGAAATGCCAAGTGTGTTCTTCCCTTTTGGTTTTCTAACAATGAATCTTTGCATGTTTCATTATAAAAATGTACTTTCTCTTCTTGAGCTGCGCCTTGAACTCTTCTCTTGAGCTTTGTTACTTCATCATCTCTTTCATTTCTTTTAGCTATTCTAAGTTCAGTCTCAAGGAAACCCTGGTGGCTTAGTGGTTAAGTGCTACTGCTGCTAACGATAGTGCATCAGATTGAATCTACCAGGCCCTCCTTGGAAACTCTGTGGGGCAGTTCTACTCTGGTCTGTAGGGTGGTTATGAGTTGGAATTGACTTAACAGCAGTGGATTTTATTTTTAAGTTCAAGAGCAAGTTTCAGAATTTCTTCTGACATCCATTTTGGTTTTTCTTTCCTGTCTTTTTAATGAATGCATGCTTTGTTCATGTGTGATATCCTTGCTGTCATGCTACGGCTCATCTGGTCTTGAGTCATTAGTGTTCAGTGCATCACATCTATTTGGAGATGGTCTCCAAATCCAGGTGGAATGTACCCATGGTCTTATTTTGATTCTTGTCCACTTGTTTGTTTTTCTTCAGCTTTATCCTGATCTTCTATATGATGGTCTGTTCTGCATTTGGCTCTTTGCCTGTTCTGATTGATGATAGTCTCTTACCTCATATGTAGTGGATTTGATTCTATGTTTTCCATTCCATGAGATCCACATATATAGTCACTGTTTATGTTGTTGGGGGAAAACAAAAACCTATTTGGAATGAATAAGTAGTTGGTTTTATAAGATTCTGACACAGGATCTCCACTATTTCTTCTGTCATCAAGGCCATATTTTCCAACTCCCAATCCTTCTTTGTTTCCTCCTTTTACATTCCAACCTTCAGTGATTATCAGGGTTTTCCTTGCATGTTTAATCAATTTTGGACAGTGGAAGCTGGTAGATAACTTCTGTGTCTTCATCTTTGGCATTAGTGGCATGTTTGTGAATCTGAGGAATAGTCATATTAACTGATCTTTCTAGTAGGTGTATGGATATATTATCACTGACAGCTCTGTATTTCAGGATAGATTTGAGATGTTCTTTTGACAATGAATGTGATGCCATTCCTCTTTAATTTGTCATTGCTGACGTAGTAGACCATATGGTTTTCTGATCCACAATAGCCAGTACCCACCCATTTCAGCTCATTAATGCCTAGGGTATTGATGTTTATATGTTCCATTTCATTTTTGACAACTTCCGGTTTTCCTAGATTTGTACTTAGTGCTTTCCATGTTCTGATTGTTAGTGGATGTGTACAGCTGATGGAGCAATGAAGGTCCCAAAAGCTTGACTCCATCCATGTTGTTAAAGTCAACTGTACTTTGAGGATGCAGCTCTTTGCCATTTGTATTTTGATTTTGATGAACCTCAGGGGTTCATCTTCTGGCACCACGTCAGAAAGTGTTCTGCTGTTCGCTGGCCAGTCTTTTGAGAAGTAGACTGACAGACTGATAGGTCTTCCTTTCCAGTCTGTCTTAGTCTGACAGCTCTGCTGTAACCTGTGCATTGTGGGTGATGCTGCTGGTATAGAGGTACTGCTTATAGAGCTTCCAGCCTGACAACAACATGTAAGCCGTAGAAGGACAATTGACAGACATGTGGTGGGGCCCATGCATGTCTTATACTTACATATTCTGCCTTGGAAGTGCAGCTATAATGCTCCTTAGAAGCCAGGATGGTGAGACTTCCTCAGGACATATTATAGGGGAAACTAGTCCCTAAAAAAGGAAACCCTGTTGGCATAGTGGTTAAGTGCTGATATTGATAACCATATAGAAGGACAGCAGTTCAACTCCTCTGGACACCCCTTGGAAACTCTATGGAGCAGTTCTGCTCTGCCGTACAAGTTTGCTATTAGTTGGAATGAACTCGATGGCGGTGGCTTTGGTTTTCCGAGTCCCTGGAAAAGGATATCATGCTTGTTACAACAGAGGGTAAGAGATAAATAAGAAAACTCTGAATGAGATGAATTTACACAGTGATTGCAACGACTGGCTCAAACGCAGTAATATTTATCGGACTGGCACAGGACTGGACAGTGTTCTCTTGCACTTAGGGTCACTGTGAGTCAGAGCTGACCATTCTGAACCTAACAACAGCTATAACAGGGCCAGTAAGATAAATCAGTGGGTTGGATGTGGTATCTGGGGAAAAGGGAGAGCCAATGATGATTACAAGTTTTTTGACCTTAAGTACTAAGATGAGAAAGCATTCAGAAGGGAAGGTTGAGAAGAACTTAATAGTTCAGTTTTTTTTTTTTTTTTTTTTTGTGGTGTGAAGTAGATTTTCCCTCCCTGTATGGCAAAAAATGTCCAGCACATTTGTAGTATTCCTTCTTTTTTTAATTTTATTTAATATGACTGAGTGAAAATGTACATCCCCGTATAAATTTACACGCCTACCTATAGGCAGCTTCCACTGCTCACCCTGTCCGGTGACAACACACTGTTCCTCTCTGCTCCATACATGTCTCATCTTCCCAACAACCTCCTTTCCCTTCCTCTCCACCCACTCTCCTTCCTCCAGCCAGCGGTCAGCAGGATGATCATCTCTTTTTCATTTATGTCAAATATCTATTTATGTCCATAAAAATTAGGTTTACCATTTGGGTTGTTGAAAGCATCAATACTACTGACTTTTTTTTTTTTTTGTCACCTCATCTGTCAATTATCAGAATAGGTATATGAAACTCTCCTGTTGTAATGGTAGCTTTATTGATTTCAAGCTTGTTTGTTTTTGCTTTCCACATACTGACATTATGTTACTGGATGGATTCAGGTTTAGAACTGTTTTATCTTGCTGGTGAATTTAGCCTTTGATTAACATGTAGTAATTGTTCTTAGATCTGGAAGTGCTGTTTGCTCCGAAGTCTATTTTAGTTTCCATTAATCTAGCAACAAATACTGTTCTTTTGATTGCGATTTGTGTTTTTGTGCTCAGCTTTTTTTGAACTTTATCTGTGAGAATCCTGCGAGTCCTGGATTTAAAATACGTTCTTTAGAGAGAATTCGATTTTGCTCCTGCCAGATGCTTGAAAGCCCTATCATCTGGGGTTAATTTAAACTAAATTTTGATTTAGGATTTATTTATTTTCTTGGCCGCATACATAGCATGAGTTTTGATCCCAAACTGAGTGATTGTGAGCTTGTGGTTAGGAATTCTCAGGAATGTGCATTCTTAATTTTTCCTTTCCATCTGAGCCAACGTTGAGATAGGAGTGCATCCCTGTTCTTTGCTCTCTGCAAGTTGGGGCCATATGTAAGTTTCCTGGATCTTGATATCTCACCCTGTTTGAGCTCCTGGTTTTGCCTCATTAAAATCTGAGTTGAAGTCCACATGAATTGACCTATAACTCCAGTGCAGACACCAGCTTATGCTTTCTAACTCTTCAGAATTTTCAGGATTTTTTGTTTTTGTCCTTTGATAGATTTGCTTACTTTCATGCCCTCTGAGCAACTCATTAAAGGATAAATTTTTGTGGCGTTTTCACATGTGCTATGCCTGGAAAGGTCTCTCTGAGTAGTTTACTATACTCTTGGCTGGAACACAAGTTTTGAACATATTATGTTTGATGTCAGACCCTGCTTTGTGGTACCTATTCCCCTACTTTGTAGGGTTCTTCAGACTCCATAAATATCCTCTTCCTGAACACCCTTTCACTCGTTGATGGTAACTTTCCCAGATGATGACTGTCTGGATGACTACACTGAAGGCTATAAACTAGTGATTTTCAAATTTTTTCATATACAGTTTTCAGCTGACATTTTTTCTGTAAAGAAGAACTTTCTTGTCTGACTTGTCTTTATGTTTTTTCTCTTGTAGTCTGATGAATTATTCTTAATGTGTTCTAATCTTTTACCATCATTATTCTTTTACTTGTTATAACTTCTCCCCATAGGGCCTTTCATAGACTATAAACCCAAACCCATTTTTGTCAAGTCAGTCCCGACTCACAGCGATGCTGCTGTAAGACAGGGTAGAATTGGCCCATAGCGTTTCCGGGGAGCAGCTCTTGGAATCAAACTGCAGAGCTTTCAGCTAGCAGCCACAGCTCTTAACAGGGATCCATATATATGGCATATAACATTGCCTCTGTGTATGTGTGTTCATGTGTATTCACCAGGAAGCCAAACCCACTGTAGAGTTGATCCCGACTCACAGCGACTCTGTACAACAGAGTAGAATTGCCCCATAGTTTCTAAGGAGCACCTGGTGGATTTGAACTGCCAACCTTTTGGCTAGCAACTGTAGCATTTAACCACTATGTCACCAGGTTTTGACATATATGTATATATGTATACACACACACTCATACATATATATATGAAGCTCTGTTATATGTAGCTTATATAATTGTACCTGTTGTGTACAAAAACCAAACCCATTGCTGTAGAGATACTTCTGACTCATAATGTGTATACATGCACACACACAGCTTATACAATAGTGCCTGTTGCAGAGTATGTACTGTGTAATTATCTGTTGAAAATATTAGATTGAACTTTATGAAACTGCTACTATTTTATTTTTCACCTGCAAAAATTATTGTTTCATAAGTGTATGAGCACTTCATTCACTGTGTACTTGTTAAGGGCATGGACTGTATTCTTAAAAGAGTTTATTCCCTCAAGTAGGAAGCATTGGTGGTTCACTGGTAGAATTTTCGCCTTACATGTTGGATACCTGGGGTCAATCCTTGGTTGTTGTACCTTAAGTTTAGCAAACACCCATCTGTTAGTGGAGACTTGTGTGTTGCTGTGATGTTGAATGGGTTTCCATGGAGTTTGCAGACTGTCTTAGGTATCTAGAGCTGCTTTAACAGAAGTACCACAAGTGGATGGGTTTAATCAGAAATTTATTCTCTCACGGTGTAGGAGGCTTGCAATCTGAATTCAGGGTGATACCTCCATGGGAAGGCTTTCCCTTTGCCCCCTCTAAGGGAGGGTCCTTGTCAGCAGTCTTCCATTGGTCTTGGAGCTTCTTATGTCAGGGACCCCAGACCCAAAGGATGTGCTCTGTTCCTGCTTTTCTTACTTGGTGGTAGTGAGATCCCTCTCTTTTCTGCTCATTTCTCTCTATCTCAGAGGAGACTGAATAAATAGAACATAATCCTGTTGATTGAGTCCTGCCTCATTAATGTGACTGCCTCTAATCCTGCCTCATTAGCATAAAGCAAAACCAAACCAAACCTGTTGCTATCCAGCTGATTGTGACTCATAGTGATTCTAGAGGACAAAGAAGAACTGCTGCCGTGGGTTTCTAAGGAGGAGCTGATGGACTTGAACTATGGACCTTTGGGTTGGCACTTGAGCTGTTACCCACTGTGCAACCAGAGCTCCATCATTAGCATTATAGAGGCTAAGATTTACAGCACACAGGAGAATGACATCAGACCACAAAAGAGAAGACAACTGCAATACCGAGAATCATGGCCTGGCCGAACTGGCACACCTTACGGGGACACCATGCAGTCCATAACACAGACTAGGACAAACGAGGAAGAAACATGGGGCTGCCTCGGCTCGAAGGCTAACGCAGAGATAGCTGATAAAGGCAACAAGAGCAGCCCTCAGAGAACGGAGAGAGAAATGACAGAGCTATAAGTAAGATTTTCTCGTAGTAATTTTTGCATGTAGTGGGGAAGTGAGACAGGTCTCTTCTTCAATCATCATGAATTAGTGAGGGGTGAGAAATAAAATTTGGTAGTCTGACTAATGAAATGATGGGTTGTAGGTTAACAACAACAACAAGAAACCCCAAAGCCACTGACAGCAAGTTGATTCTGACTCATAGTGACCCTGTAGGACAGGGTAGAACAGCACCATAACGTTTTCAAGGAGTGCCTGGCAGATTTGAACTACTGACCTTCTGGTTGGTAGCTGTAGTACTTAACCACTATACCACCAGGTTCCAGGTTTTAGTTTAGTGACCTCGTGTTTAAGATACGAATTCCAGTGAGTTCCATACGGATGTAAATTTGGGGGAAAACCTGTGTATATGCAATAATTTGACCTATGGTTTTTATGCAGGCAAGAAATTCAAATAATAATGTACCATTTCTGTAATATAAAAAACTCAGCATATGAATAAAATCCTACTTACTCCTTTGCTGACTGTTCTTTTTAAAATTTTCTTTCCATGTCTAACTCAAAATATTTCCCTGTTCTAGTGAAATGATGCCATGTAATATTTAAAATAAAGCTAATACATGGTTATTGCTTATAGTATAGCTACAAACAGTTACTTAGGAGATTATCATGTTAATATTAATGTGAATAGTAATGTTAATATTGTTAACATTATATTGACAATAATGTTAGTATTATTAATGTTAATATCATGTTAACATTAATATGATTCTGTCATGTCTTATTAAATTCCAATTTATGGAGAATAACACAAAATTAACAGAAATGTATGATCCAAGATAGGTGACCTTCCTTCAGGAACTAGTTTCTTTTACTGACCAATGTTTAATCTAATATTAACTGGATATATTTGTACCAAGTATATTGTAGCATAGCTTTTTTTAGAGAAGTGATCCATTCTTATACTGACTCTTACATTTTCAGAAATAATTTAATTGGTGGAAGTCATAGAATGAGAAATATTATGAGTACAGTCTCCTCATATAACTTTTTACAACTTCAGATGAGCATAGGAGTTAGATCACTGCCACAGCTGTTCCGTATTCTATATATCCAGTTATTTTTCCAGTGTTTATAAAATTAAAAGCACAGTTTTTGTAAAATTCTAAGAAACATCTTGCTAAATACCCAACTCTAGCTGAGTTTTGACTTTTCATACCATATGTTTCATATTTTACACACTTCTAACTATAATGAGACAGACATATCTGTGAGTCACTGATGAATAGGATGTATATGTTTGTGTTTATGCTCTCTATATGAGGGTTTTTGAAACATGTAATTATTACAATCGTAAGAGTCTATTAAACCATCTTGATAAGAAGCTTTATGTGTGTGAACTATTCATGAAAAAAAATCCTTTAGACAGGAATTCCTTAAGGAAAACATGATGAATGAATGTTTATCTTTTAAACATTGTGCTATTGTATTAATAATGCATGATGTAGACGCTAACCACCGTTGTTCTTGGCTAATGAGTGTTTTCCTTTGTGTAGATTCTGAACTGCCAAGTTTTCCCTTGCTGCCTCAGTATGACTTTTATGACTATCAAAATGTTAGTGGATTCCTGGGTGGCTTTTGGGATTCTATTGTGTGTGTGTGTGTGTGTGTGTGTGTGTGTGTGTGTGTGAGAGAGAGAGAGAGAGAGAGAGAGAGAGAGAGAGAGAGGGAGAGAGAGAAGGGGCAATAAAAATTACCTGGTATTGTAACAAAGTGAAAACAGTTCTACATATGATAATAATTTATCAAGCTCATACTGTAAATGAAGCACCATGATAAGCACTCTACATGTTTTATTTCATTTAATTTTTATACAACAGTTAAAGTATATGCTAAGCCCTCTCTGGAAATCCTTGTGGTGTTGTGGTTAAGTGCTATGTCTGCTAGCCAAAACGCTGGCAGTTCAAATCCACTAGGTGCTCCTTGAAACTCTGTGGGGTAGTTCTGCTCTGTCTGTAGGGTCACCATGAGTCCGAATCAACTTGACTACAGTTGGTCTCAGGGTTTTACACCCTCTCTGAAGCCCTGGTGGTACAGTAGTTAAAAGATCTCCAAGTGCCTCTATCAGAATCGATGCAATGGTTTTTTTGGAAACACTCTCTATGCATTATTCTATTTAATCTTTATACAATAGTATAGAGTAGGTTTTATTATTTTTACTTTATATGTAAGGAAACAGGAACTTGGGGATATTTAGTAACTTACAAAATAGAACAGAGCCAGTAAGTATAGGAGCTGGAATTTGGACCTGCTGACAGAACCAAATCTCTTATCTCTAATTCCACACTTGATTTATTCTGTTGGTTGTGACTGATGAATGCATTCATGTGACACATTTTAGGTAGAGTTGTACTTCGTACTAGGAAATGTGCTGAGCTGCAGAAGAAGAAAGACGAATGTGACATGGCCTTTGCTGTGAAGGGGCTCAGTGTTCAGTGGGTTAGACAGTGACTGAGCTGTCATGTACAAAGAAATGTGGAAACACAAAGAGAGCACGACCAAATCTGCCTGAGATGACAGGCTTCAGGTTGACTTCAAAAAGGAAGTGATGTTTAGGCTAAACTGGCACAGTAAGAGAAGAAGATATTCTAGGAAGAGGGGATAATACGTGCAGAATGTGGGCTTTGGATGTGACTCAAAGGCCAGATTTTGAACGGTCTTGGATGCCTGGTAAAAGAGTTTTGATTCTTGCTCAGTGAACAGTGGGAAACTGTTAGAAGAGTTTAAACAGTAATTTTTGAATTAGATCTGCTTTTTCACAAAGACTTTTCTAGGAACAATGTGGAAGATTGTATGAGTGGGAGTTTGCTGTTAGGAATACCAGAATCTGAAGCTTGTCAGGACTCCATAGTCCAAGAGCTTTTGGGAGTAGGGCAGACATAAAAAGTTATAAGTGCCTGGGATTTCAATTTAACACTTGAGTTGCAGTGCAGTGAATTCATTTTTGAAATCTAGATGATGTATTCTCATGTACCAATTTTTTTTACAGTCTGTTCATTAAGTAATTGTTCACAGTTGACTGAGTTTGGGACTTATTTAACCAGAAACCTTGACATTCTGGAAATAACACTGTAACAAATGGTCCATTACATTTGCTTCTTTGTCTAGCCTACCTGTTAGCTTTGGCAATGAAGGTTAGAGCTTTAAGAAAATATACACACATTACACACACACACATAACAATAACAACAACTTATTATTAATTTGCTTGTACTAACTCCAAACTAGATATAGCTTTTTAAAGACTAAAATCTTAAATGTTTTGAACAGATGACAGTATTATCACCCTGTGATGATAATCAATTTATATTCGTTGAATGAAAAGATTTTTGAAAAGTTTATAGAATTAAAAGTGTGCTATGTTGTTGTTAGATGGTGTTGAGTTGGTTGAACTCATAGCACTCCTCGCTAGAACAGCATGAAGTGCTGCGCAGTACTGGGCCATGCTCAGTTGTTACTATATTTGAGCCCGTTGCTGAAGCCACTGTGTAACTTTTCCCCTTGAAGGACTTCCTCTTTTTTTGATGACCTTCTCTCAAGCTTGATGTCCGTCTTCAGGGGCTTGACCCTTCTGATAGTGTGTCCAGAGGATGCAAGACAAAAATCTCTTTATTCTTGCTTCTAAGAAGTATCCCGACTGTACTTCTTCCAAGATAGATTTGTTCCTACTTCTGGCAGTCCTTGATATATTCCGTATTCTTTGCCAACCTTTGTTGAAAGGCATCGATTCTTCTTTGGTTTTACCTATTCATTGTCCAGCATTTGCAAGCATATGAGGCACTTGAAAATGCCATAGCTTGAGTCAGACACACCTTGGTCCTCAAAGTGACATCTTTGCTTTTCAGCAATTTAAAGGGGATTTTTTGCAGCAGATTTTCCCAATGCAATACATCATGTGATTTCCTGACTGGTGTAGTCAAGAACCACGGCCATCAAGTATGTTCCAACTCCCTGTAGCTACTCTATAGGACAGAATAGAACTGCCCTGTAGGCTTTCCCAGGAGTAGCTGGGAATTGAATTGCTGGCCATTTGATTAGCAGCCTGAGCTCTTAACTACTGCACCTCCAGGGCTCCTTGATAAGAAAAAATGCGCCCTTAACATGGTGCCCAAACCCATGATTCTGAGGTTAAGAGCCTCAGATTTTTATGACTGGGCTAGCTGAGTACCCATGGAAGCAGCAGTCAAGAAATTAAAAGATACATTGCATTGGGTATATCTGCTGCAAAAGATCTCTTTAAAGTGTTGAAAAGCAGAACTGTTGCCTTGAAGACTAAGGTGCTTTTGACCCAAGCCATGGTGTTTTCAGTTGCCTCATATGCATGTGAAAGCTGGAAAATGAATAAGGAAGACTGAGGAACTGAGACCTTTGCATTGTGGTGTTAATGAAGAATATTGAATATACCATGGACTCCTGAAAGAACAGCAAATCTTTCTTGAAAGAAGTACAGCCAGAATACACCATGGACTCCTGAAAGAACAACAAATCTTTCTTGGAAGAAGTACAGTCAGAATGCACCTTAGAAGGAAGGATGGTAAGACTATGTCTCGCATATTTTGGACGTGTTATCAGAAGGTATCAGTCCCTGGAGAAGGACATCATGCTTACTACAGAAAACGGTCAGTGTAAAACAGGAAGACCCTCCAAGAGATGGACTGACATAGTGGCTGCAACAAAGAGCTCAAGCATAATGATTACAAAGGTGGCACGGAACCAGGCAGCGTTTCATCCTGTCATGTGTAACAGTTGCTGTGAGTTAGAAATGACTGTGGCACCCAACGGCAACAACAACACAGTCAAGAAATGTTACATCAGTACACCAAAGGTCAAATATTTGTATTATTAGCCTAATCAAAGAAGCTGTAGATTTTTCTGTAAAGGACCAGATAGTAAGATCTCAGGCTTTATGGCCATTTAGTTTCAGTTGCTACTACTTAACTCCACCATTGTAGAGTGAAATCAGCTGTAGGTGGTACCTAAATGAAAGGATGTGACTGTATTCCAATAAACGTTATCTACAGAAACGAGTAGTGGGTGCATGTCTGTGAGCCGCAGTTTACTGATCTCTGCTGTAGATTTGTGTGCTCATCTGCTTGTTTTTGATTCTTAATTTCGTCACAAGATGCATACTTATATTAGCAATATTGCATTGCATTCTAGGGCATGCTTAGTGTAAGGATATTTAGTAGTCAGTACTGATCTGTTTTAATGATATGTATCAATTTTGTCTTTGGTGAAAATAAATATATTGACTTGTTTTGGACCTTGTAGTCTCTTCCTGTTTGGAACCAGTGACCAGTTTCTTCATAGTGACCTGATTATAGTTTGCTTTAAATTATTTCCCTTAAGCAGACTGGCAGTGCTATCTAAAGACCACTTGGAGGCAGGTGCCATCTTCGATCAATGATTTCTAGCCAATGGTAGGTCAATGTTGTTAGCCTTTTCTTTCCACTACCTCCTAGGATAGGGCCTAACCGGGCACTTACCTTTGTATTTTGCCTTTCCCTGTCAACTGTTGAAATTTTGAATACTTGTTTGATACACAGTACATTTTTGTTTAGAAGCACTAAATTACTTCAGTTTCTATAACTGCATACAAAAGAGAGTCTTTTTGTCACTGTATTCCATCTTTTAAGACTCCATTTAAGATGAGTAATATTTTCCTTTATAATAAAATACAGATGTTACAATATAAGCAATTCTTCAAGTTTGGCCAGATTCACTTCCTTTATGTCACTTTTCCTTGTCACCTCAGTCTGCTGCTTGTTTGTGCCACAATTCTGGAAGTACTCTGTTCATATCACTTATGCAAAATACATGTGGTACTAAATTTAATATGAAGTGGTTAGCTCCTCAGTGGAGGTGGTGGTGGGTGGGTGTGGGTTTAGGTAGGTCAGAAGGAGGAAGATGTACCTACTGCCTTGGAAGGAAGACGATTTACCTCAATTTTGACAGTGTTTCATATGCAACAACAACAACAACAACAAAATGCTTATAATTCAATCAAGTGTATTCCAACTCATAGTGACCCTATAGAATAGAGTAGAGCTACACCATAGGTTTCCCAAGGAACTGCTGGTGGATTCCAACTGCTTACCTTGTGATTAGCAGCCGAGCTTTTAACCACCGTGCCCCTAGGGCTCCAATTCATGTATAGAAAGTTCAGCTAACTATATGCTGGCTGAATGAATGAATGAATGGATAGTCTGCTCGAAGGAACAAGGGTTGTGTACGTGACATTGGTAGGTATCAGTGACTTTCTTTCCACATGTACTTTCTGGTCTTCTGTAGACATTGGTTTGTTCAAATTTACTTGAGGATCAATTCTGTGTCAAGCCTTATTTTCTTTTCTGGGGCTATTTATACTTAGTTATTTAGTGTCTATCTAAAACATAGCAAACATAGATCCACTTTAACAAAATGTGGGAAAGGAAAATAGACGTCTTGTCTTTCCCCCTGTGTTCCTGGCTGGATCCTGAAACATGAGAACAAGTAACCTGTCAGTATACCACCATTAAGAGAGGGGTAACAATGAGGCTGAAGGGTGAGCTTTAGCAAAGGCAGACGTCGATGGGGCATCTTGGCCTGTGTCACGAACCGCAGTTAGCTCTGAGCTGTCCAAGTGCTGAGAGATGGGTCTAAAGGGCCAGAGTATGAAGGGTACAGTGGTAACGATCTTTGAACTTTTCCCAAGAGGAAACCTAGAGTTAACAGTCAAGTGTGCGTTCTAGACCTTGGACCTTTGTTCTGTTTCTACATCTAACTGCAGGTCCAGATAACCTGTTTTACTCACCTATGAAATGTGTATACAAATAATCTATGCACTAAGGCTTTGTTTATTCCTTCAGGAGTTAATTTATTAATGTCTGCTATGTGCCATGGAAATACTAGTGGCATAGTGGTTAAGAGCTATGACTGCTCAGCAAATTATTGGCAGTCTGAATACACCAAGTATTCCTCAGGAATCCAGTGAGGCAATTCTGCTGTCTCCTTTATCATTGCTGTGAGCTGGAATCAACTTGATGTTTATGGTTTTGGTTTATTTTTTGGGTTTATGCCCCATACACTTTGTAGCCACTAGGAGCACAGCACTAAACAAACTAAACAAAGCTTCCCAGACAAAGGAACTTATGTTGTTGGTGCGGTAGTTAGGGAGCTAGACGGTAAACAAGCTAAGTAACTGTGTACTGTGTTAAATAGTTAAAGGACTGTACAAAGACTTGAAGCAAGATCAGAAGTGAAGGGTGGAGGTTGCAATTTTAAATAAAACAGGCAAAATCGATTTGATAAGATGACACTTGAGTAAAGGCCTGAAGGTGGGAGTCCAGTCCAAGAAGATGCCTTGGGAAAAAGCATTTCTGCAGAGGGAACAGAAAATACAAGTACTCCAGGATGGAATGGGGCTTCCGTGTTTGAAGAAGACAGGAGTTGCTGTGACTGGAGCAGGATGAGGATGGAGAAGAGTAGTGGGAGGTCAGATTGTGGGGTGGTGACGGGATCCACAGGTTGTAGGCTTTTGTTGATTGTTGTGTGACTTGAAGTGATACAAAGCCATTGAAAGACTTGGGACTCAGCAGTGACATAATCTGACTGCTTTAATGAGAACACTTGGGCTGCCGTTTTGAGAATAAACTGGATATAACAAAAGCAGAAGAAGGAAGACTGGATATGAGACCAGTTTGTTGAAGTTGAATGAGAAAATGTCTATTCTATGCCCAGTTGAGAAAGACTATCTTACACACAAACAACTGTCATGACATATTAAAAATAAGTTTGCCAGCCAAAATAATAATGGCTATCGTTTATCTCCTCACTGTGTCTCAGTTTTTCATACTGTGTGGGCTTGAATGTTGCTATGATACTAGAAGCTATGCCACCAATACTCAAATACCAGCAGGGTATTTGATGGCTAGGTTTAAGCTGAGCTGGCACACTAAAACAGATTAGGAAGAAAGACCAGTGGTCTGCTTCTGAAAAGGATTACCATGTGACGACCTTATGAATAGCAGCAGAACACTGACACAGTGCTGGAGAGGTGAGCCCCTCTGCGACAGCGGGCTCCGGTATGATGGCGAGGACGGTGCGGGACCAGCAGGCTTTCGTTCTGTTCTCCGTGTTGTCGGCATGAGCCGAAGTCACACCTAACAGCAGCAGTATCACCCACTGAGCATTCACCGTGCACTGGCCTTTGGTGAGCTCCTCACTGCGTTTTCTCAGTCATCTCCCTAACCTGCTGTTAGGTTGAGGATCCCAGATGAGGATCCCGAACGTGTTAAGTGTCTTCCTTAACACTGTAAAAGTGGTAAATGACAGACTCATGTTTGCAAACGGGTCTGTCTTTTTCAGCTAGGTTGGATTGTCTCATCTTGTTGTTGTTGTTGGGTGCCATCAGGTTGATTCTGACTCTTGTTGGCCCCATGTAAAACAGAAGGCTGTACTACCCAAGTCCTGTCCCATCCTCCTGGTTGTTGTTGTGTGTGAGCCCACTGTTATAACGACTGTGTCAGTCCATCCCGTTGAGGGTCTTCATATACTTCTCTGATCCTCTGCTTTACCAAACATGATGTTCTTCTCCAGGGATTGATCCGTCCTGATAGCAACATTCAAAGTATATGTGATCTTGGGATCCTTGCTTCCAAGGAGCATTCTAGTTGTACTTCTTTCCGGCATATTTGTTTGTTTTTTTAACAGTCCGTGGTATAGGTAATGTTCTTCTGTAACAGCAACAGCTCAAAGCTGCGAACTCTTCTTCTGTCTTTCTTATTGATTGTCCAGCTTTCACATACATATGAGGCAACTGAAACCATCGTGGGTTGACTCAGGCATGCTTTAGTCTTGAAGGGGATACCTTTGCTTTTCAATAGTTTGAAGACTGTCTCAGCTATTTAGAATTTTAAGTAGATTAAACAAAAGAATAAAATACTTAGGTAAGTAAACACATAGAGGACATATCTATATTTGTCATTATTCATAACTTAGGTGATGATTGTATATGTGCTTAATATTATTTAATGTGTGTGTATATCATCTTCTAGATAATATGTCTGATGTGATCACTGGACAGTGAAAACGACATTGGGCCAAACATAAACACTTTCTCTAGCAATTTTAATGCTATTGGAAAATTCTGTACTATTTCTAGGCGCTTTTCTATATTGTATAGGTTATGCGTTCGTATTATATGATTACTGTTGTTACCTGCTGTGCAGTTGGCTCACTGGTTTATGGTGACCACATGCCTAGCGGAATTGGACAGTTGTCATCCTTAGGGTATTCGACGCATTAAATTTTGGCAGTAGATTGCCAGAATTTTCTTCTTGGTCTGTCTTAGTCTGGAAGCTCTGTGAAGCTGTTTTAGCATCGCAGCAACACGTAAGCCTCCACCGACAGACAGGAGGTGACTACACATGAGATGCACTGGCCAGCAATGGAACCTGGATCTCCCACACGGAAGGGAAGAATTCTACCACTGGGCATTCGCTGCCCCTATTGTACGAGTTTTATCACAAATTAAGTACAACGAGATTTAGGTATGTAGAGGTTAATGATGTGCCAAAAGTACTTGCAGAATGTGGATTATTATGAAGTAGATTGGCTCTAGAGCTATGTTCTTGTAGAATAGAGGAGCACAGGCATACCTGTAATCATGATATCAGAGGACTCCTTACAGGGCAGCTGTGAGCTGAAATTCACTCAAGGGCAGTGGGCCTGGTTTTTATTTTGATTTTATAGACAAAGCATATAGTGAAACAAGCTCAGGTAAGTGGAAGGACTTGCTGTAGACAAACCCCCCAAAACCCCACTGCTGTTTAGTAGATTCTGACTCCTAGCTACCCTATAGCACAGAGTAGAACTGCTCCATAGAATTTCCAAGAAGTGCCTGGTGGATTTGAACTGCCAATCTTTTGGGATTAGCAGATGTAGAATTTAGCCACTACGCCACCAGGGTTGACAGTGTTAAAGTTAACACTGTCCCTATAGAACAGAGTAGAACTGCCCTATAGAGCTTCTAAGGAGTGCCCAGTAGGTTTGAAGTGCCAACATTTTGGTTCAGTGTTAGCTCTTAATTATTATGCCACCAGGATTTCTTTGTCACTTTGAACTTCCTTAATTTGATGAGCTGTTTTTCTAGGTGAAAACTGTATTCTCCAAGGAGATAAATATTTATCTTTTTCTTTTAAGGTTTCTGAGCAACTTAGTATCTTAATTAGTGGAGATTTATTAAAAATGGAATCTTCAGTTTGAAAATCAGAATTTTTCAACTTTGGTGTATACTAAATTTTGTTGAAAAATTAGCGTATTCAGATTTTCTCTTGTTGCATAGTAACTTATAACATTTAACACTTTAAAAACTGATACTACATCTGTGTTTCAGCAGTTATTCTACAAATCAAATGTGAGGATTCAAGTAGACCTTATTTATAACTCCCATAAATTTAAACCATAAAAAATCCGAACTTGACAAAGCTTCTCAGTGGGAAGAATTTTAAAGAATAAGTGTCACATGTATTTAATCTATACTTTCCAATCACTGTAACAAAACAGGGAATGATTTATGTACAAGAAAAACATTTTTTATTATTTTTGTAGTGGAGCATTTATTGCACACACAGTAAGTGTTATAACCAAAACAAATATACAGTTGGGACATTGTGTTTAAATTATCTTCTGTCATGTACTATATAAACCCACAATAGTTTGAAATGTATTTTTAAGCCACCATCTGGGACAGAGCAAAATCCGTTCCAGGATCCAGCCCATGATGAATGTGAGCCGAGTTTCATTAGGAGCCTCCTAGCACGTCTCCCTGCATCCTGAATCATTTCTTCCATGGTTTGAAAGAATTCCAACATCCGTCCTCTCTCCCAGAGGTTTTGAATGTTTTTAATAGATCATGACATTTTTTTCTGGTCTCGTAAAGAACTAAATCAATGAAATTAAACTTTATTGCTTTTAGACTTCCTTTTAGTCTGGAGAGAGAAAGTTCAGGTTTGTGTCTTTTTAAAGCTTCAGCAGTACCTCACATTGGTAGAGGAGAGTTCTTACTGGGACTTAATGATTAGGAAGGAGCTATGTCCCTGTTATAGTGGAGTCTACTGCCATAATAGATAGGTATTTAATCAAGTACCCAGTGTGGTGTGCTATGGGTCAAAGGCATTTTGGACCTTCATATTGATTCTGCATTCTAACCCAGATGTGAAGGGCTCTAAAGCCTGGCTCAAGGTTTTTCATTCAGGACACGGTGTTGTCTTCTCTTTATATGATGACAGCAATACAAATAGATTGTCATTTGTTCATAACAACTTTATGTGATGTTTATTTACAATCACTGTTTTATGTAGGGGGAAGTAAGGACCTGTGAGGCTTATGTAACTTATCTAGGGGTACACAGCTAATATGTGCTAGACCTCTAATTCAGTTCTCACAACAACACAGATATTACTTCCATTGTTGCTTTCAATATAAGTAGGACTAGAGAGGTTAGTAACTCACCCAAATTGTGTATCTAATAAATAGAAAAAGCAAGAGTTTCTTCCTGGACTTCTGATTCCAAGTTCAGTCGTTTTAGACTGCATCATGTTGCTGCCTTTTCAGTAATTCTATATTTTTATAAATATAAACTTGGATCTATATAGGTAAAATGTTTAACGTTTTAAATATTTTTTTTCAGAGAGAACTGTACAGTACTTTTAGTTTAATCAGGGATCCTGGAAGCTTGTGATTCTGGATCTGTGTTTTTCATTTTCTGTGAATACAAACCTTTCCGTTATGTGCTCCCTTCAAACCAAAGTGGAGACCTGGTGGCCTGGTGGTTATGAGCTTGGCCATTGACTAAAAAGACAGTGGTTCAAATTCATTGGCTGCTCCTTGGAAACCCTATGGGGCAGTTCTACTCAGCCCTATAGGGTCGCTATGAGTTGCCATCAACTCAGTGGCACTGGATTTGGTTTACCAAAATATAGCAGAAAATAATAAGCTCATGAAAACATTTTAAGCATAATGTTTGATGAAAATTAAGTATAGCTTTGTTATGTTATACAATGCAATTTAATAGTAATTTTTAAATGTATTTTTTGATTTATTAAAACAAAGTAATCTTTCATATGCTGTGAAAAGAAGCCTCAAGTTGTGGAAATCAAAAATACTTGACATGAGATATAATATGTATACTGCACTTGTTTTCAAGGAACAAATTTTCATATATAAAGGTTTTAGTGGAGTCTGATAATGGCTGTATGGTTATCCAGAAGTTCAGTAATTTTAGTCTGACCCAAATCTTGAAACTTAGTAAAAGACTTTCAAGTAAAATAGGCAATGCAATTGTAATAATAAATATTCATGTCTTAAAAATGTTAATACTTAAACTTAATGGATGGTTAAGACTTCTTAGATATACAAGCAAATGTGGTATAAAAGCATACTTTTTTCCATAAAAATATCTGTTTCGAAGTCCTTTAGACATTTTCAAACAAATCTACGTTCCCTGTTTTGATTACGGCAGTACTATTTCAAACTACTTAGGAGTGGTCTTCGTTAATTTACTATTAATCTTACCATTCAGGCTTTCTTTCGTCAATGGAAGACTAGTAAAACTATTAACCACAATAAGATAATGTACTAACATGGCTATTTACTTTGAAACCACATCTCTTTTTCTGGTTTGAGATTTGCTGATCTTAAAATTCTCTGGTGTGAGGATGACAAGTGAGCTTAGCTAGTGGAAAGAAGACTGTATAGTCAAACCTTATTATAATAGATGGTTTGTCTGTGAGAGACCTTTGTCTTATTCTTTTGGTTATGAGACAGTGTCATTGTCTTTTCAGTCATCTCATGTGTCTGTGGGAGATGGACGATGAGACAGGAGGACAGAAGGATTGATGCATTTGAATTGTGGTGTTGGTGAAGAATGTTGACTATATCATGGACTCTACAAAAAGGGTCAAATCACTCTTAGAAGAAATGCAACCAGAATGTTCCTTAGAAACAAAGATGGTGAGACTTCACCTTGCTTTCTTTGGATACGACATCAAGAAAGACCAATCTGTAGGGAAGGACATCATGTTGGTAAAATAGAGCATCAGCAAAAATGAGAAAACCCTCATAGATGGACACCACAGCTGCAGTAGTGGCCTCCAACACACCAAGGATTGTGAAGATGACGTGGGACCTGGAGATGCTTTGTTTTGAATTGGAGCAGAATCAAGGGCAGCTAACAAAAGCAAAAGCAGTTGCAACCCCATACTGATGTAGAAAGAGAAGGAAGATTCCAGCAAGTTATTGGGAAGTACAGTGAAGGCTATCTTGGAAAGCCTCTGTGATTCATTGATAATTAGGAGTAGTAGCAGATAATCTTTTGAAGCTCTTGGGGTGTGGTAGTTAAGAGCTTGGCTGCTAGCTAAAATGTTGTCAGTTTGAATCCACCAGCCGCACCTTGGAAACCCTATGCAGGGCCCTTTTACTCTGCCCTTTAGGGGCACTAGGAATTGGAATCACTTGACAGTAGTGGGTTTTGGTGGTTTGGGCTGTAATGTGTTATTTTTTAGCAGGAGGTTTTTTGATGATGAGGTAAGGAGTACTATATTCACACTAGTATCCTTAGTTGATCAATTCTGCCTGGAAGTGAGGAGATAAGTTTTTGTTGTGTGGTGATTTCAAAGTGAAAAGTCTGTGTGAAAGCAGTGGGCTGAAAACCCCAGGGCTGCCGAGTCGATTCTGACTCAGAGTGACCCTATGGGGCAGGATAGAACTGCTCCATAGTGTTTCCAAGGAATGCCTGGTGTTTTTGAACTGCTGACGTCTTGGTTAACAGCCATAGTGCTTGTTGATAACTTATAGGGCCTTCAATAATTTTTACTGCTAGAAGGAGAAAAGCTTTTTTCTTAGTAGAATACTTGTTACTAAACAGGAATTTTAATGCCTGTTATTTCTTGTCTACATGTTTGTGATGCCATTCTGACTTCAAAACTATTTAACTTCACCTTCTATGTAATTCTTTAAGATTTTGGATAATTTGGTGTACATTCATCTCCCACCAGTGTGTTATTGCAAGTTGTATTTCCTAATCTCTTTCTCCAATTCATTACTTCGTTAAAATGCAATTTAAATGTAATATGTTAAGAAATAAATTTTATTAGCTTTGAATTTTAGTATTTTGCTTTCAGTTTTGATTGAATCAATCGTTAATTGCCGTTGTACAGCAAAAATATATAAACTATATGGGAATGTATAAAGCAGGGAATACCAGAAAGATGTTTACCTGTGTTTCACTGACTATTCAAAGGCATTCAACTGTGTGGATCATAACAAATTATGGATAGCATTGAAGAGAATGGAAATTCTAGAACACTTAATTGTGCTCATGAGGAATCTGTACATGGATCAGGAGGCCATTATGTGAACAGAACAAGGGTTTAATCTCAGGAAAGGTAAAGGGTTGTATCCTTTCACCATATCTTTTCAATCTATATGCTGAGCAAATAAGCTGAGAAGCTGAAGAGTATTTGAAGAAGAGCGAGGCATCAGGGTTGGAGGAAGACTCATTCACAACCTGCATTATGAAGATGACAGAACCATGCTTGCTGGAAGTGAACATTGCTTGCTGGAAATGAAGAGGATTTGAAACACTTACTGATGAAGATCAAACACCATAGCCTTCTGTATGGATTGCACTTCAACATCAAGAGAACAGAAATCCTCAAAACTGGACTGGTAAGCAACATCATGATAAATGGAGAAAGAATTGAGGTTGTCAAGGATTTCATTTTACTTGATTCCACGATCAATGCCCATTGAAGCAGCTGTCAGGAAATCAAAAGGCACTTTGCATTGGGAAAATCTGCTGCAAAGGACCTCTTCAAAGTGTTGAACAGTAAAGATGTCACCTTGAAGACCAAGGTGCATCTGAACCAAGCCATGATATTTTCAGTCACATTATATGCATGTGAAAGCTGAATGATGAATAAGGAAGACAGAAGAATTAACGCCTTTGAATTGTGGAGTTGGAGAACAATACTGAATGTCCCATGGACTGCCAGAAGAATAAACAGATCTGTTCTGGAAAAAGTACAAGCAGAGTGCTCCTTGGAAGCAAAGATAGTGAGACTGCATCTCACACACTTTTAACATGTTGTCAGGAGGGATCAGTCTCTGGAGAAGGACATCATGCTTGGTAGAGTGGAGGGTCAGCAAAAAAATGGAAGACCCTCAACAAAATAGATTTGCACAGTGGCTGTAACAATGGGCGTAAGCATAAAAACGACTATGAGCTTGGTGCAGGACCTGGCAGTGTTTTGGTCTGTCGTTCATAGGGTCGCTATGGGTCAGAACGAACTCTACGGCACCTAACAACAACAACATATGGGAACTTAATTATTAAATATTTGGTGATAGTGTTCTAAGGACTTATGAAGCTCACACATGGCACTGGTAATAGTATTTCTATTGATAAACCATATTTGGAGGAGTGAAAAACCCTGAAAAAAAAAGTGTGGAGCATCACAGATTACAGCAAAATGTATGATTTACAGATCTAATATTTTGCTAAATTCAAAATTCAAAAATGCATTCTTGGATATTCATTTAGGATAATTTAAAAACTATATGCACAGTATTAACATTCTGGAAAACGTGTACTTTTTATCTTTTGAATTTTCTTGTTATTAGATTTCTATTAGGCCATATATAATTTTGTTGATTTGTATTTGTTAGAGTGATTCTTTTGATGATCCTTTGTCTGCCGTAACAGCTCAGTCCTCTTTGTTTTCCTGTATCTGAAGCTACCTAATTTGGTTAAAACTAAGCTTCACTTTTTTTTTTTTTCCTCGATCACTCCCCGTGTGCAGTTTATTACCATTACCAAAGCTATTTCAGCCCCCAAATATGTCTGCAGTCTGTTGACATCTCTCCAGCTCTACTGTTTTGACTTTCATTATAGCCAGTCTTCAGTGATACCTGTTTTCATTTGTAGTCAGTGTGATAATTCTCCCTCTGGACCACTGCTATTGTTTCTAGCAGGTACCCCTTCCTCCCTGTATTGCTTACATCCTACTGTTCTTTATAAATGGAACAGTACATTTTTTTAAGTATTCAAATTAGACTGCTCATTTCCCAACCCTGAAGTCTTTTAGTCGCTTACCAGTGTACTTAGCTACAAAATAGCTACAGAGGATTCATGTTCAAGAATGTTTATAACTTGTTTTCCTTTCCATGAATATCTCTTCTGACATTGTGTTTTTCTGAAGAAGACTGTAATTGACTTTGGTTATAAAATTAACTTTCTTTTCGAGATACTTGTTATAGAATTAAAAATGGTTTACCTTTACTATAAAGCTATATTTTTTGAAAACTATATTTTAAAAAAATTATTGTAAGTAGGATCTATGCTGTAATCTAAGTAAAGCTATCAGTGGCGATCTTTGTGGTTAAAGTGATGAAAATGTAAATATTACCAGATTGTTCATCTGATACAAATTACTTAAGACTTTCTGAGTTGGACTTCAAAAATTGAAAACTAAGCTGAGTGTTACCAGTTATCTCAGTACTTGGAGAGAAATACACATGAGAACTGCGTAAGCTGCACAAACTCAAACTCACTGAGATCAAGTCGATTCTGACTCACAGTGACCCCGTAGAACAGAGTGGAACTGCTCCATGAAGTTTCCAAGGAGTTTCTGGTGGATTTGAACTGCCAGCCTTTTGATTAGTGATCATAACTCTTAACCACTACACTACCAGGGTTTACATAGCAGCAGAGTATGTACCTATGTGTTGACTGTATCTTTATGTGTAGAAACCTGTATATTGTACAGAAAACTGTTTATTTCTTCAAGAGTTAAGTTCTTTGACCATTTTCAGTCTCCACTATTACTTTGTATTTCTTTAGATTAAGGAAGAATATTTTAGTACATGCTTAAATAACAACTAATGGCAATTTAAATTTGCAGCAACATATTTAGTCAAAAACAACTCAGTGAAATATTTTTGTTTTTGGTTTGGCCATGAATGGCTTTTTTCCTTCAGTATAAATAATGAACAGTTAACTACCCATGGTGTAATTCCTGTGAAAATATATATAGCCAAGTGCCGTTGAGTCAGATCCATATGCTTGCATTTTTTTTTTAAAAAAAATATTGTACTTTATTAAATTAATGAATTCTACATTGTATTAAAGCAGTGATTTTCTTTCAGGCACACTGGCATAACTTACTTTTTAATAAAATATTTGAGTTACTTAAACCAGCTTCTCAATTACAGTTTAGTTAACATAGCAAGTTTAAACCAAAACCAGACGAAATGTACCGCTGTCGAGTGGATTCCGACACACAGTTACAATATAGGACAGAGTTGGCTGCATAGAGTTTACAAGGAGTGCCTGGCAGATTCAAACTGCCAACCTTCTGGTTAGCAGGGCTAGCTCTGAACCATTACACAACCAGGGTGTTCATAGCAACATGACTCCCGTGTTAATCACAAGTTTATATTATGAGCGGCTGATGGTTATTTCAGATTTACTTTTTATCATCATCTTTAACTGTTGCAATATTTTTGTCTCATAGAACATTTTTGCATGGTAATATAAAATAATATATAGCTCTCTCTTTTTACTACTTGATGATGGGAAAGCCACTGTCATTGAAACTTCCAGCTGAATTTGGAATCATTTATGCACTAAAAAAGAGTCACCAATTTTCCTTACTCATCAATATGGATGTATTTTTTTCTTAGTGGTGACTGACTTTTCTAGCGGAACTCTAAAAGAACATTCTAGGTAAACTTTTGTCTCTTCCTAGCTACCCGCAGCAAAAAACGACATGTCTAAGCTGAGGGGAAATCCATCCACATGGAAAGGAGCCAGCGTCTTGGAACATGGTTAATGGAGCCCCTGGACAATAAAGATGTGTGATTACTGAAGCGGCACAGAATTTCAGTTTTCAGGCCACTAAATCACGCTTGGCCTGCACAGCTGTGTAGTCAGGGGAGTCTGCAGATATTATTCAGGACAGCAACCACAAAGTTTGTTTTTTATAGAATATTTTCTCAGTGCTTTTGGAAACCTATCAAGTGTTAAAACTGAATGTTTTCTGGGAAAGTTGATTTTTCCCTCCTGTCATTCTGATTTCAACCTTAAGGTAAAATAATTCTTTCATCATATAGACTTACTTTTTAATTGGGAAATTATATTAAAACAATAATTTTGCAGGAAATTATTGAGCAAGGAGAAAAAAAAGGATTTTTCCTTGAAGTTTATTATGAAATATTTGTAAATTTAGAGAATGTGCTTAAAATTCTCCCCAAAAGTGGTAAAAGAAGATTAAAGAAAGGCAAGTACCAGTGATAGAAAAATCAAAAGACACTAATAAAATCTTAGGATCAGAAGCATCTGGGAAGACAGAAACCAACTCTGTTTAAAGAAACAGAAGTAAAAATTTAAACCACTTCTTGACACAAACATGAAGCTACTAGAAATTAATTACGGTGAAGAATGTATTCTACAGCAATTATCAAAGAATATTTGATTTTATTTTAATCTGTTTTAAAAGATTTTTGTTTTCCCTATGGCTCTGGTTTGTATTCTTGAAAACATGTTTTACATCTTGTAATAGAAATTCAGAGATGCCTGGTGGTGCAGTGGGTAAAGCTCTTGGCTAGTAACTGAAAGCTTGGTGGTTGGAAGCCATCAGCTGCCTCTCGGGAGAAGGATGTGGCAGGCAGCTTCTTTAAGAATTTAGTCTTGAAAACCCTATGGGGCAGTTCTGCTCTGTCCTATAGAGTTGTTGTGAGTCAGAAATTGACTCAATGGCAATAGGTTTGGTTTCTGGAAATTGAAATTCCTGTTGGAATAAAGCACAGCCATAGTATGGTAACTTCACAAAAAGGGCTAGATATAAAATCAACAGGAACAGAGTGTTTTTCAAAGTGTCAGCGGAAAGCTCTGGCTAACTGGAGAAAGCTGTGAAACTACACAGACTGCACTTCAGAAAGTGCTTCTGCTTCCTCAGGGTCTGTCCTGCAAACCATGGCAGGGCGTTAGAAAAACCTTTCAGCCAGTGTCACTGTAGCTTGGTACCTGATATGTATTCCTGTTGAGTAAGCTCTTAGTAATTCTCACTTCAGTAAACTGAAAATTCCCTAATTCTTTTAAAAGCCTGGCAGCTTTACTTTCTTTTCAGCAAATTTGTAATTATTAGTGAAGACTTTGTTGGACTGATGACTGTGGGTTCCCAACTGACGACTGGGTTCTGTTCCAATGACTCCATAAAAATTGGTTCTGATATAAGTTGAATATCAAATTTACTTTTTAGTTTTCATTACCAGCATCTTTTACTATTAGTATCTTTATAAATCCAATCATTGTTTGTCTTTGGGGGTTTGAAATATTACATGTAAACTTACAGGTCTGATGATGTCAGCATTAACACACTGTAGTATTGTATGTAGTCCATATTGCTGGTGACAAGATGTACAAAAACAAAACATCTCCAAAATGGTAAGTGTGGTTAATCATCAATTCAGTGCATTGTAAGGAGCGGAATACCTGTAAGTGAAAGATAAACTGCATTTATTTGCTGCCTTCCATTTTGGGGTCTAGTTTCCGTATCTTGCGTGATTGTAGTTCTCAGGGTAAAAATCTTACAGCCTCAGGTAACAACCATAGCCAATATAATGGTTTTGTAATCAGCTACTCAAATCAGTTTTAGCATGGAGATTAGTTACATACACTAGGGTATCTTTTTCTAGGTAGGTAGTTACTTTTTTAGTATATGTTGAGTATTGTACCCTTTTGAATCACTTGACATTTTAGAAAGTTAATATTTAAGTGTTTAATTGAAATGCTAAGTTAGCAGTTCCATCACTGCCGTTTTCTTTAGTTACCTTTCCTCTAATCTTCTGCTCTGCTCCTCTGTGGCCCTCTCCTAGTTATATATGAGTCTTTAATACTGTATTTTACCTCTCATACTTCCCATAGCAACAGACACAGAGAATTCATTGCTCTACCTTACTCTCAATACGCTATTGTGATCTGTCTGGTTCAGCCTTCCTTTAGCTGTGCCTAGTGCTGCATATTCGTTCCAGTAGTTGTCAGCTAAGTAGAGTTAGAGCTCTGATTGCTTCCTCCCTGCCTTTTGATCCACACAATCAATCCAGCATACAGACGTGTCTTAGTGGCTTATAGAATTTTGCTCTTTGGGCCTGTATATAAGCCTTAGGTTTGCTTTATTCATTTTGGACTGTGGAGGTGTTGGCTGAATTCCTTGTCTGTTTTGCAAGAAAGAAAAAAAAATGACAAAGAAATAGAGCGTTGGGGTTGAGAGGGACATAGGCTGTACCGGGTGATGTAATTGCTGTCAAACAGCTACTTAAAACTACAGTTCCGTTCATTCTCTTGGTCTACGAGAGGGTCAGAAGGCTCTGGGAGCTTAAGGTGGAAACATTTATAGGCAGTTCCTTTTGATAGCTCACATTACACACCTGTAACTGTCATATCACAGATATCTGCATGTGTTCGTGATGCTGCAGTGCATCCCCAGTTTGCCTGAGGCGCACGGATGTGATCACTCACATAGCAGGTGGATGAAGACTAATTTAGCTGCCTGGCCAGCGGTGTTCAAGTTGAGTTCATTGTCACCAGCCTAGTCATCAGCTCCCCGTTGTAAGCCGTAGGGTCAAAGTAATGAAGGATGTATTATTAACGATTTATGTACCTGTTATTAATAACAGTGTGATTCCAGACTCTCGCTTCAGTTTTGCCTTGTAATTATTCCAAATTTAACAGAATTTTACATTTCTACTTATTCTTGTTATACTGTTATTTAGAATAAATATACTTAGATTCAGTCACATATAAAATAGTTATAAAAATGCTACATATATCTTATGTTCTGGACTCAAGTTGTTCTGACATGTACAAAATAAGAGAGAATTTCTTCTAACTCGCTCTTGTTCTCTAATTAATCACCTCATAGTAGCTTGACATGCGTCTGTCTAGATTTTTGTGTGAGAGTTTTCATTCTCAGTCCCGTCTGTCCTTTTTCCCCTCCACCTACTCACCCTCGCACCCACCCGTCTATCACATCTCTTAGATGAGTGCTAGTCACCTTGTAATAAAACGTGCTTGTTTTCCCATTCGCTGAGAAAGATAAATATGTAGCTTTGCAGAAATTGCTTGTCTTTGTTGGTCTACACTTCAGAAGTACGTAGCAGTGCCGTATTTCTGAGCCTGACAGTTTTTTGTTTTTTCTCCTGAAGCAGTTTATATTGTGTGTGTATATGAAAGAGCAATTTAAGTCTGATTTGTGGAAAGGTGTTGGGCTCTTCCATGAGTGTGGCTGGTTGTTGTTCAGTAGCTTTACTGAGGATAGAACCAGAGGGGAAACCTGTGAGGAATTTCTCAATTTGGGGATCAGAATGTTAAAGCTGAATGGGCTTTCTTGATTGTTTAGAATTTGACGTAAAGATCTTTCTAGAAGTGAATAGGCTATTAAATAAAACAGCAGTTTGCCTGTGGACCTCAAGCCAAACGTAGTGGTTTCTGTCTCCTTGTCCCAGTTAGTTTCACATCCGTTTCCTGCTGAGCTGTTTATTGTCATGCTTGCTCTGTCCTTTCTACTTGGTAGTATTTTCAGCTTGCTATCATCTATATCCAAATGCTCTTTTAATTCTGCTGTAGTAATCTCTCCTGGCTCAGAGAGTAATTCATTTTATTCTTTCCATCATCCAGATTTTCCCAAACTAATTTAGTCACTTCAGCAGCTTTAACTTGTCTTTTGAACATGTGGAGTACCTGTGCGTGTCCTGTGCCACCATAGGTAGTAACATCACTTACAGTTATCACTCCATCGTGTTTTTATCTCTAATAATCTCGTTGATACCTAAATGTTTCTAATTTGGGGTTTTCCCTGCAAGTCCCAGACTGTGTTTTCTACTGTCTTTTGGCCCGGTGTTCACGTTCTTCATGCAGTCAACACGCTAGTGATGTGCTCACTGGAGCATGAAGTGTCGTTTTGCAGAAGCCTGGATGAATCTGTGGAGTTGTGTCGAAGGAGTCAGTCCACTCACAGGAAGCTGTCTTCGCAGCATCTTCACTTAAAGCGCCTGCAGCAGGTGGCTCACAGGCTGTGCCGTCTAGTCAGCTCTCCTGGTGGGCTTCAGGGCAAAATAAAATCCCAGCCCTTCCTGCCCTCCCCACTTCCCCTGTCAGATTTTAGACTTGAGGCAGTCGCTCCTCAGCTTTTGTCTATCCTTTTTCTCTTTGAAATCTTTATGGTACTGACTCTCATGGCAGTGTTGCCACTGGAGTCACACGCCATTGAGTTGGCTCCAGTTCGTAGCAGCCCCGTTTACGACCGAGTGTACCACTGCCTGCTCTTGCACGCTGCTCACCACTGTTGCTGTGTTTGAGCCCGTTGCTGCAGCTGCTGGGTCTGGTCTTCTCACTGAGGTTCTGCCTCTGCTTTCCTGAGGATGATGTCCTTCTGCAGGGATTGTTCTCACCTGAAACACATCCAGAGGACGTGAGACAAAGGAGCATTCTGGCTGTACTTCTTCCGAGACAGAGTTGTTCATTGTTCTGGCCGCCTGTGGTATGTCAGTACTCTTCACCGCCACCATGATTCAGAGGCATCAGTTCTTCTTTTGGCTCCCTTATTCCTTGTCCAGCTTTTGAATGCATGTGAGTAGATTGAAAACACCATGACTTGGGTCAGGCACACTTTGGTCCTCAAAGTGGCATCTTTGTTTTCCCAGCACTTTAAACAGGTTTTTTGAAGCAGATTTGTGCCAAGCAATGTGTCGTTTTACTCCTTGCTGCTTCCATGTGTCTTGGTCGTGGATCCGTGTAAAATGAAATTCTTGACTGCTTCAGTCTTTTCTCCATTTATCAAGATGCTGCTTATTGGTCCGATTGTAAGGATGTTTTTTCTTTATGTTTTAGTGTATTCCATACTGATGGCAGTAGTCTTTGATCTTTATCAGTAAGTGCTTCATCTCATGGTAGTTTAGCCTAATTTCTTACAGAACAAGCACAAGAATATGGTAGCTGATTCTGTGGTAAAATTGGTGAACTTACTTTGGGCACATTACATAGTAAGACTATATCTTGACTCTTATAGTTGAACATGAATCTTGTAAATAGACCTGTAGGAGAAATTCAAGAGCAGTTATGTTTTGCAAATACTGAATGAAACAATATATAGCACTTAAGGCTATTAGCATGACAGTGTCCTATTCTGCAAACATGTTTTACACTTTCTACACATTACAGAATTTACGTATGTAACACACGTGTACTCTTGGTGAGCTAGAGAAAAAATGATCTCTAACTGCTCTACTGATTTTGAGAATTTGTGTTCCTAGTGACTATTGTTCTAAATAATAAAATGGTGAGCATTTTCTTATGACAAAATTTAATTTTATTCTCTTTCTTTATACCTATGGCCATACAAAATTCATGTCTGTGGGTATGTGTGTGCATGTGTGTTTATGGATTAAAGATCATGATGAATCTGTATTACGGTCTTCATTCATAGTACATCTGCCCTGATCCAACACAGTTCTTTTTTTTCCCTTTTAGAGTAAGCCCATTCTATCATCTTAGTCAGATAGAAGAAGAGCCATCTCATCTTTTGTTTGTTAGATGGTTTCAATTATTTAATAAGTGCAAGTAATTAAGACATTAAGAATTAAAGTAGCTCTAAGAAGAACTCTGAGACTGAACTGCGGAGTGTTGCCTAAGTTTCTGAGTTTGAATTTCAACAAAAGTGAAAAGGTCTTGCTACTAATTAATTCACATTTTTATATGATACCTTGTGTTGACATTTTAATCTGAATTAGAGATAAAAATTATGTAAATTTGGCTTATTAGGAGCAATTATCCAAGTCTAAAAAAGTACTTTTATTTCTTAATAAAATTTGCATTCTTTGTATTATGAAATGACTCAGTGCAAATGTGCATGTTATTTTTTGCTTCTATTTTCTATCTTAGTAGTTGATAATGTCGTTCCAGTACACTTGTATAAGCAAGGATTGTTACGTGCTTATACAGAAGAGCGAGACACACAGAGAAAACTGAATACAAATGAATGTATTAAAGTTGAATGCTTTCAAAAACTTGTTTAGTAAGTAGGTCTTGTAGGGTTGTGTTTGGTGTTGTTATACAGACATGTGGATTCTGACTTATAGTGAACCTATAGACCTTCCCCATAGAGTTTCCAAGGAGTGCTGGTGTGGATTTGAATTGCTGACCTCTTCTGTTAGCAGTTGTTGGTATAGTGTGGTTAATTGCTATGGCTGCTAACCAAAAGGGCAACAGTTTGAATCCACCAGGTGCTCCTTGGAAGCAGCTCTACTCTGCCCTGTAGGGTCACTATGAGTCAGAATCAACTCAATGGCAGTGGGTTTGTAGCACTTAACCGCTAGCCACCAGAGTTTCTGTGTTGCTGTTACTGTATTTATAACTAGAAGCTTTATTTATAATTGTTCTAGTTTTTATAATTCTGAAGGAAACTGAGAAGTGTAGAGAAATGTCATACAATAATTGATTTACTGTTTCTTCAATTTTACAATTAAAAATGTTTCTTAAGAGATGGATAATTGCCGTTATTGTTTTAGTTTTATGAATTCCTTTTTGTTAATATATTATTAAAGTCATTCCGCTGTCTGTTTTAGGTACTGAGAAAATAAAGAGTCCTTGTGAAAGTTAAAACATTAAAAACCATTACCAGGATGTCTCTCTGAACCGAACTGGTTCCCAGCATAGCCTGGACTTATAGTAGGTCCTTAGGAAACACTTGATGAATGGAAGAGTGCACCAACCTTCTTGAATATGGCTTCTTTTTTTAATTTTTTTATTATGACTGAGTGAAAATGTACATTCTCATATAAATTTACATGCCCACCTATATGCAGCTTCCACTGCTCTCCCTGACCAGTGACAGCACACTATTCTTCTCTGCTCCACACATGTCTCATCCTCCCAACAGTCTTATTTCCCCTCCTCTCCACCCACTCTCCTTCCTCCAGCCAGAGGTCAGCAGGATGATATCCTGTAGATGCATAGAACCATAAAGTGCATCCAGTATATGGTCACTCTGCATCATCAAGTCCAATCCGTTCGTGTCCAAAGAGTGGACCTTCATTATGATTTATGGGCAAGGGCAGCAGGGAATATATCCTACAGAATCAAGGCCTTTCACACCAATGGACACATGCACAAGAATGTTTATTGCAGCACAGTCCACGACAGCAAAAAGATAGAATATGGCTTCTTAATAATAACTTTAATATATTTTTTTAAAAACTTTCACTAGGAAGTCAGTCAATACTTCACAAAAACAAAACAAGTTAATAAATCCATTCTTTTCTATGAAGTGTTATTGGTATTCCCTGGAACATATGGAGCATATGTCTATAATTATAAGATCTGTGAACTGAATTGTTCTAAGTGCTACGTAACTCATTACTGAATATGACTGTGGTCACCTTCGAAGTACTCCCCTTGGGAAGCAGTGCACTAATGCCAGTGCCCAGTCCACCCTTCACATCAGTTTTGGAACTCCTTCTGGAATGACCACTGTGCATGATGGTATGGTGGCAAGTTTGTGGACTTAACTGTATGGTCGTCTGTGAGGGAGGTTTTAGCCAGTAAACAAATAGCTGTATTGGATCCGACTCGACGGCTCTTGGCTTGGCTGGTATTGGAACACCTTCCCTACTCACCTGATCTGGCCCTCCAGTGACTTTTTTTCTTTACGTGAAAATAAAGGAAATATTAAAAGGAAGATGTTTGGATGACAGTCAGAATGTTAAGGGTAATACAACGATGGCCATTTCAGAAAAAGAGTTCCATAATTGGTATGAAGGGTGAACTGGGCACTGACGACAGGGCATAGCTTCCCAAGAGGAGTACTTTGAAGGCCACTGTAGTGATATTCAGTGGTGAATATATGAATGTGTGTAGCACTTTTTGTAGGATGAGTTCACAAACTTAATTGGCAGTCCTCATATTTTGATAAAGGCAGTCTTATCTCCTGCAGCCAACTGGCCCATTTCTAGGATGCCAGGTTAGCTCATCAAGTAAAGTTCCATTATGACTGCCAGGGATCCGCTTAGAAAATGAGCAGAGTGTGAGCAATGCCACATATGTACTTAGGAAGGTAAAAGTGGGAGCTGTATGAGATGTTTGTGATTTCAAGAGGAGGCTGATGGAATCTTGTGGGAGTAAGCATGTTGATGGGGCGAGGAGAATGCCTGTGTGTTTGTTTGTAGAGAGAGACAAATGGAGGTGGGAAAATGGAACTGAAATATCCTATCTTATAAGTGGTGTGGACTATCTACAATCTTGTCAGAACTGGAACTGCCGTAGTACAGAGCCATGTCTGTATGATTAGTGTGGGCGACCTGTGCAGACGGACTTGATGACCTTTTTGTGATCTGCCCTTTCACACCTAGTTGGGTAGTGGTTAAGTGCTACATCTGCTAACCAAAGGGTCAGCGGTTCATATCTGCCAGGTGCTTCTTGGAAACTCTATGGGGAAGTTCTATTCTGACCTATAAAGTCTTTATGAATAGAAATCGACTTGACAGCTGTGGCTTTTTTGGCTTTGGTCCTTTCAAACCTTACAATTCTGAGTCTCCCTTTTTTGCCACTGATTTCCATGTATAAATTTACACATGCTAAGATTAATATTTCCTTAATTTAGAAGTTAGCCCACTTTTCATGTAAAGGGCTGGGTGTTTTAGGATTCAGAGCTATAGCCCTCAGGTACAATTACTCAGCTTGCTTCTGTAGCAAGAAAGCAGCTATAAACAGCATGTAAGTGAATGGTTGTGGCTGTTGGCTTCGGACCCCCTCTCTGAGCCATTAGTATTTCTTCTGCAGTGACTAAAACTTTATCAGTAGCCACCTGTCCTGTGGTTGATCTGTTGTAGTGCTGTGTCTCTTGCTTCTGTTGGGTGGTCTGTCTCTTTGCCAGTTATGCACTTCAGACCTTCTTCTAGGAAAATCCAGAGGGGACTTCCACACTTCTTTTTAGTTTCAGATTCGGTAAGAGGTGTGCTGCCTGTCTTTCTGGTTCCCTCCACATGAGCAGGCAGGGATGCTCTCTTACCCTGAGCCCAGAGCGGGCTGGTTCTGGAGACTTCCTGGTTTCCTGTAGCTCTGTCTGGTTCCTGCAGTAGGCCTTCCTGATCTCTTGATGTCTGCCTGAGACAGGCTTCTCTGTCCTTTCTTACTGGCTCTCATCTCGCTGTTCACTTCCTTTTTTTTTTATTATTATTATTGAATGAAAATGTACATTCCCATATAAATTTGCATGCCCACCTATATGCAGGTCCCACTGCTGTCCCTGCCTGGTGACAGCATGCTCTTCCTCTCTGCTCCGTGTATGTCTTATCCTCCCAGCAATCTCCTATCCTCTCCTCTCCACCCACTCCCCTGCCTCCAGTAAGAGGTCAGCAGGATGACATCCTATAGATGCATAGAACCATAAAGTGCACACATGATATGGTCACTCTGTGTTGCCAAGTCCAGTCCATTCCTGTTCAAGAGTTGGCCTCCACTATGATTTACGAACAGGGGCAGCATCAGGGCCAGGGCCATGCTCCCAGTCGCCGTTCATTTCTTGACCTCTCACTGGAGTCTGTTGCTGAAGACTCTTGCTTCACCCTTGGCTCAGCATGAGTTAGGTCAAAGTAGAGAGGTGGTAGTTTCTTTTCAGTGTAAACCCAAACCCATTGCCACTGAATAATTCTGACTCGTAGGCACCGGGTAGGACAGAGAAGAACTGACCTATAGAGGTTCCAAGGTGTGGCTGATGAATTTGAACTGCTGACTTTTTGACTAGCAGCCATAGCACTGAACCAAAATAAAAACTTGCTGCTGTCTGGTCATTTAGGAGTTGGATGAAACTTAACCAATGAGTGATATATAGTTTGATTTTTTTATTCAAACCTGTATGTTTTACAGTCATTAGTTGAATTAAAAAAATCAAAGTTGGACGAAAACTACTTTTAAGAAATATGTTTCAAGAGACCTTAAAGTCAGTGCTAAAGATAAGAAAAAAAAGAAAAAAAATGACTTAGAACTGGAGAAGTGCGATCCCGTATTTGGAAGCAATTTGAAATTAATTGGAGCTTTTCTTCTGAACTTTCTTTTAAAATTGTGATCTCAAAGTTAATTTTATTCATTTCAGTCAGTGGACCATATACAGTAGAGTCTTGATTAACCTTTTATAAAATCAGTAAATTTCCTTAAACTACATGTTAATAGCAGTTATTATTATGAGTTTGTGGATGCTCTTTCATAAATGCGTGAAACCCTGATACCCAGAAGCCAACAGGGTGGTTGCTGCAATTGTCTCTATGCCAGGTTGGACAGGGTGAAAAATATGAAATGAAAACAATTCCTGGAGATTGAAATATCAGATAAGCTGGTAGACTTTTAATAAAAGTCAAGATCATTTACATAACCAACTAAACTCTTTGGAGTAAAAGGCGGAGTAAGTTAGAGCCTCTGACAAGGTAATCTTAGAGCAGAGGTTAAGAGCAGCAGAGTGGGACTGCTTATCATGTTAAAGCTCAGTTCTGTACCTTATTTAACATCTGTGTGCCATGTGTTGTTGCCTTTAAACTAGAAGTAAAAAGACTTACCACTTGGATAGGGTTGGTTATGTTGTCTCACGTGTAGAGATTTTAAAGTCAAGAGTGCCTGTCTCCTTCTTAGATATTATTTAAAGGAATTCATGTAGTGGATAGAAGGCATGGTAGATGCCTTTGAAGAAATCCTGTACCTCTGAGATGATGTGATTCTGCAATTTATATTTGCTGACTACTTAGCCAATATGCTCTTTGAAAGATATGACGATATAATCAGTTGTTCTCTAAGCATTAATTAGCCTCTTAGCTATGGTGGCATAGTGGTTTAAAGCTACCACTGTTAACCAAATGGTCAGCAGTTTGAATCTACCAATCACTCCTTGGAAACTCTGTGGAGCAGTTCTACTCTGTCCTATAGGATAACTGTGAGTTGAAATTGACTCCATGGTTACAGTTTGTTTTGTTTTTTTCTTTAATGACTTCTTTTTGAAAACACTGCTAAAGCAATATGTATGCTTCTCTATTAGAAAACTATGTCACATTTTCTGACTTGATTTTTGTAAATTCTATTTTAAAGACTTACCCTCTGATAATAGAAATGATAAAAATCAAAATTAAAGTTTTAGACTATACTATTAACGTCTGCAGGGGGCTGGTTCAGAATCATTAAAATAAACCTAGTTGGAATAATTAAAACCCTGCATGTGGCTGATAATTTTTGGAATGCCTTAAATTTTGTCAGACATTGTCACATTTGAAAAATCCCAGATCTTTTCCAGGAAAATAATGAAATGTATCTTAAATGTTTTTACTCCCTAGAAGTTTGGTTTAGTGGTTTTGCTATTTTCTTACGTTGATTATGTATCCTGTACAAAGTGTGGTGAGAACAGTATGTGTAGAGCAGTGAATATGTAGTAATGGGAAGCACCTAAAATCTGTCATTCAAGTTGGTTCATAGCAAATTAAAAAAAAAAAAAAATGACCATGAGATCCTTTATACTGGCTACAGTATCCTGGAACTCTTTTTGCAGAAGTGATGCAATGATTAGTACATTTCTCACCATAATTATTTTGCAGTTGAAACTTCAGATTTTTAATTCTGATATTCCATTGCATACTTCTCCTGTAAAATAATTAGATAAATTGAGTTAAAATTTTTACTAGTGACTCTGTTTTCACGATTGACAAGTGGATGGACCCAAATTCCTGATGGAATAACATTTGTAAAAATGTCAGAAGTCTTGGGAAGCTGTGACTTTGAGGAAGGGTAATGCATAGGTGTGATCAATATCATTTATTATCAGCAGAATGGCAGAAGCAAATAAATAATGTACTCTCTCACAGCCTGACCGATACCCAGCGAATCCCTGTGTCACCATCAGCATTATTTAAAAGATGGCACAGAAGGTAACATCTGGGAGCCAATTCATCATTTAATTAAATCATCCTGTAATGAAATCTTCTGTAATGAGATTAATTTTAATTATTAATCAGGAGTTGACATGGGCACAAGGCACCATGAATAATAAATGGAAGGCTTTGTCTGTTCCGTTTCTAAGAAAGGACCTACTTTGCTGTGGTGGTGCTTTCTCTACTGCGCTGCTGAGTCCTCACAATATGATCATCCATGAAGCTCACTTGGCTTTTTTTCAGAACCCAGAGACGACAGTTGATCTGTGCTTTCAGGTTGGAGTCCAAATGTATACATTTTTAGGGTATTATTGTTTATTTACTTGAAGCAATTTTCAGTTCTTTGGAAATATTTTAAATATGTCCAGTATAGAGACTAATTTCACAAAGTAATTTGAGGTAAATTTCAGATTTAGGAATGAAAATATGACCTTTAATGACCCCAGATGGTTCTTGCAGCCACATTAAGGTAGTAACTACTGGGTGTGGCTGTGCTGTTCCATGAACTGGCTGTCAGTTCCTAATCTCCCAGCATCTGCCTCGGTGGGCTCAGTAGCCTTTACCTAGAGCTGATTCCAGAGTGGGAGGTCTGAGTAAAAGAGGAAGGCTTTCAACAGGATGGACTGACACAGTGACTGCAACAATGGGCTTAAGCATAAAAACTACTGTGCGCATGGCTCAAGGCCAGACGGTGTTTCATTCTGTGTACACATATATGGTTTCTAGGAGTCAGAAGCTATGGAACGACACCTAACAACAACACCAGTCCTGGCAAAATAATGGGTGGATCAGTAGACTTGAGCCATACGTCATTGGAACCTTAGCAGTGTTCCTGGTGTTCCTGCAGTCATTGAATGAAGGCATCCCCGGAAACCCGGCATGTTTGCTTACCGCTTGTGGCTTCCCTTGATTTTCTAAAATGAGGACTGTCATAAAAAAGGGAACAACAACAGCAACAATAAAAACATAGACGTTAGGATGAAAACAAACAAACAAGTCTGCTGCCATAAAGTCAAGTTGATTCTGACTCATGGCTACTCTCTAGCACAGAGTAGAAGTGTCCCTATAGAGTTTCCAAGGAGCAGATGGTGGATTTGAATTGCTGACCTTTTGGTTAACAGCAGAATGTTTAACCACTGTGCCGGCAGTGCTCCAGAAATCAGGGTTTATGGTCACAGTAACAGGAAAGGGGATGAAAGAATCTTTTTAGGAAAAGCAAACTGATTATCATGGCTTCCTAATTTCATTTAGACTAAAATTAAACCTCTTAATGAGGACAACAAAGCCCTGAATGTTAGGCTTCCGCCCATTTCAGCTTCATTCCTGCCTCCCCATGTCCCTCCCCTTCCCACCTTCCCATGTACCTGAGTGTCTTCCTCTCCCACACATACACTCATGACCCTATATTTTCGGTTATCTTAGAAACTGGAAGCTGTAATAGTTTCAGGGGTTTCATGTTTGCACTTCCTGTTGCCTTCTCTTGGGTTTTTTCCAGACAGATCCTAGTCATCTTTCAGAACATAGCTGTGGTGTCACTTTTGAGAAGCCTTCCCAGATTGTCCAGTTAAATCAGGTTTCTCTATTTGCCGCGTTCACTCCTCACATCTTCAATGACTCACTCAGTAATGCTGGTTTACTGTTATTTGGTGACCTGCTTTGTACCAAGCACCTTTTGCGTTTCTTCCTGAGGCTTATCTAAATGGGTAGTTAGCTTATCTCCCCCGATAGACTGTAAGCCCCAAGAAGACAGGGACTGTGCTGGAAGCTTGGCACAGTCCCTAGTATATAGTATGATCTTAGTGACTGCTTAAGATATGAATGCAGTCAACAGAGATGAGAACTTTTTAGCAATTTAATGTCAGACACTAGAATGAAATTCTGTAGGAAACAATGCATTTTTTCAGACATAGAAGAAAGAAGAGGCTGGACAACTGTTTGTTAGGGTTTACCGCCAGAGAGAGGATATAAACAGTAAACTGAAATAGGAGGTGAGTATGAAATTGCACTTCAATTCTGTGTGGTGGTGGTTGTGGCATCTAGGGAAGAATCAGTAAATACTTACAAAATGACTAAAACGTTACTATTTGTAGCATGCCAGTGTTTATAGAAGGAATGGAACATTTCTTCTAGTTTTTTGAGCATTTATTAAGACTACTGTATGAAAACCAAATGGTGGTTCAGTATTTTAGTTGTAGAAAATGATTCTATAATTCTTTCCTGTTTTCTACTTATAATGTTAGCCAAAAAAAAGAATAATAATGAATATATATAAAAAAGAAAATACCAAGGTAATTGTAGTGAGCAATATTACATTCTAAAATCTGATTAAATTTTACTGTAAATGTCAAGTGCTATTTTCATACAATGGCATCATATTGTAGGTAATAAAGTTGTCTTGACTTTAGAAAGAAAAAGTCCTTATAGGTAGAAACTTCACTGATGGCCTGTGTATGTACTAAGGAAATCTTTCCTTTTAATGGGTAAAATTCCACTGCTGTCAACTATCTCTCAATCTTGACCACTTAGTGTAATTAAAAAGACAGTGCAGAAGGCAGTTCTGGCTTCTGTATGATTCTGCACCCAGTTGGCTGTCTGAGCCAGTGACAGTGAGCCGGTCTTCATGGTTGGTAATCATGCCCAGTATAATAGCTTTAAATTCATGATACAGTAGAAGTTGCAAGTAGGAGATGCATATTCTAAAAGTGAAGTAGCTTTTTAAAAATTCTGGTTTTACAGTAAGTCTCATTTATGTATGATAGGCTTCAAAGACACCTGGGGACAATACACAGGTAGCTATTTCATCATATCCTTGTGTCTAAGACAAGAGATTCCAGCCTTCCGTGTTTCACAACCAAAGGTTGAAAACAGTTCATTCAAGTGTGGAACATTTCTTTCAACGTATTCTCTTTGCCTGTAGGCTGATAGCAATAGTATTGTGTTCAGAGGAGGATTGTTTCCTTCTTGAGTGGTATCTGGAAATAGCATTAAGAGTTGTGATTAGCAGGCTCTGCCTGAATGTGTTTTCCTGCTTTCCTGTGTCTAGTCAGCATGTGCACTAGGGCTGAACATTTGAGCACAAACTAGAAGTTGTACCAAGTTTCAGTAGTTTTCCTACATCAATCTGTATCTGTCCATCGGCAGACTGGATCACTGTTAGTAAGGAAAGACGAAACAAAGTCTGGTGGCCTTTGCCACATTCTTTATGAGCTAAGTAGTCCATTTTATTAAGACTCATTTTATTAATCTGAAAGATGATGATGAGCATGAATGTTAGAAATATATCTCTATAAAGAATACTGTATGATAACTTACCTTTGGCTGAGAATTTGCTTTCAACACTAAAGTTTCAAAATCCAGCCAGAAACTGAGCTATGCACAGGAATAGCTAATACATAGCCAGCTTTAGGCGTGAGGATGTCGAATAAGCTCTCATAGACTGTTTTATGCAGTGTTTACAGTATGTTTGATAAAAGAGAAAACTCTATTACACACACACACACAGAGAGACAATTCTTTTCAGACATTGCTGATGGTTTGGCAGATACATGACTTTCTGGATTTCTGTTTTTTCAGGACAGTATGTTGATCCAGGTCACTTAAAACAAAACAAAATAAAAAAAAAAACTAAAAGAATTGAGGTATCAGTTCAGCAATGTGTCTTTTTATGCCAGGGCTTTGCTTTTCCTTTTTATCATATCATGGATGAATTCAATAAATACATTACAGAGACTTTAACTACAGTTTGTACATTTTACAGTCTCTCCCAGTTCTTCTTTATATGGTTCCAAGAGTAAGCAAAATGCTTAGTAACACCACTCATCATGTTTGTTTATTTACTTATTCAACAGATATTTACTGAGCATCTAACATGGGCCAGACTTTTTTCCTGGCAAACAGGAAACACGTTCTGTTTTTGCCCTCAGGTTGCTTGCAATCTAGCTGAGAAACAAGCAACATAGCACGTAACTGTGCAAAATACACATGAAATATAGCTGTCTGAAGTATTGCAAAATTACATAATTAAAAGACTTCTCTGGGGAAGGGTTGATTGAAGACTAAAAGGGATGGATGAGAGTTGAGAAGGAAGAGGTGCTTGGGGAGAACTGTCCAGGTGAAGGACTAATATGCACACACTGTACCGGCAGAGAGCATGATACATTGTAGATGGAGCTGTGAGAGCAAGGTAGGTGATGATGTGCAGTGAAGCTGCCTGGATGAGTAGAGGCAGGCTAGCAGGCGCTTGTAGACCAAGCGAATGCTTTTATTGGTCTGAACCCTAAAAGTATTAGGAGGCCCCTGAAGTGTTAAAGTGTGTGTTAATATAATCAGATTTGCTTTTAGAAAGGATGACAGTGGCTGCATTGTACAGCATAAATTTAAAGGCATTAATAAAGGATACTAAATAATTTTTGTGGTTTATTGTTGCACAGTTAGAAGAAATAAAAATCTGTGAATCCGTAGTGATGCTCAGGGGTTAGGAGAGTGGGATAGAAGAAGGGTCTTCTTGACAAAAAAATGCCAAACCAACTATGTTAAGCAGAAGAAAGTATGGAAAGTCACTATTTTTGTAATTCCTAATTTAACAAATAATTCAGAGGTCATTTACAGAAATAAAAAAAAAAAAACATTGCGTGAATGCTTGTGGGGAAGTAGGATATTCGTGTGATACCAAAATATACCTGTAGACTGATTATTAATTACAGAAGGAAAAAACAGTGTAGCTTTCTAGTGGTGAGAACTGAAGGTTGCCACTTTAATAAAGGGATTAACTTTAGCTTCACTAGTGGTAGGACGTAGTGCTGGCATAGTGGTTAAGTGTGACAGCTACTACTCGAAAGGATGGCAGTTCACATCTGCCAGGTGTTCTTTGGAAACTCTGTGGAGCAGTTCTCCTCTGTTCTATAGGGTTGCTATGAGCTGCAGTGGACTAGCCAACAGTGGGTTTGCTTCTTGTGTTTTTTTAATGGTGGGAAATCTAATATTATAGACTGCCTGAACCAATGCAGCGTACAGTTCCCAACCTCATGTATTTGTATGGGGGACAGGGGGAGAGGGAGAAGAAAGATTTAACTTAACCATTATCAAACATCTGGACCTAACCCTCAGAGATACTCTTTCTATGCGACTACCGGCTGGATGTTTCAGAAACTTGGTGTCAGGGAAGAATGGTAATGAGGGTGTTCAGTACTAACAAAGATTAAAACAGTATGGCAGAAAAACAGCTTGTGAAACTTTTGGTGAGATTCTGGCTTCAAAAAGCTATGAATGGTGATATTAGATGATTTTATAGTATTATTAGGTTTTGTAGATGTGTTCTTGAGCCTATTTAGAGATAAAATATTTAGTTGTAAAATGTCATGTTAGATACAACTTCTAAATGATGTAACAGCAGTAACAAATATAAATAGATTTAAAATAAATTTTAGGGGAAAAGTTAAAGTTTGGGGATCTAAGAGAAGGGTATTGAAGTGCCCACTGCCTTTTTCTTTCAGATTTTTATGTGCATGACAGTTTTCATCTGTATGACAGTTTTTATCTGTATGACAGTTTTTGTAATACAAAGTTGTCAGGAAAGAATGAATGGCAAGCTGGGCAGCTGTTTGACTCAGCCTATGCATCTGGTCACAGGGTTTCTGGGACTCACAGAACTACAGTTGATGGGGCTAATCTTCTACCAGTTTAGACAGTCACTCCAGCATCTAGAACCAAATCTTAAAGTCCTTCTGACTGTTAACATCTGCTAAGTGAATGCAAGCAATGAAATGTGTGTTTTGTGATAAGAGTCACAAACCCTACATACCTCTGTTGAGAGCCTGGGACTGAGGGCTGGTTGGTGCCTTCAATAAGCACAGTGATTGTGCTTAATTTCAACAACACAAAGAATGGATGTGGAATGCTCGTTGAGGAGTTAATACCCATAAGGAGGCTAACTGCAATATCCTTTCCTGTGGTAGCTCTGTCCCAGGATGGTGGTGAGGATAGAAAGAGGAATAAGATGTGAGAAATATATTTTGCCAAAGCCAGCCAAGTGCCATGGAATCAGATCCGAACTATATTAAAATTAACGAATATATTTTAGGAGGTAAAATTACCAATAAAACCAAATCAGACCCATTGCAATGAGTTGATCCTGACTCATAACAAGCAGACAAGTTACAGAGAACAACTACTCTGTAGTTTCTTGGCTATAAGAAGCCTTAGTGGCGTAGTGATTAAAGGTACTCCACTGCTAGCAGAAAGGTCAGCTATTTGAATTCCCTAGCCACCGCTGCTCAGGAGAAAGATGTGGCATCAGTTTTCTTGAAGGCTTACAGCCGTGGAAACCATGTGGGAAGCTCTGCTTTGTCGTGTGGTGTCACAGTGAATTGGAATTGACTAGACAGCTCTGTGAATCTGTTCAGAAGCAGATTATCGGGCATTGTTGTTAGTTGCCCTGAGTCCATTTCAATTCATAGTAATCGCATGTGTGCACAGTAGAACTGCACCGCAGTTCTTTTCTGTACATTTCTGGCTTGATCAGTGGAAGAATGTTGGTCTCAGTCCTGGAGGGTCAGAACTCTGAAAGAGGACCAGCTTGGAAGCAAGATTACAAGTTGGATTTTTGACATCCTGAGCTTGATGTATTTTGAGGTATAAAAGCTAAAATGTATCAACTGGTGATATTGGGTAATTAAATATAATTTAGCTGAAAAAAAAAAACACCTTTAAAAGTACTGTAGTGCATTTCTTTTGTACAAAAGAGCACTGATTTGGCATGTTACCCTAATCGTTGTAGCTTATGTTTCTAGAAAAGTGATACATTCTTTTAACAGTAACTTTCTATAAAGTACTTTTCTGCCATTGTTTGTTCTGTATCAAATTGTACTGTGTAAGAATATTAAATAAACACTTTTTCTCCAGAATTTTTGCAAACAGATCTTAACATAGACTTTCTGTAGGGGTTAGACAGAAACAAAGTTATTTTAGAGCTTACTTTGCGGTCTACCCATGTGATCATTAGCCAAAAAAGAAAAAAAACCCAAAACATTTGTACCACAAGTAATAGGTAGTTATCTTAGAAACATTCAAAAAATTCTAGTAAGTAGGAAGAAAAACTTGTCACTCATAATTTTACTAGCTTTGATGTAATTTACCTCCTTTTAAACTCAGATTATAGTGACTGAAGTGATTACTTTTTGTTCTACACTAGTTTGATTTTATAGACTATTTTTCCTCCTAAAACTTATTTCCCATATTTCGTGTTTCTCTCTGTTGTTGTATACATTGCATATTTTACCATATTTACCCAGTGATAAATATGGTTTGTTAACCTTATCTGATGACTGTTTATATTTCTGGATGGTCCTATCAGGAAAGTCTCTGCTCACTTCCTAAAGACAGCAGCTCATACAGGATAGACCTCTGAAGTTAAATATTATAACCACAAATGCTCTATTAAAGCTCTGTTTACAAATAAGCGGTTGGCTACTATGGGCCTTCATAGGACACTTTAGTTGTACCCCATCCACTATGTTATTTGTACCTCAAAATAATTTCATAGGAAATATTCTAGCAGCCTCACTTGATAGTGTTTAACTATGGCAGGGTAATTGTAACAATTTTGGTTATTGCTAACTGCAAGCAGTATGGGGCCCATGTGTGCACATACACAAACATGAAATAAAATTTAGAAATGATCATCAATTACTTTTTTTCAGTGAGTAATCTCAGAAATAGTTAGGTTAGGTGTAGTAAAGTTATCATTCTCTAAGAATCATGTTTATCCTGTGAAGAAAATGATGTGTTCTGGGTACCACTTCATTCATTTATGATTGGCAGTCATAGCCATTTTTATCCCTATCAGATCTTACTAGGTGCTGAAGCCATTGCTGATGAAGCAGCGAGAGATAAGGGAAGTACTGTTGAGGTCTCAGGAGACCAGATTCTGGATGAACTGGGACACAGACTTATATGGCTGCATTGTTAATGCAGTTATCATTTGGGGAGAGTTTGGATAGTCTGCTCAGACCCAAAACCCATTGCCATCAAGTCAGTTCCAACTTATAGGGACCCTGTAGCAACTCTAGGAAACCTTGGTGGTGTAGTGGGTTAAAGTGCTACGTCTGCTAACCAAAAGGTCGGCTGTTTCATATCTGTGAGGCGCTCCTTGGGAACTCTCCGGGACAGTTCTACTCTGACCTCTAGGGTCGCTACGGTTAGACCTGACTCAGCAGCAGTGGGTTTTTTTTGTTTGTTTGTTTTGGTTTCTTTGTTCAGTGACCCTATAGGACAGAGTAGAACTGACCTGAGAGAGTTTCCAAGGAGCACCTAGCAAATTTGAACTGCTGACCTTTTGGTTAACAGCTGTGGCACTTAACCACTGTGCCACCAGGATTTCCAGTTGGCTTAGGGTGCTTGCTGAATGGTCAGGAAAAGGACTGTACTCTGGACTTCTACTGACTCAACACCAGTTACCAAGATCTGTTGGGGTAGACCTGATTTGATTACTTCAGGGCCTCTGTAGGAAGGAATTTCTGACAGCATGTCCAAACAGTGGGGAATGAGAGGAGCTGTAGCCTCAGAGGACAGAACCCAGTGCGTGTTCGCTGTCTGTCTTGGGACACCTGCAGATGCAGGATGGTTGTGAATTGCTCAGACTGGTTTAAATGGCCAGTGGTAGCACAAAGTCATCAGTGGAAGAAGATCAGATTTATTTCTTTTTAGAACTGGGGAAATATGACAATGTGAATCTACAAAGTAGAAGCTGTCATTGAAGAGAAAAAGGAAAGATGCAGAAGAAGTGAGGAAAAATCATTCTTGCTTATGAGTAAGTTTATCCTTGAATAGGATAATCGTGGGTTCTTGGCTGAATGATGAAACCCAACAGCCAGGGGACTTAAGCTGCCATTAGAAAACGATGCTCAGTAAAAAGAGAAGAGCTTGTATTTAGAGTGGGCCTTTTGAGAGTCTAAGCTTTAATAAAAGTTATGACAGGCTCCAGGTAGGTGCTTACAAGTGGCCTAAGTGAAATAAAGAGGTATTTGTTGTTCAGCAGTAGAATTCTTGTACTGTGAAAGAGATTAGATTCAGTGCCCAGCCAATGCACTTCCTGTACACACACCGCCCCTCCCTCACTGGAGACCTGAGTGTTGCTAAGATGCTGGAGAGATTCATTGGAGCTTCCAGCCTAAGATGGGCTAGGAAGTCAGCCTGGTGATCTGCTTCTACAAAACCAGACACTGAAAAGTGTATGGATCCCAACCGTTGGATCCCCAGTCTGTCGTGGGGATGACAGCAGGATCAGGCAGTGATTCATTGGTTCACCATGAGTCAGGCTGACTTAACAGCAGCGAGCAACAAAGAGGACTAGAATTAGGGGATCACTGACTTTGAAGTAGTGAATAGCCATAGTCAGAGGGCAGAGAAGATTAATAGCATGGTGTTGAATCATCAGGGGTGGTGGCCAAGGATGAATTAAAAGAGGTGTGGAAAGTAGTTGCTGAAACCACCAAGTAAGGCTGGAAGAGTGATCCAGGGATGGATGGAATTTACAGCCAGCATGAGTAAAGGTTTGTGTGAAATGGTAGGAAAGACTTCAAAAGAGACAGGGATGTTAAATCACCATTTCAGGAGGTGTTGGATTCACCGGAGAGGGCTTAAAATCAATAATCTCCAGTGTTAATACTTGATGTGTTTAAGTGTGACAGAAGTGACAGAAGTTTGTCCACACCCTCTCTGTTTACTGGAGGGATTGTGGTTATCGACACAGACGAACCTAATTAAAAGCAAATGTCCTGGTTCTTTGCCAAACTGATTTTAGAACAGTCTTCTTGATGCAGGAAAGGTTCTTCTGTTTTCCCCCTTTTGAACCCACAGATTCTTCACTCAGGGCATGTGCTACTCTAAAGGGCAGGATATGTCTTACTTACATTATTTTTGTTTATTTTCAAGGCCATCCTAATTCCTCTCTTCACACTTTTGTAGTGTGGCTCCTTTATACAACCTTGTTGTTCGTTCACTGTGTTTATCTACTGCTTCGTTTTGCAAAAGCTTCCTTAGACAATTGGAAGAACTTCTTTACAGTGTGTGTTCAGGGCCCTCAAATTCAGGGTTTCATCTGCACTACAAGTTAAATGTAGGAGTAGACAGACTTGACCGTTTTCCTGTGTTTTGGCTCCTTGGTAAGAACTTCCATTTAAAGCAGTCCATAGGTGAAGCATACTGGCTGTGTTTTGGGAATACTTCCAGATTTTAATGACTTCTCAGCACCCGTGTGCTCTCATGCTCATCAGTGCACAGGCTTACACGCTGGTTTTCCTGCATCTGCCCTCAGCTCTCCGCGCTTCTTCCCTTACACAGCCAGCTCAGTTGTGCCGTGCCTTGGTTCCAGCCTTCCAGTGACTCTCAGCTGACTCACAGCAAAAGCCAGAGTCTATATTGGCTTATCCATCGCTTTCGTGTCGATGCCAGACCTTAGAGGCTCTACAGGACAGAGCAGAACTGCCCCATAGGGTTTCCAATGTTGTAATCTTTAAGGAGGCGGATTGCCAGATCTTTCTCCTGATGAGCAGCTAGAGATTCAAACTGCTGACCTGACCTTTTAGTTAGTAGCCAAGCACTTTAACCACTGTACCACTGGGCTTCATTTTTATTGGGTTGTAGGGCTTGCTGTCATCAGTTTCTCCACTACTTGACTTCAGCTTCCCCACCCCCGCCCAGGCTGTAATCTTTTTTTCTGGAATTTTTTTTTTTTTAATTATTATGGTTGAGTGTAAATGTACATTCTAATACAAATTTGCATGCCCACCTATAAGCAGCTCCCACTGCTCTTCCTGCCCGCTGACCGCACACTCTTCCTCTCCACTCCATATGTGCCTTGTCCTCCCAACCATCTCCTGTCCCCTCTTCTCTACCCACTCCCCCACCTCCAGTAAGAGGTCAGCAGGACGACATCCTCTAGATGTATAGGACCATAAAGTGCACACATGATATGGTCATTCTGTGTTGCCAAGTCCAATCCATTCCTGTCTGAAGAATTGACCTCCATTATGATTTATGGACGGGGGCAGCATCGGGGCCAGGGCCATGCTCCCAGGGGAGCCCAGAGGCCCTTGGACCATCAACTATGGTCTTTTAGTGGAGATCTTAGGGTACACCCCTTTTTATTCTTGTGTTGTCTGACCTCAGCTTTGAGTGCTGTCCTCTCTTGCTCCTCTGCAGCCACCTGGACTCTTGGCCATTTTCAGACATTTTGAAGCTCATTCTGCCGTGAGTCTTCTACACTTCCTTCCAGATATGCTTATACCTTTTTCTTTCATGCCTGTAAAGTCCCTGTACAGTTATCACCTTATTAATGGACTTGTCTCCCTGATCCCTGAAGCTGTCTACCCTCTTTCCAGCTGTATTTTTCTTATGACATTTATCACCACTTGACATGCCATATATTTCACTTGTTCACATATTTCCTGTCTGTTTGACTCCACTAAATTGTAAACTGCACAGAAGCATAGATTTTTGTCTGCTTTGTTCATGCTTGTATCCCCAAGTACCTCCAAAGTGCCTGGCACATAGTAGGTACCTATTAAATGAGTTGCATGAATAAATGAACGGATAGATGAGTTTAACCTATACAGTGATTTAAATTATAATAGCAAATGATAAAGCCAGGATTCATACTGCAGCCACATTTTAGTTTAAGCCATCTTTCTTTCTGTTTTACCATGAAAGCGAATCTTTTATGAGATACGTGGATAAAATATTAACAGTGGAGTGCTTTATATTGTTCACCATTCCATTAAAATTCAAATTCCAGCTGGATTTTGTGTTACAGATTTTCAAATAAAATTAGTTTAAGAAATTCTACTTTAAAGCTGTTGCATTCAATGGAATTTAGATTTTCTTTTTCTTATCATTGAAATAAAAGACTTCTGCAACTGTTGGAAAAAATGTAAAAAAAAAACAAAACCATTGACTCACAAATGAATGGCAGGATTTCTAGATAAGCAAGACAAAAAATTTCCACTGTTTTTCACCAACTATGCAGCTAATGGGGATGATGGCTTTAAGCCAACTACCACTTAAGGAAAAAAAAAAAAAAAAGCTTACCATTCAACAAGTGAAATAGCATAGAGTAGATAGCATCTATTGAAATTTGATTTTCAACAGTCTCCCAAGTGACTGACTAAATTTTTTCAACTTGTTTAAAAGACTATATGTTTTCTCATAATCAAATTTGAGACTAGCAATATGACAGCATCTGGTTTAATGCTACTGAATCTTCTCCAAAATATTTTGAGGCATCATTTGAAATATGCTGGGACCCTAAATGGACTCATGGACCTAGGGACCTTAACCTAGAATGGCAGGGCTTAGAGGCCATTTACCAACAATAAAGCTGAGCCCCAAGTCTAGATCCTAAGATCTCAAAGTGAGTTAAAACTGAGACCAGTCCAGATGGCTACCATTGTCTGTGGGTTTCTTACATGGCAAGTAGTGGGGCAGGAGTCAGGTGGGTGGTACCGTGGAACCATTTAGGATATGGGTTGATATGCATCAGAAAATGAATTCTCACTGATAAGTAGGGTGCAAAGACAGTTCAGTCCCCAGGAGGGCATCTCAAAGACTTGACACATTTTTAGGGTCCAGCCAAGTGGGATGGATTTCAGGAATTTTTATAGGACTACCAAGGGGAGGAACATAAATTTTTGTCAGAAGTAGAATCAGAGGCCAAAGGACGGCTGTTTTTATAGTATGGTCTGAGCTGAGGTCATTCATTACCCAGGATTACCTAATAAGGTACTCTGTGGCTGTCCAGATTAAGGCCTGCTATAATACGTGTGGTTCCTACTTTTTTTTCCCTCCTTCAGTTTAACTCAGGTTGACATAAACATATGGTTAACTTACCTGCTATACTGAAATTCTTTAGCATTTTTTCATCTGGACCTAGCTAGAGTGGGAAAAAATTAACAAGAAGAATTTGGATTTCTGAAATCATTTTTAATTTACCTGAATATTCAAGTAGATTTGGCACAATGGTGAAACACTGGTTTATTTTGTAGTGAAAATTCACTTGTATCTTAATACTGGTATTTCTTTAATATGATATAGACTTACCTAAGAGTGCACTTATTAACAGTTTTGTATTCTGAACACCATTATCTCTGTTAAGCTTATTGATGATTTTGATAAATAAATTTGTGTGTAATGTGTTTTATATGTTATACAGAGGTGAACAGTTTCCATTGATACAAAAATTTACATATCAGTGACTCTTATGAGTCTGCTAATTTATTAAGTTTGTAGGTGTCTGATCAGGAAGCAGAAAGTAAAATAATCGTTGTGGAGGTGTTTTATGGACAGTTCTAGAATATGTGCAGATTTCCTGGAATATGAAGGGGTAGGCTTTTTAAAGAAGAGCTTGACCTTAGGCCAATGTGTGAAAGCTCAAATGTGAAGAGATCCATCAGAAGAAGTTGTATACATTGACATATATAGCTCTGTATGTCATTCCTCAACTGAGTTTAATAAGATGGCTTTGTGGCCTTTTATTTTATATCTATTACTAGTTTTCATTTCCTGCTTGCTTATACACTCTTTTACTGCGTCTCCAGCCTGTCCTATCCTTGAACCTCACCTCTGTCTCTAGCTCTGTTTTGGCTTTCTTTGTTCAGTGCTTGATATGACACTCAGATCCAGTTTGGGTGGTATCCTCGATCAGTGCTGAGTCATCTATCAGTGACTCACTTGAGTTCCCTAGCCAGCTAGCCCCATCCTGGTTAAATAGTTCTTCCACCACCACTCATCCCTACACACACATGTACATGCTCTGATAAACTGTATTCTGATGTACTTAATTTAGCAGGCCTTACAAAGACTAATAACAAGTAACACATCACTTCACCATTTATAATATGTTTATACATCCGTTTCCAGTTTGCAACAGGGGTGGCTGATTCAAAGCAGAAAAGCAAGAATGAGATATGAGTTGAAGAAGAACTCTGTTTTCAGAAGTATTTACACATATTCACATATACTAGGAAACCATTCATATATGTTATTTATGAATGTTTTCTTGAGACAGTTTGGGATACTAAGTATTTATGGACTTTTCCTAATAATGGACTTTTCCTAAAGCTTTATTTGATGATCAGAAAAATATTATTTTGGAAGACTTACAGTTTGATAGACCTTATTTATTGATACATTTTATTCATTATCAATGAAGTCATTACTTTGGCAACTTGTGTTGTCATGTGATATAAAAACGACCTCTTGTTCTTCAGATGAGTAATGACAGCAGCAGATTCTTTGGTGGAGGTAACCATGAAGTTAGAGGAGCAGAGCATCATAATGAAAGGGAATTGGCGGGAATAAGCAGTTGCTGACTTTGGACCCAGTTGTATGCCAAGAACGTTCGGCTAGAAGTCAGCACACACAAGCCCTTGCACATGTGACTTCCTTGACTCGTCTCAAGTCTTTGGTCCCTGCATCTGAATCTAACAAGGATATTCATGTCCCTATCACTTTTGCAAAGATTTCTAATGGAATTTGATTTTTTGGACGTTAACTTTTTTTTTAAATAAATTTGGGTCCAAAGCAGGTTTTCATGTTTTTTTTTTTTTTGGAGAATGTTGCTTTTGCCTATCAGTTTAGGCACATTATTATATTAATTTTACCTGGTTGATCAACATCAAGCTATCTGTTATAACATATTTGGTTTGATTCCATTAGACTTTGCCCTGATCAGTTTTTTGTAATCAGCCAGTTAGGAAAGAAAGCTGTCTTTAGACAAAATTGGTATTTTTCAATGAGATGGCATTAGAGAAGGTCATTTTGACGTATAAATTATGCATATAAAATGGAAATTGACCCTGGGAGTGACTCATGTAAAATGAGGATAATGCACATTTGCCTTATTCTCCCCTATTAATTTTGTAGTCACCATATCTACGAGTCAGTACTGAAAAGGACAAGGTGATTATCCAGATGAAACACAGTATCTAGTAATAACAGCCATTGCATGCACTGATATATGCCAAGTGCTGTTACAAACTTACTTTATTTAGCACCCACAGCAGTGCTGTACAGTAGTAGGTAACTGTATTTATGCTCATTTTAGTGATGGTGTAACAGAGTGGTGAAAGAACTTGTTCAAGGTCATGCATCTGGTTAGGGGCAGAGTGGAGATATAAACTGAAGAAGTCTGATTCAGAGTCTGCACATTCCTCTTCACTTCTCTGTATAAAATCAACCATAACATTGCCGTTGAGTTGATTCTGAGTCAGCACCCCTACAGGACAGAGTAGAACTGCCCCAGAGGGTTTCCACGGAATGGCTGATGGATTCAAACTGCTGACCTTTTGGTTAGCAGCCCAAACCTTAACCACTGGGCCACCAGGGCTCCTGTTCTGTGTTCTTACATCAAGAAGTGGAGCTTCTTGACTTGGAAGCAAATCTGGAATGTATGAATTGGTCATAACTTTGAAATCATTCACCTAGTATTTGGTGAGTATGTACTACTGTACATAATTCTTTCCCTGTGTGATAATGGCAGTGCTTAAACGTTAGCGAGAGAGGAAGATGTCTGTAGGTTGAATAATAGGTCAGTGTGTTGGGTGTACCCTATTCAAGTCCAGCTCTGCCATAGCTAGTTGTGTAAGTTTTGCAAAGTGAGCTCATTCCAGACTGCAGTTACCTTACTTTCTCAGCTGATGATATGTGGGTGTCATAATGTCAGTCCTGCTTAAAGCTGCTAGAAGTTGAAACTGTCACTCATGCACTGGTGCTTCTTGTTCGTTTCTGTTGTGCTGTCCTCATCTCTCCAGTCTCTTACTGTTGTGTATCTGTTGGCTCTCTGAGCTTTAGGTATCAACTAGACATTTTTCCTCCTCTCCAGATACCCCGTACTGAACAGACATGGGGAGAACAGACATCTTTTGTTCTCAGCCTTGGAAGAAAAGCATATTATGTATGCAGCAAGTCATAGGTTTTTCATTGGTAGTGGTTTATATCACGAATGTGTATTGAATTGTGTCAAAACTTTTTTGGCATCTACTGGTAACTTTGTTTTTTCTTCTCTGTTCTTTAAACATTATGAATTGCATTGTTGAATTTTTGAAATGATACTTCAGCCTTTTTATGATATAAATCCCACTTGATTATGATTGTGACATAACTTGATGTAAGTTTCAACTTACATCAGGGTTAAGCAAGAATGATACTAGAACAGCCACATATCATCAGTTGATAAAGCTTTAAGATACTTAAATATTTTTTATATGCTGTTGGTATATATTTCATTAAGAATTTTTGCACCCGTATTTGTGAGGTATCATATAGCCTGATCTTTCTTTTTTCCTTCTATTTCTGCCTTCTTTTGAGATATTTTTTGGGAGTATTGCATTTTATCTTTATTTTTTGGCTTCTGGGATCTCTTTCTTCATTGTACTTATTTAGTTGTTCTAGGATTTACAGTGTTCATTTTTTAATTTTTTGTTTTAGGTGCAAGTTAAAAGTACAAATTCGTTTTTCATTTAAAAGTTTTATAATGAATTATTTTGTGGCATTAGTTGGCAATCCTTGAAATGTTTCCACACTCTCACCCTTGCTCTGGGTTCTCCATGTCCATTCATCTAATTTTCCTGTCCTTTCCTGCCTTCATGTCTGTGCCTTTGGGCAGGTGTTACCCATTTGGTCTCAAATACTTGATTGAGCTAAGAAGCATGTTCCTCAAACATGTTACTGTTTGTTTTGCAGGCCTTTCTAGTCTTTGGCTGAAAGGTGGACGTCAGGAGTAGCTTCAATTCTGAGTTAGCAGGGGATCCAGGGCCACAGTCTTGGTGGTTCTTCTAGATGACCATACACATTTTAACTTAACCCAACATGCTGTCATATATCACTTTATGTATAATGTGAAAACTTTAACATATGTAGTTACACTTTTCTCTCTTCTACTGTTTTCTAATGTTATCTTATATTTTGCTTCTGTGTGCTGCGAAAGCTACAGTGACTTTTCATCAGTTTTGCCTTTATAAGTCCTTTAAAAGTTTTTGAAATGTGTAGAAGTAAATCTTTTATAATTACCCATGTATCTATCGCTTCCAGTGTTCTTTATTTCTTTGTGTAGTTTCATGTTTCTGTCTGTTATAATTTTTCTTCTGCTTGAAGCATATCCTTACAACATTTCTTACAGTGCATGTCTGTTCATGAATCCTCTGTGCCTTTGTTTGTCGTCTACCTGAAAAATGTCTTCACTTGGCCTTTATTGAAGGCATGTTTTGCTGTGTGTATAATTCATGGTTGCCAATTTTCTTTTTCCTTCTTTCAGGATATTAAATATACTATTCTATTGTTTTTTGGCCTTGCAATGTTTCTGAAAAGAAATCTGCAGTTAAATTTTTATTTTTGTTTGCTGGCTGTAATAGATATTTTTACTGTAGCTGTGCTGTTTAAAAAATTTTTTGTGTGTGATTAAGTGAAACTTTATAATCCAAGTCAATTTGCCATACAGAACCCAAGCACCCGCCCCTATGCAACTCTATCTGCTCTCCTCACCCTGTGACAACACTCTTCTTTACTACTGTTTATTTCTAGTATCCATTCAGCTAACACTTGTCCCCTCCTCTCTACCCTCTTCTCTCCCCTCTAAAATGAAACCAGTAAGACAGCCTCATAGCTACATGCATATACTAAGCCATAAAGGACACACACCACCTGCATCACGCTGTGTCCCTTAATCTAGTCCAATCTTTGTCTGAAGCATTGGCCGCAGGCTGCTTTTAAGCTTTGTTTGTTAGTGCCAGTTTTCTGAAGATTGATTGCTGTTTGCTTTGATATAGTTTTCTGTGTTTGTCCTGCTTGAAATTTTTGGATGTGTGAGTTCATGGTTTGTATCAGATTTGGAAAAAATGGGACATTTTTATGCAATGCTTTGGTGGTAAACACCTCTCCCTTTGCCTCAGTCTCACGTATGTTAGATTACTTAGTAAGTTCCTTTGATAACATCCCTATGGCTCTGTTCCTTTTTTTTCTCTTTCTTCTGTCTCTTTTATCCTCCGTGCCTTAGTCTCCTATGTTTTCATTTTCACTGATCTTTTCTACTTGTGCATCTAACTTGCTATTAATTCAGTTAATTTTGTTTTTTTCAAATGCTCTGTTTTTCAGCTCTGGAAGTTCAGGGGATGGATGCTGTTTTATGGAGTTCAGTTCCATTTTATTATATTCATGGTTTCATTTCATTTCTTGGATATATTTATAATAATCATTTGCTATCTGTCTACAAATAATATGGTCTTATTTCTGGGTCTACTTCTAATGAGTGAGTCTTTTGATTACATTTTCTTTATAAAACTGGAACATTTTATTGGATCTCGGTCATTATAAATGTTATCTGCTGAGTGTCTATCTTCCTTCATGGAGTGTTAAACTTTGTTTTGGGAAATCATTCAGTTACTTTCAAGTCAACTTGTTTTGAGGCTTGTTGTTAAGGTGAGTCTAACGTACCCTTGAATGTAGCCCAGTTTTGCCTTACTCTTGTGATGTGAGCTTCTAGCATCTCTGCTGAATGTCCCAGATGTTCACTGAAGCTTTTCTATTCTGACTAGATTAAATGCAAAATGTCTTCTTGTCTCTTTAGGCTGTGAACATGCTTAGGTTGATAGCCCATCAACTGGTCGTGTTTTTATTCAATGTCATGACCTTTCAACCTATATAAGTACAATTTTATATTCAGTAACTGTTTTATGGAACCCTATTCGGAGGTGGTGAGACTACATCTTCCATACTTTGACCATGTTGTCAGGAGGGATTGGTCTATGGAGAAGCACATCATGCTTGGTAGAGTGGAGGGTCAGTGACAAACAGGACGACCCTGAAGGAGATGGACTAACACAGGCTACAACTATGGGCTTAACCATAAAACCGATTGTGGGCGTGTCCCAGGCAGTGTTTCGTTTGGTTGTATGTGGGGTGACTGTGAGTTGGAACTGACTCGATAGCACCTAACAACAGCATTTAGATCCCTAAAGTTCTTTGTCTGCAAAGTTTTATTGTCCACAGTACCCTGCTCCACCTGTTCCGGCTATTTTAGCCTCCTATAGCTGACCTCCTAATTTCAAGTGTTCCCTCCTTGCATCACAGTCCAGAAACTAACTTTAGATAGAAAGGTATTACAATCGGAATGCTCATTTTCTGTTTTTTCCTTGTCTCGTGAAGCCTAGTCCTCTGCTACCTTTGTCTGATATCTGAAATAACTGTTTTGCGTGTTTTGTCTTTTTATTTCTACTTGGTTGCTGTAAAAGAGTAAGTCTGGTACAGGTGGCTTCAACAGACATTGAAACAAAAGTCTAAAAGGCATTTTTTTTTTCCTATAGCATTTTATCTTAGAGAATTTCAGCACATACAAAGTGCAGAAGAAAAGCCTAGTAAACTTGAGTACTTACCATCCAACTTTAACCGTTAAGAGCAGAATGAGAAACTTGTTTTCGCTGTGCCCTCTCCTCAGTCCCATCACCCTTCTTATGTTGTTTTCAAACAAATCATCAAGAAAAATTTAAAGAAAGAAATGGCAAAATTTAATTCTTCATTAAAGACAAAAATAACATAAGAGAAGATAGTATTTATTGAGGGTCTACCTAATTTGTTGCTTACTCTTGAAGCATAGATGTATATTTGCTTATTTATGACATCTAATATGGGAGAAGGAAACCCTAGTAGTATGATGACTAAAAGCTACAGCCACTGATCAAAAAGCTGACGGTTCAAATCCACCAGGGGCTCCTTGGAAACTCTACGGGGCAGTTCTTCTCTGCACTATAGGTCCTCTGTGAGTTCGAATCAACTTGACAGCAGTGGGCTGGGTTAGCTTAGGTTAGGTTTAGATAATATGGTGAAAATCTTAGAAGAAATCTAAAAAATTAAATAATGTGTATAGTTTTTCTGATGAGTTGGTAAGGGTATGGTTTCTTTTTAAATTTCCTAATTATGCTATCTCATCAAGAAATGAAAATTAAAAGTAATTGAAAAAAAAAGAATTAGAGGTCTATTATTAATGAGTATGATCAATTTGCTTAACTAATTAAAGTATGAGGATAATGAAGCCAGAATTGTAGCTGTACTTCTTTCTGTTAACCAGTTGATTTTGTCTGTTTAATGTGTCCCTCAATTAATTATGTTTACATAAAATCTGTATTAATGTGGGTATTTCAGCCTATCAAACCACAAATAGATGTTGTAATTTTATCATTGGTAATTTGTCATTGGTAAATTGCAAATTTATCATTGGTAAGAGGAAAAACAAAACAAAAATAAATTTCTTAGTTGCATTTTCTTAACACAAAGGAAAAACAAAGAACAGTTCAAGCTGCAGACACATTTAATGTGTATTGTATTGTTTAATGCTTTTCCACACACTCTGTGGAAGCAGTTTCCCTGCATCGCATCACTGATTGGTTTTAAATACTTTCATGTGTGCCATAGTAAGATTGACACTCATGTTATGTTGCCAGTTAGTCTGTGCAGTGTCAGGGGAAATGAATTAATAGCAATTTATCATGTCAAGTGAAATGAAAATGACAGAAGGAAACATGAAATCTAAGCCAAGTTCAATAGAAGGAAGAGTCCTGAAAGAATGAAAGATGGGAAATCAATTATCCTTAGCCAAACCCAACAAACCTAGTAGCACTAATGAAGCTTTACTTGTTTTAGCTCAAAATATCATGGTTAACGATTTCGAAAAATTGATTCCTCGATATCCCCACAGTGGAGTTATTTTGGACATGTATCTACAAATTCAAAAGACAATGACTTCTTAGCTTATTACCAGCAAAAGCAAACTTATGATAAAAGTCTCATTGTAGGTGGCTTTTTTTTTTTTAATTTGGAATAAGTTTTACATGTATTTAAAAAATAATTTTCATTGAAAATTGTGTTGGGAATTAACATGGACAGGAAAAATTTCTCTAAACACTGCTTTGTGATTGTTGTATCTTTCCTTTAAGTCAGTATACATAAGCTTCTGAATTAATCTGCTCACCAATATTCCATTTCTAACATTTTGCCAATTACTGTTGCTAGTGTACGAGTGTAACTATGCTGCTATCTCTATGTGTGTGTGCATGTTTGTGTGTGGAAGGGAGAAGTGTTATGAAATGATAGTTCTTTAAGGTCTGCTATCTAGTTAGTGGTGAAGTGAGTGGAAATCGGTCACTCTTCACAAGCTTGATCCTAGGTATAAATGAAAGCAATTTTAAAATCAAATTTTACTTTGTATAAGTAAAAAAAAGCAAACCAATAAATGTTGGAGAGGTTGTGAAGAGATTGGAACTCTCCTGCACTGTTGGTGGGATTGCAGAATGGTGCACCCTCTTTGGAAAGCAATTTGATGTTATCTTAAAATAATGGGTATGGATATATCATTTGACCCAGTAATTCCTCTACTCAGAACATGTCCTACAGAATCAAGGCCATTCACACCAACTGATACATGCACATGAATGTTCATTGCAGCACAGTCTATGATAGCAAAAAGTTGGAATCAACCCAGATGCCCAACAACAGAAGAATGGATGGGTAAACTTTGGTGTATGTACTCCATGGAGTACTACACACTGGTAAAGAACAACAATGATAGCAGGAAACATCTCTCAATTTGGTCTCAACAGGAGGACATTCTGTTGAATGAAACTAGTCAGTGACAGAAGGACAATTATTATATGAGACCCCTATGATAAAAACTTAAAAGCATACGCATATATAACAGCAAAGACTCTTTGATGGCTACAAGGGTGGAGAGGTTGGGAGTGCAGGAGCGTGAGGGGTGAGGGTTTAGATTAGACAGTTGTTAGAAATTTGGATGGGTGAAACTGGTGACAATACACATTAGTAAGAAGATCAGCACTAATGGGACTTTGACACAACTTGTGTACTCCTCCTATCTTAACCCAATATTGTAAGCACAGAGTATGTACACTTTCATTTTTTATTTAATAAAAAAATAAGTAAAATTTGTTAAATATTTACTAGCAAGTAAGCACAAACTATTCATGTTGATTAATCTATAAATTCAAGAAGTTTAACTCTTCATCCTTGTAGTTGTCTAATCACCATCACCTTCCATGAGAGCTTCAGTTGAGATGAATGTAAAAAGTCTAAAGACAGGATTCTCTTAATTTATGTCCACGTCAGGCAATCAGAATCTTCTGTAGTGCATGACTGAGAACAGGACTACTTGAAGATGACTCAAAACCACATCTCAAGAGGAAAAGCTACAGATTTCTTTTATTTTTATATTCAGTGTATGCAACAGTGTAATATTGCTAAATATTTCAGCAGTCTATTTACTTTAAATACTTTTAATTTTACCTATAAGTTCTTATTTCTAACATCCATAATGCTAGTCAAGAAACCACTGTATTCAAGAAGGAAAACCTATTTTGACATTAAATACTCTGATTTTCAAAATTGGTTGTTGATAAAGATATGGATACTGGAAGCACTTTTAATAGCCACTGATGGAATGTGAACTTCTTGATGAGAATGCCGTTGGAATACCCTACTCTGTTGTTTTTATTAGGATGCATATAGCACTTAAGTTATAGCTTAATCTATATAATCCACACACAGTAATACACCATGTATGCAACCATATTTTGAACAAAGTTGTGAACATTTTAACACGTAAATTTGTCAGTATTAAAGGCAAGTGAGGAATCTGTATGTGGATCGAGGCAGTCATGCAAACAGAACAAGGGGACACTGCATGGTTTAAAGTTAGGAAAGGTGTTTGTCAGGGTTGAATGATTTTACCATAAATTTTCAGTCTGTGTGCTGAGCAAATAATCTGAGAAGCTGGACTGTAAGAAGATTGAGGCATCGCATCGGGATTGGGGGAAGACTCATTAGCAACCTGTATTATTTAGATGACACAATCTTGTTTGTTGAAAGTGAAGAGGATGTGAAGCACTTACAGATGAAGATCTAAGACCAAGCCTTCAGTATGGATCACACCTCAACATCAAGCAGACAAACATCCTCAGGACTGGATGAGTAAGCAGCATCATGATAAATGGAGAAGGGACTGAGGTGGTCAAAGATTTCATTTTACTTGTTTCCACAGTCAATACTCATCGAAGCTGCAGTCAAGAAATAAAACATGTGTTGCACTGGGAACATCAGAAGATTTCTTTAAAGTGTTGCAAAGTAAAGATGTCACCTTGAAAACTAAGATGAAACTGACTGCAGCCATGGCGTCTTCTGCTGCAGCACATGCATGTGAAAACTCGACAGTGAATAAGGAAGACAGAAGAAGAAGTGATGCCTTTGAATTGTGGTGTTGGAGAAGAATGTTGAATGTATCGTGGACTGCCAAAAGCATGAACAGATCTGTTTTTGGAAGAAGTACAACCAGAGTGCCCCTTAGAGACTACATCTTACGTACTTTGGCCATGTTGTCACAAGGGATCATTCCCTGGAGAAGGACATCACTTTTGGTAGAGAGTTAACAAAAGATACAAAGACCTTCAACAAGATGGATTGACACAGTGGCTACAATAGTGAGCTTAAGCATAAAAACAATGTGGGCACGGTGCAGGACTGGGCAGTGTTTTGTTCTGTTGTACATAAGGTTCCTGTGAATCAGAACTGACTCGACAGAACCTAAGAAGAACAAGCTCTTGTATTAAGGGTCCTTGTGGCACTGTGGTTAAGTGTCTAGCTGTTAATCAAAAAGTTGGCATTTTGAATCCATCGGCTGCTTCTTGGAAACTGTATGGGCAGTTTTACTCTCCTGTCGTTTCTTGGGTTGGAATGACTCAACAGTGAGGGATTTTTTTAAATTAAGGGCAAAGTTAGATATACCTTAGGAACCCTTAGTTACAGCTTTTTTGACAAAATGTAAGCTTGATTCTTGATTTGTATAACTGCACATTCTAGAAAGTAAATAGTAATCTTGAACTATCAGGAGTGAATGTACCATGAGCAGTAGTAATAGTTGTCTTTATTTGGGGTCCTGGTGTGTAGTGGTTGAAACCTCAGCTGCTAATCAAAATATAGGTGGTTTGACTCCACCAGACACTCGTTGGAAACCTTTTGCGGCAGTTCTGTTCTGTCTGTAGGGCCACTGAGAGTTGCAGTTGACTTAATGGCATTGCTTAGCATGGATGATATTGGTAAAGAACTGTGTTGAAAAGTCATAATAGTCAAAATAGTGGAAGAAGATAAAGACACGCTAGTGTTTCTCGAGTGTTTTCTCTGGGCTAGATGGTTTAGTTTCATAATCTCATTTATTTTTCACAATGACCCCCTGAGGGTGAATACTATATAATATCTTTACTTTTGTGGTGAAGAGTTTCAGTTAATTGGTTTCTCAGCAGAACTGAAATTCAACTGTTTTAGCTGTAAAATATATACTTACTCCTTTGCTTTATACTTCCTCCTTCTCTGTCAAATCTTTTTTAGAAGTTTTTGTGATATATTTTAGACATCTTCCCATTAGGAATTCTGGAACTACATAGTTTATAGGAAAAGAAAGGACTTTCAATTCACTGAAAGTTGTGTTGGGGGGAAAAAACATGGAGAACTTTATTTATGTTTGTGAGTGTACTTGGCTTCACTATAAAGATATGACTCAGATGCAGTTAAAATAAGTTTAAGTTGAAATTCAGTGATTTTTTTTTTCTTGTATAAAGGTTGCGGGAAATCACAGAGCAGGTCTTATCTGTAGAATCTAGATTTTTTCCAAGACTCTAGATTTTTGGAAGTACATGGCCAACTTCTCATTAAGTCTACTGCTGCAATTTTAAACAATACAGTAGCCAATCTACCTTTTTGGTATGTAGGTATCCTAATGAAAGTTTGGATAAAAGGTTTTGAAAAATAGTTCTTTAATGACTGATATGTCCATGGGATGAGCTCTAGTTCTAAGCCTATTTAGGATGGATTTTCCTTACAGATTGCTGTGTAAATACTTTTTAGAAAATCTCTAAAGGTATTTGAGTATTATTCTGTTAAAAGATTTGTAAAGACCAAGAAGTGAGCATACTTTCATTAGAAATCTCGTTCTCAATGTTGTGTGTCATTGCAACTCACAGTAACCCCTTGTGACAGAGTAGAATTGCCTGAGGTCCGGCATCACAGTCATTAAGACCGGTGGCTGCTAACCAACAGTTCACCAGTTTGTATCCACCAAGTGGTCTTTGGAAACCCTATGAGAAATTTCTACTCAGACTTTTAAGAGTCCTGTGAGTTGGAGTTGATTTGACAATAATGGGTTTGGTTATTTTTGGTTTAATGTTTACAGGGGTAGATTGCTGGGGGGAGGAGGTTTACTTGTGTGTAGTCCATGTTAAAGATTGCCAGTTTTGTGTAGTCAGTGTTAAAGTTGAATTGTCCTCTTTCTTTACAGTTTCTAACTCAAATGGACAAATGCATGGAAATTATTAAAATGGGTATATTTTTCTGCAGTTATGTTAATACACATTTTGATGATTGCAATGATGGTGTGAACATATTTTAGGAAAATCAGTCTTTCACTAGAACTCTATGACACTTTATTTGAAACTTTTTGTTATTTCTAAGGTTATAATTTATTGTTTATGATTGTTACGAAAGATGCAGAAGACAGAAGGTAAGAACTGCTGATGATGTGAAGGTTATATCCATCTACTCAATCACAGATTTAGAAATGATAGCTATTACCATGAGGCCAGTCATTTTGATATTATGAGGACTCAATGATATGAGGAATATGAGTGAGTTGTAAGTACTAAAGGTTAGTCTGTGCTCCATTGGCATTCAAAGCATCCAAGCCATATGCAGATAAAGAGTACTGGGAAATCTGGTGAGTCTTTTAAATGCAAGAGCTTCTATCATATTATGGCATCAAGATAATAAATAGGAAAATATGTAATACAATGCACTACATCATGTACATAGTAGGTACTTTAAATACCTATTGTTGTTATTAATGTGTAGTGGAGTATTGTAGGAAAAATTAATTTCAAACTCAGGCCTATAATGACTCAGGAGAATGTTCTGTCAAACTCAACTGTTTATTTAAACCATAAATCTTTGTTCATCATTCATGATAAACTTGATTAAGAACAGTTAAGTATATTTAAAGTTGAATTAGTGGGGTTTTTCTGTATATTTACAGTTATTTTATGTTTAATGCCCTTATTCTGTAGCTTTTCAGCAGTTTTCTTTTTTTCCTCATCTGGTTAAACTGAACATTTATGAGTTGAAGTAATCCTATTTTAAGAGTATTACCTGACACAGAAAATCAGAAACAAATTCGGCTTATTTATGGATCTGCTGTCTCAGTTTTATTCTCTAACAAAGATCATTTTAGGATTCTCACAAAATCTGTTTTCAAGAAATATCTGCATTGTTAAAGTAGTAGAATGAACCTTACAGAAGAAAGTTTTAATCTAATTAACTAAATTATGCATCCTGAGCTTATTTTAAGATGATGTTTGAGTTCTAGAAACCATTTCAAACAATGTCTAAAGTATCTTTCCATTCATGTGTTGTGCATCTTAGAATCTGACATAAATCTAAACACTTTTGTTTCTAGGTCAGGTCCAAAAAATCTAAACTGTTGGTTTTCAGTAGTTTCCACAGGCCTGTGAGCCTGCTATCTTATTTCTTTTAGTATACATTTCTTCTTTACTGGAATTGTGTTTCTTTTGTAGTTAAGAAAGGGCAAAGGGATCCTTTTGATAGTTTTGCCTGGTAATTTGATATTATGATAATATTTAATGTCATTTCTGACAACAGTAATTAAAAATACACAAATTTCACTAAGCCCTTTTATTCCTGAGATATTGCTAAGTCTTGCTACTGTAGAACATTTTCCTCTTATTATGTTTTGAATTAAAACAAATGACAAAGAAAAAATAACTCACCTAATGAACCCTGCTGATAACTTCATAGGTTCTGCTGACTTACTGTTAATTTTGTTGACGTTAGTAAAACACACTGGTCTGACACTGATTTGATAGTGAGCAAACAAAATATTCCACATAGCCTTCTTTGCCAGAGCCTTTTCTTTAAAGCAAAGGTAGCATAGTGTACTGAAGTGAGTACTGGACTTTTATCAAAGGACTTGGATTTGAACTTTGACTATCGCACATTATTTTTGTGACCTAGAAGAAGTGGCAAAATGTTTAAATGTTTAATTATTTTACTCTAAATACATTGAAATAGTATTTGTCTCAAGAAATTGATTTGGAAAATGAGTTGGTGTCATTAGGGCTGTTGATTTGGTTCCGACTCATAGCAGTCCTCTGCACAGCAGAACACAGAACCAAACCACGTCCAGCCTGCTGTGTCCTCACAGTCACTGCTATGTTTGAGCCCATTGTTGTGGCAACTATGTCAGTCTATCCCATGGAGAAAATGAGTGCCAGCCAAGCCAAGCCAAGTGCCGTCGAGTAGCTAATCTAAAAAAAACAAAAAACAAAAAAAACCCAAAACCCACTGCTGTCAAGTACATTCTGACTCACAGAGACCCTAGAGGACAGAGTATAACTGCCCCATAGAGTTTCCAAGGAGTACTTGGTGGATTTGAACTGCTGACCTTTTAGTTAGCAGCTGTAGCACTTAACCACTACCCTACCAGGCTTTCCTAATCTAAAAAAAAAACTTTTTTTTTCCTTCTTTTCCTGTTGCAAAATGCACTTATAGTGTCAAACCTCTCCTCCTAGATAGAACGTCACAATGGAAAGGAATTACCATTTTAGAGGAGTTTTTCAGATAGCCTAGCTTTCACTCATTTAAAGCACCAAGTCTTTATTTTCTAGTTGAACCATGTTGATTGAGCAAACCAACCAAACCAAACCCACTGAGTCGGTTCTTACTCATAGCGGCCCTAGGGGACAGAGTGGAACTGCCCCATGGAATTTCCAAGGAGCACCTGGTGTGTTTAAACTGCCTACCGTTTGGTTAGCAGCTGTAGGACTTAACTACTGCACCACCAGGGTTTCCATTGATTGAGAAGGTATCTGATAATTATTTCATATATAGCTGCTACTTAAAATGGGAGTATTATCCTGTATTTACAGAACCATTCGTCTAGTCATTAGCAAATATTTCTTAAGTGCTGTTTTAATCCAGACACTCTGCTAAGCCCTGTGTATAAACAGATGTAAAGAACAAATGGGTTCATTTCTCATAGAGCATATGATCCATCAGAGAGACAGGTAAAACAAACATACTTTGTGATGAGCTCTAGGAAGTAAAAGAAGAGGGCAGTGTGAGTAGAAATAAGTGGCTGTTCCTTTAAATTGAATGGTTAGGAAAGGGCTCAGAGAAAGTGAAATTTAAGCTGAGATCTGAAAGATGAGAGAAGGTTGGACTTAAAGACTAGGGGAGAACCTTCCAGACCCTTGGAAACATGTATGAGAGACCTTGGTAGAAAAATAGGCCCTTTGTGTTTTCAAGAAACTCACAGAAACCCAAAGTGACTGAAAAACACTGGTCTGATCTAAGATGTAGAGTCCTGTACAGTTCATAGAGTGCTTTTCTAGAAAACAGCTTCAGGCAAACAGTCGTGATATGTAAGACATCGTTAGTTTGTTTGACAAGTCTATGCTGAGGGTTAAGGAGTCTAATTTGCACAAGATCATCTTGCTGGTAGGTGGGATGAGAATTCCAATGTCTGATGAGTAATCCTGGGCTCTTTCTGCTGTGAACATCTCCTGGCTGAGCATTTTCGCACTTCACTGACACCTGAGGTCCTCGCTTTATAGTCACTTAACGAACTGAAACTCTAATGGGAAGTTAGAGTAAGTTTCCAGTTTCCCTTACATAAAAGTTATTTGGATTCTTGTATTCATGTAAGAATTTTTTCTGTTTTCTTTGCTGTTATACATGATGTCAGTCATTCCTTTGTCTGTTTTTGATAGATTCATAATAGATTCACACATGAAAAGTAGTACATTAAGTCTTCTAGAAGTGTGTAAGCTAAACCAAGCTTGCTGCCATCCAGTCAGTGTGACGCATATTGACCTTATAGGAGAGAATAGAATTGTCCCGTAGAGTTTCCAAGAAGTGTCTGGTGAGTTTGACCTCCCAGCCTTTTGGTTACCAGCCATAGCACTTAACCACTGTACCACCAGGGTTTCCAGAAATGTATTGTTGCACTGTCCAGTTAATATAACCGATGAATTTAGGTGTGTAAACTTTGACTTTTTTTCCCCCTGATACTTCAGAAGCTGCATTTTCTTGGTGTTGCTTAGGTCGTTTCTTTTTAAAATACTTTATTATACTTTAAAAGTTTGCAGTCCGTGTCAACCTGTCGTACAAAATTTTGCATACGCACAATGATGTAACTCTAGTTACTCTCCCCACCCTGGGACAGCCTACTCCTCCTGGCCACCCTGTCATTGCCTTGTCCATTCAACCAGCTCCTGTCCCTCTCCATCCTCTCATGAGGCCACTGGACAGGAGTGACTCAGTCAGCCTCATTTAAATACATATGTCAAGAAGCACAGTCTTTCCCTGTATCGTTTCGTGTCTTATAGTCTAGTCCCATCTTTGAAGAGCTGGCTTCAGATGTGGTTTCAGCTCTGGGCTAACAGAATGTGCAGAGGCCATGTCTTTCAGGGTACAATTTTATTTGAGACATAAGGAAGCCACAGAACACTCTTAAACTGTGAAATATTAAGAACCTCCTACTGGAAGGTAATTCCTGTGGGTCTCTCCTGTTTCTGCATGCCTTGTAAGTGAAAGTATTGACTGTCCTTGTCCCAGATTGTCTTTTCAAGGATATTTGCAATAGCCATAGGAGAAGGTTACAGAGTCTTCCTCTGTAGCAAAGGAAAAAATCCTAGCTGCCTAGTGTGAAAAAGAAAGATAATTTATTTGTAAAAAAAGACAGGCCTACTTACTACCCATTATAAAACTTGGGTTCCTTAAACTCAGGGCTGATTTGTCTGTGATAAACCTGCTGCATAAGCAGGTGTCATATCACATTGTGTGATTTGGAACTCAGGGGACTGTCACAAAAATATGTGGGTACTTTGGCTGCTACTTTTGCTGTGAGTAGTAAAGCCTTTTGTCTCTAATCCCACAGTTCCCAAGGAATTGTAACAAGTTAATTTATTTGATGGTGACTAGGATAAAATTTTTATGAGTTGGATTTGATGGCAATGGGTCAATGAATAGGAAAAAAAAATCTCAGATCCTTTATATTTATTGACAATTTTAGTGACGAGAATAGGATGCCGATAGAGATAGAATTTTCAGGAAGAAAAAGATGAGGAGCTCGTGTGCCAATTCATAGAATTTGAGGGAAATCCATGGACATCAATAATGAACATGGTGAGCAAACTGGTCAAATGAGAGAAGAATGAATCTCTACTTGGTTCCTGGTGCAATGTGGAAGAATCAGAAAGTGGTTGTAGTCCCAGTAACTACAAGTAGATTCAAAGACACCTGTACCAAATAGTAATAATCTGGTTTGTAGGCTCACCTTCCAGGAATAAGGACTTTGTCAGTCTGGTGGTCGGCTTGAGTCCACTCTGCTGTTACAGATAGTACAGCAGTCCATGTGACCAACTTCAGACAACGGCTCCAGAAAAGTACACCTCTACTAAACATGAAGGAAGGGAAATTTGCTATGGGCAGAAACCAAGCAAACAGCTAACATCTCACCTGTTACACTTGGAAGACGAAGATGTGGGATGTGTGAAACTTGTTAAGGAGAAATGTCAGCACTGGGCCATTTTACAGTATAACCCTCCTACCCTCTATAATGCCAATCTAGACCCATTGAGAGACAGAAATAAAAGAGCTTAGTGTTCTATGCAGTGTGCCCAAGCTTCTATAAGGGAACCTTAGCCCTCTTGGAGCTATTTCTCTGAAGTAGAAAAACTTCAGTTGGAAACCAAAGATGAAATTTTAACTAGTATTTGAGCTCATACTGTCCTGGAACAGGTTTATAATAATGCAGATAAAGATGACCTATTGGAAAGTGAGAGACTGATCCAAAGACATCTAGACAGATTTTGGCAGTCAGCCCCAGTGCCTTGAAAAGTTTCTGTAGCTCTTACACTGAAATAGGGAGAGAACTTTGAAGATACTATCTTAATAATGGGGCAGGAAATGCTATCAATGCTATGTTTCATATGTAGAGGTAACTACTTCTTGGGAGATGTGTGACTCCTCCTGAAAGCTGATCTGTTTTTCTTGGTAAGGGAAGACACGTGGAACCAGGATTACCTCCGCCTATTCTTGGGAGATTGACTGCATTGGACCTCACATTTCAGACTATTGATGGTACTGCTGTCAGTATTTTTTAGCTTATGGTTTTGCTGTTCCCTTCCAGTCAACTAATTCTGAGCATACCACTGTGGCCTTTGATACATCCTTTAGTCAAGAAGCCACTCCACAACAAGTTGATGATCATTTAGTGATCCGTCTGTGTGCCGGACCATCTACAGATGTTTGGTTTTGTTGAGCATTGGCATGACTTCCTTAAAATCAACTCAAAAAGATTAGGACTTTGCCTTCCTGACTTTCTTCTGGTCCATGCATGTTAACAAGACAGTTTGATCACTGAATACAAGTTGCTTCAGTTAAGGATCACTTTCTGGGGTGAGAGTTTATATAGAATTTTAAAAAAATTAGGATATGGTATCACTCTTACCATTCCTAGACACAATCTTTCTCCTAACAGCAACCCCAGACCAGCTTGTTTTGTATATCATCAGGCTGCCAGCTTGACTAAATGGGAAAGAAAGAGTTTTACATTAAATTCTGGTTCAGCCTTGTGGGTTTTCTTGTTGGACTGAGTTTGCCTGTGTTACAAAGATGTTGATCACATAGTTGAATAAACCCACTGAGTCACACTGTAATGGACCACATGGTCCTAAGTAGGGAGCATGTGGGCCTCGGTATCTTGTAAACTCCATGCATCTATCAATTTTGTGTACTAGGGAGGTTTGTGTGTTCCTGTGATGCTGGAAGCAGTGCCACTGGTATTCAAGTACCAGCAACATCACACATGGTGGACAGGTTTCAGCTGAGCTTACAGATTCAAACAGACTAGAAAGAAGGGCCCAGCAGTCTACTTCTGATAAGAATTATTCAAAGGAAACATAATAAATAGCAGCAGAACATTGTCTGATATAATGCCAGAAGATGAGCCCCTCAGGTTAGAAGGCACTCAAAATATGAATGAGGAAGAGCTGTTTACTCCTAATGACATGAATGGAGTCAAGCATTTTGGATCTTCCTTTGCTTATGTGGCATCACTCAAGATGAGAACAAATTGTGGCAGAAAAAATCCATTAATAACCAGAACCTGGAATGTGTGATGTATGAGGCTTGCTAAATAAATTTTGTGAACTCATCCTAGAAAAAGTGCACATATCTCATTGCTGAATATCGCTATGGTCACCTCTAAAGTACCCCCCTTAGGAAGCTATGCACTGATCCTAGCACTTAGTCCACCCTTCAAAGCAATTTTGGAACTCTTTTTCTGGAAAGGTCATCAGAGCTATCATCATATTACCCTTGTTGTCCTGAATGTCATCAAAATGTCTTCCTTTCACTATTTCCTTTATCTTCCAATAAAGAAAAAAGCCATTGGGGGCCAGATCAGGTGAGTAGGAAGGATGTTCCAATACAGTTGTTTGTTTACTGGCTGAAAACTCCCTCATGGACACCTATGTAATGAAGTTCACAAACTTGCCTCTGTGCCACTGTGCCCAATGACCATTCCAGAAAGAGTTGCAGAATTGCTTTGAAGGCTGGAGTAGGTGCTGGCATCAGTGAGCAGCTTCCTAAGGGGAATACTTTAAAGATGACTGTAGTGATATTCATCAATGAAGTATGAAGCACGTAGAACAATTACATTTGCAGACTTAATTGTAGCACTACTGTATGCCTCTATAGAAAATTGGAAATTGTCAAAAAGAAATGGAATGTATAAACATTGAAATCCCTTCATTAGTGAGCTGAAAAGGACTGATAATTGTCAATTTGAATAGGGCAGTCATGTATGGTCTACTCTGTCAGGAGTGACAACTTGAAGAGGAATGGTGTCGTATTCATTTTAAAAAGGACATTTCGAGACCTACCCTGAAGTACACTGCTGTCAGTGATAGAATAATATCTGTACACCTATAAGGAAGACCAGTTATATGACTGTTACTCAAATCTACACACCAACCACTAAGGCCAAAGATGAAGAAACAGAAGATTTTTAACAGCTTCTGCAGTCTGGAATTGATGGAACATATAATCAGAATGCACTGATAATTACTGATGACTAGGATGGGAAAGTTGGATACCAAGAAGAAGGATCTGTAGTTGGAATATGTGGCTTTGGTGACAGAAATGATGCAGGGAGATCGTGATAGAATTTTGCAAGGCCAATGACTTCTTCATTGCCAGTACCTTTTTTCAGCAACATAAACAGTGACCATGCACATGGACCTTGCCAGATGGAATACATAGGAACCAAATGGACTACATCTGTGCAGAGAGATGTTGGAAAAGCTCACTATCATCAGTCAGAACAAGACGATGGACTGATTGGGAAGCAGACCATCAGTTACTCATATGCAAATACAGGTTCAAATGGAAGAAAACTGGAACAAGTTCATGACCTTGAGCATTATCCACCTGAATTTAGAGACCAGATGAGTTGTGGATGATATCAGTGACATCATATGTGAAGAAAGCAAGAGGTCATTAAAAAAAAAAGACAGAAGGAAAAGAAAAGACCAAAGTAGATGTCAGAAGAGACTGTGAAAGTTGCTCTTGAGCATTGACTAGCTAGAGCAAAAGGAGGAAATGATGAGATAAAAGAGCTGAACAGAAGATTTCAAAGGATAGCCCAAGAAGACAAAGTATTATGATGACGTGTGCAAAGAGCTGGAGATGGAAAACTCAAAGGGAAGAACATGCTCAGGATTTCTCAAGTTGAAAGAGCTGAAGAAAAAAAAAGTCTCGAGTTGCATTATTGAAGGATTCTATGGGGAAAATATTAAATGATGCAGGAAACATCAAAACAAAACAGAAGGAATACACAGAGTCAGTGTACAAAAAGGAACTAGTTGACATTTAGTCATTTCAGCAGGTAATATATGATCTGGAACCAGTGGTTACCAAACTCTAGGTTGCCCTGAAGACACTGGCAAAAAACAAGGCTGCAGGAGTTGACAAAATACCAACTGAGATGTCTCAACAAAGGAATGCGGCACTAGAAGTGCTCGCTTGTTTATGCCAAGAAATTTGGAAGACAGCTACTTGGCTGACCGACTAGAAGAGATCTATATTTATGCCTGTTCCCAAGAAAAGTGGTTCACCAGAATGCAGAAATTATCGAACAGTGTGATCAATATGACATGCAAATAAAATTTTGCTCAAGATCATTTAAAAGCAGCTACAGCAGTATATCAACAGGGAACCCGGAAGAGGGTATGGAACCAGAGATGTATCATCGCGATGTCAGATTCTGGATGAAAGCACAGAATGCCAAACGGATGTTTACCTGTGTTTTAATGATTATGCAAAGGCATTCAACTATGTGAATACAACAAGTTATGGATAACATTGCAGAAGATGGGAATTTTGAAACACTTCATTGTGCTCATTAAGAATCTGTCGATGGATTGAGAGGCAATCATTCAAACAAAACTAGGGGACACTGCATGGTTTAAAGTCAGGTTGCATCAAGGTTGTGCCCTTTCACTATACCAATTCAAATTGTATGGTGAACAAATAACAGGAGAAGCTGAATTATATGAAGAAGGAATTGGGGCATCAGTATTGGAGAAAGACTCGTTAACAAGCTGTGATATGCAGATGACACAACCTTGCTTGTTGAAAGTGAAGAAGAGTTGAAGCACTTACTGATGAACATTCAAGACCACAGCATCTGGTATGGATCACACCTCAACATAAAGAAAACAAAAATATTCACAACTGGACCAGTAAGCAACATCATGATAAATGGAGAAAAGACTGAATTATCAAGGCTTTCATTTTACGTGGATCCACAATCAACACCCATGGAAGCAGCAGTTAAGAAACTGAAAGACACTTTTTATTAGGCAAATCATCTACAAAAGACCTCTTGAAAGTGTTACTGAAATAAGGATATTACTTGAGGACTAAGATGTGCCTGACCCCAGTTATGGTGTTTTCAGTCCCCTCATATACATGCAGAAGCTGGGCAATGAATACGGATGATTGAAAAAGAGCTGATGTGTTTGAACTGTGTTGTTGGCAAAGAATGTTAAACATACCTTGGGCTGCCATAAGCACCAACAAATCTGTCTTGCAAGAACAACAACAAGAATGTTCCTTAAGAGCCAGGGTGGCAAGACTTCGCCTTGCATGCTTTGGACCTGTTATCAGGACGCATCAAACATCGTGGGGAAGGAGATCGTGCTTGGTGAGGTAGACTCAGCAAATTAGAGGAAGGCCCTGAAGGAGACGCGCTGACAGGGTCGCTGCAACAGTGGGCTCAAGCATAACAGTTGTGAGAAAGGCACACGACTTGTGCCTTACAGAAATACCTTTGTTCCTCTTGCTCCCGACTTTTCTGGATGAGAGGGCTGTAGTGAATAGGGGTGACTGGAAAGAAATGTGAAGGTGTGGCTACTGTCATTTGACACATCTGTTTTGTAGTGATAGAAGGAAAGCAACCACTTTGTTATAGAAAACCTTAGACATGAGAAAGTATAAGCAATGGAGGGATATTAGTGAATTTTTTGTGTTTCAGAGCTTCTCATCAAGCTTCCTACTCAAAGAAAATGCCTTAGCCTTTATGTGACTGTCCATAACTGTTGCAAGAACATGACATTTAATGGGTGAGTCTTGCATTCCCCAGGTGGGCAGTTCTGACTGTGACCTGATCAGTATTCCACTTAACCTTACTGAAGAGTCTAGAAGACATTAGCAGGTGGCAGCCCAGCACGTACCTCCCATTCAGAACACCTATCAACACCTCCAGATGTTTTCTCCTCATTTCTGCAGCTGTTATGCTTTCACTTCATGGTGCAAATCAATGCAGGCATTTAGTGGTATGGACAAACAGGCAGATTGGATTGACTGACAGTCCCTTCAAAAATAAGGACTAGACTAAGTTATTTGAACTGAATTGGGAATCTTAAGGTTACTAAGTGGCCCAGAGACTGTGCTGGAGGAGACCCCATACATCTGTGTGCCACTGACTCATGCTCTTTTGACTTGTGTGGCCCCAATGATTGTAAACAGTGTTCTCTTTCCTTGGGGCTCTTTGTGTATCCCCAGCACTGTACTTATTGTTCAGAAGACTTCCATTTCAGGTGGCCAAAAGAGACTTTCAGATGTTTCAGTACTGTAGATTATATATAGCCCAAAGACCATGTGAATATTTTTCCAAAATGAGACTACCTTTGGTTATTGAGGGGAGCTTTTGGAACAGAGAGGTAACTGACTCATTATTAATGTGTAAATTGCAGGTTATAACCCTATGTCCAATTCAAAAAGGTAGTATGAAATTTGTTCTGGATTTTAGCTGAATGGATCACTGACACCACCTTACTGGTGTCAGGCCAAGTTCAACTCACTGGTCGGGGTGGTTACAGATGACAGAATTTCCCTAGAATTCCTCCTTGAGGATCAAGTTGACATCTGCATGTCCTAAGACAGTCTGCTGTGTTTGAAAAAAGAACTCAGATCAGGTGGAAAAGTCAGCCTAGAGACTCAAGGAAAAAGCAAGGTTGACCTTGATGGTTTATGGCATTTGTTTAGTTTATTTGAGTTGGTACCCTAGATAGCAAGGTTAAGGTCAAGTCTGAGGGTTGGCCTCGTTCTGCTGCTTGGAGTCCTGTTGATTATAACTGTAATTGATTATAACTTTAATTAAATACATGAGAAAGATTGATAGGATCAGAGTGGCTGATAGGATCAGATGTAGTGCATAATTTTGTAGGAATCCAGGCAGATGAAGAGTGGATATTTTTGGAGCTGATCCTCCATGGATTTCTTGCATTTCTGCATACCTTGCTGACAAGGACACTGGTGGTCTTTTTTCCACACTATCTATTTGAGAACATTTATATAACAGTTTCCTTGAAATGTAAAGATAATGTTGGGAAAGCAGTCTATCTTGTGACCTTCTGACCCACACTTGAACTGGTTAATCGAAAGCCTTGGGCCCTGATAATGAACACTAGGAACTAATTCCCGGTGTGTCTCAGTTTCTTCTTCTTCCTTATCAGGGGATTTTCTTCTCATTCTGGAATGCAGTCTACTAACTGCATATTCATGTTCATCATATGGTACCCAGCCAACCACATTTCTATGTCCTTTCCATGTGGGAAGAAATGAAGTTTGTCAACTGCAGTATGAAAGAGGGGTGCATATAGACTACCAACCCCCTGTTAGCTGTAATGTAGACCCACTATTCTTGGACCACTGACACCTAGTACTGAAGACAATCTTGTTCTGTCTCTTCTCTGTGGGAGTAAAATATTGCTCCAACCAGTACCTGTGTGAGTTGTGTTTTTCTTGGCAATCTTGGACTTTTTAAACAAAGGGCAGGCATGTTTACTGTCCTGTATAATAAAAATAATGTCTACCTCTGGAACAAAAGAAAGGCATGCTTACTGTACATTGTAAAAGATTGGATTTCTTAAGCTCAAGATTATTCTCCCCTGAATAATCCACTGAGTGTGCAGGTGACAGCTGACCCACTTCACATCTTACTGTGGGAACTGGAGCTCAAGGAAGCATCACAAAAACAAATATGAGTACTCAGGTGACTCCTGTTGCTGTGAGTAGTGATATCTTTACATTTCTGTCTTGGAAATCTTGAGTCTTCTCCCAGCTTCCGTGAAACTGACTCAGGCTACCTTGTTAGCTTACACATAGGGTAAAATTTTCAGATTTCTCACAATTATGTGTTGAGATCTTTCTGGCTACACACGGAGAATGGAATTAAAATACTTGAAATAGGGAAACTGCTGAGGGCGTTACTGTGGTAATCCAAACAAGAGATGATAATGGATTTGAGAAGAAGCGGTACAGTGGAGATGGAGAGAAAGGAAGAGATTGGAGACTGATTTTGCAAGTTGCATCAACTAGTGCTGATGTTGAATTTAGATACAGAGCTTCCAGAAAGGGAGATCTCACTAGTTACTCTCTGGATTATGGCTTTATTTATGTGGAAAATATTGGACAGTAAAGATAGGATTGGTGGAGAGGTAATAAAGAACCTAGCACTGGACACATTAAAGTGTATATAACTGTGAGATATTTATACAGTGATTTAAATTTAGCAGAAGAATGTATGGATTTGGAACTCACAGAATGAATCTCAGATAATGATCAAAGTTTGTGCATATAGTTGTTATATAAGGCATGAGAAGGGATAACTTGTCTAGGGAAGAGTATAAAATTTGAATGATTTGAGGCATATCATATGCTGAGTAGTATCCCCACCTTGGCTTGACCTACTTCATTTTTTTCAAAGTACCTTCTTGGATCCTGAAGGTACTTAAATGTGCCTGCCTTGGTAGAAAAAAAAGGAAGAAGATTAAACAAAAGACAAATACAATTATTGTATATATTATTGTATGGTACTTATTAAACAGTGACATCCATGTGATATGCTAAAGTTTATATAAAAATGGGCTCTTAGCTTTTGGATTTTATGCTCAATTGTATGTACCACATCACTAAACAGCTAAGGTAGTCATCATATAGCCTGTGGTTGCTGTTTAGGTTTGTATTCCATTTAGTTTTATTCTTTTTTAAACCAACATCCTAGTAACTTATTTGTACATACAGAAAATAAAGATTATTTTTCTGTCTCTTCTCTAGGGTTTTTCAGTTGCCATCAGAATTCTATGACTGTACTTTGTTTTTAGTCATTATACTCCTCTGTAGGTTCTGATCTCTTGATTTTTAATAGCCATCGTTACAGTGTTTTATGATGCTATCATAATTTTAACCAAACTAGTAAGTGGTAAGAAATTCTCTAAAAGATGCTGGAAGTATTTTGTAACTTTGGAAAGGTATGGTACCTAATAAATTACAAGCCAATATGCAGACAAGGTGTATCAGTATGGAAGCATAAAACTAATAATAGGGAGTACAAAAACACGTACCTTGTGCTAAGAGTTTATGGGCAATAAGATGCTGTCATAGTTTGCTAGTATTGTAGCAGAAATACCACTAGTGGGTAGCCTTGCCAAGCCAAGCGCCATCGAGTGGGATCATGAGTGGGTAGCCTTAAATCATGGCAATTTATTTCATTACAGTTTAGGAGGCTGGAAGTTGAATTCAGGGTATTAGCAATAGGGAAAATCTCTGTTGATTCTGGGGTAGACCTTAATTTTCTCCTTAAGTTCGTTGATTTTTTGATAGTCCTCATGTAGTGTGTCTTCTCAGTTAGGTACTGGCTTCTATGTCTAATCTGTTCATTTCAGAACTAGAAGTGATTCGATTTAGGACACATCCTTTATTGGTATGGCCTCCTTAACATATCAAAGACAATCGTATTTCCCAAGAGGATTACATCCACAGGTATAGGGAATAGGATTCCAGCATACATCTGGGGGCCGCAGAGTTCAATCCGCAACAGTTTGATGGATGTGTCCTGGTAACTGATTTTCTTTCTAAATTTATTTAAAAGAAATTTAGATGTGGCAAGATTTCTGTCAAACTGAATAGGAGTCAAAGTTCACTAAATTTAACCCTATTTTGCAGATTATTTGAATATGTTCATGTATTCAGCAGGTACCAGTAAGGTACTGACAACGTGGAAGTCCTTGCAGTTGAGTGTATTTGCTGTCAGCAGTTCATAATATTTTCGCTTTTATCAGAATGTTGGGCAGACCCTCGATGATTCTACTTAAATCATTAAAAGATGGAAGTAAAAGGATTATAATAGTCTTTGGTGGTCAGGTGCTATTTTTTAGTATTAAATCATAAGGAAAATCAAGATTTTACTCATCATAAAGCTCTAGAAGCTTTTAAAAAACATTCAGTTCTTTTAATTTTGGCTATTTTATTTACTTATTTGCATTTATAGTTTATATCATAATTACATTGACTGAAAGATATCTAATTTTAGACATGAGGTAATGAAAAAGTTGTTACATGAAATACATTTCGTGGAGTCTTCTAAAATACATAATTCATGGTGAACAAATAAATAGTATATGTTGAAACTTTGAGATGGAAGCCATTACTGACACTTAGAGTAGTATGTAAGTTTGTTTCAGGTCACATAGTGAGTTGGTGGCACTTCACTGGAACAAGTTTATCTCAGCAGTCTGCTGACGCAGTAGTTAAAAAAATCATCTATGCAATTTTCTGCGTAACAGTATAAAGGCGTGTAACATTTACTTTTGTTCTTCCAGGAACACCTTCATGACCTGATGTAAACTGAGATAAAGATTATGTTTCTCATTAGAAAAAATTGTAGTTATTTGTACTCTATTACATTGAAAATACAAATGACATTTGGCTTCATGTTTATTTTCCTTTATATACAAAGTTTTGACCACACTTTGGCTGTTGCTGCTTACGCCCTGGAAAACTGGGAAGGAAATTGCAATCTATCCATCCTTCTTTAGTGCATGAAGAGCTTTATTTTATCCTCCTCAGAGTTTTAGGCATGGTTCGTTGGACCTCTATTGTAATAGGAACAGACGTATACTTTGCTTTAATGAATTTTGCTGGAGCTCTTAAGGGTTTAGTAAATATCGAATGACTTTTAATCTCTTAGGAAAGTAGCCATTTCAGATGCGTATTCTGTTGAACTTCAAACATCTGTTTCATACCACAGCACTCACGAAGCTGTAAGTGAATTTGAGAAGATTTAGCTGCAAAGAAGACATAACTTTTAATGATCCCAACCATGCTAGGCACAAAGAACTAGAACTCTCAAAATAGGGAACTCTATTATTCTCAAATAAATTGACATGTTTTGTTAACTTTAATAGAGCTAAGTGGCGCTCTGTCGTCTCAGTACTTCAATAGCAGCAGAACCTGGGCAGAAGGCAGGCTCAGGTGGAATGTCCGCACGTAGCCAGTTTCTCCGCAGTGGCAGCCACCAAGACTAGCGGGTAGACAGCGCTGTCTTCAGTTCCAAAGGCCACTGGGATTTCCGAGGTGCTTCCCAAACTAATCAGGCAAATGAATGATTTCTCACTCCCTTCTTCCTCTGAAAATGGAAACAATTTTAAAAACTCTGTGCTACAACTGCCTAGAGGTCTTTATTGTTATTTATTTTAAATCCTTTATCTCAGTGCATCGTTTAAGGCCACACCAGAGAGACCAAGAAAAATGAAAGAAAAAGAAATCTTCCCAGAATTATATAGATAAATTGGAGACAGAAAGGCCCACAATGCCAGCACATGCGTGACTGAAGTATTCTATGGGAAATTTATGAAATGAGCTTAGTCTGTTTTTCAAAGAATGAAAGGTAGAAATTGCATGATACTGTTTTCTCTAAAGAAAATAATTCATTCTTTTAACAAAAGATGAGAAAAGAATGAAACCTCAATGCCAGATAATAGATTTATTTGCATTATCCTGTCTGTTAAACTTAATTCTTCTTGTTCCCTTTTCATTTTGTTCAAATGTAACATACTCCTCTTCTTTTATCAACAATAAAAACGCCTTTTTTCTAGAGAACATTCTGCTTGAGATGATAATGTCTGTGTGATCATTTCTGATCGTTCTCATGTCTTCTGCTTCAAATGAAAATATGTAAAGAATGAATTCAGTGCACATACCTGTAATAATCTTCCACTTGTTGCCATACAGGTACCTTTTGGGGAAGAAGAAAGTTTTGTGTTTAACAGAAAGAAGTAATATGAAATGGAAATCGTACACACTCTTGTCCCTTGTCCACAAACCAAAACTAAGCTAACAAGCAACCAACAAAATTTTGGTTGGGGCTTTACCTTTGTACCTTACTTACGGATACTAACTTGACATGAAGCATCTCTTCTGTTGAAATGTTGTGCTTTCAAAGAAATTTAAAGTGACATTTGTCTTTTAAAAGTTTAATGCCTGGATTTAAGCTTTGAGTAGCTTAACACAGATGAGTTGTTAGTATGTCGTTACGGCAGCAGGCTGAAAGAGACTAGGAGGAGGCAGGACGAGTGGCTTCATTAAAAGGAACTTAGCATAAGGCTGTGCGTTAGATGCCATGGAAGGACAGGAGCTGTTGATGAGGGTGACTTCTGAGAGCAAGTCATTTTACTATAAACAGAAGGGTGTGGGAAGACTTTGGTCTGAGCCAAGAGTGTGACCTCTCCAGGTCTCTTTTTAGTTAACCTAAGTGACCGTTGTGACGCTGTAGTCTGTAGGTTCACTCCAGAGCAAGATGTTTTTAAGGCTATCTGGATGTTGCTTAGAGACTGTGAAGTTCTGAGTGTCTGTCATCCCCAGCCCGGCTTTCATTCTGCTGACACTGGAGAGTGGAATTTATTGGCTAATGAACTTCACCTGCATACACACACACACAACTCACTTCCACAGTAAACTGGGAATATTTTCAGGTTTTTGGACTTTGAATGAGGTAAGCTATATTTTACTTTGATTGAAGTATTATCGTTGTTGTGTGGTAAGTCATACGATTAAGTATAGGAGCACATTTTTCTAGTTAAAGTAAGTTGGATTTTTCTCAGTTGTAGCACAGGATGATACAAGATGTACTTAGATGTTCAGCAAGTAGGTTAGTATAAAGTCCCTGAAATGTTGATGCTTAAACTTTTAAATGTATTTTATGTTTACTTACTGCATAAAATTCAACTACTTTAATTACATTATGATAATACTGAAGGAAATTTGGATAATATAATGCCAAGCCAAGTGCCGTCGAGTCGGATCCAACTCTAGTTGATAATAAATTCATATTATTAGAAACTTTAATAGTTAACTTTGGGTTTTCCTGTAGTAGGTGCATGCTATAAGATTTTAAAAATTAATACCAGTCATTTAAATGAGGGGCTTTTGGAAAAGTGTTTGTTTTGAAATTTTTTGCTGAACTTAAATTTGCATTAGATTTGAAATATAGTCTTCTCAGTGATAAATGTTTTATATTTTTAAGATGACAGATATTACTACTACTTACAGAATTTTTTTCTTGACTATAATAGTAAGATAAATTTTAATTTTAACTTTCTAAAAAAACGTTTTGTTATTAGTTGATTTTTACCTTTATTTACATATTCACTTGAATATAGTCTCTTTCGTATGTTTCGGCCTGTGTTATTTAAATATATATTTTTTGTGTGTCATTGAATCTCATGAAGAAGGGGTGCAAAGAATTATTTTGCTTCAGCAAGTAATGTGATTGCTTTGTCATCATAATTCCATATCCTGAAGGTTTCTTTCCTTCAAGACAATTGAGGAAAGGCCATGTTGGAACTGCTTCAGTATTGTTGTGTGAAAAACAACAATTTGGGAGGATGGGCGTATCCCTTAATTCTAAATATCTTTAAAAACTAATTTACAACCAGAGTTAGATTTGGTTAGGGAGCCTGTTTGGATAAAAGGGGAGATAAATATCGCAGCCTGTAAGTTTCCCACTCTGCGGCCGGGGTTGCCCGTGTATCAGTCAGAGCTCTCCGTTGCCTGCTGCTTTATCCAGTTGCAGCTACTATTTTCTGAAATGCCGTGTAATTGAATAATGGTGTCCCGCTACCTTAGTTTGCTTTGGGGGGAAGGGGGGTGCGATTTCTAACTCAAAGTGTATTAAACTACTCAAATATTGCTTATCCAGAAAAATGAATATTGATAGTCACATAATACTTTGTGTCCTAAGTTCTTGGAGGATAGAGAAAGAGAGACCAGACTTTTCTCTTTGAAATACTCTCTTTCTTCCTCCATGTTCTTTACAAATGACTGTTGTGGCTTTTGTTATTGTTGTTAGAGCTTTCAAAATTCTGCAATCTAACCTTCTGAGCTCATAACAACCGGCAGAAGGAAAGTGGTTGTGTGTGTCCAGGGGGCAGTATCACGTTTTGCTTTAGGGAAATAAGGTGTGCATTCAAGGTAATGCAACTTTTGGAAAAATACAAAAAGCCCAGTGACTTCATAAGTGTGCATTGAGGAAACCAGGAGAAATCATAGTTTGAGCCAGCTGTCATTTTAATTGAGGTCAAAGAGAAAAAACTTGTAAGTGTATGTCAATTATTTATTAGGTTTACCTGAGGGAGATCTTCACTACAGAAGAGTTAATCTATAATTCCTTTACACTTTTAACTCTTGAAGTTCCCTCCTGTGTGGATCCCCATTACAGTTAGAATACAGAGGGCAGTTAATTCTTTATGATAGACAAACAGTTAGGGACACAAAAAATTGTGACGTTACCTGATTAAATTTTAGTTCCATCCCAGGAGTCAACTTCTGCATTTAAAAAAGGCTTGCAATAAGTTACTTAGTTTTTACTTGAAGTTACATAGTTAATGAGACTTTTTTTTCTCATACGTGGATCCATTTTCTGTTGTGCTTTTTGCTTGCAGGTAATTCAAAATACTTCTCTAATTTGATAGAAACTCAAACAAGGCATATCAAATGTGCTTTTTTAGTGTGTAAATTATACTGCAATCTGTATTTCATTAACTCTGCCAGTGAAGACATTCATTGTAGGATTAAAAGCTAAGTAATAGTGATTTATAAACTTTAATGACAACAGTTATACAAGATAGAGTCGATATAAAACTACTCTAGAAGAGATTTTATACCTCAAAAATGATAATAAGATATTGTGAAAAAATGTGAAACTAAGACATAGCATTGGTACATGTACATTTTTTTTAAAGGCAAGACTTGATGTCAGTGCCCCAGAACTTTCTCTTTGTATAATTTGTTATTTTAATGAAAGATCAAAAGTTTACAGTTAAAAACATTGAAAATATTACAAACTTTATGTGTTTATATACTTCTTTTAACAACATAATGTACCATAAATGTTTAGCTAATGTAATCTAGGCTACAGGATAAATCACACACATAACATACACACACACACACACACACATACACACAGGTTTTCAAATCCAGAATGGCTCTTAAAAACTACTAAAATTACTCTACATAAATTAATATGTACCCATTGTAATAAAATGATAAACCAGGCTATCTCTACATACAGTTTTTGTTCACACTGTGAGGTTAGTCATCATTCTACCTAATGGGCAAATATTAGATGCCTAGAGTATGTTACACAGTAATTGATACTTATGTTTTAAAACAAATGATAGCTATACTGTGCCTGCAGCAAAATCTTTTGAAGTTTCTTGACTAAGATGAGCTGAATTTGTTAAATGGTAGAAAACAGGGTTTTCCAGTAGCCTGTTGTGCTTGGCAGGTCATGATAAAGCTGACAATTTTTCTTAACCTTGTGTCCAGGACATTCCAGTATTTTACAAAGAGGGAAGATTAGATGAAGAAGACGTTGGCAAGATTTCTTGGCAGCGTTAAAGATTTCTCTACTCATGGGGCTAGAGCAAATTCTTAAGATTATTTGGAAAACATTTTGGTAGTTCACAGATCTTCACTTGATTATAGCAAATCTTAAACTAAAAATGTTGTTTACCACTGGTAGAGTTGTTCTTCGTAGTTCAATATGAAGATGCAGAGTAGAGTCAGCAACTGTACTTTAATTGTAGTGAATTCAGCTAAATTGACATTACATTGAATAATTAATAGTTAAGAGCTATGGCCATTGTACTGAAAGTTGACAGTTCAAATCTACCAACTGCTCTTTGGCAACTCCACGGGGCAGTTCTTCCCTGTCTTGTAAGGTCAGAGTGAGTGAGAATCCACTTGATGACGATGGGTTTTGGGGATTTGATTAAGTAATAGCTCTTGGCTTAGAATAGAATGTTCTGTTTTGAATTGAGCTCCTCTAATAAAATGAAGAAGACCCTCACTGAGATGTATTGACACAATGGCTGCAACAGTGGGCTCAAACATAGCAAGAATTGTGAGGGTGGCATGGGACTGGGCCGTGCTTCGTTCTGTTGTAAATAAAGTTGCTGTGAGTAGGAATCATCTCGGCAGCATCTGTTGACAGTAATGTTCTAATAAAGAATTTAACCCTCTGCACTCTGAGTCCCAGGACTGCAAAGAAACATGCACGCAAAAGATGCAGTAAAGGAGGCCTTGATATGGGGGGGAAATAACTCTGTCTAGTGCATACTTTCAAGGAAAAAAATGTTTTAAACTTACATATAGTGTTTATGCAGGGTATTAAGTCTGGACAATCTTGTGTAGTTTCCAAGCTTGGGGGTAGAAGACGTTCACATGGGCTGTAACATGATATATTAAGGCATCTTATGGTTCTTTTGGCTTTGGCTATGGTTCTTTTTATGGCATTATAAATACTGCATTACCTTTGATATAGTCCCTGTTGGAAAATAATGAAAAAAAAATCATAAGAGTTTGAAATTTTGCTGAATATATTTCATACAGTATACATGGAGTTTATGGCAGGTGGCAAAGGACTGTGGCATAGCTAAGGAGAAAATATGCTTCAGAGTTTTAAAAGCTTGTGTCATTTGATGTTTGGTTTAATACTTATGTACTGTCTATAAATAATTACACTATACTTTTCTCTGTAATTCTTGCTAAATTGCTTTTAAACAGTCGAATTTGCAGTGAACTCTCATAATTTGAACACTATTAACAGCTGTAGTTAATGAGAATTATTGACTATATGATTTTTTCCACTTAAAATGAAATTCCTCCACAGTGTGCAATTTTTAATAACCCCTCCCCAAAACCAGCATCCTAAATGGGCCCTGCATAAAAGACCAGAAATTAAGTGAGATCTTGCTCATGACAGCCCAATGCTTGGGGGGTAGAATAATTTCTGCTTCATGATATTGGCAATGGATTTTTATTTATTAACATTTTAGCACTACTGTGGAGAACTAGTGATGTAGTTAAGTGCTATGGCTGTTAACCAGAAGTTTGGCTGTTCAAATCTGCTAGGTACTACTTCATGGGGTTATTCTACTTTGTTTGTAGGGTCGCTGTGAGTCAGAAGCAACTTCATAGCAGGGGTTTGGCTTTCTTGGTTTAGCACTACTATTCTTAATCTATGTTCAGTTGTTTGGCTGTGTATCATCTAAAGAAGGGTCATGGCAATTTTTCATTGCAGTCAGACTTCTAATTATACAGTAGTTTTCTCACTCTTCTAGTCAAGAATGGTGGCTCAGACATTTGGAGTTTGGCACTTGGTGTTATAAGGGGAGATGCGTGGGTAAGGAATGATACTGAGTTTGAAAAGGGGATATTCTGAGTAATGGGAAGAATCAAGAAACTTTCCTAACTTTATGAAAAGCATTTCAGAAATTCATGAATTTCAGAGCTATGAGATTTTTGTTTTTAAAAATGATACTTTATGCAATTAGTTTTATGTTACTTAATGATTAGATTTTTACAAACTGTCTCTAAGACTTTTAATTTTTTTGACCATTCATTTTGAAAAATGATTATTTATTTTTTTTGCCAAGCTTCTCAAATTTGTATGAAGGTATTAAAAAATGTATCTTTAAAAATACTTGGTGATAACATTTGTCTCCCAAGATTTTTGTTTTAATTCTTTGAGTTTTTCAAAAATAACTAAGTTGTAGTGCTTATATATGCACAATGTAAGATAAGTTCCAGTGAGAAATGTATTTTATAAAGTCTGTATTTATACAGATCAAAACTCTAGGCAGTGACATGATACATTATTTCTATGTTTTTATTCAGCCAGATTCATGTTTTATAGTATTTCACATTTGAAATAGATGAAAAGTCAAAATTATTGTTATTGAAAGTAATTATATATCACTTCCTGCCTTTAAAAAGAGTTTTGTATGCAATAATCTACAATTTAATTTGCACTATGGGATCAATTTTTTTATATATATATTTATCCATAGTTTTTCTTATAACCATGCAGTCAGATATCTTGAATTTTGAACATTTAAAGAGGCCTTTTGGAGATTTGCACAATGCAATATGTCCTTTGAATTCTTGAGTGGGTGTTGATTGTAGATCCAAGTAAAATAAATACTTGAAAACTTCAGTCTCTTATCCATTTATCATGATCATGTATTATGATGTTTACTGGTGAAGTTGGATTTTTATTTTCTTGATGTTGAGTTGTAATCTATACTGAAGGCCACAGTCTTTGATCTTCAACAGTAAGTGCTTCATGTCTTTCTTCTCTTTCATGGTGCAAGGTTGTGTCATCTGCATCACAGCTGGTTAAGGACTCTGCCTCCAATCCTGATGCCACATTCTTTATATAGTTTTCTCAGATTATTTACTAGAACACAGAGTGAGTAAATATGATGAAAGGATGCAGCCATAACTCACACTTTGTTTTAAACGATGCAATATCCCCTTTTGTTTTAACAACTGCCTCTTGGTCTGTATATAGGTCCCTCATGAGAACAATTCAGTGTTCTAGAATACCCATTCTTTGCATTGATATCCATGATTTCTTATGACCCACACAGTTGAATGCCTTTGTACAGTTAATAAAACACAGCTAAAAGTCTTTACAGTATTCTCTGCCTTTGGCCAAGATTCAACTGCCATAAACAAGGGTATTCCTTCTTTTCTGAATCTAGACTGAATTTCTGGCAGTTCCCTGTTTTGATATACTGCTGCAACTATTTTTAAAATGTTTTCAGAAAAATTTGATTTGTGTATATTAAAGCTATTGTTTGACAGTTTCTGCATTCTATTGGATCACTTTTCTTTGGGGCACAAATACGGATCTCTTCCAGTTGGTTGGCCTAGTAGCTGCCTACCATATTTCTGTATAGATGATGAGCATCTCCAGTACTGCATCCATTTGTTGAAACGTTTCAGTTGGTATTCTGTCAGTTCCTACAGCCTTATTTTTCACCAAAGCCATCAGTGCAGCTTGGTCTTCTTCCTTCAGTGTGGTCAGTTCTCGATCACATACTACGTTCTGAAATGGTAAAATGTTGATCAATTCTTTTTGGAACACCTACTGTGTGTATTCATTCCATCTTCTTTGATGCTGCCTATATCGTTCAGTATTTTGGCCGTGAGAATAATTGTTTAGTACTGAAGCTAGAAATGTTTCTTCAATTCTGTTAACTTGAGAAATTCTGAGTGTGTTCTTGCCTTTTGGCTTTCTAACTCCAGGTTTTTGTACATTTTGTTATGATATTTTACTTGGTCTTCTTGAGGTACCCTTTGAAGTCTTCTGTCCAGATATTTTACATTATCATTTCTTCCATTCACTTCAGCTACCCTAGTTCAAGAGAAAATTTCAGATTTCCTTCTGAACACTTATTTTGGACTATTCTTGTCTCTTTAATGACATTTTTCATTCTTTATATGTGAACTCCTCAGTGTCATCCCACAACTTGTCTGGTCTTTGGTCATTAGTATTTAATGGATCAAATCTGTTGTTGAGATGATCTCTAATTCAGGTAGTATGAACTCAAGGTCGTACTTCAACTTTTAGGGACTTGTTTAGTATTCTTCAGCTTCGACTTGAACTTGCATGTGACTAGTTGATTGTCTGATTTACAGTTGGCCCCTGGACATTCTCTGACTGAGTTTATTGAGCTTCTCTATCATCCTTTTCCACAAATGTAGTTCATTTGGTTTCTGTGTTTTCCATTCAGTGAGATCCACGTGTATTGTCACGATTTATGTTGTTCACAGACCATTTGTCTGTCAGTTTGTCTTACTGTGGTGGCTTGTGTGTTGCTGTGATGCCAGACACTATGCCACTGGTATTGCACATATCAGGAAGATCGCTGCTTGAGGACAGGGTTCAGCAGATTTTTCAGCAGACCTGAACAGCAGAGTTTTCAGACTGAGATAGACTAGGACAAAGAATATGAAGATCTACTTCTAAAAATTGGCCAGTGAAAACCTTAGGTATAGTAGTGGAACTTTGTCTGATACATTGCTATAAGGTGAGCCCCTCTGGTTGGAAGACACTGAGAGTGCACTGAAGAAGAGTATCCTCTTCAAAGTAGAGTAGACCTTAATGATGTGGACAGAGTAGAATTTTTAGGACCTTCCTTTGCTGCTGTGGCACAGTTACAGATGAGAAGATAATGCGAACATCTGTTAACTGCCAACCTTTATGTAAACAGTCACAGCACTTACCCTCTATGCCACCAGGGTTTCTGTGTTAATAAGTAGAACTTAGAATATATGAATTATGTATCTCAGAAAATTAGCAGTCATCAAAAATGAAATTAAATGTTTGAAGATAGATTTCCTAGTCATTAATGAGCTAAAATGAACTGATTTCAGACCTTCTGAATTGGGCAATTATATGATCAGCTGTGCCAGGAATGACAAATTAAAGGTAGATAACTTAACATTCATCATCAAAAAGAACATTTTAAGGTCTGTCCTGAAGTACAGTGCTGTCAGGAACAGAATATCCATAAACCTACAAGGAAGACCAGTTAATACAACTGTTACCAAATTTACACACTATCCACTAATCACAAAGATAAAGAAAGTGACAACTTTTACCAGCTTCTACATTCTGAAACTGATCTAACATGTAATCAAGGTGCCTTGATAATTACTGATAATCAGAGTGTGGGAAAGATGGAAATAAAGATGCGTACTCACCACCTAGTAGGTACCCACTGCTGTCGAGTCAAATCTGACTCATAGCAACCTTACAGACAGAGTAGAACTGCCCCATAGAGTTTCCAAGGAACGCTGGGTGGATTTGAACTGTCAACCTTTTGGTTGGCAGCCATAGCACTTTACTACACCACCAGGGTTTCCGGAAGGATAAGTACTTGCAGAATATGGCTTTGGTAGTAGAAATGACATAGGCAACCACATGACATAATTTCATGAGACCAACTGCTTATTGATTGGAAATAATTGTCTTACTAAGAACAAACTGGTGACGAGTCTTCTCTAACCTTTTTATGTGCTTTATTTTCTACTCAACACTCACCACGGCCGACATTGCATTCTTTATTTTTCTGTTACAAATTTATTACGTGGGCCCTCCACTAGAGTATGAGATCAGTGCAGACCACTGTTAATTGGTGGGGGTCAGTGCTGTTCAGCAGAAATGTAATGTGAGGAACATATGCATTCTAAATTGTCCAGCTACTTGTTCTGAGTTGCCATGGTGTTGGCTCTATCTCATAGAGACTTTACGTATATCAGAAGGATGTATTGCCTGATCCTGTGTCAGCCTCACAGTCACTGGTATGTTGGATTCTTTTGTGGCTTTTGTGTCAGCTTACCTCACCGAAGGGGCTTCCCTCATTTTCACTGACCCTCTACTTTAACAATCATGATGCCTTTCTCCAGCAATTGGTCCTCCTAATAACTTGTCTGGTGGAGTAGTGGGTTACGTGCTACATCAGCTAACTGAAAGGTCTGCAGTTCAAATCCACAAAACACTCCTTGGAAACTTTATCCTGTCCTGTAGGGTTGCTGGGAGTCAGCATTAACTCAACAGCAGGAGATTTTCATTTGAATAACTGTCCTGGAAACCCTGGTGGCATAGTTGTTAAATACTATGGTTGCTAATCTAAAAGTTAGCCATGTGAGTCTACCTGGCATTCCTCAGAAACACTCTGGGCCAGTTTTACTCTGTCCTATAAGGTCGCCATGAGTCGGATCCGACTCGATGGCACTTGGCTGGCTGGCTATAAGGTTACCGAGTCAGAATTGACTTGACAGCAACAGTTTTTTTTTTCTTTTATTTTCTGTTTTTGATAACTGTTCAGAGTAAGGGAGATGAAGTCTCTCTTCTAAGGAGTATTTTGACTGTAATTTCTCCCAGACTGATTTGTTCTTTTTTCTGGCATTCCATTCGTTTATTCAGTATTCTTTGCCAGCATCACAATTTAAATGTCCACTCTCTCTCTGCCTTTCTTCTGCATTGTACAGCTGTCAAACGCATGTGAGGAATTTTCTAATAACATTAAAAAAGTAAAAAGAAACAGGAAGTTGATTTTAATATATTCTGTTTAATGCAGTCTATTCAAAATGTTACTTCATTTCTCACTATAAAAATATTGACATATATTGCATTCTCTTTTTGAGACTAAGGCTTTGCAGCATTTGTGCCCTATTTACATTTACAGTGTTACCTCAGTTTAGATTATCCATGTTTCCTGTTCTAAATAACCACATGTGACCAGTGGGTGTCGTGTTGGGCAGCTCTGGTCAGTTTGTTGCCCTGTCTCTGACCCTGAAACTGTGCCTAGGATATAGCCAGCATTTAGTAGAGCTTTGTTGAAGGAGTGAATCTTGGTATTTCAGACAGAAAAGACTAGTTGTTTAACATTGGAACTTTTTTTTTTTTTTTGGCATTTGGATGGTAAGGATGTCTAGCTCATTTCTTTAAAACTCCGTCTTACTGTGTTTACATGGAATTTAACTGTTACTGGTACTTGATAAAGACTGGTTATGTCAATAGTAAAATTTGAAAGATTCATTTAATGATTGATGAATTAAAAGAAGAAGCCCTGGTAGTGTAGTGATTAAGTGCTATGACTGCTAACTAAAAGGTCAGCAGTTCCAGTCTGCCAGGCACTCTTTGGAAACTCTGTGGGGCTATTCTACTTTATAAGGTTGCTATGAGTTGGAATCGACTTGACAGCAGTGGGTTTGGTTTTGGTTTGATGTATTAAAAGAAGCATTGCGGAGGTTCTTTAAAAATTGTTTCAAAGAATTGCTTTCAGTGGTTAAAACCAACAAGCAAACCCAGCACCGTAGAGTAGGTTTTGACTCAAAGCAACCCTATGGGTCAGAGTAGAACTATTCCATAGTGTTTCCAAGAAGTCCCTGGCAGATTCAAACTGCTGCCTGTTTGGATAGCAGACATAGCATGTAACCACTATGCCATCAGGGTTTTCTTCAATAGTTAAACCACTGGCAAATCGAGATCTGGAGTGAAAGAACAGTTTGATGTGTGGGCTTCACTTTTATTTCCCCTCCTGCCAGTGCCAGTTTTGGGATACCGGGCGAGTTGTTTGACCTCCTGGTGCCAGGGAAGAATTTTATTTATTACACTCATTTTCATGGTTTATATGAGATCACATATATACATAGGCTAAGATGCCAGCCAAGTGGATGGAAAATACTTAATAAATGCCAGCAATTACTGTTGTTATGATGTGATATAAATTGAACTTAAATATTAAGATGCGTTCTTCTTCATTTTCAATATTTTGGTGTATATGCTTATGAATTGGAGATTCTTAATAAGTGGTTAAAATGCCCCATAGATCTGGATATAAAATTTGCTGTTCAGCTTGCTTGTAGGTTCTCAGTACTCTTTTTGGTTTTCATTATTTTCAAGTGGGATTATGAAAAATATAGTATCTACCTAGGAAATTTGCCTGACATATAATTAACACTCAATAAATTTCCAGTATTATTCATTCATTCATTGAAAAAATTCAGTTTTTTGATGTTTGTGTATTGATATTAATAGATATTTTTCTTGAAGTAGTTGAACATTTAATTCTTTTTCACTTGGTTTTGATTTTGCATGCACTTTTATAATTTTTCTCAAGAAACATTAAGTGGTGTTCCGATTTGTTTTAGTGCAGCCAATTAAATGCATTTGACACTATTCATCTTTTTCCTATACATTTTTGCTAGCCTCCTTGTATGCCTTATGAAAATTAGTGTTTGGATTTAAATTATAGGTATGAAATTCTGCCTTGTTTATTGACCTTTTGGTTTCAGCTTCATTCAAAACAAATTCACAATCAAGTAGCGGTCACAGAAAACACAAGATTTTCTGTGTTTTGTAAGAATGTTCTTTCCTTCATAGCGTGTATGTTTCAGCAGTTGGCATTAAATAAGGTGTCATTGATCCATCAAATGGAAGGATGTGCTTATATTTATTTAAAACTTTCTGTTGGCTTTAAATTCCATGATCACAGCACTATAATTAATAAGTTTATTAATGATTCATTTACATTTTTCCATCAATTCAGAAAGATAGGATTTTGAATCACTTTAAAGAAGTTATAAAATAACACTTTTTTAGTTTGAGATCTATCAAAAACAGTTTAAGGACAGGTTAAAAGGTTATAAGCATGTTCTACTTTGCTATAATATAGTATTCTGTCATTTCTGTTTCATAAATGTATGTGAAAAACATCCTCTTAACTTTCTCCCCAGGGCTTCTGTCTTATCTCAGGTCTTCACCGTCTCCTGGTTATGGTTTGAAGGGTTCACTTAGTTGGCTGACATTTGGGGAGCCTCTAAATCTACCAGATGCTCTTTGAATACTCTGGGGATCAGTTCTACCCTGGCCCCTAGGGTCGTCATGAGTTGGGTCTGACTCGACAGCACTTGGCTTGGCTACTCAGAGCTAGAGATGTAATGATGTACAAGTCATCATGATCTCTGCTTTCGTAGAACTTGTACTGTTTTATTGTATCACCTCTTACATGGCATTTGACCCTCACCTCATCCCCCTTCTACTATATTCTCTATCACCTCTATACAGACTGTTTTTAAATCTAGTGGCCTTCTCTCCTCAAAGATTACATTCCAAACTCTTTACCATATATTAAGTCTTTATAATATCATTCCTCTGATAAACCATAATGTGGAAATACCTACCTTTCTCCATATTTTGTCACTGATACCTATACCTTATATTCTTTATGACTCAATTAAGTAGTCACTTTTTTGATACCTTCCTCAGTCTTCCCTAGGCTGAGGTTAATTAAGCCGTCAACTGCTAACCAGTGGTTTGAATCCACCAGCCTCTCTGTAAGAGAAAGATGTGCCAGTCTGCTTCCATAAAGCTTTACAGCTTTGGAAGCCTTATGGGACAGTTCTGTTTTATCTCACATGAGTTTGGGTCGACTTGATGGCAGTGGGTTTTACAGGTCCACTCGAGTCACTCAGGAGACCTGGTGATGCAGTTGTCAAGAGCTATCACTACTAACCAAAAGGTTGACTGTTTGACTCCCCCAGCCACTCTTAGTAAACCCTGTGGAATAGTTCTACTCTACAGCAATGGATTTGCCTTTTTGCTATTATTTTTTTTAATAATCATCACTTTATCCTAAATATTATTCTTCCCTCATTTGACCATGAACAAATAGATGAAAGCCCTAAAAGTAATCACTCTGAAGAATATGTTGCTCTAACACTATCCAAAAGAAATACCTAATTCCCTAATTCACTCTTTCATCACATACGTTATTAAATATTAGCTGTGAGTCTGAGACTCTTTGGGTAATATAAAAAGAAAAACAAAGCAAAAACATTGTTGTCAAGTCAATTCTGACTCACAGAGATGTGCTACGTCAGACTAGAACTTCCCAACAGGGTTTCCAAGTTTGTGATATTTACAGAAGCAGACGGCCACGTCTTTCTCCTGCAGAGAGACTGTTGGGTTCAAACCGCAGACCTTTCTGTTAGCGGCTGAGTGTTCCACCATTTGGCCACCACAGCTCCTTCTGTGGATATTACAGAGGAGTAGTTTTGTTTCATGTTAATATGATTACCTCTGTGAGAAAAATTAATCCCAATTTTCTGATAAATGACTCGGAAAATGAGGCTTTGTAAAGTCATGAATATGAGAAAGATTTTTTTTTTTTTAACTGTAGGAAACTGTCCTGGTTCTGAGTCTCTGTTAGTTGTGTACGCCTGCTTTGTCAGTGGTTTGGTGCTTCTTCTGTCAGACTGAGTTGGAGTCAGCAGTAGTCTCAAAGAAAATGGTATTCCCTTTGGGGTGATTTCTGCATATTCACTGAGCAAGTCATTTAGTTTCTGGTGCTAAATCACAGGGAAGAACTATTGAGAATGAAGGGTCTTTCCTAGTACCCTTCCTTTTACTTCTTGGTTTTCTTAGACAGACTTGCAATGGACATGAGATTTTGAGGATTTGGTAATGACTTATGTTTTTATGTGTTAAGGAAACCGTTTTGTTTACTTTTGAACTAATTCTTTATCTCTTCATCTCATGGTGCAGAGTTTCTCTCTAAGGGCATGAGAGATGTATACTGTGACAAGGTGACAATCTTTTTTGCTAATCATTGCATAAATGCATACACAGCATGCAAAGGAGAGCACACAGTTAAAAATATTAAGAAAATAATTGATCCTCCGGATTTTAAGATGTCTAGGCTTAGAGTTGAAAGCAAACAACAGAGAACTTTGAATATGTGAGGGATTTTCAGTGTTTTTAAGTGTTCTGAATAAGATTAATTATGAATAAGATTAATTAATGAGCTTGAAAGACAACACCATATCCCTAAAATTCAAAACATACTCTTAAGTGTTCCCATTCGTATTGCAATTCACATCAAACAAGTGTGCCCATAATGTATATTCAGTAGACTTAGGTTTCACTTCCAAGGTGTGTATTAGAAGTTAAAGTGTGTTGGACTCTATGGACTACAGTGATAGACCATGGCAATATAAATATTCAGAATTTATAACAGTTGCATTATAAATGTGTATTACACATATTTCCACAGTAACTGAGGGATTTTTGAATTTGAGTTTACCTTGCACAAAAATCCAGCTTTGGACCATAATAATCAGGCACAGGCATTGGTGCTTGAAGTTAAATTGTGAAAGGCGACAGATTGATGCCCTGCTTTATTTTAGGGAATGTACTATATATACACTTTTGTCCAAAAATGGAGTGCATTATGTAGTTATGGAAGTAAAAGTTATTTTCATTCTTTATCTTTTGTGGGTTAACAAACCACAGAGTTGAAATACAGTGTGCAAATTATGCTGCAAATACATGTGAGAAGTCTGTGAGCAATGCCTACTCTTAATTGATATGCTGAGGTAATGTATAAAACATGCAACCAATGGATTGAGAAAAATGAAAATTAATGTTTGAATGTTTTAGCTAACACTGTGTCTTGCCCCAGAACCTGGTGTTTATTGTTGTGCACTTTAGCAGGATACAGAAGCAGAATCAATTGGAAAATCATTTCTTAGTAAACTGAGAACAGTATTGGCCTTTTAGTTCGTAAGTGGGAAGCCTGGTTCTTTGGTTTCTTTGTTCCTGGTTAGTCTACTCCCAAGCTATTGACACTGAACATTTTAGATACTAATGGAGTCTAGGGAAGTGTGTTTGGCAGCTGTTCGTGGGAAGATTATGAAACACACTGTTTAATACTGGAATCTGCTGTAATGTGGAAATATTTTATAGAGATATAGGTGACCAGAGATATATCTGCTTTAAGTTTAATAATTGCGTAAACACTGAGTGAGGAAGTTATGTTTTCATATGAGAATGACTGGTACTCTTTTCTTACAGGTAAAGAAAACGTGTACTGAGTCAGATGTTTCAGAAGCTCAGAATTCCAGGTACAGTAATATCCAGCCTAAGAGTCTACTAGGATGCATTGCAATTTTAACCAAAACGTCAGCAGTTCAAATCCGCCAGGCACTCCGTGAAAAATCTATAGGGCAGTTCTACTCTGTCTATAGGGTTGCCATGAGTTGGAATCAACTCAGTGGCACCAGTTTTTTTGTGTGTGTGTGTGGTTGCTGTTGTTTTGTTTTAGTAAGATGTTAAGGAGCCCTGGTGACTCAGTGGTGAAGTACCAGGTTGCTAACCTGAAAGTCAGTAGTGTGAACTCACTAACTGGTCTGACAGAGAAAAAGACTTGACAGTCTGTTCCCATCAAGATTACAAACTGGGAAACATTATGGGGCAGTTCTACTCTGCCATGTAGGGTTGCTGTGATTCTAGTCAACTTGGCAGCATATAACAGTAACAACAGTAAGAAGTTATACTCTAGATATAAACTGTGAATTTGGGTAGGGGGCTACCCCAAGAACTAATACATATAGAAATGATATAACACACTGGCCAAGACACCACTTATGTTAATATCAGTAAAAAGGACTATGGTTGAAGTCAGCTTTAAAAAGCAATGGAAACATCTCTAGAAATTCTTGAAGAACTCTTCCCTTAAATTCATTAAGTTAAGCTTAATTTTTGTCTCAACTCATCTTACAGTGTATTCACATCTGAGATTATTCTAGAAACTGACTAACTTTCACATCTGTATTTACAGAAGAAAACTTTCAAATATTACTATATATTGAGAAGACTATTAATTGGAAAAATCAGAATTAACTTGGCATTTTGCTTTTTGGTTATTTGCAGCTCATAGAAACGATGAATGGAAGTGGTCAAGCCACTACATACAAGAATTTAACACCATTCAGTTATTTGTGGTTGGGACAGATGCCCAGTCTTTTTAGAGCTGACATTTGCATTGATTTCTTTATAGAATACAGTCCTTAATTTTAAATGGATAAGTAAAAGTATTGTAAATACTTTGATGATGTTAAGTATATGTCCTTAATATGGCTTAACATGTTAAGAAGTTTATATGTAATGAAGTGGATCTTACTTTATTTTATCCTAGTCACTGCAATATATGGTGTATATAGTGATTTTCTTGGCACAAAAAAAATTGTAGGTAAAATGTTAACAACCACCGTATTTTCCTTTTGGAGAGAGAACATGTATTGCCTACACCTCATTTATGGTTTGGATAACTTTTCTTGGTTTTATGCAGTGTAATATTCTTGTAATTGATTCCTGTTTGCGTTATATTAAGTGATTATGTATCTTTTCCTTTCGATTAAAAGATACATGATAAAGGATTTTTTACCTTTGAGCTTTGCTGTTTACACTTAGGTATCAAATGGAACTAGAAAGTTATAGCTTATTGGAGTATTAAGAGACAGTTGAACCATTGCATTTTTATCTTTAAAGACAGAGAAAATCCAGGGTGTACACAGAGAAGGGAAGGCCCAAGCTCCAGTCCTTGCGGTTAATTCCTTTCTGATGACGTTGTTTAACTCTGTCGGTGACCTACCTCTCACATGCTTCCCAGGGAGTCTGTAATTAGATAATCTTTGCAAGCAGATGGTCTTGAGGGTTAGTAGAACAAAACAGAGCAATATATTAATCCTTATTATTAATATTTCATATCAAAAGGTTTGCCCTTGGGGCCATTCAGAGTTTTTTGACATGTAAATGTGCTTAAATAAATTTTAAACAAGCACAGAGCCACCAAACTGATTCAGTGTTTACAATTGGTGCCAATACGTTAGAGAAGAAACACAATTCAGAACTCATGTATTTAAACCTAGAATTAGAACTTCCTTTTCTTTAATCTAGTAAATCACAGCTAAATGTTTATCTTTAAAAAGGGTCTTTAAAAGACATATTTTATCATTTTATAATATGTATCTGTTAATTAAAAAATGGCTGGAGCTCTTAGAAACCAGTAGTTGGTTACCATGAATTAGCTGCTTCTAAAAATTTCCTATTCTGTAGTATAAATAGATAAATTCAGGACACCAAAGCCTTTCAAGGTCAAAACCAAAGAAGCAAATTAAACAATCTTTACTTACTGAAATCTAAGCTGGAAAGGCTTTTGAGGTGACTTAGGGTTCATTTATGAGTTGAAAGTCACCCAGCGATTTTGAGAGTAGCAGCTGTCCTCGGTTGACTTCAGCCTTGGGGGTGGAGTGGCTAAACACTACGGACACTGATCAGAAGACGGTCGGCAGTTTGAATCCAGCAGGTGCTCCTTGGAAACCCTATGGGACAGTCTGTCCTGCAGGGTCACTGTGAGTCAGAATCAACTTGATAGCAGTAGTTTTGTTTTGGTTTGGATTGACTTTAGTACAAAATGCTATCTCCACACTGTAGTCAGTTGGGGTTGGTAATAAGAAGATATGGCTGCCTCCGTGGCCTGGCCACAGGAGCCTGTTCTTGGAAACTGTGCACAGATATTAGGCCTGGGCATATGGAAGCTGCCACTTGGTTCATGCAGTGGTAAAAAAACCAAAGAGAGGATAATAAAATACTTGAGATTGTTGTGCGTACGAAGGATATAGTAACTTATTGTAGTCAATGAATCCAGAAATGCCCCAAACAGTATTTATTGTATACATGTACTGATGTTCAGTTTTTATAACGTGTCATCCCTACAAAAACAGCAGGAGGAACCTGACTTCATTATAGAGACCAGACAGCATTACTTTAGAACAGACATATGTGGCTGATTTTTCTCGTTAAGAAGCACAAGCATTAATATTCTGTCTGTATATGTCTCCCTCTTTTCCTGCCTTTGTCTTTCCCTTTCTCTCTCTTTCTTTTTGTATGTTTGGTGGGGCCTGGGTGGGGGTGGGGGTGAGGGTGCTTGATAGATTGATACTGAAAGCCTCGAACTAGGCAATCCTGTTCTAAAAGAAAATCTTAAGTGAAGACTTGAGCTGAAAACGCAATTCTGTGTTGGCCTAAAACACAGATTGGAGCCCTGTTGCCTCACGAAATACTGTCTCACTTAGAATCTAAAGCTAATATCATTCATTTATTTAGCTAGCTTTAAAGTGTGTTGGTTTTGGATTTGAAATTATTAGAATAAATGCAGATGGAAAGTGTTTTTACAGTAGGGAAGTAATTAAATTGCATGTGGAGACTGTGAAGAGAATTCTTGGAGTGACGTGTATCAGCAAATTCTTTGTCTTGCTTGGCTTTAATTCTGCTTTTGGAAAGAAACACTTGGGCTGCAGATATGACTGGTAGTTTGGGATGCATAGGCTTATTAACTCTTGCAATGTAACTAAGGCAAAACTGTCTTGCTGGAAATAGTGTCATGTGTATGTACTGAAAACCAGACATTAGGGTAAGTACTTTCTCAGTTTCTTAAAGCTCTGTTGAATGTGATGTCATACATACAGAGGTATAATGTGCTTTATATAAAAACTGACATTCCATAAGTATATTTTGATCTTCACTTTCTTCTGAGTTGCTAAACATGTTCACAATATACTGTTCTTGGCCTTTGTTCCTGAAGCTAGTGTTAGCTATAAAATGGGTACATGAGAAAATGAAAATCTCCATTTGTCATTTGTTTTATCTTAACTTTAGAATTATGTTTGTTACTAGATAAAGAACCAAAAATCAAACCCATTACCACTGAGTCGATTCCAACTCATAGCAACCCTATAGGACAGAGTAGAACTGGCCCATAGAGTTTCCAAGGAGCACCTGGTGGACCTGAACTGCCAGTCTTTTGGTTAGCAGCCGTAGCACTTAACCACTGTGCCACCAGGGTTTCCTGTTACGAGATAGACCATATTAAGACAGACTGCAATATCATTTTATGTCGATTTTTTTCAGTATCGATGGTAAATTTTAGTTTTATATGTGTGTACCTTTTTGCAGTCACCATTGAAAATACACAGTTCTTTTTAATGTGACGTTGCCCAGACTTTTGAAATGTGTTGAAGAAGTTTCCATGAGTATCATCTTTTTAAAAAATCTCTTATACATTCAGTCCTTTCTTATATCTCATACAAAATGAGGAAATAATTTATTTCATTACTTAATTCTATTCTTTTTTATATATTTTTTATTTTTTTATTTGATACGACTGAGTGAAAATGTACATTCCCATATACATTTACATGCCCACCTATATGCAGCTTCCACTGCTCTCCCTGTCTTAGAAGACTCGCGTGTTAATTTTGTTCACATAGTATCTGCCTAATTTTTTTTGTATGTGTCATTCTCGGTTTATGTTTTTCTTTGCTTTTTCCTTTCTGGGTCAGTAAGTAATGGAGCATTTATGTCAAGAAGAGATAAAGGGCATAGAAAGGAAACACAATTCAAATTAGAAAATTTTATTTTATAAGTGACCTGTTCATTAAGGGGTGGATAGAAATAAATGTTTTGGCTAACAGAGTTGTGAAGTGACTTCTGGGAACTATACCAGTTCTTTTCTTCTAATAAGTTCATCTGTACCTGGTCACAGTATTGCCAACAGAATACAGGAAGGAAATCCAAGCAAGAGTCATTACTATATAAGACACGCTTATGGCGTACAGAACACTGGTGGCTCAGTAGTTAAGAGTTCAGATGCTAAGCAAAAGGTCGGCAGTTTTTTGCTTTATCTGTAAAGACTGTCATCTTAGATCGTATATGTCATGGAAAAAAAAAAGAAGAAGAAAAGAAACCTGTTGCCCTCAAGTCAGTTTCAATTCATAGCAACCCCATAGAACCCCAAGGAGTGGCTGGTGGATTCAGACTGCACATCTTTCGTTTAGCAGCTGAACACTTAACCACCATGCCACCACGGCTGTTTTTGCCAATGGAGGGTAAAAATGCTTCTGTGGATAATGCTGAGGGTCGGCTCTTCCCACTTGACAGGTTAAAGAAATGGGGTTTACTGGCAACCTGTTGACAACCAGAAATCAGCAAAGGCCTTGGTGGTGTCTAGGATATATAACTTTATGATAATCAACAAAAAGAAAAAAAGAAGCACTGGGATTAATTTCAGTTTAATATCTTCTTTTCAAGTGACACCCAAAAAGTTTTCCTGTTCAAGGTCTGTGTGTTAAGGCATTAAAAAAATGCATTTCATCTTTTGTGAATAGATGTGATTTAACAAATGCTGTGCTTATAGGAGGAAACCCTGATGGTGTAGTGGATAAGTGCTATGGCTGCTGAACAAGAAGTCAGTGGTTCGAATCTGCCAGGCTCTCTGTGGAGCAGTTCCACTCTGTCCTACAGGGTGGGTATGAATCAGAATCAACTCAATAGAAGTGGGTGGTAGTGGGATGCTTATAGGGGAAACACTGGTGGTGCAGTGGTTAAGTGCTGTGCACCTCCTTGGAAACTGTATGGGGCAGTTCTGCTCTGTACTATAGGGTCTCTGTGCGTTGGAATCGACTCCATGGCAGTGGGTTTTGGTTTTATGCTTAATTTGCTAAAAGTTATTAATGTTTGCCTTCTAGTGAAATAATTACTGTAATCCTTCCAATTGCTTACCTTTATATACTTGTCTGTCTGAAAATTAAATGCTAGATTGTTTTCACAGCAGGGAAAACTGAGAGGCCTCTTCATGAAAACATATATTTTCACTGTGTCAGATCAGAAATTCGTTTTTCCCAATATTCTATCTCAGAGGCAATGAAAATAATCTCTGCTAGGTTCTATTTCCTCAACCTTGAAAACTGAGGGAAGTAATTCCAATAAACTGATTGTATAACACAAGCTGGCTGTACATCCTGTGGCATTAGGTAACCATGTCGTGGACTCAATTACAGAATAAGCATATACTGTCTTTTGGGGAGTCCCTGGGTAGTGCCCACAGTTACGTGCTCTACTCATGGAAAGGTTTGCTGTTTGAAACCATGTGGAGGCACCTCAGCAAACAGGCTTGCTGTATATTCTCCATCTTGGAATATCTTGATTCTTTTGGTCCTAGTAGCATATTGGGCTGATTTCCTCCAAATAATCATGTGAGATATGTGCTAAATCTCTGATCAGTGGTCACTGCAAACTTAAAGAACATTTTTGAAAACTTAGCCATTTTCTAAAGACTTTTTTATATATGTGCATGATCAGTTCTTCCCTATAGCTCATTGAGAACCTGTGGGTGTGTATCTGGATTGATTTTGTCTGTTTTTTGTTGTTAGCTGCCGTTGAGTGATCGCTGATTCTTGGTGAAAAAAAAACAAACTCATTGCCGTCAAGTTGGGTCCAACTCATGGTGACACTAGAGATCAGAGCAGAACTTCCCCTTTGAGTTTCCAAGGAGCTCCTTGCAGATTTGAACTACCAGCCTTCTGGTTAGCAGATGTAGCACTTAACCAAGTTCGCTCATATAACAGAAGAAAGTGTAGCTCAGTGCTCTGCCACCCTCATGATCACTAGTATGTTTCAGTTTACTCTTGTGGCTATTGCGTCAATCTGTCTCATTGTTTCCCTTGGTTTTGCTAATCCTCCCTCTGCTTTACCAAGCATGATACTCTCTAGCAATTGGTTTTCCCTGATGACACAAAGAAAGTGAGTTGAAGCTTCACCAGGCTTACTTCCAAGGAGTATTTTGGTTGTATTTCTTCTAAGATTGATCTGTTCATTCCTGTCTCAGGCCATGACAAATTTAGTGTCTTTTTTTTCCCTCAACACCTTAGTTCTTCTGTCTTCATTTCCTTGTCCAGCCTTCACATCCATATGGGATGATTGTAAAGATCGTAGCTGGAGTCAGTTGCACCTTAGAAATAAAGTGATGCCTTTGCTTTTTAAAACTTTGAAGGAGGCTTTTGCAGCAGATAGGTCCAGTGCAATTAGTTAGTTGGTTTATTGACTGCTGCTGCCATGGACATTGATTGTTGATTCAAATAGAATGAAAGCGAATGAAGAAGGCCATGGCATCACAAAGACGCAATAACAATCTGCAGTAGATGATACATCCTTGATTGCCTGAAATGAAGACTTTGAAGCACTTAGTGGTGAAGATCAAAGGCTAAAGTTTTCAGAACATGAAGAAAACAAAAGTTTTCACAGTCGTACCAATAAACAACATCATAATGAATAACGAAAGAAATTGAAGTTTGTCCTTTTGCCACTTAGTATCATGTATACTTTTCGTAATCTGAATGTGTATTTATACCTCTCTAAAGTGAATCATTTCCCAAAAGTGCATGTATGTGTGCATGAGAGTAATACACATTGTTACTTACAGAACAGTTGTTTATGATGTGTTTAAAATTAAATAAGACTGATCCTTTTTACCTGTTAAGGAGAAGGAAGGACTGTAGCCAAAAGGTACAAGGATCCTACTATTAACACCTGTTTATTCACATACTGTGGTGGTGCAGTGGTTACTTGCTACAGTTGCTAAGCAAAAAATTGGCAGTTTGAATCCTCCAGCCACTTCTTGGAAATCCTACTGTCCTGTAGGGTGTGTGGGACTGTGAATCAGAATCTACTCTATGGCAATGGGTTTGAATTTTTTTTTAAGTGTGTGTTCACATACCTGTTTGTTTAGCCTTTGCATCACTGTCTACATACCTAGATTTTATTCTTCATCCTTGTACTTTCTTTCTGTTTCATACTTTTTCATGCATAATCTCTGTTAACAACTCTTGAGATGGCTCACAAGGCCTAGGATGCCCTGGCTGCTTCCTATTACCGCAGTGTCCCTTGTTTAGGATCCACAGTCCCCTCCTCCCCTCCTGTCCTCACTGTGCCCCTCTTTGTTCACTGGTTGATTTCAATTCATCCTTCAAATCACTGCTCTGTGCTGCTTACTCAGGAAGCCGTGGCTGCCCCACAGACTGGTCTGGTTCTGCCGTCATATGTGCTTCCACATGACCGTGTTCTTTTGCCTCAGAGGTGCCTCATTGGATTAACACCTGTGTTATTCACTACACTAGAAGCTCCGTAGGGTTAGAAACCGTATTGGCTTTGGTTCATCACTGTGTCCTTCATATACCCCACAGGGCCTAGCACATAGCAGGCCTACAATAAATATCTGTTAAATAAATGAATAATTTATGCCCAAATTCTACTTGCATTCTCTCCTAGACCATCTCTTGTAACCAGAAATCCATAATGAAATTACATTAGAGCTTTGTAATTTGGACTCCCTAATGTAATTTCATTATGGATTTCTCTATGTCAAGTACAACTCCACTTATGAAATATTATGATTGTTGCCTTACTTCCTCAGGGTCCTTTCTTTGTATCGATAATTCTCCCAGTTATCCTGCCTCAGAACTTCAGAGTATTCTTTGACTTACTCTCTTCTTCCCTTCCCAAATTGAGTTGGTCATCAAGTTATATTTAATGTTTCTCTGCCAAGTTTTTCAGACCCTGCATTCTGCTGCTTCCTACTGCCACTGTGAAAGTTCAGACCTGTGTTACTACCTCTGAATTAACACAGCAGGCCCCATTGTGGTTTCTTTGGATCTATTCCATTTCTATTTTGCCAGGACTGTCTGACAAGGCTTTCTTTCTGACACTTTCCACATGCTGTTGCCCTGTTCATTGATCAGAGAATACTTAATACATTTTTAGAAACATGGGCAAATAGCCTTAAACATGGAATTGTGTACAAGAAGCAAAAATAAAGTGGTTTACTCTTGTTTCTAATTGTTGTCGGCATGGAAACACTGGTGGCATAGTGTGTTAAGTGCTACTCTGCTAATTAAAGGTTTGGCAGTTCAAATCCACCAGGCATTCCTTGGAAACTCCGTGAGGTAGTTCTGCACTGTCCTGTAGGGTCACTGTGAGTTGGACCCAACTTGACAGCAGCAGGGGGGTTGTCAGCATGAATTCAAGCATTATGTCCTATCCGCTCTACTTTTGCCACCGTTCTGGTCTGTTAGATGTTTATTGAATCTCATTTTGTATTCTTATGTTAGCTCCAAACTAACATAACAGTATGTGGCTTTAACATGGGTTCCAAAGCATTCATCTAAGGGCAAAAATGTTATACATATATATACATACAGACATCACAACTGAATACTCTCTGTGTGTGTATCTATATAATATTTTTATTATGGTTAAGTGAATGTGTATAGTCCCAGTCAGTTTTGCATGCCTGCCTCTCCACAACTCTGTCTGCTCTCCCCACCTTGTGGCAGCACACTCCTCCTTGTCACTGTGTACTACTGGCAAATAATCAGTGAATACCTGTCCCCTCCTCTCCTCCCTCGTCTCTCCTCTGTAGAAAGAAACCAGTGGGAAAACCTTCTATAAATGAAAACCATAAAGTACACACACCTCAGGGACACTCTGTGTCCCTGAGTCTAGTCCATTCTTCGTCTGAAGTGTTGACCTCAGTACTTGTTTCAGGTCTGGGACAGCAGCAAGTCTAGGGCTCATGTTCCTAGGGGCCTCTCCATCCTGTTGAACCATCGATTCTGTGTCTTTTAGTAGAGTTCTTGATTTGCACACCTCTTTTTCTCATGTTGCTTCAGGGACTCTACATTGTGTCCTCTATCAAGGCTGTCTTTGGTGGGCACTATCTGGTTCTTCTGGTCTCCCAGTTACATGGGTCCTTAGGTCTCCTAGACTTATTTTAGCTCATGTCTTTGATGTTCTTGGTCGTCATCTGTTCCAGGTGGATTAGGACCAATTGATGTTCCTCGGATGGCAACTTGCTGGCCTTTAAGACCTTAGATGCCACTCACCAATATAGGATGCAGAAGATTCTCTTAGCTGAAGGCTAGTTATGCCAACTGACCTTAATATCCCCTGAAAACATGGGCCCCGGACCTCTGTCCCTGCTACTCTGTCCTTTGAAATGTTGGGTTGAATTTAGAAAACGTTTCAGTTTGTGGTGCAGTCTATTTATGCTGACCTGCCTTCTACTGAGTGCTGTCACACCCTTCACCTGACTGAATTCCTATCAGCTGTCTAATCTGTGAAAACCCTGGTGGTACAGTGGTTAAGTGCTATGTCTGCTAACCAAAAGGCTGGCAGTTCAAACCTAGCAAGTGCTCCTTGGAAACTCTATGGAGCAGTTCTACTCAGTCCTATAGGGTTGCTATGAGTCAGAATTTACTTGACAGCAGTGTTTCTTTCTCTTTTTTTAATCTAATCTATAAACAACCCTCTTCCTCCCTTCCCATCCTTGTAATCATCAAAGAGTAGTTTCTTCTGTACATGAGTCCTTTTTGAAGTCCTTGTACTAGTGGTCTCATGTGATACTTGTCCTTTTGCAGCTGACTGATTTGACTCAGCATAACATCTTCTAGTTGATTCCAGGTTATGAGACGCTTCCTAAAATCATCTTTATTCTTTATCATTGCATAATGTTCCATTGTGTATATATACCATAGTTTGTCTATTCATCTGTTGATGGGCACCTCCATCTTTTTGCTGTTGTGGACTGTGCTGCAATAAACATTCATGTGCATGTATCTGTTAGTGTGACAGCTCTTATTTCTGTAGGCTATATTCTAGGCAGTGGGATCACTGGATCATAAGGCATTTTTATTTCTAGCTTTTTAAGAAAGCACCAAATTGCTTTGCAAAGAGGCTGTACCATCTTGCAGTCCCACCAGCAGTGCAGGAGAGTTCTAATCTCTCCATAGCCTTTCCAGTGTTTGTTGTTTTGTGTTTTTTGGATTAGTGTCAACCTCATAGGGATGAGATGATATCTCATTGTAGTTTTGATTTGGATTTCCCTAATAGCTAATGATCATGGGCATTTCCTCATGTGTCTTCTGGCTGTCTTCTTTGGTGAATCATCTGTCCATATCCTTTGCTCATTGTTAAATTGGGTTGTTTGTCTTTCTCTTGTTGATATTTTGCAGTACCTTTGGGAATATGGACGTCAGACATTGATCTGATACAGTAGTTGCCAACTATTTTTTCTTATCCTGTAGGAAGTGTTTTAACTCTCTTGATAAAGTCTTTGCATGAGCCTAAGTGTTTGATTTTTAGTAGTTCCCATTTATCATTTTTTCCTCTTCTTTATTGTGTTTTATAGCTGCCCCTGTGATCCTGCTTAATAAACTATATATAAACCCAATTTTGATTATTACCAGTCTTGTCAACTTCCTCTCCATCTGGAAGGACTACAATGACTGTAGTACATCCCTCTTTTCAATATGATGATATCATAATTTACATGATATGATCACTAGATCGTTTATTTCACTATTATAGCTTTGATTGTGTTTGGAGCCTTCCCTAACTAAGTAGGATTCTGGATAATGTGTCCTTCTAAAATATGAAGTTGGTGGTTTTGTTCTTCCAAGCCAGGAGATTCTTTCAGTATTTCTTGTAGCTTTGGTTTGGTTTTTACAAAGTCTTTGAGTTTCTGTTTATCTGCAAATGTCTTAATTTCATTTTCATATTTGAAAGTTAGTTTTGCAGGATATATAATTCTTGGTTGGAAGTTTTCCTTCAAGGCTTTGAATGTGTCATGCCACTGTCTCCGTGCCAGCATCATTTCTGCTGAGAAGTCCGATGAAAGCCTACAGGGTTTCTCTCTGAATGTTAGCTTTGCTTTGAGTCTTGCTGCCTGTAAGAGTTTCTGCTTATGTTTCATTTTGTTAAGCTTGATTATAATATGTGTCTTGGAGTCTTTCTATTGAGATCTATATTGAGTGGAGTTCAGTATGTATTTTGGATATCTATATTCTTTTCTTTTGTAATTTCTGGGAAGTTGTCTGTTAGCAGCTCAGCCACAGTACTCTCTGTGTTCTCAGGTGTCTCACCCTATTCAGGAACTCGAATTAATCATAGATTGTTCTTCTTAATAGAGTCCCACACACTTCTTAATGCTTCTTCATTTTTCTTGTTTCTTTTTTTCTCATTTCTTCTCATAGAGATGCTGGAGTCAGTAGCTCTGTCTTCCAAATCAAAAGTCTCTTTTCCATCTGTTCCCTTCTGTTTTCTTGGCTTTGAATTGAAGTTTCTGTGTCTTTGATTTTGTTCTTGATCTGTTGGATTACCGAGTACTGATGTTCCATCAGATCAAAGAGCTTGCTTAATTTTTAATTTTGCTCTGCTGCATTTTGTGCAAGATCTAGTAGGGCTCTCTATATAATCCTTTGCATTCACCTTCTGAAAGTTTCAGAAAAGCTCCCTTGTCTGGAAAGTTCTGAGGTGGTTTCTTTTGAGGGCCTTCTGATGGCATGTGTGATTTCCCAGTTGCCATCTTCTCCAAAGTTTGTTGCTTTTGGGGCTTCATGTGGGTCAGTAGAGGGTGGGAGAGATGCTGTGAAGATGGACCACAGCTGTTTCTCTAGGCCATCTTAAGATGAGAAGTAAAAAGTATTTGACAACTTCCAAAGTCACTCAGGTTTTCAGGTGTATATGTCCCTCTTCCCAGATGACAAAGTAAGCACCTCTATATGGAACCCCAGATGTTATAAACTACCTGAAAATACAGAAAGGCTACTGACCTGCTGGCTTCTGCTGTCGGGCCCCAGCTGTAGGTGATACTATGTAGAATTTTGCTTTTCTGCTGGGTCTCTTCTGGGTACGCATTGCCTCCCAGCCCAGGAATTAGGTCCAACTGAGGCTTCTGTATAGATGACTCCGCCTCCCAGCAAAACAAGATGGCTTCCCACACAAGCTCGCCAGCTGGCTGGGACCAGGCTCCCAGCGGAAAGAGAGGCCAAGGGTGCTGAAATGCTCAGAGTCCACAGCCTCTGCCGCTGGGCCCCAGTGCCAGGTGACACTGTGCAAAACACCGCCTCCCTGCTGGAAAGTCACTTTCCCCCCGGCAGGCACCACTTCCCAGCCTAGGAACCAAGTCTGGCCAGGCCCTCTGCCTGGGCTTCTCCATTTCCCAGTGGACCAAGATGGTGTCCCACACAAGTGCATCTGTACGGCTACCATGTGGTGGAGGCAGAAAGATAGGCTAGAGGAGCTAAGATGTACAGAGTCCAAAGCCAGGGTCTCAGTACCTGGCAATTATGCTTGCCGGTCCCACCAACAGTGCATCCAAGACCAGCAGCTAGTCAAGTCCCAGCTCTGCCTACCAGTCAAGACAGAGGGAAAAAAAGTCAAAATGGTGAGTTACCTACAGTCTGTGCAAGCCTGTGCTCACCAAGAGTGGGGTCAGTGTAAGAGGAGGTTTTGCATTCAGTGGTATGAAGTCCAAATCAACAGCCCTGTGCCACATCCCAGGGCTCACTAGGTATCCAGAAGGCTCCCTTTAATTATCATTTCAGGTCTTGGTTTCCAGAGGGATTTAGGGAGACGTGTGTTTAGTCCGCCATCTTGCCTCCACCCCCATATTTTTTCTTCTATTGTTCGTGCATTGTTGGTAAGATTTGGAAGGCTGTCTCAGCAGTGTATTAGAACTTTCATTGTTGACTCCATTTTTTCTTCCATAATCTTTATCATTTTAGGTTTGATTTTAAGGTCTTTGATCCATTTTGATTTAGTTTTTGTATAAGGTATTAGATATGGGCCTTGTTTCAGTTTTTTGCAGATGGATATCCAATTTCCCCAACACCATTTGTTAAGGAGACTATTTTTACACCAGTTTATGACCTCTGTGCCTTTGTCAAATGTCAACTGTTCATAGGAGGATGGTGATGTGTCTGGATTCTCTTTTCTATTCCACTGATCTATATATCCATTTTTGTAACAGTACCAGGCTCTTTTGACTACCACGGCTGTGTAATAGGTTCTAAGGTCAGGTAGTGTGAGGCCTCCCACTGTGTTCCTCTTCTTCAGTAGTGTCATACTTACCCGGAGTTTCTTCTTTTTCCAAACACATTGGTGATTTGTTTCTACATCTCATAAATAATGACATTGGAGTTTGTACTGGGATTGCATTTTAAATGTAGATTGTTTTGGGTAGAATAGACATTTTCACCATGTTTACTCTTCCTATTTATGGGCAGTGTAGGTTTCTCCACTTATGTAAGTCTCTTTTAGTTTCTTGCAGTAGGGTCTTGTAATTTTCTCTGTATAGGACTCTTATATCTCTGGATAGATTTAGTCTTAGGTATTTTATAGTCTTGAGGGGTATTGTAAATGGTATTGATTTAGTAGTTTCCTCTTTGATGATGTCTTTGTTGGTTTAAAGGAATCCTACTGATTTGTTTATGTTTATCTTACATTCCGATAATTTGCTGAACTCTTCTATTACTTCCAGTAGTTATATTTGTGGATTCTTTAGGATTTTCTGTGTATAAAGGACACTTTTAGGGACACCTTTAGGTCTTTACCAATGTAGACACCCCTTATTTCTTTGTCTTGTCTGATTGCTGTGGCCAGAACCTCCAGCACAATGTTGAATAGAAGTGATGACAGTGGGTATCCTTGACTACTTTTTGTTCTCGGGGGAGTTCTTTCAGTCTCTTTCCATTCAGGATGATGTTGGCAGTTAGTTTTATATAGATGCCTCTTAATGTGTTGAGCAATTTCCCTTCTATTCCTATTTTGCTGAGAGTTTTTAACATGAATGGGTGTTGGACTTTGTCAAATGCTTTTTCTGCATCAGCTAATAGAATAGAGTGCTTCTTAATACTTTGTATTGTTTATGTTCTTGGTCACATTAATAGTTTTTCTGATGTTGAACCAACACTCTATCCCAGGTATGAATCCTACTTGGTCATGAAGACTTATTTTTTGGGTATGTTGTTGAATTCTACTAGCAAGGATTTTGTTGAAGATTTTTGCATCTAGGTTCATGAGTGATATTGGTCTGTAATTTTCTTTTTTTGTTGGATCTTTACACGGCTTTGGTATCAGGGTTATGCTGGCTTCATAGAATGAATTAAGAAATGTTCTGTCATTTTCTATATTGTAGAATAACTTCAGTAGTATTAGAAGTAGCTTCTCTGTATGAGTTTTGTAGAAGCCATTTGGGCCAGGCCTTTCTTTTAGTTGGTAGTTTTTTTTTTTCTTCCCCCCTAATTACTTTTTAAGTCTCTTCCTTTATGATGGGTTTACTAAGTTGTTCTACTTCTCTTGGTAGGAGATATTCTACTTCTCTAATTTTGTAGAAGATGTGAATTTAGAAATTTTTCCATTTCTTCTAGGCTTTCAAATGTGTTGGAGTACAACTTTTTTATAGTATTCAGTTTCTGCTGGATCTGTTGTGACATCTCCTGTCTCATTTCTTATTTGGGTTATTTGTTTCCTCTTTTGTTTTTGTTTGGTGAGTTTAGCCAATGGATTGTCAATTTTGTTGATCTTTTCAAAAAACAAGCTTTTGATTTTGTTAGTTCTTTCAATTGTTTTTCTATTCTTTAATTCATTTAGTGCTACTCTAATCTTTATTATCTGTTTTCTTTTGGTGCCTGAGAGGTTCTTTTTTTCTCTATTTGTTCAAGTTATAGAGTTAGCTGTTTGGTTTGGGCCCTTCATTCTGGATGTGTGCATTTCTAGAGATAAATTGACCTCTGAGCACTACTTTTGCTGTATCCCATAGGTTCTGATAGGATTTGTTTTCATTCTTACTCAATTCTGTGAATTTCTTAATTTCATCTTTGATTTCTTCTGTAACCCATGAATTTTTTTTCTTTTTATTTAACATAACTGAGTGAAAATGTACATTCATGTATAAATTTACATGCCAACCTATATGCAGCTTCCACTGCTCTCCCTGTCCGGTGACCGGAAACTATTCCTCTCTGCTCCATACATGTCTCATCCTCCCAACAACCTCCTTTCCCCTCCTCTCCATCCACTCCCCTTCCTCCAGCAGGAGGTCAGCAAGATGATATCCTGTAAATGTATATAACCACACAGTGCTTCCAATATATGGCCACTCTGCATTGCCAAGTCCAATCCATTCCTGTCCAAAGAGTGGACCTTTGTTATAATTTATGGGAAAGGGCAGCATCAGGGATGGGGGCCATGCTCTCAGAGCAACCCCAAAACTGCTGGACCATCAGTTGAGGTCTTTTAGTGGAGATCACATGATGCACCCCTTTTTATTCTTGTGTTGCCAGTGAGACTCCTCTCTGTGAGCTCCATCGTGGCTATCACTGGTGGTGGCCGGGCACCATCCAGTTCTTCTGGTTCCAAGTCGATGTAGGCACCCACTCTTGTGGGTCTCTCTGTCTTCTAGGTTGTCTTTACCGCATGTCATTTTGGTCCTCAGTGAGCATCCATTCCTGCTGAGTTGGGACCATTTGCTGTGTCCTCGGATGGCAGCTTGGCAGCTTTTAAGACCCCAGACGCCACTCACCAATGTGGGGTGCAGAGAGCTGTCTTAGCAAAATGCTAGTTGTGCCAATTGGCCTGGAATTCGCCTAAGAGCATGGTCCCCTGCCCCCTGCCCCATCTATTCTATCCTTGCAGTATTGAGTCAAGGTGGAAGGAATACTCACGTTATGCTGAAGTCCACTTAATGTTGTTCTTGTTTCTAATGTGTGCTATCACCGCTTTCTCCCAACTAGATTTCTAGTAACTATCTAAACTAAACCTTCCCCCCCTCACCCTTCTTTCCTCCCCTCCCTTGCAGCTATCAAAGAGTCTTTTCTTCTATACACAAGTCTGTTTTTGAGGTCTTATTGTAGAGGTCTCATACAGTATTTGTCCCTTTGTCACTGACTACTTTCACTCAACGTAATGTCTTCCAGTTGAAACCAGTTTAGGAGATGTTTCCTGGAATCATCGTTATTCTTTATCATTGTGTAGTGCTCCATTGAGTATATGTACCATAGTTTACCTATCCATTCTTCTATTATTGGGCATCTGAGTTGATTCCATCTTTTTGCTATCGTGGACTGTGCTGCGGTAAACATTCTGGTGCATGTGTCCGTTGGTGTGAAAGGCCTTGATTCTGTAGGATATATTCCAAGTAGTGGAATTACTGGGTCAAATGCTATATCGGTACCCATTTTTTTAAGGAAGCGCCAGATTGCCTTCCAAAGAGGCTGGACCATTTTGCAACCCCACCAACAGTGTAGGAGGGTTCCACTTTCTCCACAGCCTCTCCAGCATTTGTTGTTTTTTGTTTTCTGGATCATGGCCAATCTTGTTGGGGTGAGATGGTATGTCATTGTTGTCTTGATTTGAATTTCTTTAATAACTAAAGATCGTGAACATGTCCACATGTGTTTTCTGGCTGCCTGGATCTCCTTTTTAGTGAAGTGTCTGTCCATCTCCTTTGCCCATTGCTTAATTGGATGGTTTATCTTCTTCTTATTGATATTTTGTAGTATCTTATAGATTATGGAGATCAGGCATCAGTCTGACATAGCCAGCCAAGGCCAATGGTCTGACATAGAGTTGCCAAATATTTTTTCCCATTCTGTGGGTGTTCTTTTAAATCTATTAATAAAATCTTTGGATGAGCAAAAGTGTTTGATACTTAATAGTTCCCATTTATCTACTTTCTCTTCTGTTGATTGAGGTTTCTTTGACAGATTTTGGAGTCTGTCCTCATTGTGTATTAAAACTTCCGTTGTTGTTCCTACCTTTTCTTGGATGAGCTTTATCGTTTTAGGTTTGGTATTGAGGTCTTTTATGCAGTTGGAGTTGGTTTTTGTATAAGGTGTAAGATATGGATCTTGATTCAGTTTATTGCAGATGGATAACCAATTTTGCCAGCACCGTTTGTTGAAGATACCATTTTTACCCCAGTTTAATGTCTTAGGGCCTTTGTTGAATATCCACTGTTCATAGGCAGATGGTGTCATCTCTGGATTCTCAGTTCTGTTCCATTGATCGATCTGTCTGTTCTTGTACCAGTACCAGGCTGTTTTGACCACTGTGGCAGTGTAGTATGTTCTAAGGTTGGGTAATGAGAGGCCTCCCAGTGTGTTCTTCTTCTTTAGTAGTACCTTACTTATCTGGGGCTTCTTCCCTTTCCAAACAAAATTAGTGATTTGTTTCTCCATCTCATTAAAAAATGATGCTGGAACTTGTATTGGGATTGCATTATATAAATAAATTGCTTTGGGTAAAATAGACATTTTCACAATGTTAAGTCTTCCTATCCATGAGCAGGGTAGGTTTTTCCATTTATTTAAGTCTCTCTTAGTTTCTTGTAGAAAGGGCTTGTAGTTCTCTTTGTAAAGGTCTGTTGTTTCTCTGGTTAGATTAATTCCTAGGTACTTTATCTTCTCAGGGGCTATCGTAAATGGTATTGATTTGATAATTTCCTCCTTAACAGTCTTGTTGTTGGTATAAAGGAATCCTACTGATTTACTTATGTTTATCTTGTATCCTGAGAGTTTGCTGAAACCTTCTATCAGTCTGAGTAGCCTACTTATAGATTCCTCGGGGTTCTCTGCATATACAATCATATCATCTGCGAACAGGGAGATTTTAACTTCCTCTTTGCCGATGCAGATGCCCTTTATTTGTTCGTCTTGTCTAATTGCTCTGGCTAGAACTTCTAGCACAATGTTGAATAGGAGAGGTGAGAGTGGGCATTCTTGACTAGTTCCTGATCTCAAGGGAAAGTCTTTCAGTCTCTCTCCATTCAGGATGATGTGGGCAACTGGCTTTGTATAAATGGCCCTTCTTCTGTTGAGGAATTTGCCGTCTATGCCCATTTTGCTAAGAGTTTTTAGCATAAATGGGTGTTGCACTTTATCAAATGCCTTTTCTGCATCAATGGACAAAATCAGGTGATCCTTGTCTTTTTTGTTATTTATGTGGTTTATCACATTAATTGTTTTTCTGATGTTGAACCAGCCTTGAATCCCTGGTGTGAATCCAACTTGGTCATGATGGATTATTTTCTTGATATATTGTTGTATTCTGTTGGCAAGAATTTTGTTGAAGATTTTTGCATCTAGGTTCATGAGTGATATCGGTCTGTAGTTGTCTGTCTTTGTTGAATCTTTCCCTGGCTTAGGTATCAGCGTTATCCTGGCTTCATAGATTGAGTTTGGGAGTACTCCATCCCTTTCTATACTGTGAAATAGTCTCGGTAGTATTGGGGATAACTCTTCTGTAAATGCTTGGTAGAATTCTGCCGTGAAGCCGTCTGGGCCCGGACTTTTTTTGGTGGACAGTGTTTTGATGACCTTTTCAATCTCTTCCTTTGTGATGGGTTTATTAAGTTGTTCTGCCTCATGTTGTGATAATTTGGGTAGGTGGTATGAGTCAAGGAATTGGTCCATTTCCCCTAGGTTTTCAAATTTGTTAAAGTACAGTCTTTCATAGTATTCTGTTATGATATTTTTGATTTCTGTTGCTTCTGTGGTGACAACTCCCTTCTCATTTGTAATTTGGGTTATTTGTTTCCTTTCCTGCTTTTCTTTAGTAAGTTTAGCCAGTGGTTTATCAATTTTGTTGATCTTTTCAAAAACCAGCTTTTGGTCTTTTCAATTTTTTCAATTGTTTTTCTATTCTCTAATTCATTTAGCTCTGCTCTAATCTTTATGATCTCATTTCTTCTGGTGCCCGAGGGGTTCCTCTGTTGTTCTCTTTCTAGTTGTTCAAGCTGTAGAGTTAGTTCCTTGATTTGGTTTCTTTCTTCCTTCCAGATGTGTGCATTTATGGAGATAAACAGACCTCTGAACACTGCTTTGGCTGTATCCCATAGGTTCTGGTAGGAAGTGTTTTCATTCTCATTGGAATCCATGAATTTCTTTAATTCATCCTTGATTTCCTCTATAACCCATGTTTTTTTTAGCAAGATGTTGTTCAGTTTCCAAGAGTTCCACTTTCTATCTCTGTTTTTTCTGCTATTGATTTCAACTTTGATGGCTTTATGATCTGAGAAGATGCTTTGCAGTAACTCAGGGGTATGGATTTTGTTGAGCATTGCATTATGGCCTATCACATGGTCAATTCTGGAGAATGTTCCATGTGCACTGGAGAAGAAGGTGTAGTTGTCTGCTGATGGGTGGAAAGTTCTGTATATATCAATGAGGTTTAGTTGGTTAATTGTGTCAATGAGGTCTTTTGTATCTTTACTGAGCTTTTTTCTAGATGATTTGTCTAGTGATGAGAGTGGAGTATTAAAGTCTCCCACTATGATTGTGGAGTCATCTAACTCTCTTTTGAGCGTAGTCAGTGTTTCTTTGACATATTTAGGTGCTCTGGCGTTAGGTGCATAAATATTTAACATAGTTAAGTCTTGCTTCTGTACTGAACCTTTCAGCAATAAATAGTGTCCATCTTTGTCCACGATGGTGGATTTGACATTAAAATTGATTTTGTCTGAGATTAGAATTGCCACCCCTGCTCTTCTTTGTTTATTGTTAGCTTGATATATATTCTTCCATCCTTTAATTTTCAGTTTGTTCCTGTCTTTAGGTCTCAAGTGAGTTTCTTGTAGACAACATATGGATGGGTCGTGTCTTTTGATCCAAGATAACACTCGGTGTCTCTTTACTGGAGCATTCAGTCCATTCACATTCAATGTAATTATTGATAGGTATGTGCTCACTGCTGCCATTGTGATATGTTTATTTTTATGTTGATGTTTTCTCTGTTGTTCTTATTAGTCTGTTCTGGGACACTCTTTTTTGTGAGTTGATTTTTCAACTTTTTCAGAGCTGGTTTTATAGTTGTTGAGACTCGTGTGTTAGATTTCTTGAAATGGTAGGATACATCTTTGTTGTGCTTTACAGCTGCCCCTATGAACCCCCTTAATAAACTATTTATAAACCCAATTTTAATTACTACCAGTCTTGTCATCTTCCTCTCCATCTGGAAGGTCTATAACGGCTGTAGTACATCCCTCTTTTTATTATGATGACACCATAGTTTTCATGATGATCACTGGATTGCTTCTTTCCATATCAAAGCTGTGATTTACTTTGGAGCCTTCCCTAAATGAGTAGAGTATTGAGTAGTGTGTCGTTCTAAAATATAAAGATAGAGGTTTTGTTTTTCTAAGCCAAAGCCAATAACTTCTTTCAGTATTTCTTGTAGTTTGGGTTTGATTTTTACAAACTCTCTTGAGTTTCTGTTTATCTGGGAATGTCTTAATTTCATTTTCATATTTGAAAGATAGTTTTGCAGGATACATAATTCTTGGTTGGAAGTTCTTCTCCTTCAAGACTTTGAATGTGTCATGCCACTGTCTCCGTGCCAGCATGGTTGCTGCTGAGAAATCTGACGAGAGCCTACAGGGTTTCCCTCTGAATGTTAGCTTTGCCTTGAGTCTTGCTGCCTTTAAGAGTTGCTGCTTATGTTTCATTTTGTTAAGCTTGATTATAATATGTCTTGGAGTCTTTCTTTTGAAATCTATATTGGGTGGCGTACGATATGCATCTGAGATGTCTATATTCTCTTCCTTCATGATTTCTGGGAAGTTTTCTTTCAGCAGCTCAGCAACAATACTCTCTGTGTTCTCGGATGTCTCACCCTGTTCAGGAACTCCAATTAATCAAAGGTTGTTCCTCTTAATAGAGTCCCACATGCTTCTTAATATTTCTTCATTTTTCTTGTTTCTTTTTTCTGATTTCTGCTCATAGACACTGGCATCAGTAGCTCTGTCTTAGAAGTCACAAATTTTTTTTTCCAATTGTTCCATTCTGTTTTCTTGGCTTTGCATGAAAGTTTCTATGTCTTTGATTTTCTTCTTGATCTGTTGGATTTCAGAGTACTGGTGTTCCATCAGATCAAACAACTTGCTTAATTTTTCACTTTGTTCTGCTGCATTTTGTATAAGGTCTAGAAGGGCTCTCTATATAATCAATTTGTATTCACTTCCTGATACTTTCGTAAAAGTTTCGTCATCTGGAAAACTCCTTGATTGCTTTGTTTGGGAGCCTTCTGAAGCCATGAGTGATTGCTTGTATGCCACAATTGTCTTTTGCTTTTTGGGTCCCATGTGAGTATATAGAGGTTGGAAGAGGTACTGTGAGGATGGATTGCAAATGTTTCTCTAGGCTGTCTTCAAATGTGAAGGAAAAGGTACCTGACCAGTTCACAAATCAGTTAGGTTTTCAGGTGTAGAGTTCCCTCTTCTCATCTGACAAAGTAAGCGCCACTATATCCAACCCTAGATGATAACAAACTAGTTCAGAATACAGCAATGCTACTGCCCTGTTGGCCTCTACTGACAGGGCCTAGCCTTATCCAACACTGCGTCGAGTACTGGTTTTGTCATAGGAAAGCGCTCTCCTGTGGGCAGGGTCTGGCTCCCAACCTAAGAATTAGGTCCAGCTACGGCCACCGTATCCATGATGGCGTCCTCCACACAGGCAGCAGACAGAGGGGCTAAAGGTGCTGAGAGGTAGTGATTCCTCTGCTTCTGTTGCAGGGCCCCCAACATAGGCAGCACTGTGCAAAAGCACTACTTTTCTGTTGGAGAAGTGCTGTCCTGTTTGCAGGCGCTGGCTCCCAGGCTAAGAACGAGGTCCCGCTAACATCTCGGTACCAACATGGCGTCCCGCACCCTTAACATGGAGCTCCGCACACACCTCGCTCAGGGAGCTACAAAACGAAAGGCTCAACGTGGCTAGATTAACAGAGTCCCAAGCCTGGCTCTAGAATATGGGAATTTCGCCTGCCTATCCCCTCAGCAGCGCATCTGAGTCCAGCCACCAGGCAAGACCCAGCTCCGCCCGCCAGCCGAGACAGAGGAAAAAAAAAGTCAAACTGGTGCATTTACCTTCCGTCCGTGAGAGCCGGGGCTAGCCAGGAGCAGGAGTCAGCAAAAGGGAGGAGGTTTTTCGCTGAGTGGTATGAAGTCCCAAGTAACAGCTCTGTGCCGTGTCCTGAGGCTGATTAGGTGATCAGAAGGCTCTGTTTGATTGTCAATTCAGGTCTTGGTTTCCAGAGGGATATAAGGAGACATGGGCTTAGTCCGCCATCTTGACTCCACCCTTCAACCTATGAATTTTTGAGCAAGGTATTGTTGTGCAGTTTCCAAGAGTTTGAATTTCTACTCATGTGTTTTCTCCTATTGATTTCAACTTTTATGGTTTTGTAGTCTGAGAAGATGCTTTGCAATAATTCAGTGGTTTGGATTTTGTTGTGATTTGGTATATGGCCTAATACATGTTCTGTTCTGGAGAATGTTCCATGTGCACTGGAAAACAAAGTGTACTTGTCTGTTGTTGGGTAAAAAGTTCTGTATGTGGATCCGACTCGACGGCACTTGGCATGTATATGAGGTTGAGTTGGTTGTTGCAGTAAGATATTCTGTGTCCTTATTGAGCCTTTTTCTGGATGATCTGTGTATTACTGAAAGTGGAATATTGAAGTCTGCTATTATTATGAAGTGATCTATCTCATTCTTCAATGTTGTCTTCATTTGTTTGATGTATTTGGATGCTCTGATATTGGGTGCATAAATATTTAATATTGTTGTACCATCTTTATGTATTGAACTGTTAAGCAATATATAGTGACCGTCCTTGTCCACAATAGTGGATTTTACTTTATAATCTATTTTTTCTGAGGTTAGTAATACCACTCCTTCTCCTCGTTGCATGTTCTTAACCTGGTATATAGTTCTCCATACTTTGATTTTCAATTTTTTCGTATGTTTGAGTCTAAGGTGTGTTTCTTGTAGGTAGCATATAAATGGATTGCATTTTTTGATCAAACCTGTTATTCTTTGTCTCTTTATTGGAGCATTCAGTCCGTTTACATTCAGTTTAATTGTTGATAGATATGTATTTAGTGTTGTCATTTTGGTGCCTTAATTTTTGTGTTGTTGATGTTTTCTTTGTTCCATTTAGTTTTCTGTTCTGGGTTTTTTTTTTTCTATGATTGAATGAAAATGTACATTCCCATATAAATTTGCATGCCCACCTATATGCAGCTTCCACTGCTCTCCTTGCCTGGTCACAGCACACTCTTCCTCTTGCTCCATACATGTCTTATCCACCCCAATCTTCTGTCCACTCATCTACACTCACTCCCCTTCCTCCAGTAAGAGGTCAGCAGATGACATCCTATAGATGCCTATAACCATAAAGTGCACACATGATATGGTCACTCTGTGTCGCTAAGTCCTATCCATTCCTGTCCTAAGAGTTGATCTCCATCCCAATTTATGGACAAGGGCAGCATCAGGGCCAGGGGCCGTGCTCCTAGGGGAACTCTGAGGCCCCTGGAGATCTCAGGGTGCATCCCTTTTTATTCTTGTGTTGCCAGTGAGACTCAACTTTGTGAGCTCCTTCATGGCTATCACTGGTGGTGGCTGAGCACCATCCAGTTCTTTCAGTCACAAATTGATCTAGTCACCCACTCACATGAGTCTGTCTGTCTTCTGGGTTCTCTTTCCTCTGTGTCATTTTGATTTTTGATGATCATCCATACCTGCTGAGTTGAGATCATTTGCTGTACCCTTAGATGGCAACTTGTCAGCCTTTAAGACCCCAGATGCCACTTACCAATGTGGAGTGCAGAAGGCTCTCTTAGCAAAACACTACTTCTGCCAACTGGCCTTGATTACCCCTGAGAGCATAGTCCCTGGCCCCCCACCCTAGCTACTCTGTCATTGCAATTTTGGGTTGAGATGGGAGGAGTAATCATGTTATGTTGAAGTCCAGCTACTATTGATCTTTCTAATGTGTTCTGTCTTAGATTTCACCCAACCAAATTTCTATCAACTATCTAATCTAAACCACCCCCCTCGCCCTCCCTTCCTCTCCAGCATTGTAGCCATCAAAGAGTCTTTTCTTCTATACATGAGTCTGTTTTTTAGTTCTTATCATAGGGGTCTCATACAGTATTTGTCCTTTTGGGTTATTTTTCTTTATGGATTTTGTTTTCATTGTTTTCAGTGTTGGTTTTGTGTCTGCTGAGATTTCAGAATTGTGTTTCTTGTTTTTATATGTAGTATTGTTAGTTTGCTTTGCAGCTACCTCTTTGTTTCCACCTATTGTTTTAGGTTTAAACCAATCTTTAACTTCTTTACATCTCCTTAACTTTCTAGCCATCTGCAAGGGCAATGAATACTGTAACATATACTTCTTCCTAGTGTAATGTTGTCATAGTTTACATGTTGAACTCTCTGTTTCCCTACCTTTAATATTTTAGCTATGATTGAGCTTTGTGACTTTCTTAACTAATTAGGACTCTGGATGCTGGGTCCTGCATTGCATCTTTGAGTATACATCTGATGTTACTGATTTTCTAATTGAAGAATTTCCTTCAGTATTTTTGTAACTTTGGTTTGTTTTTTGCTAAGTCTCTAAGAGTCTGTGTGTCTGAGAATGTCCTAATTTCACTGTTGAATTTGAAAGACACTTTTACAGGATACATAATTCTTGGTTCAAAGTTTTTTTCCTTCAGCACTTTGTGTGTGTTATCCCATTGCCTTCTTGTTGACAGTTTTTGAGCTGAAAAGTCAGAGGACATTCTACAAGGCTTCTCTTTGTGTGTTAGTTTTTGTGTAAGCCTAGCTGCCTTTAAAGAACCTCTCCTTATGTTTCCTTTTGTGAAGTTTGATTATAACATGTCTTGGTGTCTTTCTTTTCACGTCTACATTTTGTGGAGTTTGATGAGCATCTTGAATAGCTATCTTGTCTTCTTTCATGATGTCAGGGAAATGTTCTGTCAGCAACTCTTCACCAATTCTCTCTGCATTTTTTGCTATCCTTCCCTTTTCTGGAACTCCAGTTACTCATAAATTGTTCCACTTGATAGTGTCCCACATGATTCTCAATGAGTCTTCATTTTTCTTAATTTTTTTAATCTGATTTCTCCTCATAAATGCTGGTTTCAGTTGCTTTATCTTCAGTCTCACTAATTCTCCGTTCTTTTTCCTTTATCCTGCTCTTCTGGCTTTCCACTGAATTGCCTAATTTTATAATTCTATTATTGAACTGCTGGATTTCAGTCTGTTGATGTTCTAGCAGTTCATATAGCTTGTTTAATTTTTCATTTTCTTCTGCTGCAGTTTGTTTCATCTCCATCCTAGGATCTAGAATGACTCTATGTAATTCTTTCATATTCTACATCCAATAATTTCAAGGAGGCTTCTTCATCTGGGAAGTTACTTCTTTATTCTTTATTTTGAGAGTTTTCTGGAGCCATGGTGGTCTGCTTCTTTAAATGATTAGATATTGATTGTTGTCTTCACACCATTGCAAAGCTGTTCCACGTCACTGGTGTCCCAGCAGCAGAAGTTATGACTTAGCTTTGTGAAGGGAGTAAGGGCACTGCTAGACTTGACTGCTAGCTGCTGCTATGTTCTCTAGGTGCAGCTGTCTTAAGTACAGCTTCTCTGGTGACAGTGATGCTGTCCAGCCCAGCAGTGCTCCTCAGCTTGGCAGCTGGCCCCAGCTGAGCCCTCAGGGATGGCAGGCCCTATCTCCTGGCTGACAAAGATGGCGATTTACTTGTGCTGATTCTCTGGAGTCATGCCAGAAGATACTATGGCATAGCTCAGAGAAGGGAGCAGGTCAGGCACTGCCACACCGCTGCCAGGTACTGCTGCATTCTGTAGGTATGATTATCTTTAAAACAGCTTTTCTGCTGAGAGAGCCACTATCTAGTCAGGCACTGTTGCTTGGCATGGTAGCCAATCCTGTTGGGCCTTCAGACATGGCTGACTTCTCCTCTAAGCTAGCTAAAGTGGCATCCTACCTGTCCTACCTCTCTTGCACTGTGCCAGCAGAGTCTACAGTGTAGCACAGAGAAGGGGTGAGGGCATTGGTAACCTGAACTGCCAGCTGCCAGCCACTGCTGGGTCCTCTAGATGTAACTGTCTTAATTATAGCCTCTCTGCTGCAAGAAATGCTATCTACTTACGTGCTACAGCTCAGCATGGCAACCCGCTTCTTCCAGGCTCTTGGGCTCAGCAGTCCCAGTCCCAGTTTCCCAGTTAACGAAGATGGAGTCCATACCTGTAAGCCTCTCAGCTGCTGCATCAGCAGAAGCAGGACCCTTTGTGCTGCCATCTTGCCTCTGACAAAGATAGTTTCCCCCTTCCCCTTGCCTCGTCTTATCTCACAACCCTCTGCCTGATCTTGGTGCTCCCGGAATGTCCACTCTACTCTGTTCAGTTGTTTGCCTTAATTCTCAGAGGGAATTGATGAGACATGTGACTAGTCTGCCATCTTGGCCCCTCCCCTTCTCAGTGTCTCTATAATTTTTATTATATTTTAAAAAATGATGCAGTGGTGAATGAAACCCAATATGGTAATACGCTTTCTAACCTTGTATATTTATATGTAGATTGCTGTGGTTAGGTGCCTCTGAGTCCGTTCTGACTCATAGCAACGTTGCATGCAACAGAATGAAACACTGCCCCATCTTGTGCCATGTCTGTAATTATTTTTGTGCTTAAGCTCATTGTTGCAGTCACTGAGTCAGTCCGTCTTGTTGAGGGTCCTCCTCTGTTTTGCTGACCCTCCATTCTACCCAGCGTGATGTCATTCTGCAGGAACTGATCCCTCCTGATAGCATGTCACAAGTATGTGAGAGGCAGTCTTAGTATCTTTGCTTCCAAGAGCATTCTGGTTACACTTCTTCCAGAACAAATCTGTTTGTTCTCTTGATGGTCCATGGTACATTCAGCATTCTCTGACACCACAATTCTGTCTTTCTTATTCATTGTCCAGCTTTTACATGCATATGATGTGAGTAAAAATGCCATGGCTTGAGTCAGGTGCACCTTAGTCTTCAAGGTGATGGCTTTAGTTTTCAACAATTTAAGGAGGCCCTTTGCACCAGATTTTCCCAATGCAATGGGTCTTTCAATCTCTACTGCTGCTTCCACAGATGCTGATTGTAGAACCAAGTAAAACAAAATCCCTGACAACCTCAGTCCTTTCTCCATTTATCATGATGTTGATTACTGGTCCAGTTGTGAGGATTTTTGTGTTACACACACACACACACACACACACGCACACACGCACGCACATACATTTGTCCTGTAATGTATGCTTCTCACACACACACGCATGCACTCATGCACACATGCACACGCAGGCACAGAATTTTACATATACACACACCACTATACAGGTACCTTATGATTCTGCCCTTCTGCAGCCATTTCCTACATAGATTTTAGAGTAAAACTAGGTATTTTTATACTTTGTGTCCACCTATAAGCATCAATTTTAGGACAGTACTTAACTTTTAGCTTTATAGATGTCCCTATTTCACTGGACAAGTAAAACAAAACAAAACAAAAAACCCTAAACTTGTTGCTGTGGTAGCATTTCTGAATCATAGTGATAGCAGAGAGTAATAATGCTAGAATCCAGTTGGAGCACTGTGCAGTGGGCTGGAGTGCTCAGAAAGGGTTTATGTAAGATTTAAATATTTAGCTGAATGTCAAAAAAAAGTGAGATTTGAAGAAATGGGAGAAAGATAACCTACGATGAGATATACACATTAAAAAGAGACCGGAAACTCAAAGGGAAAGTCGTATTTTATAAATGGTGAGCAGTTTCCTTTGATTCTTGTGAAAAAATAGATGAGATCAGAAAACAGGTAAATTGACAGATACAGCTTGTCACTGACTTGGATGCTTGATTATTTTAGTTAGGTAGGTTGCAGCTACCCATATAACCTCATTGAAGCAGAAAAGGGCAGTTTCTTTTTGTTATTATTGTTTATTCTACTACTGTTTTGCCTTCAAAGAAGGATGTAATACCTTAGGGAACTTGAGGGTCTCGGGGACAGGAACCAGGGCTGTCTCCTGATAGTTATTGTCTAGCTGTGTCCTCTCTGCTTACAGGCATCGGTGCCTTTATCTCTCTTTCTCAGATTGACTCTTCACCCTTTTCCCCTCCAGGCCCCACAGTAGGATGAAAATGCCATGTTATTCTGCTCCTGATTCTATGATTTTTACCTCTTCAGCCAAATACCTTACCACTACACCGCTACAGCCCCCATTTCAGTTAACCAGATCAAAATGAAGTCTTTCCTCCTTTATTGCAGTTCTGAATCCCTAAGAAATGCAGTATCATCAAAGAAGCAGGGTTAGAAAATAAAAATGTGACTTTCAAAAACTACCTATGAGAGCACATGAGTTGGGAGTGAGAAGAAATTCCAGGGAAAGGATGCCAGTCAGATGACCAGCAAGTCCCTGCTATTTTTTAACCCCTTGCCTTCCTGGAATATAGATACAGAATTGTTTTGCCAAACACACAGCCTCCCTGAATCCCTTAGTTTATGCAATCCAGAACATGCTAAGGATGTGCTTCCTCCTTCCTTAGATAGCTGTAACTCACTGGCTGTCCATTTCACTTAGTGTGAAGACTTGGGCTTGATTTTGTAGGCCAGATGTCTGTGCACTGTGATCTGCAGAGCAGAGATTGTTCACAAGAGAGCTTTTTGTGGAGTGAGAGCTGGATTTCAAAGTAGGAAGAACTCTATTTACCTCTTTTTGTAAAGCCTTCTTCCAGTTCTTGCTTCCCTGTCCCCTTTCCCAAGTTGACAAATTACTGTTCAGTGAACTTAATCTTCTTTTTTGCTCTCAAATATGAATTCAAATTGCTTTCTTCATTTCCTGTGATCTAATCCAGATGATTGTCTGATAAATGCATTGCCTACTGTGGTTTAAGTTATTTAGCCTTCTGAGGGTAATTTTACCAAAAGAATGATCCAGGTTTGGACTTCGTTTTTGTTGTGTTTCCCAGTTCCCAAGGATATCTTAAGAAATACAGTCAGAAATCAATAATCTAGATTCTAAATTGGAAATTTTGGTAGCCTCTGTTACAAGTGTTGAGAGGTCCCCAGTAGATTTCTGATCAGGTAATAATGTGATTAAAATTGTGCTTGTGGTGACAGATCCCTTGTGGAACAGGTGCCTGGACGTGGGGAAACTAGGTATGAGACTTATTTCAAAGGCCTAAAAGATTGTGATTATTTGGGGGAGGCACTGTACACTTTTTCCCCGTATGTTTTAAATGTAGTTTCTAAACTGTCTACAGTGGAGATTTCTTTTATTTTAGGGGGAAAAATGTGTGAGTGTGTGACGTGCATGTGTACCTGTGTGTATGTGTGTCTGTCATGAAATTTATAGATTTGGCCTGAATGAGGTATGATGACAGTGGGAGGGGATGGAGTCTGGTCTTTACTTTCTGACAACTTACATTATTCTAGAAAATGTCTGATTTCCCCACGGGTATTGGTGAGTAATATGACTATGTTCCTGGTTAGCCTCTCCTATAGTAAACTCATGCACCTATGAAGTCTTTATTATTACTAGTATGAGACTGTTTTTCTGTAGACTATGAGCTGCTTTGTATTAGTTTTATCAGATTAACCCATCACATAAGGCATCAATTTCTTAGTGACTTTTATCCAGAGAACCTAACAAGCTAAGATAAAATGACTTTGCTCCATAATGATATTTACAGTTGTGGATGGGAGCAGCAGCCATCTCTGAACATGCAGCATGCTGACTGGTGATTTGCTCTGGAGTTACTGAGCCATAATTTCTCATGGTTATTCTAGATTTGGGATATCTTTAGTTTACAAGTTCTAGACTCAGTGTGGGTACAGAGACATGGAAATTTGGAGAGTCCTTCTTCATTTTGGAAACCCTGGTAGCACAGTGGTTTAGTGCTACATCTGCTGACCAAAAAGGCAGCAGTTTAAATGCACCAGGTGCTCCTTAGAATCTCCGTGGAACAATTCAGCTCTGTACTATAGGTTACTATGAGTCAGAATCAGCTCAGTGGCAGTGGGTCCAGTGGGTTCTTCGTGTTGGGACAACTTAAGGTGGAAGGGCACAAGGACATCTTGCAGTTTTTCTTTCATCAGTTCATTATAGGAGCACTTACTCTTGCCTTCGTATAAGGCAGAATCAACTCAGCAGCAAAGGACTTGTTCTTGCCTTTGATGTTTCTCTTTTTGAGCCTGTACCATGTGTTGAGCACTGATCTGAGTGCCTGAGATACTTCAGTTAATGAAATAGTAGTACGAGTGATAATGGAGCATGTTCGCAGGTGGGAAGTAGTGAAGAATACAAAGGGAGGATCATATGCAGGGCATGGGGAACAGGTTGTAATTTTCAATTGGATGCTATTTGAGCAAAGACTTGAAGGAAATAAAGAAGTAAGCCAAGCCGAGGGTTAGAGAGGTTCAGCGTGTAGAGACTGGGCTCCCATCTGGCCTGTTTGTGGATCCTCAGGGAGGACAGTGTCACAGAAGTAAAAGTGATCACAGAGTTTCAAGTGTGAAATAGCCACATTCTAGAAAAAACTATCGCTTCTAGCTTTTCCCATATTTGAAAATATTTTCTCTAGAATTTTAATAAGTTCACTGCAAATAATTTCCTCTTGACTCTTTGGTAACAATCTCTGAGAGGTGCCTCATCCATCACTGCTGCAGGAGGTGATTGATCTCCATGCCCAGAACACCTCACTTGCTGCAACAAATCCTCCAGGACCAGAAGTCTCTCTTGATAGGAAGGCTACAAGCTTCTTCACCATCTTGCTTTTTTAGTTTGTTGGTTTGCTTGTTTCTTAAGCAGTATTTTAAAGTTTCATCTATCAAGATAGATGAGGGCTTAGCAGGGATTCAAAAAAATTAATTTCTAAAGGCACAGAGATTCTGCTGATTATCTCACATTTAATCATCACATCTCAGTTGTCTTAGCAACCTACACAGGGTTCTCTCTCATTCACTTTTCAATAAGCCAGTGGATGAATGGATTCTTTGTTCAAGTGTTTATGAATTTCTATCACTTGATACTTGATGTCTGTCTGGCATAACTTCCATGCCAAATAACTACCTTTATAGTCTTCAAATTCATATAACTAAAAGTAAACACTGTTTTTTTCTAAAAACTTAAATTTTTAAGGAGAGACTGCCCAACATAAAGACAGTTGGGGAAACTGTATGTATGCTTGGATTTTATAAAATGTTTTCAATTGTCATTATACTTAGTTTCCAAGGCTCTGCAAACATGGCAAGCTGAGTTGTCTAACAAACTTGACTCACACGGACACTATTTGTGAGCTACAGAGAAAGATCTCAGCATCACAGAGTTGATTCCTCTCAACTCACATGATTGCTTCTCTCAGATGCTGTCATATAGCATCTTTTCTCTGACCTTATGTGTAATTCTGAGGTGGTCAAGCTCCTAACGTATCAAGGGGGGTTCTGGGTGTGTTGACATGGTATAGTGGTCAAGAACACTGGACTTGCTGAGTTCAAATCCCAGGTTTTTTAATGTTAGCAAATGACTTCATTTCTGTGTGCCTCAAATTTCCTCATGTGTAAAATGGGGATAATAATAATAGTAACTAACACTTTGGATTATTTTCAAAAAGCACTGAATGAAATATATATGCAAACACAAAAGTTTTTGCCACACAACATGGTCATTTAAATGACTGCTAGTATTACAAATACATATAATGATAATATTAACAAGTGACAGTCTAAGAGCAAAAAGAATCCAGAAGAGAATGAAGTACAAAAGAAAGAATGCAGAAATGCTGTGTGGGATGTTTTGACATGAACACAAGAAGCCCTGTGTGCATTAGTGTTACCAGAAGTTCATGAACTTTAAGGATCCTCATTAGTGTTAAGCACCCTGGAGCTCTGAGTAGAAGATAAATTATAATTAGTATCATAACACACTTTATAATTATTTCTATACAAAATGATATTTTACATGTGTTATTGATAAAATGATGCAAAGCTTAGCAACAAAGAAAATTGGATAAAGCCTCAATGATCAATCCTTGAAGGTTTTCTAGACTTTTTTTTCCCAATAGCAGAAGCAAGTCTAGCATCTTGATGGTTTAGAGATTTTTTCCATCCGATTCAAATATCTCCTACAGTACATGGCACATAGTAGGAACATAATAAACATTTCTTCCGACTCGATGGCACTTGGCTTGGCTGGTTGTATAAACGAATGAGCTGCTAGATTTTACCTTTTTTGTTGTCTGTTTTTCTTCTTGCAGGAAGTTCTTCATGTCCTTATGTATAGCATTCTTACTACAATGTACCATAGAATAATTGAAGAGGGTTATATGTCGTTTGTAAGCACTGCCAAATCTAAGATCTATGCGATCTATGTGGTTGCTATGGCAAGAAGGTGACTGTACGTGTCTCCTCCCCAAGATACAGTCCTGGTGCACACCTGTTGTCCCAAGGCACCTTCTGATTCATGACACTTTACTTTCAGGAATCTCCTGGTTTGTGCAATAAATTACATGACAACCCTAATTAAAATCATCATGCCCTTATCTAACATTTAGAGACAGAAATGTAACAGTTAATCAATATCTGCCCCCATTCCTTTCTCCCTCCCTCTGTTCTCCTTCCTTTCTTAGGGTAATTCTTACAGTCAGATATTGTACTTTTTTCTTTAAAGCAACATGCTGTGTGAAAATGTCCCTAGAAACAAAGGATTACTTAAGAAATAATGATTCTACCTTTATAGGAGTTAACTTAATTAGGAAGCTCCTCTGTTGCATCTGTCATGTGATTAATTTAAAGAAATTCCTTATTCCCTTCCCTGGAATGATAATATCTTTTCAAGAACACATACTGTTTTATTACACGAAGCAATGTAAGCCTTTAATTCCTGGTGTTACTCCTTCTCTCAATTTCTGTTATTCTTCGGATGGTAGATCTATAGCCCGAGCTAATGGGTGTGTTAGATATCACGCTAGTACCTTGGGGGGGGGGGAGTTAATGTGGTCTGGCAGAATGCCAAGGCAGTCACACCATGCCATCAGTTCAGCAGCAGTTAGAGTGAAAATTACTGTCATTGAAGGGTGCATCATGTCTGATGTTGAGTGGGAGATGAAACGGACTGCTCTGTAGCCCTGACACAGTGTAGCCCTGACACATATTCTTAGCCATCATATTACATATTTGCTCTTGGAAGAATGATTGTCATAAGTTTTCTTATTATTTATTGTTGCTGGATTTCTTTTAAGGAGAAGCGATGATGAGAACCACATAGAGAAAAACTTACATGTGTATGTGTGTGCACATCTGTGCAGCGCAACTGCAAGAGGGCATGCCTGACACACCGGGGTCTTCTCCATGGGGGATATAAATGGGTCAGTTCTTTGCTGGGCAGGACTGTCCAAAGCCTTGTGGTAACGACTGACAGAGTGCAGAACTGCCTGAACATGGCACTTTTCTTCTAAATCTCAGAAATAGCCTCAGCCGTTGTGAGAACCCCAAACTTCCCAGATACTCCCCAGATGCCCAGTTTTAGCAAGAGAAAGCTACTGTGTGTCCTAAAAAGGTAATTATGTTTTTTGTGATCTTAAAAAATAGTTGGGGAAATGCAGCACTCAGAAAATAATGCTTGTGAAGCCAGACTTCTTAGTCTAACCATGGCAGGATAGTTCTCTCATCTTTACTGATAAAAGCACTCCTTTTATTTGTCGTTGTTGTTAGTAGCTGTTGAGTCGTCTCTGACTCAACCCACTTTATAACAGAATGAAATGCTGCTCAATCCTCCACCGTCTTCATAACCATTAGTATGAGTCCATTGTGTCCACTGTGACAGTCTGTCTCATTGAAGATTTCTGTCACTTTTGCTGGCCCTCCACTTTATCAAACATGATGTTCTTCTCTGTCCTTCAGTTCCTTCTCATGACCTGTCCAAAGGGTTTCTAAGTCTTGGAGCATATTTTGTGAGCTATAGGGTTTTCATTGGATAATTTTTGGAAGTAGATCCTCAGGCCTTTCTTGCTCATCTTAGTTTGGAAGCTCTGCTGAAACTTGTCCACCATGGATGATCCTGCTCATATCTGAAATGCTGGTGGAATAGATCCATCATCAAAGTGACACGCAAGCCACTAAAAGTGCGACAAACTGACAGTGGTGGACTCTCTTCTATAGCCTCAGATAATTAAGCCTAGTCATGGTTTCACAGACACTTGACATTGGATCAAGGGTGTCCACGTAAGAGTGTAGATAGCAGAGCACAACTCATCAATACCTTAGGAAAGCAGCCCAAGGTTAGTGACCTAATATCATCATTTGACTGCAGGTGCTTAGAGTCAGTAAGCTTCAGAGCCTGAATTTGGGCTTCTCCTGATGATGAAAGAGCAATTTGAGGTTTCAGAATTATTTCTAAAATTCCTGCATTTGCAGTTTTTTTTTTCACTCATTCCATTCCACTTCCAAACAGAATTTCAAATAAATTCTTGATATTAGGGAATATTTTCTAATTGAATTATAAAATTGAATTCTGTTTCATGGAAGACTTTTCTCCCTTTTTGCATCTTTGAAAAATATTAACAATAGTTGGCTTTTTCACATATTGACAAGTTCTTAATTGACCATTTATGAATACTCTAAACAAGGGCTGGAAAATCTTTGGGATATTAATTTTTTTTCTGCTTGCGTACGTGGAATATCCCCAGATTTCCTACACTGCATTCTTTTGCATGGCTTTTCCATTCTAGTCATGCTTTGAAGATTTACTTTTGGTGGAAAAAAAGGTATTTAAGCTCTGCTTTGTTGCAGAACAGAAACAACTTAATGACTACTGAATGTTTTGTGCCAAGTATAGGAGATAAAATTAGGGAAAATGAAAGAATGGTACAAGGTGTAGCTGTTGTCGTCAGGTCAGGACTCAAATAAATAAGAAATGCTATTCCATCTGTGCAATTCCTGACACTGACCAGACTGGGTTTACAAACCGTGTGAATTGATTCTGTGTGTAGGGAGGTGATTGAGACTAGAGTGTTTGATGGATTTGGAGTGTTTCTCACTTTCTGAATAATCTTTCCCCCCTCTAAAGGGGAAGACTGTTTTAAGCAGTAAGGCTTTCATTTGATTGAATCTAAGTTTGATTTCTTTGTGAAAATTCAGAAGCTGCATCATTTGGTTGAAAATCTCACTGAGTAGATGTCAAGATGGGTTTCAGCTTCTTCTTTAGAAACTCCGACTCGTTCCGCTGCTACTTCTTTTTCTTCCTATTTTCATGTTAACTTTTACCCAGTTGGTTGTTTCGTTTGTGTAAAAGTTAAAACTTTTATGTCCAACATCTGTTTTTTATTCCCAAATTCTGTTCTAACACAGCTCCTTTTCCATGCATGCTATGGAAAGTTTGTTAGAAAATTTTAAGAGTATGAATTAGTGGATTCCAGAATTGTGCTAAAAATGTGGGCATTTTTTTGGTCAGTTGCATAGAATGAGGAAATGCCAGTTGCCTAAGGAAAGTTTGATATGACTTCTTTGAGATTTAATTTGCAGGTTAAATTTGTATTTGCCCCCAATAACCTGATGAAATGTACACAGAGGAGAAAATCCCACATGGGTATACAAAAACGAAAACAAAAAACCTCTACCATGGAGTCAGTTCTGACTCACAGCGACCCTATAGCACAGGATGGAACTGCCCCATAGAGTTTACAAGGAGTGTCTGGTGGATTTGAACTGCCAACCTTTTGGTTTGAAGCTGTAGCTTTTAATCACCAAGCCACCAGGGTTACCATACATGCGGTTACAACTGCTATTATTGGTACAGGATACGAGGATTGGATTTGGACATGTTTTGGGACATGTTTTGTTTGAAGATTAAAAGATTAAAATGAGTTAAATAAATATATCACAGCATGGCTACTTATCTTTTGGCTAAATTTATGCCTTCCAATGGGTGCCACTTTTCTCTTTCTTGTTTAGAGCAGTGCCAGTTCAGATTGTTGCCCACACCAAAATCCAGGGCAGAATCCGAGGGAAATCAGCCTGCTTTGTTAGTGGATTTTCTGGGTATAATTTATATGTATTCACGTTTTTTTCAGTTGCCAGGCCTAACATTTTTCTTTGTTACAGTTTCTGGTTTATGATTGTAAACCACTTCATTTGGAGTGAACATCTGTTGTTCCTAATGCAGCCGTACTGACAGAAGGAAATTGCTTTGTTAAGCTAGTGCTTTGGTGTGTTTTTTCTTACCTTTCAAGTATGGAGCTGCTGTGGGAAACTGATATTCAGTCTTATTCATTATCTGGTTAGTTCACTAGATCAGCATGTTGGCATGATGTAGAAATGTGGAGAAATTTAGGAAGCCAAAAGCAGGTTGGTACAAGCTGTTGAGAAAAAAAAAAAAAATCAAATCAGACCACTCATGTTTTAAATCAAGGGTCCATTTTCAGTAGAAAGTATTTTCTAATGATTCACAAAAGAATGTTGTCAACATGGACTACATCTGCTGAAAATCAAAATGTAAGTAGCTGTATAGAGCTGAATTGTGGCAAGACTACATGCTATCATATAAGGCAAAGTTACCATTAAATGACAACACTTCTCTATTTTTCTGACTTCAGAAGTTGTTTGCTGACTTTGTAAAAGTGTTAACAGGAGATTTTCCCTGTACATTACAAAAAGAAAATTGGGATCATGTGTGTATAATTTCCAGGATAGGTTTCTTAAAATGATTTTGATAGGAAAATAATTGTTTAATGTTAGTATATAAAATTCTGTCACAGTTTAAAACAAATGAAATAAGAAAAATATACAAAAAAGATTTTGTTTCTTACTGGAAAAAGCATGGATATGAGGAAAGGCTAGGCAGTTAGATCTGAATATATGAGAACTAGTGTTTCCAAATTGCATAATACTCATAATTGTTCTTTGCCCCAATTTATGACACTGCTTGAATTTTATATTTCTGATTTTATCCATCAGTGTAACAGCAGGTGTATCTACTGGCATCTGGATCTTTTGTGCTTATATATTCTGTACTCAGTAGTGTCCTGTCAAGGTGAAATCTTCCTACTACATACTACCTGCAAAGCAGTATCATTAATAACATGGAAAATGGTCATCTGAGTTACTTTGGAAGTATTATCAGGAGGGAACAGTCCTTGAAGAAAGACATCATCCTTAACACAGTAGAGTCAGCGAAAAAGAGAAAGACCTTTGGTGAGATGGATTGGCAGAGGAGCTGCTGTCATGGCTCAAGCGTAGCCACATTTGTGATGCTGGTACAGGGCTGGACGGCGTTTTATTCTGTTATATGTAAGGTCACTGAGTCAGAACTGATTCAGTGGCACCGAACAGCAACAACAACAGATACAAGATAGAAAATAAGTGCAAACTCCTCTGTTTAAGCCAAGCCCCAAACCAAACCCATTGTTGTTGCACCAGCTCTGACTCACAGTGACCCCATGTGTCACCCAGCAGCAGTGCTCCCTAGGATTTTCCTGCCTGTAATCTTTATGGAAACAGACCATCAGGCCTTTCTTCTGTAGTGCCACTGGGTGGGATTTGGTCATCAGCCTTTAGATTAGCAGCCAAATAATCTGTACTAATGTAAGGATTTTTGTTTAGCAAAACCCATGAAAATAAGCTGAGTATTTGTATCATGGATATCATGTTGATGGATATACACTGAAGTCAAGGGTGGTACAAATAGTATTCAAAGTATTACTGATCACCTTTTTCCTTGAGTGTCAGCTTTTGAATACCTTGGAAATGTGCTAAATTGTGATTCTGGTTCAAACCAACTTTGGTTAACCAAACCCGCTACCACCGAGTAAGGTCTGACTCGTAGCAGTCCTGCAGGACAGAGTAGAACTGCCCCATGGAGCTTCCAAGGAGCCCCTGGTGGATTTGAACTGCTGACCTTTTGGTTAGCAGATGTGGCACTTAACCCCCTATGCTACCAGGGTCCACTTGGTTAACAAAGTATATATATTATACACTGTCATATTCACATGGAGTCTTTTTCTTAATTTGTAGAAACTATAATAAATTCAAACCTCTTGTATAAGAATGAAAAGAAGAAGTTCAAAATGGTTCTTGTCTTGAAATTAGATTAGGGGACTCAGCTGTAGTTTGTCCTGACATTCCTTCCCTAGAAAACGATATTGTATCATGTAATAAATGAACTTAGACATGATAGAACCTGAGTTCAAATATCATTCTCCTACTTACTCACACCTAAATTTGGTAGCCTGTTTTAGCGTCATCTTTTGCCCTAAAAAGCTGGTGCCTTTCTCCCCTGCCTTCAGGAAGACTCAATAAGATGATGTTATCCTTAATGTGTTAGACTTAGTTGTTGTCCGCTGCTGCTGAGCTGGCCTCCTGCTCATGGCCACCCATGGACAATGGAAAGCAAGGCTGCCTAATCCAGCACCATGCCCGTGGTTGGTTTTCAGTCGAATCACTGTGATCCCAGGATCTTCACAGGTTAATATTTGGAAGTAGATTGCTAGGCCTTTTTTCCTTTACACATAGCTAAGTATTCAAGGAAAGGTAGCTATTATTTTCCTTGAATATACAACTGATCCTGGGGTCATATGCTTTGGCCCAGTGAAATGTGGTAAAATTCAAGGCTACTTTTTCTAAGAAAACTGAATAGTCATTTTTGGAGTGAGAGCCTTTTCCTGCGTGCTCTCTCTGATACCCTAAACCTCAGTATTGTAAACACACAAGGAAAAGAAGGTGGACAGCAGCAGTGCCACAGGTGGGCTGCACAACTTTTCTGTGTTTTGAGCAGTAACTACAGGAACCCTAGAGAAAAAGAAAGGGAGCTAGAGAGCTGTCCACCACCTTATTACAAACAGCCGTCTTCACTGGCTGTGGGACCATTCTCCTTTACCCCTGTATTCCAGCTGAGATCTAAATAATTTCAGATGTGAACACTTTTTTTTTCTCCCCAAAACCAAAATTGCTACGAATCTGGGCTGGGAGGGGGGTGGGTAATACGTGTATATGTATAAATCTGATAGGTACAGATATATACCAAAGAAACCTGTTGCCAACAAGTTGATTCCATTGAGGGTCTCCTAGGCTGTAATCTTTGTGGAAACAGATTGCCACATCTCTCTTCCACAGAGCAGATGGAGGATCGGACTTACTGATCTTTTGGTTAGCTGCTGCTGTCTTAACCCCTGTGCCACCAGGGCTCCTTGTAAATATATGTAGACTTATAACTTATACCATTGCAGAATTGTGGGCCCAGTAGCACAGAAGGGTGTCTGTTGACAGTTAATAAAACTTCTCAAAAATACTTTGGTAGATGTTCTTAGTTGCATGTAGTAAAGTATTGAGGGGTAAGCTCCTATTTCATTATGTTTATTTTCTAATTAGTCTCTCTTGATTGTTAAGTAATTAAAATGTAACATTAAAAAATAAATATCATGAGAAAGCATTCCAAAGGGAAAATCCAGCTACTTACATGGAAGCTTGAGTTCAGACATTAGCATCTATGTATTATCAGCACAAATGATGAAATATTTAAGCTATTTTCTCTGAGTAATTTATTTTAATGAAGTGGTATGCACTTTTTCTTTCCTAAAAATGGGAATCATATGCTTTCATCTTTGTCTAGTGAATAATTCAGGGTGCAGTACAATAGAATGATGCTGGTGAGGCATTTGACCAGTGGGAGGTGCTGTTCCATATTCATCCCCACTGTTAAAAATGTGACCTCTTCCTAAGTAGGAAACCCTGGTGATATATTTGTTAAGGGCTATGGCTGCTAACCAGAGGATCAGCAGTTCGAATCTACCAGATGCTCCTTGTTAATTCTGTGGGGAAGTTCTACTCTGTCCTGTCAGGCTGCTATGAGTTGGAATTGACTCAGTGGCATTGAGTATAAGTGTATGCCTAAATATGGCCTTTTTGTATTAGCTAAGTTGATAGTAATTAGAGTTAAGTTAGATATATAGTGAGCCAAAAGGATTAACTTTTAAACCCAACAGAGTAACAGGATCAATCTTTTTGGAAACATACCAAATTTTATGATTATAGAGAAACAAAGACGGCACTTGGCTAGAGTAACAAAGAAGAGGGTAACGAGGGACATGATCAGTAAGAACTATTGAACACCATGGGCTACAGAATTGTAATCTATTTGTCACTTCTGTTAATTGTGAAAAGAATACTGGTACTACTAATACGTAACTTTTGTTGAGTGGTCAAAAGATGGCACTGTACAATGGTGAAGGGCATGGAGCCTAGGGACCCACTGCTATGATTGGGGGCTGCAGCCCAGCTCCTTGGCCACTTTCTGGGTAGCTCTGACACCTTCAGCACGGCTCTAACCTTTTAGTTCCTCAGTTTTGGCGTGGTAACAGTAAATAGCTGCCTTCTAGAGTTGTGGATACCCTGGTGGCATAATGGTTAAGAATTTGGCTGCAGACAAAAAGGTAACCAGTTCAAATCCACCAGCCACTTCTTAGAAACCCTGTGGAGCAGTTCTACCCTGTCCTCTGGGGTTGCTGTAAGTCAGAATCAACTCAATAACAACGGGTTTCTCGAGTTGTTTTGAGAGCTAAAATTAAACACTTGGAGCAGTGTCCAGCATGTACTGTCACTGTTATTTCTGTTCTATTTTGCTTATGATTTATGTAAAAGAAAACATTAGTGTTGTGTAGATAAGTATTAAGGGGAATAAAGTGTTACGTTACATGTGAATTTATGAGGTTTTAATACCTTAAAATATACAAAATTTTAGGATTCTAACAGCAGAATAAGAAAAAAAATTCTCATATCACCTTAATTTTCTTATACAGAAAAACAAGATTGACCTGATAGAAATGGAAACTATGAAATTACTAGCTATCTAGGCTTTCTCTGTGTTATCCATGGTGTCTATTCAACACTTAAAATAAGATATGGTCTAAATAGTAGTAGTTTAGAGGCATAGTCATATAAAGTGGATAATCTAGTTTCCCAAAAAGTAATTCTTTTTTAAGAAGAAAGAAAAAGTAAGACTTTGTTCTGACATGTTGAAGTCAACATACCACATGAGATGATAATTCACTATTTCTTAGTTATTTAGTGGTGCTATGACAGAAATACCACAGTTGGGTGACTTTAACAAAGAAAACTTATTCTCTTACATTCTAGGAGGCTAGAAGTCAGAATTCAGGGTGCCAGTTTCAGGGGAAACTTCCTCTCTGTGTTGCTTATGGGGCAACACAGTCAAGGAGCCGGTACAGGGACCCTCATCCAAAATACTGTTCTATTCTTATGACTCTTGTTTCTTTGATATAAGCTCCACATGTCTGTCTGCTGGCCTTTCTCTCTCTCTCTCTTTATGTCAAAAGAGATTGATTTATGATATAGCCTAATCTTGTAGATTTAGTCCTGTCTAGTTAATGTAACTGCTGCTAATTCTGCCTCAGTAACATCATAGAGGCAGGTACTGAGAATCACGGCCTAGTCAAGTTTACACACATTTTGGGGGACATAATTCAATCTATAATGAATAATAAATTGTCAAAATGATGAAAATATTCACAAAGAAAGATTACATGGAACCTCAAAGATTTTTTCCTTTTTGTCAAAAAAAGGTTAATTTTTCTTTATCGAGCCCATGTCCTTGACAATCTATTCACATCTCAGTGAATCATGGCCTTCTATTTTTTCATTTAATTAGTTAGACTGGGCTCTATTCTCCCATCATACTTAAGAAGAATGGTTTGGAAATTTCAACTCTTATAGTCTTAGGACCACTTTCTGTGTTCGTTGCTTTTTTAATTGTGAGTGCAGCAGTAGCAGACAGAAGAAGGGTAAGGACAAAGCTCTGATGTTATTTACTGTGCTCTAAATGAAAGGCTACAGTTCAAGTCCATTTGTCATACAACTTACACACTCATTGTTATGTGACCCAGTTGCTCTCCCTACAATGTGGCAGCACACTCCTCCTTCCCACCCTCTGTTTTTGTATCTATTAAGCCAACTCTTGCCCTCCTCTGCCTTCTTTTCTAGCCCCTAAATGGACAGGAGCTGCCCATTTAATCTCATGTATCTACTTGAGCCAAGAAGCATACTCTTCATCGATATCGTTTGTGTCTTAATAGACCTGTCTAATTTTTTTTTTATTTGATATGACTGATTGAAAATGTACATTCCTGTGTAAATTTACATGCCCACCTATATGCAGCTTCCACTGCTCTCCCTCTCCGGTGACAGCACACTATTCCTCTCTGCTCCATACATGTCCCATCCTCCCAACAGTCTCCTTTCCCCTTCTCTCCGTCCACTCTCCTTCCTCCAGCCAGAATTTTTGATGAAGAGTTAACTTCGAGATTGATTTAGTTTTGGACTAACAGTAAGTCCAGGGGCCGTGTCTTGAGGGAACCCTCTAGTCTGTCAGACTGTTAGGTCTGGTCTTTTTACTAGGGCTCAAGTTCCACATTCTACTTTTCTCCTCTTCCATCATGGGTAATCTGTGGTGTTCCCTGTCACAGTGGTAATTTATGATAGTCAGGCCCCATCGAGCTCTTCTGATCGCCAGCTAATGAAGTCTTTGGTTTAGGTTTATGCACCCCTCTCTGTCTCTTGGGCTCATATTTTAATTGTGTCTTTTGTGTTCTTCTTCTCCTTTATGTCACGTGGATTGGGACCAACTAATACTTCTTAGATGGCTGCTTGCTAGCTTTTAAGACCTCAAATCCCACTCAGCAAAATGGAATTGAAATATTCTCTTAAAAAAAAAAACAACTTTGTTATGCCAGTTGACCTAGATGTCCCCTAAAACCAAGGTCCTCAGGCTCTACCCCTCCTACTCTGTCCCTCAAAGTGACTGGTTGTATTCAAGGAACTTGTTAGCTTTTGATCTAGTCCAGTTGGGCTGACTTCCTCTGTACTGTGTGCTGTCCTTCTCTTTACCTAACATAATTTTTCTCTGCTATCTACTCAGAGAATACTCTACTTCCTCCCACCCTACTCTACAACACTTTAAATCACACCACCTGCAATACTTTAGTCTATGACATTTTCAATCACTCAGGGACCAAAGACCAAAGAAAATTAATACTGTTGAATTGTGGTGTTGGCAAAGAGTACTGAACATACCATGGACTTCTTCAAGAACAAATAAATCTTAAAAGTAGTATAGACACAACACTCCTTAGATACAAGGTAGATACATGGTAAGACTTCATCTCATGTACTTTGAACATGTTATCAGTGACAATCAGTCCCTGGAGAAGGACATCAAATTTGGTGAAGTGAAGAGAAAAAAAGGAAGGCCCTCGATGAGATGTGTTAACACAGTGGCTTCAATGACAGGCTCAAGCATACCAATGATTGTGAGGATGGCACAAGACTGGACAATGTTTCGTTCTGTTGTGCATACAGTCACTGTGAGTCAGAACCCACTGGACGGCACCTAACAACAACAACAATTTCCTATTAGTTGTTATCTATTATCCTATTAGTTGTCAGCTAATACAAGTCTGTAAGTAGTAGAAAGCACTTTCAGTCAGTTGTGGAGTCCTCTTCACGTTTGTACGAGTCGCCCTGCGTCATCACCCATTTCTAAGCTTCCTTTGCTTTGATGATCAGCATCTATTCCCCTTGACTCTTCATGTGAAGAAGGGAAAATCTTTATTTTTTCACTTGATTCACCATCCGTTTCTCCACTGTATTTTAAAAATCTCCCCTAATAATACCTAACAACAGCCAGTTCCTGTGGAGTCAATTCCAGCTCATAGTGATTCCGTGTATGTCAGATTAGAACTGTGTTCCATAGAGTTTTCAGAGGCTGAATGTTGGAAGATTGTCCCTGGGCTTTTCTTCCAAGCTGCCTCTGGATGATGCAGACCTCTAACTTTTGTGTGAGGAGCTGAGTGCATTAACCCTTTGCACTATCTGGGGACTCTTCCTCATTCTCAGCTGTATTTAAACATGCCACTCTTTCTGCTTAAGCACACCTTCTGGGTTCTCCCTGAGGCTGTTGTTTTTCCTTTGTCATACAGGAGCCAGCTTTTCTGAGAATCCTTTCCTAGTGTCCTGAGATTGGAGCACCTGTGTCATCTGCTGTCGTAGCACTCTGTGTTCACTCCCGCCGTGGCTCTTAACAAACCATGCTAGATGTTCTCTGACTCCCTGATACCTATGCATTTTAACCTATGTTCCAAGAATCTTCACCATTTCCTGGCACATAGAAGAAGCTGTCAGAAAATGTCTCTTGGATATGAAAATAGATGAATGGATAAGCATTGTTTGCTAGTCACCTCTTTCCCAATAAAAAAACAGAGTGATACATGAGGTCTAACAATTGAGCCCACAAACTTAATTGTTCTAAGTGCCACGTACCTAATTGTTGAATATCACTGTGGTCACCTTTGAAGTACTCCTCTTGGAAAGCTACACACCAACACCAGTGCCTAGTCCACCCTTCAACACAATTTTGGCATCTTTCTGGAATGGCCATTGTGCACAGTGGCATGGCGGCAATTTTGTGAACTTAATTGTATCATTGTGTGGGAGTTTTAAGCCAGTAAACCAACAACTGCATTGGAATACCCTCCCTACCCACCTGATCTGGCCCCCAAATGACTTTTTCTTTACCCAAAGATAAGGGAAATATTGAAAAGAAGACATTTTCATGACATTCAGGATATCAAGGGTACTATAAAGAAAGTTCTGATGGCCATTCCAGAAAGAATTCCAAAATTGTTTTGAAGGGTGGATTAGGTTTTGGTATCAGTGCAGAGCATCCTAAGGGGAGTACTTTAAAGGTGACTGTAGTGATATTCAGCAGTGAGTTATGTAGCACTTTTTCTACAGTGAGTTCGTGAATTTAATTGTCATACTTGTACATTTCTTTCAGTCTGTATTGTTCAGACTGAATGTGATGATTATCTTGGTGGCAGAAAGTACTGTTCTGAACAACTCAAGGCAATTCACTAAATTTATTTATTCTTGCATTTGTGACAGTGATATGACCGATTTCCACAAGTCTGAAAATATGTCTCTTAGTATTTCCTATTTTACCACTTGATCTGTGGAATATAAGAACTCCTGATTCATTCCTTCCTAAAATTACTTCAACAAATATTTATCCAATGCCAGTTACATGCTTGGCACTATTCTAAGGGGGGGGGGGCAGCAGCATGTAAAACACAAAGTGTTGCCTGTGGGGCTTGCACAGTAGTGGGAGGAGGCAAACAATAAAAAAGATTATAAAATAGAGTGTGTTGGATGATGGTAAGTTTTATGAAGAAAGAATTAAAGCAAGAAAAGAAGAGAGGAAATGTGTGGGGTAAGAGGGTGACAGTTCTGTGCTGTATGGCCAGGAAAGGTCTAGTGAGTGCATTAGGCAGAAAGATAAATAAATGAAGAAGTGGATCATGTAGATATTTGGGAGAAGACTTTGCTACAGGCAGCAAGAACAGCATGTGCAAAGGTCTTGAGGTGAGCAGTGTGTGTGTGTGTGCACGTGTGTGTGTGCACGTGTGTGTGTGTGTGTGCACGTGCTCATGCTTTATACATGGCATAGCTAACAGGAAAACAGAGAATGACGAGAATGATAGGCAGCAAATACAGTGTGTGTGTGTGGTGGGGGAAATGAATGAGTAGAAGGATGTATGTTATCTAAGATCCTTATAATGGTTTTACCTTTTCGAGTAAGCTAAAAAACCATCTGAGAGCTGTGAGCTGAGGAATGAACAGTTTATTTTTAACATGATCATTTTGATTTCTGTATAATTTCTGCTGTCCAGTGTAGTAGCCACTCTAGGTGCGTATAGCTATTGGATACTTGGATGTGATTAGTACAACCAAGGAGTTGAAGTTTTAATTTTATTTAATTTTAATTAATTTAATCTTAGACATTCACAAGTAACTGGTGGTTGCTATATTGAACAGCCCAGATAAAGAGGAAAGACTGATGGAAGATCAGCTAGGGTGCTAATGTTGGTCTGTATCAGTTGTTACCTTATATGTGTAGCATATACATATTACGGCACTTGGCTTTGGCATATTAATGTTTTCATTAATTAACTCAGCACTTTCTGTGGCCTAGCACTGTCTATTGAAGGAAATTTAAGTATCTACTAGATGTGGTTCTCACTGTAAAGAGAATTGCAGTCTAATAAGGGAGATTAGACACATATAACACTAGGAACAGCTCATCAGAGAGAACAGTTGGTTGGCATGAAGTAATCATTACTAATTGGCCAAAGAAGGAGAGAGAGGAGGAAGTCAGGGCTTCCTGGAGAGAGATGGCATCTAGCTGCACATTCATAGACATTTGGTGCAAACAGAACACCATATGCACCAGCAGTAATATGGAAATATCTAATTTGTAACTTTCAATCTAGGACCTGCAGAGGTATAAGAGAAAGGTAAGGCAGGATAGGTAGGTTTTGGTCAGCACTGGAAAGCCTTTGAATCAGTATATGTCATTAAAAATATTCTAAGATTTGTCACACTGTTCAGTGCTTTGGTCTTTAAACATCCTCTGTTGGCCTCACCAAAATGCCAGTACATATCAGTTAGATTGTAGAATGTATATATGTATAATTTTTTAAGTCAAAAGATGTATATACAGCATACTTTGTGTACTGCAACAAAATGTATTATGTCCATATGTTGCTGTTAGCTGCCATCAAGTCATTTCCAACTCACAGTGACCCTACAAACAGCAGAACAAAACATTGTCCACTCCTGCACCATGCCCACAGTGTTCTCATGTTGAAGCCCATTGTTGCAGCCACTGCGTCAACCCATCTTCTTGAGGGTCTTCCACTTCCTCACTGATCCTTTACTTGATCACGCGTGATGTCCTTCTCCTTCTTCTTCTTCTTCATTTTATTAAGTGAAAGTGTACAATCCAAATGAACTTTACATGCCCGCCTATCTGCAGCTTCTTCTGCTGTCCTTGCCCAGTGACAGTACACTCCTTTTCATTCTATACTTGTCGTGTCCTCTGAAAAGTCTCCTGGTAATAATCCTTCTTGACAGCAAGTCCAAAGTGTGCAGTATCGCCATTCTTTTTTTTTCCTCTTTTTTATTTAACATGACTGAGTGAAAATGTACATTCCCATATAAATTTGCATGCCCACCTATATGCAGCTTCCACTGCTCTCCCTACCGAGTGACAGCACACTATTCCTCTCTGCTCCATACATGCCCCATCCTCCCAACAGCCTCCTTTCCCCTCCTCTCCACCCACTCTCCTTCCTCCAGCCAGAGGTCAGCAGGCTGATGTCCTATAGATGTATAGAACCATAAAGTGCAACCAATATATGGTCACTCTGCATTGCCAAGTCCAATCCATTCCTGTCCAAAGAGAGGACCTCTGTTGTAATTTTTGGGTAAGGGCAGCATCAGGGCCGGGGGCCATGCTCTCAGGGAAACCCCGAAACTGCTGGACCATCAATTGAGGTCTTTTAGTGATCACAGGATGCACCCCTTTTTATTCTTGTGTTGCCAGTGAGACTCAACCTAGTGAGCTCCATTGTGGCTATCACTGGTGGTGGCCGGGCACCATCTGGTTCTTCCAGTCCCAAGTCGATGAAGGCACCCACTCTTGCGGGTCTATCTGTCTTCTAGATTGTCTTTACCGCATGTCATTTTGGTCCTCGGTGAGCATCCATTCTTGCTGAGTTGGGACCATTTGCTGTGTCCTCAGATGGCAGCTTGGCAGCTTTTAAGACCCCAGACACCACTCACCAAGGTGGGGTGCAGAGAGCTCTCTTAGCAAAACGCTAGTTGTGCCAGTTGCCCTCGATTTCACCTAAGAGCATGGTCCCCTGCCCCCTGCCCCAGCTACTCTATCCTTGCAATATTAGTATCACCATTCTTGCTTCCAGGGAGTATTCTGGTTATACCTCTTCCAGAACAGATCTGTTTGTTCTTTTAGTTAGTCTATAGCATGTTCACTGTTCTTCTCCAACATCACCGTTGAAAGGTGTGAGTTCTTCACCAGTCATCCTTATTCATTCTCCAGCTTTGGGATGCATATGATGTCATTGAAAATACTGTGGCTTGGATCCAGTGCACCTTTGTCTTCAAGGTGACATCTCTACTTTTCAACATTTTAAAGAGATCTTCTGTAGCAAATTGTCCCAATACTATGAGTCTTTTTATTTCTTGACTGCTGCTTTCATAGGTGTTGATTGTAGAACCAAGTAAAATTAAATTCTTGACAATCTTAATCCTTTCTACACTTACCATGATGTTGCTTACTGATCCAGCTGTAAAGATTTTTGTTTTCTTAATGCTGAGGTGCAATTCATACTGAAGGCTATGGCCTTTGATCTTCAGCAGTAAGTATTTTAAATCATCTTCACTTTCAGCAAGGAAGGTTATGTCATCTGTGTAATGCAGATTGTTAGCAACTCTTCACCCAATCCTGATGCCTCAATCTTCATATAGTCCAGCTTCTCAGATTATTTGTTCAGCACACAAATTGAAAAGTGGTAACACACAACTTTCCTGACTTTAAAGCGTGTACTGTCCCCTTGTTGTGTTCATATGACTGCCTCTTGCTTCCTGTATAGAGTTGTCATTAAGTACAATTAAATGATCTGGAATTCCCATTCTCTGCAGTGTTATCCGTAATGTATTATAACCTACACAGTCAAATGTTTTTGCACAGTCAATGAAACACAGCTAAACATCTTTCTGGTATTCATTGCTTTCAGCCAAAATCCATCTGACATCGGCAATGATATCCTTGGTTCCATATCCTCTTGAATCTGGCTTGAATGTTCACATACAGTATGATTTTGTCCATTCTCAGAATTTTTCTATCCAGTTTAAAGTGAAATTCATTTCTTATTGCACTCCTATAACTTTTTCAATAGGAGGAAGAAAGGAAGAATAATTTTAAATTCAATTTACTTACAGTTATAGAGCCAGCTGAAGGAACAACATACCTACCTATTGCTGTCAGTTGCCCTCAAGTGGAGTGCCTCCTGTGTGTGCAGAGAACTCCTCCATGGGGTTTTCAAAGCTGTGACCTTGCAGAAGCAGGTCACCAGATCTTTCCCAAGGCACCTTTGGGTCAGTTTGAACCATCAAACTCAGCTAATAAGCAAATTCTTTTTTTTTTAAACTTTTTTTATTTGATATGACTGAGTGAAAATGTACATTCCCGTATAAATTTACATGCCCACCTCTATGCAGCTTCCACTGCTCTCTCTGTCCGGTGACAGCACACTATTCCTCTCTGCTCCATACATGTCTCATCCTTCCAACAGTCTCCTTTCCCCTCCTCTCCAACCACTCTCCTTCCTCCAACCAGAGGTCAGCAGGCTGATATCCTATACATGTATAGAACCATAAATTGCATACAATATATGGTCACTCTACATTGCCAGGTCTGTTCCATTCATGTCCAAAGAGTGGATCTTTGAGACAGTGTATAAGAAAGACCAAAGAAGAATTGATTCCTTTGAATTATGGTGTTGGTGGGGACAGAGTCAACATGGCGGACTAAATGCACATCTCCCTAAGTCCCTCTGGAAACCAAGACCTGAAATGGTAGTTAAACGGAGCCTCTGGACACCTAGCAAGCCCTGGGATGCAGCATAGGGCTGTTAATTTGGATTTTATGCCACCAAATGCAAAACCTTCTCTTTCTCATTGACCCCACTCTTGGCGAGCACAGGCTTGCATAGAGCGAAGGTAACTCACCATTTTGATTTTTTTCCTCTGTCTTGGCTGGTGAACAGAACTGGGACTTGACTAGCTGCTGGTCTCGGATGCACTGCTAGTGGTACCAGCAAGTGTAGTTGCCAAGTTCTGAGAGCCTGGCTCTGAACTCTATACACCTCGGCTCCTCTGGCCTGTTGGGAAATGGAGAAGCCCAGGCAGAGGCCCCAGCCAGACTTGGTTCTTAGGCTGAGAGGTGGCTCCTGCCCAGGGGGAGAGCACTTTTTTAGCACGGAGGCAGTGTTTCACACAGTGTCTCCTGGGGCTGGGGCCAGTGGCGGAGGCTATGGACTCTGGGCATTTCAGCACTCTTGGCCTCTCTTTCTGCCAGGAGCCTGGTCCTGGCCGGCTGGCGAGCTTACATGGGAGGCCATCTTGTTTTGCTGGGCGGTGGAGTCATCCATACAGAAGCCTCAGCTGGACTTAATTCCTGGGCTGGGAGGCAATTCCTACCCAGAAGAGACTGCTTTTCCAACAGAAAAGCAGAATTCTATACAGTATCACCTACAGCTGGGGCCCAACAGTAGAGGCCAGTAGGCCAGTAGCCTTTCTGTACTTTGAGCTAGTTTATAACATCTGGGGTTCAATATAGAGGTGCTTACTTTGTCAGCTGGGAAGAGGGACGTATACACCTGAAACCCTGAGTGACTTTGGAAGTTGCCAAATACTTTTTACTTCTCATCTGAAGATGACCTAAAGAAACAGCTGTGGTCCATCTTCACAGCATCCCTCCCATCCTCTGTTGACCCACATGAAGGTCAAAAAGCAGCAAATGTTGGAGAGAGGATGGTAACCAGGAAGTCACCAATGGCATCAGAAGGCCCCCAAAAGAAACCACCTTAGAACTTCCCAGACAAAGATGCTTTTCTGAAACTATCAGAAGGTAAATGCAGAAGGATTATATATAGAGCCCTCTGAGACCTTATACAAAGTGCAGCAGCCAGCCAACTGCTGTCAGCAGAGCGAAACAAAAAATTAAGCAAGCTGTTCGATCTGATGGAACATCAGTACTCGGAAATCCAACAGATCAAGAACAAAATCAAAGACATAGAAACTTCAATTCAAAGCCAAGAAAACAGAAAGGAACAAATGGAAAAGAGAATTTCTGATTTGGAAGACAGAGCCATTGACTCCAGCATCTGTGAGGAGAAATCAAAAAAAAGAAACAAGAAAAATGAAGAAGCTTTAAGAAGCATGTGAATTATGGTGTTGGCAAAGAGTAGAAGAATGAATAAGTCTATCTTGGAAGAAGTATAACTTAGTGCTCTGTCTTGGAAGAAGTGTAACTGAGTGCTATTTACATGCTTACTTTGGACATATTATCTAGAGGGACTGTTTTAGTCAGCTAGGGCTGCTCTAACAGAAATACCACAGAGTGGATGGCTTTAACAAAGAAAGATTTATTCTTACACAGTCCGGTAGGTTGCAAGTCCATATTCAGGGTGTCCGCTCCAGGGGAAGGCTTTCCCCTTGTCGGCTCTGGAGGAAAGTCCGGTATTGCATCAGTCTTTGTCCAGGGAGCGTCCTGACGCAAGAACCTCTGGTCTGAAGGACATGCTCCTGGTGCTGCTTGCTTGATGGTAGCGAGATTCTCAAATTGTCCTTTGTTTCTTTTTCCTTTTATTCCTTGCAAACTAAAAGCATTAAGGGTGGGGCAAGCCATACTCCAGGGAAACTCCCCCTACAGCAGGAATTTACAGCCCCACCCTAATCCTTTAACATACAGTTTAGCGAAACCACACAATGGAGGACAGTCCCAAGATACTGGGAACCATATCCCAGCCACGTGGCTGCACACATTTTTGGGGGGACACAATTCAAACTATGACAACAGTGGAGAAGGACATAGTGTTTGGTAGAATGTAAGCAAAAAGGAGGAAGGCCTTCAGTGAGATGGATTGGCTTATCACAGTGGTTCTAACCATGGGCTCAAACATAGCAATGACTGTGAGGGTGGTGCAGGACCAGGCAGTGTTTCATCATGCTACACAAGGTCGCTGTGAGTCAGAACTAACTTGCTGGTGCCTAACAACTGCAGCACAGTCCTTGTTTGCTTGTGCCACCAAGGGATTCCAACATACCTATGACGTTGACTTCTCCAGAAGTTGGAAACTAAAGAAAGCACTTTAACTTTTAAATTTCACAAGTACTGGTTGTGTTTCTCTTTAGTAGACTTTGTATTCTGCTGTTGGTACTACTGTTGGTATGGTCATTTTCAGGATAATGCACAATATACTCTGGTTTTGAGTTTGCAAAAAATGAAAAAGAACTTTCGTGGTCACTTCTTTCTTAGGAGATGGACTAATGAAAACTGAACTGTTTATTTAAGTCAGTTGCTTAAATGCTAATTTAGATTTATCAACCATGTGGCCTTGTGTCAGCATATGGTTTTGTCAGCCTGCACTGTTTAAGTAAGAGTCTAGGCTTGCTTTCTTTTTTTTTTCCATTGATGGAAAGGTATTTATCACAAAAGTTTTAGATGATTCTATTTGGTTTCGTTAAGAATTTTGTAGTGTTTCTTAAGTTGGAAATAGATTGAACTAGATGTTAAAACGCTGATCCTACTGCTGCTGAGTAGACTCTAACCCATTGCGACCCTTTAGGATAGGGCAAAGGTGCCCAATAGAGTTTCCAGAGAGCCTCTGGTGGATTTGAACTGCTGACCTTTTGGTTAACAGCCATAGTACTTAACCACTACTCTACCAGGGTTTCCAGATGAGGATAAAAAAAAAAAAAAACCCCAGTGCCGATGAGTCACTTCTGACTCATAGCAGCCCTTGGGCATGGAGTAGGACTGCCCATAGAGTTTCCAAGGAGCATCTGGTGGACTTGTACTACTTGTACTACCAATTTTTTGGTTTGCAGCTGTAGAACTTCTCCACTGGGACACCAGGCAATAGGAGATGGGAAATGGGAGCAGCAGCAGGCAGACCCAAACTCTTCCCAGATATCCAGGACTTTATTCTTGCTTCCTCCCCTTCCTTGCTTTAGGAGCCTCCTTTTATTTCCGCAGTGGCATCCGCTCGCGGCAAGCTTAGCAGAGGCAGTTTACCTGGTGCCGCCACCTCTGACTCCTGAATAATCTGAAGACCCCCTGTGCCACAGACAAAAGCAATAATAAAACTGCTCGGCTCCAATGATTTTAGTCATCTAAATTCAATTAAGTTGAGCCTAGTAGGAATTTGTAAATCAGGTAGTCAGCTCTCTCTCTATATTCAAATTCAGCTTAGGGAAAAACAAACAAAGGAAAAACCACTGCTGCTCCTTCACATTTTTCATCTACCCTCTAAAGGTATTTCATATTGAAAACCAAGCCAAGTTTCTTAAACTCCGAGACCACTATCTATCATGCATTCAAGTCTGTTTTCAAAATGGTAGTGTGCCAGAAAAGCAGAGGCTGCTTGTTTTGGTTGCTTGGTTTTCTCTTGCATTCTTTGGGGGATTTCAAGTGAGCAGTAAGAGGACTAAATCTGATCTAGATTAAGAGCTGAACCTGAAAAGGGCAGTAAGACAAGCTTTAATGTGTTAATTTTGCAAAAGTTCCCAGAATTATGATGAATATCTTTATAGAATTTCTCCTGCTAAAGGGTTCTTACTAAACGTGTCATGTGTTTTACATTTGGGCCCTTTGTGTGGTGAACAGACCATCAGGCTTCCATCTTCTGCTGATGGACATCCATCCCAAGGTCTGGATGACAAACTGGGAAGACACTCCTCGGAGCCCAGCGTCTGGCTCCTTGACAGATTCCATATGCACTTTTGTTCGTAGGTTCAGATCACGTAGAAATCTTTTACGTGGTGAAATTACAGATGGACTCTCTGCAGTCTTGTCCTCCTGAAGGATTTGTGTGGAGGTTAAAAAAGTAAAAAAATCTTATGCCTGCCCTTCAGAATCTACGCCTAAGATTGAGTGAATCTCAGCAGGATTTTAGTCTTAGAAACAGTACGAGGGCTGTTCTCACAAAGGCATTGTGGCATAATGGTGGAGAAGGTGGATCCTGGAGCCGAAGTAACTCAGTTTGAAACCTAAATTTAACACTTCTGGCTGTGTGGCCTCAGATAAGGAACTTAACTTCCCTGTGCCTTAGTTTCCACATCCAAAACATGGTCTGTTTCTGTGAGACTTAAATGAACTCATGTCTTTAAAACTTTAGAACAGTGTATTGCGTTTAGCCAGTATTCAGTGACCTTTACTCATGCTGTGGAGATTATTCATGGCATTCGTTAGACAGGAGTCGGTTCATTATTCTGATATAATTTAGGATTAAAATCGACATCAACTCTCAAGTGGCTAATGGTATTTTTGGTAGACTCACAGAAATGTGTAGTCATTTTTAGTGGAGAGTAACTTAAATTCCTTTTCAAGTAGTGAAAAAAAAGAATTTACCTTCTACTAACTATGCTTTGATCTTTGCAAAACTTGTGTTGCAGTCTAGATTTTATCATTAGATAAAACAGTGTTGGTAAGTCAATGATCTTTAGGTCCCTGATCCTTAATCTGTAGCTTCTGTGGTACCTAGACAAGGTTTAGATCTTGACTGACAAAAAAGATACTTGAGGCTGTATTGGCAGTGCAGTTTGGAACCATCCACTTTTCCCAAACAAAATTAAAGCATTAAAATTTATATCCATTTTTTTAGGGTACTTTGAACATACACCTTCAAGACCTGGATGTGGTACTACTAACTGTTGCAACAGTAGTTCAGATACAGCTGCAACATATGCATATTAAAAGTTCAATCTGGTCGATTTGTTCTTATTTGTCTAACAAGTTTAAAAACTCACTGCCATCAAATTGGGTCCGACTCATAGTGACTCTAGAAGTCAGAGTAGAACTGCCCCATAGTTTCCAAGGAGCACCTGGTGGATTTGAACTGCCAATCTTTTGGTTAGGAAAGGTAATATATGGCTGTAAAGTTAAGTCATGACCTTAGTTCCCTGAGTGCTCCAACTTTTGTTGATTTTATGAAATATGATAGTGGTATATACACTAGCTTATCTAGCCAAGCCAGCCAAGTGCCGTCGAGTTGGATCTGACTCAATAGCTTATCTAAGTGATAGAAAAACCAACATTCTAGAAAACTTCCTGTTAAATGTAATATGCATATTTTAAAAAAATAAGCATGTTTTTGATATTTATTAAATACAAATTACATGTTCCTGTTACTTCATATTTGATTAAACTTTTTAGGAGAAACGGCACTGTGTTAAGAATAGGAAAAGAGAGAAAACCACTTCTTTGAGAAAGTATTCTTTAATTCAATGTAAATCTATCCTGATTAAGGGCATTGGACAATTATTGTTCAGGTCACAAATTTTCAAACAATTATTGCCTAGTGTAAAAATCAGTCACTTTTTAACATGAAGAATACCATTTGAAAGAGCTCCACCTAGAAAGAAATATTTTTATATTTTCCCATCCAGCTGAGATCTCCATTTCTTCTGTCACTCATGTGTACCCCCTTTCATCCTGAAGGCTCTCCATTCTCATAGGCCGCTGCGGTCCCTCCTGTTGGCTTGGCTCTCCTCTCCTCCCGTGGTCTTCCCTGCAGTCCACTTCAAATAGGGCTCTGGTTCCCCAAGGGAGAAGTTAAATTATTATCTCTGGGTGTTGATTCACCTTTGTCACTGTTGGACTTCACCGCCTTTCGTCTGTGTCATGAGGGGAGGAGAAGAGAGTTGGAAGAAGATCAAAGTAGTGGTGCTCCAGAGCTGGGCATCCCAGGTGGCGTTAAACCTTCAGCCTTGTCTTCATCTCCCCCTACCTTAGCCTCACTACTCTCCTAGGTTCTGTGCTCTGTAGCCTAATTGAAAGACAGAGTGGGTTGTGTGGTGAAGCCATAACTTGTACTGTTAGAAGTAGCTCATTTTTAAATTTGAATACAAGTAGCAAAAGATTTATCATTGCATGGTGTCTGTTTTCTATAAATAGAAGATGATAGATGAAGTTTTGGTATTTGCTTCAATATTTTTTAAGCGTACACAAATTCAAGGTCCTGTCATCAATTTGGAAACCCTGGTGGTGTAGTGATTAAAAGCTGTGGCTGCTAACAAAAAGGTCAGCAGTTCCAGTCTACCAGGCGCTCCTTGGAAACCCTGTGGGGCAGTTCTGCTCTGTTCTACAGGGCCACTGTGAATCAGAATCGACTCAAAGACACCAGATTTGGGTTTATACTTAGTGCAAGGCCCCATGAGTAGAAGTTAATGATGATTAAGATACTCCCTGTGTTCAGGCAGCTCAGAGTCAAATAGTTAAGGTAACCATTGTAGATCAGAACACACTTCTTACTTGTTTCATAAAGAGGATATCTGACACTCTTGGGAAAAGTAAATAAAAGTGTAACACCAGCAGGATTAACACTCTTTTAAGAAAATCTAGAAACTATACAGTTTATTAAAAGAAAGCCAGATTAATCTGCTCATGGATAAGCACAACTTGGTGGATATTTTCATATATATTGATATGTTGGGAGTAACACTATCTGTTTACTTTTCTGGAAACTGTGCTGGCATACCAGATAAGATCTGTAGCTATTAACCAAAAGGTCAGCAGTTCAAATCCACCAGGCACTCTTTGGGAACTCTAGGGAAATTCTGCTCTGTCCTGTAGGGTCACTACATGTCAGAAACAACTGGACAGCACTGGGTTAGGTTTTTTGTTTGTTTGTTTGTTTATTTACTTTTCCATCCTACATTTTAAAAACTCTGTATGATGAAAATTTAACCATGTAATTGAAAATGATTTGCATATCATATCACAGCTTATGCAATTATTTCCCTCTTTAGGGTCATTTCTGTTCCTTTCCATTTTCTCTTCTTACAAATAATGCATTGAATGTATTCGTGCATAGATCTTTCCTCATATTCCTGATCTTCTCAGACTGGACTTCTAGAAATGGATTTTAGTTCAAAGGGCATCCTTGTGTTAAAGCTGTTTGAAACGTTTTGTGTAAAGCTGTTTGAGATATTTGGCAAGATAGCTTTCCAGCAAGTTCTGTCATTTTAAGGTCACGCAAACAAGACCATAGACATGCTTGCCACATACTTGCCAGCACTGTTTTTATATAAAAAACAAAACAAAACACTGTAATTTGTACTATTTTTATAAGTAAAAACATGTAAATTTTTCATGTGGCAGTTTTCTCGTTTATTTTTTGAAGTGTAATATTCACATAGGGAAATGCACAGAGTTTTCACAAAACTGGACACACATGTAATCAGTATCCAGAGATGACAGTAACATGACCCACTCCCAGAAGCCTCCCTCATGCTCGCTTTTCAGGAATAATCTCCTTTTCTGACTTATATCATTGTAGATTAATGTTATTTTATACTTCATAATGGATTTATATATACATATATGCAAACACACATATATACAAGGTCTGACAATTAAGCCAGCAAATGTACTTGTTGTAAGTGCTACATACTTCATTGCTGAATATCACTATGGTCACCTTCAAAGTACTGCCCTTGGGAAGCTATGTATTGATGCCAGTGCCTAGTCCACCCTTCAAAGCAATTCTGGAGATCTTTCTAGAATGGCTATTGCACATAGTGGCACAGTGGCAAGTTCACAGACTTAATTGTATAGTTGTCTGTGAGGGAGTTTTTAGCCAGTAAACAAATAACTGTATTGGAACACCCTCCCTGCTCACCTGATCTGGCCCCCAATGACTTTTTTCTTTACCCAAACATAAAGGAAATTTTGAAAGAGAGATATTTTGATGACATTCAGGACACCAAAGGTAATAATGATGACAGCTCTGATGGCCATTCCACTAAAAGATTTCTATAAATGCCTCAAAGGGTAAACAAGGCTCTGTTGTCAGTGCACAGCTTCTGAAGGTGAGTACTTTAAAGGTGAACTTAGTGACATTTAGTAATAAGGTATCTAATACTTTTTCTAGGACAAGTTCACAAGCTTAATTGGCAGTCCTTGTACACTTCTTTATATATGACATCTTTTGATTATGTCTGTAAAACTTCATATTGTTATATGTTGTGTATTTGTTTTAGTCTTGCATTGATTTCTGTTAAGTGGTCTTAATATTGAGTGAGACTTCATCAAGGCACCTAGTCTTTAGACTTGGTTTGTCTGCTCCAACTGATTTTCTCTTGCTTCTTGTCTGACTTATTTCTCATGGTTCAACTTTCTCAACACTAACATGCAATAGTCTTAACTTTCAATTCCTTTTCTCTTAATCCCACTCCTTAACAAAATCCAAAGGTTCTGCTCATGTTCTCACAGGGACATACTATACACATAATTCATGTATTGGTTAGAGATGGGCTAACAAAGAAATTTAGAAACACCTAAATCAAACAAACTAGACATTGCTGTCTTATATAAGACCCCAGAGGTGAGCAGACAGTCCTGGGCTGGTGGTTTGTTCTGTTTCTTCTTCGCTTGTGTTACATTAGTGGAATGAAAATGGTGATTCTAGTTCTCACCATCTTCCAGGCAGCTTGAAGGGGTGAGGAGGGCAGGGAGGGGCAACTGAAATAGAGACGGTGCGCATTGTTTACCCTCGTTCCCATGAGATGTGACCATGTGTACGAATCTTCCTTTAAGAAGAGCTCTGACATGTAGAAATATGGCCGAGTGGCCAGGGGCACAACCAAAACACTGTCCTTGTTTTTGTTCTTAGTTGGTGTCAAGATGATTTCAACTTGAGGTGATTTCCTGTGTACAGAGTAGAACGGTGCTCCAGAGGCTTTCAAGCTGATCCTTTGGAAGTTGATCTCCAGGACTGTCTTCTGAGCACCTGTGGGTTTGCACCACCAACTGCTGAGCTAGTGGTTGAGTGCTCCGTCTTTTGTGTTCCTCGGGGACCTAAAACTGTGGCATACTAGGGAAGAAAAGAATGAAAGAACACTGAGGGAAAATTTGAAGTATGCCAGAAAACTCTTTAATTTGGGTTCTTCGTATTCAGCTAGGCCCTTAATTTTGCCTGGCAATTTTCACAAAGTTCACAAACATCTGTTTTCTGTTTCTTATAGTATCTTGTGTTTCACAACTTCTCCACTCTGTTTTTATTTTTTTTTTATAATGGAGTGAAAATATATAATCCCATATAAATTTGCATGCCCTCTCACTGCTCTCCCTGCCTGGTGGTGGTGCACTCCTCCTCTCTGTTCTATGCAGGTCATATCCTCCTAACAATCTCCTGTCCCCTATTCTCCACCCACTCCCCTACCTCTAGTAAGAGGTCAGCAGGATGACATCCTATAGATGCATAGAACCATAAAGTGCACACATGATATGGTCAATCTGTGTCACCAAGTCCAATCCATTCCTGTCCAAAGAGTTGACCTCCATTATGATTTATGGACAGAGGCAGCATCAGGGCCAGGGACTACGCTCCCAGGGGAAACCTGAGGCCGCTGGACCATCAACTGAGGTCTTTTAGTGGACTTTTCCACTCTTTATGCTTGCTTACTCCACGTCATCTTTCATCTATATTACTACATTGGAAGATATTTCCCAGAGAAACTAAAGATGACTTGCCATTAGCCTGCTTAACTTTCTGTTTTGTCTCCATCTACAGACCTCTTTGTGTGCTTCCTACCATTGTTATTCTGACCGAACGTCACCCTGCCAGAGGTCCATTCTCACCATATATATGCTGGGTCCAGTACTGTTCCAGAGGTGGCCCACAAACTTTTGTTGCTAAATCAGTTAGTGTTTTTCTCAGTTCTTCACCTGTCTGTACCTCTTCTACCTTTATCACTGTTGACTCATTTGTTATTTCTTAAAACACTATTCCTTTAGCTTTCCTGAGACCTCTCTCCTGACTTAGCAGCTGCCTCTTAATTCTTTTCGGGTGCCTTTTACGTGCCCCTTATATTCCCAGGATTCTACAGCTTCTACCGCGTAGATCTCTCCCTCAAGCGTCATTCTGACTCCTGAGAATCTCTATTCACATGTTCTGTGGGCATCTATACTCAACATATCTGTAGTTCAACTTATATTTAACTACCACTCCCCAAATTTCCCTTTTCTTTGTTTCCTATCTCAATGAACAGTGCCTTGTCAGTCACAGAACTCTGGATGTTCATCCTTGATTCCTTTCTCCTTCTCGTCTAATATTTAATGAATCATAATTTGTGAGGGAAAAAAGTATCTCCATAGAATTTCTAGAGTCTCTTATAATAGTCTGTACTGTTACTAGTTCATACGACACACTGTGTCATCTACATAATACACAATATCCTCCTAATTGATGTCCCTGTTGCTAGTTTTTACTTCTAACTCATTTTCTGCACAACAGCCAATGTGATTTATTTAAAATACAAATTTAATTAAGTCACTTTTTCACTTAAACCATAGGTAGCTCCCCATTGCTTAAAGTATAAATCCCATCTTCTTAGCCAGACTTACAGAACCCTTCATGATCTGTTGCCTACTGACCTGTGTACCTTCTCTCATTCATCAACCCTTGTATTCAATGTGCTGTTCATAGTCAGGACCCTGGTGATAGAGTGGTTAAGAGCTGGGATGCTAACCAAAAGGTTGGCAGTTTAAATCTATAGGGCAGTTCTCACTCTCTTCTGTAAGTTTGCTATGAGTCAGTACTGACTCCACAGTGAGTCATGGACAACAACGTTTGTCTTCGTTCTCATGTCTGGGCTTCTGCCTGTGGTGCCAACTCTGTCCAGAATGCCCTATCTTCCTTTCTCAGGCTCCTCGCCAGATTTCAAAACATGGCTCATAGTTTCTTTAACAAGGGACTTTCTCTGATCTATCATCTCCCAGGGTTAGTGACACATATTCCCAAATGATTGTGAGCTTTCCCTTATTGCAGAGAGCTAAGGAAACTATGTTGTAATGAACTGTTTCTGTCTACCTTCATTAGGCTTCAAACTTCTTGAAGGAAAAATAAGACCGTTTTATTCTTCACCGTATCCCTAGATGATATTAAAAATGTTTAGCACCAGATATGAGCATTGCCACAGATCCAGCAAGGAGGAGGTTGAGTCCTCTGTTGTTACAGGCATTAAGTTCTTGGTTTCTCTACTCTAGGAGATCTGCGAATTCCAAGGAAAGCCCTGGAGCACCCTAAGCAGCAGCTGGTTTTCAGTGTGCTTTAGGTAGCAGCTATTTAAGAACTAATTCAGAAGAATTTCAATATTTGATTAAATAATATGGCCGTAAAATAAAATAAAACCCGCTGCCGCTATGTGGCTTCCAATTCATGACAACTCCATGCATCACAGAGTAGATCTGCCCCATGGGATTTTCTTTGCTGTAATCTTTACCCAAGAAAATTGGCCAGTCATTCTCCCAGGGGTACCTCTGAGTGTTGGAACATTTATCTTTAGGTTGGTTGATTAGTCTAGACCATTTGCATAACCAGAGAACCTGATGCAGCCTTACCAATCAATGGTCAGATTAACACTGTGTGAACGGATCTCTCTGGCTACAGTAGGAAGAACAGCTTTGAAGAAGATTAAGTTAGAGATATGAAGCAAATTAGGTCAACACAGTCTAAGTAAGAGTAAAAATACAGATGAAAAATTGATTCAGAAACACTTAGAAAAGTGTCTGAATTCTGTGATTGATACAATTTGACTACTGAAGGGCAAGACCAGGATAAACCCAGCTGACACCAGGCTTCCGTCAGTCACTGCTGCACATTTTTTTCTGGAGCTGATTAATATGAGGGCCTGACAATTAAGTTCACAAACTTAATTGTTCTAAGTGCTGTGTAACTCATTGCTGAATATCACTACAGTTTAAATCTACAATCGCCTTCGAAGTACTCCCCTTGGGAAGCTATGCACTGATGCCAGTGCCTCATCCACCCTTCATAACAATTTTGGAACTCTTTTGGGAATGCCCACATCACATGGTGGCATGGTAGCAAACTCATGAACTTATGTATAGTTTTCTGTGAGGGAGTTTTTAGCCAGTAAACCAATAACCGTATTGAAACACCATCCCTACTCACTTGGTCTGGCCCCAGTGATATTTTTCTTTACCCAAAGATAAAGGAAATATTGAAAAGAAGACATTTTGATGACATTCAGATCACCAAGGATAATATGATGACAGCTGTGATGGCCTTTCCAGAAAAAGAGTTCTAAAATTGCTTTGAAGGGTGGACTAGGCGCAGGCATCAGTCCATAGCTTCCTAAGGGGAGTACTTCAAAGGTGACTGTAGTGATATTCAGCAGAGAGGTATTTCCATCTTGTATATATAATGCTTAGCACTGTCTCTGGCACACAGTGAGCCTTAATATATATATATATATGAATGAAGGAAAAAATACTCCAAGTCTAAAACATTAGAAGAGATGGTTTATGCTATTTCTCCTGCTTTGGGTCTCATTTAGTGAGGTTAAGGCATAGTGTCAGTGTGAACAAGAGGAGCACAGACTTGAGAGACCTGCTCTAGTAGAGCAAATCCTTTTGGCATAATGGTTAAAAGTTATGGCTACTCATCAAAAGGTCAGGAGTTCGAATCCACTCATTCCTTGGAAACTCTATGAGGCAGTTGTACTCTGTCCTTTTGGGTCACAGTGAGTCAAAATTAACTCAAAGGCAATGGATTAGATTTGGATTTGGACTTTACAAATTCTGCCAATTAAAGTCGTGAACTTACCACAGTGCTCTTATGTTGGCAGCATTGTACGAAGAACTTGGCAAGGTTTCATAATCTTGGTATATCAGTGTCTCACAGCTGTGTTCGTGTCAGCATACAGTGGAGTCTTAGTGAGTGGTGTTCAGTATTGCTATTATAGGTTTTTGTATGTTGTTACAAGAATGTCAGAGCTTGAATTAGAACAATGAACAAACATTAAGTTTCTTGTTAAACTTGACAAGAGTAGAAGTAAAATCAGGGACTTGTTAGTCTAAATTTATGGAGATAATTCCGTGAAGAAAACAGCAGTGTACAAATGGATTAAACATTTTTCGGAGGGGAGAGAAACCATCACTGATGAAGAGAGGTCAGAGCAGTCAGTAACGAGCAGAACTGAAGAAAATACTGCAAAAATTTGTCACATTGTACATCAAAATCATCGGCTCACTGTGAGAAGCATAGCAGACCAAGCAAACATCGATAGAGAAACAAAAATCTTAACTGAAAATCTTAACACAAGAAAGATGTGTGCAAAAATGGTCCTCAAGAAGCTCACCAATGAACAAAAACAAAGGAGAGTCAAAATTTGCCAAGACCTTTTGGAAAGGCAAGATGATGTTTTAGGCCACGTTATTACTGGTGATGAAACAAGAAAGTCAACATGATCCTGCAACAAAGCATTAAAGTACACAATGGAAGTCAGCCAATTCTCCACAACCAAGAAATTTCCTTCCATGAGTCCAATTTAAGAGTCAAAACAATGTTGCCAACCTTTTTAATATCAGAGATTGATTTTTCATTATGAATTTGTACCAAATTGACAAATAGCTAACCAAGTTTACTATTTGGAAGTGCTAAAAAGGCTGTGTGAAGAAGTTAGACAAAAACAACTTGAACTTTTTGCCAGCAACTCTTGGCTCTGGCACCATGACAGGGCACCAGCTCACATGACACTATCTGTGAGGAAATTTTTTGCCAGTAAACCAATAACTGTGTTGGAACACCCTCCCTACTCACCTGATCTGGCCCCCAATGACTTTTTTCTTTACCCAAAGAAAAAGGAAGTATTTAAAAGAAGACTTTTGCTGACATTCAGGACATCAAGGGTAATACAACAACAACTCTGATGACTATCCTGGGAAGAGTTCCAAAATTGCTCTGAAGGGTGGACTAGGTGCTAACATCAGTGCACACCTTCCCGAGGGGAGTATTTTGAAGGTGACGATAGTGATATTCAGCAGTGAGATATGTAGCACTTTTTCTAGGATGAGTTCACAATCGTAATTGTCAGACCACCTAGTAGAGAAGTTACAAGGATGCACTTGGGCAGCTTACACAAAACAGGAAAACTCTGAAGAAATCTGTTGTCTTTATCTCCAAGAAGTTTCCCCCTGTTTGTTATACTGGCATCCCCCACAATTTTACTGCAGCCTGTCCTTGCAGTCTAGATATAGACCTCCACGGGAAGGAGATGGACAGATCTTTCAGGACGTTCCTTTCTCCCACTTTCCCTCCATTTGGATTATTCTTGGGCTGTTCCTCTTCTTGTTCGGGGGCATAGCTGATGCATCCTAATCCTGCAAGAGAGAAGCCAGAGTGTAGTATCTGCCCTTTTGGGAAAATCACAGTTTTATGCATGTATACATAGTTGTTAATGATGTCTGAACACTTATTTATCAGCCCCTTTGGGCAAAACAGATCGCATGTTGATAAACATCCCAGTGTTAGGTAAAGACTATAGAAAAGGATACCTTATATAAAATATGAGGTCTTTCCTAATTATTAGTTTGGGATTATTATAAATAGTATTTTGCATTTACCTACCCTTTATCATTTTAAAATCTCCTCTCCAAATAAGTGCTCTGTTTATCTTTGCTCTATTCTCCTTGTTCAGTAGGACAAATAAGTTCTCATTTTATGCATGAAAAAAATGAAGTGCTTTGGAACCTGTGTAACATTCCTTACTAGGGAAAGAGTGGAGCCAAAACTGGAGTCCAGACCTTCTAGCCAGTCTATTTTTCAGGCCAGCCCACTCGGACTTTTAAAATAAGTCTTCCAATAGTAGGTTCTTCATTTATATTTTATTAAAACAATGTTGGGAAGAAGGACAGCTTTAAACACCTCGAGCAACTTCAGCACTTGTGTGAGCATGTGGTACTTGTAGTTGACTGTCGGCAGAAAAGCTAACCATGTGGTATGACTGCATTTTGAGTTGTATAGACAATTCTAGAGTTCATGGTGGCATAGTGGTTAAGTGCTACAGCTGCTAACCAGAAGGTCAGCAGTTCAAATCCTCCACGTGCTCCTTGGAAACTTTATGGGGGCAGTTCTGCTCTGTCTGTGAGGCAGAATCAACTCAACAGTAGTGGGTAGAGTTCATGTAAATCAAGGCAAGAGTCCATGGGATCTGACAACCAGCTATCTAAATTCTGTCACTCCATTTAATGCAAGATGAGTAGGCTCTGAAATAGTTCTCAGTGTAGCTGCACACTGTATACAGAATAGGCCAGTATTTAATAGCCTTTTATCTGACTTCTTTTTTCCCTCTTACTCAGCCTTCCTTTGCAGTCTGGATATAGACCTCTGAAGAAAGGGGATGGACAGACACCTTTTAATAAGTCTTCTGTCCTCGTTTCCCTCCACTTGGTTAATTCTTAGTCTCTGCCTCTTGTGGAAACATGGCTGATGCACCTTAATCTTTTTACTACAGTTCGAGTTTCACAGCCCTTTTTTCTCCTGCTGTGGCAGAGGCTCTTTGCTGTGTTTTCCCTGTCAGTGCAGCCGGGGGTGGTGGCTGGGCACTATGTAGTTCTTCTCTGGGGTCTCTGGATTATGTGGCCGTTTCTTTTTCTTGCATTTATTGTCCTTATGTCTTTGATATGCTTCATTCTTCTGTGTTCCAGGTGGATTGGACCAATTATTGCTTTTTAAATAGCCTCTTGGTAGTTTTTAAGATCCACATGCCACCCATTAAAGTGGAATTCAGAACATTATAAAAACTTTGCTATGCTGTTGACCTAGATGTCTCCTGAAACCATGATTTCCAAACCCCTGCCCTTGCTACTCTGCCACTGGAAGTGCTGGGTTATATTCAGGAAACTTCTTAGCTTTTGGTTTAGTCCAGTTGTGCTGACTCCTTGTTTACAGTGTGTTTCCCTCCCTTAACCTAACTTCATTCTTACCTGCTATCTAGTTACTGGGAAACAGTGGTGGCATAGTGGTTAAGTGCTATGGCTACTAACCAAAGAGTTGGCAGTTTGAATCCTCCAGCAGCATCTTGGAAACTCAGTGGAGCAGTTCTGTTCCATCCCATAGGGTTGCTATGAGTTGGAGTCTATTTGACAGCAGTGGGTTCGGTTGATTGAATTTATCTAATTAATGAATACCCGTCTCCCTTCTTCCCCACTCTTGTAACCATCAAAGACTCTTTTCTTCTCTGTTTAAACCATTTCTTGAGTCCTTTATAATAGTGGTCTTGTACAATATTTGCCCTTTTGCAAGTAACTAATTTCACTCAACATAATGCCTTCCAGATTCCTCCATGTTATATTTCCCAAATCCATCATTGTTCTTTATCATTGCACAGTATTCCATTGTGTGAATAGACCATAGTTTATCAATGCATCTGTTGACAATTTTTGTTTTTTTATTTTGAGGTTTAATCCATACTGAGGACTGTGATCTTTGATCTTCATCAGTAAGTGCTTCAGGTTGTCTTCACTTGGAGCAAGCACAGTGGTATCATCTGCACAATGCAGGCTGTTAATGAGTCTTTCTCCAATCCTGATGCCCCATTCTTCTTCATACAGTTCAGCTTCCAATACTTCAATTCTAATTGAAATACTAGAATGTGCATATTCAATAAAAAGTTTGTGAAACTATTTAAGTATAAAAATGAATCAATACGAATTATAAAAGCATAAAATATCTCCAAAGCTCCTATTGAATTTGCTGCTTACCTTTAGTTTCCTTTACCCAGAATGCTCTTGGAATTGCCACTTCTGATGTGGTTGGTCATATAGGGCTCAGTATCTTTCTGCTGTGTCTACAACCTGGTGGTGTAGTGGTTGAAAGCTACAGCTTCTAACCAGAAAGTCAGCAGTTTGAATCCACCAGGTGCTCCTTGGAAACCTAATGGGGCAATTCTCCTGTGTCCTATAGTGTCACTATGAGTTGGAATCAACTTGAGGGCAACAGGTTTTGGTTTTGGAGCTAAGTTTCCTGTACTCTGCCTCTGGCAACAGTTGTGATTTCTCTCTACCTACCTTTCCTATTGTATTGTTGTCCCCAATCCTAGATGAGAGGTGCATCTCTTCAAATGGCACTGCTGATCCTTGCTCAGCCTTTTATTGAAAAGATGAGTACATTGAAATGGGGAAAACAAAGGGAGATGTTTAAGAGGCAAGGAATTTTATGAACTGTGTGGTAAAGTGAACAGAGGTCTGGGATGAACCTGTCAGGGAGTAGAGAGGAGGGAGAGAAATTCAGATGGGTCAAATTCAGCTGCTAAAGTCTGAAATATCGGTATTATACCTATAAAAAAAATGCCAATATTTAAAAATTGCACTGATGACTGGATTAACAGAATATTGAGACCAGGTGCTGCAATCACTTGTGATATGAACAAATTTTCCACTTTGCGAGATATTGCCACATCTCTTTCTTAATTGAGTGTAGCAATTTATAGACAACCAATAGGATGAGAATTGCCCATTTTATCACACACTAGCTGACTTTTGACCTTATCTGATTTTACAACTTTTATTAGTCTGATGGATTTGATATGGTATTTCCTTGTTACTTAAGGACACATTTAGGAGATTAAATGAATTTTTGGAGTTTGTAGGGGAGACAAATGGCTTGCGAACAGAGAACATGTTTAGCTACTAACCTAAAGTGTGGCAGTTTGAGTCTGCCCTCATAGGCACCTGGGAAGAAATGCTTGGTGATCTGCTTACAAAACATCAGCCACTGAGAACACTGTGGGGCACACTTCTGTTCTGACACGCATGAGGTTGCCATGAGTTGGACTGAACTCAACTTTCTCAGTTTTTTAAATGAGTTCCTGGCCAGTATACCTTTTACAGATTTTTAAATCAGTTGTGTTACAAAGTTAATATAGTGTTACAGTTGTTACTGTTGTTGTTAAGTGTAGTCAAATCAGTTCTGACCCTTAGTAACTCTGTATACAAGAGAACAAAGCACTGGCCAGTCTCACCCATCCTCACATCATTGCTATATAAAGCCACGCCAAGTGCCGTCCTATATAGGCACCCATTATTACACCCATTGTATCAATCCATCTCTTTGAGGGTCTGCCTTTTTTAATGGATCTTCCCCTTACCAATATTAAAAATTCAGAAAAATAAAAGAAAAAAATTGAACTTTACCTATAACTTACCACATCATGATACCTACTATTTTTGTTTATTAAAACTTTATTGACATATAATTGACATTCATTAAATAATGTATTTAAAGTATTAAATCTGGTAAATTTTGACATAAGTATACACAGTGATGTCATCATCACAGTCAAGAAAATACACTTAACCATTGCTCCCTAAAGTTTACTCTTGCCCTTTTTTAATTTCTTTCCTCCTTCCTCCTCTCTCTTCATCTCCTGGCAACCACTGCTGCTTCCGGTCCCTTTACATGTACATTAGTTTATACTAAGTGAGATTTTATATAAATGGGGCCATATTCTCTTTTTAAAATCTATCATTTTCTAAGCATTATTATTTTGAGATTCTACTGTATCGTAAGCCTGTATATATTGTGGGTCATTCCTTTTCAGTGCTGTCCAGTATTTGTTGGTGGACATTTGTGTTGTCTCCAGGTACTTGATTGCTCATAACTGTTTTTAAAGGAAAATATCTCTATAAATTTTCTCAGAAACAAAGTATTGAACATGATGTAATCCGTATAGTGGCTGGGATAGTGTTTGACACATAAAAGGGCTCACTAAGAGTCAGATCCGACTCAATGGCACTTGGCTTGGCTGGCAAATATCAGTTGAAAGAACTAAATTTCTGCTGGCAAAAGCAAAAAATCTAAAATCTAATGGGAAACACAAAATAACAAACTGAAAAGTGTAAAAAACGCAGAACAGTTGATCTGAACTAAAATGAATAAAACCACAAGATTTTTATTTTTTTTTAATAGCTCTCAAAATCAAGTCACTAGGTGACACAATGATTTGCATTGGACTATTAACATGAAGGTTAGGGGATTGAACCAGCCAAAAGCACTGCTGAAGAAAAGCTGTGGCAGTCTGCTTACATTAAGATTATAGCTGTGAAAGGCCTGTGGAGCCCTTTTACACTGTAACACACGGGATAGCCACAGGTCAGAATCTGCTCAGCAGCAGCTCACAACAACAAATTACTTTCAATTCATTGCCCCTAAACCCACTGGCATTAAATCATTCTGGCTCAGAGAGGCCATATAGTACAGAGTAGAATTGCCCTGTAGGGTTTCCAGGGCACCTGGTGGATTCCAACAGTCAGCCAAGCTTTTAACTCTTGAGCCACCAAAGCACTCCATTGCCTCCATTGCCCCTATTGTTGCTTTAGTTCAGGCTTTCTGTCTTCAGATCTTTGATAATCTCCCATCTCTGCTCCCTGACTCCAGTTTTCCGTAATTCAGCCTCCACGTGGTCATCATATATTTATATATATATATATTTATTATGATTGAATGAAAATGTACATTCCCATATAAATTTGCATACTGACCTACATGCAGCTTCCACTGCTCTCCCTGCACAGTGACAGCACACTCTTCCACTCTGCTCCATACATGATTTATCTTCCCAACAGTCTCCTATCTTCTCCTCTCCACCCGTTCCCCTTCCTCCAGTATGAGGTCAACAGGACGACCTCCTGTAGATGCCCAGAACCATAAAGTGTACACACAGTACGGTCACTCTGTGTCACCAAGTTCAATCCACTGCTGTCTGAAAAGTTGACCTTCGTTATGATTTATGGACAGGGGCAGCATCAGGGCCATGGGCCCCTCTTCCAGGAGAACCCCGAGGCCCCTGGACCATCAATTGTGGTCTTTTAGTGGAGATCTCAGGGTGCACCCCTATTTATATGAGATCCGGGGTGCACCCCTATTTATACTTCTGTTGCCAGTGAGACTCAACTTTGTGAGCTCCATCATGGCTATCACTGGTGGTGGCTGGGCACCATCTGGTTCTTCCAGCCATAAATCATATATTTTTCTAAAATGTAATTTTGCTCTTATTTTTACAGCTTAAGGAATCCCAATGTGCTACCTGTTCAGTGGGGCTTTCCTGGCTATAATCTTCATAGAAGCAGATCACCAGGCCTGTTTCTTCCACTGTGCTGCTAAGTGGGTTCTAACTGCCAGGATTTTATTTACTTGCCGAGTGTAAACTGTTTGCACCACCCAAAGACCTGTTCAGTGTCATTTTGACCATGTTTTTTCACTCTACATTTTGTCCTTCCTACCTGCAGACAGATATTCAGCCCCTTTGGCACAGAACTGAAAATGCTGTGTGCTTTTCCTTGTCCACTCCTTGACCTCGATGACATAGCACTCACAGGTGCCTGAACACACAGTGCTGTGTCTTACTGTCATGCATTTGAATACCATGTGCTGCTTATTCTGGAATCCCCTTGCCATCTTTGGCATCTGGAAATGCAGAACACAGTTGTGAGGCTTTCTTTGACCTCTGTACACATGTACCAGTCAGCCAAGTGCCGTCGAGTCAAACATACGTAATTCAGTAGAATTAATCATTTCTTTATGCTACCAAGATCTATGTCACTTCCCTTTGCTGTGCTGTCGTGATATCTTCCTTACTAGACGGTGACCAGAGTGAGTATGGAGAGCATCTTTTTTTAGCCTATGACTCTAGTAACAAGTACCATGCCAGTAATTTAATAGGTCCTCAATAAATATGTGCTGGGTAAATGAATAAATGAAAGAGTAACATATATCTGATCATCAGATTATCTTACTGTTCCTGCCAAAGTGTGCTTTGTGTCTTTTACTTGTGTTCAATTCTGTCATCACCACCTTAGTCAGAAATCTTTTAAGTTCCTGCCTGAATTGTTGCATCGGCTTCCTGACTAGCCTGTGTCAGTAAACCCTCCTTCCTTTCTAAACTGTAGTAACAGAGATTAGCCAGACTAATCTCCCGCAAAGACTCTTTTATTTGTCTACTCCTCTGCTGGAGTTTCAAAAGCTCTGTCTAGTAATCAGACTTTTTTCTCTTCTCCCTTCCAGTTACCCTCTTCTTCCTACTTCCCCAGCTTGTGTTCCAAAGCTTAAATTTGTCCCCTTGCCTAAATACCATGTCTTCTCCTCCATCTGAATGTGAGTGCTGCTCGCACCTGACGGAAGTGGTGTCTGTGCAACATTTCCCACAATTCTCCAGTCTTTACCTCAAGTCACATCTTTGATGAACTCCCTGGTACGTGATGTGTAGCATCCAGATTTTTAATGTGTTGTAAACAGTCTTACATTCTTGTGTGCCATTGAGTTGATTTTCCCCTCAGAGCAACCCCATGTGATAGAGTAGAACTGCCCCGTGAGATTTTCTAGGCTGTAATTTTGATGAGAGCAGATCTCCAGATCTTTCTGCTGCAGAACTACTGAATGAGTTGGACCTGTCCACCTTCTGCTTGCTATACCAGGGCTCCTTAGACACTCTTCTAAAGAGATGCAGTAATCCATTGCAGAAAAGTGTCCAGTGAATAGTGGGTACACTATAAGATCATCTATATTCTCCAGCACCTCATTTGGAATGTAAGTTCCACAAAGGCAGAAAATTTTTGTCTGTTTTGTTCGTGAAGAAAAACGAAGAGTCTAAGCACCCAAATGTTTGTGACATCAGTGAATAAAGGTATGGAATTGCCTAGAACATGGTTGGGGGCACTAAAAAATTTTCTTTATTTAAAAAACTTAGAAAATGAACAAGTTTGAGTGAATTTCTAGATATTAAAGTATACGACATAAAAAAAAACTGCTGTTGAGTCAATTCTGACTCATAGCAACTCTGTAGATCAGGGTAGAACTGCCTCAGAGAGTTTCCAAGGAGCACCTGATGAATATGAGCTGGCAAATTTATGATTAGCAGACATAGCACATAACCACTACAGCACCAGGGTTTCCATATATACAGTAGGTGATGTATTAGAGGAGAATTTCAAAAGTGAAATCACAAGGTCAGAAAATCACCATATTCATTTGTATAAAATATAGTATTTGAATTCTAAATTTAATCTCTAAAGGACAGCTGCTGGAAAGTAAAACTAATTGACAGTGTCAACTAGTTAATTGTATGTTTGTTTTTTCTGGAAATTTTTATACATTGTGTAAATTGGAATTAACTCAATAGTTCTCATATAAGTCTTGATAGACTGAGCATAAAAAATCACATGAGAATATTCTAGCTCAGAGTAAAAATAGACACAGATTCTTGGATAGCGAGTAGTAGGAGAATATCTGCATTTTGTCATGGCTGAGGCCATTTACCAACTCTTCCTTAAATCATATGAATTTAAAGGAAAAAGGAATTATGTCTTATTTTTGTGATGCCCTTATCTAGAATCTGACATATGTGGTAAATTCTTGATAAAGATCTGAACTGAAGCCACTAGAGAGTTTTTTTGCTTGTTGGTTTGTTTTTGGTGGGGTGGATATAAGAATTAGAATGACATACTTGTAGTTGAGAAAGATAATTCTGATGAATGTCTGAGGATGGTTCTAGAAGACAGAAAGGCAAGAAAACCAGGGTTTTGTCTGTTCATTTATTAGGATATGGTAATATTGCTCCTACTACTAATTTGGTATGCACTTATGGGAAGTAAATACATATGATAATAATGTAATATATAATACATAACAATGTAGCCTATCAGAAATATTTAGGTGGAAAATTATGAAAGGCTAATTTAAGTGATCATTAGGATGAAAAGGAAGGAATGTTTTGGATTCTATTTGGGTAGAAGTGGTGACAGAATCTAGTGACCAGTGTAAAGATTGAGGACTTGGGAATGCCATCCAAGAGCCTCATTTACATGACCAGACTAGAGGTAGAAATATGAATAGGCTTGAAAAGAACAATGAAGAATTTAGCTGTGGACATAAAATGACTTTATGAAACATCCCTGTGGAGATGATCAGTACAGAATTATGGAGTAAGATTTCGTACCCAAACGATGTATGATGGATGGATGGATTTGGAATTCATCATCAACAACAAACAAAAAAAAGTTGTTGAAGACGTAGTTACGTGTGGAATTTCCTCAGCAGGGTGCCTACTTAGAGTGAGGTAAGAGCTGAGGCTGAAAGGTTATGCAACATGAAAAGGTTAAGAGGATAAGAGTAACCCACAAAGAAGACTGAAAATTAGTGGCCAGATGTGACGTCAAGAAACCAGGAAATGGTAGTTGGATCAGTTAAAAGTTCAAGTGCAAGTAATAGAGAAGCTGATTCACCCAGCTTTAAACAATAAGGCGATTTATTGGCTCACATAATTGGAATTCCAAAGCAGACTGCTTGATCCAGAAGCTCAATAATTTCATCAAGAAACTAGTTTCCTACAACTTCTTCAACTCTGACATCCAGAGTTTCAGATTTGCTCTGTTTCTTCCCTAGTAATAGAATGACAGGTAATAGGAAGGAGGACAACGTGATTCCACACTGACATCCAGCAGAAGAGTCAGGTTCTGCTTCCAGAAGCTCTCCTAGAAAGATGAAGACCACCACAGGGTTCCAGAAAATTTCCCCCTCTGTTCTATTGGCCCAGATTTGCTTACCTAGTGATTCCTGAAACAGTCATTAGCTGGGGAGAAGAATCAGGTCTGTATCTCTTGGAACTGAGGGTGGACTTAACTTCCCTTGAGGCTCAGAACTTTGTTTGTGAGTAGTGAATACCGGAACAAAAAGTCAATTTTGTTTTATATAAAAGGAAGTGGATAACACATAACCAGTCCACAAAGACCATTATGGAAGTGTCAGGTAAGCCTAGGAAAAAAAACCTTTCAGGAAAAGTGAACAACATTGTCAAATGCCAAAGAGAGGTTAAAGTGAGAATGAAAACAAACACACAACAATAGACCAGTGATGAGGAGGAAGGAAACTTTGAGCCTCTGTGGGTGGTGGTGGGAGGAGAAAGGGGGGTGACTGCATGGTGAGAAAGAGGACATGGTGTATGACTGCCATTTTAACATTCTGATTTTTTAAAGGAAGCATAGCAGTAATACAGCAGCCAGAGTGGAAAATGAATAGCAAATGGGTTTTTCCAGTCAACAGTTAAAGGGTTCAGAGTCTAACCAGTGGTGACTTAGGAAGGGAGCCTTCACTGGTGTTGGGTTCTGATGAAAACTCTTCCAAGTGACCCTCGTGGTCAGCTTAGCTGGCGCTCTTTCGGTCCTCAGTTATTTAAAAAGACCCAGAGAGAGTACACTATTATCCCCAGAGTAGAATTCAGAAATATAGACGAGAAAAACATTATACTGCAGGGGACTTTTTGCTTGTTTTAGTTTTTAAATTTGTCGGTGTATGCTGTTTTAAGAGACCTTTTAAATGTTATATTCCTTTCAGAAACCCTGGTGGCATAGTGCTTAAGTGCTATGGCTTCTAACCAAAAGGTTGGCAGTTCTAATCTCCCAGGCACTCCTTAGACACTCTGTGAGGCAGTTCTACTCTGTCCTGTAGGGTCACTACCAGCTGGGATTGACTCGGTGGCAGTGGGTTGAGTTTTAGTTTTAGACTCCATTCAGTTTTCAATAAGTTATTTGGGGACTGGAAATGGAATATTATTGCTTTCTGCCACATTTCTTAGTCTAAAACTAAAATCTATATTTTGAATAGAATATAAGAAAATGCTTAATTTCAGGTAAACTGTGTTTGTACTAGAAAACACAGTGTGTAGACTCAGTAAATGAGTTAGTTGATGTTCTTAATATTTAAGGATGAAAAATTTAGAGATTGTGAATCACACTATTAGATTCTTTATACCAGAACCATATATTTATCAGAAAATTGATTCTAAAGTAAACTATTACACACCAAAAAATAAAAAAAGCAAACAAGTAGTAATACGAAGAAGTGTAATAAAGTCTGAATAACTAGGACAAAGTAGCTTAGCATAAATTATTGGAAAATTCATTCACATGTTCAATAAATATTAATTGAACACTTACAGTGTGTTAGGCACAGTTCTAGAGTACAGCAATGAATAAAAATTTCCAGCTGTCCTAGAACATGTATTTAGGAAAAAAAAACATGTTGCCGTTGAGTCAAGTCCGACTCATAGTGACCCCATAGGACAGAGTAGAACTGTTCCACAAGGTTTCCAAGGAGCAGTTGGTAGATTCAAATTGCTGACCTTCTGGTTAGCTGCCAAGCTCTTAACCACTAATCAAGAGATTGGCAGGTAGAGCCTATACAGTGGCTCAGAGGGACAAAAAAGACCTCCCTTTCCTATAAGCACTGCAAGTTAGAGAACCCTATGGGGCAGTTCTCTTTGAGGTGCTGTGATTTTAAATGAACTGAATGGTCAGACAACAACAATGGGATAATGGCCAATTATTTGGAGGTAAGAAGAGTTGCTCTCTTCTAAGAGAAAGTCAAGGAAGGATCTCTGAACAGGGAATGCTTGAGCAGAGAAACAGACCTGGAGGACGTCTCGGGGAACAGCGTTGGGAGGGCAGGGAATCACATGCAGAGGCCTCAATCTGGCATTGTACTTGGCGTCTTTGAAGAACTGCAGTCAAGAAAGGGAAACAGAGAGCCCTGGGTCTCTGAGTAAAGGACAGGAGATGAGATCAAAGACGAGGGGCATCCTGTAAAGAAGTAAGGTGAAAAATTTGTAATGATTTTAAGAGGGATAGGAAGCCATCAGAAGGTTTTAAGCAGAGTCCTGACTTGAGTTGGTTATTTAAAAAATCGCTGAAGCTAGTTTAGAGTAGACTATTCCAGAGCAAGTGTGAAGCTGAGAGATCAAATTCAAACAAATGAAACTTTTTCCTTTTAAATGTATAACAAAACCAAACTATCTACCCCGGAAGTTGTCCAAGTAATGGTACTGACAGATTTACTTTAATAAGTAGAAAATATTGGATTGTAATTAGCACAGGAAGTATTCACATAGAAATCATCCGGGTGATAGCGGTTCTTGGGTACTGGGTGAACCTTGCTTTGTGGCAGGTGGATTATAAACCATTCCTGCAGTGCTGCTTTCCCCTGACAAATTACCACAATTTATTAAGATGAATGTCATTCAGGTCCATCATTCTGTGACATTTTATTGTAAAGAATTACAGTAGAGATGTTATTGTTAAATGTTTAGGAAATGTTCAAGTGCTTTAAATTTAGAACACTGCGCATTCCCCTTAAATGAAAATGTTTGGAACACATCTAAGTTTATGCACCATTTAAAAGCTTTTTGGCAGTGACATTCATGAGGTAGGGATTCCCAAAGCTCCTCTCATCCTACATGATATAGGGTAAAGAGCAATTTATTTCAGAACTTGAGGGCTGCCCTTTGTGTTTTCCCAACAGGAGTTACAGAATGATGCTGGGGTCCAACAAACCTGTGATCTTATTTTTGGAAAACAAGTGAAAAGTAAAGATGGCACATGAGCCTAAGAAAATATTCAATCTGTTTGATATTGTCTCCTAAGACTTTCATCTTGTGTATCTACCCTAGGGCATTATTCAACAGTCCCAGTATTTGCAAACCACCAATCATTTCCTAAGGGACCTTAAACAAATGTAGGCATTGAATTCGCTGCAGTAAATAGTGCCTCCCACCTGGGAAAAAGACATCCCTGTAATTGAATCCTAGCATATGCAGTGTCTTCCCTCCTGCCTGTCCCTCTGGTGCTACAGCAAATTAAAAGATCTCTAAGGCTTAGCCTGCCTCCCAGCTGCCAGCCCCTGGTAGACAGGAGGGAGCCAGAAAGGACCAGGTGGAGCAGTTTTGAGTTGCAATAAACACACTGCGTAAGGAGATTGGCTGGAGCCTTCCAATGGAATATTTATACCAGCCCCGTTTCTCATCTTGCTCTTTGGCATCCATCTGAGTGCTGAGTTTCTGCTGATTTCTGCCTAGTGTTTGGACCCGCTCCTTGAAGTATTAACGCCAGATGAGAAATGGGCCCCAGGTTCCTATCACTAAGATGGCTAGTTGACTTATTTTTTGTGTAGAGACTGTCGTGTGTTTGCGTCATAAGGATGGAACAGTAGGGGAATTACCTGACATCTCTGGGTATTGCAGTTCCATAAAGCACACAGAGCCTCATCTGCTGCCTTCCGGGGAGTGTAGAGTGGAACTGTAATTGCATATATTAAGGGTTTGTATATTGCCCTATTTTCTGTATCTTTGGCTCAGAGGTTTTATTTTTGTTTGCTGAGGCCAGGCACTTATCACAGGGCTCTCTCATCACGTTACACATACTGATCCCTCGTGGCAGGTGCTAACTTCATTGCACTCAGAGTGAATGGGTTGAATAACCTCATAAAAAAGAGACAGAATATCTTGGCATAGAAAAGAAGGGAGAACCAAATGCCCGTCTGCAGAAGAGTCTCGGTGATATTTAGTGAATTAGTAAACCTGAGAAGATGCTTGGAAAACCAACTACACATGCCCATTAACTTTTTCTAGGTGGCAGAGTGTAGACTTAAAGTCATGTTCCTGATTCCCAACTCATGTTGTTATCTGATAATATGTGCTTTTTGTGCATATTTCATCATTGGATTTACCAAAGGAAAGCATTCTTCGTTGTGTTATATAATAAATTACACATCAGTGAACTTCTTGTGAATCACTGATTCTAAAATGGAACTCTTAGATGATTAAATGTGAAAAATTAGAAAGGGGGCTTTAATCACAGTAAGGCAACATAGGTACCCTAAACAAAAGCCAAGCCAAACCAAGTACCGTCGAGTCGGCAAAAGACACACCCAAATAACCTTGTAGTTTTTTGTGATGGTGGTAGCAGAAAAGAGGAACAAGGCATACATTGCAATCAATATATATGGAATTCTATAAGGTATATATCCAAGTCTCTTGCTATGTTTATAATTAAAAAATAGCAAAATGTGTGCTTGCTGAGTAATGGTACTACTCTTGGCTCAATAACTGTCCTCAAGGAGTTGATATAAAATCAGGAGATTCTACTCTAGCCCATCCTCAAAACTTGCCCTTGACATTGTCCTGTTCAACATATTTCTTGGTGATTTAAAATTGAAGGGTATGCTAAAAATGTTTATGGGTTGCCTGATACTGGAAAAGATACTACAGTGGACGGCAGAATCAGAATCCAAAAGGACAATGAATATAGGTATTTAGGAGGAATAAATGAAAAGCTGTTGACTTGGATTCTCGGTGCGTGCTGCTGGGAGGAAACCGTGCTGCAGAAGCATCACATGGGACAAAAACCGGGGTTTGGTTGGCTGGGATGTCAACAGGAGTCCGTGCCGTGAAGTCCCTGGCAGCTAGGATACTCTTTAGGCTACATTAACGGACCCAGCAGGTGAGGTGTAACATCCCTGCCCTGTTCTCTACCAGTAGCTGACTGTAAGACTGTGCATCTCACGGTTAAAAAATGATAGTAATAATCCTGGAAATTCCTCATAAGAGAATGCCAAGAAGATACAGGAGTTTGAAACATCACCTAAGTGGCCTGAGGGAACAGGGGATGGCCAAACCTGAAGGAGGAACAATCTGAGTCAGTTGTCACTGATGGTGGAAAGGAGAAGACTTAGACTTGACCCGTGGCAATGGGTGAGTTTTCTTAGAGGACGAAAGTTCCAAGATACCGGTATATAAAAAACTCTTCCTGATAGTAGGTTTCCAGGAAACCATGTGTAAAGAGCTTCCTAGTTAAAGTATCTGAAAATAGAGTGGTTGCCTCTTAAAAAGAAAGTATTTTCTTGACACTAGAAGTTTTCCAACTGACAAACCAGACATGTGCTGGCAGGGTTGTAGAGAGGATTGTAGCACTACTCCTTACCTCTTGCCACTGAGTTGTTTCTGACTCATCGTGACCCTATAGGACAGAGTAGAACTGCCCCATCAGGTTTCCAAGGAGCACCTGGTGAATTTGAACTGCCAGCCTTCTGTTTAGCAGCTATAGCTTTTAACCACTCTGCAATCAGGGCTGTGATTGTAGTTGACATTTTTAAGCACTTAACATATGCCAAACTTGGTGCAATTTCTTTGTGTGACTTTCTTTAATTCTGTAGTGTTGTTGTTGTTCGGTGCCATCAAGTCTCATGAATGAAACACTGCCGGGTCCTGTGCTGTCCGCCTAATCATTATTCTTGAGCTCATTTTCACAGCTGCTGTGTCAATCCATCTTGCTGAGGGTCTTCCTAGTTTTTGCTAACCCTCTATTTTACCAAGCCTGATTTTCTCCTGTGATCCCAGCTGTTAACAAGCACCAAGTGAGCGAGACAAAGTCTCACCATCCTCACTTCTAGGGAGTATTCTGGCTGTACTTCTTCCAGGACAAATTTGTTTGTTGTTTTGGCAGTCTGTGGTGCAGTCAGTATTCTTCACCCCCACCGTAATTCAAAGATGTCAGATTTTTTCTTTTAATATTTATAATTCATTGTTTGTTGGTGGGTTTTAGTATCTCCATTTTTGAGCTTAAGGTCCCACAACTCATAGTAAATGGAAGAGATGGAGTTTAAAACTTAGGTTTGAGTGTAGGGTACTGGCTCTTAATACTGTGAAGCATTGTGTGATGTGTTGTGTTTAGGGACAATTAATGTCTCACTTTGATGCCTTGGAAGTGATGTTGGTGAAAAATACTACATATATCATGGACTGCCAGAAGAACAAATAAATCTGTTTTGTAAGAAGTACAACAGGGATGTTTTTTAAATGTGAGAGTAGTGAGACTTTATCTCATGTACTTTGAGGATGGTATCTTCCAAGAGGGATGAGCCTCTGGAGAAAGACATCACACTTCATAAAGCAGAGGGTAAGTGAGAAAGAGGAAATGAGCAATGAAATAGACTGACAAAGTGGCTGCAATAAGGGTCTGAAGGAGGGCACAGTACAGGGCAGTGTTTCATTCTGTTGTGCATAGGGTCGCTATGAGTTGGAACCAACTAAGTGGCACATAACAACATCTCTTTTGAACTTGAAATTCTTTTGATAATCATCCTTAGTTTATATATTATGTAGTTACTTTGTTCTTTTTAGTGCAGCACAAGTCCTGATGGTCTAGTACCAAAACTTATTATTAATTCATGCAGGAAAATGTCTGATCCTTACTGTTAAGGGTTTTCCTTAAAAATGAGTCCATATTTTTTTTATTGAGTTGATTGTATTAATGCTTCTTTTGTGGTCCTAGCACTTTAACTTGCTCCTTGCTAGGGGAACATAATTTCCTGCCTCATTAACCATGGTTTGTAACTGATCTGGACAGAAACCTGACTCTGGTACCATTCAAATAATGCTAGGAGAATCATCCTGGGTTTTGTTTACTTCTTTGTTTTCCAGTGAATTGGTGCTTTTGGAAACCAAAATTTAGAGCACTATTTCTGCTATTTTAAAATATTTATTCATATTTCTTATAGAAGAAAAGAAGTTTTATCTGGACTATTTATTAGACTTAGTAAAGAAAGGGCCAGAATTACAGATCTCTGAACCTGCTGAAAGCTCTGGAAGGCAGCACTATAAAAGTACCCAGAGGAACAGTGTGTTCATGGCTTTACTTGCTGTCAGTCCAGGGCCTGAGGTCAGCCTGGCAGATGGGCCACTTACACTGAAGCATTCCTGTTGGCCTCAGGGACAGGCATAAAGTCACCAGCAAATGGAAAGAACAGCTCCTCTTCTTTAGACATAGCCCACTCCACTGACTCTGTTCTTAGGGGACTTGATCCTTCTGTGTGTGCTTTTCTATGCAGGTGAATCCCAAACCCAAAGAGTGGTGTAGGGCGGTCCTCCTTCTGGGACTGTCAGTCCATCTGATCAGTGACGTAGACAGCATGCAGCAGAGATAATCCTCATCTTCCTGCCTACTGCCAGAGGACAAACTGGCTCAGGTCTGAGGTTGCAACAGGGTTTCTTGGATCTAATCTGAAATGTAAGGAGCCCTGGTGATGCGGTAGTTGTTTAAGCGCTTGGCTGCTAACTGAAAGGTCAGTGATTAGAACCCTCCAACATCTCTGTAGAAGAAAGATGTGGCAGTCTCCTTAGATTACAAGTCTGTAAAGATGTTGTGGAGCCCAGGCAGCCCAGTGGTTATGAGTTCCGTTGCTGATCAGAAGGTCAGTGCTTTGAATCTACCAGCTGCTCCTTGGAAACTGTATAGGGCGGTTCTATTCTGTCCTATAGAGTTGCTGTGAGTGAAAACCAACTCAACAGCAACCATGTGGTAATCTCTAAAAATTACAGCCTGAGAAACCCTATGGGGCAGTTCTGCTATGTTCTGTGGTGTCACTCTGAGTCAGGATTGAGTTTATCACACGCAACAACAATCTGAAATGTAAGATGAACTGGCATTGTTGCCCAATGTTCTTAAAACCCTGTACCTTTTTCAGAAGAGTGAGAACTGGTAAAGAGTCATCACATGTCCCAAGGTATTTCATCTGATCTATTTTAAACTAAGATAAGTTGCTGAGTCACTTTATTGTTTTTTTCTTTTTCCCACAATGATTTTTTTGTACCCATAAAAACTATCTTTACAAACATACATATATACACCTCAGTTAAGAAACCTAAAACTGTACATAAGACATTTTCCATCCACATTTACATCAGAGAACTAACTAATCATCCCTCCATCCAGTTACCCCAATTTTTCACCACGATCTGCAAGCTTTTTGAAGACACATTGTCCTTCTCAAATTGTTCTAGAATACAGTAGGTACACAAGCAGACTTTATTGAGCTAATCAAGTTTGACTCCAAGTAACTCGAATGTCACCTACCATTTTTCTATATTTCTGATTGTTAGTTTATTAGCATCCACAAGTATCATATACTATTTTAGATATAGATGAAAGACTAAGGAACAAAACAGAAAAGAACCTTTGCCCTAATGGAGCCTATGCACTAATCATTTAAGTGAAAGCTGATGTTATTCCTACTCCCAGCTAAGGATAATTTATGTAGAAAATATGTCAAAAAAGAAGGTAAGGCAAATACCGGAACTCTTGCACTAAAATAATATATGAAATTCAAACTACAAATTTGCTAATAAATAAATGGACTTTGAGAATGTATATGCATACTGTTCATTTTATGCAAAGAGGAAGAGCTGTAATGAGAGTGTCTGTGAAAATCTGGCGTAATTCTATGCTTCTTGGGTCATGAACAATTGATGGAGTCCCAGCCTATAAATAAACAAGGCCATGACTCATTGCCAGGATATGTGCAGAATGAATCATGGTTTCTGAGTTAGACTATAAAGTGCACAGATAAAAAGCTTGACCTTCCGTGGATTTAAAGGTGTGTTGCATTCCATTACAAATAAATTCTATCTATACTACAGAAGAATTTCAGAAAAGAACAAAGAATCCAATTGCCTAAGTCATGTATTTCTTTGTTTTTTTTCTACAAGTTCTGACTCACTGTAACCATGTGTACAACAGAATGAAACCCTACCGTCTTCTGTGCCGTCCTCACAATCACTGCTATGCTTGAGATCATTGTCGCAGCCTCTGTGTCAATCCATCTCCCTAAGGATCTTCTTCTTTTTTTGAACCTCTACCTTACCAAGCGTAATGAATTGAATTGTGTCCTCTAAAAACATGCGTTAACTGGCTAGGCCATGATTCCCAGTATTGTGTGATTGTCTGCCATTTTATCATCTGGTGTGACTTTCTGTGTGTGATGTTAATGAGGCAGGATTAAAAGACAGTGTGTTAATGAGGTGAGACTCAATCTACATGATTAGATTGTGTTTTGAGCCAATCACTTCTGAGTTGTAAAAGAGAGAAACTAGCAAAGAGATGGGGAAAGAGACTTCATACCACCAAGAAAGAAGCACCGGGAGCATAGTGTACCCTCTGGATCCAGAGTCCCTGTGCTGAGAAGCTCCTCAGTCAAGGGAGATTGAGAAACAAGGACCTCCCACCTGAGTCAACAGAAAGAAAGCCTTCTCCTGGAGCTGGCACCCTGAATTTGGATTTCTGGGCTCATAAACTCTGAGAGCATGAATGTCTCTTTGTTATAGCCATCTACTTGTGGGACTTCTGTTATGATAGCACTAAAAACTAAGACACCAACACTGATACCATATTTCAACAACTGGTCCTTCCTGATAACATGTCCAAAGTACATGAGACTTCTAAGGGGCATTTTGACTGTGCTTACTTCAGGGCACGTTCATTCTTCTGGCAGACCGTGTTATATTCAGTATTCTTTGCCAACACCATAATTCAAATGCAGCAATTCTTCTCTGGTCTTCCTTATTCATTGTCCAGCTTTTGCTACATATAAAGCAATTGAAAATGCCATGATGTGGGTCAGGGGCACCTTAGTCCTCAATGTGATATCTTTGCTTTTTAACACTCTGAACAGTGTTTTGCATCACTTTTGCCCAGTGCAAAACATTGTTTGATTTCTTGGGTGTTGCTTCCATGGGTGTTGATTATGGGTCCAAATAAAACAAAATCCTTGCTAACTTTGATCTTTCACCCATTTATCATGATGTTACTTACTGGGCCAGTTGGGAGGATTTTTGTTTTCTTTATGTTGAGGTATAATTCCCATCGAAGCACTAGGTTTTGCTCTTCGTCTGTAAATGCTTCCAGTCCTCTTCACTTTCAGTCATCTTCATAAGTGAGGTTGTGAATGCATCTTCCTCCGATCCTGACGCCATGCTCCTCTTCGTCTTTTCCTATTTCTTGGATTATTTGCTCAGCATACAGATGGATGATAAGATATGACCCTAACACATACCTTCCCTGTTTCCTATGCTTATAGGTAAGTTCATCTTTTATGTTGTCCAGACAGATGCTAATATATATATATACAAGAACTAGAAAAAGATAGTTGAAATAGAAATCTTCAGAGGAAGAGTGTCACCAATAAATATGGTCTTGGCCGGCATGGAGTCAGCAAGTAGCTATTGTTAAATTTAGTAATTTTGAAAACTAGTGTTTTATTGCAGGGATCTGCATTCCTGATTGTGGTATCATAATAGGAAACATTACAGTTATGTTTAATAAAAGGAAACATCCAGTGTGCAATGGAAAGAACCTGGGCCCTGGCATCAGATAAACATGAATTCATTTCTAGTGCTTCTACTTTCTGTTTACATCATTTTGGGTGAACTATGAATCTTCTGCAAGTACCAGTTTCTCTGTTTATACAATATAGAAAATATGTATATTATTAGTTTATTTAGAGGATTAAGGAAAATAGTATGTTTGAAGTATCAACCAATAAAATGTGACATAATATATATTCAGTAACTACTAGGACTCTAAGTTCTGCCCCTGAACCCTGTGATTTTAAGATTGTATGTCACCTTGGCTGGGTCATTATTCTCAGTGGTTTGATAGTTTTGAAATTATGTAATTGGGCAGTTATATAATGATCTAATTATCCTCTGTGATATGATTAACAAATTAGTTGTAAGGGGAGTTTCTGCAAGGGTGTCTCTTGCCACATCTAACGGCATTCTGACAGAGCTTCTTTGCTATGGATCTTGCATCTGTGTTATCATCGTCTGACCACTGGTCTCGTGGACTCCCTCCTGCTGTTTTGAGTCCTGCTGAACTGACTGCCAGTCTTGAGATTCAGAAGCCTCCATAGCCTGAGCCGGTAGCATGCTGCTTTACTGACTGAACTTAGACTTATAAGCCTCTGATCCAGCACTATGGTATTTGACCTGTGAATCTTGAGTCCTATCAGTCTGAGTTTATGGATATGAGAACACCATGCTCAGATGGGAGCCCTGGAGGCACAGTGGTTAAGAGCTTGGCTGCTAACCAAAGGGCTGCCAGCTCTAATCCACTATCTGCTCCTTAGATCTATGTGGCTTTTCTGCTCTGTCCTATAAGGTCACTATGATATGGAATCAACTTAACTTGATAGCAGTGTTTTTTGTTTTGTTTTCTTTAGTTTTTATTTGTTTGTTTTGGTAAGGACAGATTCTTCAATGTTTCAGTTCAAGAGGTTAGGAAAAGAGTTAATTTATTTGGTTGGTTTGCTAAAGCATGGGATATGCAATGGTCTACATGAAACCAAGCGAAAGTACTGTACTTGCCTTGGTATACTGTAGACCACGTTTTCAAAACCTTAGGGAAATTGGCATGTGAAAGTGGATTTATTAAGTTTAAGCCATAGACCCACCTACCAAGTACCCAGAAAACTCCCTTTTTACCTCAACAACAAGGAACAAATTTTTGAAGGGAGTCCCAGCATCCTTGTAGGCAGCTGTGATTGCTATTTTATGCAAATGAAATTTAACAGTCAGAACTGTAGTAACTAGATTAAGATGTATAACCGTAATGGGCCTTATTGGACACTGTGGTGGTGGGATCCAAATTGTGGCACTATATCGACAAAGACATGGTAGACATGGTTACTGTAATGGATGGATTGCAGAGATAGCTGCCCCCAACAAGAACTGGAAGGATGCAGGGGTGATGATTTCTACCAAATCCCCGTTGAACTCACCTGTTTTCCTTCTGTAAAAAAACAGGTGAGTCTTGGAGAATGAAGTAGATTATCATAAACTTAACCAAGTGGTGACTCCAGTTGCATCTGTTTTGCAAATATGGTTTCATTGCTTGACAAAGTCAGTGCATCTCCTGATGCAGTTGATAGTCTGGCCAATGCCTTTTTCCTGGTTCTGGTTTCAGAGGATCACAGGAAGCAGTTTGCCTTCATTTGGAAGGCCCAGCAATACATTTTTAGTTTCTTACCCCAGAGCTACATCAACTCTCTAACCCTGTGTCGTAATTCTATCCACAGGGACTTTGATTACCTTTCCCTTGCGCAAGACATCCCACTGGTCCATTATATTGATAATGGTTATGCTGATCTGTTGTTTGGACCCAGTAAAGAAGGTGTGTCAATGACTCTAGACTTAGTGGTAAATCTTTTGTATGTGGGAGAGGAAATTAATTCAACAAAAATTTAGGCTCTTTCCATCTCACTGAAATTTCTAGTAATCCAGTGGTGTAAGGCATACGGAGATGTTATTTCTAAAGAGAACAATAAGTTGTTGCATATGACATTAATGATGTTGTTAAATAATTTCTGCATTTGGATGGCTCACCTTTCTTGGAAATCAGCATAAATATAGATCTCTTCCTGTAAGTTGGCCAGGTATCTGTCTTCCAAATCTCTTAGATAAGTGAGCACTTCCAGCACTGTATCCATTTGTTGAAACATCTCTACTGATGTTCCATCAGTGCCTGGAACCTTCTTTTTTGCCATTGCCTTCAGTGCGTCTTGGATTTCTTCCTTCAGTATCATCAGTTCCTGATCATATCCTAAAATGGTTGAACATCAACCAATTACTTTGGTTATAATGACTCTCTGTATTCCTTCCATCTTTTGCTTCTTCCTGTATTATTTAACATTTTGCCTATAGAATCTTTCACTATTGCAACTCAAGGCTTGAATTATTTTTCAGTTCTTTCAGCTTGAGAAATGTCAGGTGTGTTCTTCCCTCTTGATTTGTTTATCTCCAGCTCTTTGCATGTGTCATTATTTAAGATTTTGTCTTCTTGAGCTACCCTTTGAAGTCTTCTGTTCAGCTCTTCTGTTTCATCAGTTGTTTTGCTTTAGCTGCTCGATGTTCAAGAGCAAGTTTCAGAGTCGCTTGTTTTTTCCTTTCTTTGCTGTCTTTTTAATGATCTCCTTCTCCTTTCATGTATAATGTTGTTGATGTCATTCCACAACTTGTCTGATCTTTGGTCTTAAGTGTTTAAGTTGGATCTATTCTTTAGATGGTCTCTAAATTCAGATGGGGTATACCCAGGTCATATTTTGGCTCTTGTGGACATAATTTTCTTCAGAATCAACTTGAATTTGCATATGAGTAATTGATGTTCTGTTCCACAGTTGGCCCTTGGCGTTGTTCTGACTGATGATATTGCTTTTTGCCATCATCTCTTTGCAGAGATGCAGTCAATTTGATTCCTGTGTCTTCTATCTGGTGAGGTTAATTGGTATAGTTGCCATTTATATTGGTGGAATAAAAAGGTATTTGCAATGAAGAAGTCACAAGTCTTGCAGAATTCTATCATGAGATCTCGAGTATTGTTTTTATCACTGAGGCCACATTTTCCAACTGCAAATCCTCTTCTTGTTCCCAGCTTTCACATTCCAATCACCAGTAATTATTAATACATCCTGATTTCATGTTCAGTTGATTTTAAACTGCAGAAGCTGGTAAAAATCTTCAGCTTTTTCATCTTTGGCCTTAGTGTTTAGTACATGAATTCGGATAATAGTAATACTAACTGATCTTTCCTGTAGGCGTATGGATATGATCCTGTCACTGACAGGACAGATCTTGAAATGTTCTTTTTGATGGTGAATGCAATGTCATTCCTCTTCAAATTGGCACCCCCAGCATGGTAGACCATATGATTCTCTGATCTAAGGTAGCCAGTACCAGTCCTGTAGCACTCATTAATGCCTTGGATGTAGACTCTTGTGAATTCCATTTCATATTTGTTGATTTCTAGTTTTTCTAGATTTCATACTTCATACATTCCACATTTTGATTATTAATGGATATTTGTAGCTATTTCTCCTCAGTTAGAGTCATGCCACATTAGCAGATGAAGGTCCCAAAACTTGATTCCATCCATATAATTAATGTCACCTCTACTTCGTGGAAGTAGCTCCTCCCCAGTCATCTTCTGAGTGCCTTCCAGTCGGGGGGGAGGGGGCTCATTTTCAGGCACTGTATCAGGCAGTGCTCTGCTGCTGTTCATAAGGTTTTCACTGGATAATTACTGTCAGAAGTAGACTGCTGGATCCTTTTATTAGTCTGTCTTAGTCTGGAAGCTCAGCCAAAGCCTATCCATCGTGGGTGACCCAGCTGATAGCGGAATACTGGAAATATACCTTCCAGTATCACAGCAATAACCAAGCCCCCAAGTACAACAAAGTGAGAAATGTGGGGAGTTCATTCTAAATACCAGTTATGACCACATGACCAGTTACAGAAATGAAGACTGTAATTGTTATGTATATTTCTTCCTTGTATGTGTACATCAAGTATTTTTGTTTTCTTATAAAATATATGATGCAAATGGGGCCAGTGCATTTTCAGCTATGTGCATGTTAGTTGTATCTTTGGGTACTTTGTAATTGTCTTTATTTAGAGACTATTTATGATAAAAGGAGATGTGTACAAGAGCCAGGTAGACAAGGAATGGAGGATAATGGTTAAGGTTTTGTGTAAACTTGGCTGGACCTTGATCTCAGTGATCTGGCAGTTACGTAGTGATGTAATTGACAGTTATGTAATGATGTAGTCGTCTTCTGTGGTGTGATCAGTCAATCAATTTTAAAGGGAATTTCCTTAGGAGGGTGGCCTGCCTCTAATAGATATGTGGACCTTCTGGGAAAGTTTGCTTGCTTGCTTGTTTGCTTTGGATCTTACATCTAGAGCATCATCATCTGACCTCTAGTTCTTGAGCCTTCAGCCAGTGGCCTAACAGTAATGGAATTTGTCAGCCTCCACAGGCTGTGAGCCAACAGCCTGCCATCTGACCTGTCAGTCTTGGGTTCTTCAGTCCTTGTAGCTACATGAGTCAAAAGAAGCCTCCAACCTGATACCAGACCCATAGATTTGGGACTTGTCATCCTCTTTCTGTAACAATATGAGCCATTTCTTTGAAATACATCCATATCGGTCTCTCTGTTTCTACGTGTGTGTGTGTATATGTGTGTCTATATACATATATGTACACATATCTGCATACTTTGGACATTTTGTCAGGAGGGGACAATCCCTGGACATCATGCTTGGTAAAGTAGAAAGTCAACGAAAAAGAGGAAGACCGTCAATTAGAGGGATTGACACAGTGACTGTAACAATGGGCTTAAGCATAACAATGACAGTGGGCGTGGTTGAGGACCAGGCATTGTTTTGTTCTGTTGTGCATGGGGTCAGTATGAGTGGGAACTTCCTCAACAGTACCTAAAAACAACAACATATATTCAAATATATACGTATATGTTATGTATTTGTATATACTTCACTGGTTTTACTCTCTAGAGAATTCTGTCTAAAATAAACCCTGAGGTAAATTTTATGTTTTATATAAACTTAACTTCAAAAAAATTTGAAGCTTCACAAATCAATTAATTATAAAATATGCAAAAGGAATCCTGGAATATTCTAGTTGTGCTGTTGAGAACAAGAATGCCTCTCTGTTCTTTTACCAAAAAAAAAGAAAAAAAAAATGCAAACTCACTGTTGTTAAGTCAATTGCAACTCATAGCAACCCTATAGACAGAGTAGAACTGTCCCATAGTTTCCAAGGAGTGTCTAGCAGATTTGAAGTGCCGACCTTCTGGTTAGCGGCCGCAGCACTTAACCACTACGCATTCTCTTAAACATCATTTAATTGTAGGAAGAGTCAAACCACTAAAATACATTCAAGCAAAAGGAAGTTACTGTAAAGATCCAGATAATTGCACTCTAGCTTCCTGAGGACACGAAGGTAAAATACCAATGCTATCTTTATTTGGTTTTGTGTTAAAAGAGCAATCTTTTCCATCTCTTTGGTCTCCTAGGTGGTGTGCACTGCATTGTGTCACTCCTGAGTGATTTCCCAACCTTACTGCACTTGCCTGTGGTCCACAGAGGCTGTGAACGCCAGCGTTGACCTTGCAACATCAATGATACCACTGACCAGATGCTTCCCACAGGGTCTTGTGTTTTAATTACTCAAAATCTAGCTAACATCTTCTGAATAAAGTTCTAAAATATTTGAATTCATTCACAATTATTGTCTGTTCCACTTAATCACTTAATGTGCTTTTGGTGACCTTTGTCGGGCTCTGCCTTCTCATCAGGATCGTAAATTCCGTGGAGGCAGAGCCGTGTTTTCTACGTTCAGAAGTAATGCCACAGATGACAGTCCTCTTTATGTAGTTACAAATCATGATTATTATTGTTTGATCGGTTAAAAATCTTGGTGTTGAGTGAGTACAGTGGAAATAATGAAATCATGAGCTATTGTGGTTTCCTGGCATTAGGCTATTGTCAGGAATGTGCTAGAGGTATTACTTTTTCAGGTCCTACTGTTCTCAAAATTTTCTTTCTTCCTAGATTTCATATCTCTATATCTTCTGTTTGCACCAAGATTAGTAAATCTTCAGATTTCTTTCTTCCATTTTAAGCAACCTCATTTCTCCCAGATTTTCACACTTATTTCACGTAGTTCACACTCACCTACTTGATTTCTAATCCACAGCTTTTTATAAGATAGCTATGACTTTCCTATCATTTCTTTACGTCTTTTATCCATTTGTTCATCAAATAAATATTAAGTAGGTTCTATGTTCCTGTGGAAACCATGGTGGTGTAGTTACTATGTGCTGTGTCTGCTAGCCAAAAGGTTGGCAATTCAAATCTACCAGGCACTCCTTGTAAACTGAGTGGGGCAGCTCTGCTCTGTCCTATAGGGCCTCTAGGAGTCAGGCTGAGCTTGATGGCAGTGGATTTGGTTTGGCTGGTTTCCTATCACAATTTCAGGCACTGGAGATATAGTAGTGAAGAAAATAGACTAAAATCCTTGCTTTTGTGGTGTTACTTTCAGCCTGAGGAAATTCCTTTAACATTTCTTGCATTAAATAAGTAAGCAACCAATCCTCTTATTTTTTAAAAACATTTTTATTTTGCCTTCATTTTTTAAGGATATCATTACTGCATATAAATTTCTTTTTTTTTATTAAATAAAATAATGAAAGTGTACATACTCTGTGCTTACAATATTGGGTTAAGAGAGGAGGAATACACAAGTTGTGTCGAAGTCTCATTAATATTGATCTTCTGACTAATGTGAATTGTCACCAATTTCACCCTACCAAATTTCTAACAATTATCTAATCTAAACCCTCACCCCTTGCCTTCCTGCCCTCCCACATTCCCCACCTTCGTAGCCATCAAAGAGTCTTTTCTATTATGTAAAAGTATGCTTTTAAGTTTTTATCGTAGGGGTCTCATATAATAATTGTCCTTCTGTCGCTGACTAGTTTCACTCAATATAATGTCCTCCAATTGAGACCAAATTGAGAGATGTTTCCTGCTGTCATCATTGTTCTTTATCAGTGTATAGTACTCCATGGAGTATATATACCAAAGTTTATCTATCCATTCTTCTGTTGTTGGGCATCTGGATTGATTCCAACTTTTTGCTATCATGGACTGTGCTGCAGTGAACATTCGTGTGCATGTAGCAGTTGGTGTGAATGGCCTTGATTTTGTAGGATATATTCCGAGCAGAGGAATAACTGGGTCAAATGGTATATCTATATCCATTATTTTAAGGTAATGCCAAATTGCTACCAAAGAGGTTGCACTATTCTGCAATCCCACCAACATTAAAGGAGAGTTCCAATCTCTCCACAGCCTCTCCAACATTCATTGTATTGCGTTTTTTGGATCATGGCCAATCTTGTTGGGGTGAGGTGGTATCGTTGTTTTTATTTGAATTTTTTTAATAGTTAATGATCGTGAACATGTCTGCATGTGTTTTTTACTGCCTGGATCTCCTCTTTAGAGAAGTGTCTGTCCATCTCCTTTGCCCATCGCTTAATTGGATGATTTTTCTCTTTCTTGTTGATATTTTGTAGAACCTTATAGATTATGGAGATCATAATCTGTATGTCTGACATAAACTGTATGTCTGACATACAGTTGCCAAATATTTTTTCCCATTCTGTAGATGGTCTTTTAATTCTTTTGATGAAGTCTTTGGATGAGCAGAAGTGTTTGATTCTTATTAATTCCCATTTATCTATTTTCTCTTCTGATGAATGTGTTTTGTTTGTCAGATTTTGAAGTCTGTCTATATTGCGTATTAAAATATCCATTGTTGACCCTATCTTATCTTGGATGAGCTTTATCATTGTAGCTTTTATATTCAGATCTTTTATCCAATTTGAGTTGATTTTTGTATAAGGTGTGAGATATGGGTCTTGTTTCAATTTTTGGCAGATGGATATCCAATTATGCCAGCACCATTTGTTAAAGAGACTGTTCTTACCCCAGTTCAAAATTTTAGGACCTTTGTCAAATATCAGCTGTTCGTAAGAGGATGGTGGCATCTCTGAGGTCTCTACTTTGTTCCATTGGTCTATATGTCTCTTTTTGTACCAATACCAGGCTGTTTTGACTATGTGGCAGTGTAATAGGTTTTAAAGTCAGGTAGTGAGAGGCCTCCCAGCATGTTCTTCTTTTTCATAAGTGCTTTACTTATTCCGGGTTTCTTCCCTTTCCAAATAAAGCTGATAATTTGTTTCTCCATGTCATTGTAAAATGTCGTTGGAATTTGTATTGGGATTGCATTATAAAGTAGAGTGCTTTGGGCAAAATAAACATTTTCACAATATTGAGTCTTCCTATCCATAAGCAGGGCAGATGATTCCACTTATGTAAGTCCCTCCTAGTTTCTTGTAGCAATGTCTTGTAGTTTTCTCTGTAAAGATCTCTTACTTCTCTAGTTAGATTTATTCCTAGGTATTTTATCTTCTTGGGGGCTATAGTAAATGGAATTGATTTGGTGATTTGTTCATTAATAATTTCATTTTTGGTATAAAGTAATCCCACTGATTTAGTGATGTTTATATTGTATCCTGATACTTGGCTGAATTCTTCTATTAGCTGTAATAATTCACTATGGATTTCTTTGGATTCTCTGTATAAACAATCATATCATCGGCAAAGAGGGAAATCTTTACTTCTTCACTGCCAATATGGATGCCTTTTATTTCTTTGTCTTGTCTAATTCCTCTGGCTAGAACTTCTAGGACAATGTTGAATAGAAGTGGTGAGAGTGGGCATCCTTGTCTAGTTCCCATTCTCAAAGGGAATTCTTTCAGTCTTTCACCATTCAGGATGATGAAAGCAATTGGCTTTGCATAGATGCTATTGATTATATTGAGGAATTTCCCTTTTATTCCTATTTTTCTGAGAGTTTTAAGCATGAATGGATGTTGAACTTTGTCAAATGTCTTTTCTGCATCAATTGACAAAATCAGGTGATTTTTATCTTTTGTGTTATTAATATGGTTCATTACATTAATTGTTTTTCTGATGTTGAACCAGCCTTGCATCTCTGGAATGAAACCAGCTTGATCATGATGAATGATTGTTTTTATATGCTGTTGAATTCTATTGGCTAGAATTTTGTTGAAGATTTTTCCATCTAGATTCATCAGTGATATTGGTCTGTAATTTTCTTTTTTTGTGGGATCTTTCCCTGGTTTTGGTATCAGGGTTATGCTGGCTTCATAGAAGGAATTTGGAAGTATTTCATCTCTTTCTATAGTGTGAAATAGCGTCATTAGTATTGGAGTTAATTCTTCTCTAAAAGTTTGGTAGAATTCTCCGGTAAAGCCATCTGGGCCAGGACTTTTTTTTTGGTTGGTAGATTTTTGATGACTTCTTCAATCTCTTCCTTTGTGATAGATTTATTAAGTTGATCTATTTCTCCTTGTGATAGTCTTGGTGAGTCATATGAATCTACAAATTTGTCCATTTCCCCCAGGTTTTCAAACTCGTCAGAGTATAGCTTTTCATAGTATCCTGTTATGATATATTTTATCTCAGATGGGTCTGTTGTAATATCTCCCAACTCATTTCTTAATTCGGTTATTTGTATCTTCTGTTGTTTTTCTTTTGTAAGTTTAGCCAATGGTTTATCAATTTTGTTGATCTTTTCGAAGAACCAACTTTTGGTTTTGTTAATTTTTTCCATTGTTTTTCTATTCTCTAATTCATTTAGTTCTGCTCTAATTTTTATAATCTGTTTTCTTCTGGTGCCTGAAGGGTTTCTTTGTTGCTCTCTTTCTACTTGTTCAAGCTGTGAGGTTAATTCTTTAATTCGTGTTCTTTCTTCTTTCTGGAAGTGTGCATTTATAGAGATAAACTGACCTCTGAGCACTGCTTTTGCTGTATCCCATAAATTCTGGTAGGATGTGTTTTACTTTTAAGGTTTACTTTTTTAAGGCTGAGAGTCTTATATTTTCTCTCTGGATATAAATTTATAAGACAGCAGTCCCCTGCCACCTCATCACTCCACCTCCCTGACCTTGGAGATTCTGTTATCTTTTGGTTTATATTGTTTCTGGCAAAAATTTCTATATAATAAGTATCTGTCTGCTTTTAAGATTATGTTTCTTTGGTTTTTTTCTTCTCTTTTATTACTTGATTTCAACAATATGATTATGATATACTTTGGTTTATATTGTGTGTATGTTTGTGTGTGTTTATCTTGCTTGATCTTCCTTGAGTTTCTTTCATCTGTGTCATCAAATTTGTAAGCCTTTTTTTCTTTAAACATATTTTTCTCTGCAACTTTTCCTCCTTCTGGTGCTCCATTTGCTTAGATTAAATTATTTGATTTCATCACACAGGTGATACAAATTCCACTTGTTTATTTCTGTTTTATTCTTTAGGTAATTTTTTTTTTTTAATTCAAGTTAACCGTTACAAGTTGTTAATCCCATGCAGGTATGTTTGCATTTTTCCATTCTTGAAGTTTTACTTTTTTATCTCATTATGTTTATGCTTTAAGAATTTTGATTGTATTTTTAAAAGTTATTTTGATGTCTTGATAGTTCTGTTATCTTTCATTTTATTTCAGGATGGATTTTGTATTGTCTGATTTTTGTTCGGGTTAATCTATCATATTTTCTGGTTTCTTTGCATGTATGGCAATTTTTTATTGGATGTGGATTTACATTACTGAATGCTTGATTTTTTTTTCTTCCTTTAAGGCACTTGGCTTGGCTTTAAGAAGTATTATACGTAAGTTTCACAAGTAGCTACTTGCAGCTCAGCCTGATTTTTTTGTGGGGGGGGGGATGGAGGCTGTTTCTAAACTTCGTTAGTACCGTCTGCCTTTGCATTTACATGAGGAGGAGTTTTACCCTGTGTTGAAGATAAGACTCTGTCCTACTCAACTAGGATACCATAAGTGGATGTCTTTAACAAACAGAAATTTATTTGCTCACAGAAAAGTAGGCTAAAGGCCCAAATTCAGGGCATCAGCTCCAAGGGAACTGTTTCTCTGTTGGCTCTGGAGGAAGGTTGTCATCAGTCTTCCCCCAGACTGGGAGCTTCCAAGGCACAGGGAATCTGGGTTCAAAGGATGTGCTCTGCTCCTGCTCTGCTCCTGGCACTGCTCCTTTCTTGATAGCATGAGGTCCCTATCTCTCTACTTGCTTCTCTTTCTTTTATATCTCAAGAAATCACCTCCAGGTCCAACACACTCTTATAGACTGAATGCCGCCTTAAAAACAACTACAGCTCATCTTCCCTCGTTCACCCACAGAGGCAGGAATAACAACACAGCGGGACATTTCACAGTGCCATGAATCATGGCCTAGCCAAGTTGATACACATGTTTTCTGGGGTTGGAGGGACACAATCCATGACAGACTCCTATGGAATTTCTCACTGAGTGCTTCTCTCAGCTTGTCAGAAGATCAACATTATTCTGGCCCTGTATGACTTCTTAGCCAGTTGTTTAACTCACAGCCTTCTGGTTGCTCATTGCTCAGTCTTATGGAATGTTGTCTCCTGCTTTCACAGCTTAAAATCCACTCAAAGCTCAGGCAGGTTCCCATATAGACTTTCAGAATTCCTTCTTGGAGTAAGTCCCTATAACAAGTTTACATGTATCACAAATTCTAGCCGACTCATCTTTGCCAAATTCTAATCTCTCTGTTGTCACCTGAGGATTACCACTCTGTTCTGTATGTGTGCCCTCTCACTGTGCTATGGGCCAGACAATGTCTCAAGGCAGAAACCTGGAGCAATAATTGTAGGGCTGCAGTTGGCGTTCCTTACAACCACCCTCAGTTTCAGTGATTATCTAAACTAGTTCTCAGACCCAGAAAAGATACTTTACTCGTGGCTACTATAGTGAGAAAATGCAAGTTAAAGTAACAAAGAAAAAAGGCACCGGGCAGAGTACAGGAAAGACCAAGGGAAACCTTTCAGTTTTCCTCTCCCAGTGGACTTGTGTAGGCAACATATATCAAGTATTGCCAGCTGTGGAAGCTCATCGAAGCCTTGGTGTCCAGCGTTTTACTTAGACCTGAGTAGCATAAACTTCACCCCCTTGACCACCCATGTGAGACGTACATTGCCTCATCAAAGACTCCCCCATTCCACCCCAATAAACCGTACAGTTGGCATAGACTGTCTTGTGTGGCCCAAGATCCCAGCTATTAAAGATACTTTTGTAAGACAGAATATTCCAACTGCTTAGAGGTTATCTTTCAAGAATTGGTCAAGGGCCAAACATTTTTTTGAAATGTTTACTGTTTAGACAAGCATGTTGAGTTAATCCTTTACTGATAAAGGGCTAAGTATTGAAGGCTGTCTCTGGATCCCAAGTAGACATCAGAATACTAGCTGAAAATTCCACTCACTGGAACCAACCATTTTACTTCATGCAAGCATGATTGTGTCTTCTGTGTAATGCAGACTGTTAATGACCTTCTTCCACTCCTAGCTTCTTGTTCTTCATCATGTAGTCCAGCTTCTTGGATTATTTGCTCAGCATACAGATTGAAAAAACTATGTTATCAATAATTTGTTATGATCCACACAGTTGAATGCCTTTGTACAGTCAGTGAAACACAGGTAAACATCTTTGAGGTAATCCCTGTTTTCAGCCCAAATCCATCAGACATCAGCAATGATATCCCTAGTTCCACATCCTCTTCAAAATCCAACTTGAATTTCTGGCAGTTGTCTGTCAATATACTGTTGCAATCACTTTTGAATGATCTTGAGAAAAATTTTTACTTGCATGTGATAATTAATGATATTGTTTGATAGTTTTCACATTGGTTGGATGACCTTTCTTGGGAATAGGTATAAATATGGATCACTTCCAGTTGGTCAGCCAGTTAGGTGTCTTTCAAATTTCTTAGCATAGATGAGTGAGAACTTTCAATGCTGCATCCATTTGTTGAAAGATCTCAACTGATATTCCACCAGTTCCTGGAGCCTTGTTTTTTATCAGTGCCTTCAGTGAAGCTTCAGCTTCTTCCTTCAGTACTATCAGTTCCCGATCATATGCTAGCTTTTGAAGTGGCTGGACAGTTCTTTCTGGCATAATGACTCTTTGTGTTCCTTTCATCTTATTTTTGCTGTTTCTTGAGTCATTTAATATATTCCCTATAGAATCTTTCACTACTGCAATTGAAGGCTTGAAAGTTTTCTTCAGTTCTTTTAGCTTGAGAAATGCAGAGCATGCTCTTCCCTTTTGGTTTTCTATTTCCAGCTCTTTGCACATGTCATTATAATACTTTGTCTACTCGAGGTGCCCTTTAAAATCTCCAGTTCAGTTCTTTTACTTCATCCTTCCTTCTTTTGCATTAGCTACTTGACATTCAAGAGCAAGTTTCAGAGTCTCTTCTGACCTCCAGTTTGATTTTTCTTTCTTTCCTGTCTTTTTAATGACCTCTTGCTTTGTTAATAGATGATGTTGTTGTACAGCTCATCTGATCTTTAGTCATTAGTGTTCAATGCGTCAAATCTGTTCTTGAGGTGGTCTCCAAACTCGGGTGGGATATACTCGAGATCATACTTTGACTCTGGTAGAATTGTTCTAATTTTCTTCAGTTTTGATTTTAACTTACATATGAGCAACTGATGGTCTATGCTGCAGTTAGCACCTGGTCTAGTTCTGACTGCTGATAGTGAGCTTTTCCATCATCTCTTTCCACAGATGTAGTCGATTTGATTCCTGTGTATTCCGCCTGGTGAGGTCCATTTGTATAGTTGCCTTTTATGTTGATGACAAATGGTATTTGCATTGAGGAAGTCGTTGGTCTTGCAAAATTCTGTCATTCAGTCTCCAGCATCATTTCTGTCACCAAGGCCATATTTTCCAACTACCTATACTTCTTTGTTCCCAACTTCTGCATTCCAGTCACCAGTAATTATCAGTGCATCCTGATGACATGTTCCGTCCATTTGGGACTGCAGAAGCTGGTGAAAATCTTTGGTTTCCTCATCTCTGGCCTTAGTCATTGGTTCATAAATTTGAATAACAGTCATATTAACTGGCTGTCCTTGTAGGTATATGAATATTATCCTATCACTGACAGCATTGTACTTCAGGATAGATCTTGAAATGTTCTTTTTGAAGATGAATGCAACACCATTCCTCTTCAAGTATACATTCCTGGCCTAGTAAACGATATGATTGTCTGACAATTTCCGGTTTTTCCTGGATTTGTACTTTGTACATTTCACGTTCCAATTATTAATGGATGTTTGCAGCTGTTCTCATTTTGAGTCATGCCACTCAGCAAAGGAAGGTCCCAAAGACTTTACTCCATCCACATCATTACAGGCAACTCTACTTTGAGGAGGAAGCTCTTCCCCAGTAGTCCTTTGAGTGCCTTCCAACCTGGGGGGCTCATCTTTCAACACTATATCTAACAGTGTTCACTACTATTCATAAGGTTTTCACTGGCTAATTCTTTTCAGAAAGATTGCTGGATCCTTCTTCCTAGTCTGTCCTAGTCTGGAAGCTCAGTTGAAACCTGTCCACCATGAGTGACCCTGCTCATACCTGAATACCAGTGGCGCAGCTTCCAGAGTGGCAGCAATATGCAAGCCCCTGCAGTATGGCAAACTGACAGAAGAGTGGGGATGTTCAAATGTTGTAAATATTTTATCTATTCATTTGTGATTTCTTACTCATGACTCGATGGCACTTGGCTTGGCTTTGTGATTTCTTCTTCAATGCATAGATTAATGTGTGTTAATATTTAGAGATTATTTTAGATGTCAGTTCTTTCTAAATTATTTCTGTTGTGATAAGATAACATATTCTGTAAGATTTCATATTTTCCTAGCATATAACCCTTTTGGATGGAAATTCCATGCACACACGAAAATACTGTGTATTCTTTAATTATTGAGTGTTAGTGCATATTATATAATGTTGTTGAGTTGGGTCTGACTCATAATGACCCTAGAGTTCAGAGTAGAACTGCCTCATAGAATTTCCAAGGAGAACCAGGTTAATTTGAACTGCTGACTTTTGGCTAGCAGACATGCGCTTAACTCAGTATGCCACCAGCATTTCCTATTATATGTATATATGTATTTGTATATGTATGTGTATACATGTTTGTTAATTTTTTCCACCAGTTACTATGAGAAGTTGTTATTAAATAACTCACCATGACTGTTGATTTGTTTCTTTTTTCCATTAATTCTGTTAGCTTTCGCTTTATGTATTTTGGAACATTGTTAGATACATGCTTTAGAATCATGTTTTCCTGATACATTTCCTTTTTTTATATCTGCTAGTATTTTTCATCTTAAGGCCTATTTTGCATGATGTTAGTATAGCAAGAGTATCTGTCTTAATTTTATTATTTGCATGATATACTGTATTCCGGAAACTCTGGTGGCGTAGTGGTTAAGTGCTACGTCTGCTAACCAAAAGGTTGGCAGTTCAAATCTGCCAAGCACTCCTTGGAAATTCTATGGGGCAATTCTACTCTGACCTCTGGGATTGCTATACGTTGGACCCAACTCAACAGCAGTGGGGATATTGTTTTCTGTCAGTTTTTCTTCATCCTATTTGTACTTTACCAACACTTGGTAAAGCAAATGCTAAGAGGAGGATTTATGCTCTAGGAGTTTATCCAGTTCTACTCTGAGATCAAAACATTTAGGGGAACTAAAAGAAGCAGGATTAGACTTAGAGATACATTGACGTGCAGTGCAATTGAAACAAAGGTCTCAGCTGATCTTATGGGGAGCTCTAGACTAGGTTGACCCTTGTGACAAGGGATATAGTCTTGTACACTTCAGGTGAAGGCTGTCCCCAAAAGGGGTGTATCCTTGGGCAAAGTGACTGTTTTTAATTGAGGGTAAATCAGAAACACTTCTCTCAACTATAGGAGTAAGTTCCTTAATCTTAGAGAAGGGGATTTGGGTATCTCAGTGTAGTTATCACTTGGTGCTTCTGTTTAAAGTGCTTTCCTTATAAACTCTCTTGCCCTTTAGATGATTTTTTTTTTCTTTTATGCAATCTGACAATCCTTAACTTTTCAGTGAAGGGTTTAGTCCAGTCACTTCCAGTGTAATCATTGATATGGTTAGTTTTGAATTGAATGCCTTGCTAAATGTTTTATATTTTTTGTGTATAACCTTTGTTTTCCCTTTTATTTTTCCCTGGATTCTTTGGTGTTAATCGTGTGCCTCTTTAATATTGTAATTATTTGATTGGCTCTTTATTACACCTGTTTGCATTTTTCTCACTAATATGTAACAGATTAATATACTAACCCTAAACTTACCTCCTATCCAAGTTGTCATTCGGTATGTCACCGCGTAGCAAATGAAAGTCTTAAGCAATATAGTATCACTTCCACCATTGTTTATGCTGCTGTAATGTATTTCACTTCTATACTATATTATAAATTCAACCATACAGTGCTATGATTTTTGTTTCAGTTGGATATATTAATGAAATTAAGGCAAAAATAAAAGATTTTAAAGTACATATGTTTACATTTCTCGTACTCTGTAATCCTTTATGCAGACATGAGTTTCCATATGGTATAATTTCTTTCAGATAGAGTTTCCTGTAGTATTTTTTGTAATGCAGGACAGTGTGGACAAATTTTCTCAATTTTTGCTTTTGTTGTGAGTTTTCATTCTATCACAGAAGAATGTATGACTCCTTGGGCCATTGTGCAATTCTTTTGTCTTCTTTCCACTTGAAAAGAAGATAAAATTTTCCTCAGTCACAGCTCCATGTAGAGTCTTAATTCCAGCATGTTCTTTGGAGTAGACATAAGTCAATGTCTCCTGAGTGATTATGAAATATATTTCAAATCTAGTCTAGCCCCCAGGTTTGGGGAATTTTTTTTTTTTTTTAGCTCCCCTAATCAACAAGGTCAGCTGGAAGTTTCTGCTTAGGCTTTGAGTTTAGATTTTATTTCTGACTATTGGTTTCTCCCTTATTGGCCCCACAAACCAAAATATGGCCATTGAGACAATTCCAATGTATAGCAACCACATATGAGAGAGTAAGACTTCCCTGTAGGATTTCCAAGGATCATCTAGTGGATTAGAACTATTGACCATTTCGTTTGCAGACATAGACCTTGACCACTGCACCATCAGGGTTTTCTTACCAAAAAACCAAAACCAAAACCGATGATGTCAAGTTGGTTGAGACTCATAGTGACCCTATGAGACACAATAGAACTGCCCCATAGATTTTCCAAGGAGCTCCTGATGGATTTGAACTGCCAGCATTTTGATTAGCAGCCCTAGCACTTAATCGCTATACCACCAATGTTTGCAAATTTTACATTAACTGTTATTTATGATTTCTCCATGTTCATACCAAAGATCATCAGTGTAGGAGGGTGATCTCCACAGTAACTTAAGCTGCCAAGATGACAGAAGCTGCTGTGCTCTTAACGTTATTGTGTGGAATATTTGTAGGATTATGAATAATAAAGGATGAGGCTTAACAAACATAGAAGTTCACGTTTATTTATAATGGGCTGGCATTTCCCTTGGTTAACAAAGTGTTAGCTACTGGTTTCGATTCTTGCTAATCTGAGACAACATATGTATTCAGTAGAACAAAAAACAGAGTTTATTGAGAAATAATTGCTAATATTCAACACCTGCTCTGCTGTTTCTTGCTACAACAGGTCTATGGAAATGCAGGACCTCGCAAGTCCTCACGCTCTTGCTGGCGGTGGTGAAACCCCTGGGAGCTCCAAACTGGATCAGCCTAGTCTTAGCAGCACATCCGTCACCACAAATGGGACAGGAGGTAAGCGTGACACTCAGAGGATGTGCAGAATCACATTTCAGTATCTGCTGTAATTTCACTGGTTAAGGATTTTCTAATAAATTCATCAATATCTTGTTATCAGCAGCATTATCAGAATTACAACCAGAAATATATAGTAAATGTCCCCAGAAGATTCTCAGACTCATATTTGAATGTTTTCTTTAATTTCATGGGTTAAAACCCCAAAACCAATCTTAGTGCCATCGAGTTGATTCTGATTCATAGTGACCCTATAAGATGGAGTAGGACTGCTCCATAGACTTCCCAAGGAGTGCCTGGTGAATTCGAACTGCCAACTATTTGATTAGCAGGCATAGCACTTAACCACTACCCCATTAGAGTTTCCATTTCACGTGTAAGGTATCTGCTAAAAAGTAAATATCTTATCATTAATATTAAAGGCAAGGAATATACAGTGAATGTGTGATTTATTGTTCTAGTGATTTCGTGAAGCATTTGCTCCTTGTTTTGAGCTGGAAACATTCAAGGCCACAGTTAGCCTGCTCAGTGTTTTGAGAGCTTTCATTGAGGCTTCCCTTAGTCCTTGAAAACACTCAGAAAAATTTAGAGAAGGTAGCCTGAGAATTCACACCACAAACTTTTACCCACCTCCCCCCCAAAATTATATATAATTCAACTAGTTATAAGGTTGCAAATTTATGAGATTATTCACTAGTGTCTTCTGTAAGAACATTTACATTTAAATTTTAAATGGGGTACAATAAATAAGTTTAAAATGCAATCAGAATAGAATTGCCTTGAAGTGCACTAATCTTTATGTACCTTTTGTTTTATTTTGAATTATAACAGAAAAACTACCTCAAATTTTTACTAAAGATATTTTTTCTTAAATTATTTTGAGAATACAAAAGTGTCCATATCTGCTGCATTTTCTTTTCAAAGAGAATAGTACCTAACACATAATTAAATAAGAATCAGTTTTTTTACCAGACAGTTCTCATTCGAGGAAACTCTGGTGGCACAGTGGTTAAGTGCTGCAGCAGCTAATCAAAAAGTGTGGCAGGTCAAATCCACTAAGCACGCCTTGGAAACTGTGTGAGGCAGTTCTACTATGTCCTGTAGGGTCATGATGAGCTGGAATCGACTCAGTGGCAGCGCATTTTTTTTTCCTCTCATTTGATTAGCCCTACATATGCTGTATCATATGGCAACAGTAACAGTTATGATTTCAAATATTCTATTGTAAGAAAATAAGACTTGATGTTTGTATCAGCATGTATATAGAGAGGCTATATATTTTAAATATAAGCCACATTTTAAAATTGTTTATAAATTTTGTAGATGTTTTATTCAATATAGTAAAAGTTGTAAGAAATTTGTTGTTACAAACTATTCGTATTACTAGATACCAGTGTTTGCCACATCATATTTTCTTTAAAATTTTTAATAACTATCTGTGAAATGAATACACCTCTTCTCATTTATTTTAGAATAACTATGCAACATAAAATTTTCTTCATAAAGTTATGTGCATTGCAAGTTGCCTGTATTTAATGTTTTATTCCCAACCCTTTGTAGATTAACATTTTTCCTGTTTATAAATGTTTATTTGTTTCTAAACATACACATATAATTTCAACTAATTAATTATAAGATTGCAAATTTGTAAAACTGTTCAGTGATATCTTCTAGAGAAAGAACATTTTCATTTAAACCTTAACTTTTGTGTAAAAAATAAGTTTAAAAACCCAAGCAGTGTAGAATTACACTGTGTTGAAGTTCACTAAATCACCATATACATAGATTTCACTGAACTAAAACGAACCCCCAAACTAAAATGTTAAAAGGCATCCAGTGCAGTACCATTTGGGCATAAGGTCAAGAGTTGGTGCAAGCTTTGAAGATTCTTCCTGTACACCCAGCAGGCATTCAGACAATGAACCCTTACACTGTTCCTATTCTCAGGGGACAACATGACTGTTTTAAATACTGCAGACTGGTTGCTGAGTTGCAACACCCCCTCTTCTGCAGCAAGTATGAAAGACGATGGTACACTGCATGTGTTTGGCCGTGTGGATTTGCCCCTCTGGTTTGCTTTCTGTTGCTGGTCTCTCTTTGCACTCCTTTTCTGTATTCAGTACTTACAAAGAAACCTGAGAAATGAACATGACTCGTTGTTATTTATTGAACACAATGGAGTATATTTTATTATCAGTTAGTGTGCTAACATTAGATTCTTTAGACGCATACAGCTTTGTAGATTTTTACAATTTCACACAAAGAGGGGGCCATATTGTTTTTCTAACATTCATCAGTTAATTGAGTGAATGATTCAGCCAAACAATAGTCAGATCAGTCAGAGTGATTGAAGGAGATTGTGTATGCATGCAAACTTTATCACCGTAATAGTGTTGAAATCATTGCTGTCAAGTTGATTCTGATTCATAGCAAACCTACAGGATAGAGTAGAGCTGCCCCGTATGGTTTCCAAGGAACAACTGTTGGAATTGAACTCTTGACCTTTTGGTTATCTGCTCAATTCTGCACTGTGCCACCACTGCTCCTCACAGCCTATAACCAAAAGCAAACCAAACCCATTGCCATTGAATTGATTCTGACTCTTAAAAACCCTGTAAATTAGAGTAGAACTGTCCCATAGAGTTTCCAAGGAACACCTGGTGAGTTTGAACTGCTGACCTTCTGGTTAGCAGACATAGCATTTAATCACTACATCACCAGGGTGTTTCCTCATGGCCTGTGGAGTTTGATAATTTAGGTTGTTAACAGGGAAAAAAGATGACTGATATTTTATACTAACTTTAATAAATATTTTAACTCAATTGCCAAGACTAACATTAACATCGAAAATCCATCATACTTTAAATTTTCAGTGATGAAAGCCAAGAGATTTGGTTTTCGGATAGTTAGTAAATAAGTATTAGATAATCAGCGGGTTAGGAGCCCTGGCGGCATAGTGATTAAGAACTCAGCTGCTCACCAAAACATCAGCAGCTCCAGTCCACCGGGCACTCCTTGAAACTCTGTAGGCAGTTCTGCGCTGTCCTGTGGGGTCCCTGTGAGTTGGAGCTGACTTGTTGGCACCTAACAACAACAGTCAGTGGCTAAATTGATTATAACCTTAAGAACAGCCATAGTGTCTTCCCATACTATGTTGGTAATGTCTAAATAGATTGCATTGTCCTTTAATCTAGAATGTTTCATTGCTTAATCTTAATTATATGATAATGTCTGCAAATTTATATGGAAACTTAGTTTTCCTTATAATTTTTTGTCGCTTGTAAAATTGTTAAAATGTGAAACTGTCAATAAAAATGAAATCAATGCAGTCATGCCTTTGTCTGTAGATCATAGTCCTCAAACAGTTTCTGTAAAGAGTCAAATAGGAAGTACTTTAGGCTTTGTGGTCATATAGTCTCTGTTGTTGTATTCAACCCTGGTGTCACAGCACAAGAGCAGGCATGGACAGTATAAAGAATTGAGAATGGCTGCATTCAAATAAAATGTTATCAACACTGAAATTAGAATTCTGTGTAGTTTTTACATGTCATCATTTATTGTTCTTCACTTGATCTTTTTTGATTATTTAAAAATAGATATAAAAATGTTCTCACCTTGAGAGCCACACAAAAACTGATTTGATATGTGGGCTGTTATTTGCCACTCCTGGTGGAGATATATATGCATATACCTGACAGATGTTATACATATAAGAATGCATGCCACGTAAAAACTTAACTTGCAGATAAAAAGCCATAGCCAGTGCCGTCAAGTCATACTGACCCTATAGGTCAGAGTAGATCTGCCCCGTAGCGTTTTCAATAGCACCGAGTGAATTTGAACCACCTGCCTTTTGTTTAGCAGACATAGCCCTTAACTGCAATGCCACTATGGTTTCTAGGTAACATTTTAATGTCCTTAATGGGTCAGAATTCATAGTTTACTGTATTTTATATATATATATATAAGTGCTTAGGATTTGGTATAAAACAATGAAAATACATCAATGACTGTTGTATGCCAGGGCCTTCTGCTAGAAAATGGGAACCCAGAGATCTATAGAACATGATACCACTGGCCACATAAAGACCAAAAGTTTAGCAGAGAGAAATAGACACAAAAATGAGGGCCATAATGTATTGAAGGTGGGTACACAGTGGAAAGGGACAACATTTGATTGTGTGTGTGAAGACTATGAAAAGACTTCAAAGAGCAGGTCTGGGGAAACCAAAATCAGAAATTCTAATCTGATATGTGATGTTTTCTTTATTTTAAAACTATACATCATATTAAAGAGTCTTACAAAATTTCCAGTATACAAATGATTGATTCACATATAACAGACTTGTTTCTGAATATTAGTTTTGACATCTTTTTTATTCTCTTATTATAATGAATGTCATTAATTGCCTCATCAAATTATTTTTTAAATTAAATGTATTATGAATTTTTGGAAATGAAAGACACTTGGTGCTTGCTGGATGTTGAATGAATATATTCATTCAAATAAACATAAATCATAGGGTATACCAATTATTAAAAATCAGTTTGCAATACTTATTACTTCCCTCCAGTGCTATAAATTGCAACTCTCCCTGTCTGACTCTTCGGAATTTCTTTGTAGAACCTAAGCTGTCAGAAGTCACTGCATGCGATTTTTGTGGTTTGTAAGATGGTTTTGGAATTCCATACATAGTTTTTAAACAGGATACTGGTTTAAACACAGATCTTGAAGGTGAAAATGTAAGTTACTTGGGCCGCCAGCCCACTGGAGGATGAAATGTTCTATTTCAACAAATGAACCTGAATTTGAGTTATAAAAATAGAACAGACTTTCCCCAAGAATAATGAGATACACTAATGTTTTAAATCATAAAGATAATACAAAGAAACAACTCATGTCTAGAAGACAAGATTAAATTTACTTTGAAAATATTTGCGTGGGGGGAAGGACAGAGTGTAAGGAGCTCTGGTAGTGTATTGCTGAAGCACTCAGATGCTAACTAGAAGACGATGGCCTGAACGCAGCCGGCAGCTGCGTGGCTGAGAGACCTGGAACTCTGTTGCCATGAAGATTACTCACTATTGAGTCAATTCCAAGTCCTAGTGACTCTACAGAACAGAGTACAAATGCCCCATAGGGTTGCCCAGGCTGTAACTCTTTAGGGATGCAGACTCCTACAGCTTTCTCCTGCAAAGCAGCTGGTGATTTCCAACCTCTTGTTAGCATCCAGAGGCCACCAGGAATCCTTCATGTAGAAAACTTTGAGCTGCAGAAAACTCTGCGTCCACATGGGGGGTCATTGTGATCTGAAAACAGCTCAAGGGTACCTAACAATAATAAAACAGGGATAAAGGGTGAGGTGTAAAGAGAGGGTATCATAATCTAATAGCCATAATTGACATCTGACAATAATCAGATGCCACTTTGGCCTAGTCCATAGATTACAGCGATTTTTAGGGTTAAAAAAATGGAAAATCCAATCATGTAGATAGGTTTAAATTATTTTGACGGTTTTTAGTTTTAGTATCTGTGAAAATCATCCAAACTGCTGGAGGATAACTAATGGAGAGGAGCCATGACAATACAAGTGTTTCTTGAAGTTCGGATCCTGTACAAAGTTGTACGTACAGTTATTGTCCTACTTTTAGGGAGATGAACCCTGAATCACTTATTTTAAGCCTTAAGAGGAACAAAACAACAAAACTCTTCAATATGTGACATTAAGATATGATTTTTGCTTTCAAAATCAAAACTGACTTGTAAACTTGGACTTTATTGAATATTATGATGCTTTTCACCCAATCAAGGTTATTGTTGCAGTTTTATTGCATCTAATAACCATGAATGCTGTTCTTCTGAAATTAAAAGTCTTGTTTTAACATACTTGCATATTTAAGAAAAAATGTTGTAAAAATACATTTGAACATCACGACTGTACAGTGCCAGTTATTTGTAGTTGCAACTTTTAGAAAATAGTACAAGACATAAGACTAGATGTGTTTTATTGGTAAACATCTTTCCTTGCACATATTTAAGGAAACAAAACTATATTTTGCCACAAAAAAATATATATCTAGTATAACTTATGCAACATAGCAGAACAACGTAATACAAAAGGAAGTGGAATACATTTCAAATCTATTTGGAGTTTTAGTGGGAATTACTTGCATTGAATTCTATCCACGATTATTTTGCAGTGTTTGTGCTAGTTACTGTTTTCTAAGTATTAAGCTTACACTTTCAGTATTCTTCTGTCTTTTTTAAATTAATCAACTGATCATTGAGAAGCACCCATTTCACTTCTCTTTTTGCATTTTATGTCTCTGAAAACTCATTTATTATTACCTAAGATTATTTTGTTTATTTAAAAAATAAAGCCATGAGACCTTTGCTCCTTATGTGGAGCTCGTGAGATATCTGTTGATGATACACCCCTAATGAGAAAATAATGTATTTTCTGTAACAGCATAATTGATTTATTCCTTTTCCCTTTTGCTCTCTCCTTACCTCCATATGAAAAATAAATTTACATTAATGTGTTGAATTTTATCATAAACATTAGCATCCATTTTATGGAATTAGTGCTTTAAAATCTATACATTTTAATACATTGAACACACCTTAATATTTATACTTCTCTTCATATGGTTTCTTGAGATTCTCTTCATCTGTAAAATGAACGTGTTATGTTTAGGTCAGTACTTTGTCTTTCTATAGTTACCGAGAAACGTTTCTAATGGAACTAATGAGACCGAAAACTACATTTCTCCTTCTTCTCCTCCTTTTGACCATAGAAAATCTTAAATTGAAGGGATTATAATAAGTACTAATGCTTTTGTTAAATCAAGTCTCAAAAATGGAATCCAAAATAATAAGTGAGTTTTCATGTAAGCTCACCAGTGCTCACTTACATACTCTCCCCCCAATGCACAAGTTGCAAGTGATATCTGTATGTGTATCTGTGTGTGTGAATAAATCTATTTTGCAAGTATTGCTATAGATTTAGACATGTTTAAATAGGAATTTAGCCACAGTCCAAATATGGAAACTCCAAGAAACTGTCTTATGTCTTAGTTTAGCTGAAGAGTTTGGACTGTACCTATTTCTCATAAGTGTCAGAAGATAGACATGGACTTTGGATCATGGAGAGTGGACTTTACAACCACCTAGATCACAGTCTGGATTATCTTCATTCAGATGAAAGTGATGATTGAGTAGTGTTGACCACTGAGCAGGACAGTTAAAATTTTGGATTCTAGAGCCATTCCAACCCAAATCAAACCAAACCCACTGCTATCAAGGTGATTCTGACTCACAGCAACCTTCTAAGTCAGAGAAGAACTGCTTCATAGAGTTTCCAAGGCACACCTGGCAAATTCACACTGCCCACCTCATGGTTGGCAGACATGGTACCTAACCACTGTGCCACTAGTGTTTCCAGAGCCCTTCTACTAAGTCTTAAATTTTTGTTCTTATAGCTGTGTGACCTCTGGCAAGTCATTTCAACACTTTATGCCTCAGTTTCACCATCTGAAAAATGAAGATAATAGCAAAATCTACCATATGTGATTGTTGGGAGAAGCAAATTTTCACCTGTAAATTACATGGAACAATGCCTGACATGTATTAAGTACCTTCTTAGTGTGTGCTGCTAACTGTTTTCTGCTTTCAAATTTGCCTCTTCTTGTTGTCTTTTAAAATTTAGGGGGAGGGAAAAATGGAAAGTAGATTTTAGTAGCCTATACCAATATTTTACATTTTTCATTTTTAACATGTTCCTAATTACTTCATCTAGATGATAACTCCATTTTTATCACTTACATAAGCCTTAGTAAAAGTCGCTGCATATACCAAAGTCATTTTCATAACACAGATTGGACCATTTCTGGTAGTACGAGCATGGATGGTGGAACAAACGGTCTGGGTTCAGATACTAGTCCCACTGTCTCCCACTGTGGAACTTGAGCAAGCTCCTCAGCCGAATCAAACTGGAGTTGCCTCCTGCATGAAATAATGACTCCTGCTGATCTAGGGGAAACCCTGGTGGCGTAGTGGTTCAGTCCATCTCTGCTAACCAAAAGACGGGCAGTACAAGTTTACCAGGTGCTCTTTGGAAATGCTACGGGGCAGATCTAGTTTGTCTTACAGGGTGGCTGCAAGTCGGAATCAACCCAGTGGCAATGGGCTTGGTTTTTGTTGTTGTTTACCGATGTAGATTGTTTTAAGGATTAACTAGATGCACGTAGTCTGGCATGTAGTAAACTATAATTTATAGTAGTAAATAATTTTGTAGTGATAAATATAATTATTAGGTAGAGCGATGGCATAGGCTTATGGAAATTACTTCTGAATAGTCATAATCTCTAATTCATTATTTAGTATTACACAAATAGACTCTTCCTCAAATTATTGTTTCTGCTGAAAAATAGATCAACGTTAAATTTCCCTTTTTCTAGGACAGCCAGACAAGCAAGCCAAATTTTTCTGCTTTTTAATTCCCACCTTTAGAGCTTTCCCTGAACCTTCCAGCAAACCTTGCCAACATTATTTAATTATGACTTAGCTAACTCAGGGAGCCCTGATGGTATAGTGGTTAAGTGCTGCAGCTGGTAACCAAAACGTCAGCAGTTTGAATCTACTAGGCACACTTCGGAAACTCTCTGGGCCAGTTCTATTCTGTCCTATAAGGTTGTTATGAGTCAGAATCAATTCAACAGCAATGTTTTGTTTTAAACTAACCCAAAGCTCACTAAAGGTCTGGTCAATTCTGTTTATGTGGAAAGAGGACAAAGTCATTAGTGCATGTTTCTACATCAGTTAACTGCTTTTCTAACAGAGTAGCTTTGCTGCCTTGCTTGTTTGGTGAGTATACTCTGACCCTACCCTCCTTTTGCTGTATTTGTTGAGGTTGGTTCGTCTTCAGCTTTAATCTTTATAGTTTTTTCCTTGCTTCTAAATTATTCATTTCATTCCATTTTTGACCCACACAAGAGGTGTTGAATAGTAAATAATTTAGCTTACTTCCTTGCTGCTGCGAAATCTGTAGCCAAGGTTGCCCACAAAGGGAAAATATGGTGTGACAAAATGGGTAGAGGCTTCACCACTGCTCCTGCCCCCACTCATTGCATCTAATCAATGACAATGTGCCAGCGTGCGTCATTGCCGAGTAAAGACTTAGCCAAAATACAAACCCTCACCGTAGAAACAACATGTTAGCAAGTTTTCAGAAGATGTACTTATCTGTTATACTACTACAGTAAAAAACACCCAGCATCTATGACTCTTTATTCTCATTTAGATCAGAAAAACTAGAGTGCCGCATTTTCCATCCATCAGATGAATACGCCCATGGTTTCTGCATTTGTATATGCCTCCATTGTACTTGTATACAGTATTTTTTGTGTGTCTTCTTGGGAAGAATGAAATAAAAGCTAGTAAATCTCTTTGTATGATTTGGATTCAGTGTGGTGAGGACTGTTTGATGATTCCTTTTCTCCCATCTTATGATGTGGTTAGGTAAGTTAAAAACACAAATACACATATACCACTCTTCACTTCGGAAGGTTGACCACCTTCAAAAGACAGATTCCAAAGAACTAGTTTAGCCAAAGGTTTTTAGATTAAATCCTCCATAAATGCATGTCCCTTTAAAAGCTAAATTAACCAAACTCTTCCTCATCAACTTCTCAAGTTGTCTGTTGCATGCCCATGGTAGCTAGAAGAATCACTAGTAGAACAGTCAGGGTCTTTGATATAAATTTAGAAGTTAAACTCACATGTCCTTGTTCTTCCTACATAGTGTCTCTTCTTGCAGTCAAAACAGAGCCTTTGAACAGCAGTGAAACCACAGCCACGACTGGAGATGGAGCACTTGACACTTTTACTGGGTCAGGTAAAGCCTTAAGCTTGTATGTTCTCACATACACATTGGGGTCTTCAGAATCCTCCTGTGAGTAATCAACATAAACACCAAAACTGTTGGAAATGGGGCTTTTATAAACTTAACAGTAATTCCACCCTTTTGAGAACCATTAGTCATAAAACTAGGTCCTCATTTTAGAAATGTTATTTGGAAATTTGGGGGCTGCATTTTTAGTTGAGAGCAAAACAATGGCATGGCTTGGTTAGTAGATATAAGCAGAACTGACTACCTTCGTGTTATCTGATACAGTATTTAATGACTTCAGCAATTAGGTTCTAAAAGTCTACTTTGTTCTTTCAACTTGCCCATTTAGATTACATTAAAAACTGCCTTCTCTCCACCATTGGAGAAGTAAACTTAGCCATTTGATTCCTTTGAATAACCTTGTTTCCTCTCTGGGTTCAAAAAATCCTCCTGTGTAGGCGGCTGAGTGACAAGCAGTCAAGGTTAAGGGACTTCAGCGGAGCACATGCTGGTTGGATTAGAAGGAGCCTCTCTCAGAGCACTGCTTTTCAAAGAGAACAATAGTGCTGTCTTTAAACAACAGTCCTTTAAAAATAAAAATACCTGATTACTCCCAGCTGGGCACAAAGGGCATGAATTAAATTGATTTAATTAAAGATTTTGTTTAAGTTATAATACTTTGATTTATTATCTGATGAAAAGATTTTTTTTAAACCTAGGGAAGCATTTGTACATGAAAAAGATGAACATTCTAGGCAAGAAGAGTAGTTATTGTAGTTAAATCTTCATTTCTGGTAGTGCACTTTAATTTTATCCACGATCACATGTACAAGTCTTTTGTATGCACATGTTTTGTATAACAAGAATTGAAGGATATCTTTAAGCATAGTGTCGTTGTGTGTATTGGATTTTATAGCTACAGATGATCCAGTTTTATTAATTCACACTGATTCAAAGCAGTTGCCTGCACACGTGAAGAAATAATTATATATAAACTTTAAATAGAGACATATCGGTACTAATTCACATACTTTCTAGCAGTTTACCTGCCTCTTAGGAGATAGATCGTGACATACTCTAAGCATTCTTTGATGTTTACTTACCGTAACTGTTGTAAACTTTTCCAACATGATTTTAAAGTAAGAAATAAAATTATTAAGAAATTGCTGATATACTTAAGTAGTATGTCAGAAGTTACTTGATAATTGAGTGACAAAATCGTAGACTTTAACTCCTGGAACAGTTTTGAAGACCTCAGGATCCATTTCTTTTTAAGCAAGAATACCAAGACACGTGGAAGTAAAAGGCGAGTCTGCCCACATGGTCAGAGTCGTGGGAAAAAATGAGTCAAGAATAAGTTTCTGATAATCAATCCTTTCTATAATACTCCACTGAAAAATACATAAAAGGAAAAACAAATAGTTATGAAAAGCTATCCTGTCTCAAGTTCACTTCTAGTAACTTTCCAAATAATTCTACAGTTTTATAAGACCTCTCTAGGGCCATCAAGCACAGCAGTGATTGTGTGGATAGCACAGTATCTCGTTCTGTTATGCATGGGGTTGCTGTGAGTTGGAACCTACCTGACAGTAACTAACAACAGCCTAGGGCTATGCTGTCCACTAAAGTAGCCACTAGCCATATATGGCATTTTAAATTTATATTTAGCCTAATTAAATTTGGATACACTTCAAAATTTAATTCTAGTCACCATAAAAAAAAAAAAAACCCAAACCCGCAGCCATTGAGTCATGCCAACTCATAGCAACCCTAGAGGTCAGGATGGAACTGCCCCATAGAGTTTACAAAGGAGCACCTGGCAGATTTGAACTGTCGACCTTTTGGTTAGCAGACGTAGCACTTAACCCACCTTGCCACCAAATCCATGTATAGCTTTTTGTTGTTCATTGCCGTTGATTCAGTTCTGACTCGAGGCACTACCCCGTGTGTACAGTGTAGACTTGCTCTAGAGCATTTCAAGGTTGTGACCTTTGGGAAGCAGGTGACCAGACGTGTCTTCCAAAGTACCTCAGAGTAAATTTGAACCACCAGCCTTTCACTGAATAGTTGAGCACTTAACTACCTCTAATCCTATATGAAGCTAGTGGCTAGCATATTGGACAGCTCAGGTATAGGACATCTCTAACACCACAGAAAGTTTTGTTGAACAGCAATGAACCAAAGCAAGGACTTTCAACTGCAGACCTGTCAACCCTTTGGGCTAGTTCTTTATTGTGGGAGAATTCTCCTCTGTATTGTAGGATGTTTAGCAGCATACCAGGCATCTCTTCCAAGACGCCAGTAACAAACCTCCTACCCAGTTGTGACAACCGAAACATCTCCAGAGATTGCCAACCCATTACCATGAAGTCAGTTTTGACTCAGACTGACCCTTGCTAAATATCTCCTAAACCAAACCTGTTGCTGTTGAGTTGACTCCAACTCATAGCAACCCATTCGGACAGCACAGAACTGCCCCTTAAGGCTTCCAGGGAGCAGCTGATAGATTTGAACTGCTGACCTTTTGACTAGCAGCTGAGAACTTAACCACTGCACCTCCAGGACAGCAGATATCTCTTAGCAGACAAAATTCACTTCCCCTCCCCTTCCCTACCCATGCCACTGGATGCCACTGATCTTGGGTATCAAGGTAATGATAAGAGTAGAAGCTTAAAAGTGTTTGATATTATCCTCTGAGAAACAGGTAATATATTTAAAATGGTTGTTTCAGTTAATTTTCAGGACATTTTGAAGACAAGCATTTGCTTACTTCTATGTGTAGAAATGCTGATGTATAGCTAGATCACTGCTTTGGGTATAATCTGTGATTAATTAAATGACAGGCCTCTTAATTTGTCATGTCTCCCGTATTTGCTTGTGGCATTCCAGAAGTCATTCTAGAGGTTAGGCTACGCTATATAGAAAGTTTTTTACTTTGATCAGAATAGTCGTAACCCACTGTACCAATTTTGCTGTTTTCTAGTTATCTGCAGATATATATGCATAAGAATAAAAATATAAATTTTAGTAAAGAAACAAACATTCCAACTTTTATCCCTTATGTGTGTCTGTTAGTTTTCTGAACCCAAGTTTTCTCTCTATTTAGGTAGTGAACAGATAGACACTAAATATGAAATTTTAAAGATTTATGAAGACTTTATATTCCAATTATGTCTGTCTGTTCATCAGAGGGAGGTAGCATACTACATATTCAGAATTGTGTACAAATGTATAGTATTTTTGTGAAGTATGTAATTTTGCTAGTTGGTTCATTTAATAAAACTGCTGTTTTGTTGTTTTAGGTGCTACTGAGTTAATTCTGGCTCGTAGTGACATTATAGGATAGACTAGAACCACTCCATAGGATTTCTAAGGAGCTGCTGGTGAATTTGAATTGCTGACCTTTTGGGTAGCAGCTGAACTCTTCACTGCTACACAACCATGACTCCAAAAGCTGCTCCAGTAAATGTTTACACTCAAGATTTGAGTGTACCAAAGTGAGGTTCTGAAAATAGACACAAAAGAGATAGCATTAAGCTTCATTTAACTGTATTCCTGTTAAGTAGAATATTCAAAATTATAAATTTATATACACTGTGAAATAATGCTGTTGCTATTAAATAATGTACTTTTTGGCGATAGTATGATGGAAAGAGGTTTTTTCAGTGAGTTTATTTGAAAGCTGTAGTCTTTAATTTTTTTATAAATAAGTAGAAAGTAAATAGTTTAAAGGCAGCTTACTGTTGACTTTATGTATCAAGTTTAATTTTTTTTGCTGAAAATCTTTCGAATATATACCTATGTTCTAAAGATTGTGAAGACTTTCAAAATTGATTCAAAATACTCTTAAATAGATCTTCTGCACTTTTTCTGTGAAAACTAAATCATCCTGTCCACACTCAGAGCTTATAGACAAAATAGCATTTTAAACATGTTAAATTCTACATGTTTATGAAGCAACACTTCACAAGGGTCCTTACGAGCATTTTGATATAGAAATATATCATGTTTCATAAAAATAGTTAGCAACCTAAGCTTATTTGTCACTTTTACAATTCTAAAAGTTTAGCTTCAGAATTATTATGAACAACTTAGAAAGGACATAGTACTTTGAAGTACAACTATGATTGATTAGACTAAACTAATTCCAGGGCTGCATTGTGTCCTACTTTAATCTTTTTGAGAAGTGAATGAACAGCAGATGGCCTAATAAAGACACTCTGTGTGGTTGCCCAGTGTGGATTGGCTCTGAAGGGACTGGCCCAACACTTTAGAGTCCATATATTTGCCATCCATCTGTCTTAGTCAAGGCAGATGTTTAAAGAAGAGAGAAACGTCCAAACTTTTGGCAATATTCCAGTTTGGGGCTGCATGTTTGGATGAAAGGTTAATAGGACCTGACTTTCACCTTTAAGGTCTCCTTAGAAAAATCCTGTATCTGGTAGTTTAAAATATATTTGTAAATATGACTGCTACTGCATTTAGAAAGTTTTGTGATTATATCAGAAAAAAAAGTATTGCAATTATCCCCATGCTTTCTATGTGTATTCCAGTTATGACCAGAATATTTGGGACTCTGTGTTATTAAACTACACATCTGATTGGCGAAAGGAAAGGAAATAGAGAGCAATAGCATTTTACATTTGAAAGTGAAGGCTGAAACTTTGAAGTTTTGTTAAGTTTTCATTTTCATTTAGAATAGATGTGGAAGATGAGCAACACATACTGTCATAACATTTGGAATTTGAAACTTAAATTTCACAAAATTTAAAAATTTACTCTTCAATCAAAAAAGTTTTCTTACCCTATAACCAAAGCCTTTCACTGATAGCATGTTAATACATAAGAGCATGGTATTGACTTGAGAAAGGATACAGTAGAAGGGCTTGTGAGAAGACTGTTCATACAACAAAATGCTAAACCATTTAATTAGGAGAATATGTTTAGGCAGCTGTTTCTTTTTAGAAGATAAATTTTAGAAGATGAATTCATTTTATTTTTTTAGCAAATGAATGTTTAGAAATACAAATTTAACATGGCAGTTTCCTCAGATTGGTTTTGTACATGCTAGTAAAATGTTATGTATGAAGCTACTTTGTGTACACTGGTTCTTATGTCTTCCAGTAATAACAAGTAGTGGCTACAGCCCCAGATCGGCACATCAGTACTCCCCACAGCTCTATCCCTCCAAGTAAGTGCTCAGTAGAGTCTTTCAGATTTGTTAGAATGATTTTCCAGGGTTGTCTTTATTACTATGTGTGCACATACTGTAACAACTTTAAATTGGCACATGCTTAGATATTGTAATATGGATAGTTGGGCAAATGATACTTGGGTTAGACATATAGTACTCCGTACCAATCTAGAAATAGAGATACACTCATTTTTCTCTGGACATTTTCCCTTCATTCTGGATATTTGTATTTCTTAAAGAAAGTATCAACCTCAAACCAGAATACCCTGGTTTGTGAATGCAAATTCTGAAGTGTCAGTTAGTTTAAGAAAAAGGAAAGAGATTAAATTTGATCCATGCCTCAACACTTGCAGCAGTTTGTTCTATGACTGAGGTGTTTTGATTGGACTTCAAGTTCTAGTAAACTTAGTGCATTACATACACATGCCTGTGTAGCACGAATCTGAAATTTTGGAACATCTGGATGATTGCAACTAAATTCAGATACACATCCAAAATTGTTAAACTTGAAGTATCTACATCCAGATGTTCTGAAATTTTAGATCTGTAATCCATCAGCATTTCTATTTATTGCAGACACGAGAGTGTCTGTCAAGTGTAGGCTGGGAATCGGAGGTCAAGTGGGGACACTGTGTAAAGTGTGGCTTAATGACGGAAAGCTCATTCTGTTCCTTTTTAGGAAGCCTCCTACGTCTTTTTTTGTTTGTTTTTCTCAAAGCTTTCCAATTCTAAGTACATTGTCTGCCTAAGAAATAGAAAAGTTCAGAGCAGTGCGGACCAGCGGTTGATACGGAGCTGGGGAAACACATACAGACAGTTACTACCCGCTCACGAGTCTGCTCCCTGGAGGGGTTGGACAAGTTCTGACCTGATCTCTCATCATTCAGAACCACTTGTCCTCTGATGTGATTAACCTCCGTATGTTTTGATGCTCTTGCCATGTAGCCCTGACACAGCTGATGTGCAGCATTTCTATGAAATTTAAATTGTTAACGTGACATTGGAATGCTTCAAGAAGTTAATTATCTTTATTTAAATAACCTACATTAAGAATTTAAAACCTTTTTAAATAAAAAAACTGATGTATATTTAATTTAAGCTTCTAACAATTCAGTGTGAATGGTATACTATATAACTAACATTCTTCACAAGTTTTAGAATATTTAAAAGCTATGCAACCCAGAGTTTTTAAACAGACTTTTATAGTCATTGTGTAGTATTAGGTCACTCACAGTGAGTATATCGTGCACATAAGCATGTAAATTAACTGACCTGTGGTCCATTTTTCTAATTCACATATTGTTTGGAGGATTATTTCAGATGTAAACGAGAATTAGTGACCTAGAGGAGGCTTCACATATATGTCAAGTTTCTCATTGTACAGGTGATGTCGATGTATAGAGGTTAAATCATTAGTTCAAGGTCACTAGACTAGTTTATAGCGTAGCCTGTGCTCCTGACATTCAAACTCATTTTATTCTTTCTTGTACTGTTAAAATTAATTTGTGGATGAGTAGGTAGAAGGATTACTTCCTGGAGATCATAAGGTCTCACTGAATCTAAGCTGTCTGAATTAATATGCAGTCTTTGTTGCCACAGTAATGCTATTTTTCTGATATTTAGGCCATATCCACACATTCTTTCTACACCAGCAGCTCAAACAATGTCCGCCTACGCAGGCCAGGCTCAGTATTCGGGGATGCAGCAGCCAGCGGTCTACACGGCCTACTCGCAGACAGGACAGCCCTACAGCCTGCCAGCTTATGGTATGTCATGTCTTCTGTCTTCTCCTTCTTTGGTTGCAAGCAGGTAATCCTGCTAGCTAGAAGTTTTATATCCTGATTTAAGTTACAGCTCAGAAGTAAGATCCTTTGACTAATGAAATGGTTTGCATATGCATTTTCCAACCAGATTTGGGCGTGATGTTGCCCGGCATCAAGACAGAGAGTGGACTGTCACAAACCCAGTCCCCATTACAGAGTGGGTGCCTCAGTTACAGCACGGGATTTTCCACCCCCCAGCCAGGCCAGACACCGTATTCTTACCAAATGCCAGGTAAGTAGCCACACATGAAACTTGTTATATGAGAACTACTTCTTTGAATGCGATTCCTTGGCCTCAGGCTGGTAATATACATCCTGCAGACAGCTTTAAACTTTATCACTGCTCACACAATTTCATCAGGAAAGACAGGTACCCAGGCAGAAACACAGTGAAAGTAATTGAACATATGTGAAGAGGCATGATCCATACCAAATTTAAACAATTAAATTTAAACTGTGCAGCATTGGCAGGAAACCAATTTCAAGCAATGCAACCTTCAAGCCAATGTTTGCAAAGCCGTAACATCAGTCAGCACATTTGCTGTCTACTTAAACTATTTAAAAAGATTCATAACACAAAGCAGTAGTTTTGCAGTATTCTTTAAGTGGCTTAACTCTGTTTCGGTTGTATTTAAAACTGCATTAGTGCTTCTGTAAATCTCCCTTAACTTTGAATGACTGAGAGTTTTTGTCCATCCCTAACAATTCCTAGTGATACTTATATTTTCTAATAAAGTGTTTCGATTTGTATCCTTCCCCTCAAATGTCTGTATATGAGCATTAATTTTTCTTCTTCTTGGTGACTCCCTTAAAACTTGTTTTTTACATAGTAGTCACAGGAAAAAATTACAATGGTGTAATAAACACATTAAAAGCTAATTCCTGCCTTTTGTCTATATTGGTAGTCATAAATTTTGAGCTTTGTGAATGTATTTGAACTACTAAAATTGACATTTTAGTCAGTTGACTAAAATGAAATAATTGCTTAGACGTTTTGACCAAAGTGGCAGATCTCTGTTTATCTAGAGTGTAGGTAGGCACAGACTTGAATATGTGCAGCAGACATAGTGAGCCACACAGTTTCAGCCAGCAGTGTGGAAGGGGACATAGATACATTTTCCTTTATTCATCAAAATTCTTTCATACTGTATATTCTAGGCTAGACCAATTTGTGTGGATTACACAATACTGGCGTTCTTCAAAATGCACTGACAAAACAAGTCATCTGCTGCTGCAATAGTCTTTTTATTTTATCCTTGGCAAATATTGTCCATCAGGACATATTTGAAAACCTGTGATTCTTTACTTCTTTCCTCCATAATTGAATAAATAAATAAATTCAAAACTTTCAGTAAAGTTTCGGAAGGCCTGCAGACCTAAATCACAGCAAAAATACAGTTTCCCTATGTGTATGTATATACATATACACATGTATATACATATAGAATATATATACATATACATATATATAAATAGGTAACAGCTTTTCCTTCTATTAAAAGAACTTCAGAAGCAAAAAGAGAGGTTGGGGCAAACACCAATTATAAATAACTAGGTTTTGTATGTTTCCATGGAAACCCTGGTGGTGCAGTGGTTAAGCACTACAGCTGCTAACCAGAAGGTCAGCAATTCACATCTACCCACTGCCCCTTTGAAACTCTGTGGAGTGGTTCCACTCTGTCTGAAGGGTCCCTGTGAATCAGAATTGACAGTGGCCTTGTTTGTTGTTGTATGTTTATTTCCTAACTAAGGCAATCATATCCAAAGGTTTAATTCAAGTGATTTTGTATTCAAACACAGTTGATAATATGAAACTTCCAGTAGTTTGCTGGAAGTAGTCTCAGTTTGTACAGTACTTTTTGTTGTTGTTAATACCCCTTTACTTCTAAACACTTAACAGTTGAATGTGAGCTGTAGTCTTTGTTAAAGCTGTTCCGATGTATTCCTGTGTAGCCAGACTCCCTTGGGAAAGACTTTACCCACTGTTACAAGAGGGACAGAGCTAAGCACACATATATTCCTTATAAATCATTTCTCTTCAGTTTTTACTGCTTAACAGTTACAACAAAATTCAAAAATTGATTTGTGTTGTTGAATTCTGCTAAATAAACTATTTTTGTTACTGCATAAGATCACTTTTTAAATGCAATTTGTTCTTTGTCTCTAGGTTCCAGTTTTGCACCATCCTCTACTATTTATGCAAATAATTCAGTTTCCAATTCAACAAATTTCAGTGGTTCACAACAGGTATGGGAGCCTTTTTATGTTTATGCTTTTTTATATCCATGTCAGATTTTGAAGTGTCCTTTCCAGCTGACGTATAAATGCATGTTCTTCCAGAATGACATTTATTTTAAATTCAGATAATATTTCAGGATAATGAAAAAACAAACAAACAAAATAAATTAGCCATCCAGAACTCCTCAGTTATGTTTTGTTCTGGAGATTTTAGATTTTCTGTTTGCTAAAAGTTTCCCCTTTAATCAGTTAAGCTGAGATTCTTTCAATCACTTATTTTGAAATTATAAAATATATTACAGACCTGCTTGTTATCTTAAAATAGATAAAACATAATTATGCTTTTCTTAAAGTTATCATTATAAACATTGATTACTAGATTGAACTGAAATTAACACTTGGATGGTGCTTAGATTGGGTGACATTTTCAGTCCAAGAGAGTTTCATTTGTTACTAAACAAAATACCTTCCAAACTACACTTGGCTGGGTTTTCAGTTTTGTTTTTTGTTCTCTGATTCCTTTTACAAAGTATTTCAGTCCTATTTTTCTGACAGCTGTCATTTTTTGCTTTTATCACTTTGCCTGCCTTTAAAAGTGCTGAGTCTTTTTCCTAATCGTATGTTTTTAATTTGGGGGAGAGTTTTAAAATCTAGCCCATTAGAATTATGTGTGTAGCAAAAGCAAATGTCCCTGAATTAGTGAATGGACTCTTGAGTGAGGTGAGTTTTTGAAATATGTTGGCACTTCAGATCTCTTTTGTCCTTATCTTGTTATTCTCAGCCATGTATAGGGTAGTTGAGAATGAAGAGTAGTCAGTACACAATTTCACTTTGATGTAATTGTTAGGTTTTCTCATATTCTAAAACATAAGCTGTGATGCAGGAATTCACTTATTCCACTTACTAGAGGAATTCTGTTAACTTTTTTCTCCTTATAATTTTTACTGACATTACAAAAAGCCAAAAGGAAACTTTTACTATTAAAATAACAGAATAACAATATTTTGATAGGATTAAACTGCAGGTAGGCACTTATAAGAAAAATAGTTCTTTTAAATACTCAATGTCAACCAGAATATGTAGTTTATTTTTAAGAAATAGAGAATTTTTGATCATCCAGATAGTTTAATTTCATATATTTATTGACACAGTAAATATTTATTAAGCACTTTCCAACTAACATACAAATGCATCTTCTTCCAGAATAACATTTATTTTAAATTCACATGATGTTTCAGGGTAATGAAAAAACAAACAAACAAAAGAAATATTTGGCCAGGCATTGATAATTCAAAATAATTATAAAAGTAATAATCCATTATTCCCTACTATCAGGTAGGATAAGATCTCCTGAGGATGCGAATGTAATACCAACATAGGGTGGTTTACAGTAAGTATAATGATTGAAATATGCACTAGGTAGAAAGGTAGTGAAAAAGAAAGACTCCTCAGCTCTACTTGAATGGGTTAAAAAATTTTCATAAGAGAAGAAAATTTACTGACAAAGGCAGATTTATGTTATAATGGGGATCCAGTACTTTCTGAATAGTTAAATACAGTTGCCTTAATATAAAATGTAACCTATATAATAGACAGTGGTCTGAATAACATTTTTGTTTGTTTCTTTTTAACAAATAATGAGTAGCTATTATGTGTTGGGAGTCTTTGGGTGGTACAAACAGTTGGAGTCTGCCCAGAGGTTCCTTGGAAGAAATCTCTGATATTTTACCTCCAAAACCTCAGCCATTGAAAATCCTACGGAGCACAGTGCTCTACTGTGCCACACACAAGGTCACCATGAGTGAGAAGTGACTCAGTGGCAAGTGATTTATTATATATTAGGAACTGATTTATATTCCTGGGATACAATGGTGTAAGCAAGGTAGATCAGACTGATTCTTTCCTCACAGAGCTTACAGTCTACTGAGAGAAGCAGACAGTAATAAAAACATAAATATAGAATTAGAAAGCATGAAAGAAGATAATAGGATTCTATTTAGAGTATTCTTAGCAACCCAACTTTGAGTGTGGGAGGCTTCGTGGAAGGCTTCTCTGTGGAAACCACATTTCACTCAAGATTTGAAGAGACGGGGGAGGGACAGCAAGGGCTTTCAGCCGCAGAAAGTGTCATGCATCAAACCATCGCAGAGACGAAAGACTTGGTGTGTCCTCTGGCTGTTTCTGTCCATCCTAGTCATTCCTGTTGGTCAGATTTCTTCCTCTGACTTCACATGGCTTGCTTCCTTCCTTCTGTATCCATCTTCTCTAAATCTCCCTTTCTTAATAAGGACACCAGTTGTAGATATAGGGTGCAGCCTAGTCCAGTATGACACCATCCTAGCTTGAAGATATCTGTAAGATCCTATTTCCCAATGAAGTTGCAATCACAAGTGCAATCACATGAACAGCAGTTAAAGTGTTCAGCTGCTAACCAAATGGCCATCAATCCAAATCTACTGGCTGCTTCTTGGAAACTCTGTGAGGCAGTTCTACTCCATCCTGTAGGATTACGTTGAGTCAAAATCAACTTGAAGGCAACAGGTTTATTTCATTTTTATTTTTATTTTATTTTATTTTATGAGGAGTCCTGGGGGCACAACAGTTAAGCACCAAGTTGGTAATTGAAAAATTGGTGATTCAGACCCACTAGTGGCTTTGTGAGAGAGAGATCTGCAGTCAGCTTTTGTAAAGACTACTGCCAAGAAAACCGTCTAAGGCAGGTCTCCTCTGTGATGTGGGTCACTGTGTCTTGGAATTGACTCAGTGTCACTCAACAATATTCAACCCACACAGGACCTGTGGTTTAGAATAAAGAATCTGCATTCTGTTCCAAGGCCAATGGGAAGCTAATAAAAGGATTTGTGCAGGAGAATAGCATAATATAATACAGATCTTGAAAATATTACTCTAACTTCAGGGACTTCAGAGAAAACCCAGATGGAAGCCCAGGAAACAAATTAGAAACCTAGTGCATTAGCTATAACAGGAAACGAGAGCAGCCTGGACAGAGGTAACAGTAATGGAAAAGGAGAGTCGGGGAGATGACTTTTGTTGTTGTTTTAATACACAAAAGACTTAGTATAATTTCCAGAAGCTAGTACTCGGGGCCTTTCCAATACATAACTTCATGTTCCTCTAAGAGCATTATTAAGCTAATGCTGAGCTTCTGCACAAAGACCTGGAATCCAGGTCTCTGCACAGGGTGTCACTGAGGGGTGCTAGAGGCGCAGACTACGTCAGGGAACACTGCCAGAGGGCTGACACTGAAATGACTGTCTATAAAATTTTTGTGTAGTGTTTCAGCAGAAATTTATTATTTTTTTTCTAAAAACATCCCTGTAGTTACAACAACAATGAAAAATTATAAGCCCAGCTTACATATATCAATATACCTACAAGGCTGAAACTCTGTGCCGATTTATTTTCTGAACCTTCTAATGGTGACATAGTTGTTAAGAGCTACAGCTGCTAACCAAAAGGTCAGAAGGTCACATCTACCAGGAGCTCCTTGGAAGCTCTATGGGCAGTTCTGCTCTGTCCTGTAGGGTCACTGTGAGTTAAAGTTGACTTGACAGCAATGGAATTATTTTATTATGTTTTGTTTTGTTTTTGTAATGGGTTTTGGTCAGAGCTGTTCATTACCCAGTTATAATGATGCTTCGAATCATAGGATTTCTTCTGCATGTGAGAAAGCATGAGCTGTTATTTTTGTTGCTGCCGGTGTTTCTATAGTTGCAGATTTTGTCAAATTTTATGGTGTTTTAGCAATAATAGTGTGTTCATTAATAATTGTAAACCTGTATCAGTAACTTTTTTGAGAAGGAAGCAATAACTAAAGGAAAAGGAGAAAAATTAAAAAAGTATCTGCTTATTCACTAATAATATAGCAAGAATGCTGTAATTGAATATAGAAAGATTTCACTTAATTTTGTTAGTATTCGTATAGTCTAAGAAATACTACATTTAATCAGTTTTAACTATCGTGTAGTATTCAGTGATTAAAATTGGTCATAAACTTACATGTATAACAATTGTTGATCATATAACTTTGATAATGAAATAGAGAAATCTGACAGTTAACACAAAGTGGGGGAAATGCTGTCTCGACATGTCAGAAACATAATTGAAATCTTAGATCAGTTTTTTTTTATTTTAGTCTTTAAAAATTTTCTTTAAAATTATCATAGTCTTACAAATATATATCAGACTTAATGAAATTTTCAGAGTTCAAGTTTGAGTTATGGTTTAAAAAATAGTAACACATTAAAAATTAAGTTGGCAAAAGACATTGATTTTGATGAAGTCATTCACAACTTCACAGCTTTGAAGACTGGGAAAAGAAAGCTCTGCTTTAGTCGAGAGGTTTAGTAAGTGGTGAAATACTGGTTTTGCTCCTGTTTGTTTCTGTTATATTGTTTCATTTATGAATGTGTTTAAGTATGTGTTTGTCTGTATCTTTTATACTATTTGAGCCATTACTGAAGCTCACGTAACATTAAAATGAACATAAGTTTGAAGTAGTTCTTAAACATTTTCACTTTAAATTCTGTTGTTTTCTTACCAGATTTTCACTTTAACCGTATGAAACTATGTAAATGTAAATTCACTATAATATATGATATTGTAATTTAAAGATATACTTTTAATTTTTCTAGTTATTTTTGTCACTACTGTTGCCATTACATTCAGTGACATATAGGAATTAAAATCTATGAGTAATGTTAGTACAAAAACTGTACTAAGACTTCTGTATGATGTAGTACTAGAAGAGGCCCATGGGGTGGGAGGAGTTGACACTGTGAGTTTCCACCCGGGGTGACTCCCATCCTAATGATGCCATGCCTCTGCGTCAAACTACAGCACTGAAACATAGTGGCTCGGCAACACTGAGCAAGTCACTTAACCACTCTGTGTCCTCGTTTCCTGCAGTATGAACTAAGAGTAATAATAAAAAACCAAACCATACTTAATGCCGTTGAGTTGATTCTGACTCATAGTGACCCTATAGAACAGAGTAGAAAAGCTCCATAGAATTTCCAAGAGCACCTGGTGGATTTGAACTGCCAACCTTTTGGTTGGCATCCATAGCACTTACTTACTATGCCACCTGGATAATACCACGTAGAGGGCTGTAAACACTGAGTAAAGATGTTTAAATGCTTCGAATAATGCTTGATACAAAGTGAAAACACATTGCTGTTCAGCTGTTTGGTCAGTTCCAACTCCAAGCTACCCTGCCCCATCAGGTTCCCCAGGCTGTAGTCTTTACCGAGGAAGACTATCAACCATCAACCTTTTGGGTAGCAGTCTACTACCTAACCGTTGCACCACCAGGGCTTTGATACAAAGTAAGCATTTTGTAAATATTTGTTGTCACCATTTCACTCTGAAAGAGATGTGTTGGAAACTGTTGTTCAAATATCTATAATTTTTTTTTTCTTGATTTACTCTGGGTAGTCAGGGGGTATCAGCTCCAAAAACTAACAAAAAAATTTAGTTTTCTGCCATAGTTCTTCATTCATTTTGATAATACACATAAAATTTCTGCTTATGATTAAGTTATTTATCAAGTGACTTTCCTTTTTGGAAACCATATCTCAATGTGGATCTCTCATACTGATGAATCTATAAAATGTCCTGAAACTTGGATAAACTAGAAAGACAATATGCTGATTGAAATTAGTCACACAGGAAGATATTGTATGAGATCATTAGTCAAGAAAAGATTTACACACAGAAATAAATTTTTTAATTATCATTAGGTGAAAGTATACAATCCAAGTCAATTTTGCATACATGCCTCTCTGTAACTCTATTTACTCTTTCCACCCTGTGACAGCACACTCCTCCTTTTCACTCTTCTTGTAACCTCCCAACCAAACACCTGCCCCCTCCTCTCCACCCACTCCTCTCCCATCTAGAAAGAAATCAGTAGGATAGCCTTCTATAAATGTATAAAATCATAAAGTACATAAAACACCACATGCTCATTCTGTGTCTCCAAGTCCATTCCATTCTTTGTCTGAAGTGTTGACCTCAGTATTGGTGTTTCAGGTCTAAGGTGGCAGCATGTCTAGGGGCCATGTTACCAGGGGACCCTCCAGGCTGTCAGACCATCAGTCCTGGTCTTTTCGTAGAGTTCTTGATATGCACACCAGAAATAAATGCTTCTTAGTGGTTACCAGGAATGGGAAAGGGAGGGAGAGAAAATCACTAGCGAGTAGATTGCTAACTTGAGTGAGAGGCAAGGCAGTATGCAATAAGGAGAAAGTCAGCACAGTGTAACCAAGACAAGAGAAGATACTGAGAGGTACATAAGAATAAAAGACAATAAAAGTAACTTCTGTAACATAAACAATCCTGCAACAACACCAATAACAATAATTTATGAGTGGAGGCGTGGTTAAGTATGCTAAATATGGGTGGAGTGCATATGGGCGTACACACATGTGCATTTTAGGTGGGCGTACACACATGTGCATTTTAGGTGGGCTATGAATATGCCTACATACTTTATTTGTATGTGCTGCATGCAGATTTATAGATATGATAGAGCATACAGAGGGAACAGTCAAAGAAACAACCTAGACATGACCAAACACCTCACAGGACTGAGTTACTGAGCTTGAAAGCTAACGATCATAATCCCAGGGAATATCTAAATTAATTGGCATAACATGGTTCATAAAGAAAATGTTTCCTATCCTATTTTGATGAGTAGGATCTGGGATCTTAAAAGCTTAAGAGTAGCCATCTAAGATACTACAATTGGTCTCAAATGAAAGTGAAGAAAACCAAAGACTCAAGAAAAAAATTAGTACAAAGGACTCAGTGACCATAGGAACTGCAGTCTCTGCTGTCCTGAGACCAGACAAACTAGCAGGTGCCCAGCTACCCCTACTGACTGCTTGGACCAAAATCACAATAGAAGGTGCTTGTAAGAGTAGGGAGAAAAAAAGTAAAACAAAATTGAAATTCATTAAAAAGAGCAGATTCACCAGTCTGATAGTAGCTAGAGGAATCCGCTAGACTGTGGCCCTCAGACACCCTTCCAGCCTGGAACTGAAGCCATTCCTGGAGATCACTTTCCAGCCGAGTAATAGACAGGCCTAGAAATAAACCATAACACGTGTGAGGATGGTGCTCCTTAGAACAATCACTTGCGAGAGACCAAAAGGACAACAAATACTCCAAAGCAAGGAGGAAGGGGCAGGAAAACCAGAGGAACAGAAATGAGAACTCGGGGTGGTAATCAGGAAGGTGCTGACACATTATGGGGAGTGCAGGCCGTATCAGGGGGCAGTCTGTGTGTGAACTGTTGAATGAAACAAATCTGCTCTGTATGCCTTCACCTCAACCACAATGAAAACATAAGAAAATGTTAAAAAAAATTAAAAAACCAAAAAGGTGAATCTGTTTTCTCCTTTGGGGGCAGTGTCATATTAGGGGGACTCACTGCTGACCAAGGGTTTGCCGTCGTAACAATGTGGGTGAAAACATACTAGCTCTGTAAATACCAGACGTTGCAATAATCCTTATTCATCATCTTAATGTGTAAAAAGATATCAAAGAATCATTTCGATCATAGATTAAAAAATTTAATAAAAAGCAGATCCAGGGGGGAGATCCAGTGCTTTTGTTTTCTCTATGAAACTGATAGAAATTTTTAAAAACTTCACCAAAGTCTTTAGATCAAGACTGCAAGTACCATGTAGCTTTTTTAGAGGCTGAATTTAAAACAAAACAAAACTCCTACCTACTCTTTACCTCTTGCCAAGAAAACCAAATTACAAAGGTACCATTCAATGGGAAGAAAAATGACAAAATTGCAAACTGAGGTCAGTGTGGCAGCTGGAAGGGGCAGCCACGCCTCCTCCTTGTTGGTGGTGTCAACAGATGTGTAAAAACTGATTTTGTGAATATGAATTTATTTCATCTCATTTTCTCCCATTCAAGTGCATAGGACTTGATAATACAAATCCTTGGATTAGGAATTAATTGCAGGGGACAAAGTAAAGTCTATGCAACCTTGAGGTGGATAAAAATTCATGGATTGCAGCTGGTGTGCAGAACCATCAGGCTGTTGAGTAGTACGTGTATGTAGAAGATACCTGCAAAATAGCCTCTGCCTGTAAAGGTCACCTCCAAGTTAGAGACTCAGAAACAAATGAAGCCAGATTTTTCTTTGAAGCCAACCCAGAGAGTAATTTTTCTCCAAACACAGATATCTTCAATTATCGTTTCAGGATTATCCATCCTACACAGCCTTTGGCCAAAACCAGTATGCACAGTATTACTCAGCCTCAACGTACGGAGCATACATGACCTCCAATAACACAGCTGATGGCACGGCATCATCAGCCTCAACCTATCAGTTGCAGGAATCTCTCCCGGGATTGACAAGCCAACCAGGTACAGCTTTTCATCCAGGTGAAATACTTTGATACGTTTTGCTGTGTCTAATGATATGAAGATGGGGACGCTTCAGAAAACACGGCTGAAACTCCCAGATAATTATAGTCTATGTTAATTATAATTAATTATAGTCTATGATAATTATTATCTATGTTTAATCTAAACATGACAATGTTAGCATCGTCATGTTTAAGCTAAGATGAGACCATACTTGCTTTTCAGAAAATCCTTCTTTTAAATTAGGAGATCTTAACCTCATGATGACAACATGTATTAGATATAAATAAGGATGTTAAAAAAAGTGAATGCTCCCATTGCAGGTCTGATTTGTTACTTGGTGAATAACTTGTAACTCATCAAAAAATTGTAATATTTCCTTCTTTGGATGTAAATGAGAATATTTTGCTCATGGCTGGGGGACCATGTATTTCTTTCACTTCAATGAGCGATTAGTTGCTCTGGCCAGTGAGGAGGAAATTGTTTATAGAATCAGTGGTGGGGTGGTTTAGTATCTTTGTCTAGTCAGCATGCATTTAAATCCATTGTACTGTTTGTCTTCTAAAGCTTGTCTGTGTCTTATGGGAATTGAATATTCTAGAACATATTTGGCACTGGTGAAGTATTTAACCATAAAAGTAAGTTAACAGAGAGTCAGTGTAATCCCAATCATAATTCCAAGCAAGACTGTCTATAGAAATTATCAATCTGATTCTAAAATTACAAAGAAACGCAAAGGAACTAGGATAGTCAAAACAATTTTAAAAAAGAACTAACTTCAAGGACTCACACTGGGTGATTTTAAGACATACAATAAAGTCTTAGAACTGACCCTCAAGAGGGTGTGGTATTAACAAAAGGACAGCTACAGATGGCAGTGGAACAGAACAGAGTTCATAAATAGTGTATGTACTGGAAGAATTCATTTCAACAGATGTCCAAAGGTGGTTCAGTGACGAATGAATAGTATGTTTAACAGATAGCATTGGAATAGTTGGACATTGATATTAAAAAAAAAAAGAAACTTAAAGCATAACTCACACCATATACAAAAATTAACACAAAATGTATCACAGAAAAATCTTTGTGACTTTGGGTTACAGAAAGATAGATATGACCTCACTCACCTTACTCTAATCCCAACCCACATTCGGATCTGTCCAAATGTGTTTCAAATCTGTCCTGATGCTCTTTGAGTCAGTACTTGCATTTCATCAAGATTCTTAATTAAAAAACTCAAGCAAGCAAGCTTGCTGCCCACAGAGACATTTCTAACTCACAGCGACCACCTGTAGGACAGAGTAGAATTGCCCCGTAGGGTATCCAAGGAGTAGGTGGAGGGCCTTTGGTTAGCGATGAACCACTGTGTCCCCAGAGATACATCTACATTTGAAGATAAAAGGATTTCAGAACTTTTGTCTAATCCGTAGGGGAGATGCTATAGGTTAGGTGATATTTAACATACTGTTACCACACTGAGAAAGTTTTTTTCCAATGGTAAGTGCATGGGGAAAACCAGACAGGATGACTGCTTTCACAAATAAGACCACAGAAGTCAAGACACCAGAGACTGAATGATGGACAGGCCTAGCAGGACACTTTTTAATTTACTTGAATAGAATTAACATGTTGCCATCTGGTTGAGTTACATTGTGGTGACCCTAGGTGTGTCAGAAGAAAGTGTGCTTCGTAGCCTTTGCAATAACTGTCTCACAAGCAGACTGCCGGGCCTTTCTTCCAGTGTGCCTCTGGAAGAGCGTAGACCTCAACCTTTTGTGTAAGGAGCCTTGCACTTGGCCCCATTTGTGTGACTCAGGGACACCTCAGAAAAGAGCTGCTCTCGCTGAAATCCATTTTTATACTCCGCTCTGGTACATGCTGGTAGAGCTTTGAGTAAAAGGCTGGTTTTGCTCTAATTTAAATCTGAACATAACAGGACGACTCTGTAGGAAAGACCTAAGTGGTTACTTTTCATCAGTGAAAGAATAATCAATATTCAGAATAGGTATATTTAAATTAAAGAAACTGAATGCAGTCCTATAGGTATTCTGCACATATGGATTTGAATGTGATGCATTTGTGTATGACACATCCATCTTTGCTATCGGAATGCTGCAATTTCAAATTTCTTTTGTTTACTAATACCAACAGATATGATTAGACATAATTTTCAGATTTTATCATATGTGCTATTGAATTTAAAGGATAAATAATTTCTACATATAACTACATGTTTCTTTCAGCCAAAATCATAACAAACATGTCTGGGTCTCTAAAGAATTCTCTGACTGTCTTCAGTCAGGTACTTTTAAGTTTGATTTTACCTTTTCAGCTCTGGCATGCATCCAAAAAGCAAGCAGTTTTGTTAACTGTGGGATTTTTCTTTATTATTGATGAACTCTGAAGTACTTAGTTCAAAAGCAGGAAAAATGTTTCCCATTGACTGGTTCTGTATTTTAGACTCAAAGCAGTGACCTAAAAATTAAACCCATAGTTTTTCATAAAACATTCACCACTTATTTTTTCCATTTTAAAAATAAAAACATACCTTTAGGTTCAGTAAGAGACAGCTGTTTTTTTCTGATTTAGAGATAAAGCTAACAAAATAAAGTTGGATGTAAGTATCAAAAACTTATGAGGTACAATTATTCATTACTGTACTGATTAAAGGATCATTATTTAATCGCATATCATGTTGGCCCAAGAAAAAGCCTAAGGCAGGTGGTAATGATGATGTTATTTGGAAATTGCAAATAACATTCAGTTATTTACTTTTCCTCGCTAGGTAGTTTGACAGTGGATTTAAAACCACACTGCTGTGCTGATTAAGAACAGACATTCAGTTAGTTCGTTATCTTGAGACAGATCTTTCTTTGCCTTTTGCATAGTTTGTCTTAGGTATACATTTTTGATTTGCATTCAGAAAGTTTGAGGACTGATTAGCACATTTAGATTAAAGATACAACATAGTACCTACCTTTCAAATAGCTTAAACATTTTTAAAATTAAATATAGTAATTTGTAACCATGTTATCCTTTGCCCTGAGACCTCCGTAAACATTGATTAGCCAACTGAACTGCACACGGGCTCCAGAAAAGAGTATAGTGAGATCGCTTGAGTCTGAAAAGAAACGAGTTTCTCAGGCAGAAAACATAGTCTTTTCATAGCTGCATGGCATTTCACATAACGACAGGGTGGCAAGCAAAGTGTGAAGTCATCTGATGAAAACTAATAAAACAATATATACAGAGGTAGAAAGGACACAAGGTCCACAATTAACTTCTCTGCCAGTATGCGTTGTCCCTACCTGTAGCATTACTGTGTCCCAGCACAGTTACCTGAGTGGAAATTTGGCACAGGGACCAGAATTAAGTTTTCTCTTTTAAAAACAAACAAACAAAAAAATGTCAACAAATGTTTAATGAGTAGCTGAGTTCAAGTTCCTACCTTTACCCTTTGTTAGAACAAAGGGTAGTATCTCCAAATTGTGTAGGGGTTAGATACAGTTCCACCTGCTTGCTGCAGAAGCCCAGATAAATCACATATGCTTTACCACATATGCTCTCTCAACTTCAATGAAATACTTTTTGCAAATGCTTGGCCCTTGCCTGAACAGAAAATGTATAAAGTGTGACTTTTTTTGATCAGTAGAGGTGGATAAAAGTTGACCTCTTTGTCACTTGCAGGAACTATTGCTGTTTGCAGGAGGAAGAATGGTCGGTGGTTAAAGCAGAAGTTCTGGAATGACACTGCACTGCCATTTGCAAGCAATTTTAATCTTAGTGAATTGATGAAGTCCAGCATGTCTTAAGTTTCCCTTTTATTAAGTAGGGTGATGAAGGACCCAATTCCTTGGGTTAGAATAAGTTTTAAGGCTATGTATATATTGGCAGTGGGTTTGTGTGGGTGTGTGTAAATACAGCCAAGGTGTCTGACATATCAATGACAAACAGACAACCCAATTTTTTTCATTGTGATTAAGTGAAAGTTTACAATCCCAATTAATTTGCCATATAAAAGCCCAGTCACCCGCCTCTCTGTGCCTCAGTGTGCTCTCCTTACCCTGTGACAGCACACTCCTGGTTTCCAACCTGTACTTCCAGTATCCACTCAACTAACAGTTGTCCCCTCCTCTCCATCCTCTCCTCTGCCCTCCAAAAAGAAACCAGTTGGACAGCCTCATATAGATATTAAACTGTAAAGTACACCCACCACTGTATGTCCCATAGTCCAGTCCAATCTTTGTCTGAAGTGGACAACTCAATTTTTAAAATGAGCAGAGGATTTAAACAGTTATTTCATAGCAACGGGTTAAATTGTCAAGCATACAACTGGCGCTCACATTGCTGGTGGGATAGCACATGGGTACACCCACTTTGAAAGAAGGCCAGCATCTACTAAAGGTGTGCCTTTCCTCTGAGCAAGCCCTCCAGCTGCAAAGTACGTATACCTGAGAAGAAGGAAAGCATGTGTCCACAAAGACGTCTAAGACTGTTACAGCAGCTTATTCATAATGGCTCCAAACTATGAATAACCTAAATATCCATCAACAGAATGGATCAAGTGTAATATACACGTAGAGTGAATCTCTAGTCACCACTAAGGGAAGAACAAATTGCTCCAGGCTTTGACATGGCTGAGTGTCACGGACACAGTGAACAGCAGATGAAGCCAAACAAATTTCAGTAGTTTATTTTAGAAAAGAAGACAGTGCATGACACACAATAAGATTTAATAAGTGTGGAGTTATCCTTTATAGCCAAGCCAAAGCTGTGTTTTTTACACCTACGAAAATACTTCTGCCTATATATTGTGCAAAGCTCCAAATTCTTAGAGTTTTTTAAAAATTCTTTAGTCACATGGAGAGAATCAGTGGTTATCAAGTTCTTGTATTTACTAAATCCAGATACTTCCTAAAACCGCAGCGTTTTCCTAACCCTTTGGGCTCTTTTCACCCCCTTGCAATGACAGCTGCCTCCCACCTCGTGTAAACTGCTGAGTTCCCACCACCACCCTGCTTTATGGACCCAGTCTGTAATCAGCTGCTCAGAACTGATCACTAGGACTGGGATTTTGCAAGTTTCTGTCCTTTCTGCTTTTACACCATTGCAAGAACAATGCCATTTTCCAGTGGTTAACACCTGAATATTGATCTATGATGGATATAAAAATAGATTATGTGAAATGCTATCAAAAACTTTAAAAGCTTGATTGCTAAGTGAAAGTTTGAATTAGTAATGTATTTGAAAGAAGCCATTTGATTCACACAGTTTAGTAACCTTTGAAAAATTGCTTCAAAATAATCATTAAGACTGAAATATTTGTGTGTGATTTTTCTTTTTTAAGTTGATGTGTATTCAAATACTCAGCACTTCACTTAATACCTATACGATTGAACTAAAATACAGTTTGCTATGAGACAAGGCCATATTCAACCTCTAGCCAAAGGACATTCTTGTTCTGTCTACAGCCGATAGTTGAGTCCCACGTAATGAACTGTGCTGGCAGTGTTTTAAGAGCAAATAATGTTTGGGGCACAGGCATTTTATTTATTTATTTATTTGGATCTTGCCCTGATGTATGACATTTCCCACAGAAAATGTGATGATCAGTGGAAAGAAAAGGTCCTGTGTGCCTCTTGAAATAATCTTGGACTTCTATAACAGATCTAACTAGACACTTAGGTACCACAAATTCATATCACCTTATATGTGTTATGCAGTTGTTTATAAAAATGATTGTCGAGATATTATTTTGTTTGCAATAAGGGTAATTTTAGACACAAGTAGAAAGGGACTTAGATTCATAGCTGCTGGCTTTGACTTCTTTGGTCCCTTGTCATTATCATACTTAAACAGTTGCTATGGACCAACTTTTTCTTTTCGGTCTTTAATAGGAAATTCCAGTGTGCTAAGTATATTGGCCTCCAGTACATTAGTACCACATAGCTCTTTAGACTTTGACATGTGGGCTAGTTAAAGACTAAGTTGGTCCATAGGCTGAAAATATTTCTAGAAATCATTTTGTAAGCATGAAGTGAATCAAAGGTAATGAATATATATCACTTAAAAATTGTTTGTAAATTAACAGCAATAAACAAAGAAATAACTTCAGCTCAGGTAAATTATACAAGCTAACTTTTTGTTAAACCAAGGTGATGTTTATATGAGAATAGGGAGCTGATTTTTCCAAACCGCTTTGTGCCGAGTGGATGCACGTTAAAATCTGAATTTCATTATAATTGATGAGACATTAGCTATGTAGAACTAACCATTTATTAGAACATCCCAGAGAAAACATTACCCAAGTATTGCCTTCGCCACGTGGCTGTCAGTTTGTTGTACTTGAGCAGCGATTGTGAGCATGGCACAGGACCCAGTGGTGTTTCGTTCTGTTGTACATAAAGTCGGTATGAGTTAGAACTGACTGGACACTTGTCTGCTTTCAGAATTATTATACTTTAATTTTATAATAATGTATGGCAGTCATACATATTTATGTTTAAAATGGTATAATATGAATTTAAATAAAAATAAACAATTCAAATTTATTTCAGTAATGCAAAGAGGTAGTTAATGTAAACCATGTTTTAATATACAAAGTAACTGAAACTCAGAGAGATGGTTTAAAATACTTAGTCGTACAATAAGTCTGACTCCAAGTTTCATTTATTTTTCTAAATTTTACTCTTGTCTTGGTTTCTTTTACAACCCCTCTGACAGGCCTGTCCACTGCTCAGTACTCTCTGCCTTAGAAAGTGCTCCATCATTAGGTTTAGATGTCAAAATTTTAGGTTATCTATGGGCTGTGAAGACAGTCCGGTGGTGCAGTAGTTAAGAACTACAGCTGAAAACCAAAAGATCTACAGTTCACATCGACTATGTGCTTCATGGAAACTCTGTGGGGCAGTTCTACTCATCTGATAAGAGTCAGATGAGTAGGAATCAACTTGACAGCAGTGGGTTTGGTTTATGAAACATGCAGAAGTCAGCTGTGTATAAAATCAGAAATTAAGGTTGTGGCCTGGTTAAGGGGTATTATTGTATATTGTCACTTTTAGGATCATCGGTGTGAGAAAGGTAGGTCATCAAGATTGTATGAACTAACGAAAATGAGTGGAACCCTGTTAAATACAAGCACATGAGGAATAAGAGGAGGAAAGTGAATCCATGTCTCTTAGACAGAGAGCGTCTAGAAGCATGCAGGGTATCTTTGTCAAACTGTTCCAAGGAAGGGATGTTTAACAGAATCCAACAGCACAGAGATCTGGGAAGACAAGATCTGTGTCTGTCTGTTGCATTTATGAATTAAGCAGTTACTAGAGATTCTTAGTAAGAACAATTCCATTGGTGTTTTGGTGAACTAAAGCTAGATTACAGTAAATGAGATCTCAGGAAATAGAGACAAATGTGCTGTCCAGTATTGTACCCACTGACCATGTGTGGCTATTGTTCACTTGTGACATAGCTCTGCAGGTTGAGATCTCCTCCAGTGAAACATACACTGGATTTCAATGACATAGTATAAAAGAGAGAATGCAAAACATCTCAATAGTCTTTATGTTAATTAAATGGTGAAATGATAATATTTTAACTATTGGCTCAGTAAGATATATGAATAAAATTAATTCTACATGTTTCCTTTTACTTTTTTAATGTGGTTAACAGAAAATTTAAAATTATATAGTCACATGTATGGTTCAGATTGTATTTCTGATGGACAGCACTACCATGACTTGTTTTTTTAAGACCTTTGATCTAAAAAGAGGAGATAGGAAGTACATAGCATCTAGGTGGGAATGTACAGCTTCAGGAAAGGAAGAAGTTTAAGAGCAGGTGAGAAGAGGTTTGAGTAATGGATCAGAGTCCCCCAGGAGGTGGGTCTGGAGGGTCAAGTTTGCAGGTGGAAGGATGAGACTGATGAGGAAGACAGCAACTCATCCTCCGAATTGTAACAAAAGGAATTGAGGATAGACCTAAATGTAGATAAATGTGTAGGCGAGGTAGAGTCAGGAAGCTGAAGGCATATGGAGTACAAAAAAATGCCAGGTTTAATACACTATACAGACTGAAACTAAGGGACTTGTGTGACCTCCAGGCATTCGCTCCAGCCCTGGAGATTTCTGCTTCTGCATCTTTAATTTGTGAAGTCAAACCAGATTATCTCACAAATCCCTGTAGCTCAAATAGTATGTGTTTGTTTGTTTGTTTGTTTAAACTAAAAATTTTAAGCTTGAGGTAGAATCCTGTGATTACATATATTTTGTGTCAACAGGAGTTTTCTAATTCATGGGCATGTGTCAAGATAAATAATAATGAGTAATTTATGATCTGAAAACAGTGCTATTTTTGACACAAGGTATAATTATTTCTAGGAGAGTTTGATGCAGTTCAGAGCCCCTCCACGCCCATCAAAGATCTTGATGAGAGGACATGTAGAAGTTCTGGGTCAAAGTCCCGAGGAAGAGGCCGGAAAAATAACCCCTCCCCACCGCCCGACAGTGACCTGGAGGTATGCCTGCATTTCCTTTGAGAGTGCAACCTGATCTTTTATCATACTGAATAATAACTCCTATACCTGATAGTTTTATAAAGATTCAAACTTAAAACATGTATGTCATGAATTGAGTGCAACAGCTTTGTCACAGGCATTTTGTAACTCTGAAATGTGTGACATTTTTTCCATTAACTGACAAAATTAAGAGCATAAACAAACATCATACTGCTCTATAAATTCTAGGCCTGAGATAACAATGGTTTGTTTTGATCCAAATTTTCACAAACAAGAATTTTAAAAATGAAGCCAGTGATTGTGGGAATGTCTTCTGAGACATACTATTATTTGTTAATACTAAAGTAACAGAAGACATTTATATGAGTCAATAAATTATCAAAGTTAAAATTAATCTATGTGGAAAGGGAAAGTTATCTTCTTAAACATAGGAAAAAAGTTTATTTGCTATATGTCTTGAAATTTTAGTATGTGTGAAAATACCATTATATATGTCATTTTTTCCAGTTATGAGCTCTTGTGAGACATACCCGCACTAAGCAGGCTGATTTTGATTATAAAACATCAGGAGAAATTACTCTTAACCATAACATGTTATTTCTCTTGTAACAGTATGCATAGATTATGTAAAATAATAAGCATAGTTTTCCAGATTTAATAAGTAAAAGTATGAGATATTTTGCCTCTTCATAAGACGTAATATGAGTTGGACCCGACTAGATGGCATTGTGTTTGGTTTTCGGTTTAAGACATGATAGGCTTTCCTGAACCACAGTAGTCAACTGAGATGCCTCCAAGAACCAATCAGGTCATGCAGATGCGTACAGCTGGCTAGAGAGTTGGGGAGTCTGTATGGAGCATGTGAAGGCATGTGAGCCTGTCCAAAGGGGCCTGTACCCCAAAGCCCCGGTTGCCACATTTTCCAGGTTCTCTACTGCAGTCAGAACTCTGCGATATCTGTGCAATTTGCTGCATGTGAAACAGTAATCAGTGTTTAGCTATCTACCACATCTGCTAACCTAAACTGATCCTGGGATCCACACTTGACAATTTCTTTTTCAAGATTTGTCCATTGATTCTTTCTGTCTCTTTCTTCTTCCTCTTTTTTTTTTTTTTTGGTAACTTAATTGTTTACAGTCTTAAATTTCTTGAAGTATAAAACTTTATGATACACCAAGTATCAAGCAAGGAACTATCATAAAGTTTAGACACACATTTTTGGCATCAGCTCCAAGTCTTTAAAGCTTCCTATTATTATTATTGTCAGTGTTGCCTCTCAGGTTTTACGAGTGTTCAATATGACAAATTTGAAAAAAAGTAATGTAGTAAGGTATTTTTCTATAAAATTCTATCAAGATTACACTGAACGATGAAGCAAGATACTTTTGCTTATGAAGAGCTTTCTGTTTTCTTAAAACATTCTTTTTTTTTTACATATGTTTATCTTTCATGTCTTTAGCGTGTGTTTGTCTGGGATTTGGATGAAACTATCATTGTTTTTCACTCACTACTCACCGGGTCTTATGCACAGAAATATGGCAAGGTAAGGAATCAAATATTAGCCCCAGAAATCTTGTAAGGGCTTTGTATTTTTAATAAAACCATGGTCATTTATAAAACATTTTTAAATGTTTTTTATTAAAGTTTGTTTAAACCTGCTCTTGATTATTTCCAGTGGCTTGTTATTCTTTCATGAACTGGCAAATTTTATACAACTGAAACCCTAGTGGCATAGTGGTTAAGTGTCACAGCTGCTAACCAGAAGGTCGGCAGTTCAAATCTACCAGGCACTCCTTGAAAACTTTATGGGGCAATTCTACGCTGTAGGGTTGCCATGAGTGAGAATCGGCACAATAGCAGTGGCTTCATGGAATTAGAATTGGATTCTTTTTTCTTTCTATATACTGAGTTTTCTGCATCAAGACCAACATTCTTACTCACATGTAATGATTTTAGAAAAAATAATAATGAACTTGAATGACCTTTAAAATGTTGTAAAATCATACATATCTTCTACTAATGGCATTTCAGGAAATTGTTTGAATAAATTTTTTAATCAAATGTTGCCCTGGCATGCCATTTGAAATAAGTACACCTTTTGTCTGACAGATTCTTTGAATTTCTAAGTAAAAATATTTTTCTGTAACTTGAGTAAGTATAGGAGTAGCCACTGGGGGGGTGGGCGGGTAACACTCCCAGTAACACACAAATTCATTGTTGGATGGTGTCATTAAGCCTCTTCATTTCTTTTTTGTCATTGTTTTCATAGTTAGCTTCTTACAATGGTGTGCTGTGTGAGTACTTTTCTAAAATGAGCTTTTCTTTTGGAAACATGTTCTTTATAGCCTAGTTGCCAAGACTATTACGATTTGCATCTTTGACTCTGTCATCTAACCAGAGTCAGTTCAGAACATGTTGCTGTACCTTCAGTTATTATATTCAGAGTTTAGTATTGCTGTATTCTGACTTTGGTTCCTTTGCATATCACACACAAGTGTTTTTCTTGCTTTGAATTTATTTATTATTTGATAGTACATCATGTCAGTTCAATATGTGGTTTTTAACGGTTGTCTTAAGATTTATCATGAAGTAAACAGTGATTTGTAATAACGAGTTGCATCAAGAACTTCTGGTGCTGGTGGTGTGACTGCATTGTCATTTTGGTTTTTTACTATAGGTAAGGTATGTTGCGAAAAACCCTGGTGGTGCAGTGGTTAAGTGCTACATCTGCTAAACAAAAGATTGGCAATTTGAATCCACCAGGCACTCCTTGGAAACTCTATGGGGCAGTTCTACTCTGTCCTATAAGGTTGCTATGAGCCAGAATCGACACAATGGCAGTGGATTTGGTTAAGGAATATTGCTAAATAGATATGACAGGTAAAAGTTTTAACTACCCTTTTGAAAAAAGATTCTTAGTCCCTTTATCACAATTGCTGTCATCTGAAAACAGTGGTCTCCCAAGTGGGATATGTGCATCTTTGCTCGGGAGACACAAGATGCTCCACTGAGAAAGGGAAAAAAGATTCTAGAGTAAAAATAATTGTGTGTGTGTGTGTATATATATATATATGTAATTAATATAATCTTTATTTTATGTTGTGTAATGTACACAATTTATAAATATATGCATATGTTTATAATTTAAAGTGTTTATACATATATAATTTATTAATTGCTGATAAATTAGTGTAAACTCAAAATTCTATTAAGGATTAAGTATGCAGTGTAAAAAGTTTGTGGAAAATTATTTTCAGCATTTTCTGGAATAACATTGATTTACCAGGGGTACAAAGTAGATTCTGTTGAACAGATTGTAATATTTTTGTGTAGTGAGTTCTGTGTTAGATATATGTTTAACATAAATCTTCTAAGCTTGAACACATGAAACCAAATAAGTGTCATTTCAAAATAATCACCATTAGAGGCTATGGCTAAGTATCTGTGTTTCTTCTGTTGTGCCAACTTAGTGGTGGGACTTATATTCTAGAATTACCTTTAGATTTCTGGCACAATGGCTGCCTTCAAATCTTTAGCCTTTTGTAGTAATATTAATTTTGGTGAATTGTAGTATCATTTGGACCCATGGCAGTGAGTAAAGGGCATGGTAAAAATGTCACTGTATACATTTTGAGGAGCCTTGGTGGCACAGCGGTCAACAGTTTGACGCTAACCAAAAGGTTGGCAGTTCAGATCTACCGACCACTCCTTGAAACACCATGGGGCAGTTCTGCTGTGTCCTGTAGGGCTGCTATATGTGAAAATATGTCTGTATAGGTCAGAATCAATTGGATAGCAACGTGTTTGGTGTTTTTGTTTTTTTTTTTTTTGTCAAAAAGATTATAGAACAGTGCATCTGTTATTCTGAGTTCCTCATGTATCAGCTCTAGGAACAGTTCCAAAAGTTGAGCTCTTACGCTTCTTAGCAGTGGTACACCACTGAAATAAACCTGCCTCTCCCCAAACAGCCACCCTGACTTGAGGCACTGATTACAACATAGAAGTTTCGTTATTGTAAAGGATTTTCTACAGTGGTTTATGCAAATACAGAACGCAGACATTCTCCATGCTCACTGAAGCTTGAGACATCACAGAGAATTTCGAAAGAATAGGACAAAGTGATGGAGTCGCTGTATGCTGCAGACGATTAGGTGCTTGGCTACTAATCCAGAGGCTGATGGTGTGAATCCATCCACAGGCACCTCAGAAACATGGTCTCCAAAAGAGACATTGAGAATTCAGCGGAGCACAGTTCTACTCTGAAACACTGGGGTCACTGCTAATGAGAATCAAATGGTTTTCACTGTCTGGGTCAAATTGAGGGGGAAAGGGGAACAAATATTTATTTAACGACCATTTATGTAAGGCATCAGAAAAAATGTTAAGGTGTAGATTGTTGTTAGCAATCTCTAGAGAAGGAAAAATACTCAATTGTTAGTTACCTTTTGGTCACCTCAGACTCATGGTGACATTATGTGTAACAGAAGGAAACACCATCCAGTGCCGTGTCATCTTCATGATCATCACTGTGTTTGACTTCACTCTTGCAGATGTTGTGTTGGTCCGTCTCACCATGTGCCTCTTTTGTTTTCATTGGCCAAACATGCTGTTCTTTCCTAGCAACTGGTCTTTCCTGCTGAGATGCCCCATGTAATGGAACCAAAATCTCACCATCCTTGCTTATAAGACACATTCTGGTTGTATTTCCTCTGAGAATGATTTGTTTGTTCTTCTGGCAATCCACAGTATATTCCGTGTCCTTCACCAATACCGCAGTTTGAATACTTTGATTCTTCTGACTTACTTGCTTTGTTTTATTGTTTGTTGCTGTTGTTGTTTTTATTGTCCAACTTTTATGTGGAGAGACGTGGTTGAAAAGATCATGGTTTGGGTCAGAGACACCTTAGCCATCAAACACCTTAGAAGCAGATTTTCCCGTTATAATACCGTGATTGATTTTTTGACTGCTTCTTCCATGGAAGTTGATTGTTGATCCAAGAAGAATGAAACCTCGAAGAACAAGATGTGCACAGTCACACAAGTCAGTGGGGTTCTGGACTGTGTCACCCCATAGCCCATGTTCTTTTTGGCTACAGCACAGTGCAAAGCATAGTTAATTTGCCATGAAAACTGTATATTGAAGTGCTGTTTTTGAAGAATCAATGACAATTCCTAAATAAGAGGAAGGGCATTTTTGTGAGGTATTGTGTAGGTACTTGTGTGAACTCTTTTGTAAGGCAGGAGTAGTTTTAACTATCTTTTCTCAGTCAGTTGGTATATTTTTCTGTGAAAAAGTAAAACTGAAGAAAAATTTAGTGAAATAGACTGTGGCACACAGCTGGTAGTGCTACTAGTGCAGAATGTGAAAATACTTAGCAACACTTTTGGAAGGGTTGGAGAAAGAAAAACTTACATAATTTTCTATTACCTGTTATGTTATAGATCCTCCCTCAGTTTGGCATTTCAGAGGTAAGAGGAAAGTAGGGAAGGGGTCGTTATGAGCTTTTCCATCAGATAAATTTAGGTTTGAAAACCTAGCTCTGAAGCTTACAGTTTTCCCACCTTAGGCAAATTGCTTAATCTCTCAGTCTCAGATTCCTTAAAATGGGAGCACAGCTATCTGTAGTGAATAAGAAGAAGCATGTTTAAAGGGCTTAGCAGAACACTTGATATAAATTATCACTCAAAAAATGATAGCCATTATTACTCACTTTCAGATACATTATTCCATTTAATCCTCCCAGTTACTCTGCTGTAATTTTTTGTGATCCAAGTTTTATGGGTGAGAAAAGTTGGGTTATACAATTTTAAATAATTTTTAACAACTCAAAAAATGATAAATGCTGGTATATGTACTAGAAACCAAGTCACTTGCACAAGTCCTCTGTACCATTCTGTGCTGCTAGAAGGGAGCCTGTGAGTACTGACTGTGGTGAACCATGTAGTTCTTCAGGAGCAGTTTAAGAAAATTGAAATAAAAATACTTTTAGAGAGAATGTCTTACTGAGTTCCATGAAAAACAACTTAGATCACCTTATTTATTAAACTGTCATTGATCTTTGGTATGTTGTTGTTAGATGCCTTCAAGTGAGTCCCAACACATAGTGACTCTGTGTACACCAGAAAGAAACATCGTCCAGCGCCCTGCCGTCCTCACAAACTTTGTTCCTCCCAAGGGGCATTCTACCTGGACATCTTCTAAGCCAGAATTGTTTATTCTTCCCCTAGGCCCGGCTGTATTCAGTATTATTCAGTATTCAGAGGCATCAGTTCTTCTTCCGTCTTCCTTATTCATTGTCCAGCTGTCTCACACATATGAGGGGATTAAAAATGCCTGGCCTGAGACAGGCTCACCTTCGTTCTCAAAATAACATCTTTTTTAAATAAATGAATAACACTTTTAAGAGATTGTTTGTGGAAGATTTTCCCACTGCAATGCATCCTTTGATTTCTTGACTACCACTTCCAGAGGCATTGATTATGGATCAAAGTAAAATGAAGTACTTGACAATGTCAATATTTTCTCCATTTGTCATGACATTGTTTATTGGTCCAGTAGTGAGAATTTTTCTTTTCTTTATATTAAGGTATAGTGTAATACATATTGTGTATATAGTATAGTGTAATATAGTGTATATTGTATATAGTGTATAGTGTATATAGTATAGTGTAATACATTATCAGTAAGTGCTTGAAACCCTCTTCAGTTACAACAAGCAAGGTTATTAATATTGCAGGTTGTTAATAAATCTGTCTTCAGTCCAATCCTGCTATTACACTCTTCTTCATGTAGTCCACCTTGTAGGATTATTTGCTTGGTATATGGATCGAGGAGGTATGGTGAAAGAATACAATCTTGCACATACCTTTCCTGATTTTAAACCATGCACTGTCCCTTGTTCTATTTGAGTGACTGTCTCTTGGTCCACATATCGGTTTCCTATGAGTACAATTAAGTATTCTGGAATTCACATTCTTTACAATGTTGTCCATAATTGGTTGTCATCCAAACAGTTGAATGTCTATGCATAGTCAATAAAATATAGGCAAACATCTTTCTGGTATTTTCCGCTTTCAATCAGAATCCATCTGACATCAGTAATGATATCTTATTCTACATCTTCTGAATCCAGCTTGAATTTCTGGCAGGTGCTTATTGATGTATTGCTACAACTGCTTTCTAAATATCTACCCTCAGCAAAATGTTACTTGTGTGTAATAGTAATGACATTGTTTGATAATTTCTGTGTTCTGTTGGATTACCTTTATTTGGAATGAGTATTAACTACGGTTCTCTTCCAGTCCGTTGGCCAGGTAGCTGTCTTCCAAATGACTTGCAGTGCTGATGATGCTTGCTGAAGCATCTCAGTTAGTATTCTGTCTAGTACTTTTACTACACCTTGACTTCTGTCTTTAGTATCATCAGTTCTTGATCATACAGGTTTGAATGTTGACCGTTTCTTTTTGGTTCAGTGTTTCTTATGTATTCCTTTCATCACATTTGAAGCTTCCTGAGTCTTTCGACATTTTACCAATAAAATCCTCAGTATTCCAATTTGAGGCTTGAATTTTTGTCTTCAGAAAAATGGCAAGTGTATTCTTCCCTTTTAGATTTCAGACTTTAGATTTTGGCACGTTTCATTATAATACCTTGACTTTTCAAGCTGCCATTTGAAATCTCCTCAGTTCTTGTACTTCATCATTTCTTCTTTTTGCTTTACCTACTCTGTGTTCAAGAACAAGTTTCTGAGTCTCTTCTGCCATCCATTTTAGTCTTTCTTTCCTATCTTTTTAAGGGCCTCTTGGTTTCTTCATGTATGATATTCTTGATGTTATTCCACAACTTGTCTGGTCTTCAGTATAATGTTTAACATGTCAAATCTATTCTTGACATCGTCTGTAAATTCAGATGGGATATACTTACGATCATACTTTGACTCTTATTAACTTGTCTAGTTTTCTTCAGTCTCATCTTGAACTTGCATCTGAGTAGTTGATGGTCTGTTCAGCATTTGGCCCCTTGCCTTGTTCTGACTAATGCTATTGAGCTTTTCCGTTATCTCTTCCCACAGGTTGGTCAGTTTTATTACTGTGTATGTCATTTGGCAAGGTCCACATGTATTCTCACCATTTATGTTGGTGAAAAAAGATATTTGCAGTGAAGAAGTCACTGGTCTTGCAAAATTCTGTCATGGGATATCCAGCATCATTTCTATCACAAGGGCCATATTTCCTGGCTACCAGCCCTTCTTCTTTGTTTCCAGCTTTTGCATTCCAATCTCCAGTAATTATCAGTGCACCTGGATTGCACTTTGATCAATTTCAGACTGCAAAAGTTGGTAAAAATCGTCAAGTTCTCTTATGTCATCCTGAATGGAGAGAGATTGAAAAAATTACCCTCAAGAATAGGATCTAGACAAAGATGCCCACTCTCACCACTTCTGTTCAACATTGTTCTAGGAGTTCTAGCCAGAGAAATTAGAGAAGACAAAGAAATAAAGGGCATCTGCCTCAGCAAAAAAGGAAAAAATCTCCCTGTTTACAGATGATATGATTGTATATGCAGAGAATCCATAAGTAAAGTACTTGAGCTAATAGAAGAGTTCAGCAGGGTATAGGGTAACCATAAGGAAATCAGTGGGATTCCTTTATACCAACAAAGAGAACATCAAAAAAGAAATCACCAAATAAATACCATTTACTATAGCCCCTAAGAAGATAAAATACCTAGTAATAAATCTAACTACAGAAATATGAGACCTATACAAAGAGAACTACAAGACCTTACTTCAAGAAACCAAGAGATACTTACATAAATGGAGAAACCTACCCTGTTCATGGATAGGAAGGCATAACACTGTGAAAATGTCTATTTTACCCAAAGCTGCCTCTGTATACAATGCAATCCCAAAACAAATTCCAGTGACATTTTTTAATGAGATAGAGAAACAAATCACCAGGTTTGTTTGGAAAGGGAAGAAACTCCAGATAAGCAAAGCACTACTGAAGAACAGGAACACAGTGGGAAGCCTCACACTACCTGACTTAGAATCTAGTACACTAACATAGTAATCAAAACAGCCTGTTCCTGGGACCAAGAGAGATATGTAGACCAATGGAACAGAATTGAGACCCCAAAGATGCCACCATCCTTTTATGAACAGTTGATGTTCAACAAAGGCCCTAAGACTGTAAACTTGGGTAAAACCAGTGTCTTTAACAAATGGTGTTGGCAAAATTGGATATCCATCTGCAAAAAGTTGAAACAAGACTTGTATCTCACCCCTTACACAAAAAGTAACTCAAACTGGATCAAAGACGTAAATATCAAACTTAAGACAATAAAGATCATGCAAGAAAAAATAGGATCAACAATGAAAGTTTTAGTACACAGCTTAGACAGACTTCAAAATCTGACAAAGCATAATCAACAGAAAATAGATGAATGGGAACTACTAAGAATCAAGTACTTCTGCCCATCCAAAGACTTCATCAAAAGAATTAAAAGACCACCAGAAGAATGGGAAAAAAATATTTGTCAACTGCATGTTTGGTCGACATCTGATCCCCATAATCTCCAAAATATAAACAAGAAAAAGGTACATAATCCAACTAAGCAATGGGCAAAAGAGATGGACAGACCCTTCACTAAAGACAGCATCCAGGCAGCCAAAAGGCACATGAGGAAATGCTCACGATCATTAGCCATCAGAGAAATCCAAATCAAAACTATGAGATACTATCTCACACCAACAAGGTTGACCATGATCCAAAAAACACGAAAGAACACATGATGGAGAGACTGTGGAGAGATGGGAACTCTCTTGCACTGTTGGTGGGGATGCAAAATGGTACAACCTCTTTGGAAAACAATGTGGTGCTTCCTTTAAAAGCTGGAAATAGATACACCATTTGATCCATTAATCCTACTGCTCAGAATGTATCTTACAGAATCAAGGACAGTCACACAAACAGATACATGTGCACAGATGTTTATTGTAGCACTGTCCTCAATAGCAAAAAGATGGAATCAACCCGGATGCCCAAAAACAGATGAATGGATACACAAACTATTGTACATATACTCAATGGAACACTATGCAATGATTAAAAAAAAAAAAATGATGATTTTAGGGAGCATCTCATAACTTGGTTTCAAGTGGAAGACATTATGCTGAGTGAAGTGAGTCAGCGCCACAAGCACAAATATTATATGAGACCCCTACTGTAAGGACTTAAAAATAGACTTATGTACAGAAGAAAGGACAGTTTGATGGCTACAAGGGCGGGGAGGGAGGGAGAGGACTGGTCATAGATTAGATAGTTGATAGAAATTTGGTTGGTTGAAAGCAGTGACACCACACAGTAGAAAGAAGATTAACTTAACTGGACTTCAGCATAAACTGAACTCTTCTATTCTTATCCCAGTATTGCAAGGACAGAGAAGCAGAAGCAAGGGTCTGGGGACCATGCTGTCAGAGCACATCAAGGCTAATTGGCATATCAATCCTATTGCTAAGACAGTCTTCTGCACCCAGTATTAGTGAGTGGCGTCTGGGGTCTTAAAAGCGAGCAGGCTGCCCTCTGAGGTACACCAAAATGTCTCAACTTAGCTGAAACAGATGACCACCACCAACAACAAAGACACAAGGAAAAAAGAGCCCAGGAAACAAAGACCCATGTGAATGGGTAACTGTATCAGCATGTGACCAGAAGAACCAGATGGTGCCTGACTACCACCAAAGACAGCCATGATGGGGCACACAATGTTGAGTCCCAATGGAAACATGAGAAAAAGAGGGTTACACCTAAAGAACTCCACTAAAAAGACTGCAGTTGATGCTGTGGCGGTCTGGGGTTTCCCCTGGGAGCATGGCCCCTAGACCCGCTGCAGTTCCTGACCAGAAAACATTACTGAGGTCAACTCTTCCAACAGGAATGGACTGGACTCAGGGACACAGTGTGGAGTGTGTACTTCAAGGTTCTATGCATCTATAGGATTCTGTCTTACTAGCCTTTTACTGAAGGGAGAGGAGAAGGTGGAAAGGAAGGGACAGGAGATGGTTAAGAGGATATGACACATATAGAATGAAAAGGAAGAATATGCTGTCACTGAGCAAGGAGAGCAGAAGGAGCTGGAGATAGACAGGCATGCAAAATTAAATTTGGATTGTATACTTCACTTAATCACCAAAAAAAAAAAAAAAACAAGTTCTTTGGCAGTAGTGGCTGTTGCGTAAATTTGACTAATAGTCATGTTAACTAGTCTTCATTGTAGGTATACAGATATTATTGTATCACTGATAGCTTTGTATTTTAAGATAGACCTTGGAGTGTTCTTTTTGGTGATGAACGAATCTTCAATTTCTTATTTGAACCAGAGAACATTTTCTGGTTCACAATTGCCAACATCAGTCTGTTTTAGCTCCCTAATACCTAGGATATTGATCTTTATACATGCCATTTCATTTTTTATGATTTCCAGTTTTCTTGGATTCATACTTCATATAGTCCACATTCTGACTATGAATGGATGCTTGCAGCTATCTCTTCTCATTTTGAGTAGTGCCACATCAGCACTACCCCACCCATGACGTTAAGGTTGACTATGCTTTGAGTAGGCAGCTCTTCCCTAGCTGCATTTTGAATGCCTTCCAAGCTTAAAGGCTCATCTTCAAGCACTGTAGCAGACAGAGTTCTGCTACTATTCTGAAGGTTTTCACACGCCAGTTTTTTTCAGCCGTCGACCACTAGGTCCTTCGTCCTAATCTGTCTTTGTCTGTAAGCTCCACTGAAAGCTGTCCGTCATGGGTGACCCTTCTTGCATTTGAATTTTGGTGATATGCCTTTCAGAAGCAAAACAACATACAAGCCACTGTAGTATGACAAACTGACAGGCAGGTGATGAGACATTTTTATGCTTTTATAAAAGTCGTTTCCTTGTCAACATTTTTCTTAACCTCAGTAAGGAAATTGGGACTTCCTTTCAGCCGGTAAAACATTAATACCATGGTATGTTGAAAAGTAAATAACAGGTGTTGGATCATGCCCATTTTGAGAAACCAGGGCCATATGCAGCCTAGAGAATAAAGAGGAAGTTGTGTCAGTTCTACCCTGGCCCCTAGGGTCGCCATGAGTCGGATCCGACTCGACGGCACTTGGCTTGGCTGGCTGGGTAGTTTTAACCTCAAAAAAAAAAAGAATGAAAATGGTAAATATGAGCTCCTGACAGACTGTTTATGCCACCACACTACCTACTGCTGTCTAGTCAATTCCAACTCAGTAACAAGTGTCATGGATTGTATTGTGTCCCCACAAAAATGTGTGTATTGATTTGACTTGGCTATGAGTCCCAGTAGGGTGCATTTATTTCCATCTGTTGTGAATCCTGCCTTTGTGATGTTGATGAGGGAAAATGGATAGCAGTTCTGTTGGTGAGGCAGGACTCAAGTTACTAGTTTGTGTGATAGAAGGGAGAACAGTAAGCAGAGCAAGTTAGGAACCTCCTGTCACCAAGCTGGCAGCACTGAGAGCAGAGCGTGTCCTCTGGACCTGAGGTTCCTGTGCCGAGATGCTTTCTTTGAATTTGGACTCATTCTACTGTACTGTGGTAATTTCTCATATTGAATGGACTTGTAAAGGATTTGTGACTTCCCAGACTGTGGCAATCGGGTTTCTCTTCATGAAAACATCCACTTGTGGTATTTTCTGTTGGAGCAGCACCAGGTGACTAAAAAACAACAACCCTCTTAGTAGAACTGTTCCGCAGGGTTTCCAAGGAGCACATGGTGGGTTCAAACTGTGCACCTTTTGATTAGCAGACATAGCACTTAACCACTATGTCACCAGGGTTTCCGCCGTTTATCTAGAACGTGTTTATTAAAACATGTGATATACATGCCCCTAGCTCTCATGGTTTGTACAAACAGAATCATTTCAGCTAGTCATATAGAGTGACTAGGGTATGTGACTGTGGAAGGGGCTTTGGCCCTGAGGCCTGCATTACAAAAAACAGCTATCTGTGCAGACTGAGGGTGGGGAACAGGCCCAGAAGGGTCTTGGGGCAGGAGCTAGCTTCCGGTGTTTCAGGGATAGAAAGAAATCGACTGTGGCTGGAAAGTTATAGACGAGAGAGAGAATTATAAGGTAATAACAGAAAGGTAGGAGTGGCCAGATCAAATAGGGCCTGTGCTCTATGCTGAAGTAGTCAGTTTTTTTCGAGGTGCCATGGGAATCTGTTGGAGGGTTTTAGGCAAAGGTGTGATGTGATGATTTACAGCTGCCTACCAAGTGGATAGTGGAGTTTAAAGGAACAGGGCTGGATGCAAGTAGACCACTCAGGGATCTATATTTTGTAGAAATGGTAGCAGTGTAGAATCAAAACACCAAACCTGTTACCGTAGAATCTGACTCATGGCAACCCCATGTGTTACAGAGTAGAATGGCCGCATATGGTTTGCTTCCCTATAGGGGATGTCCCTGGGTGACTGAACTTGAAATTGTTATGTAGCCTTAGTGTTTCCATTTCACAGATGGGTGTTGTTTCCACAATGTGTGTTTTTAGAGCATAGCATTATGGGATGGTATAGTGATTTTTCAGTTCTTTTAACCAGAGACATATTCATGCACATAACATGTCACACAGAGTATCTTTCTGTAAAACAGATACGAGAACAGAGCTGCACCAGGTGCAATGTAGAGCTGGGGGTGGCTGGAGCGCCCCCACTTCCCTAACACTGACACCACCCCCACCCTCACGTTTCCATCATTCTGAGTTTCCTGAATCCTAGTTGCTTAGAACCCATTCCTTAAGGCAGTAATCTAGTCTAGACATCACCGAGCTCAGGCTATCCAGATTTGTTCATTTATGTGACGGAAAAGGTCCAGTGCCTGGATGTGCCTAAGTGCAAGTCATTTAACTTCCACCTGCTTCCTCCTCTGAAAATGGTTGTAGTCCGTTTCCTTCCTCGGATTCCTGGATGGATTAAATGAGATAATGCAAATTATAAAAGTAGCACTCAGTTGTGAAAACTATCCTCTGCCTCCTAGATCAGAGAAGAATTCACATTCTTTCCCTAGCTGAGAGATAACTAAAGGCAGAAATTTTCAGACATGTAGAAGGTCACTGTTTATTCTTAGAAACCAGTAAGTGGTACTGTAGTGGCCTGAAATACAGTGATCTGGGTGCTGGGGATATAAGCGCCTTAGATGTAGAATCATCTTCTGAAGTTCTCTCTCTCTCTCTCTCTCGAGACAATATAAATTTTTTTTTTCATTGAGTAGACTTAGACTCTGGCGACCCATGTGTGTCAAGAGCAGAGCTATGCTCATAGGGTTTGTAGTGGCTGATTTTTGAGAAGCACATCACCGGGTCTTTCTTCTAAGAACCCCTCTAGGTGGATTTGAATTGCCAGTCTTTTAATTAGCAGCCAAATCTGTTAACTGTTTGTACCACGCAGGGATCCCTTGCAAATTTTAGGAAATTATAAACTCCATTTGAGGGCTTTCGTGATGTGCCTAGCACCTCCCTAAGTGTCCTATTAAATGCACTATGTCATCAACCTTTACCCACCACCCAGTGTGATTGGCTCTGTGACATAGCTCATAAGGAGGATGGCTGGAAACCTGGGTGGCGTAGTGGTTTAAGTGCCACAGCTGCTAACTGAAAGGCCTGCATTCACATCTGCCAAGCACTCTTTGGAAACCCAGTGAGGAGGTTTTTCTCTGAGTCAGAATCGATTTGAGGGCAATGGGTAAGTAGTATGGCCAGGGTTAAAACCCACATCTGACATACTTTTAACCTCTAGAGTCTTCTGATCTCCTGTTTGTTTTTTGTTTGTTTGTTTTGGTTTCATAACCTATAAAATGTGAAACTCATAGAATACAATAATTTAGGAATGACGTTTTCCTCTTAAATTGTCTGTGTGACTCAGTTTTGTGTTTTAATAATTTTCTAAAAAATTGACAAATTCTGCCTTCTTTTATACATAAATAATATTGTGAATTTTCCAAGAACTGTCTTAAACCTTTATCATGTTCTGACTCTGTTTAGACTCTTTCTGGATTTTTACCATGGCAGCAAATGAGGAACATGGGTCTTTGAGCTGGGCTGCCTGTGAGGCTAATGATGCAGCTGAGGACCGATTGGCACCTACAGGTTGCTGCACTGCAAGCCTAGGACAAAGGAGTTTGTGAACTTGACAGGATACAGACTAGGAATCATATATCATCTGTTAGAGTTTATGGAGATTATTCCTATTTTCTGATTAATAGTAGATATTATTTTACCTGATAAATTGTAATAATTTCTCTCTCTCTTTTGGAGGGAAAGAGTGAAAGGCTTTAAATAAACTGCTTTAGTGATTTGATTTATTTAGGAGCATTAATGCCTCATGTGCTAGAAAGCCATGATTCTCTAAAGAAATCCCATAGTAAATGGATGCAAAGGAAATAGCCCAAGTCGGGAAAAACACTGAAGGAAAAATGAATGGCTGACTCGTGCTATAAAATCAAAATGCATGCTCTCAAAACTACTTGCTCTTTTGTTTGACATCTTATATAACAGCACCAGAGAAATACTATATTCATGGGGAAAAATCAGTTGGTTCAAAACCAAAAAACAAATCCACTGTTATCAAGTCCATTTTGACTCACAGCAACACCATGGAACAGGGTAGGACTGTCCCACTGAGTTTCTCAGGCTGTAAATCTTTCCAGAAGACCACTGCCACATCTTTATTCTGCAGTGTTGCTGATGCATTTGAATCAGGAAATTCTGATTAGCAGCTGAGTGCTTTAACCACTGCAGGGGTGACTAGAAAGTGGATTTGGTATATAATGAGTGCAGAATTTATAAGCATTTAATAATGTTTTCCATGGATGCTCATAGGATACGTGTATGTGTATGTAAGTAGTATGTGCATAATAAAAACCCAGAAAACCAAATCTATTGCACTTAAGTCAACTCCAACTCAAATATATAAAAATAAAGCTGAATCAAGAACAATGACATTTCTCAAACTGTGTCTTAAGGAGTTTGGGAAACAGTGCTCTCCACTGACTCTTCTTTCAGAGCTCTGTGATTCTTTTCACTTTTTGACATTATGTATATTTTAGACAGATGATGGCGTAGTGTTTAACCAAAAGGTTGGCAGTTTAAATCCACCAGGCACTCCTTGGAAACTCTGTAGGGCAGCCCTACTCTGTCCTATAGGGTCACAATGAGTTGGCATCAACTCAATGGCACTGGGTTTGTTTTTATTGTTTGTTTGTTGTTTGGATTTGGTTGACTAGGTAATATCATCAGTAGCCAAATAGCTCACGAACTTTTGTTTAGCTCAACCTTGCCAGGTGATTGCAGGCAGAATATTAGAAAAGAAGAAAGATCTGGAAAGCGAATCATTTTGGAAGCTTGAAAACTAATGTACCAGAAAGATAAGTAGTGTGTGCGCTTTCAAAAACGTAAACTTCCACAGGAGCCTTCTATGTAACCTTCCCTGAAGTTGTAGTCTCTCTTACATCCATTGTGGTTATAGTCATGTATGTAACGCTTATGTTAATAATCATTCACTCTCAAATCGTAGGACAAGGGAGAGGGAGGTTAGATCGTCAGCTCCTCTTAACTTCCTTAAATCATCATCAGCCCTCCTACCCTTAAATTTTAATGTGCTCACTTATCTTTTCCACGCCTTCTTCTGACACACCAATCTTCTTTCTCCCTGAGTCCCGACCTGGTCTCAGTTGGCTTCGTTGGCTTGCCACCTTCGCCATACCTCACCTTCCTCAGCTCTGAGCTTTCTCAAACGTATCTTCCCATGGTCAGTCTCACTAACTTGACTTCCCTCTGAGTGCTTCTCTCCCATCGTCCCATGCTGTTATAGTTCCCCTTGACATATGTTTATTCTATGATTAGTGTAATTTGAGTTAGTGTCCTTCATTGGATACTCTTCTGACTGCAACTGTGGAAGCTGATAGCTGTAAGTAGGCTGTAGCCATCCTGTGATGTCCCTTTCATAACTTGTGATTACTTAATAGTGATGACCATTCAATTGACATGGTTGTTTGCACTGAAAATTTGAATTTAAACAGATGCTTTTAATTGAGAGTAAAAATCAGAGCTACGCTTTCTGCTTTCCCTAGCAGATAGTTGACTACATGACTAAGAGGCGCTGTGGGTTATTTAGTACCTGAAAGTAAATCCACATGCTTTGTATAGGTCTGGGTGTAGGAAAATTCACTCATGCTCATAATTTGTAGTAACTCTAAGGAAGTTTAGCGCTAAACCAGCCTTCTACTCCATGGTCAGATGCACTCAAGTTTTAGGGTCCTTTGGAAGTCCACAGAGACTTACCTCCTGGGAAGGAAGAAATTCATACCAGCTGTGCTCTTCTTCCCTGACTGCCTCAGGTGGTCTTCATGAGATTTCCTAGAGCAGTGCTTCTTAAGCGTTAATATACTTATGAACCATCTGAAGACTTTTTTGTACCATAGAGTCTGAGTCAGTAGATCAGAGGTAGGATTTTTTGTTCTACCGTTTCTAACAAACTTCTAGGTAACTGCAGTTTGAGTAGCAAGCTCTTTATTACTGATCTTAATTTTATTTGTACGTTGGAATAGCGTAGAGAGCTCTGGAGTTACTAAAGTGTGTCCTACTCTAGAGATTCTAATTTAATTGGTGTGGAGTGTGGCCTGGGTGTCAAGAGTAATGAATCAATCAATTATTCATTCATTCATTCATTCATTGTGATTGAGCGAAAGTGTACAATCCAGTTTAAATTCACATGCCTATGTGCAGCTCCTACTGCTCTCCTTGCCCAGTAACAGCACACTCCTCCTTTCTGTTCTATACATGTCATATCCTCTTAACAATCTCCTGTCCCCTCTTCTCTACCCTCTCCACTCCCCTCAAGTAAGAGGCCACAAGTAGAAAAAGAGCAACAAAGGATGTCGTCAAGATTTTTTAAAAGCTCCTTAAATGTTTCTTGTGTTCGGCCGAGTTTGAGAACCTGTGTTTTAGATACCCTCATCCCTGTTATTGATCCTCATGTATTTGCCTGTGGGATAAAAGACCTGGCAGTCTGCTCCCATAAAGATTATAGTATAGGGAGCCCTATGGGAGGGTTCTGCTTTGTCATATAGGGATTCTGTCATTTGGAATCAACTTGATGGCACACAACAACAACAAAATGTCACTATCATCCCTTTTTTGGATAATGCCTCAGTGGCCTTATCCATACATTTCTCTACCTGACCCAAGTAGACTCTACCTGCCCCTCAACAGCTGATTAAATCACAAGTGTCAAGTTCATCCTCGCACTCCTGGATTAATTAACTCTGTTCAGCTGAGATTCATAAGTTCTTTTCCACCAAATCTTCAGAGTCCCCTTTTAGTTCTTCAGAAACCCCCTTTTCATTCATTTATTGAGGGAGAAACAAGCAAAGGAAAACGAACAATTACTACATCTGTGACCACCCCAACTGTGTCTAGCTGCATTCTCTGCCCTCTCGTTGCACCTCCATGCGTGCCCCGGATCTGGTTCCTTGGCTTGCCCGAGGACTCACTCCTGAATCACCGTTGCCCCGCTCTCCTGGCTTATCTCCTCCTGCCTTTACTTACCATAGCATTTCCCTCCAACCCATTTTCACCCTTGGTTCCCATCCCCTTTCTCTGCTGTTCCCCAGCTTATAAAAGCTCTTTTCCAGTCTAAGGAACAAACTTGCTTTTTGCCAGATTGAGTGGTGGTTCTTGCTTTATCTCACCTGAAATACTCTCTTCACTTCTCTGGCTAGAGTCACTTTCTCCCCTGTTGTTCTTCAAACACACTGGCCTCTCCAGGTTTGCACGTGTTCCCTGCCTCCTCCTCTGTACGTGGCCCATTCTTTCCCCTTTTCAAGTCCCTGTTCTTTCACCTTCCCTGCACTTTGTTTAAATTAGCCATCATCACCCATACGTGTCTCGATCTGTAGCTGCTGATACTGGTTTTGTTTGTCTATTTTATTTTACCATATCACTTAACCACCAGAGGAAATTCTGTATATTTACTTGGTGGTTTTGTTTGTTTATCGAGTATCTCATCCAGTAATAATATAAACTCCTTAAGGGTGCAGATTTTTCTTTTCTTGGTTCTCTACTGCATGCTCAGAATTGGACCATGTCTAGTGCATGGTACCTGTTTTAGTCAGCTAGTACTGCTCTAACAGAAATACCACAAGTGAATGGTTTCAACAAAGGACAGTTTATTCTTACACAGTCCAGTAGGTTACAAGTCCAAATTCAGGGTGTCCACTCCAGTGGAAGTCTTTCTGTCCATTGGTTCTGGAGGCAAGTCCATGTGTCGTATCAGTCTTTGCTCAGAGAGTATCTTGGCTTAGGAACCTCAGGTCTGAACGATGCCATCTCCCCCCAAGTGTTGCTTTCTTGATGGTGTGAGGTTCCCAACTCTCTGCTGCTTCCCTTTCCTTTTATCTCTTGTAGGATGAAAGGACAAAGGGTGGTGCAAGCCATACTCCAGGGAAACTCCCTGTACAGTGGTGCAGGGAGGTGATCTTATGAAGGGTTTTACAGTTCCAGCCTAGTCCTCTAACATACAGCATAGGAAAGTCACAAAATAGAGGACACTCATAAAGTATTGGGAATCATGGCCCAGCCACATGGCTACACACATTTGGGGGAGAGAGGTGCAAAATTCAATCCATGACAGTACCCAAAACCACCCTCATCACGATTAAGTCAATGCTGACTCATGGTGACTTTACAAAACAGAGTAGAGTTTCCAAGGAGCTGCAGTTGGTGAACTACAACTGCTGATTTTTAGTTAGCAGCCAAGCTCTTTACCACTGCGTGTAAGGAGCCCTGGTGGTTCAAGAGTTAAGCACTTGACTACTAACCAAAAGGCTCAGTGGTTTTGAATGTACTAGCTACTCTGCAAGAGAAAAGATCTGGCAATCTGTTCCCATAAAGACCACATCCTCAGGTAGCTCAGGGAGAATTCTACTTTGCCCTAAAGTGTTCCTGTGATTTCTGGTCAACTTGATGGCTCACAACAACAGTGCAAATGGAAAATGCCCAATAAATATGTGCTAAATAAAAAAAATACTCCTGAAACCGTGCTGTTTCCCGCTGAGAATTCTTAAGCCCACTGCCTACCCACCAGAGGCAGAATTTCTCAACTGTGTATTTTCTGTTTTGATTCATGGCTGAATTTTATCTCTTGTATCACTAGTTGAGAAGAGTTTCTGTTTTCTAAGAGATCTAGTAGCTCTTTCCCTGTGGTTCATGGAGCTGGTTTGACTTCCTACTTCTATAGTGAGATTGCACGTGTTCTGTCTCTGTGTGCCCAAAGCTCCAAATGTGCCTCAAGTCCCAAAGGACTAACTGTTCCAAGAGTTTTGGCATTGCAAGTTCTTTAAAAAAAAAAAAAAAAATCCTCCATTGCTTTAAAATACATAATTGTTGCCTCTTCAGAGATATTTTTACATTGTGTCCCCAGAGGAGGAATTCCAGCTGATGGCCCAATGCAGGGCAGAGGCTCATAGACAGACAGTCTGGCTCCAATTTATGCCCCGTGCTAACTCAGTTAATAGGCGTTAGTATCTTGATACAGAAAAGCGCATGCTTGATTTTGACTTGGTTAATCACTGGTGATATTCTGGCTTAGAAACACACATTTTAGGGCCAAGACCTTTTCGTTTTCTTCATCTTCCTCCTCTCATGCTTTTCCTCTGTATTCAACAAAATGTCCTGGAAATGTTTCAGTATTTTAATAGAGCAGTGCACATAAAGAAATTGGCAGAAGTTGAGTTTGCCCCATGTTAAATTCTGGTGTAGACTCTATAAACCGATTGGAACTATCATATATGTATGATATGCATCACAACTTCCACAAAACCCTGTTAATGTCGTTGGTTTTTTTTTTTCCATTTCCCCTATCACTTCATTTTAGACCCTAAACTCAGCACTCACTACAGTTAAACTGAAATGAGGCAGTAACTCCTGATTCATAAGGTGGCCCATATTTCTGTAAAGATTTAATGAAAATGAGCAAACATGTCTGTATACAATTTGGACACAATCCAGAAGTATATTTTACTCTCAGATGCCTGATAAAACAGCAGAATGGCAGGCATGGCAGACTCCTTTTCAGCAGTCTGGCAAGACAGAAGGTGCCCAGTGTTACAGAGATGTCACTAAGACTGCACCCCCCGATGAGCACGTGCTTTGCCGTCTTTCTTAGATCTCTGGGTCCTGTGGCTAGAAAAGTGCAGTACTGTAAACTGCTCACTTAGAAGTTAGCTGTCCTGATGATTTAGTAAGACGAACCCCCCCAAAAAGTAAAATCAGCTATTTGAAAGTCGGCCTCACCAGACATTCTCTTTGAAACAAGCTGACCACCTCTTACAGGCATGGTTTTCCTTGGCCTGTGACATGACCGACCCAAGCCCATCTGTGTTGAGCCTCTGGCACGGCTGATGAAACACTCCCCTTTCAACAGGCTTTGCTCTCTGGAAACCTTGGTAAAATACAACTAGTTCACACTCAGGCAAACCTCAAACCTAAACTTTCCCAGTTAACAAATGATATTTTGCCAAAATGCTTACTAAATCCTGGCGCTAGTACAGTGTGTGATGTGGAATCGCCACAGCTTGAAAAACAAATGAACAGCCCTCCTGCTGCTGCGGGGTCACATTCCAGGGGAGTTCTTTCATCGTGCCACGTGCTATGCTTGCTTGCTACAGAATTCTTGTTTTGTTTATTTTTTAAATTATATTTGTTTGCAAGCCTATCAGATGCACAAAAAAGACATTTTTCATGGATATTTTGTCACTATTTGCATAGCATACAGAATTTCATCCTACAGAAGCATAGAATCATTAAAAGCAATAATCAAAGATAAACAGTATGTTTCCCCCATCGCCGTAAATATGTTCTGCAAATGCAAATAATGTGAAGAATGAAAATAAGAAATTCAATAAATTTATTGTAACTTTAAAAGAAAAATTGGCCAGTCATAAGGATAAGAGCTTACCAAACCTGGTCTCGAGAAGGAAAATTTTTAAATAAGATATTTCTGAACCCCATCATCTGAAATGTATATCTTTAGGGCAGTAATCATCAGTACACAATGGAGCGGCATGGAGTTCAGTTTTATTGTCTTCCATCAGTGAACATTCCTCAAAAGCATAGAGCGTCACTAATGGAATTATGTGTTTTCATGCTGTAATTACATTTGATTTTTCCTGATATTTCTGTAGACTTTTTGTTCATGGTTCTATGACTAGACAGAATATTTACAAGTTTTCTGTGTTCTCTGTCTGTCCAATTTCCCTACCCCCCCAAAAAGAGAATAGCCAAGGACTTTTTTAACAGAAAAAAAAGAGGAAAATGAGTCTTTCAAAAAAATGACATTCTACCTTCAGAAATTGCATTTCAACAACAACAACAAATAAGAAAAAGGGAGATGGATTTGATGCTTGAAGGAAGTGGCAAGAGAGCCTTGTCAAGTCCAAAATTCTTTGAGACACAGAATAGACTCTTCAGTATTTTTGTTCTTGGTCTTGAGTAAATATATGTTAGATGAAATGGAATTTATTTGACCTCTGGGTATGCTGTTCCAAGTTGCCCTGACACCAGGAGACAGATGAATCCTAGCAGTCAAGCTATGCTAACTAGAGGGCACATTATCAGGATGCCATCAAGTACGGGGACAGCGAGCTTCCATTTTTGAGAAATGAGAATCTCCGGCTGTGAAATCCGAAAAATTCTCTAATGAAGACATGCGAACAATTAAGAGAATTTTGCTGAATTTCAGCTTATTGTTATTGTCTTTATACATCTTCCTCCACCTCAAGTACTTATGTTTTAATCAGCACATCTTAATAACTTCTTTTTTCCTTAGCAACCAGTTCCTAGTCTCTAAGTTTTAATGACTACAGTATATGTGATTTGCACTTTATTCAAATACATCTACACTCTAGGGCTTCTCTCTTGAAGCATTATGGTAGGAAATATGGGAAGAAAATTGATTTTTACAGTGTAGTTAAAGAATGAAAGAGGCTTTTATTCACAAATAAAATCAGTTCAGGTGATTTTAGAGGAATACATCTTGGCTTGACTTAGGTTTCATTATCATGACTTGTGATAAAGTTAACATTTTACTTCCCAGAGTTTAAATATGTTTCTTGAAATGCCTTTTTTTAAATGTTGAAAACACAATTTCAGTTCACTCTACTCAAATCCCTACAGCCTGGCTCCCGGCCCAGCCACTCAACCCAAATCGCCCTCTGAGGTCTTCCAAAATAACTTCTCAGCCAAAACCAATAGTGTTCTTCTAGACTTGTCAGCTATATTCAAAACCACATTCCTCTCCTCTCTAATACCCATTCTGGTCTCAAATTCTGAGGATTTGTTCCTTCCGTTTTTCCATTTTCCTTATCTCTACACTCACACCTGTGGAGGCTCTCCTTTAGGGATCATTCCAGCTTTCATAGTGGCAAGCACTGTGTTTGTGTAAATTACTCCCCTGTCTATAGCTCTAAATGCTCTTTTAGTTTGTAGCTTTTCTAGACATTAACTGAAGTTAAACCTGGTAAAGTAACAAATCTGGTCTTGACTCTCAACTCCTTTATATCTCAGTTTCTGTAATAAAAATGGAGTCATTTTGACTCTTAATCCCTCAACTTTCATTAAATTTCTAAAAATACATATTTTCATGCTGGAGTGTTTTTGTTGTTAGGTGCCGTCCAGTCTATTTGGACTTGACCCTGTCAACAACAGAATGAAACACTGCTGACTTCATCATCGTCACAGTCATTGCTATGCCTGAGCCCGTTGTTGCAGCCACTGTGTCGGTCCAGCTCCTTGAGGGTCTTCTGTTTGGCTCTGGTGCTCTACTTTACCAAGCATGGTATCCTCTAGGGACTGGTCACTCCGGAGAACGTATCCAGATTGCGTTAGATGAAGTTGCGTCATCTTCACTTCTAAGAAACATTGTGGCTGTACTTCTTTCAAGACAGATGTATGCATTCTTCTGGCAGTCCATAAATATATTCGGCATTCTTCACCAACACCATAATTTAAATGTGCCAATTCTTCTTAGATTGTAATGCTTAAATTAGACTTCTTCCGAGACAGACTTGTTCATTCTTCTGGAACTCCATGGGCTGTTCAGTATCCTCCATCAATGTCGTGATTCAGATCCGTCAATTCTTCCTAGATTACAGTTACTGAATTTTTTTTTTTTTTTTTAGTTATCTTCCATTCTTCTTTCTTTGACTTTAGTCAGATGCTAGTTAGACCAAACTATACACATATTCCAAAGGGGTTTCCTATTGCACTGTTGAGAAAAATGCAATTAATAATGAATTGTGGGCTACGTTCTCTACTGTGTGTTCGTATACCACCTGAAAATAGCATTCTCTACAAATTTGCAGCTTGCCTGCTTTTCTTCGCTTCCTACCTCTAATTATTTGTCTTCTTTCTTAAAAAGACTTTCTTTCCTCTCTCTAAAAGCCTGCTTCACTCGTTTATACTGTAAATACCTTTCTACAAAGGGCTTCCTGTGGGTCATACAATATGACTTGCTCTCCTCCCCTTTCTGTCGTGAACATACAACTTTATATGAAACTGTCTACTGAATCATCTTCATATGAACATAGATTTCTGTAAATTCACAGATGCATCTGTAAGTTTGTTGTGTCTTAAATCTCCCTTTGGAAATCCTTTCTCAGATAATCAGGCTGCCCTTTGAAACATAACTAAAAATTGGTAGTCTTTCCCTCTCACCACACATCCACATGTGCTTAAAACTTTTTAATAATAACTGTGGCTATTGAAATATCACCTCCTTTTGTGTGTATTTGCTTTTCAGGATCCCCCCATGGCTGTAACCCTTGGGCTCCGAATGGAGGAAATGATTTTTAATCTTGCTGATACACATTTATTTTTTAATGACCTAGAGGTAAGCATCTAAAAAGGTGAGAATAGTTGTATCCAATACCTAGAACTCTTCAGTGGTTTGTATGCTTGCAGATGCCCTTGAGAACATAGAAAGATGGAAATTAACCCCAAGAGAACTGTAAAGTGCTGGTCAGGGGGAAAAACTGTATATACGAAGATAAGCAGAATGCTAAATTGTGTTGATGAATAATACTTATTTCCTGGAACATGTTTAGAACAACAGCAAAGACCTGTTAATCTGCTACATCTCTGAAGAGGTTTGTTCTGTGTATTGGCTATACATTCTGTATTATCAGCTATACTACTCCCATTTCTTTTAGTGTGTTAACCTCAACCCTCTTGGCACCTTTGGAATCAGTATTATTTGCCTTTTCAGGTTCCTAACCAGAATACTATTAAGTTAAATACGAGACAAATATTCACAGGTACTATCCATAGTGATAGCATAAATCATTAAAATTTGTGGATAATCTGAAACCTGATGGTAGGCTACCTTATCATTCCTTATTTCATCCCATTCTGGGTAAAACTCTACTAGAGCTCTTAGCATAGTGGTGAAGTGCTGTATCTGCTAAACAAAAGGTCAGCAGTTCGCATCCACCAGGTGCTCCTTGGAAACTCTGTCGGCAGTTCTACTCTGTCCTGTAGGGTCACCATGAGTGAGAGCCAGCTGGGTGGCGGTGAGTTTGGCTCTTTTGCTTGTTTGCTTAGAGATGTTACCTAGCACTTCTGACTGGTGTGAATGTATTTGTCTTCTCTTTCTTTCCATTTCCAACCGCAAATGTCTAAAATACAAACAAGAAGAAAGGAAAGGAAAACCAAAGAAAAAAGAGCCTTAGGAAAATAGTCTTAGGATAGTTGAGTATGAGCTGCAGTGAGGCATGTAATATGGGTGCTAATGACCTGAGTTATTAGGCACTTAAAAGATAGAATTTAAAATAATTGTGTAGCTTGGACACTAGGTAGCAGTATTGCTTGCTTCAGCATAGCTATGGTGAAATACTTTTCTTCCTTTTTTTTAAATGAAATGTTTAATTTTGTATCCCACAGCTTACCAATGAAATAAAAGCATTTATTTATAGCAGTATTATGAAGAAGGAGGCAAATTATTACCAAGACCCCCAATTTGTGCTACATGTGTTAGGTTGAACTTTTCCATTAATTTGCACCCTCTTGAAATATATTGATTACACTGAGTTTTGCAGGAGACCAACTGTGTGGTCCAGACACATAGGTAGAATGTCCAAGGTTACCATCTAGCTGGTGATAGAGCTTCAGTTTTAACTCTTGTTTGTCTGGCTCCACACATAGCTCTGCCCCAAGACTAACTAAAATTAATAGTTTGTGAGAAAGAAATAAAAAGCCAACGTAGTGAATGACTATATTAAATAAGTCTTAAAATCAGCAAAGTCTTAAACCCAGTTTTAGTTGCACCTGAGATATGAACCTGGAGTGGGTGTTTCAGTATATGCCATGAAAGTATAAGCTGAAATCCACTGTGTAGTCTCCCTTTTTGTTGTTTCCTCTGCAGTGAGTCATTGTTTTGACTAGATAATAAAATTACTGTCTATTTCAAAGGAGTCTTTTTGCTTTAGTAGACAGTGTGAAACATCAGTATTCTTAGGCAAGTTTTCCAGTTTTAGACAATATGAAAAAATAATCACCTCTGTAAAACCTGATTTAAAGTAATCCTACTTCTTAAGTTGCCTGGTATGAAGAATGATTTTATAGATATATGATAATAGGAAACACATTTCAATCTTATTTGAAACTCAAATTTTTACATATATATATGTATGTATGTATATGTATGTGTGTATGTATATATATCTAGAGAGAAATAGTCTTTTAAGTTAATTTTTCTGTTGGTGAAATGAATGACTCTTATTCTAATGATGATTCTAAGATTATTAGCTGTGTCAAAGCTGTAAAAAGAATTTTTTAAGTGCAATTTTCTTTTGTCAAAATTCGTATACTTTATTATTTTTTTAATACAAATAAATGGAAAAATTATTCTCTAGATTTTTAGTGGCATATTTGAAGCCAGATGGAATAAATTTATTACTCAGCTTTTAAAAGAACATGAAAGTGAGACAAAGAAACTAGCATATGATGACTGCATACTTATCTGCATGTTGGAAATTAATATTGGCATATCATGTTATAGTCAGCTACGGCACTTTAACAATTTTTGTTTGGATTCAATATTATAGTAAATGTTCTTTAAAAAATACCTTGTAGGATCTCTCATAGAAATAGTGAGAGGGAGAAAACACTGCTGTTGTTTTACTCTACTCTGTATCTTTTTTTGTTATGTTTTAGAATGTGATAAAATTCCATTTGATGCAAACTCTGAAACTTAGCTACCCAGCAGTACTGCACTGGATCCATGAAGTAATTGCCTCTCTACATATCAGTTAAATGAACTCTTGTTCTACATATCCATACACGGAAACTCCGTGTAGTACCCAGGATGTGCAGTAGTTTGTTATTAACTTAAGGGAGATGAAGGAGTGCTAAAAGTGATATAGTCTAAACAATAGCTCTCGAGATCTTTCAGTATCGTTACAAGTACAACCTCCTTCCACATCTGAATTTGAAAGTTACTTTGCTTTTGTACAATTTCTCTTTCAATAAATCCCTTGCAGGTAATGATTGCCATGCACCCTACAACTGAAAGTAAAGCTATTTATGCTACTACTAAGAAAAGGAAAATTTGAGATTATATTTTTTATTACATTTTTGCCTCATAGATTTAGTCTCTAGAGTCCCTGTTTTAGCCTAAAAATCTAATTTGAGACTTACATCCTTTAAAAGACATTGCAACATATGCAGTAGCAGCTGCTCCTCACGTAATTCCTGAAAAGATACAAATTTAAATCCTCCCAACAGACGCCCCACTACATTCTGCCCCGCTGCAGAGAAACCAACTATGCATGGCCTCCCCTACAAGGAGGACACTCTCTGTTTAAATAAAATGTTAGTTCAGTTACAATAACTTCCAGAAAAGAAGGCACCAGGGGACAGGCAACCAGGAAAGGGAGCAAAGACTGCTGTGGATTCTAGCTGATAAATATCACTGGCAACCCTGTGGTCACTTTATATGCCAATAAGAGAAAATTAAAGAAGTGAAGATTAATAACAATTGTCTCAAATGCTTGAATTCTTCTACTGAAAATTAGTTTGTAAAGCCTGAATATTTCGGTGTTTTTAGTACATCAGATTTGAGTTAAAATGATTTTTGCAAAGTTCCTGACAGTGAAAACTAATTAAAGAACAATTACTTAGATTTTTATAAAAATGTAAATGATTGAAGTTTAGATTTCTTTCCCTGGACTCTAATCCCCAGGCAGCAATCCAGAGAAAACAGTCAGAGTTAACTAGGCATAAATTTAAAGAGAAGTTAGATTTGGAAAAACCTCAAACATAACTTTGAATATGGAGTTCATGGTCCAATAAATTTGAAATACTGTTGGCCTCAGGGATTTAAAAAAAAATACATTTTGGGGTGAACTGTGTACAAGTTAATCATGTGAGTTAAGACTAGAAATGTCAGAAGAATTTTTCTACAAATTAGGATGCCAAGATGAGAGGGTATTAATTACAGGAAATCACTTTAATTACCAAGGGCATTAGCAAGGATTCTTTCTCCTACCCACTGTTGATATAAATATCTTCTTACAAGTCATTGTCATCTAGGGTGTCCTTATTTTATATCACCGTAACCCTGTATTAGAAAACTTCAGTGATTTGGTGCTTCTGACAAGAATGATCACTTGCTTAGGTTTATGCCATTCATTCAATAAATAATTGTTGAAAAGTTAGCCGAAGTTTACCTTAACCCACCAAAAACCAAACCCACTATCAGTGAAATGATACTGACCTGTGGAGACCCTATAGGACAGAGTTCAACTGTCCCCATAGAGTTTCCAAGGCTGTAAATCTTTGCAGAAGCAGACTGTCACCTTTTTCCCATGGAGCAGCTGGTGGGTTTGAACTGCCAACCTTTCAGGTAGTTGCTGTGAGCTTTAAGCACTACATCACCAGGGCTCTGTACCTTCAGAAACCAAAACCCAAACCTGTTGCTGCTGAGTCAGTTGCGACTCACAGCAACCCTAGGACAGGGCAGAACTGCTCTCTGGAGTTTCCAAGGGGCAGCTGGTGGATTGAAACTGCTAACCTTTTGGTTAGCTGCTGAGCTGTTAAGCACTCTATCACCAGGTTTCTAGTTGTATCTTAAGAGAAGCTCTATCTTGGTGAACCAGACATCACCTTCAGGGAGCTTCCAAACAGATTAAATTTTGTATCCTTATCTAGGATTGTAGGTATAGATGTATTCAAAAATTCCTAAACTCATAATGTCTGTAAATCATAAATTTTCAGATTGTTTACCAAAATTAAAATTACGTTTATTAGGGTAGTCACTGAGTTGTATATTTTAAGGGAACCCTGAGTCAACTAATTCATCTTAAATTACAGTAGTATCTGCTTACTCTTTATGGAAACCTGGAGACCAAATATTAAATACTTGCTGACCAGATAGTTCCAAGTCCTATCATAAGTATAAATGGTAGTTGAAAAATTATTTTAATATGTCATTATATTTTCAAATGTAATGATTTTTTAACTGATGTTGAGTGGTAAGCACTATATATGTCACAATATGAATGTGACTAAAACAGTTCCAGAGGAAGGTGGTCGGAAAGGAGCCCAAAAGGCTAACCAGTGTTTAATCGGAGGTTAGGGTAAGAACTACATTTTTCAAATGTCCTCTCCAGAATCTACCTTCAGATTCTTTGCCAACAGGTAGAAAATTTACTGGAACTTTTCAGATTATTTGAAGGTTATAACACTATTCAGCTCACTGCTGTTGAGTCGATTCTACTTGTAGCCATCCTATAGAGTTTAATGAAATTGCCTTTTCGGGTTTCCAAGGAGTGGCTGGTGGATTTGAACTGCCAGCCATTTGGCTAGCAGCCAAACTATTAACCACTGCACCACTTGGGCTCTGTAAGACTATTAAAAAGTATGTATGTATATATGTATATATATATACATATATATATGTGTGTATATATATATATATATATATATATATCCATTGCCGATGAGTTGATTCTGACACATAGTAACCCTGTAGTGGAAACCCAGGTGGCGTAGTGGTTGAGTGCTACCGCTGCTAACCAAAAGGTCGGCAGTTCAAATTCACCAGCCTCTCCTTGGAAACTCTATGAAGCTCTTCTTTTCTGTCCTGTAGGGTTGCCATAAGAATGAGTGAGACAATTAGAACACCAAAAAGTAATTGAACTGATAACAGAAAAGTCACCATGTAGCTTGATCTTACTGTAACTTAAAATCAGGTCTCTTGTGTGTATACTTACCTAAAGTTAGTTTTCTTCTAAGAGAGTAAATCTTCATTATTTCCTTTTTCCTTGTAAGTATTCTCTTCAGGTTAAAAACAAAACAACTATCCTGAAAAGGAATATGTCAGCATCTGTGGTTATCTTTTAAATGTATGACTTTTAAACTAACACCAGCATGGTTCTTTGCTGCTGTTCTGGCCCAGCTAAAAGCAGGAAGTCATGGACCCATGACATGTCACTGCCCCCCATTGCTGTTCAGCAAAGAATAAGTGCGAGTCAAGACTTGAGGTCTTCACACTAAAATCATTTTTTTGTGTCTTCAGATTAGTTTTGCTGTCATACTTCAGTCTGCCCAAGAACAATGCCTGGAAGGGCAGGAAGTGATTACAAAGATGCAACAGAGGATTTCCAACCTGTAATTTCCAGATTAAGCCTCTCTTTTAAACTGCTGTAATGAAACCTCAATGCCATATGCTTTCAGGGCCCCTTTCTATGACACTCTTGTCGATTTAGAGCAGACGGGATAGAAGCGATACCCTTTTCCAGCAAGTAGGAGAAGCGAGAAGGCAAGGTGGATGGGCCAATGCTGCCATCTTCTGGCCACTGCCTGATCAACAGAAGGTGGAAAAACTTAACTCTGCTGATAATCATTTAAAACACCAATACCTCTTTTTCCCGATGTTTTTAACAGGAGTGTGATCAAGTTCATATAGATGATGTGTCCTCCGATGATAATGGGCAGGACTTGAGGTAAGTCATGCATTTTAGTCTACTGTTTCCTACAGAAATTCAGTGATGGAGTTTTGCACCTGTAATTATTTCTTTTATTTCTTTTTAATGTATTTTGGGTGTTGCAGTACCTACAGTTTTGCAACTGATGGCTTCCATGCAGCCGCAAGTAGTGCGAACCTTTGTTTGCCAACAGGTGTAAGAGGAGGGGTTGACTGGATGAGGAAGCTGGCTTTTCGTTACAGAAGAGTAAAAGAGTTATATAACACGTACAAGAACAATGTCGGAGGTAGGTGGGGCTTTTTAAATCTCATAAAGACATTTTTGGCAGAAGCAGGACTCCAACTGTAGCTCCAGGTTAAAGACTGTCCGACTGTAAAGGAAATCCTTGAAACACAAGCTGAACTACAGTACTCTGGAATTTTCAATTTGTTAAAATTGATGGGGAAAAAAATAACTAAAAACTAATAACTCAAAATAAAACATGTGACACCATCGAAGACATTGGGAGTTTCTTTTTTGTGAAATTTTGTGTGGCCAGATGTGCGATCAAAGTTGACAGTAGGAAATTGGTCTGCCCCTCTTCAGCTGGCGTTTGGGATGTTATCCGTGAGGGTCGGAGGAGCTGACTGACTCAGTGGGAAAGCGGCTGGTCCGCTAGGAGAGAGTCAGTCATTCAGACAGCTGTTAACAATCACTGCAGTCTTAGACTCCTGTCAAAACTGAAGAGTGATTAGTGTCTTTTTGAAAGACTTTCAGCAGACCTATCTTCTCCTTTTAAAAACTGCATGTTAAACAACGGTCAGTGTTTCCCATGTTAGTGTTAACTGTAATTAGCATGGTTTCAAAAGTCTGAATACACTCCAGGTTGTATCTGAGCCCTTTGATTCTGATCCACGTATGTCACAGGTGATAGCGATACAGGTCCTGTATGTGCTTCTGGACATAGGAAGCCGTAATGATCTCTGTTACTAGGATCCATTTTAGGTCACAGGATTAGTGGTTAAGTCACATAAGAATCTTCTTCCAGGTTTTTAGGTTAGTTAGTTTCTCTGTGTAGAAACTGCAGAATGATTGTGGAGCATAAAGCAGGCTGCAGAACTGAATGATAGAGTTAAATATACCTGTGAGCAGTGAAGAGCTTGGCAGCCAACCAAAAGACTGCCAGTTCGACTCCACCAGCCAATCACTGGAAACCCTACCAGGCACTTCTACCCTATCCTGTCCTACAGGGTCACTATGAGTTGGAATTGACTTGATGGCAACAGGTTTTTTTTCATGTATTCTATGCATAGGTATAGTCACATATATGATATAGAATATGGGGTTAAAAAAAAAATCGCTGATTTTTTGGAAGGAAGTAACCAGGCCTTTCTTCTGAGGCACTTCTGGCTGGACTTGAGTCTTCGTCCTGTCAGTCAGCAGCTGAGTGTGTTACCTGTTGGGACCATGAAGGGCCTCCCAGAACACAGTGTGGTGTAATCAAGTATTTATATATTGCTTGTATATTTTTTAGATACACATCTTGAAGGTATGGCTGAGTCTTTTTGCTAGTACCTGGCATTGAGACATCTAATAGAGGAGAACCTAACAAGCATAAAATCATAGATAAGAATAATGTTAAACCAAAAGGTGGCCTAGATATTCTGTGAGGGAAGGCATTCACTTACGAATGAGAAATGGGCCTCAGAGCTGCTGCCTTAGCGGCATTCTGGAGCCACCCCTCTGACTTCCTCATTCATTCCAATCTTCTATTCTATTTTTTGTAAAATTGAATAGATATTCTATTTAAAATCAGTAAAAAGCAACATATTTACATTAGACTGAGTCTCCTTTAGGACATGCCAATTAATTTTTAGCAATTAGATACATAATAACATTGTTCTTACAGCATATTATTTGAATTATTTTAAAATTAATAAGATGACTGAAATAATCTTGTATTTTAAAAAAATTTAAGCAACAACATGAGAGTTCATTTTGTATAATATGTCAACATCTTCTTTAATGATATGAGGACACATGAGACTTGCTAGCCAACTATAAGTTTTGGTAAGAATTTCCCATTATGTATGTGTTCCCAAACTGAAAAATCAAACCCATTGCCATCAAGTTGATTTTAACTCGACATGACCCCACAGGTCTGTAGAGTTTTCCAAGGCATGGCCGGTAGGTTTGAACTGCCAGCTTTCTGGTTAGCAGCCATAGCGCTTAACCACTTTAAAATGAAGTAGATTAAAATTTTTTAAAACTTTTATTTTTAGTGCCTTTATATGATCTTCTTTGTCTTGACTACCAGTGTAAAGGTTAGCAATTCAGACCCATCCAACAGCACCACAGAATAAAGGCCTGGCTACCTTCTTCCATAAAGATTTCATACAGCCAAGAAAATCTTATGGGGCAGTTCTGTAACAAATGGGATTGCCATGAGTCAGAATCGACTCAGTGGCAATGGGTTTGGAATTTTTTGTTTGTTTTTTTTCCCCTGTCATAAAAGCAAGATCTGGATCATTTTAAATAAAAAGTTTGCGTGTGTGCCTCTTATCAAAATAATGTTATCTAATTATATCTTGCACTTCAGGATTATGACACAGTGCTTCCTTTTTTTTACAGAATGAAGCATTTGTGTTAGTCTTGTGCTGGTGTTAGCTGGCTGGCTAGAAGCACTCACAAGCTATGTTCAGCAGTACCATTATTACTCTTTCAAAGTGGAACTGATTGTGGTCAATCAGAAATTAAACATTTTCAGGCAGTCAGATTATTTGAGGAGTTGCTTCCTAGATCTGGTAGACCCCATTTCTCCTCTAGATCTATTATATCACAGCTTCTTGTGGTGGGACCGAGAATCTTCAAGGCTCTGTAGGTGATTGGTGTCTGCTGCACTAGATACTGTGTTCAGTGGGACGGAGACTGGGGCCTTCTTTTTCCCTGTGAGAATCCCAGTTTTTAGCCCAGAACCTGATGCTCAGAAGTTGCTCATATAATAAACTGAATGACTGAATGAATGGCTAATCAGTTCTGAAATAAACAGTCAGTATTGGTATAAATCTGTCTCTCTCTCCATTTCTGATACAGAATGAAATACAAGTTATTTATACAAGACATGCCAAATTCAAACCAAACCTGCTGCCACAGAGTCAATTCTGTCTCACAGTGAGCCTGCGTGACAACGCAGAGCTGGCCCTTAGGGCGTCTGAGGCCGTGGTCTTTATGGGAATTGACTGCCACATCTTTCTCCCAAAGAGCTGCTGGTAGTAGGTTTGAACTGCCGACCTTTCAGTTAGTGCTTTAACCACTGCACAACCAGGGTTTCTCTACTAGACTGGGGAGGCCAACCAGGTACTCCAGGAAAAAATTGTCTCTTAACTTGGCTTTTGGTGTTGCAGGCCTCCTTGGCCCTGCCAAGAGGGATGCGTGGCTGCAGTTGAGGGCAGAGATTGAAGGGCTGACAGACTCCTGGCTAACAAATGCACTTAAGTCTTTATCAATTATTAGCACAAGGTAAGTGGTATCGCTGCAATTTCTGTATTTATTGTATTGAAGATACAGTGCTAACAGCACAACATATGCAAAAATGTTTCCATTCCTAGACTATTTTAGTTTTAGAGTTTGAAGAAACAAGCCATCTCGCTGACTCCAGTGCTGAGTTTCAAACTTCGTGTGTGTGTGTATGTGTGTGTGTGTGTGTGACTTAGGAGAAACATTGCTACTTAGCATAATTTAGGGATTCTGTCTCTACCCTTTTCTCCTTATAACTGCTTGTAATCCTACAGAAAGGTCAGGTTGCTTCTCCTGCAATAGGAAAGAGAGCATTCCATGGGTGACAAAGTACAAGAAGCGATGGCAAGAAATGAAGCAGTACTGTCTATGCAATAAATGGATGTCTCAGTCTGTTACGTTATAATAAAAATGATAACATAGTTCAAATGCAACAGAAAGGCAAGACATCACCGTTGAAACGATTCTAACACTTTTGTTGTTTGAACTAAAGAGTGAAATTCTGAATTAGAGGCTAGATGACATTAAGTAGCTTTATAACTCGTTAACAACCATGTGCTGTAGATGTTAATTAATAAAATAAGTGAGGAAAATGGAAGCTAGCAAGAATGGAGATGACTCTTTGTGCTTTCTGTACCATAATTTTATTTATGGGTTAGATGGATTATAAAAAAAAGCTTGGTTACCAATATCATAGGTAATACAAAATTCAGAGTAAGAGATGATTGTGGGACTGACTGAATCAGGATACAGACAGACCTTGGCAGGGTAACAGGAGAGGCCAGTATTAAGAATATGGAAGTAAGCAGTCTCTAATAAATCCTGAATACAGTTTTCTAACTGTGTGGCAAGCTGTGGCACCACACTGACAGCAAGAGAGGGGACCCTCTAACAGACAGGGGACCCGGCAATAGCTTCCCTGTGTCTGACTCAAGAGTCCACAGCCAAGTACTTGACTCATTTCTGGGCAACACATTCTAACGCAGACAATGACAAAATTGAAGCATTCATTGACCAATGGAGTGACCATAGGGCTTTTTAGGTCATGGAAATCAGGTTAAAGGAACAGTTGAGAGGAAGAACCAGATGTGGAGCAAGATGACCCATCTCAACTGTTTGAACAGCTAGGCTGAAAATAAATTTGACTTCTCATTGCGTCTGCAGAGAGAGTTAGGACCAAGGAGTCGGAAGTCTGAGAAGGGAGGTTACTGACATCATGCAAAGAAGGCTTGTCTGGCAATTAAAGCTGCTTGAAAATAGAGCATAGTCTCTTGTGGTCTTTGTGCATACTAAGGACTTAAGTATCACACGACCTGCTAAGTTACTCACATATATTATTGGCAGTTTCACAGAGGGAGCCTTGGTGGCACAGTGGTTAAGTGCTTGGTACTAACCACATAATCAGTGGTTCAAATCCACCAGCTGCTCTGCCACTGAAAAATGTAGCAGTCTGGTTCTGTAAGGGTTACCGCATTGGAAAAACTATGGGGCAGTTTTACGTGGTCTTTAAGGGTCGCTGTTAGTCAGAACCTACAAGACAGCAAGCATTGAGTTTGTTTTTGAGTAATTTCACAGAATCCTTGAAACATCTGAATAACGAAATGCTTACACAAAACATTGCTGAATTATGTATCAGAGACTTTAAGACAGTTTAGGTCTGTTGACCCCCCTTCCTCTTTTATGAGTATAGTCAAAGAATGCAATCAAAGACCTAGGAAAAGATTTATATATAAGGTTGCATTATTTATAATATTGAGAAATTGAAAATGCTGTAAGTATTTAACTTGAATTTAAAAAGTTATGGTACATCCATATTTTAGTCATCTGGTGCTGCTCGAACAGAAATACCATGAAGCGGATGGCTTTAACAAAGGAAGATTTCTTCTTACACAGTCCAGTAGGCTACAAGTCCAAATTCAGAGCTCCAGGGGAAAGATTTCCCCCTTGTTGACTCTGAAGGACAGTCCTTGGTGCTGTATCAGTCTTTTTTCAGGGAGCGTCTTGGCACAGAAACCTCAGGTCTAAAGGACACACTCTACTCCTGGTGCTGCTTTCTTGATAGTGAGGTTCCCAATTCTCTCTGCCAGATCTTTTTCCTTCATATTTCAAGAGATCCCTCAAGGCAGAAAACAAATTTGCACATTAAATTTTATTCTGCCTACACAACTGCTGCCCATCCACCCTTATTAGCATCCTAGAGGCAGGAATTCCAACATGTAGGAACATCACACAATACCAGGAATTATGGCACAGATAAATTGTTACAGATTTTTTTCGGGAACACATTCAATCCATGACAGTCCACATGGTGGAGTAGTTGGCACACATTATGTTTTATTGGGGGAAGAGAAATGACAGGCCGTGTGATGTAAATTAATAGTTTCATGATATAAATAAATGAACAAGTAGAATATTAAATTGTGTACATAACATGGTCCTGGTATGGGAGGTGATGTGTACACTGACAGAAACATGGAGAGTGAAGATGTCACATGGAGAGAGAAGTTATTTCTGTGTGACTAGATAATGGATTACTTTCTTTTTCTTCTTTATATCTGCATTTTATAGACTTCCTACTATAAATATGTTTCATTTGTGATAAAAAAAGGGATTAATATAACTGGAGATCTCAGAGTGTAAATAATGAAACCAGATTTCAAAAGCAGATCTCAAAATACAAAGAGCCCTTATTGTCTTTTATTCTGCCATATTTTCATTCTGTAGCATTGACCTTCCTGTGATTTCAGATGGAAACATATTTTGATGAAATATTATGTAGAACTGTTGGAGCTACAATATAGTGACAAATTTTCATATTATTCTTAATGATTTCTCACCATTATTTGGAGAACTTCTTTAGTGTTGATACATGAGTCACTTTCCAGGTCTTCATTCCTTCATCATTCAAATTAAGGATTATATTGGTGATATTTATTATAGCTCAACCTCTGAAAGTCTTTATTTCTTTATCCCATACACCTGATAGCTTCATTACATGCTTCCAGGAGTCAAAGATCCTATTCAAAGCTGGACAGCTACAAGAGATAATATAGAAATGATTGTGTTCAGAGGGTGGTTTGTAATTGGTTTTGAATAAATTATTATTTTTCCTTACAAATGATGTATTTAAGGAAAATAAAACATCATATTAAGTCTTCTTGAGGGTAAGCACGTGCATGCCCATGAAAGAAGCATTCGCCTTGCTGTTCTAAGTTGCTGTTGAGACCAAGTTTCTGATAGCCAGTTCTCTGCTGTTAGCGGGATTCTGGAGAATTCTAGATAGAACTGTACACAGTATGTCATAGGTCCTCACAAATATATATTAAAAGATGCAAAATATGTGAAAGAGAAAAGTTTCATAGTGGGTCTGATTTCCCATTTCATGTGTGTAGCTTGACCCTTTCCAACGTAGGAGGGACCGTGTCAGGGCAGGATGGCTCAGTTTTCGGATGATCCAGAGGGGCCACAGTCCCTTCTCACGAACCCCTGTCTCTTGGTGTTAGCTTTATCCCTCCACCTCCCTCACCCCAGTTTCCTCACATGAAACAAACAGCTCTAATTCCAGAATGGGAGACTCTCAAAGCATGAGGCCTTTGACGTGATTGAAACTGGGCTCATTAGATGCTTTTGCCCTTTTGTTGTTGTGGAGGAGATTCAGGGATTCATCCTGTTCAGTGAGAAATAAAAATTCATTTTGTTTCTACTCAAAAACTATTATCTGTCAGCCCCTTGATTGAGACTCCAGGCTTTTGTATAAAACCAAAAAACTCCAACTATGCTCCCATCACAGTCTTTCTGCCAGTATTTTCTACTTCTCAGGCCCTGTGAACCCGGGAACATGGAGTCCTATGACCAGAAAAACTACTTGTCAGCTGAGAGCTAAGCCATCCTGTCCTCTGATAAGCCTTCCTGTGATTGCTGCTGGCTTTGTAGGCACTCTCGATGAGATTCCACAGGGACCTGAAGATGTTTTTATTATAGAACATATTGCAATTGTATATATACTTGTCTCTCTCCCTATCTGTTTTAAGAGAGGGGGGAAAAGAAGTCATTTTCCCATCACTTCTTCTTGACAACTTTCTTCTACTTCCACCATTTTGGGGATAAACTCACAGTCACGGTGCTTTCCAGGTAGCACTGCAAACTAGACCTGTTGTCGTGAGTCAACTCAAACTCATAGCAGCCCCTTATAGCAGTGCGGAGCTGCCACATACAGCTTCCAAGACTGCAGTCTTTACAGAAGCAGACTACCACATCTTTCTCCCAGATCCAGAGTAAGCAGTCCGTAAGTAACTGCTAAATACTGAAAGGTCATCCCATCAATGGCTTCTTGTGAGAACAGCCCTGGCCATCAGCTCCCATGCATAAAGAATACAGCCTTGAAAACCTTTTGGGGCAGTTCTGCTCCATCCTCCAGGGTTGCTGTGAGTCAGAACTGACTCCACTGCACACAGCAACAAAACAGAAATATTAGATTATTAAAGGTCCTTATTATGAATCAAGAGATCATAGTGACACTTTTAAATTTACTCTGCTTGAGACAGCACTTGGCTTTGGCTTGGCTATTCTTATATATTACTAGAAAACAAGAACATGTGTTTATTTCCTCCTTGTCTTAGGAGTAATTGCGTCAATGTGTTGGTCACCACCACCCAGCTGATCCCAGCCCTTGCGAAGGTTCTACTCTATAGTTTAGGAGGTGCTTTCCCCATTGAGAATATTTACAGTGCAACTAAAATAGGTAAGAGACTTACATTAAACTCTTGTGTTTGGGGGGACTCTTTTTGAGTGCATGTCTCTGTATGATCCTCTTGTTCACCAGATTTATGCTTTGAGCATCAGGAAAACTTGGGGAGATCTCAGACATCAAAGATCCTTGTGCCTCACTGTGCATGTGTAAATTTTACAATAACTTTTGGCCAGTGAAGTTCTGAATTCAGTGTTGATAGTTCTGACTCACTATATTTCATAGAGTAGTAAGGCACATGGTATCTAAATAATATACATCACCAGTCACATTATTTACTATTTTTGTATGTATGACATTGTATTGTTACATATGTGTACATATGTAACACATATGTATACATATCTACATGTATACATGTATAGGTATAAGATAATATACTGTTTTGGCATTACAGAGGAGTTTCACACATTTGGGCTAGTGTCTTTTACTCCAGAAGGGGAAAAAAAGGGTTTTTTAAATCAGAAAATGCAGTGGAATTTTCATATTATATGAGTGGTTGGAAATCCACATTTCCAAAAATGTACAATATCAATCAATGAACACTCCACCTTTTTGACTGTATGATGTCTATTTGTACAGCCATCTTCAGCTTTCAGTACATTTTACAGACTAAGACTTCTAATAAGCTTTCAAAATCAAAACTTTATCAACTTGGGCCATCTTGAAAGAGTTAGAAGAAAACATCTCATGTATTCTGCTGTTTGTCAAGGACATGAATGGGAAAATGGATGAGCTGTGTAATGTGCCCTGAAGGACAGCAATCTTTGCCTCTGGCACAGTGACAGGAGCACTTCAGAATCCTAAAATCCCCACCAAAAATAACCTGCCCCAGACCTTTCAAAGGTCTGGTGTTGGCGATGGCAAAAGGAGCCCCCAGTGGCAACTGTTTCAGAAGTACAGTTAAAAAGAGCCAAGTGTTCATAAAATAAATTCCACATTGTTCCAAATACTTCAGCTCAGAGCCTCAATACCAATCCCATGCTTTTTTTTACATGACCATATATATTTATGCTAGCAGAAGTCATACACAGGAAAATTTGATTTTGCCTTTTGACAAGTCAGGTAATTTTATACTAAACATAAGCATTTCTTTTAGTAAGGCTGTCATTCTTTAGGACCAAATTCTTCCTAATATATAATTTGAAAACATGCTTTTATTTATGTATTTATTTTTCCCCTTTAAGCTAGTATTTTGTGGAGTTGTGAACTACTAGATAAGGAAAAACTGCAAAACTAACCATGACTGCATGAACATTCCAGGAAAGAAATTGAGAAAGGGCCACTGTTTAAAAACAGAGAACGTGTAGAAATTCCATGATGATGTTCCCATAGCGCAGGATCCCTGGGGCTTAATGGTTAAGAATTCAGCTGCTAACAATACAAAATCTACTCAGCTGCTCCTTGGAAACCCTGCAAAGTAGTTCTGCTGTGTCCTATAGGGTCGCTATGGGTCAGAGCCATCTCAAGGACACCAGACAGTAACAGCATTCCTGTAGTGCAGTCAAAGTGTGGTAGTGTGATATCATTGTACAGTTAATCTGAGTAGACTAGCTCCTAGCCCCTTGAAGAAAGGAATTATGTATCGAGGAAATTCCATCTCTTAAACCAAAAAGAAAAAAAGAAAAAAAAAACCCGGTGCCATTGAGTTGATTCTGACTCGGAGAAACCCTATAAAACAAAGTAGAACTACCGCAGTGCGTGGGCAGTGGTTTAGCATCCGTAACACCTCACCACCACACCACCAGGGTTTTCATTCCATCTCTTAGTATTTCCTTTTTCACAGTCATGTTTTCAGCTCATTTATCTATACTACTTAAAATAAATTAGATACAATTGATAATATAACATTAAATAAGCAAATGAATACTCTGGGGGTCAGTTCGCCATGTGTCGGATCCGACTCGACGGCACTTGGCATTAAAACTTGTGGTTGCTTTTAAAATTGTTCAGATATTCTTTTGGTAGCATAAATGTACATTTTTCTGGGGGCAAATGGTTAACCCCCCTGACATTTTCACAGTATAAAACACATTTGCTCAATAGTCTGCCCCAAGTAACAACTTAGTGTCATTGAAACATATTTGTTGATTTCATAAACGAGAAGTTGCAAGCCAGTTCAAATGATGTTCAAGAGGAATTAACTTAACACTTTATAAATCTTCAGGTTACTGAATGCAATGGCTGGAAGAATAAGCAGTGCATTGTTTTTCAGGCAAGGAAAGCTGTTTTGAGCGTATAGTGTCCAGATTTGGCACTAACATAACTTATGTTGTGATTGGAGATGGCCGAGATGAGGAACATGCCGCTAACCAGGTAACTTCGCTCTGAACTGTATCTCATTTATCTTCCAGGAAAAGAAAGTTGCTTTGAACGAATAATGCAAAGGTTTGGCAGAAAAGTAGTATATGTTGTAATTGGGGATGGTGTAGAAGAAGAACAGGCAGCAAAAAAGGTAACCTGTCTCAAATAATGTTGGTGTGATACTTCTGATGCAAGCCATTTGTTTGCATTCCTGTAGCTTGGTCCAGTGGCAGCTTGACAAATGATTTGAATGTGTAGATACGAAGCAGTGAGAGCATGAGAAGGTCCATACTTACAATCAAATAAACCATTTGGAGTCTAGCATTTTTTTTGCCTGAAATTTGATAGGAAATGCAGGAAAATTTAATTACGTGCATGTGTGTGTGTGTGTGTATGTATGTGTGTGTAACATGTAGATATACAAGATCCATGGAGGATATGAAAGGCCCAGTTCTTGGCCTTTACCTCATTCATCTTTTTACCATACATCTTGGGACTGCATGAAAGTAAGTATTTATAAGGGTAGAATGATAGCAGATTTCATAAATGAAGTAAAAGCTGTTACGGGAGAATTTAAGAAAACATCGTTGGAATAGGATGTATTGTTGAGATCACTTTGTGCCAGTTTGTCCTGGAGACTTTGGAGCGCGCCTCATACCTGGCAGCATGTCTTCTGTTTTACTGAGACGTCAGTACTCCTTTGAAGCCAAGCAGATGGCCGTGGACACGCTGGAAAGATCTCCTAGGCCCTAGGTATTTAAGTAGAGTTTTTCATATGGCCCATATTTCTGAATAACAAACCAAAGCAATTAAAAACCCTTAAATGGCTGGCTCAGGATCAAAGGAAGAATGACATCAGAATTAAATGCAGACACAAAGTATGTCAGCACAACACTGAACTCTGTCGCTTCTTTCACTGAATCACAGCAACATTCTGTAGCCAAGATAAAAGCAACAGAATTTATAGAGCAAACAAACTAATAATTAATTTTTTAAACAGTGATGTATTGACACATAATATTTTACATGGAAAGATCATCCTCTAACAAAGCCTTCACTGAACACTTGCATATGCAGGAGTGTTTACCTAATTTCTGTTCTTTTTTTTTAAAAAAATTATCTGTTTTCTGAAGAAGTTTATGGCCATAATAGAAAGGAACGGATTTATGTTTCTCGTCAATTCTAATCAAGCAAAAGCGAGCAAGAGAAACCACTTCCCCTTTACAAGTCTTGGTGACAGTGTTGGCAGCCATACTTGAAGTTCCCCATGCCTTCTCATAACTTCAGGAGAGCTAGTCGAGGCTCTGCCTCCTACAGAGCAGCCAGGCCTTAATGAACAATGCCAGTGACCCAGGATAGAAGAGCGGACCCAAGGATGTTGTGTGTGAGGTCAGGCTGCAGCTTCAAGGAAGACAGCTTTCACTGCTGACCTGAAATGCTTCTAGACACGCACCACTGAAATCTCTTCTGGAGTCTGTCAGTGTCCTGCATCCATTATTGTTTTGATTTTTCATATTGATACCATAATTATGCACAAGAAATAGCCATAAATGATACAGCCACCGCAGTAAACAATTTACGTGTCTTTTCACCTATGTAAAATTCACGTATGTCTAGGTCAAGGGTAATAAAACTTACTTTTCCAAACCAGAACCAGCATATGTCTTTGAAAATTAAAACTTATAAAGTCCACCTCAGTTGTCCATGCTGTGAAAGGTAGACATGGTATATACCAATTGTGATACCTTCTGCTTTACACCTAAAACTTGAGGAAAAAAAGGCATGACTCCAAGTGAGTGAGAACTTTGGTGAGAATGCTATTTCCAAATGGTTGTTCCTGTAGGTACAGTTTTGGTGCTGGTGAAGGCTTATAATTCTGTTTTGAAACATAGGTGGTTGGTTTCTCTAGAACGCAGGATGCATGCTTTTATTTGGATGTAGTTGTAATTGCATGTGCAGAAATATTATGTCTTGTTATCACAAATAGATCTGAGCTGAATGAAAAAAAAAAGTTACTTCTAGGTGGTACTCGGTGCTTTTATTTGACCTAAAAAATACTTTGTTTTGGAAATGTAAGCAGAAATCTCCAAGTTTAAAGATAATAATGCACAATAGCCCTCTTATATAAATATGTGATGCAAGCTATATATGTAATTTAAAATTTTCTAGGAGCCACATTAAAAAAGCAAAAGGCAAGTAAAAGTAATTTAAATAATAATTTTTAATTAACCCAATATGTCCAAAATATTATTGTCTCAACTGCTAATCAGTGTAACAATTTTTAATTGACATTTATTGCCTTTTTTTTTATGTTTTCAGTCTCTTTAAATTCGGTATGTATTTCATACTGAATTAGACACATTACAAGTACTTAATGGTCACATGTGTCTAGTGGTAACCATACTGGACAGAGCAGAATTTTATAATAATAATAATTAAAGATATGCCTAATAAAATGTTTTTATTACATAAATATGTGTGTATGTGTTTCCATTATATATACATATATGAATATGTATTGCACACATATATATTTTATGAGATACCATAAACTTACAAATACCAAACTTACAAATGTTTTTGGTTTTGTCAGCTGCTGTAACACAGGGTTTCTTTTTTTATTATTATTATTATTCTCCCCTGATGAAGTCTTTTAAGGATTTTTTTTTGTTTTTTTGTTGTTTTTTTATCCATAACCACTTACTTCCATGAAATTTTAGTAGCATCCATATACTCTTGTATGGGAGTCCCTGGGCAGTACAAACAGTTAATGAATTCGACTGCTAGCCAGAAGGCTAAAAGTTCAAGTCCATCCATAGGCATCTGGGTAGAAAGGATAATCTACTTCTGAGAAATCAGCCATTAGAAACTCTATTGAACACAGTTCTACTTTGACACACACGGGATTTCTGTGAGTCAAAGTGGACTTGGCAATTAAATAAAAAAATCCATGTAGTGTGGCACACATAGCATTTCCATGAGTCTGAACGGACTCAGTGTTATTTAGTAGTATATGTGTATATCTTTGAATGATCTCAAGCTGTTGTAATGTGTAAGGTTTTTCCTACCCCAGGAATCCACTTGTGTCCCCTGGAGGGTACTATCTCCCCATGAAGAATGCATGAGGGTGCCTTCCCTCAACCCACCTGTGAAATAAATCAGATCACCTCCCCTAGTTTAAGTTATTTGTTACCACAGATAAGTGAAGTTGATCAGCCTGAATTTTTTTCCTACCTTACATAGCTTCAAGTTATTTTTTAAGTAGAAAGGAATTCACCTAATTTTCCTCTCAAGTAGACAAATGACAGGCTTAGAGAGTTTGTTAGTTTGTTTACATGAAGGATGGACCTTTAGAATTGATACAGCAACTAAAACTTGCTTTCCATCAGCCAGGTACAGTTTCAGTGCCTAGTCTCGCTTTCCCAGACATTGATATTGGCAATGCCACCCGACTAGAGTAAATATAAGCTGCTTAAGAAATTTCAACATTTGTTTTCATCATCATTAAAATCCAGTTCAGATCTATTTCTTTGCTCTGACAATGCTCCATTGATGCTTCTAAGCCTTCAAATAGCATCATCCCCCATTTAAACACCCTCCCTTGAACTTGGGTGGACTGTGCATCCCATGTGTACTGCTGCTTTGTTGAGATAGTGGTTATGACTCTCCATTCCTTCCCCTCCTCTCTCCTGTCACCCACACAGCACAACATGCCCTTCTGGAGGATATCGAGTCACTCAGATCTCTTGGCTCTCCATCAAGCACTGGAATTAGAGTATTTGTAACTGTGTTCTCCAGCTAGTGATGCATTTTTTATATTTCAAGTACACTGAAATTTTGTGTGTGAATCAGATGCCTCTGGCTTTACACATATAAATTGTCTTAAAGGATGAAATACTGGGAATGAAAATTCCAGAATGAAGACTTCAGATTGCTGAATGGGATTAAACGTTAGCACTACAGAAAGGAAGCTCTATGGTCTTACATTTGCAACACTTTGATGGTTTAAAAAAAAAAAAAATCTGTGGAGGTTGCTGGTCCTATCAAATGAATCATAACTGGAATTAACAGCTTTAACAAAGAACTCTTCCCCCAGCAAAGCACCAACACACGGGCTCCATCCGACGAGGTGGTGACCGACATTCCTCAACGTGGGATCTCTTCTCAGCCCTGAGGTTTGAATCTGACTTTAACCTACCTAACCCAGAAAATCTGAATTGGAATGCACTCAGACTGTATAAGGACAGTCCTATCTAGACCTGTAATTTGTGTAAATTATTGATGAAAATAATTTACTGTGACTTTATTAGCAGCTGACTTGGAAAGTGGATGCAATTTTTTCTTTCATTGGAGGGGGAGGGGTGAGGGAGGGAGAATGGGAATATAATATTGTTTCTTTTTTTAAGTTTGGCAAACCGAATGTTCATACTGATGTGCTGTGCCTTAAATACAAGACAGCGTTTGTGTGTTACAATGTGACTTTGGTGAAAATCTCTGTAGATAATGAAAAACAGAAACCTTTCTGATCATTCTTCACATGACCAAATTTTAAATTCAAGCGATCAAAGCTTAATACTGCATCAGCAAGAAACTTGAGTATTTGTTGCAATAAGAAAAAATGATAATAATAATAAAGGAAAGCTTGTGTTTTTATTTGGATTCTTAATAATTCCAATGGTATGTATGAGGCGACTATTTGTGCAGAAGGTTTGGGCAAGACTGCGGGACCTTTATTTAAAATGCAAACAGGTATGGAAGTCCTGAATACCTTTCTACAGTTTTACTGGAGAGAACTAAGAGCCATGTTCATGACAACTTGCACTGTTTTGAGTTTGAGACTTGATATATAGAAGTTGCATAGAGGATAATATTCTTATGGAAATCATAAAAAAAGAAACTATCACCCAGACTTTCTTAGAAATTTACCATGAATGAACATGTCTTAAAATAATGCTAAGTGCTTGTTTCCCCCAATACCATTGTGAAAATGAGATATCATCCATCTTTGAATGTTGACGCCCCAATGGCTTCTTTAGAAAGTGTATCTATAGACATGTTACTGAGCAAGGCATCATCAGATACAGTAACAAGTAAGCTGGCAGCATTACCGAAATCACAAGAGCAAAATAGTACCTGGTTCTCTGTTTGAACACATGGATCCAGTTTCTCTCCATTACAAACTCACAGATGTTTAGTTTCTGCCTCTCTAGATACTACCCAACTTACTGCATTCATTGCAAGGAGAATTTGTCATCGTGGGTTTGCATGGTATTATTTTGTTGTTTTTCTTTTTTCTTGGTGTGTAGCCCACGTTAGGAACACGATACAGCTTCTCCTGTCATTCTTTTTCTGGGATGACTTCCCTTGTGGAAATTTAAGACTTCAAGATCTCATGATGTTGTAGCAGTATCAGCACCTGCAGTTGTGTGTTTAAAACATCATGATGTGGAACTGGAAGCCCAGCTGCTGGGCAGGGTCTCTGAGATGGCTTATCACCTCTAGTTCATCATCTGCAGTATTTTGTGACTTTAGTGAGGTCGCTGCTTTGCACACTGATTACAACAATCACTGTAAAAATGCAATTTTCTTTTTCTAGGGTGTACAGTGATACCTCCTTACCGAATGCTAAGACCGTGTTTACATGGGTTAGAAAGCAATTGAGGTTCCAAATTTTGCATAGGGTTGTAATTTTATCATAAAACCTTCAACTTATTCTGTAAGTTTTGTAGCTTTTTTCAGAAGTACTGTTGCAGACAAATTCAAGATGGGATACTTTTAATAATAATCATGGTTTTTTTAAGTTTGGTAATTCTGCTGGCCTTTAGCTTGAAAATAACAGTTTAAAAAATCAAAGAGTTGCATTGACATTCAGTGCTTATTTTGTGCACTAAAACCTTGAACATTGATTGCTGTGAATAAAACAAAATGATCTTTACTGTAAAGCCAGTCTCTTTAAAGATAGAATTGTGGTTCTTTGTCATGGAAAGATACCATGTTTCTTATGCTGCTAAAACTGCAGGAGCAAAAGGAAAACCCTTTCAAAGACATGTGCTACTATTTGCATCACTCAGTGCTACTTCTCACACACGTCCTTTCCCTGAGTATGTGTTTGAAAGACACTGCGAGCCTCAGACCCACCTGCCAGGTTGACAGAGAACACTGTGTCTAGCAGGACAAAGGTGGAGGCCAACAAGCCGACGTCACAGCTGGGTCTTCTGCTTTAAACAGGCGTGAACCAGAGCTCTTTCCTTCTCACCTGAGGAGCAGAAAGGCCTCTTTCTTTGTGACCTGTACAACAAAAGATAAATGGTAACAACAGCAACACAAAAACACCACCCCTAGTCACCCCCACACTCTTTTTGCATATAGTATATTGTGCCTTATTGTAAAGCAGTTATAAAAATGGTATGTAACTCACATGAGGTTTTGGCTACCGCACAAACTTGATATGTTACTAGGAAAGGAAAGATCTTGTACTGCACCTGAAAATACCAATACTTGTAATTTTAGTAAGAAATAGGTGCTGTGGCTATAATATGAAAACATGAGATGAAGTCATGACACCCCTGCAAGAATGTGTAAATCAAATTAAACGGCAAAAAGAAAAAATTAGAATCAAGTAGTTTGCACATGAAACATAGGTAATAACGGTCTCTAAGGAAATCCTTAGTCTTTAGTGAGCAAAGATTCAAAATAGTGTCAACAGAATGCTCCCGTATGAAATTATTTTTTAAAGGCGCATTCAATTATGACAAACCTACCTTCTCAATGAATGTGGCATTTAGCTTTTCTTTTAAAAACTCCCTTAAACATCATGAACCAAAGTTGCATTTTGACTCCCAACTGTTGTAGCATTATGGAAATCTCACAGTGAAAGTCCAGGGTTTCTGTCATGGATTAGGAAGGTATAGTTTATTGGGGCCTACATAATTTAAAGAAATGTAAATTAATATTAAAAGGTTGTAAAAATATGTACATCTTTACTATTTCTCAATAAATACCTTTGGAAATGTTTTCATTTTCTTCACCCTTCCACGTTGATGAGTTTTTGTCGTGCTTTGCTTGATCCTAAGGAATGTGAAACGTATTTCAGTGTATTCTTGGTGTGCCCTTGCCTTCCCTTCTTTGTGCCTACTTTGCATCATCTGGAGTTAAGGAAAGCTGAGATACAACATGGTAAAAAGTTACTGAGACCACAAAGTGGGCTGGCTAACAGAAAAGTTATGAGTAGCACAGTTTTTTGTTGTTGTTTGTTTTGGTTTTTTATCCACATAAGGATGATCTGTGGGAGACCCTGGTGGGTAGTGGTTAAGTGCTATGGCTGCTAATCTAATGGTCTGCAGTTCGCTTCCACCAGGTGCTCCTTGGAAAGTCTATGGGACGGTTCTTCTGTGTCCTGTAGGGTTGCTCTGAGTCAGAATTGAGTCAAGGGCAGTGGGTTTGGGTTAGAGAGTTTCATTCACGCACGTATTGTAGCCACAATTCATTACTGATAATGTTAACGCCTATTTGAATATTTATTGCAAATAATGCCCCTGAGATGAATATGAGTATGGTTCATAAATAACTTCCAAGAGACTGAAGGTGGAGTGTTTTTCTGAAATAGGTTTGACATCCTTGTGTCATCTGGTATGTAGTGTAGATTTTTTTGTAAATCTGTTGTTCATATACAAACAAAGGTAAAATTTCAGGCCAGCCTCTGTTTGTCTGGTTTTCAGAATGTTCCCGTTTGTTACTGAGATTCCAGTGGAATCATTTGGGAAGACACTGGTGAACCATTTGCCTTAAAAGAACAGTTATGACATGAGGGAATACAATGGATAGGTTTCAAAGAAATCAAATATGCACACTTCCCTTCTGTTCCCTTATAGCTAGTCAGCAGTGAGAAATGGAATCTAGAGAAAGGCTTCCCTGTAGGAATCATCCACATCCCTCCACTGAGCTCTAGGTAAGTATATCCTGTTTACCTATCCCACACACCTGTTTGGACATCTGTGGAATTCTCTCATCGTGTCCTCCAAAACAGAGCTTACCTTCTGTTTCTCACCACTTCTCACCTCTCCCGGGACTACCACCCAAGTAGTTGCTGTTGAGTCTGTCTCAACTCATGGTGACTTTGCATGTAGAATGGAACTGCTCCGTAGAATTTTCAAGCTGTGACCTTTCAGAAGCAGATCGCCAGCCTCGTATTCAAGGTAACTCTAGGTGGGTTTGAACTGCCAACCTTTTGACTGATAGTCAAGTGAGTTCTTAACCATGTGATATGCCCAAGAACAACTTACTCAGGCCATAACCATCATCTCACCCTGGACTCTAGCCTAGTCTCCCACCTTTGACCCCAACCACTTTCAGTATCTTCTCATCACAGTTGCAAGAGTAATAAATCAGAGCATGTCCATCCCCTCCTGAGAACACCCTCGCAGCTCCGTCTCACTCAGAGTTCAGATGCCAGGGTCTTCGTGTTTGCCGGAAGATCCTACACAAGTGATCTCTGCTAAACTCGCTCCATCCTCGTGCTCTACTCCTCCTCCCCTGACTTGATGCTCGTCACCAAGCCAGCACTGCCGGGTTCATGGCCTGCACCTTGCACCATGGCTCTGCAGGATCTTCACCCTCATTGGTCCTGCTGCCTTCCAAAGGTGTTCAACCAGGTAGCTAATAGGCTTTGCCTCAGGTTCTTCAGAGCCTTGCTCAGAATCACCTCTCACTGAGGATGAGTCTGTCTCTAGAATTGCATGTGCTCTCCCAACACTTCTGTCACTTCCCTGTTTTATTTTTCAGCCCATGTTGTTGCTAGGCACTGTCAAGTCAGCTCCACCTCCTAGCGACCCTCTCTACAGCCAGAACAAAACCCTTCCTGATCCTGGGCCATCCTTAACAATTGTTGCTGTGTTTGAGTCCATTATTGAAGCCACTGTGTCAATCCATCTCGTTAAGGATCTTCTCTTTAGACCTATAATTATCTAACATGGTAAACAATCTTGTGTTCTTTGTATTTTATGACTCACTCACTGGAAGATAAACTCTGTGAGGTCAGGGTGGTTTATTTTGTTCATCCCTTCATAACCAGAACCTGGACAGTGTCCAACATGTACTAGTGCTCAAAAAGTATGTATTGAGTGAACACACAAACCACAGGAAGAAAGATCCTTATATGACTGTGGTTTATATTTAAAGATATTTGAAATGATAGAGCTAGGTTTCTTAAAAGAAGAAAAGAAAAATATACAGGTAAGTTTGGATGAGATCAATGGAACTTTTTGCAACTTAGCTGCAGTGTTTGTTGGCCTGATAATTTATGAAAATAAAGAGCAAGGATAGCCATAGCAAAGATGTATTCTAGAAAATACAGGAGCTAAGGATGACCAACTGGAAAGAAAGAAATTTACTGTGACTAGGGATTGTTTCCTTAACCTCGTTTTTTCTCTTGTATAACAAAATACACAACATCAGGAGGTTTTAGTTGTTTTAAATTCCTTTAAGAAATAAAAAACAAAAACAAATCAGATCTGTCTAGAAATTGTCATTCGGAGTTCCAGGAATGATGAAAAGTATGTGATTGCCTTCAGTTAGCAAAAAATAGCCATTAGTTGTCATTTGGGTGTAGTTGTGTATTTTTAAGGCAGATGTTGGATACAGTGCTATGAAGACACATATATTCTCATGCGCAGGTCACTACTCCAAGTCAGTTCTGCGGATGTTCTAAGGGCAACAGAGCAGCTCCCTCAGAGAGCTGAGGGGAAACAGTCAAGATGCTAAAGTCCTGACCTTCAACTGGAAGAGAAGCCATTACACTTTGACCTTTTCCTCTTCCAGAGAACTTTCGTGATTAGCACAGACTTTGAAAAATGTCCAGAGCATAATATGCTAAAGAGTTTTGACCAAGCAAATAACTCTAAAAAAGTCAACTTATTTCTTTTCCTTCCCCTTGAAATACTTTCTAACTAGGGGATGGAGGGGTGTAGTCTCTATGGCTTAAGGGCACTGTATTTTCCTTTGTAGTTGTGGTGGCTGCTATAAGGCTAATTAATTTCTCTGACAACCCTGGTGGCAAAGTGCTATGGCTGCTAACCAAAAGGTCAGCAATTCAAATCTACCAGGTGCTCCTTGGAAACTATGGGGCAGTTCTACTCGGTACTATAGGATCACCATGAGTTGGAATTAACTTGATGGCAATGGGTTTGGTTTGGGTTAGGTAAACCTCCAATGAAAATACACAAAATTGAGGGAGATATGTGTACCATCACATAGCCCAGTCTTTACAGACTCACAGCAGCTTGGGACTATCCATAACCTCACCACATCTCTGGCCCTCAAGGTGCTTACTGCAGTTTAGTGGGGATAACTGTTAACATAGGGTGTGATGGATGGTACAGTGGGGTTAGCAAAGGGTGTGGGACCAGTAGTTTGCAGAGGCATCTAACCATTTCTCAAGGGGAAAGAGTCTGGGGGAAAATTATCCCCAAGTTGAAATCCCAAGAAGAAAAGTATAAGGCCAGGGAAAAGGGCATTGGATTGAAAGCATCTAGCCACAGGGGAAAGCATACAGACAGAGGAGTTGTATGGTACGGCCAGGGAACTGCTCAGTTCTGACTGCACAGCTCTACTCTGACTGCACAGTTGCTGGAGCACTGAGTTGAAATGATAAGATAGTAAGAAATTAGATGGAAAAGAAACATCCAGATCAGCAGGATTGTCAGTACAACATCAGTGGGTTCTGATTTTATCCTGGAATTCAGTGTGTGTCAAATGCAAGGTTTATAGGAAGAGGAGTTACCTGCTCCATGTTTTGTAGTGGTTACTCTGACCACAGGTGCAAACTGAGTGAATTGAGTGATGACCATGAGCAGAGGGAGCAGTGTGCACGTTCAGAGAAATCGGGGTGTTAAGAATAGTGAGGGCTCAGCAATGGTTGCTGCTGTTTCTTTGTGTCCTCAGGCAAATCCTACATTTCTGACTTGGGCACTTTGGGACAGTAATGCACAAGGAGGCATGGTGGTTCTGTGGTTAAGTGCTCAACCATGCTTTTGGGAAGAGATACAGCAGTCTGCTTCTATCAAAATTTACAGTCAAAAAGCATTCTATAAGAAAGCAAGTTTTTAGGCTGTAAGAAATTTAGAAATGAACTAAAAAAATACTGGTGACACAACAATTTTAAGATTTTAACTGCTGCTTTTGGCCTACACAGTCTCTTACTAGATCTCTTACTGTAATTTAAGTTTATGAAACAGTGTAAACTATGTTACACAAGATGTTCATTTTTAATATAAATTGTCAATACTTTTATTAAAAAGGATTTAAATATAAAAAAACAATTTACAGCCTTGGAACCCCTATGGGGAAATTCTGCTCTGTCCCATAGGAGTTGAAATTGACTTGATGATGGTGAGTGTGATTTTTGTGTCACTGCAGTTCACAGCAGTCCCTGGGTGATACGAACAGTTAATGCTCTTGGCTGCTAACCAGAAGATTGGCAGAGTTCACCCAGATTACATGGGAAGAAAGGCCTGGCAATCTACTTCTGAGGAATTAGCCACTGAAAATCCTATGGAGCACAGCTCTACTCTGACATCCACAGGATTGCCATGAGTCAAATCTGACTGAGTGAAAGCTAGCTAGTGCAGTTCATGGAAATTAGAAATACACACAGATGCAGAAGATTACGGGTTACTGTTTTACTTGTTGATGCTGGTGCTTGCTGGAGAAAGGTAGTGAGTTCAGTTTTGGCAAGTGTTAATTTGGAGATGGTGGATCACACAGTGTAATTGTCTAGTAGAACTATGAATTTGCAGCAGCTTCCTGGTTGTTAATCACCTTGCGGTGTCATAAGTGAATTACTCTGAGAACAGTCAATAAAACCCTAAATAATTTTATGAAGTCTCATCAGTCATATACAGAGTAGTTTCCATTCATGACACCTTGAAGTTGAAAGCCAGGAATGATGTCAATACTGTAGAAAATGTGAGGTGGAGTCAAGTGGCGGAATAAGCACACTTCTCTTTATATCCCTCTGGAAACCAAGACCTGAACTGATGATCAAATGGAGCCTTCTGGTCACCTAGTGAGCCCCCAGTATGCAGCACAGGGCTGTTAATTTGGATTTCATACCACTGAACTAAAAACCTCTCTCTCACTGACTTCTGCTCCTGGCTATCCCTGGCTGTCACTCACAGAAGGTCAATGCACCATTTTGACTTTTTTTTTCTCTATCTTGGCCATTGGGGGGAGCTGGGTCTTGCCTAGCAGCTAGACTCAAATGCACTGCTGGTGTGACAAGCAGGTGAAATTGCCATATTTTGAGAGCCAGGCTTAGGACTCTGTTCATCTAGCCGCTTTGGGCCTGTCTTTTTATCACTGCCACAGCATGGTTGGTATGGAACTGTGGGGATTGTGTGCAGGACACCATGATGGATATGGAGACTCTAGTGGGACCTCATTCTTAGCCTGGGAGCCAGTGCCTGCAAACAAGACAGCACTTCTCTGACAGAAAAGCAGTGGTTTACACAGTGTCACCTGCAGTGGGGGCCCAGCAACAGAGGCGGAGGACTCACTACCTCTTGGCACCTTTAGCCCCTCTATCTGCTGACCGAGTGGAGGGTACCATCTTAGATATGGTGGCCACAGCTGAACCTATTTCTTAGTTTGGGAGCCAGAGCCTGCCCACAGGGGAGCGCTTTTCTACCAGAAAAGCAGTAGTTTACAGTGTCGCATAAGGCTGGGTCCTGTCAGCAGAGGCCAACAGGGAAGTAGCATTGTTGTATTTTGAACTAGTTTGTATCATCTGGGGTTGGATATAGAGGGACCTCTACACCTGAGTGATTTGGGAAGTGGTCAGATACCTTTTATTTTACATTTTAAGACAGCCTAGAGAAACACCTGCAGTCTATCCTCACAGTATCTCTCCCAGCCTCTACTTACTCACATGGGATGCAAAAAGCAACAGACACTTATGGCATACAAGAAATCACTCATGGCTTCAGAAGGCTCCCAAATAAAACAACCAAGGAGTTTTCCAGATGAAGAAACTTTTCTGAAATCATCAGAAGGTGAATACAAAAGGATTCTATACAGAACCCTTCTAGACTTTATACAAAATGCAGTAGAACAAAAGGAAAAATTAAGCAAGCTGTTCAATCTGATGGAACACCAGTACTCTGAAATCCAACAGATCAAGAACAAAATCAAAGACATGGAAGGTTCCATTCAAAGCCAAGAAAACAGAATGCAACAAGTGGAAAAAAAGAATTTCTGATGTGGAAGACAGAGCTACTGATGCCAGTGTCTATGAGCAGAAAACAGAAAAAAAGAAACAAGAAAAATGAAGAAGCATTAAGAGGCATGTGGGACTCTATGAGAGGAACAACCTTCTATTAATTGAAGTCCCTGAACAGGATGAGACACCTGAGAACACAGAGAGTATCGTTGCTAAGCTACTGACAGAAAACTTCCAAGAAATCATGAAGGAAGAGAATATAGATATCCCAGATGCATATTGTATGCCACCCAATATAGGTCTCAAAAGAAAGACTCCAAGACATATTATAATCAAGCTTAACAAAATGAAATGTAAGCAGCAACTCTTAAAGGCAGCAAGACTCAAAACAAAGCTAACATTCAGAGGGAAACCCTGTAGGCTTTCGTCAGATTTCTCAGCAGAAACCATGCTGGCACAGAGACAGTGGCATGACACAGTCAAAGCCTTGAAGGAGAAGAACTTCTGACCAAGAGTTATATATCCTGCAAAACAATCTTTCAAATATGAAAATGAAATTAAGACATTCCCAGATAAACAGAAACTCAGAGACTGTAAAAACCAAACCAAAACTACAAGAAATACTGAAAGAAGTTCTTGACTTTGGCTTAGAAGAACAAAACCACTAACTTTATATTTTAGAATGACACATCATCCAAAATTCTCAATTAGAAAAGGCTCCAAAATCAATCACAGCTTTAATACTGAAAGAAAGAATCCAGTAATCATCATGAAAACTATGGTGCCATAATATTCAAAAGAGGGATGTACTACAGTCACTATAGTCCTTCCAGATGGACAGGAAGTTGACAAGACTGGTAGTAATTAAAATGGTGTTTACATATAGTTTATTAAGGGGGATCATAGGGGCAGCCATAAAGCACAACAAAGATGTAACATACCATATCAAGAAATGTAACACAAGAGTCTCAACAACTACAAAATCAGCTCTGAAAATCAAGGTGAAAAATCAACTGACAAAAAAGAATCCCCCAGAACAGACTAATAAGAACAACAGAGAAAACACCAACATAAAAATAAATGTATCACAATGGCAGCAGTGAACACATACCTATCAATAATTACATTGAATGTGAATGGACTGAATGCTCCAGGAGAGAGACATCAAGTGACATCTTGGATCAAAAGACATTACTCCTCCATATGTTGTCTACAAGAAACTCACTTGATACTTAAAGATAGGAACAAACTGAAAATTAAAGGAGGAAGAATATATATCAAGCTAACAATGAACAAAGAAGAACAGGTGTGGCAATTCTAATCTCAGACAAAATCAATTTATTGTAAAATCCACCATTGTGGACAAAGATGGACACTGTTTATTGCTGAAAGGTTCAGTAAACAAGCAAGACTTAACTATATTAAATATTTATGCACCTAATATCAGACCACCTAAATACATCAAAGAAACACTGACTACACTCAAAAAAGAGTTAAATGACTCCACAATAATAGTGGGAGACTTTAACACTTCACTCTCAATACTGGACAGATCATCTAGGAAACAGCTCAGTAAAGATACAGAAGACCTTGTTGACACAATTAACCAATTAAACCTCATCAAGCGGATAACTACACCTTCTTCTCCAGTGCATGTGGAACATTCTCCAGAATTGACCCTGTGTTAGGACATAATGCAATTCTCAACAAAATCCATACCATTCAATTACTGCAAAGCATCTTCTCAGATCATAAAGCCATAAAAGTTGAAATCAGTAGCAGAAAAAACATAGATAGAAAGTGGAACTCTTGGAAACTGAACAACATCTTGTTCAAAAAACCATGAGTTATAGAAGAAATCAAGGTTGAAATAAACTCATGGATTCCAATGAGAATGAAAACACCTCCTACCAGAACCTATGGGATACAGCCAAAGCAGTGCTCAGAGGTCAGTTTATCCCCATAAATGCACACATCTGTAAGAAAGAAAGAAACCAAATCTAGGACCTAACCCTACAGCTTGAACAATAGAGAGAGAACAACAGAGGAACCCCTCAGGCACCAGAAGAAACCAGATCATAAAGATTAGAGCAGAGCTAAATGAATTAGAGAATAGAAAAACAATTGAAAAGACCAAAAGCTGGTTTTTTGCAAAGATCAATGTAACTGACAAACCACTGGCTAAACTTAGTAAAGAAAAACAGGAAAGGAAACAAATAATCCAAATTAGAAATGAGAGGGGAGTTGTCACCACAGATCCAACAGAAATCAAAAATATCATCACAGAATATTATGAAACACTGTACTCTAACAAATTTGAAAACCTACAGGAAATGGACAAATTCCTTGATTCATACCACCTACCCAAATTATCACAATGTGAAGCAGAACAACTTAATAAACCCATCACAAAGGAAGAGATTGAAAATGCCAACCAAAAGCTGCCAACCAAAAAAAAGCCTGGGCCCAGATGGCTTCACTGCAGAACTCTATCAAGCTTTTAGAGAAGTGTTATCTCCAATACTACTGAGACTATTTCACAGTATAGAAAGGGATGGAATACTCCCAAACTCATTCTATGAAGCCAGCATAACCCTGATACCAAAGCCAAGGAAAGATACATCATAAAAGAAGAACTACAGACCGATATCACTCGTGAATCTAGTTGCAAAAATCTTCAGCAAAATTCTTGCCAATAAGATACAACATATCCAAAAAATAATCCATCATGACCAAGTTGGTTCAACATCAGAAAAACAGTAATGTGTTAACCACGTAAATACCACAAAAAGACAAGAATCACCTGATTTTGTCCATTGATGCAGAAAAGGCATTTGATAGAGTCCAACATCCATTCATGCTAAAAACTCTTCGCAAAATAGGCATAGATGGAAATTTTCTCAATGCAATAAGGGCCATTTATACAAAACCAACTGAATGGAGAGAGACTGAAGGAGTTTCCCTTGAGAACAAACACTAAACAACGATGCCCACTCTAACTTATCCTATTCAACATTGTACTAGAAGTTCTAGCCAGAGCAATTAGACAAGACCAAGAAATAAAGGGCATCTGCATTAGCAAAGAAGAAGTCAAAATCTCCCTGTTTGCTGATGATATTATTATATATGCAGAGAATCCCAAAGAATCTACAAGTAAACTACTCAAACTGATAGAAGAGTTCAGCAAACTCTCAGGATACAAGATAAACATAAGTAAATCAGTAGGATTCCTTTATACCAACAACAAGACTGTTCATGAAGAAATCATCAAATCAATACTATAGCCCCTAAGAAGATAAAGTACCTAGGAATTAATCTAACCAGAGAAATAACAGACCTTTACACAGAGAACTACAAGCCCTTACTACAAGAAACTGAGAGAGACTTAGATAAATGGAAAAACCTACTCTGCTCATGGATAGGAAGACTTAACATTGTGAAAATGTCTATTTTACCCAAAGCAATCTATGTATATAATGCAATCCCAGTACAAGTTCCAGCATCACTTTTTAATGAGGTGGGGAAACAAATCACCAAATTTGTTTCGAAAGGGAAGAAGCCCCACAAATCACCAAATTTGTTTCGAAAGGGAAGAAGCCCCGGATAAGTAAGGTACTACTAAAGAAGAAGAACACACTGGGAGGCCTCTGATTAACTGCCCATAGAACATACTACACTGCCACAGTGGTCAAAACAGCCTGGTACTGGTACAAGAACAGACAGATGAGTCAATGGAACAGAAATGAGACCCCAGGGATGACACTATCTGCCTATGAACAGTTGATACTCAACAAAGGCTCTAAGACATTAAACGAGTAAAATCAGTATCTTCAACAAATGGTGCTGGCAAAATTGAATATCCATCTGCAACAAATTGAAACAAGATCTATATCTTACACCTTATACAAAAACCAACTCCAACTGGATAAAAGACCTAAATATCAAATCTAAAAAGATAAAGCTCATCCAAGAAAAGGTAGGAACAGTAATGGAAGTTTTAATACACAGCGTAGACAGACTTCAAAATCTGTCAAAGAAACCACAGTCAACAGAAGAGAAAATAGATAAATGGTAACTATTAAAAATCAATCACTTTTGTTCATCCAAAGACTTTATTAATAGAATTAAAAGAACACCCACAGAGTGGGAAAAAATATTTGGCAACTCTATGTCAGACCGACACCTGATCTCCGTAATTTATAAGGTACTACAAAATATCAACAAGAAGAAGATAAATCATCCAATTAAGTGATGGGCAAAGGAGTTGGACAGACATTTCTCTAGAGAAGAGATCTAGGTGGCCAAAAAAACACATGCAGACATGTTCACGATCTTTAGTTATTTCATCCTGCTGACCTCTGGCTGGAGGAAGGAGAGTGGGTGGAGAGGAAGGGAAAGGAATGTGCTGTCACCGGGCAGGGAGAGCAGTGGAAACTGCATATAGGTGGGCATGTAAATTTATACGGGAATGTACATTTTCACTCAGTCATAATAAAAAAAAAGAAAAAGAAATTCAAATCAAAATGACAGTAAGATGCCATCTCACCCCAGCAAGGTTGGCCATGATCCAAAAAACCCAAAACAACAAATGCTGGAGAGGCTGTGGAGAAAGTATAACTCTCCTACACTGTTGGTGGGGTTGCAAAATGGTCCAGCCTCTTTGGAAAGCAATCTGGTGCTTCCTTAAAAACATGTATATAAATACACCATTTGACCCAGTAATTCCACTACTTGGAATATATCCTACAGAAGCAAGGCCATTCACACCAATGGACACATGCACAAGAATGTTTATCGCAGCACAGTCCATGATAGCAAAAAGAGGGAATCAACCCAGATGCCCAACAACAGTGGAATGGATAGGTAAACTACGGTATATATACTCAATGGAACACTATGCAATGATAAAGAATAACGATGATTCCAGGAAACAACTCATAACCTAGTTTCAACTGGAAGACATTATGTTGAGTGAAAGTAGTCAGAGACAAAAGGACAAATATTGTATGAGACCCCTATGATAAGAACTCAAAAACAGACAATGTATAGAAGAAAAGATTCTTTGATGGCTGCAAGGGAGGGAAGGGAGGCAGGGTGGGGGGGGGGGGGAGGGTTTTGATTAGATTGTTGGTAGAAATTTGGTTGGGTGAAATCGATGATAGCACACATTAGAAACAACAATATTAAGTGGACTTCAACATAACTTGAATACTCCTTCAGTCTTATCCCAATATTGCAAGGACAGAGTAGCTGGGGCAGGGGGCAGGGGACCATGTTCTTAGGCAAAATCAAGGCCAATTGGCACAATAAGCATTTTGCTAAGAGGGTTCTCTGCATCCCACATTGGTGAGTGGCATCTGGGGTCTTAAAAGCTGCCATCTGAGGGCACAGCAAATGGTCCCAGCTCAGCAGGAACGGATGCTCACCGAGGACCAAGACGACATGGGGTAAAGACAACCCAGAAGACAGAGAGACCCACATGAGAGGATGCCTACATAGACTTGGGACCAGAAGAACTGGATGGTGCCCGGGCACCACCAGTGATAGCTGTGATGGACCTCACTAAGTTGAGTCTCACTGGCAATGCAAGAATAAAAAGGGGTGCACCCTGAGATCTCCACTAAAAGACTGCAATTGATGGTCCAGCGGCTTCAGGATTCCCTTGGGAGCATGGCCCCTGGCCCTGATGCTACCCTTGCCCATAAATCATAATGAAGGTCCACTCTTTGGAAACGAATGGATTGGACTTGGCAATGCAGAGTGACCATATATTGGATGCACTTTGTGGTCCTATGCATCTATAGGGTATCATCCTGCTGACTTCCGGCTGGAGAAAGGAGAGTGGGTGGAAAGGAAGGGAAAGGAGACTGTTGGGAGGACGAGACATATGAAGCAGAGAGGAATAGTGTACTGTCACCGGCCAGGGAGAGCAGTGCATATAGGTGGGCATGTAAATTTATATGGGAATGTACATTTTCACTGTCATAATAAAAATACAAAACAAACAAAAATAATGTAGAATATGTATGTACAGTGAACACCATGGAAACTTATTCAGGATCACCGGTTAGTTTAATCATCTGCTTCTCCGTTTCCTAACCCCAATTTCCAATAAAGATAAAGTAATAATATATCTGGATTTACAACCCTGAAGAACCGCAAATGCCTCTATGAAGTTTTCATAAATGGCTTTTGTAGAAATCATAACCTGCTTATGTCTACTTAGAAACAAACATGACATTTCTAATTTATTTGCCAAAAAAAGGAAACCTACTAATGAAGGAGCTCCACGGCAAATGACAAGTGATTTAATCACTTGTTCTTAGATTGATGTATTCCAAAAAAAAATATGGTTTTCATTAAAATACATGTTACAGAGGAATAAACTGTTTCACGAGAGTGGCAGTGACATCTAGTACATGCATGGAAAGAAAAATTAGTGCCAAACACGCACCTGTGAAACCATCGTGGTTGCCTCATGAAATTACTTCTGCATCAGTTATGAGAGAGCAGGAGTTCGGGCGGGGAGACCCTGGGGAAGACTGAGTATAGTGGGGTAACAGGCACCAGACTTTAAACTTTCCTTTAGAATTTTACAAATTGCAGGTACATGTTTCAAATTTTGAGCGCCCCCTGCTTTTCTAAATAAAACCCACTGCCACAAACTGACCTCTCCTGGCAATGTATGTTGTTAGCATGCTTGGATCAAGAATTAGCTTTACATATGAAAAAGGGGCGTTTTCCTTCTCTCTTGCAGAATGGAGTTTTTTTTTTTTTTTTTTTTTGCAATTTCGTTTTTCCGTGAAGTCCCTAGGTAGTGCAAAAGGGCTGATATGCTTGGCTGCTCATCTGAAGTCTGTCTGTCTGAATCTACCCAAAGGCACTGAAGAAGAAAGTGCTAGCAATTTGCTTCCAAAACATCAACCGTTGCAAGCCCCATGGAATACAATTCTACTCTGACACATCAGGTTGTCATGGTTCAGAATCAACTTGAGACCAACTAGTTTTCTGTGTCTGTAAAGCATTGATGGTTGCTGCAGTGGTGGTGGCTGTTTCAATCATTCAATTTCAGCAGGGTTAGCTGGGCAGAGACAACCATTAACGCTGTGGCTGGGTGAGGAGTACGAGCATGAAGACCATCAGATTTTGATTCAATCTCTAGCTTAGGAGCCAGCTCTAGAACAAGCATGCTGATAAGAGGAAGAGGAAGGACACCAACATTTGAAGACTTAAAATTAGCCAGGGGCTTGGTATATTTTTCCTCACAACCTTGAGAGTCAGTATTACTAGTTCCTTGTATAGTTTAAGTTACCTCCCAGTGTCATACTACTTTGTGGGTACCACAGATAGAGTTGGACCTTGGTTCTCTCAGAACAACTCCATCTGGGCTACAAAGTCATGTTCACTGCACTTTGTCTATTTATTGCAGAAGCATTTGACCTGAAGAAAAGTATAATCAGAACAGGTAAGACTGCAAGTGATGAAGTTAAGCATAATTTCTTTTCTGTCCTTATAGACTTAAAGATTCAAGTCACTCCTACATTACAGCCAGATCTACATGAGACTGTTTTTCTTTAGTAAAAAGCCTTTTACTTTTGTAGAGAAGTAACTAGAGGGCCCACAGCTGATGATTTGACTTGGAGATCATAATTACTTCCTGTCCTATATGAAGATCCAAGATAACTACTCTGATAAAATCTACTGAATTGATTTGAATTTAGGTTATAAGAATTTATCTAGATGCATCTTTCCTGGTGTTTCCAAAACACCTTTCTAGGATACAACTCACATCAATATGCTCTTGGCACAGTGGACACATAAGCTCCCAGACCTGTCGGCACAGTGGATTTATAGTCTCCCTGACCTAATGCAAGGCCCAGAACAGGCTTCTGAGCAGAGTGCAAATTAGAAAGTTTCTGGATACTACTTAGTAAAGGGATGACAAATCAAGATGTCACATTGAAGAGTGCATTATTTTCGAAGTATGTTAATGGAAGATGTTCAGAAGGGAATCACTAAAGGGTATATCAAAACTTTTTAGAAACAATGTGGTCAGCTTTGTATCTTTCTGAATCCTATAGTGGACATGATTTTCCCCATACACTCGGTGGGCACAGGGATCCAGACTAACCAATTAGCAAGCTCTACTGCATTTACCACCATGATTTATTTGTCCAAGGATGGGCGTGAAACCCAAGCTGAATTTACCCAGCCTCTGCCCAAGACTTCTACAAAGCTGTTGTGCAAGATGCACTGTTTTTCTGGGATGATGAGTTTGGTGACTATATCAGCCTAGAATATCAGGCCCATTGTTCCCACCACATTGAACGGGAACCTAAATGTGAAACCAACACAGAGGAAAACAGAGAAATCAAGCCTTCGTGATATTGCTGGATCACTTAGTCACTTAAGCACCACACTTGGAATTTTTGGATTCCTAAACCATAAGAGATCTTTTTAGTGGTTTTTTGTGTTTTTTTATTGCTTGATTTTGGTTTATGTCACTAGCAGTCAAGAGAGTGTACATGAATATCCAACTAGAACTGTCCATTCCTGGAACAAATAGCCCAAGCCACACCTTCTATTCAGGGCTTAGGAGAATAGCAGCATTGAGTCACGTGTGTAAAATGGTATGCATACTTCTCACCAGGATCACTTCAGCTGCCACTGTCAGCTATGCAATGGCTGAGAATCAATGACCAGAAGAGAGAGAAGGGAGGGCTCATTTAAGGGGAAGAAGCCTTAAGATATTTCACAATAGTTTAAAATTTTATTTGAATGTATTTTCTATCCTGGGTAAATTCTGGTACCTCACTTTGTGATACTCTACAATGGCCATCTCTCTGAAGCACAGATTTCCAAGACTAGAATCTTTGGGTTCTTCATCCACTAGTTTCCATCTTTTCTTTCTCCTATTCTTGCACTCATCTGTTTGTCATACAATGATGACTTGAATGTTGCTGTGATACTAGAAGCTGTGCCACTGGTATTTCAGATGTCAGTAGAGTCACTCATGGTGGACAAATGTCAGTGGAACTTCTAGACTAAGACAGGCTAGTAAGAAGGACATGGCGGCTCACTTCTGAAACAACGGGCCAATGAGAACCTTATGAGCAGCTGCAGAACATTGTCTGATACAGTACTGGAAGTAAGCCCATCAGATTGGAAGGCACTCAACATTAACTGGGGAAGAGCTACTGTCTCAAAATACAGTTAAGCCTGGCTCTAAAGAGGTGAACTAGCTGTAAACGTCTGGATTGGGCAGTGTTTCATTCTGTTGTACATAGGGTTGCTATGAGTCAGAACTGACTCAATGGCACCTAACAACATCACTGCACTTGAAGGCTTCCCACCTTGTGATCATATCACTTAATCACCTATAAAGTACACTTTAGGAGAACTCAGCCACCCAAATGACAGCTCCTGTGACCACTCCTTAATTTTTTTTCTTGGAAGACTATTTGTGCTATCACACTGACTCGCAGTACCACTCCAGGCATGTAATATATTAAATAAAAAGGATTCTGCTCAGTCACATAAACTCCTCAACATCCTATGTGACTGGAACTATTGAGGCAGTTCAGAGTGCTTAAGTCTTCCTTTTTCGCATTTCTCTTGTAATGCTGAAACATCCATGCTGGCACCATGCTGAGGGCTTCTAGACCAGAACTCTTCTTTTCCTTATTTTTTTCCTGCCCACAGCTGAATGAGGAGCTCCAGAAGTACAAGATTCTACTGGAACAACTGACAGAATCTAAGTGCTAGAAACGATCTCACTAACAAGACGACAAACCATGAACTTGGCAGTAGTAAGGCTGTGGCTAAGAGATTTACTTGTCTTTTTACAGGGCAGTGATTTAAGTTTGAAATGACTTGTCCCTTAACTTTAAGTCTGAGATTAAATTGCCTTGCAAAAAAAATCAGAAGCAAACTCATTGCCACCGAGTCGATTCTGACTTGAAGAAACTTATAGGACACAGTAGAACTTCCCCATAAGGTTTCCAAGGTTTAAGTCTTTACAGAAGCAGACCGACGCACCTTTCTCCCATGGAGAGCCTGGTGTGTTCGAACCTCTGACCTTCTGGTTAGCAGCCAAATACTTAATCACTGTACCACCAGGGTTCCCTGTAAGTTGCCTTGCTAGCTGGAAATTCCCTTCCTTAAATAATGATGAAATTGTATATAAATTAATGGATACGTTCTTTGTATTTTATTTCAAAAGAAATACCCTAACAATTTCCTTCTGAGCAGTTCGCTGTAGTCGTATTTGTTAACTACAAAATGAGACATTTGCCAACTATGGCCACAAAGTAGTCTATCCTGAGGCTGCCTCTTGTTTCTCAGTAGGATAAGAAAGGAAATGTCTTTAAAATAGGCAAATATATCCTGTGAAAACCTCCCAATGGCTTTCTCAACTTGAAATTGTTTTTTTAATTAGAATATGCCCAAGTGAATTAATAGAAACCAAAGCAAAATGATCCATAATAATGGAGGCCAGTGGAATTAAATCCCATTTTCAATTCAAAATAATGCCTAAATAAACATCTAAATTCATCAGCCCACCACTGCCTAATGATGTGACATGTTTACAGTGTTGAAGGAAATCAGGTGTTTTCATGGTAAATGAAAATAAAATTTATGTACTGTTATTACCATAGACTTTGCCTGGTGTTTCTCACTCTATTCATCATTAAATGCTGCTTAATAAATACTGTGCAAACTGCACGCAGGATTTTTATGCAATAATAACTCAGAACCAACCATAAGTAACCACCCACGAGAGCCTTGGGAGGATTCAAGGGCTTAAGAGTTGAGAGGAAATGTTTACCCCCCAATTAGTAAATGGTAAAAAAGAGAGTCATCGGTCTCTTTTCTCTTGCAGTTTGATGTGCTAGAAACAAGATGTGGACACTAACACTGGTGCTTAAGACAAGGTCTTTCTCCCCTACTAGCTGAGTTGCTGAAGGAGGCAGTGTGCCAAACAGTGTGATTCTGGAGACCTAATGTTTCCCTTACTCAGCTGTGCCAGAAATCTGACGGCTGGTGAGAGACTGGCTTGTTACACTCTGCGTGCTGTTATTGGCTGCCGTGTTGTCAGCCCTCTAGTCATGGCAACCCCACATGTTACAGAACTGTCCCGTGGCCTTTTCTTGGTTGTAGTCTTTAAAGAAACAGTTTGTCAGGCCTTTCATGGAGGCACTGGGCAAGCTCGAACCACCCACCTTTAGGTTAGGAGCTGATTGCAGACTGATCGGGTTACCTGTATATTGCTTTGTTACTTAGCATCTTAAAACATCCAGCCTTTATTATTTCACATAGTATCTGAAGATTAGAAACCCAGAAGCTGCTGAAGTGGGTAATTCTGGCACAGCATTCCTCACAAGATTGCAGTCAAGCTGCAGATGTGAACTGCAGTCATCTCAAGGTTTGATGGCCTAGTGAATCTTGTTCCAAGCTTATTTAAATGGCTATTGGCAAGACTTGGCTCTGTGTCGTCTTCTGGCAGTAGGCTTTGGTTCCCTGCCATATGGACCTCACCGCAGGACTGCTCATAATGTGGCAGCTTGCTTCCCTGGGATGAGAAATCCAAGAAGAAGAGAAAGAACAGGTTAGTGGGAGAAGGCCTCCGATGGAAGCTGTAGTTTTTACACCATATCTCGAGAAAGGCATGCCATTCACTGTAAGCTAACAGTTACACAGACCAACCCTGGTACAGTGTGGGAGGGGCTATGCAAGGGTATGGATGCCAGGGGGCATGAGTCCCCAGGAGCCGTCCTGGAGGTAAAGCTGATACTGATGCTGGACAGCATACTGAAAAGTGAAATAAATCAGCGTGTCAGTTAAAAAGAGAAGAGTTCACAGTAAGATATCCCGTTACCATCGACTCCGTTCCGACTCACTGAGATGGTACTAGAACTTCCCCATAGCGTTTCCCACCATTTTCATCTTTACGGAACCAGACTACTACATCTTCCTCTTGTGGAGCGTCTGTTGTGTTCAAACCACCAACCTTTCCCTTAGCAGCTGAGTGCTTAACCATTGCAACACCAGGGCTCACAGGGTAAGCTACACCCAGATCCAAATTCTAGCAGTGCTTCCTGTTACCTTGTGGTAGCACTGAGCTAAATTTTGGTTTCAGATTGCAAAAGTACCTCATTTTATTATGCTTCACTTTATTGTGCTTTGCAGATACTGTATTTTTTTTACAAACAAGGTTTGTGACCATGTTTTACCAAGCAAGTTGTCATGAATTGAATTGTGCCCTCCAAAAAATGTATATCCACTTGGCTGGCCATAATTTCTGGTATTGTGCGACAGCATGTCATTGTAATATTTTACCTTGCTTTCTCTAGCTGCCTTTTGAAATCTTCAGTGCTTTTACTTCATCATTTCTACCTTTTGCTTTTACATGTTGTAAATTCTGCCTCTGTGATGTTAATGAGGGAGAATGGGCAGCAGCTGTGTTAGTGAGACAGGCCTCAATCTACAAGCTTGTATTGTGTTGTGTTGAAGCAATCTCTCAGAATGTTAAAGACAAAAATGAGCAGTGAGACAGGGGGACCTCATACCACGAAGGAAGTAAATGCTGGGAGCAGAGGCATCCTTTGGTGGGGACTCCCTGTGTGGAGAAATGCCTAGTCAGGGGAAGGAAGGCTGACTAAGGAAGCCTTCCCCTGAAGCTGATGCCCTGGAAAGAAACTGGTTTGTTAAAGCCATCCACTTGCATTTCTGTGATAGCAGCACTAGATGACTATGATACAAGTCTATTGGTGTCATTTTTCCAACAGCATGTGCTCCATTCATGTCTGTGTGTCACATTTTGGTAACTCTCACAATATTGCAAACATTTTTTTACCGTTATATCTGTTGCAGCCAGCTATGATCAGTGTGACTGTTGTATTGTTTGGGGGCACCAGGAACTGCACCCATGTGAGACAGCAAACTTCATAAAAGTATGAGTTCTGAGCACTCCATGGACCAGCTGTTCACCCTTCTCCCTCCCTGTCCAGGCCTCCCCATTTCTCAAGACACTACAGTATTGAAATTAGACCAGTCAATAGGCTTACCATGGCCTCTAAGTGTTCAAGTGAAAGGGAGAGCTGCATGTCTCTCCGTTTAAATACAAAGCTGGAAATGATTAAACTTAGTGAAGAAGGCATGGCAAAAGCCAAAAAAGGCTCTTGCACCAAACAATTAGCTAGGCTGTGACTGTAAAGGAATAGTTATTGAAGGGAGGAAAGCACTACTCCAGGGAATACACAATTGATAAGAAAGCACATCAGGTTTACTGTGATATGGAGAAAGTTTTAGTAGTCTGGATAGAAGATCAAACCAGCTACAACATTCCCTTAAGTGAAAACCTAATCCAGAGCAAAGTCTCACTCTTTTCAATTCTATCAAGGATAAGAGAGATAAAGAAGCTGAGGAAGAAAAGTTTGAAACTAGCAGAGGTTGGCTCATAAAATTTAGGAAAAGAAGCCATCTCCATAGCATAAAAGTTCAGGATAAAGCAGCAAGTACTGATGTAGAAGCTGTACCAAATTATCCTGAACTTCTAGCTAACTTAATTGACGAAGGTGGTTATACTAAACAACAAATTTTCAATATAGATGAGCTAGCCTTATATTTGAAGACTATGTCATCTAAGACTTTCAGAGCTTGAGAGGAGAAGTCAATACCTGACCTCAAAGCTTCAAAGGACAGGTTGACTCTTTTGTTCAGGACTGATACAGTTGGTGGACTTGTTCTAATTTTGTTCAGTTTTGATTTGAACTTACGTTACATATGAGCAACTGATAGTCTGTGCTACAGTCAGCACCTGGCCTTATTCTGAATGATAGTAATGAGCTTTTCCATCAGTTTATTCTATTAATTGCTGATATGGAAGTGCAAACTGAAACTGAAAAATTTAGAAAAAGTCCACTGGAGCCAAAATAAAGCTTTAAGTATCTCATCCAAATTTAGAGAACATCTCAAGAATAGATTTGACAGGTTGAGTTCTAATGATCCAAGACCAGACAAGTTGTGGTATGACATCAAGACATACCAGAAGAAAGCAAGAGGTCATTAAAAAGACAGGAAAGAAAGAAAACAACAAATTGGTCATCAGAACAGATTCCAAAACTTGCTTTTGAACACGGAGTAGCAAAAGCAAAAGGTAGAAATGATGAAGTAAAAGCACTGAAGATTTCAAAAGGCAGCTAGAGAAAGCAAGGTAAAATATTATAATGACATGTGAAAGAGATGGATATAGATAACCAAAGAAAATTACACACTTTCAAAAGATCATTCAGAAGTGACTGCAACAATATATTAACAGAGAACTGCCAGAAATTCAGGCTGGATTCAGAAGAGGACACAGAACCAGGAATATCATTGCTAAAGTCAGATGGATCTTGGCTGAAAGCAGAGAATACCAGAAAGATATTTACTTCTGATTTATCAGCTCTGTAAAGGTATTAGACTGTGCAGATCATGGAAAATTACAGATAATGTTGTGGAGAACAGGAATTCCAGAACACTTAATACAGCTCATGAGGAATCTGTACATGGGTCAACAGGCAGTCATTTGAACAGAACAAGGAGACACTGCATGATTTAAACTTAGGAAAGCTGTATGTTAGGACTGTATCCTTTCACCATACTTATTCAATTGGAATGATGAACAAATCTGAGGAACTGGACTCTGTGAAGAATGAAGCATCAGGATTGAAGGAGGTCTCATTAACAACCTGTGTTATGCTTATGACACACCTTGTTTGTGAAAAGTGAAAAGCATTTGCAATACTAATGAAAGATCAAAGACCACAGGCTTCAGTATGGATTATACCTCAACATCAAGAAAACAAAAATACAACAGGGCCGATAAGCAACATCATGATAAATGGAGAAAAGATCAAGTCTATCAAGGATTTCATTTTACTTGGACCCACAGTCAACACCCATGGAAGCAGCAGCAAAGAAATCAAAATACACATTGCTCTGGGAAAATCCGCTGCAAAAGAATAAAGTGTTGGAAAGCAAAAGGTCACTGAAGACTAACATGCATATGACTCAAGTCATGGTATTTTCAATCATATACGTATGCATACGAAAACTGAACAATGAATAAGGAAGACAGAAGAAGAAATGATGCCTTTGAATTGTGGTGTTGGAGCATAATACTGAATATACAGTAGACATCCAAAAGAATAAATACATCTGTCTTGGCAGAAGTACAGCCAGAGGGTTCCTTAAAAGCAAGGGTGGTGAGACTACAACTTACATACTTTGGACATGTTGTCAGGAGGGCTTAATCCCTGGAGAAGGACATCATGCATGGTGAAATAGAGGGTTCTGGTAACATGGAATCATCTAGAAGATGTTGTGCTGACCAAAATTAGTTGCTAAAGAACAAGATATTGTATGAGGCCACTACTGTAAGGACTCAAGAAGAAAATAAACACAGAAGAAAATAATCTTTGATGGTTATGAGGAGAGGTACATTCATATATTAGATAGTAGAGAGGAATTTGGTCAGGTGAAGGGAGTGACAGCTCACAGTAGAAGGGAGATTAACACTGATGAACTACATCAAAAGCTAAGAAGTTCCCTAAACATAACACAACATTTTGAAGAACAGAATAGCAGGGGCAGTGATCTGGGTACCATGGTTTCAAGGGACATCTTGGTCAACGGACATAATTTTTTTCATTTTTTTAAGAAAATTTTCTGTGTCCTATTTTGATGACTGGCATCTGGGGTCTCAGAAACTAGTAACTGCCATTTAAGTAGCATCATTTTGTCCCAGTCTACCTGGTGCAGAGGAGAACAAAGGACATCAAAGACATGAGGAGAATATGAGTTCAGGAGACAGAAAGGACCATATGATTTGGAGACTACCTCAGCATGAGACCAGAGAAACGACATGGTGCCAGGCCACGACCAATGACTGCCCCAACAGAGAACACAATATAGAGTCCTAGATATAGCAGGAGAAAAACGGGGGTGAAGATCGGTAGCTCCATTAAAAGACAAGACTTGGTGGTCCAGCATCCTAGAGCATCCCCTGAGGACATGGTCCCTGGAGTCTCTGCTGGTCGAGCTGAAACTAGTACCAAAGCCAGCTCTCTAAAGATTGGACTGGACTGGACTATAGGACCTAAGGGGTTGATGGTGAAGGATGTGCTTCTAGGCTTAAATATATACGTGAGGCTGTCTGAGCAGCTTCTGTCCAGAGATGAGGTGAGAGGGTAGAGGGGGACAGGAGCTGATTGAATGAATACAGCAAGTAACAGCACTTCACCAAAGAAGACATCCAGGCAGCTAACAGAACAGCAGGAAATGTCCACAATCATAAACCAGGAGGAGGGTGCTGCCACAGGGTGCGCAGTGTACCCTAAGGTGTATATCGGTGTGTATGTAGAATTTTGCATGGCAAATAGACTTGGATTATAAACTTTCACTTAAAGCACAATAAAATATCTTTTAAAAAGAAAAGAAATACGTCTTGTAAGGCTATAGCTACCATAGATAGTGATTTCTCTGATGGATCCAGGCAAGGTACATTGGAAACATCATGGAAATGATTCAGCATTCTAGAACATTATGGGAGGGAGACAAAACATCAACATTAACAGTTTAGAAGAATTCAATTTGATTCCAACTTTCATGAATGACTTTGAAGTTCAAGATGAAGTAAATTCAGATGCGGTGGAAACAGCAAGAGAACTAGAAGTGGAGCCTGATGACGTGGCTGAATATCTGTAGTCTCATAAAACTTGAACAGATGAGTAATTGCTTCCTATAGAGGAGCAAAGTGAGTGGTTTTTTGAGATGGACACTGCTCCTGGTGAAGACACTGTGAACGCTGTTCAAATGACAACAAAGGATTTGGAATGTTGCACAAGTTTAGGTGCCAAAGCAGCAGCAGGGTTTGTGAAACTTGACTAAGATTTTGAAAGAAGTTCTGCTGTGTATAAAATGCTGACAAACAGCGAGGCATAAAAGGAAGAGTTAATTGATTGGTAAACTTTACGATTTTCTTATTTTAAGAAATATCCACAGCCACACAATCTTCAGTGGCCACCACCCTAATCAGTCAGCAGCCATCAAGACCCTTCCCAACCAAAAAGATAATGATTTCCTGAAGGCTCAGATGATGGTTACCAGATTGGGGCAATAAAATATATTTTAATTAAGTTATGTACATTGGTTTTAGACATACGGGTATATACTATCACACATATAATAGAAAATGGTGTAGTATAAACATAACTCTTACATGTACCAGGAAACCAAAAAATTCATGTGACTCCCTGTATTGCAATATTCGATTTATTGCAGTGGTCTGGAACTGAACCCACAAAATCTCCAAGGTATGCCTGTACAAATAATTTTTTAAGTATGTCCCAAATATTTTATTATTTGTTGTTCATCTGAAATTCAAGTTTAGCTGAGCTTCCTGTGTTTTATCTGGCAACCCTATCTTGGGGAAAACATTGAGTTTGTCCAGAAGAAATCTATTAACGAGATAGATTGCTTGGTGACAATGCCACAGTGGTTTCTATACTCTGCTCCAGGGAGACAAAGACCACTTAACAGGGGGTGGACGTTTACTATGAATGGGTCCCACATCAGGTGGGGGAATAAATCTGAAACTAGGAAAGAGGATAAAGGCCATGTTGCATAATTAAAGGCAGAGGGCCTTGAAGCTCTTTGGGAGATCCAGAAGGAAGGGGGACACTAGACATTGCCTGGCTTCTGGAGGTGGTGAGGGGTGACACGAATGGTTTACTCCAAAGTGGAGTGTTTGTGGGTGGAATTTGTTCAGGTTTGAATCCACCCAATGGCACCATAGAAAAATGGCCTGATGATCTGCTTCCAGACAGTAGCTACCAAGACAGCCCTGTGCAGTCCTACTCTGAAACATGTGGGATCACTCTGAGTCTGAACCGACTTGCTGGTAATAGCTCTTTTTGTTGTAGTTGTTGATTTTCAGTTATTTGCTACGGCCTCTGCAGTGTAAACTGCTCATCTGTCTCCCCTATGAAGTAGCCAGCAGTGTCTTCATTCCCGGTTGTGTTTTGTTTGAGTGACTTCTTTGAGAGACCTTTGAATCCAGATGGATCAGACAGTCACCCCTCAGCTGCTGAGCCTGACTGTGTCACAGGAGAATGGCCAGATGTGATAGAGGCAGAGGCAGAGTATGAGCAGTGGAAGCTGGGGTCAGAGGGCAGGCACCAGGGAGAATAGGAAGGCATTTGAACTTATTATGGGAAACTGGCTGAGGGGCCAGTGGGTTTTCAGCTGGATAATGCCATCTTCAGATCCACATTAGGTGTGAACTAAAATGATGACTGCATGAAAAATGAGTATGTGATAGCAGCTGGGGCCAGGAGAGGGGCTAGGAGACCGTGGCAATAAGCCAGGGCTTTGCATAAAAGGGCTTGACGCAAGCAACTCAGTGGAACAAGAGAAGAATCATTACAGTGGAACAAGAGAGTTGGCAGGAAATGGTGAGTGAGGAGCAGGAGGCAGCAGGACACTCCTTTTAGAGGTTTAAATGAATCATTCAAAACCTTGACTGGACATTAGAACCACCAACAAAATCCCCTGCTGTCGAGTCGGGTCGGACTCACAGTGATCCTAGGGGTTAGAGTAGAACTGTCCCATGGAGTTTCCAAAGAGCGCCTGGTGGATTTGAACTGCTAACCTTTGGTTTCTTTGGTTTAGTAGACATAGCACTTAACCCACTATGCCACGAGGGTTTCCAGGAAAAACAAGGTAGTTAAAAATCTGAAGTCTCACTCCTATCAATTCTGTTTTAAATGATTTGAGATAGGACCTGGAAATCTTTTTTGTTTGTGGGTTTTTTTTGTTTGTTTCTGAGATATTCTGAATTTCTGAGATATTGAATCTGCAGTCAAAACTGGCAACTGTTAGTAAACAAGAGTATTTTTAATTTTTCTGAGGATTATCTAATTTTCTTGAAAGAAACAGTACATGTGAGCAAGGGCATGTTATTGTCATAAAGGAGCTTCCATATCCTCCTTTACAGAAGAACTATTGGTCACTTCCACATGCCACAAAGGAATTAAAATTAATAATCAAATAAAGACTACACCTGCCCAGCAACATTAAGAATCTATTTATGTTAATTCATCACTTTTTCAAACATAATCTCAACTTGTGGTTGAGAAGTAGAACATTCTCAAAGGATTTACTTGAACCCCACTTAAACAGCCAAGTGTATGAATGTTTTCTCCTTCATTACCAGGAAATTGGCCCAGAAATATCACACATCTGATTACTGTAAATTTACTGAGATCTCTGGAGAAAACATTGAAATGTGTGTTTGCACAGCTCATTAAACATCTTCAGGCAAACTTCCTAATTTTCACTGAGCTCACCTTGGTTTCCTCTAGTGTCCAAAACTAAGTACCCCAGCCTGTGTTCAGTGATGTGGTTTGTTTATGGCAATGGAGTACAAGACGTCCTCTTGTTCCATTTTAATGGATGAGTGTTCCATTTTAAGCCAAGATGAGTGTTCCATTTTTAAGCCAAAAAGAAGAGGCTACGAACTTATTACTTGGCTTCCTATCAGTGACCAAGTGTCTGACTGTGACAGAGACAGGACCATTATAAATGCCTTTATGACTTTAGTTACAAAACTTTTTCATTTGCAAAAATTTTATCTCATATTCTTGAACATCAAGAGCACTTCAACTTCTGTAAGGTGTGATTCAGTTTATATACAACTTCTAAACACCATACATACGGACACATTCTAGTTTATTTGCTCCTTAAACCAAAACCAGGTGTCACTGAGCCAATGTTGACCTATGGCGACCTTTTGATGTCAGAGTAGCACTGTGCTCCATAGGGTTTTCAATGGCTGGATTTTCAGGAGCAGATCGCCAGGCCTCCAGATGGACTCAGTCCTCCAACTTTTGGTTAATAGTGAGCCCATTGACCACTTGCGCCATGAAGGGATTCCTAATTGCTTCTCACAGCCAGAAAACTTAACTGTTTGCCCCTCAATAAGAATGCCTCTACAGTCAAGAATTTGAAATGTTTGTGCCTTTTATTTGATAAGGAAACCCTGATGATGTAGTGGTGATTTGCTACAGCTGCTAACAAAAAGGTTGGCAGTTCAAATCTGCCAGGTGCTCCTTGGAAATTCTATAGGACCGTTCTACTCTGTACTATGGGATCACTATGAGTTGACATCAGTTCAAACTTAGTGGGTTTGGTTCTTGTTTTTTATGAGCTGAAATCAGCTCAACAGCAATGTGTTTGGTTTTTTTTTTTTTTTTACCTGACAAAGGAGGGAATTGAATGGCTTGAATGTGGGAGATTGTAACAAGCCAAGGAAAAACAGGACATTTTCCCTTCAGCACACTGAGACTCAGAGTTTCTTTAATGTTTGGATATATAATTAACCCTGAGATCTGTAAATGATATGATTTCTTTTTTCTCCTTTACTTCTCTTTACTGTTATAAAATTCTTTCTTTGTGTGATGCATGCGAAAGGAAGAAACTGAATGCAGTAACCGGAAGTGTCAGCGGAATCAGAAGAAAATTGTTGTTGTGGTTTAGCACTGGCAAAGAATTGATCACCAAATCTTTACCCGCCAACTCCGATTTTAGTGAAAATATAGAAACTAAATAGTCTCACTGAATTTGTACAAAAATTATGCTCATAAACTGGTTTAGAAATAAAAAAAAAGGTGTAAGGAAATCGGTAAGGGATGATAGGAAGCACAGTGGATTAAGAATCTCAAGAGACATGTTTCCAGACCTTAATTTGGCCATCAAAAACTCTTCTCCACTGTTCTTCAGGAATTCTTTGAAGTACAATATCAACAATACTAAACAAAAACCACTGTCATCGAGTCGACTCCTACTCATGGGAATTCTAGAGAGCAGAGTAGAACTGTTCCATAGGGTTTCCAAGGAACAGCCAGTGGATTCAAACTTGTATTTAGCAGCCAACCACTTAACCACTGTACTACCAGGGCTCCATAAGTACAAAAAAGAGGTTGGAAAGGATTGCTTCCAATATTGTGTTATGTGTGGGGATTCTAAGACTATAATTGGTTGGAACTTGGAAAAAAGTATAAAAGGATGATTTTACTTCTGTTTCCGTTTAAGAAATATATTGGCATCTGACACTGAAATCTTTCTGATTCGTTTATTCAATAAATGCTTACTGAGCACCAACTGGCACAGTGCTTAAGAGCTATACTGCTAACTAAAAGGTTAATGGTTCAAATCCCCCAGCCACTCCTGGGAGGCTGTATGGGGCATTTCTGGTCTGACCTGTGGGGTCACTGTGAGTACGAATTGACCTGATGGCAACTGGTTTGTTTGTTTGTTTACTACAAGCCAAGCTCAACAGCAAAGGACAAAGGACATTGACCCAGTCCTGTAGGGGTGTTTAGAAATTGGGGAGGGATCCAGTTAGGAGCACAGACAACTCGAATGGCTTGCAGTGAGTGCTATATAACAAGAGCTACCTGGAATGGTGTGTGGAATGGGGTGCTATTTCTAGTTTAATAATTTTTGAGGTGAGATCCTCTTCCAGCTGTGTTAAAAGAAAAACGGCTTTGCTTCCAAATCTTACATCACAATATAAACAGTGTAGAGGATTCCCAAAAATGCAGGCCTTCTGTTGATTTGCTGCAGAGAAGGCATGTGCACTCAGACGTATGTGTTTAGACATCCACTTAGCAAGCATTCTGTCAGCCTGGCGGGAGCAGCCCTGCAGCTGAAGCAGATACAGCTCCAGACATCAGCTGTAAGGGAACCAAATGGTGCTTTACCAAAAATTAACTTAGAATTCAAAGTATCTAAACAGTTTGACAAGCACAACCAATAATTTACAAAGAGTGACCCATCGCACATACACAGCATAGACCCTCGTCTCAATAATGTCTCATTCTGAATTTTAACTCTTTCACTTCAGTCCTGAAATCAAAATCTTCCCTAAAGACCAGGAGAATGCATAATACCACAAAAATAAGCCAAAAGAAAAGCAACAACAACAACAAAACATTACTGTTGAGTGGCTTCTGACTCATAGGAATCCTACAGCACAGAGTAGCACTGACCCATAGGGTTTCCAAGGAGCCCCTGGTAGACTTGAACTGCTCAAGACCTTTGGGTCAGCAGTAGAGCTCTTAACCACTTGCCAATTGGTGCACAGCCCTTAGCCACACCTGCCAGCACTCCTCCTTGACCTGTGTAAGCAATAGATTTGGCTTCCCATTTTTGTTTTCAGATGCGTTGGTCACTGCCTTCTATTATTTGTACACATTATTTGAAAACAGAAGACGAATATGTTACTAATCTATGCAGACTTGCTTCTCGACGTAATGATCCATTTTGTGGAATGACTAATTAGATAACATTCCTTATTAACTATAGGTTAAGATTGCTATGTAAAATCCAGTCATATGCTTTTTAGAAATTTACTGAGAAATTCTGCACTTACCTCTTCAGAACTGAACTTTTCACCTGAAGCCCCAAACTAGCGCTTCCTCTTCCATGCCTTTCTTTGTTTATGCTATAATTATTACCCGGGTCCCCAGCTACTAACCTTGGACTTGGTGTTGACTCTTCCTCTCTTACCTCTCCAGACTTATCAATACCATCTTGGCAGTGTTCTCAGATCTTTGCCCTCACCTCACCCCTGTAAAAATTCCAACCCCTTTCTGCCAAGATGATGAATAGCACTCGCCTTGTATTGTTACCCTAAATCATTCCTTGCCTTTCTAACCCATGCCCTATGGGTTGGTGGAGTGATACAGAACAGATCTTATCTCTTTGCTTGTTAAAAGTCATTTTGCATGACCCTGAGATCTCTGCAAGACATCAACGGAAGACTCCTTATGGCAATGTGGGGCCAACACTGATGAATTCCCCTCTTCTCTAACCATTTTGCCTTTTACACTCCTTCTTCCCACACCCCATTTGAGTTCTAAGTTTGACAGGAAAAAACCCAATCCAAACCTGCTGCTGCTGAGTAATTTCTGACTCTTAGAGACCTCACACTGTTTCCAAGGTTACAAATCTCTATGGAAGCAGACAGTCGCGTCTTCCTCCTTCAGAATTGCTGTTGGCTTCAAGTCACCCACCTTTTGGTTAGCTGTCAAGTGCTCTAACCACTGCACCACCCGAGCTCCTCATTTAAAATGCAGGTTGCCACTGTGTCAGTTCTGCCTCAGAGCAACCCATGGGTTTCAGAGAATGGTGATCAGTGGCTGTGATCTGTCAGAAGTAGATCATCAGGTCTTTATCCTGAAATGCTTCTGGGTGGACTTGAACCTCTGACCTGCTGTTCAGAAGAAGCCTAATGCTTACTGTTCACACTACTCAAGGAATCCCAGACCTCATGTGCTCTTCCTTAAACACTTCATACTTGAACTGCTCACACTAATTCCTCTTCCCAAAACTTCTTTCTTCTGAAACAACCATGACCCTATCTCAGGCTGATAAAATCGAGTTCATACTGAAGTCATGCTTAATTTCCAAACTGTTAGCATAGCATGGGAAGGAACCCTGGTAACATAGTGGTTAAGTGCTGTGGCTGCTAACGAAAGGTTAGCAGTTCACATCCACTAGGCACTCCCTGGAAACTCTGTAGGGCAGTTCTCGCTGTGTCCTATAGGTGGGTCTCTATGAGTTTGAATCAACTCGACAACAGTGGGTTGGGTTTGCTTTTTTTAGCATAGCGTAGATCTCACTTGAAGAATTATGCTCTTTGCACAACGAGCGTATTGGGACAGCTTGAAGTTGTTCCTCTTTAGGTTCTAGTAAATGTTGGTTAATTGGATTTCATTTATGTATGTCCTGCTTCTTGTAGACCTTCACCTGTTCCTAGGACTTGCAGAATTTCCCTACTGAAAACTTCTCATCTTGTTAATCCACTTGACCCTTTACTTTTCAGCTCTGTTTAAATTAAGGTCTGTAAATTTCTGTGCGCAAATGCTCATCTCTGGTTTCATTTTCTTCTTTGCTTGGACTCCTTCTGAGGTATTCTCACAAGGGAATGCCAAGGCATTCCAGAATGAATGTTTGCATGTATTTCCAGAGGAATGTTTCTTGGACATTTCTGTCTTCACTGGCATTTTAAAGGAATGACGTGTTAGGTGGCAACAGAACTGCCTGATTACATTGTATTTGCCTTGGCAGTTTGCTCTGCTTTGGCAAAAACCACCTCCCTGGTTGGGGAAGTAGGAGTTTAAAGAAACATTTACTGTGCTCTTACTATGTGTCAGATACTATGTTAGAAGATGAGGATACAGAAGCTATTAAAATACAGTGACATCTAAAAATGTTGCACTCTAGTGGCAAACAAGCCAGGTGTATAAGCAAATCATAAGGGTACGCAAAGAAGTACTGATGTACAAGCATAAAGAAAGTGCTAGTGAAGTAGAAAGTGCAGAAAAGCTCCCTTTATTTTTGAAGTTTCTATCTTTACAGACACTTCAAATATATGGACTTTTTGTTGTTGATTGCTTTGCTTTGCTTTGCTAATTGCATACCTTTACAGGGCAGTGGTGGTTAAGTGGTAGAATTCTCACCTTTCGCAAAGGAGACAGTGTTCAATTCCTAGTCAGTGCACCTCATACACAGTTAAGGCCGTTCCATTCAGTGGAGGCTTGGATGTTACTGTGGTACTAAACAGTTTTCAACAAAACTTCCACACTGGTGAACTAGGAAGAAAGGCCTGGCAACCAACAGCCAATGAAAATCCTGTGGATCACAAAGGTTCAATACTCAACCGATCATCGAGATGGCACAGGAGCAGGCAACATTTTCTTCTCTCCTGCACGGGGTCTCCACGAGTTGGGGGCTAGCAACAGTATGCTGTACTGCCACGTGTTTTGGAGTCTCTTCAAAGTAATGTTTATGTCTTATAAGTGTTTTTCTTTTTACAAAAGCAAGTATCACTAACCATTGGGCGGCCAAATGGTCAATATATCAGCCTGTAAAGGGGGTAGAGCCATAAAACAGGAAAATTGAATGCATCACAGAGCATTGTGTAATCAGGCTCGTGACGCTCTTTGGTGGTGACAACCCCTCGAACCGACGTCGCTTGTCGACAGTGTCTTTGTCACCGCTTGATTGTGACATGCCCAACTATCTGTATCAGTGTGCTGCACTCTAATCCCATCTGCTGAGCTCAGGTCATTAAATACTCGCTCTACATTTTAGAGCTTCAACCGTGTGACAGTGGAGCTGACCCCAGCTCCGTGCCAGGCACCCAGCAAAACGGGGATTAATAAAGCCTGTCCCAGCATAGCCAAGAGCTCTACAGCTGCTTCTTGCAATTAGACTTGTCATCATTCTCTCAAGAAGCCCCTGTTGATTTTTAAATCCTAATTGGCAGAGGCACCTGTTTCCCGATGGGCAGGGGTCATTCATTTAGCAGCAGGCTCACGAGGGAGGCTGAGAAAGTGCATGAATGTGGACAGACACCTTTGCCTCAAATCTGTTTGCTGACATTTAGTGCATTTTTCTTTTCTTCCCTTCTCTCTCTCTCCCTTTCTTCCCCCCTCTTTTTCTTTCTCTTTTTCTTCCTCAAGAAGGCATGTCCAGAGTCAGGCTGGTCCTAGGGAGCAAGGAACCATTCGGCTCCATTGTTTTTTTGAATAAAAACTTATTGCCTCTGCCTCCCTTAAGCATCCTCCTCACCATCCAGCAACCCCCACTTGCCCTCTTGACCTGAGTACTTTTTCCTGGGTACTTTTTCTGCCAAAGTCCTGCCTGTCAGTCATCCTGGTATTTAGGTATTTATGAGCTGCCTGCAAGCTGCATGAACTCTGTAACCTATTTGTGCCTGTAGAGAGATTAAGTATATTTTTAGCTCCTGTCTTCACAGAGTTTGCATTCCAAAGAGGGAGGCATTAGAACTGAATGTAATTAACACTTTGTGTTAAGAATACATGCAAAATGTTCTTTTTCAACTAACGTATTTGAGACAGTGTCCACTAATAGAACTAATTTGAACATCTTAGGACAGTCTTCCTGGATTAGATCTAATGTTTGAAAGTTGTTTCAATGGTAGCAAGTTAGGCTTTTTCTCTGGGAACCTCAGTAATAATCTGTTAGAAGTCGTTGTGACCCTTTCTCTAATGAATACCACTGTATGTTTTCAAATGAAGTATTGCTATTGTTTATTAAGCTGTGGTCATTAAGGTAAATATGTAAGGTAGTAAGAATACAAAAATTGGAATCCAAGTGTAGAGTAGGCTGAGTCAACAAAATGTGAGAAGCTATGGAATCATAATTCTCATTTTCATGCCAAAAGCAACTATTGAACACCTGATATGTGCCAGGTTTTGTTTTAGCACTTGGACCTATTTTCAGTCACCCTGGGCTGCACTTCAGATCTTAAGGACTGCCCTCGGAATAGAACTTTGCCAATGGCCTGCTAAGCTGTCTAATCAACCTTGCCATGTCCTTGTGGGCTTCAGTGGAAGTAGAAAATTTATTCTGGAGTCCAGCTGAATACTGCTGGGATGTTCCTTCAAATATAGTAAATCCATTTTTTTTTCTGTCTAGTGTTACTTAGCGTATGCTTAGTAAACATCACTACCACTGCTGGAAACGTGAAGGAAGTAAAAGAAGTGATTGCTGCCCTTGAGAACTTTGTATCTTGGTGAATGACAGAGGCCTATTAAGAAACACCAGCCATGTGTGGGTAACAGCAGGATTAACTACAGGCCTCCGTAGTGCTCCCTGCAGAAGCCCAGTCCTACTGTGCACAACGTGTGTCAGGGAATTACATTGTTATTAGCAATCTGAAAATCTCTTAAACCCCTGGATAAATGGGTCAAAGGCAGATTCCTGGGCCCTCAGACTCAGTGATTTTAGTTACGCAGAGCCGTGGTGGGTGCTAGGAACAAACACTTCTGAATGTGCACTTCAGAGAACTTTGATGTAGGCAGCCTGTACCCCACACTGGAAGAGACTTCACTTGATACCTGGCCAAGGTCCTCTGTATAAAGCAGGTTGCCGCGGCAGTGTTAGAATTACAGAAGAGCCATTTGTTTTCCTTGGTTTTTCACTTAGGATGGAAAAGATCAGGAGGTGACATTGTTTGAGTTGACAGTGACTGACGTTTTGACTGTGCACGATGACCAAAAGAGGAAGTGGGCTTCAGGCAGGGCCGTCCAAATATTTATACAGCTCACGAGTTCCTCCTGGTGGTCTCATACATGCATCTCCATTTGGAAAGTGATGGACCACATAGGCCTGGCTTAAGTGCATTTTCATCAGGCATGTAAAAAAGCTATTCGAGGTCTTAGACTAACGATACAGCCATTGACTTCCATGTGCTTTTCAAAGAGAGGGCCCTGAGCTGAGAGTGGTTCAGAGGTCGTTGATGACCATAGAAGGAGGCTGAGGCTTAGGCTGAAAGCTACTTTTAGATGTTTGGAACCCAGCGCAAGGCTTTGCAGCCTCCGTGCGTGTGTTTATGATGTCAGAAGCAGGGAGTAGGACAGTAGGACAAAGAACGCAGAGGAGAATCTGTGATTCATTCAGGAGGAAATAGCTTGCACCTGTGAGAATGACGAAGACACCATTTGGTATTAGTGGGGTGCTGCATCAGCTGGAAAACAGGCTCTGTCCCCAAACGAACTGACAGCTTGTAGCTCTGGAGCGGCCCTAAGCCTGCTCACTGTTGTGTTTTGCTTCTGGAGTGAAAGCAAAGTTGTGGCTCACTTGGGAGCTGCCGGGAGGTGTGTGCTGAGGGGCATTCAGCCCTGGCAGGAGGTGGCAGCAGCAGATGGGATGCAATCAAATAAGCGCATGTGTTCTTACAGTACACCCCGTGGCCAGACCACTTTATCTGCAGTAATCCCAATCCCTGCCCCAGAATCACATTGCTTGGCCATGTATCAGACCCTACGCATTCTTTGGCTTGGGGAACAATGAAACGTGATCTGGAGACAAGATAAACTCTGATCTGAAGAGGCACTGATGTATTTCTCTTCCCCAGCAGCACAACAGTGAACGCAGCATTGCACCAAGAAAAGACAGTTGGTGCGCCAACAGAAAAGACCAAACGCTGCCTCTGTGCGTGGAAAGCTGCCTTGACAGGACGTGACTGCTGACAAACTGACGTCCTAGATAAAAGAATATCAGAAAACAAAGTCTGAGCACTAGGCGGCGGCAGCCTTGACTGTATTGCTGCAACAGGCAGTATTCATTTGTCTTGGAGAGGGCACTGGCTGCTATTATACATGTCACTCAAAGGGCCATTTTCCAAGAAAAACCCTTCAGGGCACAAGCATGTTAAAATCAAACACCCTCTGTACTTGAGTGCGGTGAAAGGAACTAGGAATGGCCGGGCTCAGTATGATCTTTTGCTCTTCCTGCATTTGAGAAGCCCAGAGCAGTGGGCCAAGTCTTTGTGATCGAGGAAAGGTCACTGGGAGGACAGCCTTCTAAAAGGCTCCAGGCAGCTCAGGACTCCATCCCTGAACAACCGATGATCAGACAGCAAACGGTGTTATATCCAGTAGTGGAGAAAGGAATTGTTCATTTAGAAAACTCTGAATCTCTGGCTGTGAAATCGTGTATATGTCATGTAACCACGTAAGGCATTGATAATTGTTTTGGAAATCCACCCCTTTTGCTGTTATTAAAACTCTGGTTTGTTCCACAAGGAGTGCTTTTCAAAGTAGAAACTGTTCTTAAGCTAAGTGTTGACTCCAGTGATACGTATGTGAATTGAGCGTGTGCATCTACAAAAAAAGCAAGCAAGTAAACACACAAACAACTCAAGGCCATAGAGTCAATTCTGACTCAGGACAACCCTATAGGATAGAATAGAGCTGCCCCCGTTGAGTTTCCAGGGAGAGCCTGGTAGATTCAAACTGCTGACCTTTTGGTTAGTGGATGGAGCACATAATCACTACACCACCGGGTATACGTGGTAGCAGACGATGGAAAAAAAAAGACTGAAGCTTCTTGAGCCTGTGTGAGTATACCTAAGGAGGGTCCAGTATAGGCAGCTGAATATCAATCAATCAACTTGATACGATTTAAAAAACGAAAGTCCCCATCTTTCATTTCCCACCAGTTCAAAGAAAGTGAAAAATGTCTATTTACTTTTAGATTCTGGTTCTGTGTTTTTCAGAGAAGTTTTTTTCTTCTCCTTTTGGAAAAAAAAAATAGTAATGACATTTATTTTTTTGCTAAATGACCAGTAACCAGTGGTGAATGGGCAGGTTTGGTAATTCAGTTTGCTCTGTGGTGTGACCAGGTTTACAGAAAAGGCAGAAATAGTTGAACACTGCCACCTGCTGTCACTATTTCCACATTACATGTTAGAAGCTGTCAACACCATCAAGACGATCTAGCGCAGTCGTTCTCAAACCTGGGCCGTTATCAGAATCACCTGGATGCCACAGCTTTATTAGATGCCACAGCTTTATTAGGTCCCAGCTCCAAGTTTTCTGGGTGGGGCTGGAGAATTTCTGCCTGTAACAAGTTCTCAGGTATTGCTGTCATGCTGATGCCGCTGGTACAGTCACTAATCTATTTTAAAAAATACCAAGGATGCCCTTAGTTACTTAAATAAAATTTACTGACTAAAGCACTCAAGGTCCACAACTTTATTAAGATTTACACCTCCTACTGGCATCCTGGCTGCCCTGAGGCCCTAGGTAAAACCCAAGATCGTGGAAAGGAGGACCAAAAATTCATCTGGCACCAGTTAGGCTGTTTAAGTCAAAATTACGCATAACCGGCACAAGCGCAGAGCCACCGACCACAGGGTACGGAGATTTCAAGTGCAGATCTTGATGCCCGACAGTGGTTAGCGGAACAACACGAAAACCAAGCACATGCTGTTCAGTTGCTTTTGCACCTTCCTTGTCCACAAGGTCAAGGAGCTGGAAATGCTGCTGAAGTGTAACATGTCTCACTGAGCGGCGATTGCACACAGTGTCGGCGGCACGCAATGTTTCCTTCAGGAACCATAAAGCCTTCATGGAAAAAGCAGCCCAGCTGGCCATCAGAGTCGCCAGTCTCAACACCAGGCTGCGCAACGAAGCGAATGAACAGACAGCTCAAATGCGAGTTTTCCTTGTATGAAATAAAACCATAAAACCCTGGGGGGAAAATGATTTATATTTTATTGCTTATTCTAACCGATTCAGTAGTTTACATACCTCAAAACCCACTGCCATCGAATCTATTCCAACTTATAGTTTCCCTACGGGACAGAGTAGAACTGCCCCATAGAGTTTTCAAGGAGCACCTGGCAGATTCCAACTGCTGACCGGTTGGTTAGCAGACGTAGCAATTAACCACTACGCCGCCAGGGTTTCATTTGTTCATGTTGGAGAATAAACGGGACACTCAAGCCAAACACAGAAAGGAGTGTGACGGGAGGTGCAATCAATCAAGGTTGCTGTTTGCTGTTCCTGAAGCTGAATAATGATCACAGAGGGGCATGGGATGAATTGGACTACAGGAGACTGTTTATGTAAAGGAATAGCTTGGCCTGGAACTCGAAGCATCAGCCCATATGTAAGAGAACAGCTTTCAAACTGAATGGATAGTGCTTGTCTTTGAAGCTCTGGGCAGCATCCCAATTTCACTGTCATTCTTTCCCATGCCACATGTTAATTCGTCTTCAAGATCCCCATATTCTGAACAGCAGATGGCCAGAAGTGTGAAGTTGTGGTGGTATTAAGCCCTATCATTTTTGTCATCACCAATGTTTTCAGTAGAATGAGAGCCTCTGTCGATTAAATAACTCATGTAGCTAAAAGCATGCTTTTGAACTTTGGAATCTGATGAGAAGAGAAGGGATGTGCTTCAACTATTTTTTGAAGATGATTCTGTGTTGTTCTTTCTCTTTTCAATGACCTGACCAGCTACCACACAGGGGAGGGGAGTAGGGCTTGGAGAAGGGTCTGTGGGATACTTCTCTGTTATTTGTTACAACTGCATGTGGGTAGAAAACGGTCTCAAAATAAAAAGTTCTCAAAACTGACCTCAAGTATATAGTACTAAAATTAAAACATAGTCAATAAGTTTCTATGATGTCAAAAAAAGAGCTGTCCTTTTACCTCAAGAAAAGTAGTTACTTTCCAATAATTTAATTAACAGAACTGAAGATAGTAGTATCTTTCGTTGCTCGTACAGCTGTCTATCTTTTCCCCGAGTTCTTGTTCTTCCTCAATTTGCCTTTTTCTCTCTCCTTCTCCTTGGTTTCTCTGGTTCTTGTTGTCGCTAATATATTGGCTCACAAATTCACATCCTTTGTTTTTGAGAAATAGGAAACTCAAATTTATTTTGGTTCCATAATTGCTCAGAATATTGGTAATATGTTAACTAGTATAGAGTCTCCTCTTACTTTGGGACAGATTTAAGTCATCATTATGTCTCAAATTTTCATCAGATTTCGTTCTATGGAATTCAGCTTTGCAATTGGAACACATTATTAATCATGCATGGATTTATTTTAAGACTCAAGAAAACTGTTGCAAATGGCATGCGATTATGGTGTTCCTCATATGCTTCATTGTGCTTTTCAGTTATTGTATACTATTACTTCCTATGGATTTCAGTAATCTGAAACAGTGACCATTAGCCCTCCAGGGCACCTGGAAGCAGTCTCGTTTAACAGGAAGGCTTTCAAAGTCAGAAAGAAATGGGATCAAATCTTCATGCCATTATAATCTTTGTGATCTTGGAAATGTTGCTTTTTATGCACTGATTTTTTTATTAGTAGTATGATTTTCTTGTCATTGCAATCAGTCTTTCATTTCCCAAATGCACGTATTACAATGACATATGCAGTAGGCATGTTAGGCAGTCTATAGGTCTATGGTAGTCCATCACTGTGGTAAATTTAAAAAATAGCCCCCAAATCTTCCTTACCCAAGATCCATATTAACTTTGTAACCCCTGTCATAACTTGTATCCAGATTGACTTTCTGACTTGCTTTGACCAATGTGTCAGTTGTAGATTTCACCAAGCAGAAAGTTGAAAAGTACTTGTGCATTGGGGTTTGCTATCTTGATATTCTTAAAACCAAGATGTCTTGTGAACAAAAATCCAAGCTAGCCTGCTGACAAAGGAGAAGCCATGTGGAGAGAGTTCTAACCATTCTTGTCAAGTCTGGTCCAGACCGAAAGGATTGCTTAGCTGGGAGAAGCATAGCAGAAAAGAAAACATTGATAGGGAAACAGGAAAATCTTAACTGAAAATCTTGGCATGAGAGGTATGCTCAAAAAATGGTCCCAACACAAACGACTCACCTGCAGAATTGTGCACTAAGTAAGTGTTTGTTGTTTAAAGCTATCGAGTTTTACAGTGGTGTGTTAACAAGAACAAACTTGCACAATGTTCAACCAGGAGTATTAACCTGCTAAAAAGTAACTTTTGTAAATAAAAGTACCAATTTGTAATTTAAAAGTTCAGGCTTTAAGAGAAAATCAGAAATATCTGGTATCATGAGTGATCTTGTGAAAACTTGTGTATGTATGTTTATCTCTAAAACAAACCTGAAACGAACCCCTATCAAATTATGTTTTACACATAATTGAACTCCTATGATAGGACGTGTTCAATAGCATGTGATAGCCATCTTTTACTTACTATGAAATTTTTAGGCTCTTCTTACTCTGAGGTTTTCATTACAAGTTGTGGTTTAGTTAATTTTGTTTTCATGTAGTTACTGAATGGTTTAGTTAATTTTGTTCTCATGTAGTTACTGAAAAGCAAGGGACATCCATTGAAATGTTCAATGTTTCTTTAAAAATTTTATGAAGAAATGAAGCCACTGATTCCTACCTTCTTATTCTGCCATGGTTAAGAATATGCAAACAACCTGAATGTTTGAGAAGCAGTGTTCACTGAGTGACCTTTCTTGAAACTGTTCTGCAAAGGTGGTAGGCATTTCTCACATCTTCTCCCAATATGTAAACTAATAGCCTTAGCTCAGCCTGCAATAAACTCCATGCTGTACCTGTTAGCTGCTTACTAAGCTGCTCAATACTCATTCTAAGAGTTGGTCCCAAATGATTCACAAAAGAGTAATCTGTGTATACCAGACTGGAATAATTGTTCTAAATCAGTTGCAAAAGAATGATATGCAGTTGAAAATACGAGATCTGACAATTAAGTTCATGAACTCATCCTAGAAAAAGTGCTACATACCTCGTTGCTGAACATCACTATGGTCACCTTTGAAGCACTCCACTTGAGAAGCTGTGCACTGATGCCAGCACCTAGTCCACTCTTCAAAGAAGGTTTGGGAACTTTTCTGGAATAGCCATCAGAGCTGCCATCATATTACCCTTGATGTTCTGACCGTCATCAAAATGTCTTCCTTTCAATATTTTCTTTGTCTTCAGGGAAAGAAAATTGTCATTGGGTGCCAAATCAGGTGACTAGGGAGGCTGTTTCAATACAGTCATTTGTTTACTGGCCAGAAACTCCCTCACAGACAGTGCCATGTGAACTGGTGCATTGTTGTGATGCAAAAGCCATGAGTTGTGATGAAAAATTCAGGTCTTTTCCATCTAATTTTTTCATGCAGCCTTTTCAGCACTTTCAAAAAGTAAGTTTGGTTAACTTTGTCTAATTGGTACAAATTTCTTAATGAACAATCCCTCTAACATCAAAAAGTTTAGCAGTATCTTTTTGAGTCTTAATTTGGACTGATGAAATGTTTTTGGTCATGGAGAATTAGCTGACTTCTATTGTGTATTCTGACACTTTCTTTCAGGGTTGTATTGGTACACTCATGTTTCATCACCAGTGACAACATGGCCCAAAAGATCACCTTGTCTCTCCAAAAGATCTTGGCAAATTTGACTCCCCTTTGTTTTGTTCCTCGGTAAGCTCCTCTGGGACCATTGTTTGTGCACACCTCTTACACCAAGATTTTCAGTTCAGATTTTCCTGTTTCCCTGTCAATATTTACTTGGCAAGCTATGCTTCTCCCAGACAGCCAGTGATTTTGATGCACGATTCAGTGAATTTGGCAACGTGTTCAGCAGTTCTCCTAGTTACTGGATGCCCTGACCTCTCTTCGTCAGTGTACTTCGTGGCATTATCCCTGTAAACTTGGACTAACGTCCCTAATTTCACTTCCACTCCTGCCAAGTTAACAAGAAATTTAATGTTAGTTCATTGCTCTAAATCAAGCTCCCACATTCTCACAACAGCACATAAAAACATGTAATAACAACAATGAACACCACTCAGCAAGACATCACTGCTTGTCAACGTGAACACAGCTGTGAGACACTGATATACCAAGGTTATGAAACCTTACCAAGTTGTTTGTACAGTGTTGTCAGTGTAAGCGTGCAGTGGCAAGTTATTGAACTTAATTGCTAGACCTTGTGTGTGTGTGTATGTACAAATACAACATTAAGATATAAAAATCCATTTCTGTCAAGCTGTTTCTGAATCTTAGTGACGCTGTAAAACAAAGTAGAAATCCCCCATGAAGTTTCTAAGGCTGTAAATCTTTATGGAAATGGGCTACTGCATTGTTCTCTTGAGGTGTAGCTGGTAAGTTTCCATCACTCACCTTTTGGTTAGCGGCCAATGACTTAACCACTGAGCCACCAGGGCTCCTTCAGTCATTAGCAGTTGAACAGTTAATATGACCAACAGAGGTTTCATAGAGGAACATGTTTTTTTCAGACAAATTTTACTTCTTCTTCACCCCAGAAATGCCTATAAAATATTTTAGGCAGATTTTAACATCTCATACAGAAAATAAATTGATGTGCCACTGTCCTACAAATACATCCGTTTCAAAAGGTTCAACCCAGTATCTTCATAAAAGGGATTTATCTGTCAGCAGCAGCAGTAAAAAAACAAACCCATTGCTGTCTAGTTGATTCCAATTCATAGTGACCCTACAGGACAGAGTTAAACTGCTCCCTAGAGTTTCCAAAAAGAACCTAGTAGATTCAAACTGCTGACCTTTTGGTTAGCAGCTGTTAGCTCTTAACCACTATGCCACCAGGATTTCCTGACGTCATTATCAATAGCTAACTTCTATTAAAGTGTGTACTATGGCTATGTGCTATGTGAACAAGACAGCTGTGAGTCCGAGCCAACTTCACGGCACCTGACAACATGCGTTAAGCATTGTGTTCCATAAACAACATGCCTGACTTTACTTAGCACTCCAAATAGCCCTATCAGGTTGTTGATATTGGGAGTCATCCAGTCCACTTCTCAAGTTGAGGTGTATTCCGTACTGAAGGCTCTGGTATTGGATCTTCATCAGAAAGTGCTTCAAGTCTTCTCTTTCAGCAGGAAAGACTGTATCATCTGCATGTCTCAGGTTATTAATGAGTCTTCCTCCAATCCTCATGCCAAATTCTTCTCATGTAGTTCAGCTTCTTAGATTATTTACTCAGCATACAGATTGAATAATTATGGTGAAGGAGTATAACCCTGACTCACACCGTTCCTGGTTTTAAACCATACAGTGTCCCCTTGTTCTGTTTGAATGACTGCCTCTTGGTCTATGCACAAATTCCTCACATGAGCTCAACTAAGTGTTCTGAAATTCCCATTCGTCACAATTTTAGCCATAATTTGTTATAATCCACATAGTTGAATGCCTTTGCATCGTCAATAAAACACACGTAAATAAACATCTTAATTATTCTGTCCTAATTCTGTTTATTTTCATCAGTTAGTTGTAATGTCTCCTCTTTCATTTTTATTTTGGTTATTTGCATCTCTTCTTTTTTTTTTCCCCCTTTGTCTAATTTAGTTAATTGTTAAAAATCTTTTCCAAAGAACCAATTTCTGGTTTTATTCATTTTGTGTTTTCAATTTTATTTATTTATGTTCTGGCCTTTGTGTTTTGTTTTTTTTTCTTCCAGTAGATTTAGACTAGGTTTGCTCTTCTTTTCTAGTGCCAGAAATTATTGAGTTAGGCTGTTAATTTTAGATCTTTCTTCTTTCTTTATGTAGACATTTATTGCTATGTTTGCCACTGAATAGTGTTTTCACTATATATCATAAGTTTTGGTATGCTGTGCATTCATTTTCACTTTGGATTTCTCTCTTGACCTATTGGTAGTCTAAGAGTGTGTTGCTTAATATCTTACATATTTTCCAGCTATTCTTTTTTGTTTTTCTTTCTTTTTTTGCAAACTGTAGTCTTGTAGGAACAAGATTTTTTTTTTTTTGATAGCTTTTGGTAGTAATATATCCCTATTTTTATTTTTAAGCTGGTTCGTTTTACCCTTCACCACAGTTACCCCTTATCTATTGTCTATTTAGTGATTTTCCATTGCCACCCCACCCCTCCCTTTCTCCCTTCTCTGGTAACCATCAAAGATTGTTTCTTTTTGTATGTAAAGCTTTTCGTGTGTTTTTATACTAACAGTCTTATATAACATTTGTCCTTTTGTGATTGATTTATTTCACTTAGCTTACTGTCCTCCAGATTCATCTCTGTTGTGAGATACTTCACCGATTCATGGTTTTTCTTTGTCATTGCATAAGAATCCAGTATGGGTATGTACCCTAGTTTGTTCACCCATTCATTTGTTGATAAGTGTCTAGGTTATTTCCATATTTCTGCTGTTGTGAACAACGCTGCAGGGAACATGGGTATGCATATATCTATTCATGTGACAGCTCTTATTTGTCTAGAATTTCTTTCTTTTTTTATTAAATAAAAAAATGAAAGTGTACATACTCTGTGCTTACAATACTGGGTTAAGAAAGGAGGAGTACACAAGCTGTGTCGAAGTCCCATTAATATTGATCTTCTTACTAATGTGTATTATCACTGATTTCACCTCACCAAATTTCTAACAGCTATCTAATCTAAACCCTTGCCCCTTGCCTTCCCGTCCTCCCACCATCCCCACCCTTGTAGCCGTCAAAGAGTCTTTTCTGTTATGTATGAGTATGCTTTTAAGTTTTTATCGTAGGGGTCTCATATAATAATTGTCCTTCTGTCACTGACTAGTTTCACTCAACATAATGTCCTCCAGTTGAGACCAAATTGAGAGATGTTTCCTGCTATCACCATTGTTCTTTATCAGTGTATAGTACTCCATTGAGTACATATACCAAAGTTTACCCATCCATTCTCTGTTGTTGGGCATCTGGGTTGATTCCAAATTTTTGCTGTCATGGACTGTGCTGAAATGAACATTCATGTGCATGTATCAGTTGGTGTGAATGGCCTTGATTTTGTAGGATATATTCCGAGCAGGGGAATTACTGGGTCAAATGGTATATCTATATCCATTATTTTAAGGTGACGCCAAATTGCTTCCAAAGAGGTAGCACCATTCTGCAACCAACAGTGAAGGAGAGTTCCAATCTCTTCACAGCCTCTCCAACATTTATTGTTTTGTGTTTTTTGGATCATGGCCAATCTTGTTGCGGTGAGATGGTATCTCATTGTCGTTTTGATTTGAATTTCTTTAATAATTAATGATCGTGAACATGTCTGCGTGTGTTTTTTGGCTGCCTGGATCTCCTCTGTAGAGAAGTGTCTGTCCATCTCCTTTGCCCATTGCTTAATTGGATGATTGGTATTTTTCTTATTGATATTTTGTAGAACCTTGTAAGTTATGGAGATCAGATGTTGTCTGACATAGAGTTGCCAAATATTTTATCCCATTCTGTAGGTGGTCTTTTAATTCTTTTGATGAAGTCTTTGGATGAGTAGAAGTGTTTGATTCTTATTAATTCCCATTTATCTATGTTCTCTTCTGATGAATGTGTTTTGTTTCTCAGATTTCTATATTGCATATTAAAACGTCCATTGTTGACCCTATCTTATCTTGGATGAGCTTTATCGTTTCAGCTTTTATATTCAGGTCTGCTATCTAATTTGAGTTGATTTTTGTATAAGATGTGAGATATGGGTCTTGTTTCAATTTTTTGCAGATGGATATCCAATTATGTCAGCACCGTTTGTTAAAGAGACTGTTCTTACCCCAGTTCAAAATCTTAGGACCTTTGTCAAATATCAGCTGTTTGTAAGAGGATGGTGGCATCTCTGGGGTCTCTACTTTGTTCCATTGGTCCATATGTCTCTTTTTGTACCAATACCAGGCTGTTTTGACTACTGTGGTGGTGTAATAGGTTTTAAAGTCAGGAAATGAGAGGCCTCCCAGCATGTTCTTCTTTTTCAGTAGTGCTTTACTTATTCGGGGTTTCTTCTCTTTCCAAATAAAGCTGATAATTTGTTTCTCCATCTCATTAAAAAAGGTCGTGGAATTTGTATTGGGATTGCATTATATAAGTAGAGTGCTTTGGGCAAAACAGATATTTTCACAATATTGAGTCTTCCTATCCATGAGCAGGGCAGATTACTCCATTTATGTAAATCTCTCCTAGTATCTTGTAGCAATGTGTTGTAGTTTTCTCTGTAAAGATCTCTTATTTCTCTAGTTAGATTTATTCCTAGGTATTCTATCTTCTTAGGGGCTACAGTAAATGGAATTGATTTGGTGATTTCGTCACTAATAAATCATTGTTGGCATAAAGGAATCCTACTGATTTAGTTATGTTTATCTTTTATTCCAATACTTTGCCAAATTCTTGTATCAGCTCTAATAGTTTACTTATGGATTTCTTTGAATTCTCTGTATAAACAATCTTATCATCTGCAAAGAGGGAAATCTTTACTTCTTCAGTGACAATATGGATGCCTTTTATTTCTTTGTCTTGTCTAATTGCTCTGGCTAGAACTTCTAGCACAATGTTGAATAGAAGTGGTGAGAGCAGGCATCCTTGTCTAGTTCCCGTTCTCAAAGGGAATTCCTTCAGTCTTTCACCATTCAGGATGATGAAAGCAGTTGGCTTTGCATAGATGCTATTGATTATATTGAGGAATTTCTCTTTTATTCCTATTTTTCTGAGAGTTTTAAGCATGAATGGATGTTGAACTTTGTCAAATGCCTTTTCTGCGTCAATTGACAAAATCAGGTGATTTTTATCTTTTGTGTTATTAATATGGTTGATTATATTAATTGTTTTCCTAATGTTGAAAAGGCTTTGTATCTCTGGAATGAAACCAACTTGATCATGATGAACGATTGTTTTTATATGCTGTTGAATTCTACTGGCTAAAATTTTGTTGAAGATTTTTGCATCTAGATTCATCAGTGATATTGGTCTGTAATTTTCTTTTTCTTTGGGATCTTTCCCTGGTTTGTGTATCAGGGTTTAGAATTCATTTCTAGGAGTGGAATTGCTGGATCATACAGTATTTCTGTTTCTTGCTTTCTAAGGAAGTACCTTTTTTTTCAGTTGTTGACTTCTAGCTTCACTACTTTTTGGTCAGAGAAAATAATTCATATGATGTCAATCTTTTAAAATTTATTAGACTTGGTTTTTGACCTAAAATATGGCCCTGGAGAATGAGCCATGTGCACTGAAGTACAATGTATATTTTACTGGTTTGGGATGGAATGTTCTATGTATGTCTGTTAAGTGTAATTGGTTTACAATGTCATTCATGTCCTATTTCCTTGCTGATCTTCTTTCTAGATGTTCTGTCGTATTTAAGGTGGTATATTGAACTCTTCAGCTATTGAGTTTCCTTTATGTATTTAGGTGTCCTGATGTGTGATTGTATGTTTATGGTAACTGTGCTTTATATATTTAGCTGTCCTGATGTGTGCACATGTTTTTATGATTGTTAAGTCTTCTTGATTAATTGACCCTTTAATCACTAGGTATTGTCCATCTTTATCTCTTCTGACAGATTCTGAAAGTCTGCTTTTCCTGGTATTGTCACTCTAGCAGTCTTTCGGTTATTATTTGCATTATTTTGCTTATTTACATTCTTTTTCCCCATCCTATTCGTCATGAGTCGCATCCGACTCGACAGCACTTGGCTTGGCATTCCTTTCAACTGCATATACTTTTGGGTCTATAGTGTGTCTCTTATAAACTGCATATAATTTTATCATGCTTTTTTTTATCCATTCTATGACCATTGTCTTTTGCTTGGAGCATTTTTTTCCATTTACATTTGCTGTAATAACTTATAAGTAATCTCTGCCATTTCCTTGTTTGTTTTTTCTATGTCTTAAATCTTCTTTGTCTTTGTCCTTGGGGAACTGCTGACTTTTGTGTTTTGTTGGCTTATTGAAGTGAGAATTTCCTTTTGTATATATTTTAAAATACATTTTCTTAGTTATTATCATTGAATATTACATTTCATAGCTTGGAGCTTATGTTTTAACATTCTAGGGTAATTTGCCACCAACTTAACTTCAGTAACACATTCCTATACCATTTTTCTCTTCCCTTTTGGTTGTTGATATCACTACATTTTTATATTCCATGTGCCCTATACTGTGATTTTTGTCTTTGCCTTTTATATATTTGTTATTAAGAAACATGAAGGACAAAACCTTTAGAATTATCAAACATGAATATTACCAGCCCTTGTACTTTTCTGTGAATTTCCCTTTATTCAGGATCTTTTTTTAGTGTATAGCTTTGAATTATTGTTTAGTATCTTTTCCCTTTCTGCTTCTAGAGCTCTCATAATAATTTTTTGTAGGGTTTGGTAGATACTATTCTCCCAAGAATGTTTTAGTTGCACCCTCATTCTTGAAGGATATCTCTTTGGGTCTAGTGTTCTTCATTGACAGTGTTTACTTATTTATTTAAAGAAAAAAACACTTTATATCATTCCATTGTCTTCTGGCTTCCAAAGTCTGAGAAAAAAGGCATTTAATCTTATTGAGAAACTTTTGTACGTGGTCATTTGCTTCTCTCAGGATTATCTTTTTATCTCTAAGTTTTGAGAGCCTGACTATCCTGTGGAAACCCTGGTGGTGCAGTGGCTAAGAGCTACCCCTGCTAACTAGAAGGTCAGCAGTTCAAATCCACCAAGTGCTCCTTGGAAACTCTGTGGGGCAGTTCTACTCTGTCTGTAGAGTCGCTATGAGTCAAACTCGATGGAAATGAGTTTTGTTTCTTGTTTTGTTTTGATTACACTGTGTCTTAGTGTAGATCTCTTTGGGTTTATCCTGTTTGCAGTTCTTTGAGCATCGTGGATTTGTAGAATTTTGTACTTTGTTAGATTGAGAAAATTTTCTTCTATTATTTCTTCAAATATTATTTCTGACCCTTTCTTTCTCTCATGTCCTTCTGAAATCCCCACCCTATAGGCTGGGACTCTTCTTAGCTGTAGTCTTTACTGAAGCAGACAGCCAGGTCTTTCTCCCATGGAACTGCTAGGTGAGTTGAAACCTCTAAGCTTTTAGTTAGCAGCCTAGTGTATAATCTCAGCACTACTAGGGCTCTTTCCCATTCAGGTAGAGTGTGTTATTATCCCCCTTTTCTAGGTGAGTTACAATATCCGGATAAAAACCTAGTGTAACTGTTACCAGAGCTCCTCTCAACATTGCCTTACCTCTTAGCAACTGCTACAGTTTGTACTGGAAAGAGGTCAGGACCAACAACCATATTTTTAATGGGAGAAATTGCCTTTTACTTCTAACTTCCGTTTAAGGATAGATTCTATTCATTGAAAGATCATTTTTGTTCTGCTGGGCATTTTGTTGTGTTTGAGATGTGAAATGGTGGAACTGTGTATCAGGAAGTAGAAGTTGAAAAGAATTTTATGTTAGCTTGACTGAGTCTGAAGAATTCAGAGTTCTCTTCCCAGTGTCAATATGGCCAGAAGTGATGCAGCTAGATGACTGGGGTGGCATGTGAGAAGAAGGGGTGAGTAGATGTCAAGTGGGTAGGACCTTGAGAAGTATACAGCCTATGACCACAGTCACTGGGGAGACAGAACAATTGCAAAAATTGCATGCAGTGTTTCATGGAACAGATCTTAGTTTAAACAATCTATTCCTAATTAATAGTGAGCTTAAAGGCCTATTGCTAACTTGTAATTACTAAATAATTTTAGAATTAGCTAAAAAGGATACACAGATAAAAAACATATACAAAAATAGGTATTTTTTTTAAGAGTGAAAAACAAAAAAAGCTTTGGCTGGCAGCAAAGAATAATGTTTAAGTGAATTATAGGCCATTCATACAGTGAAATGTTTGTGGAGTCAACAAAAATCACATGTCTACATAATTGATGAAACAGGAAAATGCTGACAATACAATGCTGAGTGGAATAAGTAGAGCATTAAATTCTGTATTGCGAATGCACCAAATTTTAATGCATCTAGAGGGACAACAGGAGAACAATGCTTCCCAGCATTCACAGAGGTTCTCTCTCAGTCACAAGATTGTAAGAGATTATCTTCTCTTTTGTTTTTCTATCGTTTCCAGATGTTCTATGATAGATATGTTTCACTTACACTGGACTATAATTTCCAGCTTTGGGGTCATAAAGTATCATTTTAATTAAAAATAAATTCTGAATAATATCTATTTTGGGAATATATTAGCAAGTAATACACACAAAAATGTAATCAAACAGAGTCAAGTATAAAGAAGCTCAAATTTTAGCATGCCAAAAAGATCTAAAGTTATTCATTGAGTAACCCCCATGACATAAGAACTTAAAAAACAGTGAGAGGAATAATCCAGAGTTTCAATTAAAATTCCAAAAACAGAAATCAGGCCATGGTGCCGTAATAATAAGACCAACAAGAAAATAAAATAAACAAAATAAATGGAAAGCTAAAACAAAAATCTTAATCTCAATTACAAGTGTTTCTAACTGCTTCTGTTTCACAAATGTAGTCCAGATCAAACACTCACAGCCTGAGGAGGGGTTGTAAAATATCACAGATGACTGATTACAAATGCATGTGGTCTTCACACAGCGTCTGCAGCCCGAATGACGCTTCATGTGCATGTACTATCGTTTTCTAAACATGTATAGGTCTAGGGGGAAAAAATAAAGTACAGCCTCATTTAAGAGTATCAGCAAATTTGTGAAGGCTATTTCTCATCATCTGTACTCCAAATTAATGAGTGTCATATGAGAATTCAAATTTAATTTACTTTAGATTATAATTTTTAGCTTTTGGGTTTACCTTCAACAATGTGTTTATCCTCAACAAAGCAACAGTGAAATGTACTGACATGACCTGGAAAATTGATTATGAACTGGCTATTACATGATATCAGGAACCATTTTAACTTTGTTAGGTATGATGATGACATGTGGCTACCTTTCAAAAAAAATTTTTTTTTTAAGTCATACAATGAAATATGTAGGGGTGTAAATAGCATTGCACAGGACTTTATGTCCACACCCATTAATGTGCTGCACTGTGATGACTTGAGTGTTGCTCTGCTCCTGGAAGCTATGCTCCTGTATTTGGAATACCAGCATGGTCACCTGTGATGGACAAGTTCAAGTGGAGCTTCCAGAATAAGACAGACTAGGAAGAAAGGTCTGGAGATCCACTTCCTAAAATTAACCCATAAAATTCCTACAGAATACTGCTCAATACAGTGCTAGAAGATGAGCCCCCTGGGTTGGGAGGTCCTCAGAATACACAGTGGCTGCAAACACAGACTCCAGCAGGCCAGTGACCCAGAGGATGGTACAGAAACAGGCAGCATGTCGCTCTGTTGTACATGGAGCATCTGTGAGTCAGTGCCAACTCAATGGCAATAATAACAACAGCAGGATTTTCGTTTAAATATTTTGGCAAAGAAAACAAAGGGAAGGGGGTGAAAAGAGAATAGACAGCAAAGATTATTTTTGAATCTGAATGATAATCATACAGGGGGTTGTCTATTTGGAGCCCTGGCTGCACAGTGGTTAAGACCTTGGCTGCTAACCAAAGAATCAGCTGTTTAAATCCACTGTTCACTCCTTGAAAATCCTATAGGGCAGTTCTACTCTGTCCTATAGGATAGCTGTAACTCAGAAAACCAAAACAAACAGACCCTTTGTCACGGAGTCTATTCTGACTCATAGCGACCCTGTCGACAGAGTATAACTGCCCCATAGAGTTTCTAAGAAGGGCCTAGCAGATTTGAACTGCCAACTTTCTGGTTAGCAGGTGTAGTATTTAACCCACTATACCACCAGGATTTCCGTAACTCAGAATCAACTAAAATACAATGGGTTTGGTGTTTCAAGTTATTATACCATTCACTCTACTTTGACGAGTATTTGTAATTTTTATTGATATTAATAAAGACAGTCATTATTCTCAAAGTTCAGTCTCTGTCGAATCAGATAATGTTTAATAACCAAAAACATTAAGAACAGGAACATAGTGAAAATATATTTTGTTTTATACTTCTCAAAAGGATTATCTCAGTTTTCAGGATGCTTTTTCAACTGACCATTACTACCATTACTCTTGATGTGCTATCAAGGTTTCCATGATAGAGGAGCCAGGTAACTAAGAATCTGTGTCACATCTTGTATTTTATGTACAGTCAGTTTCTATCCACAGAGTCAGACCCTTTGAAATAGCAATAAAGGGAGCAATAATGGGTGGTTCCTCATGTATTCTCCAAAGAACAGTATGGGTAATAAAAATCATCACTGGAGAGGAACTGAATATAAATCCATTGCATTCTTCGTATAAAACATTGGCTTCAGAAAACCAGGATGACAATTTTTCAGAAAGAAAACCAACTTGGACTCATAGTAAATCATTAATTAACAAATAATTTATAGTTTCTGAAGTAAGACACTAACTATTCAGAAAAAGGAATTATTTTTCTCAGATAACCATACTCATACAGTCAGCAAGATCAACAGGTTTACCAAAATCAGAGGCCATCTGTCAGTTAAGCAATTGTTTAAAAAATATTAAACAGTTCTGCTTGGTGTCGAGGAGAATTTTATTTAGTTTGTTTCACTAGATTATAATCGTTATTTTTCCCCAATCAGAAAGCTGTTCAGGGCAATTTGTCTTTTCATAAGAAAGATGAGGAAGGAAGGGAGGAAGGAAGGAAGGAGGGAAGGAGAGAAGGAGGGAAGGAGAGAAGGAGAGGAGGGAAGGAGAGAAGGAAGGAAGGAAAGAAGGAGAGAAGGAAGGAGAGAAGGAGAGAAAGGGAGAAAGAAAGAAACAAAGAGAGAAAGAAAGAAAAGAAGGAGGGAGGGAGGAAGGAAGGAATAAATCTCACCTAAAAGATAGGAAACAGGATCTATTATATTCCATTTCACTTAACTCATTAACACCTTAAAAAAAAAAGATCAGAAACAGGTCGTCATTCCAGTGATAATCACAAAATCCCCCTAAATATTTTGCACTTGAGCTTTTCTGAGAAAATGAAAGTATAGTATGATTTAAATTTTATAACATTTTAGATGTGCTCTGTACAACTCCCGTTTTATATATGGATATTTGATTTTTGCTTGCTATTTTTCATTTGTCCTAGCTCCCGACAGCCCAAACAAAGAGAAACTTGAAGGTCTTGATACATGGTTATACAAATACGAATGAGCTGAACTGATCTCAGTTTATCCACAATCCATGTATAAGAATATACCTCTACATTCTTAAATAGAATAGATAATATATATGTGTGTGTACTTTCACATTCTTAAATAGACTAGATTATATATGTAATATATATGTACCTCTACATTCTTATACATGGATTGTGGATAAACTGAGATGAGTTCAGCCCATTCGTATTTGTGTAAACATGTATCAGGACATTCAAGTTCCTTTGATTTGGGCTGTCAAGAACTAGAACAAATCAAAAATAACAAGCAAAATCCAAATACATGTACAGTTAGCATATAAAATTGAGTTCAAGCGAGCCTACCTAAAATCTTATAAAATTTAAATCATACTACACGTTTATTTTCTCAAAAAATGTGAAATATTTCAAGGGGGGAGATACAGATTTTGTGATTAGCAGTGGAATGATACCTTGTTTCTGATAGCTTTTTTTTTTTATATTAATGAGGTGAGTGAAATAGCAAATGATAAATTCTGGTTCATATAGAAACCCTGGTGGCGTAGTGATGGAGTGCTATGCCTGCTAACTAAAAGGTCGGCAGTCCAAATCCACCAGGCACTCCTTGGAAACTCTGTGGTGCAGTTCTGCTCTGTCCTCTAGGGTGACTATGAATCAACTCAATTGGCAGTATTTTTGGTTTTCTATCATTTATTAATTCATTTGTTTATGAAAATATTTGTAAATCACCTATTATGTAATGCTGTGCATCAAAACTTAGTCCGTGACAGGATTGGTTTTACTGGTTATTATGTAACAAGCAAAAACTCTGAGCTATTTGCTAAGAATACAGAAATATTTAAGACACGCTGCTGTGGTTACTAACAAAAAGGTTATCAGTTCAAATCTGCCAAGTGCTTCTTGGAAGCTCTATGGGACAGTTCTACTCTGTCCTTTAGGGTCACTATGAGTTGAAGCTGACTGGAAAGTCATGGGGTTTCGTGCAAATACTGACAGTAGATATAAAGAAGAAGAAGAAAAAAACTACTAAAGAACTCCAAAAGTCAAGTACTGTATTAGAAATATGAAAAGAAATGGTTTTAGAGAATATCCTAAAAATGTATGAATATCTCACTGCATCTGAGGACAACTGAAAGATTGGCTTCAGAATTCTCCCACATCTGGCTCTTCTTCAGGTCGCTGTACTGTTTAGCGCCCAGTCTACTTTCCTTCGGCTCTTAAACCCCTTTTGTTTTTCAGCACTTGAATTTTATAAGCCAGTCCCACAGTCTTTTATTCCCTGCTTAAAACAAACAAACAAACAAACAAAAAAAAAACCAACGTTATAGCAGCCACCTCTGGTAATTACCTCTTAGCATCCCTCATTTCAGCTGTGCCCTGGTGCCAAGTTGAGATGTTCATCATTCTCCACAGCTAATGTTTTCTGAACTGTGCCCAGTGTTCCAGCTTTTCTAACCTTCTCTTCTAAATTTCCCAGGTCCGTATGAATCGGTGCCTTATCCTCCTAGGGACCCAATTTCTGCTAAGGAATACTGGCTTATCTATAAATCTAAGTCGGTGCAAATAAAAAACAAGATTTTAAAACAACAGGCTTAAATCTGTGCCACTAAGTGGTCAAAATAGCCTGTTTGTAGCAGAGGGCAATGCACACAAAATTGAAGACAATGGTCTCCACTTGAAGTCACTTTGGATTCAAACGTTTTGGAGGCTTCTGGGGATGATGCTATATGGAAAAGGCAAAAAAAAAAAAAGAACCAAAACACCCAGAGCCGTCGAGTCGGGTCCAACTCATGGTGAAATGGCAAGAAAAAAAAATGAAAGAAAAAGAAAAACATTTTAAAAATACGTTTAATTTTGGGACTTCAGGACTCCCAGAAACTGAGGGGAAGAACTTCAATGCGGATGCCAAGCCAAGGCAAGTGCCGACGGGTCGGATGTGGATGGAGTTTCCTAAAAATAGAAAGCAGCTGACTTCATGATTAACCTTAGGTTAGTGTTGTCTGGGAAACCAGATTTCGCTAAATAATTAGCAAAACCAGGAGAGTCAAGGAATATTCAAAAGGAAAAAGAATATTTAAAGTATTTCTTTCCTCTTTCGTTTTGCATTTCAAACAGTTCCTGACATGTTGTAGGAGCTTAGTAAATATTTGTTGACCAGCTAACTGGTTATATTTACTCCTTCTGAGGCCAACGATATAGGGTCAAAAACTTTGAGGGAGAAAGATCTGGCTCAAAGCTGAAGAAAAGCAACAGGAATGCAAACTCAACAAACCTAAGGGGCAAACTAAGAATAAACTAAGAATCAAGAAGTCCATTAGGTTGTTCACCAAAATATCTCACCTCGTACTTTCTGAGAATTAACCTAATTACCACTAAAATTTATTCAATTAAAGGAGAAAACTCTATGAATCTTAACTTGCCTCCTTCCCTTTATTAATACGCAGGTTTGTCTTTCCATTGGCAGTACTTCATGAGAACACCAGAGGGCGCTCTATTTTAGCTGTTCAGAATCCCTCAAAAATTCCACCACTTTGCTTTCAGAGTACCAAGTTTCAATTGACCAACTCATCTAAGAATTATTCCATGAAATAAGTCAGGAAATGGAGATGCTTTGGTATAATTTACTATCCTTCAGTACGAATATTTTACTTTACACAGAATTCATACAAACTGCATAAATGCTGAGGCTTATTTCAAGTCTAAACAAGAGTCAGAGTGCAAATTAGAAGAGCCTGAGGAGTGTTTACCCTTGCTTTGTACTGAGGAAGCTTTTGTGGAATTGCTACCTGCAACTATTTTTCTGATAAGTGTGGTGTTTGTATGAAGATCTAGGAGAAACAATAATTCTAAGAGAAAAGAAAACTACAGGAAACGAACTATGTTACCATGTTCTATTACATGCATAAAATGAAGTGTATGTATACACATGATGTGTATGCATGTGTGTGTGTTTGTATGTGTGTATACATATATACACATCAGAGAGAGTACCTGTGTAGTACATATGGTTTGAACTTGATTACTGAGAGATTGGCTGTTCAAATCTGTACAATGGTGCCAAGGAAGAAAGGCCTGGTGGTCCATTTCTGAAATATCAGCCATTGAAAACACTATGAACACACTTCTACTCACTCACATGGGTTGTCCTGAGCTGTAATCAACATATATGCCTCAGGCTGGGTTCTCTGGAGAAGCAAAATCAGTCAGGCATATAAATATTTTTATAATAAATAAATAAATAAATAAATTTATAATAAATAAATAAATAAATAAAGAGATTTGTATGAAGGACAAAACTCATGCCATTGCAGAGACTGAAATCTCTCAAGTACTGGATCAGAATACAAGCCTTATGCAGCCAGGAAAGCTGGGGAACCAAAGGTCAGTGGGTCAGAGAGCAGAGTGACAGTGTCACCAGTGCACAGGCCATGAAGTTCTGCAAGTCCCAAGATGGTGGGGGAGATGGCAATGTTTCTCCTGACTCACTTAGCTGCAGGGGCTGGTGATCCCAGAAGGTCAGGGAACAGGACTCTTCCCTCAGGCTGTAAAGATCAGTGAATCCAAGAGCTACTAGCTCAAGTCTCAGGAACCAAATGTCAGAAGACAAGTGCAATGGCTGCTGAATTCATAAGCCAAAACCTTAGCAAGGGGAACAGAGAGGAAGTATGCAGTTGAAGGCAGAGAGATGAAGACTAAGGGGCCGTGAGCCGCTGCAAGCCCTTCCCCCGCAGGTGCCACAGCACATTCCATCCTGGAGGTGACCGCAGCATTCTGCCACTGCCAAAACACTGAGAATCATGGACCTACCACCATGACACACAAGCTGAGACATCACAACATATATAGATGTGTGTGTCTATAGTTGCCATTGGGTCAGTTCTGACTCATGAGGCCCCTGTGTGTGTCAGGGAAAAGTTGTACCTCATGGAGATTTCAGCGGCTGATCCAGAGGTAGATCACCAGGTCTTTCTTCCAAAGTGCTTTTGGGTAGACTTGAACCTCCAAACTTTTGGCTAACATCTGAATGCAAACATGTGAGGACTGCCATTAAATTCTTAAACTCATCCTAGAAAACAACGCTACCCACCTGATTCCTGAACATGACTACCATCACCTTCGAAGTACTCCTCTTGGGAAGCTATGCATCCACTGCAGTGCCCAGTCCACCTTTCAAAGAAATTTTGGAACTGTTTTTCTGTAATGGCCATCAGAGCTGTCATCATGTTACCCTTGATGTCCTGAATGTCATCAAAATGTCTTCCTTTCAATATTTACTCTATCTTCGGGTAAAGAAAAAAAGTCACTGGGGGCCAGATCAGGTGAGTAGGTAGGCTGTTCCAGTACAGTTATTTGCTTACTGGCTAAAAACTGCCTCACAGATAACTATACAATTAAGTTTGCAAACTTAACACCATGCCACTGTGTGCAATGGCTGTTCCAGAAAGAGTCCAAATTTGTTTGAAGGGTAGACTGGGTGCTGGCATTGGTGCATAGCTTCCCAAGGGGAGTACTTTGAAGGTCAGTACAGTGATATTCAGCAATGAGGTGTGTAGCACTTAGAAAAATTAAGTTTGTGGGCTTAGTTGTCAGACCACATATTCTGTCTATGTATCTATCTATCTGTCATCCATCTGTCCATCCATCCATCATCCATTAATTTTTTACAAATTATGACCCCCCTAAAAACTTGAATCATTTTTTCAAGTATTTAAATTACAGATATTGCATCATTCTTTGACTATTGACTTACAGCCATTTCACTGGTAAATGGGGGTTGAAAGCTTTGGCAACTAAAAGCTCAGCAGGGTGCATGGAGTGTCACAGGTGTCAAAGAAACTTGCCATCCTGAAGCACGTGTTTCAAGCCAGCTTCTGTTGACTAGGTAATCTCATTCTCTCCTTCTAGCCAGACCTAGCCACTTCACCCTAATGCTGCAAAAAAAGACCAAAAAAAAAAAAAAAAAACCACAAAAAACCACTGCCGTCCAGTCGATCCCGACTCATAGCAACCCCAAAGAACACTGTAGACATACCCCCATAGAGTTTCCAAGGAGTACCCAGTGGATTTGAACTGGCAGTTGTTTGGTTAGCAGCCATAGCTCTTAACCACCACCCAGCAGGGTTTGGATCCGCAATTCAAATCTGCTAGGCACTCCTTGGAAACTATGGGGCAGTTCTATTCTGACCTCTGGGGTTGCTATGAATCAACCTGACTCGATGGCATTGTTTTTTTTGTTTGTTTGTTTGTTTGTTTTTTGGTACCAGGGTTCATCTCTGACTTAAATATGCTTTATAGGAATGTAACTTTGTCCAAAGCAATAGAAATTAAACACTTGAAAGCAAACTCACTATCAGTAAACGGTACTATAATTTCAGATGTTATCTTAACATTGATAAAGAAAAGTAACTTTGGGATAACAGGTAAAATGTTAGCTATTCCTTCTGCCCTCCCCTCATGTACCGGCCCCCCACCCCCGACCCCCTCCCACCCCCGGTTTTTTAGACCTCTTGCAAACACTTCCCAGCAGGATATGAGTGATCCCTAATAGCCTTGAAAACTCCAAAAGATAAGTAAAACCCATTTTCTTTTGTTCTCAAACTCCAGTGCTTTACTTCCTACAAATATATGTTTAATAACCAGAAATTATTCTGTGACCTGGTATACAATAACATTTAAGGGGATGTACAATATATATTTGACTCAAAATTTACAAGTAGGTGGAGGGACTCCAACTGTAAATAAAGCCTTCTCAAACTCCAAACTATTTTAAGTAATTTAAATACATTTTAAAAACTCCAAAAAAATTACTGAATTAAAATAATCAGTGATAAGTAGTTAATAATATGAGCAACAGAGGCTCAACTTCTATAAAAATCTGGGATTTGAGAATAGTATAATCACAGATTCTACAGGCACCAATACTGTTCCTGGAGAGTTTCACATTAATAAGTAACACCTTGTCAGCCAAATGAGTCAAAACTGGTGTTTCAAAATTAACTACAGTTGCAGTATCATGTAGAGATCACACGTTTATGTATCAGGTGTAGAAATCTGATACTTGCTTATTCTCTATTTTGGTACATATTTCCTGATTGTCATCCAATAGCCCTGAAACTCATTTTCCTTATCTGAACCAAAAATGGGGGAGGGGGGGCAAATAGTGTTAGACAGCATATGAAAATGTACTTAACTTCATTACCCAAACATCAGAGTAGAACGGCTCCATAGAGCTTCCAAGGAGTGCCTGGCAGATTCAAACTGCCAACCATCTGGTTAGCAGACATAGCCCTTAAACCACTACACTGCCAAGGTCTCACTTCATTACCCAGGAAATGCAAATTGTAGCATATTATAAAAGAAGATATAACCAAGTATTTTTAAATCACTGAAATACACAATTTGGAAATATCAAGCTAATAGATGTAAAGGTAATTTAACACCTCTAAATGTTCTGTAAATATGTTTTTTACTGTAATAACTGATTTTTGAATCTTCTTTTTTACTTTGTACTAAGAGATTTGCTTCAACAACATTGTAACATGGAAAAATCCTTCTTCTGTTTCTTGTCCTTATGAGTTAGAAAGATTGACTTCCCCAAAGGAATGTGAAGACAAAATTGTTTTACTGTGTTTAAAACAGATTTAGGGACTAACTGATAAAGCCAGTCCTTGCATTATGAGGACTGTGAGCATTGGAAAGTCATGCTGCAGGACAATTTATCTACATCACACACAACTACATTGCCTGAACCTACACACAAAAGAAAAGCGGTTTTACCATGATTCCCAAGAGAATCTGAGATTAGAAAGAAAAGTGTTTAAGATGAAGGCCACATTGGTCTGGCAATCCTGTCTTCAGCACTGATGAAAGAGAAATAGGATTTTTAGTTTGAGAGCTGATACAGTTTTCTCCCCACTATGTTTTGCTACTTCTATTTCCCTAAGAGAACAGCAACATGAATTAGATCTGGTGAGCTAATAAGGAAGTGGAAGTTGTGAAAGAGTACTCACCAGCCACTGCTCTTGAGTTGATTCCAACTAATAGCAACCCTAGAGAACAGAGTAGAACTGCCCTGTAGAGTTTACAAGGAGCACTTGGTGGATTTGAACTGCTGACTTTTTGGTTAGCAGCTGTGGGACTTAACCACTATACCACTAGGGTTTCCAGAATATAGTATCCCTAAAGTCTGAGGTAAGTGACATATGTAAGATGGCGCAGCTTAAGCTGAACATGAACTCCGTTTTGTTTAAAGGAGGAACTTCCCCTTTGGTCTAGCAACAGTTAACCCTTGTAGAGATTCAATTTTAGTAACTAAGAAAGTATTTTTCTTTGTGGTTAGAATATCCCAGGAAGATCTTGCCCTGATGTTTAATTATGAATCACTTAAGCAGTTTGTCCCCAGGAAATATTTCTCTTTGTGATCAAGTATGTCTTAAGACCCACTTATGACAAATAAGCATATAACTGTCTTTTTTACACTGTGTGGAATATTTTGTATCTGCTGCATCCTCAAAACTGGTACAAAAAGCCCTGACTTTCACGAGCTCTCTGGAGCATTGGTTTTCTGAGCTAAATGCTGCCCGATTACAACAACTGTATTTACCTCTAAAGGAAGTTCTCTGCTTTTAATTTTGCAGGCTCAGAGACTTTACTGTTTAACATTATTTGGTGTCAGAAGTGGGATCCAAAGACAGCTTCATTGACCCCTGAGGTGTTGGGAACCAGGCTATGGTATCAAGTTGAGCCTTTAAAACTCACTGCTCCCACGGACCTATTAGGACTGCCCGAGGTAATAATCCCTCAGATTTTGAGCTCCTCTTTCAACCTGCATTAGAGCTCCTCAAGAGTTTTATTTGGAGAATCTGTCTTTTCTTGTCTATTCTGCTTTTATTTTGTCTTGGTAGCTATTCAGAATTTCAGAATTTTATAAGCTGCAACAAAATACCAGGCACAGGATGACCAGTTAAATGACAACAGGCCTGTCATCATTTGCTCCAATCAGCTAAAACCTCCTGTGACAGGGTAAGCTGGTCATTAGATGGGCCAGAAGCCCTAGGCTACTCACTAGGCTCAAGCTAACATTCACATAATGAAGGAACATATAAGCAAAAGGAAAACATTATCTAGTTCTCATGGCCATTATGCCCTTTTAAGAACTTACTTAGATTCTGAGAAACTGAAAATATGCCTTTACTTTCATTTTGGCCCTGTTGCTATACATACATAATTCAGATCATAAATTGAGTCCTCATTATGTTTTCTTGTACATGGTTAAATACTTCAAAGGAAATGACTTAAGCTCCTGTGATCCTTGGGACTCTCCATAGAAATAGGAAATTCAATAATCTCTATAAAGATAGGGGATTCTGAAAATCAATGGCAGTGAATTTATCATTCTGAATTAACTTGAGTAGCAGCTACTGTGAGGATCATATGGACTTTCTAAGTTAGTATTTCTATCTCTGAATAGTCTTTCAGTGTCTAAGTTAGTTTTTCATGTAGTAAATTAGAAAAGGAAGCATGTGAATTAAACAGACTAAGATAAAAGCACCTGAATTAAGCCAATCTAATATGATTCACTTTTTAACTGGTATTTTGAAGCTTTCAAAAACAGAAAGAAAGTGAAATCATTCATAATACCAGAGCTCTGCAGCTACAATTTCTGTTTCTTCAGTGGCATTTTTTTTTTCTGTCCATTCAGTGACAATTTCTCTTTCTGACGCTTCAGTGGTAGTTCCTCTTTATATCCCTTTAATACTCTGTTTTAACTTCTCTTTTCCCCTAAGAACCTTTCTAAAATGCATTTCAAAATAAGGCACACAGAGGAAACAAATAAACCTTCACAAGTGCTTTCACTCCACGGTCTGAAGCAGAACTTTGCACAATAATGATAGGACTTCCTAATCCTCACAAAGATGCCCAGAAACTTACAAATAAGTTTAGAATTTTAATAATAATTCATGAACCTGGACTGTCAGATTGTTTCCAATTTGTAAATATGTTAGTGGGACCTGAAGAGGCTTAATTATGGATGGAAAAACTAATTGGAAACATCTAGAAAGATCTTCAGCCATAAAAGACTGATGCTTCAGACACTGAGTAGTTAGAACAAAGTTTCACACTAGTCTTAACATTTTTGATAAATAAGCCTGGATTGCCCTATCAGGATGCTGGCTTGAGGTTCATATTCAAAAATACTAAAAGTGATATATGGTCACTGTAGAAAAGATGACTTCTATCTGCATTTTCTTTTCTGTGAGAAACTTTTGTGTGATTCTCAGGTTTTGTCAGAGGTTCTGATATCCCTTCATCTGAGACTCTGACAAGTTAAAAAGTTTATCTAGGGCCTGTATTTCTGAAAAGTTGCATTGATCTTACAAAAAAAATAAAAACTCACTATATGTATTCTAAGAAGCTAAGTCTCCTGTATGTTTGTACAATGCTGAATAAAAGCCAGCCTTTTAAGCTGGCCTCACAGACAGGTGAATTTGTATAGTTTTTTTCTGTCTCATTTTGCGCCTGAGTGTCTTGTGTCAGGAAGCTATAAGTAATTATTAGTAGACTTATGAAAGAATAATCATTTTCTACCTCTAGGTGAGGTTAGATTGTAACATTTCTTCAAAGAAAGTACTCTGATTAATGAAAAATAAATGTGTAAAATCTTCAAAACAGTACCTTTCTAAATAACTGAAACTAGATGTTATATAAAACATTTTATTTCATACAAAAGACAATTAAAAAAAGAATTTTGTATTTAAAAGAAACTATCTCTCCAGACAAATTTGAATTTTACACTTTGATTTCAGCCTTTTCAGAATGTCCAGTTGTTTCTTTTAAATATAGCCCTGCCTCCCTCTTACCCTAGAATTGACCAAATAATCCTTTTAGGGAGATTCACGATCAAGAGAATGAAACTAGACAGTAACCTAAAACCTAGGCAATTGATAATGTCATTATATTTCTTCTTTCTCATGGTGTTTCTTATTGATCCAGTTGTAAGGATTTTCTTTTCTTTCTGCTGAGTTGCAATCTGTATCAAAGGCTGTACATAGATCAAGAGGCAGTCACTCAAACAGAAATGGGGAAAACTGCATGGCTTCAAATCAGGAAAGGTTGTATGTTTTCACCATAATTAATCAATCTGAATGCTGAAAAAAATAATCAAGGAACCTGGACTATGCCAAGCCAAGTGCCATTGATATGAAGAAGAATATGGCATCAGGATTGGAGGAAAACACATAAACAACTTGTAATACGCAGATGACATAACCTTACTTGCTAGACATAGAGTATTTGAAGCACTTTCTGATGAAGATCAAAGACAAAAACCTTGATTGTGGATTGCATCTCAACATAAAGAAAACAAGAATCTTCACAACTAGACCAATAAGCAACATCATGAGGAAGAAATAATAAAGAAGCAATCAAGGATTTCATTTTACTTGGAACCATAAACAGTGAGATACAGCTGGCAAGAAATCAAATGATACATTGCACTGGGAGTATCTCCTTCAAAAGATCTCCTTAAGGTGTTAAAAATATGGAATCTATCAGCCACTCCTTAGGACTCGATAGAGCAGTTTTCCTCTGTCCAACAGGGTCACTATGGGTTGGAATGGACTCAAGAGCAATCGGTTTGTTTTTTTGGGTTGGTACATACACATGTGAAAGCTGGACAATGAATAAGAAAGACCAAAGAAGAATTAATGCCTCTGAATTATGGTATTGGTGAAGAGAATTAGATGCACAAGTCTGTCTTGCAATAACTTGCAGACAAAATGCTCCTTAGAGGATGTGAGGCTTGGTTTGAGGTACTCTGGGCATGTTATCAGGAAGGACCAGTCCCTCGAAAAAGACATCATAGTTGGTGTTGTGGATTCAATTGTGTCACCCCAAATTGTCTGTCAACTTGGCTAGGTTGTGATACCCAGAAATGTGATTGTCCACCGTTTTTTATTTGATGAGACTTTCCTATGTTTTGTGAATCCTATTGCTGTGATGTAATAAAATAGATGAGCAGGAGTTATGCTGATGGGATCTACAAGATTAGATGGTGTTTTAAGCCCATCTGTTTTGATATACGAAGACAGAAGTGAGCAGAGAGACAGGAGTATCTCCTACTGCTGAGAAGGTAGTACTAGGGGCAGAGCACATCCTTCGGACCTGAGTTTCCTGAACAGAGATGCTCTTAGGCCAAGGGAAGGTAGATGATAAAGACTTCCCCCAGAGCTGACAGAAACAGAAAGTCTTCTCTTGGAGTTAGCACCCTGAATTTGGACTTGTAGCCTACTACACTGAGAAGGAATCAATTTCTTTTTGTTCAAGCAATCCACGTGTGGTATTTCTGTTACAGCAGCACTAGATGCCTAGTACACTTGAAGAGGGAGAGGGTCAGCAAAAGAGGAAGCCTCTCATTGAAAAATACTGACACAGTGGTTGTAACAAGGAATTCAACCATAGCAACCATTGGGAGGATGGATGCAGGACTGGAAAGTATTTTGTTCTACTGACATGAGGTCCCTATGACTTGGGATCAACTCAACGGCACCTACCAAAAGGAAAAGAACCATAAGAAATAAGTAATAAAAAATAAAAATGAAAGCTTTATTGAAAGGGAATTTATCTGATACAATCGAAGTTCTTAACTGCAGCAGTTAAAATGTAGTAGGTTAATTTAAAGAGTTTTAATGTGAAATAGCAAAAATATTCAGTTTCTCACCATTTAAATAAATTTTTTTTAATTGCTGTGTTGATCTTTGAAATCTGTTGTTCAATAATAACTGAAGTGTTATTTTCTCAGTGAACTATGATAAACTCCTGAAAGCTTTGAAACTTCATGGAAAACCACAGTTTTTTTTTCCACTCTCTAAAGGAAAAATACTAAAAGGCAAAAGGTTTATTTAATGTATCACATAAAAGATGTTGTTCAATTAAGAAGAGTACAAAACTTCCCTTTGAGTTAAAATTTATGTCAGTAATGTTTGCCTAATATTAAATAACAGGCACATAATATTACGTCATAATCGTATTATTTTTTGACTGCTAACCTGGTCATAACTTTAGTTCTTTTGAATCTAGCATTGTCTAAGCCAATAATTTTAACTGAAGAATTTGCATCATTTACCCATAGACTTTTATTACTGTCTAAATATTTAGAGACTTTGTAATCTTGGTATGTTCTTGGTATATCCTAACTATTTATTACTGTGTCTCAAAAGTAATTATATATCTGAAGCTCTTTGAAGTTAAGTTTAATCATTAGGTTTAAGAATATTTTTGTTTAGAAATTATTTTACTTGACTTTACATTAAAACTCACCCAAACAACACACTGCCATGACTTTACATTGCTTTTATGTTTAATCCTTATCAAGCCTTTCCCCATTTAAGAATTATTGTAAGTTAGTGGTCAACCATTTTAAGTTGTTATCCACAGATAAGTTTTGCTTTGGTGATTCACTAAAAACATTTGATCAAAATATTTTTAACAAAGTTAGACTATATGAAACTTATGAAGAGGATTACATTTTATTTTAAAAGCAAAGACTGTTAAATTCTCGTTTTGCTATTGATGCAGAACTGGACAGAACCAAAGCTAACTATGTAAGATTGAGTAAACTAAAAGAATTACTATGAGATTTACATGAGAATATACTGATGTTCTACATTTAAATATAAGGAACCTCTTATTTCCATAAAAATGCTATTTCTGAAACCAATAATGTTATATTGTCTACAGAATATTCTATGGACTAAAACATGTTATGACATGTCAAGATTCTGACCAAGTGTATTGAGAGTGTTGTAAATTACTCAGCCTGTGGACTTCAAGAAATGAGTATTGAAATGACTAAGATGAGAGACATAATTTCTTTTTAAGACAAAATTTATTGTGATTAAGTGGAAGTTTACAGTCCAAATCAATTTGCCACATAAAACCCTAAGCACATGCCCCTCTGCAACTCTATCTACTATCCTCACCTGTGACAGCTCACTCTTCCTCTCCACTCTTTACCTCCAATATCCACTCAACCACTTCTCCCCTCCTGTCCTCTCCCCTCTAGAAAGAGACCAGCTGGACAGCCTCATATATACGTTAAACCATAAAGGACACACACCACATGCATCGCTCTGTGTCCCTTAGTCCAGTACGTTTATGTGACGGTGAGTTTTATGGGATATTTAGCTTTAGAAATGCCAGAGTTCAGGGAAAGACAACTAGCAAACCTAAATTACTAAAAGGAATAAAACCAATAACCAACCTATTGCCATCAAGTCAATTCCAACTCATAGCAACCTGATAGGAATAAGTGTATCTATATTTTTAGAGCGTATTAGTATCAGCTATGTTTAATAATAAAATCAAATATATATTCTATTTTATTATGGTTACATATACCATAATTAGTGTACTTCTGGTCTTAGTCATCTAGTGCTGCTGTAACAGAAATACTTCAAGTGATGGATGAGATTAGCAAACAAATGTTTATTCTTTCACAGTCCAGTAGGCTAAAAGTCCAAATTTAGTCCAGGGGCAAGTTTTATTTTCCTGTTGACTGTGGAGCAAGGTCCTTGTCATCAATCTTCCTGTGGTCTAAGAGCTTCTCGGTACAGAAACCTCAGGTCCACATGGTGCGCTCCACCTCTGGTGCTGTTTTCTTGGTGGTATCAGGTTACTCTCCCTCTCTGCTTGCTTCTCTCTTTTGTGTCTCAAAAGAGATTGGCTTAAGACAGTATCTAATCTCATAGATCTCATCAGCATAACTGCCACTAATCTATCTTATTAATATGATAGTGACAGGATTTACAACACACAGGAAAAATCTCATGAAATGACAAAATGGTAGACTGACACACAGTTCTGGGAATCATGGCCTAACCAAGTTAATATAGGTTTTTAGGGAACACAGTTCAATCCATGACACTGTTATTAGGTAATTATATAGTTAATTGCCAGCCTTTTCACCATGGTCTACACTCCAAGAACTATCGGATTTAAAGAACAATGAGTGTAGCAGCAAGAAGACTTTATTCCTAAGTGTTGAAGGTGCTATAGTTTGCTGAGAAGGCAGAGGAATATAACTGAAAGTTATTAAAGGATTGTGAAGAAGAACTTTATGCCAACAAATCTGACAGCTCAGGTGAAATGAACAGGGATAAGTCACAAGTCGATGTCATATGTTCCTGTTACAATGACAAGCTCAGGATATTCTGGAATGCCTGTCCTTTGGTTGTTAATAGAGGCATAGAACAAGATGATTTAAAAATAAAAATAAAACATCAAGAACCAGAAAATAGGTGATAAGTAGGGAAATAGTGAGCATGAAGGAGAACGAGGCAGGGTCAGGAGACGAGGGACTTAGCAAAATCACACTTTACTGCAACTTTGTTCCTAGTGAGGATTCTTTGAGAACTCTGAAAATTAGGCCTTGGTCCCACATGAAGGACACAAGTTACGGCCGAGTGTTCACTGTAAGTGCTATTGAAGGTGGATGAGGATAATAGAACGAACTGAACTCTTCTTTTTCCAAATATTTGCAAACTAAGCAACCCTCAGGGGGCCCTCAGCAATGATTTCTATTGATCCATTTTGATGTTCTTCTTTTTCCATCTTTTTCTTCAACTCTGATTTGACATATTTTGGATCTTTTCACACTCCCGTAGCTGTTTATAAATCAGATTTTTCTGACGATTAATTTTTATTTTCTATGATTTTCTCTCTGTGCAGCATTATTTGCTATTTCTTCAACACTATTTTAGTTCACATGTTTTTCTTCTCAACTGTATTTCTTTTCTTTGTTATATCCATTAAGTATTTACATTCAGCATTTAGTTTCTTCATTTCCAAAATTTTACTTAGTTCTGTTTCACATGTGCGTATGCATTTTGTTAACCTGGGGGGCAGGGTAGGGGAAACACAAGAAAAATCAGAAACTTTAAAAAACTAAATACTAAATAACAAAAATATACCCATTACTCAGCTATTGACACAGTTAAATTCCAAAGATCAGATCTGTTATGTACAAATAAGCATCATGGAAAAACAGAGGATGACTACATCACTGCGTAACTACCAGATCACAAAATCACAAAACTATAAAACCACTGAGAATAATGGCCCAGCCAAGTTGAAACATAAACTTTAACCATCACAGCCAGTTATTATAACTTCATACTTTGTCATTGTCAGCTGCCAAATGTATGTCATTAATGTGCAAAATAGATGACTAGCAGAATTTTTTACTGTTGTTGCAAATGCAAAATGTTGAATAATGAGACAGTGGATAAATGAGGAGTGGGCATATGCCACGTAAAAATATGCAAGATATACATAATGCAGTATTTTAAAGGAAACAATTAAGTTTATGTGTTACATTAAAAAACCGTAAATATTTAAAAGCCATATGTAAGTTTGTATCTTAATAACCTAGAAATAAAGAGCGAATTAAACATCAAAGTTTGCAAAACAAGTGATAAAAGTACAGAAATCAACAAAACAGAAAACAAACAATAGAGAAAAATCAACAAAATCAAACTTTGTTGTCGAAAAATGAGTAAAACTAATGAATTCCAAGCAAGACACACAAAAGAAATAAAACGCAAATTACCTTTAACAAGTATGAAAGAACAAAAATTACTACCAAAATCCAAACCCAAACCCACTGCCATTGGGTCAGGTCCAACTCATAGACACCCTAGAGCTCAGAGTAAAACTACCTCAAAATTTTTCCAAAGAGCACCTAGCTGATTTGAACTGCTGACCTTTTAGTTAGCAGATGTAGCACTTACCTCACTACGCCACCAGAGCTGAAAAAAATTACTACTGATCCTACAAAAATTACAAGTATGATAAGACGTTTACTTTTAAGAAGCTAGAGTAGACATAGTTTTTCCAATTGCTCCTGCAAAATCCAAGCCAAGTTATGAGATGTTTCCTGGAATCCCTGAGATCTCCACTAAAAGACCGCAATTGATGGTCCAGCGGCTTCGGGGTTCCCCTGGGAGCATGGCCCCTGGCCCTGATGCTGCCCTTGCCCATAAACCATAACGAAGGTCCACTTTTCAGACACAAATGGATTGGACTTGCAAAGTGACCATATATTGGATGCACTTTATGGTTCTATGCATCTATAGGATAGCATTCTGATGACCTCCAGTTGGAGTAAGGGGAGTCAGTGGAGAGGAGGGGAAAGGAGACCTTTGGGAGGATGAGACATGTATGGAGCAGAGAGGAATAGTGTGCTGTCACTGGGCAGGGAGAGCAGTGGAAGCTGCATATAGGTGGGCATGTAAATTTATATGGGAATGCACATTTTCACTCAATCATAATTTTAAAAAAAAGAATGAAAGAAAAAAGCCAAACCAAGTAGTAGAACTAAAATCCCTGAAAATTATATATAAAACAAATGCAGCTAAGCCAAGTAAGGAGACTCTAAAAGGAGATAAAAAATTACAGATTGGTTAGCATTTAACCATTGTGCCACCAGGATTTCCACTGATTGGCTAGGGACCTCAAAACCTCATATATTCCAGACTTGATACTGGAGAAGCTGGAAATGCCAGCAGGTCCAGACAAAAAAGAAGCTTCAAAATAGCTTTCGCTCTCTAGCTATAGAGCCAGAAAATGGCAGCCTAGAAAGACATATGTATATATAAAACAAAATAATTCCTCTACTGTGTCAACAAAGCACACAGAAAACCAAAACCAGCCAGCCAAACAAAAAACAGCTATACCTACCATCCATAGCAAAAAAAGACCAAGTGGCGAGCCTACGCATTGGTGTTGGCAAAGAATAATCAATATGTTGTGGACAGCCAGAAGAATGTACAAACCTGTCTTGGAAGAAGTAAAGCCAGAATGTTCCTTAGACATGAGAATGGCAAGACTTCATCTTACGTTCTTCAGGCATGTTATTAGCAGGGACCAGTTACCCATGCTTGCTAAAGAAGAGAGTCTGTGAAAGGGACAAAAACATTCAGTGAGACGGACTGACACAGTGGCTGCAATGATTGGCTCAAGTGTAGCAATGATTGGCTCAAGCGTAGCAATGATTGTGAGGATGGTGTAGGACCGGGCAGTGTTCCATTCTGTTATACACAGGACAGCTGTGAGTCTGAACGGACTCAGTGGTACCTAGCAACAGCAGTTACACAGTCAGAGCTTTGACCAAATGAGGCCCCAGATGCCCCCCTTTAACAGATCAGGGGAGGCCATGTGGTGAGTGATAACAAAGCACTTTCCTTTCTCCCTGATGGAGTGGGGCCAAAAAATTAAACCAAGTCTGTTACCTTCAGGTTAACTCTGACTCACAGCAACCCTACAGGACAGAGTAGAACTGCCCTGTAAAGTTTCCAAGGCTGTAAACTTTATAGAAGCATACTGTCATGTCTTTCTCCCACAGAGCAGCTGATGGGTTTGAACTGCTGGCCTTTGAGTTAGCAGCCAAGAACTTAACCATGTACCGTGAAGGCTTCTGGGAAGCTAACTAATCAGAAGATTTAAATAAGATTCAGGGTTTTGTAATAACCAAATGTTCAGATTACAGTAGAAAATAATTTGCCTACTAAAATTAGAAAGAGCTCAGACTAAATGAAAAGAGACAGTATATGCTGGAGTTTTTAGAGTGGTAGGTAGGGAGGCAAGTGAGTGTGCCTGTGAAAAGGCAACATAGGGTATCATTTCAATGATGAAAATGTTTTGTATCTTGTCTGTATCAAGGTCAATATTCTGGTTGTGACGGATGTTGTACTATAGCTTTTATGATGTTAGCATCAGAGGAAACTGGATGAAGTATGCAGAGGATCACTCTGTTTGGTTTCACGTAAGTGCACAAGGCTCCAAGGTAGTGGAAAGATGAAAGCCTCCATATGGTCTTCAGTGGCTGATTTTTTTGAAAATAGATGGTGAAGTCTTTTTCCTAAGGCACTTCTGGGTGGATTTGAACTTCTGATCCTTAGTTTAGCTGCCAAGTACATGAAACATTTGCAGTCTGACTCGTGAACTCCAGAGAAAGTAGAGAAAAATAGTGATAGGAATATTACAAATCCACTAAATTAAACTGAAACTTTTTGTTACTTTTATATCATCAATAAATTGGATCCCAAAGATAGAGACACCCTTCTGAAGCAGCTCATCTAGTAAGGATTCTCCTCAACAGTCAGTTATTCCCAGCCTAGGGCCTATGTCTTATGTGATTTTTTTCCCTCCTTAATTATTCTACCAGTTACTGAGATGAGGTTTTAAAGTCTCCACATATGTTTATGGAATTGTCTCATGATTCTTTTGATCTGTCCTTTTGCTTCATATATTTGGAAGCTCTGTTTGTAGGCACAAAAACTAAAACCCACTGCTGTTGAGTTGATTCTGACCCATAGTGAGAGTAGAACTCCCCTATAGTGTTTCCAAGAAGCACCTGGTGGATTTGAACTGCCAACATTATGGTTAGCAGATGTAGCACTTAACTACTATGCCACCAGGGTTTCCAGTAGGAAACATATGCCTGATGAATTACTATTTTATCATTATGAAATATTCCTCTTTTTCTATGATAAAAGTCATTGTTTGGTGTCTTTTTTTTTTTTTTTCAGGGATTAGTATAGCCAATTCAGCCTCTTGTACCTGTCCCTCACAGTTACTTTCAACCTATTTATAGCTAATCATTTGAACGTTTCTATAATAGAGACATGACATAGATAGGTTTTCCTTTTAAATCTTACTGACAATCTCTTTTTTAAGAAATTTGGGTTTTTTAGGCCATAAATGTACTTATTGATAGAGTTAGATTTAAATCTGCTGTCTTGTTATTTGATCAACCCTGGTGGATCACTCATGGAGAGCTCAGCTGCTAACCAAAAGTCTGGCAGTTTTAATCCACCAACTGTTCTTTAGAAACTCTGTGGGGAAGTTCTCCTCTGCCTTAAGGGTTGTTCTGAGTTAGTCAACTGGAAGGCAATGAATGGATCTTTCTATTTGTTTTCTCTATGCTCCTTCTCTTCTTTTCTTGCTTTTCTTCCTCTCTTGAGTTCTCTAGAATTAAGTGAATATTTTTTTGGAAGTCAGTAAATAAGGAAGCCTGAAGAATTAATGCCTTTGAATTTTGGTGTTGGCATAAAATATGGAATACACAATGGATTTCCAAGTGAATGAATGAATTTGTCTTGGAAGAAGTACAGCCAGAATTCTCTTTGTAAGGGACGATGGTGAAATGTTATTTCACATATTATAAGGAGAGATCAATCCCTGGAGAAAGACATCACAATGGGTAAAGTAGAGAGGGTCAGTGAAAATGGAAAGATCCTCAGTGAGGTGGATTGACACAGTAGCTACAACAATGGAGTCAAGCTAGTAACTATTATGCAGATGGTGCAGGACCAGGCAGTGTTTTGTTCTATTGTAATTGGGGTCACTGTGGGTCAGAACCAACCGGATGGCATTTAGCAATAGCACTGACTTTTTAACAAAACCTCCTTGCATTCTATTTTTAATTGCAGTTTAACAGATTATAATAAATAAATTTAAATTTTCACAAACCGTTATAGAAACACTGAGACTATAGAGATGCATTTATCTCACATCTCCCATTCTTTACATTATGGCTATCATATATATTATCTTTACATGTGAAATAAATTCTACTGTACAAAATAAAATTATAGATTGAATTATTCCTCACCTGTATGTGTGGCTAGTCTGTACTTCCCAGTATGGTATGATTGCCTATGATTTTGTCATCTGATGTGATTTTCTTACTTGTTGTAAATTGTGTCTTTATGACATTAATGAAGCAGGATTAATGGTGTTTATGTTGATGAGGCAGGACTCAATCGATAAGATCAGGTTGTATTCAAAATCAGTCTCTTTTGAGATATAAAAGACAGAAGCAACCAGAAAGTCATGGGGGAACTCATACTACCAAGAAATAAAAGCCAGCAGAATAGCACGTCCTTTGGACCCGTGGTTGATGCACTGACAAGCTCCTCTACCGGGAAAGATTGGTGACAAGGACCTTCCCCAAAATCTAACAGAGAGAAAGCCACCACCTGGAGCTGGTATATGAACTTGGACTTTTAGCTTCCTAAACTGTAAGACAAAGATTTATCTTTGTTAAAGCCATCTACTTGTGAGATGGCTTTCTGTTATAACAGCACTAGATGACTAAGATAAATAGGAAAACATTCTTTCATGTTTAACCAGACATTTTCCATTTCTTTCTGATAATTCAAGTCTACCTCTGGTATCATTTCCTATTTGCCCAGAAAACATCCTTCAGCATATCTTATAATATACATCTCTGTCAATAAAACATTTTAATTTTCTTTTCTTTTTATGATATGTCCTTATGAAATGAAAAGATCTTTGTTTCATTCTTGAAGGATATTTTTGCTGGGTATGAAATTCTAGATGGACACTTTGTTTTTTGTTTTTTTTTATCTTTCACCCTGTGAATGTTGGGTTCATAGTATTAAGGCCTGTATACTGTCTGATGAGAAATTGGGAACTATTTTTCCAATATTTGTCCTCTGGATTGTAATGTGTTGAGTTTCACTGCTTTTTTAAATTTTGTTTCAATCTTTGATTTATTAATCAGTCTTATTATGATGTGTAAAGAGCAGTACCTGTATTTTTTTTTCAAGATTTAGTCTTTTAGGTTTATGGAGTTAAAACTTCTAGTCAAGTAAGTGCTTTCCTTAGAATTTGGATCTAAGTGATGGGTCTGTCTCACCTGTGGTTTCTCCACTGCAGCATGCCTTTTCTTCTTCAGCATATCAGCATTCTAACTGAAAGTCTTCCTAAATGCCTTCAATTTTCTTAAGTGCAAACACAAGCTAACACAACATCACAGCTCTCCTTATGCTCAGTTGCAAACTTATGAGTCTATAAATGGCTTCTTTGCAAAGGCAATGCTGTAGTCATTGTCACAATATGGATTTTATTTTTTTAAGTTTTTTACCAACTCCTCAAGTAAATCGAATAAAATGACTCTATCATTTCCTACAGAAAATATATACCAGTAAATGGAATATTTCCACCCTAAGATGACATTAGGGATTGAATTTTTTCCCACAAAAATATGTGCTACAAATTCTAACCTCTTTACCTGTGGTTTGAATCAATTCAGTGGCAGTGGCTTTGGTTTGGTTTATACTTGTAGTTTGGAGTCCCAGTTGTTCAGTGGTTAAGAACTTGGCTGCTAACCAAAAGACTGGCAGTTTGAATCTACTAGCTGGTCCTTGGAAACCCCATGGGGAAGTTTTGCCCTGTGGAGTTGCTATGAGTTGCAATTGACTCAACAGCAATAGGTTTGGTTTTTGACATACCTGTGGTTAGGAGTGCTAATGTTGCAGTTGTTAAGTGCTTGGTTGCTAACTGAAAGATTGGTTTTGAACCCATCAGCTGCTCCTTGAGTTAAAGGTGTGGCAGTTTGCTTCTGTAATGATTATGGTCTTGGAAACCCTTGGGGAAGTTCTGCTGTCCTATGGGATTCCTGAGTCTGAATTGGCAGAACAGGCAGAGGGTAGCCTATTGTTATAATCCCATTTGGGAATAGGTTTCTTTTTTACATAATTAGTAATTAGTGTAGAGTGTATCTTAACAAATCTCTTTGAGAGGTAGAGTAGATGGAGGAAGCAGCCAAGAAAGTGAATACAAATGAAGGAAGATAGATCCTATGCCACATGAGATTTCCAAAGAACCAGGAAATAGAAGCTGAAAAGTGAGAACCTTTCCCCAAACTCCACAGAAAGAAAGTCTTCCTCTAGAGTGGGTGTGCTGAATTTGGGCTGTAAGCATCCTGAACTTTGAAAAAACAAATTTCTGTTTGTTAAAGCCACCACCTTTGTGGTATTCCTATGGTAGTACTAAATAACTAAGACAGATGGTCTTTCATTTGAGTCTTCTGTTGTCAAACATGAAAAAAAAAAGAGAAAAGAATTCTAATTTTCATTTTATTTCAATAGACCATCTGTTGGAGCTGGAGATTCTTCAGCAGTTGTGATTTGTGGTCTATGTAGTATAGGTCTAGTGAAGATGGGCCTCTTGGAGCATGGGAAAGCTCAGATGGCTACAGTGTTCTGAGAATGGGTCTAGATTAGCCAAAGGACAAAATAGGAAAAGGTATTAGATTGCTGCATGAGAGGGACAGGCACTGTTTGCCAGCCAGAGCTGTAGAATAGAAACATGGAGATATTGTTAGAATAGTGAGACAAACATAGTAGTGGAGTAGCCCTAGTAAGTGTCATGCATGGAGAGAAGAGTCAAGGATATCAAAGACATGAGGAAAATATGAGCTGGGGTGACAGAAGGTGCCATATAATATGAGAGTACATCAACATGGGGCAGAAAGAACTAGATGGTGCCCAGCTACCACCAGTGTCTGCCCTGATAGGGAACACAATATTAGATCTCAATGTAGTGGCAGAAAAATGAACGAGTGGAGCTAGAACCCTATTAAAAGATACAGAGGGTCCCTTGAGGATATGGCTCTGGAACTCTCTGCTGGCCAGAGCTTAAAGCAGTACTGAAGTCAATTCTTCAGAAAAGGATTGGACTGAATTATAAAACAGAGAGTGATGCTGGGGAAGAATGTTTTTCTTGGCTTAAATATATACATGAGGCCATCAGAGCGGCTCTTGTCCAGAGGTAAGATGATGCATGGAGGAAGACAGGAGTTAGATGAATAGTTATGGGAAGTGCTGTGTGGGAAGTAGGAGTTTGCTGTCACAGGGTGGGGACAACAGCTAAAGCAGCATAGTGGTGTGGGTGTGGTGTTTTATATGGAAAATTGATTTGGATTGTGAAGTGTCGCTTAAAGCACAATAAAATATTAAAAAGTCGCACATGAGATTCCTGCTAAGCAAACTCAGAGCTACTCCAGAAGAGTTTCATGTGGGGTAGAGCTCCCATAAGTCTATGATTGGGGAGACTCTAGTAAAAATCTATTTTTAATTTTTTCCCTGGAACTGAGGCTCATAAGTCTGTAAACAAAGATTATATTTGTATTTCCAACAGGATTTAGTCCACTGTCTTGCTCATGTTAGTAAGTCAGTAGCTATTTGTTAACTAATGGTATATATCTTTATGCAAATTGGAGTGGATTATGATTCTGGCATTGTGGAGAAACTAGAAGGATATGTTATAAACCACAGAGCCTCCAGTCTGGGAAAGATAATAACAACTAAACTAGAGAGGCTATTTGGAAACCACATTATTTAAATTATTTCAGCTAAGGACAAGCTAGGTCCATGCCAAATGAACTCGAGTTTTGATTTTCATGAGTGAACTATAGGCTGGAATCCAGCTTCAGAAAAAATGAGATTGCTTTGAAACAAACGTGAAAAACTAAACAACTTGATAGCTAAAATACATATTAAATATGCTGAAATGTTGAAATCACAAGAGGTTTTGTTGAGTGTTTTTTTTAATGCTTGTTAAATAATAAACATTGATTTTACTTTGAGTCATATAAATAACATGGTGAGTGTTCATTTGGTAGTTCTGTTGTGTAGCTGAATACAAGATATCTCAAAATTCTGCTTTCACTTTTTCGAACTAAAGGAAAAGAACAAACAAAGAAACCCACTGCTGTTGAGTTGATTCTGACTCATAGTGACCCTACTGGACAGTATAACTGTTCCACAGGGTTTCAAGGAGTGGCTGGTAGCCACTTTTTGATTAGCTGCCTAGCTCTATAGCCACTGCATGACCAGGGCTCCAGAGTTTTCCATAGACATTAGTATTCTTCATTGACTCTTTTAGCTGTGAAATATTTGTCTCACGAAAACCACATTTGTAAGATTTTCTGTGGGTGGGCAAATCCAGTTGTATTGTTAAGTATTATGAATCTCTAGGAGGTGATTTATTCACTGTTTGAAACTTCCAAAAATTCATAAGCACTAGGTATGAGTTCCAACATCTCAGTAGAGGGATTAAGTCTTCAGGACACAAAATGCTAAGACACAGCTTCACAACAAAAATTACAAAAATAAAAGGGAAAGATAGAGATAAGGAGACAACTTTAAAATCTCACTTTAAAGTCAAAACAATGAGCACGTTCAATTGTATGTAACTATCAAGTCATTGCCTCTTCCCTGAACTCATACAATAGCCTTTTTTACTGGTCTCTCTGGCTTCCAGTTTTTAGTCATTGCTGTCTTTCATACACTTTTCCCATAAATTATCTTTGTGAAGGTCAACTCTGATCATGTCATTCCTCAGCTCATAAAATTTCAGATTTCTCATTCTCTGAACACTGAGGTCCAAATAAAAGCCCAGCATTCAATCTCTAAACTAGTTTCCCAACTTCCCCTTCCTTTTTATGGCCTGTAGACTAAATCACTTTATAAGCCTGTGGTCCAGTCAGATGAACTCCTCTGATTTTGTTTGTATAGCTGAATTTTATTGCCTGGAAACTCCAGCAGTGGTTAAGCACTATGGCTGCTCACCAAAAGGTCAGCAGTTCAAATCCAACAGGTGCTCCTTGGAAACCCTATGGGACAGTTCTTCTCTGTCCTCTATGGTAACTGTGAGTCAGAACCAAATGAATAGCAGTGGGTTTGGTTTGGATGGAAGTTCTTGGAAGTCTCTGTATGTATCAGTTAACATTCACCTTGACTTACATAATACTGAGCTGAATTATTCTCTAATGTAAAATCTGTCAGACTATTAATTTAGGCCTGGTATTTAAACTCTTTAAGAGGGGACAGTTTCATTCCTTCAGTTTATCCAGCCTAACACTTCCATCCTGAAGGTCACCTCTTTATCAAGAATAGCTGCTAGACTTTTAACTACTTGTGGTACAGAAAATAGGAAGGTGGAAGGGAAAAAAGTGTCCACCTCTAAGCTGGTCAATTTCCCTTGAGAGGCATTCTCAGGAACCCCAAACAGCACTCCTTCTTATGTTTCATTAATCAAAATCTAATTATATGTAACACCTAAATGCAAGAAGATCAGGAAGGATCAGTCCCTGGAGAAGGACATCAAGCTTAGTAGAGTGGAGGGTTAACGAAAAAGAGGAAAACGCTTAACGAGATGGCTTGGCACAGCAACCACAACAATGGGCTTAATTAAACATAAAAACAATTTTGAACATGGCATAAGAGCAGACAGTGTTTGTTCTGTTGTGCATAGGGTCACTACCAGTCAGAACCAAATAGACAGTACCTAAAAACGACAACAAATGTGAGAAGTGAGTAGCTGTTTAGTTGGATGCTAATAAAGAGATATTGATTGCTAAATAGTGCTCCCTGTCATATTTACAGTCATTTCTCAATTACTTCTAACCCACTGCCATCGAGTTGGGTCCAACTCAGCGCAGCCCTAGAGGTCAGAGTAGAACTGCCACACAGAGTTTCCAAGGAGCACCTGATGGATTTGAACTGCTGACCTTTTGGTTATCAGACATAGCACTTAACCTACTACACCACCAGGGTTTCCTAATCACTTCTAGAAGCCTACAAATTCCTCGAAAGCACAGTCTATGTTACTTATATCTTTAACAATGAGTAACGAAAACCAAAGAAGTATTGATACCTTCAAATTATGGTGCTTTCAAACAATATTGAATATGCCATGGATTTCCAGAAGAATGATCAAATGCTCCTTACAGGTAAGGATGCTGAGACTACATCTTATATACTTCAAACGTGTTATCAGGAGGGGCTTTCCCCAGAGAAGAACATCATGTTTAGCAAAACAGAAGGTCAGAGAAAAAAGAGGAAGACTCTCAATAAGATGCATTGACACAGTGGCTGCAACAACGTACTGAAACGTCAACTGTGGTAAGGATGACATAAAACGGGCAATGTTTTGTTTTGTTGTACCTAGGGTCCCTATGAGTCGGAACTGCCTTGACAACACCTAACAGCTCCTTGAATGGTACCTGGCACTATCACTAGGGCTTTACAAGTTGTCGTTGTGTGCTACTGAGTCAATTCCAACTCACAGTGTCCCTACGTGATGGAGTGAAACTGACCCTCAAGGTTTCCTAGACTATATTCTCTACTGGAGCAGATTGTCAAGTCTTTTCTCTATGAAGCAGCAGGTGGTTTGAACCAGTGACCTTTAGGTTAGCAGACAAGTGCTTTACCATTGTGCCGTCAAGGCTCCTTTGGGTTTATACATGAAAACACTCAAAACTATTGGATAAATGAACTAATCAATGTTAACTTACTTGAATTGTGTATGAAAACCGCATATTTAGGACTGACCCTCTTCACTACTGTTCAGGCTCATATGAGGTATCCTCAGGGTTCTCTGACAGTAATTTATATATTTTGTGTTGAATTTTATGAAGTTTGGGTTTTTCACAGGCATCAAATTCTTGCTATAACTAGTATCCCCATCTTATACGAATGTAGTTGTACATCCCCTATGGGTCCACAAGCCAGGGCATAAAAGCAAGGGTTGAGATCATGGGAATTAACTCCTCTCAAAATTCAGCTCCATCACTAATGCTGACCTCATCTGTCATCCTCACAAGTTGGGGAGCTTACGTCACGCTTACCACAGTTGCTGTTTCCATGCATCGCTGCAGCTGTTGTGTCAACACACCTTATTGAGGGTCTTCCTCCTTTTCTCTGACCTTCTACTTTACTAAGCCATGATCTTCTTCTCTGGGGAATGGCCCCTCCTGATAACATGTACAATCTGTATTTTGACCTTCCAGGAGATCATAAGAGCAGACTTTTTTTGTTTTTTAAGTAAACAAAGGAAATCAGGTGCATTTTGAGAAGAAGAAATTGTTTCTCCACACATGTCTATTCTAAACTTGATGACTTTAGCACCATCAGCTCATCAGACCTCTATTTTCTCCTACGGACATGACAAGGTAGACTAGGTAAGATGCTACTTTATTTTTTAAAGTGTTTAAACACTTGCCCTCATCCTTTGGGATACTGTTGAGTGCAGAGTACTGACAGTGCTCTTCAAATCATTCTCTATAATCTCCTGTGTTCCTGTTTTTTCTTCTTCCTTATTCCTTCTCCTTTCTCATGTGGCAAACAAGCATTATAAATCATTAAAAATGGTGAAGGACTTATGAGATCAACATTAGTTATGGAGCTGAATTTTGAGAGAAATTAGTTTGCATGATCTCAATTCTTGCTTTTATGCCCTGGCTTGTAGAGGCACAGGAGATGTACAACTACATTCCACAGAGGTCTCGTTTAGAAATAGTACTAGGTGGCTTTTGCTTGGTAATTCTTTTTCTTCAGTTTCACCTTTAGATTAAGCCAGTGGAAGGTTAACTGTTGCCCTGATAGGCACAGCCTCAGGCTTCTTTTAGACCTGTAGACTACAATCCTGTTTACAAGGATCCAAGTCCTTCCTGGACTTTCCTCTACTAAAGTCATCCCTGGAAAAGAACACAGTCTTTCTGGCCTTGTTCTGAACTTGACTGTGCCTTTCCCCTGTGAGCACAACTAGCATGGGTGTATTCTCACCTAGCAAGGGGCCTTTGTCAGTTCTAGCAGAATCACCTAGAGAAACAGAAACCTCTTGGTTTGTTTATCTTAACTCCTCCTTTCTTCAAAGTATCCAATCAGGTCTTTGGCAAATAACAGATGTTGTTAGTAACATAGTATGAGCCACCATTCTACCCATTTTCCCAGGAGTGCGATTGAAAGAGTTTCTGTGAAGATGGTAACAAGTGACAAATTGTTCGCGTCTATTTTCATGAAATGTTTTGACTGCTGAAGTTGTTCTATAGCAGTTCATTAAAGAGGCCATAAAATATGTAAGTTTACATTTTATAAAAAGATCATCAGGAATTCCTTGGCTGATAGTATTCCTTCTATTAAGCATCTGTTTCTTATTTTCTAAAGGCTTGCAGCAGTGGCTGTCCAATTGTATATTAAAAAATAGTTGATCTAAGCTGGACAAAAACATTGTAATTTCTTATTAAAGATTAGTTACCCACCAATGAAGCTTCCTTAGAAGACAACTAACAATGTGTATATAGCACATCTGGTTTCAAAATATTAAAAAATGATAAACACTCACCGATACAATCCATCTGTTTTCTCCATCTGCATGGTTGTCTTATTTTTGAAACTAGGACATGCACTGAGCTTGACATTACACAAAGCTGAAGAATTTTGCTCTTCGATGTCTAGGCTGTAATGATGACTGAGGTCAATTTCAGAGAAACATCATGTTTCTGTTGTTATTGCATATGTAGACATTCTAGAAAACTAGTTAAAACACAATTCCAACAAAGGGTGGGCTGTCCTTGATTAAAATTTGTGAGCAAAACAAAGCTGGACAGAATATTTTTAAGAGGAAGATTAATATTCGTAGTCAAAGTATATCAAGAGCTCAATAAAGACTTATTTAACACCCTTCATACCAAAAAAAAAAAACCCAAATCAAAGCCATCAACATAGAATCAATTCCAGCTCATTGCAACCTACAACCCCAAACCAAACCCACTGCCATTGAGTTGGTTCTGACTCATAAGGACCCTATAGGAAAGGGTAAAATAGAACCATAGCATTTCCAAGTATCACCTGATGGATTTGAACTGCCAGCCTTTTGGTTAGCAGGCAGAGTACTTACCAAGTGTGCCATCAGCATTTCCAGGGGCTCGCCACAGCAGGAAGCATTTCCCGAGTGCTTCATTTGTGCCAGACACTACGTCAATTTGTTTGTACGCATTGCATCAGTTAGTCCTCATAACAGTCCTTACCAACTCCATTTTAGAAGAAGAAATTGAGATTCAGATAGTGTAATATTTTTTTTTAGCCAACACAGCTAATATATGGTGAAGTCTTGATTAACATTTGGGAAGCACAAATTCAACACTCATTCTTATGTCGAATACGCGATAGTTTACACAAAATAACCTTCTTAAATAATTTTAGTCTTCTTATAGCTTAGGAAATCCACGAGATGCTGCTTAGAAACTTGACGAGGCAGTTTTATTCTGTCCTGTGGAGTCAGTGTGAGTTGAAATCAACTCAACAGCAACAGATTGGGTCTGGGGATTTATAGCTAATGGATCTTTGTTGAAAACTGTACCTCTCACACATCAGGAACTTCTTTCCCAACCAGCAGCACATCCATGAATTCGTTGGATAATAACATGAACAATAATAATAATAGCAACAACACTTATTAGTGCTTACTGTGTTTCAGATGTTGTCTAAGCACTTTACAAATTAATTTATTGAATCCCTATAGCAACTCTGTGAAATAGACCCAGTTGTTACTCCCTACTTTTCAAATGAGGAAACTGGAGCTTAAGAGATTAAGCACTTTGCCCAGATCACACAACTAGGAAGTGAAAATTTCAAGATGTGAACTCAGGAACTCTGGCTCCAAATCCCACACTCAAAATCATTTCATATGTACCACCCGTGTGCCAGATGGTATGCTAGATCGTGGCTGTGCAAAGATAAGAAAACTGGGCCTGAGTCTTTGGAGGTCTCTTATTGTGAGACATCAGAAAGTTAAAATAATAACTAAAGTAACATGATCTATGCTACACTGGCAGCACGTCCCAGGTGCTATGCTAACAACAGCATTGTTTAGTGGGGGGTAAATGGCTCGAGGAAGGACTTCAAAGGTGCCATTTGAGCAAATGAAAGAATGAGGAAATACTCTCAAGTCTAACGGTGACTGTAATAGGAAAGCATTAAGGACACGAGGAAGGTGTTTCCAACAAAGGAACCTACCATGAGCAAAGTTTTGAAAATGTGACTGAGGAAACACATGCTATGAATAACAGCAGATGATGAAAAGAGAGTATCACTTTCATAGTTTCTAGAAACTACTGATTTTCTCTGATAATTCTCTCTCTCTTGCCTATGATCTGTTTGCAAGTTCTGCTGTCTCATCTTCAGAACGATACTTCACTTGTCAGCTTGTTGTGACACTGGATACCCTCTGCCCTTTGACTCTATCTTAGCTGTCATTCCCTTCTTGATGTGGGTCTTGGGCTTCAGCCATCCTAGGCTACTGCTGAAACGTCCGTCAGAGGCGCTTCTACCCCTCAGTCTGTTTGCTCATCCCGCTTCCTCTGATTGTGAAGTCCCTTACCCACCTCTGCTTGACTTTATCAAACCTATGCAAGTTCTCAGAACAGAGAATTCTTGTTACTTTGTTTCTTCACTGCTGTGTCTTCCTGTCTAGGACAGTAACTGAAACATAGGGGACTTGAATAATTCTTTTCCTTGTTTGTGTTCCCATAGCATTTTGTAAGCACGTCACATTGCATGGCATTGCAATCATGGTTATGGTTCTTTATGAGCAACATCAGTGTCATATTTCTCCTTGTATACCTGGCATAGGACCTGAAACATTAAAAAAAAAGAAAACATGTTTCTAGAATTAACAGGTGTGACAAAGATCTAGGATAATTAACCAGAAAGAAACAAGTGCTATCTAACTTGAAATTTTTCTTCTTCACTGGATCTTATTTTCAAGAGTATTAATATGAGGCCTGTTAGTTTAAAATTTTAGCTGTAGTGTATATTTATTTATGTTCCACTTGATTCCCCACAAACATTTTGCTTTATCCCTACTGCAACCATGTGACTCTGGTGGGGGCTCTTGATGACAGTGACCAAAGAGGATGGAGAAAGCACTCAGGGAAAAACAGAGGGGATGAGAGGGACCTGAGAATACTTACAGAGAGAGAATGGATGTCAATGTACTAACAGCATTCAGGACTTTACAATGTAGAATGAGTTGCGAGGAGTGTTCATCTCTACCCCTACTCTTCCTGATATAGCTACATGGGATCATGCAAGTTTATGTCACTTGCAGATGAAAAGGCTCTGAGCAATCCAATATCCACAGAGGTTGAGCCGTTAAAAGCACTGAAAGATATTTGCTGCAGAAATTTGGTCCTTAGCGGAAAAAGAAAGGGTCCCCCCTAAGAACTCCAATAAAGATCACAACTGATGGTCTGAAGGCCCGGGGGATCCCCTGGAAGCATGGCCCCGAGACCTCATGCTGCCCCTGATCATAAATCATTACTGAGGTCAACTCTTTGGACAGGAATGGATTGGACTCAGGGACACAGAGTGACTGTAACGTGTGTGCACTTTGTGGTTCTATGCATCCATAGGATGTCGTCCTACTGGCCTCTTACTAGAGGCAAGTGGAGAGGGTGAGAGGAGGGGACAGGAGATTGTTAAGAGCTTATGACATGTATAGAATGGAAAGGAGTAGTGTGCTGTCACCAGGCAAGGAGAGCAGAGGGAGCTGCCGATAGGCGGGCATGTAAATTTAAATTGGATTGTTCACTTCTACTCAATCACAATTAAAAAAAAAAAAAAAAGATTTCTTCCAAAAAAAATTGGTCCTTCGGAGCAAAGGAACATTTGGTCCTTAGGTTCAAAGGAACGCTCTTTATTGCCTCAGGCTCTTCTCAACCTTGGCATGTGTGTGAACACTGTATCTCCTGTCACCGCATGACCATTTCAAGCCTTGGAGAATATCTTGGAACTGTATACAATTTTAAAAATTAACAAAAATTGAGAACATTCACTAAAAGCTAAAAGCAGTGACTCACGAACCAACTACTCTCCTAAGCAGCAGACTGCACTGCAATTTGAAATAAAGGCATTGCCTTGGATCATCATGTTCTGTTGTGCCTAAAGTGGTGTTCATATTTATAATCAGTTTTAAAAGTCTCTTATTATTATATTGCATGTTGATTCTTCTTTATCTTATTTCACTGTATCATTAAGGGAAACTTGGTGGCACAGTGATTAAGAGTTCAGCTGCTAACAAAAAGTTCTGCAGTTCGAATACACTAGCTGCTACTAGGAAATACTGTGGGGCAATTCTGTGTTCTGTAGCGTCGTTTTAAGTGGAATCATCTCGATGGTGATGAGTTTGTATTATCAAGAAGAAATAATAATTCATATTATCATTTGGAACTTTTTTTTTCCTTTTTAGTCTGTAGAGAAGGAGTTTTCATATATCTTACTTATTCTCAGAGCCAAGCATCCATGTTAAGTCAAGAACAACTCATTCTTCAAAGAGGAAAACAGAAAAGAGAGACAAAGTCAGGACCAGGACCTTGATGAGTATGGTGGCCCCACTGAGGTCAACATTCAAGCCTCACTGATGTCTGTGTTACTTTCTACTTTTATAAAAAATTACATCCATAAGCCTTCTTTGAACATTATGCTCTTTTAAAGAATTATTTATGTGAGATCAGACTGACTCCTGCAACTTGAAAGGTTGAATGGGAAGCTTAGGAAGAGTGATGCAGCAAAGGATAGCAAGAATGGTAACGCAACTTGAAGAATATGACCAACGTCACTGAATTGTACATGTAGAAATTGTTAAAATGGTGTATCTTTGTCGGTACATACTTTCTTCAAAACAAAGGAAAAAATTAAAAATCACAATTTTCCTTATAATCATACAAAGCTACCCAAAATTTGTTACAAAGTATATCTTCTCAAAAAAGCAAATGAAGTAACCGATTGTCATCAACAAGCCAAATAATGAAAGTCACCTTATACTTTTTAAATAGAAGTAGATAAGAGGATTTCTAGGACACTGTCAGTAGGTCCCACCTTCTATAACTATCAGAGAAAAAATTGTCAGGAGGATCCTTGATTCCATAACAGGACTCCAAGGATGGTTTTTCAGGGTAAGAATACCTAAAACTTTTCTCAACCAAAGAAAAAGAATATAAAAATATTCTCTGCTGTTTTAAGAAAGCTAGTGGTTAAATTTCTCTCAATCTGTGTTGCCATTTACTATGGGTAAAAGAGAAGAATGGAGTGATGATATATAAGATTTTAATTTTGTAGAATTCAGGCCTTAATGTTTATGGATCCCTTTGGAAGGAGTTCATAGTTCTTTTCTCCCTCCTTTTCTCTCTTTTTCTTCACTAATAATAGGTGTTCACTGAAAACTAGCTTCATTACAAAAATATTTCCATTTCCAAAACTCTAATTCAACTCTGTTGTAAGTAGATTAAAAGAACCAAAAAGTCTATTCTTATTATTTATACATCATCACTATTCTCTTCCATTCCCATAGAAAACAACATTCTAGTGAACAGTATCTGAAATAGTTTTCAGTCTTTTGATTTCAAATGTTAGCTCAACCATATTCTGTTACAGTGCAGTGAAATTATCAAGATGTGTGTGGCTGGGTCATGAAATACTGCTTTTCTCAGTGCTTCATAATAAACTATTTTTAAAGCTTTCCGATAGCAAAAAAAAAAAAACACATAGACTTCCCTTTCTGCACATTTGTTTATGGAATATGTTTCAAATATTTGACTATAATCACCTGTCCATATATGGAATGGCCTTGGAGTTAGTGCAAACATGAATGCTCTAGACTGCACACCAGGAATGTTTATTTTCCCCAAGCACCAAAGAGAAATAACAGCCATCTTTTTTGTTGCTATGTTTCTCCTCTTATTACAGTACTGTGCAGCTCTGCAACTTTGTACATGAATCATTTGTAAAATCTGTGCTGTAGATGCTAAGTGAATATTATAGAAAAAATTGTAACACAATGACCTTGGTCATTCCAGAATAGATGCAGGAAGTGAGTTGACCTAAAAGTGTCTGAATGAGTTCCATATATAGAAAAAATGGTATTATTTCTGTCAGAAATAGAAATATGGCAGACTACCTGGAGCCTTGACGGCAATCCTATTGAAGCAAGGATGGGATGATCTTATTTATAGCAGACCAACAAAACCAGGTGTCATTGAGTCAATTCCAATTCACAGTGACCTCGTGTGTGTCAGAGTAGAAGTGTACTCCATAGGGTTTTCAATGGCTGATTTCTTGGAAGAAGATCACCAGGCCTTTCTTCCAAAGCATGTCGGAGTACACTAGAACTGCCAACCTTTAGTTAGCAGACAAGTGCTTAATCATCTGTACACTTGGGGGCTGTATGCTTATACCATAACAAATGCTTAGTAAGTAATTGTTAGATGAAAGATCAAGCAAGTGAATAAATGAACCCATGAATCACAGATTCATAATATGCTGCGAAAACACGTACTTCCAGGAGTTTTGTTTAGAAAGTCTTGGATCAGTGTAGATCCCTTTTCTCAGGAAAATGCAGGGCCACCTGCATGTGATGCAGATGGACAGAATTAACTGAGATGTGATACAAAATACCAAAGGCGATTACCATTTTTGTTACACAAAAAAAGATGATGAGATACAAAGGGATGGCCACTTGGTTTGTGTAGTTCAGATATCCTTCTCCCTGACAGACCCAGAAGCATCCTGATGACTCTCTCACATGCCCTGGTTTACGAGAATACATTACCCAAGTAGGGTAGCTGAGCAATCGTATTTACGTAAGTTGGAAGAAAAGAAGCACCACAGAAAAATACAACAGTTAGAATGTCGCTGTGGGGCTTTTCACTGCTGTTTTAGCTACAGATTAAACACTACGAGAAAAAGCTGAGATCAGGTCCAGGATAAAATGAGTCATGTTTTAATGACTAAACAGAACCTTCAGATTGTGGAAACACAAATGCATTTATGTCAAGCTACATAGGCTGGGGTGGACTATACTCAACGATTACAATCTTGATAAGCCTTTTTTTTTCACAAACCAAGTTTGGTTTTCCTTTTATGACAACAACTGTTATTGTTGTAAGATGATCTTTGAAAAGTAGCATTTTCCCTGTCTTTGTAACCGCACATTAAGAAAACACCCATATTTCAACTTTAGTTATCAGAAGAAGGCTGACTCCCAACTAGAAAGAACAAAGTTAGTCTTCCAAACACATGGGTGGTATTTTGAACTTGACCTAACAAAGTCAAACTTACAAGTGGCCTAACCTTCAGAGATAGAAGGCATACACCAGAGAATAAAATGCTATTTTCTTTCTGCAGCTTTGAGGTAGGATACATTTTTACAGAGATCTCTGAAAGAATCAAAGATGGTCATGAAGGCCAATCTCTACTACAGCTTTCCTCTTTTCAAGCCGTTGCACCAGAGTTAAACAAAATGTTTGAATGGAACGTTTAATAACAGAAGACATTTATGATGTTTACTTAATGTTTTGGACCATTAAGCATCAATGACATGAGTTATTGTATGCAATATCTGACCAAAAATCTTTTGACCAGGCTACGTTTTACTGCTCTTGGAGCTGCCAGCATCCCAATTTGAAAATAAAAATCTGTGGTCAAATTCTAGTTTTCTCAGAGGATTTTGGATTTGAAAATATCTCATGTTGCCAGAAAGTACCTTTTGAAGTTTACATTAAGATGGATATTTATTTATTTTTTCCCTATAACAATGACAGTGGTTGAGATAAACTGTTTAATTCTAAATAGAAAACACATCTGCTGTTTCTGCATTGTTTGTGGTTGCTGGAGGGGTGACAATTTAAACCAAGTAGCACACATGACATTTTAAGTGAGATGTTGTGTGAGGGCTTGCAGCTGCTGACATTGTCCTCTCTAGCTCAATTGGGCCCAGTGGGGCTTCCTGAGCCAAAGCCCCCATTAGCAAGTCCACTGTGGACAGCAAGGTCCAGGGACATCTCTGCTTTCCTTCACTCTCAAGAAGTGAGAAACAAAGCAATGGAGAATGTAAAAAAAACAATCTTTTTCTTAGTTATGGTTCTACCACCACCACCACCACCTGTTGCCATTGAGTCAACTTCAACTAGAGGCAAGTCCTTGTGTGTTGCAGTAAAGTTGTACTTCATTGGGTTTTCAGTGGCTCATATTTCAGAAATAGATTGCCAGGCATTTCTTCTGAGGCACCTCTGTTTACACTTGCACTGCTAACCTTTTGATTAGCAGCCAAGTACAGTGTTTCAACAAATGTGTAACACCATGTGTTTGCAATTATGTTAACATATCAGTAGCTTCACTGTCCCTAAAATGCCCTGTGCACTACATTCTCATTCTCTGTTCCTGCCATTGTGAACATGAGAGCTTCTCACTGCCTAAAGAGGAGGTAACACTGCTATTGTCAGGTGCCGCTGAGTCGGATCCAACTCATAGTAACCCGATAAACAAGAGCACAAAACCCTGTGCCATCCTCACAATCATCATCATGCTTGTGCCCATTGTTGCATCCACTGTGTCAATCCACCTTGTTGAGGGTCTGCTTCTTTGTCACTGATGCTCTACTTTAGATGTTTTTCTCCAAGAAGAAGAGAAGATAACATTGGTAAATATGTTGATAGTATATACATGAGTCAGATCCGACTCGACAGCACTTGGAATATAGTGAAGTGGGTTAATGTTTAGAAGACTATATAACTCAGTGAACCAATGCTTTCCAAATGGTCAGTGCAAGATATTTGCAAAATTGTGAATGCAGTTATAGGTTTAAGATTAATTCAAAGTACAAGGCAGAGCAATTGATTTTAATGTTCTAAAAACTCATTGGTATGGTTTCAGATGCCACCTCACAACTGACCTGCAAGAAATCAGTACTTATCAAATTTTGGTTTTTACCAAAGAGTTAAGAAACCCTGGTGGTACAGTGGTTAAGCACTTGACTGCTAATCAAAAGATCTGTGGTTGGAACTCACTACCCCTGTGGCAATCAGTGTCTGCAGAGATTTAAAATCTCCAATATGGTTGAGTAGATTTCAGCATAGCAACCCTAAAGAGCAGGGTAGAACTGCCCTATATAGTTTCCAAAGAGCACCTGGTGGAGTCAGTCATAGCACTTAACCACTATGCACCAGAGTTTCCTATGTCACCAGGGTTTCTTGGCCTTGGAAACCCTATAAGGAAGTTCTGCTCAACCCTGTTTCTATGAGTCAGAATAGACTTGATGGCAACAGTTTTAGATCAGAGGATTACATCCACAGTTACCCACAAAAGTCTATATGTATACCTTTCCCCTTTCTTTCTTCTGTATATTTTCAATCTAAGCAACATATTGCACAGTTTGAGTACAGAAACCAACCTGAGGGTATGACTATTTTCAATTAAGCCAGATATTAAAGAAATTACCAAATGTTAAACAATTCCATTACTTTTTAGGTTTTGGAAAATATAACTATTATTTCTAGAAAATGTACTGTTTTATGTTAACACATAATGGATTTATTAGATTTGCTTTAAAACCAATTGAAAAATATTTTTTAAATTTCTCAGTTTTAATTTTACTGTGGCAAATACTAAAAATTTAAAAGAGAAAGAACAATTCTTGGAGGTCTTCAATAATTTTTAAGAATGTAAAAGCTCCATCAGACTCAAACATTAGAGAACCGTAGCCTAGTAGAATGGAAACCCTGGTGGCATAGCAGTTAAGAACTATCTCTGCTAACCAAAAAAAGGTTGGCAGTTGGAATCCTCCAGATACTCCTTGGAAACTCTATGGAGCAGCTGTACTCTGTCCTGTAGGGTTGCTGTGAGTCGGAATCAACTCCACAGCAGTGGGTTTTTGTTTAGTTTAGGCTAGTGAAAGGCCTTCAGACCAAAATGGGCTGGCATAGTAGTTGAAGAGTAGGGTGTGGAAGCAAGGAGGAGAGGGTGGGAGGAGCAGCCAGAGGGAGGCCAGGACTCACAAACTTTAAAGGGCCACATGGAGAGTTTGGATGTCACTCCAAGGGCAAGAAGAGTTTTAGAAGGTTTTAAGCTGGAGAACCATCTGATTTGTTTTCCATATACAGTGTATGCCCTCTGGGAATTTATACATTAATTTTTTTTAAAAAAATTGTTTACAGTATAATAGCCAAAAATAAACCACTTCAACAATTTCTACACATACAGTTCAGTGACAGTAATTCTGTTCTTCAAGTTGTGCTATTATTCTCTCTATGCTTTTCCAAATTATTCTGGCACTGTTATCTTAAACTCACCATCTGTTGTACATGGCTCGTTATGAGTCAGAACCGACTCCAGGGCTCCTAATAAAAACAACTGTCCGCTAAGCTTCCTTCCAACCTTTCAAATTGTTGTTATCAATTTGATGTCACATAGATAATTCTTTAAAAGAGCACAATGCTTAAAGCAGACATACTTTACTAATTAAAATAAACTACATTTTAATTCAATTACCTCAGGGGATGATTTTGGTTTAGAGACTGAAGATTATCAGCCTCAATGGCCCTAGAAAGCCTGAGTTCCATTGATAATTTGAAATTCTGTTGGATTTTTTCCCCCCTTTTTATGTGGATTCTTCTGTAGAATATTTAATTGAAACACTGGAGGTTACAGTTTAGTCTTTTATTTGGCTTATATTTATGTTTATCTGTACAAATGATCAAATGTATTGATCTCTATGACTTCTGGGATACTTCTATTTTTCCTCTGTTATTATAAAACTAATCCATTTTGTTTTCTTCTAACACACTTAGGACATTTTAATTTACATCTACAATCTACCTAGAATTTAGTTTTGTATGAAAATGATGCAGATTCATTCATCTAGATTCACAGATGACAAGAACATGTTAAATGACACCATGAATATGCAATTAACAAAAGTTGAACTGTGGGAAATTATACAAGACAAATAACCTAAATTTCTTCTATAAAAAATGGCAAAAATAAGAAAAAAGAGAAGGATTCACTAAAAAAACACAAGAAGTATTAACTATTTGCAATGTGTGGATCTTTTTGGATACTAATTTTAAAAAAAATCCCTTGTAACATTTATTAGACAAATGGGATATGATTAGTGACTGGATACTTGAAAATAATAACAAGTTATTATTTTATTAAATGTAATTGTTATTGTTATTTCATCTTTAACAATATTCTAATCATTTAGAGATATATACTAAAATTTCTATGAATTAAATGGAAGACAAATAAGTGAAACAAAAAGTAGCATGCTTAATGATGAAACTCTAAGAGAAAACTACTAAATCAGAAGATGAAGAAACTCAATATTGTCAGCATCGTTTAGTATTGTTTTAGAGGTGCTAGATAATTAAAGTCCATAAGAGCACTGAATAAGGAATATATTGTATTATTACACAAATAATGTACACCTTCTAAGTTTGTTTGCCAGTTGTGCCCTCTTCCCCTCCTAGATAGCTACTTAAGTGTGCTATGCAAATTTTTTAACAGCAATATGTAAAAAAATTGTCACTTAGGAAAATACCCTGAAGGGAGAGGGTGCAGTTGCAAACAAACATAGAAGGCACACCTCATTTGAGTAAAAATACACTAAAAATTACAACAGAGGAAACATCAGCATATATTACAAAAAATACTTATAAAAGGTTGTTATGCATTGAACTGTGTCCTTCGCAAGAGAAATATGGCAGTCCTACCCTCCGTACTTGTAAATATGACTGTGTTTAGAAATAAGGATTCTCTTGTGTGACGTTAATGAGGTCACACACATGTGGTCAAAAATGAATAACAAATGACTCTGTGTTAGCTGGTTGTTTTTGGTTTTTGGTTTTACAGAACTGTGCAACACAAAGCACGATCCTTAATGTGAACTAGGAACTTAACAAGAACAGTGTATCAGTACTGGTGCATCAGCTGTCATGACAGTACTTCACTAATGCAAGATGTTAATTGTAGGGGAACTGCTTTGGGCAGAAGGTGTATATAATAACTCTGTACTTTCTGCTCATTTTTTCCTATAAAACCTAGAACTTAGTAAGCAAAATAAAATATGCTAGGAAAAAAGATAACAAAACTGCATGCCTAATATTGTCCTTTATGTGTTTCGTGCCTGTGTGTGTGTACTTAGATCTTAGAGATTAGTTGCCGAAACCACAGTTACAACTATTTATGGGTACGGCATTACAGGTTACGGGGACTTAAATTTTTTATTTTTTGCTTAGGTAAGTACAATAAACATGTACTACCTTTTAGAATTTTTGCCATGTAAGAAATTTGTAAAACAAGTTTACCATATGATTTGATCTACCTTATAGATACTTGATACTGTGTGTGTAATAGCTTACCTCTACAGTTCCGACTTTCCGTGTTGAAATTACAAAACATGTACATTTATGTTACTGTAGACCTCGGTCCCATTTATGATGTGAGAACTGTATACTACTCTAAACAAAGTATAAACATTCTGAGGGGCCTGATGTTAATTAAATATGAAGCCCACAGGGTTGACTGCAGGGTCTGACTGCTGGCCGTGGTGCTGATGGCCATTTGGCAGAAGCCCTGCTAATGGACTGAAGTTGGTGGCATGTTTACTGCATGGACTCCTGACAAATGGGATTGGACAAACTCTGGCTCCTTAGACCTCAACAGACAAGTGAGAGCAGGGAGAAAGTGTAGACGGTGAGGGAACTCAGCAGCCCTGGCTCATCCCTGTAACGAAACTGGAATAGCGGTTATACAGAGTGACAGTTAGTGTAAGCTGCTGAAAGGATGACTCGTTTATCAGTATAGAATTTCATGTTTTAAGATGTACATTTACAAATATTAGAAAATAGCACAGACATAGCAGAAAGAAAGGCTCTGATTATCACTGAAAATTTAAACTTTTGTAGCAGAATGAAACTCTATTTTGGTTTAAGAATGTAGTCTAATTGTCAATTTTCAACTGATAGTGACCCAATATGGAAGAGTAGAAATGTCTCAGGGGTTTTTGTTGGCTGTAACTGTTAGAAGAACAGATTGCCAGATCTTTCTTCCATGGAGCCACAGGGTGGATTTGAAGCACCAACCCTTTGGTTAGCAGCTGAACATTTCACTGTTGCACTGCCAGGGCTCCTGTAGTCCAATTAAGGATTTCTCTTTCCAGAGGTGACAGATAGTGCAGTGACTGGAGACTAAAGCAAGAAGTGAAGATGGAAAGTTAGTTAAAATCTGAGTTCCTATCCATAATGGCCACTGGTGGCTCAGTGGTAGAATTCTCTCTCCCCCCATCTAGGAGAACTGGACTCAACTCCTAGTTCAATGCATTTTATGTACAGCCACCATATTTCTGTCACTGAAGGCTTATGTGTTGTTGTGATGTAGAACAGGTTTCAGCAGAGATTCTGAGAAATCCATTGTGCACGGGGCCCCCATGAGTACAGGGCCAACTCAGCGGCAGGTACCGACAACATCCAGATGATGGATAGGTATACAACAGGTGTGTTCTTTTCTCACCAGTTACTGGCTTAAGTTATTCATATTTAAATTTTTTGTTTTTTGTATTGTGATTAAGTGAAAGTTTACAATCCAAGTCAATTTTCTATATAAAACCCCGAGTACCTGCTTCTCTGCAACTCTAACTGCTCTCCTCACCCTGTGACAGCGCACTCTTCTTTTTCACTCCTTACTTCCAGCATCCACTCCACCAACACTTGTCCTCTCCTTTCCATACTCTTTTCTCCTCTCTAAAAAGAAACCAGTAGGACAGCCTCCTGTACATATTAAACCATAAAGTACACACACCACCTGCATCACTCTGTGTGCCCAAGTCCAGTCCATTCTTTGCCTGAAGTGTTGGCTTCAGTACTGATTTCAGCTCTGGGGCAGCAGCAAGTCTAGGGGCTGTGTTCTCAGAAGATACTTCAGGTTGTCAGACCATCAGATCTGGTATTTTAATAGAGTTCTTGATCTATACACCTCTTTTTCTGGTGTTATATCATATCTTCTAATTTGTGTCAATTATCAGGGCTTTCTGGTAGTGGCTGGGCACAATCTCGTTCTTCTGGTCTCGTGCTAATGTAATCTCCCAATCATATGGGTCCTTCTGTCTCCTGGGCTAATTTTTCCTTATGTCTTTGATGTTCTCTGCTGTCTTCTATTCCAGGTGGGTTGGGACCAATTGATGTTCCTCACATGGCAGCTTGTTGGTTTTTAAGACCCCAAATGCTACTCGCCAACGTGAGATGCAGCAAGCTCTGTTAGCACACGACTGGTTATGCAAGTTGACCTCAGTATCCCCTGAATACATAGCCCCCAGACCCCTGTCCCTGCTACTCTGTTCTTTGAAATGTTGGATTGTATTTAAGCTAACTCATATTCTTAATTGCTCTTCCCAGGTCCCTAGAACATTAGTTCACAAAGTATGGTCTTTGGTCAAACAGAATCAGCAAATCCTGAGAGCTGGTTGGAACTGTAGATTCTCCAGCTTCATCCCAGACTATTGAGAATTTCTGGAGGTAGAGTCTAGGAAGCTGTGTTTTAACAAGTCTTTCGGGAGATTCTGATGCACATTCAAGTTTGAGAACCACTGATTTATCTAGAAGATACAATTTTTTAAAGTCTCTGGGTGAAAATAGAAACTAATAAATTATAAAAAATGTAGCATAAGAACATAATAGCCAAAAATTTACTGTTTTTTTAAATATGATGTCTGTTTTAAATCTTAAATGTTATGTTTTAGAATTTTTGCCATGTGTCATGGATTGAATTGTGTTCCCCCAAAAATATGTGTAGCCATGTGGCTGGGCCGTCATTCCCAATAGCTTATGATTGTCCTCCGTTTTGTGATTTTCCTGTGCTGTGTGTTAAAGACTAGGGTGGGACTATAAATCCCTTCATAAGATCACCTCCCTGCTCCACTGTAAAGGGAATTTCCCTGGAGTATGGCTTGCACCACCCTTAATCCTTTTGTTCAACAAGAGATAAAAGGAAAGGGAAACAAGCAAAGAATTGGGAACCTCACACCATCAAGCAAGCAGCACCTGGAGAAGAGTGCATCCTTCAGACCTGAGGTTCCTGCATCAAGACACTCCCTGGACAAAGAATGGTGCAATACGGGACTTTCCTTCAGAGCGCACAAGGGGGAAAGCCTTCCCCTGGAGGGAACATCCTGAGTTTGGACTTGTAGCCTACTGGACTGTGTAAGAATAAACTTTCCTTTGTTAAAGCCATCCACTCTGTGGTATTGCAGTTAGAGCACCACTAGCTGACTAAAACACCACGTAAGAAGTTTGTAGAATAGTTTACCTTGTGATTGGCTCTACCTTACAGACACTTGATATTGTAAATTTTCTCAGTCATCTAGTGCTGCTGCAACAGAAATACCACAAGTCAATGGCTATAACAAAGAGAAATTCATTTTTTCACAGAAAACCAGGCTACAAGTTTATAATCAGGGAATCAGCTCCAGGGGAAAGCTTTCTCTGCTGACTTTGGAGGAAAGCCTTTGTCCCCTGGACTGGGAGTTTTTGAGGTGCAGGGACCCCAGGTCTTTTCCAAAGGATGTGCTCTGCTTCTAGCATTGTCTCTGGGTGGTTTGAGGTCACCAAATCTCTCTACTGGCTTCTTTCCTTTATATCTCAAGAGATTACCTGGAGGCACCAAACAATCTTACTGCAACACAGTTGCCACCCATCCTCCCTCCTTAACATCACAGAGGCAAGATTTACGACATACAGGAATATCACACAATATTAGGGAATCATGGCCTAGCCAGACGTCTGCACATATTTTTTGGGGGGACACACTTCAATCCATGCCATAAATGAAATACACGTGTACTTTGTTTTATTGTGTTTTGTAGACATTGCATTTTTTATAAATTGAACGTTTGTGGCAACCCTGCATTAAGCAAGTCTAAGAGCGTCTTTTTTTTTTTTTTTTTCCCAACAGCCACATGCTTACTTCATCCCTGTCACATTTTGGTAACTGTCACAATACATCAAAGTTTGCCACTATCATTGTATCTGTTTTGGTGATCTGTAATCAGTGATCTTTGATGTTACAACTGTAGTTCTTTTGGAACACCACAAACTGTGTCATTATAAACCAAGGAACTTATCTGATAGATGTTGTATGTGTTCCCACTGCTCCACGTGTTTCCTGATCGCTGTCCTTCTCCTCAGACTTGTCTATTTCCTGAGACACAACAATAATGAAATCAGGCCAGTTAATAACACTACAATTGCCTCTAAGCATTAAAATGAAGAGTCACATGCCTCTCACTTCAAATCAGAAGTTAGAAATGATTAAGCTTAGTGAGAAAGGCATGTCAAAAGCTGAGAAAGGCTGAAACTGGGCCTCTTGCACAAAACAGTTAGTCAAATTGTTAATGCAAAGGAAAAGTTCTTGAAGGAAATTAGAAGTGTTATTTCAGTGAACACATGAATGATAAGAAAGCAAAACAGCCTGATTGCTGACAGAGAGAAAGGTGTAGTCATCAACACAGAAGGTCAAACCAGCCACCACTTTCCCTTAAGTCAAAGCCTAATCCAGAGCAAGACCCTAACACTTCAATTCTAAGAAGGCTGAGAGAGGTGAAGAAGCTGCAGGTTTGTTCATGGAACTAGTAGAGGTTTGTTCATGAAATTTAAGGAAAGAAGCCGTCTCTACGACACACAAGTGCAAGGCTAAACAGCCAAGAATTGATGAGAAACTGCAGTAAGTTTTCCAGATCTAGCTAAGATAATTGATAATGGTGGCTACACAAAACAACAAATTTTCAGTGTAGATAAAACAGACTATATTGGAAGAAGAAGTCGTCTAGGACTCACATTGCTAGAGAAGAGAAGTCAATGCCTGTCTTCAAAGCATCTAAGGACAGGCTGACGCTCATTAGGGGCTAAGGCAAGTTGTAACCTTAAGTTGAAGCCAATGCTCATTTAACATTCTAAAAATCTTAGAGTCTTTAGGAATTATGCTAAATTTATTCTTCCTGTGTTTCTCAAATGGAACAACAAAGCTTGGATGATAGCACATCTGTTTACACGATGGTTTACTGAATATTTTAAGTCTGCTGTTGAGACCTATTGCTCAGACGAAAAAGAAATTTCTTTCAAAATACTATGGCTCGTTGATCATGCATCTGGTCATCCAAGAGCTCTTACGGAGATGTACCATGAGATTACTATTGTTCTCTTGCCTGCTAACACAGCATCCATTCTGCAGCCCGTGGATCAAGGAGACATTTCAACTCTCAAGTCTTATTATTTAAGAAATATATTTTGTACAGTGTTAGCTGCCACAGATAGTGATTCCTCTGATGGAACTGGAAAATCTAAACTGATCACCTTCTGGAGAGGATTCACCATTCTAGATGCTGTTAAGAACATTTGTGACTCGTGGGAGGTCAAAATATCACCATTAGTAGGAGTTTGGAAGGTTGAAAGAAGATCTACTGTGTGTAAAATACTGTCAAAGAAATATTTTGTATTAGAGTCTGTATTCAGCAAATTTCATTGTTGCCTTAAGAAATCAGCACAGCCACCCCAACCTTCAGCAGCCATCAACAATGAAGCCAGACCCTCCACCAGCAAAAAGATTATGACTTGCCAAATGTTCAGATGATGGTTATTATTTTTTAGCAAGAAAGTATTTTTTAATTGAGATATGTAAATTGTTCTTTTTTAAAATTTAGGTATTATGCCATCACACACTTAATAGACTATAGTATAGTGTGAACATATACCTGTGTTCTGGAAAACCAAAAAAAGTTCATGAGACTTGCTTTAGTGCCATATTCACAGTGTTGTGGTGGTCAGACACTGAATCCACAATATTGCCTTAGTATGCTTGTACACTGCTTTTTTCAGTTACCAGTTTCTTTTTAAAAATTATTAAATGTTTTTGAGGGATTATTTTATTTCTGAGTTCATAGCTTTTTCATGTTAAATATTCTAATATTTAATAAAACCAAATTTAATATACATGTATAAACACAGCATATTATAGACAGTGTTAACACTAAGTACATGTATAAGTATGTAACATTCATCACGCTTCTGGCAGCTTGTTGTACTATGGTGGTCTAAGCGCTGCTATGATGCTGGAAGCTATGCCAGCAGTGTTTCAGATAAAAACATGATCACTTATGGCTGACAGACCTGGAGGTTTACATGTTCTGGGAGCATGGCCCCTGGCCCTGATGCTGCCCTTGCCCATAAACCATAATGATGGTCCACTCTTCAGACGCGAATGGATTGGACTTGGCAATGCAGAGTAACTATATATTGGATGCACTTTATGGTTCTATACATCTACAGGATATCATCCTGCTGACCTCTGGCTGGAGGAAGGAGAGTGGGTGGAGAGGAGGAGACAGGAGACTGTTGGGAGGATGAGACATGTATGGAGCAGAGAGGAATAGTGTGCTGTCACCAGGCAGGGAGAGTAGTGGAAGCTGCACATAGGTGGGTATGTAAATTTATACGGGAACGTACATTTTCACTCAGTCATAAAAAAATAAATAAGTAAAATTAAAAAAAAATAAACAAAAGATAAAAATAAAGTCCAGTGAAAGCCTTACAAATTGCTGTGGAACATTGTCTGATACAGCACCAGGAAGAGATGAGCCTCTCCGGTTGGAAGGAGCTCAAAATACTGTGGGGAAGCGCTGCCTCCTCAATTAGAATCTACCTTAATGATGTGGAGGAGTAAAGCTTTCGGGTCCTTCATTTGCTGAAGTGACAAGATCCAAAATCAGGAGAAACAGCTGCAAACAACTATTAATAATCAGAACATGGAATGTATAAAATATGAATCTAGGAAAACTGGAAGTCATCAAAAATGAAATGAAACACATAAAGACTGATATCCTGGGCATTAGTGAACTGAAATAGATGGCTTTGGCCCCTGTGAACTAGACAATCATATGGTGGCCTATGCCAGGAATGACAAATTGAAGAGGAATGGCCTCACATTCATCTTCAAAAAGAACGTTCCAAGATCTTTTCTGAAGCACAATGCTGTCAGTAACGGGATAATATCCATATGTCTCCAAGGAAGAACAGTTTATATGACTATTATTCAGTTTTATGCACAAATCACTAATGGCACAGATGAGGAAACTGAAGATTATTACCAACTTCTACAGTCTGAATTTCTTCAAAAATGCAATCAAGATGCATTGCTAATTACTGGTGACTACAATGCAAAAGCTGGAATAGAAGAAGAAGGGTGGGTGGTTGGAAAGTGTGTCCTTGGTGATAGAAACCACAGTTCAAATTCCATGATAGAATTTTGCAAGACCAAGGAGTTATCTATTACAAATCCATTTTTCAACAGCCTAAATGGTGGCTATACATGTGGACCTCACTGGATAGAAAACACAAGAACAAATAGGATGTATCTAGGGAAATAGACTGTGGAGAAGCTTGATATGGTGAGTCAGAAAAAGGGGTCGATTGCAGAATAAACTATCAATTGCTCATATGCAAGTTTCATTTCCACCCTGTTATTGACTATGCCAAGGCATTAGACTGTGTGGGTCATAACAGATTAGGATTATACTACAAAGAATGGGATTCGGAGAACTCTTAACTGTACTCAGAAGGAACTTACTTGTCCTTAGACCAAGAAGCAGTCACTGGAACAGAACAAAGTGATATTGCTTGATTTAAAGTGAAGAAAGGTATGTATCAGGGTTGTTTCCTTTCAACACACTTATTCAATCTGATTTGATGAGCAAATCATCTGAAAAGCTGAACTGTATGTAGAACACAATAGGACTGGAGAAAGACTCAACTTGTGACATGTAGATCACACAGTCTTGACTGCTGAAAGTGAAGAAGACTTGAAGTACTTACTGAGGAAGATCAAAAACTACAGCCTTCAGTACTGATTACACCTCAACATAAAGAAAATAAAAATTCTCACAACTGGACCAATAAACAGTATCACGATAAACAAAGACTGAATTTGTCAAGCATTTCATTTTACTCGGGTCCACAATGAACACATAATGGAAACAGCAGTGAAAAAATCAAACAACTTACTGAGTTGTGTAAATCTACCCAAATATCTCTTTGTAGTGTTGAAAAGTAAAGATGCTACTTTTAGGACTAAGATGAACCTGACTCAAGCCACAGTGTTTTCAATGACCTGATATGCATGAAAAACCTGGACAATGAATAAGGAAGACTTAAGTTAGTGGATTTAATTGTTGGACCTCATACTCTTACCTTTCAGTTGTGGTGTTGTTAAGAACATGAGGTCCAACAATTAAATCCACAAACTTAATTGTTGTAAGTGCTACATACCTCATTGCTGAATATCAATATGGTCACCTTCAAAATACTCCCCTTGGGAAGTTATGCATCCATGCCAGTGCCTAGTCCACCCTTCAAAGCTACTTTGGAACTCTTTCTGGAGTGGCCATTGCCCACGAAGAAACAGTAGCAACTTTGTGAACTTAATTGTATAGTTGTCTGTGGGGAAGTTTTTAGGCAGTAAACAAATAAATGTATTGAAATACCCTCCCTACTCAACTGATCTAGGCCCCCAATGACTTTTTTCTTTACCTGAAGATAAAAGAAATATTGAAAGGAAGACATTTGGATGACATTCAGGACATCAAGAGTAATATGACAGGAACTCTGATAGCTCTTCCAGAAAAAGAGTTCCAAAATTGCTTTGAAGGGTGGGATAGGTGCTGGCATCGGTGCACAGCTTCCAAAGAGGCTTCAAAGATGACCACAGGGGCTTCCTAAGGGTCAGCTTCAAAGATGACCATAGTTGTATTCAGCAATGAGGTATGTAGCACTTTTTCTAGGATGAATTTGTGAACTGAATTGTCAGACTTCATATTGAATATAACTTGGATGGCCAAAAGAACAAATAAATTTGTCTGGGAGGTAGTAACCTGAATGCTTTTGAGAAAGGAGAATGAGACTTTGTCTCACATACTTTGGACAGGAGGCTCCAGTCCCTGGAGAAGGACATTGTGCTTGTTAAGTCCGAGGGTCAGCAAAAAAGAAGACCCTCCGTGAGAGAGACTGACACAGTATCTGCATAACTAAGATCATGTGGATGGCTCAGAAGCAGGTGGTGTTTCCCTCTGTTGTACTCAGGGTCACTCTGAGTGGGATCCAACTTGAGGGCATCTAACAACAGCAGCAATAGTGCTACAGTGTAAAAGAATCTTAATGACAAGAGAGTTAGTGCTCATTCTCCAAATGCCAGCTGAGCTCTCTTGGGCAGAGAAGCCTTACTCTCCCTGGGCCTCCATGTCCTTGCCAGCAAAACAATAATTAAAACACATTATATTTTAATAAGTAAAACACAGATTAATCAGATTCTCAAATAGTGTAGTCAATTTACGTATCTATATGCATACGATGATTAGCAGAACTATATGATTTTCATCTTCATTTTCCTTTACAGTGCAATTCTCTTCAAACTCTCTGCCTCCCCATCTCCTACAAATGTTTTGTTACCTTCCATGGCACCAAGACTATCCTGGGCATTAGACTATTTGCATTTAGGTCATTGTGAAACATTTTTTCTCTTTTGTCAATACTCTCAATATATCATCACTGGACTGAAAATAAACTTATTGCCATTGAGTTGATTCTGACTCCTAGTGACCCTATGGGACAGAGTAGAACTACTCCATAGAGTTCCAAAAAAGAGCACCTGGTGGATTTGAAGGAACGACTTTTTGGTAAGTAGTCATAGCACTTAACCACTACACCACCAGGGTTTCCGCATCATCACTACAAGTTGCTAATAGTGTTTGTAAAACTCTGCTCTTCACTTCCTACCTGGAGTTACCTCTTCCTGAAGTTACCTCTTCCTCAAGATCACCAGCAACTACCCCCTTGAAGTTACCCAAGTGTAACAGATGTACTGCTTAAATAGGAAGTATGGTCATCACTATAGTTCCTGCTCAGCCCCTGGGCAATTACCAGTCTTTACAGCTTAAACAGATTCTTGGATGGTTTCACTGAGGGGTCAAGGCAGCCTGCATTCGTACCAGAGGGCAGCACAAGCAGAACTGAGGGAACCTGACTGGCACAAAGGGTTAATATACTTTGCTGCTAACCAAAAAGATTTAAAGTTTGATTTCACCTACAGGAGTTTCATCAAAAAAAAAAAAAAAAAAAGTCTGGGGGATCTACTTCTGAAAAATCAGTCTTTGAAAATCCCGTGGAACACAGTTCTAGTCTGAAAGATATTGAATTACCATGAGTTGGAGTCCACTGAATGGAAACTGTCTTTTTTTTGTTGTCACTGGTTTTCAACGGAAATAATGGCTTCTCATTGTTGTTGTGTACCGTTGAGTCAATTCTGACTCATGGTACCCCTACAGGGCTGGGTAGAATTGCCCCACAGCATTCCCAAGATGGGTTCGAACTGTCAACTTTTTGGCTCGCAGCTGAGCTCTTAACCACTGTGCCAAAATAATGACTGGCTCCTCCCTTTCATGCTAATCTCTTCAGTCAGTATCCTTCATTCTGTCTCCTCTCCAGCTGTCTCTAATGAGTTTGGAGTTACTGTTTCATCCATAACAGGATTTCCTAGTTCTGGCTTCCCTGCCCTTGTTCAACTTTAACACGTAAAACCTTTCCCTTAGGAAGCCTCTAGTTAGTTTCGCTCCCCTCTGGTCACACTCAGAACAGTTGAGCTGTAAGAGTGTTCTTCTAGGTTGTGTTCTTATGGAAATATCTGGGGTCTGCTGCTGCACCTTTCTTAGGGTAAGGGATCTTGTGGAGGCTGATGATCGCTTGCCGGAGGTCTAGGAGTTACAGGTGCCTGCCTGTCCCTGACCCCTGTTCCTGCTACTGGAACCCTTTTCTCATGTTCCCCACTTTAAATGCCCAGTGAGTTTTGCAACGGACTTAGGGGAAGTCTTCTGCTTTGTGTTCTGCTACAGGAGGCAGTGGTGATAGTTACATGACATTAATTAACAGAACACAGATGCCCTGCTCATGACGATACACTCACATAAATAATGAGTGGGGGAAAATAAAGACAGTTTGGATATTAAATCTTTGAAAATTCCTTCCTCTTCTAAGTCAAAGGCTACTCTGTCAGCTGTGGAAGAAGGTCTTCTTCATCAGTGTTTTTCCTGTCTAGAAGCTTCTCAGCACAGGAATCTTGAGTCCAAAGGACACATTCTGCTCTCCGCATTGCTTTCTTGATGTCATGATGTCTCCTGGAATTAAAGTCAGTTCAGAGCCAGTATTCAGTAATCCCTGAAAAGTCTGATTATTTGCTTTTCCCCAATGAACAGTCACTTATGTAAAAGGCTGTAGATCCCTTTGGAGAAGACTGCGAGAAAGATTAGCAGTACAAGTTTTTGACAATGCACTGGAGTCCTTCCTCAAGGAGACCCAGCCTCCCCTTCATTCAAGGGATTATGGGTCTTTAAACTCACTTGTATCTGGGAATTATTTCAGGTGACTGTCTGTTCTGGAGATTCAAGTAAGGCTGTTGTTCAGATGATCTAGAATTCACCTGCTTGAACAGATTAAGTAAATATTTTATAGATTTTCTATCTGTTTCACTGCTAGGGACACAATAACTAAGTAGCCAATGCCATAAATCCATCAGAGCCAGAGTATTCTAACTACTGCTTTGACTCTACTGTCTATTACAGTAACCACACCCAGTTTGTCTTTGTCCACTGAGTAATTCTACTCAGTCACTACCACCGTGGGATCTAACCAACCGCATGGTAGTTAGATGCCTTAATTCAGTTAGGGCAGTTCCTACTGTCAAATATGACTCACATAAAACAGAAATCATAGCAGTCTTCAAGGATGCTGGGGCTCCCTTTACAAGTTTATTCCTCACTATTGTGGTAAAAGATATGCCATCTGGGCACTCCATATGTGAGTCTAACCTGATAAATCCCCTCCAACATGGCTATTTCTGAAGGCTTTAGACACATTCTTCCATGATACAATAAGTCAAGCTTGGTACTTCCACTTGATTTAGTGCACACCACTGTGTATGTAATCCATGCTTCATCTAACCAACCAAATACAAGTTCTGACAATTAAGTTTATGAACTTATCTTACAGTGATACATACCTTCCTGCTAAATATCACTATGGTCACCTTCAAAGTACTCCCACTGGGAAACAACACACCAATGCTTGCACCTAGTCCACCCTTCAAAGCAATTTTGGAACTCTTTTTCTGGAATGGTCATTAGAGCTTTTGTTATATTACCCTTGATATCCTGAATGTCATCAGAATGACTTCCTTTCAGTATTTTCTTTATCTTTGGGTACAGAGAAAAGTCACTGGGGGCCATATCAAGTGAGCAGGGAGGATGTTCCAATACAGTTATTTGTTTACTAGCTAAAAACTCCATCACAGACAACTAGACATGTAAGTTTGCAAACTTGCCACCATGCCACGATGCATAATGGCCATTCCAGAAAGAGTTCCAAAATTTCTTTGAAAGATTGACTAGGTGCTAGCATTAGTGCATAGCTTCCTAAGGGAAGTACTTCAAAGGTGACCATAGTGATATTCAGCAATGAGGTATATAGCATTTAGAACAGTTAAGTTCACAGACTTAATTGTCAGACCTGGTGTACTATTGGCTTGGCTTAACTGGTACACTATTAGAGCCTTTCCTAACCTTTGAGCTGAAACAGTGAATAAAGAATCTGTGCTTAGTGTGCTCATGCCAGTAAACTTAGGTTGATCCGTCTTTACATTCCTTGCACCATTACCCTATGCTCTTCGTAGCCATTCCTACACATATTCCCCAGGTTACTGTTTGTACATATTAGCAAAGTCAAGTACTTTTTTTGGAAAGTAGCATACCTCTTCTTGCGTAGTACTTTGTACTTCAGTTTTTGGAGCTCACTGGGAAATAAGCCTAGTTACAGGTCTGAAAGCCCAAATCTGTGGTGGAATGTCTTTCAGAAACATTTCTCATTGCCTTCTAAGGCATCTGCCTCAGACCATGTCTCAAGCAATGAGTCAGACAAAGTCTCTTTAGACACAGGTGGGTTAATCTCATTAGATGGGGACTGAGGGACTAATAGTTTTACTGACGAGAGTGGCTTAGCAGACAAAGGTAGAATAAGCTATGTAGAGAGAGAACTGGTCCTGTTGACAGGAGTGATTCAGTGGAATTTAGGGACTCAGTGTCTCCAGCTTCCTGATTATCTGACTGTATGTCCCCATTTCAAGTTTCATGATCCCATGTCTCCCCAGTCAATAATTTCACTTTAACTTCAGACACCTCTCGAGGTTGGAAATTGAGTTGGCGTTGTAATTCAGCCACTGTTACAATAAGACTCTGGGTTTGTTTTTTGCAATATCAGCTCTGTTACTGCAAGAAGTAATGGCTTTCTTTCAAGGCACAAGTGGAAACTTCAAGGTCATGTACGTGTCATTTGAGCTTTGGCTCTGAAGCCCTGAGCTCATCTCTTTCACCAGTTGGTCTAGCAGAAGTAGGACCAACCATCCAACTTCTTTTATACTTCTCTTTGTGATAGACTTGTAGAAAGATATCTAGAAAAATATCACAATCACCTAGAGCCTTGCCTTTTGCCAATACCTGATCTATTATTGGTGGTAATTTTTTTGTCTATTTGTATTGTCACCTCATGACATGGATTAGCAGTACTCTCTTTACTACTGGAAGCAAAGTCATCAACATCTTTTTAAGACTAAGCAGATTTAAGAACCAATTTAGAAAACTCATCTTTTTTTTTTTTTTTTCCTAGATCCACTGCAGCTGGCTCCAACTCATCTCACCTTCAGTTCTTGGGACTTGAGCTAGCAGTTTACCTGTGGTCTTGCCTGTTGATCTTGAAATTTATCAGTCTTCACAGCCTGTAAGCAAGAGTACTGCCATCTGACCTGTTGATCGTATGTCACCAAATGTCTCAGGCTAGGTTCTCGGGAGAAGTAAAAATAGTAAAGCATGTAAATATCTACATATAGAGATTTAATCAAGGAAATGGCTTACATGGTTATAGTAGCTGGAGTATCTAGAATCCATATATCAGGTGGAAGATTCTCCTGAGTCATGTAGCCACAGAGGTTAGTGACATAAAAGCAGCAGGTCAGACAGCAGTACTATTGCTCACAGGCTGTCAAGACTAATGAATTCCAAGATCAATGGTCATGGGCACAGGTAAACTGCTAGCTTAAGTCCCACTAACTGGAGGTGAGATGAGTAGGAGCTAGCTGCAGTATTGGGAGTGAGCAAAAGCCCACAAGCCAGAGAGTTTACTTATATTCGATGCTGGCCACATGCCGAAGGAAACTCCCTTTCAAATGTTTGGCTGTTCGCAGTTCAGTCCATCATGGAGTTTATTACATTATATCAAATCTTATTATGGAAATGATCACATCATTACATGAGTGCCAAACTACATCATAACTGCCAGATCACTGAAACTCATGGCCCAGGCAAGCTGACACACAACCTTAACAATCACAACTGTGGATTTTGTTCAAACATTTTAATCAGATCCATCTGAGCATCATTCTCAGGAGGAAAACAATCTTCCTCGGTGAAAGCCAAAGGACAATGGTGGAAGAAGACGCTATGCTCCTCAGTGGCTCCTGTACTATTAGCAGGGGTAACAAATCCCTGCTCGTTGTCTGTGCCACACAAGGAAGAAATTCCCATAATGTTTGCCTAGTGTAAAGGAGAAATGATGGCAGATGCTGTTCTAACTGACAAACCCGCGTTAGGGTGACTAAACCTAAAACATTCAGCTGGCGTCCCCCTGCTGTGTGCCGACATGCAACGGTTCAGGATTTCCAAAGCAACAGGGGATATCTGAGGAAACCCTATAGCATTTTGTTCCAAAATTCATATGGGGATCCATCTTAGTTTTCTAGGATGACAGAACAAAACATTGCAAAGGGGGTGGCTTTAAAGAACAAAAATTCATTTTTTCAGTCATGAAATCTGAAAGTTTGAAGTCTCTGTCTCTTCCTCTTTCTCTCTGTCTCCTTACTTCTAATGGGAAAAACTACCTTCCTTGTCTCTTTCAGCTTCTGATGCCAAAAAACCCACTGCTTTTGTGTTGATCCTGACTTGTAGTGACCCTATAGGTCAGAGTAGAACTGTCCTATAGAGTTTCCAAGAAGCTTCTAGTGGACTTAAACTGCAGATCTTTTAGTTAGCAAACGTAGCACTTAAGTACTAGGCCATCAGCGTTTCCATTCAGCTTCTGATAGCCACAGGCATTTCTTGGCATTCTTTGGCCAGTAGAGTAGTCTTCATGTGGTATCTTGCCCTTCATGTCATTGTGGTTCTATGTCTTACTCCTCTTTAAAGATAAAAAAACAAAAAGAAACCTCCCCAGAAGGTCTTAGAATTGGGATCCACCCTATATCAGTATGATTTCACTGAAAATTTCTTCAAATAATGTCCCTACTTCCCCAAACAATGTCACATTCACGTGGGGTTAGGACTTCCCCATATTTCACCAGGGTTTCCTAATGGTAACTGAACTGGCAGTTGCAAAGCTTACTTTAACAAGGACAGTGACTTTTACCTACAGTAAAGGAGCAGTTGCGATCCAAATCAAATTATAACTCAGAACAAAGAACATCGAAGGCTACAAATAACGAACACAACAGAGAACTGTAAAACAAAAAGGTGAATTTGGGTTGAAGTGGTAAGGAAAGACTTCCTGGCAGATAAAACTTGGAAGAATACAGCAAGGAAGCATTAAGGTGAGCATTACAGGTGAGGGGAAAAAAATCATAAACAAACATAGAACAGGATAGAATTGTGACCCCCCGAATATTCATTGTCAGTCCTAAACTCTGTATCTATGGATGTAACCCTATTTGGGTATAGGCTTTTCTTTTTTTTGTCAATAAGGTTATATGAGCACAGACTATGTTTTAAGCCTATCACCTTTGAGATATAAAATATCAGATTAGGCCCAGGAGCAGGCACGCACAATTGGGGGCGAAATTCATGTCATGCGTGGATCACCAAGCAAGTGAGGAAAACTGAGTCTACAGAAACCAAAGGAAATCTTTCCCCAGAGACAACACAGAGAGAGACTTCACCTAGAGCCAGTGCTCTGATTTTGGACCGTTAGCCTCCTAAGCTGTGAAGAAATGAAATGATATTCTTTCACTGCCCACTTGTGGTATTTTTGTGACACTAGCTCTGAGTAACCAGGACACATGGTATACGTCCTTCTTCTTCAGCACCTAGGGATGTACTGTTAACTTCATCTTCATTGTTAACTTTGTCTTTGGTCTTTCATTACTCAAACATCTTTATACGTTATTTAGATTTTATACTGCTAGGTGGGAGGGACTTGCCCGCTCACTCTTGATATTTCTCGCAGTGCATGATTTTATGCCTTACACGCATACTGAGGGTGCAATAAACAGTGTTGGTTAGCTAAAGTCCCACATATCCTTTCAGATCGTTAGAGATTCATAGCTGAGTCCTTCTTAATCACGGTATTATAAAGCACTGACAGTTCTTGGCCATGACTCTGTAGAGCAGAGTTTGTCTTCTAGGCAAGACATCTACTCTTATGCTTCTTTAATTGTCGCTGCCTTTGGTTAGGTTACCCCACCTGTCTGCACTCCCACTTTGGCATGGCTAAGATGTAAATGATGACAACAACACATCTCACTTGTACAGAGAAAACCTTGGCAGTGTAGTGGTTAAGTTCTACAGCTGCTAACTAAAAGATCAGCAGTTCAAATCTAATGGGCATTCCCTGGAAACTCTACGGGGCAGTTCTATTCTGTCATATACGGTCAGTAGAAGTCATAATATGCTTGACAACCACATGTTTGTTATGGGCTTTTTAACTCATACTTACTGTTACCTTGAGAATAAAGTAGCCAGTTTATAAGACAGACTATCAATAAAAGTGTGTTTCTTTTCCTCACCCCCTTCTAGACCACAGTCTAGAATGTTTTCTATCTGGGAAGATAGAAAACACCAAAAACTAAACTGAACCCACTGCTGTTGAGTCAATTCCAACTCATAGTAACCCTATAGACAAAGTAGACTTGCCACATAGAACTTCTAGGGAGTGCCTGATGGATTCAAACTGCCAACTTTTTGGTTAGCAGCCATAGCACTTGACCACTATGGCACTAAGCCAACCCAAAACCCACTGCCATCGAGTCAGCTCTGAGTCACAGCAACCCTAGAGGTCAGAGTAGAACTGCCCCATAGAGTTTCCAAGGAGCACCTGGCAGATTTCAACTACTGACCTTTTGGTTAGCAGACGTAGCATCTAACCCATTGTATACCATGACACCAGGCAGTGGAAATAATATCCAGATTGGGTCTGACTGGCTGCAGGAAATGGGAAGCAAAGACAAAAACTTTACATAGACTTAGAATTTAATAAGCAGAAATTATAAAACACTTAAGACTTGGAAAAGTCAGAAACTCAGTGCAGATCTGCCTGAGAAATACTATTTCATTTACACGATAACTCCCCATCCTCAATTTGAAAATATTGAGAGCAGTTATGCACTTTCTCTTGTTTCCAAAACTCCATCCAGTTTCCTCCTGACTCGTTGTACTGTGGGACAGTGTGGTTCTCATTCTGCATGTACCCTTTGTGAAGACAGAGCTGGCTGTGGGGGCTTCAGGTCCACCCCATGCCACCATCTATGTTGCTCAGCTGTCTTTCAGAAGTTCTTTCTTTTGGGCACTCTTCTGACCTTTCATGAGACTCCTCAATTCTGTTTCTCTCATTTGGGTAGAAGCTATTATGCTTAACTACCTGTTTTTCTTTCTGTGTCTATACACCTAATGAATAAGCAAGGTGCTCTTTTTCTTCTGATATTTAAACATATCTATGCTTTTCCGTATTTTACTGACTGGAAAGAATATTTTTATTTGAGACTGAGTCTGAGAAGTGGCTATTTTTAAAAATGAGAATGGTTTGGGGGAAGTCCTTTCATATTTTATGCTAGAATTCTTTGTGTTCTGATCAATTTACGCATAGGTCATGTGATGTAGAAAACCTATTCATTTGGGGCAGCTCTCATGTGATTATTATGGATAATCCTATTCAATTATAAACAGAACAAGAAAATAGAGATCTTGAGCCTTAACTCTTAAGAGCTTACTTGTAAATCAGTATAATAATCAAACACTTTTTATAAAGGAATTAAAATAAAAGCTATAAACAAGAAAAAATTTGTTGTTTACTAACTTGGAAATTGATGCTACTCATATTATTTAGAAATAGCAGAGCAGCATGGTGGACCAGTGATCAATGTTGAATAAAGTTAACTTTGGATCTGTCTAAATAACCTACATGGGAAGTATATATACGAGGTCTGACAGTTAAGTCTGCAAGAACTTAATTGTTCTAAGTGCTACATACCTCATTGCTGAACATCACTATGGCCACCTTTGAAGTATTTCCCTTGGAAACTTATGCACTGATGCCAGCACCTAATCCACCTTCCAAGTAATTTTGGAATTCTTCCTGAAATAGACATCACACACGGTGGCAAGGTGGCAAGTTTGTGAACTTCATTGTATAGTTGTCTGTGAGGGAGTTTTTAGCCAGTAGACAAATAACTGTTTTGAAACACCATTTCTACTCACCTGATCTGGCCCCAAGTGACTTTTTTCTTTTTTCCCAGAGATCCAGGAAATTACCGAAAGGAAGACATTTTGAAGACATTAAGGACATCAAGGGTAATACCATGACAGCTCTGATGGCTATTCCGGAAAGAGTCTCAGAATTGTTTTGAAGGGTAGACTAGGCACTGGCAGCAGTGCACAGCTTCCCAAGGGGAGTACTTTGCAGGAGTGGTGCACAGACGTGGGGTATGTAGCACCTTTTCTAAGATAAGTTTGTGAATGTAATTGTCAGTCCTTGTATGTCATATGTGTAAGCACATTGGTGACTGCATGTGTGTGCCAACAGTTAGAAAGGCCAATGCTTGAACAATGTTTATTAATATTAACTTTCTTCCAAACTACTTTCACATGTATACGGAAGGTTGAGGAAGCACCTGTTATCGAGTTACTAAAAAGCAACCAGTCCTTCTAACACTCAAGTTTGATCACACCTCTTGTTTCAGTCAGCTATTGCTGCTCTAGTAGAAATATGAAAAAGTGGATAGCTTTACAAGAGAAATGTTTATTCTTACGCAGTCCAGTAGGCTACAAGTCCAAATTCAGGATGTCCGCTCCAAGGGAAGACTGTCTCCCTTGTCAGCTCCGGAGGAAGTTTCTTGTGTTGCACCAGTCTTGGTCCAGGGAGCATCTTGGCATAAGAACCTCGGGTCTGAGGGACATGCTCTTCTCCTGGTGCTGCTGTCTTGATGATGTGAGGTTTCCCATTCTCTGTGTGCTTTCCTTTCCATTTATCTCTTGTAGGATGAAAGGGTAAAGAGTAATGCAGAACATACTCCAGGGAAACTCCCTTTACAGTGGAGCAGGGAGGTGATCTTACGAAGGGGTTTACAGTCCCACCCTAATCCTCTAACATACAGCATAAGAAAATCACATAATGGAGGACAGGCGTAAAGTTTGGGAATCATTGAACACACATGCAGTCTCCAGTGCCTCCTACTTTTCTTCTTCCTCTTTCTTCTTGACTTAAACAATGACAGCAAGATATGTAGAGCTATAGCAGCTATCCTGAGACCACCAAGAGAAGGGTGTTACATTTCAGGGACATGATTGGTTTACTAAAATAAAACAACCAGACTCTTACAACACTAAAAAACAAAATGGTAAATTTCCAGACCTTATAGGAGAAAAATGAATCCTTGTTTGCCTGGTTAATCTGAGTTCTCTGTTAGAGTTGTGGAAACCCTGTGGGGCAGTAGTCAGCTGCTCCTTCTGCTAACCGAAAGGTTGGCTATTTAAGCCCACCAGGTGCTCCTTGGAAACTCTTTGGGGGTAGTTCTATTCCATCCTATAGGGTCACTGTGAGTCTGAATAACTCAGCAGCACTAGGTTTGTTTGGGTCTCAGTTTATTACTGTTGTGGAATCCCTGGTGGCATAGTGATTCAGTGTTGCAGCTGCTAACCAAAAGGTAGAAAGTTCAAATCTACCAAGTGCTCCTTGGAAACTCTATGGGGACAGTTCTACTCTGCCTGTAGAGGCATTATGAACTGCAATCGATTCAGTGGTGAGGTTTTGTTTTTGGCTTTTAAAATTATTATTACTGTTGTATGAAGGCACTGATGATTCAAAGGTGGAATTCCTGCCTTCCATGTGGATGACCACGGTTTGATTCCCGGTCAGCGTACCTCATATGCGGCCACCACCCGTCTGTCAGTGGAGGCTTGTGTGTTGTTATGATGCTGGATATGTTTTATAGGAGCTTCCAGACTAAGGTGGACTAAGAAGTCCTAATGCTCTACTTCTGAAAATCAACCAATGGAAGCCCTATTTGTCACAACAATCAGATTCACAATCAATCATTGGGGATGGGGCAGGACAAGGCAGCATTTGATTCTGTTGTGGGTGAGGGCACAGTGAGTCAGTGGCTGACTTCGCAGCTGCTAAGAACAACCACAGCAATGCTACTGTCTTAAAGTGGCATCCTAACTGACATTCTCATCTTCCACCATTACCCTTTCTACAAAAATTTGTACTCCGATGATACAGACCGGATTGCATTTTGCCAAACATGCTGAGTTTTCTTGTGGCTTTATGAATTTGCCCATCCTTTAATTTCCTAGATTATCCACTATTTCCCTTTCCACTGCCTTGGTCTAGTGTCATCTGGTGAAATCCAGCTTAGATAGCAACTCTCCATCAAGTCTTCACTGATGTATCTAAACTTAAACGTAATTCCATCCTCTTCTCTGGGCTTTTGCTTTATTTTAAAGAAGTGTCCATTGTTGAGCTTTTCACATAGTGTTTTAATTTGTTTATTAATATGTCTGATACCTAGGTAAATACTAAATAAAGTGTTACTGAATGACATAACGCATTAACTATGTATGATGTTGGAGAATGTGGACAGAAGACCTTGAGTTAGCTAATAAAGCAGCGCAGGTGTATAAATAGTAACCAGATTCTAAGGTGCAACAAAGTAATAGTCCTCATACAGGAACACTAAAATTCTGCAAGAAAGAGCTATTTGTTGCAAATGAATCAAGTTCTAGTTATTTGAAAATCTATCAGATAGTAAGAAAGGAAAGGAGGAAAATCAATAGAATTCGAACAACTGATTGGCTAGAAAAAGAATGAGAAATTATGCTTCTTCTAGGGAACCAAGCTGTCTAATGAGAAAATGGTATCAAAGGTTTACTAATGGACTCTCCATCTTTTTATCTTTCTAACTGGATCAATGAATGTGATAAGATTGGTGCTAAAACCACAGTAACTCTTCTTAAAGCCTTGCAACTTGGAAAAAAGGAGAGAAGAAATTGTTAAATCACCAGTCACATTGAGAGAGATGTACCCGAGATGAAAGTTGACAAAAGCAAAAATTTGAGACCTGGTTTTACTCCATGGTTGTCTAGAGTTATACTTTTATGCTCTCCTCCATAGACATTTAAGGAATTAAATCCACAGAATGATAAGCTGTAATCTGTTGAGTGGGACTAGATTCAAGTCTGTCCTCATGTACTCCAGATGATGTGGAAATAGTGGGATGGTAGTATTGTGTGCTGATGCTGTTATATTATGATAACAATAGTTATGATGATTATCATGAATAATTGTAACGATAATAGTGACAGTGATGAGGAAACATCTTTCTAGGACTTCACATTTAAACTTTCACACCATTTATTTTCTTTATAAGTCACTGTCTTCCCAGAGAACTACAATCAAAACTAAGTTTTACCATTCTACTATTGAAAGCCAGGGATTTAACTGAGATTTTCATGAGTCTCTCAATTTGCACGTGTTCCAAAATTTCTACTTCTTCTGGGGAAGCCACTAAAATTTGCTTGTAAAGTTATGTTGAAAGACCTAAGGAGCCTAGTGATCTTCTATATGACACTGTCTAGTAGCAAATCATTCACATTTTAATAGGTTTCTTGACTGTTGCATTGCTAGGGACACATCTGTTTTGGAAGCATTTGTAACATTCAGTTGGTGCCCTGGTTGCACAGGAGTTAAGTGCTCATCTCCTAACTAAAAGACGGGCAATTTGAATTCACCAATCAGTCCTTGGAAACTCTGCTGGGCAGTTAGTTCTACTCTGTCCTACAGGGTGGCTATGAGTTGGAAATGCCTTGATGGCAATGGATGTAACTATGAAATACATACATGGGCTAGACATTCTGCAAGAGGGAGAAAAGGATTTCTTCTGTTTCCGTCTTCAGTACTTAGGTAGAAGCTCTTTCCTCTGCCTAGAGATACGTGTTCCCTCTTGTTCATCTAAGGAATATCTATATCCTTTAATTTCCAGTTCAAACAACACCTTGAGAGCTCCTCATCCTCACTCTTCCCTCAGGTCGAGTTGAATCATTCTTTTATTCAATCGCTATGATTTCCATGAGCTTCTATTTTAGCACTGATTATACTGTGTTTATGTCTTTAACACATCTGTCTTTTTTTTCACAATATAATACACAGCTGGAGAGCAGGCTCTATATTCAATATATCTTCAAAATTTCAGTGTCTAAAAGTGTCTTGCACAAATAAATAATTGTATAATGAAAAAAAATTTTATTTTTTTAACACCAATTTTCTCCTGAGAAGGACAAGAGAAATCCTATATACCTTGGAATGTTTTACAGATTCCAAACATTATGGACTACATTATTTATTATATGGAATATTAAGAATAAATAACCTAAAAGTATAATTTATAAAGATAAAATATCACAAATCATTTCTGAAAAGTTATTAATCGTGTTGGGAGTTTAGCTCATCTATTTACAGCTCAGCTAGCTAAAAATGGGCCCATTCTTTTGAAGTGATATTGTGGAAATTGGGTTGTCTGTTCATCTTTTATAATTTTTCTTCTTTTTTTCATTAAAGAATATTTATATTTAGAACTTAGATATTATCTTCTTCTGGCCAGAGGCTTCAAATACCACCCACGAACTGTTTAGGCAGCATGTCAAGAGAGCAAACCCTATTACATGAAAAACATCAAAAGTAGGACATATACCCCATTAAGTTTCTAAAGAACATCACTCTGCAGCTCTGTCATGAATTTTCCCTTTTGAGTTGGCTATTATTGTTTCAATTACTGTTATTGAAATAGACCCAAAAGATTATGATGTGATTAGGACCAAAAGCACTAAGATTTTAGTAAATATATGGGCTTCTTAGGAAATTAACTGCTATCCCACAGCCAACTTTTTCTTGTAAACCATGTTATGCAACAGAATACAAGCTCCCCCAAAATGACATGAGCCTTCACTATCTTTTTGGATTAAATTACAGCATCTTTCAAATAATTTTTGGTATGTGTGCTACTTTATCTTCATTAGGAAGAAAAAAAAATTGGATCTGGGGCTTTGGAGAATATTATAGCCTCATCAAAACACAAATAAATTACTTATGGCCCATTAAAAACTGTCAGTTCCATTCAGATAACACTTTTTTATCATTAGTCACTTTAAAAGTTTTTATTTGTCTTCTAGATTATTTCTCTGCACTCTACTTACCCTCATTTTAACTTCTATTTCTATGGTGAACTGTCTAGTTTAATTTTTCTTCCATTACTTTGCTACTGAAAGTCAGATTTCAAATGTTATCATTTGGCATTTGCCTCCTGGGTCATTATCAAGGTTCTCCTGGGATTGTCAATGAGATCTCCACTACTTGTTTGCATATGTTATTTTCACAGATGGATGCCAACCAAGTGCCATCAAGTCAATTCCAGCTGATGGCGACCCTATAGGGCACAGAAGAACTGCTCCATAGAGTTCCCAAAAAGTGTCTGGCAGATTTGAACTACTGAACTTTTAGTTAACAGACACAGAACTTAACCACTATGCCACCAGGATGGATGCTAAGGAAATAAATATACCTCACCAACCTACATTTATTATAGGACACTGTGTGCTCTGTCAATGGAAAATCAAACCAAGAATAAACAAGCGACAATGGCATCCACTCTTCTAAGACTCGAAAAACATGTTTAAGTTTTTCGTACACTAAACCCAACACTTCTTGTTTTGTCTCATGTAATTTAGCTGTAGAGTTGAGTTTATTTGACGTATTAACTTTCCATATTTGTCTCAGATATATTCATCAGAGATATGAAAGCTGTTTCTTGGCCAAAAGCTGTTGAAAGTAATTTGTGTTTCCAAATTTAACAACATGGTGTCGGTTGGGAAGCACAGGGTTTGGAAATGGCAGATATTAATTCCGGTACTGGGCCAAGAGCTTACCAGATACATGAGCCACAGTCTCTTCTATTAACTGAGATAGTAATGAGTATTGTGGAAGACTGTTTCAAGGATTAAATGAGACAATAAAAGTATACAAAATTGAGAGCCTGTGGTAGTTAAATAGGAAACCCTATGTGGCACTTCTCCTCTGTCCTATAGAGTCATTGCTGTTTGGATTCAATTAGACGGCGCTGGGCACAGTAGTTAAGTAAATGATAGGTAGACTAATTGTAAAAGTAAGTTGGGAATGATAGGCATATAAATAAATATGGATAGATTTTTACTTTCCATCCAGATTTCTACTGCTTTAGGTAAAAAGTAAATCTACCAAACCCACTACCATTGAGTCTATCCTGACTCATAGTGACCTTATATGTAGAGTTACACAGCCACATAGCATTGCCAGGTAGTGCCTGGTGGATTTGAACTACCTACCTTCTTATTAGTAGCTGTAGCACTTAACCACTATGCCACCACCAAATCTAACATGCATCCAAACAAAATTAAAAAAAAAAAAAAGGTAGCAAAAATAAAGGTGATGATGATCTGATGCTTTGACAATTAATTTCATGTGTCAACTTGGCTAGGCTTTAAAAAACCTCATTGCTGTTGAGTCAATTCAGACTCATAATGACCCCATAAGACACAATAGAACTGCCCCTATAGAGTTTCTAAGGATCAGTTGGTAGATTTGAACTTCTGACTTTCAGTTAGCAGAAGTGGCACTAATCACTATGCCATCAGGGTTTCCAGGCTGGCTTAGGGTGTCCAGTTGTTCAGATCAAATGCTAATACAGATGTTCACAAAGGTATGTACATGTGATTAACATTTAAATCAGTTAGTTTTAGGTAAAATAGATTACCTTTCTAATCTGACTTGGCCTCGACCAATCAGTTGAAAGCCTGAAGGGCATAACAGCAAAAACTGAAGTTCCCTTTGGGGAGAAAGTTTGTGCCTCAAAAATGTAACACAGATAAGACTGCTGAACTTTCCATCCTGCCACTTGACCTATGTATTTTGGACACAAGGCTGATGGACTGTGTCAGCCTGTTGCCTGATCTACGGGTTTTGAATTTTCTAGCCCTAACAACTGCTGGTGCCAGTTCCTTAGAGTAATTTTCTATTTACCTATATTTTACTGGGTCTGTTTCTTGGAAGAGCACTGTCTAATCCAGATGGAGTGCTGTGAAAATGGTATGGGGATGTGAGGATGTAGCGTGAAGACAGTGTGATATGATGAGGGTGAAGGGTGACGATGTGGGAGATGCTGCTGCGGTGGCACGGTCATGTGTTATGATAATGACAGTGGCTTTAGGTATGCTGTGATAATAGTGCAGTGTGATAACAGTATGATGTGGTGTGATATTTTAGGGTAACAGTAGTGTGATGTGAGGGTGGCCAACATGATCATGGCATGTTGGGATGACGATGTGATGTGAGTTGTGTAGTGATGGCCAAGTATTGTGCCAGTGTAGTTATGTTTCTCTGGTGAGAAGGACTGATACAGATTTTCATACAGGAGTAGTTCCAGAAGAAGAGAATCTTAATTCATAGTTTTCTTAATTGAATATAAAATTTCTGGAGATGATTCTACAATGTGATCAGGTATGAAGGCACTAATAACTCTATTTCCAGTGGTAATGGGACACTCATAGTCCATAGGATGAAGTGGCAGTAGAGATATACAAAACATTGTTATTGGATACTCTAATTAAATACCTGAAAAAGACAAGATTCTGGGTGACCATGTGTTTGCTATCTTTACAACATTTTAATAGAATTAAGGAGCCCATGAATAATGCAAGTGGTTAATACACTTGGGTGCTAGCCAGAAGGTTGGAGTTTTGAATCTACACAGAGGCAACTCAGAAGAAAAGCCTGGTGACTTATCTATGAAAACTCTATAGGATGTCACCCTACTGGCCTCTTACTAGAGGGGAATGGAGAGAGTGGAGAAGTGGGGACAGGAGAGTGTTAGAGGGTGTGACATGTATAGAACAGAAAGGAGGAGTGTGCGGTCACCGGGCAAGGAGAACAGTAGGAGCTGCACATAGGTGGTCATGCAAATTTAAGCTGGATTGTACACTTTCACTTAATCACAATAAATAAAAAAAAAAGAAGAAAACAAAATGCCATGCAGCATAGTTCAGCTCTTGCATTCATGGGGTAACCATGAATTGTAGCCACTTGATGGCAACTCCCCCCCCCCCCCCTGCCCTGAGGAACATAATAGGATTTCTATACGCTTCTAACTACTCTGGAGAAAGAAGAGGATATGCCTAGATTTCCAGTTCAAGCTTCCTATAAATGGCCTGTAAACGTCTATATTTTCCCTGAACTAAATCCATATCTCATGTAACTACAGAGCCAAACCTATAGCCCCATTTCGCTAGCAGCTGCATTATGAAACAAATTAAATCCCCAAATTTTCTGAGTGTTTGCTGTTAAAGTAAGGCCTTTGATTGGGAAAAATATAGGATCCTATAAATTAGAATGGGGACATATAGGAAGATCCTGATGAAGCTGGGGATATTGAACCCCTAAATTCTGCTGAGTCTTCTTTGCCAATGAAATTATCCTTCTACACTGACCAAAGAGATTATCTCTGATTTGCCTGAAGAAGCTGCTATAGTCTCCTCAAAGACAGTTGCCTTGTAAGATGCTGTTGATTCTCCTTAAGATCTACCCATGTCACCTTTATTTATTTCTAGGCTCGCAGTCCAAGAAGCCAGAAAGGATAAGACACTAACTGTAACCTATGAAGAGGTATGCTACACTCAAAAAGAACTGTACAATAGTTTGTACACTTTATACATCCCAATTTATACAGACAGAAGCCTAGGGAATGTGTGTAGAAATTTATTATTAGAGGGTAGAATAATGGTGCAAGGAACATAAAGTTGCATCAAGACAAATTTATTGATACTGGTCTATTTGGCAGAGATTATGGACTCAGTGTTTTAACTTGAAAGCTTAGAGAGGGTTCTAATTGCTTACTTCGTTGGTTGGTTGAAACATAGACCTAAAGGTGGCCTATAATGTGTGAAGCCGAAGCACTAAACTACCTTGGTAAGCTGTAGAAGAAGATATGCAATGGTTTTTGGAGACTGGAAGATAGGACGTATTTCTCACATAAGACTATAAAAAGTTAATATAGGCAGGACTGCTGATGTTCCAAGGAAACTCTGATGCCATAGTGGTTAAGGGCTGTGTCTGCTAACCAAAAGGTTGGCAGTTCAAATCTTCCAGGTTCTCCTTGGAAACTCTCGACTCAACAACAGTGCATTTTGGAATGTTTCAAACCCTTCACCAAAGTTTGGAAACCACAAGGCAAAAAGACAGGATTGACTGAGGGGCTCACTGAGAGCAAAGGCAAAGCGGAATGAAAGTGAAGGAGGTAGTTGTAAATACCAGCTGTGACCACATGATCAGTTACAGAAAAAAAAGACAGTAATAGTTATGAGCATGTCTTATTTTGTTATGAATATGTTTGAATACATACTAATACCACATTTTTCTTTTCTTTCCTTTCTTAACTTCATTAATGCAGTCATCAGTAGCTATCTTCATATCACATGTTTACCTTACAAGATATTAAGGAGAAGCGTGAAATAATCCCAGGACTTTTCATTCTGTCCAGGTGAAAGTTAATGTTTCTGTTTGTTTGTTTTTTGTATGGAAGACAAATTATCACGTTAGTCTGAAGTAGCTGCATTTTTATTGCATTTATTTGGAGAGTAAATGTGGTTTCAGAAGATGTACTGGATGTTGAGTTGACAAGGGATGAACCATGGCCAATTCTACATGTCATCTTGGCTATGCTCCTTGGTTGCAATTGTTAGCTGTTAAGAGATTGGTCTCTTGGATGAAATTTGGTCTTACTTTTGTTGAAAGACTTCTAGGTCAGTTGCTAACTTATGGCCACCCACTATACAACAGAAGGAAATGTCCAGTCCTGTGCCATCCCTGTAGTTGGCTGTGGACCGGGCCATTGTGTTCTATAGAGTTTTCATGCACAGGTGTTTGGAAGTAGATCACCAAGCCTTTCTTCTAGTTAATCCTGCTCTGGAAGATTTCCTGAAACCTGTTCAGTACCATAGCAGCTTGTAAGCCTCTACTGATACTTGACTGGATGAGATGCGTTGGCCAGAAATAGAACTCAGTTCTCTCTCATATTCTACCACTGAGTCATCACTGTCTCCTATGGTCCCTAACTGTTCAATCAAACACTGATCTAAGTTTTGTGGTCAAGATAATTTGTAGCTGTGATTCAAGTTCTTAGTTCACTTTAAAATAAGGAGATTATTCTAGATAAAATGTGTGGGAATTCATAAGTCAGTCGAAGGACTTTAAAATGAGCACTGAGGCTTTTTTGAGAAAGTAAAACATCTCATCTGTGCACTGTGGCTTCAGACTGTGCCTGAAATTTCCAGCTTGCCTTTTGTGGAGGTCTGTTCTATGGGTTTTGAATTTGCGTTGCTGGTCCCCACAAACATGAAAGCTAGTTCCGTGCAATAAACCTATTCATGTGTTTCTTCTACTGGTTTTGCTTCTCTGATTGAATTCTGACTGATACAACTCCAAAGTGAAAACCAAAACACCTCCCTTATTTTCTTTTTAGCTTGTTTTGTGTCATTCCTAATTTGATTTCTTCCTCCTTTAGAGAGGAAACTCCTTGAAATTCATGTCTGAAAGTTTCTTAATTCCTTGAAGCGGTGATGACAAGGTGGCTCTTCCAAATGTGGTCAGTGAATGAATGATAGGTACTTTTTGAAATCTCGTTTGTTGTAGTTGTTATTGTGGAATGATGTCAAGTCAATTCTGAAATTCTGACTTATAGCAACCCCATAGGACAGACTAGAACTCACCCATTGGGTTTCCCAGGCTGAGTGCTGGATCCCTTCTCTCACAAATCTGCTGGTGGGTTCACAGTGGCAACTTTTCAGTTAGTGACCAAGAGCTTAATCATTGTGCTTCTTAAAATTTGTTTAACTATTCATGAATTGAAACAGGTAAGTAATGTAATTTTTATTCATTTTTTTCTTTCTTTGTTTTTATTGGGTATGAAGGATCTAATCTTGTGGGAAATATAACTGTGAAGGAGAAGTATATATCTCAGATTTAGAAATATGTTAAGTTCTTAAAAGATTTAGATTTGTAAATCATTCTTTATCTCCACCAGTTGCCACTAATAGTAGCCTTACAAATTATTTTCAAGTACCGCTAAGCCAGTAGTGACTGTATGAAAGTTTCTAAATCTGTAATCATGGCACTCCTTTTTCTTTTTTTTCAATTCTAGCCTCTCACCTTTTTTTATTTCGTCCACTCCAATTTCCTTGACTGACGCATGGCAAATTATCTCACCCTAGAAAACTTATCTAATCAGTTCTGCATTAGAAAACACATCATTAATATTCATTATTTCATTTACATACTGATTCACTTATTCCTCAAATAGTCCTCAAGTAACTACTGTGTACATGTCACAAGGCTATAGAATCCAGCATGTTGGAGCCTCTAAACTAAATCCAACTGTTAGCATATGGCAAAATCAATCATAAAAAAGAAGGAAACAAAAGACTTTGTCTAAAACTTAACCCGTTCTTTGCATACAGACAACCCTTTGAATTAGATTACATCTATAAAGAAGAAAAAGCATATTTTCAAACTGCTAATGTAGTTTCTCTTTACAGCAAGCATACGCACACACACTAACAAACCTTTTTGAATGTTTACATTATAATACAGGCTATAACCAATCAAATATTTGAATAATGGCCAGTCTTTCCATTTTTATCTTTTCAGAATGTTGGAAGAAGGGGTGGCAGCGCCCTGGTAGTTTGCACAGGAGAGTCTTTCCTTTGAAGGTTAAAATCCTGTCCTGTCAAAATCCAAGCTGGAGTTTTCTATTTTCTGGCAGAAGAGTCCAGCTCAGAACAAGAGTGTGAAAAGATCGCTCTCTCAGATGATGGGGACAAGGAAAAAACTTCCCTGAAGTCTGTAGTAGTGCTCTGCCTGGGGTCATAGCACAAATAATGTCCTAGAAATGTTCTCCACCTCACTGCCTTGGATGGGGTTTTGGAATGTCATTATTCTGCATTCCATGCTATAAAGGGCTATATTTCAGCCAAATTCCAGAGCATGAACATTGCCACAATACAATTGTTTACTCCATCTAAAATGTCACATCAACATGACCTTAGAGGATATATTTGTTTGTGGGACTCCTCAGAGCATAGCCTTTTCTGTGACACAGACATAGACTTCTCTGTGGCTGTTAGTAAATATGAAACTAAAATAGTATGTTCAGTATTGTTAGTTCTATACAAGAAGGAAGGAGAGGGAATCCCAAACAAAAAGAAGGAAAGAAATGGATGGAAAGAAAAATGAAAATTAACATCTACTTAGTGCTTAATGTTTGTCAAACAATGTCCAAGAATCTAGATGCTTGCTTATTAACTCACTTAGTTCTCATAATGTCCCAGAAATAGGTATTGTCGTTATCTCTTCATTTCATAAAATCAGGAAACTGGACACAGCAAAGTGAAGTAGCTTTCAAAGTTCATACGGTTTCTTAGTGGTAGAGCCAGGATTTGAATCTAGTTACTTCACAGCCTGTACTTTTAAACACAGTACTACCTGTCAAAAAATCAATCACAGAAAAATGAAGTGGAAAGGGGTAAAGAATTGGAAGAATTTATTCAATAAACATTTCATTAAACAAATGTTTGTTGAGCTGAAATATAAATATTTATTAAGTTGTTGAACAAGACATAGCTCTTGTAATCAAAGAACTCACAGGGTAGTGGAAGAAAGAAATTGAAAATGGGTGAATGCAACACAGCTTGTTATAAGCTATAGGACTCAGATGCTTGTATCAGATCTTAGGTGCACAGGGCAGAAGACATCTATTTTTGCTTAGGCAGGAGGTGGCAGAGACAAGAGAGTTTTCTCAAGAACAGCAGCTCTGGGGCTGGCTCAGAGAACCACCTCCAGCAACAGTGAAGTGTGTTGGTTCAAAGAAGGTAAAGCCCAGGTAGCCAACAGCTATGGCTTGGCTGTAATACAGCATGCGAGAGCTGACAAGAGTCAGAACAAGATCACTGGCAGTTGGATCAGAAAGAATGTAATGAACTGAGATTAAGCTAAGAGGAAGAATTGCTCAGAGCTGTTTACTAGCCAGTTGCTATTAAGGAGAAGGAACATTGTGAAATGACTTCCAGTTTTCAGACTTGGGCAACCTGGTGGCATCACCAATTAGCCTGGAGAGAAAACACCAAAAGAAGAAAACTGAAGGGCATTTAGAGAAAGGAAGATGGGTTAAAGAGTGTAAGTTCTTTTCTGTTGAGTTTGAAATCCCCATGAGACTTCTTTGGTAAGATGTCTAAGGAGTTATATAGCAGGGTATATATTTTGAATAACATTAAAACACCTCCCCCCCAAAGAAACTCATTGCCTTCAAACTGATTCCAGCTCATAGTAATCTATCAGACAGTCTTTTGCAGCAAATCTGCCCAATTAAAAGCATCATTTGATTTCTTGACTACGGCTCCCATGAGTGGTAATTGTGGAGCCAAGCAAAATCTTTGACAACTTCAATCTTTTCTTCATTTTATCCTGATGTTGCATATTAAACCAGTTGTGAGGTTTTTGTTTGTTTGTTTGTTTTTCAATACTGAGGTGTAATCCATACTACCAAAAGAATGAAAAAATCTGTCTTGGAAGAAGGACAATGAGAATGTTCATTAGAAACAAGAATGGCAAGACTATGTCTCACAAATTTGAGGCATATTATTAGGAGGACTCAATCCCTAAAGAATGACATTACACTTCACAGGAAATAATGACATTGAGGAAGAGGGTCAGTAAAAAAGAGGAAGACCCTCAGTGAGATGGATTGACACAGTGGTTACAACACTGGCTAAAGCATAACAATGGTTGTGCGGATGGCACGGGACTAGGAAGTGTATCATCTTGCTGTACAAGGGTCACCATGAGTCAGAATAGACTTAATAACACCTAACAACAACAACAGGACAGAACAGAACTGCTCCATAGAGTTCCCAAGGAGTTGTTGGTGGACTTGAACTGCTAACCTTTTGCTTAGCAGCGGAACCCTTTATCACTGTGTACCAGGAATCTATTAGCATAGCAGTAGAAGTTAAACTCTCCAGAGCAGAAGAGTTACTGAGGGAAGGTGCTTAATGGGAGAAGAACAGTAGAGGATGAAAGCTTGGAAAACACTACCAATGAGAGAAGCATAAAAGTGAAAGAGCCTGAGAAGTGATTACATCAAAGGGAAAGAGTCTTTCCCTATACAATTTCCAGTGAAATTTTTTAATGAGATGGAGAAACAAATTACCAACTTTGTCTGGAAAGGGAAGAAGCCCTGGGTAAGTAAAGCACTGCTAAAGAAGAAGAACACACTGGGAGGCCTCTCATTACCCGACTTTAGAACCTGTTAGACTGCCACAGCTGTCAAAACAGCCTGGTGCTGGTACAAAAAGAGACAAGTAGATCAATGGAACAGAATCGAGACCCCAGAGATGACATCATCTGCCTATGAACAGTTGATATTCGACAAAGGCCCTATGACATTAAACTGGGGTAAAAACAATCTCTTCAACAAATGGTGCTGGCAAAATTGGATATCCATCTGCAAAAAATTGAAACAAGACCCATAACTTACACCTTATACAAAACCCATCTCAAAGTGGATAAAAGACCTAAATATCAAATCTAAAATGATAAAGTTCATCCAAGAAGAAGTAGGAACAACAATGGAAGTTTCAATACACAATGTAGACAGACTTCAAAAGCTGTCAAACAAACCAAAATCAACAGAAGAGAAAATAGATAAATGGGAACTATTAAGAATCGAACACTTTTGGTCAGCCAAAGACTGTATTAATAGAATTAAAAGACCACCTACAGAATGGGAAAAAATATTTGGCAACTATATGTCAGACTGACACCTGATCTCCATAATCTATAAGGTACTACAAAATATCAACAAGGAAAAGATAAATCATCCAATTAAGTGATGGGCAAAGGAGATGGACAGATACTTCTCTAAAGAGATCCAGGCAGCGAGAAAACACATGCAGACATGCTCACAATCATTGGCTATTAAAGAAATTCAAATCAAAACAACAATGAGATACCATCTGACTCCAGCAAGGTTGGCCATGATCCAAAACCACAAAACAACAAATGCTGGAGAGGCTGTGGAGAAATTGGAACTCTCCTACACTGTTGGGGGAATTGCAAAATGGTGCAACCTCTTTGGAAAGCAATCTGGAGCTCCCTTAAAAAACTGGATATAGATATACCATTTGACCCAGTAATTCCACTGCTTGGAATATATCCTGTAGAATCAAGGCCATTCACACCAACTGACACATGCACACAAATATTTATTGCAGCACAGTCCACAATAGCAAAAAGATGGAATCAACCCAGATGCTCAACAACAGAGGAATGGATAGGTAAACTGTGGTATATATATGCAACAGAACATTATGCAGTAATAAAGAACACTGATAATTTCAAGAAACATCTCATAACCTGGTTTCAACTGGAAGACATTATGTTGAGTGAAAGTAGTCAGTGGCAAAAGGACAAATATTGGATGAGACCTCTACGATAAGAACTTAAAAACAGACTCATGCTTAGAACAAAAGATTCTTTGACAGCTGCAAGGGTGGGCAGGGAGGGAAGGTGAGTCGGGGAGGGTTTAGATTAGATAGTTGTTAGAAATTTGGTTGGGTGAAATTGGTGACAGCACACATTAGAAAGAATATCAATATTAACTGGACTTCAACACAACTTGAGTACTTCTTCCATCTTAACCCAATATTGCAAGGACAGAGTAGCTGGGGGAGGGGGCAGGGGACCATGCTCTTAGGCGAAATAGAGGCCAACTGGCACAACCAGCATTTTGCTAATGAGATCTTTCTTTACCCCACATTGGTGAGTGCTGCCATCTGAGGATACAACAAATGGTTGCAACTCAGCAGGAATGGATGATCACGGAGGTCCAAAAAGACACGGGGGAAAGAAAATCCAGAAGACAGAGAGGCCCATGTGATTGGGTATCTATGTTGACTTGTGACCAGAAAAAACAGATGGTGTCCAGCGACCACTAATGATAGCTGCTATGGAGCTCATGAAATTGAGTCTCACTGGCAACACAAGAATAGAGGTGCACCCTGATGTCTCCACTAAAAGACTGCAACTGATGGTCCAGGGGTTTGGGGGTTCCCCTGGGAACATGTCCCCTGGTCCTGATGCTGCCCCTGTCCATAAATCATAATGAAAGTCAACTCTTCGGACAGCAATGAATGGACCTGGTGATGCAGAGTGATCACATCTTGTGGGCACTTTTATAGGATATTATCCTGCTGACCGCTTATTGGAGGAAGGGGAGCGAGTGGAGAGGAGGGGATAGGAGACTGCTGGGAGAATAGGACATGTACAGAGCAGAGAGGAAAAGTGTGCTGTCACTGGGCAGGGAGAGCAGTGGGGGCTGCATATAGGTGAGTATGCAAATTTATATGGGAATGTACATTTTCACTCATAATAAAAAACAAAAGGAAAGAATTTTAATAAAAAGTGACTAGTCATGTCAAGTGCCAGAGAATGACAACATGAGTATATAATGAAAAGCAAATATGGAATTTGAGGGTCAGGAGGTTATTGGGAGGCTGGGAGATGACCCCACAGAACAGAGTAGAACTGTGTTCCATAGAGTTTTCAAGGCTATGGCCTTTGGGAAACAGGTTATCAAGACCTTTGTTCTGAGGCAACTGGGAAGGTTCAAACTGTCCAACTTTCAGTTTGAAGTTCAGTGCTCAAACATCTGCACTGCCTTGCAGCCTGGGTGGACGGCTCCTAAGGAGAACAACTTTTCCCTAAAAGAGGAGAAGGAAAAAAGAGTAAGAGGAATGGAGATGGATTTTTTGGGAGTGTATAAAATGGAGGGAAAAGGAGTTAATATCAATTGTGAATTATGGGGTGAGATTATGTGCTGAAATGGTATTGGAGTGAATGAGTGGTAAATACTTGGAACATCCACTGAATAAGATGTAAAAGAAAGTGAATTTAGGACAATTTAAAAGTTAAATGGCAAATACCAGCTGGGAATGAAAAAGACCAATTTGCAGAGGCCCAGCTCTTCATTTTGTCTGATTATCCTCAGCATGCCCTCCTCACTGCAGGACTACAGGAGGTTGTGATTAGAAGGTGAAATACTGAATGTTAAGAATTTAGTTGTCCAACATTGCAATGGTCAATTGAGAAGGAAGATAATAAATAAGAAATGTCTATTACCTTGATTCCATAACCTGTCTGCCAGTTTGTCATGCTATGATGGCCTGTGCATTGCTGTAAATGCTGGAAGCTATGCCACTGATATTTCAAGTACCAGCAGGGCCACCCGCAGTGGACAAGTTTCAGCAAAGCTTCCAGAGTAAGATGTCCTAGCATCATATACATGCTTCTTTCATGAACAGTATCAGATTGCTTTGACATTTCAGTTCTCTCATGTGACTTCATCAGACTGTACATACATTAAGGACAAAAAAACCCAAAACACTAAAAAAAAGGGAAGAAAAATCCCCTGCTGTTGAGTTGACTCCAACTTAAAGCATTCCTAGGGATCAAAGGGGAACTGCTGCATAGAGTTTCCAAGGAGTACCTGGCAGATTGAAACCACTGATGTTTTGGTTAACAGATAAAGCCTTAACTACTACACTACCAGGGTTTTAACTTAAGGATAGAGGTCATGAAAACAGCCCTGGGGGTCTACTTCCAAAATGTAGTAAATGAAAACTCTCTGGATCACAACAGTCCTAGAAGATAACTTTCATAGGATGTAAGGCTGCAGTCACTTCAGTAGTGGGCTCAAACATATTCAAGATCACAAAGATGACACAGGGCTGGACAATGTTTTATTCTGTTGTACATGGGTCTTAGTAAGTTGGAGTCAACTCAGTAGCACCTAAGGACAACATTTACTGGTTATCATTGGTTAAATTAAGCATCTATTGATTACTTGTGAAGAATAATTGTCAATGAAAAATATATGTTCACTGAGCACCTCCTATCACTTGGTACCCTATTAGGCATTGGAGATTTAAAAATATATGACCTCTATCCTTAAGTTAAAACCCTAGTGGTGTAGTAGTTGAGTGCTATATCTGCTAACCAAAACATCAGTGGTTTCAATCTGCCAGGTACTCCTTGGAAACTCTATGCAGCAGTTCCCCTTTGTCCCATAGGATCGCTTTAAGTTGGAGTCAACTCAACAGCAGGGGATTTTTCTTCCCTTTTTTTTTTTAGTTTTTTGGCTTTTTTTGTCCTTAATGTGTGTACACTCTGATGAAGTCACATGAGAGAACTGAAATGTCAAAGCAATCTGATACTGTTCATAAAAGAAGCATGCATATGATGCTAGGACATCATAGAGAAGGAAAGGCCAAACCCAGAATGGGTGATTCTTGATAAAATGATGCCTGAGAGGTCTAGAAAAAAATGTAGGCATCAGGCAGGGTAGCTGGATGAGGCAGAAATATGATGAGAAATGAAACTGAAGAGAAAAGGAGGCCGAGGGCCAATTCATAATCGTCTCTATAGGCCGTACTATAGAATTTGAATTTCATCCACCTATCAATCCTCTCTTTTTTTTTTTAACAAATTACTCCCAATAGCAAATATAAGCAGTATTTATCATTCAAGCATATAAGAATAAAACCTGGTATCATCACTACTCAGGTTTAAAATTCTTTGAGGTCCTATGTTTAAAAAATTGCAAATTTTCTGGGCAGTTCTGTAATACATTCACACTTACTTTAATATACTTTGACTTACTTACCTTCGATAAATTAATCTTTAAGATGGATCATGCTTCTCCTGGAGCTTCCTGACTGACTGTGAATTACTGCTGCAAGTGAAGAAGTCAATGAATTATTTTAAGCATGAGTGTTACATAATCAGATTTCTGTTTTAGAAAATAATCTGGAAGCAAAGTGTTGCATGATTTGTGAAACCAAGGCTAAAGACAGGAACAGAAGTTAGAAGGCTGCTGCAGATAATCCAGACAAGCGATGCCACAAGAGGAGGCTTTAACAAGAGAAATTTTGTCACAGTTCAGGAAGCCAAAAATCCAAATTCAGGGTGTTGGCTCCACAGGAAGGTGTTTTCTGCTGGTGTTGGAGGAAGGTCTTTGTTGTCAGTCTCCCACTGCACTGGAAGATTTTGAGGTGCAGGGACCCTAGTCCTATTCAAAGCATGTGCTTGGCTCCTAGCACACTGCTTCTTGGTGGTATGGTGTTCCCAAATCTTAGATTGCCTCCCTTTCTTTTATATGCCAAGAGGCCACCCCAAGCCATAATACAATCCCAAACATTAAGTCCTGTCCTACCAACTCAACTGCAGCCCTTGTCCCCTCATTAACATCATAGAGGCAGAATTTATAACAGGAAAGACGTCTCATAGTACCACTGAGTGCTGGCCTAGCTAAACTGCCACACATATTTCAGGGGAATACACTTCTATCCACAGCAGTATGTTCCTCAGTTATCATTAAGAGCAGGAAAGTACAGTGAAAAATCATAAAGGAAATACTGGTTTCAATGATTTATGGCAGTGAGGAGTAAGTATGCAGGAGACTATGATTTAAATGCTGTTCCCTAAGGCAATAGTTGAGTTGGGGCTGAGGAATGAGAAGAGTTAATGAGTTCTGCTATGAGCACTGAGTTTGAGGGTGCTGTACGACCCCTGTGGCTGAGGGCTAGCACACAGTTAGGCACATGTATGGGAATGACCAGTGTGTATGTGAGAACTGAAGTCTTGTGAGCGGATGAGGTCACTCAGGGAGGGTACCACGGAGTTTACAAAGTAGCTGGAGAAACAAACTCCCCATACAAGGCATCATCTGGAAATGACAAATAAAACCACTCACAACTACATCTGATGAATCAGGCTCCACTGAGTATAAACTGCTGAGGGGACAGGGGATTAGGGATTGATGGAACTGAGGTAAGTTAGCCAGGAAAGGAACACTGCTGAGACCATTACTCAGCTCAGCGCTCACAGTGTGCTGCAGCACTGCATCGTCCCACTCTGAGAAGCACAACCACACAAGCCACGCTTTCTCTGACTGCTGTCTAAATTGACATCACCAAACCATCTGTGCCTTCAAGGAATCCTTTTATAGCCCCCAGAATGACCTATATGCAATAACTTGGAAGATATGAAGACAACTTAAAGAATAAGTAAAATTCCTGAGCAAGTACTGTGAACACTGAGATGATGTTCTTCTTCCTATTATCAGTTTGGTTCTATTTTGCTGTGGTGCTGGAAAATACTCCCTAAGTAGCCACTGAGTCCCATGTGCCTGTGCAACAGAGTTCAATGACATTTTTCCAAACCCCAAGCTGGAATTTTGAAATACTTCCAAGTGGAAAAGGAAGCCTTCAGATAAAGTTTGGATGTAAGTATATCTGAATTTCTATGACATTCCTGTAGCTTCTAGGAACGAGAAGACAGAATCTATAAAACCAGTCCTGTCCTGGAGTTTCTGGGTGGTGCAAAGAGTTAATACACACGGATGCTAACTGAAAGGTTGTTGGTTTGAGCCCACACAGAAGCATCTCAGAAGAAAGGCCTGGGACCTACTTATGAGAAATCACCCATGGAAAACCCTGCGGAGCATAGCTATACTCTGACACGCATGGGGTTGTCATGGGTAGGAGTCAACAACTAGTTAGCTCTATCCTATCATTGCATTTATAAGGGACTTTCCCAAATACTCTTAGATACAGGAGGGGAGAGAGAGAGAGCGGATGGTCACAAGTGGTCTCTGTGGTCACATTCCCAGGCCCTGCCTCTGCTCTCATACTAATTTCTCACCTGTACATGCTAGAGTTTCATTTACGGAGCCCATGAGGAACTAGCTCTTGAGGATAGACAGATGAGATGATTGCTACTGTCTGAGAGCAATGTACTCTGGGGCCTAGACTCATGAGAAGGGAAGGCTAGCCAGATGGGTCAATGGATGGCAGCAAACAGAAGTCAGTGGATTGAAAGTCCTGATGCAACTAAAGAGGTAATGAGTATGAGCAACAGGAATTTTTGGGTTCTTTTCATCACTGATGACATGTGGTTATCATTTTACTGTCTTTTCATTTTTAAAAATGGCATTCACTGAGCAGAAAAATGCTAAACTATTTATGACTTTAATTCTAGGCAAAAATATAGAAGCCTAAAACTTAGGAAGAAGCTTGAGCTCTCATCTTAAGTTTATTTAAAACAGTTACTGTTTCACTGTCAGACATGATGGAGGATTGAGTATTTTACATTACTACATTCAAAGTGAAATATACTTTGAAAATAAAGCACCAATACAATGTGTTTATAGGTAGAGAACAACTATGCATGCGGGGGCAGGGTATGCAGTGCATACATATCGCTAAATCCTCAGTCTCATTCGGCCTGGGAGCCCCAAATACATCTTCCCATGGCATTCACTTTTTATTTTAAAATGAATGGAACAAAATTGATGAATGGGAAACAGTTTTGCTGTGTATACTTTCACAATAAAATAAAATAAAATATTTTAAAAATAAGAAAAATGGAGAGCATACTTTACCTCTTCTACATCAAATATGCTTCTCTTCAGTAATAAGAAGAAAGCAATTCAACTCACTTACCAAACAAGAATACTAGAATTGTAACGTAACTCTCATTCTCAGGTTTCTATGTCAAGTCTTTGTTCTCCGTCATTCTCTGTCAGCTAGATGCAAATAATCTTAGCAAACAGCACATCTCCAAATTCGCCCCAGTCCGATTTGCTCTCTGTTGATCACCTGGGAGTTCTCTAGTGACCAGTTACCAGCAAGTCTGTATCTTGGAACTCTAAAGGGCCAAGATTTATGTGGCCATAAGTGAAATAGTTCTTCTGGAATGAATAAGATCTAAAAGTTTAGAAATCCTCAGGCTATTCTCTAAACAAAGATGTGGGAAACTATTAATGTTTATATTGAAGATTCCCTAGCCTTGTTTTTTTTTCCATTTTTTCCCCTCTCACTACAGAATATAAATGGTTAGATCTACTGCGATCCCTACGTTGCCTCTGTTCAGGGTACCTCTGGGTTGTGAGCCACGGATGGGAAAGATGGTGGAGACATAGTTACCTGCCCTTGTCCAGTCTTTTAAGGAAGTCAAATCTCAGTACACTCATACACACACATGGCTTTTCATTTAGAATAAAATAGCCATTTAGAAGACTTGTAAGAAAGAAATGAGTCAATTCACCACTGCTGGGCAAAATAGGCACAGTGCCCAAGACCAGTAACACTTCTAGAGGCCCAGGAGAATATTTTAATTTCTTTTAAAATCAGAATAGTTTTAAAATTAAAATATTGCAGACAATATTTTATTATGTATTATTATATTTATCTTTATAACAGTTTAGTTATGAAATATAATTTTCAATACTTTTTATGGAGGAAAAAGTCTATAAAGGCAAAAGCAGTAGAGTCCAGGGAAGTCCTCATTTGGCCCTGGCGTTGGTACACGTTTCAGTTCCCTATAGCGGCCCTTTGGAAGGCAACATCTGAGCCAAGCCATCAAGATGCTAATGAGACCTGGATTTGGGTTTTCATTCCCCCAAAAATTAATTAAAAAGTTGTGGAGCAATCAAGCCACTTAGTTTGTATTAAAATGCATTGCCTTGGTCAACCAGTAAGAGAGGAAATGGAAAAAAAAGGATTCATGTTTCAATACAAACATGTCACTACTGTAGGCAGTGACAAATAATATAATTTTTTGGTTGCTGTTGATTAACTTATTGGTGCATTTTCTGTATTAACAAACTACTGTGCAACCTTGTGCTTGGAAAAAGCTCAATTTTTTAGATTATAACTCTGTGAGCCAATAATTCAGCCCTCATTTGGGAAGCTTTTGCGGATCTCACCTGGGCTCACTGCGTTCAGTCATAACCTTGGCTGGGGCAGGAGGCCTCAGTGGCAGAGTTGGCAGATGACAGGCTGGCAGTCAGGGGGCCATGTAGCTGCTCCTGTAGGCCAGCCAGGGCTTATTCATATCATAACGGAAATATGCCCGAGAGCCAGAGGGCAAGCCCCTGTTTGTGTCACATTTGCTAAGTGCTGTTGGCCAAAGCAAGTCATTCAAATCATTTGAGATTAGATTCAAGGAGTGAAGAAATAGACTTTACCACATGATGGGCGTACTCACAAAGTCACTTTACAATAGGCATGAATGAACAGTGTAAGGAGTCCATGGTTATTTTTGCAATCTACCATACTTTCCTCAAAATTCTCATATCAGTGCTTCTTCCATGTCACCTCTTTTTTGAATTTTTATGTCTAGATAGTTGATTTTACGGTTTAAGCTAAAGCTTACTTAACTTCTACGAATAGAGACACAATTGAAACAAACCCAGTATCTCTTTAAGTAGCGCAATTTATATTATATTCTTAGTGTTTACTTCATAAATGTGATGGATCAAACCTGATTATAAGTCAGCCCAAAATGAGTTCTTAATATACTTTTTCCACTTTCTACCTGTTGTGCTTTTGGGAAAGGTATTTAGTCATGCTGTCTATCACTTTCCTCATTTGTGAAGTAGAAATAACAAAGTCTTTCACTCAGAGTTTCTGGAAAACGAAGGAGAAGTTCATATTCTGTAAAGCACTGATAGGTACCCAATAGATCCTCCTGTTGGAATAATGATGATTGTATCTGTTAAATAGCTATAAAAATACAATCAAGTCAATAAACATCTATGGAGCATGTAGTTCAAACACAGTTTAACTTTCCTTATCTCTACTTTTCATGTGTATTGTGAATTCTGTGTATTTGACGATTATATCTTCTGATAACATACATCTTCTATCACTCATGCGGAGCTAGTGCTGAAGCAGAATGGGAGTGTTTTCCAAGAACCAGCATAGCTTTATCGGGGTATCTTATAATCAAGCAGATCACACTGTAATATCTTAGTAGCTAGTATAAATGAAATTTTACTTCTCTTATTCCCAACTCTGATTGCAGTATGTTTGTTTCTTCTTTGTTTGCTTGGTTGTTGTTTGGTTGGTTCCACTTTTTCGAGTTAGTAATAAAAATGTAAAATGATCATGACTGTCACTTTTAAGTTGAATATGTATACTTTCCAATTAAAGTCCTTGTTTTTGTTTTTCATTTATTCTTTTTCACCTTGATAATGTTCATGGCTTATTACATCAAGTTAATTTTGTTAATTTTTCATTCTATAGTTTTATATTCTAAGTGAAAACTTTCCCGTTTCAAGTACCTTAAAAGACAAGTTTCCACCTTTAGAGGTTGTTTCATGGGATTTGGCTTCCTGTTTTGCAAGTTTAAGGTGACAGTTTCATAGACTTTGCAGTCAGTTGGCCTGTTGTTGTTGTTAGGTGCTGTTGAATCAGTTCCAAGTCATAATAGCTCTATGTACAACAGGATGAAAGACTGCCTCGGTCTTCATCCACGTCCACAATTGTTTTTTGTTTAAGCCCACTGTTGCAGCCACTGTGTCAGTCTCTCTCATCAAGGGTCTTACTCTATTTCTCTGATCCTCCACTTTACCAAGCATGATGTCCTTCTCCAGGACTGATTCTTCCTGAAAACATGTCCAAAGTATTTAAGATGTAGTCTTGCTATCTTTGCTTCCAAGGAGCACTCTGGTTCTTCTTCCAAGTGCATTGTGAATTCTGTGTATTTAATGATTACATCTTCAGATAACATTATGTCTTCTATCAGTAATGTGTAGCTAGCTCTGAAGCTAGCTCCAGAACAGATCTGTTTGTTCTTTTGGAAGTCCATCATATATTCAATATTCTTCTCCAGTATCACAATTCAGAGGCATGAATTCCTTGTTCATTGCTCAGCTTTGCACACATATGATACAGCTGAAAATATTATGGCTTCGGTCAGGCACATCTTAGTCTTCAATGTGACATCTTTACTTTTCAATACTTTAAAGAGGTCCTTTGCAGCAGATTTTCCCAGTGCAATGCATCTTTTGATTTCTTGACTGCTGCTTCCATTGGTTTTGATTGTGGACCCAAGTAAAGCGAAACATTTGGCAATCTCAATCCTTTCTCCATTTATCACAATGTTGCTTACTGGTCCAGTTGTGAGGATTTGGTTTTTTTTTATGTCAAGGTGCAGTTACTACTAAATGCTGTGGTCTTTGATCTTCATCAGTAAGTTTTACAAATCCACTTTCAGCAAGTCAAGTAGTGTCATTAGTGAGTCATTCTCACATCCTGATGCCTCATTCTTCTTCATATAATCCAGATTCTCAAATTATTTGCTCAGCATGTTGTGAAAGGAAGCAACCCCAACAGACACCTCTCATGACTTTAAGCTGTGCAGTGTCCCCTTGTTCTGTTCACATGACTGCCTCTTGATCCATGTACAGATTCCTTAAAACTGCAATTAAGTGTTCTGGAATTCCCTGTCTCTGCAATGTTAGCAGTTAGCAGTTAGCACTTGTTATGATTCACGCAGCTGAATGCCTTTTCATAGTCAGTGAAACAGGCAAACACCTTTTTGGTATTCTCTGCTTTCAGCCAAGATCCATCTGACATTAGCAATGATATCTCTGGTTCCAAGTTCACTTTTGAATTTGGTTGAATTTCTGGTAGTTCCTTGTCGATACACTGTTGCGGTTACTTTTGAATGATCTTGAGCAAAATTTAACTTGCAAGTGATATTAACGATATTGTTTGGTAATTTCCACATTCAATTGGATCATCTTTCTTACGGGCATAAATATGGCCTTATATTATTCTTAGTGTTAGTGTTCGTTGCATATTTGCTGGAATTTTGAAAGCTTGCAAGCATCCATCCAAGTATGACAGCTGATCTTTCTTTCCTTGAGCCAGAAGAGGAAGAGGGAGAATCAGGAATCAGAGAAGAAAATAGACTGCGTGTCTAATTGCCTCTGTCAACAGCTGCCTTCTTTGCCATGGGACCAGAAACACTGAAGGGTGCTGGATATCTTTACTAAACATTTTGATCAAAGACTGTGTGGCAGAATCCTGATCAAAATGGGGAGAAATTTCAAATTCTCATGGACTCCAGATTTTTCTGGATACAGGGAGGGTGAATGAGTCCCTGACACCATTAACCTGAGGTAATCTTTAAATCTCAAACCAAAACTATCTCTTGAAGTTGTGTTCAAGCCAAATAATATTTTAGCTTAATCAATAAAGAATATTTTCCCTGAGCATTGTGCTCTTTTGAAGAATTTTCTATAAGGAATCAAACGGACAACAGAAACTCAAAAGGTTAGATGAGAAACTTAGAATGCAGTGTGTCTATTTAGATGATAGTGGGATAATTTGGAAAAAGATGGCAAGAATGGTTTACATCTTGAAAAATCTAATTAGTAACACTGACTTGTACAAATAGAAATTGTTGAAGTGATTGAATTGTTATATGTTTTACTGTTTATTTTCGAACACACAAACAACAAACCACACACAACATCTGTCCCTTTAAAGAACAATTAAAATTATTGCATGGGAAAGAACAAATAATCCAACTCATAAATACGTATTCAAATTTAAGTATGAATACTTTCTCATTAGATTATTATTATATTATAGAATGCTGGTGGTATAGTAGTTAAAGCCCTGGACTGCTAACTGAAAGACCAACAGTCTGAAACTACCAGAAGCTCTGTGGGAGACGGATGTGGCAGTCTGATTCCACTGGCATTTACAGCCTAGGAAATGGTATACCATCACATGAGCAGAAATTAACTCAACAGCACTTTTTTTAAAAAAAATAATTATTGTATCACAGTGTTGATTATTTGTGAGAAAAGGGAGCTAAGTCCTGGTTTGTTTTTGAAACTTTAGTCCACCTTTTTGGTTTTTTTCTTTTTCTTTTCTTTTTTTTGTGTACACATTGCTGTCAAGTGGATTTTGACTCACAGCAACCACAGCACCCTTACGGGACAGAGCAAAATGGAGAGAGTTTCCAAGGAGCGCCTGGTGAATTTGAACTGCCAGCTTTTTCGTTAGTAGCCATAGCACTTAACCACTTAAGCACTATACCACCAGGTTTCCATTTTTTTGTACAGTAATTCTTTAATTGTTCTACTCTAAAGAACACCAAAGAGAAGGCAGAAAAAGACGGTAAAAACACAGGAAGAATGTTCAAACTTTTGCATTATGTGTTTAACTTCTGTATTGAGTTATTATTGAATATTGATTTTGCTTATTAACATTTGTAAAATTTGAAAACAAAAAGCTTCCACTTTCATGTTGCCAACCCATATCTTAGCAAAACACATTTGCTTATTTTATATTTAAACAATATGTAGTCTAAGAATATCACTAAGCTTTCAATATGCTGTGTAGAAAAGACCTTGGACTTTATTACTTGGAATACATGTTTGAAGGGGTTAAGAAATAGACTGCTTTTTGATGGAAATTGTTTAATCATCTGCTACTGTTCTAATAGAAATACCATCAGTGGATGCCTTTAACAAAGATGTTTGTTCTTATACAATCCAGTAGCCTACAAGTTCAAACTCAGGGTGTCCACTCCAGGGGAAGACTTTTCCTCTTTGTCTGGTTTTGTGTTACGTCTTGGCACAGGACTTCAGAAATTCAGACACACTCTACTCTCAGTGCTGTTTTCTTGATGGTAGGAGCTTTCCAAATCTCTCTACTAGCATTTTTCTCTCATGTTTCAAGAGACTGCCTCAAGGCACGAAACAGTCTTACACATTTAAGTCCTGCCCCACCAACACAACTGTCTTATCTTCTCTCACTAATATCATAGATGCAGGATTTACAACAAAGAAGAACATCATACAATACCAGGAATCACAGCCCAGGCAAACTGCCACACACATTTTTCAGGGAACACAATTCAATCCACGACAGAAATAGATGCAAAATCACTTTGTAGCTGGCACTACTCAGTGATAGGAAGAATCTGTGACTATATACTACATATGTAGCTAATTTCAAGTGCAACTAAAGTAACAAGTATCTGTTAGGAGACTGCTAACCCTAAGGTGAGCAGTTCAAATCCACCAGGCACTCCTTGGAAATGCAATGGAGCAGTTCTACTCTGCCCTACAGCATTGCCGTGACTCAGAATCAACTCAGCGGCACTGGGTTTGGTATTTTTTGACTTACACATAGGTTTGTTTACAGTTATGCTATTTGAAATTACACTACATTTGGTGGTTAGTTTTGTGAGCAAATCTTCATATACACATACTAGTTTTAAGATTCTCCTTTAAGCTTTCTTTGCTAGCTTGTCATGGATTGAATTTGCTCCCCAGAAAGATACACTGAAGTCCTAATCCCTGGTACCTTTGAATCTGATGCTATTTGGAAATAGCATCTTTGAAGATGTTATCAGTTAATGTAAGGATGCATCCTGATCCAATCTGAGTAGTATCTTTATAAAAAAGGAAAAGAGACACAGAAAGAGACACAATGAGAAGACGACTATGTGTAGTGACCCTACAGGACAGAGTAGAACTGCCCCATAGCATTTCCAAGGAGTGCCTGGTGGGTTCCAACTGCCAACATTTTGGTTAGCAGCCACAGCGCTGAACCACTACACAACCCAGGGTTTCCTATGTGAAAACAGAGGTAAAGTTTGGACTAATCTACAAACCAAGGACACTGAGGATTGCTGGCCATCGTGAGGTGCTATGAGAGACACTTGGAACTGTTTCTCTTTCACTGCCCTCTGAAGGAACTGGCATGTTGATATACTGATTTCAGCCACCTAGCCTCTGGAAATACGAGACTGCAAATTTATACCCTTGCAACTCAGATAATTTGTGGTATTCTGTAACAGAAGCCCTAGGAAACTAATATAAAGATGTTCTAGTTTAAGGTGAGAAAGATAGTCTCCTACTACTCTCACTTATTCAACTGTAGCTAAAACAAAAGCCACATCCTCTTGTTAAACTTGTAAAGTTGAAAATTGATTATTGTTCTGAACCGATTATATTTTATAAATATATTTTTTTTTTGCTCCTCTTTTCTGTCATCAGATATATCAATGCCAAAAGGTGTGGAATTATATGCTGTCATGTGTATTACAAATATATATGAATTTATGAAAACACAATTAATACAAACATATTAAATCCAAAATACATACAAGGTCTGACAATCAAGTCTGTGAACTTAATTGTTGTACATGCTACATACCTCATTGCTGAATACTGCTTTGGTCACCTTCAAAGTGCTCTGCTTGGGAAGCTAGGCACAAACTCCAGCAACTAGTCCACTCTTTCAAGCCATTTTGGAACTCTTTCTGTAGTGGCCATTACATATGGTGGCATGGTGATACGGGGGCAAGCTCATGAACTTAGCTATATAGTTGTCTGTGAGGGAGTTTTCAGCCAATAAACAAATAACTGTACTGAAACACCCTCCCTTCTCACCTGATCTGGCCCCCAATGACTTTTTTTCTTTACCTGAAGATAAAGAAAATTTGGAAAGGAAGACTTCTTGATGACATTACAGCATCAAGGGAAATATGATGACAGGTCTAATGGTCATTCTAGAAAAAGAGCTCCCAAATTGCTCTGAAGGATGGACTAGGCTCTGGCATCAATGCATAGCTTCCCAAGGGGAGTACCTTGAAGGTGACCATAGTGATACTCAGCAATAAGGGATGTAGCACTTTTTCTAGGATGAATTCATGAACTGGATTGTCAGACCTTGTATATTTACACATTCATATTTTTAAAAGTATATTGTGCATATGTACACTTCTTATTTTAATGTAAGAATCACGAAGAATCCTAAAGTAATTTTTCATCCTAGAATGAAGATAGATAAAGTCTAGTTTTTATGAGAATTTTTTTAACTACACAAGAGGTACTCAACAAATGCATGTTGAGTAAATTAATGTAGTAGTAATAAACGTTTTGAATAAGTAGCTGAAATGTAAGATTGTTAAATTCTGATTTTCTGTCTTGTTCTGTCTTAAAAATCATTTGTTTCTGCATGGATACTTTGGTGGCTGAAGAATTTTCCTGATAAAAGCTCAAGATTTACTACCAGTGAGCTGCTTCTAGAAAGGTCCTCATCTGTCTCTGCCTTTAGTACCCACTCTAGTTCCACTAGACAATGTATAAATAACTCAATGGGAGGACATGTTTAGACAAATGAAATGGCTTGGAAATCCTAGCTGCACATGTGCATGGACTGAGAGTGCATTAACCAAGTCACACTACAGTGTGGCTTCCGGGTCGCCAGTTTATGAGCGCAGACAAGCGTACTCCTGAAAGGCTAATTGGATGTGGTTAGGTGTGAATCAGTACAGAGGAAAAGAAGCAGAGTTTTGTGAATGGCATTTATTTATTTTTCATCTTTATTAAAATGCCAAGTATTTTACTTGGACAGTTTGGCCATCTATGTATTGAAAATATTAAATTTATACAAGTTTACCTTATTCCAGTTGATTTCTTTAACATGTCTCTAAGAGGGTGACTTAATAGTAATAATTTCCTCATTCTAAATACATGTACGTGTTCATGTGGATTACTCAAAGCCAGAGGAAAAATTAAAAATATTTTTAGAATGTGCCTATTAATAAGAAACTTTCAATTGTTAGAATTACCCAGGTGAAATAATTTTCATACAACATCAACACCATACCACACATCTGAACAGTAGAAGTTACACTGTGTCTTTTTTGTTTTAGTGACTTTTAACAGATACTTTAAGAGGTCTCTGAATAGATCTTCCAATGGATCTTTTCATAGATATACAAGATATTGAAAAGGTGAGCAATTTAACCAGAGTTGTTATTTTGCAAATACATTTCCCTAAGATCTGCTGTGTTTGGCACAATGTTCATGTGACCTTTAATAACAATCTTAAGGAAACCTGGTCACAGCTGACTGTTAACTGAAAGACTGGTGATCTGAACCTGCCCAGTAGCTCTGTGGAGGAAAGACCTGGTGCTGTGTTCTTGGAAAGAAGATAACCCAGAAAACCCCATGTGGCACTTTTACTATGACACATGGGTCCACATGAGTAAATTGGCAACGTCAACAACAATGACCTTAACAGGAAGTTCTCTATTAGTGTAAAAGTATATTTTCATTTCCATGTCTTTTCTTTTTAGTCATATATTTATTACTGGAAATATGTAATCTCCAGAGGAGTGATTTAGCAGTCTGTGATATATTCAGGTAGAAAATTAAATTATTTCTTTGTTTGTGACAAAAATAATTATGCAGACCTATGGCAAGAAAATTATCTGGAACTGAAATTCACTTTTAGAGTGTTGTATGGACTTGAAAAGTAACTAAATAAAGCCAAAGAAGGTAGAGAATTTGCAGGTGGTGATTTAAGTTCTTGAAATAGGCTTAGGTTTTATAATATTATAGTGCTTTTTTTTCTTTTAGTGTTCTTTGAGAGATTGACTGAAATATACATACACAGCTGAGTGCTTGCTTTTTTCCCTAATTCACTTGCTATACTATTAATCATCAAATTTAAAGATGCTAAGGGTGAGCATGTAAGGAGACATTTTCTCAGTGTAAAAGAATGAAATGAATTTCATGTTTTGCTTGTTAAATTTCACTTAAAATTTTTTTCAGTCCATTAAAATCTCAAAGTCCAGTCCAAGTTATGATAAACCATTTATGATAGTATGTATATGCTCATTTGATACATATTTTTATTCCAGAAAGAAATCTATCTAGATGATTTTTGTCTATGTAACGGATGGGGGCTTGTCAAAAAATAAATGTGAAATCCAGTTTGTGGACAGAAGTGAAATTGTCCTTAGCTGTATTAATTACTTAGTAATTTGAAAGGACACCTTTGCCTTTAACATGGAGCTTCTGAAATGTGACCATGGCAGTGGTGAGAACTGGCATTACTGATGAGATGTTCTCTGGGTATGTGCAGTCTGCTAGGCATTTTGCCAATAGCGTCTCTAATACTCACCAAACCAAACCAGCTGCCATTGAACAGATTCTTACTCTTTGTGGCACCTTGTGTTACAGAACAGAATGACACTCCACAGGGGTTTTCAAGACTGTGACCTTTCAGAAATGGATCACTAGGCTTTTCTCCCTGAAGGTATCTGGGTGATTGTGAACTATTAAATTTTTGGTTAGTAGTTGAGAGCTTAACCACTGGCATCAATTCTCATGCTACCTGCATTTTTATGTTAGGAAACTCACACTCAGTGAGTGTTTTGCCCCAAACAACCCTGTTCCTGAAAATATGCATCTCAGTTGCCACCAAGGGCATTATTTCAACTTTCACAGCTTTCCCGGTTCATCTTCTCAAGGATCATTAATTGTACTTACCATGAACTTTCTCTGCAGACATCCACGTTCTTATATCAGTATTTTGTATAGGAAAACAGTAAGACAGACTTGTGAAGATTTGTTCTAGAGCTGCTTTGACGCCAATTAACTATGTAAACTAAGGCAATTAACTTCTCAGTCTTGGTTTTCTTCTCAGAAAATGTTAGGTTGAACTAGAGTGCTAAAAATCTGTTCCAACTCTCAAAGTGCCGTTACACCCTTAAGTACTTCTCTGAGCAGATTTTCTGTAGGAAGAAACAGATCTCTTGCTTTATATCGAGGGAGGTCTTGCTTTACAAAGAAAAACTTACTAAATATGAACCGTGCTTCCACATTTGGCAATAAGGAGTTCACTTTAGCTGGGCTACAGTCTGGTCCTGGTCCTTGCTTTCTCTTCCTCCTTATACACTATACCCATCATAATTGAAAGACTGTATGATTATCAACATCGCTATGGAAACTTTGGTGGCGTAGTGGGTTAAGTGACACATCTGCTAACCACAAAGGTCAGCAGTTCAAATCTGCCAGGCGCTCCTTGGAAACTCCGGTGGGGCACTTCTACCAAGACCTCTAGGGTCTCTATGAGTCAGACTGACTCAACAGCAGGGATCATTTAATAGTAAGCAATAAAAATGAGATACCTAAATAACTGATTTGGGGAGAGAAGGGCCTTACACATTTAATTTATTTACCGTTTAAAAAATAATGCTTTACTGTGCTTTGGGTAAAAGTTTACACAGAAAACTAGGCTCCCATCTAATAATTTCTACAAAAATTGTTCAGTAATATTAGTTACATTTTTCACAGTGTATCAATATTCTCGTTATTTCTGTTCTGGTCACTGCATTTTCAGTAATCTAGTTTCCCTGCTCCTTTACCTTTTTATTTTTGCTTTACAGTAATTGTTAAGTTTTTGGCTTGGAGTCTCATGTAGATGATTTTTTTTTTAAACCATAGTACTCATGAGTTACAGTTTTTATTTTAGAAGCATGTCTATTATTTACCTTAATTATGACCACAGGTGATAGTTTCGGTTGAAGTTTAAAGAGTATTTCAGGGCAGTCTCAACTGGTCCAATAAGTCTGGACTTTTTTAAGATATGAGTTCTGTTCCACATTTTTCTTCTGTTTTATCAAGATTCATCTATTTGGCACTGATCATGATGATCAGCAGTGGCAGGTGGGCACCATCTAATTCTTCTGGTCTCAGGGTAGATGACACCATGATTCATGTAGACTATTAGTCCTGTGAAATAGTTTCTTCTCTGAGTCTTTGGTTTCCTTGTTTCTCTTTTGCTCCAGATGAATAAACCACAAAAAAAGCCACTGCCGTCATAATTCTGACTCCTAGCGACCCTATAGAGACCACGTGATACAGATGGCTGCTTGCGGTGTTTTAAGACCCCAGATACTACTCACCAAACTAGAATGCAGAACCTAAACTTTATAAGCAGTATATTATGCCAGTTGACCAAGTCGTCTCATAAGACTGTGGTCCGGAGCTTTCAAACCTAGAAAACCAATCACACAAAATCTTTGGTTATGCCGAAGATATATTTGTAACTCTGCCCTCATGTGCTTTATTACATATATGAATGTATACATGTGCACATTCATACATGGAAATGTATACACATACATCTATATATCTATGTGTATGTGCACACACTCATATATATATGCATACATACATATGTAACCACACACTTTTTGGCTATTCTTGCTATTGTTGCTAAATTACATACATCATAGCATTTATCAAAAACGTGATTTTTTTGGTATACTTCTTAATGACATCGTTTTCTTGGACAAACTGTTCATACTTAGCCCACAGTTGGTTGGTGTCGCCTTTGCTACCATCAAAAATAACAAGTTCCTACTATGTAGATGAGACTCCCCCTCTTACTACCCCTATCTTTGGTGACCACCAATAAATGTTGGCTTCTGTGTGCATATGTGTTCTTTCATAAAAAGGAAATCACACAGTATTTGGCCCTTCATGATTGATTTATTTCACTCAGCATAACGGCCTCAAGGTCATACACATGAGAAGCTATTTTGAGGACTCATCATTCATTATGGCTCTGCAGTAGTCTGTTATAGGCATAGACTGCAGTTTTATTCATCTGTTGGTAGACACAGTTTGTTTTCATGTGCTTTCTATCGTGAATAATGCAGCAGTGAGCACAGGTGTGTATATATCTTTTCATGTCATTTCTTTTAGCTCCCTGGGAAACACCGTACCGTTTTCCACGGTGGTTATATCATTTTTCAATCCCTCTAGCAGTAGATAAGGGTTTCATTTTTCCCATATCCTCATCAGCATTTATTTTCCATTTGTTGCTGTTTCCATCTTAGCAGGGATGAAATGGTATCTTATTATACTTTGATCTGCATGTCTCAATGGCTAATGATCCTGAGCGTTTTTTTGTGTATTTGTTGGCTACTTGACTTTCTCCTTCAGGGAAGTGTCTGTTCATGTAATTTCTCCGTTTTTTAATTGAATTGTTTGTCACTTTATTGTTGAGTTGTTGAGGTTTTCTAAGTATATTAGACATGAGACCTTTACTGAATATGTCATTTCCAAAGATCTAATCTGTAAGTTGTCTTTTTATCCTTTTTATAGTCTTTTAATGAGCACAAATATTTAATTTTTTACAAAGTCACAGTCATCTAATTTTTCTTCTGTTGTTCATACATTGATAGATGTGTTTGATGATTTTTTTAAAAAAATTTATATGCCATTGTTTGTCCCTATGTTTTCTTCCAAGAACTTTATAGATTTAGGTTTAACATTTAGGTCTTTCACTCATCTTGAGTAACATTTTGCACATGATGTGAGGTAGGTCCTTTTTCATTTTGTTTCAAGTAGATGCCCAATTTTTAAGACTATTTCTTTCCCCTTGAATGGACTCTTTTTTTATTAAATAAAAAATGAAAGTGTACATACTCTGTGCTTACAATATTGGGTTAAGAGAGGAGGAGTACACAAGTTGTGTAGAAATCTCATTAATATTGATCTTCTTACTAATGTGTATTGTCACCAATTTCACCCAGCCAGATTTCTAACAACTATCTAATCTAAACCCTCACCCCTTGCCCTCCCGCCCTCGCACCCTGCCCACCCTTGTAGCCATCTAAAATCAGTAGCAGTCTAAAATCAGTTATCCGTAGATGGATGGATTTATTCCTAGGTTCTCAATTCTATTCCGCTGCTCATTGAACTAGTCATTGAACTAGTTGAACTCATTGAACTAGTACAAGGTCATTTTGATTATCATAGCTATGTAGCATGTTTTGCCATTGAAAGTGTGAGGCTTTCAACTTGTTCTTCAATAGTGCTTTGCTATTTGAGGCTTCTTTCCATACAAAGTTATTGATTAGTTTTTTCATTTTAACAAATAATGCTATTGGAATTGGGGTAAGGATTGCATTATATTTGTAGATCACTTTGGGTAGCATTGACATTTTCACAGTATTAAGTCTTCCAATTCATCAACACAGTGTAGCCATCCATTTGTGGAATTTCTGTCAGTCTCCTGTAAGGATGTTCTGTAGCTTACATTATATAAATCTTTTGCATCTGTGGTTAATTCCTAGGCATTTCATCTTTAGAAGGCTATTATAAATGGTATAGTATTCTTGAGTTCCTTTTTTTAATTCTCTTTGTTACTGTAAATGAATACAGCTACTGACATTGTACCTTATAATGTTGCTGAATTCTATTAGATTCAACAACTTTCTTACATAATCTTTGGGATTTTCTATGTATAAGATCATATTGTATGTGAAGATAGTTTTATTTCTTCCTTACTGATTTAGATATCACTGTGTATCTTCTGGAAACCTTGTTGGCGTAGTAGCTAAGTGCTATGGCTTCTAATCAAAAGATCAGCAATTCAGAATCTCCAAGCACTCCTTGGAAACTCTATGGAGCAGTTCTACTTTGTCTATAGATAGAGTTGCTAGGAGTCTGTGTCTCCTCAACGTCTATGAGTTTTTTTGAGATCTATCTTTTAAGAAATAATTTTTTGAAAAGGTAGTAATCCAATATGAACTTAACTTGAATCAGTTATTTTTCTTATATATATGTTTTTGTTGTTAGGTGCTGTCCAATTAAGTCTTATTCATAGCAATCACATGCCTAACAGAATGAAACATTGCCTGGAGAGGTGCCGTTCTCGCCATCTTTGCTACACTTAAGACCCTTGTTACAGCCACTGTGTCAGTTTGTCCCATTGGGCACCTTCTTCTTTTTCACAACCCTCTATATTACCAAGCATGATGTCCTTTTTCAGAGACTTGTCCTTTCTAATGCCATGTCCAAAGTATGTGAAATGAAATCTCTCTATCCTTGCTTCTAATAAGTATTCTGGTCATACTTCTTCCAAGACAGTTGTTCCTTCTTGAAGTCTATAGTGTTTTCAATATTCTTATTCTTCACCAACACCAGAATTCAGACATAAGTTCTTCTTTAGTCGTTCTCATTCATTTTCCAGCTTTAACGTGCATATGGAAAAAAGAAACAAACCTGTTAGCATCAAGTCGATGCTTACTCATAGCTACCTCACAGGACAGATTAGAACTGCCCTACAGAGTTTCCAAGGAGCACCTGGCAGATCTGAACTGCTGACTTTTTGGTTAGCAGCTGTAGCACTTAACCACTATGCCAACAGGCATTGCTCATGACATAACTGAAAATACCATGGCTTGGGTCAGGCACACCTTAGTCCTCAAGGTGACATCTTTGCTGCTTTTGAACTCTTGAAAGAGGTCTTTCACAAAGGATTTGCCCAATGAAATGCACTATTTGAGTTCCTGACTGCTGTTTGCACGGATGTTGGTTATGGGCCCAGGTAAAATGAAATACTTTAGATTTCAATGTTTTGTCAATTTTTCATGATGTCATTTATTAGTCTAGTTATAAGGATTTTTGTTTTCTTTATCTTGACGTGTAATCTGTACTGGTAATCTTTGATCTTTCTTAGAAAGTGTTTCAATTCCTCTTCACTTTTAGCTGGCAAGGTTGGGTCATCTGCTTGTTTGCTAAAGGTGACAAGCAAGCGTATTATACATATTATATATAATATATGTAATAATATTGTATCTATCTATCTATCTATATATATAGAGAGAGAGAGAGATATGTATTTCTCCTTCTTGGATCCCTGATGGCACAGCGGTTTACAGCCTTGCTACTAACCAACAGGTGAGGAGTTCAAATCCATCAGCCAATCTCCTGGGTCACTATGAATTAGAATCAATGAGACAGCAATAAATCTATTTGCTTCTGATGCATTCTATTAGCATAAGAATTACAATATAAAGTAAAATATTTTTTTCACTTGAACTATGGTTTTTTACTTGCTAGTCTGTATTCCTATCTGTGAATACTTGACTTTCCATAGTCCAATTGATAAAGCTCAGAAACTTCATTATTTTTTTTGTATATCATATTAAATCAGAATCTAGCTAACATGTTAGTTTTTGAAAGAAAAGCATAATGTAAAAAGATTGAGTTATCATAAGCTGAGGAATATTCTCCTTTCATCCTAAATTTGTAGTCCTTAACTTTAACCTAGCTGTGCCTTTTGTCTGATGAGGAGGGGCTATTTATTAGGAATCATACAAAATAAACATGAAAAGTTCACCATAAGATATGACAACCACTTTAAATAATGTTGACTTAATTAAACTTTAAACTTTATTTGTATATTTTATGGCTTTAGTGTGAACTCTTCTCGGATGTTTATTTCAGTGGAAAATCCATCATGTGAGAACCTTGAAAGGAATTAATCCCTCTACCCCTGGCACAGAACTCAGCTCCAACAATTCAGATCTAAATATTTAGTGATGGATGATACATATTTATGGAACAGAGGGCAGTATGACATTTAAATACGCGCTGTGGTTTCCATTGTCAAAGATGAGAATCTCATACTCTGTTAGGAGTGAAAGAAAAGTTGTTTTCCAGGGGATGCATATGTTGGCCTTTGTCATTTTTACATTTGCTAAGAGTGCTTCCAGGATGAAACATTTCTGTTTACATCATCTTAACCATATGGTTGAAAAGACACCAGAAGCTGAATACACGCCAACCAATGAAAATTGTTAAGTCTTTTTTACGCCTGCATTTTTTTTCCCTCTTACCCATTCCTTTTGTTTCCGAAGTCCCTTTTAACACAACTGTTCCTGCAATCAACTCTCAAGCAAAGAAGTTCTGCTGACTTTCAGGCATTTGGTAGTACATCCCATGGTTAAACTAATAGCCTTGCTGGGTGTCAGCCAAAGGTTACAGGCCTCTCAAAATATTCCTGGAAAAAAAAAAAAGTTTATCACTAAACTGAAGTTTCTCATTAGTAACTCAGTGGTGTCTAATCTGTGAAATTGCATGATTAACTCCTTCACAGAGTCTGCTTTGGTTGGGCTTGCAGTCCCACAGGAAGTTATTAAAAGTATCACCAAGATAAATCCCTTGCTTTGTACTTGGCCCCTGGAGTAAAGGAAATAGATCATTAGATGAGTACTTTATAATAAAGTCATAGATCACTCACAATTATTAAATGACTGTCAAGGAAGATTATTATTTTAAAAGTTGAGAACAGTGTGATTTGAAAAACAAGCAAAAACTACGAAAGAATTTCTTACTTCCTATGTTTTAGAAGAGAAATGGGAAATACGGTGTTTTCTTACCCATTCTTTTTGAAGTTGGTATTTTAATGTATCTTTTCAAAAACAGATACCCTACCTTGTACTTTTTCTAAAGTTGAAATGAAAGAGGTTGTTCTTACTATAAACAAATAAGGATGCAAAAGCTATGCCAAAGGAAATAAAATGAGCAAACACTTCACTAACAGATGTAAAAAAACAAAAAAAGAAGAAGCATTTTACCATCACAGAATAGTTGTGCTGCTATGCGTGGTTAATAACCCAAAGGAGACTCATAGAGGTGACTTAATTCATTCACGTAATTCACAAAACAAGTCTGGATTAGCCAGAATATTTTGCCTTTGGCAGAATACAAAATTACTAGTCTTGCAGGGAAAAGCAATACCAGACATTTTCCTTTATTAGTCCAAATTCACTACACAAAGCAGATGTTTTGGGTAATATGAGTTGGATGTTTGGCTTTTTAAGCAGTGCTTATGATTCTGAATCTTTTTCTGGTCCAGACAAAAATGTTTCATGTGTCTATCTCCTATTATGCTTTGCAAAGCTTCCAATGTAACTTCTATTTTTAATTTAATTTTTATTATTTATTACAGTAAACGAATAAAATCTCTAGCATCTATCAGTTATCTCATCTCTGATAAGCCCTCACCTCCTCTCACCCTTGTGGGCAACGAAGTTATTTTCTTCTGAAGATAATTCTGTTTTTAAGTGCTTGTGACAGGGGTCTCATAAAATATTTGTCCTTTTGACACTGATTTCATTCAGCATAATATCTTCCGATTGGAACCATGGTTCCAATTGGAACCATGTTATGTTTTCTAAAATCTACATTATTCTTTATCACAGCATAGTGTTCCATGAGTATATGTGCCATATTTGGTTTATCCATTCGTCTTTAAAAAAGAAAAGCACCACCAACAAAGTACATGGTTTCTTTTCAAGCTAATTCCTCGCAAGGCTAGAGCTCTGTATTTACGGAAATACAAAGCACTGTTCAGTGATTTAACCAAACCACTGGACTCATAAATTTGACTAATCAGCTGCTTCTTTGGTACTTGTTGGACGTTGTTGTTAGGTGCCTTCAAATCAGTTCCAACATACAGCAACCCCACATACAACAGAATGAAACACTGCGCAGTCATGTGCCAACCACATAATCATTGCTGTTTGAGTCCACTGCTGTAGACACTATGTCAATCCATTTCACTGAAGAGCTTCCTCTTTTTTGCTAACCTTTTACTTTGCCAAGCATCATATCCTTCTCCAGGGGCTGGTCTCTTCTGATAACACTTCCAAGGTAAATGAGAAGCCTCTCCATCCTTGCTTCTAGGAAGCATTCTGGCTGCACATCTACTAAGACATTTGTTCATTCTTCTGGCAGTCCATTGTATATGAAATATTCTTCACCAACACCATAATTCAAAGGAATCAATTCTTCTTTGGTTATTCTTATTTATTAGCAATCTTTTGCACATATCTAAGGTGACTGAAAATACAATGGCTTGCTTCAGGCATACCTCAATCCTCAGGGTGACATCCTTGCTTTATAAAACTTTAAGGAGGTCTTTTGAGGCAGACTTGCCCAGTGTAATACTCGTTTGATTTTTTGACTGCTGGGTCCATGGGCATTGATTATAGATCTGATTCAGATAAAATTCTTAACAATGTCAATCTTTTTTTCGGGGTTTCATGATGTCACTATTGGTCCAGTTGTGAGGATTTTCAATTTCTTTATGTGATGTGTAATCTACACTGAAAGCTCTAGTCTTTGATCTCCATCAGTGAGCACCTCAAATTTTCATCTACAGATGTCATTTGCTAGATAGCGATATCTAAAGTTACTGCATGGATATAGTAGAAAATGCCAGTGTTGTGTGGACACAGTTTTGTTCATGCAGTGTCTAAGATTTTACGAATTTCTACTTGAGGAGCTCAGTGGATAAAGGTGCCAAGGAAGAACATTTGTAAATTTTTTTTCTTTATTTTCCAACTTTTGCTTTATTTGTATACTGTAAGATTTTTCTGATCCAGAAAAAAAAAGGAAAAGAAAACATGTTCTAAAATTTAATTTATAAAAAAAGGAAATGCATGACAGTTGGAAAAGAAATGCAGGTTTTTCGTCCTAATTTAGGTAGTTACATAATAACTATCCCATTGAATAGTTACATAATAAGCTTCTGATACATAGACGATTTCAAAACAAAAGCTACATGACTTGATTTTTCTCCAGCCTGGGACAGAAATGTGCATTTTTCAGCTTTGCATATTAACAAAATGAATGGCTTAAAAAAAATTGTGCTGTAAGTGAAAGTTTACGGTCCAAGTGAATCTGCATTACGAAACCTCACACACACACACACACACACACACACACACTCATACACACTGCTACGTAACTATAGCTTCTTTCCTCACCCTGTGACAGCACACTCCTTCTTTCCATCCTGTTTTTCCCATGTCTCAACCAGCTCCTGTGCCTCTCTATCCTCTTGACTTGCCTCTGACCATGTATCTCCTTAAGCCAAAAGCACACTCTTCAAAAGAATTATTTCATAAATCTTCTACTCCAGTTCAATCTTTGTCTGAATAGTTGGCTTCAGGAACGGTTTCAGTTGGGGGCTAACGGAGATTCTAGGGGCTAGGTTTTCTAGGTACTCTCCAGTCGGTTGGACCATCACGTCTGGTCATTTTAATAGAGTTCTAATTCCGTACATCCATTTTTCTCCTGCTACATCAGGTACTCTTATTCCTTATCAAGGCAAATATTGGTAGTGGTTGGGCACCATCTAGTTTTTCTGGGCTCTTGCTGATGTAGTCTCTGGGTCACGTGGCCCTTTTTGTCTCTTGGGCTCATATTTTCCTCATGCCATTAATGTACTTCATTCTCTCTCTTCTGCTCCAGGTGGGTAGGGGACAATTAATGCTGCTTAGAAGGTCACTTGCTACCTTTTAAAACCCCAGACGTTGCCAAAGTGGGATGCGGAACATGTCCTTCAAAAAACTTTGTTATGCCAGTTGAGCTAGACATCCCCTGAAACCATGGTCCTCAGATCCCTGCCACTGCTACTCTGTCCTTTGAAGTATTGGGTTCTATTTAAGAAAACATTTAGCTTTTGGTTTAGTCTAGGTGTGCTGACCTCCCCTCTCATGCATTCTATCTCTCCTTTCACCTAACAGAATTCCTATCTTCTATCTAATCACTGAATATCCCTTTCCCCACCTCTCCACCGTCATAGCCATTAAAGATGGCTTTCTTCTGTGTTTAAATCTTTTGTTCATTCCTCATAGTAATGGTCTCATAGTATTCGTCCTTCAGCAACAGACTAATTTTGCTCAGCTTAATGCCTTCCAGATTCCTCCACATTAGAAGATATTTCCCAGGATCACCATTGTTCTTTATTGTTGCATAGTATTCCATCGTGTGAATATACCGTTGTTTGTTTATCCATTCATCTGTTGATAGGCACCTAGGTTGATTTCACCATTCTGTTGTTGTGGCCAGTGCTACAATAAACATCTATGTGTATGCTTGTGTGACACCTCTTATTTCTCTAGGATATATTCCAATTAGTGGGGTTACTGAATCACATGTATTTCTATTTCTAGCTTTTCAAGGAAGTGACAAATCGATTTCCAAAGTGTTTGTAACACTTTACATCCCTACCAGCAGTGTATAAGAGTTTGAGACTCTCCACAACCTCTGAAGCATGTATTGTTTTGTGTTTTTTGTGTTAATGCTTTTTGGTGTAAGATGATATCTCATTGTAGTTTTGATTTGGATTCTCTAATGGTTAATAATCATGAACATTTCCTCACGTATCCATTAGCTGCATGGATGACTTCTTTGGTGAAGTCCCTGTTTATATCCTTTACCTATTGTTTTATTGGATTATTTGTCTTTTTCTTGTTGAGGTGTTACAGTACCTTATAGATTGCAGAGATTAGACACCAATTGGACTCTTGGTAGCCAATATTTTTTCCCCAGTCTGTAGGTAGTGATATCATTGATACCACATGCAAGTAAAATTTTGCTCAAGATCATTCAAAAGTGACTGCAACAATATATTGGTATGTAACTGCCAGAAATTCAAGATGGATTCAGAAGAGGATGTGGAACCAGGAATATTATAGCTGATATCAGGTGGATCTTGGCTGAAAGCAAAGAACACCTGAAAGCTGTTTACTTGTGTTTCAGTGACTATGCAAAAGCATTTGACTGTGTGGATCACATTAAATTATGACTAAAGTTGTGGAGAATGGGAATTCCAGAACAGCTAATTGTGCTCTTAAGTAATCTGTACACGGATCAAGAGGCAGTCATGTAAAGAGAACAAGTGTACACTGCACGGTTTAAAGTTAGGAGAGGTATGCATCAGGGTTATATCTCTTCACCATAACTTTTTAATCTATATGCAAATAATCTGAGAAGCTGGATTCTATGAAGAAGAACAAGGCATCAAGACTGGAGAACGACTCATTCACAACCTGTGTTATACAGACAACCACTTTACTTGCTGGAAGTGAAGATTTGAGACACTTGCTGATGAAGATCAAAGACCACAATTTTCAATACGGATTGCACCTCAACATCAGGAAAACAAAAGTCCTCACAACTGGACCAATAAGCAACATTGTCGTAAATGGAAACAGGGTTGAGATTGTCAAGGATTTCATTTTATTTGGGTCCACAATCAATGCCTCTGGAAGCAGCAGTCAAGAAATCAAAAACACATTGCATTGGGAAAATCTGCTGCAAAGGACCTCTTTAAAGTATTGAGAAGTAAAGATGTCATCTTCAAGACTGAAGTGCACCTGATCCAAGCCATAGTATTTTCGATCACATAATATGCATGGGAAAGCTGGACCATGAACAAAGAAGATGGAAGAAGAATTAATGCCTTTGGATTGTGGTGTTGGAGAAGAACGTCAAATGTACCATGGACTGCTCAAAGAGCGAACAGATCTGTTCTGGAAGAAGTACAAATAGAGTACTCCTTGGAAGCAAGGATGGCAAGTCTACATCTTACAGACTTTGGACATGTTGTCAGGAAGGATCAGTCCCGGAAGAAGGACATCATGCTCGCTAGAGTGGAGGGTCAGTTAAAAAGAGGAAAACTGTTGACAAGATGGACTGATACAGTGGTCATAACAACGGGCTTAAGCAAAAAAACAATTGTGAACATGGCGCAAGACCAGGCAATGTTTCTTTCTGTTGTTCACAGGGTTGCTATGAGTTGGAACTGACTCGACAGCATCTAACAACAACAGGTGATCTTTTTACTTTTTTGGTAAAGTTTTTGGATGCGGATAAGTGTTTGATTTTTATAAATTTCCAGTCACCTAATTTTCTCTTCTGGTACCTGGGCATTGTTAGTAATATTTTGTTGCCTGTTTATGCAATTTATTTGAGCTCCCAGCCTTACCCCTATTTTTTCTTCTATAATCTTTATGATTTTAGATTTTAGATTTTAGATTTAGGTCTTTGATCCATTTTGAGTTTCTTTAGTGCATGGTATGAGATATGTGTCTTGTTTTGGTTTTTTTGCAGATGGCTGTCCAGTTACGTAAATACCATTGGCTAAAGCAACCATCTTTTCCCCATTTTATAGACTTTGGGCTTTTGTCAAATGTCAGCTACTCACAGGTAGATGATTTTATGCCTGGACTCTCAATTCTATCCCATTGTTCAACGAATCTGTTTTTGTACCACTATTAGTCTGTTTTCACTATTTAGGCAGTATAATATGTTCTACATTCATGTAGTGTGACTTTATTCTTTTTCTTCATTAATGCTTTACTTATCTGAGGCTTCTTCCCTTTCCATATACTTGTTGATTTGTGTCTGAATTTCATTTGCACTAGCTTGCATTGTGTCTTCAGAGCACTTTGGGTAGAACAGACATTTTCATGATGTTGAATCTTCTTATCATGAGCAAAGTAAGTCTCTACACTTAATGTAGATCTTTTTTGTTTCTTGCAGTACTGTCTTATAATTTTCTTTGTATGGAACTTTTATATCTCGTGTTAGATTTAGCCCTGTGTATTTTTCTTTCTTGGGGGCTTTTGTAACTGGTATTAGTTTAGTGACTTACTCTTTGATGCTCTCCTTGCTGGTATAAAGTAGTTCAACTGATTTTTGCATATTTATCTTGTATCCTGACAATTTGCTGAACTCTTCTATTAGTTCCAGTAACTTTTTTGTCATTCTTTCTGATTTTCTGTGTATGAAATTATGTCATGTACGAATAAGGATTCTCTTACTTCTTCCTTAGATGTCCTTTATTTCTTTATCTTGCCTGATTGCTCTGATTGGAACCTCCAGCAAAACAGTGAATAACAGTGTTGACAAAGGGCATCCCTGTCTGGTTCCTGTTCTCCAGAGGGATGCTTTCAGACTCTCTCCATTTAGGATGACATTGGCTATTGTCTTTGCATAAATGTCCTTCATTATGTTGAGGAATTTTCCTTGTATTCTTATTTTGCTGAGAGTTTTTTAACTTGAATGGGTTTTAGACTTTGTTAAATACTTTTTCTGCATCAATTGATAAAATCAAGTGGTTCTTGTCTTTTGTTTTCTGTATGTGACTGATTACACTGATGGCTTTTCTATTGTTGAACCATCCCTAGATCCCTGGTGTAAATTCCACTTGGTCATGGTGAATTATTTTTTTGATGTGTTGTAGAATTTGACAAGCTAGAAGATTTTTTGCATCTAAGTTCATGAGAGATACTGGTCTCTGGTTTTCATTTGTTGTGGTGTCTTTACCTAGTTTTGGTACCAGATTTATGCTGACTTTGTAGAATGAATTTGGGGGCATTACATCCTCTTCTGTGCTCTGAAATACCTTTAGTAATAGTTCATTAATTCTACTCTGAAAGTTTGGTAGAACTCTTCAATGAAGTCATCAGGACTAGGGCTTTCAGTGCTGGGAATTTTTAAATTACCTTTTCTATCACTTCCTTTTTATGGGTTTAGTTCTACCTCTGTTTGAGTTAGTTTTCATAGGTAGTGTGTTTCTAGAAATTTGTCCATTTCCTCCAGGTTTTCAAATTTATTAGAGTACAATTTTTCAGAGTATCCTGTTAGGACTTTTTACTTTAGTTGTGTCTATTGTGATACCACCCATCTCATTTCATATTCCCATTATTTGCTTCGTCTGTTGTTTTCCTTTCATTTCTTTAGCCACTGGTTTATTAATTTTGTTGATCTTTTCAAAGAACAAGCTATTGGTTTTGCTAACTCTTTATATCACATTTCTATTCTCAAATTCATTTACCTGTGCTCTAATATCCATTATTTGCTGTCTTCTGGTGCCCTATAGCTTCTTTTGCAGCTCCCTGTCTACTTGTTTGAGTTGTAGGTTAATACTTTGATTTGGACCCTTTCTTCTTTTTGTTTGTGTGCATTTATTGAAATAATTGACCTCTGAGCACTGCTTTCACTACGTCCCAAAGGTTCTTGTAGCGTGTGTTTTCATTCTCATTTGATTCTACTTTTATTTTTATTTAATATGACTGAGTGAAAATGTACATTCCTGTATAAATTTACACGGCCACCTATATGCAGCTTCCACTGCTCTCCCTGTCTGGTGACAGCACACTATTCCTCTCTGCTCCATACATGTCTCATCCTCCCAACAGCCTCCTTTCCCCTCCTCTCCAGCCACTCTCCTTCCTCCAGCCAAAGGTCAGCAGGATGATATCCTATTTTTTATTCCATCCTTGATTTCTTCTAAAACCTAGTGGTTTTTGAGCAAGGTGTTTTTGTTTCCATTTGTTTGATTTTTTTTTAACTGGCTTTTTCTTTCTTTCTTTTTTTTTAATTAGCTTTTATTTTTATGGCTTTATGGCTGGAAAAGATGTTTTATAATATAGTGATAATTTGAATTTTGTTAAGGCTTGCTTTATGGCCTAATGCATAGTCAATTGTGGAGAATGTTCCATATGCATTGAAAAAGAAAGTACACTTGGATGCAGTTGAGTGGAGTGTTCTCTATCTATCTGTGAAATTTAGTTGATGTGGCATTCAGATCTTCCATGTTTTTACAGAGCTTTTTTTCTATACGTTGTGCCCTTAACTGAAAGTAGTATGCTGAAGTCTCTTCCTATTATTGTAGAACTGTCTGTTTTTGTTTTCAATACAGTTACAGATTTGTTTTTTTTGTTGTTGTTTGTATTTTGGAGCCCTGTCACATTGTCTGCATATATACTTGATATGGTTATATCCTCCCAGAGTATTGATCCTTTAATCATTATATAGTATCCTTCCCTGTCTGCTGTAGTGGTTTTCACCTTAACGAGCATTTTATCAGAAATTATATCGTTACTCCTTTTCTTTCTTGAATGTTGTTTGCTTGATATATATATATATATATATTGTCATCTTATGAGTTTTAGTTTGTTCATGTCTTTAAGCGCAAGATGTGTCTCCTGTAGGCAGCATATAGATGACTTTTGTTTCTGTTGTCCAACCTGTCTCTCTCTTTCTCTTTATTGGTTCGTTTAATCCATTTACATGCAGTGTAATTTTTGATAGGTATAAGTTTAATGCTGTCATTGTATGTCTTTTTTTGTGCATTGTAGACAACTCCTTTGGTCTGCTTAATGTTTTGTGCTGAGTCATTTTTTGTTGTGTTTTTTCATCTTGTTCATTGTTGGTGGTTTTGTATTTGCTGAAACGATGTTTTTCTCATTTTTCATTTTGACGCATAGTCTTGATAATTGCCTTTGTGGTTACCTTAATGTTTACCCCCATTTTTCTAAATTTAAACCAGTCTTTAATCTCTTTATATCACTTTGACTACCTCTTCACATTAAAGATTTATGACTATGGAAATCTCCCCTCTTTCTTTTGTTATGTTTACATAATGAAATATCTGTTTCCCTAGTTTGTTTTTTATTTATTTTTGTATTTTTCCTTTTTTATGCTGATATCCAGTTGCTCTGTTTTATGTTCTCATCTTGGGTTATTATTTTTCCAACTAAAGGACTCCCTTTAGTATTTCTTGTAATCTTGGCTTGGTTTTTGCAAATTCCCTAAATTTCTGTTTATCTGGAAATGTCCTAGTTTTGCTATCATATTTGAGAGGTAGTTTTGCTGGCTATATAGTTTTTGACTGACAACTATTTTCCTTCAAGGCTTTCTACATGTCATCCCATTGCCTTCTTGCTGAATGGTTTCTGCTGAGCAGTATAAGCTTAGTCTTACTGATTCTCCTTAGTAACATTATTTTTCATTTATTCCTAGCCATTTTTAAAATTATCTCCTTTTCTTTAGTTTTGGCTGTCTTGACTGTCACATGCCTTGGTGTCTTTTGTTTTGGATTTAGTTTGTGTGGAGTTCAGTGAACATCTTAGATACATGATATCAAGAAGTTTTCTGTCAACAATTCTCTGTTTTTTCTGTTAACCTCTCCTGTTCTAATACTCCAGTCACTGGTAAATTATCCCTCTTGATAGAGTCCCACATATTTCTTACTGCTTCTTCATGTTTTACAATTCCTTTATGTGATTTTTCCTTGAATATGTTGGTGTCACATGCTTTGTCTTCAGTCTCACTAATGTGGCTTTCCATTGCCTTTATTCTGCTCTTTTGACTTTCTATTGCGTTATCTAGCTCTGTAATTTATTACTAATCTCCTGAAATTCTAATTCCTGTCTCTGTATGCTTCTTGCAACCTTTTCAATCTGTTATTATGTTCTGTTCCATTTTGCCTCATCTCTTTCCTGATCAGTTCTAAAATATTAAACTTTAGCATTCTAACTCTGATAAATCCAGGAAGTTCCCCTTTTTTGGAGAATTTCTTGGTTCTATGTTTTGAGAGTTTTCTGAAGCCATCATGGTCTGCCTCTTTAAGTGATTTGATGTTGAATATTGTCTTCCAGCTTTCAGGTAGCTGTATTTATATATTTTATGTTTGTCTACTGTGTTCTAGCTTCTTGTTTTGTTTTGTTTTGAAATGTCCATATAGGCTGGTTATGCATGCTAGTTTGGTTATTGGCACATTTGAAACTCTAAAATGCTGTCACCAGGTAGTTGGAGCCATTACTAGACACAAAAGCCCAGTAGTCCTTTTACTTTTCCCACATATATTCAGGTAACCCTGGTGACATAGTGGTTAAGTGCCATGGCTGCTAACTAAAAGGCTGGCAGTTGGAATCCACCAGGTACCCTTTGAAAACTCTGTCGGGCAGTTATACTTTGTTCTGTAGCATCTCTATGAATCAGAGTCTACTCAACAACAGTGGGGTTTTGGTTTATATAGATTCAGCTCAGGTGTACAGGTAGTCAATCATTCAGAATGTGGTGCAGGTGCTTCCCCTATAGTCCTAGATGGGTAGGGATGATTGCTGTAGACACAGGTATCTGGCTGTAGGCATTGAGAAAGGCAAGGGCTAACAGCTGTCCGTGAGTGTCTGTGATAACAATGTGTCCCTTTATATCTGAATATAGATAAAGAACTTTTCTGCTCTGAATTTCCAGCCCAGGGGTATTGACAGATTTTTTTCACCTTTTCCCCCAGTTTGTTAAATTGTTCCTTTTCTAAGTCTATGTGAATGGCTCAGGGTGGGATTAGGAAGTCCTAATTCTGGCTCAGAGCCAGATGCAGTGCAGAGAAGGGAGGGAAAGTGCTGGGGAAAGGGTGATAGAGTTTTACCCCAAAAGAATGATTTACAGCCATGCTCTAGGTTAGACATAAGTTGCTTAGCTTTTAACAATCAAGTGCCATTTTTCACTGGTTCTGGATGTGCTCCTAGACCCTCCACTCAGTCTCTCTCCTTAAGGAGGACACCCTCCATACACCACTACTCTGTTGACAATGCTGGCTGCAGCCATTTCCTGGTAGATCAGGTCTGCCTAGTCCTAGGTATTTCTGGACGTATTTTCCCTTTCCTGTCACTAAGTCTGGTTTATCAATGTTTCTTTGATTTTCATGCCTCCTAAAATGTCATATATTTCAATTTATTTGTTTTGGGAGGGTCTTTGTTGTTAGAGGTATCACAGGAAGCATGACTCTGCCATCTTTACCCTGCCCTTGTTTATGGATTTTTTTAAATCTCTGGTTTCAGGTCAGTGGAACCAGAAGTGCAGTACAGAATACAACAGATAGAGGAAATATTGAATGTTGATGTAGAGAGAAATACATGCATGATAGTTGCCTATTCAGCTTCCAGTACTATCTCAGACAGGAGCCTACTAAGGACTCTAGTAATGTGCATGTAAAAATACACCTAGCTGCTGGTCTAACATCATTTAAAGGGAGAGAAAAAATATATACAGCTGTGGTGATTCTTGTAGTAATTCTCGATCACTAGTTTCAGGAGCACTGGCAAGCCTGAGCAGTCTTCCAATCAGGCCTGCCAATGATATACTCAGAGCCAGGGAGTGCAATGTGAGGACTGCTGCCAGATTTCTCACTTGAAATATATACCTCAAGGATAAGTCACATAATGAAGCTATTGATTCATTATACAAAAAAATGGAAAAATGTATAGCCATAGTCATCCAAGAGCATATTAGAACTAACTAAAGTAGGTTGTGTTAAAAACAAAACAAACAAACAAAAAGAGTCAATTCTAACTTATAATGAACCTATAAAACCAAAACCAAACCCACTGCCATCGAGTTGATTCCCACCCACAGTGACCATACAGGACAGAGTAGAACTGCCCCATAGAGTTTCCAAGTAGTGCCTGGTAGATCTGAACTGCCAGTCTTTGGTTAGCTGCCATAGCATTTAACCACTATACCACCACATTCCCATAATTACCTTATACCCCCCCAAAACAAACCCACTGTCATCGTGTCAATTCTGTCTCATAGCAACCCTATAGGACAGAGTAGAACTGCTTCATGGTTTCCAAGGAGTGTCTGGCAGATTTGAACTGACAACCTTTTGGTTAGCAGTCGTAGCACTTAAGCTCTAGGCCACCAGGGTTTCCAATGACTACATGAGAGAGTAAATCTGCCTCATAGAGTTTCCAAGGCTTTAAATCTTGATGGCTGTTGACTATCACAGCTTTCTCCTGCAAAACCACTGGTGTGTCTGAACTACCAACTTGTCAGTTAGCAGTTGAGTGCTTTAACTACTGCACCTCCAGTTATTGTCCAATATATTTTGATCATTTGCTTTGTGCTGGAAACCCTGGTGGTGTAGTGGTTAACTGCCACAGCTGTTACCCCCCCCCCCCCCCAAAAAATCAGCAGCATGAAACCAACAGACACTCCCTGGAAACACTCTGGGGCAGTTTTGCTCTGTTCTCTAAGATACAATGCTAGAAGTACTCACTTAGTATATGTCAAGAAATTTGAAAGACAGCTACTTGGTTAACCAACTGAAAGAGATCTGTATTTTTTGCCTATTGCAAATAGAGATGATCAAATAGAATGCAGAAATTGTCAAGCATTATCATTAATATCACCCTCAAGTAAAACTTTGCTGAAGAAAATCTGAAAGCAATTGCAGCAGTGCATTGACAGAAGACTACCAGATATTCAAGCTGGGTTCAGAAGATGCAGAATGAGGCATGTCATTGATGATGTCAGATAGATGTTACTAAAAGCAGAGAATACGAGAAAGATATTTACCTGTGTTTTATTGACTAGGCAAAGGCATTCAACTGTCAGAATTGCAGTAAATTAGAACAACACTGAAAAAAAAGGAAATTCCAGACACTGAACTGTGCTCATAAAGAACCTATACATAGACCAAGAATCAGTTGTTGGAGCAAAACAAGGGGATACTGTGTGGTTTGAAGTCAGAGAAAGTATGCATCAGGGTTCTATCGTTTTACCTTACTTATTCAATCTATATGCTTAACAAATACTCCAAGAAACTAGACTATACAAAGAGGAACACAGCATGCCAGAATTTGAGGGAGATTTACAAACAACCTGTGATATGCAGATGACACAACTTTGCTTGTGGAAAGTGGAGAGGACTTGAAGGGCTTATTGAGTACGATCAAAGAACGTGGCTTTTACATATGTTTTGTACTTCAACATAAGAAAACAAAAATCCTCACAACTGAACCAATAAGCAATATCATGATAAATGAAGTAGAGACTGAAGTTCTCAAGGATTTCATTTTCGTTGAATCCACAAACAACATCCACAGAAGCAATGGTCAAGAAATCAAAGGACTCATTGCATTGGGAAAACCTGTTACAAGACCTCTTTGAAGAGTTAAAATCAGAGAAGTCACTTTAGGACTAATACTCACCTGACCCAGCCATGATATTTTCAATTGCCTCCTATATATATGTGAATACTGGACCATGAACAAGAAAGACTGTCATAAGAATGAATAGATCTTTATGGGAAGAGGTACAGCTAGAATGCTCCTCAAAGTGATGATGATGAGATTTTGTCTCAAGTATTTTTGACATGTTATCAGGAGGCACCAGTTCTGGAACAAAGACATCGTGCTTGGTAAAGTAGAGGGCTAGCAAAAAAAGAGGAAGCCCTTCAATGAGAGGTAGTGACCTAGTGTCTACAAGAGTGGACTCGAACACAGCAATGATCATGAGGATGGTAAAAGACTCACTCCAGGGTTATAACCACTTTATAAAACCACCTCTAGGTGTTTTCCTCCTCATCCACAACCTTACAAATTAATTTATCTTTTTATTTCATCAAGTTTTTCCAATTCATTTTTTTTCACCCTCTGCTTACATTCATGTGGAATTCTCCTCAGCCGATCTCCTCAATTCCTGGAATTTTGTTATCCGTCATAATAAAAAATGTAAAATAAAAGTGACTCAAAAATGATGAAAGCCAGGCTATGTGGACCACTGCCTCCTCTACTCTGAGGCCAGAAGCGCTTAGCTACTGCTACCACAGGTTCTCAGTGGAAACATAATAGAGAAGTCCTGATGAGAAGGACAAAAGGGTAGGACAGAAGTTGAAATTCTTGAAGAATTCAGACTTACTGGACCAAGTGAGTCTGGAGGAGTCCCTGCAACTATGGTCCTAAATTTCTTTTCATTCAGTGAATTGAAACTGTCCCCTGAAGTCACTTTCAAACTAAATAACAGTTTAGACCCATGACTGATGGTTAGAATTTTTGAGTACCCTATTACTTTTAAAAAAGAAAAAATTGTCTAAGGACAGAGGGTTAATAGCTATTTTGAAGCGCAGATGAGAAGGCTGGGGTGGTCAAGGAGATTAAGAAAATGGAAATGAAACAACTAGAACAGAAATAATGAGAATCTTAAAACAATGTGAGGAATGTAACCAATGACACTAATTATTATGTCTAGAAACTGTGGAATGGGAGTGTGTTTTGCTACCAAATCTAGTAAAATAGCCATACACAAGAAAAAAAATCACAAAAGCAGATTTTCTCTATATTAGCAACCAGTTAAAGATCTAGAATGAGTAACAAAGATCACTGATTAACAACTCAAATGATAAACAAACCAACAAACAAAATACCCTAGGAATGTATAGGTAAAATCCAGACCAAATACACTGTCATTGAGTTGATTTGAACTCATAGCAACCCTATAGAACAGAGTAGAACTGCCCCATAGAGTTTCCAAGGAGCACCTGGTGGATTTGAACTGCTGGCCTTCTGTTTAGAAGCTGCAGCACTTAAGAAAGGTAAGAAACTTAGACAAAGAAGACTATATATTAATAATACCTTACAACTAGAGAAAGTGTACCTTGCCTCTGAGTGAATAAAACAAATTTTAAAATGCAATCCTTCACAAATCAGTACATAAATCTAATGCAAATCCAGTAATGATTTACTGCAATCATAACATGTTTTTTCTTGGAACTGAATTGAATTAATTAAAAGTTTTTATGAAAAATGACTGAGTCACGGTTGTCTTTAAAAAGAAGAAAAATGAAAGGAAACCATGCTGAACGTATAGTAATGCGTATAATGCAAACACAGTTCCAGACAATATATAAATTTATCAGTGGAACAAAACACAATTCAGAAATAGGCCCAAGTTTGCTTGGAAATAATTTTTCCTAATTTAAACAGAGAGTACCTACAGATGAAGAAATGTAATAACAGTGATAATGCAAGCATATATATTTATTATTATGTATAACAATAACAATAATAAATGGAAGTATGTTAGTCTAGGTTTACCCAAAAGGAAAATCAAGACAAGACCACGGCTACAGGTAGTTTAGTTGAGAGTTGGTCCCAGGAGTATAAATAAGAGAATGGAATGTGAATCAGGGAAGGAGAAAAAGCCAACTTTTGAGAATATTAGTTTGGGGACATGGGCTTAACTGCTCTGGAACTTTCAGAAAAACATGGAGAATGTCTCCCAGAAAGATAGGGACAAGGTGGGGCATTTGGCCGTCAGATTCCGCTCTCCCTTCTTGGGGCATGAGCTCCCCCTTCCCTTTGAACCCTCATGACACACATATATGGGCCACCACAGAGCAGAATGTATGGTGCTCTTCAGGTGGGACGTTGCCACCTGAGGTAGTCCCAAGGTCACCTGGGACCACACAGTATAGTTTTGGTTAAAATCACAGTTTGTCCAAGAGGATGCTTAGGTCCATGGTGAGCTGGAAGACTGAACGTATCAGTTTAACTAGACAGAATGCTTGGCTGGAGGAAATCCTGACAAGGAATTTGAGAGGTAAATTTCTTTGCTGGCCTTGAGAATGTTTCCATATTTTGGGCCCATTATGGTCAGGCTTGGGTTTTTGCAGTGACACACTGGGTCACATAAAGAACAACACTGATATCCATTAAAATTCCATAAAATAAAATTCCATAAAAATAAAATTCCACAAAAATTCAACTTTATGATTTCATTTCTGCTGACTCCCCATGTGAAGTTTGCAAGTGGATCCTCATCTGTTGTTGAACAGGGAGCATACCTTCCAGATTCATAAAAGATTATTTATATTCAACACTGGATTCTTTACTTTCGGCTAAAATATGAGCATTCCTTGATCATCTTAATGCTAGTGAATGGGTGTTACAGTCTCAGGTAATCATGAGACTAGTGAGTCTGTTCTTTGGTCAGCAGCCAAACATGTTAGACTAGAAATATTAGACTAAGTGCAACTTAAAGAAAGGAAAAAATCATTGCCCATAAGCCTTTCAAAGATTGGTGATTACAGTCTTTCCAGAGAAAAGATATAGTTTATGAAAATAAAGTGGACAACAAAAGGCAAGTTCTAGTAAACATCAGAAAACACGAGTACATTAATAAAATCAAAACCAAACCTAGTGCCACTGAGTCAATGCCAACGCATAGAGACCCTATAGGACAGAGTAGAACTGCTCCATAGAGTTTCCAAGGAGTGCCTGGAGGATTTGAACTGCCGACTTTTTGGATAGCAGCCACTGAACCACTATGCCACCACGGTTTCCTGCATATTAATACTGCCTACAAAATATTTGTCATTCCTGTAGTGGTTAGTGGAAACCCTGGTGGCATAGTGATTAAGTGCTGTCTTACTAACTAAAAGGTCAGCAGTTCAAATATGCCAGATGTTTCTTGGAAACTCTTTGGGGCAGTTCTACTCAGTCCTATAGGATCACTATGAGCCAGACTTCACTTGATGGCAGTGGGTAGGTGGTACATTGGTTAATATGTTCATCATAATTAGATTTATCTCCAATTGTAACTGACTTTTCTACATGGACTTACCATGTTTTACAGCTAATTTCCTCACCTGAAACATTCATGCTATTTGTCTACAAGCAAAGCATATTAGTGATTTTATTCTTTCTAATAACTTCTCTGACCATTGCCACCAAAGTAGATTTCCTTTTCTGTAGCACAGACTGATTTATATTAGTCACCTGGTTCATGTACAAATGCAGTAACTTTCATAAGTATACATTTATATAAATGCATATACAGTCACATGCTATCTTTCTGGGGTAACTTCCTTTAATGGTTGTGCCTTTTGACTTCTGTCTGATATTGCACGAAATTAATGTTTTGCCTTCCTTTTATATTGGGCTTTTTGTTTGTATTGCTTTTTATATTATTCGATTTCTAAAATAAGTCACTTTAAGACAACTGTAACTAGAAATGAGGTATCCTTTAATTTCAACTCATCAGACAGTATTTTAGTTAAATTTCTAATAAACTGAATATTGGTCACCGAAGGTTTTGAAATATTGGATCACAAATGGAACTAGGCTGCTTTTCAAAGATTCAGCTCTTATATTTTTTATAACTATGTGATACATCAGATTAAAAACAAAAGTATTTACAACAGAATCAAAGTTAGTTCTAGGAAATAATTGTGAGGTATGACAATTAAGTTTGAGAGCTCATCCTAGAAAAAGTACTGCATAATTCATTGCTGAATATCACCATGGTCACCTTTCAAGTACTCCCCTTGGGAAGCGGTGAACCGATGCTGAAGCCTAATCCACACTTCAAAGCAATTTTGAAACTCTTTCTGGAATGGCCGTCAGAACTATCATCATACACGGTCTGACAACTAAGTTTGTGAACTCATCCTAGAAAAAGGGCTTTGAAAGGTGGGCTAGGCTCTCAAAGTCACTGCATAGCTTCTCTTAGTGTATCTTCAGTGCAGTATGAGAGGTGTGGTGAATGCTGTGGATATCCAGCCAGATATCCCTTTCAGGGCTGATGCACCCATAGATGTTGCAATATTGGCTGACTGTACAGCTAAGTTCCTCCCTGATATTGTCTTTCACCCAAAGGAGATACTCATCCAAGTTTACGTGCATTCCCTGGATGCAGCCCACACCCCGTGGGATCAGGATAGATATACAAGGGCCGTGATTCAGAGTACCTCTGAGGGGTTGTCCCAGCTCCCGTGGATCATCTGTGTTCTCTGTTGTGACTGAATCACAGCTCAGTGTCTCCATCTACACTCTGCTGCGGCTGTTAACCCCCAACAGGTGTTTTTCCCAAGAGCTCTGCCCAAATGATTGCCTATATGCAAATCTCTGCCCCACAATCTGTTTTAGCGGGAGTCTGGAGGCTACAAAAATTCCTTTAATTTTATTATTCAATAATAGTATCCAAATAATGTGATCCAGTGCTTTTACCTTTTCACACATGCCAGGCTTAAAAATAACTCCCTGATATATGTTAGATACAAAATCTAGTCTTGGAAGGAAAAGGAAATTGGACTACAAGAAAATTTATCTCACTGACTTAAGAATTTTGTTGATATTATTTTAGTGTTAAAAGTAAAAATTAATCAACACAAACTTAATTAACCAACAAAACTGTAACTAATCAGCACAGCATAGCCAAGTTGGGCAATCTACTGCAAAATAACTCTTTAAAGTGTTAAGAAGGAACAAAAAGCAAAGATGGTACTTTGAGGACTGAAGTGTACCCAATCCAAGTCATGACATTTTTACATCACTTCATATGTTTGTGAAAGTTGAACAATGATTAAGAAAGACAAAATAATTGATGCCTTTGAATTACAATTTTGGCAAAGAATATTGACTGTGTTATGCACTGCCAGAAGAATGAGTGAAACTGCCTGGGAAGAAGTACAACCAGACTATTTCTTAGAATGGAGAACAGTCAGACTTCATGTCAGGTACTTTGGGCATCAGTAAAAAGGGGAAAGTTCTCAATGGGGTATATTGACACAATTGCTACAGCACTGGGCTCAAACATGGCAACAATACTGACGATGGCATGGAACCTGGCAGTATTCTGTTTTGTTGCACATAATGTTGCTATGAGTCAGAAATGACTCGATCACACCTAATGACAACATAACATGTTAGGCTGATTATAAAATTAAAGGTTTTGTTTTTAGTGGAAATGTTAACTGATTCAATTAATTATTCATTTTACTCAAAATGGTCAATCAATTTATATGCAAATACATATCAAAATACATGATTCATATGCATAATAGATAAGAATTTAAAATGATAAACCTTTTCTTAAAAGGAGCTGAGCTGGAAGAAAGAGTAAAGTTCATTTTATATAATGTAGTTATCTTGTAAGTAATGATCATGGTCTCTAGCTGCTGGAGTCTTTTATCTATTTGGCAAAAAATTATCAATATTGCTGGGCCTAAGGGTAAGTCGGATCCGACTCGACGGCACTTGGCTGGTTTGGCAAGGGTAGTAACCCAGTAATGTTTGATTCTTTTTAATTATAACATAGCAACCGATGCATAGTAGACAGTGACTCTGTGGTTTTCCACATCCACCTCATACTCCTTCTTGTTTCTTGTGTTGCATTTTCGAGGACTAAAGATGACATTTCTAAGCTGTCTTGCAACTGAAGAGACCATTTTCCATTCTAGATATGATTTAGATTCTTCAAAGAAGAAATACTGCCATAATATTTGGAAGGTAGAAGGACTGGACCAGCTGTTTTTCTATAGCTCTGGAGGCTGATTGTTAACACTGACAGACCAGAGGGTACACACAGGTCTGTCTCCATGTTCCACTGTCCATTCCCTGCTTTCTGGGTGTTGGGTTGTATGATAGCAGTTTCTTTTCTAGATTGCAGCTGCAACAGTGTGACCTTAAATGGAAATATCCAGTTGTAGCCACCTGCAGACTCTTCACACAAGCTCTTCCTCCTAGGCATCCTAAACCATGCCTTTTCCAAGAATGGTGTCCATTTGACATTGCAAATGTCTAAGCTCAGACTATTTCAGGGTCTTGGGCATGGAGGAGGATGTGGGCAAGGATATTACCAGCTCATAGTTGACCACAATCTATACTGAAGTTTTGGACAGCATATAAATAGCAAGGTTGTAGTATCAAGGATGTGCCTTGCTTTTGTAAAGACAAAAAAGGGAGCTACATAGTGACAAGTTCTGAGACTGAGCCTCCAGTTCTGAGACTGGCTCTGCCCTGTCTCCTCTGCATTGAGAGAGGAGGCACACAGCTGCCATGAGATCGTAAAGTTGCACCCTCCAGGCCCTTTTCCCAACCAGGTATGAGGGATTGTGGCCTTACTTGGAGATCCCACAGGTGATGCAGGTAATGCAGACTGTTGACTCTTAAAGAGAAGAGCGTTGTGTTTCCTACACTGTGAAAGCAAACAAGGCTGAAGTCTCTTCCAACTTGAACTGCTCTTGTGATCGTCCCTCATCCCACTGACAGTCTCTTCTTGCTCCAAATATGAGGTAATGATGTATCATCCACTTGATCTACTCATGTAATGTTATAACTTGCTCAATTTTTTTTCTTCTTTTTCATATAGACTGTAAAGTGCATGGGTTAGAGTGGGGATATAGGCGAGAGCTCCTTTTAGCTAGCTGTGTCTTTTTAAAGAGGCCTTGCCTGTCTTTGTCATGAAAAGGCTGTTTTATATCCTGCGAGGTCAGTGGGAATGTGGCTGTACTCTTCTTCTGGAAACACTCCCATCTTTAAATCTTCCTGCTGCAGGTGGGTGTGAGTCTGGAACTTTTATAACTGCCCTTTATCAGGAAGTTACAGAGTAGGAGCAGACTTAGAAAGAGACGATGATATAACAGAGCAACTGCAAAAGAAAGTCTCTCCAACATGTATTTCAAAAGATCTTGTTCCTGTCTTGTACTGTTTATTTTCTGTGATTAAAATAATAAGACAAAATATAGAACCATAGGCCAGGATTTCAAGTAATGCTTTCTTCTAGTCTCCTTGCAGAACTGACCAAACATTTTAAAATATTCTCCTTAAAAGTTTCCAAACTCTCATGTAACTTTTCTCCCATTTACCTCACTCTATTTTTATTTTGTCTTGCAATTTAACTGTGGATAAGTTTACTATTTGTGGTTTCTTTAATAGAATATCAGGCTCACAGATGATTTACCAATTGATTATTGAATAAACTTCCTTAGGAGCTCAGAGGTCTTATAGGGTATGAAATTAAATTTCAAAAATCAGTGTCTTTGATGTTCCCTCCATGCAAATAATGTGGTCCAATTGCCTGCTCCATCAAAGACAAGAAAATTAGCCAAGGCCAGTAGTAGAAAAGTCAGGTTTTTCATTGACTACTACTGACATCATAATCTAAATGAATTTTGCCAAATCATTTTTGGAAAATTATAACAAATGTCGTAAATAAACAAGTTTTTAAGCAGTCAGTATAATCAATTTTATTTTAACAGTCATAGTTTTACTCACAATCAAATAGCCAGGCAAAAATTATTTAAGAGAAAAGTAGCAAATACATGCACTGTGAACTGTATGATTATGTCCTTCCTGTCACCTGATACCAAGTCTATGGACAACAATAAGCAAATTGTTTGCTAGTTTACAGTAGCACTTTGGCTAGGCTGGTGAAGAAGGGGATACTAATGGAGGGCAGTGTCACTAGCCTGAAAAACAGCAAATTGAAGGCTACTTAAGTAGAAAAGCATAAAGCAACTAGATTTTACCTGTTTCATTGTAGTTAGATTGGGATTTTTGAGGTATACAATATGCCACATATATTTTTAAGAAAGTCAATTCAGACATCCCACTCAGTAAATAAAATAAAAAAAACAAATGTTAATGTCATGATATGGCTAAAAGAGTCAAAGAAGAGGAAGGAAAAATGGACACAAAAAGAGACTACACACAAAGAGATAAAGTTGAAAAGCCCTAGGGGGAAATAGATCCACAAGTGCTAATCCAGAAATGGAAAAAACCAAGAAAGTTTGCCACAAAGAAAAACTGTCATCTGTCAGACCTTTGCATTTTCATGACTAAGACACCTAAAACTAGTACCTGTTTTCAACAGAAGAAGCAAATAGCCTTGTACTTGAAGTTACTTGACAGCGGACTGAAATTTAACCAAGACTCAGATGAAGTCTGCTACAGATTGAAATACATCCCCCTAAAAAATCTGTTGAAATCCTCACTCCTGTATCTGTGAATGAGACCCCTGTTCAGAAAAGGGGGTTCTTTTTTTTTTAATGCACTAATATGGGGTAGGAAGTATTCTAAACATAATCCCTTCTGAGTGGCATCTTATGAGAAGAAGTAAAGACACGTGGAGAGACATACAGAGGAAAACTTGATCTAAGGGTCCACCTACAAGCCAAGGAATGCCAAGACACGCCTCGGACTGCCAGAAGCAGAAAGAGACAAGAATTGATTGACTCCTGAAGTAGAGAGCACACAGCCCTGACAATACTCTGAATGTAGACTCCTACCCTCCGAAATACAACAAATACCTAACTTTAAAAACCACCCATTTATGTTATATTTATTTGTTGTTGTTGGGCACTGTCAATTCCATCTCAGAGTGATCTTATGCACAGCAGAACAAAACACTGTCCAGTCCTACACCATTCTCACAATTATTGCTATGCTTGAGCCCATTGTTGCAGCCACTGTGTCAATCCATTTTGTTGTGGGTTTTCCTCTTCTTTTCTGACACTCTGCTTTACCAAACATAAAGTCATCTAGGATTGATATTACCTGATACTAGGTCTAAAGTATGAAACTCATGATCCTTGCTTATAAGGAGCATTCTGGTTGTACTTGTTGTGAGACAGATTTATTTGTTCTTTTGGCATTGGACGGTATGCTCAATATTCTTCATACACAGACAGACACACACACACACACACACACACATATTTAACAGAAAGAAAGAAAGCATTCTGGATAAGGCAATGGTTAAGCACTCAGCTGCTGACCAAAAGTTTGGCAGTAAAAACTCAACAACTGCTCTGTAGGAGAAAAGAGCTAAAGATCAGCTCATGTAAACATTACAGCCTACTAAACCCATTGGGCAGTTCTACTCTGTCTTATAAATCACCAGGAGTTAGAATCAATGTAATAACATACAACAATATGTACATACATACTGGCAGTCCTAGGAAACTAAGAGAGGATCCATGGGTGAGTCTTTCCATTCTTAGCCACACTAATAAAACCTACCAACTACTTGCCCATCACCCATCTGTCAGTTTGTTCCACTGTGGTGGCTTGTGCATTGTTATGATACTGGAAGCGATGTCATTAGAATTTCAAATACAAGGAGGGTCTTCCATGGTATACAGCTTTCAGCAGAGCTTTCAGACTAAGACAGACTAGGAAGAAAAGCCTGACAATCTGCTTCATGGAATTTGCTTCTGAAAACCTTGTGGATAACAACAGAACACTGTTCAACTTGCCTGCCTTATCCACATCATCAGAAGGAACCAACTGCTGAAGTACGTCATGTTTGATGAATTAGATGGTCACTGAGTGAGACACTTAGGGAGACAGACTGGCATAAAAGCCCAAAGATGAACTTGAACATGCCGGCTATTGTGAGGATGATGCAGGACCAGGCAGTTTCCTTCAGTTGTGCTTAAGACTATTATGTGTCAGAGTCAGTGCCAAAACAGCTCTTTCTCTCTCTCTCTCCCTCTCCCTCCCCACTTCCTTTCTCTTTCCTTCTGCACCAGTTTTCTGTAGAAAAAAATTCTGATGTTGTTGATTCTCTTACTTTCAAACTGTCCAATGAAAGCTAAAATTAAAACTTCTATTTTACCAAAAAGAAAACAAATGCTGTTTACTTCAGTAACTGCTATGAATTTTAAGGTTTAAGGAAGAAAAAACTAAAAGGAAGAAAGCCATTTTTTAGTGCTTCACTGAGATTCTAGGTCTGGAGAAAAATTGCTCAGAGACACAAAACTGAGTTATGAAAGAAAGCCAAGTGGCAGCAATGCTTCACGACCACTGATCTAAATGCCCGGGAGAACGGTAAGATATGCAAAGGGGGATACTTGATCAAACCCCAGCAAATGAAGGTAGCAATCATTGCTGGTCTCTGTGAGTTCAACCAGTGCTAGCCTTAATACTTCAAAGACACATTTAAAAGAGTCATTTAAAGATAGAGCTGAGATCAAGTTACCTCATCCAGAGATTTCTTTGGAACACTGTTATTGAGACCTAGTTGATATACATAAAATGTACATATGTAAAATAAAGAATCTGAACCACCCATACAAGGTAACGAGAATATTCACTACCCTCAAAGGCTCTTTACACCACTCTGTAATCTCTTTCTAGTACCTCCCCACCTCCTGTCTCTAGGTAATATCCAGGTTATCTGCTTTCTGTCACTATATGTTACTTTGCACTTCATAAAACTTTATAAAAATAGAATCATACAGTAAGTGCTTTCTCCCCCCCCTTTTCACTCCCATGATTAATTTGAGATTTGCTCATGTTGTAATAAAAACCAGTAGTTCTTCATTTTTACTACTAAGTAACATTCCATTGAACGGTCATACCAGTTTATGCATTCACCTGTTAATGGTGTACTACCTATTTTTTGGCTATGATAAATAAAGCTACTACAAACATTTGCTTGCAAATTTTTCCATGAATATGTTTTCATATTTCTTGAGTAAGCATCAGAATTGCAAATATTAAAGATTGATACTATGCAGTGCAATTGCAAATGACAGGAAGTGACTGTCCAAGTGCATTAGTTTAAGAATTCTTTCAAAAAACAATAAAGCATGTAATATCAGTATGTGAGGAAAAGTCAGATAAAAGAATTTTGAAAAATCAAAAAACTGTAAGAATTACGTGGGACTCTATAAACAGAAATAATCTACATGTGACAGAAGTACCAGAAGAGGCAGGAATAACAGAAAATACAGAGAAAGCCATTGAAGACTTGCTGACAGTAAGCTTCCCTGATACCGTGAAAAATGAGAGGATAGCTTTCCAAGATGCACATTGAACTGAACACAAGGTAGATCCCAAAAGAAAGACACCAAGACATATTATAATCAAACTTAAAAAACCAAAGAACATGAGACATTTTAAAAGTGGCTAGGGATAAATAGAAAATAACCTACAAATGAATATCAGTAAAACTAAGCTCAGACTACTCAGCAGAAACCATGCAGGCAAGAAGGCAGTGATATGACATATAGAAAGCCTTGGATTAAAATAATTGCCAGCCAAGAAATATATATCCCACAAAATTGCCTGTCAAATATGACAGTGAAATTAGGACATTTCCAGATAAACTGAAATTTAGGGAATTTACAAGAACCAAACCAAAATTACAAGAAATACTAAAGGGAGTCCTTTTGCTAGAAAATCAACAACACCACATAACAATCCAAGACCAGAACATGGCACAGAGTAACTGGATATAAACCAAAACAGGGAAATCACATACAGGCAAAACACCAAAAATAGAGCAAAAGAGACATCTTTATGTAAACATTATAACAAAAAAGCAGGCCACAAAAGCAAAAGTCATAAATTTTTCATATGGAGAGTAAGTCAAGGTGATATAAAGAAATTAAAAACTGGTTTAAATTTAGGAAAATATGGGTAAATATTAAGATTAAAAACAAAGGAAAGTATCAGTCTTATGCATCAAAAACTAAATAAGAAAAACATGAAATCTCAGCAAATACAAACCACCAACATGGAAAAAGATGAAAAGAAAACACAAAGAAAAAAGACTCAATACAGAAAATTAAATGAAACAAAGGAATTGTCTGCAACACAAAAAAAATAATGTCAAAATGTCAGCACTGTGCTCATAACTAGCAAAAATTACACAGAGTGTAAGTGAACTAAATACACTAATAAAGAGACAGAGGATGACGGATTATATTAAAAACCGTGATCTATCTGTATGCTGCCTACAAGAGACACGCTTTAGACTCAATGACACAAACTAAAACTCAAAGCATAGAAAAATATATATCAAGCTAATAATTTTAAAAATAAGAGCAGAAATGACAATATTGTCTCATAAAGTCAAATCCATCACATTGGGTGAGGAAGCCCACTATGTAATGATTAAAGGATCAGTACTCCAGGAGGACATAACCATATTAGAGATCTACACATCCAACAGTAGGACTCCAAAATAGATAAAATAAACACTAATTACAATGAAAACAGAAAGAGATAGCTCCACAATAATAGTAGGAGACTTCAACACACCAATCTTAGTGAAGGCCAGAACATCTAGAAAAAAAAGCTCAGTGAAGACCTGGAATATCTAAATGCCACAATAGACCAACTTGACCTCATAGACAAATACAGAAAACTCCACCAAAGAGCAGCTAAGAATACTTTCGTTTTCCAGTGCTTATGGAACATTCTCCAGAATTGACCACATATTACGCACAAAGCAAATTCAAAGTATTGAAATATTTCAAAGCACCTTTTCAGAACATAAAGCCATAAATGTACAACAGTGATCTTGAGAAACATCTCATAACCTGGAGGAATCTGAAAGACATTATATTGGGTAAAATTAAGTCAGTTGCAAAAGGACAAATATTGCATGTCACCACCATTGTAAGGACCTAAGAAAAGGTTTAAAAGGTTTAAATGCTGAAGAAAATAATCTATGATGGTTATAAGGGTGAGGATGGAGAGAGAGGCATATTCATAAATTAGATAGTAGATAGGAATTGGGTTAGGTGAAGAAAGTAATAGCACACCACAGAACAGAGGTTAGCACAACTGGACTACAACAAAAGCTAAAAGTTTTTCTAAATATAACCCAACATTTTGAAGGATTATAGTAGCAGGGACAGGGGTTTGGGTACCATGGTTTCAAGGGACATCTAGGTTAATTGGATCAACTAAGTTTTTCTTTTTTAAAGCAAAATGTTCTACATACCATTTTGAGTGGTGCCCTGGGTTATGTAGCATCAATTTGTCCCAATCCACCTAGAGCAGAGGAGAATAAAGGACTTCAAAGATATGAGGAAAATATAAGTCCAACAGACGGAAGGTGCTGATCCAGAAACTGCATCAGCATGAGTCCAGAACTAGATTGGGCCTGGCCATCACTGGTTACAGTCCTAACCAGGAGCACAATGTAAACTTCCTGATGCAGTGAGAGAAATATGGGTGTGCAGAACTAAAACTCTATAACAGATCAGAGTTGATGGTCCATCAGACTGGAAGGTCCCCCTGAGGACACGGCCCCTGGACTCTGTTAGCCTAAAAGCTGAGACCAGTTCTGAAGCCAAGTCTTCAGACAAAATTGGACTGGGTTATAAAATAAGGTTATGCTCTTGAAGAATGTGCTTCTTGGCTTAAACATATACATGAGGCAGTTGGAGCAGCCATTGTCCAGAGGTGAGATGAGAGGGTAGTGGGGCACTGGAGTTGGTTGAATGGGTGGGAAGTACAGGGTGGAAAGGAGGAATGTACTGGGGATTGGGAGCAGTTAGAGTTGTATGGTGGTATGTGTATGGGGTTTTATGTGGCAAATTGATCTGGACTGTAAACTTTCACTTAAAGCATAATAAAATATTGAAAAAAGAAATACAGAGCAGAATTTCAAATTCTTATGCTGAAGACTTCCTGCAGCTGTGGGGAGTGGATGAATCCCTGAAATGATTGCCCTAAGATATTCTTTAAACCTTAAACAAAAAATATCCTCAAGTCATTTTAAAACCAACAAATATCTAGCTTAAGTATTAAGAAAGATCTACGCTGAGCACCACGTTCTTTCAGGTCTTTCATCTCAGTCAATGGGATCAAACTGACCACAGCGACTTGAAAGGTTAAATAGGAACCTTACCAGCAGTCAGTTTATGTTAATAAGGGAAGAACAACTCAGAAAAGGAAGGTAAGAAGGACCGCACAACTTGAAGAACATGATAAATCTCATTACGTGATAGATATAGAAACCATTGAACTTGTGTGATGTATTTTGCTATGTATATTTTCAATAACAAAATTTAGAAAAAAATTAGAAAGCCTAAATATTTGCCTATAGTACATTAAACAAAAAAGACTGGCTATTGCTTAGTGAGTATTTAAAACATAGTGTAACTTCACATATATTTGCGTATGTTTGTGTGAACATAAAGGGATGATATGCTTGTTATTTCCTGGAAGAGGGTTTGGAAAAAGATGAAGGTAAGTGTGAAATTATTAATTGCTTTGCTATGTTTAACATTCTACGTAATACCAACTGCAAAGTCAAAACAACATTAGTTCTTTGAAATCATTACAAAATCAAAACCAAAAAGTCTTTAAAATTGAGCAGAGATGAAAACTAAAAAGTATGATAATAAATAAACAGCATGCCTCCTGAAGAGAAATTGTAATGGGGCATGTCCCTACACCTGATCAGTAGTATGGTGCCATCATGGGTAAGTGCAACATTTGCTAACTAAAAGGTTGCAGTTCGAATCTACCAGGTGCTCCTTGGAAACTCGATGAAGCAGTGTCTTACTGCGTCCTATAGAGTCGCTATGAATCAGAATTGACTTGATGGAAGTGGGGTTTTTGATAATCAGTAGTATGGAAGCTTGCAGGTATAGCAATTAAGAGCTGTAGCTGGAAACCAAAAGGCTGGCAGTTCAAATTCACTAGGCATGCCTTGGAAACTCCATGAAGGTAGTTCTACTCTGACCTATTGGACCTCTATGAGTCAGAATTTGCTTGATGGCAGCAAGTTTTTTTTTTTGTTTGTTTTTTTTTTTTTTTGTAATCCCGTAGTATTAACATAGCAAAAGAGAAATCATATTAGCAAAAAGAAATGGAGGATAGATTAACAACTGACAAGGAACCATACAATAATGTCTAAGTACTATCAACCCCATTCAATCAAGATATTGGCTTACATTTAACAAGTCTGTATCTTTTGAAGAAGTCAATTTATAAAATGAACTATTATTAGCACCACTTGCTCTAATCCCACACTTACAAAATCACCTTTGTTTTTTCATGTATTCCTCTCCTATCTGTGTATAGCCAGCAATTACATACTGCAACACTGATGTTCTGTTTCATATCTTGTGAATTTGAAAAATATGTATCAATCTCCTGAATCTGATCAGCTCCAAAATGCAGAATAGCAGCAAATTTCCAGAAATGCAAAATTTCTGAATCTTGGTGACTTTTCCAAAACGTGGCACAGTGTGAACTGATACATAGGAAGCTTTCAGTCCACTGCCCCACATCCTCATCCCCACCCCGCAGATACCACTACTTAGACTCTGGAAACCGCAACATTTCTGAACTCTCTCACAGACAAGCCCTCAGAATGCAGGTTTAGAAAGTTGCTGATGTTCGTGTTTAAAGTGGGTCAGACTCACAAAGCCTAGCTCACACTTTTCAAGTTTGCAAGATGCTGGTAATCAACTTGCACTGTTAACAGGACCTGCCCAAGGTGAGAGAATTCATGAGGTAGAATGGCAAGGAGGGTCAGTTGTTGAACAGTCTGAGGAGATCCCAGGGCAAGTAGGACGGCTCACACTGAAAGCCACCTCCAGAAGTAACGAAAACCAATTTCAGCTGTTTTGAAAAGTAAGCGACGTTCACTGATATCTCACACAGAGGAGCCAATGAGAGAATAATATTGTATGACACACATCAAAGTTCTAAAATTCCCCTTCTCTTACATGTCTCAGTCTCTGAAACAGATGTCCTCATCCCTTTCTTTGTCTCCTCCAAAACTGCGCTTATACTAGGTCGCACGGTCGCCCCTGTCTCCCACTTTTTGCACCCTTCCTGGTCCTGCACAAATATTCCTTTGCCTTTATGAAGTAAATCAATCTAGTCTCCTGGATTCTTTCCATTCCCTTCTTCACCCATTGCCTCACTCAGCACTACAAAGGCTAAGGGGTTGAACAGGATGACACAGGTCGAAAATAGGTTAACATGTATAGGTTGCACATTAGTAATTTTTTCTCTATCGTAGAAGGAAATTCCAAGAATGGTGGTGGGAAGCTTATAAAATGAGCCAGCTGTTCTTGGGTGGCTATCTTCATGTCATGCTTATATAAATTAAGCATACGTAGGCTGGGATCTGCCTTATAAAGAATTTTCTTACAACTAAAACTGGAAAGGAGGCTTGATGCCTCGGCGATTAAAAGCTAGGCTACTATCCAAAAGGGATGCACTTAGAATTCACCAACTGCTCTTGGAAACCTGAACTGATGCAACAGTTCCACTCTGTCCTACAGGGTCACTATGAGTCACAATGGACTCGGTAGCAATGAGTTTGGTTTGTAAAGCTGGGAAAAACTTAGAGTAGTGCCCTTCCCAATGCTAAGGGTTCAAAAATAAACAAAAAGGCCATTGTCAGGGGTGTTATGAAGACAATCCCCACACTGGGGGAGAAGCAACTGTTTCTGACCTCGAAGGCAGGATCTAACTAAAAAAAAAAAAATTCATGGTTTTGGACCACTCATCATTTCAGTAGGTGAGTAGGTTTCACATCTATTCCACAGAATTCCTGCCTTGTTAAGTTACCTTACAGTGTTCTTACAAACAATAGGTAGCATTATTTCAGAGTCTGCCCATATTGGTACACCACCAAAGTTGGGGTGAGCAAGGCCAGTTATAAGGTTCCTGCTAGCTCAGATATTGAAGGCGTCCTTCCTCCTCTTCTTTTCTCTTTTGCTTAACTAAACACTTATTGATTTTAAGTGACTTAAGCAGCATTTCACATCTGATCAGCTCACTCTTCTGTGGGAACTTTGTTTGTGCTGACATGGATGAGTGCATGAACTGTTCAGAATCCTACAAGATGTAGCAATAAAAATGACTTTGGCCCGACATGTTTGCCTGTAGAGCTGATATCTACCACAGATCAAATAATTTTTACTCTATAAATAAAAGGTTTGACCTATTCATTTTAGCCTGCTTGTCTAAACATAGTAGTTCAGCCAAGAAATGCTCCAGATTTCAAGAGACTGGGTCTTACATATATAACACACATGCACATGTTTACACACATGTGTGGACTTGTGTATATATACACACAGTACCAGGAAATGTGCTGACATTCTGCCCACTCTGGCCAATTTCTGAGCATCTGCCTGATTTCTGCAGAGGAGTCAACCAGCACAGAGACAAAGAATGATCCTTGGATTTTTTTCAGTGCACCTCACGCTCGGTAGCCACTAGAATGAAAAATAAGATAAATGCAGGTTTTAAAGAACACTGGCTATTTAGTTTCTAGCCAAGAAAGCAAAAAGATGAAAAAAGGGAGTACCTGTAGCTAAATGCCTCTGATTACTGGAGTGGCAGGCTTCCAGAGACACCAAGCCTTGACTTTGTTTTATCAGAATTCTTCCTAAGTTACTATTAAGAAGTATTTTCAACAATCTAGTTTTTATTAGCCGTTTGTGCCCATTATAGTTTTCTAGTTGCTAGTTTGTTATGGCTTTAAGATAAATAAGGTTCTAAAAGTGTCTCAAATGAGTAGTTACAGGGCTGGGTATGCTATTTAGACCATATAAAAAGCCTATGTAAAGGACTTCCCTTGTAGTGAGACTATTTTATATTTAATAGAACTGTCATATAAACATATACTAGCATTTAAAATGCAGTTTCTGGGCCATAAAATAAACACCATTTCTAATATTGCCATTGGCTTTCACATGCATGGAGCTCAACTCATTAAATTCTCTTTACTCCATTTATGTGAAATGTGTTTTTAGCACCAGAGAAGCACACGAAATGCATTATTCCATGAAATGCAACTATTATCAAGGAGACAAGAGTTAAAGTGAGGCAGACTAAGTGTTTTATGCAGATTCAAGCAGATTATAATTAGTTTTAGCACCTTGCACAATACCACAAATATAGTTTCCAACAAATTACTATTGATGGCTATAAATGCAAATATATCTCAAGGGGAAGTTATGCTTTTATTTAAATACATATTCAGAATTCTGTGCTCACAATGCAACGTTCACCTGAAAGTGACATGCTAGAAATACTTCATGTACTTCACAAGTTAAAATAAAATGGATCTAAATAAAGTTGCTCTGAATTGACTATTTTTGCAAATTTAATATTCACTACAATGTGCCTGAATTTTCTCACTTGAAAAATGTTAATAATATAGCCTGATTCAGTTGTCTTACAAATAAAATAATACATACAAAGTTATTAGAAAATTTCTAGGCACATAATCAATAACCAGAAATGGTTAACTAGTATTGATAATATTTTTCTAAAGCTATATTTTAAAGTTACTCCAAGAAAATATTTGGGTTCACATATTGGATTTTTTTTTTTACTAGAAAAGATAGAAATTATAACTATAAATTTTGTGATGGATATGTGGAAAGTGCTAGGTACTTAATCATCAGAAGAATAAACTAATCTAGATCAACACATCCATTAATAAAATACTTCCTTGTATTTAATTTTTACAAAAGTTGGGATGTTTAGATGATTCAAAGAATCCTAAGATGTATAAATATCCTTAAGAACTACAAAAGAACATAAAAAAACAAATTAATAAGTAAAAAAGTAATTTTTATAAAATGAATAATACTGAAGGTGGCATTGCCAAATGGGTTAGAAAATGGTTAGCATTTTGACGCCTTGTTCTAAAACGATTGAATTCATCTCTGTATAACACAACACATAAAACATAAATTCCTGGTAACTTAAAGACCTAAATATGAAAATTAAAACTACAAAACTTTGAGTAGAAAATCTAAGAGGCTGTCTCCATGACATCAGGATACAGAATAATTTACCAAGCTGCAAGCTCTAAAGGAAAAGATATTTTAGATTCATCTATTAAAATTTAAAACTTCTGTGTGACAAAAGACAACATAAAAAGTTAAGACAAGTCACAGACTGAAAGAAGATATTTGTAGGCATATTGACATCCCTACCCTAAATAGCATCTGGAATTCTTCACATATTATAAACCAAAAGACAACCCAATAAAAAGTGGGCAAAGGGTTCATAAAGAAGGAAACACAATGGTCAGTTAGTATATAAAAATATTCTCAAACTCACAATAAAAATTGGATGTGCAAATTACAATATCCAGGATTTGTGCTCTGGCTATCACTGACTAACTTGTATGAGACTAAATATTTTAATATAAAATAACGGAATACCTGGAAATCTGTATTTAAGACATCAGGGAGAAATCAAAACAGAATTTGGGAGCCAAACTTCCAAAGACAAAGAAAAACAGGGAGGTAAGCTCAACATGCACTGCTGCCTTCTCTGTTGAATTATTTGTCAACCTGTAAATTTCAGCCAACATGCTAAAAGCCAAACAAAAAATAGTAACTAAGAGACTGAGAAATTAAACAGAGTTTCCAATAGTCTTAAGGGCTGCGGAAACAAAAACTGGAGTTCATGCTTCTTCATAAAAGAAAGTACTGGTAAAATGACCAGACATTTAGTTCAGATTGGAGAAAGTTATACTCTTGGACTAAAGAAACTGGGAAAAATCCTTTGCTGCATACTACCAGAAACAGACTAGTTTTTATTACTGAAACATTACTGAGTCAGTTCAATTCAAAGGTGGATTATGGTTGTCTATTTGTCTGCCAAAAATAGATGTTAGTCCTCTCTGCAGCAAGTTAACATCATTACAAGACTAAAATTACCTTTAAACTATCTAATGTACAATGTCTGACTTTCAGATAAAAATTACCAGTTGTGCCAGAAACAGAATACAATTACTAAAAGAGAAAAGTTGCAAAATAGAAACACATCATAGGACTTTCAAATATTAGAAGAGTTACCTACCAGACACTGTTCTTAAAATAATTGTGGCTAATATGGTTGAGAAAAACATGAGAGAGAGACTTTTACCAGAGAACTAGAATCCAAAGAAAATAATCAAGTAAATAGTTTGCAAGAATACAATTACCGAAATAAAGAACTCAGTAGATTAGTTTAAGACTGGATACTAATAAAGAGAGAATTAAATGAACTGGAAGATAGGTTAGTGGAAAATAGCTTGAATGAAGGAAGCACAGTGAGAAAAAAGCAGGGAACATACATTGTAAGAAACACGTGGAACAAGAAAAAAGGTTTAACTTGTGTTTAAAAAAAAGGAGAGAAAAAGTGGGATGCAAGCAATTTGGAGAAATACACAGTCTGACAATTAAGTCCGTGAACATAATTGTTCAAGTATTGCATACCTCACTGCCGAATACCACCACGGTCACCTTCGAAATACTCCTCTTGGGAAGCCATGAACTATGCCAGCACTTAGCCACCCTTTCAAAGCAATGCTGGAATTCTTCCTGGAATGGCATTGCACAGTGGCACAGTGGTAAGTTCATGAACTTAATCGCAAGGATGTCTATGAGGGAGTTTTTAGCCATTTAACAAACAGCTATTGGAACACCCTTCCTACTCAACTAATCTGGCCCCAGTGACTTTTTTCTTTACTCAAACATAAAGGAAATATTGAAAGGAAGACATTTTGATGACATTCAGGACATCAAAGGTAGTACGGTGACAGCTGTGATGACCATTCCATAAAAAGAGTTCCAAAACTGCTTTGAAGGCCAGACTAGGTCCTGGAGTGGATGCATAGCTTCCTAGGGGGAGTACTTCAAAGGTAACTGTAGTGATATCTGACATTGAGGTATGTAGCACTTTTTCTAGGATGAATTCTCAAAGTTCATAGGCAGTCCTTGCATAACTGAGAAATTTTATAAATTTGGAGTAACTATCAAACCATATGTATTCAAGAAGTGTTACACAAGGCTGCCAGTTAAGTTGACGAACTGGTCCTACATCTGACATCGTATTACCCTTATATTCTGAATGTCATCAAAACAGCTTTCTTTCAATACTTCCTTTATCTTTGGGTAAAAGAAAAAGTCACTGAGGGCCAGATCAGGTGAGTAGAGAGAGTGTTCCAACACGGTTACTTGTTTAGTGACTAAAAACTCCCTCACAAACAACTATGCGGTTAAGTTCATGAAGTTGCTACCTAGCTACCATGAACAATGGCCATTCCACAAAGAGTTCCAAAATTGCTTTGAAGCATAAACTAGGCACTAGTTTCCCAAGGGGAGTACTTTGAAGGTGACCATAGTGATATTCAGCAATGAGGTATGTAACACTTAGAACAATTAAATTTGTGGACTTCATTGTCAGACCTGGTAGATCACAGAAAAGAGAAATATAAAGTAAACTCACATAGATACACATTACAGCAAAACTGTTGAAAAACTCAAGATCCAGAGATATAAATGCAAAGAAAATGTCAAATGCATCCAGAGAAAAAAGACGTGTTATCTTCAAAGGAGTGAGAAAAAGATAGCTAGTTTCTCAGCACAAACATTAGAAGCTAGAGGAAAATAACATGACTTTCATTAACTGCTGAAACAAATAGTTGCCATTCTAGACTTCTACAGACAGCAAAAATATCCATCAAAATATAAGGAAAAAGTAAGCATGTTTTCATAAGCTTATTATTATACATTTATAACTTTACATATTATTACATTCATTAAATGCATTACATAAGTATATACAAAAACTGAGAGCTGGTCACCTGAAGGGCTATACTAAAACAATTATCAAATTGTTCAAGCAGAAAAAGTAGCCTACAAAGGAATTCAGGAAGGAATAAAAAACATGAAAAAGAATAAATACATGAGTGCATCTGAATAAATACTGACTGTATAATACATTGTGTTGTTTAGTGTATTTAAAGAAATAAAATACATGATAACAATTCTTGAAAGATGAGAGCATATGCATTGTTGGCGAAGTGGTGAAAGTAATGGCTTATGTTAAAACTGGATGGATCAAGACTCATGGTTTAGTCCCCAGGGTGGTAATATATGAACAATAAAATAATAAACAATGACATTATAGAGGGTAAGTATGGAACAGTAGGATCCCTAGTGGTGACATGTGAAGCACTCAGCTACTAACCAAAAGGTTGGCAGTTTGAATCCAGCAACCACTGTTGGGACAAAGAGGGTAGCAAAGACTTACAGCCTTAGAAATCCAGTAAGGAAGGATACTTTTGTAGAATACCCATTATGTTTAAGTATTCCTGGAACATTTATGAAAATTGATCATAAGCTAGTCCATAAAGCAAGCACTTAATCTCATTGGGAGAGAATAATTGGTAGAAAAATTTAAATCACAATGAAATTTAATTATTGTGCACCAGATGGCTGAAATTAAAAACACAAAAAGTACCAAATGTTGAAAAGAATGTAGAACAACTGGAATATGTTGCTTTGGGGGATGTGAATTGATACAGCTAGTTTAGAAAAAAATTTATCTAAATTACCATATAACACACACATACTATGATTTAGTTGATATGAAACAAAAATGAATATGTACACATGTATTTACCAAAGGTTTATCAAATTGAATACAATAATATTACTCTTAGGCAAGCACTGGAAATGATTCAAATGTGCATCCACTTTAAGTGGATAAATATATTGTCATATATTAATATAATGGAAAACAGTATTTGGAACAAGCAAACTACTACTTTTTCAACAATACAATAAATCTTAATAAACTATAATATTGAATGAAAGGTTCTACTCACAGAAGCTTGTGAATCTAATACTGATTCTTGTATTGAACAATTCTGGGCAAAACTAATGGTCTGTGTTGTTAAAAATCAGGGTGTGGTTACCTCTGGGGAGAATGGGGGTGGTAACTAGGAGAAGGCGTGGGGAGCCCTGGTGTTGCAAGTGCTGATTTCACATGTATGCTCACATTATAAATACTTATTAATCTGTGTAGTTTGTATAATTTTCTAAATACTGGTTATGCTTTAAGCTTAATATTTAAAAAAAGATTTAGTAAAAAGAAATTCATACTCATTGGATTGCCAACATGAAGATTCTATCTATAGGGCCAATGGTGCTCTCTCACCAAAACAGCAGAAAGGAAGAAAGACTAGCCAAACATGTTGTAGACATGCCTCACTTCCACTTACATCCCCTTAGCTGGAAGGCAGCCATTTGGTCACATCTAGCAGGAAATGATGTGGAGAAATACAGCCTTTATCTGGATGACCATGTACCCACCCAAAACTCTCCTACGGAAAAGCAAAGAATGGATTTCAGCAACAGCAAGCAGTCTGCAGAGGCAGTTATTACAGTCACTGTTTTAGAGATGAGGAATAAGAGTCAAAAGATAAAGTTACACATAGAGTAAATGAATCAAGATCTAAATTCATGCAGATGATGTATCTAGTGTATGATTCTCTACCTCTGTACATCTGCTAAACTTAAAGATATATGCTCTATAATACAAGAATGTACTCCCTTGTATCTATCAGACAGTAATCCCAGCAAACATGAGTAAAAAGAAACTTCTTGGGATGCTCATCAAAGCATTACTTGTTAGTGCAAAAAACAAGCAAAACAAACGGGAAGCAGCCCTCATACTCCCAGTAAGGAAATAGACCCAACCGTGGTCTATTTATGCAGCAGAAACTCTGCATGAAACATAAAACTGATATCAGTATTAGTCATGAACAATATATAAGTATATGTTACATATATATATAAAACAATATATATTTTTCTTTAGATGTTATGCAAATGGATACAATTTGCACAATATTTAAAGAAAATATATATACATTGTTCATGATTGATAAATATGTAGTAAAAGTGCAGACATACGCATTCACAAATACGGAAATATGGCCGAATGTTAACAAATATTTAGTCTTAGATACTTATTGTATTTATTTATGTTTTGTATGTTTGAAAAAGTGGTTGGTGATGTCTACATTTTCTTTTCAAGTGCAATGAACATATGGTGTAGGTACCTTGATTAGTTGCAATCTAAATCATTCTATCTAGTTTCTGTAAACTATCAAAATGTTCAAGGAATACCAGAATCTTTCAGACAGCCTCTCACACATGAAATTGGCACAAAAAGTATTGCCTTGGTTTTATTATTCAGAAGACAGTGTCAACTTATAGGTGACAGCTTACTCAATTTATTTAGGATTAAATCATATTTAAATTTTGCAACAATCACTACAAAATGAACCTTTCTTTCTTCTGTAGGCTATGTAACCCTCCCTGTTTTTCATTCTCCCTTACTTTTAAAAGTTCCTTCTTATCCATACAAAAGTGCTTCAGAATAATTCTAATTGATGTATTAGTTTTAGTTGTCAATTTTTAAGATGACTGATACTTTCACAATGAAAAAGTAACAACAAACCTTACTGTATTAGGATCACTTCAGTGAAACAATTATTTGGAAATGAGTTTACATAACAAACACTAGGTCTTGCATAGCTTTGGTCTTCACATCTTCTGTAGGTGAGCAGGAGGGATGGGAAATGAACCAGAGAAATTTCTTTATAGTTTTGTTTGAAGGGCAGACTGTGATGTAGCACGGAAAGATTACAGAGTCAAGATATTCAGATAGAAATGTCTAATTATTCTCAGGGCATTATCTTTCTCTTGGGCTGATTTAAATTGAAACCAGACACACTGCATTTGTTTAAAACAATTTTGGTTAACATTAAAGCAGAATTATTAATAGCTTCATCACTCTTTCCTCTTATCAAATGTTGACATATTCAAGATAGATTTGGGAATTATTGGTACCTAAGTACTCATCTCCTCCATCATTTAAAGTTGATGATTTCCCTGAATTAATAACTATTTCATGAGCTAGGCAAAAATTAAAGGAGAATAGTGAGCTTTTTTTGCATTTAGTCCAAAATTGCTTTATTCCTCAGAACAGTTAAAATCATCAAAGATAGTTTTCATGTTTTAACAATCAGTTCTCTGCACTTTATAGGGATATTGTTCTGAGGAGGAAAAATAAACTGAAGATTTTTAGAAGAGGGCATTCTTGGTTCAGGGTACATTATAAATGATGTGCTATTGCTTTCAGACTGGATCAAAAAAAAAAAAAGGCAAGATTTTAGTGTTAACACATGCAGCTTGATTTGTTGATATCATGTCTATGGGATACAAGAGAAACTGTTTTATAATGTTGATAAAGTGAGAATGGAATTTAGTTTGGCTATCAATATGGTTTCTTGTGTAATAAAACTACCAAAGCAATTCCTTGAGGGTTGTCTGAAGGGTGGAATGAGTTGATTTAGCCTGCTAGAAATTTACTGTATTCTTAGTAATCTGGAAGGTAATAATGACTATACCTCTTTCAGGCAATTAAATTTCTCCAGCTTCCTAGCTGGATGTTCACATAAGAACTGCATGATAGCCAAATATACTAAATGTTTTATGTCAAGTCCCTTTTCATCGATTTTATTCTTCAGCTCTCATCAATTCTTTTATCTTTTTCAGTTTTCCCAAAAGCATCCCCTAAGACAAAGCCTCGCAAAATTTTTGGGGAAAGGGGATTATGCTGGGGAGAAGGAGAGAGAGAGAGACATGGAAAGTGAAACAGAGAGGAAGGAAAACTTAATCCAAGTTAGCTGAGTTGGCCATCACTGTTGGTGAAGGGTGTCTTATCCTGCCAGGAACTTCTCAGGATTCTCATGAAATATGTCTGAGAGTTATTGACCTAGGAGACGAAAAGTAGAGGCATTTATCAATGGGCTTCATTTCCCCATTATTCAAAGCTGGTGCCACAGATATCAACTCTCCTGTAACTCTTGTTTGTGCGTGCATGGAGGCCAGGTGGGGTTATGTAGGCATCCCATGTTGCAGCATCTTAGATGTCCTGGAGAGGGAAGTAAGAGTATGTGGTGCAGGCCTTGACGAGGCGTTGTCAAGTAGCACCTGAGCAAAGCTGGATGGTAGTTGTTGAGAGCATAAGAAGTGGTTGGTGCCAAAGAAAAGCATGTCACACCCACATGCCATTTAGATCTGACTGTGCATCTGTTAGGTTAAATTCATGGTATGAACAGCTGTAACATGGATAAAAATTCAATACAAGCAAGTTAGTGGATCAACCTACATTTCTCTGCTGCTGCAGTTGATTCATGCTGAGACTTAATGTTTATCACCTCGTTCCTCTAGTACTCGTTCTACCATTCTTACCCCTGGACCAGCACCTTGACTTTTCTAAGTTGCTTAACAGGTGTGATGACTTTCTACCCCAAAGATTCTGAGTCTCAGCTCTTAATGTCTTTCTCTTTTTAAACTGTGGTTGGTAAATGCCTATTCATCTTATCACTGAGCATAGAAGCACCAAGAGATACCCTAGAAATAACCTAGAGTCTCTGCTCCTGTGTGGAAATTAGAGTCAAATGTTGTAAGTTATTTCTTTCGTAGGTGACATGAGAAGTCCAAAGCAGCCAGGTAGTAGTTGCAATTTTGAGTTCAGAGGAATCTTCCCCATGTCTTCCAGCAGAAGTCTTTCCTCTGTGGAGACTAGGCCTTTTGATCTGACAAAAAAGAAACAGGAAACAAAAACCCAAAGGAGGCTAACTGTGATGGTGAGAGAGTTCAATCCTACTTCTACTCTTCAGTTCCCAGTGAAGCCATCTAACTTCTCAGCACAATATAAGAGCTATTAGAAGACTACACATCCTGCATCCTGAAAGATGGTGATCCATTTTGCAAGTGACTTATCTGAGCTATTTCTGAGTAATCATGTTTATTGTCTGGTACCAAATGTTGCCTCATTCTTATCACAAAATGAGTTCTCTGAGGTGAGCCACTGAGGCGTGTTGTCATTCCTCAGATGGTGACTTTATGCTGGCTGAGACACCACAGGTAGGGAAGGTAAACCCATGCCCACATTCATTTGGATCAATTTTTCTTGGGAATAAGTGTAAATATGTATCTCTTCTAGTCAGTCAGCCAAATTTCTTGGCATAGACAAGTGACTCCTTTCAGTGCTGCACCTGTTTGTTGCAACATCTCAATGGATAATTCCATCAGTTCCTGGAGACTTGTTTTTCACCAGTGCCTTTAGTATAGACTTCTTTTTTCACTGCCATTAGTTCCTGATTGTATAATACTTCTTTAAATGGTTGAACATTGATCAATTCTTTTTGGTATAATGACGCTGTGTATTTCTTTCATCTTCTTTTGATGCTTCCTGGATCATTTAACATTCTCCCCAAAAGAATCCTTCCCTATCGCAACTCAAGGCTCGAACTTTTCCCTCAGTTCCTTCAGCTTGAGCATCCTCCAGCTCTTTCTTTGCACATGTCATTACAACACTTTACTTCGTCTTCTGGAGCCACCCTTTTGAAATCTTCTACTCAGTTATTTTACTTCATCATTTCTTGCTTTTCTTTAGCTATTCAATGTTTAAAAGCAAGTTTCCAAGTGTCTCTAAACATACATTATGGTCTTTCTCTTTTTCCTGTCTTTTTAATGACAACTTGCTTTCTTCATGTGTGATGCACTTGATGTGATTCCACAATTCATCTGGTCTTTGGTGATTAGTGTTCAACGGGTGAAATGTATTCTTGAGAAGATAGCTAAACTCAGGTGGGATATACTCTAGGTCCTACTTTGGCTCTTGTGAGTTTTAATTTGAACTTGCATATGAGCAATTAATGGTTTGTGCTGCTGTCGGCCTCTAGCCTTATTCTGACGGATGATATTGAGTTTTTCTGTTGTCTGTTTCCACAGATGCAATCAATTTGATTCTTGTGTATTTCATCTGGTGAGGTTCATGTGTATAGTTGATGTTTGTAGTGGTGAAAAAAGTATTTGCAATGAAACACTTATTGGTATGAGAAAAATCTGTCATGAAATCTCAAGCATCATTTCTATCACCAAGGCTATATCTTCCAACTATCAATCTTCCTTCTTTGTTTCTAACTTTTGTATTCCAATCACTAGTAATTATCAGTGCATCCTTATTGCTGTTCAACCAATTTAAGACTGCAGACACTGGTAAAAATCTCCCAATTTCTTTGGCCTTAGTGGTTGGTGTGTAAAAATTAATGATAGTTGTGTTAACTGTTCTTCCTTGTAGACCTAAGGATACGTCTACACTCACAGTATTGTACCTCAGGATAGATCTTAAAATGTTGTTTTTGACAATGAATGAAAGGTTATTATTCCCCACATGGTGGACCATATGATTGTCAGATTCAGAATGGTAAGTACCAGTCCATTTCAGCTCATTAAGGCCTACAATATTGATGTTTATGCATTCTATTTCATTTTTAACCATGTCCATTTTTCCTAGGTTCGTACTTTGTACATTCTACGTTCTGATTATTAATGGATGTTTGTGGCTGTTTCTTCTCATTTTGAGTCATGTCACATCAGCAAATGAAGGTCCCAAAAGCTTTACTCCATCTACACCCTTAAGGTCAACTCTGAGGAGGCAGCTCTCCCCCAGTTGTCTTTTGAGTGCCTTTCAACCTGGGTGCTCTCTTCTCACACTGTATCAGACAATGTTCTGCTGCTATTTACAAGGTTTTCCCTGGATAATTTTTTTCAGAACTGGACTACTGGGTCCTTCTACCTAGTCTGTCTTAGTCTGGAAGCTCAGCTGACGTATACCCACCATAAGTGACCCTACTGTATCTGGATACTGCTGGTATGGCTTCCACTATTACAGCAAAACACAAACCCAACAGTAAGACAAACTGACAGATGTGGGGGCAATGAAGAATACATGCACAAAAATACATATGGAAAAATATGTATTTCACTGAAATGGCTGACACAGTTGTGGAGGCCAGCAAGTCCCAAATTCAGGGGTCTGGTGTCAGGCTGGAGGTTTTTCCTGACTCACGTGGTTGCAGCACTGCCAAGCCAGCCAAGTGCCGTCGTGAGTGGTTGCAGCACTGATGAACCCCAAATCAGTAAGTCAAACAGCAGCCTGCTGGTCTGCAGGGCTGTGGGAGCTGACAAACTGCCAGATCTGAAGAACATCTGCTAAGCTAAGGGCTGCAATCTCTAGAACAGGAGGTTAGAGGAATGACAATTCAAATGCAGGATAGAGAGAAAGTGAACTTTGCCAGAACACCCTTATCTATTAAATGCAGGTCATGCTCCCAAGGAAACTCATCTTTCAGTCAGTTGGCTTTTCACATGAGATCACAAAATGGAGAATGATTACATAATATCTACAAATCATATCAAGGCAGTTGACACACAATTTTAATCATCATAGTCTAACCCTTGTCAACTTGACACATGTACATAGCTCCTGAAACCATGCATAATCTCTAAAACAATTGTTGAAGTCTCCCACTATTATTGTAGAGTGATGTCTCTCATTTTTTAATGTAGGCAGTGTTTCTTTGATGTCTTTAGCTGCTCCAATATTATGTGCATAAATATTTAATATTGTTAAGTCCTGGTTGTGTATTGAACATTTCAGCAATCAGTAGTGTCCATCCTTGCTCACTATGGTGGATTTTACATTAAGGTCTATTTTATCTGAGATTAGAATTGCCAGACTTGCTCTTCTTTGTGTATTGTTAGCTTGATGTATATTCCTCCATCCTTTAGTTTTCAGTATATTCATATTTTTAAGTCTAAGGTGAGTTTCTTGTAGGCAACATATGGATGGGTTGTGTCTTTTGATGTAAGATGTCACTCAATGTCTCTTTACTGGAGCATTCAGTACATTCACATTCAATGTGATTATTGATAGGTATGTGTTCACTGCTGCCATTATGATATGTTTATTTTTGTTTTGATGTTTTCTCTCTTGTTCTTACTAATCTGTTCTGGGACATTCTTCTTCGTGAATTGATTTTTTACCTTTTTCAGGGTTGGTTTTATGGTTGTTGAGATTCTGCATTATGTTTCTTGATTTGATATGTTGCATCTTTATCGTGCTTTAAGGTTGTCCCTAAGATATCCCTTAATAAACCATATATAAACCCAATTTCAGTTACTACCATTCTTAGCACTTTCCTCTCCATCTGGAAGGACTATAACAACTGTAGTATATCCCTCTTTTTGATATGATAACATCACAGTTTTCATGATGTGATCTGTGAATCATTTCTTTCACTATTACTGGTTTGTTTGACTTTGGAGCCTTCCCTAACTCAGTAGGATTTGGGGTGATGTGTCCTGTACTTGCTTCTAAAATATAAAGTTAGTGGTTTTGTTCTTCTAAGCCAAGAGATCCTTTTAGTATTTCTTGTAGCTTTGGTTTGGTTTTTACAACATCTCTGAGTTTCTGTTTATCTGTGAATGTAGTAATTTCCTTTTGATTATTGAAAGATAGTGTTGCAGGACATATAATTCTTGGTTGGAAGTTTTTCTCCTTCAAGGCTTTGAGTGTCTCCGTGCCAGCATGGTTTCTACTGAGAAATCTGATGAAAGCCTACAGGGTTTCTCTCTGAATGTTAGCTTTGCTTTGAGTCTTGCTGCTTACGTTTCATTTTGTTAAGCTTGATTATAATAAGTCTTGGAGTCTTTCTTTTGAGATCTATATTGAGTGGCATTCAGTGTGCATCTTGGATGTCTGTATTCTCTTATTTCATAATTTCTGGGAAGTTTTCTGTCAGCAGCTCAGCAACAATACTCTCTGTGTTCTTGGATGTCTCACCTTGTTCAGAAATTCCAATTAATCATAGGTTGTTCCTCTTGATAGAGCCCCGCATGCTTCTTAATGCTTCTTCATTTTTCTTGTTTCTTTTTTCTGATTTCTACTCATAGATGCTAGAGTCAGTAACTCTGTGTTCCAAATCAGAAATTCTCTTTTCCATTTGTTCTATTCTATTTTCTTGGCTTTGAATTGAAGTTCCTATGTCTTTGATTTTGTTCTTGATCCATTGGATTTCAGAGTACTGGTGTTCCATCAGATCGAACAGCTTGCTTAATTTTTCATTTTACTCTACTGCATTTTGTATAAGGTCTAGGAGGGCTCTATATATTATCCTTTTGTATTCACCTTCAGATAGTTTCAGAAAAGCTTCTTCATCTGGGAAGTTGTGAGATGCTTTGTTTTGGGGGCCTTCTGAAGCCATGGGTGATTTTCTCGGTTATAGTTTTCTCCAGAGTTTGTTGCTTTTGGGGCATCATGTGAATCAGTAGAGGCTGGGAGAAATGCTATGAGGATGGGCTGCAATTGTTTCTCTAGGCCTTCTTAAAATGAGAGGTAAAAAGTATCTGACAACTTCCAAAGTCAGTCAGATTTTCAGGTGTATAGATCCGTCTTCCCAGCTAATAAAATAAGCACCTGCTTTTCTGCCAGAAAAAAAGCACTCTTCTCCAGGCTGGTGATGCCTCCCAGCTAGGAGTTAGGTCCAGCTGAGGCTTCCATATGGGTAATTGACCTCTCAGTGGAACAAGATGGTGTCCCACACAAGCTTGCCACCTGGCTGGGGCCAAAAGAGAGGCCAAAGGTGCTGAGATGCACACAGTCCACAACTTGTGTTGCCAGGCCCAAGTCACAGGTGACACTATGCAAAATACTGCTTTTCTGCTGGAAAAGCATTCTCCCCTGGGCAGACACCACCTCCTACCCTAGGAACTAAGTCCAGCTAGGGCCTCCGTATGCCTCTCAATGGAACAAGATGGTGTCCTGCAGAAGCTTGCTGCAGCCTCAGCACCAGCCATTATATGACAGAGGCAGAAAGAGAGGCCAAAGGTGCCACGATGCACAGAGTCCAAAGTCAGGCTTTCAAAATCTGGCAATTTTGCTTGCAGTGTGCCTGAGATCAGTGGCCAGTCAAGTCCCAGCTCCTCCTGCTGGATAACACAGAGAAAAAAAAATTAAAATGGTGAGTTACCTTCAGTCTGTGCAAGCCCATGCTCGCCGAGAGTGGGGTCAGCAAAAGAGAGGAGGTTTTGTGTTCAGTGGTGTGAAGTCCAAATTAACAGCCCTATGCTGCATCCTAGGCTAAAAACAATTGTAAAGTCATCCTTGTACCTAACATGATACAGCCAATACACTTAGAACAAAAAACATTAGCCCCATTTATACCATTTATATCTTATATTTTATAATAAGTAAAGTAAGGGACTAAGAGAGAGAAGAAAACAAACACATTTTCAAAACATATATATGCATACATACACACATAACAAAACAAAGAAGAAATACTAAAAACAATTACAGTCCTTGTTTCTGCAACTGGTTATGTTGTCACAGCTTGAATCAGGAGTTCACGTCTCAAAGAAGTAGAGTTAAGGTAATTTTTTATCTTAGTGGTAGCGTTGGTGGCCCACACTCAGTTTTGCAGAAGGGAACATGTCGGACAGTAGCCACAGCAAAGCCAGTGTGTCCAGCACCCTCTGATTCTATGGTCTCTGGAGGTGCCTGCGTGAACCACCAAACCATTGCTGTGGCTGGAATTTAGATGTAGTTCTGGCTCAGTCTTTTCCTTAGAACCTGCATATATTGTGGGCATGATTCTGCCATCATCCCATTGATTTTGTAAGTGACCTCCAATCCTTCCAGATAATTATCTTTCTTCTTAATCCAGCCAATGTGAGCTTCTGTTTCTTTGCTAAAAATCAAGAATATCTAACATTTGACCTTTTAAAAATAGGTAAAGAGACTTCTGAAACAGCCATAGGTTCAGAACATCACTAATACTAAAAGATAAATTATCAGGAGAGGCAGGACAGCTAATTAACTGTGAACATATTAAGCCCATGAAACAATTGTTCCAGAACCCCAGAGCAGAGAAAGTCATGAAAAGCTGAGACGGAAATGCTCTTCAAGTTGCATCCAACATCACTTAGGCAGCCTGTTTCCTTACTTATTTTGGTAAGCCTGCTGGGAAGGCACAGCAGGGAAAAGATATCATTTTTAAAAGGCTGTCACTTGCACTAGTGTAAAAATAAAAGGCCATCCCAGGGAGGGCCCCAGTGTAGGTCCATATGGTGTGTGCGTCTTCTTCTCTGTGACATTTTTATGAAGGTTATGGATATGCCCCATTCATCTTCATTCTCCTGGTGCTAATTGCTGTCCATTGGACCCCGCTACTGTGTACAGAGTCCACATGCTTCTGCTGACACTGCCCCAGCTGCGGTGTGCCACATGGCCCTGCTGTCCTCAGATAAGAACCTGCTGCTGTCTGACCACAACAGCTGAAAATATTCTGCCTTGAAGAGCTTATCTTGTTGAGACTCCATTTGAGCTATGACACAGTCTACAAACACAGAGTAGTGTATTCTCTGGGGGAAGCTCATGGCAGCCACAAATCCTCCCATGTGTTTTGGGCGTGGGCTTCATGTTTGTGGTTGATAGTGACGTTTCTTGTGAAGCAAGCATTGTGTTCAAGCCAGCAAAAGGTTCAAGAGTGAGACAGCCATGACCTTTCCAACAATCGGACTTTCTCTAGGCCTCTCAGTTATTTATCTTTTTCTTGTTTATGGGTAGAAAGAAATGAAAGAAAATCACCCCTAAGATTTTTTATTTCTTCTTTGTCTTTTCTATATATTCAGTGTATTAGAAGCATATGAAGACTGCCAATAAAGTTCACAAACATCCTAGAAACAATGCTGTATACTTCATTTCTGAATAGCACTACAGTCACCTTCAGAGTACTCCCCTTGGGAAGCTATGCATTGACACCAGCACCTAGTCCACCCTTCAAAGCAATTTTGGAACTCTTTCTGGAATGGCCATCACAGCTGTCGTCATATTACCCTTGATGTCCTGAATGTCATCAAAATATCTTCCTTTCAATATTTCCTTTATCTTTGGGTAAAGAAAAAAGTCACTGGGGGCCAGATTAGGTGAGCAGGTAGGATGTTCCAATATAGTTATTTGTTTAGTGGGTAAAAACTCTCCCACAGACAACTACACAATTAAGTTTATGAACTTGCCACCATGCCACTGTGTATAATGACCATTCGAGAAAGAGTCCCAAAATTGCTTTGGAGGGTGGATTAGGTGCTGGTGTCAGCGCATAGCTTCCCAGGGGAAGTACTTCAAAGGTGACTACAGTGATATTCAACAATGAGGTAGTAGCACTTAGAACAAACACGTTTGCAGATTTAATTGCCAGACCTTGTATACGTGACTTCCATACAATTTATGGGAAGCCATAAAATGTAGTCTTGAAGAGCTACAGCTGCTAACAGATAGGCTGACAGTTCAAATCCACCAGGACCTCCTTGAAAAACCTATGGGGTAGTTCTGTTCTGTTCTCTAATGTTACTATGAATCATAATCAAATTCATCTGCAAGGCTTTGTCTCTGTCACTCTCTCCATTTAATTTATAAAGAATGAAAGTGTGGGTACCAATGTTTCTACTCTGCAATCTAAGAATTGTAACATTAACAATACTTGTTCTCTACTTGGGTGCTCCCATACCTCTGCCACCCTCACTCCACCTCCAAGTAAACCTATACCCAGTATATTGTGTTTAACATTCCCTTGATTTTTGCCTTAAAAAAGGGATTCTATGTATTGTATGCTTAAACAACATAATGTTTGGTTCCTGAGCTGCATAAAATTATTATCCTTCTATATATGTTGTGTGGGGCTTGTCTTTTGTCACTTAACAACATCACTTTACCAAAGTTCATCCACGCTATTCTGTGGAGTAGTGGTCAATTACGTTCATCGTGTATGCCAGGCATTCGTGTGATGAGACCAGAGTTTTCTGGTTCGTATTCCAGTTGACATTTCAGTTGTTTCTCACTTTTCAGGACTCTGAATGTAGCTTCTCTGAACATTCTCGTCTGGGTCTCCTACAGTACATGTGCCAAACTTCATCTACTTTGACCACCTAAAAGGGGGGCTTGCTGATTATCTGTATGTTTCCCTTCACAAGACGAGACCAAATAGCATTTCCCAAGCGATTGTTCTACTTTACCAAAACTGTATGAGTTCTTACTGATTATGTTCTCTTAACACTTTATATATTTCATTTCTCAAGTTTATTTTGTGAAGGAAAGAGAGTTTTCCCTAATTTGAGAGAATGAACTAATTAATGCCATTCAGGTGGAGAAAGACACTGCTGGCTGTCATGCGTGGACTTTTAAATATCATTCTTTTTCATTTAATGAGCTTTATTTACACCTGAAAAACCCACTGTCACTTAGGAGTGCAATGTCCTTCAGAGAGCAAAGCATGAATGAATCATCAGGGAGAAGACACACTTAACTTCTCTCACATGTCATTCCAGGGCTGCCTCCCTTGTTAAAGAAAGATAATAATTCTTGGGTTCCTGAACCCTTGCACCAGTGGTTAAAAAAAAAAAAAGTCATAAAAAGGGTGATGTCTGTCCTCTGCGTCTCCAGTACTCTGCTGTTGGTGACAACTCTGTGCTGGACACCCCTAGACTTGCTTCTACCCTCTTGAATAAACAGGCTCAGATTTGGGTATTTTGTTCATTCATTTGTTTTGTGTCTGGAGGGGACATACGACAATGCAAGTTTCAACTTTTCTTCCTACTAACGTGGAAGTGTGTTATTTCTAGACTCAAGGATAATGGCCATCTCTGCACTAATGAGAAAGCACCCGTACTCCAGTCTAGTTATCTTTCTAGGCTCTGCCAGAGGTAAAGGAGCTGACTTTGTATCTGATTGCATTTATGTCACTAATAGCAAGAACTAGAAGGAAGGAAGGTAAGGTGGGGAGGTGATTACAAAGATAACAACACAAATAGGTGACCAGTTAATTGAGTTGTATTTGCAGGCAAGCAATTTCCTCCCACTGTGAGAAAATTTAGGCAGAGATTTGGGTTTGCTGATTCAATTATGTAAATTTAATTGTCTCAGCTAATCTGCAAATTCTCTCTCAGTTTTTTCAGAGGTTTGGATCCTGTCTCCATAATAAACCTTGAGATTTTAAAATAAAGTCTGAACTTCTTCTTTTCCATTACCAAACATTTCTGTATTTGGAAAATCTATGTTGAGGACTGAATTTCTTAGTAAATGGATGGCTGTTTTGTATTGTGTAAGCATAAATTGGAAGCTCAGCAAGCAATCTGCTGCCATTTTTTTTCCAGAAGCCCTTGAAAATACTGATATATTCAAGGTCACAATTTAGTCTTAGCTTTTCTGAAACTATCTGTACATGCTGATTTACGGTATTGCTCATTTGGTATATACACTCAGATTAAGATAGTTTTTTGTTTGCTTATTTCATAAAATGGAAACAGTTTTCTATTTTAAAAAGTGATATAAACCCTTTTAGTTCAGTAATGAAGGCACTTCTGAGGTTCAGTTTACCCTTCAGTCAACGATTAGACAGGCCCATAAAACAAAATAAGACTAGAGGGAAGCATCAGTGCAGGGGCAAGAACTAGAAGGCAGGAGGGATAGGAAACCTGGTATAGGGAACCCAAGGTCAAGAAGGAGAGTGTTGACAGGTCATGAAGTTTGTAACCGATATCACAAAATATTATAGGTACTAGCTGTTTAATGAGAAGCTAATTTGCATTGAGCAAATCTACTGCAAAAGACCTCTTTAAAGAGTTGAAAACAAAGATGTCATCTTGAAGTCTAAGTTGTGGCTAACCGAAGCCGTAGTGTTTTAGTCACTCCAAGTGCATATGAAAGCTGGAGATTGAATCAGGAAGATCAAAGAAGAATTGACACCTTTGAATTGTGATGTTGGCTAAGAATTGACTATGCTGTAGACTGCTAAAACAATGAACAAATATGTGTTGGAAGAAATAAAACCAGAGTGTACCTTGGAAACAAGGATGGCAAAACTAGGTATCGCATACTTTAAACATGTTATCAGGAGGGATTAGTCCTTGGAGAAGGACATCATATTTGGTACAGGGCCAGAACAAAAGTGGAAGATCATCCTGAGATGGATTGATACACTGTCTGCAACAATGGGTTGAGGTATAACAATCAGCAGGACCGGGCAGTGTTTCCTTCTGTTGTACATGGGGTTGCTATGAATTTGAACTACCTTGAGAGCACCTAACAACAATTTTGCTCTGTAAGGCTTCATCTAAAGTACAATAATAATTTTAAAAAAATGTAACAACAGACAAAGGACATGAACAGTCACTTCACCAAAGAAGTCATTTAGGCAACTAACAGACATGAGGAAATACTCAAGAATGCTAGTCATTAGAGAAATGCAAAGCCAAACTACAATAAGATAGTGTGTCCCCCCCAACATTGTTAGTGTGAATCAAAAGATGGGGGGAACAGAAAATAACAAATGTTGGAGAGGCTGTGAGGAGCTTGAAACTCTTATGTGGTGCTGGTGAGAATATAAAATGGTACCATTGTTTTGGAAAACAGTATAGTACTTCCTTAAAGAGTTAGAAATATAAATACCATAGGATCTAGCAATCCTATTCCTAGCAGTACACCTGGAGAAATAAGAGCAGTCACACAAACAGACATATGAATGCCTATGTTCATTGCAGCATTGTTCACAATAGCAAAAACATACTGTCCTTCGACAGATGCACGGGTAAACGAATTTTTGTTTATAGATACCATGGAATGCTATGCACTGATAAAAAAACAATGATGCATCGTCAAAACATCTCACAGCATGGATAAATCTAGATGTCATTGTGCTGAGTGAAATAATTCAATCACAAAAGGACAAATACCATCTGAGATCACTATTATTAAAACTCAATAAAAGGTTTATACACAGAAAGAAATGATCTTTGATGATAACTATGGAAGAGTGGGGAAGATGGACAATGTACATGGTAACTTTGGTGAAGGATGAGACAGTGTGTAATACTGGACAAGTCAGCACAAATAGACCAAGGTGTTTTAGTCAGCTAGGGCTGCTCCAACAGAAATACCACAGAGTGGATGGCTCTAACAAAGAAAGATCTACTCTTACACAGTCCGGTAGGTTGCAAGTCCATATTCAGGGTGTCCGCTCCAGGGAAAGACTTTCCCTTTGACGGCTCTGGAGGAAAGTCCGGTATTGCATCAGTCATTGTCCAGGGAGCGTCCTCACACAAGAACCTCTGGTCTGAAGGACGTGCTCTGCTCCCGGTGCTGCTTGCTTGATGGTAGCGAGGTTCTCAAATTGTCCTTGGTTCTTTTTCCTTTTATTCCTTGCAAGCTAAAAGCATTAAGGGTGGGGCAAGCCATACTCCAGGGAAACTTCCCCCATAGCAGGAATTCACAGCCCCACCCTAATCCTTTAACATACAGGTTAGTAAAACCACACAATGGAGGACATTTCCAAGATACTGGGAACCATATCCCAGCCACATGGTTGCACACATTTTTGGGGGGACACAATTCAAACCATGACACAAGGTAAGGTCATGAACACTTCACAGACTCTAACAGACCCTAACAGAACTCCCTGATGGACCAAACTACTGGACAGAGGGATGTGGGGACCGTAGTCTCTGGGGGTATTTAGTTCAACTGGCATAACATAGTTTGTAAAGAAAGTGCTCTACATCCTGCTTTGGTGAGTGGTATATGGGGTCTTCAAATTTATCATGTAAGATATTCTGGTGCTCTCCCCTCAGCTGGAGGAAGGGAGAACAAAGAAAACTAAAGACACAAGGGAAAGATCAGTCCAAAGCCTGATGGACCACAGCTTCCACAGCCTCTACCAGGCAGAGTCTAGCAAAACCAGGTAGTGCCCAGCTACCACCACAACCTGCCCTAATTGGTATAACAATAGAGCATCTATGATACAGTTGGGGGAAAAAATAGAGCAAAATTCTGACTCCCACAAAAAGACCATACTTACTGCTCTGATACAGACTAGAATAATAGCAAGGACATGGCCCTTAGATACCCTTTTAGCTCAGTGATGAAATCACTCCTGAGACTTATCCTTTAGCCAAAGGTTACACAGGCCCATAAAATAAAACGAGACTAAAGTGGCACACTAGCCCAGGGGTAAGGAGAAGACGGTAGGAAGTGACAGAAAAGCTGGTAATGGGGAACTCAAGGTCAAGCATGGGAGTGCATTGAGATGTAATGGGATTGGCAACCAATGCTGCAGAACAGCATGTGTATTGTTCAATGAGAAAATAATTTGCTCTGTAGATCTTCATCAAATGAACAGAAATTTTGTTTAAGAAAAGAGAAAGTGGTATACAAAGAAAGAAAATAATGGAGTTTACCAGCTAAAAATTATACTGAGTTGTCAAAATGCAGTGTTTTGGGCCAAAACATACTTCTTGTCTTCTACTTTGTCACTAAGAGCTTGTATGTATGTACTAAGTGAACTAACTACTGTTGTTCTTTATTCTCTGGGAACAGACTTTTTAATTTACTTAATGCTTTCCAAATTAAGCAAAGGAAGTTGAAAGATAAATTTATAACTGTGGTTTCTGAGGAATAATCCTGAGGCCAAGTGGACACTGGCCTAACTTAAGGGAATTAAGGGGTGGTGCAGCCGACTGGTGAAATCAGAGTTTAAGTAGCCAATAAGGATGACTCATAGAATAATGCAATCATGGGCTTGAAGGGATTTTCAAGGTCAAATAGTCCAGCAACATGATTTGCAACAAAGAATTTTTGGCCCAACAATGTAAAGCCAGAGTTGCGTAGTTTGTTTTCTAGGACCAATCCAGATTATTCCAGGAAGATCAGATGTGTCTTGGACATTTATATTAAATTCAGTCTATTAGGGTTTCTCTACCTTGAATCTACAATCTACTCAGGAGCCCTCAGAAATGGAATGTAAAATTAGGTAGCATTATATATGTTTGTTCTTCATTTTGTTCAGTCTAATTCAAATGAGCAAAAGCTCTTTGGGATCCCAGTAATTTTTAAGAAGTGTGATGGAATCCTGAGACCAAAGAACTTGAAAATCATTGCATTATGTACAATAGCTGTCTTTCATTTCTGCCATCAAATAAATGCCTTAGCCTTATAGTTTCTCCTGAACCTCTAAAACAAATCACTGTAATACCTTTAAGTTGGAAAGCCTGTTTTTCTCTCTCTCTTTCCCATTGCCACAGATTAATTATGTGGAACTTTGTGGAAATTGTTTTAGTTTATTTATAAAATCAGAAGTGGGTTGTATCTTTTCAGAAATCTCAAACAGAGCTTCTCAGAACATTCTTGTCTATGTCTCTTGGTGAACTCATGCTATATTTTGTTTAGTGTAAACACCTAAGAAAGGACTTGCTGGTTATTTTCATGTTTAACTTTGTAAGACAGTGCTAAATTCCTTTTTAAGAGTATCCAAAGTGGTCCTTAAAGTTAATTTATTCATTTTTACAGTGAGGAAACTGAGGTCTAGGAAGATAAGTGATTTGTCCATGTCATGTAGGTAGAGTCAGTTACTTTACCCCTGGGCTTAAAACCTCCAGACTTCCCACTAATCAAACCAATCCCATTGCCATCAAGTTGACTCCAACTCATGCAACCCAAAGTGTGATAGAAGAGAGCTACTTCATGGGATTTTCTTGGCTGTAAAAGGAAACTTTGTGGTTTAGTGGTTAAGTGTTACATTTGCTGACCCAAAGTAAGGCAGCTGAAATCCATCAGGTGCTCTTTGGAAACTCTATGGAGCAGTTCTACTCTGAATCAACTCAACAGCAGTGAGTTTTTGGTTGGTTAGTCTTTATGGAAGCGGAGTGCCAGGATTCTCTTCTTTGGTACCACCAGGTGGGCTTGAATGCCAAACTTTTGTTTAGCGGCCAAGTGCAAATTGCCTAAGCTCCCAAGTGACATAAGATCCCTGTCAACTGTGGGATAAAGGCCAAACCTCCCATTCTTGAATTCAAGGCTATCCCAACCATTTTCCCTACTGTTCCTGAAAGAACCCGCTGCTCCAGCCAGCTTGCAGCCTTTGCTGTGCCCTTGAACCTACCAGACCCATCATCACCTCCACATCAACAATTCTTAGGTAGAATTGGCCCTTGCTCTTGTTCTCTCTCTACCCAGAATGGTTCCTACCCATTAGAATCCCACTTATTTTACATTATATGAATTATTACATGTAATTAGTTCCTAACTCATACATGAAACACGTTATCAAAAACAAGTCTTTACCTATATCTCACTACTCTAAAGTCTCACTCCACAGAAACAGTTATTTCTAACTCTTACAAATTTCTTCTGTTATATCTGTATGTCTATGTAACATGGTTTAAAATAAAGATTTTTGATGTTTTAATGTTACAAATTATCAATTGACTATCTATAACAGAAAAGTAGAATCTCAGTTCAGCATTTGACATCATCACTTGCCGTACAGCCACTTGTCTCCCTGTCTTTCATCCAGTGTAGTGATGTTACAATACATGGCTAAGCCAACATGCAGTATGTAAGGCTGAGCCATGTAAAACTGATGACACATAATTGTATTTGTAGCTTTTTGTTTTTATAACTTATTTTTTATCTTAGTAACAGTAGAATTCACTCCTTTTGTTGTATAATTCTATGACTCTTTACAAATGAATAAACCAAACACCAAACCTGATGCTGTAGAGTTATGACTCATAGCAACCTTATAGGACAGAATAAGACTACTCTATAGGGTTTCCAAAACTAATCTTTCTAGGAGCAGACTACTACATCTTTCTTCTGTGGAACAGCTGGTGGCTTGAAACTACTGTCCTTTCAGTTAGCAGCCAGGATTTCAAGCACTGCACCACCAGGGTTCCTTGGCAAATTAATGGAGTCATATAAAAATAAAAAAAAACCCTGATGTCATTGTCATGGGGTCAATCACAATACATGGCAGCCCCATTTGTTTCAGAGTATAACTGTGCTCCACAGGGTTTTCGACAGCTTAACTTATTGCACACCCCAGGCACTCCAGAGTAAATAGTTAAGCACTCCTCTTCTAGCTGGAAGATTAGTAATTCAAACCTACTAGGAGGCAGTTCTGACTCACAGTGACCCCATGTACAACAGAACAAAACACTACCAGTCTTGTGCCATGTCCACAATCATCTTTATGTGTAAGCCCATTGTTGCGGCCACTGTGTCAATCCATCTCATAGAGTGTCTTCCTCTTTTTCACTGATCCCCCACAATACCAAGCATGATGACCTTATCCAGGGACTGATCCCTCCTCACAACGTTTCTGAAATATATAAGACACAGTCTTGCCATCTTTGCTTCCAAGGAGCACTCTGGTTGTACTTCGTCCAGAACAGATCTGTTTGTTCTTTTGGTGGTCCACAGTACATTCAACACTCTTCTCCAACACTACAATTCCAAGCCATCAATTCTTCTTTTGCCTTCAAGCATTCAAATAGGTGTAGCAAAATCTACCACAAAAGACCTCTTTAAAGTGTTGAAAAGCAAGGATGTCACCTTGAAGACTAAGATACACCTGGCCCAAGCCATTGTGCCTCATACGTAAGGGAAAGCAGGAAAATGAATAAGGAAGACCAAAGAAGATTAATCATTTTCAGATTGTGTTATTGGCAAAGAATATTGAACATACCATGGCCTGCCTAAAGAACAAACAAATCTGTCTTGGAAGAATTACAACCAGCATGCCCTTTAGAAGTAAGGATGATGAGAATGTGTCTCACATGCTTGGAATTGTTATCAGGAGAGATCAATCCTAAAGAAAGAAAGGTGTTGTGAATTGAATTGTGTCTCCTCAAAAATTGAGTGTAGCAGTTTGGCTGGACCATTGTCATGAATTGAACTGTGTCCCCCCCAAAAATGTCCATAGCCATTTGGCTGGGCCATGATTCCCAATATTTTATAATTGTCCTCAATTTTGTGATTTTCCTATGTTGTATGTTAAAGAGAATTAGGGTGGGACTGTAAATTCCTTCCTAAGGTCACCTCCCTGCTCTACTGTAAAGGGAGTTTCCCTGGAGTGTAGCTTGTACCACCTTTTACCCTTTTATCCTGCAAGAGGTAGAAGGCAAGGGAAACAAAAAGACAGTTGGGAACCTCATGCCATCAAGAAAGCAGCACCAGGTATAAGGTACATCCTTCAAACCTGAGGGTCTTGCACCAAGATGCTCCCTGACCAAAGACTGATGCAACCCAGGGACCTTCCTCCAGAGCCAACAGAGAGGGAAAGGCCTTCCACTGGAGTGGACACCCTGCTTCTGGACTTGTAGCTCATTAGACTGTGTAAAAATAAACTTCTCTTGTTAAAGCCATCTACCTTGTAGCATTTCTGTTAGAGAAGTACCAGCTAGCTAAAGCAGCCATCATTCCCAGTATTGTGTGATTACTGTCCGTTTTGTGATTTTTGTATGCTGCACTTGGCATGCTGTACGTCCCAGTCTCTGCCTGTGGTTAACAGACTGAATTTTGTTAAAGAGAATTAGAGTGGGACTGTAACACCCATACTAAGGGAGTTTCCCTGGAATCTGGTGTGCACCACCTTTTACCCTACAGTACAATAAAAGGGAAACAAGCAGAGAGTTGGGGGCCTCATACTGTCAAGAAAACAGCACTGAAAGCAGAGTACATCCTTTGGACACTAGGTTCCTGTCCTGAAATTCTCTCAGTCTGAAGAAAAACTGATGCGATGTAAGGACCTTCTTCCAGAGCTGACAGACAGTGTGTTCCCTTGGAGTCAGCACCCTGTGTTGAGACTTACAGCCTACTGGACTGTGTAAGAGTAAACTTTCCTTTGTTAAAGCCATCCACTTGTGGTATTTCTGTTGGAACAGCACTAGATAACTAAGACACTTGGTAAAGCAGATGGTCAGCTAAAAAGAGGAAGACCCTCAGTGAGATGGATTGATGCAGTGGCTGCAGTAATGGGCTCCAGCAGAGCAAAGATTGTGAGGATGGTGCAGGAACAGTCAGTGTTTCCTCCTGCTATGCACGGGATCACTGTGTTTGGAACAACTCCATGGGATCGCTATGCGTTTGGAACAACTCCATGGGATCACTGTGTTTGGAACAACTCCATGGGATCACTATGTATCTGGAACAACTCTATGGGATCACTATGTGTCTGGAACAACTCCACGGGATCACTACGTGTCTGGAACAACTCCATGGGATCACTATGTGTCTGCAACAACTCCATGGGATAACTATGTATCTGGAACAACTCCAGGGCACCCTACAACAACAACAAATGTGACTGGATGGCACAAACAATGTGTTCAGCTGCTAACCGAAAGACTGGTGGTTGGAAATCATCTAGTGGTGTCTTGAAAGAAAGGCCTGGTGGTCTACTGCTGAAAGCTCATGGTTATTGAAACTCTATGGAGAGCAGTTCTGTTCTGAAACACAAATAGAGTCACCAATGGTTTAGAATCCATTCCAGGGCAGGGGTTTAGTTTAGATTTTCTGTTGTTGTTATTAAAGATGGAGACCCTCAATACTGCAAAAGACAGTGTTCAGCCACTCACTAAAATGTTAGCAATTCAAGTCCTCTATAGGCACCTTAAAAGAAAGACATGGAGATCTGTTTCTGAAAATGCATGCACTGAAAACCCTGTAGAGCATGGTTCTATCCTCTGGATCACAGTTCTTCTCTGACACACTTGAGGTCACCATGAATTAGAATTGACTCCATGGCAACTGTTTTCTTTCTTCTGGTTCTTAAATTTATAAGCCACACATTGAACGACAATGTGTTAGTGAAGGAGAAAAATATATAACATTCACAAGACCACTGAAGTTGTCATTAAAAATCCTGATTACATTGGGAAAATGTGGACCCATTGAGCTGTGCATTGTGAAACGTAATACCCAGTTTACTGTTGTTGAGATAGAAGTTCTTTAGAATCTCAAAAACATGAGTATATGCCAAGTCAGCCAAGTGCCATCAAGTCAAGTCCGACTCATGGCGTCTACCAGGTGCTCCTTAAATACTCTGAGGGTCAGTTCTACCCTGGCCCCTAGGGTCGCCATGAGTCGGTTCAGTATATAGAAGAGACTATTTAATGCAAACTATGATTCTATTTTTAAAAAAGGCATATACTGTCTTAAAATTATATTGTTATAATTTTATAATTATATCGTTATAAAATTATATTGTCTTAAAATTTTATTGTTAGGTACAATTTGAAAATTTTAGTTTTCATTTAACAACAAATTATTTATTTATTTATTTATTTAAATTTTTATTTGACATGACTGAGTGAAAATGTACATTCCCGTATAAATTTACATGCCCACCTATATGCAGCTTCCACTGCTTTCCCTGTCTGATGACTGCACACTATTCCTCTCTGCTCCATACATGTCTCATCCTCCCAACAGCCTCCTTTCCCCTCCTCTCCATCCACTCCCCTTCCTCCAGCCAGAGGTCAGCAAGATGATATCCTATAGATGTATAGAACCATAAAGTGCTTCCAATATATGGTCACTCTGCATTGCCAAGTCCATTCAATTCCTGTCCAAAGAGTGTATCTTTGTTATAATTTATGGGAAAAGGCAGCATCAGGGCCGGGGGCCATGGTCTCAGAGGAACCCCAAAACTGCTGGACCATCGATTGAGGTTTTTTAGTAGAGATCTCACGATGTACCCCTTTTTATTCTTGTGTTGCCAGTGAGACTCCTCTCTGTGAACTCCATCGTGGCTATCACTGGCGGTGGCCGGCACCATCTGGTTCTTCTGGTCCCAAGTCGATGTAGGCACCCGCTCTTGTGGGTCTCTCTGTCTTCTAGGTTGTCTTTACCGCATGTTATTTTGGTCCTCAGTGAGCATCCGTTCCTGCTGAGTTGGGACCATTTGCTGTGTCCTCGGATGGCAGCTTGGCAGCTTTTAAGACCCCAGACACCACTCACCAATGTGGGGTACAGAGAGCTCTCTTAGCAAAATTCTAGTTGTGCCAATTGGCCTGGAATTCGCCTAAGAGCATTGTCCCCCGCCCCCCGCCCCAGCTACTCTATCCTTGCAGTATTGAGTTAAGATGGAAGGAATACTCAAGTTATGCTGAAGTCCACTTAATGTTCTTGTTTCTAATGTGTGCTATCACCACTTTCTCCCAACTAGATTTCTAGTAACTATCTAAACTAAGCCCTCCTCCCCTGACCCTCCTTCCCTCCCCTCCCTTGCAGCTGTCAGAGTCTTTTCTTCTATACACAAGTCTGTTTTTGAGATCTTATCGTAGAGGTCTCATACAGTATTTGTCCTTTTGTTGCTGGCCACTTTCACTCAACATAATGTGTGGCGAGCCGGCCCCACACCCCCCCCCCCCCCCGAGCGGCCGCACCCAAAGATGGCGCCTTGGCTTGTAGCCACACCCAGACCCAGAGACCTTAGAGCAGTAAACATCTTGCCTGCGCATGCCTGGGACACGCCCTAGCCCGTACGCGGGTCAGTAGTGATTGGCTGATTCATTCCGTATATAAGTGGAACTACTGAAAATAAACGCTCTCTCTGCTTGAAGACCAGAGGACGTGGTGTCGGTCTGTTGCTGTCACTCCGCCGCCGGTCGGTATCGGGGGGATAGCGATATCTGGTGGCTACGCACGGGGAGCCAACGGGACCCCAATCCTCCTCTGGCCTGATCTACAGCGCTGGTAAGAACCCCTGGGAGGGGCGATTTCAAAGACCCCTGGGAGGGGCAATCCTATGAAACCCTAAGAAGGGCAATTGGAAAGATCCCTGGGAGGGACAATCAGCCCCAAGGAGGGATAGTCTAGACTAAACGCCTAAAAGGCTTCAGGGACGCCCGGAGCCGTTAGGCACAGCACCAAGAAAATGGGGAACCAGCCCTCTGCTGAACATCTACTAACTGCCTGTAAAAGCCTGCTTAGACAGAGGGGTATTGGATTAAAGCAACAGACGATTGAGCGCTTCCTCTCCACAGTGGAAGAGGTGGCTCCCTGGTTCTTAGCTTCGGGCCGTCTTACTGTTGCAGCCTGGAACAAGTTAGGGGCAGATCTAACTAGAGCAGATACGCAAGGCAGCCTGCCCCCAGGAGTAATGGGTATTTGGATTCTGATTCTAACTTGTCTAGAGGATGAGTCAGGAGTATTTCAAAGGGTGTTACAGACAGGGCAATCCGCATTAGAGCGAATTCAAGAAGAGCGCTCTCAGCAGGGCAATGCCTGTGGCGAGGAAGAGCCGAAGGAAAGTGAGCCTGAAAGTGAGTCAGAGGCAGAAGAGGAAGTGGAAAAGGTTGTGCGCCATTTTGGGCGTCTCCGCCCCATTTCCGCACGGCCCTCAGCGCCTGAGCCGCCTAAAAAGCCGCCAGACGCGGGTGGGGGTAACCCCCCACCCTATAATCCTTATGCCCGGTGCAAGGCACGGCCTGATACAAGGCCCAAAGCATCAGCTAGAAGTTTTTGCCCCGAGGTCTGGAGAGAGGTACCCCATGCTATGGGTGCTTTTCCTGTTTTTCAAACTCAGCAAGGGCAACGGTATCATGAAGTCTTAGACTGGAAAACAGTAAAGGGGGTGGCTGAGGCAGTAAGAACGTATGGCGTTGCCGCCTCTTTTGTGGTGGCTTCCTTAGAAAACCTACACAGGTATGCCATGACTCCGAATGACTGGCAAAATCTCGCTCGTGCCTGCCTAACTTCTGGGCAGTACCTAGATTGGAAATCTCTGGTGATGGAGTTTGCTACCGAGCAGGCAGCACACAATGCCCATAATGGCCAGCACACGTGGGACGTTGATATGCTGATGGGTCAAGGGCCTTATGCCAATCAACAAATAAACTATCCCCCTCAGGTGTATGACCAGATTAACCTAATATGTACCAGGGCGTGGAAGTGCCTCCCAAATCGCGGAGAGCCAGCAGGAAACCTCACAAAAATCATTCAGGGCCAAAACGAGCCTTTTTCTGAGTTTGTGGCTCGTAAGTGTGATACTGCCACAAAGATCTTCGGAGATGCAGACACAGCTATGCCCCTCATTAAACAGCTAGTCTTTGAACAGTGTACTAAAGACTGCCGAGCTGCCATCACCCCTCATAAGCAGAAAAGCCTAGAGACATGGATGAAAGTGTGCAGAGAAATCGGAGGGGGGCTCACCAATGCAGGGCTAGCAGCCGCCGTGGTGGCTGCAATCCAACAGACGCAGGGCCCTTCAAATAACCCCAGACGCCCAGAGCAAAAGGGCACATCTAGCGCTGGTCAGCCAGCTTGTTTCCAGTGCGGGTGCTCTGGGCATTTTAAGCGAGACTGCCCCTCCTTTCAAAGCAATGCACCCACAGAAAACACTCCCCAGGGGCCGGGGCGCTGTCCTCAATGCAAGAAGGGCAATCATTGGGCATCTGAGTGCTATTCGAAACAAGCGATGGACGGAACGCCTTTAGGCCCCAATCTCACTGGCACTAGGCCAAAAAACATCAGCGGGGCCCCCGCCGCCAGGGCCCTCGAATATATGGGGCACTCCAAACTCCAGCAACCAGTGCACCTCCTCAGCTAGTGCAGTGGCCATCCCTGCTCCCTCGGGGGCAGGGTGTGCCACTGCCGTGGCCACCATCCAAAGGGCAACTGCCGGCAGCGCCGGACTGGACCTCCATGCTGCCACCCAACTTGTACTAACCCCACAGAAGGGAGTCCAGCCTATCGACTCTGACATGTCGGGACCCCTTGAGGCGGGTACGGTGGGGCTGATTATTGGTCGCGGCTCGGCCACCTTAAAGGGTATTATAGTCCATCCCGGGGTAATTGACCCTGACTATACTGGCATTATAAAAATCATGATATCTTCCCCAAAAGGAATTTTAGCCGTTTCCCCGGGAGACAAGATTGCTCAGTTGCTTGTCCTCCGCAGCGACCATGATCAATTCCCAGCAGAGAACAGAATTAGGGGAGACCAGGATCTCGGGTCCACTGGGCCATCATGTACTATGCTAGCCCTCGACCTTGACTGTCGACCTATGTACACCCTAAAGGTGAATGGCAGAAAATTCATAGGGTTGCTTGATACCGGAGCAGACCATAGTGTAATTAGTGAAAGGGACTGGCCAGCTAAATAGCCTGTACAAATATCCCAGCAAGTGCTTAGAGGGCTGGGCTATGCAGAGACCCCAAAAATGAGTTCGGCTGAGCTTCATTGGCTAGATGAGGAAGGACACGCAGGACTGTTTCAGCCATATGTCCTAAACACCCCTGTCACGTTGTGGGGACGAGACGTGCTTACAGAGCTTAACCTACATCTCACAAACGAACAACTTTATAGCCCTCAGTCCAAAGCTATTATGGCTGATATGGGGTATATCCCCAGCTTTGGGCTAGGCAAGCATGCTCAGGGCCGAACCAGCCCTGTACCAACTTCCCCACACTCCAAAAGAGAAGGATTGGGTTTTTCACAGGGGCCACTGAGGCAATAAAAATCAAATGGAAATCAGAGCAGCCTGTCTGGGTACCTCAGTGGCCCCTTCCAACACAAAAATTACATGCTGCCATGGAACTCATTGCAGAACAGCTAGCTTTAGGGCATCTAAAAAAGTCTAATTCGCCTTGGAATACTCCTATATTTGTCATACAGAAGAAATCGGGACAGTGGAGACTGTTGCATGACCTCAGAGAAATTAATGCTACTATGGAGGTTATGGGGCCTGTGCAGAGAGGCTTACCAGTACTCTCTGCTTTGCCAAAGAACTGGCCCATTTTAATAATAGACATCAAAAATTGTTTTTTCTCCATCCCACTGCACCCCGAAGATACCTCTCGATTTGCCTTTACTTTACCATCTATCAATCATGCTGCCCCTGACAAACGCTAGCAACCCTTGAACAAATGGTACCCTCCTGCAAGGCCAAATATCGCTCAGGGTACCTAAAGTCAATGGCAGCATCCCCTCACAGCCTCAATGGGCCCCAAAATGCAAAAGCACGTGGGACTGGCCTAGTCTCTGGACAGGTTGTCAGAGCCACCGCCTCCAGTGGACAGTAAAGCCTTACTCTACTCTCTCCCCAGCTCAACTATACTTGGCAAAGACCCTATATCCTACACCAATTCAACCTGTTTTTACTAGATTACCCCGATATGTCCCTTGGCCGGTCGAGCGACCCTCTTACGCACAGCTCTGGCGCAAGCCTCGACCTTGTCCAAGGCTCCCTAGTGCATGTAGTGCAGCTGGGCTGTGAGTGGCGGTTCCCTGGCCTCTGTGTTACTTCTGTGCAGTTTAACAATATCTCTCACGCAGTTAGTCTCTCCAGACAACTGTCTCGTCAGCTACTAGGCAACTGGACCGCTGAAGTGGATGAACTGGGTCCAGTCAGCCCTACATACTGCTCGAGAATGGGCAGGCTCTGGCGCCCTGGCATGCATCCTATGCTTCCTGGGTCTGTGGCTGATCCTATACCTTCGTCACCAGAGGAGGCAACATCAGATGAACATGGCGCTTTTGGTGCAGGCTATCGCAAATGCTGAAGAACCAGCATCAACTTCAGCCGGAGTGTGGCTGCAAATGCTGGAAGGATAGCCAAAGACGGGCAACCTCTCTTGGGGGTGTTACCAACCTAAGGCAGGGACCCCACCAAGCTGTGGGGTATCCCAATGACGGGTAAGGAGCACTCTAGCCAGAGATGACCTAAGACAGGCACTTTCATGCATATATAAAGTAAAAGGGGGAGATGTGGCGAGCCGGCCCCACACCCCCCGAGCGGCCGCACCCAAAGATGGCACCTTGGCTTGTAGCCAGACCCAGAGACCTTAGAGCAGTAAACATCTTGCCTGCGCATGCCTGGGACACGCCCTAACCCGTACGTGGGTCAGTAGTGATTGGCTGATTCATTCCGTATATAAGTGGAACTACTGAAAATAAACGCTCTCTCTGCTTGAAGACCAGAGGACGTGGTGTCGGTCTGTTGCTGTCACTCCGCTGTGGGTCGGTATCAGGGGGATAGCGACAATAATGTCTTCCAGTTGAAACCAGGTTAGGAGATGTTTCCTGGAATCATCGTTATTCTTTATCATTGCATAGTGCTCCACTGAGTATATGTACCATAGTTTACCTACCCATGCTTCTATTGTTGGGCATCTGGGTTAATTCCATCTTTTTGCTATCGTGGACTGTGCTGCGGTAAACATTCTGGTGCATGTGTCTGTTGGTGTGAAAGGCCTTGATTCTGTAGGATATATTCCAAGTAGTGGAATTACTGGGTCAAATGGTATATTGACATCCATTTTTTTAAAGAAGTGCCAGATTGCCTTCCAAAGAGGCTGGACCATTTTGCAACGCCACCAACAGTGTAGGAGGGTTCCACGTTCTCCACAGCCTCTCCAGCATTTGTTGTTTTGTGTTTTCTGGATCATGGCCAATCTTGTTGGGGTGAGATGGTATCTCGTTGTTGTCTTGATTTGAATTTCTTTAATAACTAAAGATCATGAACATGTCTGCATGTGTTTTTTGGCTGCCTGGATCTCCTCTTTGGTGAAGTGTCTGTCCGTTTCCTTTGCCCATCGCTTAATTGGATGGTTTATCTTCTTCTTATTGATATTTTGTAGTATCTTATAGATTATGGAGATCAGGTGTCGGTCTGACATAGAGTTGCCAAATATTTTTTCCCATTCTGTGGGTGTTCTTTTAATTCTATTAATGAAGTCTTTGGATGAGCAAAAGTGTTTGATTCTTAATAGTTCCCATTTATCTATTTTCTCTTCTATTGATTGAGGTTTCTTTGACAGATTTTGGAGTCTGTCCTCATTGTGTATTAAAACTTCCATTGTTGTTCCTACCTTTTCTTGGATGAGCTTTATCGTTTTAGGTTCGATATTTAGGTCTTTTATCCAGTTGGAGTTGGTTTTTGTATAAGGTGTAAGATATGGATCTTGATTCAGTTTATTGCAGATGGATAACCAATTTTGCCAGCATCATTTGTTGAAGATACTATTTTTACCCCAGTTTAATGTCTTAGGGCCTTTGTCAAATATCAACTGTTCATAGGCAGATGGCATCATCTCTGGGGTCTCAGTTCTGTTCCATTGATCCATCTGTCTGTTCTTGTACTAGTACCAGGCTGTTTTGACCACCGTGGCAGTGTAGTATGTTCTAAGGTCAGGTAATGAGAGGCCTCCCAGTGTGTTCTTCTTCTTTAGTAGTACCTTACTTATCCGGGGCTTCTTCCCTTTCCAAACAAAATTGGTGATTTGTTTCTCCATCTCATTAAAAAATGATGCTGGAACTTGTATTGGGATTGCATTATATAAATAAATTGCTTTGGGTAAAATAGACATTTTCACAATGTTAAGTCTTCTTATCCATGAGCAGGGTAGGTTTTTCCATTTATCTAAGTCTCTCTCACTTTCTTGTAGTAAGGGTTTGTAGTTCTCTTTGTAAAGGTCTGTTGTTTCTCTGGTTAGATTAATTCCTAGGTACTTTATCTTCTCAGGGGCTATCGTAAATGGTATTGATTTGATAATTTCCTCCTTAACAGTCTCGTTGTTGGTATAAAGGAATCCTACTGATTTACTTATGTTTATCTTGTATCCTGAGACCTTGCTGAACTCTTCTATCAGCTTGAGTAGCTTACATATAGATTCCTTGGGGTTCTCTGCATATACAATCATATTATCTGTGAACAGGGAGATTTTAACTTCCTCTTTGCCGATGCAGATGCCCTTTATTTCTTTGTTTCTTTCGTTCTTCTAAGCCAAAGCCAAGAACTTCTGTCAGTATTTCTTGTAGTTTGGGTTTGGTTTTTACAAAGTCTCTGAGTTTCTGTTTATATGGGAATGTCTTAATTTCATTTTCGTATTTGAAAGATAGTTTTGCAGGATATATAATTCTTGGTTGGAAGTTCTTCTCCTTCAAGACTTTGAATGTGTCATGCCACTGTCTCCGTGCCAGCATGGTTTCTGCTGAGAAATCTGAAGAGAGCCTACAGGGTTTCCCTCTGAATGTTAGCTTTGTTTTGAGTCTTGCTGCCTTTAAGAGTTGCTGCTTACATTTCATTTTGTTAAGCTTGATTATAATATGTCTTGGAGTCTTTCTTTTCAGATCTATATTGGGTGGCGTATGATATGCATCTGAGATGTCTATATTCTCTTCCTTCATGATTTCTGGGAAGTTTTCTTTCAGCAGCTCAGCAACGATACTCTCTGTGTTCTCAGATGTCTCACCCTCTTCAGGGACTCCAATTAATCGAAAGTTGTTCCTCTTAATAGAGTCCCACATGCTTCTTAATGTTTCTTCATTTTTCTTGTTTCTTTTTTCTGATTTCTGCTCATAGACACTGGCATCAGTAGCTCTGTCTTTCAAGTCAGAAATTCTTTTTTCCATTTGTTCCATTCTGTTTTCTTGGCTTTGCATGGAAGTTTCTATGTCTTTGATTTTCTTCTTGATCTGTTGGATTTCAGAGTACTAGTGTTCCATCAGATCGAACAACTTGCTTAATTTTTCATTTTGTTCTGCTGCATTTTGTATAAGGTCTAGAAGGGCTCTGTATATAATCAATTTGTATTCACTTCCTGATGCTTTCGTAAAAGTTTCTTCATCTGGAAAACTCCTTGGTTGCTTTGTTTGGGAGCCTTCTGAAGCCATGAGTGATTGCTTGTATGCCACAATTGTCTGTTGCTTTTTGGGTCCCATGTGAGTATATATAAGCTGGAAGAGGTACTGTGAGGATGCATTGCAAATGTTTCTCTAGGCTATCTTCAAATGTAAAGCAAAAGGTATCTGACCAGTTCACAAGTCAGTTAGGTTTTCAGGTGTAGAGGTCTGTCTTCTCATCTGACAAAGTAAGCGCCACTATATCCAACCCCAGATGATAACAAACTAGTTCAGAATACAGCAATGCTACTGCCCTGGTGGCCTCTGCTGACAGGGCCTAGCCTTAGCCAGCACTGCGTCGAGTACTAGTTTTGTGATAGAAAAGCACTCTCCTGTGGGCAGGCTCTGGCTCCCAAGCTAAGAACCAGGTCCAGCTGCGGCCACCGTATCCACGATGGTGTCCTCCACACAGGCAGCAGACAGAGGGGCTAAAGGTGCCGAGAGGTAGTGATTCCTCTGCTTCTGTTGCAGGGCCCCCAACGTAGGCAGCACTGTGCAAAATCACTACTTTTCTGTCAGAGAAGCGCTGTCCCGTTTGCAGGTGCTGGCTCCCAGGCTAAGAACAAGGTCCCACTAAAATCTCGGTACTAACGTGGCATCCCGCACACTGACCGCGAAGCTCCGCACAAACCCCGCTGAGGCAGCTACAAAACGAAAGGCTCAAAATGGCTAGATTAACAAGAGTCCCGAGCCTGGCTCTCAGAATATCGGAATTTCGCCTGCCTATCCCCCCAGCAGTGTGTCTTTGTGCAGCCGCCAGGCAAGACCCAGCTCCTCCCACCAGCTGAGACTGAGGGAAAAAAAAGTCAAACTGGTGCACTTACCTTCCATCCGTGAGAGCCGGGGCTAGCCAGGAGCAGGAGTCAGTGAGAGAGAGGAGGTTTTTCCCTGAGGGGTATAAAGTCCCAATTAACAGCTCTGTGCCGTGTCCTGAGGCTGATTAGGTGATCAGAAGGCTCTGTTTGATTGTCAGTTCAGGTCTTGGTTTCCAGAGGGATATAAGGAGACATGTGCTTAGTCTGCCATCCTGACTCCGCCCCAACAACAAATTATTAAAACAGTGTCACTCATCATGTATAAATTTATATGATTCATTTATTTACACTGTATTTAAATTCTCTTATGAGTTTATGGACAGGATGTGTAAGAAATATGAATATAGTTCAAATGTTCCTACTTTCAATTATAATCCCTGGTTATGAGCGAGGAAACAAGCAAGAACTTTACTCATTCAAGTGAAATTGTTCACAAATGAAGTTACTAAATGGTCATTTAACTGTACCTAAAAGATAACACTGTAAACATAAAACTCAGAAATCTATTTTTGAGACCTTCTTCCCTTTTCAACTGTCCCATTTGTATTCGAGTCATGTAATCCATACTTTACCTGTCTCTAGTTTCTTCACAATTTTCTATACTAGTTTTATCATTGATTTTTTGCAAGACTCACAGTAACTGCCTTCATCTGTAAAATTATTTTACACTCCAAGTCGTTCATTAACTTTATCATCTTAATTCTCCTCACTTACTACCACTGTAATCTGTTCCTTTCTCTAATTATTGATTTGAAAAGGACACTTCATATTTATGATATCACCTCTGACATAACAAACAGATGTCATTTTATTTTTAAAACTTTCTATGGAAATAATCTTCCTAGAAGTGGCAGAGCATGGCAGTGTAAAAAGCCTTGAACTTGAAGTTAAGAGTCTTACTATGTCACTAACTGTAGATCCTGGGTAAGCAGCGTACCTACTTTGTCAGCTGTAGAATTAAAACACTATAGACTACCTGATCTCTAAGCTTCTTCCATCTATTTTTTTTTATGTGTTTATTGAACCTCTACTATTGCAAGATTTTGATTAATGGTTCATTCGGCATTATGATAAGATCATTACACTTGCATAGTTTGAGTAATATTTGATTATTTTAAATGTAGTTTGGGGGGAAAAAACCTTTTGGCCTTTAACTTCAGTCACTTTATATTATGATTGCAAATTAATTATTTATTGTCTCCATCAAAGATGAAAACTCTGAAAAAATGTAGTCAAAATATTATTGATGGATTGTCTAATAGTTATACCAGTTCTTTGGATAAAAAAATCAATATTATTTTTTTTTAGAAAAGATCCATAGTGATTCATGCTAAATGGAGAAAAGATTGAGGTTGTCGAGGATTTCATTTTACTTGGATCCACAGTCAATACCTGTGGAAGCAGGAGTTGAGAAATTCAAAGATGGATTGGGCAAATCTGCTGCAAAAGACTTCTTTAAGGCTTTGAAAAGCAAAATATTGGAAAGTAAGAATGCCACTTTGAAGGTTAAAGGTGCACCTGACCAAAGCCTTGGTATTTTCAATTGTATTTTATGCATGCAGAAGCTCTGCGATGAGTAAGGAATACAGAAGAAATGATACTTTTGAATTATAGTGTTGTAGAAGAATATTGAGTACTAAAAGAAAGAACAGATCTGTCTAGGAAGAAGTACAACCAGAGTGTTCCTTAGAAACAAGAATGGTGGGACATGTTGTTAGGAGGGAGAATCCCTGGAGAAGGACAACACGCATGATAAAGTGGAGGGTCAGTGTAAAAGAGGAAGACCCTCAGCAAGGTAGATTGACACACTGGCTGCAACAATGGTCTCAAGCAAATCAACAGTTGTGGACACGGTACAGGACCAGAAAATGCTTTATTCTGTTGTGCATAGGGTTGCTCTGAGTCCCAACCAACTGAAGGGCACCTAACAAAACAGCCATAATGATAACTCTTTAGTATTTAACAAGCATGATTGATTTAAATGATGACTAAAAATTACAGACTTTATATAACATGCTAATTGTATAATACAAATTATTATTATTCATTTAGATGTGTTATTTATAAGTGATTTTATAATGCCATAGCCAAATGCCTTACAAAAAAATAAAAACTAGAAGAATACTACTGTGAAACTTATTTAATCCATATCCAGTTAGTTTAGTCTTATATGCCCTCATTAAATTCACTACTGCATACAGTACAAAATTGTTTTCAACAAGAATTGCAGGTAGAAAGTCAAATGCATTAACTTTAACTTGGTTTCATCACTTATCACCCTCCCCCCAAAAATGTCTTTACCTTGTACACTAAATTGAGTGTATTAATCATTTCTGCTTCTAAAGTACACACCTTTTTTCTTCAAGTAATTCTTGCTATACTGAAGCAGCCATACTAAATTCTTTTTTTTTTACATTTTCAGATGATCATTTATCAGCTATATACTTATGATTTTTAGAAATTCCATTTGCTATATGCTGTCTGTGATCTTAGCACAAAACTTTCATCTGTCAAGGGATTTAGCTCTCAGCTGTGTTTGGTTTTCAGGTCTTAAGAACAAGTCAATCCATAATCAGACACTTAATGTTATAGTTTGTACAGTGCAGAAGACTTGACCACCCTCTACCAACCCCTCTGTAGACAAGTCCTTTGAATGTAGTAATGGGTAATAATGTCAAAAATGTACATCTTGGCAAATCTCAAAATTTCTTTAATAACATGACTATGTAACTTAGACATAGGCATTTGGCACAATGTCAGAATTTCCTAGAATGTTCATTTATCTGACACTAGTCCCAAATAGCCAATGTCCCAATGTGTCTATTGATTTGTTTTGAAATGCCCACAAAAGTGAAAAGTCAGAGTGGCAACACTAAATCCCACAAAATAGAATAAAAATCTCATAACATATATGACCAAAAGGCCAGAGAATGTCAATTATAAGAGATTCCTCCCTAGATATGAAGAAAATGCTATTTATAAAGTAAAAAAATGTATCCTTACTCTATTTAGAAACCCTGGTGGCATAATGGTTAAGTGCTTTGTCTCCTGATCAAAAGGTTGGTAATTCACATCCACCAGGCGCTTCTTGGAAACTCAATGGGGCAGTTTTACTCTGTCCTACAGTGTCACTAGCAGTAGGAATTGACTCAATGGCAGTGATTTCTATATCCTGTTTAGGGATACAATTTTGAACCAAATGAAAGTTGATGAGGGGATCACTTAACTAATGTTTTACTGTCAAGGTTGTTTATAGTTTATTTGAATGCATGCTGACAAATGCATAGATTTATACTTTATCTCTGTAATGTTTATCTTGCTTTAAAACCTGAATTTAACACATCATCAGTTTGCTTGTGACACACAAAGAGTCTGAATCCTAACTCAAATAACATTTTATCATGTAACAACTTAAAAATATTTACCATTGAAAACACTAATCAAAAGAAATTCAGAACGAGGCATATTATAAAGGACAAAAAAGGAACATGTCATAAAGAAGTAAATTCATAACAATTCTAAATGTGTATGTACCCAAAGAAGAGCTCCTCAAAAATGCGTAAATTTAGAAGAGAAGAAATAGACAAATTATGTTGCAGATATCAATACTCTCAATAATTAGAAGTTTGAAAATCAGTAGTTATAGGAGATTTTAAAAAAAAAAAACAAAAAACTTGTCACCCAAGCAGACCTTGTAGGTCTAGAAACGACCTATTAAAACTCCAGAAATGATTTATTATTAGACAACAGCAGTGTGTTAGTTTCCTATGGCTACAGTAACAAATTTCAATGAATGTAGTGATTTAAAACAAAATTCTCATAGCTCTAGAGGTCAGTGGTCTAAAATTAGTTTCAGTGAGCCAAAATCAAGATGCTAGCAAGACCATACATCTTCCAGAGGAGTATTCATGCCTTACCCCTTCCTACTTTTGGTGGTTATTGCCCTCATCAATCTAATCTCTTCTTCTGGGATTAAGTGGCCTATCCCTCTTTTGTCTGTGTCAAATCTTCCTTTCCCTCTCACTCATAAGGACACATGTAATTGCATTTAGGGCCCAGCCAAGTAATATGAATAATATCTTCATCTCAAGACCATTAACTTAATTGTATCTGTAAACATGCTTTTTCCAAATAAAGCAGCATTCAAAAATTCCAAGACTGAACACCTGAGATTTTGAGGAATAATTGTTCAACCTACTACATATAAAGTGAACATTTTTTTAAATGCTTGTGAAACATTCATTAAGATAGATCACATGCTGGGTCATAAGACCAGTTTTAAAAAATTTAAGAGAATGGAAATTATACACAATGTATTCTCTGACCATAAGGAATTAGACCAGAAATCAGTAAGAAAGATGTCTAGAAGAAATGCTAAACAATGATAACTAAACAACACTAAGTAATTCAGAGGTCAAAATCTATATCATAAAAGAGAAAAATACTTCTACTGAATGAAAATAAAAACACAGCATATCAAAAATGTTAGGACAGTGCTAAAGTAGCACTTTAAATACCTATATTGGGTAAAAGGAAAGGCCTAAAAACAGTCTGTACTGTGCTCCACAATCGCTGTACCATTTTCAATTCCCACTGGCAATGGACAAACATTTCAGTTTTTCTGCATCTCCACCAGCAATTTGTTATGTTCTTTTTCTGTGTGTGTGTATGCACGCACGCACACGTGCATACATGCACACTGTTGACACTTACTTTGTTCCACTTAATTTTCTATGCTGAGTCACTTTTATTTATGTGTTTGCATTGTTGTTGGTTTTATGTTTCCTAAGACAATGCTTTTCTTGCTTTTTATTTTGATGTCTAAGATTGTTAATGACCTTTGTGATTACCTAAATACTTACCCCTATTTTTCTGTATTTGAACCCATTTTTAATTTCTTTGTATTGTACTGACTTCCTTTCCATGTAAAAGATCTATAACCACATTTTTAGTCCCTCTTTTCATCATGATGTCATCTTTAACACGCTGTTGATCTGTTTCGCCATTTTCAGCATTTTAGCATTAATTTATTTTTGTGATTTCCCTGACTAGGTTGATATTTGTTGCTTCGTCCTGCATTCTAGCCGTGAGTACTCTGATGTTATTGATTTTTAAACCAAGGGACTCCTTTTAATTTCTAGTAATGTTATTTCTTGTAATTCTGATTCGATTTTTGCAAATTCTCTAAACTTCTGTTTATCTGGAAATGTGCTCATTTCACCATCATATTTGAGAGACAGTTTTGCTGGATATGTTATTCTTGGCTGGCAATTTTTTCTTGAAGGCTTTGTATATGTCACCCTACTGCCTTCTTGCCTGCGTGGTTTCTGCTGAGAAGTCTGAGCTTAGTCTTGCTGATATTCCTTTCCACATTATTTTTTGTTTATCCCTAGCCATCATTAAAATTCTCTCATCTTTAGTTTTGGTAAGTTGGATTATGTCTTGGTGTCTTTCTTTAGGGATCTACCTTGTGTGGAGTTAAACAAGCCTCTTTGATAGCTATCTTCTCATGTCTCATACCAGGGAAGTTTTCTGCTAAGAAATCTTCAACAATTCTCTCTGTATTTCATTTTAGCCCTCCCAACTCCCCTGTTCTGTTATTCTAATTCTAATGACTATTAAATTATTCCTCTTGATAGAGTTCTACATAATTCTTAGTATTTCTTCAATTTTTTTAAATTATTTTATCTGATTTTTAGTCACACACATTAGTGTCAAGTGTTTTATCTTCAGTCTCAATTATACTCCTTTGATTTGCTATAAAGTTGTATAACTGTATTACTAATTTGTTACTGATCTCAATTTCTGAATGTTGTTTCTCTGTACTTTCTTGCAGCCTGTTCAATTTGTCATTATACTCTGCTGTATTTTGCCTCATCTCCTTCCTGAGCTCTTAAAGAGTTCTCCTAATCACTGACTCGATGGCACTTGGCTTAGCTAATCTGGAAATTTTTTGATTCTTTGTTTTGCGAGGATTCTGAAGCCATCATGGTCTGCCTGCTAATGTGATCTGATATTGGCTGTTGTCTCTGAACCCTCAGTAAATTGTGATATTTATTTATTTTATGTTTGCTTACTGTGTTCTTGCTTCTTATTTTATTTTATTTTGAAATGCCAAAATTGGCTGGTCCTCTGAACTATTTTGATTCTTGGCTTCTTTGAGGCTCTAACATATTCTCACCAGATGGTTATAGCGGTTACTAGGAAGGTGAGCCCTGGAGCTGTTTACTTTTCTTATAGTATTCAGCTCAGGTACCCCAAATAGTCAGTCACCAAGTGTGTGGTGCAGGCTCTACCTTACAGTATTAGGTGGACAGGGATGAGTGGTATAGGCACGAGTACCTGGCTGCTCAAGCTGAGAAAGACAGGAGCTAACAGCTGTCAGAGAGTATGAGGAAGATGTGTCCTGTTATACCTGAACCTAGGCAAAGGAATTGTTGCCGTTGTGAGTTTCTGGTGTAGGGAAACTAGCAGATTCATTAATTGATTACTCCCTCCCCCTTTGTTTGTTAAATTATTCCCTCTGCAAATCTAGAAGAATGGCTTCGGGCATGCATAAGAGTCCTACTACCAGCTCAGTTAATGACATCAAACTCCAGAGCCAGGTGCATTTAGAGAAGGGAGGGAGAAGCACTGGGAAAGTAGAGAGAGGTTTATCCTAAATGGAAGATTGCACGGCATATTAGAAGCAACCAGTTAGCTTTTGACAATCAAACACTGTCTTTCACTGATTCAGGGGTGTGAGTAGGCTTTCTGCCACTAAGTCTCTCCCACTGAGGAAGATGTTCGATGAAAGTCACCACTCCAGTCACCAACCTCACCACCACCAACTCCCATTGGGTCAGATACTTCTGAACCTAACTCTCTCTTTCTTGATACTCAGTCCAATTTCTCAACTCCTCTTTGATGTTCAGGGCTCCTAGAATGCCATATATAATCAATTCATTTGTTTTTTTGCAGGGGGATCGCTGTAGTTAGAGGGATCACAGGAAATATCCAACTACTCCTCCATCTTAGCCTTTCCTCCCATCTTCTCTTTTTTTAATCTTAGCCATACTAATGGAAGTGAAATGGTATCTCATTGTGTTTTTTATTTGCATTTCTCTGATAGCGAATAATGTTGAGCATATTTTCATGTGTTTGGTAGCCATTTTCAATGTCCTTTTTGATGAAACATTGCCCAATCCTGTGCCATTTTCACAACTGTTGCTATCTTGATCCCATTGTTGCAGCCATGTATTAACTCATCTCATTGAGGGTCTTCTACTTTTTCGCTGACCTTCTACATTACCTAGCATTATGCCCTTCTCTAGGGACTGATTGCTCCAGAGAACATGTCCAAAGTTTCACTGTCCTTGCTTCTAAGGAGTATTCTGATTGTACTTCTTCCAAGACAGATTTGTTTGTTCTTTTGGTAGTTCTTGGTATATTCACTATCCTTCTCCAAAACACAATTCAAAGGCATCAACTCTCAGTTTTCTTTATTCATTGTCCAGCTTTATCATACTTACGAGGCAATTGAAAACGTCTTGGCTAGGGTCAGGCATACCTCAGTCTTCAGTGTGACGTCTTTGCTTTTCTTCACTTTAAAGAGGTCTTTTGCAGCAGATTTGCACAAGGCAATGTGACTTTTGATTTCTTGACTACTGTTTCCATGGTTGTTGATTATGGATCCAAATCTATTCTTAAAATGGTCTATAAACTCAGGTAGGATATACTTAAGGTCACACTTTGGCTTTCTTGGTCTTCTAATTTTCCTCAATTTCAACTTGAACTTGCATATGATTTATTGATTGTCTGCTCTGCAGTCAGTCCTTGGACTTGTTCTGACTAATAATGCTGAGCTTTTCTTTGCTTCTTTCCACAGATGTAATAGATTTGATTCCTATATATTCCATATGCTGAGGTCTCCAATTCTGTTGTTTACACTGGTGAAAAAAAGATATTTTTCAAGGGAGAATTGTTGGTCTTGCAAAATCCTATCATGCAATCTCCAGCATTTTTTCTATCACAAGACCATATTTTTCTACTACTAATTCTTCTTTTTTGTTCCCAACCTTTGCATTCTAATCACCAGTGATTATCAGTGTATCCTATCCTAATTGCATGTCTGGTCAATTTTGGATGGCAGAAGTTGGTAAAACTCTTCAATTTCTTTCTATTTGGCCTTAGTTATTTGTGCATGAATCTGAATAATAGTTGTATTAACTGGTCTTCCTTGTTGGTTTATGAATATTAGTCTATCACAGACAGTGTTGTACTTCAGGATAGAACTTGAAATGTTCTTTTTGATAATGAATGCAATGACATTCCTATTTAACTTGTAATTTCTGGTATAGTAGGTCATGATTGTCTAATTCAAAATGTCCAATACCAGTCCATTTCTATTTCCAGCTCTTTGCACATATCATTATAATATCTTGTATATTTTCTTTATGGCTATTCCCAAGAAAAATGATGCAACTGAATGTGGAAATTATTGAACAATATCATGAATATCACATGCAAGGAAAATATTGATAAAGATAATTCGAAAGTGGCTGCAACAGTATATTAACAGAGAACTTCCAGAAATTCAAGCCAGATTAAGAAGAGGCCATGAAACCAGGGATATCAGCTGATAACAGATGGATCTTGGCTGAAAGCGGCGAAAACCAGAAAGATGTTTAACTCTGCTTTATTGACTATGCAAAGGCATTCAGTTGTGTGGATCACAACAAATTATGGATAATATTGCAGAGAATGGAAATTCCAGAACACTTAGTTGTGCTCATAGAGCAGTCTGAGTATGGAACAAGTCATTCTTTTGGATACAGCATGGTTTAAAGTCTGAAAAGCTGTGCATCAGGATTGCATCCTTTCACCATACAGTTTCATTCTGTATTGTGAGCAAATAATCTGAGAAACTGGACTATATTAAGTAGAACAAGGTATCAGGATTGGAGGAAGACTCATTAACAACCTGGATTATGCAGATGACACAACCCTACTTGCTGGAAGTGAAAAGAACCTGATGTAAGTAATGATGAAGATCAAATATCATAGCCTTCTGTATGGCTTGCATCTCAATAGAAAGAAAACAAACACCTTCACAACTGCAACAGTAAACATCATCATAAATGAAGAAAGGACTGAGACTGTGAAAGATTTCATTTAACTCGGTCCCGTAATCGACATCCATGAAAGCAGCAGTCAAGAAATCAAAAGAAGCATTGCACTGGGAAAATCTTCTGCAAAGATCTCCTTGAAAATTAAAGATGTCACCTTGAAGGCTAAGGTGCACCTGACCCAAGCCATGATATTTTCAGTCACATCATATGTATGTGAAAGCTGGACAATGAACAAGAAAAGCAGAAGAAGAATTGATGTGTTTGAATTATGGTATTGGGGGAGAATATTGAATGTACTGTGGACTGCCAAAAGGACAGACAGATCTGTTCTGTAAGAGGTACAACCAGAGTGTTCACTGGAAGCAAAGATGGCAAGACTGTGTCTCACACACTTTGAACATTGTCATCAGCAGGTATCAATCTCTGGAGAACGATATCATACTTGGTAGAGTGGAGCATCAGTGAAAAAAAGAAAGGCTTTCAAGGAGATGGAGTGAATGGTAGCTTATACATAAAACAATGAGCTTAAACATAAAAATGATTGTGGAAATGGCACAGGACCGGGCAGTGTTTCAATCTGTTGTACATAGGGTCACTGTGAGTTAGAACCAAGTCAACAGCACCTAACAACAATGGTCCATTTCAGCTCCTTACTATTTAAGATGTTGATCTTCATGCATTCCATTTCATTTTTATGATTTCTAGTTTTCCTAGACTCATACTTCATACACTCCAGGCTCCAGTTATTAAGAGATGTTTGCCGCTCTTTCTTTTCATTTGGAGTAGTGCCAGGTCAACAAGTGAAGGTCCTGAGAGCTTGACTCTATCTACATCATTTAGATTGACATTGCTTTGAGGCAGCTCTTCCACAATTGTATTCTGAGTGCCTTACAACCATAGGGGCTTATCTTCCAGCACTATATTAGACAATGTTCCTCTGCCATTCATACGGTTTTCACTGGCTAATTTATTTTCAGAAGTAGACATCCAGGTCCTTCTTTCTAGTCTGTCTTGGTCTGAAAGCTCAGCTGAAACCTGTCCACCATGGGTGACCCTGCTGGTATTTGAATGCTGGTAGCATGGCTTCCAGCTTTACTGCAGCACACAAGTCCCTACAGTATGGCAAACTGGCAGATGTGTGGGGAGAGACTCTGTGAGAATAGGTATATAGAATCACAGAACAGAGTATATACATAGGTACAGCTAGCTAGCTAGTTAGACAGACAGATAGATGTATTTTTTTAAAAAAAAAAACTCATTACTGTTGAGTAGATTCTTTCTCATAGCAACTCATAGCACAGAGAGAACTTCCCCATAGTGTTTTCAAGGATTTCCTGATCATTCAAACTGCTGACCTTTTGGTTAGCAGCTGTAGCATTTAACTACTACCAGTTTCCGTATGTGTGTGTGTGTGTGTGTATACTTACATACACATATACATATATATTATATATATATGGAGCCTTGGTGGCATGGTGGTTAAGAGCTATGGCTGCTAACATTTACATCAGCAATGTGAATCCACCAGCTGGTCCTTGGAAACTCCATAGGGCGGCTCTACCCTGTCCTAAGTGTTTCACCAAAAATTGGAATCAACTCAACAGAAATGGATTTTTGAGAATATGTATGTGTGTGTGTGTGTGTATGAATTTGGGAAAGGTGCCAAAACTTTTCAACGCAGAAGGGAGTATCAGCAAATGATACTACAGACACTGCATTTTCATAAGGAAAAATCTAGACTCTTACCTCTCACTGTATGTAAAGTTGACTCAAAATCAATCATAGCTGTATGTGGAAAAGTGAAAATGACAAAATTCTGGCAGAAAAAGTACACGTAGTGGAAAATCTTGGTGACTTTAAAGTTGGTCAAGATTTTTAAGTACAGCTAAAAGAGGTGAACATTAAAAAAATGTTGATAAATTGGATTTACGTTAAAATTTAAAATGTTTACTCTTTGAAGACACTGTTAAGAACATAAAGCAACTGGTAAAACTCTTGAGAGTTATCAACAGAATAATTTAGTTAGAAATGGTAATACATCTTTCTCAGCAGCTGATAAAGCAAATAAAAAATAAGCAAAAATGCAAATGTAAATAGTAAGCTTAAACTTATAGAAAACATTTTTTAAAAACTGCCATTGAGTCAATCCTGACTCACAGCAACTGTCTATGACAGAGTAAAAGTGCGCCATAGGGTTTCCATGGCTGCAATCTTTACCAAAGCAGACTGTTTCATCTCTCTCCTGAAGAGTAGCTGGTGGCTTTGAAAAGCTGAGCTTTCTGTTAGCAACTTGGCTCTTATCTGTTGTATCACCATGGCCCCTTAAGTAGAAAGCAAAGAATATACATTACTTTTTAGAATTTCTGAAAGCATTTATAAAAATGGCCACAAAATAACTTCAGTATTTCCAAAGATTTAAAAAAAAAAAAAAAAAACTAACTCTGTAACGATAATTCAATAAATAAAATAGAAGTTGGTAGCAGTAAACAACTAGAAAATAGGACACTGTATCATCCACAGTTCAATCTACAAAACAGAATCACAGTGAGTTATGGGATGAGGATTTATTTATGAATTATGCCTTCTATTGCTGTGGGAGGACATCGAGGAGCAAAGACCCAAGGAGGAAGTTGAAACATTGGAGAAGTCACCAACCAATCAATCTGAAAAGCCCAGTGTGTCCCAACACCTGAATCAGAGTAGGAAGGGAAGGTTTTCCTGATGGTCTATGAGAAGCTGTGCCCACATCACTACTGCCTCTGGAGATTTGCTGTGTACATTATGATAGCAGACTTGGCATTGCTGTGTATCGGCAGAGTCAGCATTTGGGAAGAATAACTGGAGCTGAGGAAAAGAAGTAAAAATAAGCTGGACCTGGAGGGACATCCCCACATCTTGCCGGTCACCACAGTAGCCTTTAGAGAGTAATAGCAAATTTTCCCTTGAGCACTCCAAATTGCATATAAATTTCTATTTTGGCAAACTGTGACATCCCTGTGTGGTACCAGTGATTAAACACTCTGCTGTGCTTAGTCCATTTATCATGATGTTGTTTATTAGCCTTGTGAGAATTTTTGTCTTCTTTCTGTTGAATTGTAATCCACTCTGAAGACTGTGGTCTTTGATCTTTATCAGTAAGAACTTCAAATCCTCTTCACATTCAGCAAGCAAAGTTGTATCATCTGCATAACCAGGCTGTTAAGCAGTTTTCCTCCAATCCTGTGGCTCTTTTTTGTACAGGCTTAGTTTCTCAAATTATTTGCTCTGCATTCAGATTGAATAAGTATAATGTACACCCTTCCTAAGTTTAAAGCATTCAGTAGCCCCTTATTCGGTTCAAACAACTGCCTTTTGGTCCATGTGAAGGTTCCTCGTGCACATACCTGAGTGTTCTGGAATTCCCATTCTTCAAGGTGTTATCCATAATTTATGATCCATGTAGTCAAGTACTTTTGCATAGTCAATAAAATGTAAATAAAGGTCTTTCTGGTATTCATTGCTTTCAACCAGAATCCATCTGACATCTTTTTGAACATACATATACTACTAATTAGAAACCCTGGTGGTGTAGTGGCTAAGTGCTATAGCTGCTAATGAAAAGGTCAGCAGTTCAGATCTACCAGGTGCTCCTTGGAAGCTGTATGGGGCAGTACTATTCCATCCTATTGACACCAGAAGTCAAGGGGCTTGTTTGTGGTATACTACTAACTATATAACAATGACTATCCAAAGAGGGCCAAGTTGATTCTGAACAAGAATAGCAAATAGGAGGGCTTCATCTTACGAGATGTTAAGATGCAGTACAAAGCCTTAAGAATAAAAACAGCGCAATATTGGCACAGGAATTGACAAATAGATCTGTAGGAAGGAAATACAAGGCTCACCAGTGAGGTCAGCTATTTATGGGAATTTCCTGTAAGCTAAAGATCATACTACAAATCTGTGAAGTAAAATGGGTTGTGTAGTTGAAGTATGGGGAAAACTGGCTTGATTTTAGAGGAAAAGAAAAGTTGGACTTCAGTTTTATACCACATTGCAAATATGAATTCCAGAATGATTCAAGAGCTAAGTGTGAAAGGTAAAACTATGAAGCTTAAAAAAAAAGTTGGAAAATGTCCTTATAACCTTGGATTCTGGAAAAACTTCATAAATAAAACTCCAAAAATAAACTGTAAGTTGAAATAAATACAAACATTTATCAAATTCATTGTAATTAATTTTTCACTGTAAAAAGATACCACACAGTTATTAATGTGAATGAGAGATTATTAGAAAATATTTATAAATATCTAAAACTATCAGTGGATTTGAATCCCTAATATAAAAGAAAACCCTGCAGATACAGAAGAAAAAGGCAAAACATATTTTTGAAAAAATACTATAAATAAAAAAATTATAGAATTCACAGAAAAAGAAACATAAACCTTCAATATACAGAGATTCACAGCCTCAGTAGACATGAAAACAATAATGTGATAATATCACATTATGCCAAAATATTATAAAACTTAGGAACTTGGGAATAAAAAGCTTCATGGCCTGCTGATGAGAAGAGAACAATTTGTGTCACTGTGATGAGCCAGGAATCACACTTTGGGACATACACCTGAAAGAACTGAACAAGTATAGCCATCACACTGTTGTTAGGAGCCATCCTAAGTGTTCATAACCAGAAAAATTTGAATAAATATGGTGGATCCACACCACGTGATGTAATGCCACTCAGTGTCTAAATGTCATATGGCTAGATCTTTAAAAACAACGAATTAACTAATCTGAAAAAAGTTAAGGAAGTTTTTAGCACAATGCTGTTGTAAGTATAAAGTATGTGCATACAAAACCAGTATGTATTTCACAACTTCCATGTATATCCAAAATTCTATCACACACAGGTAATGGTCTATATGGAAGAAAGAAAAAACAACTTAGGGACCTACACGGACTGAGGATGAGAGTGCACCGTGAATTGAGAAAGATGGCTGATGTAGTTATCTACTCCTTGAGCACCAAAAGAGAAAAATTAATGAAGTGTTTTTAATGAATGTAATTTTGCTGTTTTTCATGGATACAGAGATAGATGGGTGAAGGTGACTCTGACAAGCTGGAGTACATTTACACAGATGAAGAGTCGCCTGCATGGCAAAGGAATTCAAGGAATGTGTGAAATATCTCTTTCTCCTTAAGGTTGCACAGTTATTTGGGGACTCAGCTATACCATGTAATTGTAACAATACCCATCCATACCACGCATGCAATGAAGGAGAAATAAAGACCCACAATACATGTTTGTGATAGCATGGGTGACTGGGCCCTGAAAATGACTACTAAACTCTCTTCAGAGATATGTTCAGTACTGTATAAAGACAAATATAATCAGAGCAACAGTATGCATAGAAAAGTAACTTGCTTGCCTTAATAGGACCAGCAATCTTACCACAAGGAGTCAGCTACAAGTCTGGACCTATTGAGAGCTACCGCTTGGCTCTTCTTTTGTTGTCATTGTTAGCTGCCGTCGAATCAGCTCTGCCTCATGGTGACTTAGGTACAACATAACGGAACTGTGTCCCGTCCTACCTCATCCTCACAATCACCAGCATGGTCAAGGCCACTGTGACTATTGTGCCCATCCATCTCACCAATGGTCCTCCATGCCCTTGTTGGCCATCTATTAAACACGATGTCCTCCTCTAGTGATCGATCCTTCCTGATGACTTGTCCAAAGCAAGTGAGTTGGACAATACTCTGTTGTCATTAGCTATCTCTGGTTTCATTTGCTGATTTTTAGAAGTAGATTGCCAGGCATTTTTTCCCTGTCTGCCTTAGTTTGGAAGCTCTGCTGAAATCTGTCCACCAGCATCACAGTAACACACAAATCATCACAGTGTGACAAACTGACCAGCAGTTGGTAGGCTTTCCTTCAGGTATAGCTGTAAATGACTGCTTATGTAAATTCATGTATGAACAAGTTTATTTAATTAGATATGTTTCTGTAAAGTGATATAAACAAATATACCTTTGTGAGCAAATGTATATGTAACAGGTTAACTCTGAATGAACTTTGACATCAGAACCTTTTGGACCCTTGATGAGGAGAGACTGCAAAAGGAATTAGAGGTTCAAGCAACCTCTTCTTGACTGGTTGTTGAAAGAGCACAGAGTGTTATTCGAGCCAAAATAAACCAGACTTTAGGAAATATTTTACTGTGAAATCATTATCAGAATACGCTGTAAGACTCATACAGTCATGCGTGTTCCAAGGGTGAAGGATGAGCCTCCCCTAAAGGAAAGGAAAATCTTGTTTACATCATCCTAAAAATAGGTCAACACAGGAGCATGAAATAAGGACATGGCAGAAAGACCTTAGTTTGGAGTGAGAATAAACTTTCTGTCTTCTCTGTGTCCAAGTGTCATCTGTCCTAGGCTCTGAGCCATGGAAATACTCAGTAGTTCACACAGGTGTGAAAACAGGCACAGTTAAGTCAACTCAGTCAAGGACTCTTGAACAGGAATAAGAAATCCTTTTCTGGAAAGAGCCATTCAGTGAGTGTATTAAATTTTGCTTAACAGTTTGGTGTCTGTTACAGCTTTATCAATTCTGCTATTTTAGTGCGAAGGTAGTCACAGACGACATGTAAATGAATAGTCAGGGCTGTGATCCAATAAAATCTACTTTTATAAAAATAGACAGCAAGTCGGATTTGGCCCATCCATCGTCTTTGGTGAACCCCTGCTCTAGGAACAAATCTGAAACTCTGACACAGTTCTGAATTACCTGTGTTTTTATTTCCTACCAACATGAGTAAAGTAACAACAGAAGTCACAGCATCATTTATCCGCTACTAGGAAAACTAAAGACTTATACCTTATTGAAATGATACATTATCTGAGTTTCTATATTGTAGGATTTGCCTGCTGTCTAAAGAAATTTCTTAGTATTTCATAGGGAAGCTCTTTTGGAGGATTGGGTAAACAAAAACTTAGTTTTGGGGTTTTTAATCCCCAAATATATTTTGCCTTTATTCTTGAAGGATATTTTCACTTGGACATGGCATTCTGGGTTCTCAGTTTATTTTCCTTTCAGCAGTATAGAGATGACTGTATTCCTTGATTGTGAAATGTCCCCCATCATTTCTGATAAGAAATCACCAGTTATTTAAATCAGTCTTCTCCTGTATATAATAATGCCATTTTTCCTCTGACTAATTTCAGTTTTTCTGATTTGTCCTTAATTCTCAGCATGACTTAGCTTGATTTCAGATGATTTGACTAGGGATGGTTATACTTATCTTGTGTTCCCTTTGCTGAACTTTTTAAATGAGTAAATTTGGAAAATTTTTCGGCATTTATTTTGTTCCCCATTCTCTCTGTCTTACTCTTCTGGGACTTGAATTATGCAGATATTGTTGTTGTTAGGTGCCATTAAGTCAGCTCCAACTCATAATGCAACACTGCCCAGAACCATGGCATCTCCACAGTCGTTGTTATGTTGCAGTCCGCTGTTGCAGACACTGCATCAACCCGTCTTGTCGAGGGCCTTCCTCTTTCTACTGATCCCCTGCCTTAGCAAGCACGATGTCCTCCAGAGGCTGGTCCTTCCTAGTAACATGTCCAAAAGTCATGAGCCAAATTCTCCCCATCATCACCTCTGAGGAGCACTGTGGCTGTACTTCTTCCCAAACAGCTTTTCTTGGTTCTTTCTTCTGGCAGTCCAAGGTATCATCAACATTCTCTACCATCTCTCTAATTGAAAGGCATCTATTCTTCTTCCATCTTTCTTATTTATTCACTGTACAGCTTCTGCATGCTTATGAGGCTGTTGAAAATATCTTGGGTCAGGTGCATCCTAGTTCTCAAGGTAACATCTTTGCCTTTTAACACCTTAGAGAGGTCTTTTGAAGCAAATTTGAAGCAGAGTTGACTTTTTTTATATTGTTTTACAAGTTCCTGAGACTCGGCTCATTCCATTATTTTTTTCAGTCTGTGTTGGATCATTTCTATTGACCTGTCTTCAGATTTACCAAATGTCTCCTATGTTAGCTCTGTTCTGCTACGAAGTTCACTAGGTGTCCCCCCACCCCCAGATATTGTCTTTTCAATTCTAAAATTTCCATGTGGTTCTTTTTAATATTTCCTACTTCTCTATTTAAAATGACTATCTATTCACTCACTGTGAATGTATTTTTTTCATTATACTCTTGTACATATTCTATAAAAGCTGTTTTAAAGTCCTTACTAGTCCATTCAAACACCTGTATTACCTTGGGATTGATCTCCAGTAATGTCTTTCTTCTCAAGAATGGATCGTATTTTCTTGATTGATCAGACTCGATGGTACTTGGCTTTGTATGTTACCTAATCTTAGATTTTCTCCTGGCCCTTGTTAATGCTCTATTGTCAAGCGTCCAGATTCTGTTGTAATCATCTATAGAAAATCTTTGTTTATTTGTTTCAGAAGGCCACTAACTGGACTCAATCCACAATGCAAAAGACACCTCAAATTCCAGTTCACTTCTTTCATCCTTAGCTCAGCTGCTTGAATCTGTCTCACACTGACATGATTCAGGGGTCACTCAGAAATTTGGGAAGGATTCCCATACCGAATTTGGTGTTCTTTCTGACTCTCTGCTTCCCAGGACTCCCTTACTTTCCACCAGCTGTGGTTGCCTTGAACTTTGCCCTCTGAGAGAATTTTAGGCATCCAGTGAATCAAAGTGTTTGGTCTGCCCTCAGGCTAAAGGACATCAAATGGGGAACTCATCCCATGCTGTACTCTCCTCCTGGTGTCATCTCCCTTCCAGGGTCTGTCTGCTTTTGTTCCTGTACCAGTGCCTACAGATGTTGTATGTAGTTTGCTCAGAGTTTACAGTGACTGTCTTCGAGACAGTCTGCGAGTCCAGCAGGAGCTTACTGGTCAGTACTAGAAATTGAAAACTGAGAAGATGTACTGTACTGTAAAGATGTACTGTAAAGATAACCCATACCTTCTACCTGCCCCCTGGCAGTAGCAGGAATAGTCACCTGTTCAGGACAGTTTCATATAGCAAAGAAAGAAACTTCCAGGGACTCATGTCATAGCAGATGACAAGGAGGGCTGAGCAAAGAACCTGAAGAGTTTAGCAGGAAGCCAGTACCCCAGCAAACTCTGAATACTATCTACAGGCTATCTTAACAGGACTCATTTCTGACCACAAGCCCAGTTAGGACTTGTTCCACTTTAGTCTGGATTTTGCATGCAAAGTATAGGAGCCCTGTTCTTTCAGATAAACTGAAATAGTTTATTTTTAGAAACAGGAAATATCGAAATAATCTCTACTTAAATGACACTAGAATGAGATAAAGAGGAATAAAGTCAAGGTTAATGTGAAGGACTATAAATTTAAAATAAATATGAAGCATGTAGTGTTGCTTTCTTAATGTAGCTAAGGCACTTTGAAACATTACAAACATCCAGCAGTTAATATTGACCTAGCTTATAAATGGAATTCAACATCCCTTTATTCCTTTCAGAAAGGTTTTATCATTAAAATACTGAAATTTGGATCACCGTTAGACACACAGTCTCCAAATATTTACATGTTCAATTAAGGAGGATGAATTCTGATGTGTCAAAACTAGTTACATGCGTAAAGATGTTATAAAAAAGTCTACTTAGCTTGTATGTGAGGAAGTAAGCGTCACTTTCAGATGTACAGTTGTGCCATTCCTTATCAAGACCTTTTAAAAATGTGAAAGTATAAAATGTATAATATTATACATCTGTTTGTATGAAGTATAAACACTGAGGCAGAGTGGATTGAGTATAAAGACCTCAGCTAGGTTTTCCTTGGACTCATTACCTTACAAATCTAAACACAAGACTAGGACCCTCACAAAAGTAGAGGCAGTTTATTATTATAAAGTGTCATAAAGATGTACTAGACAGTGCAAGTGGCTATAACTCTACTAATACCACCAAAAAACCCAAAAAAAATCTTGCCATGCTGACTTGGCAGTCAAATTGTAATCCTGAATTGTAAAATTACTTATAGTCATATGTGTAATCTGACTTTATGGAAATCCACTGAAAAGAGAGAAAGCAAGTAAACTTCTTCTGGAAACAGTGTACAGGAAGCGGAAACGTCCACTCTTTCTTCTTTTCTTTCACAAATATACCGAAGAAAGAAAACTGGAAGTAAAAGCATGACAGAGCAGGAGAGAAAAAGTCTCAAAAACATGTTATAGCCATATTTGAAAGATTAAGAGGTTTAAATTTCCACTCAATGCATGCTTTGGGATCAACTGGGATCAACTCAAAAACAGAAGACACAGACAATTAGGAAAACTTTCAGGAGACATAAAAGAAGTATTGAACAAGAAAGTATGTGTGCACATGTTAGTCACTTCCTTTTTGAACACAGAATTTGTGTGTTTGTTTTAATACTCCTACAACCTATTGAAATTTATTGATTGAATGAATAAGTTTATATTGAGGGATGACTATAAGGTAAGAATTAAGGGAAAATTGTTAATGAAGAGGATATCTTCCATTTTAAGTTTAGATTTAGACAAGTGATTCAGTGAGTGACAGAAGCAAACACATAGTTTCCATATAGTGTGATGTGAGGGAGAGGGGAAGTATTCCCTACTGTAGAAACAGAGAGGAAGAATAGCCACCTTAACCTGAAGAAAAGGGGGTTCAAGGAGCACATTATCAAGATGACATTTAAAGAAACTCTGGTCAAGGATCATGGTGCAGAAGAGCTGAAGTATAACAGGAATAAAAATAAGGAATAAAAGATGAGACCAGTGAGGCGTGTGAGGCTCATTAGTGGGGTATCTTTGCACAGTGTTATAGATCCTGGTTTTTGGCTTGAGAGCAGTGGGGAGCAGGAGGCTTGATCAGATTTGAAAATACTACAATATAGAGAATAAATGGAAATGAATAAGGCTTGGAGCAGAGTCTTGGAAAGCACTATGTCTTAGATAGAAAGGTTGTGGCTTTATCTAGTGTAGCAGCAGTGGAGATGCAAAAAAACTGGCAGATTTGAGAAATACCTTTGACATGGAAGTACCAAATATGATTTAATTGAATGATGGGAATCAGAAGAGGGATGTGTGCAAAACACTGCTAAAAATGTTGATTTGGTCCATGGTGGGGGGAGGGGCACAGTGAGGCAACCCTTTCCAGGAAGAAATGTGGCATGAGAAAAAAAAGCAAGCCAAGAATGGATAACCGATGTGAAATTAGAGATGGGGAAAAAATTACATCTCTGCAATGAGGAGAAGGAGAAGACTCAGTAAACGAGATAGAGAAGAAACATCCAGAGAGTAAGGCAACCAGAAAAGTATGATTTCACAGAAATAAAAGGAGAGCCTTTTAGAAACAAGGCATCATCAGGATATACTGAACTGGGAAAACACACCAAGCACCAGATGTTGTGCATTTTCCTTGCTGCAAAGAATCAGCTGAGAAAGAGCTTCTCCTTCCTGTGCCTAATAAATACAGTGAACATAAAAGTAGAAAGTCAGTGAAAAGGATGATGCCTCTCAAAGAGATATAGTGACACGGTGGCTGCAAAAGTGAGTTCAAACACAGCAGTGACTGTGGGGATGACACAGGACCAGGCAGCATTTCATTCTGTTGGGCATAGGATTGCTGTCAGTTGGAACTGACTCAATAGCACCTGACAAGAATACAGCGACATGTTGCTGTATAACTGCTCCCATCTGCAACTGAGCGTGGGAATGCTGCAGGCCTGGACACTGCTTCTTTGCAGCAAACATGGAAATGCAGAGTCAGGGGCCTGCCTGCAACAACAACAGAAGTCCCTGTAAAACTGAGTACACAGAGGCAAGAAGAAAACAGGTAAAGAAGTAGAAGGCGGAAGCCTGACCTTAGTATTGCAAACACTGAATTGTACCTCATATGAATATTTACACTGATTCCTGCCACCTAGCTCTTACGCAACTATAAGAAAAATCTTTGTCCAGTTCACAGTGATTCTTAGGGTCAGATGTAACCATTTATAAATTATAGAAAATAAAACTGCATAAAAATATGGTTACACATTTCGCCAAACTATTTTTTAAATATGCTTTTTGAATAAATTTTACAGTTCGTTTTTACCCCCCAAACCCTTGAGGACAAGTTAAGTTGCTTAAGGAAATTTGATCACCTAGCCAAAGTCTTCTCTAACACATTTATTACCAAATCATTTGAGCCAGTAAATGTGAAGGTAGCAGATCCTGATCCTCTCAGATCATCTGAGATTAAGAAAGGCTAGAAGCAAAAAGACTGAGAAGAAGATGGGTAGAAGTCAGTGGCTTTGGGGGGCAAGAATGCTTCCACTAAAATTTCCATCCTTTCTATGGAAAACGCTTAGCCCGATTTGCTATGGCTTCAAATGCAGAGGTGATTTGAGTAAGAATTGGTTTCTGGAAGGCAGAGTGAAAACAACTTCTCAGTGGTAGTGGCAGGAAAAAGATCTTTCCCCGGGAGAGTTTATTACTGGTCCATTAGAAGGCTTCAGGCTCAAATCCCACATAGGGGAGATCTAAACAAGGGTTATACGATAGCTGAATCTCCCTGGAGTGGTTGAGAGTGTGGCGGAGACAGTCTAATTACCACCCAGGCTGCTCCAATCCAGCAAGGTAAGACGGAAGGGGCACAAGGAAGGGGAGCGAGAGACATGTAACGTTATCTGTTATTTTGCAATTATCTGGAGATTAGCCCCTATCGACTGTCAACACTCACCCTAGACACACACACACACACACACACGCACACACACATGCATGCGTGCACACGCGCAAACACACGCACTGGCTAAATCTCCAGAAACTGAAACAATTTCTCCTGTATCTCTCACACTCAGTCCTGGGCCAGCCTCACCTTTTCCTGCATGAAAATCTGACTCCCAGGATTCTGCAGGGCAAGGCAACCGTTTCTCCTCCTGTCCAGGAGGCACAGCTAGCTGGAAGCTCCATTAATGCCTATTTCTCTGCTATCACTTTTGTAGGTATCTGTTTCATCTGGTCACTCAGACTTCATCACGCAGTTCAAGTACAAATTGATGAGAAAATCCAAGTATCACATAACTAATTACATTCGGCTTTAACCACAACTGCTAACCGGCCTAACCTCTTACAGAAACATTGTTGTTTGCCACTGAGTTGACTCCTAATCGCAGAGACCCTATAGGACAGGGTAGAACTGCCCCAAAGAATTTCCTGGGTTGCAATCCTTTTTTATATGTTTATTTATTTATTGTGATTGAGTGAAAGTGTGCAATCCAGTTTAAATTCGCACGCCAGCCTATGTGCAGCTCCTACTGCTCTCCTTGCCCAGTGACAGCCTACTCCTCTTTTCTGTTCTACACGTGTCATATCCTCTTAACAATCTCCTGTCCCCTCTTCTCCACCCTCTCCACTCCCATCTAGTAAGAGGCCGGCAATTCTGATGAGAGCAAATCACCAGGTCTTTAGTCCTGGCTAGTGGCTTCAAACCACCAGCCTTCCATCAGCAGCAGAGTGTGTAACATTTGCACGCCTAAGGATCCAATTTGGTAAATTTATCAGAAAGCACATCCAGTACTCACTCACTTGTTCAAGGTCGCTAAATTTAAGTTTAGTTTTTTAAAAAAGTATTGATAAAAATCTCAATCATATTAGTACCATTTGTATTTTTTAGATTATGATTTGTATATTTTAGATATAAAAACATTTATGAGTGTTGTAAAAGAAAAGATGCCATTATTTGTACAAAAATCCTTCTCTATTAGAAAACTCAAAAGAACTGTTTGAAAAACTGTCAGGATAGCTAACATTTCAGAAAGGTTATTGATTGTGAGATGATTATAGCAAGAAAAAAGATTAGCATTCTTATAATTCAAAAATCCAAACCTCTTGCCCTTAAGTTGATTTAGATTAACATACCTAAATTTTCATAATGAAACTTACACATGTGTATGTAAACATATACATACAGAAACTTCCTACTGACGAAACGAAAACCACACAAATTACTTCTGTTTTAAAATACAAATGATCTGTATAAAGAAAACCATAATATGTAAAAGAAGATTTGAAAAAATTCAATGGTATCCTGTTTCTGATCATAGACCTTATTTTGCAGATAATTATGTGATTTAAAAAATTACTTTTCAAGCTTAGCTCAAAGCCTCCAAATTTAATGATGCAGTTAGCAGCTGTAGCACTTAACCACTATGGCACCATGGTTTTCAATGATGCTTACAATAGCAAAAATTGGAAAAGAATAAAATGTCCCACAATAAGACATTAGTTAAATAAACTTTGCTGTCTCTGTAGAATGAAATACTGTGTAGCAATTGAGTGTTTTTGATTAAAAAGTATAGAACCATATAAACTATATATTAATAAATGAAAAGCAATTTTTGAAGTTTTATTATCAGATCTCATTTCTATAAAAAAGTGTTAATACATACACACAGACATATGTAGAAAAATGGAGTAATGTGCACTAAATTATTAATGAAACTACTTTTTTTACTTTTAATGAACATATATTACAACACAGTAAAGAGGAGAAATAAAAGTTATTTTAAGTACTGTTAAAAACCTTGAATGCATAATAAAATTTTAATGGTTTCTTTTCCACCTCTTTTTTCTCCACCATGCCTCTATACTCACTGACTGCATGAAATATGAACATATTTTAGAAAAATTAATGTGTCTGAAAGTGGTGAGATTTGAGATAAGGCTTAAAGAATGAGTAGAATTTTGAGTGGAAAAGTTGACACAGGCAGGAATCTTCAAAGTCTGAGAGAGGAAATGAGTCCAGTATAAGTTGACTGCCAGTGTATATTTGTGTGGTTAGACCTGAAGGTAGGCTTGGATAAATACCATCAATGGGCTTCTCCATACTGATGAGGACAGGGTAATGTGTCTTCACTTTCTGTTATGGGTCCTGAGCCTGGAGCTCTGTAAAAGGCTTTAAGTCTGGGATTTTTAGTAGGATTTCATGCATTAGATAGTCTTAGAAACTGAGCCAAGTGTTTTTTATGCATATAAAAGTAGTACTACTAACTCTTTTGGATACATTTTCTGACCACAGATTAGTTTTGAAGATGGATATTGATAATCCAGGTCAGAGGTGTATGAAATAACCAATATCCTTACTCTGACTAATATTACAGGTAAATAATAAGTGAAAATGATGCTTTTTTTAAATCTCCACATAATATTCTCATTAAGATACTTTTCTCTAGAGTGTGTACACATCATCTTTGCAAGTAATTCCAGGTCCATTTGTCCAGGATCTAAATGCCACAAGACAACAGAACTGATAGAAAAGTAAACCCTGCAGCTGCAGATGTCTGTCTAGTCTCCCTTCAGCATGCATCTCCCATTTCTGTGACTTCTGTGTATGCAGTCAGCCCATCTTAATAAGATTCTTGGTTGTTTCAGGTCAAATAAGCCATTTGCTGATTTTTTTTTAATTACAGATAACATCTATTTGCCTTTTTCATTGAACCAACTGATCGAATCCAAACAGTCTAGATAGTATGCGTCTACCTTTGGACAATATCCTTAGTAATCCAGGTGAAACCACTGCATGTTCTTTGTTACAAGCAGCACTGTGTGACAAGACAGGTGTGGTAGTTTTGTATTACCGTAGAAACCCTCGTGGAGTGGTGGTTAAGTGTTACAGCTGCTAACCAAAATGTCAGCAGTGCAAATCTGCCAGGTGCTCCTTGGAAACCCTATAGGTCGGTTCTTCTCTGTCTATAGGGTTGCTATGAGTTTGACTCAGTGGCAGTGGGTTTTTGTGTATGTGTGTATGATGATAATTTAATGTCAGAGGTATATCCCTTCAGCTTATCAACATCTATGAATGTGAATGGGTCCCCCAAAACAATCATTGCATATCCACTGAGAAAACAGAAAATGCTACTGTCCCCAAAATCATGTTTTACACTTCCATCCATCCATCCTACTGCCATCCAATTCTGACTCATAGCAACCCTATAGGGCAGAGTAGAACTGCCTGCCCCAGAATTTCTAAGGAGTGCCTCATGGATTTGAACTGCCTACCTTTTGGTTAACAGATGTAGCACTTAACCACTACATCACCAGGGTTTCTGTTTTACATTTAGCTTCTAATAAAGCAAAATCATCATTTTTCATTATGCAGATCATCCTCTATCATCATAAAATAATGTTCCTTGTTCTCACACCTTCAGTCAAAGCTTACTCATTCTTGTGTCAAGTTCTCTGGTGTTTTATCTGGTTGGTTAGTTAGTTAAACATGCTAGTTAAAGCTTATATAGTAACTCTAGGTAACGATTTAAAAATATCCTTTCTAAGTGAAAGGAATCTCTTCCAAATAGAATTTGCTTTTAACCAAACTGCACAAAGCAGTGAGTGACGAAAGCACTCTCTCATGGTAAGTCATTGCCTTTACTGCTGATGCATAGATAAATTCTCTTCTGTACACTGAGGCAAATTTACTAGGAAGAATAAGAAAATAGGTGAGAAACTAAGCTATTAGGAAATTTGGGATAATGAACCATAAATCACAAATCAAGACACCAGATATGTGAAGGATAGTGTCTTTAACATTTAAGAAAGCGTAGACTTAATATCCCTCTGTCCAAATGCACAGCTTATTAAAATTTTTACAAAATTACTTGCTAGTGTAAAAAGACACATTTCAGACATTTTAGTCTACATGGATGTTAAACTGAGAAAAGTTGCAGAAATTATGGGTCACTACTTTGTCAGGGCTGTGAATTAGTTTTCCCAGTCTTTTGTGCCTTTGTGCCCTACTAGTGCTTTCCAGAATCTACTTTTTCTCATTTACAAAAAGTGCCATGTATTTCATTTACCAAAAAAAAGTTGGATTTAACTCTATAATATGTAAATATTTATGCATATTTCCAAAGAATACATGAGCTTAACTACATTTCTCTCTGATGAGTTATATGCCTAATACATCACGTTGTATCTCACATCTTGTCCTTTCACAGTGTAAAACGTTCAGATGAGAAGGCGGTAACCCAAACAACCTGACAACAAATCAGCGAACACTTTGAAAATATAAAACCTGAAGTTAGATATAATCTATAAAATTGGTGCAGATCTAATTTAAAGCCTGTTTTTCTACTCAAACATTAAAAATAACTGTTCAGGGATGAAATTTCTAGTCAGATTTCGTGGGGAGGTAATAAACAGCCTAAAAAATGACAAGCTAGTGTCAGTAACCCTACCCGTTTCTCCTCCACCTTCACTCACATGGCAAGTGGGGATGTGGACACGTTGTTCTACATCGTGTTCAAAGATGACACTGCTGACAGTGATTGCTCCACTCTCCACGTGTGACTGAGAAGACCAATATGGCACCAGGAGTTCTTCCTGTGGTTTGCATATGTGAAGCTTGTTGCTGGACTTGTGACTGCAGCTGTTTTTAACAGAGTCTCTTGTTGTTTATATCTCAGCCTCCAAAATACAGAATGGGCCATTGCTAGGAATGAACCACTTCATTTCCTGGCTGCTCCAAGCCAGAATGATGTCTCTGTTGTTCTTTCCCAGATGTTCCTCGGTGCAGCCATGGTGCTGTGAACTGTGCTTTGCTTCATTCTCCCATGAACACCCTATATTAACTAGGATGATTGATATTCCCTGAGGATCGTATGCACTTCAGTGATTCGGCAAATAAAAACTAAGGACCTGCGCTAAGCATCTGAAAACTGAACAATGAATAAAGAAGACTGAAAAAGTGATGCCTTTGAATTACAGTATTGGTGAACAAAGCTGAATATACCATAGACTGCCAGAGGAGTAAACATGTGTCTTGGCAGAAATACAGTCAGAAAGTTCCTTAGACGCGAGGATGGTGAGACTTTATCTTTCATACTTTGCACAGGTTATCAGGAGAGATCTCTTCCTGGAGAAGAATATCATGTAGGATCTCATGCTTTGTAAGTAGAGGGTCAGCAAAAAAGAGGAAGATCCTCAGGATGAACTGACAGAGTGAGAGCAGCAGCATGCTCACACAGAGCAGCGACTGTGCAGATGGTGCAGGACTCAGCAGTGTTGCCTTCTGTCGTGCACATACGTAGGACTTCTGTGAGTGAGAACTGATTCAAGGGCACCTAACAACAGCTGCCTGTGGGGTCCGACAACTAAGTCTACAAACTTAATTGCTCAATATCTTCAAAGTAATCCCCTTGGGAAGCTATGCACCGATGCCAGCACCTAGTCCACCCTTCAAAACAATTTTAGAACTCTTTCTAGAATGGCCATTGTGCACAGTGGCACAGGGACAAGTTTGCAAGCTTAATTGTTACGGTTGTCTGTGAGGGAGTTTTTAGCAAGTAAACAAATAACTATATTGAAACACTCTCCCTACTCACCTGATCTGGCCCCCAATGACTTTTTTCTTCACCCAAAGTTAGAGAAAATATTGAAAGGAAGACATTTTGATGGCATTCAGGACATCAAGGGTAACACGATGACATCTCTGATGGCCATTCCAGAAAAAGAGTTCCAAAATTGCTCTGAAGTGTGGACTAGGTGCTGGAATTGATGCACGGCTTCCTAAAGAGAGTACTCTGAAGGTGACCACAGTGATATACAACAGGTAGGATTGTGGCACTTTTTCTGGGATGAGGTCCTAAACTAAATTGGCAGTCCTTTCACATAGGGTTGCAATGAGTAAGAACTGATTCAAGCACCCCTAACAACAGCAACACACTAAGGTCCTACTACCCGGAAGATTGCTGTGCTAAGTGGTGGGTAGAACATGAACAAGTCCGAGGCTTAGACTTTTCCTTGAAGGGTTTACAATGGAGGCACACCCTGGAAATGGTGCATGTCAGGGTGTGACGGGACAAATAGCTGGACAAGGACATGTATGCATGTTAACTAGAGGCAGAAACGCTTTCAGATTTCATTGTGAGGAAACATTTCACAGGACAGAGTACATCTGCAGCAAGACGATCTTAAAGAATATCTTGATCGTGAGAAATGTGGGAAAACAACACTAAAGTGGCCAAGGGACAAGTTTCTGAGATCATAAGCATACTGGAGAAGCCTGGATAGCACAATGGCTGTTGTGAACAGCTGCTAACCCAAAGGTGGAACCCCACCCATGATTCCATTGAGGAAAGGCCTAGCAAACTGCTTCCACAAAAATTACTGCTAAAAAAAAACCCTATACCCACTGCCACTGAGTCAATTCCAACTCATAGTGACCCAGTAGGAAGGAGTAGAGCTGCTCCACAGAGTTTCTGAGGAGTACCTAGTGAACCTGAACTGACGACCTTTTGGTTAGCCGACCTAGAACTTAACCACTACCCCACCACGGTTTCCAGACGATCCAATGGAGCAGTTCTATTCTGTAAGGCATGGGATCATCAGGAGTCAGGAATCAACTAGACAGCAGCTAACAACAACAAAAACAAATCCTGGTTTGGCATGAGAAAGAATATGGGATATAAGAAAGCAAAGTAGGATGGAGCTGGATTTAAGGTTTTAAGCCATTAAAGAGACTTCACAGGGGCTTTGAAAACCTTACACATCAAAAAATCAGTACAATCTGATGAGACGTCCTGATTGTGACACAAACATTTCTGTGATATTGAACAAAGGAGTCAGTCCTGAGGGGCTTCAAGCTTTTTGACTTACAGGCTGAGAAGATTAGAACAGGAAGTATTTTGCTCTCTGTATCTGGGTTTAGGAGTGTTTCAAACATTCTGAGAAGCAACTATGGCTCCCACAAAGACTGGAGGCAAGAGGGTGCACCCAGGTGGACCTGACCAGGATGACACACATTCTGCTATGCACGGGACAGCGGTACCCAACTGCGAATGTGCCCACAACTTTCAAATTTCCCTCAGACATTAGCTACCTGTCTTTTCTGAGCCTAGAAGCCAATTCTGTTTTGTATATGAATATAAAGTACCTTATGCAAATTTTAATGTAACAGTTTTGTTATAGAAATGTAGAGCGTCACATGGTTTTTGAGTTACCAGTCAAACACGTGTATATCGTCTTATTTTACACTTTCACATTTATCATGAATCTAAGTATTTATAAGAATATGACTGTTTCACCTAAGTTTCAAAATGTCAATACAGAAGAAAGCACTGACAATATGCATTTGAATATTGCCTCCACTGAAGTCCAAACTTCTTCCCTGGAAGAAGGTGGAAGCCTCCCCCTACTATATAGTATCATCTAGTGTGGTGCTACGTCTGCTAACCAAGAGGTCAGCAGTTCAAATCTGTCAGGTGCTCCTTGGAAACTCTACGGGGCAGTTCTACTCTGAACTCTGGGGTTGCTATGAGTCAGACCCAACTCAAGGGCAGTGATTGATTGATTGATTGTGGTTATGCTTGTCATATTTTGAAAGGCCCTCTATTTAATTATAAAGTAACTTTATTTCTTCTTATTATAGTTATAGCATTAAAGTGTTTGAAATGATATGTGCAGGTGAAAAATTTTATCTATGAATTTCATTTTTGGTAGTGTATCTATCTTTCACAGTGCTATCTATCCAGATAATCAAATCGGGCACTAGGACTAATACACAAATAGGAACATCTCGTTGTGCAGTGGTTAAGTGCTATGGCAGTTTGAATCCACCAATCATTCCCTGGAAACTCTATGGGGCAGTTCTACCCTGTCCTATAGGGTTGCCATGAGTCAGAATCAACTCAACAGCAGTGAGTTTTGTTTGGAGTTGTTTTTTTGTTGTTGTTGGTTTTTCTTGGTTTAGCACCAACAAGGTTGAGAACTGCTGTGTGACAGCATCCCTGAGAACTTACTAGGTCAAACATTCCATTATCCCCATGATGTTGAAAGGGCTTGATTCTCAGATGTGTCCATGCACAATTAGATGCTTATTTTACTATTTTTAACAAATAAATTTACATACACACAGCTTTTTCCTTTACAGTTTAAAGCATGGCTCTGGTACTCTGTGCTGCTAAGTAGTATTTCCTCATCTGATCAATTCAAAATGCCACTTGAAATGTCACGATGCATATTTTCTTCATGTCCCTTTCTCACTCTGCTGCTGCATGACAGCAGTCATGGTGTGATATTTTTCACCTCGTCTGCCATTCAGGAAACAGTGAGTCAAGCCTTTACACTTTCAGCATGTCCTGGACTTTCCCCAACACACCTTAAGCGACACCGTGGCTGTCCAGCAGTAGACACAGGCATCATGCTAAGTGTGGACTGTCAGAAGGCTTCTGCTTCCTTTGCTAACTATCAAATGTTTTCAGGGGCCCCAGGGAGATGTTCTGCCGCCTGTCCTGAGTTACAGGCCGCCTCATCTATCCGGCGCTTTGACTATCTGCCTAATCTCTTTAAGTTCCTAACCTCCTGCTTCCTCTTTCCTCCTGCTAGATGTCCTTCTGGGAGACACTGGATACTGGGATGAGACATTCTAATCCGAAAGCCTGCAATCTTGTCAGTGTGTATAACCCAAGGGTCTGTTGCTTTGTTTATCTTTCCTACTTGTCTAGTGGGAGGTTTGGCTAACTGGGAAGCCTTCAGATTGTGAGTCTTGGAAAAATATCTGAATAGTTTGTTGTTGTTGTTTTAAATTCCAGTCATTAATAACAGAGGGCTGAAAATGTTTTCCTTGAAAAGGAAATTGTATGCTTTGAGAACCGCAGTCTTTCCACTTTGATAATAAGAAAAGTCTTTCACATTCTACTGTTCTCTTTTAAAACAGAAATCAAGGGCCAGTTCATGACTGCTTCAGGCAAAGTCAGGACGACAGCTAAAAGAGAGAGAGACCCTTATGCTGGAGAAGGAAAGACTTCATTTCCAAGGTAGAGACCCTTTGGCCCCTGGCGAAGCCTTGCCTTGTTTTTGGCAGACTGAACAAATTAGAAGACTAGGAATTTGAGGACAGAAATTTTATGAATGCTTTCTATTTTTCATAAACTGAAGTTTTATTTCATGTGGGGTTCTGCAAGAAACAGAACTCTAACTAAGTCAGATGTTGCTTTACGTAGTTGTTGTTTTGTTTTTTTAATGACATTTTATCACTTTTTAGGGAAAAGTTTATGCAGCAAATTAGACAATCCTTTAACAACTTTTCAAAACCCTGGTGGCATAGTGGTCAAGTGCTGTGGCTGCAAACCAAGAGGTCGACAGTTCAAATCCACCAAGTACTCCTTGGAAACTCTGTGGGGCAGCTCTGCTCTGTTCTATAGGGTTGCTACTAGACAAAACAGACTTGCCGGCAATGGGTTTGGTTTGGTTTGGGTTTGAACCATTTTTATAGCAACTGTTCCATGTTATTCATTATGTTGACAGGGTGTCGGCGTTCTCCTTATTTCCATTCTGTTTGTTCTGTTTGGGATGCTCTAGCTTCCCTTCCACTCCTTGACCTCTCACCTTTGCTTTTGGGTAAATGTTGACTGCCTGGTTTCGTACTCTAGTGCTCACAGTTTAAGGGAGCACATTACTAGTGGCTGACACTATGTATTTTTTAAGACAATTAATTAATTGCATCAAAGGTGACCTGTAGAAATAGCTTCAATTCCATGTTCAAAACTTATCAGATGTTGTTTCAATGAGCATACAAAATGAAGAAAACTAAGATGGCCCTTAACTCAGGATAAACGTTATAAAACCTAGGAGTCCCTGAGTAGTGTAAGTGGTTAATGCAATTAGCTGCTAATTGAGAGTTTGGAGGTTCAAGTTCACCTGTGGGCACCCCAGAAGAAAATCCTGGTGGTCTACTTTCAAAAAATTAGTCACTGTAAACCCTGAAGGAGCACAATTTTACTTTGACACACATAGGTAGTCCTGAGTCGGAATCGACTTGCTGACAAATGGTTTGGTGCTTTAGGAAACCTAATCTGTGTGCTCAGGTAAGGTCAGAGAAAATTTTCCACCTGGTTCCCAGGCAGTGTGGATAATAGAGCCAGACTGATTTTTGACATATTGATGTAGACACATGTCCCTCCTGAACCCAGAGGGCTTCAAAGGAACCTCTTTGTGGAGGAGGCTTTCAGAGAGGCAGAGAACAGGACACTGGTTGAATAATTTCAGTCTCAGTGGAGTTGTTCATCACAGCTAAGCTTTTCAAGTGTTGGAACAATGTGAGTGTTATATGCAGAAAGGTTGGAGCTTCAAAGGCTGTAAAACACAGTATGTGGTACCTTATTGCACTTCTCAAATCTGGGCAAATTCAGATTTCTCTCTGACAAAGTCTTCCCATTAGAATGGAAAGTTCAAAAGTACAGTGTGGTTTGGATGACTATTAAACAATAAACATCCCTGTGAATGATAGGCTCTAAAGCAACCAATAAATGTATTAGCCCTAAGAACTGGAAACAAAGCGTTGTCATTTATGAGATATCATTTATCCATCAACTGTAATGGATCTTCTTCTTCTACTCATTTCCTCTCATCCTGTAGGATAGCTGATTATTATCATTACATCTTTGTCAGCCTGAAATCCAGGATCTGCAATAAAGGTCTTATGAACTGAAATAACCACATAATTTGTCATGCACTGGAATTTTCCTAATCCACAGAAACTTTGAATTAGACATATAATTTTAAGTGCTTCCCTGTCTAAACTGTATACACAGCCAAAAATAGGGAAGAGAAAAAGAGTTAGAACTGTGATGTTTCAGTTGAAACCAAAATACTAAATACATTCTACAGGTGACTTCTTCAGTGGAAAACCTATCACATCTGTGCTGGTCTACACCCACAGCCATCAAGTCAATTCTGGCTCATAGCGACTTTAGAAGATAGAGTAGAACTGTCTCGTAGGGCTTCCAAGGAATACCTAGTGGACTGGAACCACCAACCTTCTGGTTAGCAGTCAAGCTCTTAACCATTGCTCTACCAGGTCCTCCACAGCTGTGGTGAAATAACTAGTTTTCACTAGCAATCTATAAGGTAGTTAACTGGGAAGTTAGTGCTGGGTATCATTCTTCTGCTGTATTGTAATCAGTATTTTCAACAGCTTTCCCAGACACTCCGCTCATAACAAGGTCCTTTCTCATGAGATAAGCATTCTGAAAAAGTGAACCCAGAAAAGAAAAAGCATTTAGAAAAAACATTTCCACTGATACGGTTTTCTATTATACTAAGGAATACTTTAAAAACAAAAAGCAAAAAATAAAAATAAATAGAATAGAAAAAGAAAGAAACAATAACAGCAAAATGATCACAGTTGTGAGTTTCTAGCAGCAAAAGACAAAAAAGACATCATCGATTCCGACACCTGGGTTGAGAGAGTGGGCCATGAGTAGCTCTGTGCAGGTCATTAAAACACAGGTTGGTGGGGCAGATGGTCAAAGTTACTTACAACTAGAAAAGTCCATGATTTATACAGCTTCTATTAAATGAGCCACCTCATTTGGGACAGCATTCTTTTCGGTGTTTTCAGCCGCTACTGTTTGAGGAAGAGCCATGTTTCCTTGAGTGCTGTTGTTCAGTGAGCTGAGCCAGCTTGGAGAGCTTGGAGACTCCAAACTGAGCCAGCTTGAGTGCATCAGCTGGTCACAACAGCTGGACTCGAACCTCAACACTGGAAGTATCAGCAAATAACACAAACCATGGTGCTTCAACTGCATGCAGTAACAAACTTGATTTTGAGTCCTTTATTTTGTTGACTTCACACCAGGTCTTATATTTCAACATGGAAACAGTAAAAGACACTAACATAGAGTCCTTGGAGGTCTAAAATATGGCTTCCATGACATGTTTGGTCATTCCACTCTTATCTTTGATATGCTACCACTTTGATAACTCATATGTTTTAAGAAATTACTTTTCAAAGCAATAAATTTTAGAATATTACCAACTGGAAAATAGAGGTGTGTGAACCTTGAAAACATTATACTGAAAGAAATAAGCCAGAAGCAAAAGGACAAATGTTGTATGATCCCACCGATAGGAAATCCCTGGAATAGGTAAGTCAATTGAGACAGAAGATTCGTGTTTACCAGCGGATGAGGTGAGGTGTTAGTATGGGGCAGAAATCATCAGCACTCACTTAACACTGTTGTGCTTGGTAACCACTGTCAATTCAGCTCTCACTTGTGACAACCTTACTTACAACAGAATGAAACACTGACCATGCCTGTTTCATCCTCACAACGGCAAGCGTGTTGGATCCATCACTGTGACTATTGCCCCAGATAGTCTCACTGAGGGTCTCACTCACCCTTCTCAGCCTACTGCTTCACCAAACACAAGGTCCACCTCCAGCAATTGGTCTTTCTTGATGCCATGTCCAAGCTCAAATTAGATAATGTTATGTTGAGATCCATAAGGATTCCATTGGCTGATTTTCAGAAATAGAGCACCAGAACTTTATTCCTAGTCTCCGTAAGTCCAGAAGCTCCACTGAAACCTCTCTATCCTGAGCAGCCCTGCTGATGTTGAAGTATCAGGGGCATAGCTTCCAGTATCATAGCACACACAAGCCACTACAGTATAACAAATGGACAGGTGGGTAAAACCCACTACTGTTGAGTTGATACTGACCTATAGTGACCTTATAGGAGAAAGCAGAACTGCTCCACAGAGTCTCCAAGGAGCACGTGGCAGATTTGAATTGCCAACCTTTTGGTTAGCTGTCATAGCACTTAACCGCTATACCACCAAGCACTCCTTGGACAGTGGGTGGTGAAACTTAGCACTAGTGAGTTGTATTTTATGTGAATTATTCCTCAATAAATATTCTCAAAAACCTAATGGAAGCCTCTTTAGATTTGGCAACAGGTTTGCCTGTTGCCTCTTTAGATTTGGCTGGTTTAGATTTATATGGATTTTATTTACTCTTTAAGGAAAGGGTAATGATTACTGCCCTGTCTTCTAGTTTTAGTATTGTTATTTTAATTCACTTCTGATTTGTCTAATGCTGGAGAAATCAAGGACATTCGGTATTGGTCTTATTGAGCAAAGAACCTTATAAAAACAAAAGAATTCATCCTATAGGGGTTGTAAAATTGCTGGATTTGACTGGGGTTCCTCTGTTGTGGCTTCCTTAACTCTATAAAGGAAAATGGTATTCCACAAGTAAAACATACTTTGAAAACAGAATGCCATGAGAAAGAAAAGAGAATAAAATGAAGTATTTTGTTTCTCTGTATTGTCAGTGGCCAAATCGCATAAAGACAGAACAGTTAACAGTAGGCCCCTTCCTGCCTAGGAGACGATTTATTGCTCAGGGTGGTATGGCAGTTTCAAGAGGCCAAAGACTCAAGTCCTGAAAAGTTCTGAATCAGGAAATCCTACTTGACTTTGAGCTACATGGAATGGATTTTTGTTTTCTTCCAAATTATTGGGATGCAATCTAAAGTAGTGTAAAATGTCTTTATGCCTTGAGTATGCAAGTCTTCTCTCCCTTGTTTTGCTTTCCTTTCATTTATTCCATCATGCTACCTGAGCCTCCTTTCTCTCCAAAAAACCCAGTAAAGACAAGGAAAACATGGAAAGCAAGCTGAATAATTACATGTTTTTTTGATGTTGAGATGTCTTGAAACTACATTTCTCCCTCCCCTCCAAAATGTTTTCACAGTCAAGGAGTTCTAGGACTGTGAATTAGCTCAAAGATTTAGGGCATCTACCAAATTAGATGCCTTCCTTTACCATGTCTGTTAGAGTCTTTGAGCCTTTAATATAATTTAAAGCAATTACCCCCGTGGGGAGGTCTAACATTTTGCGCAGTTACATTGAAATAGTTGACCTGCCTGAGGAAACAAGAATTTCAAGGGTGTATTTCAAGACCCTGTTTCTGTAGATAATAATGTTCCAGAATTTATATTTATGAATATTGCTTTATTTTGGTCAGACTCCCACAGGAAATCCTGAGGAGTGTACGTTTCTGGCATATTTTATCTTAGATCGTTCCATCCTTTTGGTCTTGCACCCTGATTGCTGGAGTGCAGAGTACCTTTGAAAGCCTCTGCTCTTTAATAGAGCCGAGGATGACAACAAGCAGGAACTTCAACACTCTAGGAAGACAATCTATCTACTTTCTCCAGTTATCATTAAAATGTCTTTTAGACATAGGTCATAACTGGAAACCTATAAATGATGTCTGTGTAGAAGCACTTCCCACAGAGTTAGAGTCCCAAGTGATTAAAATTTATCACACTGTTCTTATGGTTACAAATACTGCTGATATGTGTCATTACTTAAAAAGTACTATTCATAACAACTTGATTTCAGTCCAAATAGTTTTTCCCCTCTGAATTTCCCATAAAATCCTCTTGATCTTTTTTTCTTCCCCCTAAAGGTCTAATTCACTTCTTCTTTGAAAGAACAAAGGAAAGGGGTCGATTGTTCTCTAGTTTAAATTTTGTTTAGTGTGATGTATTTATTGCCTAGTGGGATGCATCTAATTTTCCACTGGCTTCTCTGAAAAAGTAATTAGAATAGAACTTAATCTAATGCAACAAGCAGACTCAAAGCATTTTCATGAATTAAAGGTTATGGTGTTTAATATGGAGCTCTATAAAAATGATATGTAGCCACAAGACATAATATTTGAGCTGTGCTTTGTGTTTCCAAAAAGTATGCCTTTAATGTACGTATTTGCTCTTCAATTAGACAAAACAATAAGCCCTGAAATATTTACTTTTAGAGTGAGTTCTTAATATGGTGGGAGATTTTCAGAACACAGGATAACAAACAGGTCAGCTTCCATTTTAGTCTTTTGGAGAGCTAAAGATCGAGAAGTTATCTTCGACATAGTTGTATAATACCCATGCATTTCAAAATGCCTCTGAGAGTTTACCTTCTAGAATAATAAGCTAAATATCCTCAGATATTCAGTTCTCACTAGGTGTTTTACCTGGAAAACAATGAAAATTGATTGGGATTGTATTTACTGAGAAGACAGGACTGTGAAGGCAGTATGTAACTTGCTTTTCTGCCTAACTGCTTATTTCCTGAAAGACTCTAATTAGAGATGACCTTGGCTAGACAAGACTGGTTTGAGTTTTTTGTAACTGAGTTTTAAAATTCTGGAACTAGGTGTACCTTGTAATAATACTGAGATATCAAGAAAGGAAAGGAAACAAGATATCAATGGAATTTAATACTAAGAGTTTAACAAACATATCCAAACTCTTATGATTTTGACTCCTACTTATGAAAAGTTCAACACATATATACCATCCTAACCATCTAACCACTGAGTTTAACTGACTGCTACATACATTATTGTTATCACTGTTGTTGTTAGGTGCAGTTGAGTCAATTCCAACTCATAGCGACCCTATGCACAACAAAGTGAAATACTGCCTGGTCTTACGCTGTGTCCACAATTATTTATAAGCTTAAGCCCATTGTTGCAGCCACTGTGTCGATCCATCTTGTCTGTTATTGTTACATGAGGTAATACTTTGCCATACTTTAGAGGGGTGCTATTTAAAGATATCCTAAATCTTCACATTATAGTTTTAGAAATCAATGAAAAAAGAAAAGCTTTTTCAGTTGAAATTCTTAAGTCAAGAGTATTTTGGGGGTAAGTAGGTACATTGCCAGATCTGGGATGTTTGCTTTTTTTCTTTATTTCCAAAACAAAATGTACTAGTTCTTTCCATTGCTGACATAGTTGGCTCTGTGTAACTTTTGGAGCAAATCTCTTTCTGTACAATTATCTCAAAGATTAGAGTCATTTTGTGGTGGAAAAAAAGAAGCCAGCTGGTGGTTAGCAAAAATGAAATAGAGTGGGTGTTGATAGGAAAAAAGAATCATAGAACTGATTTTGTTAATCTCACTAAAACAAAATCCAAGGGACTGACTTAATTCTTTTGTCATTGGGTATTTTATAATACCAAATATTCCTGGAAACAAGTGGACCATTGACTGGGACTTGATAAGAATGTATCTAGAGATTTTTCACTGTATGTCAAGAGGCTGGGAAGAGACAACAGTACAAAAATGTAACCAACAAAAAATTTCTGGTTGTAATGAAATTTTACAGCTAATGTACCTGGGAAACTCTTTGTTGAGAGTTTAAGTGTGTTTGTTGTAACCCGTTTTGGTCTATTTATATTGAAGCACTTGCTGATGAAGATCAAAGACCACAACCTTCAGTACAGACTACACCTCAACACAAAGAAAACAAAAATCCTCACAACTGGACCAATAAGAAACATCATAATGGATGGAGATAAGATAGAATTTGTCAAGGATTTCATTTTATGTGGATCCACAAGCAACACACATAGAAGCAAAAGTCAAGAAATCAAAAGACACATTGCATTGGACAAAACTGCTACAAAAGACCTCTTTAAAGTGTTGGAAAGCAAAGACATCCCTTTAAGATCTAAGGTGTACCTGACCCAAGCCATAGTGTTTTCAATCACCTCATGTGCATGTGAAAGGTGGACAATGAATAAAGAAGGTTGCAGATGAGTTAATGTCTTTGAATTACGGTGTTGGCAAAGAATATTGTATATACCTCTACTACAAGACGAACAAATACATCTATCTTGGAAGAACCACTTCTGGAATGTTCCTTAGAAACAAGAATGGTGAGACTTCATGTCACATGCTTCGGACATGTTATCAAGAGGGACCAGTCCGTGGAGAAGGACATCATGCTTGGTAAAGTAGACAGTCAGTGAAAAACCAGAAGATCCTCAATGAAGTGGATCAATGCACTGACTGTAATAATGTGCTCAAGAGTTACAATGATTGTGAGGATGACTCAGGACTGGCAGTATTGCCTTCTGTGTACACAGGGTCGCTATGAGTCAGAGCCAACTTAACAGCACCTCACAATGACAACAACACATTGAAAGCTACATAGAAAAGGCATATATGTGGAAAAGCAGAACCAATAATCACAAAAACAAACTACATCTTTGAGAGCATCAAAATTGAGATTTTCAGTCAACCAACCAGTTGTTTTGTCTATGAGATCACAAAAGCTAGTCTTTTAATGTGAATGAAGTTTCTGAAATAACTGATTTTTTTAGAAGGTCTGCATACCAGGAAAAAGGTACATTCTCTAAATATCCTTAGAATCATAGAATCCCATATTTCAAAGGGACTACAAAGGTCTGGATCCAGATCCACTAGTGTAATTGTCTCTTTCCAGCTTCACTAATAGTTGAGAGATGCGGACCTCTTACAGCAGCCCATTCCACCTGCGAAGTATTGACTATAGAAGCATCCACCCTTGTGTGGAAATTTCTGTCAGCCCTTGTATGCATTTGATATGAGAAAAACTGTTTTTCCTTTTGACAATAAAACTCTTCTTTCTTCCAGGTAAGACATTTCTGTTCCTGTAGTTTTTCTTCTTTTAAGATGATTTTTTTATACCTTGACTGAATCCAACTCTTCGTTTGGAAAGCACATTCTCTTAAAATGTAGTATCTAGATATGAAAAAATAAAGAAAAAAATTGGGCCAAAATGGGGGTATCATATCTTCCTTAGCCTAGAAAGTTTGCTCCAATATTGACCCTAAATCCTATCATGCTTATGATGGCCTCATCACCCTGTTAGTTTATAATGAGGTCGTTATTAATTTAAAATCGTGAAAAACGCCGGACCAGGGCTTCTGGATAATAGTGATTATCACTATTATCCAGAAGCCCTGGTCCGGCGTTTTTCATGATTTTAAATATTAACTCTTTTTGTAGTTGGTTTGAATAGTCTCTTACTGAATCCCAGTAAAGGACTATTAAGCTTTATCCTGTGAAAATTAACTGTGTGTCCATTTTGTCAGGCTCATTTGGAGTCAGTAAAAGTCCTAGCTGCATTTGACAAGATGATGCAAAGTTGTTGAATAAAAAAAAAATTGGGAAGGCAACCCATTTCAATATTTTAACCTCTCCTTCTCAAAGACATGTCTCCCTCACACCCCAATTATTCTTGCTGAAGTTTCAGTCCTTCCTCAGTAAAGCAAAGTCTTAGACCAATTAAAAATTGACTTATTCTTTACGAACTTATATCCTTGATTCTAATAGCCCTTTGTTTGTAAACAGTAATATCATGTATACCAAAATAAAAATTATCCAGAGAAGCACACTGAGACAGCATCACACAGTATGACCAATGCCTCCTTTTGGTGACTTGTTTGGTCTCTAAGGAAGTGTTGCTGGTGATGAAATTCAGATTGTGTTTCCCACAGTTAGGTTTTTGTGTTTTGTTATCCTCAAATAAGGAGCCCTGGTGGATCAGTGGTTTAAGCACTTGGCTGCTATCCAGAAGAACAGCAGTTTGAACCCACCAATGATTCTGTGGCAGAAAAAAACCTGGTGATCTGCTCCTGTAAAGATTACAGCCTAGGAAATCCTATGGGGAAGTTTCTAATCTTTCTTATATTACCTTTATGAGTCAAAATAGACTCAATAGCACAGAATAACACCCACTATATCTAGAGTGAAAAAAAGGCTTCATTAAGCGTAGGGCAAGAAATATCTCATTAAATAAAAATAAAACTGTGATAAATTCTCCAAGTCAAGGAGAATTTTTACAGTAAATAATTTTCCATATGTGCTTACTTAACTCTGGATCCCATAGGATTTAATGTCATTGTTTGGCAAGTATGATGAAATAATAAAAATAAAATAATATTGTTGATGAAATGTAATGGTTACCATAACTCCCCCTGAAAGTGTACACACACACACATACACATACACAAACAAGTTGTAGCAGAAGGACTCTTTCAAACATTCATATTTGCATTTACCTTAAAATGTGCAATTATCAAAGCACTTGAGCTACCACATGTGTGGGAGTGATAAGACATGCATAGATTTACGAGCTGCCTTATATCCTTATGGAGCAAGGAAAGAAGTCAATAAAAGCCCAGTCATACTGTTAATGAGGAGGGAGAGAAAAGCCTAAATTGGTAAGCTGTTATTGCTCTCATGGACTATTTAACCTTCGCCAGGAGTCAGATCCGACTCGAGGGCACTTGGCTAAACATTATACTGAAACACTTAGATGTTCCCTTGTTAAACAGAAGGTTGTGGTTCAAATCCACCGGGTGCTCCTTGGAAACAATACGGGCAGTCTACTCTGTCTTTAAGGTCACTGTGGGTCGAAACTGACTCAATGGCAGCAGGTTTGGGCAGTGGGTTTGTTGACCAACACCACAAATACAGGAGATATGCTACAACATTTAACATCACAGATATATTGGACATCATTTTTAAAAAGTACAAAAATATCCTTTTAAAGAATCATCTCCTTAAAAAAGTTAAGTAAGTATGCAATATCTGCTGCCATCCCGAGGATGGTGCCAAATTGTTCCCACGCAGTACCTTTCTTTCTGACTCTGGAAAGAATTCCTTGCTACTAAATCAGAGGAGAATTATCATTCGTTCAGTTTATATGGGATTTATACAGTGATGATATAATTCCCTGGTTTTTGGTTTTTATATGATTCACGTAAAACTTAAGCCTAAGACATACCTATACCATATATGTGTTATATTTTTTATCCTGTTGATTTTATTTAGGTCTCCCTTTTCCAGTCCAATCATTTTCTTATACATTTCCATGTAGCAGAGAAGAACAGACACTAGCAGTTCATTTTGTAGTCTGTTACAAACCATTTTATTGTGGCTCTTTAGATAGAAAAACCTTTTTCATGTAAAGACAATACTTTGTTCAATTACTTATTGTTTTTAACTGTTTGGTGTTAGTTATCGCTGAATTCACTCTGATGCATAGCAAATTTACAGGTCAAAATCTTGAAAAATGAAACAGTGAGCAGTCCTGAACCATCATCATGATCATTGGTACATGTGGGTCCATTGTTGTGGCCTGTAGCAATCCATCACTGAGGATTTCCCTTGTTTTCTCTGAGCCTGTACGTTAGCCAATGTGATGTATTTTCCTGAAGATTGGTCTTTGCTGATGATACCACCAAAGTCAATCAAAATAAGTTTCACCATCCTTGCTTCTATACTGTAACCATAGGAGGAAAAGATATTCATTTTTAGAATAATAATTTTTTTTTAATCTTGCATACCCCGTATGTGGCAGAGAGCAATTCCTCCATGTTTTAGTGTCAGCCTGACTCTCTCAGCACCCGTCCTAGTGTTCCCAGGCTCACACTCAATGGCAACTGGTTTTTAATTGAGACTCTGTACAATACATTTAGACTCTTTGGACCCAAAGCTCCTCATCTACATATTTTATTTTAAAAACCTCCCTGGCCAAGAAATCATTAAAGATTAGATGAAGTTGTTTATATAAGCCATCTATAAGGAACTGTCACTAAGCACATGGCCACCAAAACAATTACCTTCTAATCCCATTCTCCCTCTTATGATGTCTTTCTTTTTACTTCTTTGGCAATCTGGAGACACGTTTATTTTCAGTTTTTAAATAAGGTTTTAAATTTTAACTAAGTGGAGCTTATGGTACTCAACAAATGAGTAAACTCAATGTTAAGTGAATTTTTAAAATTGTATTGGCCAGTATATCCCAAATTCTGACTTCATTCTTTGCTCCTAAATTTTTTTTGACTTTCAATCAAATAGCACTTCCAATGAGACCATGTAAAAAGAGAAAACTCAGCTTCCAAAATCTCGCAAACGAAGAGTTTCTAAAAATGACTCTTGTCTCATCTGTCTGAATCACATTTATCTAAAAATAAAAGGAAAACTAGGAAAAAAAATAAACGAACAGAGGATAACGTGCAGCCTCGTGTCTAGGAGTAAGATAACAAGACAATTTTTCTGCCTGCTCTATATTTCACTCTACTTTTCAAAATGACCTCTCCACCCCTGAGCCCTATCACTAGAATATAAATCCATTAATGAGGAATCTTTTCCTCCCCTCTCCTTTTTCATATCAGTCCCAGCAGGACACTAGACTGTTCTGTGACTTCGTTCACTTTATAGATATTTAAAAGAAAATAAGGTCTGGAGATGGCCTGTCTCCAGTTGGTTAAGGCCAGGGTGAACAACTGAATTTCTCAGTTTGCAGCTTTCTTCTGCTACTCATTGTCCATCTAAAACCTACAAAAGTTTCTGAGTTACATCTCTTTTAATTCTGTGAAATGAGTGAATTAGAAAAAAATAATTTTTTTAAAAAAACTTTCATGTATTTTTTTAGCAGAAAATAAAAAGTTTTTAAAATATCACTGTTTCATAGCCAATGATTTTCAAAACTGGCCTGCCTGATCATGCTTCCCAGGGAATTCTTGGGAGGTGCAGACCATTAATACAGTCAGCTGCTAATTCAGTGGTTGAGTGTTCAAGTCCCCCCAGAGGCACCTCAGAAGAAAGGCCTGGTGATCTACTCCTGAAAAATCAGCCAGTGGATGTTCTGTCAGGGCACAGCTCTACTCGAGCACACATAGGGTTGCCATGGTGATATTCTCACTTTTCACATGGGAGATGGGGTTCAAATGCAGCTAAATATTCCTTGTGTTGAGTGGAGGCTTGTGCGTTGCTTTGATGCTAAGTAGGTTTCAGTGGAGTTTCTAGACTAAGACGGACGAAGAGGAAAGGCCTGGAGTTCTGTTTCTGAATATGAGCTGATGAAATGATACTGCACAAGGTCTGATCTGTAACTGATCAGGGGCAGGGCCCAGGACCAGGCAGCACCTCATTGCTTTGTGCATGGTGTTCGCGTATAGAGCCAGGGCCAACTCAACAGCAGCTATCAACTACAGGATTTAATGCCATTGCTCACTAAATGCTATGAAATAATAATAATAGTATAATCAAACAATACTGTTGGTGGAATGTACTGGTTACTGTAACTTTTCTCAGAAGTAAAAAAGTAAATCTGTTGCCACTGAGTCACTTGCGACTCACAGTGAACTACTCACAGAGTACAAATGACCCCAAGCTTTCCAAGGAGAGACTGGAGGATTTGAATTGCCAGCCTAACCACTGCTCCATCCGGGCTCCTGTAAAATTGCAGTGAATTTTGAAGGCTGAAATATTTACAGAAACAGAGGGAACAGCTTTGTTCCGTATGACAGTTGGTGGCTTCAAACCACCAACCTGTCAGTTACTGGTGAGCACTTACCACGGTGCCGTCAGGGCTCCTGTATTAGAAGTTCACACATTCTAACCTCACTTTCAGAGCTATAGAAACTAGAGAAATTACTGTGAAAAAAAAATGTGCTGGAAACATCAGAATAAACTGACAAACATCTTAGGAGCTACACACATATTAAAAACAAAAAACCGTCATTGAGTCAATTCCAATTCATAGCAACCCTATAGGACAGGGTAGAACTGCCTCATGGAGCTTCCAAAGAACACCTGGTAGATTTGAACTACGAACCTTTGGGTTAGTAGCCAAGCTCTTAAACTCTGTGCCACCAGAGCTCTAGAGCAACCATCGACAAAAACAAAACAAACAAACCCACTGCTATCAACCCTAGAAGACAGACTATAACTGCCTGCACCCTCCCCCTGTCCCTGCCCCTCCCCAGCTTCTCAGGTGTGCCTGTGAGATTTCAATTGCAGACCTTTGTTTAACAGATGTAGCACCCAACCACTTCGCTACCAGGGTTTCCATACCTGCATAATGGGTGACCAATTCACTCCAGCATTCACTTATTTATTCACCAAATGTCTAGTGAGCATATATTACAAGCACAAGTCTGTGATAGATTTACCCATTTTATAATTCTGTTTTCTCAATTTACTTGTGAAATGGGATTGTACTAGTTCAGGGATTAGTCGCTTGGTGTTCCTAAATTAAGCCTTTACTGATTGATTTAATCATAATAACATTAAGCTTTTCTGTCCTTCAGATAATATTTGTACTTTCATGACAGCATGGGCTCCTCCTGAACACTGGAATAACTGGCAGTGGAAACTCTGCAATCCATCAGTTGTGGTTGTGTGTCAGGATTGTATCTGGAATCTTCCAACAACAGGAACAACAATAAAAATGACAACTGAGGTTTGAAGAGAACTTTTCCATTTGAGTCAGCACCCCAAGAAAGCTTTTGCCCCAGAGATCAGGTTACGTTCCTCAGCCATACCAGGTCCAACAATTAAGTCCGTGAACTTGATTGCTGTAAGTGCTACATACCTCGTTACTGAATATCACTGCGGGGTCACCTATGAAGTAGTCTCCTTGGGAGGCTGTCCACCAATGCCAGCACCTAGTCCACCCTTCAGAGCAATTTTGGAAATCTTTTTCTGGAATGGCCATAAGGCTGTTGTCGTGGTATCCTTGATGTCCTGAAGGTCATCAAAATGTCTTCCTTTCAATATTTCCTTTACTTTCAAGTACAGAAAAAAGTCGCTGGGGCCAGATCAAGTGGGTAGGGAGAGGGTTCCAACACAGTTATTTGTTTACTGACTAAAAGCTCTCTCAGGCAGCTATACAATTAAGTCTGTGAGCTTGCTACCATGCCGCCGTATGCGATGGCCATTCTGGAAAGAGTTCCAAAATTGCTTTGAAGGACGGACTAGGCACTGGCATTGGTGCCTAGCTTCCCAAGCGGAGAACGTCAAAGCCACACGTGGTGACAGCCAGCAACAAGGCATGGAGCACTTTTTCTAGGGTGAGTTCGCAAACTTAAATGGCCGACCTCGGACTTGAGTAGAACCCCCTTTTTATAGCGGTGCTCTACTCCGTCACTAAACTTTCAGAGCTGCTAGTGCAGGGACTGTGTCTGTCTTGTTCACCCCTGTGCCTACCGAGCACAGTACCTGGTCTAGGACATTGTTAGGTGCCATCCAGTCAGTTGGACTCATAGCAACCCTACACACGATACAGCAGAACACACCCCATCCTAAGCCAGCCTCATAATCTTTGTTATTCTTGAGCACACTGTTGCAGCCACTTTCTCAGTCCATCTCACTGAGGGTCTTCCTCTTTTTCACCGTATTTTAACTAAGCATGTTGTCTTTTTCCAGAGACTGGTCCCTCCTGATAACATGTTTGAAGTACATGAGACAGAGTCTAGCTATCTTTGCATCTCAGGAGTAATCTGTCTGCATTTCTCTCAAGACAGAATTGTTTGTTCTTTGGCAGTTAGTGGTATGTCCAATATCCTTTGCCAGCACCATAATTCAATGGTATCAATACTTCTTCTGTTTTCTTTTTTCACAGTCCATTTTCCACATGCAGATGAGGTGACTAAGGACACTGTGGCTTGGGTCAGGCACACTGTAGTCCTGAAAATGACAATTAGGTAAGCAATAAAGGGTGACTGAACTCCAACAAATATATGAGACATGTTATCTGACTTAATCCAGTCCCCTGCTACCCTTCTCATACGATCTGGTCAATTCAAGATCCGTGAATGCAGGTCAGTGAATCCCATAGCAATCAGTGAGCAGTATGCTACTTTACCTGCATGTCCCATCGTCTTTTTCTGACCAGGAGATGGGGAATGTGACATCATAATCAAACAGATCTTGAATTGAGGGCAGGAGGCAGATAAAAATATGAAAGCAAAGTTTATGTGGAAAAAAGTCAGACGGAGAAAGCCAACCAAATGAGTTAAGCTTCCTAAGGGAGCACTTGCAAAGAGAAGGCCAACTGGGAAGCTTTTCAAATATTTGAAATGTTTACAGAGGTTACCAAAAACTTCAAAGATCTTCCTGGTCTTGAAATTGTCTGATATTAAAAGATTCTGTGAAGAAGAAAGCTAAGTCACCCACTTTCTAAAGAGCCAAGTGCTGACCTGGCTCCAATGTTCAGCAACTATATTTATTGCTTGTCTGTTACGTGGACTTCTGGTGTATATTTCTCCCTTTTCAAGTCAGATACCATGTATATAACCTTAAAACAGCAAAAGACTCTAAAACTTCCAGAACATCTATTGGTAAAACTTTCTGGGACATAATCCACACTAAGAAAAAATTAGCAATACTTTGAGATCTAAATTTCTAAAGTTTGCCTTGGTATCTTGTGTAATTAAACTTAATAAAGCAGTTTCTTTGATTTAGGATATGTATGTAGGTTTTAAAAGAAAAGGAAAAACAGCATTTATGCAAGTACACGAAACTTTTCTTACTTACCTAAAAGTAACTTGTAAAAGATGGCTTAGGAATTTGGTCCAGGGACCACAACTACTCATGTACCCTGTAATGATGATTGGTAATTTCCTCAGGAAGTGCTGACTAGCACAGTCTTTAGAGACACACACCACGTACAGAGAAAAACTGAGATCAGTCAAATCAACCCAGGTGATCAATAATTGTCATAGCCTGAAGAGCTCACATCTGGGTAAGTTTCTCCTAAAGAAGAGAAGGAAAGGCACTGAAGGTATCCAAAGCTGAACTGTGACTCTTGCTGTACCGAACAGAAATTATAACAAGACCTAGCAAGAGGAAGACCCATCATAGACAACACTGTGGTGTAGAGAAACCTCTGAAACAAGCCCAGTCTACACTGTCTCATCTTTTATGGTGTAGGCAGGAGCTGCAGAAATAAGACCTGACATCCTAGGCCTAAAAGGGAGAGCCTAATAAAAACAAGAAATTCATTTGAAAAGAGATGACTATCCATTTACTACATCACCTGCATTTTTTTATAATACGCATGCATTAGTTTTACAAAAATTTAAAGTTTTTTGCCAAAAAGAAAAGGGAGAAAGAGAGGAAGGAAGGGAGAAAGTAAATGAAAGGAAGGAAGGAAGAGAGGGACAGCAGGCACGTGGTTGACCCCTTTTCAACTGGTACTTATAGAAGCCTGTGGATTGCATGACAGAAAACACAGCCCAGTGACTTGAACCATATGGCTCACTAAAGCACATCCCCATGTCTGAATTCAGATGCCATGGATTTTGTTGCAGAAACTGAGATTAGCTCTCATCTTTCCTTAGCTCCTCAAGAATTCACTTTGAGCCCTACAACATGGGACACCAACGAGAGGACAGAGAACTCTATACAACTGCAGAGGAACGGCTGAGAGGATTCTCAAAGCGTTCTGCACTAATGGGAAATAATCACATTCTCTCTTTTAATGTTTTGTTTTGCTTTAAGTGAAAGTTTACTGTCCAAGCCAATATGCCATAGAAACTTCACACACACACTTTTATGCAACTCTAGCTTCACTCCCCACACTGTGAGCGTACGCTACTCCTTTCCACCCTGTACTTGCCATAGTCATTCAACCAATTCCGGTCCCCTGCTCATCACCCTACCATCTCACCTCTGGACAGTAGCTCTTTGTGTATATATTTAAAGCAAGAAACACATGCTTCACTAGCATCAATCTAGGTCTTGTAGTGCAGTCTAATCTTGGCCCGGAGAGTTGGCTTTGGTACGGGTTTCAGCTCTGGACTGGCAGCAAGAGCAAGGGCCGTGTCCTCAGGGGACCCTCCAAGATGTTGGACTATCAAGTCTGGCCTGCTAGAATTGCACCTCTATTTTTCTCCCACTATATCAAGGACTCAATGTTGTATCCTCTGTCAGAGTAGTCACTGGCAGCGGCTGGGGACCATCTAGTTCTTCTGGTCTTATGCCAATGTAGTCTCCTGATCATACGGCCCTTTCTGTCTCCTGTACTCATATTTTCCTCATGTCTTTGATGTCCTTCATTCTCCTCTGCTAAGGTGGATCGAGACCATCTAAGCTACTTAGATGGCAGCTTGCTAGCTTTTAAGACCTCAGACGCCACTCATCAAAATGGGATGTGAGTTATGCATTCTCTATAAGCAACTACGTAACAAATTATTCTTCCCTTGCCCCAGAACTTAGAGATATGTACTTATCTGCTTATTTATCTGTATTGCCAACTAGACTGTGAGTTTCAGACAGAAGGGCTCTACCTATCTTACTCACTTTATATTCCTTAGCAGCTGGGGTATATCAGAGGAGTTAATGAATGACTCAATGATTCTTACTGGCTCTCGCCCAGTATTGACAGTACATAAAAGAGTCATAAATAACAATATGAGTCAAATGAGGTTTAGTTACCAAGTCCATGACCAAACCACCCGAAAATTTTAGGCTTGTTCAGCACTGATCAAGCAGGTCCCAAGTAAATCTGGGTTTAGGACTGTCCTGGTGTTTCGTCTACCTAAAACTGGCTATGGAGGCCAAGGAATTAAATGTCTGTGTGGGCCAGGGGGAGGCTCTTCAGGCTGGAGCTTGGAATGTCAGAGTCACATGAATAAAAAAGGTGTGAAGTCAAAGGTTGTGCCAACTTGGGGGTGGAGGAGTGAAAAAGCCATAGGGAAATCACAGTATCTGATTTGGAAGATTGGAGAAATATTAGAAATTAATTTTAAGTTCTTAACTTAAGAAAGAAAACCCTGATGGCACATAGGTTAAGTGCTATGGCTGCTAACCAAAAGCTTGGCAGCCCAAAACTCTGTGGGGCAGTTCTGCCGTGTTATATAGGGTGCTGTGAGTCAGGACTCACTTGACGATATATATATTTTTTTGGAGGAGGGAAAGGTACTAAAAGAAAATGCCTAGTCCTAGTCTACTGTCTTATAAACAATACATTATAATTTATAATTTACTCCATAAACTAGTACTTACTTCAAAGAAATATAGGAATCTAGTTTTATCATCTCTCAGATTGAAAATTTGTTTCATTATCCTGTGCTTTTCACCTAAACTTTAATTCTTCATAGGTATGTAATCAACTTTCTTGGTGTTTTTTTGTTGGTTGGTTGGTGGGTTGGTCAGTTGGTTCACTTCAGAGTCTACATGCTCTGAACTCTGATTTGAGTCAAAAGGCAGGCAAGGCTAAATGACAGAGCCACCTTCCCTTTGTAAAGAAAGTATTAGACTCCACATCTGACTTAGTGAAAACTCAAATAAATACCTCACTGTTTGCAAAAGTCGGAGGAGAGGGCAAGTAACGGCACTAGACAGAGCAGCCCAGCGCAGTGGTGAAGGCCTCGCTGATGCATGTCCCCTTGTGTGTTTTAGATCTCTATCTCCTCTGGGTAGTTGTTGATTGGTGGCTTCACGGCAGTGCCTGTCTAGAGGTAAGAAAAGCTGCTCATTATCTGGACTTTAAATTGTATATAAAGTCTGATAACACAATCTGTTTTTCAAGAATAATTCAAACTTTTCTGAACGTTTTTGGGTAAAAGCGCACTTAATCATTGTGCAGTAAAGCTGGACTGTGGCCAAATTGCAGGACAATCAAAGGGCTTTCTCTCACAAAGCCCTGCGCTGGATACCCCGGCTTCGGATAAGTACTAGTGGGAGAAATGCAAAGATTCTTGTTCTGGAAATCTTCAAAACCCTGAGCAAAAGCAGATCCTCTGCCCTTTGGAGTAAAACTGAAGACTAGAGCATGAAACGTGGTAAATAGTCCATGAATAAAAGTTTTATTTAATAAATAGGGAATATAGAATGGTTTACAATTACAAGCTATAAAGATAATTCTTAAGCAAGAATTTCTTCCTTAATTTACTTGTCTAAATGTCTGACTCCCCCTCCCCCCCCAAACAAACCAAAGCATTACTGGCTCTGGCAGTTTTATACTAAAATGCAGGGTTATATATAATCTGGGAAAACATAAGATAAGCACATCCTTCCTAATTGCCTCTTTCTAAGTTATGTTTCTTGTAACTCCCTGTGTTAGAGTCTCCAGCCATATTTTCAGGGTATTTATGACAGTTTACGACTCTCAACTCTGCAGTGTCTGTCCTCATGGGGCCTGTTCTAGGGAACAAACCACATCAGTTGTCCATGCTCTGGTGTCGTCAGAGAGATGCTTTTTGTTCCTCCATTAATAATGGAGCATTAACTTCATTTTGAAGTTAACGGTAAAAATGGAGAGAAACGCGGGACACGGAAATGTACGGGATGATGGAAGTCACGGGCTCTAATCCTGTTATTTACGTCACTCTGTCATTAATCACTTACCCTTCTACACTTCTTCTGTATTTTATCGTGGTCCCAGTATAACTAGGATTTTGAACTAGAGTGCTCCCAAAGACCTAGTCTAATGGTCTAGGAGTTCTTAACCCGTTACAGAACTAACCTACAAGAAAATATAAGGTTTGTTCTAAGTGATAAAAACCACTAGTTTTGTTTCAAGTTGAATGACTACTTTGCAATTTCTTTTGGGGTGGGGGGAGTGCCTCCTTTTTCCCTCTCCTCCTATTTCCTAACTCATATTCCAGAATTCCCTATTATTTTCAGAAATTCTGTTACAGACTTTTGCCTCCTTGTAGTACAGCACTTGCTCTGTGTAACAGCCTTCTGGTCTTCTTCCTTCAATAAATGCTTAATGACTTCTTACTATTCTAAGTCAGTGAGTTAGGTGTGAACTAGGCAGACACAATTTCTGCTATTAGGGAGTTCACAGTCACAAGAAGCTATCCATACCCTCAAAGAACTAGTATCTTCATCTGTAAACGAGACTTGTCGTAATTACTGTGTGAAGCAATTATGAGCATTAAATGAAGCAACAATCTTAAAATACTTGGCAAAATGCTGAGCAAATATCTAACACTCAATAAATACTGTTTATTCCACTCTGTTTCTTAGAAGCACATTATGACTGGATTGTGTGTCCTCCAAAAAATGTCTATCAACTTGGCTAGCCTGTGATTCTCAGTATAGTATGATTGTCAACCATTTTGTCATCTAATGTGATTTTCCTATATGTTGTAAATTCTCTTTTAGAATGCTAATGAGATGCCACTAGTGGTAGTTATGTTACTAAGGCAAGACTCCATCTACAAGATTAATTTGTGTCTTAAGTCAATCTCGTTTGAGATACAAAAGAGAGACACCAGCAGACAGACATGGGGACTTCATATTTCTAAGAAACAAAAGCCAATAAAATCGTTCATTCTTTGGACCTGTAATCCCTGTACTGAGAAATTCCTCCACCAGGAGAAGATAGATAATAAAGACCTTCCCTCAGAGCCAACAGAGGGACAAAGGGCCTTCCACTGGAGCTGGCACCCTGAATTCAGACTTCCAGTTTTCTAGACTGTGAGAGAATAAATTTTTCTTCATTGGCTCATTAGACATATTCACTCATATTTCTGTTATAGCAGGACTAGATAACTAAGACTCAGTTGAGACAGAGAAAACTCAACAAAGGATATAATGTTCAAGCCATACCTTGAAAAGAGAAAGGAAAATAGAGAAAATTTCAGATCACAAATACCCTCTGTGTACTTAGGAATATGTGAAAGAGCACACCATGTTCTACGTCAAGAAGAAGAAATCTATTTTATAAAGCTAGAAACAGCTGCGTATGAGTCTGCAAAGCTAGGCTTGAATAATAAATATGTTCCTGCACCAAACAGAGAACCAAGAAGACTTGGGAAAAGAAAATAAAAGAACTTGAGTCTACTCATGTAATAGAAAGTTCATCAAAGCTTCAATATGGAGAAAACACTGGCGGAGCAAAAGTCTAAACGGAGTTATGTTCACCACCTGGTACTGCTCTAACACAAACAACCGCAAGTAGGTATCTTTAAAGAAGCAAAAATTTGATGTCTTACAGCTTTGGTGGCTAGAAATTCAAATCATGGCATTGGCTGTAAGGGAAGCATCAGGTATCCTGTGGCATTCCTTGGTTTCATGTGGCATCTGTGTTCTGTGTGTGTGTATGTGCCCCTGTGTGTGTATGTGTTTTCCCTTTTTACAGGACACCACTCGGAAGGAGTAAAGTTGAGGACCTGCCCTACTCCAGGATGACCTCATTACCATAACAGAAGAAACCTTCTATTTCCAAGCAGGGTCTAACTTACAGGCACAGTGGTTAGGACTTCAACATACAATTTGGAAGGGACATAATACAATCCATAACAAATGAAATCAGGCAAGAGACTCCTGAAACTAAGTTAGAGAAGATGATAACTGAACTAAGACAATTAGTGTCAGATGTAGAATCAAGAAATGACCACATGTGATCACCACCTGAACTTAAAAGTAGGGATTGACCCTGAGGTTTTCGCTTATGTGGTCAAGTGGATGGATATGTTATCAACTAAAATAAAGACTGTATAAAAAGAGTATGTATATTGGGGAGGGAGAAGGTCAGAAAATGCACAGAGATTCCAGGCATAATTATACAAAAATTAAAAACCAAACCCACTGCTGTGAAGTCAAGTCTGACTCATAGTTGGACCCTATCAGGCTGAGTAGAACTGCTCCATAAAGTTTCCAAGGAGCATGTGGTGGATTCGAACAGCCGACATTTTTGTTAGTAGATACATGACTTAAGCACTATTCCACTAGGATTTCAGGGCAGAGTTACAGCAAGGGAAAACCCCAAGAAAATACTAATCTTTAGAAGGCAGGACAAAGGAAAGGAATGAATACAGAAAGTCTGTGAAGAAAGACTTATCAGAATAATGCAGTAGAAGCCAAGAGAATAGAGAGTTTCAAGAAGAAGGAATTAAAACGTCATGTCAATATCCTAGAGAGGTCAAGTAAGAGATTTAAGAGAAGTTTCGGTCAATCTTCTAACACTAGGATTAGGAGAGAGAGAAAACTGAACAGCTACCCTTACAAGTGGGAGAAAAAAAAGTTTCACTGTAGCAAATCAGCATTTCTGTTAAAAAGGCAGAAAGGACACTCAACAGAAAGCTTAAAATTGTAGAGAAGAACTAAAAGATCCAATATTCCAAAGGAAATTATGGGAGGTTTGGCCAGCAGGCCAAGAAGGGACCACCAGGAAAGGACAAGAACTGAGATAAGAATATGAAAGGATTAATAATGAGGGGAGTCTGATTTCTTTTTATCTTTGTCTTATGCAAAATAATTTTCAGCACTTCACATTCCTTTCTGATATCACGTTAACTTAATAATTTCATACTGTGACAATTCTTCAATTCTACCCTGTGTAGCAAGGCACTATGCCAATCTAAGCAGCAGGGATGCCAACCATCATAATAAGAAAACATAGGAAAGTTGAGGCAGAGGTTCAAAAACTTCTCCTTTTTAGATCAAAAGCCACTAGCTCCCCTCCAAAGTTCTCAAGTGCCACCTCTGGATTTAATGACAGTCTTGATATGCTACATAGATAGCTGATTATGGTGGATCCTGCTTATTTTTCCAGTCAGAAAATCCATGTTTACGTTCATATAATTTAGCTGCTTATCTTGTAAAACACATGTAGGGCTGTGCTTACTAGCCACATCAAGACGTCAGTCTACAGGGGCCTCCTGAAATGCCATCAGCACCACATTAAAAAAGTTGATCAAGTCTAGGTGTGCCCCAATGAAATCAAGGAAAAGATTGGACAAACCACATGTCTACATTGAAAGATACAGTTCTGAAGATTGTTTTTGTCACCAGATATATCTTGATGCGGACCCTGTTTTCTTTTGCCAAGATGCTGAGTCTAATATTTTACAGCCAGCTTTTTCAGTAGGCCTGTCCTTTGAAGAGGAGCGCCTGGTGGCACAGTGGTTAAGAGCTCAGCTGCTAAACAGAAGGTCAACAGCTCAAATCCATCAGCCACTCCTTAGAAATCTTGTGGTACATTTCTACTCTATCCAACAGGGTGGCCATGAACCAAAAGCAACTAGAGAACAAGAACTTCCGTTTATTTACTTATTTAATTTTAATCAACCTTTCATGAAGGTTATTGTTGAAGAGAGAAGTTCTCTCTTAGATCTAATTAGTAAATAAAATGGTTAGCAAGGTAATTATGAGATCATTGTCTCATAGAAGCCTCGTAGGACACCTACTGTTTTTGAAAGGGAGTATCTGACAGACATACAATGTGTGACCCACCCTCTTATAGAGAGTGTTGGGAGCAGGTGACCTTTTTCTTTAGATTACAGCTCTTCATACTGAGAAGCTGAACCCGAGGTAGTTTGGAGACTCCACTTGCCAGGAACTGATTTAGATGATAAGATCTCTTATGGAGTAAATTGGGTGCTCCCAAAAATATGCGTTGGAAGCCTGACCCCTGTTCAGTGGATATAATCCCATTTGGGACTACAGTTTTCTTTGTCGTGCTAATAAAGCCATAACAGCTTGGGGATGTGCCCTGTATGGGTCGCTACGTAAGGAAGAGCAGAGACACAAAGAACAGCAAGCATAAAGGAGAGAATGTCATGAGGATATTGCCAAGACAAGGAACCAAAGAACAAGCATGGAAAAGGAGAAAGATCTTCTAGAGTAAGCAGAGAAAGAGCATCTTCCTCTATAGCTGGTGCCCTGAATTCAGACATCTAGCCTACTGAACTGTGAAAAATAAATTTCCCTTCTTCAAAGTATTCCACTTGTGGTACTTCTGCTATAATAGCATTAAGAGACTAAGACAAGAATCTGGATCACAAGTCCGAGCCTGAGGTTTTAATGGGATAAAATTTACAAGGGCTCAGTCTACCTTGCATGTAGAAGGAATGAAAACAGTTTATGACTAAATCATAGCAGTGGTGTTTGAAAACATGTTTCCTTTTTTTCTCCACATTCTTTAAATCAGGAAGTGGAGTCTACGTGGACAGACTTAATGCCACTTCAACCATTAGTGATGGAAGAAGAATTAATATGTAACTTCTGAGACCAGATCAGAAAAGTTCATGAAACTTCGGCTTGGTACTCTTGGAATGCTCACTCTGGCAGAAACTAGCTTCCATGTAAAAAATATCCAACTACTATGAGACTGCCACACTGGAAAGCCCACATGTAGGTACTCCAGTCAACCTTCCTGCTATCAAATATGAGCCATGTGAGTTAGACATCCAGCCCAGTCAAGCCTTTAAACGACTACATCCCAGCCAGTATCTGACTGTAACCTCTTGAGTGATCTTATGTGACAGCTGCCCAGATCATCTCTTCCAGAATCTCTAAGCCTCAAAATATTGAGCAAAATAGACAGTTTTTTATTTCAAGCCACTAAGTTTTGGGATAATTTGTTATGCAGCAGTAGGAAGTAAAATACCTAGAAATACTTTTTCAGTGATAAACTTTTCTTACCAGGATAAGTCTCTCCGATTTGGCTACGCCAGGGAGAAGGAGTTTGGCATAAACCATAAGAACAGGAGACTACCTGAAAGGCAGAGATAAAACTTGGGCAAAGTGAAGATGTTTTAGTAAGGGAATGGTTAAATAATAGTATGTTTATTATCCAGAATATTTGGGAACTATTAGGCAAAAATTTAGGACTGTATCACTTGGCTTTCAAGCTTTCTGTGAGGTAGTGTTAAGCAAGAAAAATAAATTGAAGAATGTGTTAAACATCTCTCCTCACTTATGTGTGTATACCTACATACATTTGAGAATGTATTTGTGTGTATTTCTGGAGGGGGGTTTATTTTCTGTATATGTGTTCTGTATGTATGCATATGGGTTTTATGTGTATTTATGAGTCTGATTTTTAAGCATAGACAGAACACCACAAATCAGATTGCCAATAGGGCTACCATACAGGTGTTTGGCCTGGGTTTGGTAGTTAAAGCCAGTATAGGACCAGAAAGAAGAGAAGAACAAAGAAAAGCCTAGCAAAAAAGGGAAATATATATGTATACATAATGCCATTAATAATTGTTCTATTAAGCTAGTGCTTGTTGCAGGCCACTGAATTGTTTCCAATTCATAGTGACCCTATAGGACAGAGTAGAACCTCCCCATAGGTTTTGCAAGGAACAGCTGGTGAATTTGAACTGCCAGCCTTTTGTTTAGCAGCCAGCTCTTAACCTCTACTTCACTAGGACTCCGGTCTAGTGCTGCTATAATAAAAATACCACAAAATGATGATTTCAACAAATAGAAATTTATTCTCTCACAGCCTAGGAGGCTAGAAGTCTGAATTCAGAACACCATCTCCAGGGGAAGCCTTTTTCTATCAGATGGCTCTGAAAAGAAGATCCTTTTGATTAGTCTTTGCTTTGGCTAGGAGTTTCTCAGTCCAGGAACCCCGGGTCCAAAAGATGCGCTCTGCTCCCAATGATGCTTTCTTGATGATACGAGGTCCCCATATCTCTCACCTGACTTCTCTCTCTTATATCTCCAAAGAGACTGATTTAAGGAAAATCTAATTTTGTGCATTAGTCTTGCCTCATTAACATAACTGCCTCTAACCCTGCCTCATTAACGAGGTGGGATTTACAACACATAGGAAAATCCATCAGATGGCAAAATGGTGGACTATCCCACAATACAGAGAATCACAGCCTAGCCAAGTTGACACACATTTTGGGAGGACATAGTTCAATCCATAAGAGTAATATATAATAAAACATTTAAGAATTTGTATAAACTACATATACGTAAAGCCAAGTTCCATTGCATATACATGTAAAGCCAAGTGCCGTCGAGTCGGATCCGCCTCATGGCGACCCTATATACATTAAATTATTCATATATGTGTATACAAACATTTTCACATTGGGGCATGGGGGCCATAAACTATGAACAACAGCATTATCATGACCGTCATCAAGAAGAAAAGAGGAGAACAGTTACCGGGCAAAGACTGCCGTGGTAAAACACAGAGGATAGAGAGGTGCAGGTGTGAAACTGCCCAAGCCCAGAAGGAAACATGATCCAAGCAACAAATACTAATAAAGTGGTGACAAGTAAAGGAACAGAGAGATCCAGCTGCCAAAATGAGTAACAAATGCAACCAAGAGTCAGAAGAACGCAAATACTGAAGAACTAGATGGGACTATTGAACAAAAGCTGGGCAGACAGCCAGGAATAAGGAAATCTAGAAAAGATAGCATGAGGTTAGAGCAGGGACAACGTGAATAGCACAATCAACAAGTCTGTGAAAGAAGTGCCATGGGCTGCCAGCCACAAAAAGTCAGTAATAACGGAGTCTAAGTGTTATCTCAGCCATGGAGCTTTCAGATCGTTTTATATGTGGATTACGCAGAGCAGACAGTTACGTGGTGTGTTCTTATGCTGTTGTTAGATGCCATCAAGTTGGTTCCAACTTATAGTGGCCCTAGTACAACAGAAGAGAACACTGCAAGTTCAGTGCCATCCTCACGATTGTTGCTATATTTGAGCCCATTGTTGCAGCCACTCTGTCACTCCATCTCTTAGAGGGTCTACCTCTTATTTGCTGACCCTTTCCTTTACCAAGCATGACGTCTTTCTCCAGGGACTGGTCCCTACTGATACCATGTCCAAAGTACATCAGACTAAGTCTCACCATTCTTGCTTCTGAAGAGCACTCTAGATATACTTCCTCCAAGACAAATGTTTTCTTTCTTCTGGCAATCCACAGTATATTCAATATTGTTTCCCAACACTATAATTCAAAGATGACAATCCTTCTTCAGTCTTCTTGATTCATTGTCCAGCTTATGCATGCAAATGAGACAATTAAAAGTACTATGGATTGGTATTTTAGTCCTGAAAGGATATCATTGCTTTTTGACACTTACAGAGGTATTTTGCAGCTGATTTGCCCAGTGCAGTGCGTCTTTCGATTTGACTGCTGCTTCGATGGGTGTTGATTGTGGATCTAAGTAAAATAAATTCTTGACAATTTCAATCTTTTCTCCATTTATCATGATGTTCCTTATTGGTCCAGTTGTGAGAGTTTCTGTTTTCTTTACGATGAGATGCTATCTACAGTGACAGCTGCAGTCTTTGATTTTCAGCAGTAAGTGCAAGTACTCTTCACTTTCATCAAGCAAGGTTGTGTCATCTGCATATATTGGGTTGTTAACGAGTCTTCCTCCAATCTTGACTCTGCATTCTTCTTCATATAATCTAGCTTCTCAAATTATTTGCTCAAACTATAGATTGAATAAGTATAATGAAAGGATACAGACCAGATGCATAGCTTTCTTGACTTTGAATTACAAAGTACCCCCTCATTCGGTTTGAAAGGCAGTCTCTTGGATCATGTTGTTTGTGGTTAACTTGGAGCAGGCAGTGTTTTGTGTCTTAACTGTGTGCCATTAGTGGTCAGCCTAGAAACTAGAAGCTCAAAGGCTGAGCAAGGTGAGTTAGTATGGATAAGAAGCAAAGTTTTCTAAGACTTGGAAACCCTTCAGAAGAGCCTGAATGTGTTTTCCAGAAGCAGAAGCTAGGTTCTGCTTCCAAAACCAAACCTGCTTCTGCTGAGTCAGTTCTGACTCGTAGCAGCCCTGTAACACAAAGCAGAACTTCTCCGTAGAGTCCATGGAGCACCTAGTAGATTCAAACCACCAACATTTTGGTTAACAGATGTAGCATTTAACCACTACACTACTGGGGCTTCCATGGGTTCAGCTTAGATTCTCCCAAAATTAGACAAAAGAGATCTTTGCTACTGTCCCTTAGAAATTGCCTGTTGATTTCCTTTCAACGATCAATTTAAAATGTTTTCACTATTTTCTAGTCAACATAGGTTTTGTTTCGTGTTTTCTTTTTTCCTCTAGAGGTAAATACCAGTATTCATTCATACTTATAATTTAATCCATTTTGGAATCAGAAATACCCCAACGGAAACTGGTCCATATATGTGAGTAACTTTTTCAGGTGGAACTTATTAGTAAAGCTTGTGTCTATCAATTTTTTTTCTCTTCTCACATATGTCTACAATATGTATCATCCAAAATATTTATGTTGGAATTCCTCTTTACTACATTACAGAAAATAGGAAAACCTGGTAGAATAAAAAGTAGGCAAAACTCTTTAGGGAAAACCATTTTAGCAAGTTTCATGCAAAAACAGAGGCACAGTTAGTCAGACCAGAGATGAGGTAGCTATTCTGACTATTCTGTCCTGTCAACAGTTCATGAGAAAAAGAACACATTATCACATATTTTTATAATGTATTTTATTTCATTCAAAAATAATCAGAGCACATGTCACATTGATGAAGCCTTCCCCAGAAAATGAGATGAGAAGTGAAGGAGTTGGAATTTCTATTATTTATTCATTCTGAATTTTTTTAACAGAATGCTTCCATTACTTTAATATAATGAGAAAATTTTTAAATAATTTAAAAAATAAAAAAAATCGCAGCAGGAGTAACATTGCTGCTAGTTTAACTGCAGTGCTCTGTTTTCTCTTGAACAACATTTTTTTTTTTTAATTTTTTGCAGTGGAGTTGTCTTAACAAAGCATCATTAGCATTTACCATTCAGGCAGCACTGAAAGATGCACCCATAGCTGAGACTTTGGACTTGGCAATGAGAGGTTCTTGCCACCAAGGACTACCACTCATCAAAGTGATAGCTCTTCATATACGCTTTCTGTGTGTGTTGCCACCGCTTGGCATATGGCTCTTATTATTGAAGACAGTGTTCTCTTCACTTTCAGATTCTCTTTTTGTCATTATATAATGGAAGACTTAGGTCAATTTCTTCTACTGAAAACTTGTTCTTAACTTTTACTAGGGTTTTTGTTATGAAAGAAAATGGACATCATAAACTTCAAGTTCATGTTAATGTTAGAGATCTATGCCCAAATTTCAAAGTTAAAAAAAAAAGTCAAACCTAAAAGCTTGAAACTCCAGATACTTAAAAAATTGTTGAAGGTGAAAAATGTTTTCTATTTTTAAGCCTGTTTTTCAACTTCTCTGAGTTTGATTTCAAGCCAGTTTGGACTAAGCTAAAGTCTGAAAGAGAATGGGAATAAATCAGTAACTCAAAGTCATTTCTAATTTGGATATGTGAACTAACATGACTCAAATGAGGGAGAGGAAAATTTCCAAGTGTCCAAGACCTTGCGGAATCTTAAGTTTTCAATCTTGGCAAACCTCAATGGTTTTTGCTTGATCTGAAATTGCAAACACACTGAAGATGTCTTGTGCTATGCTCCATATAAAACTACATTTTTTCCAAGTATTCAATTTGTGCATACAAATTAATTACTTTTCATTCTTTTTTAACTAAATTGATGTGGATATGTGATCTGTACTTTCTTTGGAATTCTCTTTCTACCAATACAGAGTGAATGCAGCTAGACCAAAAAAAAAATTTATTAAAAAGGAAAAACTGAAAAACCAAACCCGCTGCCACAGAGTCGATTCTGACTCATAGTGACCCAGTAGACAGAGTAGAGCTGCCCCATAGAGTTTCCATGGAGAACTTAGTAGATTTGAACTGCCAACCTTCTGGTTAGCAGCTGGAGCACTTAACCACTATATCACAACTGTTTCTATTCAAAATGAAAGGATGCCTGAAAACAAGATCTATATGTCAGAATTGATTGAGAATTGCAATTATATAAAAATACATACTTATACAACTGATTGCTTAACAACAGCAAAAGCATTTTGAGCTTTGATGTTCCTTCTGTAACTAAAATGCAGATCTAGAGAATAACATACCATTTATTTTCATTGTACTTTTTGCCTGTATTATAGTGTCCAAATAGGTCTCTGGATGGGACAGAATATTTGTGATCAACTATTAAGCTACAAGTTAGCAGTCTGACTCCACCTGGTGACACCATGGAAGAAAGTCCTGGCAATCTGCATAATTCCCCCCAAAGTAGTTCCAGTCTTTAAAAAATGAGGTCACCATGAGTTGTGCTGGCTCGATGGCAATGGCTTTGTTTTGGCGCTTTCTGATAACATCCAAACCTATGTCCAGAAAAATGCAAGGCTTCATTAGAGATTAAAAATGTAATCTCAAAGCCTGCAAGGAAAAAAAAATACAATAATGCCCAGTGGAAATTCTTACAAATATATCACACATTATTTTATAAAATAGATATAGGCAAGTAATAGATTTGATACCAATATGTTTTATCACTAAAGCAATTAAATATCACTAGTTTGTGGTTGTTGCACGTCAGAATTTATAATGTATCAAGTCATTAATATGTACGCTGGAGGAAATTAAAACACATGAAAGATGACTCTTCAAGAAATTCTGTATCTTTTGGGGGAAACAGGCACATGTATTTATGATAAATTGAATTCCTTAGTTTAATTTGCTCGTAATCTTCTTTCACAAGGGAAATCAGACACAAAAATTTGGCTATTAAAAAAATAAAAATTAGAATTTTACTTATATTCTGAAAGGATCTGAGAGACAGAAAGCTAATAATAGAGCAATATTTATAATATAGAAAGAAATTATACAAGGAAAAATGCAATAAATTTCAAACGAATAGAATAAACAGTAAGTACTTGAGGAGGAGAGGAGAGGGTAAGAATCACAAAACATCATGAAGCTGTCAACCCAGAAACATCAAATAGAACAACGAGATATTGACATTCACGACTTCATTAATCTGCTTATCAGCCACAACCTTCAAGGAGCAAATAGGTACTCATATTCTGCAAATGAGATCAAGGAGACTCAGAGAGGAGTAAGTGGCACAGTCCTAAGTTCAGCCCAGGCTGTCTTCTAAAGCCAAAGCCTGTGCTCCAAGTGTTACCCAAGCTGCTCCAAAGCCCAGATCGATTTCAAGGCCATCTCTGTTTACTTGGGCCCAAGACATTCAGAGTCTCACCCATAATCTTCCTCCAGTGGCAGGTATACCATTCATAAGCACTGTACTTGAAGGAATCCAGGCACAGGTCAACTGACCCAATAAATTCAAGTAATTGATTTTCAACAGTCACTCTAATGATAGGTACCCAACTGTTTTTGGAAATCAGACTCAAATGGACATGTTGTAGTTTTAGGAAAAATAAAACCAGTTTTAGTATTGGTCATGTGTGAAGTCACATCATATCAGGAATATGCTGTTAACAATCGGCAGTGCTATACATGACAGTTGTTGCCTTTCTTCAAGAGAAAATGATGCTGTCACTGTTACCTCAAGATATTTTCTTGTCCAGTTGTTTTGCTTCTCTGATACAGGCTACAAGGGACTCTTCCAGGCACTGAATATAAATAGGACTGCCTGTGACTGTTGGAAAAGTCATCAGTTCTGGGAAATTAATGTTTATGAGAGAGCTGATGTATACAAATTTATTTTATTGCAAGTTAAGGATTCCTTTTAAGGATACTGGACTCATTCCTTCCATCCCAGAGAATGTGAACTTACTTTTGGTATCAGAAGTAAAACTTTCCACATTAAAAAAAAAAAAAATTTCCTCCTTTGATTTTTCTTTTCTTTTACAATAATTGAATTCTGTGCTGACAAATTCAGTGCTTAAACCATAATGCTGATTATTCTTAAAAAAAGAAAGCAAATTCTCATGGTATAATTGGAAAATTCTAGATAATCATGATAAATGTTTCCTAATACCTAAATTCAGACTGAGCTAAAAATCTAAGTGAGGCAATTCATCAAGATGATCTTCTAATCTATGTATTATTTTTATTTAAATTTTACATCAAAAAGTAACATTTAAAACAGAAAAGTAAAAAGAATAGTATGACGAATTTCCATCACCTGGAACTGAAAACTATTAACATAGCCAGATTTTTTCTTTCTTTAAGCATATATATGTAACGCAATTTTTTATCAGAAGAAAGGAAAGAAAAGAGAGAAGAGCTAGGAAAGAACGGAGGAGAGAAAGAAGAAGGAATAAGAAAGCAAAGGGAAGAAGTAAGAAAATAAGGGATTAAAAAGGAGTAAGCAGAGTGGGAAAAGAAAGCCACTGAGAAAGAAAGACAACATCAAAGATTTATACATAGAAGTGTGTATCCTTCAACTAAGGATAAAGTCCTCCCTGGGGTATAAATACGAAGACACCCTTATTCAGTGGGGTGCTGGTAAATGTGTAGCAATTGATCCACCAGAAAAGAAGTATGTACGTGAATGCATATGTGTACACGTATAAAAATGAATGCGAATCAACTGAATGAAAGATTTCAAAAGATGGCTCAGGAAGACAAAGTAAAATATTAGAATGATATGTGCAAAGACTTGGAGGTAGAAAACCAAAAGGAAAGACTATGCTGGGCATTTCTCAATCAGAAAGAACTGAAGAAAAAACTTGACCTTCAAGTTGCGATTTTGAAGGATTCTGTGATCAAAACATGGAAAAACACAAGACACGTGAAAAGAAGACGGACAGAATACTCAGATTGACTATAACAAAAATAGCTAGACAGTGTTTAACCATTTAGGAGGTAACATGATCAAGAACCAATGGCACTGAAAGAAGAAGTTCAGCTTACCCTGAAGATATTGGCAAAAGGCAAAGCTCTGGGATGTGACAGAAGAACCACTGACATGTTTCAACAAATGAATGCAGTGCTGAAAGCGTTTGCCTGTCTATACCAAGAAATTTGGTAGACACTACCTGGCCAACCAACTAAAAAAGGTCCATATTTATGCCCACTCTGAAGAAAGATGCTCCAACAGAATGCTGAAATTATCAAACAAAAGCAGTAATATCACACGTAAATACAGTATTGCTGAAGATCACCCAAAGCAGTTGCAGCAATGCATCAACAAGGAACTGTCAGAAATTCCAGCCAGATTCAGAAGACAATGTAGAAGGGAGGATATCATTGTTGATGTTAGATGAACATTGCAAAGAATAGGAATTCCAGAACATTCACTGGGCTTGTGAAGAATCTGCACATAATTGAAAAGGCAGTTTGTTCAGAACAGGGGGATGTGTTTTAAAATCAGAAAAGGTATGGGTCAGGGTTGTAACCTTTCACCTTACTTATTTAATTTGTATGCTGAGCAAATAATTTGACAAGTTAGACTATATGAAGAAGAACATAGCATCAGGATTAGTACAAGATTCTTTGACAAATTCTCAAATTCCCTTAATTAGCGAAAAGGCAATCTTTAACAAATGGTGCTGGCAAAACCGGCTATTCTTCTGCAAAAAAAAAAAGTCACAGAATCTAGACCTCATACAACACACATGAAATAACTCAAAAGAGATCAAAAGGCTAAACATAGAACCTAAAATAATGAAGAAAATGGGATTAAAATTAGGATCAATGCTAGGGGCCTTAGTATGCAACACAAATAGGATGCAAACCATAACTAATATTATGCAGACAACAAAAAGTAAGCTAGGAAACTGGGGTCTTCTAAAAATTAAACACACTCTGCAAAAGACTCTATCAAAAGAGTTCAAAGAGAACTTACAGACTGGGAATAAAAAACTGGCTGTGACCTATTGGACAAGGTTTAATTTCTCAAAATTTATAGGAAAAACTGTCAAGTCTACAACAAAAACATAAATCATCCAATTTAGAAATCAGCAAAAGTTATGAACAGACACTTCACTGAAGATGTGTATGTCACTAACAGACAAATGAGGAAATGTCTAGCCTTGTTGTTGTTTGTTAGGTGCTAAAGAGCAGGTTCTGACTCATAGCGACCTGGTGAACAACAGAATAAAACATTCCCCCAATCCTGTTCCTTACCTGCAATCATTTTTAGGCTTAACCATTGCTTCAGCCGCTGTGTCAACCCGCCTTCTTGAGGCACTTCCTCTTTTTTGCTGACCTGCTACTTTACCAAGTATGACTAGCCTTGGACACACACACACACAGAGACACTAAAAAAAGTAAGGAATGTTGGAGAGGATGTGGAGAGATTTGTGGAGAGATTGCATTGTTGGTGAGAATAAAAAGTGGTACAAACATCTTCGAAAATGACAAGGCACTTCCTTTTTTAGAAGGCTAGAAATGGAAATACCATACTACCCAGGAATCCCTCTTCTAGGAACATATCCTAGAGACAAAAGCACCATCTCACTAATTTATGTATGCACCCTCATGTTCACTGAAGTTATACACAGTAGCAAAAAGGTAGAAGCTAAATGCCTGTCAACAGATCAGTGGATAAACAAACTGAAGTGACAATAATGAACCCAAGAAACATCTTGCAACTCAGATATATCTGAAGGGCATTATGCTGAGTTTAAAATGTCAATCATTAAAGGGCAAACACTGCATAGACTACTATTATAGAAACTCATGCAAAGGTTTACACAGAGAAAGAAACAATCTTTAGTGATTACAAAGGAATAGAGGGTGAGGAAAGGAAAAATGCTAACTAAGCAATCAAAAACCTTTGCTGTTGAGTTGATTCCAACCCATAACTACCCTATAGGACAGCATAGAACTGCCCCATTGGGTTTGGGTAGAGTAGATGGTGGATTCAAACTGCCTAGTTTTTTGGTTTGCAGCTGAGTTTTTAACCACACTGCCATCAGGGTTCCAACTAGACAACAGATAAGTGGTAATTGAAAATTTACAGTAGCCATATTCATTATGAGAAAGTAAACACAATTTGCCCAAAGCAAATTCATAGATGATTCATGTTGTTGTTGATGTTGTTAAATGCTGTCAAGTTGATTATGACTCATAGCCACACAAGAGAACAAAACTCTGCCAGGTCCTATGCCAGTCTCACGATCAAGCCTATGTTTCAGCACATTGTTGCAGCCACTGTGCCAAGCCATCTCGTGGAGTGACTTACCTTTTTTCATTGATCTTCTCCTTTACCAAGTATGATGTCTTTTCTAGGGACTCATTGCTCTTGGTAATATGTCAGTGTACATAAGACGAAGCTTAACTTCCTTGCTTCTAAGGTATACTCTGGCTGTCTTTCTTCAAACGCAGATTTGTTCATCCTTCTGGCAGTCCATGGTATATTCAGTATTGTTTGCCAACAGCATAATTCAAAGGCATCACTTCTTCTTGAGCCTTTCTTATTCATTGTCTAACTTTCACATATGTATTGGGTTATTGAAAACACTATGACGTGGGCCAGACACATCTTAGTCCCTAAAGTAATATCTTTGCTGTTTAACATTTTTACCCTTGCAGCAGATTTGCCAACTACAATGCATTGTCTGATTTCTTCACTGTTGATTCCAGGGACATTGATTATGTATACACACAAAATGAAATCCTTGACAATTGCAATACTTTCTGTTTATTATATCGTTACTTGTTAACCCATTCATGAGGATTTTCGTTTTCATTAACATATGCAAAGTCCCTAAGGGACCAAGTTCTCAGAGGACATCTAGTTAAATTGGGGTAATGTAGTTTACAAAGAAAATGTTTCATATCTTACTCTAGTGAGTAGTGTCTGGGGTCTTAAAAGCTTGTGAGTGGCCATCTAAGACACATCTACTAGTCCCACCCTGTTTGCAGTAAATAAGAATGAGGTAAATCAGCAACACAAGGGAAAAATTAGTCCAAAGGACTAAGGGACTGTAACTGCCACATCCTCCACCAGACTGAGTCCAGAACAACTAGGTGTTGCCCAGGTACTACCATTGACTGTTCTGACAGCGATCACAATAGAGGGTCCCAGACAGAGTACGAGAAAAACATGTAACAAAATTCAAACTCAGAAGAAATGACCACTTACTGGTCTGACAGAGACTAGAGAAACCCTGAAAGTATGGTACCTAGAAACCCCTTTACTCACTACTGAAGTCGCTCGTGAAGCTCATCCTTCAGCCAAAGATGAGACAGGACTATAAAACAAACAATAACTCATATAGTTCAACCACATATGTTAGACTAAATGGGGGTGCTAGCCCAAAAGGAAAGATGAGAAGGCAGAAAGAAAAAGTAAACTGGATGAACGGAAATGGGAAACTTGAAGCTGAGGAGGAGAGAGTGTTGACACACCATGAGGTTAGCAACCAAGGTCACAAAACAATTTGTGTATCGTTTAACCAGCAACTAATTTGCTTTGTAAACTTTAAGCTAAAGCACAATAAAAAAGAAAAGAAAGAAAGAAAGAAAAAGAAGTCCGACAACTTATTTCATTGGGCAAAGTTACTGCAAAAGACCTTTTTCAAGTCTCAAAAAGCAAAGATGTCATGTTAAGGACTCAGGTTCACATAACCCAAGCCATGATATTTTCAATTGCCCATATTGTTGCAAGAACTGGACTCAGGAAGATCACGGATGAATTCATGTCTTTGAAATATGTTGTTGGTAAAGAACATTGAACACGCATGGACTGACAGAAGAACAAATAAGCTTATCTTCAAAACAGCACACTTAGGACACTCCTTGGAAGTAAGGACATTGAGACTGTGCTGCAAGAACAGCAGACATAAGAAAGGAACAGTCCCTGGAGAAGGACATCATGCTTGGAAAAGTGGAGAGGCAGTGAAAAAGATGACACTCAACAAGACGGATTGACACAGTGGCTTCAACAATGAGCTCAAATGTAGCAATGATTGCAAGAACAGAACAGGATCAAGCAGTGGTTTTCTCTGTTGTATATATGATCTCTGTGAGTCAGACCTACCTTCAAGGCACCTAACAACAACATAAATGCATATATAAATTTATTGTAGACTTGACTGATACAAAGGATGTGTAGCACATAATTCATAAACAATTAAATATTCAATATTTATTGTAAATGGTATATAGCAAATTGATTCTAAAAGAATGCTTTTCTTGATTTTAATTGTGCTCTTGTGTCTACAGTTAGACTATCGTTGCAATTCAAGCATTGTTTAACATGTGGAACTTAATCTCGATCCAATAACTCGTTCCCAATAAAAGTATTGTCATTAAAAAAATACCCCTTTTGAGCAAAATTGTCATCTCATCACCTCTTAGTCTGCCCTGTCCAAAAGCTTCCATTGTCATGTATTTGAGGAATATCCTTCTACTCTATTCTATAGTTTTATGCTTGTCATTTATTTCAGCAGATGAATTTTATTGTTAAGTGTTGTCAAGCGTGTTTGAACTCATAGCAACTCTATGTACAACAGAACAAAGTACTGCCTGTCCTGCTCTATCTTTGCAATTGTTGTTACACTTCAGCACATTGTTACTTACAGCTTCAACTCATTTTGTTGAGTGTCTTCCTCTATTTTGCTGACCTCCTACCTTACCAAGTATGAGTCCTCCTAGTAATAGTCCCTCCTAGTAATAGATCCAAAGTACAAAAGATGATGTCTTGCCATTCTTGCAGGAATCAAATTGATTACATTTGTGGAAAGAGAAGATGCAAAAGCTCAATAACATCAGTCAGAACAAGACTAGTGGCTGACTGTAGTATAGACAATCAATTGCTCATTTGCAAGTTCAAGTTAAAGCTGAAGAAAATTGTAACAAGTCTGTAAGAGCCAAAGTACAACCTTGAGTATATCATAGCTGAGTTTGGAGACCACCTCAAGAATAGATTTGTCACATTAAATACTAATGACCAAAAATCATACAAGTTATGCAATGATATCATATATGAAGGAAACAAGGGGTCATCAAAAAGACAAAAAAAAGGAAAATACCAAAATGGATGCCAGAAGAGACTCTGAAACTTGCTCTTGAATGCCAAGTAGCTTGAGAAAATAGAAGACATGATGGAGAAGAACTGAACAGATTTCAAAGGGTGGATAGAGAAGGAAAAGTAAGGTGTTAAGATTACATGCTGCTACTGCTAGCTGCCATTGAGTCAGTTCAGATTTGCAGAGACTTTATTACTACAGAACAAAGCACTGCCTGGTACTGCACTATACTCCCAACCATTGTTATGCTTTAAAACCATTGTTGCAGCCACTGTGTCAATTCATTTCACGAAGGGGCTTCCTCTTTTTCACCAATTCTTTAGCAAACTTGATGTCCTTCTCCGGGGACTGATCCCTCTTGACAAAGTGTCCAAAACATTTGAGTTGTAGTCTTCCTATCCTTCCTTTTAGGGACAGTCTGGTTGCATTTCAAAACAGATTTGTTCATTCTTTTGCCAGTCCTTGGCGTATTCAATACTCTTCTCCAACACCACAGTGCAAAGATATCAATTATCCCTCAATCTTCCTTATTCATTGTCCATTTCTAACATGCACATGAGGTGATTGAAAACACCATGGCTTTGTTCAGGGACACCTTAGTCTTCAAGGTGACATTTTTCCTTTTCAACACATCATAATGTACAAAGACCTGGCATTAGGAAACCACTGGGGAAGAACACGCTTGCTATTTCTCAATGTGAAAAAACTGAAGTGAAAAAACAAACCTCAAAGTGTGATATTAAAGGATTCTACAGGAAAATATTAAATGACACAGGAAGTATGAAAGTAAGATGAAAGAATACAGAGTTACTATACCAAAAAGAATTAGGCATCAACCATTTCAGGAGGGATCTTCCTCTTCAGGAACTGATGGTAACGAAGGAAGAAATCCAAGCTGCCCTGAAAGCATTGATGAAAAACAAGGCTCCATGAACTGACAGAATACCAAGTGAGATGTTTTAACAAATGGATGTAGCACTGGAAATACTCTTTTTTACCAAGAAATTTGAAAGACAGCTACCTGGTCAACCAACTGAAAGAGAGTCATATTTATGCCCTTTCCAAAGAAAGACAATTAAATCAAATATGAAACTTATCAAACAATATCATTCATGTCACAGGCAAGTAAAATCGTGCTGAAGGTCATTCGAAGGCGGCTGCAGCAGTAAACCTATAAGAGAACTGCCATAAATTCAAGCAGGATTCAGAAGAGGACATGGAACCAAGAATATTATTGCAGATGTCAGATGGATCCTGGCTGAAAGTAGAGAATACCAGAAACATGTTTACTTGGTTTTATGGACTATGCAAAGGCATTTGACTATGTGTATAATACCAAATTATAGATAAGACTACAAATAATGGAATTTCCGGAATACTATTGTGTTCATGAGGAAGCTATACATAGATCAAGAGGTGGTTATTTGAACAGAACAAGGAGATACTGTGTGATTTAAAACCAGAAAATGTATTAGTTGGAGTTGTATCCTTTCCCCATACTTATTCAATCTGTATGCTGAGCAAATAATCCAAGAATATGGACTATATGAAGAACAGCATCAAGATTAGAGAAAGAGCCATTCACAGCCTGAGATAGGCAGATAAGACAACCTTGATTGCTGAAAGTGAAGAGAAATAAAAGCCCTTACTGGTGAAAGTCAAAACCCAGGGTCTTCAGTATGAATTGTACCTCAGCATGAAAACAAAAGTCCTCATAACTGGACCAATAAGTTGCATCATGATAAATGGAGAAAAGACTGAAGTTGTCAAGGATTTCATTCTATTTGGGTCACAATCCGCACCCATGGAAGCAGAGCCAGGAGTTCAAAGAGTACATTCTGTTGGGCAAATCCGTAGCAGAAGACCTTTGCAAAGTTGTCACCCTGAAGACTAAGGTACATCTGACCCGAGTCATGGTGTTTCCAATTGCCTTGTATACATGTGAAAAATGGTCAGTGAATGAGAACTAAAGAACTGACATCTTTGAATTGCAATACTGGTAAAGAATATTGAATATGCCATGGATTGCCAAAAGAACCAACAAATCTGTCTTGGATGAATGATCCTTAGAAATACGGTTGGTGAGACAAGACCTCACATAGTTTGGTCATGTTTTCAGGATGGATCATTCCCTGGAGAAGGGCCTCACGGTTGGTCAAGTAGAAAGCCAGTGAAAAAGAGGAAGATCTTCAATGAGATGGGTTGACACAGTGGCTACAACAAGAAGCTCAAGCATAGCAATGATTGTGAGGATGGTACAGGAATGGGCAATGTTTTGTTCTCTTATACATAGGGTCACTATGAGTCAGAACCAACTCATGGCACCTAACAACAACAACAGTAACTTCCATGGGTGTTGATTATGGATCCACACAAAATGAAACCTTTTACAACTTCGGTATTTTCTCCATTTATCATATTGCTGCTTATTGGTTCAACTGGGAGGATTTTTGCTTTCTTTATGTCAAGGTTCAATCTTTCCTGAAGGCTGTGGTCCTTGATCCTCATCAGTAAATGCTCTGAGTCATCTTTGCTTTCAACAACCAAAGTTGTGCCATCTGCATATCAGAGGTTATTAATGAGTGTTCCTCTATTTTTGATGCTGTGTTCTTCATATAGTCCAAGTTCTTGGATTATTTGCTCAGTATACAGATTGAACAAGTATACAAATAACATATCTAATATCATTTGACAAATCGCTTTTTATTCAACGTTGTTTTCAGTTGTATCACACTGACATATATATCATTTATTTTAATTGCTGAACAAATTGTCAGAATACAATTTAATAAATAACATACCTACTTCAGTTTCAGTTACAAACAAGACTGCAATATTTATCTTTCCACATATTGCCTTACACATATGTATAAATGTTTTCCTGGGGGATAAACCTAGATATAAAATGACTGGGTTAAACAGTATGACTATTTTCAATTTTGTTTTAAACTGCCAAATTACTGTCCAAAGTGCTAACACAAATACATACTACTGCCGTAGCACAGAGACTACTGTTTTCCACACGTCCTTACCCACCCTGATGGTACTAGAATTCTAAAATCACCCTTTCTTGTTGGAGACCCCTATTTGATTTTCAGCCAACAAAGCTCATGCAAAGCCAGCAACTGTCTTGTCAACGGAGGCTTCTGTGCTGCTGTGAGGCCAAACAGGTTTCAGTGGAGCTTGCAGACTAAGACAAACTAGGACAAATAGGCTTGGCAATTACTTCCAAAAACCAGTCCATGAAAACCTTATGGATCATAGTGGATCTGTAGCTGATGATGCCAATGGCCCAGAACCAGGCAAGAGCCAGGCAGCCTCTTGTTCAGTTATGCGTGGGAAAGCTATGCGTCCAGTCTAACAGAATGGCAGCTAACAGCAACGGCAACATTGTTTATCACTGATTTTGTTCTCTCGGCCCTGGACATTTACATCTAGGTTTGGCATATGTATCTTCCTCGTTTCCTTTTTTAAGGCATTATTTATAAAAGCACAAAGAATAATAATACGGACACACATCACAACGCAACGTAAGAAAGAATGCTGTATAATATAGTTGAGACCCTTCTTTAGTCCTCCTCAATGTCTCCTATACAACCAAGACCAGACATAAACACTATTCTGTTTCGTGTGCATCGTTCCCTTGTGTGATTATACCGTATGTCTCTAAGCAGTGTATAGTATTGTTTGGCCTATTTGTAAAGTGTGTATGAATAGTATCAGATATATGGTGTGTTGTGTCTGTGAAACTCATTCATGCTTTCTGGGATCACCTTCCAAATACACTGTGTCAGTGAAATCTCTGTCTCAGTGCCTGCTGCTAAGCCTAAACCAAACCTATAGTTGCTGAGTCGATTCTGACTCATAGCTACCTGCTAAGAGAACCGAAAACACCTTCTGTTATTGTTGCTAGGTACGATCAGGTCAGTTCCGACTCACTGATCCTATGCAAAACAGAACGAAATACTGCCTGGTCCTGCACCAGCCTCACAGTCGTTCCTGTGTTTGAGCGCATTGTTGCAGACACTATGTCAATCCATCTCATTCGGCTCTTCCTGTTTTTCACTGTCTCTCTCCAGGGACTGATCTGACCTTCTAGTTCTAGAGTATTGAGAGGTGTTTTACACTGTTATCATAAAGTGTCTAAGACTTTAGTGTTTGGTCATTGTTGTCTGTGTTAATCTCCTACCACGAGGAATTAAACTAAGAGATGTTTTAATGTTTAACCCATCCTTTATTCCGGAGCAAACCCAGTTCAAATTCAATCTAATGTTTGGTTCACTTGATATTTTGTTTAAGATTTTACATCTATGATCATTAGTGAAATTAGCCCATAATTTTTATTTCTGACTTTAGCTTATCTGATTTAGTTTGTGAGAATGTATTAAGCCAAGGGCCGTCTCGTCGGATCCGACTTCAGGGTCGCCATGAGAATGTATTAGATGCATGATAATAGTTGGGCAAAGTTCCTCTTTTTTACTCTACAGGGAGAAAAAGGGTGTAAAAGTTAACTTACGTGTTCCTTGGCTCTAGTTTAAATTACTTGTGAACAATCTGGACTTGACTTTCTATGACTAAATGACTAATCTTAATCAAAAACATTTAATGAACGACAGAAAAATATGTGTCTTATTTCTTCTTGATTTACTTAATATGTTATTTTTGAAAAAAAATTCTTTTTACCTAAGTTTTTATATGTTTTGAAAACAGTTTATTTCATGGTTTTCTCTGAACTTTTTAGTATCTGAAGTATCTACAGTCATCTTCTTTTACTCAATGTTATTTATTTGTGCTGTTTCATCTTTTCTTGGAGTCTAAAAATGTCTATTTTATTAGTGTTTTCAAAACTGAACTTTTGCCTTAGTTGATTCTCTCTACTGTATATTTGTTTTCCATTTGATTAATTTTTACTCTTATCTTTATGGTTTCCTTCCTTCTACTTTCTTTGTGTTTATTTTGTTGTTCTTACTTCTTAAGTTGCTTGGCTCGTTTATTTTCAGCCTTCTTTTTTAATGCAAGCACTTAGAACTATAAAGTCACTGTAAGTTATGCTTCAGTTGTGTTTCACAAATATGGACACACAATGTATTTGCTGTCATTCACCTTTATGTATTTATGAATTATTTAGAAAGATTTTTTTAGATTAATTTTTATAAGAGTGGATTTTTTCTACACGTCTATGTACTATTGGTTTCTACTTACTGGGAAATTGTTAGGATACTAAAAATTCTATGAAATGATGGTTCAAGATAAAGTCTGTTTTGACAATGTTTTCACGTGTAACTGAGAATAATAGGTATTCTCTTATCTGAGTTCATTTATCCTCTATGGCAAGCTTATTTGTGATGTTTTCCAAGTTTTTCATATACTTATAACATTTTTTTGTTACATGGTTCATCAGTTACTGATAGAAGTTCATAAATTCTTCCACTATTATATTGGGTCGCCATGAGTCGGATCCGACCAGACGGCACTTGGCCATTATATTATCACGGTTGTTCATTGTTGCTTTACACATTTTGACACTGTGCTAAAAAAAATTTCCTCAGATTACGCTTGATAAATTTTTATCTTCATGTGGCAATACTGTCTATGCCTTGTAACTTTTATGTCTTAAAAATATTAAAAAGACTTTTAATATACATGTGCATGTGTTCTCTCTCTACATATATAAACCCTGGTGGTGCAGTGGATTAAGTGCTACCACTGCTAACCGCGAGGTCGGCAGTTCAAATCCACCAAGCGCTCCTTGAATACTCGGGGGGTCAGTTCTACCCTGGCCCCTAGTGTCGCCATGAGTCGGATCCAACTCGACGGCACTTGGCTGGCCATACACACATTCATATATGAGGACTGCCAATTAAGTTCACGAGCTCATCCTAGAAAAAGTGCTATGTACTTCACTGCTGAGTATCGTTATGGTTACCTTCAAAGTGTTCCCTTTGGGAAGCTATGCACTGATGCCAGTGCCTAACGCACTCTTCAAAGCACCTTCCGAACTTTTTTTCTGGAAGGGCCATCAGAGCTGTTATCATATTACCAATACAGTTGTTTGTTTGCCAGCTAAAACTCCCTCACAAACAGTTATTACAGTTAAGCTCATGAACTTCCACCTGACACCGTGAGCAATGGCCATTCCAGAAAGAGTCCCAAAATTGCACTGAAGGGTGGACTAGGCACTGGCATTGGTGCGTATCTTCCCAAGGGGAGTGCTTTGAAGGTGACAGTAATGATATTCAGCAATGAGGTATATAGTACTTAAAACAACTAAGTTTGTAGACTTAATTGTTAGACCGTGTGTGTTGGGGCGGTACAAGCGCAAAGATGCTAGGAAGTAAGAAAGAGGGTCAACCACCACCACCACCCCTTGAGATATGGGATACCAAAAGTTTAACTGTGTGTTCTATTTCTGATCCACTCACAGTGATGAGTCTGAGGCCCAGAGAGGGTTCATTTCTTGTCTTCCCCTGAATTCTCCACAGTAAGTTTATTCAGTTGATATTATTCTGTTTCAACCAGTTTTAAAGGAAGAGACTCACAACTTCTCCCTAATCATTCCTAGTTTTCATGAGTAAGGAAATCTTGGGTTAAAGTGGTTGACTGCCAACATAAAGACTAGAGATTCAAGTCTACCCAGACGTGGCTTGAAAAAGAGTCCCTACTGTCTACTTCCAAAAATGCGTCCATTGAAAATCCTACAGAACATATTTCTACTTGACACACATAAGATTTCAACTGGTTTCAGACCCAGTTACTCCACGTTCTTCTCCAATTTTTAAGAAACTGTGAGAAAAGTCCTAAAATGGAATAAACTGAGACATGAGTTCAAGGTTTTGTTAGACATTTTGAGAAACTATACCATCTCCCACAGCTATTTGTATTAAAATAAATCACTACCCCCACACTGACTGATTTTCCACAGCCACCATTAATTATACTGTGATAGATTTAAGTAATTCTATGAAAGAAACAAAGGAGTTTCATTTTTGATATTAAGTGTTGGGGACGTGTGATGACATCTGTGGTCTGTCACAGACTGGGAATTAAGTGTGTGGTTTTAGGTCACATTTCCCTCACACACTACAACCTTACTTGCCCATAATGTACTTTCTTGGCTCCTGAGAAATGTGCCATAATTGTGTTTGGAAGATTAATAGACCTTCAGATTTTCAACCAAGAGACAAGATAGAAAAATCTTGAGGGGACTTTTGTAATACAGAACAGCATATTCATTATTTTTGTATTATTCTAAGATTTTAAATTGCTCTCATAACACAGAGTACAGAAGGTGAATTTGACAGTATTTTCTAGAAGGGTGAGGATGGGCACTACTTAAACTTTTAGTTAAATCCAAATCTAATTAACAGAATTTCTTGGGGTTCTTCAAAATACATACTCTGGAATGACTCTCATTCCAGGCTTTAACCATCCTCTCTTCAGAGACTGTTCCTGATCAAATGGAACCCTCCCCACTTATTCTTTCCCTTTATTTCCTCTATCATCCTCTCTGTGATTGTGATGGTTGATGAGATTTTGTTACTTAATTTAAGTCCATCAACTTCAGCTAACTGTGAGGGCCGTGTGGATGCAGATGCTGGCTGTTATCTCTTTCAATGCATCCATAACACTTACCAAAAGGCCTAAAAATAGTAGGTGCTCAGTAAACATGTGAAAAAATAAATCCATAAAACAACAGAAATCTCTGCAGTGTAGCCCAGAAATATTTATTTTTAAAGAGTCCCACGGATAATTTTTATGATCATTCCACTGGACACCAGCCTGGTTCGTGACAAAATATTTTTAAACTAAGGAGAATATATTGATACTTTTGATGGAATGGAAGTGAGGCCCAGCTTATGGGTGTTTAACAATAATTCTTTTACAGTAAAACCTGTGAAAGCCAGAATCTGTATAAGGTGGAAACCTGTCAGAGAAGGAAAATTAAATATTTTCCACTAAAATGAGAGAAAAGTGGTAAAGTACAAAGGTAGAAAACTTGTTAGATGTGACAAAACAAGACAGCATCTTCAAGTTCCAGTTCTGACACAGTTTCCAATGTGCATGGTTTGTGTATTTCAATTATAGTTCAATTCTTCTATTAAAATTTTGTTTAAAAAAATAGGTATATGACTTTAAAGTTATTTCTCTTGACTATCACAGTTCCTTTTTTAAATCACTGATCGCTGCAGATATAAAAATAAATACACATTTTATTAAAAGAGACAAAAGTAAACAAGTAATATTAAATCAATAACATGAATTTGGATAGTGATAAAGTCTATGACGAAAATAGAATAAGTATGAAGAAAGAGTGTGACAGCATGGATACTAGGAATACTTTGAATAATGCAGTGAAGGAAGCTGTCTTTAAGAGGTAAACACAGACCTGAGTTCTATGGAGGAGTGGCCTACTCGACAGTGTGGGAGAAGAGCATTTCCACACAGAAGGAATATATGTGCAAAGGCCCTGAGGCAGGAAGGAGTTTAGACAGCTTCAAAAATGCTGAGAAGGCAACTATTTCTCATGTGGAGGGTATCATGAAGAAAGTAGCAGGAGAGTTATGCAAAGGCCAGATAATGTAGAGTTACGTATTTTATTCCTAATGCAATGAGACACTGATTGTAGAGGTAGCACAGAGGAGGTAGGGAGCCCAGTTAAAAGGCTATGGTGGTATTTCAGGCACAGTATGACAGTGGCTTGCTCCAGCAAGGGTGGGAGCAATGACAACAATGGGAGCTATCAGCTTTAAAATACGAGTTCTGACAATTCCAGTCCTGAACTCATCCTAGAAAAAGTGCTACGTATCTCATTGCTGAAAAGCATATGGTCACCTTCGAAGTACTCCCTTAGGGAAGCTATGCACTGAAGCCAGTGCCTAGTCTACCCTTCAGTGCAGGTTTGGAAGTCTCTCTGGAATGGCCATAAGAGCTGTCATCTTACAAAGCCTCCAATTAAGTTTGCAAACTCATCCTAGAATAAGTGCCGCATACCTCACTGCTGAGTGTCACTATGGCCACCTTCAAGTACTCACCTTGGGAAGCTATGAACTGACACCAGCAACTAGTCCACCCTTCAAAGCACTTTTTCTAGGATGAGTTCAAAAACTTAACTGTCAGGACTCATATAGCAACAGCTCTAATAGACATTCCAGAAAAAGAGTCCAAAAATTGCTTTCAGGGTTGGACTAGGTGCTGGCATAAGTACATAACTTCCCAAAGGGAATGCTTTGAAGGTGACAATAGTAACATTTAGCAAGGAGGTATGTAGTACTTTTTCTAGGATGAGTTCATAAACTTAATTTTTAGGCCTCGTATGTTAGAAAGACAGATCCAATATAACTTGCTAATGAATTACATACAGCATATGAGAGAGAATGAAATTAATTATAATTCCTAGTTTGAACACCTGAACAAAATATAGCTATGGGAGAAGTTTAGGGTAGGCTCTGACATCGTAGTCATCTAGGCATAGATGTAAGGGTAACCAGTTACACACATAAGTCTGTACCTCATGGGAATTTGTGACTGAAGAACATAAGCTGGAGCATCTGGAAAATGTTTAAAACTATTGCAGAGAATAAGGTCAGCTAGGAAGTGTGTGAATAGAAGGAAAAAGAATGCTGTGTCCTGAGACCTAAGGTATGCCAACATTTATAGGTCAGGTTGGGAAAGAAAAGCTGGCAGAAGGGAAGAAGCACTCAGTAAAAAAAAAAAAAAAAAACTGGTAATAAGCAAGACAGTATGTCTGGGATGCTGAAAGAATCAAATGTATTAAGCAGAGAATGATCAGCAATGCCAAACACTGCTGAAAGCACAAGCAAGGTTGAGACAGAAAAGTAACCCACTGGTTTGACAAGTAGAAAGCCTGTGGTTCCACTGACAAGAGCAGTTTCTGTGGAGTAAAAGCCAGTTGCACCGTTCTGACTCAGGACAACCTCACATCTGTCAAAGTAAGAATGTGCTCCTTAGTGTTTTCAGTAGCCAACTTTTCGTAAGTAGATTGCCAGGCCTTTCTTTCAAGGTACTTCCGGACAACTCAAATCTCCAGCCTTTCCATCAGTAGCTCAGTGCATGAACTATGTGCACCAGGCAGGGGCCCCTTCTGTAGAGCAATGGGGATGAGAATCTGACTTGAATGACTTAAAAATATTAAGGATATCACGAGTACACACAACCTATCCTAGGAATTTTATAAAGAAATGGACTCCAGGTGGGTGTGGGACCAAGGAAGGACTTATTACAATTATTATTATTTAAGACAGAGACTATTATACTTGAAGCCTGATGGGAATAATGTGCTTTGGAGAGGTAACATGGTGATGCAGGAGAGAAGAATGAGATTTACAGAAGGGAAGGAGGGATGGGATTAGTGGGCTTCTAGGAGCACAGATCTTATCATTTCAACAGAGGAAAGCTTATGTACATGCATGTATAAAGGTTGGACAGTTTGGTGATGGGAAGATGAGGTCATTCTCTTCTGAATGCTTCTTTTTTTAGTGGAATAGCAAGTGAGGTCACCAGCTGATACAAAAGAATGGGAAGGTGGAGTTGAAAATTTGGTGACAGAGGAGATGATAGAAATTTGCCTTCTCAGAGAAAAGGAAATGAAATACATCAGGGTAATGTCATTAGGCTTCGATAGCATCACTTTCCCTACTCCTTGCATTGCGCATAGACAGTCCGGGACAGACTGCCCATTTCCAAAAAAGCATGATTTTTTTTATAAGCCAAGCCAAGCCAGGCACTCTGTTAAATTGTTCAAACTTAAGATGTGCTGTGTGTAACCACAAGAAATTCTGGTGGTATGGTGGTTAAGTGTTATGTCTGTTAATCAAAAGGTTGGCGGTTCAAATACGCCAGGTGTTTCTTGGAAACTCCGTGAAGCAGTTTTAATCTGTCCTATAGGGATTGCTATGAGTTGGAATCTATACAGTATGCAGGTGAGTGTGTGACCACAGGTCTGAATTTACTCGTCTACAGCAGGGACACAGAAAACTTGCTTCTCCCTAGCTTATGAAAAAGCATGTGGTAATATGAATAATGAATGTGAAACCTTTTGAGAAAATAATCACATTGTACGTCGAATGCAGAGATAAGTGGAGGCAAATAAGTTTTCTACACAAAGAGTATTTTGTTCTTTCAAAGTGTAGCTTACTGGAGATGTGATATGGGCAAAATAATATCTTTTGTATTAACATTAAAAGTCCTGCAACAGATGGTCAGAAGGCCTGGGAGTTCCCCTAGACCTGATGCTGCCCCTGATCATAGATCATTACTGAGGTCAGCTCTTCGGATAGGAATGGATTGGACTCGGGCACGCAGAGTGACCGTACAGTGTGTGTACTTTATGGTTCTATGCATCTATAGGATGCCATCCTGTTAGCTTCTTACTAGTGGGGAGGGGAGAGGGTGGAGAGGAAGGGACAGGAAATCGTTAAGAGGACGTGACGTGTATGAAATGGAAAGGAGGAGAGTGCTGTCACCAGCCAAGGACAGCAGAAGTAGCTGCAGATAGATGGGCATGCAAATTTGAATTGTATTGTAGACTTTGGCTCAATCACAATAAAAAAGAAAGTCTTGTTTGCACCCTGGTTAGAGCACTTACCTGCTAACTGATAGGTCATTGGTTTGAACCTACCAGCCACTCCTTGGGAGAAAGATGAGCCGATCTGCTTCACTAAAGACTACAACCTTAGAAACCCTATGGGGCCATTCTATTCTGCAATATGGGGTCACTATGAGTTGGAATCAACTCAATAGCAATGGGTATTTTGAGTGTTATTAACTGTAGTGCATTATATTCTTATTTTACATAGTTTTCAATTCATGCTAACCAAGAAGTCTCACTAATGAGGCATGTGCAATTCAGCTACAGCTATTGTTGCTAATGCTTAAATGGATATGCACTTGATATACTTTAAGGAACTCCAGAAAGAGCTACTGACTTGACAGCAGCAGGTTTGGTTTGGGTTTACTGTGTACTGTTAGAGCTGACCAGACGGCAGCTAACAACACCACTGTGTTTTGTCAGCCTCTCAATGCTCCCAGAACACTCTGATGCGATACTTACCCACCCATTGCCATCGAGTCTGTTCTGACTCATAGCGAGCCTATAGACAGGATACAACTTCCCCGTAGAGTTTCCAAGGACAGCCTGGTGGATTTGAACTGGTGGCCTTCTGATTAGCAGATGTAGCATTTAACCACTACACCACCAGGGTTTTCACAATACTTACTACTTCAGGTTTAGTTAGAATTAGAAGTTATGGTGTTACTCATAGAATTATTGAGTCAAATAAGACTAAGAAGTAGAATATAATGTGATTAACAGCTTTCATATTCTGTTATTTGTGCTTCATTTTGGCAGCTTTGAAATAAAGCTGTGCCCATTAAATCAATGAAAATATGTGAGAATATAGTCTTTTCAAGGACATCTGCCTGATGTGAACAATAAACAGACATGGTAGCCTTCTGTTAGAAAATAAAGAACAAATGGTGGTAAGGAAAATCTGGAAAATAGTGGGTAAGCCAAAGACTCATAACTGTGCTCCTAATTGTTTGTGTTTTGTTTGCTTGTCTGATGCTTCTCTAACTTAGCAGTGTTATGTGAGGAAATGATCAAAATTCCTACAAGCTATTTCATAAACTCACATGGCCTGTAGGAAGTTAGCAAATCCTACCGTCCCCTTGGCAAATCTCTCATGTTCTCCCTTTGGAAATACGATAAACTTGTTTATCCTATTTGTCAGTTTTCCATTTCTGAGTTTCTTCATCAAGTTTGTTATCTTCTTTATGTAACCAAGCTGTCCCAAGCCTTGTATGACTACAGTTACAAAGAGAAAGTAAGGAGATGAGTAATAATAAAGAATAATAGTTTGTATAGCATGGAGTTTTGTGAATTATAAACAAGATGAAGTAGTTATTTTCATTTTAAACAAGATGACACATTCCGAAAAGTATGTCTTCTTCATCTCTGTAACAAGATGCAATGTCTCCTCTGCAGGGAATGTTATGCCTCCCACTGCTGGGATACAAGTAGACTAGGCCAAGGGCTGGCTCAGGGAACAGGGTAGGTCTGAGAATAGAAGCCTCTGCAGACCCAGCTCTTTTGGCCCTTTCATTCTGTCCAAGAGAAAATGACCATGTGAGCATACTTTCTTCCTGTTAAGAAAAGACACAACTCTTTGCATATCCTGACCAATCAGCATTTTCAAGTTAAGTTCAAGAATCCTGAGGTTTTAAAGATATCGTTGAATGATGTTCCTGTATGTCCCAAATTAACCATCTCTTTGGTAAAACAGTCATCCGGTTTGATGAGGATGTTGTTGTGTAAGTTTTGTAGTTCTCTAAGAAAATATTGCATATATGTGTGTCCAGGAAAATTGGCTACAAAGAACTCCTTTAGAGTGTTCAAAAGTAAAAATGTCACCTTGAAAACTAAAATGCACCTGACCCAAGCCATGGTATTTTCAATCACATCATATGCATGCAAAAGCTAGACAATGAACAAAGAAGACAAAAGAATTGATGCCTTTGAATTGTGATGTTGTAGAAGAATGTTGAATGTACCATGGACCATGAAAAGAACAAACAGATCAGATCTGGGAGAAGAACAACCAGAGTGCTCCTTGGAAGCAAAGATGGTAAGACTATGTCTTACATACTTTGGACATATTGTCAAAAAGGATCAGTCCCTGGAGAAGGACATCATGCTTGGTAGAGTGGAGGGTCAGTGAAAAAGAGGAATACCCTTGACGAGATGGATCAACACCGTGGCCGCAACAACAGACTTAAGGGTAAAAGTGATTGTGGACATGGCGCAAGATGAGGCAGTGTTTCATTCTGTTGTTCATAGGGTCGCTATGAGTCAGAACTGACTTGTCGGTACCTAAAAACAACAAGTGTTAAAATGAGTCTGTACTTTTGGATCCATATTAAATTATGTGTTCAGAATACTCCATAGACTCAGTAAGTGTATTCTCTGAATCATAAAAATTAGAAAATCTACAGAATAAGCTAATACATTATTTCCAAAAGATAAAATTAATGTAGGCTCAACAGTTGATGAAGTATTTCCCCACACATAATCTCATTTGTCATACACTACAACATCATAAGTTGGGAATTTCCCTGTTTGATAAATATGTTAACAAAGGCTTCAGAGAGATAATTAACTTAGACTGCAGTGACATGATAAGATGTAGTTCCTCTGTATATGAATGACATGCCTTCCCGATTCTAATTCAGTCTGAAAAGACTTAACAGCAGCAGCTTTCTTGAAATCCCAGGATTCATCCTTTCCTTACATTTCATTTGATTTTAGGAATGGATGTAAATCTCTGAAGTCAGCATCTAATAAGATATCTTCCCACATGTTTACAGTTTGCAGTCCTACCCTGTTGCTTACAGCTGATTAGCTCAGGAGTAGACAATGCCTTACTGGTCAGTTTTCTTCTGCCACATACGTGGAACTGGGTCCATGAAAGAGATAATCAATGTCTACATTATTCAACTAAGAGCACATACATAGCCAAGATATGGAAATACCCCTGAAGTCTGTATTCTTTCCACTACACAGCATAATTGGGTCTCTTTTCTTGCATATTTATATTTTCATGTATGTTTGGCATACTTAGCCACATACAAGGGAATGAGTTAGACACTGCTGGAACCAAGAAATAAGGTCCATTCTTTAGAGAGCTGAGCGCCAATGCATGAGAGGCATTATGCACTCAAAGGCCAGTCCAAGGCAGGCTATGAACAGGCTGACCAGCAGGGGAGAGGACCAAGGAGAGCCAGAAGCAACCCCTAGTTAGTGTGGTGACAAAATTCCTGAAGATGCTGTTGACTAAGAATAAACAGAAGGAGAAAAATTAACATAGGACAAAGGTATATTAGGGAAGGGCGAGTAGCCAAGTTTAGATGAAGCACAATTTTAACCAGCTCTTCCTCTCAATGGCTGTGCACCCTTGGATAAGTCCTTCCAATTCTGTGAGCCAGAGTTTTCTTAGCTATAAAATCAGAAAAGTAACACCTGGTTCAGAGTTGTTGTATGAGTTTAGAAAGGGAACACCAACTAGGTGCAGGCACCCGATAAAGGTTATTTTTGTTGTTTGTGGTGTAGACATAGGAGTTCTCGACCAGTGTGTTCTTCCCACTCTCCAAAATGTGTTCTCACTCCTTGTTATGTCACACTGCTGTCACAGTGACTAGAAGATTCTCCTCTTACTTAGTAGATGGGCTCAGAGTGACTAAATATTCTGTAATTCTTGGGACACTGTAGTACAGTGATGAATGTTTCCTCCCGATAGTCTGAAATTGCTATTGTTGATAAAGAGGAAGAATAGAAGGTTGGAAAAGTTAAGTCACATATCACTTCTGCTCACATGTCGTTAGTGAGTTTCATGGCTATGCTTAGTTGCAAGACAGGCTAGGAGATGTAACCCAACACCTGTCCAAGAAGGAGGACATAGAGTTTTGTTGAACAGCCAGCCACTTTTGACACAGGGTAGACCTAGCCTTCCTCTTTTAAAAAGTATGAACTTTGTAAAGACACAGTCTTCTCCACTCTGTCTTCATCGCCTAGTACAGTGTCTGGCATTAAAAAGTGTATAACATTTGTCAAAGAAAGCTATAGTTCAAGTTACGGGTGTGGAATAAAAAGCGGCCTCCAAAAGAGAAATTACATAAAATAAAAATGTGAGAGTGGAGTATATTTTAACAATCAAAATATTATTTCTTATTTATATTAGTTCTGTTGCTCTCATTTGTGGAACACCTGTTACATGTCTAATCTTCACAACAAACCTGCAAGGTAGCAGCTTTTATTAACCACATTTTGAATATGAGGGAAACTATATCTCTAAAAAATATACCATTAAAAAAATTCTGCCAGCATTTAGCCTTAGATCTACTGATTCTCCATTCAAAGATGTTTCTAGCACCTCAAGTTCCAGTTAATGGGGGTAGCATATGAAAACTTGACTATTATGTTGTGCCCTACAAGAAGAAAGTGTTTCCAGAACATGTCAAACGGCCACCAAGGTAAGTGAGGTGATTTGGCAGAGTCTGCTTTCTTGGGTTACTTCGGTGCATTGCATAGTGCTGCCTGGGAAATCAAGAGCCACCTTATATATAACTAGCATTGAATGTCAAGCTTTGTTGCTTCATTCAGCAAGCCTTCCCAAGAGAACTCCCAGCTGTCGCTGCCGACCTTAGCTTGGCCGCTATCTTGCCATAACTTTGGCTTTCCTGTTTCTGACTGTGACTTTTACCACATAATGGCCTAGCACTTGTCTATGTTCCTCAACCACCACCTCTGCTGATGTCACAAATGCCGCCTACCTCTCCACAACGATTAGGTACTTCACCAGGTTAGGTTTCAGCCCGCGTATCTGAGGTTCCTTAATTGAGAACTCAAGGGACTCCCCTACTAATTTTATCTTCTGAGAGTTCCTTGAAACTATCAGCTTCTCCACTTCCCCACACTGCTATCAACTATTTCCCTGAATTATTTAAAAGCCCTCTGTCTGGTCTTTCCTTATTCTCTATTGTCACTCCCTCTAACTTATCCCACCTCTAATGAATCACAGCAAGAGTGATTGTTTAATGACCTGTAGTCTTGTCACCTCTTTGCTTAAAATGCCTTAAGAGTGCATTTTGGCCTTAGTACGATGACCAAAATCCTCGTTAGACTTGATCCAGGCCCAGGCTAGCTCATGGACACTCCCCCAACCCCTCTGTGTTAGTGTCACACTGACTTCCTGCCGGTCCTCAAAATGTTCTGTTTCTACCCATCATCACACACATTGTCCCCTCTCTATCTAGTTGACTCCTACTCATTCTTCATAGGACAGTTCAACAGTTACTGCTCATAATGTTCTTTCTGATTCTTCAGACTGAGTCAAGTCTCTCAAAATTCCCTATGCTTTTCCCTTATAATACATACTACAATCTCTGAGTATAGAATGTGTATGTGATTGTCACAGGAATGTTTAGTGTCTTATCCTACCATGTGTCACTATTAGCACAATGCCAGTAGCCACTCAACAAGTGAGGAAAGGAAAGAGCTTACCATTTCAGAAAATAAAATGTGTTTTCTTGGGAGAAAATTCTCACTATTTAGGATCCTTTAAAGAGGATTTCCAATTTTGAATCCCTTCTTATTTGTTACTCAATGAGTACTTTTATTTTAGATAAAAAAATATTCTGTGGTCGACACATCAATAAGCTAATATGATTCACAATAGAAACAGTAGAAATTAATCAGAAAAGAAACTCTTCTGGCATGATGGTTAAGTGTTACAGCTGCTTACAAAAGACAGGTGATTCAAATCCACCAGATGCTCTTTGGAAACTCGATGGCTCAGCTCTGCTCTATAGGATCACTGTGAGTTGGAATCAACTTGCAGGCAGGGGCTTTTGTCACTTTTAGTATTGGAGAGGTTCTCTTCGAAGTATATAAATTGGTACTGCTTTAGATACACTAATGGAATCCTTGGATGTCACAAAGAGTTAATGTGCTTGGCTGCTAACCGAAATGCTAGTGGTTCAAGTTACCCAAAGACAGTGCAGAAGACAGACCTGGCCATGTACTTCTAAAAAATTAGCCCCTGTGGATGCTGTGGAACACATTTCTGCTCTGGCGTATGTGGGGTCTCCACAAGTTGAAGTCAACTCAACAACAAGTGGCTGGTTTTGGGCAATTACATATATAAGTAAGAAGATGGCCTTCCAACGTGCCTTCTAGTTCATCTAGATTTCCAATATTTAAAAACCTATTATCTCTTTGTTTTTTTCAAGTTTTATTTTTCTTTCAAGGATTTTTGATCCAAAAGCTTACTAATGAAGTGTATATACAGTTTATGAACATATTTTAAGACTTTTGGGAGACACTCAAAACAAAAGCTATTTTGAGGATTAGGAAATAGCTTGTCTGCACACTGCCAAGTGAATTTGGAATAACCTTTCTGTGGGATGCAATGAAAAAAGAAAGGCAAGAACGTCAACATTCTCGGTTCAAGGTTATGAGAGAATGTGAGCAAAAAGTGTTTCTCATCTTGTTAACACTTGGACACACAGAACTTAATAACAGTGTCTTCTTTCCTGTAAAAAAAAAAATTAAACATATACAAGAAATCATTGACCTTTTCACCTTTTAGCTTCTCTGGGAGGGTACAGCACAGGTTTTGACCCCTTCTTGTCCTTTCTGAATTTTTTACTGCACATTTAACGAGCCCCAGATACCTGTGCATCCCACTCTATACACATTAAGTGAGTTGGCAGCAGAAGAGGAAGAAAGGGTGACCAGATGCTGTGCATATGATGGGTAATGTCACTGCAACATCAGGACTTCCCTCTCGATGCACACTGAAGGAGAAAGAAAAAGACTTCATTCATAACACATGAAATATAAATACCCTTTTAAAAATGGGCAAAGATAAATGGGTTCTGGCAGAGTCAGGCCAAACAGTAAGGGCACCGACAAATTCTTAGGCAAGGGTAACTACAGCTGTCAAGAATTAGGAAGCTTACTCTGAAGGGACTGTGTCTCAGAATAAATAGCTTGCTCTATAATTAAGAACATTACATCCGAGCCCTAAGTAGTACTACTTTGTTTATATGAAAACTGCTAATTATTATAAGGGTATGTAAGGATTTAAAATAAGCTAGATATATAAAATTCATACATATGCACACACATTTAAGGAATCAATGTCCACAGGAATAATTCATTCGAGTCTGAACCCTAGAGGCAAAGGGATTTTCAGATTAAACCAAACACAGTGTGGCAGGCAGCACCTACTGGAGAACTGAGGCATTGCACATTCAGCTGTTGAATTGGGTCAAACTTAACCCACACACTGAAGAAGACTGGCCAGGGCCTGTGACCTGGAGTCAATGAATCTTCTAAGGAGAAAGTACCAGCATGGGCAATAGAGCAGGGAGACTTCAGAAAGAACTGAGAGTGAAAATAAAATCTATAAAATGGGTTGTTGCTGGATGAAAATAAGAAGTATCCTGTGAAGGCTAAGGCTCTCAGCCTTGGCCATCCCGGAGCTGAAAAACCCATCCATCTCCTCTTTGCCTAACCCTTCCACTTGAGTGAACTTTCTCCTGTAAGAATACATCTCAGTTTTAGGGAAGAATGTTCGAGAACAGATGGTCTGACTCATTCATTTTGCAGGTAAGACATTATAACCTAGACCCCAGACATGGGGAAATATACGAGTGTTTTCCAGAACAGAATGGGAAATATATATAAACATGTAGTTACAGAGAGAGAGAGAAATTTCAAGGAACTGGTTCACATGATGGTGGCGGCTGGCAACTCCAAAATCCGTTAGGAAGACAATAGACTGGAACCTCTGACAGCTTTGTGTCAGACAGCAGGAGGTCTGCTAATAGACTAGAAACTCCAGCAGGACAGTTTGCTACAGTCTGGAAGCAGAATCTTTCTTCCTCCGGAAATTCATTTTTGCTGTTAGTACCTTCAACTGACTGGATAAGGCCCATCTACATTATTGAGGGTAATCTATTTAGTCAGCTGATTATACGTATTAAACACATCAACAAAATACCTTTACAGAAACACCTAGATTAGTATTTGACCAAACAACTGGGCACCATAACTTAGCCAAGTTGACATAAAGTGAACCATCTCAATACAGTTGGTAAATATGCTACCGTATTTTATTAAATCTATTCAGTATGCTACTAAATACTAATATACTTATTTAGCATACTATTAAGAATACAAATAAATACATTCATTCAATGTACTGTTAACTTTTCAAAAGCTAGGGGCAACAAAAAACTAAGTTGATATTTTTCAGGAAATCTATTGAGGTTGCACTTACAATTCACAAAACTCTAACATTGTGTATATCAATGGGAAAAAAAACTGCTTTCGAGTCAATTTTGACTCAAAGCAACCCTATAGGACTGCCCCATAGAGTTTCCAAGGAGCATCTGGCAGATCTGATCAACCTCCTGGTTAGCAGCCATAGCACTTAACCACTACGCCACCAGGGAAGCTATAACAGAAGAAAACTAACTAAAAACCAATTGTATTCTCAAACTAGCCGAGAAACTACAGCAATTCTAACTTCAAAAATTCTTCCCTAACTTAAGTGCCTTTGTAAGTAGCAGCAATTTGACATCTTTCACCCGATAGAAAAAGAAAGGTCAGGCTCCAGAGACCACACTGGTATCTGAGTGGTAAAATCAGGGCTAGAGAACTCGGGCCATCTTAGGATGCTGGAAATCAAGATCTTTACTGAAGACGCTTCTCTAACATGTGTATAGCAAACAAACAACAACAAAACTGCCATGAAGTGGATGTGACTCCTAGTGACCCAACAGAAAAAGACAGAACTGATCCATGGAGTTTCTAAGGAGCACCTGGTCGATTCAAACTCTGAACTTGGGGTTAGCAGCCATAGCATTTAACCCCTATGCCAGTATATGCCTTCCCCAAAATCCAATTTTTCTAAAATGATTCCACTTTTGAAAATGGTCATAATTGCCTCTGTCTTCATATACCCATAGTATACAGTGCAGCTGTTTCTACTTTAAGTACAACAGTATTTTGTTGACTGAATCATTAATTTTTATTAGTAAATAAATAATAAAATTTGACACTAAATTGGTTAGGAAAGGCTAAGCTGATGTAACAAACAGACTTGAAAATTTTAGTGACATGAAAGCAATAGAAATTTATTTCTTCTGCAGGCTCCAGTCCAGGGCTGGTGTTCATTCTCATCATCCTCTCTCCTCCATCCACCCTGTGGTTCTGCTGTCCTCTAAGAAAGCATTGCCATTTGTATCCAACCGGCAGAGGCTGAACCAGAGCATGGAAGACCACACACATGCTTCTGAAATGCCCCAACCCACATGTGACACAAGTCACTTCCACTCAAAGGCTAAAGAAGGATGGAGCTTTGGCATTTGCCTGGCGGTGGCAGAAGGAAGGACTAGCTACTGGGAGATAGCTGACAATCTCCACTGCACTCACTTTCTCAAATGCATTATTTAAGGCTTAAGCAATGGGTACAAAAGGCAAAATCTGCAGGAAAAAAACAAAAATGCTGATTTTATTTCCCCTTAGAGCTATTCAATTCTGCAAGAATTCCTTGAAGGCCTACTCTGTACTAAATGCCATAATAATAAATTGCCAACTCCGAAGAGTTTACATTAACTAGCAAAGAATATAAGGCTATGTGCAATTAAATATAAGTTGGACAAATAAGATTTAAAAAAGAAAACAAAAGAGTATTCAAAGTTAAATTGAAATTAACTTCCAATAACACCTAAGCAAAAAATTTTATTTGTTTTTTCCAGATGACTGAGTCAATAGGTTAATAGACCCTTCCTGAGCACATTCGTGTCACAGAGCATGATACACGACACTGCCCTGTACACAAACAAGCCTAGCACTCATATCTTGACCTCTGATTCTCTGGCCGCATAACAAATAGTATAAGACAGTACCTAATTCCACTCAGAACTGTTAAAACGTACAGTGCTGCTTTGAGATATCTGAGCTCAATTCATTCCTTGTTAAACAGAACCCTGAGCTCCTAATTTTCAGCTTTTGTTTTATTTGCTGTGCTGATAGGTTTTATTTATAGTTTCCCTCTCTCCAACATACTGCTTTTGCATCAAATTATGTCAAGCATATGTGATTGATTCTTTGTCTGCTCCATCACCAAGTCTTACTGTAGACAAAGCAAGAAACGCCACAGGCTTGGTCTAATTACAGCTTGGCCCAAGGAGTACATACTGAGCAATGTCAACCCAAATCAACAGGCCACCCACCGAGAGAGTGAAAAAGAAGACACTGGTTCCTCCCACAGAGAACTGGAAGAACTTTTGATGAAAAGAGCAGATAATTGTGTTTTGCCATTGCCAAGTGGAAATAGTGCCTAGCATAGCAACACATATGCCACAGTGTTTAATAAATATTACTGAAAGTGTGACAGTAAAAAGAAAAATAGTGATGTGACAGATATTTGGAATAGTATCTTTCCCCAAGCTCTTCCCCGTATTCCTTAAGGAACACTTACAAAAAGAATCTAGTGGGGGAGAAAAGAAAGTAGCATATGAATACATGACTGGATTTATACATTAATATTCAAAGTATGTTTAAATAAAAGGTTATGAGACTTGCAGTGGATTTGTACTACCTTTTAACCCTCTGGACAGTTGTTCACATAACAAAATACTGTGTTGATTTTTAACTGTTGGTTACATTTTACCAGTTGGAAGAAAACAAAACCTTGTGGATAAGCTACCTACAAGTGATTCTCAAATGGGAATTGGTGAGAGGGAAGTATCAGAATACCTGTAGAGATAAACGGAGCTAGGAATGAGCAGTCTAGAAAAGCTCTCTAAAACAACTGCACAGCTCCCTCCATCCCTATTCACTTACAACTAGTGTTTGAGCTGTTCCTTTGTAACACAAGATCAGATTGTTCTCATAGAAGTAAAAGACCAAGACAAATGGTTAGGTCTTCTCGTAAACGAAAACAATGGCTTTCTCAAATTTTGTTTTTCCACTTGTCTTAGAAATTTATAGGTATGCAATTAGGTAATAGAAAAAATAGTCAAAAAAAGGAAAATTTCTTTAAGAGACATGATTGGCATGAGAATGAGCAGTCCTTTATCAGTTACAAATGTCATTTTGCTGTAAAAGACACCTAACAAATAGAGATTAACACAAATAAGATTTTCTTCTGCCAAGAAAACTGAAAATTAGCTGTCCAGGCTGACACAGTGATTCCAGGCACTTCTTAGCAATCCTGAGAACTTCCAACTCTTCTTTCCCTAGTGCCACTAAGCATCTTCATCTTACCATCTAAGGTGGCTGATGGAGCTCCAGCTGTCACATCTGAGCTCCAAACACACTGCCATCAAGCTGATTCTGACTTACAGAGACCCTGTAGGATAGAGTGGAACTACCCCACAGAGTCTCCAAGGAGCACCTTATGAATCTGAACTTTCGTTTAGTAGCCATAACACTTACCCACTATGGCACCAGGGCTTCTCATTTGGGCTCCAGGAGGAAGCTATAAAAAGAGAGAAAGACATGCACATTCCCTTTAAAGAAAGTTTCTGGTAAGAACAACCTGAAATTTTTCAACGTAGTCATACTGTTCACATGACTGCTGGTAAGTCTCAAAAATGTAGTCTTTATTCTAGGCTGCAATGTGTTGAAATAAAATCAGGGGTCTATATGAAAGAGGAAACATTGGTAGTACAGTGATTAAGAGCTTGGCTCCTAACCAAAAGATCAGCAATTCAAATCCATCAGGCTCCCCTTGGAAACCCTATGAGGCAGTTCTTCTCTGTCCTATAAGGTCAGTGTGAGTTGAAATCAACTCAACGGTGGTGAGTTTGGGTTTTATATACATATCTACTTAAGGGGAAGGAGAGAAGAGCAGGTTGCGAGACAGCTAACAGTCTCTGCACACAGAACTTGAACAACTTCAAAATCATCCTCCTTCATTGTCCAGCTTTTGCATGTATATGAGGTGACTGAAAACACCATGGCTGGGATCAGGCATACCTTAGCCTTCACGGTGACATGTCTACTTTTCAACACTTGAAAGAGGTCTTTTGTAGCAGATTTGCCCAATGTGATGCATCTTTTGATTTCTTGACCTCTGTTTCCACGAGGGTCGATTGTGGATCCAACTAAAATGAAATCCTTAGCAACTTCAATCTTTTCCCCGTTTTCTGCAATGTTGCTTATTGGTCCAGTTGTGAGGATTTCTGTTTTGTTTATGTTGAGGTGCAGTCCATACGGAAGGCTGTAGTCTTTCATCTTCATTAATGAGCACTGTCAGACCTCTTCACTCTCAGCAAACAAGGTGTGTCATCTGCATAGCACAGGTTGTACAGAAGTCTTCATCCAATTCTGATACCCCATCCTTCATATAGTTCAGCTTCTCAGATTATTTGTTCAGTGTAAAGATTCAATAAGTATGGTGAAAGGATACAACTCTGACACAAATCTTTCTTTAAATCGCACAGTATCAATTTGTTCTGTTGGAATGACTGCCTGTGGTCCATGTTCTGATCCAGCTTATCCTCCTTATCCAACTGAAATTCCCTTCTAGTTATCACAACCCCTCACCTGAGTGTACCCTCAAACCCTCATTCTCTCTTGCTTTGTTGAACTTTCAACCATGGTGAAATACATCTTTCCAGCTAATCAACACCTACCCTCTATCCAGCTAAGCATTGATGGATAAAAATACATAACTATGTCAAATCTCTAACAGCTCCTTTCCTATTTTCATTCTCAATAGATGACCTTGCTTCCAAGTTTAAAGAGTAAAGTAAGCAATGTGAAATTATACAAGTTCTCACCCTATCTGCATCTGAACCTGCATATTCTTTTTATCATCTTGTTTCTACAGATGAATTGTATGTGTGCCTATCAAAGACCAGCATCTCGCTCATGTACCACATATCACTAAATGAATCCATTTCAATCAGACTTTCTGGCAGACCAATCCACATAAACTTTCTTGTCATGGTCATCAGTGACCTTCACATCGCATATCCCAAGGTCCAGTGTAAGTTCTGACTCAACTTACCAGGACCATGTGACACAGATGATCAACCTTCAAATATTTTGTTCAGCTGGCTCCCAGGATACCACACATTGCTAGTTTTCCTCCTGCCAAACTACTCCTTCTCAGTCTTACTTGATTTTGGAATACTCCAGAACTCAGTTCCTAGAGTTCTTATCTACCTGTACATTCTCAGGCTGATAACTTCCAAATGTATATCTTTAGCCTGGATCTATGTCTTGAACTCCAATCTCAACTATCTGCACCATTTGGGATATCTAACAAAAAAAACCAAACCCACTGTCATTGAGTCAATTCCAACTCATAGCAACCTTCTAGGACAGAGTAGAACTGCCCCATAGAGTTTCCAAGGAGCACCTGGTAGATTTGAACTGCCGACCTTTTCGTTAGCAGCCATAGCATTTAACTACTACACCACCAGCATTTTCTGGGATGTCTAATAGCTATATCAAATCTCACATACCAAAACTGAAGTCTTGATCTCCTCACATGCACCCAAAACCTGTTCTTCAAGCAGATGTCTCCATCTTAGTTACTTGTCAACTGAATCTGTATTAGTCAGAATAAACTAGGTTATACTGTGATAATAAACAATCAGGAAACTTGACTGGCTTTCAACAACAAAGACATATTTCTCCCTAAACATTCTCTGTGTGTCTGCTGCAGTTAGAATCCACATTGTCTTTGCTCTGGGACCAGACTGCCAGGGCAGCCTCTGACTGAAGTATTGCTGCTTTTATGGCAGAAAAAAATAACATGGCAAGACAAGCGTGGCTCTTAAAGTCTCCTCCAACTTTTATTGGCCAAAGCAAGTTACACAATATCCAGTCTTCAACAAGTAGGCAGTTTATAATCCTCCCAAGTTGAATGGGGAGCACTACATTGAAGAAAACACTCCACCACACCATCATCCTCCAGTTGCTCTGGTTAAAACTCTTGACTCCATTCTTTTTCTCAAATCCAGTTCATCACTGAGTCCTCATTGCTTTTCTGCTGGTCCAGACCATCAACTATAAATTTCTAACTTGTTTTCCTGTTTCTGCACCTGCCCTCTGAATTAGGTTCTTTGTGCTGCCATAATAGAAATTTATTCCTGCACAGGTCTGGGAGTTAGAAGTCCAATACATGATCTCAGTTGAGGCATGTTCCTTCTTCAGGTGCTAGGGGAGAATCTGGTTCTAGCGTCTTATAGCTTCTGGCAGATACAATAATTCTTTAGCTTGTGACCACATCTCCCTCTGCTCCATCTTTTTATAGCCTTCTCCTCTGTATGACTGTCTTTGCGTGTTTTTATAAAGATGTTTGTGAGTAGATTTAGGACTCACTTGGATAATCCAGGGTGATCTTCCCATGTCAAGATCCTCAACTTAATGGCATCCAAAAAGATCTTTTTCCCAAATAAGGTAATATTCACAGCTTTGTAGGACTAAGGCATGGACTTTGGAGGTGGGGGAGGGGCAAGTAGAGTATTTTTCAGCCTAACACAACTTGCTAATTTATTTTCCAGCAAGTATCCAAAAATGGTCATTTTCAAAAATAATCCAAATGTTGCCATGCTTCTGCTCAGAGCTCTAGAATGGCTCATAATTTCTTACTCTTACGCAGAGCTACAGCCAAAGTCTTCTTAACAGCTATATAAAGTCTAATATAATCTTCTTAGCTATCATTTCTCTCTCTATTGCCCTTTACTTTATCCCCAGCTTACATACCTCTAGCCACATACACCATTTTCTATCTTTACGTATGCTAAGCATATTCTAGCCTCAGTACATTTGCACCTACACTTTCTACTTCCTAAAATGCACTTCTCTCAGATACCAGTATAGCTCATTTCTTCCTCTCTTTCAATGTGTCTACCTAACCAATCTATTTAAAATTGCAACCCCAGCTTCTCACCCTAGTACTTGCTATGTCCTTCCTTGCTTTGTTTCTAGAACACTTACACCTGTATGATTTTCTTGTGCATTTTATTATCATCATTACTATTATTTCTCTCACTGCATTAGGATGTGTGTTACTTGATGGCTGAGATTTTTGCCTATTTCACTCATTACTGTATCCTTAATATGTAGAACAATAGCTGGATCAATAGACACTAAGTAAGCATTTAATTAATAAATAAATCAAGAAATGAAACATACTATGTAAAACACAGAGGAATTCAAGCATAGATTTATCTTAAAATGTATAGAGAACAATAAGATGAACATTAATAACTATCTCACATTCATAGAAGCCCAGGAAGTTTGCTGAATAAAGAGAAAATAAAATTATCTGAGGAAGAAAATTTAACCAACAGTATTATTTCTAAAACTATGATATTAATATCAAGTCAAAACTGTGAAGTTCCTTATTGATTACAGTCTGTTTAATTTCAATTCAAATTTGGAAGTTTATTTATTTTAATCTTGTATCTCTACCAAGGAAAGAAGTAACAGATAATTTCACAAATAGCAGTAATGCTGTTGGTAGAAAATCAAAATTTATTTCACTTCTAACTCCACACAAAGAGGAAGCCTGTTGAGTAGATTCATTGCCTCATCCCTGGGCTAAAACTACCCTAAAGCATGGTTTTCTGTCTCCGCACTGTTCATACTTTCGGCTTAGTAATTCTGTGCTGTGGGAGGTTGCCCTTTGCTTTATAGAATGCTGGTGAGCATCCCTAACTTCTACCCACTAGATGCCAGTAGCAACTCCCAGTTGTGACAAGGAAAAATGTCTCCAGATACTGATGAACAGTCTCTGGGAATATACAGTGAGAGAAAATTTATCCCCAGTCAAGAACCACTCTTCTGGCGTATGACAATGCCTATGAAGTTAGCAGTTCTGTGTGGCTTCAAGCTGTGATGCCTGAAATACAGTAATGGATTAGATAGAAATACACCAAAACAGGTAAGCACACTCTGATGTAAATAAAGTGTATGATTTAGGGAATGGTGAAACAGATCCCCTTGAGAAAAGCAGCCTCAGATTTTTCCTTCTAAGGTTCCTTCAGTTTAGACTGTAGGGAGATGTTTATCTGGCGAGAACTTACTATTAAGTCATATTGGCCACTAATGACTTAATGATAGTCTGAGAGCAGAAATCAAGGCCAAGAGGACAGCCAAAAAAAAAAAAAAAAAAAAAAAACTTTAACAGGGAAAATGAAATACAATTTCAAAACATTGTGGTGGGTGAGGGGAGGCTCTGCAGTAAGAAGCCCTATTTATTTAAGGCACTACACTGGGACTTTGATGATGATCAGAAGGGGAATATAACTAGGAGGAAAAGTTCTACCTGTTGACAATTTATGTGGAATTACTTTGTGTATAGCAGCAACAGCTGAGGAAAAATTAAACTGAAATAGTCAATTAAAAATAAGATTTAGGCCAATGTTAAACAAAGCCAAACTAAATCTGTTGCCATCAAGTCAATTCCAACTCATAGTGACCCTATAGAAAAGAGGGAAAGTATCACATGAGATTTCCAAAGGATGGCTAGTTGATTCAAACTGCAGAATTTTGGGATAGCAGTTGAGACCTTAACCACTGCCTCACCACAACTCCAGTACTAAATAATTTTACTCTTAAGCCTGAAGACTCTTATTTATATATCTCAAATTTTAAAGAATTGAAAATCAGAGGAGACTGGCCTAAAATGCCAAAAAGTCAGATGCTTCCTCTGATTCTTCTAACAACAAAGATCCAAAAGAATAAAATGAATTGATTATATATGCCACTAAGAGCCATGAAAATCAAAAGGAAACTTGAGAAATCAGACCAAGCAACAGGGGTGAGAGAGTAGGTCCAGAAGTACCTAGGACTGACACAGAGGGAATTGGCATCCTGCAAGCAGATCAGTAGCAGTGAACGTGGTGAATGGAGCAGTGACATTCAGAAAACAACTTACATACTGGGTGAGACCAAGTGTCAAAGAGTTCACTTATGCCTCCAGAATAAGTGAAAAATGACATTCAATTATCAAACGTTAAGTGGTTTGCACCTAACCTACCACATGCAGATCTAACTCTTTCCTTTGGGATGAACCTCACTCCACTTTCCCAGCACTTCCTTGGTGCCACTTATTTGGTGCCCCAACCTGACTCCAAAGATTGCTGCATCCCCTGTGCCGTAAGTGAGACCTCTACACACACCCTGACCTATTCTTCTAGCATTGGAGATGGAACAATTTAAATAACAGGAGGAAATAAAAATAATCTATCTGCTGCCTTGAGCCAGGAACTCAGGGTAGAAACACTTTATTTGCCTACGTAAGGCATAAGGTGTCCACAAACCTTGAATGCCTGCTCACCTCTGCACTCAACATCAAACACCCATAGTCTAGCTGCAAAAGCCATCCACCTACAAAACTTAAATAAAGATTCACATTCCTCACAGACATTCACACATTTTCTCAGCACGTGCAGGAAATCACCCTTGCCCGTCTACAGCTGTGGGACAGAGCCTGCACCACACACTTGTTAAATGACTACTCAGACACCTGAGCTGAATACATACAAGGAAAATAAAAGACTCCTGGGCTTATATGCCTAGTAACAGCTCTAATCACCTGGTAACAGGATATAAGAGTCTCAAAGATGGCAGTAATCAAACTAGCTCACAAGACTAGCCTACCTGGACACTTCAAAATGAAACAAGAAAGTAGAACACAGAGAATAAATATAAAATAAATAAGTATACCAACTTAATAATGGCTCAGACACAATAACCAATATCAAATCACATAAAAAGACAGACTACAGTGGCTTCAGAAAGCTCCCAAGACAAAGAATCAAACGTATTCAACATGAAAAGAACTCCTGGAATTATCAGATGTAGAATACAAAAGATTAACATTTATAATTGTTTAAGAGATCAAGAAGGAAAACAGACAAAAAGCAACCGAGCAGAATGCCAAATTGAAAGTCACAAAAAAGCATAGGGTGACAGCAAGAAGAAATTTAGAAGATTAATAATAAAATTACAGAATTAGACAGCTCAACAGAAAGCTAAAGGAGCAGAATTGAGGCAGTGAAAGTCAGAATTGGTAAGAATGAAGATAAAGTAATTGATACCAACATATGTGAGGAAAAATCAGATTAAAAAAAATTTTTTTCTTTTTTATTTAATATAACTGAGTGAATATGTACATTCCCGTATAAATTTACATGCCCACCTACATGCAGCTTCCACTGCTCTCCCTGTCCGGTGACTGCACACTGTTCCTCTCTGCTCCATACATGTCTCATCCTCCCAACAGCCTCCTTTCCACTCCTCTCCACCCACTCCCCTTCCTCCAGCCAGACATCAGCAGGACGATATCCTATAGATGTACAGAACCATAAAGAGCAGCCAATATATGGTCTCTCTGCATTGCCAAGTCCAATCCATTCCTGTCCAAAGAGTGGAACTTTCTTATAATTTATGGGTAAGGATAGCATCAGGGCCGGGGGCCATGCTCTCAGGGGAACCCCGAAACCACTGGACCATCAGTTGAGGTATTTTAGCAGAGATCTCAGGATGCACCCCTTTTTATTCTTGTGTTGCCAGTGAGACTCAACCTAGTAAGCTCCATCGTGGCTATCACTGGTGGTGGCTGGGCACCATCCAGTTCTTCTGGTCCCAAGTCGTTGAAGACACCCACTCTTGCGGGTCTCTCTGTCTTCTAGGTTGTCTTTACCGCATGTCAATTTGGACCTCGGTGAGCATCCGTTCCTGCTGAGTTGGGACCATTTGCTGTGTCCTCAGATGGCAGCTTGGCAGCTTTTAAGACCCTAGACGCCACTCACCAATGTGGGGTGCAGAGAGCTCTCTTAGCAAAATGCTAGTTATGCCAGTTGGCCTCAATTTCACCTAAGAGCATGGTCCCCTGCCCCCTGCCCCAGCTACTCTATCCTTACAATATTGGGTTAAGATGGAAGGAGTACTCAAGTTATGCTGAAGTCCACTTAATGTTGTTCTTGTTTCTAATGTGTGCTATCACAGCTTTCTCACAACCAGATTTCTAGCAACTATCTAAACTAAAGCCTCCCCAATCCTCCCTCCCTCCCCTCCCTTGCAGTTGTCAAAGAGTCTTTTCTTCTATACACTAAGTCTGTTTTTGAGATCTTATCGTAGAGGTCTCATACAGTATTTGTTCCTTTGTCACTGACTACTTTGACTCAACATAATGTCTTCCAGTTGAAACCAGGGTAGGAGATGTTTCCTGGAATCATCGTTATTCTTTATCATTGCGTAGTGCTCCACTGAGTGTATGTACCATAGTTTACCTATCTATTCTTCTGTTGTTGGGGGGCATCTGGGTTGATTCCATCTTTTTGCTATCGTGGACTGTGCTGCAATAAACACTCTGGTGCATGTGTCTGTTGGTGTGAAAGGCCTTGATTCTGTAGGATATATTCCAAGTAGTGGAATTACTGGGTCAAATGATATATCGATATCTATTTTTTTAAGGAAGTGCCAGATCGTTTTCCAAAGAGGCCGGACCACTTTGCAACCCCGCCAACAGTGTAGGAGGGTTTCACTTTCTCCACAGCCTCTCCAGCATTTGTTGTTTTGTGTCTTCTGGATCATGGCCAATCTTGTTGGAGTGAGATGGTATCTCATTCTCATCTTGATTTGAATTTCTTTAATAAGTAAAGATCGTGAACATGTCCGCATATGTTTTTTGGCTGCCTGGATCTCCTCTTTAGTGAAATGTCTGTCCACCTCCTTTTCCCATCACTTAATTGGATGGTTTATCTTCTTCTTATTGATATTCTGTAGTATCTTATAGATTATGGAGATCAGGCGTCAGTCTGACAGAGTTGACAGATATTTTTTCCCATTCTGTGGGAGTTCTTTTAATTCTATTAATAAAGTCTTTGGATGAGCAAAAGTGTTTGATTCTTAATAGTTCCCATTTATCTATTTATTCTTCTGTTGATTGTGGTTTCTTTGACAGATTTTGGAGTCTATCCTCATTGTATATTAAAACTTCCATTGTTGTTCCTATCTTTTCTTGGATGAGCTTTATCATTTTAGGTTTGATATTTAGGTCTTTTATCCAGTTGGAGTTGGTTTTTGTATAAGGTGTAAGATATGGATCTTGATTCAGTTTATTGCAGATGGATAACCAATTTTGCCAGCACCATTCGTTGAAGATACTGTTGTTATCCCAGTTTAATGTCTTAGGGCCTTTGACGAATATCAACTGTTCATAGGCAGATGGTGTCATCTCTGGGGTCTCAATTCTGTTCCATTGATCAATCTGTCTGTTCTTGTACCAGTACCAGGCTGTTTTGACCACTGTGGCAGTGTAGTATGTTCTAAGGTCGGGTAATGAGAGGCCTCCCAGTTTGTTCTTCTTCTTTAGTAGTACCTTACTTATCCAGGGCTTCTTCCCTTTCCAAACAAAATTGGTGATTTGTTTCTCCACCTCATTAAAGAATGACGCTGGAACTTGTATTGGGATTGCATTATATAGATAAATTGCTTTGGGTAAAATAGACATTTTCACAATATTAAGTCTTCCTATCCATGAGCAGGGTAGGTTTTTCCATTTATCTAAGTCTCTCTTAGTTTCTTGTAGTAAGGGCTTATAGTTCTTTTTGTAAAGGTCTGTTGTTTCTCCGGTTAGATTAATTCCTAGGTACTTTATCTTCTTAGGGGCTATGATAAATTGCATTGATTTGATAATTTCTTCCTTAACAGTCTCGTTATTGGTATAAAGGAATTCTATTGATTTACTTATGTTTATCTTGTATCCTGAGACTTTGCTGAACTCTTCTATCAGTTTGAGTAGCTTACTTATAGATTCCTCGGGATTCTCTGCATATACAATCATATCATCTGCAAACAGGGAGATTTTAACTTCCTCTTTGCTGATGCAGATGCCCTTTATTTCTTCGTCTTGTCTAATTCCTCTGGCTAGAACTTCTAGCACAACGTTGAATAGGAGAGGTGAGAGTGGGCATTCTTGACTAGTTCCTGATCTCAAGGGAAAGTCTTTCAGTCTCTCTCCATTCAGGATGATGTGGGCAATTGGCTTTGTATAAATGGCCCTTATTGTGTTGAGGAATTTGCTGTCTATGCCAATTTTGCTAAGAGTTTTTAGCATGAATGGGTGTTGGACTTTATCAAATACCTTTTCGGCATCAATGGACAAAATCAGGTGATCCTTGTCTTTTGTATTATTTATGTGGTTAATCACATTAATTGTTTTTCTGATGTTGAACCAGCCTCGCATCCCTGGTATGAATCCCACTTGGTCATGATGGATTATTTTCTTAATATGTTGTTGTATTCTATTGGCAAGAATTTTGTTGAAGATTTTTGCATCTAGATTCATGAGTCTTTCCCTGGCTTAGGTATCAGGGTTATACTGGCTTCATAGAATGAGTTTGGGAGTATTCCATCCCTTTCTATACAATGAAATAGTCTCAGTGGGGATAACTGTTCTCTAAAAGCATGACAGAATTCTGTGGTGAAGCCATCTGGGCCCGGACTTTTTTTGGTTGGCAGTGTTTTGATGACCTTTTCAATCTCTTCCTTTGTGATGGGTTTATTAAGTTGTTCTGCTTCACATTGTGATAATTTGGGTAGGTGGTATGAGTCGAGGAACTGGTCCATTTCTTCTAGGTTTTCAAATTTGTTACAGTACAGTCTTTCATAGTATTCTGTTATGATATTTTTGATTTCTGTTGCATTTGTGGTGACAACTCCCTTCTCATTTGTAATTTGGGTTATTTGTTTCCTTTCCTGCTTTTCTTTAGTAAGTTTAGCCAGTGATTGGTCAATTTTGTTGATCTTTTCAAAAAACCAGCTTTTGGTCTTTTCAACTTTTTCAATTGTTTTTCTATTCTCTAATTCATTGAGCTCTGCTCTAATTTTTATGATCTCATTTCTTTTGGTGCCCGAGGGGTTCCTCTGTTGTTCTCTTTCTACTTGTTCAAGCTGTAGAGTTAGTTCCTTCATTTGGTTTCTTTCTTCCTTCCAGATGTGTGCATTTATGGAGATAAACAGACCTCTGAGCACTGCTTTGGCTGTATCCCATAGGTTCTGATAGGAAGTGTTTTCGTTCTCATTGGAATCCATGAATTTCTTTAATTCATCCTTGATTTCCTTTATAACCCATGGTTTTTTGAGCAAGATGTTGTTCAGTTTCCAAGAGTTCCACTTTCTATCTCTGTTTTTTCTGCTATTGATTTCAACTTTTATGGCTTTATGATATGAGAAGATGCTTTGCAGTAATTCAATGGTATGGATTTTGTTAAGCATTTCATTATGGCCTATCACGTGGTCGATTCTGGAGAATGTTCCATGTGCACTGGAGAAGAAGGTGTTGTTCTCTGCTGATGGGTAGAAAGTTCTGTATATATCAATAAGGTTTAGTTGGTTAATTGTGTCAGTGAGGTCTTCTGCATCTTTACTGAGCTTTTTTCCAGATGATCTGTCTAGTGATGAGAGTGGAGTGTTAAAGTCTCCCACTATTATTGTGGAGTCATCTAACTCTCTTTTGAGCATAGTCAGTTCTACCCTGGCCCCGAGGGTCGCCATGAGTTGGATCTGACTCGACGGCACTTGGCTAGCTTGGCAGTGTTTCTTTGACTTATTAGGTGCTCTGATATTAGGTGCATAAATATTTAATATAGTTAAGTCTTGCTTGTGTACTGAACCTTTCAGCAATAAATAGTGTCCATCTTTGTCCATGATGGTAGATTTGACATTAAAATTGATTTTGTCTGAGATTAGAATTGCCACCCCTGCTCTTCTTTGTTCATTGTTAGCTTGATATATATTCTTCCTATCTTTAGGTCTCAAGTGAGTTTCTTGTAGACAACATATGGATGGGTCATGTCTTTTGATCCAAGATTACACTCGGTGTCTCTTTACTGGAGCATTCAGTCTGTTCACATTCAATGCAATTATTGATAGGTATGTGTTCACTGCTGCCATTGTGATATGTTTATTTTTACGTTGATGTTTTCTCTGTTGTTCTTATTAGTCTGTTCTGGGACATTCTTTTTTGTGAGTTGATTTTTCACCTTTTTCAGAGCTGGTTTTGTAGTTGTTGAGACTCGTGTGTTACATTTCTTGAAATGGTATGATATATCTTTGTTGTGCTTCACAGCTTCCCCTATGATCCCCCTTAATAAACTATATATATAAACACAGTTTTAATTACTACCAGTCTTGTCATCTTCCTTTCCATCTGGAAGGACTGTAACGACTGTAGTACATCCCTCTTTTTATTATGATGACACCATAGTTTTCATGATGATCACTGGATTGCTTCTTTCCATATCAAAGCTGTGATTGACTTTGGAGCCTTTCCTAAAAGAGTAGAGTATTGAGTAGTGTGTCGTTCTAAAATATAAAGTTAGTGGTTTCGTTCTTCTAAGCCAGAGCCAAGAACTTCTTTCAGTATTTTTTGTAGTTTGGGTTTGGTTTTTACAAAGTCTCTGAGTTTCTGCTTATCTGGGAATGTCTTAATTTCATTTTTGTATTTGAAAGATAGTTTTGCAGGATATATAATTCTTGGTTGGAAGTTCTTCTCCTTCAAGGCTTTGAATGTGTCATGCCACTGTCTCCGTGCCAGCATGGTTTCTGCTGAGAAATCTGACGAGAGCCTACAGGGTTTCCCTCTGAATGTTAGATTTGCTTTGAGTATTGCTGTCTTTAAGAGTTTCTGCTTATGTTTCATTTTGTTAAGCTTGATTATAATATGTCTTGGAGTCTTTCTTTTCAGATCTATATTGGGTGGTGTACGATATGGATCTGAGATGTCTATATTCTCTTCCTTCATGATTTCTGGGAAGTTTTGTTTCAGCAGCTCAGCAACGATACTCTCTGTGTTCTCAGATGTCTCACCCTCTTCAGGGACTCCAATTAATCGAAGGTTGTTCCTCTTAATAGAGTCCCACATGCTTCTTAATATTTCTTCATTTTTCTTGTTTCTTTTTTCTGATTTCTGCTCATAGATGCTGGCCTCAGTAACTCTGTCTTCCAAGTCAGAAATTCTTTTTTCCATTTGTTCCATTCTGTTTTCTTGGCTTTGCATGGAAGTTTCTATGTCTTTGATTTTCTTCTTGGTCTGTTGGATTTCAGAGTACTGGTGTTCCATCAGATCGAACATCTTACTTAATTTTTCATTTTGTCCTCCTGCATTTTGTATAAGGTCTAGAAGGGCTCTGTATATAATCAGTTTGTATTCACTTCCTGATGCTTTCATAAAAGTTTCTTCATCTGGAAAACTCCTTGGTTGCTTTGTTTGGGAGCCTTCTGAAGCTATGGGTGATTTCTTGTATACCACAATTGTCTGTTGCTTTTTGGGTCCCATGTGAGTATATAGAGGCTGGAAGAGGTACTGTGAGGATGGATTGCAAATGTTTCTCTAGGCTGTCTTAAAATATAAAGCAAAAGGTATCCGACTACTTCACAAATCAGTTAGGTTTTCAGGTGTAGAGGTCTGTCTTCTCAACTGACAAAGTAAGCACCACTATATCCAACCCCAGATGATAACAAACTAGTTCAGAATACAGCAATGCTACTGCCCTGTTGGCTTCTGCTGACAGGGCTTAGCCTTAGCCGATACTGCGTTGAATACTGCTTTTGTGGTAGAAAAGCACTCTCTTTTGGGTAGGCTCTGGCTCCCAAGCTAAGAATTAGGTCCAGCTGCAACTACCGTATCCAAGATGGTGTTTTACACACAGGCAGCAGACAGAGGGGCTAAAGGTGCTGAGAGGTAGTGATTCCTCTGCTTCCGTTGCAGGGCCCCCAATGTAGGTGGCACTGGGAAAATTACTGCTTTTCTGTAGGAGAAGTGCTGTCCTGTTTGCAGGCGCTGGCTCCCAGTCTAAGAATTAGGTCCTGCTAATATCTCGGTACCAACATGGCCTCCCGCACACTGCCTGTGGAATTCCGTTCAAACCCCGCTGACACAGATATAAAACAAAAGGCTGAAAGTGGCTAGATTAACAGAGTCTTAAGCCTAGCTCTCAGAATATGGGAATTTTGCCTGCCTATCCCCCCAGCAGTGTGTCTGAGTCCAGCTGCTAGGCAAGACCCAGCTCCACCCGCCGGCCAAGACAGAGAAAGAAAAAAGTCAAAATGGTGTGTTTATTTTCAGTCCATGAGAGCCAGAGCTAGCCAGGAGCTGGAGTCAGTGAAAGAGAGGAGATTTTTCACCCAGTGGTGTGAAGTCCTAATTAAGAGCCCTGTGCCATGTCCTGAGGTTGATTGGTGATCAGAAGGCTCCGTTTGATTATGAATTCAGGTCTTGGTTTTCAGAGGGATACAAGGAGACGTGTTCTTGGTCTGCCATCTTGACTCCGCCCCTAAAATTTTTTTAAATGAAGAAACAATAAGAATTACGTGAGACTCTAGCAAGAGTTATAATCTATGAGTGACTAGAGTATCAGAATGAGAGGGATGGCAGAAAACACAGGACTGTTAAAACAGTTGTTGACTGAATGCTTCCCTGATATCATGAAAGATGAGATATCTATCCAAAACACTGAACTCCCCACAAGGCAGATCATATTACACATATTACAACCAGAACTGCAAAAACTAAAGACGACAGAAATTTTAAAATGGATACAGATTTACAAAAAATACCCTAAAAAGGAGAGCCATTAAGACTAAGTTCAAACTACTCAGCAGAAACCATACAGGCATGTAGACTGTGAGATGAAAAAGACAAAGCAATGAAGGAGAAAAATTGTCAACCAAGAATTCTATATCCAGAAAAACGGTCTTTGAAACAGGGTGGCAAAATAGGGCATTTACAGATAAACAAAAATGTAGGGAAATTCAAAAACCAAACCAAAATTACAAGAAACACTAAAGCAACTCTGAGTTCTTCAGTTAGAAAATCAAAAACATCAGATAACAACCCAAGACTAAAAGGCAAGACAGAACAGATACCAAACCAGGTATGGAAATCATAAAAATAAATCAAAGCTAAAACACTGTAAATAGACAAACAGAGATATCATGGTGTAAAAGGTGACAACATTATAACAAAAAAAAAGAACTGAAAAAAGAGTCACCATAAATCTTTCATAAGACAGTAAGTCAAGTTGATACAAAGAAATAAAAGACTGGTAAAATACTTGGCTTTGGCAAAATTTAGAAAAATAGGGGTAAATATTAAGGTAACCACAAAGGAAATTAAAAATCATAAGATATCGAATAAAAAAACAAGAAAAATATGAAATCTCAGCAAATACAAAACCAACATCAATGAAAAACATGAAGAGAAAATGCATTAAGAAAAAACTAAGTGTAACAAATTGTCAACAACACGCAAGAAAAGCATCGAATGACAGCACTAAACTCACACATATTAATAATCATGCTGAATGTAAATTGATTAAATGCATCAATAAAGGGATGGAGAGTGGTAGAATAGATTTTAAAAAAGATTCATCCATATGCTGCCTACAGGAAGCATACTTTAGACTTAAAAATAAGACAGCAACTTAAAAGATGGACAGCAACTAGAAGGATGGAAAAACATGTATCAAGCAAAAGGCATTAAAAAAAGAGCAGTAGTGGCAATATTAATGTCTGACAAAACAGACTTTGAAGTAAAATCCACCACACTGGATAAGGAAGAATAGTATATAACAATTAAAAGGTCCATAAAACAGGACAAAACTGCAATAAATATTTACACAACCAATGATAGGGCTCCTAAAGACGTAAAAGAAAATCTAACAGCACTGAAAAGAGAAATAGACAGGCCACAACTATAGTAGGAAACTTGAACACGTCACTGTCAGTGAAAGACAGAATATCCAGAAAGAAACTCAATAAAAACATGGAAGATATAAATGCCAAAATCAACCAACTTGACCTTGTAGACATATACAGAACAGTCCACCCAACAGCAAGAAAGTATACTTTCTTTTCCAATGCACATTGAACATTCTCCAAAATACACCACATATTAGTCCATAAAGCAAGATTTAAAAAAAACAAAACCACTGACTTTTCAGAACACAAAGCCAAAAAAGTAGAAATCAATAAAGAAAAGGCAAGGAAGAAACTTAAAGACACAGAAACTGAACAATACCTTGCTCAAAAACTATTCAGTTTTACAAGAAATCAAAGATGGAATAAAGAAATCTTGATGCTCTGTTCTCACCAACAAAGAGAACATCAAAGAGGAAATCGCCAAATCAATCCTATTTTACAAAAGCTCCCAAGAAGATAAAATACTTAGAAATAAACATAACCTGAGAAGTAAAAGACCTATACAAAGTAACCTACAAGACACTACTGCAAGAAACCAAGAGAGACCTACGTAAGTGGAAAAATCTACTTTGCTTATGGATAAAAAGACTCAACATTGTGAAATATCTCTTCAACCCGAAGTGGTCTGTAGATACAATGCAAACACATTCCATATGCTAATGGCATTTTTTAATGAGAGCACCAACTTCACAAGGAAGGGGGAGAAGCCCCGTATGAGGAAAGTATTACTGAAGAAGGAGAACTAAGTGGGAGGCCTCACACTGCCTGACTTTAGGAGATGTTACACCACCATGGTGGTTAAAATAGCCTGATACTTGTACAAAAACAGATACATAGACAAGTGGAACAGAATTGGGAATCTAGACATAAAATCATCCACCTATGACAGCTGATATTTGACAAAGGCCTAGAAGTCCATAAACTGAAGAAAAGACAATCTCTTTAACAAGCAGTATGGGTATAACCGGATATCCATCTGCCAAAAAAAAAAAAAGAGAGAGATGAAACAATCCTGTATCTCATAACATGCATGAAAACTCAACATGAAGCAGAGACCTAAATATCTAACATAAAATGATAAAGAGCATGGAAGGAAAAATAGAGACAATGCTGGGAGTCCTACTACACAGCATAAAAAGAACACAATACATTATTAACAAGTGCACAAACACCAGAAGAGAGAATAGGTGACTGGGAATATTTGAGTTCATCTAAAGACTTCACCAAAAGAGTAGAAAGACAACCTACACACTGGGGAAAAAAGTTGTATACGACAAATCTAATCAGTGTCTGATCTCTAAAATCTACGAGACACTGCAAAACCTCAACAGGAAAAGCCAAGCCAAGTGCCGTGGAGTCGGATCCAACAGAAAAAAGACAACCCAATTAAAAAATGGGCAAAGAATCTGAAGCGACACTTCACAAAACAGGACATTCAGGCAGCTAACAAACAGACACATGATAAAATGCAAGATCATTAGCCATCAGAGAAAGGCAAATCAAAACTGCAATGGGATACCATCTCGTCCCAACAAGGCTGGCATTAACCCCAAATCATAAAATACAAGTGTTGGAGACACTGGAACACTTACACATTGCTCGTGGGAATATAAAATGGTACAACCACTTTGGAAATCAACTTGGACCTTTCTTAAAAAGTTAGAAATAGAAATATTATATGATCTAGCAATCCCACTTTATGGGAATATATCCTAGAGAAATAAGAGTTTCCATACAAATAAATAGAGATACACCAATGTTCATTATGGCATTGTCCACCATAGCAAAAATAATCAACCTCGTTGCACACCAACAGATGAAGAGATATACAAACTATGGTATGTTCACACAATGGAATACTATGCAATGACAGAGAACAACAATGAATTTGGGAAATACCTCAAACATAGAGGAATCTGGAAGGCATTATGCTAAATGAAATCAGTTTGTTACAAAAGGACAGACATTATATGAGACCACTAGTATAAGAATTCAAGAAAAGGTTTAAACACAGAAGAAAAGAATCTTCCTTGGTTAGGAGGATAGGGAGGGAGGAATACAGATATTCACTATGAGTACAAAAGGGTGAGTTTTAGGTGAAGGGAGGAGCAACACACGGTAAAGGAGACACCAGCACAACTGCACTAAATCAAAACCTAGGAAGTTTCCCAAATATAACCAAACACTCCAAAAGACAGATTAGCAAGGGAAAGGCCTGGAGACAGCGGTTGCAAGGGACATCTAGGCCAACTGGCCTAACAAAGCTTATTAAGAAAATGCATCCCACTTTAGTGAGTGGTGTCTAGGGTCTCAAAAGCTAGCAAGTGGTCATCAACGGGTCCCAACCCACCCGGAACAAAGGAGAATGAAGAGTATCAAAGATGTGCAAAAAATATAAGCCCAAAAGACAGAAAAGGCCACATAGTGCAGGGGCTACAACTGAGGGACACCAGAAGAAGTAGATGGGACCCAACTACCACCAATGACTGCCCTGACAGGGAACATAGCTAAGAGTCTTGGACATAGCAGAAGAAAAATGACATGCGGAACTCAAACTCTATTAAAAATAACAGACCTGATGGGCTGACACACTTGAAGATCCCCGGAAGACATGGTCCCCATACTCTCTGTCAGTCCAGAAGTAAAATTATACCTGAAGCCAACTCTTCAAAGATTAGACTGGACTATAAGACATAAAATGATACTGTGAAGAGTGTGATCCTTGCCTTAAGTACATACATGAGGCTAACTGGGCAGTTCCTGTCCAGAGGCAAATAGAGAAGGCAGAGGCGGGGACAGGAGCTGCTTGAATGGACGTAAGAAATACAGAGTGGAAAGGAGGAGTGTGCTGTCACAGGATGGGGAGAACAGCTAGGCTTACCTAATAATGTGTCTATAAGTTTTTGTATGGCAGACTGACTTGAATTGTAAACTTTCACTTAAAGCACAATAAAATATTTAAAATAAGTAAAAGAATTGAAAATCAAGTTGTTAAAAACTAACAAGAATTCAGATATACAAGTTTTGGTCAAATATTAAATACTTTTAAAACCTGCTTTTAAATTAACTGACATATTAAAACTCTTTTAAATTTTTTTTTTTAAGGAAAAAAACTGGGTTTTGTTTTGAGCTTTTGCAGTTTTTATTTTGCTATTTTAAGAAGTTGTTATAGTTCCAGATTTAACGCTTTAAGAAAAAAAAAAACAGTAGTTATGATAACTGATTACATCGGAGAGGAACTCTTAATATTTGAGCAAATATTGGTTCAGCTCTTCTTATAGAAACCAATATGAGCTCCTGGTCAGGTATTTTAAAGCGTTTGATAATTTTAAATAAATATATTTTAGCTACTTATAAACATTGTCGTTTTTTTTTTTTTGGTTTGTTTGTTTGCTTTGTTTTAACCAAGGAAATATGTATATGGTTTATAGAATTTAAGTTTATTTTTTTACCTATAAAACTTTAATTTTAAATGCATATATCATTTGAAACTTTATTTTATGGAGGAATTTAAATCTCAACTCCATATACTTTCGTACTAGAGTTACACTTAAGGAGAAAAATTAATTTGCATTTTTCTTATTATCCTGGTCCTGAAAACACACACACACACTCAAGTGACCAAAAGCAAAAAAAATGCATGGAAACTTCATAAAAGGTGTTAATCTCTTGGATCTACAAAATAGAAAACTGAAATCAATACTAGTCACAATCACACACAATATATTAGCCTAAATCTTAGACTGACATCTAAATATAACTACACAAATGGAAAGAATATTTCCCTTCATCTGTTTCAAAAATCTTTAAAGTATGCTTTTGTTTAAAATATGTCATTTTTATATGTTTTCAAAGATTGATAAGATTTTTAAAGAAACTATACTCAGAAATTGGAAACGCTGATGGCATAGTGATTAAGAGCTGTGACTGCCAACCAAAAGCTTGGCAGTTAGTTCAAATCCACCAGAAATGCCACAGGGTGGTTCTATTCTGTTCTATAAGTTTGTTATGAATCAGAACTGACTGCAAGGCAATGGGTTTGGTTTTATATTAAGAAATTGGACTATTCAAAGAAAATAAAGGATCTGCCTGCCAAACTGCTTACAATGTACATATTCTTGAGCAATTTTAAATCCCAGCTTTTACTTAGCTGTATTTCTAACGGTTTAGTTAATCTTTATTTACTTGTGTATCATACCCAGGAATAGGATCTGTGGCATGATAGACATTTCCTGATGTGCTAAAAACGAACTGTTTACTTTCCTTTGCTGATCTGTGTCTGTTTAGGGATTCCGAAGTTTGTAAAGTACCAAACAGGCACCTGGAATACTGCATTTAGAGGAATGAGTCACATTTTTAAGAAGTGTATCCTGTTAGAATTGTAGAAGAATCTGTTTTTGTTTTATACTAGTTATTCTAAGATGCCATCAGGTTGATTTGAATCATAGCAACCTACGTGACAGAACAGAATTGCCCTAAACAGGTGGTGGTGGTGGTGGTTGTTAGGTGCCACCAAGTTGGTTCTGACTCATAGAGACCCCATGTACAACAGGGCAAGACGCTGACCAGTTTTGTGTCAGGCCCACAATCGTTATGCTGGAGCCCACTGTTACAGCCACTGTGTCAATCCATCTTGTTGAGGGTCTCTATACTTTACCAAGCATGATGTCCCAAGGGAGTTACTTAGGTTACAATCTAGAAAACCAGATTGCCAACTCTTTCTCCCATGGAGCCACTAGGTGGATTTGTCTGAGTCATCCAGTGCCATTTTAACAAAAATATCACAAGTGGAGGGCTTTAAAAAGAGAAATTTTGTATTGTCACAGCCCAGCATGCTAAAAGTGCAAATTCAGATTGTTACCTCCACTGGAAGACTTTCTCTGCTGACTTTGGAGGAAGATCTTTGTCATTATTCTTCCCCTGGACTGGGAGCTTCTGATGCTCAGGGACCTCAAGTCCTTTCTGAAGGATGAGCTCTACTCCCAGAACTGCTTCTTAGTGGTATGAGGTCCTCAGATCTCTCTGCTGGTTTCTTTCCTTTATATCCCAGGAGGCTGCCCCAAGTCACAGTACAGTGTCATACACTGAGTCCTGCCCCACAAAAACAACTGCTGCCCATTTGTTAATTAACATCATAGAGGCAGGACTTACAACATATAGAAACATCACACAGTACCAGAAATCATGGCCCAGCCAAATTTCTACACACATTTGTGAGGGGCTGGGGGGCAGAAGGGCACAATTCAGGCCATGACAAGGCTCTAACGGCAAACTTGCAGTTAACAGCTACATACTTAACCATTGCACCACCACAGCTCCTATTATTCTACTTAAAAGAAACAAACAAGTAAACAAACAAAACCAGTTGCCGTAGTGTTGATCCGTAACGCATAGCAACCCTAGAGTACACAGTAGGACATCCCCAAGGATTTCTAAAGCTGCAATATTTACAGAAGTGGGCTGCTGCATCTTTCTCCCGTGGAACACCTTTGTGAGCTTTAACTACCAACATTCTAGGGAGCAGATAAGCTCCTAGCCTCTGTGTAGCTGTCTCCAAGGCTTCTTTCATTCTATTTCCCATTGCCATTAGCACTAGGCAGTCATATTGCTTCTCACTAGAGTTAATAACCAAGAGCTCAGAGGAAGACTTGCAGTGTTCTACAGGAGAAGGAAAGGTGAGCCAGAAACACCATGGCCCACTGTAAATATAAATTAAGAGGACACTGTGACGGCTGACTGCCACATATGATAGATTAAAAGGTAGCTTTGATTGTCGTAAAACCAGTGCCGTTGAGTCGGAGCCAACTCATAGTGACCCTAAAGGTCAGAGTAGAACTGCCCATAGAGCTCCCAAGGAGCTCCTGACGGGTTTGAACTGCAGACCTTTTGGTTAGCAGATTTAGCACTTAACTCCCTACACCACCAGGGTTCCCTCTTGATTGCATTCTATGGTAATAGAATATTCAAATAACCCCTGGGCATTCCTCTCCAGCTTTTCAACATGTGATGTTTAAGACAGTATACCAACTTGACTGGGCCATGATTCTCAGTGTTTACAAGGGATGGCTACCATGACAGGATCTGCTGTGGGTAGCCAGCCATTGGAAATGGTGCTTCCTTGGGGGTGTGACCTTGGTGGTATGAGGTCCTCAGATCTCTCTGCTAGTGTCTTTCCTTTATATCCCAGGAGGCTGCCCCAAGTCACAGTACAGTGTCACACACTGAGTCCTGCCCCACCAAAACAACTGCTGCCCATTTGTTAATTAACGTCATAGAGGCAGGACTTACAACATATAGGAACATCACACAGTACCAGAAATCATGGTCCAGCCAAATGTATACAGTTGTTCTAGCTTTTTGTTCATTCTGGATACTAAAACTGGCTCCATTTCACCTAATCTCCAGTTCTTGAAATTAAACTATAGTTTATCTGCCAGACTTGGAATGATCAAATCTTCACAGCCTGAGAGCAGATGACTCTTCTCCAACCTGCTGATCTCATGTTTCCCATCCCCTGCAGCTGTGTAAATCAGGAGAAGCCTCTATTCTAATTCACATACTTGGGACACTGCAGCGTCTACAATCATGTGAGCCATTTCTTTGACACAACTCTCTCTCTAAATATATTTATACGCTTTACTGGATTTGATTGTACAGAGAACCCAGCCTAACACAGGATGATATTTCAAGCATAAAGTATCCCAGCTGTCAAATTGTTGGCAAATGATAGACAATAAACACGTATCACAGGTAAACAAAAGCAAAGCAAAACCAAATTTGCACTGTATTCCCCACCTCAGACCATATCACCAACCAAAGCCCCATCCTCTCCCATTCCTAAAACCCTGAACCTTCACAGCCTTCGGTCACTGTGTCTGGTTGATCACGTCTCCATATGTCTGGTGAGTAAACTCCTGCTCTCCACTTTCATTGTCATGGCCTTCATTTAGCCTTCATCACTTTTTAACTACACTGTATCACGACAGCCTCAGCTACGCAGCCTTTATTCTTGCTTCAATTAACCGTTTGCATTCACCAGAAACACCAAGTACTTCTGACTGTCCCTTGAGTTGAGATTCTGTTACTTCTATTCATGTGCCAAAGTCATACGCACCTCCTTACTTTCAGTAGAAATAATCCTTCTCTCTTTAGCATTCCCCTAATAAGGTATTTATATTGATACTACAGTATAATCATGCACAGTACAGTTACAGGAACCTTGGTGGCACAATGGTTGAATACTTGGTTGCTAATCAAAAAGTTGGCAGTTTGAACCCTCCAGCCACCTTGCAGGGGAAAAGACCTGGTGATCTGCTGCTTCTCTAGATTACAACCTACAGAACCCTATGGGCAGCTCTACTCTGTTACATAGGGTCACTGAGAGTCAAAAATCAGTTTGATGGCACCTAAGAACATCATAGTAAAATAAAGATAAATTTGCATCTTTCTGATTAGATGGTGTTTTCTGTTGAGGACAAGATTGCCTTATTCAACTTTTTATATCTACCTCCTATATCATTGTCCAGCGTCTAGAGAAACTGATTGCCTTGACTTAGCTCCAACTTGGAGTGACTCCAGGTGCTCCAGAGTAGAACTGCCCTGCACAGGGTTTCATGGCTGTGGCTTCTGAAAGCAGATCACCACATCTTTCTTCAAAAGCACTTGGCGTGGGTTGGAACCACCAACCTTTCTATGAACTATTGGCCACACCCATGGACTCTTGGCATACAATTAGGGCTCAATGATTTTTTTAATTTAAATAACTGAGTCATGATAGAACAACTGCTTAAACAATAAAGGGACCAAGATTAGCAGCTAAAGAACACTTATTCATTAATAATTTATATATGGTTTAGCTTGGTGTCAATGTTTTTCGCAATTTTTATTCACACTTTTGTGTATCTCATAGGTAGGGTATCAATTCATTTTAGAGGAAATCAGAGGAAGAAAGTGAGTTAGTAAGATTTTCCTTCTTAGCAGGTGTGTTTGTAAGCCGTCACCTCCCCATTCTAGACAGCATAGCAGCCGTATGCCTGGTGCCATTGCAGTGAGCATGTGATGCTATTCAAAAAAAGAATTTTGAGTCTTTAAGCAGTGTCACAGAATAAAGTTGATAATAACACCTCCCTCAAAAATACCTAACTAAATCCACTGCCACAAAGTCAGTTCCAACTCACAGCAAATCTGTAGGACAGGATACAACTGAGTTTCCCAAGACTGGCTGGTGGATTTGAACTGCTGACCTTTCAGTTATCACCACCTCTGAACCGTGTACCACCAAGGCTCCAAAGTTGATAATAATAGATCAATAAAATTCACTTCCTGATTGAAAATCTGTTCTTATTTGGTACTTACTTTTATTTCTCTGAAGAGAAGAGTTCTCCATTTTCCACATACATTTTGAAGAATTATTATGTCTTTTACCAAAAATAAGAAACATCATTTAACTGGGACTATCACATATTCTATTTTCCTTAAGACAAAATATATTTCTTAATACCTCTGTAAGAGTTCTTTCCTAAGTTCTGTGCAAAACAGGTTAAGAGACTTCTTTCCTAACCCATGGACTTAAAACCCAATCACCGGAAGCCATCAAATACACACAAAAATCACTTAAGTCTTCACAACTGTCTGTAAACAATGATAATACCTGACACTTATTGTTTGCTATAAACCAAGTAACTGCTTTAAATATTTATGTGCATTTATACAATTAAACATAACAAAAGCTCTTTAAATTAATCATTATTTTTAACTTCATTTTACAGACGAGAAAAAACAAGGAATATAAAGTGTAAATAACTAAAGCAGAGGACTAGTTTTGACAACTAGTAAATGGCAGAGCCCGGATTCAAATACAAATTGTGCAGTTCTGGACTCTGCATTTAATTGCTATTTTCTAAGGTTGATAGACAGCAAGTAGTCCAATCACAGTTTATTTTTGGTATTTTTAAACAGTTATGTGTGTTTGCATATGTGTATAAGTGTGTAGATACATGCCTGTAAAATTAATTTTGTATTAATTAAATGGTACTCTGTGCCAAGCACTATAATAGGTATGAGAGTGTATGTGTGTATATACACACACATATTATTATACACACATACATATATGTACATGTCTGTATATACTTACATATACATATGTACACATATACATATATATACATATGTACATAGAGAGAGCAACAAAAGTAACAGTTGCCCTGGAATAGATTCTAGACTGTAGAATCTGTAGCTAATCACTTAACTGTTTGCATTACTCAAGGACTCTGTATGATATATAAACCAAACCAAATCCGCTGCCATCAAGTCACTTCCGAGTCATAGTGATCCTATAGGACAGAGTAGAACTACTCTGTACAGTTTCCATGGAGTGCATGGTGGACTCAAACTACTGACCTTTTGGTTAGTAGACATAGCACCTAACTGCTATGCCTGTGTAATATATATATGTACAGTTAACTCACTCAGCTGTTAACCAGAAGGTTTGTGGCTTGAGGCCCTTCAGAGGCACCTAGGAGAGAAAGCTTGACAAACTACTTCCAAAAAGTAGAGCAAAGCTCTTCTCTGACATACAGAGGGTTTCCCTGAATCAGAATCAACTCAACATTTTTTAAAATTTAACACAGACTTATGTGTTTGCATGTAAATACATGTGTGATATACATAGTACATGTATGTATGTACGTATATGTTTTACTCTGAGTTATCTAGAATCTCTTCTAGGAAGGAGACAAATATATAAAATGTTCAAATATATTTTGAAGAAGAAATAAGTAAAAAAAATTTTTTTTTTTTTTTTTTTTTTTTAGTATTTTAGACATCTTAGATGTTGTAAGTTTAGATAGCAGGAAATTAAAGAAAAACAGCCACTAGTTTTCAAATTATCCTTGAATCGAAGAGGTGAAGCTTCAATGCATTAACCGCAAGTTCTCTGTTTCAGAAGCTGAATTTCCACTCACACTTTGAACCCTTTTCCATTAGCCATAAAGCCTGAGTGTCCTCTTGCCTTCTCTTGTGGCACTCAAGTGAGAGCTGAGTTGTGACTGGGTGTCCTGAGAAGAGAATAACTGCTGTAGGACACAGGATGGGGCAGGGTAAGGGTGGTTATGGATGGGCCTGCCATTTAGCTTGCAAAGTGCAGCAGCTGTGGTCTGTTTTCACTAATATCTGACATGTTTCTTTGGCCACTCGCCAAAGTGAGCTGTACCCAACACTTCTATCCTTCCTGTGCCTCCAGAATCCTTTGTAACTGCTACTTGAGACTCCAGTCCACTTCAAATCAATCCCCTCAGTTCCTTCCTCCCCTTAATGTGCAGGCATCCCACCCTAATTAATTAACCCAACACCAGCTTCATCCAGGACCTTCCCACACTCTGTCCCTTCATGCAGCTCAGAAACATCAGCACATTCCTGACTTCATCACTTGTTAACTCCCTTTCTGTTGAAGACCAGTGTCCCCTTTCCCTGACCTGGCCTCTGATCTGATCTCACTTTAAAGTATCCCACTTTAAGAGACAGTAACAAATGCTGCCTTTTTCCTGTTTAGTTTATTTATTCATGGTCCCTTGGCCTATTATAATAAAAGACCAAGGGACTTGGAACAACAACCCAGAGAAGATGGTTTATGCATTTGATAATGTGGATAAACTCAATTCTGTATTTGTGGTGAAGTCTCACTTTGCCTGTTTACTATGTGACCTTGGTTGAGTTTCTTAAGTTCGTTCTCATTCAAGTACTTACTGAGCTCCCACTGCTATGCTAGGCTCTGTTCCAAATGTTGGAGGAATAGATTCAAAAAAAGAGAGAGAGACAGCCAAAATTACATGCCCTTCGTGAAGTTTACGTTTTAGAGAGGAAAGGTAACTCTAAGTAAATTGTTGTTGTTAGGTGCCATTGAGTCAGTTCAAATTCATAGCAACTGTATTATAGGACAGAGTGGAACTGCCCCATAGGATTTCCAAGGAGTGGCTATTGGATTTGAACTGTTAACCTTCTAGTTAGCAGGCAAGCTATTAACCACTGTGCCACCAAGTCTCCTTAATCCCGCTTACCAAGTTAATATGTGAATCAAAAATATCATACAGACACTGAAGAAAAAAGTATAAGGAATTATGGAAGAAGGATAGAGAGTGCCAACATTAAGAGAAAAAGGGAAGGCAGCAACTTGAAATCAAGTAATCAGGAATGGCCTTTGAAAATGTGACCACTGATCAACGACATAAGCTGGTTAGGGAGTATGCCGTGCGGATTTCTGAGTGAAAAGCATTCCCAGCAGAGGAAACAGCAAATGCAAAGGCCCTGAGACAGGCAGACGCTAAAGACAGCTATGGTGATGCAGAGCCAGGAAGTAGTAGGGGTTATATCAGAAAAACAGGAAACTGGATCACTGAGGGCTTTTTATATCATGGCAGAAACTTGAGGTTTTCTTTTAATTCAAATGGGAAGGATTTTGATCAGAAGAGTGATGTGATTTGATTTACCTCTAAATGCTTCAACTAACTCCTCTGTGAATACACTGCAAACTACCAAAAGAACAAGGACATCTGTCTCGGGCGAAATACAGCCACCTCTTTCTTTGGATGATGGGTTCTAATAGCCACCCTCTCAGTTATTCGCCAAGCTCTTAACCACTGCACCAGCAGGGCTCCCATTGTATATGTGTGTGTAAACACACACACACACACACACACACTCGCATATTTATGTTTATATTTGTTGAAAAACAAGGCTCTAGGAATTGACAGAATAGAAACTGAGAATTTTTCAACAAATGGAAGCTCTGCTGGAAGTGCTGATTTATCTAAACCAAGAAATTTGGAAGACAGCTACCCGCCCAACCAACTAGAAGAAATTCATATTTGCACCCACTCCAAATAAAGGTTATCCAGTGGGATATTGAAATTATCAAACAATATTATTAATGTCATACACAAGTAAAATGTTTCTGAAAGTCATTCAAAAGAGGCTGCAGCAATGCTTTGATAGAGAACCACCAAGAATTCTAGCCAGATTCAGAAGAGGATGTGGAAAGAGGAAATTATGGCTGATGCCAGGTGGATCTCAGCTGGAAGTAGAGAATACCAGAAAGATGTTTACCTGTGTTTTATTGAAAAACTCAAAGTCATTCAACTGTGTGGATCATGACAAATTATGAATAGTACTGAAAGGAGTGGGAATTCCAGGACACTTACTTATGTTCACGAGGAACCATTACATAGACCAAGAGTAGTTGTTTGAACAGAACAAGGAATACTGTATAGTTTAAAGTCAAGAAAGATATGTCCCAGGGTTGTATCTTTTCAGCATACTTATTCAGTCTGTATGCTGGAAAGAATGACCTGAGAAGCTGCACTATAAGAAGAATGAGGCACCAAGATTGGAGGAAGACTCATAAACCAACCTGCAATATGTAGATGACACTCCTTGCTTGCTGAAGTGAAGAGGACTTGAAGCATATAGTGATAAAAGTCAAGAACTACAGCCTTCAATAAGGATTACATCGTAATATAAATAAATGAAAAAATCCCCATAACTGAAGCGGTAAGCAAAATCATGATAAACAGAGAAAAATAGTTGTCAAAAATTTCATTTTCCTTGCATCTATGATCAATGTCCATGGAAACAGTAGTCAAGAAATTAAAGGATGCATTACATTGGACAAGTCTACTGTAAAAGATCTCTTTAAAGTGTTAAAAAGCAAGGGTGTCACTTTGAGAACTAAGTAGCACTTGACCTAAGCCATGATGTTTTTGGTTGCCTAATACACATGTGAACGCTGTACAAAATGAGTGAGGAAGACTGAAGAAGAATCAACATCTTTGAGCTATGGTGTTGTAGAAAGTTATCGAATATGCTATGGACTGTCAGAAGAACAAGTAAATCTGTTTCGGAAGAAGTATAGCCAGAAGGCTCCTCAGAAGTTAGGATGGCGAAAATGTGTCTCACATACTTTGCACATCTTATCAGGAGGGTCCAGGCCCTAGAGTAAAATATGGTGCTTGGTAGACAGAGTGTCAGTGAAAAAGAAGAAGACCCTCAAAGAGAGAGACTGACACAGTAGCTGCAACAATGGACTCAAGCATAAAAATAACTGTGAGAATGATGCAAACAGGCAGTTTCCTTCTGCTGTATATAATCACAATGAGCTGGAATCAATTTAACAGCATCTATCAATAGTAACAATTTATATACATATGTACGAGTGTGTGTGTATCACCCCTCTCTAGGCAGACGGATATGTATATATGTACCTATATTTCTTAAGTAGGGGAGTTAATTGAGAGTTAACATCCTTCAGGAGTTAATTGATAAAAATGTCTGTCTGCTGACCCCTATTGGATAGAAAAATAAGAATTGGTCTAGGGGGAGGGGGCAGGGCAGTGAATTGTCATCTCCCAGATTACAAACTAGATCCGGAAACTGTCAGTTGGGCTCACCACACTTCTTTGGTTGTAGTTAAGCAGTTTGGATACTTGATGGTTCTGCATGGCCCTGTTTCATCATTCTAGCCCTATAAGGCACATACGTCAAGCTTTCATGGGCCAATTTAGTCTGAAGGGGTGGGTTTTATGTTCCCCTTTTGTCCACTTCCTCCTCTCTGAAACACGTACATTCTTGTTAAGAATTGAGTTGTGTCTCCCAAAACTATATGTCAACTTGGCTAGTCCAAGATTCAGAGTGGTGTGTGTTTGATCACCATTTTCTCCCTTGATGTGATTTTCCTATTGTAAATCTTACCTATACAAGGTCCAACAACTAAGTCTGTGAACTTAAGTGTTCTAAGTGCTACACACCTGACTGCTGAATATCACTATGGTCACCTTCAAAGTACTACCATTGGGAAGCTATGCACTGATGCCAGCACCTAGTCCATCCTTCAAAGCAATTTTGGAACACTTTCTGCAATGGCCATTGCACATGATCGCGTGGTGGCAAGTTTGCCAACTTAATTGTATAGTTGTCTATGAGGGAGTTTTTAGCCAGTAAACAAATAACTGTGTTGGAACACCCTCCTTACTCACCTGATCTGACCCTCAATGACTTTTTCTTTACCTGAAGATAAAGGAAATATTGAAAGGAAGACATATGGATGACATTCAGGACATCAGGTGTAATATGATGACAGTTCTGATGCTCATTCCAGAAAAAGAGTTCTAAATTTGCTTTGAAGGAAGGACTAGGTGCTGATGTCAGTGCATAGCTTCCCAAGGGGAGTACTTCAAAGGTAACTGTAGTCATACTCAGCAATGAGGTATGTAGCACTTTTTCTAGGATGAGTTCACAGACTTAATTGGCAGTCCTTGTGTGATGTTAATGAGGCAGGAATTAATTCACAGAATTAGACTGTGTCTTGAATAAATCTCTTTTGACATATAAAACAAGAAGACCTCATACCAGATCCAGGAGCATGTGTCAGTTAGACCCAAGGTCTCAACACTGAGAAACTTCTAGAGCAAGGGGAAAACTGATGACAGGAACCTTCCTTTGAAGCCAACAGAAGGAAAAGTCCTTCCCATGGAGCTGATGCTCTGAATTTGGACTCTTAGCCCTTTAGACTGGTAGAAAATAGGCTTCTGCTGGTGGAAGCCATCTGCTTGTTCTATTCCTGTTACAGCAGCACAAAATAACTAAGACAGTCCCCGATGCATAGATCACTTTAGAAACTAAACCAAGTATTCTAATCTGATTTTAATAGTGTATCACAAGGCCATCAAAAAGAAAGATTAATACAGAAGCTTACAGTAGAGTAAGTCCTGAGTTTCCTCCTGTTCTTCACACATAGCTTTCTCAAAAGACAGACAAAATTTTGTGTTTTTGTCCTAATTCTACCTAATAAAAAAGCAAGAATGACCGCTTAACATTCAGTGGAAAGAGAGAAACCCTGGTATAACAGTTGAGAGATATGGCTATTAACCAAAAGGTCAGCAGTTCATATCCACCAGGCGCTCCTTGAAAACCCTATGCGGCAGTTCTATTCTGTCCTACCAGGTTGCTGTGAGTCAGAATCATCTCAAAGCTAATGGTTTTGATTTTTCATTTTATTTTTTCAGTTATTCTGCACAGTTTCATAATACTTTATGAGGATATAGTACTAAAAATATTATTATGGCTTTCACATATTATTAAAAATAAGGCTAAATTTTAAATACAATTTTAGCTTTCAAAACAGCCCAGAGGTTACATGTGTAATGAAACGAAGACAGCTTCTTTTCAGAATCTCTAACTCTCTGTGATTCGTTTTCCTCTTTCCTTACCTACTTATTCTGGTGTCCTGCCTAGTCAGTGTTCATCTGTTGGGGAAATTCTGTCAACCAAATCCAGTGTTCTGAAGCCCTCCCTTGCTCACTTTCCCTTTGTTTTTATTGTTTTTAGATGCCACCCAGTTGGTTCTAACTTCTATCGACCTTACAGACAACAGCAATACTTCCCAGGGCTTGCATCTTCCTCATAATCATGTTATGTCTGAGCCCATCATTGCAGCCACTGTGTCAATTCATCTCATTGAAAGTCTTCCTCTTTTTCACTGACCCTCTATTTTACCAAACATGATGTTCTCCTCCAGGGACTTGGTCTTCCTGATAGCATGTCCAAAATACAAGAGATGACATTCTCTCTTCTAAGAAGCATTCTAGCTATACTTCTTCCAAGACAGAGTTCCTCATTCTTCTGGCAGTCTCTAGGATATTCAAAATTCTTCACCAACACCACAGTTCAAATGTGTTTGTCCTTCTTAGGTCCTCTGTATTTATTGTCCAGATTTCACGTGCATATGGGGTGATTGAAAATACCATTGCTTAGGTCAGGCACACTTCAATAAATGAAATTATATCTTTGCTTTTTAACACCTTTGAAAGGTCTTTTGCAGAAGATTTGTCTGATGCTATGTGTCGAATTCTTGACTGCTGCATCCATAATTGCTGTTTATAGATCTAAGAGAAATAAAATCCTTGAAAACTTCAGTCTCCTCTTTCTTTATCATAATGTTGACTGTTGATCCAGTTTGAAGATTTTCTTTTTGTTGAGGTGTAATCCATACTGAGGGCTGTAGTCTTTGATCTTCATCAGTAAGTGCTTCAAGTTATCTTCACTTTCTCCAAGTAAAGTTGTATAATCTGCATATCCAGGTTGTTAAAGAATCTTCCTGAGTGGGGTGGATTCAAGATGGCAGACTAAATGCAGGTCTCCCCAAATCCCTCTGGAGACCAAGACCTGAAATGATAATTAAATGGAGCCTTCTGGACACCTAGTGAGCCCTGGGAAGCAGCATAGGGCTGTTAATTTGGACTTTATAGCACTGAATGCAAAACCTCCTCTCTTTCACTGACATCACTCTTGGTGAGCACAGGCTTGCACAGACCAAAGGTAACTCACCATTTCAATTTTTTTTCCTCTGTCTTGGCCGGCAGGCAGAACTGGGATTAACTAGCTGCTGGTCTCAGACACACTGCTGGTGGGACCGGCAAGTGCAATTGCCAGGTTCTGAGAGCCTGGCTTTGGACTCTATACAACTTGGCTCCTCTGGCCTGTCTTTCTGCCTCTGCCATGTGGTAGCCATACAGATGCGCTTGTGCAGAACACCATCTTGATCCACTGGGAAACAGAGAAGCCCAGGAAGAGGCCCCAGCTAGACTTGGTTCTTACGCTGGGAGGTGGCGCCTGCTGGGGGGAGAGTGCTTTTCTAGCAGGGATGTGGTGTTTTGCACCAAGTCGCCTGGGACTGGGGCCCAGCAGTGGAGGCTGTGGACTCTGAGCATTTCAGCACTCTTGGCCTCTCTTTCTGCCAGGAGTCTGGTCCCGGCCAGCTGGCAAGCTTGTGTGGGACACCATCTTGTTTTGCTGGGAGGCTGGGTTATCCATATAGAAGCCTCACCTGGACCTAATTCCTGGCTGGGAGGCAATGCCTACCCAGAAGAGACCGTTTTCAAGCAGAAAAATGGAATTCTACACAGTATTGCCTACAGCTTGGGCCCGACAGCAGAGGCCAGCAGGCCAGTAGCCTTTCTGTATTTTGAGCTAGTTTATAACATCTGGGGTTTGATATAGAGCTGCTTACTTTGCCAACTGGAAAGAGGGACATATATATCTGAAAACCTGACTGACTTTGGAAGTTGTCAAATATTTTTTACTTCTCATTTTAAGATGGTCTAGAGAAACAACTGTGGTCCACCTTCACAGCATCTCTCCCAGCCTCTGTTAACCCACATGAAGCCTAAAAAGCAATAAACTTTGGAGAAGACAGTAACCTGGCAATCACCCATGGCATCAGAAGGCCCCCAAAAGAAGCCACCTCAGAACTTCCCAGATGAAGAAGCTTTTCTGGAACTATCACAGGGTGAATATAAAAGGACTATATATAGATATAGAGCCTTCCTAGAAATTATACAAAATGCAGCAGAGCAAAATGAAAAATTAAGCAAGCTGTTCGATCTGATGGAACATCAGTACTCGAAAATCCAACAGATCAAGAACAAAATCAAAGACATAGAAACTTCAACTCAAAGCCAAGAAAACAGAATGCAACAAATGGAAAAGAGAATTTCTGATTTGGAACACAGAGCTACTGACTCCAGTATTTATGAGGAGAAATCAGAAAAAAGAAACAAGAAAAATGACGAAGAATTAAGAAGCATCTGGGACTCTATTAAGAAGAACAATCTACAATTAATTGGAGTTCCTGAACAGGGTGAGACACCTGAGAACACAGAGAGTATTGTTGCTGGGCTGCTGACAGAAAACTTCCCAGAAATTATGAAAGAAGAGAATATAGACATCCACAATATGTATTGAACACCACTCAATATAGATCTCAATAGAAAGACTCCAAGACATACTATAATCAAGCTCAACAAAATGAAACATAAGCAGAAACTCTTAAAGGCAGCAAGACTCAAAGCAAATCTAACATTCAAAGGGAAACCCTGTAGGCCTTCATCTGATTTCTCTGCAGAAACAATGCAGCACAGAGACAGTAGCATGACACATTCAAAGCCTTGAAGAAGAACTTCCAACCAAGAATTATATATCCTGCAAAACTATCTTTCAAACATGAAAATGAAATTTAGACATTCGCAGATAAACAAAAACTCAGAGACTTTGTAAAAACCAAACCAAAACTACAAGAAATACTGAAAGGAACTCTTACCTTGGGAGAACAAAACCGCTAACTTTGTATTTTAGAAGGACATGTTATCCAGAATCCTACTCAGTTAGAGAAGGCTCCAAACACAATCAAAGCTATAATAGAGAAAGAAACCATCTAGTGATCATATCATGCAAACTATGATATTATCATATTAAAAAGAGGGATGTACTACAGTTGTTATAGTCCTTCCAGATGGAGAGGAAGTTGACAAGACTGGTAGCAATCAAAATTTGGTTTATATATAGTTTAGTAAGCAGGGTCACAGGGGCAGCCATAAAGCAAAATAAAGAAGCACATACCATATCAAGAAACGTAATACAGGAGTCTTAACAACCACAAAACCAACCCTGAAAAAGCTGAAAAATCAACTCACAAAGAAGGTCACAGAACAGATTAATAAGAACAACAGAGAAAACATCAACACAAAAATAAAGACATCACAATGGCAGCACTGAACACATACCTATCAATAATTACATTGAATGTGAATGGAGTGAATGCTACAGTAAAGAGACATCGAGTGACATCTTGGATCAAAAGACAAGACCCATCTATATGTTGCCTACAAGAAACTCACTGTCTTAGTCACTTGGTACTGCTGTAACAGAAAATACCATGAGTGGAAGGTTTCATGAGGAGAAGCTTTATTGACACAGCCTGGTAAGCCGAGAATCCATTCATAAATTGTAAATCCATTCAGAATGAGAGATCATCACAGTCTGGTAGGCTGAGTCCAAATGCATTGAGAGCATCTCGGCACAGGAACCTCAGGTTCAGAGGACATGCTCTGCTCTCGGTGCTTCTTTCTTGGTGCTTCGCTCTCGGTGGTATGAAGTTCCCGACTTTCTCACCTCACTTCTCTACCTTGTATTCCACAAGCTTGAGTCCTGCCTCACTAACACAACTGCAAACCATTCTCCATCATAATATTGCAGAGGCAGGATTCACAACACACGGAAGGGCACCATGTTGGAACTCCAAACCATACATTTTTGGGGGGACACAATTCAATCCATGACACTCACCTTAGACTTAACGATAGGAACAAACTGAAAATTAAAGAATGGAAGAATATATACCAAGCTAACAATGAACAAAAAAGAGCAGGGGTGGCAATTCTAATCTCAGATAAAATCGATTTTAATGTAAAAGCCACCACCATGGACAAGGATGGACACTATTTATTGCTGAAAGGTTCAATACACAAGCAGGACTTAACAATGTTAAATATTTATGCATCTAATATTTCGACGACACTTGGCTTTTTCAATATTACAGCACCTAAATGCGTCAAACAATCTTCCTGAAATCCTGATGCCACCTTCTTCTTCATATAGTAGAGAGTCTCAGATTATTTACTTAGCATACAAATTGAAAATTATGGTGAAAGGACACAACCCTAATACACACTTCTCCTTATTTTCGACCATGCAGACTGCCCTTGTTCTGTTCAAACAACTGCTTCTTAGTCTGTGTATGTGTTCCACATGAGCACAATTATTCTGGAAATACTATTCTTTAAAATGTTATTCATAATTTGTTATGGTCTACACAGTCAAATGCCTTTGTATAGTCACTAAAACACAAGTAGGTGTCTTTCTGGTGTTTATTTTACCTTACCCAAAAAGCCCATTGTCGTTGAGTCAGGTCCAACTCACAGAGACCCTAGAGGTCAGAGTAGAACTGCCCCATAGAGTTTCTGAGGAACACCTAGAAGATTTGAACTGCTGACCTTTGGGTTAGCAGACACAGCACTTAACCCACTACGCCACAGGGGTTTCCTTATTTTCCCCTTGGTAGTGATCAATTGTTCTAAAAACAAGCCATACGCTTTTGCTTTCAATGAGAACCATCAAATCATCAAAACAAATAGATATAGACATGGAGAAGTGACACTTACACTTTCATCAGAGGAGTTTACACTGCTGGAAGAAATCGTGGTGGTCTGAACCCAGTCAGAGAAGCACTGGAAGACAGTGTGGCTATCTGCTCTGGTGCACATGGTGCCCCCATAAGCTGGAATCAGCTCCATGTCAACTGTTACAGCAGTAGAGTGATAAATAATTCTTAGAATAAGGTTATGGATTGAATTGTGTTCTCCGAAAACATCTGTCAACTTGGGTAAGTCATGATTCCCGGAGTTGTATGATTTTCTATCATTTTGTCATCTGATGTGATTTCCCTGTGCGTTGTAAACCTTATCACTATAATGTAATGAGATGGATCAGTGACAGTTACATTGATGAGATCTACAAGGTTATATAGCTCCTTAGATAAGTGCTACAGCTGCTAACCAAAAGTTGGCAGTTCAAATCTACCAGACACAACTTGGAAACTCCATGGGGCAGTTCTACTCTCTTCTATAGGGTCACTGTAAGTCAGCACCAACTCGACAGCACTAGGTTTTGGGTCTTTCAAATTTAAAAGTGAGAAGCTAGCTGAAAGATATGAAAACATCATGCCACTAAGAAAGCAGTGCCGGGAGCAGAGCACATCTTTTTGAACCTGAGGTTCTTGCACTGAGATGTTCCCAGACCAAAAGAAGACTGACGACAAGGACCTTCCTCCAAACCTGACAGAGAGAGACAGCCTTCCCCTCAAGCTGGCACTGTGAATTCAGACTTCTAGCCTACTGAACAAGTATGTTTTGAATGAAGTGCAACTAGAATGTTCCTTAGAAGCAAAGACGGCAAGTCTCATGTACTTTGGACATGTTCTCAGTAGGGATCAGCCCTGGAGAAGGACATCATGCTTGGTAAAGTGGAAGGGCAGAGAGAAAGAGGAAGACTCTAAAGGAGATGGATGGACACTGTGGCTGCAACAATTGTGAGGTTAGTGGAGGATCTGGCAGTGTTTTGTTCTGCTGTGAGCCGGAAATTGACTTGATGGCCACTAACAACAATAAGCCTAACAGACTGTGAGAGAATATACTTCTCTTTGTTAAAGCCATCTGCTTGTAATATTTCTGTTGCAGCAGACTAGATAACTATGACAAATAATAATAATACACATGCTTAGAATAATAAAATGCAGTGCTTCAAGAAACTGGAGGTGCCTTCTTTTATAAAATCTCAGGAAGAATACAGCTAGAAATCTTAATTTTAGAGATACTTTAATCCTTTGTTGTTTCTAGTTGCCATGGAGTTGATTCCAACTTACAGAGGCATCATGTGCACCGAAGAAAATCACCACACTGCCTTCCAGAGCTTCTTTGACTGGATTCAGACCATGAACATTTCTGCTAGCAGTATAGTATTTAACTGTGTCACACAGAGATTCCACTTTAAAACATATCCTAATTTGTTTTATGCAAAAATTAACCTTGCTTGAGAAAAAGAAAAAAGTAACGAAAACAAGTATTTCAGTTGTCTTTGTCCTCTCAACTGATTTAAAAAAACACTTGCAAATAACATGTGGCCCCCTTAGTTCATGCATAAAGAACAGACCTACTCTACTCTTCCTATGAGTCAGAATTGGCTCCCTGACAATGGGTGTTTTGTTTTGATTCTTCCTAATACATCCCCACCCTGAGTCAGAGATGAGGAGGGATGGGGTAGAGTTATAACTTGGCTATTCACTGATTCTTTCTCCCTGCCATCTAGTTCAGGTAGTGTCTTTTGGATACAGATTTGGTGTTCTTAATTTTGTTTTTCTCCCTTCCAGGAAAGGCCTCCTTCTCTCTGAGTCCCACTCACAGGTACCAATATTGGTAAGATTATGATAGGTGAAGCATAGTACTGAGGGTGTGTTGTCTACAGGTGCTTATTGTGAGCTGTGGAGCTTTGGCTTTCATTTGCGGCAGGAAAGGGACCATCTAGAACTTTGTGTTGCCTTTTACCTACTTGCTCCTCTCCATTCTCTGCTGCATCCGGGGCTCCATAGAAGACTACAACCCTCCGGGCTTGAGGCTCTGCAGCACAGCTCAGCCTCGTGCGGACTCCATCCCAGAGCCTCTCTGAGGTTCCTTATCTCTGAGACCCTATCCTTGGGCCGAAACCCTAAATACTCACTGCCCTGTTATCAGCGCTTCCCAGACACATCCAACAGGTACTCAATATGGGATGTCAGCCCAGGGAGAGAGGGCTGGGCACTCTTACGCCCTTAATCTGATCCTCCTCGCATTTACCCTTCAGGGCAGGTAAGGCCCTGTTTTCCTCTTCCTGCTCCATTCTGGCCAAGACCATCTTCCCTTTCTTAATATCTTCCATTTGTCTGTCTCCGGAATCTATTAAGATGGATAAGAATTAAGGAGAAATTGGCTAACCAATAAGGAAGCATTAAAACACAGGGAGTGGGGAGACATTTCCCAAACAGCACACCTGTGAACGTTCTTGGAGCACTATGTTGGGAGCATCTTGAAAACATAGATCACTACATCCATTCATCTTTGAATCTTCAGACTAGTATTTGACACATACTGGATAAGTAATGATCCAAGTTGAAGTTTAGGTAAAACTTTTCATTGTTGTGGTCTTACTTTTATCTGAATTTGACAAATATGGACAAGACTATGTTAACTAAAGCAACTGTCTTACTATCAGCAACTTGGTGAAGTATTTTTACTTACTAAAAAGTTTAGTATATTCCAGAGAATATCTTTCAAAATCAAACAAAAAATCCCAGAGAAATCTTTCAAAACAAAATAATTATTGTAGTATCTTAACATCCATTTTTTTTAAATAAATTTACCCAGAAAATTGGCATCTCGTGAACATTTGTCTGAATTCAAAACCTGTTAAAGGGACAAAGGTAAGATAGTCCCATTGAGCTATAGTTAAACTAACTTTGTGTTGATTTCTTGTTTTTAACATTCTTTTATTTTGTTGAAATGTTGATCACCGGAAGTCAGCAAATCTACTTTCATCCTCTGGGACTAGACATTTCTTGCGTATAAGCAACTTGGTTGTCATCCCTTCTTTTAAGTACTTGGGGGAGATTTTCAAGGAAAGTCTAAGATTTTTGTTATTTCATGTATGTATAGTCTATAGCATGTATATGTACATATATATTCTATGTCATGTTTAAAATACAATATGTCCATTTGTCATGGAGATTCTAACCTGTGATCTATGAACCCAGAGATACAGATGAGCCTCACTAATGTTCTAACTTTACAAGGATATGTGCCCCTTTCATTAGATTCTTAGAGGCATCCATGAACTTCGAAACTTTAGAAACCAGTTTTAAACACAAGTATATTCTTTACTTTCCATGTTCTCCTCCCTCAGTATCTGATTCTGTAAACCTTAAGGTCTTAGTTTGTTTCTTGACATTTCAGATGTGAAAGTAGTGAGCATTGCAAAGCATTGGGAATAATCTGTTCAACACAAAGAATGACCAGACACGATAACATAAAACAGCCCTGTTTGAGATTCTTGATGTGTTCAAAATTTAAGTAGCATTACATTTTGTTACAAAACTTGCTTCAAATGAGCATGCAAATGACTCTTATGTTGCCTATGAGGCCCGCAAAATAAATCTGACTCTGCACATTTTTTATTTGAAAGCCTTCACAAACAACATACAAGGCATAAATACCGGCCAAAAGCCATGGCTAAACATTGTGCTAAAAAACACTGTACATTTTTATGCCAAAACGTATTTAGTAATCAATCCTGCATATCTTAAGTATTAAATTAGGACTAACACCATTAAAATATTACTTAAAATATTATGCCTAAATGTTGCCTTTCAGTTTAATATCCATGACAAATTTTTAAAAATGTAAACATTGATAGACAGCTTGTGTAAACAGACAGCTATGCAAGACCTGAAGGGGCCTCCCTATTTAGATTAACAAGAAAATGAAGCAACAGACAGCATGGTGAGATGCTGAGAAATAAAATTAGTAAAATGAATATTTGCTAGGAAGAGAGATTCTGTGCATGTGTCCTGAATGCTTCTGCTTAGATGAATGTTTTCCTGAGAGGAAAACTGGTCGTCATCTGGTCCAAGCCAGATGATGTAGTTAGAAAGATAAATCTACTGAAAGCGAAGTATTTGGTCATTCAGAGCCAAGATATGAAAGCAATTCTAGGAAACTATTGAATAAACAAAAGACTTTGGAATCTCTAACTACAGCCTATACGAAAGTTCTAGGCTGTATGAGGATAAGCAAGGGAACCATAAACAAATCTGAGTTTGTAATTCTTTAAAGGGACGTGTCAGCATGATAACCTGGTACTGTTGAGCCAGATTTGAATCACAGTGATCGTATCTGACAGAGCTAAATTGCCCCATAGAGTTTCTACAGAGTGGATTCAAACTACTGATAATTTGGTTAGCAGCTGAGCTCTTCACTTCTGCACCACCAGGGTTCTGTCAGAATTATAGAGCATGGCAAAACCGTATCTTGTTGGCCATCCCCTTTAAATATATATGGCCTTCCTCCGCCTTGAGTAAAATGTTCTGCCATTCACCTTAATTACACTGATATCCATCCACTTTCGTCATGGAAAAGGTTTAATAAGATGAGAGTAGTTAGTCCTGCTAAATCTTGATAATTTGTTCTTAGAAGGCAGAATCCTGGAACTGACTTCACAATTCAAACATCCTCTTTGAACTCAAAAGTCAAGATTTAGCATTTCTCACGTTATGATATTAAACATGTGCTTGGTTTCAGGGTTCCATCAGATGTGTAGTTAATAATAGCTGTGTAAATAACTATAAGTGGAAGATTTACCAGCACAGGGGAAAAGATACTTGAAGGTTGGTGCTACCCTCTCCTGCAGTCTCAGATTGTTCTGGGAAACACTCAATGGACTGGGATTGTTGCTTTTGACACTTTCTCTTCCCTGAAGGTACATGTGTTACAGAATTGACAAACCTATATTCTCAAACGGTGTTTCCTTCCTTAATCTGACACTAAGTGCTTCAAGCTGTGATTAAGTCCACTTGCTTTTTGTCATCTCCCAGCAGTGTCTTCCAAGCCATGTCAATGTTCAAAGAGGAAAGCTGAGGCATTCCAGAGAAATGCTGCTTGGTAATCCTGCTCACTACCAACGAAGAATCATTGTCTTACCGTTACCCTATTGTTAACCAGGACACAGGAACTGCAAACTCCAGGACCAGAGGGTTCATATAAGGTCAGTGGAGAACAAAAGTCTGTCCTCCTCATAAAATGGGCAGCCACTGTTCCATTCTACCTATTACCTTAGCGAAAGAACAGTTAAGTATGGCAAGATTTTTTTTCACAACATTGTAAGTATTTAATTTTTGTTTATCCTTGTAAGTATTTTATTACATAGGTCTGCAGGCCCAACACAGGTCTAAGCAAGCATTTCCTTAGTCTGTGGCTTCTATAAAAAGAACTTCTTATGACTTGCTTTGTCCATGTGTCCATCACCTTGGGTGAGTGCAGTGTGGTTAACTGCTCTTGTGTGTGGCCCTTCTAGCTGTGCTCTTGTAACCCAGGTGACTGTATGATAGGCTAAGTGTGGTCTGTCAAGGCAATTGGTCAGTTTTGTCTTAAAACAGAACAAATTCCAGAGCAGAGAGGAGGAGTCCACTGTCAAAAGAGGAGACATCCTGTAGCAGGAAACAGCATGGTGGGCTTGAAGCCCATGGAGAGAGAAAGTTGAAAGTCTTTGAGTACAGACAGAGAACCAGGGAGGGGCTGCCTGTGAGCCTGGCTGGGAAGAAGCTGTCCTGATAGAAGAACTATATCTAAGTGTTCTGGGACAGAATTAAAATGTTACTTCCCTAATAAACCCTGTAACTGTGAGGACGGTCTGTGAGTTCTCTGTGGCCATTGCAATGAATTATTGAACCAGGTAGAGAGTGCTGTGGGAGGGGCACTTGATGTTAGAACTGGTACAGTTGGCAGAAACAGGAGACACATCTGACTTTGACCTCAGAGTAATCAGCCTTGGGCTGTTGATCTTGATGCTCTTTTCCCTTCATGAAGTTGAAGGAGGTCAGATTTCACCTCCATGCTGCTTTTTCGCTTGTTTTACAGGTTTTGGGGTTTCTTTTGTTTTGTTTTGTTTTTTTTCAAGTATGAGTGACCTCCTATCTCAAGCCTCAGTAACTTCATCTTTACTGTGGATAAGGAGGCAGTTTTAGACATAAAGCCTTTGGGGTTCTTTGCCAGGTGGGTATCCTTTGATTCTGAGTTCGAGCCATTCCTGCCGTATCCAGTACCAGCTCTCAGATGCAGACATCCGACCTGACCACTGAACAAAAGATCAAGTGACCCTCCGTCAAGACCTAGTATGACTTGCATTTAATTCCCATGACACTGATTAATTTTTATTTAATATAGAACCTCATTATACTTACAAAATGAATTAAAAACTCACTATAGGAAAATAGAAAATACAGATAAATGAAAGGATTCTTCCCTAAGACACTTACCATTGCCACCACTACTTTACTATGTTATTGTTGTGGTTGGGTGATGTGAAATTCGTTTTCAATTAAAGTAACCCCATAGATCTTTTTCAGTATTTTTCTATGTGTTTACATTCTTTTTAACAGTGGCATCGTTTAAAACACACTTTTTGTAGCCTGCCTATTTTACTTCTTTATTCAAAGTATTCGTTCTTTAAACAAGTGTAAATGAAATTTTTGTGTTGTTGTTAAGAGCTGCCCAGTTGGCTCTGACTTGTAGCAACACTGTGTAAAACAGAAGGAAACACTGCCTGGTCCTGTGGCATCATCATCTCTGCTAAGGTTGAACCTGTTGTTGCAATCATTGTGTCAGTCCATCTTGTTGAGGGTTTCCCTCTTTTGTGTTGCAGCCAGCCAGCCAAATGCCGTCGAGTTGGTTCCAACTTGACCCTCTACAAAAGATTTATGATGTTCATTTCAATTAGTGTTGGTCAACATAATCATAACTGTGTCAAATTTGTCTCAAGTATCATGTTGAGTAGCTAAAACAATAAAGACATGGCAATCCCCTCAAAAAAATGTGTCTTTCCCCCAAATCACCCAGTAATTTAATGATCAACTTTTAAAGTGTTAAGAAATCTATAATTATTACTCTGTAGTAATAAAGCCCTAGAATCCCAAGTAAAAACAGATCAAAATATATTCCTTACATTATGAGGGATAGAATTTAGACACTAGGAAAATTATTAGAGAATACAGCCTGGTGTTGTAGTGGTTAAGTGCCACAGTTGATAACCAAAATGTTGGCAGTTGGAATCCACCAGGAACTGTTTGGAAACTCTATGAGGCAGTTCTGCCCTGTCCCAGAAGGTAATCATCAGTAGGAGTAAACTCAATGGCAATGAGTTTGGTTTTTGGTTTAATAGTCATTAATCTTATGAATAATGAATCTAGACAGAATGAGGGAAAAGTGAAAAGGTCACTCCAACCAACTCTGAAAATGTTGTAATGTATATGTGATTGGCATAAGAAGTAAAAACTTAATTCATTTATTAATATACAGTAAGTATATCAACATGTTGCATACTAACACATCCTGAATACAATAAAATATACATTAATGGTATACTCAGTAGAATGCTCAGTACTTTGAATCCTTTCCTCTATTACACCTTTTACTAGTTAAAACAAGCATACATTTTTTAAAATAAATTTGAGATTCACCAGTGGTGCAAATTTCTGTCCATATTTTCCTGAGAACTTCTAAGTAGTTAAATTAATGACCAACAGACTAATTCATAACTAACAAGTGAGAAATCAGCATTTTGTAAGGTGATACCTTTGTTGAGTCTCCCTAGATTCCTTGCCCTTCCTTTGACCAAAACTACACGACAAAAGGATGTAGCCAAGAGTAGGAGAGTTACTATGCAAGCAAGAGAAAAAGCCGTTAAATAATACAGCCAGATATTAAAATGTTTTTCTTAAAAAAAAAAAATTCTCTACCTCAAAAGCCCCAAATACTATTTACAGATTTATTTCCAAACAATTTTCCGCCTTAGATCCATTTTACTGAAAAATCTGATCTCTTTAAAAGTAAAACTTACAGAAAAGCATATATTCGTTGGTGTGATATGTCTAAGGGAGAGACTCACAGATTACTGCCAAAATTGTGTAAAACCATGTTGGGTTCCATCTGGTTAGCAACAAGAAGAAAAATTTATGTGGAAATGGCTAGCCCCACTCAAAATTCATAGAGCTTTCTGAGTTTTTACCCAATTCATGTGTTTGTATACAAGCTGCTGATAAACTGCTTCTCTGCTAGGAATCCTGTTTGCCATTCCTGAGATTAAATAAATCAATTAACATGAAATTATCTTGCAACACAGATACTAACTTTCCCCACCCACATATTCTTATAAAAATTTAACAAGAAAATTTTAAAACATCTCATCCATGTTGTCTTTACAGAGCAACTGATTGTTATAAACAGTCTTTTAGGTCTCAGGGAGATTTACAGTACTTCAAAGGCTTGGTCTAAAAACCTCTAAATCCAGGTTTCTCTGATGTATTTTCTAAAACAGGGTATGTTAAGTTTCATGCTAAATTTATTGTAAGTGTTTTGTTATGCACTGCAAAAATTTAAATTGCTCTTATTCTTAAAAAAAATTTCAAGAATTTCCATTTTTATTAGTTCTTCTAGAAAAAATTGCCTTGTTCAACTGTTTTTGTATGAACATCTTCAGACTTACAGAAATAGCAAGTCATCATCTGCAGTGCATATGACCGTATTTTGGTATGTGTTTAAAGAAATTACTCCCAACCTAGTTGTTGCAGAGCATCCTCTTGGTTACTCTGCTTATCAGGAAAGAAGTAATCTGTTTTCTTTTAGTATATCCTATGGAGCAGTGGCAAGAAAAAATAAATAAAACCCATCTCGAGAACTATTAAAGCCAGCCAAGTGCCCTCAAGTCAGATCCGCAAATATTAACTATAAAATCACTCTAATTTGTTCTGTTAATATTCGGTAATATAAAGCCAAGTGCCGTCGAGTCGAAAACATACAGCTAGATTTTTTTTAACTTGAGCTTGAGTAATTTATTTTTAAAAACATATAGCATGGAATTTATTTTAAATTAAAGGCTGTGTTACACATTTTTCCCCCTAAGCTTTAAGTAATGATGTACGCCAGGTTTTACTCCGGCAAGTTGTATATTTGAAATAAAAGGAACCACAACTTTCAAAGGAAAAAACAAAATTTATTTTCTGGAAGAAAGAGTCAGATGGAGGAAATAAATAATGCCTCAGCTCTCCGCTGTACTGTCCTAGGAAGAAGAAACTAGACGCAACAATAATTTATCATTTCTTGTTTTAATACAGATTTTTGAAATCTTTTATAGCTAAGAGGATTACAAGTAATTCTTTAAAGGCTCCTTTCCTCTTAAATAAAGCAACATGTAACTTTTCCCACTAACTGGACATATTCTTCCTAATTTCAGTATTGCAAATAAAAGACACAAATACTCACCTTTGCTGCACTTGTGAAAATGGTGTCTCTGTTTACCCATGCAAGTTAAGAGAGATTTCGAGAAGACTTTATTTTCATGACTATTTTGCCCAATGAGACCTATAATCTTCTGTGTAATACACAGAAAGTATTAAGTTTCCAGTCAAATGCTGAAGGGTCATATATAAAAAAGACAATCTCAGGTGAAATTTATTCAGAATTGAATCATAGTTATAACTATTATTTGGTTTGTGCTTTCTGGATTTTTCAGACTTTTCCAAAATGGATGGAATGTGCCTATTTAAAAAAAAAAAAGAAAAAAATTAGAATCACTGGTTTTAAACTTGCAGGGACATGTGGCCAATTTAAGTACTATCTATCAATTTCCTAGCCCAGCTCTGGAACATACATAGACATTTAAAAAACTAAAAGTATGACAGCTGCTTCCCCTGGATGTGTGTGGGGGAGGTGAATAAGTAGTTGATTTCCATTTGATATTATATAATGAATGCTGTTAAGAGAATACTGTATTTACAGTAAAAAACATTTTTCTGTTACCTATTATAAAGTTAAAACTTTAATACTTTTTCTCTTTCTCATGTCTTATTAACAATCCTAAACAATATTTTAATTTTTTTTTTTTTTAATGTCAGTGTTTCTGGGCAACACAAATGGTTTGCCTCTGACTACTAACCTAAAAATTGGCGGTTCGAACACATCAGCAGTACCAAAGATAAAAAGGCTTGATAATCTACTGTAAAGATCACAACCAAGAAAACCCCATGGAGCAGTTCTACTCTGTAGTACATGGGGTTGCTATATGTTGGGATGGACTTTCCAGGAATGAGTTTGAGTTTATGTGTGTGTGTGCGCGCACATAGCTATGCCTAATTCTTGTAGTTACTAAAATATCAAAAATCAAACCTGCTGAGTTGATTCTGACTCATTGATTCTATAGGATGCAGTAGAGCTGTCCCATAAATTTCACCTGAAACTATGTTTTTTATATATGACCCTTCAGCATTTGACTGGAAACTTAATAATATTATTCCAAGGAGCAGCTGGTGGATTCCAACTATCAAACTGCCAAATTAAAATATTTTTATGTCTCCTTCTTTCCCACTCCACCCCACATATACTTTCTAAGCACAGAGTTGTATATCTGGACACACTGTAATCACCCAAGCAATCTTTGGACATTAACTGGATATTCGTGGTATTAGCTAGGCACAGACACTTTGACCTGTGATGCTTCAACTCAGAATTACCAACAAGATACAGCTGATCCTTAGTAGTCCAGATTTTATATTCGTGAGTCTGCCTACTCACTAAAACTTACTTGTAACCCCGACATCAAGAGTCACAGCATTGTCACGGTCATTTTGTGAAAACTTTGAGTGGTCTGACACTCATGTTCCCAGCTGAGGTCAAGCAAAGTGACACTCTGTCATTTTGTTTCTCCTCTCATATTATAAATATCCCTTTTACCTTGGCCCCATGCATAGCACTGAAGTGCTGTCTTGTGATCCTCAGCACAAAGGGCTATGATGTGCCCTACATGAAAAATACCTATCTTAGGTGAATTTCATTCAGACATGAGTTAGAATGCTTTTGGCCAAGCCAAAGCCAAGTGCCGTCGAGTCAGATCTGACTCATGACGGCCGTAAGTTCATTGTTAATTAATCAAAACTGTATATTCAATAGGATGCCTTTAAACAGAAAGACGCATTTTGTAAAAAAGGTTACAAATTGTTTGGGTGACAAAAAATGTTGTGACCAAAGCAGGAACCTAACCCTGGGTTAGGTTTTTATTTATTTATGCTGAGTGCGATGGTTTAGTATTCAATAATTCTGTGTTTATAAGAACTTTGTATGACATGACAAATCAGTTTCCGTTGAGTGTTGACTCTGACTTATGAGGACCCCATGCATGTCAGAGTAGAACCATGTTCCATAGGTGTTCAGTGGCAGATTTTTCGAAAGTAGAAGTACATGAGACCCAAAGTACGACCTTGAACATATGCCATCTGAGTTTAGAGACCACTTCACAGAATAGAGTTGACTCACTGAACACTGATGATCAAGGACCAGATACGTTGTGAAGCAGCATTAGCGATACCATAGATGAAGAAACCAGAAGTTACTGAATATACAGAAAAGAAAGATCAAAATGAATGTCAGGAGATACTCTGAACTTGCTCTTGAACATTGAGTTCAAGAGGCAAACAGAAGAAATGAAAAAGTAAAAGAGATGAACAGAAGATTTCAAAGGGCAGGTCAAGAAGACAAAGTAAAGTGTTATGGATGACACGTGCAAAAACTAGGAGTTAGAGAAACACACCCAGCATTTCTCAAGCTCCTAAGAGCAGAAGAAAAAAATCAAGTCTTAAGTTGCAATAATGAAACATCCTATGAGCAAAATATTGAAAGATGTATGATATGTCAAAAGAAGATGGAAACAATACATAGTTACCATACTTAAAAGAATTGGTTGACATTCAGCCGTTTTAGGAGGCAGTATATCATCAGGAACCAGCGATACTAAAGGAAGGCTTCCAAGCTTCACTGAAGATGCTGGTGAAAAACAAAGCTCCAGGAACCGACAGAATGCCAAACGAGATCTTTCAACAATCAGATGCAGTGCTAGAAGTGCTCACTTGTCTATGCCAAGAAACCTGACAGATGGTTACCAGGCCAGCCAATTGGAAATGATTTACATTTGTCTGAAATCTGAACAAAGAATAGCCAGCAGAATGTGGAAACTATTGAACGATATCATTAATATCACACAAAAGTAAAATGTTGCTGAAGATCATTCAAACGTGGTTGCAGCAGTCCATCAACAGGGAACTTCCAGAAGTTTCAAACCAGATTCAGAAAAAGACATGCAAGCAAAAATACCATTGCTGATGTCCGATGGATCTTAGCTGAAAGCACAAAATACCAGAAAGACATTCAGCTGTGTTTTATTGACTATGAGAGAGCATTTGATTGGTGGATCTTAAGAAATTATGGATAATATTATAAAGAATAAGAATTCCACAATACTTAACTGTGCTTATGTAGAACCTGTACACAAACCAGGAGGCAATTGTTTAAACAGACCAAGAGCATACTATTCAGTTTAAAGTCAGGGTGAATCCTTTCACCACAGTCATTCAATCTCTATGCTAAACAAATAATCCAAGAAGCTAGGCTGTATGAAGATGAACTTGGCATCAGAATTAGAAGAAGATTCATTAACCACCTGTGGTATGCAGATGGCACACTTGGTTTGCTAAAAGTGAAGAAGACTTGAAGTACTTACTGATGAAGACCAAAGACCACAGCTTTCAATACAGATTACAGTTGAACACAAATTAAACCAAAAGTGTCACAACTGGACCAATAAGCAACATCATAATAAATGAAGAAAAGACTGAAGTTGTCAATGATGTAATTTTACTTGGATCCACAATCAACACCCATGGAATTAGCAGTCAAGAAATCAAAGTACACATTGCATCAGGAAAATCTGCTGCAAAAGACCTCTTTAAAGAGTAAGTCATTTCATATGCATGCAAAAGCTGGACAGTGAATAAAGAAGACAGAAGAAGAACTGATGTTTTTGAATGATGGTGCTGGAGAAGAATATTGCACATACCATGGACTTCCAGAAAAATGAGTAAAAGTCTTGGAAGAAGCACAACTAGTGAACCCCTTAGAAGTAAGGATGGAGAGACTTCATCTCACATACTTTACACATGTTATGAGGAGGGGCCAGTGCCTGGAGGAAGACATCATGCTTAGTAGAACACAGGGTTCAATCATTCATGTTAAGACTAACCATTGTTCAATCTGTTCTTTTTATCTACCTCTTCCCTTTATGTGAATTATTGTAACTAGTCTACTTTAAGCCTAGTTCAACAAGGTGGATTGAGACGGTGGTTGCAACAGTGGTCCCAGTCATAGCAAAGATTACAATGATGGCACAGAATGGGCTGTGTCTAGTTTTGTTGTGCACAGGGTCACTTGGAGTCAGATCAACCAGAAGGCACCTGACAATAGCATTTTGAAGACAGCCTGTGAAGAGGGCACTTTTCCTGAAATGTATAAATAGCATGAAATTTTAGATCTCTGTTTAATTGAGAAGAGAAACACGCACACGTAATTGTAGGAAGCACTGAATCTATTTACATCAGTGAAATTAAGTCAGGTCTCATTTTTTCTTGCAAAGATAATTATCAGAGAAATCTGTGAAAAGATTCTTTATCAGTAATGAAGAATCCTGTGCCTGGATTACTCAGATGAAACAGATAGTTTTAACAGTCTTTATTGCATGGAAGCACTTTCTACAGTATGTTAAAAATAAATCAAAATTCAAAGAGATTGAAACATAAGATCGACTGGAAGTTGTTATTCTATACGCACATAGGGAGACCAATTCAATTCCAAAACTAAGCAAATGGCTTGAAGTAGGCTAATCACAATAATGCATATAAAGGGATGGAAAAAAAAGATCAACCATTGGTTAATCTTAACATGATTGGTTGACCCTTGTCCTCCTTTTATTGAAGTCAGCTGATATCATGTCACAAGGTGGTCCTCAGCCTTCTGCCCACCTAGAACCATGATACCTCTTGAAATTTAAATTAAGTTAGCCTGATTTTGAATAGAAAGGAAAAAATGATTAACAACTTTGAGTGACAAAACAATAAAGCCACGGGCAGGATTAATTTTGAGTTAGAAAAATTTATGTCTAATATTTGATTTTGCAGACATGAAAAACCTTAAAATCAAAGTGTGATGCCTGTCACTAAATTTTCTCTTTGACGAGTATTATTGTTGTGTGCTATGGAGTCAATTCCAACTTACACAGTCCCTACAGAACAGGGTAGCACTGTCCCGTAGGGTTTCCTAGGCTGGAATCTTGACTGGAGCAGATCTCCAGGTCTTTTCTCCCACAGGGTCCCTGGTGAGTTCTAACCACAGGCCTTTTCATTAGCCCCGCAGCAAGGATCCACCTGTTGGTGATTCGGTTGTATTTAGTTTGGCATAACCATTGTGCCAACAGAGCATCTCTCTACCATATTTTAGCACCTAAACATGCTTGATCCTATGCGGGAGGCACACTCGAACTAAACCAAACCCCTTGCTATCAAGTTGATTCTGACATATAGAAACCCCATATGTTCAGAGAAGAACTGAGCTCTGTGGAGTTTCCATGGCTACAGTCTTTAAGGAAACAGAACTCCAGGCCATGCATCTGTGGAGCCAGTGCGTGCATTTGAACCACCAATCTTCGGGATAGTTAAGCACAAACAATTTATACTACCCAGTGATCTTGGGGACACACTTACACCCAAGCATTCCAAAGCTCAGGTGAGTATTTGTTGCACAGGATGTCTTTAGAAGTGTTAACAGCAGGAAAAAGAGGGGGCCAATAAAGCATCAGCTGAGTGGGTACTTTATCTGGACTCAAGACCTTGTGTACCAGGCTGCTGTGTGTTAACTCCATTGTCAGACCACTAACCTCACCCAGTTCCAAAGTCACTGCTTGCCTATGCCAACTTTTACAAAGAAACTGCTTAAATGTAAGGGTTATAGCTTGTAGTTGGATTTATAACACAAACACATTTAATCAAAATGATGCATAAGAGAAAGGGAATTGGAAAGTCCTGAAGATATGCAGGATCTCACTGTATTAACTCTAAAACCTTGCAAAACTCAGGAAAGTGACTTCTTTTGAGCAAAATATAATCATGAATCTGGACTTGTGAAGTATGAAAGAGTCAGCATCTTTTTCAAGGATTATGATTTTAACCCTGCTGCCATAGCTGAACATGAATACCTAGAATCTATTTCCTTAAAATTCCTTCTTGAAAGCTAAATGAAACATATTGAACTATTATATAAATTGAGATTTGTGCAAAAGTGATGCTGATGTTACTAAAGTGTGTTTTTCTTAATTGTCTACAATCTTTAACCATATATGACAACTCCAGCTCTGTAACACACTGTGTACAATGTATGTCTTAATTCAGATGGAATTAGATTAGTTACATGGTTTCTCAGTAGAACAAACTGCATATAAAGGATATTAAATTTTTGTGCTATAGGTTATATGCTAGATAGTTTTTGAGTGTCAGAAAGGATCTCAGATATTCTAAGAGGTGTTGTGTAAATCCAATGCCCATCAACTGATGAATGGATAAATAATACTTGATATAGCTGTATAATGAAATACTAGTTAGTGATTAAAAAAAGGAAGTACTGATACATGCTACATGGAGGAAGCTCAAAAATATTATGCTAAATAAACAAAAAAAGCCACACCCAATGCTATCAAATTGGTTCCAACTCATAGCAACCCTAAGTGAAAGAAATAGCCACCAAAGACCACATATTGTAAGATTTCGTTTCTGTGAAATGCTCAGGATAGATGAATCTGTGCAGAAAGTAGATGAGTGATTACTGAGAGCTGGGAGGGAAGGGAAGATGGCGATAGATTATTACGTATAGGGTTTCTTTTGGGGGAGGCAAAACATCCTAAGAATAGATCATGATGGTTGCACAGTGCTATGAATATACTAAAAACACATTGAAATGTCCACTTCAAATGGATGAGTTTTATGATTTGTGAATCGCATCTCAATAAAGTTGTTTAAAAAGAGCAGAATGGAAAGACTTTACCAAAAGAATAAAAAAAAGAACACTGGAACACCTCAACAACAAGGACAAAGAATATGAATACACACTGCAACAAAGACGGCATTCAAGTGGCTAATAGACACGTGAGGAAATGCATACGATCATTAGCTATGAGAAATACAAATCAAAACTACAAGGAGATGCCATCTCATTTCAACAAGGGTGACACTAATCTGAAAAATACAAAATAATAATCATTGGGGAGGCTGTGGAGAAATCAGAACACTCATGTACTACTGGTGAGAATTTAAAATGGTAAAATCACTTTGGATAATTACTTGGCACTTCCTTAAAAAGCTAGCAATAGAAATAGCATACAATCCAGCTATCCCACTTCATGGAATATAACCTAAAGAGATAAGAGCCATCACATGACTAGACATATGCACACCTATATTCATTGCAGCACTGTTCACAGTAACAACTATATGTAAATAACCTAAATGTCTATCAGCATATCAATGGATAAACAAATCATGATACATATATACAATGCAATAGTACACAATGATGAAGAACAATGACGAACCTGAGAAACATCTCACAACTGAATGAATCACTGTGCTGAGTGCAATTAGTCACAAAAAGGACAAATATTATATGAGAGTTCTTATAAGAACTTGAAAAATGGTTTAAACACAGGAAAAAAGCATTTCTTTAAACAGTTACAAAGGCGAGGAGGAAGAAGAAGGGTAATTCACTAACTAGATAGCACACGAGTACCAACTACAGTGATGGAAGAACAACGTATAATATAGGGGAAGTTAGCACAACTGAACCAAAAGAAATTTCCTGGACATATCCAAATACTGTGGTGGACAGAGTAACTGGGGTTGGTGCCTGAGGACCACAGTTTTAGGAGACATCTGGATAATTGTCATAACAAAGTTTAGGAAGAAAATGTTCTGCATCTCACCTTGGTAAGTGTCATCTGGGGCCTTAAAAGCTCGCGAGCATCCATCTAAGATGCACTTAGTAGTTGCACCTCACTTGGAGCAAAGGAGCATAAAGAAAACCAAGTACTCAAGAGAAATATCAGCCCAAGAGAATAAAGGACCACATAAGCCAGAGACTCTACCAGCCTGAGACCAGGAGAAGTAGATGATGCCCAGCTACCATCAGCGACTGCTCTGAAAGCGAACATAGCTGAGTCCTAGGAGAAACGGGAGAAAATTATAGAACAGAACTCAAGTGCACATAAAAAGGACCAGACTTAATGGTTTAACAGAGACTGGAGGAACCCTTGAAACTATGGTTGCCAGACACCGAACTGAAACCGTGCCCAAAGCCCGCTCTTTAGACAATGATTAGACAGGACCATAAAACAAAAAATAGCACAAGAGAGGAGTATGCTTCTTAGTTCAGTTAGGTACACCAGGGTGTCTCCTATCTGGGGGCTGGATGAGAAGGCAGGAAGGGACAGGAATGGCTGAAGGGACACAGGGAACTGGGGTGACAAAAGGGAGTAAGCTGCTGCATTGTTTGGATTGAACTAATGTCAAAAAACAATATATGCATAAAGCTGTATGAGAAACTAATATGAGCTATAAACTTTCACCTAAAGCACAATTAAAAAAAAAAAAGTAACAGAGGCTTAGATTTGCTGTTTTGAGCCACAATTATCTATGTACTTTTCTACACAACTCAAATTCACTGGAAAATTGCTGTTGATTCTACTTTTCTTTAATAATGTAATTTGTGTGTTTCAAAGCTGTTTTTAAGGTTTCTCTCTCTCTCTCTCTCCCTCCCTCCCTTTTTAAAATTTAACTAGGGAATTCAAAAAAAAAAGTGACAGACTTAAAAAAATGTTTTCAAAGGAGGATATCAAAAATTATTTTTTAAAAACACAGTCAACACTAAATGACTCTTTTAATCTTTTATTCTTCTTGGTTTGTTGTGTATTTTTTTCTCTTTTTCTAACACTACAACAGTTTGCCCTAACTTGGCCAGAATGAAGCTCCCCTCTCCCCCAACATCTGCCAGCATCAATCTGAAGCTAATCATTTACTTTGAGTGTTATCAAAAATGATTGATTTTTTTTCAGGATAAGTTAATCGTATCTAAAACAACACTGATATGCTTCATGACCCACCAAAATACTATGGAGTGTGTAAAGAAAATTTCATTGGTTTAACTGGCCTTAAACAGTTTAACTACCAAATAAATCCCATAATGGACAACTCAGAAACCTAATTTGGCAATCCTGAGAAACTCCCTCATATCCTGTAGGGCCTCCCTCATATCCTGTAAAAGGTTCAAGAAACAGCAATTATAACCTTGACATCTAGCTCCAATTTGTAAAGTACTTCATATTTTTCCCCAGTCTTCTTTAAAAACATCCTAGCTTTCCTTAGCACTTAGAAGATGCTGTCTGTTAATCACAGTTTTCATGCACTGGTATCTGGGGCAGGGAAATTTGGTGGAAAAAACCTGCAGAAAAATCACTCAAGTAACAAAAATTAAATATCACTCTTGGCTCTAATCCTGTGGCATATGAGTTAAGCGGTTTGATCCCACCCGGGTTGATCCCACCCAACAGCCTGCTGAAGAAAAAGACACGGTTTACGCCCATAAAGATTACCACCAAGAGAACCCCGTGAAGCTCAGTCCTGCTCGGTCCTAACACGTGAGGCTGAAGTGTTGGAACTGACTGGAAAATATGTAACAACAACTTGGCTCCACTAACAGCTCTGGATCGCTGAGACGTGACTGATCTTTTCCTGTAGAAACATTTTAGTAATCCTCTGTATGTATCAGTCCCTCATTTATAAACACCATTTAAGCTTCTTTTCTGACTAATCAATGAGGGAGTGTCTTCAAAACAGGTTTATAAAATAGCGAAAACTCTGCTCAGCAGAGTTCCAGGAGTTCTTGATGATGTGAGTGCTGTGACTGCACAAAGCATACAGTAAGGATCCTGGGTCTTGACTGCAGATTGCATCCCTTGCCTGCTAAACTAACCTTGAGCTGCCTAAGTGACAGCGAGTCTGAATAGGGACCCTTGCATGGCCCATCACTCACTATCAATCAAAGCAAGAACTCGATCTGTCGGTACATTAGAGCCCTGCCTAGCAGCCCAAAGCAGACCCACTTCTTCAAAAGCTAGCAATTTTCAGGAGAAATTTCAGATGAAATCCCTTCACATTATCCACTATCTCTTCAACAAACTTAAATATCTAGAAACATAAATACAAAGGATGTTTCTTCTCTGCATTTTACAAAGCTGAAGAGCTTTGCATAATTATCACGCATGTCGAACAATTTTTAAAAGGATACGATATTTAATAGGAATATTGAATATGAAAAATACTTACGATAAAATTCCAGAACAGTTTAATACTGGGCTGTTAGATTTTGCTTTTCTGATGAGAAATATTACGATAATGTCTGTATTTGTTCAAATGCAACCCACTTAACAAGTATTTAGGAAAAGAAAGCCTCTTTCTTTTTACTCAGGGTTCCCCTAGGAAATGATGTTTCATTGCTCTCAGCATGCTGGCCATCTGCATTCTAATCAGGTAGATACCTTAGTGAGTGATTCACCTTAAACATGAGATGTAAGTGAGATCTGGAAACAGGTATACTGCAAAATTTATGTTCCCCACTAAACCATTCTTAAGAGCCCTGGTGAGGCAATGGTTAAGCTAGGGAAGGGCTGGAGGTTTGAATCCACTCGGTGACTCTTCAGAAGAAGGAGCTGGCAATTTGCTTCAGTCGAGATTATAGCGAAGAGTCTATGGGGCAGTTCTGCTCTGCCGCAGGTGGTTACTAAGGGTTGAAATCCACTCAAGGGCACCAACAGCTCTTCTACTGGATTATGTATTGTCATTAAAATAAAACGAGTGAGAGCTATTGCTTTCTTGAGATTTTTTTTTTTCCACTTCGATAAACTGTTTTCTATGTAGTTCTGTTTTATTTGAGGAGCCCTGGTGGTGCAGAGGTTAGAGTGTTCAGCTGTTAACGAAAGGTCAGGCGCTTGGCATTTGGAACCCACTAGCCTCTTCGAGTAGAAATCCTGCTGGCCTAGTGGTTCGGTGCTTTTTCTGTCATAACCAGAAGGCAGACAGTTGGAATCCGCCAGGCACGCCTTGGAAACTACAGGGCAGTTCTACTCTGACCTTTAGGGTAGCTATGAGTCGGAACTGACTCGATGACACTGGCTTTGGGGATTGGTTAATCTCTTTGAGAAAGAAAGACGTGGCAATCAGCTTTCGGTAAAGACTATAGCCTGGGAAACACTATGAAGCAGATTCTACTCTGCCCTCTAGGATTTCCACAAGTCCAAATCCACTTGAGGGCAGTGAGTTTGGCTTTCTGCTTTATTTTGACAGTTTTAAGGGTTAATTGGAAACCCTAGGGATCTAGTAGTGAGATCTACGGTTTGCGAACCATAAGGTCAGCAGTCAGACCCTCCAGGTGCTCCTTGGAAAGCCTATGGGGCAGTTCTACTCGGTCCTATAGGGTCGCCATGAATAGGAATCCCCTCAACAGCAACTCTCTAATGGCTGATTAAAGATACACCGCATTGTTTTACAACAGCTACCTGTGTGTCCTTTGAGGCCTCCAGCTAATGTTAGCGGGCTGCACCCAGCGGAGGAGGGCGGATTCCGGAAACAGAGTGTAAGATAGCAATCATCGAGTCTATTAGAAGCGCTCCCAAATCTTGCAGCCCCGCACTCAGGACTAATTCCCGGCTACAGCCCTCGCTAAGAGACGAGTTGATGGGCTAGAAGGTGGGGAGGAAAGTGAGCCGGGAAGCGTAGTGTTGGTTTTCCACCCGCTGGGTATCTGTTACATGTGAACTTCCTCTGGCGCCAGCAGGTATTTTGAGATGGCAACTGGAGGGATCCCAGAGGAGAAGGATGGGAGTGGGGGAGATGAAGCTGTAAGTTTGGGGATCAAAGCTTTAAAGATCCGGAAGGAAATCGGTAAATTCCGGATTGATTAGCCCACCGGCTTTAAGTGGGATAGGGTGACGTTGCAATTTAGAGGCTTACAGCTACAGGGATAGGAGAGTAGGAGGTGACTAGGATCTCAGAAGAGAAATCTTCACACCAAGCCACGAAGATAAAATACCAGACCAACTCAGGGCGAGATGGGAAGTTCCCCACCGCCACCCGGATTTTCACCCGAAAGGGGAATTCCAGAGGGGCTGCGATTCTTCCTCTTGCTCAATGTCCTCAGAAGCGAGATGTGACGCCCTGGGCAGCCAGGGGCGCTGATACCCCCTCTGGGGCAACGTGCGTCTCCCCGGGAGGTCTGGGAGGCAGAGACATTAAAGCCCGACTGCCTGCTGAAGCGTTCAGTAAAAGTGACTGCGATTTATTTGGATTAGTCACTATAAAGGTCTGGGGGACAGCTATTTATCCGATGCGGACCTTGACAAATTAACTGGGGAGTGCAGGAGAGGACAGTTCCTCTGACCCTGGGCCTTGCTGGGGCGGAAGGTAGGATCCTCCCACCTGCCCTGCGCCCCAGAAGCGCGCACCCCTGGGGACGCGCCTTCACCTGCGAGGCTGGCGCGGCAGCCGCTGTGGCCCCTTGCCAGCAAGGAGGCCCTCCTGGAACTTGAGGTGCCTGGGTTGCCGCCTCCAGGCTCTTAACGGGGAAAATTTCTGCTCACCCTCAGGCTGCACTTTCTCCCCCAGGTTCCCGGAAGATCACTAAATCGATTGCCCTGCAGGTGACCCAGTCCTGTGCCCCACACCGGAGGGTCCACGTTTAAATGGTTTGCTCTGGCAGCATCAAGGTCATATATCTGAGAGGTCGTTTAAAAGTCATTTTTTAGGGACTGACAATCTGAAATTGAATTCCACTTCGTATGGAATGTGAGTACAAGGTACTGTCTCTCAATGAAGATATTTTAGCGCCTGGTGTCACCAGTCCCGCAGGAGGTGTTACAAACGACCACAATCTTTGCTCTTGGGCTTCAGAGTGAACTTGAAAACAATCACTGATACACCCCTTCTATCTTCATTTCTGAACTACCACCTCCTTAACATATAAAGCGCTAATTAAATTTCTTGAAAAACAGGACGTTTGTACTAAATATCTACCAACAAACAGGTAAATTTCTAACTTGAAATACAATCAAAAGGATTTTTTTCCCCAGCGCCATATTACTTTTAATGTAATGCTTTGTTGTTTCAGCTTTGAAGCCAACGCTGTCCTGCAGGATCACAGTGAAATTGATCTGACTCAAGGCAACACATTTGGTTTTGGTAAAGGCTTAGACTAGATACCTGAAATTATGATTCTCTGCATATGCTGCAGCTGCTGCGAACAAGTAACCTCACCGCGTTGATTTCAGGATCTGAGACTGCAGTTTTTGAACAATTCTAAGAAGCTATGCATTAAGTGGTGGTGTTAATTTCTTTATATAATTGATTGCCTTTGTATTAAAGACCTAACAGAGAGAAAGTAATTTGAATGAAAGTCTTACTTAATAAAGGAAATCAGATCTCTGAAGTTAAAAAGATGAAAGCTCAGTGTGCCCAGAAGGAGGGTTTGAGCTCTTTTGATGGAGACTATTTGAACCTGAAAATTTTGCGTGGCTATCTGTCTTGCTAAAAGTCAGGGTGAGATAACTGTAATCTGGCTCTGATTTCTGCTGCAAAGAAAACATTGAAATGACTGCTCATTTATCATGATACCCAGCCTCCCCTCCTCCACCTTGCTGTAACTGACAGTGTAACACCGAGCTGTTTGTATCTTCTCTCCACTGCTGGGAATAAAACCAACCTGTTGAAGGGAGAGCTCTAAATGCTAAGATTTATTGTGAAAAGAAATCATAGGAAAAAAGTCTGGGAAGTGGTTCTAAAAACTCAACAGTCAGCAAGAAGACTAGGGAAGCCTCCAAGTTCTATGATGACTCACTGGTTTTTCTTCTGATCTGGCTGCATGGTGAGTCTGCATATGTAAGTTCCCTGATTCATAATAATAATTAATATAAAAACATTGCTACTGAGTTGATTTAGACTCATAGTTCCCCAATAGGAAAGAGCACAACGGCCCCCACAGAGCCTCCAAGAAGCTGGTGGTGGAATCAAACTGCCTATCCTTTTAGTTAGGAGCCAAATGCTTAACCACTGTACCACCAGGCTCCCTCCCTAAGGAATAGTAGCCATTTAAAAGGTTAGTTGAGACAGTATTTGCAACACTCTTGCTTAACTGATCTGATTATAAAAGTTAAAATGATGGAATCATTTATTTCTAGGGCAGATGATTATTTTAGTTCAACAGACACTGCATTTATTTCTTCTAGATAGATGCTTAAATTCACACACTCAAGAATAACCAGTATGTTTATATAGTAAAATCTAACCTCAATAGTTCCTGTGGGTTGCTATGAGTCAGAATCCCCTCAACAGCTATGGGGCATTGGGGTTGGAACCTTAATAGTAATCATATATGCAATATTAAAACAGTAATAGGATGCCCTTTTCAGTGGTCTAACTCGTCAAGATTTCTCAAAGTGATAATATCCAATTTGGAAAAAATATTAATAAAACAACTTCCCCATACACAAAAATAAATTCAAGACGGATTAAGGACCAAAATGCGCAAACTAAAACCATAAAATCCTTAGAAGAAAAAGCAGAGGCAATGCTGTCAGGCCTAATACTTAGCAATGGATTATCTAACATAATATCAAATGCATAAGCAGCAAAAGACAAAATAAATAAATGAGGCTTCATAAAAGTTAACTTGTTTATCAAAAAAAAAGTCAAAAGATCAACCAGGAGAATGTATTTGGAAACTGTATGTGACAAGAATCTAATAACCAATATACACTTAAAACTTGAACAACTCCACAACAAAAAAGGACAACTCAATCATAAAATAGGCAAAGGACTTGAATAGACTTTTCACCAAAGAGGACATTCAAATGACCACCAAACACATGAAAAGATGCTTGGTGTCATTAGCCATCAAAACAAAAACCAAATCCACTGCCATCGACTCTATTCCAACTCATTGTGACCCTATGGGAAAGAGCTGAACTGCCCCATAGAGTTTCCAAGGAGCACCTAGTGGATTTAAACAGCCTACATTTGGTTAGCAGCTGTAACACTTAACCACTTGACACCAGGGCTTCCTATTAGGCATCAGAGAGACTCAAATCAAAACCACAATGAGATACAGTTTCACTCCCACCAGACTTAGTGGTTAAGAGCTACAGCTGCTAAGCAAAAGGTTAACAGTTCGGATCCACCAGGAGCTTCTTGGAAACTCTATGGGGCAGTTCTACTCTGTCCTATAAGGTTGCTGTGACCTGAAATTGACTCTCTGGCAGTGAATTGTTTTTTTCTTTGTTTTTTGTTTTAGGATACCTAAATATATACCAAAAAAAACAAATGTTGGTGAAGATACGGGGAAACTGGAGTACTTATCCACTGCTGAAAATCGTTGTGACAATTCCTCAAAAAAATAGAAATAAAACTACCATATTGACCCAGAAATTCCACTCATATGTACTCAACAGACTGTAAAGCAGAGACTCAAAGACTTCCATATGTATGTTCACTGCAGCACCGTTTGTAACAGCCAAAAGATGGAAAAAATCTAAATAATCATCTACAGATGAATGAATAACAGAATGTTGTATGTATTCACAGTGGAGTATTACCCAACCTGTAGGAGAAATGAAGTCTCAATACATGCTGCAATATGGATAGAGTGTGAAGATATCATGCTGAAAGAAACAAGTCAATCACAAGGGACAGATACTGCATAAACTCATGTATATAAAAAGACAAAAAGTCAACATACACAGTTTAGTTTAGTAGTGGTTACCGGGGCAGGAGGAAGAGGGAAAGAGAGTTAACAGGGATGGAAATAATTGCATTCATTAAAGGTAGGATTGCACAGCTATTTTAATTCTGTCAGTAAGTGGCACACATGTAAAAAGTTGAACTGGCAAAAGTTGTATCATTGATATATTTACAACAATGACTAAGTAAAGTAGCTACTGAGGTGGCTCATGTACAACCAAAAACTTCATGGGATTTGGTTCTTTGGTTTAGGGGGTTAGGGTCATGGTTTCATTGTACATGCTAGTTAATTGGCCTAATGATATGTTTGGTGCTTCTATTCCACCTCCTAGGAGTCCTAGTGGTACAGAGGTTAAAGCTAATTAATAAGATATCAGTTCAAACCCACCAGCAGCTCCTTGGGAGAAAGGTAGGGCAGTCTGCATCTATAAAGATTACAGCTTTGGAAACCTTATGGGGAAGTTCTCTGTCCTGCAGCGGTCACTATGATTGAATCGACTTGACAGCAATACTTTTTTAAAAAACGGTTCTGTCTCCTAGTTAATTGAGCAGTGCCTGTGGTCTTAAAAGCTTGCAAGTGCCCAGTTAAGAAACAAAAACTGGTCTGTATCTGCCTGAAGGAGAAAGGAAAGTTAGAGATAGAAAGAGCATATGGAATGTGTGGCTAATTGCCTCTGTGAGCAACCGCCTCCACTACCCAAAGAACTGGCTAGTGCCTGGCTACCATTACTGAACTTTATGAGCAAAGATTTAAAGAAGAAATCCTGATCAAAAACGGGGAAATGCAAAACAATTTAAATTTTTCATTGACTCCAGTCTTACTGGAGCCACACAGCCTGGGTGAACCCCTGAAACTATTGACCTGAGATAGTCTTTAAACTTAACCAAAAATATACCATCAAAGTCTTCGTAAAGCCAAACAGTAATTTAATTTAACAGGTAAACCTATCTTAAGCAACATGCTCTTTTAAGAGCTATTTATGTGGAAACCTTGATTTCATAGTCATAAAGTACTACAGTTGCTAACCAAAAGGTCAGCAGTTCAAATCCAGTAGGTGCTCCCTGGAAAACCTATGGGACAGTGTCCTACAGGATCACTATGAGTCAGAACTGACTCTGTGGCATTTTTTATTTTATGAGAAAAAATTGATAACAGCAATTCAAATGATTAGATAGAGACCTTAGATGGCAGTGAATTTATGTTGAAGAAGGTGGAACAACTCAGAAAAGGAGGGTGAGAATGTTGGCACAATACAAAGAATGGGATCAAAGTCTCTAAATGGTACATGTAGAAACTGTTGAACTGGCATATGTTCTGCTGTGTATAAAAACAGTAAAATAAAACAAAATAAACTTTCCAGATACTACTTTAGAATGTGTAAATTAGAACAATCTAAGAAGGTTCAAAACTATGTAAAAGACTTTCAAATGTGTATATCACTTCACCTAACAATTCAGTTTGGAGGAATTTTTGTTTTGAAAGAATTAAGGATCTGCATAAAGATTTTACTTCCAAATATTGACAGTCACAAAAAAGAAAGAAAACAGGAAATAATAAAATAGCTATGAGTCAGAATCGACTCTATAGCAATGAGGTTTTTTGGTTTTTTGTTTGTTTTAGGAAGCAGTGTGAAGCAATGGAGGAGTATTAGCCAGAAACACCTGGTTTCCATCCCCCCCCCCGCCCCCCGCAGGCTCTGAATGAGTGAATTTGAGCAGTTAACCATTCTGAGTTTTCCATGCCAAGGGAGACAATACTATCTACTTATAAACATTACTGAGGATTAAATGTAATGGCATACATAAAGCACTCAATACAACTGGCACAAAGTAGTTCTTTTCCTTCAAGTTAGAGATGTTTTGAATTAGCAAATTGGCTTTTCGTAAACAACTTCTGAGAGTAAACCAGCTAGTTAGTTCTTCATACCTTGGCTTGAGTTATTTTACTGTCTTTTAAACGAAAATAGAATTTTCGGAGGTTGCTATCAGTGAAATGGCTTTATTACCAATCAATATCTAATATCTAAGTCAGAATTATTACAAAGGAGTATATAAACTGTATCTCTATGAAATTATCAGATGTTTTGGAAAAATGTGAAATATAATTTTGTCATAGTGAAATCTGCCTTTTAAAAGGCATAGGATACAGACTTTTGGGATGTATTTTAGATGCTATATGGTGGAAAGGCATTTTCATGTGTATAACACAGTTTAGTATTTCCATTGACATTACATTAACAGTATTGATATAAGTCTAAGAAACAGTCTTAAAATTGCTGAAATATTTTGGTTGCCTAGAAATTTGTGTTCTAGTTCTCGTTTTATTAAAGACCTCTTGAAAGTCTTAAAAAGCAATGATGCCACTTTAAGGTCTAAGGCAAGCTTGACCCAAGCCACAGTGTTTTCCATCACCTTATATGCATGCAAAAGCTAGACAATGAAGAAGAAAGACCAAAGAACAGCTGATGCTTTTGAATAATGGTGTTGGTGAAGAATACTGAATATAACATGGATTGCCAAAAGAATCAACAAATGTGTCCTGGAAAAAGTACAGCTGGAATGCTCCTTAGAAGCAAGGAAGGCAAGATTTCATCTTATGTTCTTTGAACATGTTATCAGGTAGGACCAGTCCCTAGAAAAGGATATATCATGTTTGGTAAAGTCATTGGTCAGTCTCATCAATGAAGTGGATTGACACACAGAGGCCCCAACAATGGGCTCAGACATAACAATGATTATGAGGATGGCGCAGGACAGGGCCACGTTTCATTCTATTATACATAGGATTACTATGAGTCAGAACCAACTCATCAGCACCTAGCAACAACAACCCAAATCAGTGCCATCAGTTACACAATCATCTTGTTATTCAGAGATTTTCAGGGTAATAGAATTTGTTCAAACACACAGCATTTGAACTGAAAGCATAATATCAAACCCATTGCAGTAGAATCCATTCCTACCTGTAGGAACACTATAGGGCAGAGTGGACCTGCCCCATAGTTTCCAAGAAGTGGCTGGTGGGTTCAAACTGCTGACCTTTTGGTTAGCAACTGTAGCTCTTGAGCACTACACCGCTAGCCAATAATATAGTACAATTCACTAAAACTCCATGTTGCACACGATATTGTAATGGTTAATTTCCGTAGAAACGTAAGGCTAAAACAAACCTCTAAAAGGTCAAAGACATAAAATATTTTACTTGGAGGAAAGGTGAAACAAAGAACTATAATCTGGAATATGAAAGAAACACAAGATTGAGCATATAAGACAAAGAGCTAACACTGGGCATGTAACATTTGCAATAGAACAGACTAGCACATGGCTGATTTTTTGGAAGTAGATCCCAGAGCCTCTTCTTCAAAATCCCTTTGGGTAGACTTAGATCTCCAGCCTTTTGGTTAACAATCAAGAAAGTTAACTATTTACACTACCCAGAGACTCTACTGGGCACTTAGAATGAAAACCCTGCCCTTGAATTGATTCATGAAAACTCCTGTTTTACAGAGCAGAAATGCTCCAAAGCATTGTCTTGGTTGTAATCTTTATGGAAGCAGATCACCAGGCCTTTCTTCCATGGCAATGCTGGAACCAACAACCTTGAGTAGCCAAGTGTAGAGCAGAGACGTTATTGGACTCTGTTTTTGTTAGCCCAGTGCTGCTACAACAAATGCTGCAAGTGGGTGGCTTTAACAAAGACAAACTTATTCTTTCACAGTGTAGGAGGCTCAAAGTCTGAATTCAGAGCATCAAGTCCCAAGAAAAAGTTTTCTTTATCAGCGCTGGGGGAAAATCCTTGTCATGAATCTTATCCTCATCTACGAGCAAGAAAGACCCATCCTAGTAGCTGCAGACTAAACTGCTATTCTGCCTCTCACAGATAACCACTTCTCTACAGTAGCCAATTCCCTGTAAAAAGAGAAAGATCACTAAAGATCCCTTTCAGTTCGAAATCTATTTTGCAGTCAAACTCCTTTTATTAGGAACACAGATTTTAATATATGAAACAGCTTAAGGCAAAGAAACGCTACTGAGTTCAAAAAGTGTTTCAAAGGAAGGGAAAAAAACATTCAGTATTGCTTCTCTACATTCATAGTTTGCAAATACAGTCAAGCAATGATATGTGGTTAAGCAACTGCTTTGTATTCCAACCTGAAGATAAGACAGATATGTAGACATAGAACAAGCATGTGGGTAAGAAAGCCCCTAAGTCCTTGACCTATCGAAGATTCTAGCAAATGTGAATAAGTGGATGGATAAAAACACCCAAGGGAAAGGACAGCAGGCATGGGTTGTTAGAGATATTCATAGCATTAATGTACATATCTGAGGAGAGTCCTACCTGGAGAGAAGATTATTTATTGTCAGTACTTTGTATATTGACCAATTTATTGATTTTCTCATTTTAGTAAATTAGGCATACAAACACTGTACAAATTAAGCATACAAACACTATTAAATCAATATAACAAAAAAAATTGACATCACTCACGAGCTCAAGTGAATTTCATCAACATTCAAAAATGTTTAATGGAAATCACCGAACTAACACATTAAGTACGTTTAATTGCTACAGACAACTAACACAAATTATCTCAATAATTATAAAACTTTTTTCTATATTTAAGAGAACTGAAATGTATTTATATCGTTAATTCAAAAAAACATCATCCTCCCTATACTTGTTTTCATTTTAAAAATATTTTTCTCAGTCTCTTTACTGACCATATTCAAAATATTTTACAGCAAAGACCATTGACCCATCAGAATTGGATGCCTATAGCACTGAAGCAATGTTCTGGCCTCCCTCTGTCCCCTCAGTTATCTTTGGCATAAATCTTTCGGAATTTAAATCAGGAAAGTGCTAGGGAGGATTGAGGCATGGCAAGGTTGGGGTTACCAACCTGAGTGGAAATATTTCAACTTTAACAACTAGTCCAGCCATCCTCTAGGAGCCCTGGTGACATAAACAGTAAATTGCTAAGCTGTTAGCCAAAAAGTTGGCTGTTCAGTCCCATCCAGTGGCTCTGCAGGAAGAAGAGCTGATGACCTGCTTCTCTAAATACGACTGCCAGGAAAACCCTATGGGGCAGTTCTGCTCCATCACATGGCATCATTATGAGCAGGCGTCGACTCTGTAACACCCAGCAACAACAACAACTAGCATCCATCCACATACTTACAAGCTGATTCTAAGTCCTGCTAACAATAATAATAATACAAAATACAGAGAAGAAAGACTGTTTTTTCAGGTCAGTCAAGGATAATCCAGGTTGTTGACCAACTAGTTCTTTTGAGGTGCACAGAAAATTTGAGGCCTAACTAAAAATAATTTAATTAATGACCACGCTAAACTTTTCAGATTATCATGTAAAGCTTTTTCTCTTATGTATTCCATATCATTATTGTCATGGATTAAATTGTGTCCCCCTAAAAATAGGTGTAACCATGTGACCGTGATTCTCTGTATTCTACAATTGTCCTCCTTTTTGTGATTTTCCTGTGCTGTATGTTAAAGGACTAGGGTAAGACTGTAAATCCCTTCATAAGATTATCTCCAGTCTCCACTGTAAAGGGAGTTTCCCTGGAGTGTGTCTTGCCCCACCCTTAATTCTCTCGTTTTACAAGAGATAAAAGGAAACAGAAGCAAGCACAGAATTGGGAACCTCACACCATCAAGAAAGCAGCACCAGGAGCAGAGTGAGTCCTTCAGACCTGAGGTTCCTGCTCCAAGACACTCCCTGGACAAAGACTGATGCAATACCAGACTTTCCACTGGAGCCAACAAGGGGGAAAGTCTTCCCCTGGAGCAGACATCCCGAATTTGGACTTGTAGCCTACCAGACAATGTAAGAATAAACCCTCCTCTGTTAAAGCCATCCACTCTGTAGTATTTCAGCCCTAGCTGACTAAAACAATTACCTATAAATATTTATTATATTTATATATAAATAATTCAGTGATTTATTTTTAAATTTAATGATATGGCTTACAAATGTTTCCAACGTAGATGACAAATGGATTTCTCATTCCAATGATCATTTACTATTCTATGGGATTACAAAAAAAAAAAAATCCAAAGCTAGTGCTTTCAAGTGGATTCCAATTCATAGTGGTCCTACAGAGTAGCACTGCCCCATAGAGTTTCCAAGGACCACCTGCAGGATTTGAACTGCAAACCTTTTGGATAGCAGACTCAGCACTTAGCCACTACACCACAAGGTTTTCCATCTATGGGCTTACTGTACCATAATTTAACCACTTCCTTTCTGATAGGCATTTAGGTCATTAATTTTAGTGTCTGTCTTGCAGTTTTTTTTCCTGATACAGCTTGCTAACTAACACTGAAATAACATTGAATGTTTTGAATTGCAACTCCTCTCCTTCCCTTTCCCTCCACACTAATGGAAGTGTTTAATGAGCAGTGAAAATCCCAAAAGGTGAATGAGAAAAATGTCTGGATGACCAATTCCAAATGCTAAAGCAACAAATCCCAAAAATGTCTGATCAAGTTGATAAATGGTTGTTTGGCCTCACAGAAGTTATCACTTTCAACAGATTTCCCTGCCTGCCACCCTGCTGGAGAGTAGGTGATGAATTTTCTTTTGCATGTTTATGTTTGAAATATTCAGCACTGTCGAAGGATAGGTATCTTCATAATAAATATATATCCACTTCTACAGCATTTTAGATGACATAATATTAATAAAATGAGAGGTCTGTATTGGGTTCATTTCATGGTGCTACATCATACAATAACATAATCATGTAATATTTGACCTACACAAAAGGAAGTATGTAAAATACATGCAAGCTATGAAACACCAAAATATTGCCTACACCAATGAAGTTACCTTTCTGTTTTCTAAATCATATCCCAATATCAACCTCAGAAAAAAATGACTTCTGAATTTTGTGTTCTACATTCTCTTATTTCTCTATATAGTCTCATTACATATGTATATATCCCTAAATAATCACCTCATTTTCTTTAGACACATTGTCAGGAAAGACCAGTTACTAAAAAAAGGGTATCCTGCTTAGTAGAGGCTTAGGGAAGCCTTCGGTGGGACAGACTGGCAAAAGAGCTGCCACAGTGGAGTCAAGCATACCAGCGATCACGCAGATGGTGTGACATCGCTGTCTGCAATATGTAAGGTTGGCATGAGGTTGACCGACTGGACTGCAACTAACAACAACAACAAATGAATATAGCTCCTAAGAAATTAAAATCTTGTCATAACGTCCTTAAAATACTACATCTGGCTCATTTTTGTGTTCGCTTTTACCTAATCAATGCATTTTACAGGTTATTTGGACTTTTGAAGAAATAGTTTCAGTTTACAAAATTTTAACAGTTTCATGAATCTTGGCAGGTAAAATTAGAAAGAAAGCAGATGATAGGTTGAAAAGACTTGTGCATGAAGACATTATCTGAGTACAAATGAGTTGGAAACCCTGGGGCATGGTGGTTAAGTGCTACAGCTGCTAACCATAAGGTCAGCCGTTCAAATCCTCCGGGTCCTCCTGGAGGACCTCCTCGATGCAGCACTTCTGCTCTGTCTATAGGGTCTCTATGAGTCAGAATCAACTCCAGGGCGGTGGGTTTGAGTTGTTTGTTTTGTTTTATTTTATTTTAAGTTGCATTCCTCCCAAAAGGGCCTAGAATATGGCACTGGAAAGACCACCACTCAGCACAGAAAGAGTGAAATCCTAAAACAGCAGCAGGTTTCCCAAGGGATCCTATGTCATGATGAGGAAGGATTACAGGAAACTTCTACTAACACTTTATTTTCCTTCCTGAAGTTCTGGGAGAGGTTTTAGTAACTCGGTGAACAGGTCAACAGCTACTTACACTATAGAGTTACCCACAGCCCTTATGAGAACTGATGCCTTGCCTACTCTTTTCTAAGCCTTTAGTCATAAGCATTTTAGTGTTTTGTTTCCAAAAATTTGCAGTCTTAATCAACTTTGGTTTGTGAAGCAGAAGTTAATTGTAGGAGCTCAAGTAGCTGGCTTCCATAAAGATGACAGCCAAGAAAACCCTATGGGACAGTTCTACTCTGTCACATGTGGTCACTGTGAGTCAGAATGGACTCCACAACACCTAACAGCAAAAGTTGTTCATTGAAGTAGAACATGTTGTACCAAACATACCTTTACGGGAAACCAATTACAGAAAGTCTGTAACAAAAGGGTGATTTGGCCAAATCAGTTCCACTCTTTTGAGACGGTTTTAGCTGACACGGAATATTTTTACCTCCATCAAGTCCAGACATAAAGCTAAAAGAAACTGAACTATTCAAAAATGTTATTACTCTTTGTAAAGCAGAAAAGGAAGGCAATTATTTAGATAATTTAAGCTCTTTCCCAAAATGCTAGTTTTGCCTAAGTTATCTTTATACTGCAAGAGGAAAAAAATTGGCACAGATAAGCCAATGATAAAAATCCCTCTCATGAAGTTGCATGTGTAGGAAAAATGCAAGCGAAGTATGATACAGTGGAGTTTAAGATTCCACAAATAAGCAGTCAAAAAAAAGACCTTACTGCTTTCAACATTTTCTCAGCAGAGAAAATTGTACAATGATGGAGAGTGTTTCATCTTACACACAGCTATCAGTCTAGGTGGCACAACGTTTTCCTTTTACATTATTTAAAAAAAAAGATATCCTGTTCCAGATACTTGGTTTCTCAGCAGGCCTGAGTTTTATAGCATTCTGAATATATCTTTTTCAATAGACACCAGTCACTTGATTTAAAAATTTATGAGTGTCCTAGGATGTGAGAAAGAATGTTTTATTCCTCTATGTCATTTTTTCTTCTAGGTGAAGGACAAAAGCAAATCTACAGTTGTGATAATCTACCATTGTGATAATATTACTCTTTCAAGTATTCTCACATGGTGTATGTCAGTAACACTTCCAGTATCAAGGACAGATGTCTAATACAATGTGAGTCATTTGTAGTATATATGTCAATGTTTTGTTTAAAAAAGAACACATCTCAACCAGACTTTAATTGCTAAGTAGTAGATGATAATGCACCTAGAGAATTTCTCAGGAGGGCCACTTATTAGCTTGTTTTCCCTAGATTCAGTGGATTACTGTGTTAGTATAAGGAGCTGTTCAAGATCTGTTTTCACAGCTCACCAAAGACCACATATTAAAAAGAGAACAGTAAAAAAAAAATAAATTCACTTGTCATCCTCACCCAATCTTCAAACCACCAAAGCCTTGTGCTGAAATTACATTTCAGAAGAGAACTATGTATTTCCAAAATATCTGTATTGTTCAAGAAGGCCAAAAGGATTTTGATCCAATGCATAGAGATCCACAGAGCATGGAGAGAGAAACCAAATTTATTTTAAGGTTAACTTGTGTCTCGACGGCACTTGGCTGGCTGGCTGTGTGAGATACAGCTATCTGTAATGACTTTGAAGACATTTAACAAGCAGGCAGGGAGGGAACCAAAGTTGCAAAAAAAAATCAACATCAGGTAGAGTCACTTGGTGGAAAGAGAAAATCAAAGATAAGTCATGTAAACCTTTTATGCTTTTCTTGATATAGCAATACAGTATAATTTAAAAATAAAAAGATAAGTAATACATGTTGTAATTGGTTCGGCACTAGATTTTTTCTTAATTGTGACTGAGTGAAAATATACAATCTAGTTTAAACCTGAATGCAGCTCCTCCTACTCTCCTTGCCTGGTGACAGCACACTCCACCCTTCTGTTCTATACATGTCACATCCTCTCAGCAATCTCCTGTCTCCTCTTAGCACTAGATTTTTTAAAAACTTGATTTGTTATAACACTTGAAATATACATACAACATATGTTGTTACAACATATGTTGATAGTAATACATATAGGAAAATTGAAATTAAAATTCAAGTATTAGAGTAATCCTAAAATAGAGATTTCATGATTTCTATTACCTGTCTCTACTTACATGGGAAATCATATATAAATATATTACGTACTAATCGTATATAAACATAAATCATACGTCAGATTATGTTCCCTTTTTTAAAGGTTTAACACCTTTGTTCAACTGTGTCATTTTTAAAAACATTATTCTGTGTTTAGTCAGCTGGTTTCTTGATTGAGTTTTTTCTCTCACATCACTGGAAGCAAAGGTTGGCTTTCTGTGGGTGTGAAGAAATTCCTCATGAGACAAACACATGATTAGCTTACTTCTTCTTACCTGTTTTGATTCTCTTACTCCCTGAAGATCCAACTGACCATTCTTGCTCATGGTCATAGATACTGTAAACCCCAAAGCAAAAATCGAATCTTGTGCTTTAAACTCTGTGACTCCTAGTCATTCATGAAAGCAAAAGACAGAGCCTACTGCAGATACAGCCTTGGTTTATAAGAAAGAAATTGGAGGTCAGGATTCTAGTATGTGACCATTTGGCTCTTAGTTGGACCAAGGTTTTTGTTTTAGCTTTTTTGTTTTGTTTTTCTTTAACTGAGATCTAACTAAAGAAGAAGCGGGTAGTACAACACTGAGGAACAGACAGTGATCACCCTTACCGTGAATGTTCAATTTTCTTTTCTAAGAAATTGAAATAACTATCAAGAATTGAGCAGCATACCTAGGCAAAAAGGAAAATCATTTATTGATGAAATTCAATAATATTTTTAAATGTAAAAAGAGAGGGAGACAGAGATGCCTACCTAGGAACAATTTTAAATAAGTATCTCAAATAAGAATGAAAATACCTAGCTTACATTTTAATCTTTGTTGTCAAGCTTTTATTTTTTTTAAGAAAGCTGTGTCTTGCATGTTAAGGGACACTAATTTTTACTTCTGGGGTCAAATACTTGATGATATTAGTGACCTACTGTGAGACTTCCATAATATATTGTATCTTTATTCCACCCTAAACTACTTAATCAATTTAACTTGAGAAAAATAATTACTTTTAATCACACAATCATCGAAATTACCGTAAGTGAAAGGATTGATTAAAGTAGTTACAGGTTAATACCGAATAGATTTTTAATTTTGTGACTGTGACCATGAGATACTTTTCATCCAACATAATAGAATTCTAGATTTTAGTATAATCGTTCCCCCGCCCTTTGTTTAGGCTTCCTTTCCCAGAGAAATCATCTGTTCGTTGTCGTTGTTCAAAGTCTTGTATGAGGTTGAATAACTAAGTCCACGAACTTAATTGTTTTAAGTGCTATATACCTCATTGCTGGACAACACTACAGTCACCTTCGAAGTAGTCTCCTTGGAAAGCTATGCAGTGACGTCAGCACCTAATCCACCCTTCTAAGCAAATTTTGAACTCTTTCTGGAATGGCCATTGCATGTGTTGGAAAGGTGGCAAGTTTGTGAACTTAATTGTATAGTTGTCTACAAGGGAATTTTTAGCCAGTAAACAAATAACTATATTGGAATACCTCCCTACTCACCTGATCTGGCCCCCCGTGACTTTTTTCGTCATCTGAAGATAAGGGAAATATTGAAAGGAAGACATTTTTTATGCTATTCAGAACATCAAGGAAAATACGAGGACAGCTCTGCTGCTCATTCCAGAAAGAGTTCGGAAGTAGCTCTGAAGGGTGAGCTAGGTGTTGGCATCAGTGCATAGCTTCCAAAGGAGAGTACTTTGAAGGTGACCACAGTGATATTCAGCAATGAGATAGGTAGTGTTTTTTCTAGGCTAAGTTTGCAAATGTGACTGTCAGTGCTTGTATTCCATATAATTGTAACCCTAGCCCACAGTATAAATGAAAAAAGTAATGGACAATAATCACAGCAACAACTACCACCACTTGCACTGTGCCAACCAGTATTAAGTGTTTTCTATATGACAAGCACTGAACTATATCATTTTACATACTTTATTTCAGTTAACCCATCCAAAATACTAAGGGATCCATACCTGCTGTCACCATAGTGAAGAGGCTGGCACTAACCCAGTGAGGCTAAGGGACTAGTTCACATAAACAGTTAGTTGTATCAGTCATATTTTGACCTGATCTCTTGGTTTACAGTCCACAGTGCTCTACTGCATTTCAGTATCATGAGAGAAAAATATACGCAATGATTCTATTAGATGCTTTTCCTGTTCGATAATTTCCTAAGATGTTAGCATTCTACTTTCCAACTGACGCTTTAATTTACTCCTCTGTTCAAAATAATTTGATTACTGTTATACTTTCCGCTGCCCTGCCAGATTGTCTTGGTATCATCAGCTTTGCAGCTGGATTAAGAGAAACAAAGAACTAACTCATTCATGTGAAAGGAAGACTTTTAGTATCTGCCTAACAACCTAGCTTAAAATAATACTGGCTTTATCTTAAATATGTCAGAGTGACCAGTGGAAAAGACCCTAGGGCAGTCAATCAACTGTTTGTTTTGTCTATGGAGCAACCCCCAAAAAAGTTTGGCAAATTTTATTACTGAATTGATCTAACCCGTGTCTATTCCTGTGTGGGAGTTATGTGATGTACTCAAATGCACTAGATGAAGAATCCCTAAATTCTTTTACTAATGGTCCTTTAGAATTGATTTAGAGCTTCTAACTAAAGAACAGCCCTCCTCTTTCTGGGAGGACTCTCCTTTGCAAGTTTTAGGAGTAAGAATCATATGACCTTCCTTCTTCATAGATCATGAATCTGGAATGTAAAGCTTTCCTTCCTAAGGATTTCTCAAACAAGAAAAGCAAGACAATCAAACCTGATTTTTTATCACTGTCATCAGTATAAAAACTACAGTAAACTCTTAAATGACAGAAGGATCCTAGATGTACCTTCTCTTACAACTGAGTAGGTTGAAAGCAATAACAGCAAATAAGAGAAACCACTTCTTTCTAGTCATAATTTCAAATAGTAAACTACTTCTGAAAAATTAAAATTTTAAAAAGAAAACTTGCCTTCATTGCTTAGGGGACACTGGGCTTTTGCTAAGGGTGATGGAAAATTCTGAAAGTGAATAATGATGATGGATGTGCAACATAACACATGCAGCTGGCATCATGGAATTGTGAAGAATGTTGAAACAGCAAGTGTTTTGTCGCATATATTCTTACCACCAAAAGCCAGATGCCACTGGATCACTTGTAACTCTTAGTTTAAAAAACAAGAAAACTTTCTATCTGCTGTTCAACCATTGTAAATATACCTACTGCATGATGAGATTGATAGAAATTAAACACACAGTTTAGAAGTCTCTTGTGGGCTTAAATGGTTTAGTGGATAGGTTTAACAACCTACACATTTACTGGTCTACTTTTGAAAGCAGTAACTTTGCAGAGCCACTTTACAGAGTATAAATTAGCAATAACATTAGTTGGAATGGCATGAATTTAGGAGTGTTCTCAAACAGGTAGCCCAAGGGAGACTGTTTTGTATTTTTCACCTAATTCTGAGCTCCAAAATAAAAACTGAATTTGATTTGGATTCATTATAAACTTCACAGACAAATTATTCTCTGTATATAATCAATGAAGCTGGCTTAATACACAAAGGGACATTTCCATCAGGTTCAAGTAAAATATCTAGCTCTTTTTATAAGGTTAATTCATCCCTTAACGCTAGGTATACACTGTAGCAGAGATTGTGAATTAGTTTCTCCTCTTTTTACCAATAGATGCTTCAAGCCCAAGTTTCAGCAAATGTATTATATGTATTTCCAGACTTTCCTTGCAAGCAAAAGGGTCAGTGACGTGGGAGGAGAAGTGATAGATGTAATTTCCAGATCTCATTACTATAAGGAAGGGCTAGGTGCCTTCTCTCTTGCCTCCTGTATAAAGGCTGATGAAGGTAGACTGACTTCACTCATATATGTGACACCTGTCCCAAAGGATAGCAGAGTGACAAGATGGAAGGAACCTAGGTCTCTAAATAGCCTTGTGGACCAGAGCTTCTCACTCATCTGAGATCACCTGTGGACTTCTGAGGAAAGTAATTTGTGGCTCCTCTGAGGTATGGTATTCTGGGATTTTGTTGGTATTCTAATTAATGCCCATATCCAGTCATTTACAGTGTGTGTTCCACATGGTATAGGCTAAAACATCCATCCATGTCTTCAACAAATATCTAAAATCACATATTATGTGTCACATTCCACCCTTTAAGTATATAAGTGAACCACAGACACAAGGTAGGGGATGAGGTGGGGACAACTAAGTCAATTAAATAAAACAAAACAATTTCAGAACATGTTAATGGTTTAAAATGAGGGCTCTAGAATCAGACTGCCCGTGTTTAAATCTAGACTTGGTCATTTATCCACTGTGATAACTAGTCCTCATGGATGGTTCCCCACTGAACCATACCTTTTGGTATTCATACCCTTGCATTGCTCTGTGTCCTTGAATCTAGACTGGCCCTTTCACGGGTTAAACTGTATTCTCCCAAAAATGTGTATAACAATTAGGCTGGGCCTTAATTCCCAGTATTGGGGTGTTGCTCTCCCTTTGGTGATTTTCCTAGGCCATAAATCCTAATATCTGTCTGGCCTGGTGGAGTCGAACTGATGACCTATTTGTTAGCAGCTGTAGCACTTAACCACTGATTAATGGGCTGGGTTGTGTTAAAGAAGATTACTGTAGGAATGTAACACCCATACTAAAGGACTCTCCCTGGGTTGTGGCTTGTACCACCTTTTATTCTACAAGAGATAAAAGGGAAGCAAGCAGAGAATTGGAGATGTCATACTATCAGGAAAGCAGCACCAAGAGCAGAATGTGCCCTCAGACCTGAGGTTCCTGCTCCAAGCCACTCCCAGACCAAAGGAAGACTGACGCAACACAAGGACTTTCCTCTAAAGCTGACAGAGAAAGTGCATTCCCCTGGAGCTGGCACCCTGAGCGCAGACTTCAAGCCTACTGGACTGTGTGAGAATAAACTTTTCTTTGTCAAAGCCATTCCCTTGTGGTATTTCTGTTAGCGTGGTACTAGATAACGAAGACAACCTCCATGACTCACCTCTGACCAACAGAAAGAGGCAGAAATGACGTTGTGTGACTTCCAAGGCTAAATCATAAGAAGACTTGCAACCTCTGCCTGGGTCTCTTGGAAGCCTCACTCTGAAGGAAGTCAGCTACTAAGAAAGATGTTCCATCACCTGAAACTTCCAGTCTGAGGAAATGTGGAGAGGCTACATGGAGAGAGAGAGAGAGCCATACCCAGGCACAGCCTAGTTCTTCCTGGACATGTGAATGAAGAAGTCATCTTTGCTTTTCTGCTCAGCTAAGTTTTCAGAAGACTCCAGCCCCAGCTGGCTTCTGATTTCAGTGACACAAGAGACCCCCCAAATGAAGACTACCGGGCTAAGCCCAGTCAACACACAGAACCAAAAAAACAACAATAGCTTCTTTTAAGTTGGTAAGTACTGGCTATTGCCTGGCAACAGACCCCTAGGACACCAACAGTAATGAATTCAACAAGTCTCTTAATTTCTATGCTTCTGTTTTCTCATCTTTCAAGTTTGTATTTCACTTCCTCATCTAGTAGATTTCTGCCTCATGAGATTCTTACTGGGACTAAACAAGTTAATCTACAAAATGTTACAACATTGGTTGGTGTGGAGTTAGCACCAAGCAAATGTTACTTCTTGGTCTTTATTATTAATAAATAAAATAGGGTTATATTAAAGAAAACACAGAAATATTCTCAATAAGATTATCAAGGAAGTTCTTATATAAAAGGTAACATTTGAGCTTAGACCTGAAAAATAAGGAGCCAGCCCTACACCTCAGCCAAGAGAAGAACTTCCAAACAGAGAAAATAGCAAGGACTAGGGGCTTGAAGTAGGCACAAGGTAGTATCTCTTTGAGTGTCACAGCCATGGTCAGCGTAGTTGGAGAATAGTGAGCAAAGCAAAGAGCTATGCAAGCCCCCACAGGATTTGGATTTCATATCAAACACAATAGGGAGCTTTGAAGGACTTCAAGCAGGGATGTGACTAAGACCACTCTGTTGGAAATGGATTTTACAGGGAAAGAATGGAAACAAAATACAGCTTAGGTGGTGGTGGTGGTGGTGGTGGTTGTTAGGTGCCATGAAGTCGTTTCTAACTTATGGTGATCCTGTGCACAACAGCACGAAACACTGCCCAGCCCTGCACCACGCCCACAATCATTTTTATGCATGAGCCCACTATTGCAGCCACTGTGTCAATCCACCTTGTTGAGAGTCTTCCTCTATTTCTCTGATCCTCTACTTTGCGAAACATGATGTCCTTCTCCAGGGATTGACCCCTCCTGACAACATGTCCAAACTATGTGAAATGTATTCTCACCATCCTTGTTTCTAAGGAGCACTCTGGCTGTACTTCTACCAGGACAGATCTGCTTATTCTTTTGTCAGTCCATGGTATATTTAATGTCCATCTTCAACACCACAATTCAAAAGCATCAATTCTTCTTTGTTCTTCCTTATTCACTGCTTTCACATGCGTAAGATGTGACTAAGAATACCATCACTTGGATCAGGTGCACCTTAGTCTTCAAGGTGACATCTTTTCTTTTCAACCCTTTAAAGAGGTCTTTTGCAGCAGATTTTCCCAGTGCAGTTTCTTAACTTGTGCTTCCATTAGTGTTGATTGTGGAACCACGTAAAACGAAATCCTTAAAAACCTCAATCTTTTCTCCATTTATCATGATGTTGCTTACTGGTCCAGTTATGAAGGTTTTTGTTTTCTTGATGCAGAGGTGAAATGCATACTGCAGGCTGCGTGGTTTAGGACACTATTGAAATTATCTGGGTAAAATATTTTTGTGACTTGAACCAGAGTTTAGCAGAGGAGATGTAAAGAAGAGATCAGATTCAAGAACGTATTTTTAGAATGCATCATCTTTGGGCTTGCGTCTCAGGCACCCGTGGGGAAAATGAGACTTAGTTTAATAAGGCAATTTGATTACTTCCGTTACTGAAATTCCCTTAGAAAGTGTACTAAGCTTTATACTCCAGGAATGTTCAAGTTCATCCCATTTTATATAATTCAGGGCTCAATGGTTACAGATTCTTATTAATAAATAGGAAATAAACAGGATGCAAGCTTTCTCACTTGTTATTATATAAACTGGAAAAAATTCAAAGCAGTGTGGTTCAGTGGGAGGAGAATGACAAGGCATGTCAGAACACAGGGTCAAGTGGCAGTGCTGTCACTGCCTTAAGTGAACCTGCTCAGAATTCTTGACCATTTAGGGCCTCCTTGGTTCTCAGCCCCTTCCGACTCTGACACTCTGTTATGCTGTGTCTCCATTTTAAAATGTTCCTTGAAAACATCATGCTAACTGAACAAAGCTGAGGACAAGCATATGATCCCACTGACATGAAATATCTCAAATAGACAAATACATAGGGACTAAATTCTATTCATGGGTACCAGGGGCAGATGGGGAGGGAATATGGGGAGATACTGTCTAATGGGACTGAGTATCTTCTTAGGGCAATGAAAACATTCAGCAAGAATGATGGTGGTTGTACAACACGGGAAATGTAATAGTGTCACTGAATCATACACGTAAAAATGGTTGAGATGGCAACTGTTTTCGTTAAATGTGTTTCACTACATAGTTTTTAATGCTTCATCACCTAGAAATATGTTTCCGGGGTCAAGTGCCAACATAGTCAGCCTTTCAGTGCTTTGCTGATGGCCCCAAGATCTAAACTCTACGACTCCCCACCCCTGCCACAGAGAGGTAATCATGAAGGATGGGGGGGAGGGCGAAACCCACCATCATCTAGTTGGTTCCAAACCACAGTGACCCTGTTAGACAGAGTAGAACTGCCCCCAAAAGAGGCCAAGGAGTGCCTGGTGGATTTGATCTGCTGATCTTTTGGTTAACAGCTGTAGCAATAAGCATTAAACCACCCCGGTTTCCAAGATAATTAAAAATTTAAGAGAAGGGAGCTTTAATTCACCTAACGAAGGCAGACAGCAACTCCACCTATATGCATGCCCATCAATAAGCCAGATTTAACGTACAAGTGCTTTCCAAGTACCTTTCATCTAACCCACACAATTTACTCTTTTTAAGAAAACTTAGGAGATTTTATTTCAGACTTTATTTTAAGATGCAAAATAGTCATCAATCACTCAGGCAAGTTTTTCTAAAACAGTATCCTCAGAGTAGGAATGCCTCAGGCTCACATCTTCTGTTAAGATGTTCACTTCATGTAGCATCTCTTTCTCTAGCAGTGACTACAAAGAGGAAAGCTTCCACCAAAAATGAGAGAATGGAGGCAAAGTGTTTCTCTAACAATGGCTGACCCAAGACTTGTTCAAATTCTTTTTTCCCACTCTTTCCTATCGCTGATCTAATAAAATTATAATATTAGAAAATCTAAAAGGACAGTAGACTGTATTTGCAGTTTTTATCTCCATCTGACCTAAATTCCTGTCATCCCACTTGCTCCTTAAGATAAACTTTGTCCTTAGTGTGCATTACCTGTTGCCAGGGAGCTGACTTCCCCTCTTGATGGCCGCATATGTACCAGAACAGAACCGTGCTCCACAAGGACGTTAATAACTGATCTTTGGAAGTAGATTGCTAGGCCTTTCTTCTGAGGTACCTCTGGGTGGACTCAAACCCATAACTTTATGGTGAGCAGCTGAAGTTGTTACCTCTAACACCACACAGGGACTCCTAATGTGTCTAGACTTGGCTGTTTCCACAGCTACATTATGGAGCAAACAAAATGCTAGCTCAATATTTGGGTATAGAAAACCATGGTGGGGTTTTTCTTTGGACTTTATTATTGTTGTCTGCCACCTTTTGATCTAAATGTGTCACATCTGATCAGCAATTCACTGAATTCAGTGTGAAAAGTGGGGGGCTAAAGGATGTGAATATCCAGAGGACTTCAGATTACTGAATAGATTTTTCCTCTGGGCTGGTGCCAGATAAAGATGACAGCAACACTCAGTGTTGGTCCCTACTGATCTCCTTAGAGAGCTGTGTCACTCATTAGTGATGTATTGACTTTGTCTGCCAATGTAAAACAGGCTAGCATCACTTATAACTATGGAATAAGTAAGGGCAGATAATTCTTGCTTTACAAAATAGAGTGAAAATTTAAGAAGACAAAACCAGACCTCAGTGGGATTAGAAGCATATCTATCTGCAGCAAGTGAAGAGTAGAGTGGGGAATACCCAGAATTAAGAAAGAGGCATCGATGGGCACAGAAGGTCATGAGCTGCTGAAGCAGTTGTGGATAGCACTAAGTAAAAGGCACATACAGGCATTAATTAGAACTAGAAAGAAAAATAAAACTGGCAGTTTGGTCTATTTGTCACCCTGTGTGTCTCCTGTCCAAATAAAGAAGGTTGCAAGAAAAAAATCAGAAGTTGAAATTATAAGCATATATTCCACCCTGCCTCCCCACCCCCCACCCCCCCACGTATGATGGCGTATGTGGTCAGTTCAGAATAAGTTTGTGGTGTTTCCCTTCCTCATAAGGAGGAAGAAAATTATTCCACCCAAGTGCAACTGAATCACATTTGAACTTCCTGAAAATGTATCAGTTGATAAGCTAGGATTTAAGTTCAAGGATGCATTCCATGCCTAAGCCTCATTTTATAACTTTTGGAGATAAATTTTCCTCAGCACTAAAATCTTTCAAATCTAGTCTTGGTTGCAAAAGCAGACTGTTTAGAAGCATGCAGCAAATTGGCCAGATGCTCCTGGTATGTAAACTGTTCCTTACAAGTAAGGTAAGAACTGCTGGAAACTACCTAATATTTTCAAACCAGTCCTTTTCTATTCAGTGCTTTGAAACAGTTATGGTCCAAATACTTCTCACGTTATGGAAAGAGTTAATGTAGCTTCTCCAAAGTGCTTCTCTTCTCACAGAATGTAGTTTATATTTAGGGAGAATTTGGCTCAGCTTAAGTTACAACTTAACTGATTTGCTCAGTAGAATCCAACAATAAGTCACTCCTTCCCCATTTGTTCCTCACTGTTTATTAGCAGGAATAGACACAAAATGTCAAGGGAAAAAAAGTATTATTAATACTATTATACTTTCTTCAAGACTTTACATCAAGATGTCTAAATGACAGCCTTCTTAACTACTGCTTCCAACTGGTAGCCAACCCTAAAATAATTTTAGAAGCACTCCAAAGGCCGTTACCAACTCACTAGCCCTGCACAAGCAAAGATGGGGAGACTTTGTCTCACATATCTTGGACACGTTATCAGGAGGGGCCAGTCCCTAGAGAAGGACATCATATTTGGTAAAGTAGAGGTCAGCAAAAAAGAGGAAGACCTTCAATGAGTTGGATTGCCATAGTGGCTTCCAACAATGATCTCAGATATAGCAACATTGTAAAGACAGTGCAGGACCAGGCAGTGTTTCCTACTGTTGTATGTAACAGTCCAGTGGACTTGACCACAACTAACAACAACAACAACAATAACCCTGCTCAGTCTAAATGGATCAGTGCAGAATAAGTGGACATGGGGATTAATTCTTGCTTATCTATAGCAAATTAAATATTAAATACAAAACTCAACTTAGGGCATGAAACTTGTTTTCTCCCCCTCAAAAAATTAATATTTTTTAGTTTCTGACACTGAGAAGAATACACAGAAATAGAAATCTGTTCTGTGGAATGCTTTCCTATGATCGAAACTGTTCTGAGACAGACTCAGCTGCTACAAACAAAGATGCAGCAGAGAACCAAAGCAAACCACACAAACAGAAAACAGCATGACAACAAACTCCAAGAAGCCAAACCTTTACAGAAAAATCATCTTGTATGTGGAAAGGCCCTATTTCTAATCCTGACCTTAATCCTATTCCAGAGCCCAAGCAGTATATTTTGATAAATTATTTGTGGTTATTTTTTAGATTGATTAATAACTACACACACGTGTATTTTACAAAGTATTAGTCAATGCCTATTTTTATATTGTACTTTTAGTCTAAAAATAACTTTATATTTCTTGTTGTACCAAGATAGCTACAAAGAAAAACTAGGTCGCTAATCAGTGAGGAAACGTTCAACAGGCCCGCTGGGCATTCTTTTAAAGCTGTCTTGGATCTGTGCTGTAGTCTTGAGTCATTTGTGCATGAAGACAAAGGCAACTTCAACTTGATATTTCTGACATCCCTACTGTGGGAAGAGTCCTTTCCTTGGTTTATAACATCAATCACTCTCGCAATAAATCTTGGTGGTGGATATGGTCATTTAAATCTCCACCTGCACAAACAACAGAAAATAAGAGAGCTCATAAATCTCTAGGCTAGTGATTAACAAATTTTGAATCCTCAGCAAAGATATTAAGATGGAGGGGGTCTCACTAATTCATTAATAAAGACTGATATGCTGACAATCTGTTTAGTTTACAGCATAGGGAGAAAGCAAACAAGACTCTGCTAACAAAACAAAACGTTAGAGGGTGGTGAATTCCCATCTGAGCCCAGGATTAGAGATATGATATCTTATTGTAGAAGAGGAGTGCAGATCTGAGCCCAAAGCCTAGAAGCTGCTCTTAGATGTTACTCCAGTCACTCATCTTCAACGCTTTACTGCAGAGAAAGAAACGCTAGAGAAGAACTGTTAAAAGAGATCAATGCATCCCATCTTCCCAGTTTAATTTCATTCAATCCGTTGTCTTCTGGTTCCCTTTGCTTTTCTATTTACTCCCACCAAAATTGTCTTATTCCCCAAGAAAGGTGGTTGGGGCAGAGATTAGGGCTGGCAAAAAAAAAACTTTCCCAGAAAGATACTCTTGCCCAGTGTTTTACAATGTTCACTTCAAATGCGGCAAGCATAAAGAATGAAAGAAAAGGGCCAAGAATTTGTGCCTTAGGTAGGCAGAGTCCCAGAGAGCAACCATTGACAAACCAAAGTTCCCAAAGGATCAGAAATGGGCCAAGTAGAGGCTTCAGAAGCAGCCTTGGAAAAGGGATGTGTGAAAGTAACTAAAACTTTTAAGACAATAGCAAACCCATCCCTAGACAGAAACTTAGGGGGAAAGTTTTAATTCCATTAAGAAAATATCAATATACAAATACATTTCATCAGTTGTATTAGCCTTTTTCTTTCTCCTTCCCTCACACACACACATACACACATTAGATTGTGTCTGGTTATGCAATGGTCAAATGTGTTTGTGTACACTGTGGCAGTTCCTTAATATCTTTAAAGTGACCAGATGCATTTTTTTTTCTTTTTGAGTGCTTTCTCTGTTACCACCATAAAGATTCTGTGAGGTCCTTTTTATTTCTTTAACCTCAGGTGAGCTGAGAGGCATAGAGTCCTACAGGGTCCAATCTGTGTCTGGATTTTAGCCGGTGTTTTCCTGGAAGGAGATTTGGGAGATTTGTAGGTAAAAAGCCGTAAAAGAGCAAAACAGGATCTGATCATCTTCCTAAGTTCTCTGAAACAACCAACAGCCAGCCCTAAAGAAGCTTTTAGGAGCTGAACTGAGTGGCAAAGGGCTGTGGGTGGGGCTTGCTTCTGGTCCAGCCAGGGTGACTTGGGAAGAAGGTACTTGCTGGGGTGCAGTTGAATTGATTTACTTCACCAGTTGGAAATGAGAGTCTGTGCTTGAGGACGAGTTTCCCCATTTCAAAAGGGTCTCAGAGTGATGCTGAGGCCTGACAGGCCCCTCCCCTGGACTGCAGGGATCCGCCTCTCTGTTCCCCAGATAAATTCCTAGTGTCCACCAAATTCCTCAGCGCTCTCTCACACTCCCCTACGGCCACGACTCCGGGGGGTGGGGAAAGAGAGCTCGTTCTCCTTCCCGAAGAAGCCCTCGCGATTCTTCCCCACAGTCCTGCGAAGGAGAAGAGGGGTGAAGCTCCAGCAGACCCCCCAATTTCTAACACGAAGTGACTACTCCAGACTTGAGGGACCACTGCTCTCGACATCGTGGTCACTTCTCCTTCCTTCTTGCTCTTGCTCTCACGTCGTCCCCACAAACATGTCCACTGGCTCCCTCAGCGATGTGGAAGACCTTCAGGAGGTGGAGATGCTGGAGTGTGACGGCCTGAAAATGGACTCCAACAAGGAGTTTGTGACTTCTAACGAGAGCACCGAGGAGAGCTCCAACTGTGAGAATGGGTCTCCCCAGAAAGGCCGGGGCGGCCTGGGCAAGAGGAGGAAGGCGCCCACCAAGAAGAGCCCTCTGAGCGGGGTCAGCCAGGAAGGGAAGCAGGTCCAGCGCAACGCGGCCAACGCGCGGGAGCGGGCCAGGATGCGGGTGCTGAGCAAGGCCTTCTCCAGGCTCAAGACTACTCTGCCCTGGGTACCCCCGGACACCAAGCTCTCCAAGCTGGACACGCTCCGGCTGGCATCCAGCTACATCGCCCACCTGAGGCAGATCCTGGCCAACGACAAGTACGAGAACGGCTACATTCACCCAGTCAACCTGGTAAGGGACCCTTGCGCCTAGTCTGGGGTGGAGGCAGCCCCCGGGGGCTCGGTGGTCGCAGCGCGCCTGCCCTGCTGTTCCCTCTGCGCGGTGTAGGAGTGCGCGCTGGCCTGGGGGCCCTGGGGGGGACGTACACACCTAGGCCACCACCGGCCTAGTGCTGCTGGGGACCAGTTCTGGCAGTCCTCATACCGTCCACGCTTTCTTTTCTATCAGTTGCGGAGCAGGGGTGATTTATGTGCATGTTTGACGTGGCAGCCCAATTAGGGATTTGCAAGTGTGCTAAGTGTACTAAGCTGGCAAAGTAGTGCGCCATCCTAACTGAAGTGGTGGGCGGGTTTCGAGAACCGAACACTGACAAGATGCCCAGTGCCCAAAAGGGCTTTTCCTGGGTTAACGGTGTTGTTTACCAGAGGTTGCTTTGGCTATGTTGTATTTGCTTGATTAACTCTGTCATTCTTTTTTCAGCGGAAAAGTAGAACTTAATTTCTCCCTAATTCTTGTAAACAAAAATTACGGCATTCATTGTTTTCCCCGACTGCACTGAGACGCATTAGAACTCACTGACAGCGTAATTCTCTGTGTGAGCACCCAACCACACTTCTCCTATAGTGGCATCCACACTTAGAAATTTCTGGTAATGCGGCAGATACTAGCTTAGTCAGTATATTCTCGTGAGTATTTATACAAAAAAAATATTTAAACAGATCACTCTCATCCAAGAGTTAAGAATGTGTTGCCTTTTTAACCTTAAAAAAAAAATAATAATGTTCATTTGAATGGAATGTTTGAAGAAACTACAAGGCAAAATGCTCAATGAGCCTGTTTGTCTCAAATATGCTTTACAGTTTAAGAAATCTCTTTTAACTCCTTTACTCTTTTAACTTTAAAACTTCCAGACTTTAAAGAAAAACAACAACTTAATACCACCTCTGTTTACGTTTGATAAGAAAGAGATTTTTCTCTTAAAAGTCACGTCTTATCAGTCAGCCCTGGCGAGAGGGGTTTGAATTGTCTTCACACAGAAACGGTTTCGAGGATTGAAAGGGGGACTGCAAAAACACATTTGGTGGCAAAAATAAAAAATCATTTTATCCTCAAGGTAAAAGCTTGTTGTTTTAAAATGAAATGCATCAATAGCTTTTTAGTTTCTGAAACTGAAATGAAAGTATTGCCTAGAACTTTTCCTGTCGCTGCTGTCTTCAGCTTTATAGAAGCCGTGACCGTCGAGGTGACCTTTGGGTTAGCAGCTCAGAGCTTAACCACTGCGCAACCAGGCTCCTTCCAACTTTATGCAAGAAACCTGAATGTGCTTTATTATCAAATGGCATGGAAGAGTGTCAAGAATGCTATGCTTCCTCAACTCAGTAATAGAGGCATGCATTTTCTTTCATTAACATTGTTTTTCCTCTTAAGAGCCAGCTGTTAATGTAGAAACTGTCCAAAGCACGTCTGTGACGGAGGAAAGGAAAGTGTGACGGTGGGAAATAGATAGGGTGATGTTGATGGGCCTGGAAACCTGACCCCAGCCATAAGAAGGGCCTGGAGGGCGCTTTGCGCAGAACTCAGTACCCAACCTACAAAAGGTCCTCCTAGGCTTTCCTGCCCGGTGTCACCAGTGCCTCTGCCTCCCTCCCTGTGGCTCCCGAGGGTTCCTCCCCCTATCCAGTACAAACTGCACTTTGCTTTTACATGAAAAGCCCGGAGCCACCAAAACTGTGACTGGGTGCTAACGCTGCTTTTTTGCTCTCTCCCAGCCACAGGAAGATCCCAGGATATTCAGCAATCTGTAGACGTAACTGGTCTTTCCAACCCACTTCATCCCTCCACCGCGCCGGTCTCTCTTCTCAGCTTCCAGCCCACCCCAGCACCCCTTCACCGCCACTTACCTCCTCCACCCTCTTCTCTCCTGCAGACGTGGCCCTTTATGGTGGCCGGGAAACCCGACAGCGACCTGAAAGAAGTGGTGACCGCGAGCAGGCTGTGTGGGACCACTGCGTCCTGACCTTGGAGGTGCGAGCCTGGGAAAGGCACGCTTCCGGGGGGAGCCGGGCCGGGAAGGCGACCCCTGCCCTTCCTGCTCTCTGTCTGCGCTTCCCCCTCGCTGAGCTCCTCTCCCTGTCCCACCCTGGAGAACACTTTACAGCGACGACGAGGAGATTCATTTCCAAACCAGAGGCGATCAGCTGTCCTTACAAAGATTCCCATCTATTTAACTTTATTCTACCGTGAATGACTCTGCGAGCCTTGCTGGTCCAAGTGCAATATGTAATTATAAATATATAAATAGATAATAAGAGCCTATCATCGTGTATCTTTTGTATCATATGTTGTAAAATGTAGTTCATAGAGTAGATGACTTTGACAGTCACATTTATAAAGTAATTCACTTAAAGATATATATTTTTTTCAAACAAGTTTTGCTACCTTCGAAAATAAATCTTTCTTTATATTGCTAAATTCTCCTGACACTGGTGTGATTTTTTTTAAAAAATAATATTTGGAGTAGAAAAAATAGGTGACAACAGAGAAATCCGATAATACAAGGGGTCCTTTCAAACCTCAATCTAAACTTCTGGAGGTAAAAACCAGTGAAATACTATTTCTACCACAATGGTATGTACCACATTTTGCACTGAAATTTTAAAAGCACGTTTTGATTGTCATGTTTGCAGGTTGCTCATAATTCACTTAGAAATAATATACCTGTAAGCAAAGAATGGAAATCTTAGCAGTGGATGGGGGCGTGTAAATAAAGAATGGGCAAGAGCAAAATCATTAAAAGCTACACAGTTGAAGCGAAAAATACCATAGAGAAGGATAATCAGCTCATTATGTATTCCAACGTATGATTGCTGATACCAGCAGGAAGGTAAACTCGGCTTTTTATAACTTTCCAAGAGTGGACACGAACCTAAACAATCCTTATTTGCAACCTAGCAAAGAGGAAATAATGGGAGCTATGAAAAATATGAATTCCATGTCCCTTGTGATGTCTTCCATGGTTTTGTAAGTGCGCCAACATGCTTTACATTTTCCTGTTAATTAACTTATTCATTAATGTATTCATTCTAACAATAATAATGAACATCCCAGGAGTTCGGTTGTGGTTAGCCAGTGCGTTCAGCCCCCGCCACCACTTCCGGCGGCCTGGGTTTTAATTTAAACATCTTCCAGGCTACGGAACAGCTCGTTGGGAAAGATTAAGTTGAGATAAACAGAGAGGCTAGGCGGAGGAGCCTGGGACCCGGCTCCCTCGCTGCCCCAGCGCAGCCCGCGGCGGCTGGTGCGCCAGATGCCACCGGGGCTGTTTAATGTCCGGGGTTATGACCGCAGTGTTTACAAGACGTCTTCGGTTATTTATACTGTTATTCCTCGCAGAGGGCCTTGAAACTTCCGCTTCGTTTGCTCTTTCTTTTTGACTTTTTCTTCTTCTTTTTTTCCCCTCTGCTTCAGTCTGATACCTGAATTAAGAGCTCCTTCCCTCTCCCGCACTCGCTTGAATCCAACAGAAAAGGCCGATTAAAAAGGCCCTTTGAGGAAGGGGCAAGGGGTGCTTGTCAGGACTAGGGAACTGCCCGAGCTCGGTCTCTGATAGTTACCATAGCTACCAAGTGCAAGTCTCCATTCTCTTAAGGCTGAGAACTTTGTGGACTCTTCACCCACGTGTCTGTCATTTGGACGTCGGAGGGCTTTTCTCACATCCCTCGGTTAACCCCTCCCGAGGTGATTTTCAAGCTGCACGTTTCCAAAAGCTCTGGTTGCAGTCTTTCCCCTCAACCAGATGCTGTGCCACTTTTAATAGAAGGACACCGTCTTCCCCTCGACCTGTCCAGAGTTCAAGTCGGTGACAGGCACCAGAGAGACTTGCGTTTCAGATTCTGCAGATTTTCCAAACACCTACTGAGGTTTTTACAAATCAGGCATCCCAAATTCTGAGTAATCTGAGCAGGTGACGCAAATACTCTGTGGAGAAGTAGTAGTCTCTCCCTGCCCCGAACTGCAAAGGGAGATTTCTGCTTGTTTTTCAGTCTTACGTCTCCTACCTATAACTTGAAGCCTTTGGTTTAAGCATGATGCGTGACTTTCGAATAGGGAACCCGTGGGTTGAGTTCTGGTTCTGCTTGGAGTTGGATGTTTCCTGAAGCAGACTGGATCCTTCGTGCTCTCATCTCAGGAAGTGGGGCGGATGGCGATAAGGGTGAGGATAGTGGTAATAATCATCACAGTCACACTTTCCTCTTTCATCTCACAAAGTCTTAGCAGGATATTTTAGCTGTGAAATCGTTTTGTAAAAGGAAAATCTCTATGCAAGTGTCAATTCCTTCTACTAAGTAGGAACCCTGGTTGTGCAATGGTTAGCCACTTGGCTGCTAGTAGAATGGTCAGAGCATCCAGCCCACCAGCAGGTCCTTGGGAGAAAAGATGTCGAGAGCCGCTCCCTACGGACCCTGTGGAGTAGTTCCAGTCAGTTATATAGGGTTCTGTTTTCCAAATGGCACACGACAACCAACAGGTAACCAGTGTGTCCCTATCTGCAGCTAGACCCAAACTCATCAAAGTTGGAAGTCTTAAGCAGGAAGCTCAAAAAACCCACAAATGTATATAAATGTATGCCAAAACATTTATCTTCGATGCAAGGTTGAAAGTTGTCTTTCTCTTTTTCTCTTTATATCATTCTTCAATTTTGTCCAGAGTTTTCTACCAAATGTGATTATTTCCTAGACATCTAGAATCCAGAAAAATCCGGAGAGCAAAGAAAGGACTTGAGATCAGCAGATAGAAGAAGAAGGCTTTGGGTCACTTGTCCACTGATTGTCAAGTCCACTCAGAGGCCTCCACAGTGGAGTCTGGGCATATTGCAGGGCTACAAGGGTTTCAACTAAATGGAATGAGCTGTGTTAACTGGGTTGTGGCTACCACTAACCATCTCCATCCTCACACTCCATCTAAGCACCCCTACTGCCCTCTGGGACCCTTTTCTACACCGGTCAGTACCTCCAGTACCATTTGCCTTCCCTGTGCCACCCCCATTCTACCCTGGTGCATGGTGTTAGCCTACATGAATAACGGGCTTATGGCTACCAGAGAAGTTGTGGGGATCCCCTTTACTGCCAACCAATATAGTTGACCGTAAGGGGGAGAGAGTGTCTCATCTGGATGTCTTGGTCATGAGTTGAAAAGTGCTTCCAGAAAGAATAAGGGGAATGACCTGAGTACCTGTGGATACCTAAAGAAGACGGAAATGTCTCAAGCAATCTGTTCTAGAGCTGAACAGACAGATATTCAAACTGAACTGTAGCTCGTTAGGGAAATCCTCTCTGTCTTTCTCTCTCATTGTTTGTATGACTTTTTCCAAGCAACTGCACAATGCTGGAAACCCTGGTGGTGTTGTGGTTAAGAGCTACAGCTGCTAACCAAAAGGTCAGCTGTGCGAGCCCACCAGGCATTCCTTGCAAACCCTATGGAGCAGTTCTACTCTCTCCTATCAGGTTGCTGTGATATGAGTTGAAATCTCTCTCTTTTGTTCTTTCTTTTTTTTCTTTATGGTGAGCCTTTCCCACTTTCAAATAGGAGACTTTTTTCTAAAAGGAGACGCATATGAAATGTTCCCATACCTACTGGTTATATTTAATAAGCAGTGCACAAGACTGCCCAAGGAGACCTTTAAACCAGAGGTTCTTGGATTTTTATGAGAATCACCTGGAGGGCTCCTCAAAGCAGATTTCCTGGAGACTCTCATTCAAGAGATCTGGGTGGAGGCTGATGATTGTTTTTGTAACCAAGTTCCAGGCTGTGCTGATGCTGGTGGTACAGCACACACTTTGAGCAATACTGTTTGAGGATCTCTCTCCCTAGTGAAACAAAAGGAGTTAATTCAGAGAGAAAGAAAACACATCGTAAGTTTTTCTTAAGAAGCTACGTTTTCTAGACTCCAGTTTAATTTTCTATTCGCTTCACTATGGCATGCAGGATATTCCTACGTGTAAATATCAAACCGCAAAGCACAGTCGATTCCGACTCATTTCCGACTCATACTGACACTCTGGACACAGTAGAACTTCCCCATAGAGTTTCCAGGGAGCACCTGGTGAGTTCGAACTGCCAGTCTTTTGGTTAGCAGCTGTGGCACTTAACCACTAACCACCAGAGTTTCCGTAAATACTAATTAGAAAACCAAACCGCTAGTCTTCACATAATAATAGATATCCGCCCCCTTGGCATACGGAAATTTCTGTGTTCATTTTGTGTCATCAAAGACAGATTTTGCCTTTGTGATCCCTATCTTCTCCTCAAAAAGCTGTTGGTGGAGCTGATTTTGACCCATGGCTGCCCTTTCTGTTGCAGAATAGAACTGCCTCACTGGGTTTTCTAGGCTGTAGTTTTTCAGGTGGTGCGGTGGTTAGGAGATCGGCTGCTAAACGATCAGCAGCTGGAAGCCGCCAGTTGCTCCTTGGTAACCTTAGTGGGCAGTTCTAGTCTGTCCTGCTGGCTCTCTGTGAGTCCAAATCGACTCCACAGTAGTGAGCTGAGTTTTTGTAATCTCTCAGGAAACACTTCGCCAGGCCTCTCCTCTGCGGAGCTGATTGGATGGGTGCCAGCAGCAAACCTTTAGATTAGCAGCCTATTGAGAACAGCCTGCGCTGCTCAGGGGCTTCCTGTGACCCCCAGTACACCAAAAAGCCCTTTGCCATCCAGTAGATTTGGACTGATAAGGGGCAGGGAAACCTCAGTGCCAGGGACTCATGCCTCTGCCGTTCCTCTGAAGCGCAGAGGGTTCCCCAGGTAAGGCTTTCTCCATCACTCTCGGAGGGGTAGGCTGATTTGCTCCGGGCTCGGCCCGGAGAGTGGCCGGTGCTAGGCCGACCTAGGGTTGAGGTGGGGATCATTGTGGGAGATGGTGAGCGCCTGGGAGCGCTCGGGCAGGGGAGGGGCGGAGCGGGGAGCTGGAGCGGAGAGCTGGAGCCGCTCTTCCGGGGCTTTTCTCCTCTGGAACACAGAACCAAAGTAGTCATGAGGAAGAGGAAGGAGCCTCAGAGTTCATCCCCGAAGCCGATTGACAGTCTACCTGGTCCTTATCCTTTCTCAGCGCCTCCTCCGAGACGGCGGGGTGCGTGCCCCGCCGCAGGCGAGCTCGGCGCGGCTGCGCTGCACTAAGAGGGTCTCGGTTATACGACCCCACCGCGCGATGGACAGAAGGCGCGGGAGCAGGGGTGTGGACACACTTGGCCGCGGAACATCTTTTTTCAGTTTCAGTCCCTTCTCTCCCCATGCTGGCTTTGCTTTCAGGAACCCCTGGATGTCAGCAGCGTTCTTGAGAGCTTGTCTGCCTTTCTCCAGCCGTCTGGGCTCGCCGGGTGTTTGATCTTTAGATCTGGGCTGGCTCGGTTTGTGCGGTCACCTTTCCTTTCACGGAATGATAAAGCGCCCCAAGGACTGAGTTTAAGAGCTCTTGTCAGGGCAGAGGGGGGAAAGAGACGATGGGAAACGACAAGAGAGCAGTCCATTTTGAAAGATGCTGAACTACTGGACTAGAGAGCACTAGCACACGGTCCTTTGTAGCCAGTATAGTGAGTAACCTGGGATCACTATGAGTTAGAACAGACTTTATGGTAACTGGTATACTGGTAGTGACTGGCTCCTCGATGCAAGTCTCATTATGAACGGATCATTAACTCAGAATCTCTGAAGAAGCAGAAAATGTATAGAGGAGCTGGAGCCAAGAAATTGACAGTGGAGCTGTGGCTGCGATTAAATTGAACCTAAACGTCTAGATGCATATTTGAGAAAAGAAGAATAAAGCAAGCAGACTTGATATGAGTGGACAGTCACCGGGAGGTAGGACGTTTGAACTTTCTCCTCCACCACTGAGGTGAAATGCGTTCTTTCCCTGTACAGTAGAAGATGATATTTTAAGTTTTAAATTATAATGAGTTGGTATCATTGTAAGGATTCATTTGAGTTATAATGATTTTCTTAGCTTGGGGTAATTAGTTGTAAAACACTTTGAAGAATGGAAATAATTTGAGATACTTTTATAAAAATAAAATGTTAACATGACTGTATTTTGAAATCAACCCAGTTGATGATAAGCAAGTATTTTATTGCCTTTTACAGATGAGAGTTACATTTCAGTAAAACGAGAAGAGCTTTGGGTTGAACCCTTGGACAAGATACTTGACCTTTGAGGATTTGGGTTCTTCCATCTGTAAAACAGGTATAATAATGATGTTATAGGTATGGTGTGCTGGAGGGACACACAAGCTGTTTTGAAAGACATGGTGCTGATTGTGGGCTGTTTCCAGGAACTTAAAGCTAAAAAGGTAAAGCATATGTGATGAGGATCAAGGTTTCTTGTTGATGCTCCTTCAAAAGAATGGATTTATGAGATGGTGATTTTTTTCATTATACTTTTATTTTTGTTACAGAATCCAAACCAAACCAAACCATTGCTGTCAAATCAATTCCAAATAGTCTCCAAAAAAATGCCCCAATATTTGAGTATGCTGCCTGTTTTAAAATTAAAACTAGACAATTTATTTGAATTGATCTATGGTCCTAGAAGCACTACCTCACCTTACTCGGCAGACCTAGTTGTCTCTAAGAAGCTTATCATTATGCTTAAAATTAATTCATTGCTCTTGGAGAATGTATCAGATGTTGGCAAAGTACTATGATATGGCAATGTACTCATATACACTGGGTGAACAAAGAGGGAAAAGACAGACACAATCCCTGTTCTCAGGGAGCTAGTGGAGACAGGTAAAAACTAAGTAAGCAAACAAAGAGTTAAAAGGAAGTAATAATTACCTATTGTGATAAAGTGGAAATGCTCAGTAGCATAGCCTAAGAACTAGGGCTGTTAACTACAAGGTGGGCATTTCAAAGCTACCAGGTGCTCCTTGGAAACCCTATGGGGCAGTTCTAGGATTGCTATGAGGATCACCTTAACAACAGCAGGTTTTTTGGTTGTTTATTGTGATACAGAAGCCCTGGTGACTCAGGGGTTAAGTGCTCACTGCTAAGTGAAAGGTCTGCAGTTTGAACCCACTGGCTAACCTTTAGAAACTCTATGGAACATTTATACTGTGCCCTATAAGGGTGACCATAGAGTCACTGTGAGTCAGAACCCACTCCACTATGATGGATTTGGGTGTGACTTTGGGTTGCTGTTGGTTATACCACCAACAGTTGCCACTGGGTTGATTCTGACTCATGCAGAGTGGCATTACGCTCCATAAGGTTTTCATGGCTGCGAACTTTCAGAAACAGATTACCAAGTCTTTTCGTCCAAGGCACTTCAAGTTGGGTTCAAACTGATAATCCATCAGTTAGTGGCCCAGCAGTTAACCATCTGCACCACCCAGAGACCCCTCTACTGGTTGCTACTTGTTAGATAACTACATAGGAAAATACGTCTAAGGCTTTCAGGTTGTCAGGTTTATAGCTTAGTGACCAGAAGAAAAGGAGAAGACAGGTATTAGACCAGCATCAATTAGTCCCTATAATGTACTCAGCATTGTCTACATAAATCATCTCACTAAAGCAGTCAGAAAAAACTCAGTCCTCAAGTTGAAATAGTGAAGGATTCTACAGGAAAACTATTAAGTGACTCTGAGAGCATCAAAAGAAGATGGAAGGAAAACTGGTCGATGTTCAGCCATTTGAAGAGGTAGCATATGATCAGGAACCAATGGTACTGAAGGAAGAAGTTGAAGCTGCATTGAAGACATTGGCAAAAAACAAGTCTCCTGCTATTGATGGAATATCAATTGAGATATTTCAACAAACAAATGCAGCACTGGAAGTACTCACTTGTCTATGCCAAGAAATTTGGAAGACAGCTACCTGGCCAACTGACTGAAAGAGATCCATATTTATGCCCATTCTGACTAAATGTGGAAATTACCGAGCAATATCGTTGATATCACATGCAAGTAAAATTCTGCTCAAGATCTTTCAAAAGCGACCACAACAATATATTGACAAGGAACTGCCAAAAATTCAAGCTGAGTTCAGAAGCAGACATGGAACCAGGGATATCATTGCTGATGTCAGATGGATCTTGGCTGAAAGCAAAAAATACCAGCAACATGTTGACTTGTGTTTCGTCGACTACACAAAAGCATTTGACTGTGTGGATCATACCAAACTATCTCTAACATTGCTGAAAATGGTAATTCCAGAACACCTAATTGTGCTCTTAAGGAATCTGTATATGGATCAAGAGGCAGTCGTGTGAACAGAACAAGGGGACATTGCGTGCTTTAAAGCCAGGAAAGGTGTGCATCATAGTTTTTTAATCTGCATGCCAAGCAAATAACCCAAGAAACTGGATTTCATGAAGAACAAGGCATCAGGATTGGAAGACAACTCATTAACAATCTGCATTATGCAGACAACACCACCTTACTTACTGGAAATGAAGTAGATTTGAGGCATTTACTGAGGAAGATCTGGGACCACAATCTTCAGTATGGATTGCACACCTCAACATCAGGAAAACAAAAATCCTCACCGCTGGACCAGTAAGCAACATTGTCATAAATGGGAAAGGATTGAGTTTGTCAAAGATTTTCTTTTACTTGGGTCCACAATCAATGTCCTTGGAAGCAGTAGTCAAGAAACCAAAAGATGCATTGCACTGGGAAAATCTGCTGCAAAGGACCTCTTCAAAGTATTCAAAAGTAAGGATGTCACCTTGAAGACCAAAATGCACCTGACCCAAGCCATGCTGTTTTCAATCACATCATCTACATGCGAAAGCTGGACTATGAACAAAGAAGACAGAAAAAAAATCCATGCCTTTGAATTGTGGTGTTGGAAAAGAACTGTAAATGTATGATGGACCACCAAAAGAACAAACAGATCCATCCTGGAAGAAGTACAACCAGAGTGCTCCTTGGAAGCAAAGATGGCAAGACTGCATTTTACATACTTTGGAAATGTTGTCAGGAAGGATCAGTCCCTGGAGAAGGACATCATGTTTAATAGAAGGGAGGGTCACTAAAAAAGAGGAAGACCCTCTATGAGATGGATTGACACAATGGCTGTAACAATGGACTTAAGCATAAAAACAATTGTGGACATGATGCAAGACCAGGCAGTGTTTTGTTCTGTTGTTCATAGGGTCGCTATGAGTTGGAACCAACTGGACAGCACCTAACAACAACAAAGCAGTCATTATTCTACCAGTCCGCCAGCTGTTCCCGGAAGCCCTACAGGGCAGTTCTACTCTGTCCTCAGGGTTGTTATGAGTCAGAATGGAATCAAAGACAGAGGGTTTGGTTTTTGTGTTTTTATCACCCACTGATGTTGAGTTGTAAGCCACGCTGAAGGCCATAGTCTTTGATCTTCATCAGTAAGTGTTTCAAATCCTCTTCACTTTCAGCAAGCAAGGTTGTGTCATCTGTATAGCACAGGCTGTTAATGAGTCTTCCTCCAATCCTGAAGACTCATTCTTCATGTTGTCCAGTTTCTGGGGTTATTTGCTCAGCATATAGATTGTTGGATACAACCCTGATATACAGCTTTTCTAACTTTAGACTTTATTCTAACTTTAAGCTATTCAATATCCCCTTGTTATGTTTGAACAGTTGCCTCTTGATCCCTTTTCAGATTGCTCATTAGAACCCATTAAATGTTCTGGAATTCCCATTCTCTGCAGTGTTAGCCATAATTTGTTATGATCCACACCATCAAATGCCTTTACATAGTCAATAAAACACAGGTAAACATTTTCTGGTATTCTCTGATTTCAGCTGAGATTTATCAGACATCAGCAATGCTAACCCTGGTTCCACATCCTTTTTTGAATCTGGCTTCAATTTCTGGCAATTCTCTGTCATTACACTGTTGCAGTTGCTTTTGAGTGGTCTTTAGCAAATTTTACTTGTGTGCGATATTAATGACATTGTTCAATAGTTTCTGCATTGGTTGGATCACATTTCTTGGGAATAGGCAAAAATATGGATCTCTTCCACTTGGTTGGCCAGGTGGCCATCTTGCAAATTTCCTGGCATAAATGATGACTGAGCACTTACAGTGCTGCGTCCATTTGTTAAAACAACTCAGTTGATACTCCATCAGTTCCTAGAGCTTTGTTTTTCCCCAATGCCTTCAGTGCAGCTTCAACTTCTTCCTTCAGTACCATTGGTCCCTGATCATATGCTACCTTTTGAAGTGGTTGAATGTCAACGAATTCCTTTTGGTATCATGACTCTGTGTATTCCATGTTCTTATGATACTTCCTGAGTCTTTTAATATTATCCCTGTAGAATCCTTCACTATTGCAACTCAAGGCTTGAATTTTTTCTTTAGTTCTTTCAGTTTGAGAAATGCAGAGTATGTTCTTTCCTTTTGGCTTCCTGTTTCCAGCTCTTTGCACATGTCATTATAATAGTTTACCTTGTCTTCTTGAACTACCCTCTGGAGTCATCTTTTCAGTTCTTTTACTTCATCATTTCTTCCTTTTGCTTTAGCTACTTGACATTCAACAACAAGCTTCAAAGTCTCTTCTGACATCCAATTTAGTCTTTTCCATCCTTTTAATGACCTCTTGCTTTCTTCATGGATGATGTCTTTGGTGTCATTCTACAACTCGTCTGGTCTTCCATCATTAGTCTTCAATGCATCAAATGTGTTCATGAGATTGTCTCTAAACTCAGGTGGGATGTGCTCAAGGTCATACTTTGGCTCTTGTGAACTTGCTCTAATTTTCTTCAGTTTCCATTTGAACTTGCAGTGAACAATTGATGTATATAAGTCACCCTTTTTTATGAGTCACTCTTCATCAAAACCGAAAGTATTTTCTCTGTAAAAGACCCTGTGAAGAGGATGAGAAAACAAATGACATATCCAACAAAAGACTGTCATTGTTGTGTTGTCTGAGGCCATTGAATTAATTATGAGTCATAATGACCCCATGTGATTGAATAGGACTGTCCCATAGAGTTTTGTAGGCTGTAATTTTTATGGAGGCAGATTGCCTGTTCTTTCTCCTACAGAGTTTCTGGGTAGTTTTGAGCCTTTTGATTGGCAGTCAAGTACTTCACTGTTGGCACACAAGGCTTCTTAAGAAAGGACTGATATCTAGAATATATAAGGACTCCCATGACTCAACAGTAAACAAGAAAACAATTCATTTATTAACATGGACAAGACATAAAGAAACATCTCACTGAAGAAGATATACTGATGACAAATAAGTGCAAGAACGGATATTGAATATTATTAGTCAAAAGAAAAATGCAAGTTAAAACCACTACATATGTCCTAGAATGAACCAAAAAACAGAAAAGAAAAACCATTGCTGTCAAGTTGATTCCAACTCATAGCAACCATACAGGACAGAGTAGAACTGTCTCATAGAGTTTCCAAGGAGTAAGTTGTGGACTTGAACTGCTGTCTTTTTGGTTAGTAGTCATAGCTCTTAAACATTATACCACCAGGATTTCCCCTCTTAGAATAGCTAACATAAAAAATAGTGAAAACATCAAGTGCTAGCAAGAATGCAGAGAAACCAGATGACTCATATATTGCTGGTGGAATGTAAAATTATATAGCAACTCTGGAAAATAATCTGACAGATTCTTAACACACGAAATATGCAACTACCATATGACTCAGCAGTTACACTCCTGAGCATTTATCACAGATAAATGAACACTCATGTTTACACAAAAACCTGAACCCTGATGCTTATAGTACCTGTATTAACTATAGCCCCAAACTGGAAACAACCCAGAAAACTTTCAACAGACACATAGTTAAACAAACCATCATACAGCCATACCATGGACTACCACTGAGCAGTGAACACAAATTATTGATTGCTTATCACAACCTGGATGAATCTGCACAGGATTACACTGAGTGAAAGAAAGCCTGTCTCAAAAGATTGTATACTGTATTGTTCCATTTATATATAATTTTGAAATGACAAAACTATATAAATGAGGAACAAGCTTGTGGTTGCCCAAGGTTAAAGAAGGCGTGAGGAGAGAGGGAAGTGGAAGTGGTTACAAACAGATAATATGAGGGACCCTGGTGGTGATGGAAAATCTTTACTGTATTGATATCAGTCAATATCTGGTTGTGATATTATGCTACAGCATGCAAGATATAAGGAACCCTGGTAATGCAGTGGTTAAGCACATGCTACTAACCAAAGGGTCAGTGGTGTGAACCCACAGCAACTCCATGGAACAAAGATGTGACAGCCTGCTTCAGTAAAGATTTACAGCTTTGAAACCTGTGGAAGCAGTTCTACTTTGTCCTATTAAGGTCACTCTGAGTAGAAATTGACTTGATGGCAATGGATTTGGTTTGGTTTTTGTATGCAAGATGTTACCGTTAGTGGAAAAAATTGGTAAGGGTGATATAAAATAAAACTAGAGAAATAGGAATAAAGAAGTCTTTTTTATAGGCTCATTCTGTATAATTTCTTACAGCTGCAAGCTAATCTACAATTATCTCTAAAAGCTTCATTTAATAAAACTTGGCTAATCTGAGAGATCAAGATGGCATGTTGTGTTCTTTGTAATGTGCATTTCTTTAGTTATAAGTAGATTAAGCATCTCTCATTTGTATGTAGGTTATTATTTTTTTATTCTGTAACCTGTATGTTTTAATGCTGTGCCCAATTTTCAGTTGCCCTGTGCTTTTCATATGGATTTTTCAGAGCTCCTTGTTTATTGTAAAAATCTGCTTTTTCTCTGTTGTATGCATTGTAAACAATTTCTCCCACTGTGTCATTTATCTTTCTTTAAAGAATTCCTTGAATTTTAGTAAGTTTGTAACATTGTACAACCATTCAGCTGAATTCAGTAATTGAAAGTTTTTATCACTTCAAAAAATTCCCTTGTATCCAAATGTAGCCAATGATCCTTCTCACTCCAGGTCTCATGCAATCACTGAGCTGCTTTAATAATTCTATATTTTCCAAAAAATTCCTATAAATACATAAACTGTGTAGTGTCTTATGTCTGGTTTTACCTCACATAGCACAATATTTTTTGTGAATCATGTTTGTACACATGTCAGCAACTTGCTTCTTTTTATTGTGAGTAATATTCCATTGCTTGAATGTATCACATTTTATTAATCCCCTAAATGACGGATATTTAGTCCATAGCATGGATGGATTATGCTCCCCCCAAAATGTGTGTCTTAATTTGGCTGGGCCATGATTCCCAGTATTGTGTGATTTTCCTATATGCTCTAAATCCTGCCTCTTTGATGTTAATGAGGGGGTATAGGCAGGAGTTACATTAGTGAGGCAGGACTCAATATACAAGACTGGATTGTATCTTAAGGCAGTCAATAAAGAGAGAAGCAAGGAGAGAGAAGCGAGGCCCTCATACCACCAAGAAAGCAGTGCCAGCAGCAGAACACATCCTTTGGACCTGGGGTCCCTGCATGGAAAATCTAATCTGAGGGAACACTGATGAGAATGCCGACAGTAAAAGACAGTCTTCCTGTAGAGCTGATGCCCTGAATTTGGACTACAGCCTATTTACTGTGAGGAAATAAATTTCCCTTTATTAAAGCCATCCACTGGTAGTATTTCCATTTTGGCAGCACTAGTTAGGATAGCGTATTTCTAGCTTGGAGCTACTACGAATAATGATTTATGAAGATTCATGTTCTAGTCTTTGTGTGGACATATGGTTTTAGTTCTCTTAGATACACAAAAATAGAATTGCTAGGTAGGATAGTGAAGCGTGTGTTTAAGAAACCAACAAACTGTTTTCCATTGGTATCATGTTACATTGTTACCAGCAGGGATAAATGTTTCAATTTTCATCAACTTACTATGATGTCGTGAATTACTAAATACAGCCTTTCTAGCCTAGTCTTTGTGATTCCTACCAGGTAACTTGAGTGGGACTGTCTTTGTCAACTAGTACTGTTATAACAGGAATACAAGTAGATGGCCTCAGAAAAGAGAAATGTATTCTGTCACGGTCCACTAGGCTACAAGTCCAATTTCAGGACTTCCTCCACTGGCTCTGAAGGCGGGTCTTTGTTGTCAGTCTCCCCCTGGACTGGAGCTTCTGAGGCATAGTGACACCAGGTCCTTTCCAAAGGATGCTCTCTGCGCCCAGCTCTGCTTCTTGGTGGTATGAGGTCCCCAAATCTCTCTGCTTGCTTCCCTCTCCTTTATGTCCTAAGAGATTGCCTCAAGGTACATATAGAGTCTTACACATTGAGTCCTGTCCACTAACACAACCACTACCTATCCTCACTTATTAACATCATAGAGGCAGGGTTAATAGCACATAGGAATATCACATAATACAAAAAATCATGGCCTAGCCAAATGGCTACATACATTTTGGGGAGGAACACAATACGATATGCAAATATGGTGCTCGTGTGCCACCAAGGGGATTGGATAGCTTAGTAATAAAGTAAATAAGATGCATGGCCCTCTTACAAGGGATGGAATCATGCAAATAAGGTATACGGAAACCTAATGAGGGACTTGGGCAGTTCTACCATCCTCATAGGCTTAAAAAGAACCATCCTTAAGGCAGACAAGAAAATATATCACCATTACCAGGAAGATGAGTCAGGAGTGGGTCATGTCCTTTGGACCCAGTATCCTTGAGATGTGGAGCTCCTGGAACTAAGAGACCGTAAGAAAGAGCTGTGACACCAAAGACTGTGAGAAGCAGTGACAGAGAAATGGCAGTAACAGAGGCAGGATACTGGCAAGGAGGCCTGCAGGTAACCGGCAGGAGGTGGTATGGTAGGCTTCCCGGCCCACAGAGTGAGAAAACTGAGTGCCTTCAGGCTACGGCTTACTGGTGAAATGCGGTGCCTCAGGTGCTTAAAACTAGAGCTAGAAAAGTTTTGTAACACTTGCCCAAGCATGTCAGAGGTAGAGAGGCCTAAAAGAGGTGTGCCTGAAGGCACAGTTGGGAAGAGCTTGTCCTGACTGGAAGGCTTGTACCCTGAGTGTTCCTAAACCAGAATTGTAACTATAATCTTTTACTTCCCTTTTAAACCCCATACCAGTGAGTATTGTCTTTGAGATCTGTGTGGCCACTGGGACAAATTACTGAACTCAGCAGAGAAGAGAGTGCTCTGGGAGGCATAGCTGGTGCTACCCTTTGTGAAGTTACAAGAGTGGCAGCATACCCCATCCCTGTCTCGTAGGAATCAGCCTTGGGCTGTTGGTCTTCATTCTCCTTCCTCCCTGTGAAGTCAGAGGAGGTCAGATGCCACCTCCATCGTGCCATTTTGACTCTTATCTTTCAACTTTTTAAAAAACAGTTCTTTCTGTGTCAATGTTTTAAATATCTACATAACCAAATTCACCTCTTTTTTTAAACCTTTTTATTATGATCAGGTGAAAGTACACAATGCAAGTCAATTTTGCATGCCCTCCTCTCTACAAGTCTATCTGCTCTCCCTACTCTGCCACAGCACACTCCTCCTTTTTACCCTTTACTTCTAGGAACACAGGTTCCCTCCTCTGCACCCCTTCCTCTCTCCTCTAGAGAGAAAACAGTAGGAAATTAGATGTCAATCCAATATGTAGTTGCCAAATACTTTTCCCATTCTGCAAGTAGTCTTTTAACTCTCTTGATAAAGCCTTTGGATGAGCACAAGTGTTTGATTTTTAGTAGTTCCTATTTATCTATTTTCTCATCTGTTATTTGTGCATTGTTGGTAAGATTTTGTAGTCTGTCTAAGCTGTGTATTAGAACTTCCATTTTTGTCCCTATTTTTTCTACCATAATCTTTATCATTTTAGGTTTGGTATTTTCGATGGCACTTGGCTGGCCATTTAGGTCTTTGATCCATTTTGAGTTAGTTTTTGTGTAAGGTATGAGATGCAGGTCTTGTTTCATTTTTTTTGCAGATAGATATCCAATTTTGCCAACATATTTTGTTAAAAAGACTGTTTTTACTACAGTTTATAACCTTAGAGCCTTTGTCAAATACAAACTGTTTGTAGGAGGACTGTGATATTTCTGGGGTCTCTGCTCTGTTCCATTGGTCTATATATCCCTTTTTGTACCAGTACCAGTATGTTTTGACTAATATGGCAATGTATGTAATAGGTTCTAAGGTTGGGTAGTGTGAGGCTTCCCACTGTGTTCCTCTTCTTCAGTAGTGCTTTAAATATATGGAACTTCTTCCCTTTCTAAACAAAGTTGGTGATTTGTTACTCTATCTCATCAAAAAATGACATTGGAATTTGAATTGAGATTGCATTGCATATGTAGATCTCTTTGGGTAGAGTAAACATTTTCACAATGATAAAAGTCTTCCTGTCCATGAACAAGATAGGTTTCTCCACTTACGTAAGTTTCTTTTGGTTTCTTGAAGTAGGATCTTGTAATTTTTTCCGTATAAGACTCTCAGATTTCTGGTTAGTTTTATTCCTAGACACTTTGTCTTTTGGGGGCTATTGTAAATGTTATTGATTTGGTGTTTTCCTCTTTGATGATCTCTTTGTTGGTGTAAAGGAATCCTAGTAACTGACTTATGTTTATCTTATATCCTGATACTTTGCTGAACTCTTCAATTAGTTCCAGTAATTTATTTATAGATTCTTTAGGATTTTCTGTGTATATGATCATATCTACGAATAAGGATACTTTTACTTCTTCCTTACTGACGCAAACGCTCATTATTTCTTTGTCTTGTCTGATTGCTCTGGCCAGAACCTCTAGCACAATGTTGAATAGAACTGGTCACAGTGGGCATGCTTGTCTATCTAGTTCATGTTCTCAGGGGAAATTCTTTCAGTCTCTCTCCATTTAGGATGAAGTTGGTGGTCGGCTTTGTGTAGATGCCCCTAACTGTGTTGAGGAATTTCCCTTCTATTCTTATTTTGCTGAGACCATCTTTTTTCTTAATTGCTTCTAGAATTCATGACTTTCTTAAGAGTTTTTCCTACTCTAAGATTATTATTAAATTCTTTTTTAAAGTTACTTTTATAGCTTTTTGTGTTAAAGTCCTATTCCACTTGGGATTCATTTCAGCACAGGCAGTCCCAGATTACAAATGAATTCCATTTCTAAGTCTGTCTTTAAGTCAAATCTGTACATGAGTCAGACAGTTAGGTATGGTTGAAAGCTAACATCAGTGAAATATTTGTCTTAGTATATAATATATGAGGTATGACAATTAAGAAGAAATGCTACATACCTCATTGCTGAATAGCGCCACACCCACCTTCAAAGTATTTCCTTTGGGAAACTACGCAGTGAAGCCAGCTCCTACCCTATCCTTTAAAGCACTTTTGAAACTCTTTCTGGAATGGCCATCAGAGCTGTCATCTTATTCCCCTTGATGTCCTGAATGTCATCAAAATGCCTTCCTTTCAATATTTCCTTTATCTTCAGGTCAGTAGGATGGATGTTTCAATATAGTTGTTTACTGGTTAAAAAATCCCTCACAGGCAATTATACAATGAAGTCTGTGAACTTGCCACCACGTCACCATGCACAATGGCCATTCCAGAAAGAGTTCCAAAATTGCTTTAAAGAGTGGACTAGGTGCTGGCATCAGTGCATAGCTTCCCAAGGGGAGTACTTGGAAGCTGACCATAGTGATATTCAGTGAGGTATGTAGTACTTAAAACAACTAAGTTCGCAGACTTAATTTTCAGACCTCATATAAGACGACTTTCTATGCCTAAAACTCACTAAAGAAATGCTTTCAGATATACTAAAACATCTTTAACATAATAATATAGTAATCATAATAATAATGTTTTGAGACATATGACAAAGTAATGCCTATATGTTATTACAAAATACTATATACATCCCCAATTTTTAATATAGCAGGGTCTCCAGGAATTGGTTACAACCACAAGCTGTACATAAATTGGATGTCTGTAACACTGGGAATACCTGTATTATGTAAAGAAGATACAACTTATTTTTCCCTAGTAGTTATTGATCCGATATAATTAATTAAGTCATTCTCTCCCTCACAGATTTTAACTTTACCACATACACAATTTGCACATATGTTTGGACCATGTTTCTGAATTGTCTATTCTATTCCTCGTGTGCAGAAGTGAAATTGTTTCCATTTAGTTATGTATTATTACCTAACATCTTATTTATAAGTGCGTATTTAATTCTGTTAGACGTTTTTGTCACGTAACTGACAACACGAAGTAGCTGTATTCTTTCTAAATTTCAACTGATAAAACCAATAAAAATAGAGTAGCCAGAAGCACATACAGTCCAATTGCTAAATACTCTAAACCTCTGTCCTGTTAGAAAGTCCAGCCACAGAGAACTAGTTGTGGTCCACATCCAGTTGTGGGTAAGATTCCATTTGTTCAGCTGCTCTGAGTTATATACAAAAGATGATGTAAAATACAATTCTATTGCTTGCTACTGTGTTTATTCCAAGAGTCCTGTTGAGGAACATTATACGTTACCTAACAGGGAGTCTTCACTAATTCCACTAATACTGATAATTCCAGAATACTGCACATAGTTCTGCTTCTTCTGCCAACTGGCTTACTTTCTCTTACAACACCATGTCGATGATACAGTGTATCATGTCTTCTTCTTACACAGATGCTTGAAAGATCTTTGGTAAGTTGTAGATATAAAGACCACAGCAAATATTCAGGACTATATACGAATAGTTCACCAACTCTACCACAGGATCCATCTTAAATTTTTCATGCCCTTTGCCATATTCTCTTCTTTCACTTGTTTTTTATCTTATCCTGTCTCATGCTGTCTGTATGTGGTAGGCAAAACAATGAACTCCTAAAGGTATTCATATCCTAATCCCTTGAACCTGTGAGTATGATATGTCACACGAGACGTGGTCTTTTTGATATATTGACTTGGCTAGGCTAAGGTCCCCAGTTATTCAGTTGAACATCTTTTGCTGTGAGAATATTTTGATCATAGTCAGTTGACTTTAAGTAACTCATGTGTTACTTTGTTTACATGGCTTTTAAATGTGCGTTTCTCCCCTTCCATTGCCTCTGCCCTCCACTGCTCTATTTTAGGCCCAGGTCTTGGTTACTCTAACAGATTTTTTCATTAGCGTCTTTGCTTAGGATCCATCTATCCTACACTGAGGTCAAATCTGCACCGTCCCATGCTTCTTGCTGGGCATTCAGGGACCCACAGTCTCACTTAATTGCCTCCAACATTGTTCCTGCTTCTCCCCTATCCAAACTGTTTTTTCCAAATAAACAGAAATGCCTCCACAGTTTTTTCTTGCTGCCTGCAATATTCTCACAGTTACAGCTGTTTTGGTTTTATAAAATCCTATCATTTAGAGGCCCAATCAAATGCCATGCCCACTAGAAAAACTTTCTCAATCATCTCAGTTAGAAGACATAAATTTCACTGTCAGTGGGTGGGTTCTAGAGCAATACCAAGTAGCCTAATTAAGTTATCTAATAACTGGAGAAAGCCTAACATTTGCTGGCTCATATCAATATTGACTATTCAGTGAAATTTATACTTCTGCACCAAGGGTGGATCTGCAAAAGGAATGCAGCTGACATAAAGAAGCAAAGTCTCCATGATGTATTCAGAACATCCCAGGAAGGTACGAGGGCCAGAGGAAATTTGGTCACAGGAAATGCACTTTTTATGGCAGTATGAAGTTAATTAGGTTTTCCTGAAGGTGGGTGAAAGACTCTCTTTTATGGTCAGTGCTCAATCAAAAAGTGGAAACCACACAGTAATTTGAACAAGGGAGGTTTAGTACTAACTGTAGGACATGTAGACATGATGGTGGAATAGTTAGATGCTTCTTCTGACACTTCCGACCCTAAAAAGCAAGTGCATCTATTACATATGATATTGTAGGAGCCGAGAACATCAAAGGGAAAATTAAGAAATCAGACTGAACTTGCAAAACCTAAGCCAAAATTACAAGGAATACTAAAAGGAGTCCTTTGGTTACAAAACCAATAATATCAGGTTAAAAAAGCAAGACTAAAACACAGAACAGAGCAACTGCATATCAACACAGACAAGGGAATCACAAAAATAAATCAAAACCAAAACACTGAAAATAGGGAAACAGAGATGTCATTATGTAAATATTATAACAAAAAAGAGGGACTTAAAACAAAATACAGTCATAGATCTTTCACATGGAGAGGAATTCAGGCAATATAAAGAATTTAGGGATTGGTTTAAATTTAGAAGCCAAAGCCAGCCAAGTGCCGTCGAGTCAGATCGGACTCATGGCGATGTGATAAATATTAAGGACACTATCAATCCTTTGCATTGAAATAAAAAAGAAAGAAAAACATGAAGTCTTGGCAGATACAAAGCCACTAACACTGAAAGAGATGGAAAGGGAACACACAATGACAAAAGATTCAGCACAGAAAATCAAATAGAACAAAAGAATTGCCTACAATGCACCAAAAAAAGACATCAGAATGACAGCACTAAACTCATACCTATCAACAATCATACTGAATGTAAATAAATTTACTGAGAAAGAGACAGAGAGTGACAGATTGATTTAAAAAGTGCAAACCATCTATATGCTGCCTACAGGAGACACACCTTAGACTCAAAGACATGAACAAACTAAACCTCAAAGAACGGAAAAGAAAAAAACATTGTGCTAACAACATTCCAGAAAGAGCAGGAGTGGCAATATTAATCTCTGATAAAATAGACTTTAAAGTAAAATCTACCACATGGGATAAGGAATGACCTTATATAATGAAAAAAGTATCAATACTCCAGGAGGACATAACCTTATTAAGTATCTACATACCCAACAACAAGGCTCCAAAAAGACATATAACAAACACTAACTGCATTCAAAACAAATATAGTCAGCTCCAGAATAATAGTAGGAGGCTTCAACACACAACTTTCAGTGAAGGACAAAACATCCAGAAAAAAGCTCAGTAAACACGCAGAACTTGACCACACAGATACACACAGAACATTCCATCCAAGAGCAACCAAGCATACTTTCTTTTCCAGTGCACATGGAATATTCTCCAAAACTGACCATATATTGGGCCACAAAGCAGTCTTTAACAAAATTCAAAGCACTGAAATACTACAGAGTATTTTTGCAAACCATAAAGCAATAAAAGTAGAAATCCATAACAGAAAAAAGAAGGGAAAAAATCGCATATGGAAACTAAACAACACCTTGCTGAAAAACGAGTGTATCGTAAAGAAATCAAGGACTGAAAAAGGAAATCTATAGAATCAAACGAGAATGAAAACACATCCTACCAGAACCTTGCGAAAGCAGTACTCAGACATCAGTTTGTCTCAGAAAATACACACATCCAAAAAGAAGAAAAGACCCAAATCAAAGAAGCAATCCTACAATTTGAACAAGTAGGGAGTAGTTAAAAATAAAGCCCTTGGGCACCAGAAGAAAGCAAACGATAAAAATTAGAGCAGAACTGAATAAATTACAGAATAGAAAAATGACTGAAAGAGTTAACAAGACCAAAAGCTGTTTTTTTCAAAGGATTGACAAAATCAATCAACTTTTGGCCAGACTGACAAAAGGAAAGAAAGAGAGGAAGCAAATAACTCCAGTAAGAAATGAGATGGGCAATATCACAGCAGACCCAACTGAAATTAAAAGAATCCTAACAGAATACAATGAAAAATTGTACTCTAATAAATTTGAAAACCTAAAGGAAATGGACAGATTTTTAGAAACCCACTAACTACCAAAACAGCTCAAATAGAAGTAGAACAACTAAATAAGCCCGTGACCAAAAAAAAAAAAAAAAAAACAGAGAGCGAGATTGAAAAGATAATTTAAAAACTACCAACCAAAACAAGTCCTGACTCTGATGGCTTCACTGGAAAATTCCACCAAATTTTAGAGAAGAGTTAACACTACTATTATTAAACATATTTCACAGCATAGAAAAGGATGGAATCTTCCCAAACTCATTCTATGAAACCAGCATAACCTTAACACCAAAAGCAGATAAGGACAGCACAAAATAGGAAAATTACAGACCAACATTTCTCATGAACTAAGATGAAAAATCCTTACCAAAATTCTAGCCAATAGAATGCAACAATATATCAAAAAAATACTTCGCTATCACCAAGTGGGATTCATAACAGGGATGCAGAGAAAGCAATTAATTTAATCAACCACAAAAATAAAAGACAAGAACCACTTGATTTTATGAATTGATGCAAAAAAGGCATTCGACAAAGTCCAACACCCATTCATGTTAAAAATTCTCAGTAAAATAAGAATAGAAGGGAAATTCCACAAGATAATAAGGGACATCTATGCAAAGCCCCAAACCAACATAATCCTAAAGAGAGAGAGTCTGAAAGCATTCCCCTTAAGAACAAGAACCACACAAGAGTGTCAATTGTCATCACTTCTATTCAACATTGTTCTGGAAGTTCGAGACAGAGAAATCAGCCAAGGTAAAATAATAAAAGGCAAACAAATTGGTAAAACCAAAAACCAAAACATTGCTGTCAAGTCAATTCTGACTCATAGTGACCCTATAGGATGGAGTAGAACTGCCCCATCGAATTTCTGAGGAGTGTCTGGTGGATTCAGACTGTCAGCCTTTTGGTTAGCAGCTGTAGCACTTTCCCAGACTGGTAAGAAAACAGTAGAAGTATCATTTGCAGATGATATAATCTTATACACAGAAAACCCTAAAGAACCCACAGAAATGCTGCTGGTACTAACAGAAGAGGTCAGCGAGGTATCAGCATATAAAATAAGCATACAGATGGATTCCTTTACACCACCAAAGCGGCCATTAAAGAGGAAATAACCCAATCAATATCATTTATAATAACCTTCAAGAAGGTAAAGTACTTAAGAATAAATATAACCAGAGATATAAAAGACACATATAGAGAAAATTACAAAGCTTCACTATAAGAAACCAAAAGAGACCTATATAAATGGAGAAAACTATCTTGCTTATGGATAGGAAGTCTTCACATCGTGAAAATGTCTATTGTACCCAAAGTGATCTATAGATACAAGGCAATCTCAATACAAATTCCAATGGCATTTTTTTAATGAGATGGAGAAATAAGTCATCAACTTCATATGAAAAGGAAGCAGCTATGGATAAACAACACATTACTGAAGAAGAAGAACAAAGTGAGAGGCCTCACCTTACCTGACTTTAGAACCTACTGCACTGCCGCGGTGGTCAGAAGAGCTGGTACAAAAAGAGATACACAAACCAATGGAACAGAACTGAGAACCTAGATACAACATCATCTACTTATGAGCAGCTGATATTTATCAAAGGTCCAAAGTCTGTAAACTGGGGAAAAGACATTCTCTTTAATAAACAGTTTTGGCAGAATGGAATATCCATCTGCACAAAAGTGAAACAAGACCTATATCTCACAGAATGCACTAAACAAACTCAAAATGAATCAAAGACCTAAATATATAATCTAAAGCAATGAAGATCATGTAAGAGAAAATAGGAACAATGCTGGAAGCCCTAGTACACAGCATAAACAGACTACAAAACATTACTGAAAATGCGCAAACATCGGAAGAGAAAATAGATAACTGAGAACTCCTAATAATCAAAAACTTATATTCATGCAAAGACTTCACCCAAAGAGTAAAACAACCACCTGTAGACTGGAAAAAAAAAAAAAAAAAGTGGCTACTATAAATCTGATCAGCATCTAATCTCCCAGATCTACAAGGTACTGCAAAACCTCAACAAGTAAAAGACAAACAACCCAATTAAACAATTGACAAAGAATATGAACAGGCATTTGACCAAAGAAGACATCCAGGAGGCTAACATACAACCTTCCTTGACATGAGAAAATGCTTACAATCATTAGTCATTACAGAAATGCAAATCAAAACTACAATGATATACCATCTCATCCCAGTAAAGCTGACATTAATTTTTTTAAAAAATAGTAAACGCTGGAGAGGTTGTGGAGAGACTCTAAGTCTTCTACATTGTTGGTGGGAATGTAAAATGGTACAATCACTTTGGAAATAGATTTGGGCTTTCTTAAAAAGCTGGAAATAGAAATACCATGTGATCCAGTAATCCTGCTTGCAATATATCCTAGAAAAATGAGGGCTGTCACATGGCTAGATACAAGCACACTGATGTTTATTGCAGCACTGTCCACAAAAGCAAAAAGATGGAATCAATTTAGGCGTCCATTAACAGATGAGTGGATAAACAAACTATGGTATATTCACACAATGGAATCCATGCAATGATAAAGAACGATCTTAGGAAACATCCTACAACATGGAGGAATCTAGATGACCTTATGGTGAGAGAAATTTGCTGCAAAAGTACAAATACTGCATGAGGCCACTATTATAAGGACTTAAAAGGTTTAAGCACAGAAAAAAATAATCTTTGATGGTTACAAGGGTTGGGAGGGCGAGAGAGGGGTATTCACTGGTCAGATAGTTGACAAGAGTTGGGTTAAATGAAGGGAAGAACAGCACGCAGTAGAAGGGAGGTTAGTACAGCTGAAGTGTACTAAAAACTGAATTGTTTCCTAAATACAACCCAATATTCTGAAGGACAGAGTAGCAGGAAAGGGGTCCAGGGACCATGGTTTCAGGGCACATCTCATAGTTACACTATGTACAACAGAATGAAATACTGCCCAGTCCCATGCCGGGCTCACAACTGTTTTTGTACCTAAGCCCACGGTTGTAGCCACTATGTCAGTCCATCTTGTTGAGGGTCTTCTTCTTTTTGGCCGATCCTCCACTCTAGCAAGCATGATGCGCTGCTCCAAGGATTGATCCCTCCTGACAATGAGTCCAAAGTATGTAAGATGCAGTCTTGCTATCATTGCTTCCAAGGAGTACCTTGGTTCTACTATTTCTAGAACAGATGTTTGTTCTCTTGACGGTCCCTTGTACATTCAGCATTCTCCAACACCACAATTCAAAGGCATCAGTACTTCTGTTTTCCTTCTTCACTGTCCAGCTTTCAGGTGTGTACAACGCGATTGAAAATGCCATGGCTTGAAGCACACCTTAGTCTTCAAAGGGACATCTCTCTACTTTTCAATATTTAAAGAGGTCCTTTGCAGCAGACATTCCCAATGCAGTGCATCTTTTGATTTCCTGGCTGATGCTTCCATGGGCGTTGTTGGTGGAAGCAAGTAAAACAAAATCCTTGACACAACAAAGCGGGAGAAAAATGAATGTGCAGAACTAGAACTCTATTAAAAGACCAGAGTTGAAGGTCCAATAGACTGCAGGGTCCCCTAAGAAGATGGCTCCCAGGCTCTCTGTAGGCCTTGAGCTGAAACCAGTACCAGAGCTAACTCTTGATGAAGACTAGACTGAACAGTAACACATGGAATGATGGTGGTAAAGATTATGGTTTTGAGCTTAAATATATACACAAGGCTGTCTGAGCAGCTTCTGCCCAGAGGTGAGATAAGAGGATGGAGGGAGATAGGAGCTGGTTGAATGGATATAGGAAATACAGGATGGAAAGGAGGAGTGTGCTGTCACAGAGTGGAGAGAGCAGTTTGAGTTGCATGGAGGGGGGTTATATAGTGAATTGATATGGATACTAAATTTTCATTTAAAGTATAAGATTTTTTTTTAAAAAAAAATTACTAATTGTAGCAGAAAAGTAAGGACCTCTGGTGGTGTAATGGTAACCCTGGTGACATAGTGGGGAAGTGATATGTCTGCTAACTAAAAAGGAGCAGTTTGAATCTACCAAGCACTCATTGGAGCCCTATAAGGTCACAGTGAGTCAGAATCTACTCAATGGCAATGGGTTTGGTTTTTGGTTTGGTGGTGTAACTGTTCAGAGTTCAGCTGCTAATTGAAAGATCATAAGGTTGAACTCACCTAGTGGCTCTGTGGGAGAAAAGACAGTGATCTGCTCCTATGAAGATTAACCCACTGCCTTCGAGTTGATTCCAACTCGTAGAGACCTCTTAGCGTTTCCAAGTTTGTAACTCTGTGAAAACAGACTGACACATCTTTTTCTGGTGGAGTTGCTGGCAGTTTCCAGCTGCTGACCGTTAGGTCACCTGGCTATCAATCACTTTAACCATTGCACTACCTAAGTTCCTAGGAAACCCTGCGGGGCAGTTCTTCTCTGTCCTGTGTGGTTACTATGCAAGGGAATCCACTGGACCTCACAAAGTAACGGTAGCAGCAGATGATTAACTATAAAAGGAAAACTCTAAAGAATATCTTAAGTTGAGGAAGTGTACCGACAGAAGAAATAAACTTGAAAGAGAGGCCCTAAGACTAGGATTTCATCTCATTGGAGAAGACCCTGTGATGATCAGGGCAGAGATTGGCAAGCAAAGAACTGCGGCTGGGACTAGTAAGCTGGTGTGCAGGCAGTCAGAGGCTGGCAAGTGGGAACCATGGTCTTAAATCCACTGGGTATTTACCCTACAAGGTACAAGGGAAAGTCATCCCATGAGGTGCCACACCTTGGAAGTTGTAAAGCCACCCGAGGAGATGGCAGACAGAGATCCCCAAAGGATACTGCTGTTTTCTGGTGGCCATCAGATGCTGCTCGCTGCCTCCTGTGCTGCAGGACCTTGGAGTTTCGGAAACAGCCTCACTGCCAGGAGCCTACTGAGAGGAACACGTTGTAACCCGAGAGAAAGGCCTTTTCCTCCTGCAGTGTCTCTCCAGCGCCCCCTACTGACTAATTTTAACATCATACCAGCTGCAAGGGAAGAGTACTGGAACAGGGATTAGCTGAAGCCTGCACTTGGCTGGCTGAGAATGCCCTGGTGGTACAGCGATTCACAACACGGAGGAAAGAAAGGCTGGGTATTTGAACCCATCAGCTGCTCTGCGGGAGGAAGATGTGGCAGTCTGCTTCCAGCAGGATGGTTGAATTTTTACAAAGTAGATAATGAAGGGTGGATTTGGGGCTGACAGACAATAGATGAATAACTATCACTCTGCCAAAACCACTCTCTTGTGTTCTTTTCCTGCTCATCGAATAAAATAGATCATTAAATTAACTTCCCGGTTACGCAAATACCAGATTCTGCTAGATGTTACAATCCTCATCACTGGAGAATTCTAAGGGAAGGGGCGCTTATTGAGACCCTTTGTAGAGTAGGTGCTTGTGTACCTTGCTATCTCCTCGATGTAGGAAACCGTGGTGGCAGCGTGGTTAAGCACTATGATTGCCAACCAAAGTCAGCAGTTCAGATCTGCCAGGTGCTCCTTCCAAACTCTATGGGACATTTCTACTCCGGCTATAAGGTCACTGTTAGTCAAAACTGACTTGGTGTAGGTTTAGTTTGGGGTCTGATGTAGGTTTAAACACGTACATATGTAGGACTACTTATGTACTACGTTATGTTGCTGTTGCCACATGCTGTTGAGACGATTCTGAACCTTAGTGGCCCCACAGGATGGAAGCGAACTGCCCCATAGGGCTTCATAGGCTGTCGTCTCTCCTAGAGCAGATTGCCAGGTTTTGTTCCCCCGTGGGATTTATGGGTTCGTGGGTTTAAACCACAGAACTTTCAGTTAAGTAGCCTAGCTCTTGAACTATGCGTGCCAGGGCTCCCTCTTACATCATATAACAGAGGCTTTTAAATACTTAACCATTACTATCTTTAAGCTCAAGGACACACAGCTTGTAAGTAATGGATCTGAAAATATGAACCTGGGACCATCAGGTTGGAAAATCTGCTCTGTGTTTACCAACTGAGTCTGAAATTGTTGCTGAGAGGCTAGCTGTTTTTGTGATGCAGTAAGAAAATCCAGGTTCTAGATTGAAAACTTGATACTTAAGCCAATGTTCTCTGCCTTTGAGAAATACAGATGGAAATCATCTGTTACTTTTTGGGTGACGTTCATTTGACCTGAATATCTGATGAACGCAGGAGAAATTATTTTTTTCTCTGTAACATTTGATTGCTTCACTGTGAGCAGGCAAAGTCTGGTTGTATAGACATCTCTGGATGATTGTGTTGTTGTTAGGTGTCATCCAGATCATTCTGACTCATTAAAAAAAAATCTAGTGCTGTGGAGTCAAATCCAACTTATAGTGACCTTGCAATTACATACTTGAGCTTTGCCTGGTCCTGCACTGTCCTCACAATTGTTGCTATGCTTGAAGTCACTGTTGTAACCACTGTGTTAATCCATCTCACCGAGAGTCTTCCTCTTTTCTGCTGACCTTCTCCTTCACCAAGCATGTCCTTCTACAGGAATGGGTCCCCATGATGATAACATGCCCACAGTAAGCTAGACAAAGTCTCACCATCCTTGACTGTAAAGAACACTATGGCTGAACTCATTCTAAGACACATAGATTTGTTCATCCTTCTGGAAGTACATGATATATTCAATATTCTTCACCAATATCATTATTCAAATATATCAGTTCTTACTCAGGCTTCCTTATTCATTGACCAGCTTATGAGGTGACTGAAAATATCAAGGCTTGAGTCTGGCACACCTCGGCCCTCAAAGTGAATATAGCCTAATGTTTACGGAAGAAGGCAGTTATGATTCTGCAGTAGAATTCTTGCTTTCTGTAGGAGGCCAGGCCACCACTCATTGGTCAGTAATAGGGTTTCTTGTTGCAGTGATGCTAAACAGGTTTCAACAGAACATCCAGATTCAGACAGGAAGAAATCCTGGCTACCTGCTTCTGAAGACCAACCACTGAAAACACTTTGGCTCACAGCAATTTGATTCTGTTTTGCATGGGCTTGCCATGAATCGGGGCAGGGCAGACAGCAGCTAACAGCAGCATTTATAGAACAGAGTAAGTTCTAGGTACTGCAGTGAATCCTAGGTATGTCTTTCCCCTGAAATCCTTACTATACGTCACTGAATATATGTCATTAGCTTCATTTTCTAGATAAGAAAATTGAAGATGAATAACTTGACCAAAATAATATCCTAAGTGGTACCACTGGTATTTGAATTGAAGTAGATCTCACTCCAGACCTCAAGTTCCAGCTAGTTTATGAGGTCAAGGCCCGTCCAGCCTCATGTTGCATCTCGTCTGGTGCACTTAAAACAACAACAACAAAAAAAAACAGTCTAAATCTTTAAGTTTTAAAAAAATAGGCAAAGTATATTTTTCTGTTCCTGTTAATTAATAAAGGAGACTGCTCTTTGGTAAGATTATTAGTTGTTTTTTTTTTTTTTTTTTAAGAATGTTAAGCTGTCTAAAAGCAGCCTATTTCTGGAGATTTTAGACTAGCAAGGAAAGAGTTACTACTCCCTGCCTGTTTTTGTTTATCTCAGGTGAGACAGCGTAGACACGTGAGCACTTGAGCAATTTGCACTTGTCCAGGAGCAGGACGGAAACCGTGACAGTATAGGCAGTAAGTGCTATGGCTACCAACCAAAACAGGTTGGCAGTTCAAATCCTCCAGGCGCTCCTTGGAAGTTCTATGGGGCAGTTCTACTCTGTCCTATAGGGTCACTATGAGCTGGCATTTACTCAACGGTGCTGGGTTTGGTTTTTTTAGGAGGAGCAAGATAGCAACTGTTAGAGCAAATATTTTGACCTGACTTCCTTTGGAAACTCTGTGGGATAGTAGTTAAGTGTTACAGCTGCTAACCAGAAGGTTAGCGGTTTGAATCCACCAGGCACTCTTTGGGAACTCTAAGAGACAATTGTACTCTGTTCTGTAGGGTCACTGTGAGTTGGAATCGACTGACAACCATGGGTTTTTTGGTTTTTGATATTTCTCACTGCCTTTCTTCTTACCCCGAGTCAGTTTGCTAGAAACATTACATACACAGTGTGAACCTGTATGCAGCTCAAGCAGTGACGCCTCCTTAAATTACTATAAGTCAATGAACATGTATTATTAGCGTCATTTTCTAGATAATGATGCATTTGAACCGCCAGCTTGTCTTGGTTGGCAGCCATAGCACTTAACCACTGTGCTGTCAGGGTTTCCATCCTCCTGGACAAGTGCAAATTGCTCAAATCAAGTGTTCACGCGTCTTCTCTGTCTCACCTGAGATAAACAAGAACAGGCAGGAGGTAGTAACTCTTCCCTTGCTAATCTAAAAGCTCCAAAAATTGACCAATTCAAATCCCCCCAAAACTGATCTCTTGGTGCATTGCTGTGGAGTTCAAATTAGAACAGACCATATGTAATGACTGAAAGCAAAATAACAAGACAACTGAGTATAGTCAAAATTATTTAAATATTTGCTTTCTTTAGCATTCGTTAAATTCTATTTCATCAAATAGTTATCTCATTTGTATGTCATGACATATTATCAAAATGAATTATTTTTTTTAAGTGAGAACAAAGAAAATGGATTCTAAGAATTTAATCTTAAAAGGTATTATTTCCCTTACATCATTTGATTTTACAAAAGCAAATTGTATATACTTAGGTTTATTTCAAAGATAAAAAAAAAATGTATTCCTAAGGGCTTTATCGAGGTCTCTACCGTCTGTCAGTTAAGCATCTGTCTATCAATTAAGCATCTTCCTACAACTATGATGGTTCCATGGCTAGGACTAATGGTTATGCCAGGAATTCCTTGATTAACCTGAAGAGGATTTCACCTCCCTACAAGTCTCACTAAGTCAGTCACGACAGCAATTTACACAAACTTGCTGACTACTGTCATAATTAAAGTCACCTTGCACAGTTTTGCCGATCTCTCACTCGGTATAAACCCTCACTTTCTGTTTGGGCCTCTCGCCACACGATGGCAGCCTTGTCTCTGTCCCACCCCCTCCTCGGTCCTTTCAGCGAAGACGCCAGGCTGGCGAAGGAAAGCGCTTCCCTGGAAAAGGAAAAGCCCTCCAGCCGCCTGGTGGGAGAGAAGATCTGGAAATCTGCTCCTGTAAAGGTTACAATTTAGGAAACCATATGACACAGTTCTGCTCTGTCATATAGTGTCGCTAGCAGTCGGACTTGACTCCAAGGCACATGACAGCAATTTCACAGCGGAGATCTTTACACTTATCAAAGAGATATTGGATTTGGCAAGACAGGAAAACAAAAACCTCAGAAATCAACTGACACAAAACCCAGGTCTCAAGGAAAATAGTATGGACCTTTGTTTCCTCAGTCGTAAGACTGGATTTCATGATGTCCAAAGTCCGTTTTAGCTCTAGCGTGTGACTCCAGAACTGACTTGGTGCCCCACCAGATCCAGCGGGGACCAGATAGAATTGAGAAGAGGAGGGTGGAGCAGAGTCCTCGGGAGCAGGCTCAGCAAACACTCCAGAGCGCACTAAAGCGGGGAAGGAGAGTGCAAGGTGAGGACGTCCCAGAATTTTCTAACTGGAGAGTATGAAAACGACAAATTCAGCCAACCTTACCTGGAGAACTAGAGGGTCTCCAAGACAAAAGAAATCAAGGGCGATTGTTTTCTAAGCTCTGTTGTTGCTGGGTGCTGGTCGAGTAAGTTCCAACTCAAATTGACCATACGCACAACAGAAGGAAACACTGCCCTGTCTTGCGACAAGTCCACAATCCTTTCTACGCTTCAACCCATTGTTGCATTCCATTAGTTTTGCTTTTGTTGTTGTTAGGTGCCACTGAGTTTGTTTTGACACATAGTGACCTTATGTACAGCAGAATGAAATAACGCCCAGTCCTGCACAGCGCCCACGTTCGTTGTGCTTGAGTACTTTGTTGCAGATATTGTGTCACTCGATCTCTTTGAGAGTCGTCTTCTTTTTGGCCACCCTCTGCTTTACCAAGCCTGATATCCTCCTCCAAGGACTGATCCCTCCTGACAGCATGTCCAAAGTACCTTAAGATGTAGTCTCACCATCCTTGCTACTAAGGAGCACTCTGGTTGTACTTCTTTCAAGACAAATCTGCTCATTCTTTTGGCACAAATTGAAAGCCATCAATTTTTCTTCTGTCTTCCTTATTCTTTGTCTAGCTTTCGTGTGCATATGATGTGATTGAAAATCTCACAGTTTGGATTAGGCACATCTTCGTTCCTCAAGGTGGCATCTTTGCTTTTCATTAGTTTTGATGGACATTTTAAAATGAGTTTTATTGGATTTTTCAGACACCAATAAAAATTATTTTTAAAAAAATGCCGTCAAGTGAATTCTGACTCATAGTGACTTTTTAGGACAGAGTAAAACTACTCCCTAGAGTTTCTAAGAACTGCCTGGTAGATTTAAATTGCTGATCTTTTGATTAGAGGCTATAGAACTTAATCACTACACTACCAGAGTTTTCAAACTTCACCTTTATTACCGTTATTTCTATTTCTTATCATTATATTGGCTAGAATTTCTAGGAAAAAAACAAAATTGTGATGATAGATTCATCTTGGTCTTATTTTTAATGAATATGCTATTAGTGTAGACTTGATGAGATGAGTGAAACAAATGAAGACCTCGCAGATGGTCAAAAATCTGAGTTTTTGCCCATTCTGTTACCTTGCTTCCCACTGAACTTTGTGTCTATACTACCTTTATTCTTTTAGAATACATTTTTATTAGTTTATAACCCTTGTTTTGAAAGAGTTTTTCACATGTACTCAGGACTTTTTTTGCCTTTCAGCTGATACCATACTCTATGTAGTCTTTGTAATTTTCCCATGACACTCAATATTGCTAGATTAATCCATCTGATTGCTTCTTGCATTAGTTTACTCATTTCACTCCCATATAATATTTCTTTGTATAAACACACCACAATTGACCCATTCTCTTTTCAGGAGACATTTGGTTGCTTATAAATTCTTTGCTATTATTAATGATGTGTCTATGAACACTTTGTACATGTATCCTGGTGTGAGAGTTATTCTGATAATTGCTAATGAAGTGAAATTGAGTGTCTTTCCCTACATTTTATTTGTGAGTTTATTCCTGTTATCACTTCCTCTTCTGTGAAATGCCTCTTCACGTCTCTTGCCCACTTTTCTACGGAGTTGTCTGCATTTTTCTTAACTGATTTATGGAAGTTCTTTATGCAGAATGGCCACTTCACTATCTCTTCACTTTTTAAAGGTACGTTTTAATGGACAAGGATTTTTAATTTTAACATTCTAAAATGTAACTGTTTTATTATCATTTTGTATCTTGTTTAAGAAATGCTTCCATATGCTGAGATCATAAAACTACTCTTCTGTATTTTAAGTTTTAAAGTTTTGGGATTGATTTTTCTGTTTAGTGTGAAGTAGGATTCCTGTTTTATTTTCCATAGACTCCCATTGCTACTGAGTCAATTCCAACTCATAGTGACCCTATAGGACAGAGTTGAACTTCCCCAGGGGGTTTTCAAGGATTTGTTGGTAGATTTGAACTGCTGACCTTTTGGTTAGCAATTGAGCTCTTAACCACCACACCACCTGGGCTCCATTTTCCGTATATATAACCCATTCTCCTAGCAGTATTTACTGACTAGTCCGTACTCTCCCCACTGGGCTTTCAATGTAACCTTGGACTTACATCAAGTTTCCATATACAAGTGAGTGTTTTCTGGCTGTTGATTTTATTTCATTGTTCAGTTTGTCTAGTGCTGCAACAATAGTTAACAACTTAATCACATAGCCTTGTAGGAAGTTTTATTAACTGAAGTGATGAGGCTCACTCTCTCCTCCCAACCTTGTTTTTCTTTAAGAGTGTTTGTAAAGTTCTTCTGGAAACCTCATTGGGATCTGGGTTGGGATTTTATTAAATACATAGATCAATTTGCAAAGGAATGACTACTTTTACATGTTGAATTTTCCTGTCCATGAAAATGGCACATCTCTGTATTTATGTGGATCTTATTTAATGTGTCAGTCACAATTTTTACATAAAGATTTTGTGGCTGTTATTTGTTTTGTACTTCTATAAATAGCGTATGTTTTTATATTGTTGTTGATGTTAGTTGCCATCGAGTTGACTGTAACTCATGGTAACCCCCTTGTATGCAGACTAGAGCTGTTCCATAGGGTTTTTGAGGCTGTGGCCTTTCAGAAGCAGATCATGAGACCCATCCCCGAGCAGCCCCTGGGTGGGTTCCAACCACCAACCTTATAACTAAGAGCCAAGCCCTTAGATGTTTTTCCCACCCATTTTCTCACCAGTTTGAAGTCGATGTACTTGATTGACCCTGAGTATCCACTCTCGCCCTCTTCTAGTGTCACTGCCCATATTGCAGAGGCTGGAAAGCTAAAATCTATGTTTTACCAGTTCCCCTGAAGCTAATTTTGTCATGGTCAATTAGTTCCCACCAAATTACATAAGCTTATTGGAGATTTAAATGCAAAAGTAAGGGAGAGATCATCTTTCTGCTGCTTCTGCAGTTTTCTATCTAGCAGGAGATGGAATTTGTCTGCAGTAATGCTCTAGAATCAAGTCACATTTCCTAGAGGCTGAGAAGATGAAGAAGTGTCTTCCTGTAAACAGATCCCTAAAACAAAGCTTTGGTGTATGTTCTTGACCGAGAATGGCAGTCTATTGTTTCTGTAACTTATTTATTGTGTTCTTCTTTGAAGGGTCATTTCTATGATGTTCTAATACTGATACTGAAGGGTGCTCCCGGCTCTTCCAGCGATTTCACATGCATCTAATCCTCCCTATTAAATCTTTTTGTGTTTAAACTACTTAGAATAGTTTTTATTTCTTGATTTTTAGCTGACATGTAGAAATGGAATTAATTTTTATAAGTTTATTTTGTATTCAGCAAACTTGCTAAACTCCTTTATTGGTTCTAATTATTCACTTATAAATTCTTGTGAAATTTCCTTGTGCACAATCATATCAGAAATGACTATTCTGCTTTTTGTTTAATATCTAGTATAATGTTCTTTCTTTTTTCACACCAAGCTGGTCAGATGTCTCGTAAATCACTGCTTGGGACAAAAGGAACATTTAGTAGGAAGTATTTTTGTATTAGTCCTGTTTTCAAGGAGAAAGCCTTTATGTCTCACCATTATGTGTGATATTTTCAATAAGGTTATTGTTACTTGTAGATACTTATCAATTGAAGGAAGTTTGGCTTTATTCCTGATTTTGTAAGAGTTACATTTTAAGTCATAAGTGCATATAGGAATTTATTAAATGATTTTTTTATTGAGACATTCATTTGATGTTTCTTCTTTATTCATTTAATAAATTACAGTTATTTACTTTCTCATGTCAAAACAGTCTTGTATTCCTAAAATAATCTCACTCAGCACTAGCTTATTGCCCTTTTTATGTATTGGTTAGTGTTTAAAGAGGTTTGTTGAGTAAACTGTCATACAACGAACAGCATACATTTAAAGTACACAGTTTGGTCAATTATTTCACTTGTAGATTGTATACCCATGAAATCATCACTACAATCAAGATAATGACCATATCATCACTCCAGAAAGTTTCCTCTAACTCCTTTGTAATCTCTTCTTCCTACTATTTCCCTCTGACACTGGGCAGAGTGTTCTACTGCCAATCTGCTCTGTTACTGTAATTAGTTTATGTTTTCTACAATACATATCGCACTGGGCAAATCTTCTGCCAAATACCTCTTTAAAGTGTTAATATATGTATATGTATGTCTCTTTTTCTCTCTCTCTCTGTCACTTTGAGGTCTAAGGTGCACCTGACCCAAGCCATATTTCTAATCACCTCACACACATGTGGAAGTTGGGCTATGGGTAAGGAAAACTGAAGGAGAATTGATGCCTTTGAGTTACAATATTGATGATGAATATTGAGTATATCATGGACTGCCAGAAAAGCAAACAAATCTGTCTTGGGAGAAGTACAGCCAGAATGCTCCTTAGAAGGTAACATGGTGAGATGTCATCTCAAGTACTTTGGGCATGTTATAAGGAATGGCCAGTCCCTGGAGAAGGACATCATGCTTGGTAAAGCAGAGAGTAAGTGTAAGAGAGGAAGACCCTCAGTTAAATGGATTGACTCAGTGGCTACAACAATAGGCTTCAGCCTAACAATGGTTATGAGGACAAAGCAGTGTTTCATTCTGTTATACATGGGGTCACAATGAGTCAGAACCAGAGAACAAACACTTAATAACAAGAACAACAACAGAATATATAAATGGATTTATATAATATCTAAGATCCTTTGTGGTGCAATGTTTAATTGCTTGGCTGCTAATCAAAAGGTCAGTGGTTAGAATCCACAGCAGCTCTGCAGAGGACCTGGTGATTTCTTTCTGTAACGATGACATGTAACACAGGAAACTCTACGCAGAAGTTCTGCTCTATCCTGTGGGATTACTATGAGCTTGAATTATGTCATGTTTTGTTTAACTTCTTTCACTCAACACAATTATTGTGAGATACGTTAGTGTTTTTGTTACCTGTGTCGTTCATTCCTTTTTGTTTCTGAATAGTAATCTGTTGTATACACAACAATTTATCAGTTTACCTCTTGAGTATTTGGATTGTTTACTATTTGGGGCTGTTGCAAAGCTGCCATGAACATTTATATACAAGTCGTTGTATCCACATATGTTTTCATTTCTGGGAAAAGAATGACAGAATCACATCTAAGATATATCCCCCCCAAAAAAACAAAATTCACTGGTTTTGAGTCTTTTGACTCACTAGTAACCTTATGAGAGAGGACAAAACTGACCCATGAGGTTTCCAAGAAGTAGTTGGAGGATTTGAATTGCTGACCTTCTGGTTAGCAGCCAAGCTCATAACTATTTCACTACCCATTGAATTCATTGCCATCAAGGGGATTCCAACACACAGCGACCCTATGGGACAGTAAGGAACTGTCTCTTAGGGTTTCCAAGGAGCCCTGGTACTTTAGTTGCCCGTCTTTTAGTCAGCAGTCATAGCTCTTAACCACCATGTTACCATGGTTTCCAGTTCACCACAGTGCTTCCTGTTTAAGATATATACTTAACTTTTTTTTTATAGTGAGTTTTAATTTTACTAGAGAAGGTTCCCCCCTCCCCTCACCCACCTCATTATTACCAAATCAGTGAAACTTTACAACTGAAAGAACTTCAGTTCTTACTGGATACACTGTGGTTGCCTTTCAAAAAAAAAAAAAAAAAATCAAAAGACATACTAAATAAACAGACAGAACAAAAAAACAGCTTGAAGCGATGGCAAATACTAAAGAAGACTCAGATACAGCAGAGGTGTTGGAAGTATCAGACTTAGGATTTAAAACAAATATTGTTAATATGTTAAGGACCCTCGTGAAACATTGGAAAACATGGAAGAACAGGTGAGTTAATCCAATCAGATACTGAAACTCTAAGAAGATATTTCTAAGGACATTTCCTGTACTACTGGTCTGATAGAAACAGTCACATCTGATTTACTTCAGATACATTGTGACCTTCAGGATATAGACCTTTCTGACCCATCTTAATGTCCAGAAGGCTTCCTACCCAACTTCTTCATTTTTTGTAATACCTGTGCTGTGGCTGGACCCTTGGCTTAGTGAGTACGTCAATGTGAAAGTTCAAATTCTCAGGTTGATGCTTAAAAACCAATAAAGGAAAAACTTCTAGTATTTGAATGACCTCTCTTGATTCTTCTTTGTTCTTAATTTTGATTTCATGGTTTCTTAATCTCTTTCTAGTATTACGTTTTAGGAAAGTCTTCTAGATTTTTTCTCGCCATTTTTAGCTATTTTCAGCAGTAGGGTTGATGAATTACTAGAATCCCAGAATCCAGAGGTCCATTCTTTTCTTCCTGAATCGTTTTTGGTCAGTCATTTGTTTTCGAAGAAGTTGTTCATTTCTCCAAAATGTTTCAATTTATTGCTATAAAGTTGTTTAAAGTCCCCCACCCTTTTCATCTTTTTTATATCTGGAGTTAGGACTCCTTTTTTCATTCCTAATTGTGTTTATTTGGGCTTTATCTTTTGTTTTTCTTGGACAGATTTAACCAAGGGTTACCTGTTTTATTACTCTTTTCAAAAAAATCAGTAGAATCTTCTCTACTTTGACTCTGTGTGTGCCCCCTTCCCGCATTAATTCTATCTTTATTAGCATCATATATTTTCTTCCACTTTCTTGTCTTCTACTTTTTTCTCCATAACTTCTTAAGGTGAAACTTAGTTCATAAAATGCAGGCTATCTTCTTTAAAGCAAATAACAAGCTTGTTAACTGTGCTAGTTAAATATTCTTTATCCCTGGTAATGTTGCACACTTTATCAACAGTTCAGAGAGGTGCAGTGGCATATCCATTCTGTTGCACATTTGTCAATTTTTCAAGATGTGTCTTTTACATTTTGCTTCTATCCTCTCAAATATTAGTATGACTACTAGCTTTTATGGCTGGTATCTGGTCTTGAGTATCTTCCACCTTTTACTTTTTAATCTTATTTTTTAAATATCAAGAACCTTTTGCAGACAATACAGTTACTTTTTGTTTGTCAATTTTTGTTTTAATTCAGCATACATAACAATATCTTTCACCTGGTACACCTAGGGTATTTGTACATGGAATATAATTGAATTGCTTCTACTTTATTATTATGTTTTGTTTTTTTAAACAGCACATTCAATCCATTTACTTGTATTATGATTACTGGAAATTGAAAACTTGTTTCCGTCATCTTACTCTGTACTTTCCCTTTCTTCTTCTTTTTTTATATTTGTTTCTTTCTTTCTTTCTTGACTTTCTTTGTGGTCGTTTTCTTATTTCGTTTTTGTCTTCCATTAGATGGAAATTTAGAAGCTACTTTTATACTTTCAGTAAGAGTAATGTTGTTTGAGTCATCTTATTTGATAACTAACTCCAGATCTGAAATTAATCACACCTTATTCCTCTTTCAAGCAATATAAGTCTTAAGGATACACTTCTTCCATCAAATCTTTAGCTTAATTTGAGTTTCTTGATAAGCATGGTAAAGTTTTTAAAAACAAAATTAAAATAAATAACTTTCTCACCACTAGAGTGTGAAAATGCATTTCCAACATGATTATTTGCTTTGCATATTTCAAACAGTCTAATTTGGGATATCTCAGGTGGTACGAAAATTAAAACATGGAAAAACATGTAAATAAGCAATATGCAAACAACACAATCTTGCTTGCTGAAAACAAATGGAACTTGAAGCACCTACTGATGAAAATCAAAGATTACAGCCTTCAGTATGGGTTATACCTCAACATAAATAAAATAGAAATCCTCACAACTGGACCAATAAGCAAGACCATGATAATCAGAAAAAAATATTGTTAAAGGTTTTGTTTTACTTGGTTCCACAATTGATGCCCACTGAAGCAGCAGTCAAGATATCAAATAATGTATTGCATTGGGCCAATATGCTGCAAAAGACCTTTTTAAAGTGTTAAAAAGCAAAGACATAACTCCAAGGATAAAGGTGCACCTGACCCAAGCCATACTCTTTCAATCATCTCATACGCATTCTTTTGTATGCATATGCTGGACAATTAATCAGAAAGAAAAAAATGAGTTAGTGTTGTCCAGATGTGTGTTGGTGAAGAATATTGACTATACCGTGGACTTCCAGAAGAACAAGCAAATCTGCCTTGGAAAAATTACAGCCTGAATGTTCCTTAGAGGCAAGAATGGTGAGACTTCATCTCCCATACTTTGGACATGTTATCAGGAGGGCCCAGTCTTTGGAGAAGGGTACCATACACAGAAAAGTAGACAGTCCGTGAAAAGGAAGAAGACCCTCAAGAAGATGGATGGACGCAGGGTCTGCAACAGTGGGCCCAGATGCAGCAGCAATGGTGCCAATGGTGCAGGACCGGACCAGGTTTCATTCTGTTGTGCACCGGGTCCCTGTGAGTCAGCAGTGACTTGATGGCTCCTGACAACAGCAGCAATTTGAGGTGTGCACACTCTGACAGTCTTATCTTCATTGTAAATCAAATTAGTTATCAAATGACTAGTTGATCCTTTACTTTTTAAAAAGTAACTGAAGACACATGTTTACCTCATTTATTGTTGTTCGTAGTTGTTTACCAGTTGATTCTGACTCATAGCAACCCCCTGTGTGCTGAGTAGAACTGCTCCACATGATTTTCAAAACTGTGAGCTTTTCAGAGCACATCACCATTGCTGGCTCCCAAGATGCCTCTGGGTGGGTTTGAACTGTCAGCATTTGGGGTAGTAGTGGAGGAAAAGGATAAGGTGGTTTACATACATGTTGTATATTCAATCCAAAGGACAGAAGAAATATAAAATAAATTCATAGCAACACTAAAACCTGGCTGAAGCGCCACTGGAACACACACACAATAGAGAATTTCTGGCCCATATAATGTAGATGTCACCATAAAGAGTTAATTCTGGGAGAGGAGTGGATGGCAGGAGGAGAGCACTTAAAGGAGACTTCATTCTGTGTGTGTGTGCATGTTGTCTGAATTTCTATAAACAAAATATATTCATGTAACGGCGCTTGGCTTAACCTTTTTTAAGAAAACAAGTTGTGCAATTATTTCCAAATAAATTACATAGATACGAAGCTGATGATAAAAGTTAACAGAGCTGAGAATCTTTTAAGTCTATGCATGTGACAGATGTCATGAAGAATTCTCCCAAAACAGATATAACCTCAGAGACAGAGAGGCTCTTCAACCCATGTGGAATTTATTTTCTCATGAAATAAAGAACCACATATTTTTCAAATGGATAACCAATTGTCTCAATTTCATTTATTGTTAGTCTAATTTATTTTTCAATAGAGTTAAAATACCATCTTTATCCCTTACTAACCAAAAAACAAACAAACAAAACCACACTGTGGTCAATTCCCACTCATAGTGACTATAGGACAGCATAAAACTGCCCATAGAGTTTCCAAGGAGTGCCTGGTGGATTAAAACTGCTGATCTTCAGTGATGACAGGACAAATACTGTATGAGACCTTTACGATAAGATCTCAAAAACAGACTTGTGTACAGAAGAAAAGACTCTTTGACAGCTGCAAGGGAGGGAAGGGAAGGAGAGTGGGGGCCAGGGTTTAGTTTAGATAGTTACTAGAAATCTAGTTGGGAGAAAGCGGTGATAGCACACATTAGAAACAAGAACATTAAGTGGACTTCAGCATAACTTGAGTACTCCTTCCATCTTAACCCAATATTGCAAGGATAGAGTAGCTGGGGCAGAGGGCAGGGGACCATGCTTTTAGGCGAAATCGAGGCCAATTGGCACAACTAGCATTTTGCGAAGAGAGCTCTCTGCACCCCACATTGGTGAGTGGCGTCTGGGGTCTTAAAAGCTGCCAAGCTGCCATCCAAGGACACAGCAAATGGTCCCAACTCAGCAGGAACGGATGCTCACCGAGGACCAAAATGACACGTGGTAAAGACAACCTAGAAGACAGACAGACCCGCAAGAGTGGGTGCCTACATCGACCTGGGACCGGAAGAACCGGATGGTGCCCAGCCACCACCAGTGATAACCACGATAGAGCTCACAGAGAGGAGTCTCACTGCCAACACAAGTGATCTCCACTAAAAGACCTCAATTGATGGTCCAGTGGTTTCGGGGTTCCCCTGAGAGCATGGCCCCCGGCCCTGATACTGCCCTTACCCATAAATTATAATGAAGGTCCACTCTTTGGACAGGAATGGATTGGACTTGGCAATGCAGAGTGACCATATATTGGATGCACTTTAAGGTTCTATACATCTATAGGATATCGTCCTGCTGACCTTTGGCTGGAGGAAGGAGAGTGGGTGGAGGGGAGGGGAAAGGAGGCTGTTGGAAGGACGAGACATGTATGGAGCAGAGAGGAATAGTGTGCTGTCACCAGACAGGGAGAGCAGTGGAAGCTGCATATAAGTGGGCATGTAAATTTATACGGGAATGTACATTTTCGCTCAATCATGTTAAATAAAAAATTAAAAAAAAAAACTGCTGATCTTTTTGTTAACAGCCATAACTCTTAACCACTAGGCCACCAGGGTTTCCTACTAGATTCTTTTAATACATGAACATGTACCGTCTTTTCTTTTCCATTCATATTTTTGTCTAGCCCTGTCCCAATACAAAACCAAAACCAAAAGCCAAACCCATTACCATGGAGTTGATTCGGGCTCTGAGAGGCCCTGTAAAGCAGAGTAGAATTGTATAAGGCAGAGTAGAACTGTTCCAAAGAGTTTCCAAGGGAACGCCTGGTGGATTTGAGCTGCCAAACTTTTGGTTAGCAGCCCAACACTTAACCACTAAGTCACCAGGGTTTCTGGCCCAGTATTGTACTGTTAATTAATATTCCTTTTTAGTGGTACAACTGCATTCCAGGGAAACTCTTTTTACACTGGATTAAGGATTTGACCTTAATAAGGGTGTTATATTGCCACCCTAATCCTCTGTACCATAAAATTACATCACAAAATGGATGATGGATAACCACGCAATACTGAAAATCATTACCTAACTGAATTGACATCTATTCTGAGGGGCACACATTTAATCTGCGACTATCCCCAAAAGATAAAATTGATTTTTTTCCTGGTTTCACCTGAATAAATCATAGGGAGAAATACCCTCCTTGACCTGGCTTGCTCACATGCCTTTTTCCCAGTCATTCACATTGGGAAGAAAAGTAGTGTATTAGTCTGAGTCCAGTGAGGAAAGATGAATCACACAGTATTTTCAACAGAGACTTTACAACATAAAGATTTATTAACTATAACAGGGGATGGGAATGTTGAGGGATTGGCTAGTAAGAAGCCAAGAGAATTATAAAGAAAATAGGAAGCTCACTTGTAAGGAGTTACACCTACCCATAGGACTGAGACTGAGTACCCAAGGAAGTGTTCACCCCATTCCATGTGGCTGAAGTCCAGACCTTGTCACAAAGGGTAGAGATGTAGGGTTCACTGAATAGAGAATTTGCTGTAGTGCTTCACAGACAGAAGTCACTGGAAATCAGCCCTCCTGGTACTGGGGAAAGCAAGTCACAGGGAGGTGCCTCACTAAAGGCACTCTGACAAAGTCACCAGAGGAAGAGAGGATGGAGGCAGGCAGCTGCAAGACTTGGGCCCTGGGGAAGCTGTATGTGCTCGCCACACTGCTGCTAGCACCCCAGGAGAAGGGGCACAATGGAGCCCCGTTCACTGCAGGAACCTATGTGACTACTTAGCTTCGCTATGCGTCCTTCTTCAACAGCAACAACCCCCACTGACACCTCTGTTTTATTTTTGCACAACAAGGTACGACCATTCTGGCAAATGAAGTTCCTACCCTTTCCCCACAACCAGGAGACACAGAGTGCTAAGAGTCATTGTGTCCATCCCTGGGTCTACAAATTAATCTCAAATTCAACCACAGAAATACTGAATACTCTGTTACCTAAAGCCTAAATTGTGTAGTCAACTTCCAGCAACTTGAATATAAAAGAAAAATGGGAAGGAGGAAGAGGAAAACGGTCAGTAAAAATGCAAATGTAAGCATACACATATAGCACACCACCAATGGAAAATAGACAAAGATACTACAGTTCTGGTTTCAGTAACTCTTCACAACGACATCAGTGACATGTATGGCTTCCACTTCCCATTTTGTATTTCCCTCACTCTCAGCCAGAACCTGAGATGGCAGGGATTCTTTGTGTGGTGGAATGGCCGAAGCCTTCATATCTAAAATGTGTGAGGCCTCAAATATTCTACTTTGTATTTTTGGTTGCTATGGAAAACCTGGTGGCACAGTAGTTACGTGCTATGTCTGCTAACCTAAAGGCCAGCAGTTCAAATCTGCCAGGCACTCCTTGGAAACTCTTACGGGGCAGTTCTACTCTGCCCTATAGGGTCACTATGAGTAGGAATCAACTCAGTGATGGTGGGTTTGGCTTTTTTAAAATAGTTTTCCATTAACCTTAAAATAGGACATTAAATTACTAAGAGGGACCTCAGAAGACGCCCTAGGCTCCTGACAGTTCCTCTTACCTCTGCTGTGTAGAAGCAAGCCAGATTCCACCTTGACAACTAGTTTCAATCACTCAAGCTGTTGATTACACCGTGTTCTTCCTTTTTAGTTCAGTGACCTCAAGATCCCCAGATGGTCAGGCAGTGGTCTCGTCTTCCTACTTAGTGGAACCACTGTTGTGTATTTTTATGGACACGTTCTCCTTTTGAGGTAACATCTTCAAGCCAGCAGCAGACAATGTTTTCAGGTAAGGAAGGAAAAACTCTGAGTTACTAGTTGAACTTCTGAGAAGAGCCACTCCCACTTCCACACCTTGATTCAGGTGGGTGAGGCAACATGTTACAATGATCTCTGACTCAAAACATACCTAGTAAGACAGAATCCCGTCTTTTCCGGGTGTTGTCTCCCAGTGAGGATCATAACTGAGTATTCAGTAAGTCATTTCATCTTTTAGTTAAGCCAGCTGCTGATGGCTTATGTGGTAAAACCAGTTAATTTGATAGGCACAGCCCATTGCAGTACCTCCTTTGCCATGAAAAGCATTCTGTGATCAGTCGTAATGTTGTGGGGAGTGTTTTGGTGGTAGATAAGATATTTTGTGAGTTCAAAGTTAATTGTGCTGTCAGAGGATTACAGGCAGTGAAGGCAAATCCGTATTCAGAATATGTGTTGACTCCAGTGAGGACAAACTATTACTCACTCCGAGATGAACGATGTCCAGCGCAATCAACTTACCACGAGGTGACTGACTCATCACCCCTGGGAATGGTGCCATATCAGGAATTCAAGGTCCCTGCTGTTGACAGATTAGGCACTTGGCAGTACGGTCAACTGGGTGAGCCTTGGTAAGGACAAGCCCACGTTGTAAAGCCCATGGATAGTCTCCATCCCTACCACTATGGCCACTTTGTATATGGTCACACTGAGCAAACACTGGAGTGACTGGGGAAAGAGAAGGACTGGCATCCAGAAAGTGTGCCATGTTGTCTACCTTCTTATTAAGCATCTACTCTGTAGTGGATATGTTGGTAGGAAGTCACATCTTTATAGTTTTTTCCCATATTTGGAAAAATCCATCCACACAATTTTTCCTCAAACTTCCATGTCACTTGTCAGTCTTCCAATGTCATCACTCCCCCTGCCCATCTAGCTTCCCCCAGATCAACATAAATCTTCACTTCTGGTCATCTCACTCTCTAGATATTGTGGACCACACTGCTTGAATTATGCCCATTGAGAAGATTTTCCTTGTCCTTCAGGGTTACCCCTGAATGGGGCTGAGGAAGCCACATGCACTGCAGGAGCTGAGTATTATACAAACCCTTGGTTCTGCAGGGATTTGTCAAGGGAACACACTAGAACCAGGCAGTTAGACCTTTTCCAACTGCAGTTTCTCTTGTCTTAGTTATTTAGTGCTGTTGTAACAGAAATACTAAGAGTGGATGTTTTTGGGAAACAGAAATTTATCCTCTCACAGTTTAGGAGGTTAGAAGTCTGAAATCAGGTGCCAGCCCTAGGGAAAGGCTTCCTGTCACTGTTGGCTCTGGGGGAAGGTCGTCGTCATCAGCTTTCCCCTAGTCTAGGGTCTTCTCAGACAGAGACCCAGGATGCAAAGGATACACTCCACTGCCATTGCTTCTTTGTTGGTGGCATGAGGTCTTCAACCTCTCTGTTACCTTCTCTCTTTTACATCTCAAAAGAGACAGTTTCAACAGACAACTTAAACTTGTGGACTGAATCCTTTCTCATGAACATAATTGCTGCTAATCCTGCCTCATTGGTATTGTATAGGTAGGGTTTACACTGGGAATCATGGCTCAGCCAAGTTTACACACATTTCTGGGGGGAGGCATAATCCCATCTCGAGCATCTCTCCACTGTCCTCTACTAACAAAGGTTAGCACTGAGGTAGCCGGCAAAGAGGACTATTTGACAGATCTGGGCCTATTTTCAGAGGAGGGGCATAAAGAGTACATTTGGAATTAAGAGGCAATAAATCAATTATGGCACAGGTATATGGCAGGACCAACTTATGGCAAAAACCCACTTCTCTGTCAGTTATTGTGGCTAACGCAGCTCACATCTGGACCCACATTAGACGAGGGGTGGGGAGAGAGGATAAGCCGTTCCATACAATGAGATGAACTACTTTTGTTGTTCCCAAAGAAGAGAGGAGTGCTGGCCTCACAAAATAATAAATATCTTCTGCTCATCATAATTTGGCTGTTCAGTGCCTGTATGATCACACACACACAGTTTTTCCCATATCTATGTACTCCTTAATATAAATGCAACAACTTCATATGCAGCTGTAAATATACTCAAATCCCTCTTCTGTGGGAGGAGAAAACCCAAACACACACCCATGCATTGCATGCAGCCTCACATTTAGGATCTTTGGGTGTTATTAGTCTTGATCAGGGCCAGGTGTTACCCAATGACAAATAATAAATTGATTCCCAATGCACAAACATACAATAAAGCAGACGGAAGTGGAATAACAAAGGCTCATGAAAAAAGGCAAAGACGATAAGCAACATACAGTGTTTGTGAGCATGTGCCATATAATGTCAGACATGGATAATAAGGGTGGTAAGCATTCTGCTTCTCCGGCAAAAGACTGACACTTTTTTTTCCACCTAATCAAAGTGCCAAAATTTCCTTTGTCCATTGTCCTCCACAAACTTGTCTTAGAGGGACAGTAAGAAGGAATGACCTGCCTGGGACTGCTCTGACAGTCTATGCCACCTTTCCGTAAGTACGGAGACTGTGGCACTGCCTTTGAGACAGCACAATAGTAGATGTTTTTCACCAGGCTAAGGACTTTTTTTGGCAATACCTTAAAACTTCAGTTGGCTTTCAGTGCCATTTGGGGGGAAATCATTAACTTGTTATCAGAAATCTCATTGAGTCCCAAGTTTTGAATGTGTACCCTACCCTCCCAGTTTCTGTCTCTTGGAAACAGGCCTGGCAACTCCTTCCATCTGCCTAGACTCAGTTCTGTGGCTTTTGCCATGACTCTATCTGACGGCACAGGTAGGAACAGGTTGGAGTTACAAAGCCATGTTAATCAGACTCCATCCCTTTAGTTGTACACCACTCAGCTGGCACAATGGAAGTATCTTTTTTTCTTTTTTTGTTGGAAGGCACAATGGATGTTTCTAATGGGCATAGAGATATTGGGGAAGAGTCCTTAGGAATGAGGCCCCCCTGATTATACTGCTATCCTGGCTCTCTGTCTTCTGAGTTAGTGCCTTAACTTTTGATGAGGCAGAACATTCATTTACTTCAGTTGGCAGAGGCAATATTATCTGATCCTTATCAATCAAAGATAATTGAAAAGAGGCCTCTATCAATACTGTATAATTTTTGCTTCAACATTACCCATCTCTTTCTGGAAGGCCAATGCTGAACCTTAGTTTGTCTCTCTTACAGTACCAAGGTAGACACAGCAGGTAACATATTCTAGTAGCCAGATTTTTTTTAACTCAAGCTTCCTAAAGCCGGAGCCTTAGTGGTAGAACAAATAATAATCTCTAAGTGCCTCTCAAACTATCTGTGATAAAGAATGTTTATGTAAAAGTGGCATGGAGCTGAACCCAGAGCTCCTTGTCTAACTTCATTAGGGAGAAAGACAGTTAAGGTCAACTCAAAGCTGATTCCTATGAGAAGGAGGTAAGACATACTTCCTCTCACCAACTTTTTATACAAATTCTGACACTAACCTTCCCTCCCATTGCATTCTACTTCTCTGTTTGCTTCAGTAATTCATTGTGATGGCTACACAGAACTCACAGACTATATGCACGATTAAGGGGTTTGTTAGGAAAGTAACAGGTTGCAATTCAATGTCAGGAATGACTTAGGATACAGTTATTTGATCAGGACAGTTTTTCTCAGATATGCTTCTTGAGGTAAGGCATCTATCTCTCTGGCTCTTGACTTCTGGGACTCTTGGCCTTTTGGCCTGGACTCTACCCTGCTCAGGTGTTACTAACTGCTTTAGCTCTGCCAGTAACCACTCCATCTGTAATCCTTAGCCTGTGTGAGTCTGCACACCCACCAGAATTGCCTTCTCCACAGGCTAGGAAGCCCACTGCACCGTCTCTTGATTCTGCTGCTGCTGGACTCTGCAGTGCTTGTCACAGCTTCTCACCATCTCCAGGAGTACAACTATGTCTCCTGGGTCCAGAAGAGTCTCAGCACAAGGACGATGGGTCCAAGAATGTGCTCCTCTCAGCTCTTCTTGGTGGGGGAATTAACTCCCTTTATGTCTAGTGTGATGGCAAAACTCAGCAATCCCCTCATTAATATTCCATATGCCTTATTTGCATCATTAGCAAGTTCTCCAATCCCATAGATGGGCCACAAGCACCTTATTTGCTTAGTCCCACCCATTTTATGGGAGTCATAAGTGCCATGCAAGGCTAATAGGGCTGTATTAATTCACTGCCATTATAGTTTGTTTTTAAATATCAACTCATCACAGATAAATATGCGCATGAAATATAAAATTACACACTTACATGGAGCAGCAATGTGGTCTACTCTGTAAGCCAAAAAACTGAATCCACTGTCATTGAGCAGATTACTCACAGTAAGCCCATGCATTACAGGGTTTTCAGAGCAGAACTGTTCTGTGGAGTTTTCTTGACTCCAGTCTCTGTGAAAGCAGATTGCTAGGTATTTCCTCCATGGTGCTGCTGGTTGGGTTCTAACTACTAATCTTCAGGTTAGGAGAACTTTTTGTGCCACCCTGGGACCTCATCAACAAATCCTGCTATTTTACTAACCTGAGGTGGTTCTTCACTGTCTCCACTCCACCTAGTCTAAGCCAGTTCTACATTTTAGGGTCTGATAATTGCAATTTCCCATTTCCAGGTATCAATCTCTATATTAATCAAGAGTCTTGATTCAGAAGGTATATTGCATATCCTAAAGTCACAATGTGTTATCTCTTAGCTGGCACTTGAATAAAGAGGCACATTTCAAGATAAGAGCAATGAAACCATTGGTTTTTATCCCATTTTCTTCTTTCACTGTATGGGAAAAACATGAAAGTCTTTCAGCACTCAGTAAGTCCATTTAGAGTGCAGCTGTCAGCAAAACCAAACCCAGTTCTAGAATGAGGAACCACCTTACTAAGGTAAACTGCTGACCCAGTCAGGACAAAGAAGTCCAAAGTAATTGACAGGCTTGATGCTATGTAGCTTGTTGGTCTCCGTGAGGGCAGGTATACCTCATAAGGATACTAGAGTTGGTTACTGCTGGTACAATATCGAATGTTCACCAGTTGTAATAGTACTGGAACAGAGCCTTGTCTGTGTCACTTTCTTTGTAAACTAGGCTGTGGTACTCTTCAGTTTAAAATCTTTCACTTCCCCTAGAATTTGGAAGACAAATCAAACTATTTACATGGCTTACAAAATGTTGTAGGTTTCTTTCTAACTTTGTCTCAAGCTTCTCCACTCAAGATGCTCCAACTTCATGGATATTCCAGCATAAGCTCTCAGGACATCCTGTTCCCTCTGCCTGACAGACATACATACCTCCCAGCTTATCTTTATTTTTAGATGCCAGCTGAAATGCTACCTGCTAAAAATCCTCTCCTGACTACAGCACAGACATTACTTTCTAACCTGGCTTCTTGTTTATTTTCTTTGTCACACCTAACATGTGTTGCTGTCAAGTGAACTCTGACTCCTAGTGACTCTACAGGGCAGAGTATAACTGTCCTACAGGGTTTTCAAGGAGCAGCTGGTGAATTTGAACTCCCAACCTATTGGTTAGCAGCACAGTTCTTAATCACCGTGCCACCAGACCTCCTAATACCTACAATTATTATTCAAACAGAAAGGAACAAGTGGTTAGGTTATCCTCTGCTAACCAAAGGTCCGCACTTGGAGCCCACCAGCTCTTCCCCTGGAGGGTCACTCTGAGTCTGGAGGAAGAGTTTAGTTTGGTGTTTGGTTTTCCAAACATAGCTCTGGTGGCTCAGTGGCTGAGCACTTGGCTGCTAAGAGAAAGGTGGTGGTTAGAATCCATCCAACTGCTCTGTGGGAGAAAAGACCTGGAGATGTCAGCTGTCAAGATTGCCACCCAGGAAACCCTATGGTCTACTCTGTCCCATGGCTTCACTACAGTGAAAATCAACTGGAGGACACACAACAACATTCAAACAGTAAGGAAAGAAATAGAAACAAAGCAGAAATGCCACTGTTCCATGAAGTTTTAATGTACAGATATTTTTCCAAATACTCAAAAGAGTGGAAAGCTAAAAGCTCAAGGAGCCACTCTTGATGAATCCGTAAAGAATTACATACTCAAAAGGCTATGTCCTCCTAAATCTCCTAAAATTCAGCCTATATTTGCTCTTTGAAAGAACAGTGTCATTATCATTTTTCATCCTCGATTCACTCCAGAGTCCAGGCACCCATGAAGTCCCCCTAGTGGCCTCTTAATAATTAAATCGGGGCTGCCTATTGGCTTTATCCTGAGGCTCTCTTAATGGAGCTGCTGAAAGGAATCCGGTTGGGGAGCAAGGCCTCAGCAGGCCTGCCCGGGAGTAAGGGGTCGGGGGGTCTCTGAGTTCTGATGCGCAGCGCGCCTTCGGACCGTTATGCGAGTCTCCCCTCGTGGGTAGAGCCTCGCAGGCCACTCCAGGAGTCCCGCGGGCTCACTTGGTTCCCAGAGTGGCGGTTCAGACTGGCAAAGATGCGCCCCTTGGGGTTCCCTGTGTTATTCGAGGGCTCGGGGCCGGGCACCGACCTCAATCCCAGACGCCCAGCTTCCAAGTGAGCGCCTCCCTACTGCGGGCTGCCGACTGCTTCTCCTGCCTGCCTGCCAGCCAGCCTCTCGTCTCTCCAGCCGATTCTGCAGCTGCCACCTCCCAGCCCACCAGCCTTTGGCTATCGGAGTAAAAGGTTCTGAAGTGCCTCTGGACGCAGGAGGAAGACCTGACCCAAACCCATCTTCAGTAAGGAATAAAAGGGGCAGGCTACAAAAATGTAGCAGAAGTTCCATGTGTTATCCGTCCATCTTACTATCTGCTATCACTGTTTCTTAGGATTAGGTTTAAAATTCGGTAGTAAGATTTTTATCGCAGCATCGTAAATGAACGCATTTGGTTTAACTGAAAAAATCAAGTTTTTCAGACATGTCTTATTTCGTTGTTCAGGATTAGCTTTACCAGTTATGTTAAATGGTGAATGCTTTTTGTACGTTGAACAAGCTGAGGGAAAAGTAGAAGGCTTTGACGATAAAAATTAAAGACCGTTTATAACATATCCCAGACATTACGTACATGTTTAGGTAGCAATTAATAATATACAAGGGGTACAGTTTTTTCTTTACTTTTTCCCAGAAACTTTTATAGCGGTTCTCAAACAAAAAAATAAAAGTCGAGCCCACTGCCTTAGAGTGGCCCACACAACCGACAGCTGGCCAACCTCGAGGGTGCCATAGTGAGCCCGGCTAGATGACCCGAAAGGAGGAAGTGAGTGAGGGCGAGAGCGAGGGGAGCAGCGAGAGCAGGAAATGGGTGGCTAGCGAGGAACTGACTAGAGCCCAGACTGGCGGCGCTCTAGCCTCCGCGCGCTCTCTCTATGATCCCCCGCGTCTCCTCTATTTATTGTCGCGGGGAAGCCGCGGCGCCCTGTACCCGGAACAACAAAGCAGGAAAGAGAGCCCCAGCCTCAGGAGCTCCTAGCAACCGGCCGGGGCGGGAGTTACATGGAGACTGGGGAGCGCTCCCGCCTCATCATCGTCCTTGTCCTCCAGCTTATCCTTCGTGTCCGACGCAATCGGCAGCATCGCTGCCGCCGCGTCCTTCGCCGCAGCCCCTTCTTCCCACGGTAACCCCATCGGCGACCCTGGGCGGGGGGAGCGCGGGTGGCGGAGCGGCCTGAGTGCCGGGTGCTGGGCTACGGGGCGCGGGACGGGCGTACAAGCGGAGGCCGTGTTCCATTGAGGTATGCGGGGGCAACCGACTGAACCGGAGGAGCTGGGAAGAGGACAATTAGTCCGTGAGCCCAAGGAGGGTCCACTTCGTAGGAGGGCAGGGTGATATTTGGGAATATCTTTAGGGATAACGGGATGGGGGTGGGGCGTTACTGTCTGGGACCTTGATCGAGCCTGTGTGGGGAAAGAAAAAAAGGGTTTTATTTTTCGTGTTAGCTACACCTGGGAAAGACAGGGAAAGGGAGATTCCCATCTCTCCGAGGAGCCTTCCTTTCCCAAGAGAAACTGTGTCAAGATGTTAGGGGTTCGTACCTTTGCAGAAAACTTCCAGCGGCCTGTGCGTCGGCGGGAAGGCTCCACAATAGTTGCTTCGTCTGTTTCTGGTTCTGGCAATACCAACAGCTCACTTTATTATTAAATATACTTTTTTAAAAACAAAGTCAGGTTTGATGAAGAATCTGAAACTGGAGAAGGAAAATCGTAGGTAGAGCTAAGCAAGAATGAAGGTCGGGAAAAGCGCTTAGTAATAGTCTTACAAGTGAATGTAGTGATGGATTTTATAAATTGCTGCTCATGCAGACTGTCACTGTGCTTATCGCTAAAAGGCTCAAAGTGCATCCGATCCGCATCTGTGTGGGCTCTCCGCATCTGTCACTTGCAGTTCCAAAGCATCCCTGGCTGGGACTAGCAACTAGCGTGGGCATGTGTATTGTGGATTTAGGGTTAAAACATTTAGTGCCTTAGTGGTTCAAGAGAAGGGAACAAGCATGTTGTGATTTTTGTATGATAAAGCAATGATATGTTCCCTGGGAAAACTGAAAAACAGAAATGGAAGAAGACGGGTCAGCCGTTCTGGCATAGTGTACAGTCTTTGAAAGTTTGAGAAAATGGCAGTTCCTTCATACCTAGTAGGGACTTTTTATTCCTTTTTGGTTTATAGAATTATTCACAGTTTGATATTTATAGCTAAGCACTCATCAGTCTATGCTTATCTTTTAAGCCTTATATCACAAACTGCTTAGTGGTTTTATACTTCTCCAAATTCATTCTGGGTCAGTAAATGAGGTTACTTACGTGTGGTGTGCTGAAAAGGCCACATAATGCACACCACAGTAACATCATTTTTGTGTCCAGTTGAAGCAAAGCTCTTTACATTAAGTTGAGGGTTAAAGATGAAAATAAAATTAATAAACCAAAGAAGCAGTTGTGTCAGTGACAGCTTATGGGTGCCCTAATTCTCTTTTGGTAAACTTGAATTCTTTTAAGCAGAAAAGTGCCATCCTTATCCCCAGCCCTTTCTGTGCCCTCAAAATCAGAATCAGAAACTGAGGATCTGTTAGTATGGGCTCGTAATTGATTGATGGATTCCTGAATGAGGGCTGGTCAGAATACAGCATTTTAACCCCAGTCAGGCATTTTCATTTAAGATTTTTCGTCTCTCATTGAGATCCCATGTTTCTTGCTAAAGGAATTTTACATGTGTGCAAAGAGGTGAGCGGTTTCTTTTAACAGGGCTGAGGAATGTGACCACTGGAAACCTTAAAATTGTATCTTGAGACTCTAAGAGAGGAAACCTAGTATTCTGATTCTTAGAGTAAGCCCCGCTAGCACAGTGCTTAAGAGCTTAGGCTGCTGACCAAGAGGCCTGCAGGTGGAATCCACCCGCCACTCTTTGGAAACCCTATGGGGCCTTTCTCCACTATCCTGTAGGGTCTCTGTGAAGCAGAATTCACTTGATGGTAGTGAGGTTGTTTTTGGTTGTTGTTGTTTGTTTGCTTTCGGTTTGGTTGCTTAGCCTTATAGCTGTTTTTCTGTGAAGGATACCCTGATGAATGCCCACCCTGAGGCTGTTAGATGTTGGATCCCAGGATTTTGTTAACTTAAGAGACTAATGAAGCTCCTCAATGCCATGACTGCCATCAGACTCCCTGCACCCAGACTTGATTTGCCACTATCCCTTTCCCTATTGTGTTCATGTAGGGCTCAAGTCCTAGCTTCCACCTTGATTACCAACCCAGTTTCTGCTCTCTCTGCTCTCTGCCCCAACATTCCCAGTGTTTGGTATGTTGTCTTAGTTCCTCACCTTACTTGTATCCCAATCAAAACAGTTTCTTACGCTGTTTGTATTATTTCTGTTTCCTACCTACAGAGGTTTCAACATATGTGCTTGACTTGTATATACTTTTCGTAATGTTCCTCGGTTTTGTTGCATTTCCTTCTGTATCCCTCACCTTTGTTTGGAGAATTGGAGTGGTCATATCAGATGTTCTGTATTCCTTCTGAATTGCTGTTGGTTGTGTAGTATAACACGTAAGAGCCTCATACTGAGAATCGAGATTGTATTTAAATGGGGTGTGCAAAAATATCTAAACTTTTCAGAATGAATGGGTTTTTTAGAAATTTGTATTAGGACTGATACTAGTGTTAATACCAGTTGTAAACACACCTTTAAATACTGTAAAGCCTGCAGTGTGTTTTAGGTTGAGCCTTAGATTTTCATAATTCATATTCTAAAAAAATATTATCATTCTTTTTTATCTTGGCAATGAGAAATTGATTGCAATCTTCTTGCCAAATTTGAGGGAACTGTTTTCAGTGATTTCCACAATTTATGTGGGAAATTGTCACATCAGAATTTGTATGGATGTATACATATATGGGGTATGCACAGATACTGTAAAGTACAATGCATACATATAAAATATCCACAGTGGAATATATTTGGAGAGTCTTATTTCTTATTATGGATGTGAAAAACTGTTTAAAAATCAACAAATATTGTATAATTTAATTAATCATGTCAGTGCTGTATTCAGCGAGGGAGGCCAGTAGTAACCTGGTGATTGATTTCCTTCTGTTGCATCATGGGTCATGTGATGAAAGTATTACTGTTAAGAAAAATAAAGTTTAAATTGATTTAGAGGAATTTATAGTAGAATATTTTCACTGTGACTTAGTTAAGATCTATAGTGCTTTGAAAAGTTAAGTATTTTGACATTTGATTTCCTGAAATTATGTTCCTCTTTGTTGTGCCTTTCATGTGTGTGATACCATATCAAATATACAAAGGGAGGTGTTTCTCTTCAGATGCTTCTTGTGCACTTGTAGATAACAGAAATGACGTTATACACGAACAATGAAATATAGCAGACACAAATTTGAATTTTAAATCCTCTGTTATGCACTGCCTGGTACAAAAGTTGTTGGTGAATATAATTTTAATTTCAACACGCGTTTTAAGTTAGAAGCTCCTTGAGGACCTGGATTATTAATTTCCATTATGTTCTAGTGTATGTATGCTTTGGAGTTTAAAGTGTTAATAGATTATAAATGTGTTTGTGTGTGCACATATATTTTATATTTATTTCAGTTCAGGAGAGTTGATGAAGAAGGACTTAAGTAATGTAATGAGGGGGATATTTTTTGAAATCTAGTTCTTGATGCCTAAAATTTCAACTTTTTATGCTGGCTATAGTGATACAAGCAAAGATTGTTCAAGTGTGATTAAGCCTTGGTTTTATGGATTCCAAACAGTAAAAATAATGGCTTACCATTTAGGGAAGTTTCAGATGGATGATGCCAAAAAAAAAGCCCAACACAACTGTCTCTTTGATTCTGATCCATAGTGATCCCATAGGACAGAGCAGGACTGCTTCATAGGGTTTCCAAGGCTGTAAGTCTTTACAGAAGCAGACAGCCCCATCTTTTTGGCTGATAGGTTCAAACCATTGACTGTTTAGTTAGCAGCCAAACACTTCACTGTGCCAGTAAGGCTCCTTCAAACTGGTGGTAGAATATGTAAATATATAAGATCTTTCCAGGCTACATAGACACATTTAATTTTTGTACTGTGGCATAGTCAGCATTTTACTTAGAAGGGAGATGTAGTGTGTGTGTGAGAAAGTAGTGTGTCATTGTTGGTGGGGGTGCCATCACGTTGTTCCCAACTCTTAGTGACTGTATCTGACAGACTAGAGCTGCCTCTAGGCTGTAATTTTTACAGGAGCAGATCAGCAGGTCTTTCTCTCAAGGAACTGCTGGCTGGGTTCCAACTGCCAACCTTTTGGTTAGCAGCTGAGTGCTTAACCATTGCGCCACCAGGACTCCTTTATCCTGCAGCTAAAGGATGATAGGAAGCCCTGATGGCCTGGTGGTTAAGAGATATGACTCCTGATGAAAACGTGGTAGCTCAAATCCCCCAGCTGCTCCTTGGTAACTATGGAAGAGATCTACTCTTCCCCTATAGGAGCAGTGACCCCTGTAGGTTGGTCACTTGTGTCGGGATCAGCTTGGTGGTAGTGAGTTTGGTTTGGTTTTTTGGGGAAAAGTGACAAAATTCTTAATTTGATTTTTAATGGCAGATATTGTGTTGGGACTCTGCTGCTGGAGACTCTGTTAAATGTCAAAAAAAAATTTTTTTTAAGGTGAGTTCTGTGACAGTTCAAATCAGCCTTCAGGTTGGAGTCAGTATGAAACCTTAAACTTTCACAAAAAATGCACCAGTCACGTTTGACTGGTAGCTATTTTATCACCAGGAAGAAGGACAACTAAAAATCAGAAGTGTGTTTTAAGGACAGTTTTCCCAGTACATGTGTGGAGGGCTTTAGTACTCAATTGTGCGTAGCATGGTGGACATCTCTCTGTAGACACTGGCCCGTGGAATTGTTTTTTTTAAGAACTCATTTGGTGAGGACTTCCGGCATTTTAAAGTAGTAAAAAACAAACAAAAACTTCCCGTTAACTAAATGGTTCTGAAGAATCAAATGTTACTCTCTTTCCCCTGTTGAATTATAAATATTTTCATTGCCAGACGGAATGAAGTTTAAATCAGAATCAGGTAGATTTTCTTGGGATTAAAATTGGGGATAGTTGAGTGTAGCATGAAAGATTATCAGCTCTGGACACAATTGCCTTGGTTTTGGCATCATAACTGTGCTGCTTGGTAGCTAGATGAAGGGAGTTAACGGCCCCAGCCTCAGTGTCTCTCCTGCAGTATGGAGTTAACATTATAGGATTGATGTGAGATGTGAATGTGAAGCACTTAGGATGGTGCTTAGCATCATTAAGAGTTGAGTAAATATTAGCTGGTGCCAGTAGTGGTGGTACTAGTAGTGGTTAGTACTTGCATGGTAAACTGTTAGAACATTTGAAATGCTTTGCTTCTTTCTTCCGCGGCTTTCTACTAAAGCACTGAAATTCTTCCTTTGTGTCCACTGGCTGTTGGAGGACTCATCTGTCCTTGTAGGTTTTGAAAGTGTGGAGTACTTTTGTTGCGATTTAGAATTGCTACAAAGGCATCTGGTTATCACTTGTGGCAGATGGAGTAAGTAAAAAGAGACATCTCTGTTTCCTGGAAAAGGCAGGACAACAAAGCCTGGTCTGGCCCTGTGTTGCGGCTATTGAAATGCTGTTTCCCTGTGGACGACTGCTTGTATAGCTGTATGGTACTTCTGAATAAAAGAAATAGACTCCAATGGTTTCATTTAGCAGAATTAGTTTTTCTTTAGAAGACACTCTTTTTACTTGTATAACCTTAATTGAGTGTAAACTTGAAACTTGTTAGTGTCACTGTCGGGCCATTGAACTTAAGTTTCTGTGTCAAAATAAGTGGTCTAAATAGTAGCTTTCTTGTAATTTTAGAAGTAGCTGAAACTGCTGCTTGCTTTAGTAATTCAAGTGGCTCAAGAGACTTCATAGAATTGCTAAATTATTTGTTTACCATAAGGCTGAGGCTAAATATTGAGGCTTGCCTAATGAGGGAAATAAATTAATAATTATAGCTTCGTTTAGGCTGTTATTGACATAGCTACATTTTTCAAGTTAAGTTCAGATGCTTTAGTTTTATTGTGTGGGTGCCCACTAAACAAATGTTTCTGCTTGAATAAAATTAATAAAAACAAAAGTATTAATTTTTATTTTGGCTAATATCCAGGTCATGGTTTTTAGTTAAAATACATTTTTATAAAATGTTACTGAAATTCATATAAATAGTATTGTTAAAAGTATGTTTTGCTTTAATTATGCATGGGTAAAATTTTACAATTCCTTCTTGACTGAGTTGTTTCTTTCATCTGTTTTAGTTGGTTTTTGTAAGTGTTTCCACATTTCAGAGCTTTGCAAATGTGATTGTATTTAGAGGCATGGCTTTGTTTTCTTGTTTAAAGAGAGTAAAGTCTAGTAGATACTGTTGATTTGGTTGAGCAGCTATGTTGATGCAGAAGATTTAGTATTGATATAATATTAATATCATTTGCATAGCCATCATGGATTCTGAATCTAAAATATAATGCAATAAAAGAGGAAAATATGGACATTTTACCAAAATATAAATACTCATTACTCATTGCTGTCGAGTCGATTCTGACTCATAGTAACCTGATAGAACAGAGTAGAGCTGCCCAATAGAGTTTCCATGGAGCACCTGGAGGATTTGAACTGCTGACTTTTTGATTAGCAGCTGTAATACTTAACCACTATGCCACTGGGGTTTCCAAAATATACATACATCTGTGTAATAAATTATATATAGTTTACATATTCTAAAGACTGTGCCTTTCCTAGGTGGCACAAGTGGTTTGTACTCAACTGCTAACTCAAAGATTGGCATTTCAAACCCATCGTGCAGCACAAAGGCCTAAGAAAAACAGCCAAGAAAACCCAATGGAGCAGTTCTGCTGTATAAGAGATGGGGCTGCCATGAGTGAGAGCTGACTAGACGGAGATGGCTTGGTTTTTTTTATTTTTGGAAGACTGTGGTGGAAGATTTTTAGGAAAATAGGCCTCTACGGTGTCTGTACTGTTGTCCAAAATAGAACTTGCCTGTTTCGAAACAAAGATCTAACGTGTTGTTAATGCTTCCGTAGTGTTCTTTCTGCCATATTCTGTATCAGGAACAGATATTGCTGTCGTACAGTTATGAGGATAATAATGACCGTGTATAACCCGAAAGTGGGAACATGAGTAGTCAATGGTATGTGAGTAATTACCATGGTCAGAGTTTATAGAGCTGCCACTGTATGATGGAAACCCTAGTGGCATAATGGGCAAGTGCTACAGCTGCTGACCAAAAGGTCTGCCGTTCACATCGGTCAGGCGCTCCTTGGAAATTCTGTAGGGCAATTCTGCTCTGTCCTACAGGGCCGCTATGAGTCGGAATCACATCGATGACAGTGGATTAACATTGTATGATACCTCAGCTAGAAGCTTTTGTGGAACAGTAACCATCTCATTCTCTTTTAATCAATTGGATGCTTTTGTGGCACCACAGTCTTTTCCTTACCTGCTCGTGGCCGTGTGAACTTGTATCTTCAGTAACTTCAGTAAGCATAACAACCCAGTGAAGTTGTAATGAGCATCTCATCATTGCTTCTGAATTAACCGCATTCTGGCATCTTTGTTGGTTGCAGGCTAGGGTGGTCACAGGGGTCACAACCATCATGAAGGTACAGTCATCAGACCTTTACCAACTCAGGCTGAGATGCTAGTGTCAAAGGCTCAGAGCTTTCTTAACTTGCCGCTCTACTGTTTGTTTTGGGTTAAGATGGAGAGCCAGAGGTGAAGATTGCAGCATATGTGAACCTCTCACAACTCATAAATATTACATGAATAATAATTCTGTCATCTCCTCCATTGCATGTTGCTAATGTAAGTCTTTAGATTAGAACAGCAGAGAAAACCTTTCCCTTGCCAGTAAGCTTGCAACTCAGCCTGACTACATAGTGAATAAATTACTCAGGTAACTGCAACCTTTGTATATGCTGTAAGAATGTGTGCCTCTTACAATTTCTAGGCATTTTGTTTATGGCCTATTAAGCTGGAAGAGTTTTGTGTGTCTGAAACTGTTATTAATTTATTTGTCTTGTGTTGTATTTTTAATCTCCCTTTGTAAACTGGAAACATGGTAGCTTTATCATAAAACCGTGTTCAATTTGAGAGAGTGGCTGACAGGTTAGCCCTTCTATGATTATGGAATAGCCTGAATGTATGACTGAGTTAGGGAGCTGGAAGGAGAGGAATTCCTTGGGGAGGGAAAGGGAAGTAGATACCAGAACTGCTGAGAGTAGTTTGTATATATGCATTTTACTGAAAACAGTTCTTCCCTTATATCAGAATGTATTACATTTCTGTGCTTGTAAAAGCTCCCGGAACACAGTTTTCCTTCAGGATTTTGGGGGCAGAACTAGAATGAATGGTAATTTGTTAGGTGCAGGAGCACTGAAAGGAGTGTAACCAGAAAGTGGAGGAGGACGCTCTTGGCGTTTGAATGCTTTGGGGCTCTCCTCTGCTTGGGGTGCTCTTCTCCCCATGTTTCACATCGCCAGCTTCTTAGATCTCACTCAAAGGATCACTTCTCATTTATGAGGAAGTACTTTGGCCCTTCAGGATCTTCCTCCTCAAATTTCCTTCTTGTCATTTTGTTTGTTTCCTTTATAATAGAGATGACATTCTATAATTATTTTAATTGCTTTCTCATTTGTTGTCTGCTTCCTCTACCGAAACACAGATACCACGGGGATCGCTTACAGGACCATTTAGTTATTCCTAGTGTCCGACTGCAGTGCCTGGGCTACATCAGTTATACACTGAACGAATGGGCTGCTGAGTAAGAGTTAGTTGAAGGAGAGGGGAAAGGGCATTGTAGACTGACAGAAAGTCTGTCTAGGTCTGCTATTGTTAGAAGTTAGTGAGAAGTTGAGAGTCTTGAGGGGGTGTTGGAAGTGGAAGACAGGGTTATGAAAGGAAGATTGCAGACATTTTGAAGCACATTGCAATGCAAGGCATGCAGATGAGATTCTGTTTTGTTTGCTTAAGAGAGCCAAGAGATGTTTCTTCAAGGAGGGCGTGACACAGTTAGGAAGCTAATTCTGGTAGCTGTTTGGTAGATGGAGGAGACAGTAAGCAGAGAGTTCCATTAGTAGGCTGCCGCTGAAATGACGTGTGGGAGAACTTGAAATGAAACACTGATGCTTTGGATGCAGAAAAGAGACTAGATGAGAAGTTAACTGGGTGTAGAAGAAAAAGGAGAAAGGCAGAGTAAGTCTGAAATTTCTGATTCAGTGAATGAGTTTTAAATGACATTAAATGAACCAAAATTAAGAATGAAAAGATAGAACAAGTATTTTGGAGGGGTTTAATGAATTATATTTTGAGTATATTGGTTTAATTTCATGAATATACCTGACAGACTATTGCATTTATGGATTCAGGTCCCTGATAGGTCAGAATTGATATAGGAACTGTAAGTTTATGGATGACTGTTGAAACCTAAAAATCCTGGTGGCATGGTGGTTAAGTGCTACATCTGCAAACTGAAAGGTAGTTTGAGTCTGCCAGGCACTCCTTGGAAACTCTGGAGCTGGTTCTGCTCTGCCTGTAGGGTCACTGTGAGTCAGAATCGAGACTATGGCAATGGGTTTTGGAGTTCGCTTGAAACCCAGAAAGCTTAAAGAGCAAGAGAATGTAAGGCAGTGGGCTTATGACGTTTTAAGGGTCTTAAACCCATTTGAGAATATGAAGAAAACGATAGCTTCCTCAAGTGCATGTCAAATTTGTGTGTGTATAATTTCTTAGAGTTCCTGGACCTCTGGAATCTGTCCTTGAACTTTTCAGGGACTGTCATGGACTTCAAATTCAAAACTTCTCATTTTTGAGGAGCAGACATAGAAATGAAAAAGTATTTGAGATGGAATGAAGCCAAGGATGGTGAGTCAAGGGCGAGAATTTTGAGAATAAAAATATCTAGGATTTTGTACTGTGGAGTGATCCAGTAGGAGACAGCTTCAACTGTGCCGTTGGGTTCAGCGTTGAGCATTCCTTTGTAACGTGGGTTGGAGTTAAGGGAACAAGATATGGTAAACAGAGGGTAGGAATCTTGATGTTCTGTGTGATAAGCAGCACTGATAGGAGAATATATTCCATTTTAAGGACATACTGAAGAGGAAATTCTAATGTTTTGATGACCTCATGTGACAATTCAAACGAGTGGTTGTCAGATGGTTGCCCATTAGATACATCTTGAAATTAAAAAAGAAAACCCCACCATTGCTAGACTCTTATCCCAAATAAGTTTTTATCCTGTTTTGGGTTTGCCAGTCAGAAAACACTTTTTACTTCTGTTTTGTTTTTTATGTGTGTCCTTACCAAACTGCTCAGCTTACAATGACACTAGTTTGAAGTTGATGTTTTTTTTAGCTTTTCTTACAGCACTTAGCTTTCAGCTAAAAAAAAAAAAAGTATGTCTTTCATTCTGTAGTCAACTTTTCCATATTTATATCTTTTGAGTGACAAAGCCCTTAATGAAAGATTTAACTATTCTGAGTAAAATAAGTTTAACTAGTGGTGCCGACATTTGGAAAGAACAGTCATTCTCTTGTAATCTGTTCGCTTTAAGGATGTTACCTTTCTGGTTTCTTGTGACTGTTTTGTAACCAGAAAAGTTTAAACTTTGTGCACTGTTACCCAAATACCTACCTTTATAATCTTACTTTTCCTAAAATGGCCTTCATGTACAACTTAGACCTTAAACAAATTGTCGATACTAGAGTAGATTATTTTATATAAACGATAAACATGTAAAAAGCAGTTGAAAGGAAGCTGTCCAAATAGAGAATTTTAACTGTTGTTACTTTCCCCTTGTAGTGTTCTTTTTTGAAGTCTTGATTATTAGTTGTCAACTGTTGAAGTTTGGCTCCTGCTTGAATACCTTAGCCCATAAAAACAGAGGAGAGAGAAGTTTGACCTGTATGCATGCCAACGCTGACACCAATGAGAAGCTAAAAGAGGGTTTATCTGGTCTGTTAGCTACCTACTGAATTAACATACATACTTGTAAATGAAAGTAAAAACAGTTGCTGTCAAATCAGTTCCCACTAATAATGACTTGAAAATTAGTCTGTTTTATTAGTTTCCGCTTAATGGCTAAATGAGTCTCACAAATCGTAGTCACTTAGTATGGCTAACTTGGCACAACATTGTTTGTAAAGAGATAGACTATTCCAAAAACCCACTGCCGTCGAGTTGATTCCGACTCATAGCAACCCTATAGAACAGAGTAGAACTGCCCCATAGACTTTGCAAGGAGTGCCTGATGGACTTTAACTGCTCATCTACTTAACCACTATGCCACCAGAGTTTCCAAAGGTTTTAAAAATAGTATTCCATAATATAGGAAGATATACGTGTGAGACCTGCTCCAGAAAACTGATAACTTATAATTTAACTGAAATGAACATACAAACTTTTGTTGCTACTTAAAATTCTAATCTGTGTACTTTTGATAATCTGTTCTTACAGCTACCTAGCTAAACAAATTTAGCAAAATACTTTTTTCGTGATATGTGATAGACTTGGTCAGTCCGTGGGTGGTGTAAAAGGTTAGTATGCTGGGCTGCTCATCAAAATGCCAGGGATTCCCATCCCAGAAAGGCACCTTGGAAGAAAGATTTGATTATCTGTTTCTGAAAAACCAGCCATTAAAAACCCTGTAGAACACAGTGCTCCTTCTGCCCGGGCCACAGGGGTGGGTGGTTGTGAGTCCTAGTTGATTTGACAGCAGCTGGTTTTGGTGTGATAGACTTGGTCAGATCCTTTCTCATTGTCTCTTCCTATGGTTCTCTTTCCTCCTCCTCTCCCTAATCCCGCTCCCTCCAAATAAAACAACACAATCAGAAATAACAGAAGTGTTTTGGTTTGAAATGACTTTGTTATTGATGGAGGTTTTTAAAAATTTACTGTCAAAATTAGCTATTGCCACGTAGTTGTTTCCAATGTACAGTTTTTTTTAAATGCTAATTTTGTTTACCAGATCCATCAGAATTATGTTCTTTATTTTTACCCTTTGCTTTTAAATTGGAAGGAGTTTCATCTGTTCTTAGTATTCTGAAGTTTGAGGACCACAGTGAATAGCCGAAAGTCTTTTCCTATTCATGAACAAGGATAAAGGAGATAATAATAGAAATGAGAATATTAGAATTTGAATGTTTACCATGTGCCAAGTCTGTGCTAAGTGTTTTATGTGAACTTTCCAACCATTCTGCAGTAGGTACTGTTACCCCCGAGGGCAGATGAGGACACTGGGGCACAAAGATGTTCAGTAACTTACCCAAGGTCACACAGCTGCCAAGTAGTGGAGCCTGAGTTTAATTCAACCCAAACTGAGGCAGAGTCCAGCTGCTTTGGTTTATAAAGTGTTGTGTGTTGTGTGTGTGTGTGTGTGTGTAAGATAAAATGAATTACTTTTTAAAAATCTCAAGTTAATAAGTAAGCCCCACAGACAGTGAATGTGTCTGTTGCCTCGGGAACTGTGCTCAAGGCTAGGATGCAAAAATAAGTAAGATTTGATCATGTTTCTGAGGAGTTTTTTGTCCACCAAGGAGGTATATATAAATCCTGTCTACCAGGGGAACATATGAATTTCAGTATAGTACAGGTATGGAAAAAATCTGTGATAGTGATATGCATAGTAGCATGGCCATGGAACTGAGAATAGGGATACTCAGGCTTAGTTTTGGTTCCATACATTTTTTATTTCTCACCCACGACAGTTTTAATTACCTTTTAAACCTTTCTAACCCTTCGCTGTTGAGTTGATTCTGACTCATAGGGACCCTGTAGGACACACTAGAACTGTGCTGTAGAGTTTCTAAGGAGCACCTTATGGTTAGCAGTTGTAGCAACTTTTAGCTGCCCCACCAAGGTTTCCACTCTACCCTTTTAGAGTATAGAAATTAGGATTTTGGAATTTTTATTTCCAGTCTAGACGTAAACCTGAGCCATGACTTTATCTAATTGTCTACTCTGTATCTCCTCTCGAATGGCCCACAAGTTCCTTCAGTTTACCGTGTCCCGAGCTGACTCCTTCAGTTGATGCCTCTCTACTGACTTCCTCTCCTTGCCCCTCACCCCACCTCACTTGCAGACCTGCTGTCCCCCCAGGGTTTCCTATCTCAGAAAATACCTTAGGCCATAAGCTTGGAATCATCTTCACCTCCTTGTCCTTATCTCTACCTCCAATTACCACCTCTGTTCACTCCTGAGAAGGTCTTCTGCCTGCTCCTTTGTATCTCCATCCAGCACCAGTATTCTAGTCCATGCTGCTGCAGTCTGGCACACTAGCTTTCTTCCCATATTCGTCTTCCAGTTCATTCTCTCAGTGCAAAAGTGGTGGTGATGTGTTTTAAAAACGCAGATACATTGTGTGGTTTATTGCTTTAAAAAATCTCTTTTAAATTACCATTGCTCTAGGCATAAATGTGAAAAATCTTAATGTGCCTGAGAAGGCCCAGAGTAATTTGACACCTCTGTGCCTTATCCAGGTTGGTCTTAACATTGCTTTCCTTTTCACTTTTGCTGTGTTGGCCCTCCATCGGTTTTGAGCAGTTCAAAAGTTTTCTGCACCTCAGAGCTGAGAAATTCTGTCATTCCCTCTACCAGAGCTTGTTTTAGGCTCCTGTCTGGGGTGTTAAGGGAATTGACTGGATGAAGGTGATGCTGAGCGATAGAACAAGTAGGTGTGAGCTTGTTGGGTGTGTAAGTGAGGAGAGAACATTGTCGGCAGAAGTAATAGTGTAAGTAGGCAGAGGGCTAATTGTCTTTCTATAAGATTTTATAAATCAGTAAGAAATTTCAGAAGGAACATGAACAAAGAATATGACACTGGAAGAAATACAAATGGTTAGTAATATTTGAAAAGTTTATTCATTAGCATTCCGAAAAAGCCAGTCAATTCAGTACTGTTTTGTTTTTGTATCTCAAGTTGGCAAATGTTTTTATAACATCTGTGATTGACTAGAAAGCACAACATACATATGATCCCAGTTATGTTTAATATGTACAGATACGGATTTAGCAGCCTAAGAACCTGTCTATATAGAAAAAAAAAAAACCTGGTCTAATATTTACCAAAAATCTTTTTACAATGATTCTCACTTGTAGAATTATGAGTAACTTATTTTGCTTTCCTGGAGTGGTATCAAAAAAGGCATACTTTGTTTTTTAAGCATGGATTTAATTTTTAATATTGGAAATATTAAGAAATCTATCCAAAATGAATTTTGCTTTTATGTAACAAGGAGTTAATGTGCCAGATTTCCCACTTTTGAGTTTGAATCCTCAAATATAAAGTTGTCTTATGTGAGAAATACCTTTTTTCCTCTTGTTATTCACAGTAGTACTTTAATTACAATTGATGTTCATGCTGCTGTTGTATGCTTCAAGTCGATTCGAACTCAGTAGTGTAACAAACATTCTTATATGTGTGGTCTAAACTTAACAATTATCAAAAGGTGAAGCGGTAACATGAGTCTTCTTTTGCCCTAAAATGCAGTTACACCTTATTACCCTGGTCCATTCTGTGCCTCAGGATAGACGGTTTGATTTCTCTGGTGAGAGCCGATAGTGAGGTAATCATCTGAAACTTTATACATGTCTTTTTTTGCCTGAGTTTAGTGAAAGATACTCATAAAATATGCTGCTAACATGACATTCTCCCTGAATAGTTCAGTGTCCATCTCTAAAAAAAAAATTTGGTTAGATACCCATTTTGTTATCTCAGCTAACAAAATCAGCAACAGTTACATCTATTGTTCAATGGTGCTCAAATGTTGCTTATGGCTGGTTTATTCAAACCAAATGGCAATCAAGAGTGATGTTTTGCAGATATTTTATTCATTTTAATAAAAATTGTGCCTTAAAATTCTATCAATGTTAGAATTTTTTTGTGGTGAAAGTATGCATAAACACATGCCAACTCAGCAGTTTCTGCATGTACAGTTTAATGACATTGGTAACTCTTCAAGTTGTGCAGCCTTTCTGCCTGCCCTTTTCCAGATCCTTCCACCACAATTAACATACCACTCAATACCCACAAAGTAGAAACTTCCTGTTTCCTCCCCACCCACCCCTGCTAGCTACTGTGATCATCTTTTGTTTCTGTATATTTGATTATTTCATATTCAAGCATACAGTAATTCCTCTTTTACAGCTGACTGACTTTGCTCAGCATTGTGTTTTCAGGGTTTCTCTGTGTTGTCACATGTATCAGGACTTCCTTTCTCTTTCTGTGTGAGTAATACTGTTAGGTGTATAGATCGTATTTTGTTTTATCAGTTTAGCTATTGATGGACATTTGGTTCTTTCTACCTTTTGGCTGTTGTGAGAAGTGCTGCAGTGAGTGTTGGTGTACGGGTTTCTGTGTGTTCTCCTGCTATTACTTCTAGGCATATACCAAAGACTGGGCTTGCTGGATCAGCTGGCAGTTCTGTGTACAAGCCGTGTTAAATTCTTAAAGGTACAGATAGGCTTGCAGCTTGTACAGTCTCTGTTACACCTATTCAGTGTATTTGTGTAATCATGTCATAAATATGTTAAATGGAAGAACTTGGATGTATTACAATAAAACTTTGTTTAACAAACCAGGCAGTTGACCCACTGGATGTAGGTTGCTTACCCTTGCCTAACTTGCTGTTATTATCTTGGCTTTTTGCCCCTGTTTCTGTAACCATTTTCAAGTTTTTCATTAATTGATTAAATAATTCTCTTTGGTCACAATATTCAAGCATCTCTGAATCCATGTAACAGTTGTCCGGTCCATTTTCAACTCGTAGTAGAGTGAGCACATGCTGTGTGCTATGTTGATTGTCAATCGTATTTCATCCTTTAAAAGAACCCTGGGAGAGGCCGGCGATGCCATCATCTGTTACAAGACAGTGACGGGTTAAGTAACTTAACCCAGTGTCACATAGCTAAATGTAAACAGTAGGTCAGAGTTCCCTTTTGTAATGTTTATGCTATACTGGTGGTGTGGTGGTTAAGTGCTATGTCTGCTAACCAAAAGTTCCACAGTTCCTATCTGCCAGGCGCTCTTTGGAAACTCTGTGGGCATTTCTGCTCTGTCCTGTAGCGTTGCTATGAGTCAGCATTGACTCAGTGGCAGTAGGGTTGTTATGTTTGTTTGTTTTGGTAAACAGATGTCAAAGAGTGCCCTCTTCTAAAAGACAAGATACTTGCTTTTCTCCTTTATAGTCACAGGTGTCTATTGACAGCTTATCAAGAAACGTGTTGGAATAGTGACAAAGAGTGTTTTATTTCCTGATGTACTATTTTAAAGCTTTTTAAAGAGTATGAGGTTAATGGCTGGCATGTGTTTTTCTTAGAGAAGTGTGACCCCTCAGACACAACATGGGTTCATATTGTTTTTGCAGATTAGTCTGCTTTCTGTTCCTGAGTCTCTGCCATGTCACAGATTATGGATGGTAGTTTTGTGGTTAAACCTTTGAGGCCCCTCCCAATGCATCCTCACATGCAACTTGAACACAGTGTCACCTTTGGGTTTAGTCTCCCTTCCCCCCATACTGCAGAATTATTTTTGCTTTGCTCTTTTACAGTATTGCAGCCTTTTAGTTTAAATATTTTCCCTGTTCTATAGCCAAGCCCCAGCTGCTGAGTTGATTCTAACTCATAGCGACCCTAAAGGACAGGGTAGAACTGTTCCATAGAGTTTTCAAGGAGCACTTGGTGGATTCAAACTGCTGACTTTTGGTAAGTAATTGATTAGCAGATGTAGCACTTAACTGCTGTGCCAACGGGGTGTCCCTTGGTGCAGAAGAGGTAGTGTGATAGTCTTTCATGCAGTTTATTATAAAAGCCAGGAGGTGGCAGTGTTTTCCAAGTGATAATTTCATGTTTCTTTTTGTGGTAACTGCTGGAGTGTAATGTTTGTGAATACTGCTAAAAAGTCAGGATCCAGATGTAGATGTTCTTGTCCATAACAATCATTGTGCTAGGAAAAGGCTGCTTCAGCTCTTATAATGTATTTTAATAAAAAGATAGAAATACAACATTTCTTGAAGATAAGACAGCTGAAGTTTTGAACTTGGTTTGTATTAGGAAGAGAAGTGCAACAAATTAAACTCATACTAGGTGTTTACTTCAGAAGCAAAACAGAACATCCAACCAAGCAGTGTCTTAATGTTGAAACTTCAAAGTCAGTAGATTATTGATATTTAAATTTAAATAAAAGTATAACTTAGTTTAGAAATAACCATTTTTCTTGAGGTAAACAATCTATACTATCATTGAAAAAAACAAAAAAAAAATCCAGATTCCGCAAAAAGTTAAAGAAATAAAAAAGAAAAGTAAGTTTAATGCTGTCAGAATAGAATCATTGTTACTATTTTGGCAGAAATAGAAAATTTTAGTTTACCAAAACTGACCCAAGAGGAAATAGAAGACATTGGTGGTCTTAAGAATCATGAAGAAATCGAATTAGTCTTTTAAAAAGTCTAGCAAGCAAGCAAACAAGCAAGAAGGTAGATCTAGGCAATTTTCAGATACAGTATTCTAAACTGTCTTCCAGAGAAAGAAATCTTCCCCAATTTGGGCTAACAAGTCCAGTATAACCTGAATACCCTAACCATATATGGACAGTAGAAGAAAGGAAAATTATAGGCTGACTCTACCTACGAACATAGTTGCATAAATTTTAAATGAAATACTAACGAATCCATCATTGTATTTAGAGTCACATCTTGATTGAGTAAAAGGATGTAATTGGTATGTAAGAAGTTTAACCCTTTCATGATCACGGTTACCTCTAGGGACCAGATACATTTTCTGCCTTGCAAGGTGTATTGGGAATGTGCTGCACCCCTGGCAATGTGTTCTGCCACAGCTCAGTGGCCTGTTATGGTGTTTGAAACTGCAGAAATGGGCCTGTGCTACAAATTAAAGTTTTTACAGAGCATCATATGAGGTGTCTGGTGCTAGACCATAGGAGTATGTAAACTTTCAGGATGGAGTCTTTGATGTCAAGAAACTTGGAATTTAGTAGGGGAGATAGATATCCAAGTGTTTTTAACTGTATTATTATGATACTTAAGAGTGGTGCACAACTTGAACTACCCTGGTGGCATAGTGCTTAAGAGCTACAGCTGTTAACCAAAAGGTCAGCAGTTTGCATCCACCAGGAGCTCCTTGCAAACTGTACTGGGCAGTTTTTATTCTGTCCTGTAGGGTTGCTGTGAGTCGGAATTGACTCAAAGGCAATGCTTTTGTTGTTTCTTTTGTTTTGTTTCTTTGGAAATTAGCACTTACTGTCATTCTTGTGGAGCCCTGGTGATTCAGAGGTTAATAGCTCGGCTGCTAACCAAAATGTTGACAGTGAAAATCCACCAGCCCCTCCCTGGAAGCTCAGTGGGGCAGTTCTACGTGTCCCATAGGGTTGCTGTGAATCAGAATTGACTGGATGGCAGAGCGTTTGATTTTTAGTTTGATTTTCTTTATAACAGTTTTTTTTTCTCCCCCCTAAAAGTTGCATGTTTATCTTTAGAGGTAACCTAAATGTTTTAAACTTCTCTTATGTCAGTTCTATTTTAATACTGAGAATAAACTTAATCTTTTTAATCCATTGATTAAATTATTTTAGCTACACTTAAAACTAAAGGAGATAGACCTTCAGATGCTTTGTAGAAATCAGTTGATTTCACTAGATTGTCATTCTAGTTGTGTCATTTAAAAGGGATACAATAAAATTAACTTCAAGAAGTGGCTATGTTTACATCTGGTACCAGATAGATAAAGTGAGTCTTTGCAAGAGAGTCTTTTTATCCCATTTTAAAACGGTGGAGTCGTTCATGTTGTTGTTAGGTGCCATCAAGTGGGTTTTGACTCACAGTTACCCTGTGTACAACAGAATGCAGCACTGCCTGGGTTGTGCCATCGTAGCAGTCTTTGTTATGCTTGAGCCCATTATGGAGCTGCTGTGTCAGTCCATCTCGTCAAGAAAACTCAGAAAACCAAATCTGTTACCATCCAGTCAATTCTGACTCAGTTACCTTATAAGTCACAGTAGAACTGCTCCATAGATTTTCAAAGGAGCACCTGACAGATTTGAACTGCCAGCCTCATAAAAAATACTGTTTCAGTCTTGTGACTGCAAGGAACCTTAAAAGATAGTTATAATATTGTTACTGTTTTCTGATTTTATTTTGGTGAGTCAGATGAGCTGAATTACATTTTTTTTTATTTTTTAAGATGTAAAAACCCAGTCAAAGGGAGACTGCTTTAGCTGGATATGGGTGACATGCATAGTAAAACCCAGGGTTTGCTTTTTTATTTACAAAAACATTCTTAAGGAGGCCTTCCCCTTCCCCTTGCCATGTGTGCATTGGAAACTCTTGATTAAAAAAATACCATTCTAACTCTTTGTCAGAGCTCCCCCCACACACTGGGCTGTAAACTCTTTGAGGACAAGACTTTGCCTTACTTGTTGTTTTTCTTTCTAATATTGCTGTATAGAAGGTGTTCAATAAGTGAATAATGAATGAATTGTTTGTAAGTTGGAAAATTCTGGTGATTATATCTTAGAATCAGTATTTCTGCTTCTTTAAACTTCAGCTAATTACTGTTTGACATAGAAAAGAAACATAGGGTATTTTTAGTAGCCCCGGCAAGTTGTACAAGGTGAACTATTATTGCATGAAGAATTGGACATTGGTACCACAAGGATAATTACAGCAGAGGTCCAGCACTTGAACATGTATTTGGGAGACCCCGTAACTGCGCATGCCTGGAGTGTTCATAGTAGTGGTAAAGGTCAGTAGCAGGAGATGAGTCTAGAAAGTGCCTAGCATGTAAAAGTAGCTTAAGCAATGAAAGACAGGCCCAGAAACAGGAGGACATCATGTGGCATGCTGTCTTCAAAAAGACAAACGATGTTTTTAGTGAGGGGCAAAAGGGACATGCATGATTCGTTTTGAGTAGCAAATGAAAAAGACTTCATATAGATTCATGTCTTGCATTTTAATTTGCAAGATTATTTGCAAAAAATTAACAGAACATCTAGATTTAATTGTTTTGTTTCATTTCTCAGGATGTGATCTTCGTGGTGGGAAGCTCAAGTTTTTAAACTACCCCAATGGATGCAGAGAGTGATATTGCTTTGGACATTTTAATTACAAATGTAGTCTGTGTTTTTAGAACAAGATGCCATTTGAACTTAAGGAAGATTGCTTTGGAGGGAGCAAATGTAATTTATAAGCGTGATGTTGGAGTAAGTATCTGAATTTCAGTATGTGTGCTACATAGCCTAATTTTATAATGCTGTGAATGTTATTTTACAACGTGTTCCTTCTGCAGTTGTTTCTCAGCACCTTACCACTGGCTTGGTGGTACTGGATACGGCACTTGGGTTGCAGAAGATGCCCTTCCTCTCATGGACTAACAGTGTTTACAGACACTGTTGCTGAGTCTTAAGCAAAGAACTCACTAGTTGCATAGACATTCAATGTTCTCTTAATTTCTTTTTGCTCAAGAAAAGAGTAATATTTACTCAAATGTAACTATATGCAAGTGATGTCCTGATATATATAGTGTAACTTTTGTCGTGTATAAACCCTAATGCATAGTGGTCAAGTGCCATGGCTGCTAACCAAAAAAAGGTCCATAGTTTGAATCTATCAGGCACTCCTTGGAAACTCTATGAAGCAGTTCTGCTCTGTCCTGTAGGGTCATAATGTATTGGAATCAACCTGATGGCAATGGGTTTGGTTTTGGATTTTATTAATTTTCATACTCCTTCTTAGTTAAACGAAGATAGTTGGTTTTCTTCAGTTACAAATTGTTGAAAATAGATGGTTCATTTCTGAACCTGAATGTGTAAATGTTTAGTTTTTGTTAAACCTGTATATTTTCAACTAAAAACCAATACCTTACTTCTTACTGTAGTGTTTTGAGATTAACATTATAGGTGACATTGTTTATTTACCTTTTATAAATGTAAGAATGATGATGTGTGCATCTTACACGTTTATTAAAAAAAATTGTAAGTCAGACTTTATTTATGCTGTAAAAGTAATGCCAGTATACATAAGTAAGTTGAAATTGTGTCCTTAGTCCTAGAACCCAAGAGGAGTTGAATTCAAGTTTTTAGTGAATGAGCCCTAACTAAAGATTTTAAGAGTTCATCAATAATACCATCTTTACATAAACAAAGTAATAAATACGTTTGGCTAAACAGTAAAATTGCCTAACACTGCTTTGGTATTTTAGTCTGCTGTATGGAAGAGAAATATTTTTCTTTAAGGGAAGTTTACTGGAAAATCTGATCTGTGGACAAGTTGGTGATGAAAGACAGTTAAATGTAGGATGAACTCAAGTGTTTCTCAGTCACTTGTGTATGAAACTCCAGTGTGATCTTTGGTAAATTTTGAGTTTCAGAGTTTATAGCTTTCTAGATAGTAAGAGTTAGATAATGCCAGTATACATAACAGAGAGTGAGGAACTCATAACAGAAGTTTTAAGAGGAAATGTGTGATTCATTGATAAATTACATTTACTTAGTAAACATTTTTCTCTCTCTCTCAACTGTAAGGGCATATAAGAAGTATTTCCAGAAATGAAAAGTTGCAGTGAAAATTTAAATTCATATGTTATTTTGGAGCTCACTTCTTATTTATGCTACTGTGTGGGTAACTTCATTCAAACGCGTAGCTTTAAATGCTTTTCATATCTGTGGACTCTCAAATTATATCTCCTGCTCCAGTGTTTCTCCTGTGCCTGAGATTTGCAGATAGAGTTTGAGTAGGTAGTAGGCGTCTCAGCTGTAAGATACACTGTAAAGCAGGGATGGGTACCATGAAGCAGAGTAAAGGGGTAAGGAGTTATAGAGTAGTGAAGGAATGAGCATTTTGGATGGAATGGTCAGGGAAGGCCTTTCTGTGGAGGTGAGACCTAACTGAAATGAGAATGTTGAGGGAAGAATATTCCAGACGAAGACAATAGCTGCTGGAAAGCTGAATGGTGAATAAATGGGGCGTGTTTGAAGACCTACGTAAATTCCAGTCATTTGGAATGGAATGAGAGTTGAAATGTATGTATGCACATAGTACATTGGTTTCAAGTATATAATGAGAGAGTTGAATAGACCTTGTATTTTTAATTAATTGACTGTCCTTTGAGGTTAGTGTGTTCATCATGTTAAGAATTATATTTGATTTCTGAATGGGTGATTTGAAGATCAGGTATTTCAGTCTTTGATAAACCTGAACTAGTTTTCTGACATTAAAATGACCACATAGTACAGAATCATAGATGAAAATTAATGCTTATTACATAATGTGATTTTTATTTATTTTAACAGAAAGTATTAATGAAGCTTAGAAAACCTAGAATTACAGCGACAATTTGGTCCTCAGGAAAAATTATTTGCACTGGAGCAACAAGGTAAATGTTGAGTTTTCAGTTTCTTTAAAATTATTCTCATAAAAGAGACTTCTGGATTTAAAAATAAAACCACATTATTAAGTTTGTCATGTTTCCTCAGTGTATAATTTATTTCTCATGTAACTGATCTTTTTCTTTTCTTAAACCTGTAGCGAAGAAGAAGCTAAATTTGGTGCCAGACGTCTAGCCCGCAGTCTGCAGAAACTAGGTTTTCAGGTAAAAAAAATTGTAAGAACACCCAAAGTGCAAATATTTAAGGATTTATTTTTTATGAAATTTAAAATAGTACAAAGTTTTATGATTTAAAAAATCAGCATAAAAACTATTCCTGTGATTGAGCTTTTTCCGTGGTTTCATGCTATCTTATTGTCCCCAGGTTTGTCCATGTCAGTGTATTTCTAATGGGTCCTGACTTTTTCCCAAATTGCTTTCTTATAAAGACACTTGTTTTCTTGCAAACTAATTGCCATTTCCACTCTTCGGTTATTTTCACTTCTCATGCAAAGCCATACTTTTTATGACCTAGAGAGGGATATGTCTGGCTAGTGAGTAGAGAGCTGAAGAAGCCTGTTGACGTGTCCACACTGGTTGATAGGCCCTCCCACTCGTAAGGTGACCATTTACTGGCATGTTAGCTTTATCAAGTATGAATTTGTAGAGGCTTGTCTTTGAATAAAGTTCTTACATACTGTGGACTTCCTGGGACACTTGAAAAGGGTGAGTAAATTAAAGATGAGCTACGGTGTCTGCAGTGGGAGGCGTGCACTGTTTAGTATTGGGGTAAGTTTGTAGAAACAGTGATGGAAAGTTGAGATTTTCCATCTGATGACTTCAGTCTTCTCTAGGGCACGTGGTGACAGGAAGTAACTGAGGTACTGGCGGGAAGCAGGGGTGGTACTTGAGGAGAGGGCCAATGGAGAGAGCCCTGTGAGGTGTGACCATGAACTGATGGTGAGGCCACCACGCACCGTTGTTGGCTGTCGGTAGCCACCTTGAGCAAGAGCTGACTTGGAGCTCAGGTAGCTCACCCAGAATGTCAATTTCACTGAATTGGAGCACGGTTAGCTCGCCCAGGATGGTGGTTTTACCCGAAAGGTAATGAGAGGAGACGACTTAAGGTACTGAGAAGAGTCGTTGACGTTACTGAGAGGACAGTATTTCAGCCTTGGGGTTTTCTTAGAAAAACATTTGAAGGGTTGAGAGAAATTTGAATTAATTGAGAATATTCTATCCCACACTCTGTGCACTCCCTGAAAACTTCAACTGAATTCACAGAAATGTCATTTTACCTTATTGTGTGGAAGAAAAACTGCTGCTCTTCAGGGCTCAGTTGTGTCTTCCATTTACTGAGTTTTTAAAGAGTCTAACTTTCACATTTTTGACTCTTGAGAAAGAGGAGTTTACTTTAATTTTTTTTCCACTCTTGTCTCTGGTATCCCAGTTGTTTTCAATATCACACGTAAACTATTAAAATACTAAACTGACGACTCAGCATACCCCAAATGTGCTGTTGTAATCATGTAAATATCACAGGTTTTATGTTCGTTTTAGTGAAATTTTTGAGCTTTCTTGTTTTCTTGAGTTCAGTCATAGCTTAAGGAGTCACTGATAACTTTCAGTACTTAACTTGAGATGCTTTCATTTTATCTTGTCTCCTTAAGGATTGAAAATTATTATGAATTGCCCTGATGAACAGATCTTTCTGTTTCAAAATAATTCACTGAGCTTTACTTCTCTCCTAAAGGTAATATTTACAGATTTTAAAGTTGTTAACGTTTTGGCAGTGTGTAACATGCCATTTGAAATCCGTTTGCCAGAATTCACAAAGAACAATAGACCTCATGCCAGGTAGGTCTGCAAAGAATCAAAATAACTGAGCATATTTGAAGTTAACTGCACTGGCTGTAAACGTGTGTATTAATTGTGGGTGCCTGTTTTTGTTTTTTGGTGTAGTTATGAACCTGAACTTCATCCAGCAGTGTGCTATCGAATAAAATCCCTAAGAGCTACGTTACAGATTTTTTCAACAGGAAGTATCACAGTAACAGGTATTTTATGATGTTGAAATCAAGCTTGCCAGTTATGGATTGAATGCATTAAGAGATACCTTTACCAAAGTACAAGTAATATCAGCTTTATCCTCCTCATTCCCTTCCTCTGTCCTTCAGAGTGAACCTGTCTTGTGATTTCTTAACTCTGTAGATTAGTTTTACCTGCTTACTATTTGTAAATATTCTATATATTAGTATTTTGTATCAGTCTTTCACTCATTATTACTTCAGTGAAATTCATTTTTATTCTGTGAAGTTGGTGATCATTCACATTGTTGTATAGGATCCCCTGTGTGAATATACTTTCCAGGAGGATTTGGTAGTTTGCAGTTTGGATCTATTAAGATTCTGGTACTATCTCCATAGTATGACTTTTAAAGAATTATTCCTTACGGTATCATGTATTTAAATTATCCAAGATAAATCCATTTTATCAACTTCATAGAGGTTTACTTAAGTGACATGTTCAGATATAAATAGTACCTGTTTGTTGCATGTATATTTTCTAATGTCTTACAAGTCTTTAAGTATTTGGAAGAGATAGTTTCAGAAGACCAGGCATGGATATGAAGAGTAGCATTAGCATGTAGGCTGATTTTTGACAGTCACTGTAGCAATAAATTTTGCAATGACATTGCTTTGGAGTCAGGCCCTACCTGAGTCAGAATTTAAGTCGAGGGAATTTTCCTTACTGTCCTTGAATGTTACCTTTTCTTCCTTTAATCCCTGTAGGAGAATAAAAGTTGTTAATCAACACCTTTGAAGCCTTAAAATCCACTTTAGTTTTAACTCCTTCCTTGGGTTTTCACAGTTTCCTTGGAGGACTTTTGAGCCTGTTGCTGTAGGTTCTAGCTGAGTCTTAAACACGGACTGGTAGGTAGGGGCAGATTTGTTTGCTGCCTCCTTTCAGCTGTCTCGACTCCTGGTGGTACAGTGGTTAAGAGCTTGGCTGCTAACTAACTAAAAGATTGGCAGTTGAGATCTGCCAGCTGCTCCTTGGAAACCCCATAGAGCAGTTACACTCTGTCTTATAGGGTTGCTGTGAATTGGAATCAACTTGATGGCAGTGGGTTTGGTTTTGAACTGGCAGTTTCTGCACTTGGAGCCTGAGCTTCTGAAAGGACACAAAGTCTGTCCATAGGTCCCATCTAAGAGTAGGATAAAACGTGATGCATGTGTAAAATATACTTCTGCTGAATTAATAGAATAACTAAGTGCCAAACTGGAGACAACTGATCTGTTAATAAGTATGCATTATATTCTTGTTTCTATTTGCAATATCCTGTGAAATGTTAAAAATTTATCAAGCACACAATGAGTAGTTCCCACTGGCAAAGTATTCTGCCTTTTTTGGGGTCTGGTGGTGAGGTGAGTCAGCAAGGGACAGACCAAGATAAGGCATGGCCAGCACCTGCATATGACTGCCTTCAGGGTCTTTCATGAGAGCTCAGTGTGTGTCAGTGAAACCATTTTTACTCAAAATAGATTTCATGAAAAATTTTTCATTGCCCATTTAAAAGAATGTTTCTTTTTAGCTATTTAAATTGAAGATTACATTTTTTAAGTTATTTCTAGTGTTACGTGGATTAATTTATATGTAGTGTGATCTTATCCCTTGATACTTTTTCCTCCCCTGTGGGTAAGCTCTGAGGGTGAGATGGCCAGATGAGTTACAAACATTAGTTAGACACAGAGTTACAAACTTGACTATAAACATTTTAGTTGCATCCGTGTGTTCCTAGTAGTGTAGTAAACCTGTGTGATTCCTAAAGCCCCGTGTGGCTTCCCAGCACCGTGGCTGCAGCTTGCCTTGCTCACCTAGGTTCCTAGGTGCCGCTGTGGCCTTCACCCTCAGCCCAGCCAAGAGCCAGACCACAGTGGTGGCGAACTAGTAATTGTCCAGTCCCATTGGTGGTTCTTTCCTTTCATAAGCATATTATATAGCTTTATTATTTTTTATCCATGACACTTTATATGCAATTTCTTATATACAGTGCAAACCTGGGAGAGCCAGAACCCAGCAGGACTGCTGTGTTTTTCAAGTCTCCCTACCTTTCCTCCTTTCCCATCTTCCTACCTTTTGTATCACTTATTTTAATGGAGAATATTTGAGTTTTATTTCTCCATATTTCCACCTTACACAGGTTCTGGCTTTTACAGGTTTTACAGTACTGTTTCCACACTGGTGACCTAAAATGAGGTGAATAATGTCATTGTGTGTTCACGATTTTCTTTAGTCAAGAAAAAGAAAAATTTATTCTCTCAGTTTTTATTGTAACTAGGTATATAACTATAGATTTTTAAAAAAACCTAGCTGCTCTCCACTGGTTGACCGTTTTTTGTTCTGGGAGGCCGGCTGTGCCTCCTGCCATCTCTCCGCCGTCTCATCGCCCCCTCTGTCGTGTTTGTTGCAGGGCCCAACGTCAAGGCCGTCGCCACTGCTGTGGAGCAGATTTACCCGTTTGTGTTTGAAAGCAGGAAAGAAATTTTGTAAGTTTTCACTTAATTGGTTAGAATCCCTAACTGAGCACCTTTTAAAACCTGCTGCACATTGGATTCAAAACAAAAGGAAAACTGGACCAACAGTGACTGAGGAAACAGACTCTTTTATTCCTTCATGGCTACAGTGTGAGCTCGGGTCCCGTTGGATTTTATTTCAGACCTGGCTGTAATATAAAAAGGAAGTTTACAAGACATGACATTGCTGCTTTTACAAAAGGACGTTCTATTTATTTTCGCAGTGATTCTCATGTCCTCCTAAGCAGAGCTGTCACAGTGTGCACTACCTTGAAATGTTTTATTTTGTCGTTGTTCTTTTTTTTCCATTTCGAGCTAATGTGTTTTATTTGTGAATAGTCTTTTGCATTTTTGTATGCTGAATAAGGGCACCAAAGAACCTGTAAAAGTTACCTTTTCAATTGAATATGCACAAATAAAAGTTCGGAAACGATCTCTCTTCATATCCATTCTGGAATTTTCATTCCCCATTTTCTATTTTAACAAAAACTGTATTCACATTTTTTTTGAAAACTATGCAAGCTTAGACTTTTACAGGCATGTGTCGGCTTCTCTTTGAAGTGTCTTTTGTACATATGTATGTCTAGGCCACCTGTGTAGTGTCGCCCTAATGCTCTGTTACCGAATACCAAACAAGGCTTTGTTTCTGCAGGTGAAAGCTGTAAACATGTACATCACGTTGAGGGAACAGGCATAGAACTGTTTAGAGAAAGCATAATGTTTTATGTTGCTAATTTGATATGATAGAAAATGTTAAATACCTTTTGGAAGTTAAGAAACTTGTAGTTTTTAAAAACCTTTTACCCACAAGATGGATATGAGAAACTGATGAGTTGTACCTCGTACGTACCTTTGTTATTCTGAAAAGACTTACCTACAGTTACAGAAGTGACTGAGCTTCTTGACTCATGAAACTTTGGTTGGTGCTCAAGGCTAAATTCAGAATCTTGTCAGAAGGTGATAACATTGTGCTGTTTATATAACAAGTGCCCACAAAGCTGCCTCTGTGCCACAGTGTAATTCTACAGTTCAACTTGAACTTGAAAGCCGTTTTGCAAGATGTCTTTCCCCTTGCTGTGTCTTATGTAATGGAACTAAAGAGTGACAAGTCAGTATAGTGTGAAAAGTGAGATTTTAATGAAGACACATCTGTGAAGCAGTTTCTTTCTGGCTCACCCAGACTGTAATAGACAGTCAGGCTGCAGCTGGGCTCTGCCATGCTAAAGCCAACAGTGATTTGACCTGGAAATCAGACCCAGTGGAGAGCAGAGTTACCTTCGGAGGAGAAACTTCGCAGACAGTGTTCCAACATAACCTTTCACTAAAATCTGAATGACCACAGTGTTTTGAAACCTTTGTGAAAAATTATAGTATCTCTTAACCTCCATATTTAGTGCAGTTTCCTCACCTTATTGTAAAATCTTGAAAATTAGTTTAAGCATTGCACTGAACAGTATATGTTATTTTATGTTCATTGTTTATCTTCTCTGTGTCTTCCATGCCCTTGCCTCTCACACCCTCAGAAGTGGGGCTCAAAGGCTGATGTCTTTTAAAAGGCTTGTAATTTTTTTCAGACTTTTATTGTTTTTCTCTTTTGTCTTTCATTGTGTTATTTAAAGTATAGGAGGATGCTAATCTCATATTATGCAGAGAATAGAATTAGATGGAAAAGTTACAGATTCTTGACTGTTTTAAAAATTTGCTATTATCTACTTAGTTCTAATTAACAGTAACAAGTGAACTCCTGCTTTACAGTGCTCATTCCCCCTCCTCCTAAGAAAGAGGAAATAAAGCATTCTGTATTTGAGGGACATATCCACATGTTTGAACATTTTTCAGTATTTGAATGACTTGAAACCAGGTACTTACTCTTCAGAATGCTTTATCTGTAAAGGGAGGACAAATGGTCTGACCAGTGTGGGTTTCAGGTGGCTGAGTATCACCTGGCAGAGTGTCCCTGGGTCAGCTACTAGAACTGACAAAGGTGATAAGAAGTGATCAAGTATGCTGTCATCTGCTGGCTTTCCACAAGTGCTGTAAATTTTTTTATAAATAAAAAATGTAAATATATACATACAAATCATAAGGATTCCCCTTTTTTATTTTTGAAAATCGAAAAGCTCTGATTTAGGAGGGCATTGGATCAGAACATTAGTTTGAAGACAAAAATTGTTTAGTTACAGACTCAGAAACATGAAAATAGAACATTTAAGATGCTAAAGTTGAAATCACTAGTAATAAATCTGTTAGGTTTACAATTTCCTGCCCATTTAAACCAAGAAAGCAAGAAAAAGCTAAAATACATACGGTGCTATGAACTTCAAAGGAAACAGTTTTTGTTCAGTATCTTAAAATCTGTGGTGCTAGTCAAGGAAAAGAAATTGGTTGGTTACATGTCTTGACTTTTTAAAATCTTCAGTACACAATTTCACTGAAGATTTATGATAAACGTCTTCAATTAGCCTGTAGAACGTAATTTCCCTTCTACCCAAGACAATGCATACTCTTAAGTTGCATTTGAAATGTACCATGATAGAATTGTTGAAGACCTCAAACCTCCTTTCCTTCTAACTTTCTCTGCTAGCTTTGACTAAGATACTCCCATTTCCAAAGCCAGAATTTTTAGTTAGTTGTCTGAGACTCAGATAGTATAGTTTCACCATTACTTGCTTAGATTTGTAATCTTGCGACTTTGTTCTCATAGAGTGTAGTAGATCATGCACCTTTATCTCAAACTGGAACATTTTGTTTCTTACTACCAGTAAGCAAAAGGCCAAGCCAAATAGAGGCCTTCCTCTTTTTCTTTAAAGGTTTTTGGCATATAGAATTGGTTCTCTTTTCTTCAGGTTAACTATTCATGCTTCAAAATTTTGTGTGTCTTCCACAGCTGACAGTCGTAATTTAGTGGGTTATTGAGTGGTCTTGAGACTCTTCATTGTGAATTGTCTGTCATAACCAAATTCTGTTGTAAAATGCTTTGCCAAGTCTTAACATTCAGTTGGAGAACTACAGAAGAGAGTAATCTGATGCTGTAGGGATGAAAATCTAAGTTTCTGGTATGGATTGTGCCTCTCTGACACCACAGGGAACAGTAGTGAGGGGACTGGCTTGATGTCTGAATGTCATGTATTATATCTGCAGTCATCTGAGAGTCCACATCAGTTACAGCCAGTGTGCTGTACCCTGAGATAGTGATGTTCCTGAGTACTGCCCATTTCAGGAAACTCAGGATTGATAGTAAGTTTCTATGAAAGCTGTATGAGGAGAGAATCATACGAATTTCATTTAACTCAAGCCTAATTAGAGGTTTGGATCAATAACCCAACAGCCTGATGTCTTTCTAATGTTTTACTAAGGGCTATTTTTAAATAAATATGGTCCCATGATTTTGAAATTGCTCTTTCCACTCACAGAGGAAAGTAGATGGGAGGCAAAAAATGCTTATTTTTCTCAATGGTTGCAGAATTGTTTCTTTTTAAAATACTTCTATAATACTAACATGAAATTAATAAAACTAATATTTTGCATTAAATTATATTCATAATTCTTAATTCTTAAACAACAAGTACAATTCTTAGTACTTGTTGAATTGTAACTAGGAATTACCACTAAAATCCTAGCCAGGACCCTATTCTAATCTAGAATCCTTATACAGTTACATTGTTCACTTTGCGTCCTAGTTCTTATTTTACAAAAGATCCAGTGCAGGTAGTGTCTTAGACAAAAAGTGTAGGTGTTCAGGCCACTTAGGTATCTGAGTGTTAAAGCTATGACTGGCCTCTATACATCTCTTAAGGCAAAGGCTGAGCTCACCACTAGCGTAGTCTTTCAAAGGCTGCTCTGCAAAAGCTGGGGAGGATTCGACTAGCCGGTGTATGTCCTGCTCGGAAAAAGGAACCCTGATGGTGCAATGACTAAACCACTGGGTCGCTAACCCAACGGCTGGGAGTTTAAACCTGCCACCACTCCATAAGAGAAAAGACATGGGAATCTGCTTCTGTAATAATTATAGACTTGGAAACTCCTGTGCCCCAAGGGGCATTTCTTCTCTGCCCTGTAGGCGTGCTCTGAATTGGTATTAACTGGAGGCAACAACAGCAACTTCTTGTTGAGAATAAGAAAGAAATCCTGTGTACCTTGTGCCTCATCTACCCTTTGAAGTTCTTTTCTCGGGTTGAGGGACTGGCGATTAAAGGTTGTCTGTAATTTCAGGGTGTCTTTAGCTCCACGACGTTGAAAAGACAGCAGTAACGAATGTATAACGGCACAAAGACACCGTTTAGGGTGTCCTACCACAGTGACGCAGGTAATGCTTGGAGGCCACTGGGTCTCTGCAGAAAGAAAGCGTTTGCAGTGGGCTCTCAGCACAGCCACTTACACAGCCTCGGCTGCTCGGGGAGCTCTTTTCTGAAGCTGCTTTGGCACTAACTCCTCTCGGTGATGACTCATAAAACGAATATTGTTTTTCACATAGTTCCTGAAAGAGAAACAGGCACTAATGAAAAGGTCATTCTTAATTTACAGTCATTTTCTTTTTTAAAAAAGTGTTGACTGTTATTTTCAATATCATCCTGGGGTTTTTGTGCTTTAGCTATGCACAAAATACCTCTTTTTATTGTGAAGCTTTAGTGTATCAGGAAATTCATTCTAGATGGAACTTGGACCGATTTCATTGAAAGGGTAAGACAGGGATGTCTTCACAGAAAGTAATCACTGCTGTGCTGTGTACAGGGGAGGATTCCAAAGATAGTGTTACATCCAGAGAACTAAGTATGGTATCATCTCAGATCTCATTTCTGTTTCTCAAAATCAACCAATATGTCTATACTTAGAAGTACATATTCTGCATTCTCCTCTTGCTCCTGCATAAATTCCAGCGGGTTATTCCCATCAACATAACAGTATGCTGTAGTATTTTACGTTAATTAAAAAAAATTTTTTAAAAAGATTTCCCTTAATCCTTCAACCCCTTGAGATATCTTTTTCTGTAATTGAACCAGTGGATAGAGTTGCTGCAATGTGCCATGTACTAGGATAGTGCTGTGTTTGGAAATTCTGGTGGTGTAGTGGTTCAGAGCAGTGGCTGCTGACCAGTAGATTGGCAGTGTGAATGTACCGGCTGCTCCTTGGAAACCTTATGGGGCAGTTCTGTCCTGTAGGGTTGCTGTGAGTTGGAATTGACAGCAATGAGTTAGTATTTGGAGTGGATGAAGACTCCAGCTTACAGAGCTCTGATTTTAATGGGGGAGAAAAGCCGAAGAGCATGTAATTTCAAGTAGTGAAAGTACTAATGAAAAAAAAAGTAAACGGGAGAAAAAAATAAAAGACTTGGCAGGGTCTGTTTTGTGTAGATGACACCTTTCTAAAAAGGAGATGATCAGAAACTGGCATGTTGTCGGGGAGGGAAACTTGAAGCAGAAAAGTCCATATGGCAAGAGCAAGGTAAGGGCCTGAACGGAGATGGGGCTGGAGGTTTGGGTATGGAGGGAGCTGGTGAGAATTTTATATTTTAGTTGAAATGTGAAGGAGCCCTGATGGTATAGTGGCTGCGTGGCTGCTAACTGGAAGCTCAGCATTTGGAACCCACCAGCCACACCACAGGAGAAGGACATGGCAGTCTGCTTTCCTGAAGATTCACAGGCCTTAGAAACCCTGTATGGGAGTTCTACCCTGTCCTGTAGAGTCGCTGTGAGTCTGAATCTATGCAATGGCTTTTTTTTTAATAACTTGAAATGTGATGGGGTGCTATTAAAAAATTCTGAGCTGAGGAATGACATTTTGCAAAGATCAGTCTAACTACTGTGTGGAAGGTCAACTTGAGAGGATAGGAGCTTATGGTCCTGATGTAGGTCCTGCCTGGCATTTAGAATGGTAGGGATGGAAGGGTCAGATCCATGATAGGGTTTATTAACAGAGATAACCAGACTTGCTGACAGTTTATATGTGATGTGTGTGGGATGGTAAGGAATCAAAAATGAATCTTAAAGTTTTTGTCCTCAGGTGTCTGCGGAGAGGGAAGATTATAGAGGAGCATGTGTGTGAATCAAGTTGGGAATCAGGAGTTTTGTGTAGGTTGCATTAAGTGAGAGATGACCATTAGATTTCACAAAAGAAGATACTGAGTAAACTGTTAGATTTGGGGCTTTGAAAATGAGGTTGAATTTCAAAGCCTAAAGCCATGAGTGTAGATGTATTTAGGAGTGTGGAAGAAAAGGAAGTAAAAGAAACCAAGGACTGACTAATGAGGTAGGAGAAAAATCAAAAACTATGATGCTCTAGAAGACAAATGCATGGAACATGCTGAGCTGGGTCAAGTGCTGTGGGAAGTAAAGTAATGGAAGGACTGAGAATTGGCCCTAAGGTTTGATAATGTGGAAGTCATGAGTAGTCTTGGGAGTAAGAAAGTGGGAAAGAACAGCCAATGGGAGTACAAGAGAGAATAAATAGCACATGGAGAGACGAAATATAGAGTACTCTGAACTACTGGAAACCTTGGTGGCATAGTGGTTAAGAGCTTCACTGCTAAGCAAAGGGTCAGCAGTTTGAATCCATCAGGCACTTTTTGGAAACCCTATGGGGTTATTCTACTCCATCTTATAGGGCTGCTATGAGTTGGATTGGACTTGACAGCAATGGGTTTGATTCTTCTTTAGTTTCTGGAACTACTAAAAGTGAAGGCATGAAAGTGGGTTAATAGCTGGTGGGAATTAGAAATCTAAGAAGGTGTATTTTTTAGAATGAGATACTGTAATTTTTTTGTGTCTGTGCATGTGTTTGTGTGTTATGATAATCCAACAGGAAAGGAATATTAATGACACAATGAGTGTACGTGTGGCAGAATTGACCTTTGCACCAAGGAAGACAGGGTGTGCAGGCATAGATGTCAGTAGATTTGTGGATTAGATGGTGAGAGGATGTGATGGTCTCCATGGTCTCTAATCATTTTTGTTAGTGAAGTAGAAAAAAGCAAGATTGCTGACAGTAAGGTGTGACATAATCACCTTGAGGAGTAGGAAAAGTCAGCTCACCTGGGAACCATGGTGGATTGCTGACTTGAGAGTCGCTCTCATAAATGTAAAACAAACCTGTCAGCATAGTTCTGTTTGCTTCAGCCATGCTGAGCGCCTCAGATGCAGAGATAAAATAAGCTAAGAGTTGATTTACACAGGGTTAAGATTTGCCTGAATGATGGAGGGAGAGAGGACAATTGGTGGTGATCATGTTGATGGTCTGTGAAACTTGAACAGAGTAAGGAAAGATGTGAGGATGTGAGTGATGGATACTGAGTGGAGTCCAGGTCCTGAAAACGCTGAAAACTTGTTGAAGTGCTGGTTTGGGAGAAAGTGAGCTAAAGAGAAAGGAGTGGCTAGAGCAGGTGGAATGCTTATGAGTGGAACAGAATATTGGCAGTGACAGTCTAGGATGTGACCATTTGCTTCTGCTCCCTTTCACAGTAGAACCTCTGGAAAAAGTGACTGTAAGTGATGTCTTCACTTTGCCTTCCACTTTCTGCTCAAACCTCTAGAGTCAACTTTTGTGTTCTCACTCCAGTGAGCCTGCCCCTGACAAGCCTCTGATCACGTCCCTCTCAGTAGTTGGCCTTCAAGCATTCCTTGACATGATCCAGTGCCACTTTCCTAAATACTGCGTCTAGCTGCAGGGATCGTCATTCTCCTGGCTTTCTTCCAGCCTCAGTGTTTATTCCTTCTTTCTTTTTGGTGTGCAGTCTCCTCTAAGTGATCTCTAAGTGTTGCCATAATCTTGGGCTTGCTCCTCAATCTCGTCGTCTTCTTTATCTGCATTCTACCTACAGGACTCATCTAGTTCCATGATTGAAATGCCAGTTAAAAGCGATGGCCTCCCAAGTCAGACTAACTGAGTGCCTCCAGAATTCCAGACTGTCATAGCCAACTGAATGCTCATAATATGTTTGTTTGATGGCTAGTGAGCATCTCAACATATCCAAAACAGAACTTTTATCTCCCTAGCCCTGAGACATGGTCCTCTTCCAGACTTCATTATATCAGCAAATATACAACTATCAATCCAGTTTCTCGAGCTAAACATTAGGTCTTATACTGGATGTATCGTTGCCTTGTTAGATGTCATAGAGTCGATTTTGACACATAGTGACACCATGTCATTACCTTACTCTTCTTTGATTCATTCATGAGTTCCAACTGCATGTCTAGGAATTGTTCTGGACTCTGGGAAACAACAGCGACCACACTGTACAAAATTCCAGTGAGTGCAAATGTAGCAGGAGGAGACAGCCAATAAACTGAAATAATGTAGTGTCAGCTTTGGTGAACACTGGAGTAGGAACATGGGTGCCGAGCTGGGAGACAGGATTGTGATTTTGGGATGACCTGAACGATCTGAAGGAAGTGAAGCAGCGAGGCATGTGGGTGTCCAAGGTAAGAGAATTCCAGATGGAGGTACAAGTGCAAAGACTCAGAGCCTTCAGTTGCTGCTTTGTTCAGCACAGAGCACAGAGGCCGGTGTGGCTGAGGAGAGCAAAACGGGAAGAGGAGTAAGATAGGGAGGGGCATTGAAGACCATCATAAGGCTTTTACTGTGAGCTGGAGAACCATGAGAGGATCAGAGGAAAGCAATGGCCTAAAGGGATCACTTTGGCCTCTGTGTTGAGAACAGGAAGCAAACAGAGATGGAAATGGGTGCCCGGTAGGTGACTGCTGCAGTGCTCCAAAAGAGAGACCATGGCGACCTCAGTCACGGTTGTCGCAACGAGGATGGTCAAGATCTGGATATATTTTGAAGTAAGAAGTAACACGATTTTCTGAAAGACTGAATGTGGGGTGTGAGAAAAAGAGGTCGGAAGACTCCATGGCTTGTGGCCAGACCAACTAAAAGGATAAAATTGACCTCAACTGAGATCCATAGAACTGTGAGTGGAGTAAAGGTGGGGGCACCAGCAGTTCGAATTAGGGTGCACAAAGATTGCGATTTGATACTTGAAATTGTGATGTTGAAGAAGAATACTGAATATACCATAGATTGCCAAAGGAACGAGCAGATGTGTCTAGGATGAGGCACAAGAGGGCTCCTTAGAAGCAAGGATGGTGAGCCTATGTTTTACATATTTTGGACATGTCAGAAGGCATCAATCCCTGGAGAAGGACATGATGCTTTATAAAGGAGGGGGGAGGCGAAACAGAGGAAGACCTTCAGTGAGACAGAGAGACACAGTGATTGCAACAATGGTCTCAAGCATAACAACGATAGTGGGCATGATGCAGGACCAGACAGTGGATTCTTCTGTTGTACATAGGAGTGTGCGAGTTGGAAAGGCAGCTAATGGCAACAGTGGCAACGAGACTGACGTGGGAAGAGACATATCGAGTAAGCAATTGAACATCCAAGTCTCCAGGGCAGGAGAAAGAACTAAGCGGAAGATGTAACTTTAAGAGGAGTGGCATGTTTGCTGCTGTTGAGTCTGCCCCTGAGTCATGGGGACCCTCCATGCTTCCAGATAGAACTGTTTCATAAAGTTATTTTGGCTGTGATCCTTAGAGAAGCACTTCACCAAACCCTGGGGTCCTCCAACTTTAAGGTTATGGGAAGATGAAATGAGCAGAAGGAACTGAGGAGGAGTGAGTTACGTGGTAGAAGAAATCCAGCTTCCTGAGCTGCTTTTGTGGTCCATAAACAAGTCAAGTGTTATTTCCAGTGTAGCCTTTTGCCCTAACTGTGCCATCTGCTTGAATTCTCTCTCCCCCTATCTTCACAGGGTTGGCAGTTTGTTATTACCCAGATTTAATCTTAAATATTATCTCTCAGATCAGCCTTCTCAGAACACTCAATTAAAAGTAGCCCCCTAATCACTATCACAACAGGGAGAGCAATGGAAGCTGCATATAGGTGGGCATCAAATTAAAAAAAAAAAAACAAAAAAAACTATTGCTGTCAAGTCAATTTCGACTCACAGCCTTCTATGGGACAGAGAAGCAGCCATAGATCCTAACCACTGCACAAGCCAGGGCTCCGCTATCACATTTTAATTCACCTTGTGGAATCTTTATGGGCTGATCCATTATTGGAGCACCTAGAAGAGTGCCTGGTGCATAATAGATGCTCCATAAATAGTTACTGAATAAATAAATTTGGATGAATGAATGAACAAACGGACAGATAAAATTAAGGCTAAAACATGAAAAATATTACAAGCCTCTGAACTAAAATATTTACATTAACTTTTCTTGTTTCTCTCTTTGTTCCACTTAAACTGGGGAAAAGAATAAAAATCACAGCTGGAAGGGCAAATACAGTGAACAGCCCATTTGGGGTTTGTAGCTAGCAAGGCAGAAGTTCAAACTAAAATTTTTTCAAATTACATTATTGTACAGATCTTCTCTGACTTCAGTCAGCTGAGTCCCCGCTTCTTTTGTAATATACTCAATATCCTTTGAAAAATGTTTCTTTCCTCAGCTCTGCAAGGGTAAAAGAACCCAACTCCAAATGTGAGGGAAAAAAGTGTTAAACAGGAGGTAGCATTGAATTCGAAGTTAGCTTGGTGTTATAAATAGTTTCCTTTATTTCTCCTTAGAAACACTAACTGAGATTCATATGTCAGCACTACCTGTTTCCCTGGTGAGAAAAGTTGATCCACTGTTTCTTGCCTCCTAAATTCATAGTCTCTTAACTCAGCTGGATCCTTCTTCAATGTTCAAATTTATTTCAGCTTGCAGCAAGTTCAGTGGGCTTTTCACTGCCTCACTTTTGCATAGGTAATTGGATAACTTTTTAGTACCATTGGGGTGTGTGTGTGTGAGAGAGAGAGAGAGAGACAGATTTCTCTCCAGGGAACCTTGTTTAGTATACGTACTTCACACATACTCTGGCCACTTTATACAACATAGGCTACTTACATTTTTATTTTAAAAGCATTTGCCAACTTGCTGCTTCAAGCCAAGCCAAACCCTCAGGCCCCTGGTATTGCATAAATCAGAGTTAACCAAGAGTTCTAAAAGGTGACTTTTTTTCTTCCCTGCCCTCAGTACTGGGCTTCCCCACAACCATATGCCCTCTACGTGCTGTGACTGCTACTCAGCAGTACTGTGTTTCCTGGTCTTGAATAATTTGAGGGGTTATCCATAGGCTGAGAGATACATGCCTTCCTCCTTAGCCAAGTGCTGAAAATGAAACTCAGCTCAACCCATTGCCACTGAGTAGATTGTGACTCACAGTGATTCTATAGGTCACAGTGGAACTGTCCCACAGTGTATCCAAGGAGTACCTGGTGGATTTGAATTGCCAGTCTTTTGGTTAGCAGCCATAGCACTTAGCCACTACATCACCAGGGTTCCTGACCAGTGCTGAGTTTACTGGAATTTCTCATTTCTGGTCCCACTATTGCCAAAAAAAAGGCAATAATAACTGGGTAGCACTTTACAGTTTCAACTACACAAAGAGTTTGAAAAAGTATTCCCATGAAAGCACTACTTATTTAAATGCATTCACTTGTTGACCCCAAATGATATTTTTAGCACTTGATTTTTTTCTTTCAAAGAAAGAAGGGAAGGAAAAATGGCTGAGTAAAAGGAGGTATGAAGGAGAAGGTCAGGAGAAGTGTCTATGGGAAAACAAATGTATTCCGATGCAGAAACAGTGGTGCATCTGGAATGCCTCCCTGTACTGACAGCATCTGCTCTGCTCTTGTCTCTTTACTGTTTATCATCCAAAGACTAGATGGTCAGCACAGACATTTCCTTGTTTTTCAGTCCTTTGCTCAGAGGGTTGCTATGGTTGAAATCAACTTGACAGTAATGGCTTTGGTTTTTTTGGTTACTTGAATATGTGCCACTAGAATGTAAGCTCCATGAAGAACTTTTTCTGTAGTGTATATTGCTATAGAAATTTCTATAGAATATAATGGCTGATAAACAAAAGGTTGCAGGTTTGAGCCCATTCAGCATTGCCTAGGAAGAAAAGCCTGGCAATCTACTTCTGAAAAATCAGCCATTGCAAACATCATCTTTACCCAGATAACCCCCTGTAAATTCAGCTGTTTAATGATTTCCTTCAGGAAGCTTTTACAAGGTCAAATCCTCTAGCGCCCTCTACTGCAGTGGTCTTTTTTCGTGTCTAACTCCTAAATTAAGTAAGCTATGGATTCTGTGTCCCCTGTATCTGCAATTCTGAGTACTGTCCCTGACCAATCATAGACAGTCAACAAAGAGTTCATATCTGGGGAAGAAGATGGTATGGTATAGCCAGTCTGTCTCATTTATCTTCATACATACAGTATGTCATCTGTCTCCATTGCACAGATGTTTTGAACATAGATTAAATCATATTCCAGGATGCACTGATCAAAATCTCTGCAGTTTATGCTGTATCCTTGATGTGGACACAAGGTTTCCATTCTCATATCCAGTTCCCCCCACACAATGAATTTGGAATGACCTCTTCCACAAGTCATCCAATTGAGCAGAATACTTCTTAATCATCTGCTAGAAATCAATATTAAGTTTGGCTCTATAGAGGTTACACAAGAAAGATAATGCCCCCAAAACATTCCTGAGAACCAAAAGCTTTATGATGTAGTCAACAAGGTGAAGCCACAGAGTGCTAGCTAAGGCAATGTAGAAGAAAATGGGATTAGAAAATGCCAAAAACCGAGAAAGGGATGCTTATCCAGAACTGTAGTTATGGCTTCATACATGAGGATTTGAGTTGACACTTAAGACATAAGGATGTATGGCTAAATCTTCAATGATGATTTATGTAAGAGTAGACAAAGAGTCATTGAGGTAGGAGAGAAACCAGGGAAAAAGATGCTTTCAAAGGAGCTAAAAGAGAATTTCAAAACAGAAGATGTATGGAAGATTAAATGTGGCCACAAATTCTTTGTCCTTCATCCCATTATGAGGTTGTGTCTATTTCTAGACCCCGTGAATCTGGGCTGGCCAAAAGTGGAAGAAGTGAAATGGAAGAAGTAGAAGGCCTTAAGAACCCTCACAGCTTCTGCCTTCACTACTTTAGAAATGTTGCTTTGAGTCTGATGTGGTAGGAAACCGCATTAGCCTCCTAGATGGCAAGAACCACATGAAAGAGAACTGAAATTTTCCCAGCTCACAGCCAGCACCTCTTGGATCTTCCAGTCCAACTGACCATCCTGGTGAGCAGCCACATGAGTGAGTCCAAGCAAAATCATCAGAGGAGCTGTCCAGCCAAATCTCAGGATTCATAATCATTGTCTTAAGCTACCACATTTTGGAATGATTTGTTATGCAGCAATAGTGTATTGTTTGGTTCTATGAGTCAACTCCTACTCACAGTAATCTTACATATGACAGAAAGAAATGTTGCACTGTCCTCACAACTGTTGCTATGTCAGAGCCCATTGTTGCAGCCACTGTGTCAGTTCATCTACTGAAAGTCTTTTTTTTATTTTTATTTTTATTTAACATAACTGAGTGAAAATGTACATTCACGTATAAATTTACATGCCCACCTATATGCAGCTTCCACTGCTCTCCCTGTCCGGTGACTGCACACTATTCCTCTCTGCTCCATACATGTCTCATCCTCCCAACAACCTCCTTTCCCCTCCTCTCCGTCCACTCCCCTGCCTCCAGCCTTTTTTTTTAAAATCACTGACACTATCAAGCATGATCAGGAGTGACTGGTCCCTTCTGATGACATGTCTAAAATAAGCAAGATGAAGTCTTGCTGTCCTAGCTTTTAAGGAACATCCTAACTGTATTTTCTCCAAGGCAGATTTATTTGTTCTTCTGGCAGTCCATGATATATTCAGTATTCTTTCCCAACACCACAGTTAAAATTTATTATCAGTTCTTCTTTGATTTTCCTTCTTCATGGTTCACCTTTTGCATGCATATGAGGGGATTCAAAATACTGTGGCTTGTATTCAGGCACACCTGAATGTGGCATCTTTGCTTCTTACGACATTTTAGAGGTCTTTTCTAGCACATTTGCACAATTGATTTCTTGACTGCTGTTTCCATGGGCGTTCATTGTTGATCCAAGAAGAATGAAATCCTTAACAACTTCAATTTCTTCACCATTCATCAAGATGTTGTCGCTTGGTCCATTTGTAAGGATTTTTTCTTCTTTTTTTGTTAAGATGTAAGCTATCCTCAAGGCTGTCTTTTAGTTTCATCAGTGCTTCGGGTCGTCTCCACTTTGGACAAGCCAGGTTATAGCAGCTGCATCTCAGGCTGTTAATGAGCCTTCTTTCATCCTGGTGTCACTTTCTTCTTCATAGACAGAGCACACTTCCTTGGATTCTGTGTTCAGCATACTGAATGATTAAGTGAAAAACTAAAACCATGTTGCACACCTTTTCTAATTTTAAACCTGGTGTAAACACACATAGAAGAGAATTGTGGCAAAGTCGATAGATTTGACTACGAGGATGTCACAGACGATCTGGTATCTCGGTTCTGGAAAAGGTCTGAAACTCAGAAATATTCTCATTTTACAAATGTTTACACTATTTTTATGTACTGGCAAGTTGGTTCAGACTTATAGCAATGCTGTGTACAGCAGAATTAAACACAGCTTGGTCTCGCACCATGCTCACTGTCATTACACAGCTGTTGCATTAATCCATCATGTTGAGGGTCTTCCTCTTTTTCTCCAACCCTCTATTTTATGAAGCGTGATGTCCTTCTCCAGGGACTCATCCCTCACATACTGTCCAAAATATGTGAGGCATAGTCTTACCATCCTTGCTTCTAAGGAACATTCTGTTTTTTTTCACAAAGGGATGAATTGACTTATAAAGGGCTGAGGCCATTATTATTTGACTCATGTATTTGTTGTCATTAGCAGCCTTGTTAAGATTCTATGCACCAAGAAATCCAGTCACTTTAACTTACACAGAGGCAGGCAGTGCACTGGTCAGCCCAAATTTGTATCCAGTCTCCCAACAATTATGTTTCTCATTACAAATAATTATCATTTTATTATTTTTAACTGACCCTCAGTGATATAAGAAACTAGCCCTGAAATTTGATATTTAACTTATAACTGAAATTAAGAGTTTTTCTGCTTACTGAAGTAAAATGTTTTAAATTTTAAACCATTAAAAAATGTAGAAAGTAAAAAGTGAGAGTTTTTCACTAATCCTACTTCCTATATCCCCCAAAGCCAGGCATTAACAGTGTGTATAAATACATATGCACACTTCCACGTACCACTACATCACCTATCAGATTTATTCCATCTTCAGGTAACAACGGAAAAATCACCATGCCTGCAATTTATAAGGATATCATACGTTTTTCTCTAGGTTATTGAAAGTGTGTGTGTGCATGTGTTTAAACTGTGGTGAATATATATACATATGTAAAACGAAATATTTGCCAATTCAACCTTTTTTGTATGTTCAATTCAGTGACACTGATTATGTCTGAAAATGTTTTTCAAAGAAAACCACAGACTGGAAATAAATATAGTTTCCTCCCATTATGCTAAACTCAAGAATCTGTGTCCCTATGTATCCAAGTATAGTTATGTAAACCAGGAGAGCACTAAGTCTCCTTTGGTTTCTAACCATTTGCACTATCTCTTACCCCCAGGGTACCATTTTAGAAGTTAACAGCTGTGAGATTTGCTGCTAAAAGAAAAAGGGAATATTCTGTAAATTTTAAGTTAAATTGTTTAAACAGTCTCTCCATGTGATGCTTATTCAGCTACTTTTCTAAATGCCCATTCATTTAAGAAACTCTTTATCTATCTTAAAATCACCTTGAGTGTGTAGTATTTACAAGTGTCAGCATTTAAGTCCAGCTGTTTTTGTGATTATCTTAGCCTTAACAAGTGTATGGGAGTGCCTGTATTAACATGCTCGGCTGCTAACCAAAAGGCTGCAGGTTCGAGTTCACCCAGAGGCATATAGGAAGAAAGTCCTGGTGATCAGCCATTGAAAGCCACATAAAACACAGTTCTGTTGTGATACATGTGGGGTCACTTTGAGTTAGAATCTGCTCAGCAGCACCTAGTAAACTACAGTTTAGGGCACAAAGAGATCTATAAGTCTGATAGAGATAGAAGAGCTGAAGCCCATAGTCTAATCCAGGGTAAATCTAACATCTCAAGGCCTGCCTGAAACTCCAAAGAAAATCTTCTGTACAAGAGAGTTAGGGAGATGTGGGATCTGGAGGTTCTGCAACTGTTCCTGAAAAGAACACTGAACAGTTCACTTGTTACACTGGCTATTCTGGCTCCTTAAGGAGGCCCAGTGGCACAGTGGTGAAAATATGATCAACTACTAACCAAAAGGTCAGTGGTTCAAAACCACCAGTGGCTATCCATGAGAAAAAGATGTGACCATCTGCTTCTACAGAGATTTACAGCCTTAGAAATCTTAAGGGGTCACTATGACCCAGAACTGAACTCAGTGGCAGTGGGTTTTGTTTGGTTCGGGGGAGCAAAATGCTAGTTCCTTAGCTGAGTAGCCCATGTCAAAGGTAGGCAAAACCAGAATTATATTTTGAAACACTATCTTACACAAAATGGAATATCAAAATAATTTCTGACATTATTATTGTTTAGTTGTTTATAAAAGGTACTTTTTTGACCAAAGAGTGTTGTTCAGAGAGGAGCAACAGATACAATACTCACACTTTTGCTAGCTCCATTGATATTTGTTCCAAAGAGCATCCTTTTGTTTCAGGTATAAACACAACAATGAAAGCCAGGCAGGCTAGGCTCATTATTGTGTATATAAAGCACACCCACGGCAGGCCAACAAGGTCTACAAAAGACAAAAGAAAATGTTGGAAATGTTCATTTGTGGTCAATATTTTTAATGACATATTTGTGCAGATGGATTTTTCTTGGAGTGAACTCATTCTTCTTTAATTTGAATTAATCACTTCAGATCAGCAATAGTTTATTATTTTTTAAAAGCTGGCAGTGTATTTGTGATGTTTCTTTTTGGTCCCAGTGAGAGTCATTGGCTTGCTAAGATGCATCAGGATTCCCAAGTTTTCTCTGGATCTCACCTGCCAAGCTAGTTTTTCCTCATACCGTTTGTAGACAGTGGTACAGTCCCATGGTAGTCACTGACTGAGGGCAAGGTGCATTTGTTGGCAAGTACCCCAAACCCAAACCAAACCCATTGCCATTGACTTGATTCCAACACGTATTGCTATGGAATAGAGTAGAACTGCCTCATAGAGTTTCCAAGGAGCATCTGGTGGATTTGAACTGCTGCCCTCTTGGTTTGGCAGCTGTGGCACTGATCCAAGTGGTAGCCTCTAAAGCACTGGTTGGTGTCTGCCATTGGAACTGCATCACCCTCCCTGTCTCAACAGCAGAAGTCGAGTCTGGCAGGGAGTGCTGAGAACAATGCTGACTCTTTCTGAACACCATCCCAGATCAACCACAGATTTAGGAATTGCAAATAGCCCTTCAGTGAACAGATGCAGCCACAGATCACGGATGGCCCATTCGGAAAGACTCACTGAACAGTGTGCACGGAGGCAGCTTTACTAAGTGCAGAGTAGGAGGGTTTACGTATATTACCCCCTCGTCTGTCAGTCGGTTGTGCTGAGGTGGAGAGAAGCAGGAAAAAGGAACAGCACTGCTGTTCTTTCAGCAGCTTTAATTAAACCCCCACCCCTCTGTGCTTCCCTCTGCTGCTGGCACTTGTACAGTTGATCCTCCTTCCCTCTTGGGGATGTCACACTAGAATACAGGAATCTGAACAAAGCAGAAGGTCATCTCATCAAACCTGTCTTCCAATTTTGTTGGAAAACTTACAGTAACAGGGAGTTCCCCGCATCACAAAGGTTGTGAGACAACTCTGTTAAAAAGTGGTCCCAAGTCTACCTTTCAGTAACTTCTGTTGGAGGTCCTACTTTGTCCTTTGACATAATACACATGAGGTCATCTCCTCCTCCCTCTTTTCTTCATGACAGCTATTCAGATATCTGAATGCATCTCCATCCCTTCCCTGAATATCCTCACATTCAACTTAATCATCCTGAACTCTCGGAAACATTCCTCACAGAACAGGTGATATGTCATCCTCACTCAGGTCACCCTCCTTTGGTGTATACACTGTAATTTTTGCATACTGTCTTTACAATATTTAGTCATCCTCTGAAATTGTTGCTGAGCACAAAACTGCAGCTGTGTCACAACCACTGCAGAGGAAGTTTGTCTGTCTGGAACATCCTGATTTTTTGATGCATCTGAAATTGCATTAGGAGTTTTGGCATTCAAGGGCTTGCTGCCAGGTAGAACACATACCTTTTAGATTGCTGTATTCTGTACTTGAAAGTTTGATTTTTTTCCAGATAAGAAGAGAATCTCAAACTCATTCCATTAAATGTCACCTAAAGGTTTTTAGATCATTCCAGGATGTTGACTGAGAAATCGCAAGTCTCCACTAGGTCCTCCCATATATTAACTGTCCTCCCCAGAGATGATTTTGCCATGTGTTTTCATCCCTCTTCATTTCTCTGCCTCTACTTCAAAAAGCAGATGAGGGATGTATGTGTGTGCATGTGAAGGTGAAGGGCATGAATCTACACACGTGAGCAGGGTGGGAAAAGTACAGTCAGTGTTCATGAGACCATGACCACTGCTTTGATTTCTTTTAGTCTTGGGCTATCTCTAAAAAATGGACACAAGCATTGGAATTTTTCAATATAAAAACCCAAACCATGCTTAAATAGCAATTCCAGAAGTTCATTTTCAAAAGTGGATGTGTACCCCAAAACCCACATATATATATGAGTTCTGATGGCATGGAAGTTAAGAGCTCTGCTGCTAACCAAAAAGTCAAGAGTTCAGATCTACCAGCTGCACCTTGGAAACCCTGTAGGGGCAGTTCTACGCTGTCCTATAGGATTGCTATGAGCTAGAATTGACTTGATGGCAATGGGTTTGGTTTTCACAAATATATAAAGAATATAGATATTTTAAAAAAGAAAAAGGATCTCAATTTATTGGCCAGTTTTGAAGAATGCCGGAGTGCCATCACTTTCTGCTGAAAAGTGAAAAACAAAGAGAATGTGTCAAGCAGCTCCTTGCCTTTCATGTATGTTCTATACTTGAGGGCAGCCAAATAGTTCCTGAGAAAGATTTCTCCTTAGAGGAATATTTTAGACAGTAGGTATTCCAGATGGAGGGATATATCACCATCAACTGTGCAGAAGCTTGCAAACCAACAAAATCCTAATCTCTTCAATCCTCCAGATGTAAATAACAATTGACAAGAAACACAAAGGACAGAGGGACGTGTGACATGGAAGCAATCAGTCAATTCCAGACTCTGGAAAACTCCATGAGACAAATGACCTGGTTTCTTCAACAATAACAAAAAAAGAAATGATGAGTAAATTTACTGATTTTAAGAGACTTACCACCTAACTGTAAATTATGTATTTAGATACTGATTCAAGCAAACTATAAAAAATGACAATAAGACACCTTGGGGGCTTATGAACACAGACTGGATGTTTGATATTAAGGAAATATTATTCATGTTTCTAGATGTATATGATAATAATGAGATTGTCACTATATATTTTTTAAATGTCTTCTCCTTTAGACAACCGTGTCAAAATTTTAGACAACCATGACAAAATTGTTTGGAATATGAGTCAAAATAATTTGGGGAGAAAGGTGGGACTATCAATTAATTATGATCAATAATCATTTAAGTTGGGTGACAGGTACATCAGGTTTGTTGCCATTCTCTTTTTAATATGTTTGAAATGTCCACACTATTTTTTTTAAGTGGATGTACTTTCCTAATATTTGTTCTCAGAACACAAAATATGTTAGAAGAAAGTAATAATTTCTTACCAGTCACAGTCAGAAAGGTCAATGAGATGAGAAGGTTGATGCCCCAGTTCATGCTAGAAGTTAAAGCCATGGCTCGTCCTCTAATCCCACCAGGAAAAATCTCACTGAGCACCAACCAGGGCACTAAGAGAAGAGGAAAAGTGGGAAGACATAGTATAATTAATGAAAATCCATTGACACCATGCACGCCCATGGGTGCTGTCCCAGTCCAGTGTGGATTTGTGATTGGAGAGCTGGAGCATTTACTACCTGGGCAGGGTGAAGGAGCCATATGCTTTGTCCTCAGCTTCAACCAAGTGAGAAATAATTTAGTAGATGCAATGGGAAAGCATGTCAGAGGGGCCAGGGAGTTGGGACAGATGAAAGATGCTGATGTCTGATGCTAACCTGAGAAATGCAAGTGAGTGGAGTGGCTGGAAGTATCTGCCTGACAGCAGCAAAAGGACTAGCTTTGGACATCTGCCAAGCCGGCAGCACTGGTGCCAGATGCCAGCTCTACCTGCTGTAAGCCTGTGTGCTTTCCTGTGTTCTCTTTTCCCTCCGACCTTGGAGAAGTAGGCAATCATAGCCAACCAGCCAGAAATAGAGTTGGGAGGGTGAGAGGAAGTCCACTGATCTCTCTTCTCCCCGTTGGCTTCCTGGCCCAGGGCAATGACAAGCTAGGTGGAGAGAAGCCCTAAATTAGATAGCACTTAAAGATTTGATTAGTATACCAGATGAAACATTTGAATGTCTGGAGTAAGACTCTTCTTGGCACTAATATAAATCAAAGGACTTTTTATCATCTAAGAGTGACAGGGAATGTTTTAGGACCTGCCTAATGGGGTTGGAAAGGGCAGTTGAGGAGCAAATGAACTCGGCTCACAGTCTATCAAACTCAGTTTGCTTAATAAAATAGCTCTGAGTCCTTACTATGGGCTGAGCACTTTCTTTTTTTAAATGTACTTTAGATGAAGGTTTACAGAGCAAATTAGTTTCTCATTAAACAATTAATACACATATTTGTGAAGTTTGGTTGCCAACTCACGACATGTCAACAATCTCTCTTCTTCTTGACCTTGGGTTCTCATTACCACCTTTCCTGTCCCCTCCTGCCCTCTTATAACTGCCCCTGGGCTGGTGTGCCCAGTTAGTCCTGTTTTGTTTTATAAACATATCTTTTGCTGAAGGGTGAACCTCAGGAGTGACTTCAGAACTGAGCTAAAAGATTGTCCAGGGGCCATACTCTTGGAATTTCTCCAGAGGACTTAGCATTATATAAACATTTCCTCAGATGCACACAAAAGCTTGCAGAAAAGGAAAGTGAAGCTGAGAAGACTTAACAATTTGTCAGAGTTGCAGAGCTTGTAAGTGGTAGAAGTGTTATTGTGGCCTGGCAGTCACACTTTGGAATGTATGCTTTTTAATCACTGTGTTTAGTAGAGGCTCAATAAACATTTGTTGATGAATAAATGCATGTGGAATGAAAGCAGTTTTGATTCAGAGGCAATAAATGCTGGGAAGCTGCCCTAGTCCTGACCCCCAAAACAAACCCCAAACCACTGCTGTTGCATCGATTCCAACTCACAGTAGCCCTATAGACCAGAGTAGAACTGCTCCACAGAGTTTCTAAAGAACACCTGGTGTATTTGAACTGCTGACCTTTTGGTCAGCAGATGTAGCACTCAACTACTAAGCACCAGGGTTTCCTGGCTCACTGCTAGCTAATTCCCCTTGTTCTGGAAAGCCTGCATTTATACACTGACCAGTCCCTTTGGGAAGAGATGCTTAAAGCACTGCTAACAGATTGGCAGTTCAAGTCTACTCAGCAGCAGCTCAGAAGAAAGGACTGGCAATCTACTTCCAAAATAATCAGCCATTGAAAACTCTGTGGGGCATGGCTCTATTCTGGCACACATGGGGTCACCAGGAGTTGGATTTGGCTTGATGGCAGCTGATACATATACTGACCAGCCCCATAATCCTCGCCCAGAGGAGAAAGAAACAAAATGCCAGTAAGAGGTCAAACCACCAGCAACAATTTCAGTCTCCTGTGCCAGAACTAAGCTTTGCCTATGTTAATAATTTGCCTCTCTAGACAAGATCACATTCTGTAGAAGAAACATCTATTTGTAGCAATTTGGATCTTTAAAATAAGACAAGTAAGTAGAATCACAGAAAGATGGAATTTTTTTTCTTGATTATCTTCTCCAAATGAATCTATGTAGGTTATACTTAGGGCATGAAAAATAAAAGCGATATAATTATTATTGTTTTAAATAATGATGGATTCAAGAAGAAAATTCCATGATCAATTCTCCACTTAACTTACCCTCCTCCCAGAAGACCTTCACTAGGTTCTGGCAGATTATATCCTTGGGTGAAACACTTTCCTCTCATAATGAGACCAGTACAAATCAGGCAATGTTGCCTTGAGCATTGCAAGAGCAGAAATCTTACTTTGAGTGATTTCTGTGTAACTCTAATAAGGTCTTTGTAGTGAGACTAGTTTTGGGGTCAATAGAACATAAAAGTATACAAATTCCATTTTTTAATCTAATAACCTATGCACAAATCTATCTTCCTACTCCCTTCCTGCCACTGGTTGGAGTGGAGCTAAGGGGTTCCTTACCACTCTGTACTAGAGGGCATGAGGAGAGATGGAGTAGTAAGGCTACCTTTCCTTTCTCTTTCAGTAGAAAAGTTAGCCCAAGTTTTCTTGTTCACTTTCACCTGCACACCCTAATTTGTCAGTGCCTCTTCTTCCCCTCCCCAGCTTTGATCTGGATGGTCTTTTCTACTTATCTGATGGAGTTTGGGGAGAATCACTGTCATGGTCATCAGAGTCAGTTTGACTGTAGATGACAATCTACTGATTCTGCTGTTGTAGAAAGGAGTGGATCTGGCCAATAAGAAGTTGGGACAGCTGCACAAAGTACTAGTTCTGTGTGCCCAGTCTCAACTGTCAAGAGCTTGCACAGAAGAACCCAAGAGCCACACTGGAAGTATGTCCTAAATTCAGCACAGTAGCTGAACCAAGCCTATGGACAGTTTAACCAGTTGATGAGCAATGAACTAAATATTGTAAAAGAGATTTCCATCAGTTCCTGTTCTGATGGGAAATTTATGGCAGGCAAATGCTGCAGCTGATATTTCCAAGAAAAATGTGTCATTTCAGAATGCTTATACTCCTTTTTAACTCTCTAACAGAAAAAATTCAGAGGGGGTGGAGTCAAGATGGTGGACTAAACACACGTCTCCCCAGATCCCTCTTGAAACCAAGGCCTGAAGTGATAATTAACTGGAGCCTTCTGGACACCTAGTGAGCCCTCGGACATTGATAGGGCTGTCTATTTGGTCTACATACCACGGAGACAGAAATTTCTCTTTCACTGAACCCTGCCCTTGATGAGTGTCAGCTCTCAGGGACTGAAAGTAAATCACCATTTTAACTTTTTTCCTCTGTCTTAGCTGACAGGAGGGGCTGAAGGTTGACTGGAGGCACAGCTCAGATGCACTGCTGATGAGGTCAGTAAGCAGTGGTGCCACATTTTGAGAGCCTGGCCATGGAATCTGTGCACCTTGGCACCTCTGACCTCTTTCTCTCATAAACTCTGAATCTCTGCCATTGAATAGCTTTTTTCAAGGCAGGTGCACGAGCTTGTGTGGGACGCTATCTGGATTCACTGGGAGGCAAAGTTTCCTATACGGAGGGCTCAGCTGGACCTAATTCCCAGGCTGGGAGGCAGTGTCTGGCTGGTGAGCACTTTTCTGGCAGTAAAACAGTCTTTGATATAGAGGTGCTTACTTTGCCAGCTGGGAAGAGGACCTTGCACACCTGAAAGCCTGACTAATTTTCGAAGCTGTCAGATACCTTTTACCTTTCAACAGAGAAATAACTGTGGTGCATCCGGATGGCATCTCGTCCAGCCTTTAGTGTCTCACATTATAGGGTCAGCTGATGGCCCCCCAGTGACTCTATAATTGGGGCTGTGTCTTTTCCAATCAGGACGTGGAGCCTGCTACCCCAGAGATTCCACTGAGCCCAGTCACTGGAGTACATAGAGGTGTCTGGTGATCAACTTCCTTTTCAGACTGAGCTTTAGATCCCATTAATACTGGAGAAACAGAACAACCTCCAGATGCCCCAAAAGCAACACACTTTGGACTGGAACATTAGGAAGAATTCACCTATGGCTTCAGAAGGCCCACAAAAGAAATATTCAAAGAACTTCCCAGATGAAGAAGCCTTTCTGAAGCTATCAGAGGGTGAGTACAAAAGGATTATATAGAGAGCCCTCCTAAACCTTATACAAAATACAGCAGAGCAAAATGAAAAATTAAGCAAGCTGCTTGATCTGTTGAAATACCAGTACTCTGAAATCCAACAGATCAAGAACAAAATCAAAGAGATACAAAATTCAGTTCAAAGCCAAGGAAACAGAACAAATGGAAAATAGACTTTCTGACTTGGAAGACAGAGCTACTGACTCCAGCATCTATGAGGAGAAATAAGAAAAAAGAAGAAAAATGAAGAAGCATTGAGAAGCATGTGGAACTCTATTAAGAGGAACAATCTATGATTAATTGCAGTTCCTGAATGGGGTGGTACAACTGAGAACACAGAGTATTGTGGCTGAGCTGCTGACTGAAAATTATGAAATTATGCTGACAGAAATTATGAAAGAAGAGAATATAGATATCCAAGATGCATTTCAAATGCCACACAATATAGATCCCAAAAGAAAGACTCCAAGACATATTATAATAAAGCCTTACAAAATGAAACACAAGCAGAAACTCTTAAGTACAGTAAGACTCAATGCAAAACTAACATTCAGAGGGAAACCCTGTAGGCTTTCATGAGATTTCTCAGCAGAAACGATGCTAGCACAGAGACAATGGGATGACACATTCAAAGCCTTCAAGGAGAAGAACATCCACCCAAGAATTATATATCCTGCAAAGCTATCCTTCAAATAGAAAAATGAAATCAAGACATTCACAGATAAACAGAAACTCAACCAAAGCTACAAGAAATACTGACAGAAGCTTTTGGCTTAGAAGGAAATACAGGATACATCATCCAGAAACCTACTCAGTTAGGGAATCAAAGCTGTAATATTAAAAGAAGTGATCCAGTGATCATATCATGAAAACTATGGTGTCATCATATTAACAAGAGAGATGTACTAGCTAAAATTGAGTTTAAACATAGAGTATGAAGGGGGATCAGAAGGGGAACTGCAAAGCACAATAAAGATGCAACATATCAAATCAAGAAATATAATACAGTAGTCTCAACAACCACAAAACCTGACACTGAAAAAGGTGAGAAATCAACTGATAAAGAAGAATGTCCTAGAACAGAATAATAACAGAGAAAACATCAACACAAAAATGAATATATCACAATGACAGCACTAAACACATACCTATCAATAATACATTGAATGTAAGTGTACTGAACACTCCAGTAAAGAGACAATGAGTGGCATCTTGGATCAAAAGACACAACCCATACATATGTTACTTACAAGAAACTCACCTTAGACTTAAAGATATGAACAAATTGAAAATCAAAGGATGGAAGAATATATATCCAGCTAACAATACACAAAGAAGAGCAGGTGTGGCAATACTAATCTCAGATAAAATAGATTTTAATGTAAAACACACCATTGTGGACAAGGATGGACACCATTCCATTGCTGAAGTCTCAATACATAAACAGGATTTAACAATATTAAATTAAATATTTATGCACCCAACACTAGAGCATCTAAATACATCAAAGAAACACTGACTACAATCAAAATGAGACAGATCACTCCACAATAATAGTGGGAGACTTCAACACTCCACTCTCAAGATTGGACAGATCGTCTAGAAAAATGCTCAATAAATACACAGAAGATTTTATTGCCACAATTAACCAACTAGGCCTCATCGACATATACAGAACTTTCTATCCATTAGGATACAACTGCACCTTCTTCTCCACTGCACATGGAACATTTTCCAGAATAAACAGTGTGTTAGGACATAAAGCAATTCTCAATAAAACCCATACCACTGAATTACTGCAAAGCATCTTCTGAGACCACAAAGCTATTAAAGTCAAAATCAATAGCAGAAAAAACACAGTTAGAAAGTGGAACACATGAAAACCGAACAACATCTTGCTCAAAAAGCCATGGGTTACAGAAGAAATCAAGGATGAAATAAAGAAATTTATGGATTCCAATGAGAATTAAAACAATTTTTACCAGAACCTATGGGATACAGCCAAAGCAGTGGTCAGAGGTCAGTTTATTTCTATAGATGCACACATCCAGAAGCAAGAAACAATCCAAACCAAAGATCTAACCCTACAGCTTGAACAAGTAAAGAGAGAACAACAGAAGAACCCCTCAGGCACCAAAACAGATCATAAAGACTAGAGCAGAACTAAATCAATTAGAGAATAGAAGAACAATTGAAAAAATTGAAAAGACCAAAAGTTGGTTTTTTGACAAGATCAACAAAATTCACAAACCACTGGCTAAACTTACTAAAGAAAAACAGGAAAGGAAACAAATAACCCAAATAAGAAAGGAGAGGGGAGTTGTCACAACAGATCCATCAGAAATAAAAAATATCATAACAGAATACTATGAAAGTCTGTACTCTAACAAATTTGAAAACCTAGAGGAAATGGACAAATTCTTAGATTCATATCACCTACCAAAATTATCACAAAGTGAAGCAGAACAACGTAATAAACCCATCGCAAAGGAAGAGATTGAAAAAGTCATCCAAAAACTACCAACCAAAAAAAGCCCTGGCCCAGATGGCTTCACTGCAGAATTCTACCAAGCTTTTAGAGAAGAGTTATCTCCAATACTATTGAGACAATTTCACAGTATAGAAAGGGATGAAATACCCCCAAATTCATTCTGTGAAGCCAGCATAACCCTGATACCAAAGCCAGGGAAAGACCCAACAAAAAAGGAGAACTACAGATCAGCATCACTCATGAATATAGATGCAAAAATCTTCAACAAAATTCTTGCCAATAGAATATAACATAGGAAAAAAATAATTTATCATGACCAAGTTGGATTCATACCAGGGATGCAAGGCTGGTTCAACATCAGAAAAACAATTAATGTGATCAACCACATAAATAGCACAAAAGACAAGAATCACCTGATTTTGTCTGTTTATGCAGAAAAGGCGTTGGATAAAGTCCAACACCCATTCTTGCTAAAAACTCTCAGCAAAACAGGAATAGACAGCAAATTCCTCAATGCAACAGGGCCATTTATACAAAGCCAACTACCTACATCATCCTGAGTGGAGAGAGACTGAAGGAGTTTCCCTTGAGAACAGAAACTAGACAAGGATGCCCACTCTCACCTCTCCTATTCAGCACTGTACTCGAAGTTCTAGCCAGAGCAATTAGACAAGACCAAGAAATAAAGGGCATCTGCATTTGCAAAGAAGTAAAAATCTCCCTATTTGCAGATGATATGATTATGTATGCAGAGAATCATAAAGAATCCATAAGTAAGCTACTGAAATTGATAGAAGAGTTCAGCAAAGTGTCAGGATACAAGATAAACATAAGTAAATCAGTAGGATTCCTTTATACCAACAGCGAGATTATTAATGAAGGAATCACCAAATCAATACCATTTACTATAGCCCCCAAGAAGATAAAATACCTAGGAATAAATCTAACCAGAGAAACAACAGACCTTTACAAAGAGAACTACAAGACCTTGCTATAAGAAACTAAGAGAGATTTACATAAATGGAGAAACCTACCCTGCTCATGGATAGGAAGACTTAACATTATGAAAATGTCTATTTTACCCAAATCAATTCACTTATATTATAATGCAATCCCAATACAATTTCCCGTGACATTTTTTAATGAGATGGAGAAAGGAATCACCGACTTTGTTTGGAAAGTGAAAAAGCCCCAGATAAGCAAAGCACTACTGAAAAAGAACACCACACTGAGAGGCCTTTCACTACCTGACTTTAGAACCTAGTACACTGCTACAGTTGTCAAAATAGCCTGGTACTGGTACAAAAAGAGACAAGTAGATCAATGGAACAGAATTGAGACCCCAGAGATAACACCATCCTCCTATGAACAGTTGATATTCAACAAAGGCCCTAAGACATTAAACTGGGGTAAAAACAATTTCTTCAACAAATGGTATTGGCAAAATAAATTGAAACAAGACCCATATCTTACGCCTTATACAAAAAGCAATCAAACTGGATAAAAGACTTAAATATCAAATCTAAAACAGTAAAGTTCGTCCAGGAAAAATTAGTATCAACAATGGAAGTTTTAATATACAACATAGACAGACTTCAAAATCTAACCACAATCAACACAACAGAAAATAGATTAATGGGAACTACTAAGAATAAAACACTTTTGCTCATCCAAAGACTTTATCAATAGAATTAAAAAACCACCTACAGAATGGTAAAAAATATTTGCCAACTATATGTCAGACTGACATCTGATCACCATAATCTATAAGAAACTACAAAATATCAATAAGAAAAAGATAAATCATCCAATGAAGCAATGGGCAGAAGAGATGGACAGACACTTCTCTAAAGAGGAGATCCAGGCAGCCAAAATCACATGTGGACATGCTCACGATCATTAGCTATTAAAGAAATTCAAATCAAAATGACAATGAGATATCATCTCACCCCAAAAAGGTTGGCCATGATCTAAAAAATGCAAAACAACAAATGCTGGAAAGGCCATGGAGAAATTGGAACATTCCTACACTGTTGGTGGGATTGCAAAATGGTGTAACCTCTTTGGAAAGCAATCTGGCACTTCCTTCAAAAGGTGGAAATAGATATACTATTTGACCTGGTAATTCCACTGCTTGGAATATACCCTACAGAATCAAGACCATTCACACCAATTGATACATGCACAAGAATGTTGCAGCACAGTCAACAATAACAAAAAGATGGAATCAACCCAGATGCCCACCAACAGAGGAATGGATAGGTTAACTATAGTATATATACTCAACGGAACACTATGCAATGACAAAGAACAATGGTGATTTTAGGAAGCATCTCATAACCTGGTTTCAACTGGAGGATATTATGTTGAGTTTGAAAGTAGTCAGTGGCAAAAGGACAAATATTGTATGAGACCCCTACTATAAAAACTTAAAAACAGTCTTATGCATAGAAGAAAAGACTGTTTGATGGCTGGCTGCAAGGGTGTGAAGGAGGGAGGGAAAAGGTAGGGTATTGATTACATAGTTGATAAAAATTTGGTTGAGTGAAATCTGTGACAGCATACATTAGAAAGAAGATCAATTTTAACTGGACTTCAACATAACATGATTACTCCTCCCATCTTAACCCAATATTGCAAAGATGGAGTAGCTGACGTGGGGGTCTGGGGACCATGCTCTCAGGGGACATCTAGGCCAATTGATATAACTAGTGTTTTGCTAAGAGTCTTCTGCACCCCAAATTGGTGAGTAGCATCTGGGTCTTAAAAGCTGCCAAACTGCCATCTGAGGTACACCAAATTGTCTCAACTCAGCAAGAATGATGATCTCCGAGGACCAAAATGACATGGGGCAAAGATAACCCAGAAGACAGAGAGACCCACGTGAGTGGGTGACTACACTGACATGTGACCGGAAGAACCAGATGGTGCCTGGCCACCACCAGTGATAGCTGTGACGGGGATCACAATGTTGAGTCTCACTAACAACACGAAAATAAAAAGGGGTACACCCTGAGAGCTCCACTAAAAGACTGCAATTGATAGTCCAGGGGCCTCGGGGTTCCCCTGGGAGCATGGCCCCTGGACCCAATGCTGCCTCTGTCCATAAATCATAATGGAGATCAATTCTTCGGGCAGAAATGGATTGGACTTGGTGGCACAGAGTGACCATATCATGTGTGCACTTTATGGTTCTATGCATCTATAGGATATCATCCTGCTGACCTCTTACTGGACATGGGGGAGAGTAGGGGGTAGGAGATTGTTAGGAGGATATGACACGTACAGAATGGAGAGGAGGATTGTGCTGTCACTGGGGAGGGAGAGCAGTGGGATCTGCTCTTTGGCAGCTATGCAAATTTATATGGGATTGTATATTTTCATTCAATCATAATAAAAGAAAAAAGAAAAGAAAGAAATCAGGGATTGAAACCTTGGTTTATTCAATATTGACAAACTGGGTATTATGACGAGTCAACAAATGTTCTGACCAAGATGATTCAACTTCCAAGAGGGAGCTTGTCAAGTCCATAAAAAAAGATGGATATTGTTTTAGCACTCACTTCAGAGTCATAAAGTTACAGTTTTTCAGATAGTGTCATGTACTGAATTGTGTCCACCAAAATGTGTGTCAATTTGGTTAGGCCATGATTCCCAGGATAGTGTGGTTGTTCTCCATTTCAAGATTATAATTTTGTGTTAAAGACGATTAGGATGGGGTTGTAACACCCTTGTTAAGATCATATCCCTGATCCAATGTAAAAGAAGTTTTCCTAGAATGTGATCTGTAACATTGTTTATCTTACAAGAGATAAAAGGAAAGGGATGCAACTCATAGAGAGCAAAGGAGAATGAAGAACACCAAGACACAAGGAAATATAAGCCCGAGAGATAAAAAGGGCCACATAAACCAGAGATGCCATCAGCCTGAGACCAAAAGAGCTAGATGGTGCTCGGTTACCACCAATGACTGCACTGACAGCAAACACAACAGAGATTCCTGACGGAGCAGGAAAAATGTGCAGAACATAACATTCATGTAAAAAAAACTAAAGTTGATGGCCTAACTGAGACTTGAGGGATCCTGGAAGACATGACCTACAACCGTAGCCCCAAACTAAAGCCATTCCTGAAACCAAGTCTTCACACAAAGATTAGACTAGACTGTAAGACATAAAATGATACCGATGAACAATGTACTCCTTGGCTTAAGTACATACATGAGACTAAATTGGCAGCTCCTGTCCAGATGAGAGCTGAAAGAGTAGAAAGGTTGAACAGATCCGGGAAATGTAGGGTGGACAGAATGAGTGTACTATCACAGTTTTCACGGAGTGCCTGGTGGATTCAACCTGTCAACTAATTTGGTTAGCAATGGAACTCTTAACCACTGTGCCCTTAGATAGGACAATGTCCCCCAAGGCAAATCAAGTTATTGCTACTTTCACTGCCTAGTAGAAGCAGTCGGTCTCTGGGCAGCAATGCCCCAGTACAAAGAAGGAAGGCTTCCTCTTTATTCCTTAGCCTAATAATAGGCCAACAGTGGCTGCTCTGTCATAATTTACCTGTGAAGAATCCAGAGGATATACACTGACAAAACAGAGACACATTGAACTCTTCAGGAACACAGACACTGGAGTTCAGTAACCCCTGAAACAATTTTCCTTGACTATTAGTGATTTTGTTTTCAACTCTGTGCAACGCCAGGACTACCTCAGCAAATTGTGCCCTATAAATGTCATAGTGTGTCCAGCTGTCAGGCCCGCAGGAGTTGAAGACATTTTGAACTTCCTGGGAGTGATTGTCCATACATACTGGAACTTGTAGTACACCTGGTATTAAAGAACCAGGTTGTTACTCGGAACCTGCTGATGCCGACAAAGTCCCTAGTCACAGTATTTATGGCTGCACAGTGTCATTAAAAGACCATGAGAGATAAATACATTGAAGTCTCCCTGTGTCCAGTTGATGAGATGGACTTGGCTTAATGAGGACAATCAAATCAAAATGACTCAGTCCTGGATAGAGACAGAGAGATAGCTGCCACTGAACTGACTCTGATTTGCAATGATCTTGTGTACGACAGAACAAAGCATTCTCACGATTGCCAGCTGTTCCAGTCCACCACTGGAGCCATTGTGCCAACTCATCAACCAGGGTCATAGAACAATGTATCTATAAATTTTTATATGAGAAACTGACTTGAACTGAAAATTTTTACTTAAAGCACAATTAAAGGGAACAAAAGTTCTCTTCAATAGGAAAATTATATTCTTTAAAAAATATGCTCCACTGTTGATGACCATCTCCAGCATCAGCCAAGGTCTGGTAGCTTTAATTTCTTTGTCTTTTTTGTGTGTGTTCGCACTTCAGCTGGTCTCCTTGTGTCGTGCTTGCTCAGATACTCTTGAAAAAGAAATGCTTTGTTCTAGAAGAGTATCTTGGATTACCTACATTACAAACCACAATAAACAATGAAAGACAGCCTTGATATTCCCCAGTGTTTTTGTCCTGATGTTCTCTAGTCAAAACAAACTGAAATGATTTAAAAAAACATGTATTTTAGGGAAAATTGGAATAACCCTCAATAAAGAATGCTAGATATAAAAATGAAACCTTTTGTGATCAGGTACCACCAGTTGCAAATAAGCAAGGATAGCAGTTATCTCTAGAATTTCTTGTTTATATAGCATTTAAAATAATTTCAGAAATTATTTTCTTTAATTTTTAAGTTGACAACTAATATTTTTCATCGTAGATTTTAATAACAGCAAAGGATGTAATTTCTATGTGTTATAATCTGTAATATTTTAAAAACAGAACAGTTATAACACTCTTTTAAATATTTCCAAAGCCACTTGGCTTGGCAAAGGAACTTAAATGTTATAACTATTTGATACTCCATATCATTCATTTTAAAATTACAGTGACAAAGTTTTTTAAATAGATCAAAATTATGAAATATATTATAAAGCTTTAGAAATAATTATTGAAAATTAAAAATGAAAATTAATATTGGAAATAGTTCTTTTAATGAGGATAGGAAGTTTTGTCTTCACTATGTATCTATGAATGAATGTGAATTATTTCTTGAATAAGATGATAATTTCTACTTTTGGAAAGATGAAATTTACTGTTTATGAGAATAATAAAAACAGATGCAGAGTTGAAGAAACTTTATAATTGTCATATTGCTCAGTCCTTGGAACTAACAAAATTATTTGTAATGCTGTAACATCTGATAACTTGATTAGGTCATCCTTCAGTTGAAAATAAATGATTGGAAACATCTGGACTTGTGAAAAGATTCTATCTCATCTTTAAAGTCATTTTCAATACCAACACCAACATTTCCAGTTGTCTTTTTCGATAGTGTTCTTGAGGTTTTTGTAATCTGGAACATGTGTCCTGATAAGATTTCTAATGGGTAATAGGTGTGTTGTCTTTTAAGTGGGAGAACAATTATAACTGGTGAAACGAGGAAGGAGAAAATTTAGGAAACAGATTTTTGGAACTTGAAGATCTGGAAATTGATTTCCTTTAAAATATCATCAAAGGAGTATTCCTTGGAAAATGAACCCCAACCCATTGCTGCTTAGTCATTTCTGACCCCATAGAACAGAGAATTACCCCATAGTATTTTCAAGGAGCAGCTGGAGGTTTCCTAACCACTCCAATGAACCCTCCAAACCCAAACCCAAACCCACTGCCATTGAGTCAATTCTGACTCACAGTGATCCTAGAAGACAGACTAGAACTGCCCCATGGAGTTTCCAAGGAGTGCACTCAACCATTATGCCACCAGGGTTTCCAATGAACCCTCAGGGTACTCAGTTCCCAATTTGCTGACCTTGAATTAGGGCTTGAACCCCAAAACACAAAAGGAAGGAACTACGAGAAATTGTTCTTTTCTAGCATAGCTATAACTGAATGTCAAGACTTCAGATGCAATATTTTATGTTGTATGCTTTCAGTTTTGATTCTTTTCACTTGAATAAGAAAAATACTTTAGCTTTTTAGTGTTGTAAATGTTCCCTGGAAAAGTGCTTAACATGGTATTCTGGAAAGTAGTAAGGTAAGAAATAAATGCTTGCGTTTATTAAGATAGGTTAAAATGTTGGACAGCCTCTACAATGTCTTTACTGCCTATACTTACAAATTTCAAGAAAACTGAAAGGAAATCCAAAGACTATAATTCCAAAGTCCATGGAAGCAACAGTTGACAAATCAAAAGACATATTTCATTGGGAGTATGTGCTGCAAAGGACCACTTAAAAGTATTGAAAAGTGAAAATGTCATCTTGAAGACTAAGGTGCACCTGACCCGAGCCATGGTATTTTCAGTCACATCACACGTGTGAGAAAGCTGGACAATGAATAAGGAAGACAGAAGAAAAGTTGACACCTTTGAATTGTGCTGTTGGAGAAGAATACTGAATGTACCACGGACTGCCAAAAGAACAGATAGATTGGGAAAGAGTACAACCAGAGTGCTCCTTGGAAGCAAAGATGGCAAGACTGGGTCTTAAATACTTTGGACATATTGTCAAGAGGGATCAGCCCCTGGAGAAGGACATCATGCTTGGTAGAGTGGAGGGTAAGTAAAAAAGAGGAGAACTCTCAATGAGATGGATTGACACAGAGGCTACAACAATGGGCTTAAGCATAAAAACAATTGTGGGCAGGGCACAAGACCAGGCTGTGTTTCGTTCTATTGTGCATAGGGATGCTATGAGTCGGAACTGACTTGACAGCACCTAATGACAACACCAAAACCCACTGCTGTCAAGACAGGACTATAATTAGGAGTGTATAGGTAGTACAAACTGTTGAACACTCAACTACTAGCCAAAAGGTTGGTGGTTTGAACCCACCCAGAGCCACCTTAGAGGACAGGCTTGGTGATCTGCTTCTGAAAGATCGTAGTCTGGAAAAGCCTACTGATCAGTTTTACTCACACAATCCAGGGTTGTTAGAAGTGGGAACTGATTTGATAGCAACTAACAGTAACACGATGACTATACTTGGAGAGCTGGATGAGGGGAGAGTTGAACAGTGCTGTACTATGTGAGTGGTCACTGATGGTGTTGGTCTAAATGGTATTCTTAGCGAAGGTGTCATCTTGCTATGTGTTTAGTTATGCACATAGTGCAAAGAGGCCCTAGTGGCTCAGTGGATAAAAGTTTGGCTACTAATCAGAAAGTTGGCAGTTTGAATCTACCAGCTGCTCTTTGGAAACTCTATGGGAGAGCTGTACTCTGTTATATAGGGTTGCTATGAGTAGGAATTGACTTGATGACAATAGCCAAGCCAGCCAAGTGCTGTCGAGTTAGATCTGACTCATGGTGACCCTAGGGGCCAGAATAGAACTGATCCCTAGAGTATTCAAGGAGTGCCTGGTGGATTTGAACTGCTGACGTTTTGATGACAATAAGATTTAGTTTTTATGCTAGAAAAGTACAGTTTTAGACTCTTGGGTTCTGTTAGTACTAGTACAACACCACCAAACTGCAAAGAGGAAAATGGGATTTAATTACCTAGTATCTCATATTTCTTGAAGTTTTTCATCTCTCTTGGACTTAGATGAAAATATAATGTGGACAATAGTTTTTGTTCACTTTGCATTTTTACAAAATTTTACTTTAAAAACTTGCGAGGTAATTATTTTTAAAAATTGTTTTTTAAAATTGAACTTTAGGTGAAGGTTTACAGAGCAACTAATAAATTGGTTTCCCATTCAATAGTATATACACCGCTTGTTTCATGGCACTGGCCACACTCCCTGTAATGTGTCAGCTCTCTTATATTACCACCCTGAGTTCCCCATTTCCGTTGTTCCAGTTTCCCTGCTCCTTCCTGCCTTCTCATCTTTGCTTTGGGCATATGTTGTCCTTACGGACTTCTACAGGTGATTATTCTAAGGAGTCTTCTCCTCACATGTGTTACATTTCTTTATAAAAATCTCCACTGCCACAGAGTTTATTTTGACTTATACTGACCCTATAGGCTCTTTTGTTTATTCAAAGGTTTCTCTATATTTGTCTGAAAGGTGACTGCTTTGAATGGCTTCTCTTACAAATTAGAAGAGTGTCTAAGAGCTATAATCTCAGGGGTTTCTCCGGTTTCTCTCAGACAGTAAATCTTCTCTTTTTTACAAATTTGAATTTTGTTCTACATTTTTTTTCCCACAACTCTAACAGGGAACTTCCACTGTGATCCTACTCAGAGTTGTTGGGTGTAGGTGCTGGGCACCATCTAATTCTTCTGGTCCCAAGTCTGTAGAAGCTGTTCCTGTGATCCATTAGTCCTTTTGACTCAGTATTTACTTAAGTCCTTGGTTTTCTTCATTATTCTTTGTTCCAGACAGAAAGAGACCAATAGTTATATCTTAGATAGCTGCTCACAAGGTTTTAGGATGCTACTCATCAAAGTAGGATGTAGAATTTTTCTTTATCAACTATGTCATGGCAATAGACCTAGATATCACCCTACACTGTGATCCTTAGCCTTCATAACTCAGTCCTTCAAGGTGTTTGGTTATGTCTAGATTGTTTCCATGACAGTTAACTGTACCCACTGTGTGCTCTGTTATATATATAGCTATGTATGCAGCACAAACTGTGGTCATGTAGTGGCTAAATGCTATGCCTGATAACCAAAAGGTAAGCAGTTCAAATCTGCTGGCACTCCTCGGAAACTCTACGGGGTAGGTCTACTCTGTCCTCTATGGTTGCTATGGGTAGGAAGCAACTTGACAGCAGTGTGTTTGGTTTCTGGCATACATGCATCACATAAAAGACTTTGCATTATTTTAATGAATAACATGAGAAAACCTAATCCATTATTTCAGTCATATAGAATTGACCTTTAATTTAATTAATTGATCAGAAGAAGAGAATTTGTGTGAACATTAATGAAAACTATAATCTAGGATTTAAAGAGTGAGGAAAAAGCTTTGAAAGACTTTAAGGAAAACACAGCAGAAAGCTATTATGTAGATATTATTGTATAATGGCTACATTTGATAATAAAACTGTCCTTTTTAATAAATAACAATTTATACGTTATGCCTTGTCTCTAAAGGTGTGTAATTATCCTATAAAAACCAATCACCATCAAGTCAATTCCTATTCATGGCAACCCCAGATTTTGCAGAATAAAATAGTACTCCTAGAACTTTTAAGACTGTGACTTCATAAAAGCAAATAGCCATGCCTTTCTTCCAAGGTACCTCTTAGTGGGTTCAAGCTGCCAACCTATTAGTTAGTAGTTGAGTGGTTAATTGTTTGTGTCATCCAGGCATATGTAATTATCCAACAGTTGTTAAAAATAATAATAAAGCCAAACTCATTGCCGTTGATTCTGACTCACAGCACCCTATAGGACAGAGTAGAACTGCCCCATAGTGTTCCAAGGACTGTCTGGTGGGTATGAACTGTCAAACTTTTGGTTAGCAGCCATAGCATTTAACTACTACACCACTAGGGTTTCCTTGTTGTTATTACCAAAACCAAAACCGAACCGACTGCCATCGAGTGGATTCCAACTCATAGCAACCCTGTAGACAGAGTGGAACTAATCCATAGAGTCTCCAAGGAGTGCCTGGTGGATGTGAACCGCTGACCTTCTGGTTAATAACCATAGCATTTAACCACTATGCCACCAGGCTTTCCTTGTTGTTATTATGTGTGTCAAGTCAATTACGACTCATACCAACCCCACGTGACAGAGTAGAACTGCCCTAGAGAATTTTCTTGGGTGTAATCTTTACAGAAGGGCATCACCAGGTCTTTCTCCTGGGGAGCTGCTGGGGTTCCTTTATAATCATCCCACAGAATGGTGAAAATGGAAGGTGAGCCCTTGAAAAGATAGACTGTGCCAGTTCTGGGTGGTAAAAACAGTTAACGCCCGTGGCTGGTAACTCAAAGTTTGGATGCTGGAGTTCACACAGATGTTTCTTGAAAGGAAGTCCTGGTGATTTCGTTCTGAAAAATCAGCCACTGAAAACACTACATTGCACAGTTCTCTGATGCACATGGGGTTGCCAGGAGTTGACTTGATGGCAACTGGTTTTGGTTATTGTGTTGGTTTTGAATATTAGTGGCCTGGAGCATAGAAAGAAATATGAAGAATGTCAAAATATCTTTTGATACACTTGATATACTTTTGGTACATAAACCTCTGTGTCTTACAGTGAAGCAGCTAAATAAACTTCCAAATTAGAACCCACTATTCCACATCCCTGGAATTGTCATAATCTTCAGCTGTTAACAGAAAATTTTCTTTTTGAATAACTAATGTTATTGGAGTATAAGATCTAAATTTAAATGTTACAGCTGGTTATTCTCATGCTTCTGATGAATGCCCACACTCTAAAAGGCTGGTTAGCGTCATTAAAACAAACACAACAGAAGGACTCCTGTCATTGGGAGACTACATCAGCGTGAGACAAGAAGAACCAGCTGGTGCCCAGCCACCACCAGTGACTGCCCTGATGCAGCATGAAGAACAGAGGTATGCAGATCAAGATCTCTTCTAAAAGACCTGAACTGACGGTCTGACAGCCTGGAGGATCCCCTGGAAACAGCCCCTAGACTTGCTGCTGGCCCAGACCTGAAACCACTTCAGACAAAGAACGGACTGAGCTTGGGGACACAGTGTGAGCATGTGGTATGTGTACTTTACAGTTTTACACATTTATAGGAGGCTGTCCTACTGTTTCCTTTCTAGTGGGCAGAGGAGAGGGTGGAGAGAAGGTGACAGGTGTTCATTAAGAGGGTGCTGGACACAGAGTGAGAAGGAGGATTGTGCTGCCACAGGATGAGGAGAGCAGGTAGAGTTGCAGAGAGATGGGCATGCAAAAGTGATTTGGATTGTACACTTCCACTTAATCATAATAAAAAAATCAAATTAAATTTGTGCCCCATAAGCCCTAAAAAACAAACCAACAAACAAAAAACACAACAAAAGAAACCTGGGCTTTTAAAAATTCTAGTCTCTTATTTAAAACAGAAAACGGGCTGTTTTAGGATTGGGCACCAACTTTCCCCAGGTAGCAGCCATTCTGCATAGCTTGCTAGCAGAAGCACTGACTCAGTGGTATCACTAGGATCGGTGACTCCCAGCATGGTAACACCTCACTCCCGCCAGGACCTCCTCCTATACCAGACCACACAGAATCCTCAGTAATATTTCCTATACTAGTGTTATTCACAAATTGTAAATCCCGTTTATCACTTATTCTCTTCTAATTACTACCTTGTTCTGAAAAAAATTATTGATACAGGTTCACAGGCATTAATTGCCACAATGTTTGTTAAAATACCAGAAAATATGACAAAATCAGCAACTATAAAAACACTGGAAGCAACAAAAACAACAGTGTGTGCTTGTAGTGCTTGTAGCATGAGTGCATAGGAAACTGGGTGTCTCAGTCATCTGCTACTACTCTAACAGAAATACCATGAGTGGGTGTTTATAGTCACACAGTCTAGTAGGCTGGAAGTCTGAATTCAGGGTGCTGGTTCCAGGGAAACCTGCTATCTCCGTGCCGGCTCTGAAGGAAGGTCTTTACGTTGTATCAGTCTTTCTTTGGTCTAAGAGCATCTTGGCACAGGAACCTCAGGTCCAAAGGACAAGCTGTCTTCCTGGTGCTGCTTTCTTAATGGTATGAGGTTTCCTATCTCTGCTTGCTTCACTTTCCTTTTATCTCTTGTAGGCTAAAAGATTAAAAGGTCAGGGAAACTCCCCTTACACTAGGGCTGGAAGGTGTTGCAGTCCCACCATAATCTTTTTTAACATAATCCAGTCTGTTAACCACAGACAGAGTTTAAGATTTACAGCACAGGAAAATCACAAAATACTGGGAATCACAGCCCAGCCAAACTGCTACACACATTTCTGGGGGGACACAATTCAATCCATGACATTAGATGATTCGAAGCTTCGTTGTAATTGGGTAATAATGACAGCTGTAAGCGGAGGCATTAGAAGGTTCAAAAACTATATTAGTTTAGAAATTTAACTTTGTAGGTATGTTGATACATGCAAGCTGGGCCTACACAACATGTTTTTTGTTGTTATAACTAGCTACAGGAATATGTTTATTAAAAAAATAAATCTCTGCAGCCATTTTGGTGTCACCTCCCCTGAGAGTGTCACCCAGTGTGTTCTGCATCCCGGATACCCCACTAGTGATGTCACTGCAGTGACTGTCTTTGCTCTAGATAATCTTTCCAAGGCTGTTTTATAGCCAACAACCTAGACAATAGAGATGTGTCTCCTTCTGGAGCAAAGGCAGGTTTGTTCACAGTTAAGTAAACTAAACATAGTGTCTCCCTGTGAAGAAAAGATCAGGTGGCTTACTTTCCTTTATAAAAGATCAGTTTCCCTAACCTCGGGGGTTCCTCTATTGGAAAACAAACCACCAAGTGTGCAGAAATACTCTAGTCCTCTTCACATTGCCCTGTGGAGACTGGGGCCTGCGAACTGGTGCAAAGGCAGACTTTCTAACTATAACCATCTCTAAGCCCTCCAAAACAAACCCACCTCCATCAAGTCAGTTCTGACTTACAGCGACCCTATAGGACAGAGTAGAGCTGCTCCATAGAGTTTCCAAGGAGTGCTTCACAGATTTGAACTGCCAACCTTTTGGTCAGCAGACATGGCACTGAACCACGGTGCTGCCAGGGTTTCCATCGCTATCTCTGTGAGTGGCAAAGTCTTTGTCCATAACCAAGAAGTCCCGTGCCTTTTGCTAGCGTATGTGAAACTTCAGCTGGCTAATTTGTGAGCTTGCGAGTGGGATAAAATCTCAGCCTATTTACAGTTCTTGACAGTTTGATTACTTGTGGCCATGACATGATTTTTCTACAAATAGCCTTCTTATTATTAACTCTGGATTGCACATTCATATCTAAGGGATTGAATGTGATTCTTAAGCCTGAGCTTATCCACTGAAATATTTCTAGAAACCCTAATGCTAATCAGGTAAACAAAAACTACCTCCTCCTATCCCAAATTCCAGCTTCAGATTATCACATATTTCTCTTAGAAAAACTACAAAGGAATTACCTCAAATCCTTCTTTTTTTAAATTTATTTGTAGACAGTCAAGTTTAGATACAAAGTAAGTACAATTATCCCATTGTGTGACTAATTTCAATCTTTTTCTAAGAGGAAAGTCTGGATCTAATATTTGGAGAAAAAATGGAATAACTTGAGAACGTACATTTTGTCTAAGTTCTTGATTTTTTTAGCTGTCTTAATTTTAGTAAATTTTAAAAGTAAGTGTTATTTTGTTGTTGTTAGGTGGCGTTGAGTTGACACTGACTCATAAGGACCCTATGTACAACAGAACGAAACACTACCCGGTCCTGCACTGTGGCCGTAATCATCGTGATGCCCAAGTCCATTGTTGCCGCCACTGGGTCAGTCTATATTGCTGAGGGTCCTCCTCTTTTCTGCTGACCCTCTACTTTATCAAGCACAGTGTCCTTCTCCAGGAATTGATCCCTCCTGACAACCTGTCCAAAGTATATAAAACGTAGTCTCACCATCCTTGCTTCTAAGGAACAACTATTCATAAGGTTTGTACTGGCTACTTCTTTTCAGAAGTAGACTACCAGGTCCTTCTTCCTAGTTGGTCTTAGTCTAGAAGCTCAGCTGAAACCCATCTGCCATGAGTGACACTACTGGCATCTGAATACCAGTGGCATGGCTTCCAGCCTCACAAAAACACACAAACTGACAGACACGTAGGGAGAAACTTCTTTAATCTCCAAATATTGGAGATAACACAGAATCCTCACTTGATCAGTTTTAGTCAGATTAAAGTTTCAGCCATGTGTGCATGGCTTCCACACAACTCAAATTCACCTCTCATTTCCCAGATATTGACCCAGGTTCATACCAGAGAAGACTAAGATATATCAAATTCAGAAGCTGAGGGAATCCTAGAAACATTTTTTTTGATTCATCCACAAATATTTTTTAAACCGTTATATGGAAACCCTGGTGTCATAGTAGTTAAGTGCTATGGCTGCTAACCAAAAGGTCAGCCGTTCAAATCTGCCAGGTGCTCCTTGGACACTCTATGGAGCAGTTCTACTCTCTCCTCTAGGGTTGCTATGAGTCAGAATCAACTTGATGGCAGTGTGAGCTTTCTTTTTTTTTCCTTTTGGTATTGTAATTTAAGCCCTGTGTTAGGCTTCAGGAAGAGCACCAGTAAACAGGACAGAATTCATGTGTGCACAGAGCATATAGGCTAAGCTAGGTGTAATATTTTAGGAGAGTGGACATTTGGGTGCTTATCAGACTGAACCACACCTCTCACCTTAACCTATACTAGAACGAAGTTTTATGATTTTCTGTAAGATTTGTCCAGTTTCCTGGGAAGCCCTTTTAGTTGTAGCTGATTGAGGGTTGATCCAGACTTCCCAAAGCCAAAAATCAATTTCCTTTTGTCTTGACCCATTGGAGTGGTGTATAAACCAAACCAAACCTAAATTCATTGTCATTGAGTCAATTCTGACACATAGTGACCCTGTAGGATAGAGACCTGCCCCACAGGATTTGCAGGGAGCAGCTACTGGATTCAGATGACTCACCTTCTGGTTAGCAGCCACGGCTCAAATATGAAAATGATTCTCATATCATAATTCAGTATAGCCTTGTGGAGCATCCCTGTGTACAACACATGTTAATTTCTGGAAAGTGGCTTAAGCAGAATGCCTACTGGAGTCTGTTTTGCTATTAACAAAAACTATTAACATCTTGTCTAGACCATGGCTAGACATGTGCTAATACTGATAACTAAGTGCGTTGACTCCAATGAATGAGATGAATCTTCACAATGATGCTGTGAGGTGGCTGCTATTGCCCAGTTTTCTAGATGAAGCAACTGAGTTCTAGAGAGACTAATTTACTTTTTCAAGTCCTATACTGGAGTTGGGATTCCTAGCCAGGCAGTGTGGTGCCCAAAAGTCAAGACACATATCCTTCCAACATTATATTGTACAGCCTTAACAGACTTACTTCAAGTTCATGCTTCAAGGCCACCTGCCTTACTAACACCCCTGCTTAAAAGTCTCTCCACACAGTTCTTTACATTGCTCACTTCCTGCAAGTCTTAAGTATCACCTTATGGACAATCATATGTGAAATCACTCTTTCCCAAGTATGCTCTTTCATTTATCCTCTGTTTTGATTCATCATTCTTATCTCTACCTAAAATTTAGCACTTCCTTCCTCCTGAGCATGTATTATTACGTGTATTTGTTTTCTTGTTTATTACCTGTCCTCACCATTAGCTGGCACCTGGCACGAGGTCGAGGGTACTGCAGGTGAGCAATACACACTTGCAGAGGGAGTGAGTGAGTTATATGACTCCCCACCACTTTCTCCTTCTACCTTGTCTTCTGGATCTCTCCAAGATGCTATCTTGTTGGGACTCCTGCCTATTTTAGTCTTCAGAGTTGGTAGAAGATCCTGGGAGAGGTCTTGTGGTGCTACCTGTCTTTCAGTCCTCGGTGTCAGGTTCTCCTTGGATGTATGAATACAAAGAATGGCAGCCTCAGCCTCATCACTGAACTTAATATGTGACATTGGACAAACCACTTCCGTCTGTTCATAAAGAGAAGACGCTAATCGTGACATGAAAGAGTAGGTTAGTTAATTTTTGGATTTATGGACTTTTAGACTACAAAAGTCACAATAATTCTTGTAAACAGAAATGTCATTCAAGTGTTTGGAAACACAGGAGTCACTTGGAAGAGAACTATTTTAAGAAAAGCTAGGTTTCTGCAGATGCCCTGAGGCTGCAGTGGTTAAGAGCTTGGCTGCTTTCCAAAAAGTCTGCAGTCTCAATCTACCAGTTGCTCCTTGGAAAATATGGGGCAGTTCTTCTCTGTTCTATAGGGTCACTATGAGTCAGAATTGACTCCACAGCAATGAATTTTTTTCCAGGTTTCTACAAAGAGGCCTAGTTACTCAGTGGTTAAATGCTTAGCTTCTAACTGAAAGGTTGGTAATTTGAATTTATGAGCCACTCAGCAGGAGAAAGTTATGGCAGTCTGCTGCCCTAAGGAATTACCTCTTTGGAAGCCCTGTGGGGAAGTTCTGCTCTGTCTTATAGGGTCTCTATGAGTCAGAATTGGCAACAGGTAGATTTATGTTTCTACAACAGTGCATTCTCAAATGAAGTAATGGAAAAATAACTTCACACCTTGGGTTTTAGCTCATCTTTACTTTTGAAGTGTTCAAAAAGTCAGGAAGCTGTGATTCTGCCTTGAAACTTGAACCAGGATGGAAACATTCTCAGTAAATCCCAGCTGAAACGTTACCCAGAAACACTGTGGAGAGCCGTTAAGATTCTCCACATATTTTGAAGTGACTGATAGAAAGATAAGGTATGGACAACAGAAAGTTCAGCAAAGGCTTCCAGTAAAGGCAGTGGAGTGTCATCATAATTTTGTCTGAGGGAGGAGTTCTAGTATTAGTGATGGAGAAATCAAGGGCCATGAATTGATTTGACCATCTGGGGAAGACTATGGTCCCCTTCTTAGAACAATGCTTTAAAAGCATGAAATTAAACACAGAAGGTTACTTGGAACCCATTTTACACCTCCTTCCAAATTCTAGATTTTAGGGCAACCTCATAATTTCATAGATCTGGAAATGGTACCCAGGGCGGGAGGGAAGAAACACTTTTGTGGCTGAAGAAAATCATGCTACGACCTAACAAAATTGAGGAATGTTGTTCTAAGCCAATTCATATTTAAGTAGGTGTAATAATAATGGTTTAGCCTTGTTTTAATTCTACTTTGGAGCAGCAAGTACTTTTCCTTCTAGACTTCAATTAACACAAAGACTTTGCTTGTATCATGAGTATAAACTCTCTAAATGAAATAATACCTGAGGGATAATAACATAAGGTCAATAAAGCCACATTCAAGCTCTGACATGAGGAGTTTGTTTCCTAGTAAAAATTCTTTTTCATTTTTACATGCACTTTACATTAATGTTCTAGAATACAATTTTGTGGATAGTCTTAGAACACCTGTGACATGCTTTCTTTGGAAGATAGGAAAAAGAAGTTACAACTTGAATATGGCCATAACTTACAGACCATATTTCTCAGAAAGGAAAAGGAACAACCATTCAAAACCCTTCCAAAAACTCTGTAAGAATTTAAAGCCCCATACATGTATGTGAGATGCCTGCTTGTTCTCTGTAGAGAGAGTGATTCAGATTTCTGTTTCAGACTGTATGACTTTTAGACTCATGTGCCAATAACCAAGTCAGTCCTTAAAACTGCAACTATTAATTGGGGAGGTAGAAGATGGAAGAGTTATTTTTCCTTTCTGTATCCTTGACCATATCGAGTTCCTTCAATCCAAAGATTTGCCATCTCACTGACATTGCACTTGGTCTCAGGAATGCTTACAAAGACTCTCTTTTCCATGATGTAACAATAACAGCTGTGTTAAAAAAAATCTGGGACTATTGTGTATTCTGTGTGAAAGCTGGACAGTGAATAAGAATTGACACCTCTGAATTACAGTGTTGGTGAAGAATATTGAATATACTGTAGACTGCCAGAAGAATAAATAAATTTGTCTTGGAAAAAGTACAATTAGAATGCTCCTTGGAAGCAAGAATGGCAAGATTTCATCTTACATACTTTGGGCATGTTATCAGGAGGGATCAGTCTCTAGAGAAGGACGTCTTGCTCAGTCAAGTAGATCAGTGAAGAAAAGGAAGACCCTAAAGGAGAATGGATTGACACAGTGGCTACAACAATGTGCTCAAACATGACAATGATTGTGAGCATGGTGCAGGACTGGGCACTGTTTTGTTCTGTTGTACATAGAGTTGCTAAGAATCAGAACCGGCTTGTCAGCACCTAACAACAAACTGTGGCTGAAATACCCAAGTAACTATTGCTTAACAATGAAAAGCCTTCAATGTCTCCGTTAGCCACTTTTGAGTACTATTGACATCTCTTCTTCAAGAAAAAATAAGGCAAAAAATAAGTAAGTAAATAAATAAAGAAGACAGATTTTTAGAACTCATGCCCGGGTGATGGATTGCTCTGCAGAAAACCTCTGGAAGGCCTGGCAGGAGCAGGGGTCTCTCTGGCAGCCTAGCCTTACTAGCCCACTTGGTGCGCCGATGGCTCACCAGACAGCCTGACCCGTGTAAACAAGCACACTTCCTGGTCTTCCCTGTATCTGCTTCTTATTTTAAAGTACTCCTCTTCCCATCCTTCACTCCCTGTTTTATTTAAAAAAAGGAAACCAGAATGAACTTCAAACCTATATAGATAGTGGTCACTTTACATTTACAGAGAGAAAAATATTAAATGTCATTTTTTTCCTTCACAGAGCTTACAATCTAGTAACTATATTCTGGTTAATAAACTAAAACAAGTGTCCAGAACCAATACACTGTATAATTTAAGGACTGAGTTGTGTTATCACAGTCTAACTTGCACATTTATATGCAATGGGTAATGGGCTTGATTGTTAACTGAGAGGTTGAAGGTTGGAGTCTACCCAGAGACACCTCACAAGAAAGGTCTGTTGTTTGACTTCCCAAAAATATGCTCTTGTAAACTAAATGAGCATACGTCTACTCTGACCTACACGAGGTCACTATGCGCTGGAATTGACTTGCCGGCAATTGGTTTAACTAGTTTTACAGCATCAAATAGGCACCCTGGTGGTGCCGTGGATAGATGCTTGGCTCCAATGGAAAGGTTGGCAGTTTGAACTCACTAGGAGCTCGGCAGGAGGAAAGACACAGTGATCTACTTCCCAGTCAAACAAGATGGCATTCTGTCAAGCTGTCCCACCCCCCTGAAACAACAGAATCTATGGCAGAGGTCCAAAAAGAGAGGGTGGAGGGGCTGTGGTGCTCTGAGTCCAGAGCCAGGCTCTCAAAATGTGGCTGTTTCACACACTGATCATGTCAGCACTGCGGCTCTGCATAGCTGCTAATTGAGCCCCTCCCCAACCTGCCATCCAACAACAACAAAAAAGTTAAAAACGCTAGTTACCTTCAGTCTTCAGGAGATGGCCAACTCAACCAGAGCAGGCCGGGCTCGGTGAAAGAGAAGTCTCCTGTTCAGTGGCATGTAGTCCAAACTGATAGTCCTATGTTGTGTCCTAGGGCTCACTGGGTGTCCAGAAAGCTCCGTTTAATTACTAATACAGGCCTGAGTTTTCAGAGGGAATTAAAGAGACATGTGTCTAGTCTGCCATCTTGACTCCACCCCCCAAATAGGAAAAATTTGGATAGAGCAGAGGGGGATGGAAAAAAGGATACAATTTTGTCTTACATCTACTGACTTGAGCATGGAGATGTGATAAAGAAATCCAGACAAGGAAAGCACTGCCAGTAGCACAACTCCAGAGGGCATCATTCCCTTTGTATTCTGTGTGTACTCCTGTGAAGCAGAGCTCCATAGAATACAGCAGAAATAGTGTCCCCCTAGAGTGGTGCAAGCAGTGGTCCAAACAGAGTGGGTTACAAGATGTAGGGTACATTTGGTTCCTAACGCTACTGTAACAAATTGCCACAAAACTTACGGCTTAAAACAGCAGGTATTTGGTCTGTTACAGTTCTGGAAACAAGAAATCACAGATCAAGGTTTCAGAAATCATGGCCACAGTTTTTTCTTGCCTCTTCCAGCTTTTGATGGCTGCACATGTTCTTTGGCTTGTGGCTGCATCATTCTAATCCGTCTTAGCTTTACAAAGCCTTCTCCTCTGTCTCTTTGTCTCATCTGTGCTTCTTATAAAGATACTTGTCATTGGATTTCAGGATGCCTCAGATAATCCAAAATGATCTTATAAGATCTTTAACTCAATTACATCTGCAAAGACCCTGTTTCAAAATAAGCTCATATTCATAGGTTCTGGGTCTTAGGACATGGCTCTGTCTTTCATGGGCTACTAATCAACCCACCACAGAGGCTTTGGACACCAGGCAATTTTATCCTTAAGGATGGTTCATAGACCAGTAGAAAGAGCCTGAAATTAGGTTCTAGATTCTTTAGGTTCTACTGCTAAATCTGTGTGATCTTAAGCTCTGCATTTCTGGTGTCTTACAAGAGAAAAATGTTGGACAAAATCATTCTAGTCTCCTTTCCATATTGAGAATTATGTGAGTTTTGTGATGTGGTAGAAAGTAGGAAGCCACAGAAAATTTGTAAGTGCTGCTGACATGAGAAAAATATTTTAGGGACTGTCATGGATTGAATTGTTTTGCCCAAAAAATCTGTAGCAGTTTGGCTGGGCCATCATTCCTGGTATTGTGTGATGTTCCTCCATGCCGGAATTCCTGCCTCTGTGATGTTAATGAGGGTGGATGGGCACCAGCTGTGTTGGTAAAACAAGATTTAACAAGTACCTTTTGTGGCTTGAGGAGGTCTCTTGAGATATAAAGGAGAGGAACTGGGGACATCTGGGGACCTCATACCACCAAAAGGGAATGCTGGGAGGTGAACAAATTCTCTGGAAGGGACCTCAGTCCCTGTGCCTCCAAAGCTTCCCGTCCAGGGAAAGAGTGACGACAAGGACCTTCCTCCAGTGCCAGCAGAGAAAACCTCCCCCGGAGCTGACATACTTCATTTAGACTTTCAGTTTACTGGACTGTGACAAATAGAATTTCTCTTTTTAAAGCCATCCACTTATGGTATTTCTGTTAGAGCAGCACTAGCAGACTAAAATAGGAGTATAAGGTAGCTATGAGTCAGAACCAATTTACTGGCAGTGGCTTTTGTTTTTTGGCTTGTTAGAAGAAGACCCAGGCGCACTGTGGTTAAGCAAATGCTCCAATAGAAAGCTCAGTAATTTGAATTCACCAGCCAATCCTTGGGAACTTGATGAAGCAGTTCTACTCTTTTCTCTAGGGTCAATATGTGTGAGAGTGGACTCAACAGCAACATGTTATGGATTTACTCTATAGAAACTATATGAGCATAAGTAAGTCTGGAATAGACAAAGATTTCTGAAGGGTCTCACAGTCATCTTAAGAATAAAATCTTGAGGGATAAATTGTTGTTATTAGATGATGTTGAATTGCTTTTTGATTCACAGTGACCCTATGTGATAGAGTAGAATTGCCCATAGGATTTTCTTGGCTGTGATCTTTATAGACGTAGACTCAGAGTCACTGGGTGGATTTGAATCACCAACCTTTTGGTTAACGATCAGATGCTTAATTGTTGCACAATCAGGGCTCCTTAGGGGTAGACCAGGGTGTCAGAAATAGAAAGGAAAAAAGATGAACGTGGAATCTTCTCTTAAGGGACACTCTAATAGATTTTGACTACTGACTAGATTGGAAAAAGATCTTAAGAGCATCAAACTCTAGTGACTGGGAGAGCGATTGCCCTATAGGGGAAAAAGAGGGCAGTGTAAGAGAGCTTGGTATGAGGGTGGAAAGAATTCAGCATTGGACTTGCTGTGTTTGGCTGACAAAAAGTCTCCAACTGTCAAGATCTAGTACATGTTGGGGAAAAAGAACTGCAAGTCATGTGAAATGATACAACTGGAGATAAGGCAGAGTTAGTAGCTCAAGAGAGACAGTTAACATTCCTGAGGGGGAGAGAAACATGAGTTTTTGTAATGTATTTCATGATAGGGTATTTTTTCCAGTTTTATAGCTAAAGGAACAAAGGCCATGAGACATTAATGAAATGGTGTACCTCTTCTTTTTTAGAAACAGATGAAATGGAGACTAGTAGCAAATTTTAATAATTAATATTTTGATAAACAAACATCTTTCATAGCAATTGAAGAAAGAATTCAGAGCCCTTGATCTTTTGAACTATTTTTTTCTGTATTCCTATCTATTCTGTTTTTCCAGAGTTTATTACTGTTTCCTGCCTTGAGCCGTCTCTTGAGGTATAAAAGAAAGTAGCAGCAGAGAAAGTCTTACCCTCTAGCTGATGCTGTGAATTTGGACTTTTAGTCTACTGTGCTGTGACAAATAAAATTCTTTTTCAAGCCACCCACTTGTGGTATTTCTTTTAAAGTAGCTCTAGATAACTAGAACACTGACTCTCAATACTTCTCTTTATTTGAGTCCATCTGTTTAGTTTCTTGAATCTGGTAAAGAAAAGTTTCAGTAACAACTCTAAGAGAGGAGATGAGAAGGAGGAAGAGACAGAGTGAGAGGGAAGGAGAGAAGCAGAGAGAAAGAGAATGAAACTATCATTGTTTGTAAGTTTTTTTTTTTTTTTTTTTCTGGTGAGGTGTTCAAAAGACCCATGACAACCTCCCTACATAAAAGTATAGACTTCGGGGTGTGAGACAAAGACGAAAGCATTTTGCCAACCTATTCTAGCAAATCCATCTCTAAGAGAGTTTGCTCAAGACCAGAGTTTGAAGTTGATCAATGAAGAAGTCTGACTATATAAGACAAAACAGCTTGTGACTGCCTCCCTGTAACTTATTTGTGTTGTGTTGAAAGAGGAACTGCACTCTCATTCTTCTGTTTCATGGACAACAGTCAAATGTCTTCGGAAGCTGGTCTAGTGAATAAAGTGTACTTAAAAAAACAATGCAGGGAGGGAGAGGACAGTCATAGATTAGACAGTTGATGTGAATTTGGTTAGGTGAAAGCAATCGCAGCACACAGCAGAGAGCAGATCAGCATGCCTAGACTATACAATAAACAGAAAGGTTTTTAAACTCAGCCCAGTATTTCAAAGGATAGAATAGCAGGGACAGTGGTGTCTGGGGATCATGTTTTCAAGAGACATCAAAGTCAGTTGGCTTAACTAGTCTTTTTCTAAGAGAGTCTTCTGCACCCCATATTGGTGAGTGCTATCTGGGGTCTTAAAAGCTAGCAAGCTGCCATCTGAGGTACACCAGATGGTCCCAAACCATTTGGAACAGATGATGACCAAGAGCAACAAAAACATGAGGGCAAAAGAGCCCAGCAGACAGAAGGACCCATATGAATGGGAGAGTGTATTGATATGAGACCAGATGAACCAGATGGTGCCTGGCCACCACCAAAGGGAGCCATGATGGGGAACACAATCTTCAGGCCCTGAGACAACACGGGAAAAAGAATGGTACACCTCAAGAGGTCTACTAAAAGGCCAGAATTGATGGTCTAACAGCCTGTAGGGTCCCCTGGGAACATGGCCCCTAGATTTGCTGCTGGCCCTGACTGAAAACCAGTACTGAGGTCAATTCTTCAGACAAGGGTGGACTGGACTCGGGGACACAGTGTGAGTACATGGTATATGTACTTTATGGTTATATATATTTATAGGGGGCTGTCCTACTGGTTTCTCTCTAGATGGAAAAGTATGACAAGGAGGGGACAGGTGCTCCTTAAGAGGATACTAAAAGTATAGAGTGAAATGGAGGAATGTGCTGTCACTGGGTGAGGGGAGCAGATGGAGCTGTGGCAAGGGGGACATGCAAAATTGATTTGGATTGTATATTTTCACTTAATGACAGTAAAAAGAAAAAAGAAAGAAATCATGCAGCTTACTCCAACCCATAATTCCTTTCTTCTTTCTTATTACTAAAATGCATCCACTCTTGTGTCCTTCAAAGAAAACCTAAACACTTATTTTTATTTTCTTTCATCTATGAAGAAATTCAGGAATGATAGAAAGGAAAGTGTTTCTCCAGTGAACTTGACTTTTATATAAACAGTATATTCTCTTGGAAAATAAATACCTTGTAAGATCAAGTTCCTTCCAAATCAATTGGCATTAAAGACAATAGAAAGCTTATTGAATATTACCTTGTACATTTTACAAGCATACTTTTCACATTAGCAAACATACCTGTAGCCAACAGTATCCTTGATTTTCCTTTAGCAGTTTTATGCTAAGGCTGCCCTAACAGGTCAAAAGCAATAAATTAATACTTATAAAGACAAAGAGTTAAAGAAAAGAAGAATAAAATACTTACTTGGTCCTAGACCAATTGAAAAAGCAGCGACATAAACAAGCAAGCTGGCTAAGGAGAGCCATTTCAAAGAATCTGGGACTTCCCCTGGGTCTGTGACTATTTGGTGTCCAGTTTGACTTAGCGCAGCGTTTGGTAAGGATGTCAAGGTCATCTCTCCTCTCTTATTCATATCATTTCTCATGGGTGTTAGGAAGCTCCTGCCATGAGAGGTGATCCCTTTAAAGGGTTCTCTGAGACTGTTGTTGGCTGACAGGTTTCCTAGTGCCAAACTTGCAGACTCATCCAAAGACTGGTTGGTAGGACTATAGCTCCTGCAGATATTGGTGAAGTTCATGTGGATGTTGAGATTCACAATGCCCATGGTCATCAACGAAGCTGCCATCACAGAGGATCCTACGCAGAGGAAGGTTTTGCTGCCAATGTGGTCAACAAGAAGAGTGGCTGGGATAGTGCTGATGACCTTGACAACTCCAACCCCAGTGGATGCAAGGCTGGCTGCCTCATTGCTTTGAAAGCCAACTGATTTCAAAACAGTTGATGCATAAAATAATATATTTGGCTGCCCAGTGGTTTGAACAAAAAACACCAATGTTGAGCCTATCATTATTCGGGTCCTCATGTTGTCCTTTGAACGAAACAGATCCCAAAAACTATACTGATACTCATCTTTAAGGGAAGATTTTATCGTGGTAAGTTCTTCTGTTGTGTCTGAGATTGCTCTTAACCTTCTGAGAACGTTGCTAGCAGCTTCTTCCTGCCCTTTCATCAGCAGGAACCGAGGACTTGGAGGAAGAAAGTACATTGCAACTGCCTGTAAAACTCCCATGGGAATCACAAGACCAAACATATATTTCCAACCATGGGAAACATTGGCAAATACGTAATTTGAAATATAGGCAAAAAGAATGCCAGTAACAATCATGAGTTCATTCAGTGACACCAGGAGGCCTCTTCTGTGCTGGGGGGCAATCTCTGCAATATAAACACAGGTGGCAGTGGAAGAAAGGGAAATGGAGACCCCTAGAGCAATGCGTCCCATGATGAGAACTGTGTATGATGAACTGAGGATTAGAATTAAGCTTCCAAGTCCAAGGAGACAGGAAGACAAGATAATGGCAGTCCTTCTTCCATATCTGTCTATCAGGACCCCTCCGGTAAGAGAGGCCAGGAAAGCCCCAATGAGGAGGGAACTCACAACCATTTCCTGCTCATGGCAGCTCAGGGCCAATTCGGTTCTTATCTGTAGAAGAGCCCCAGAGATGAGTCCAAGTTCATAACCCACCAGGAGGCCACTGACAGCAGCAGTGACAGACGACAGGAAAGTAAACGTGCCACATCCTACAGGCAGAGAGGAGAAGGAGAGGTCAGCCCTGGGTTGTTATTTTAAACATTTCATATCTGACCTGAAACATACAGTAACTTCAAGTAAGTTTTTCATAGCATAGAGTTTAAATATACACACATACTTATGAACAACTATAATAAAATAATGTACTAACAAAAATTATTAGATACAGGAGAGAAAATCACTTTTTTGTCTCGTTTTGGTAAGAGAAGGAGGAACTATTCAGGAAGTCTCATTTCCTTCTATTTCTGATGTTGATACTGTTTTTAGGTTACAGCAGACAGCTGTATCTAAGATAAGCAGATGATGCTGAACTCTGAACAGATAAGAACATCATTTAGTCTATGACTTAGAATTGGATCAGAGTTTCAAGTAGCCTGTCACTCTAAGGGTACACCCTGGAGGGCAGGGCAGAGTGGGTAGCAATCTCAAGAAGTACTACAATAATCTGCACAGTATAAGTTAGTTGCTGTTGAGTTGAATCTAGCTCTTGATGACTCCACGGGTGCCAGAGTAGAACTGTGCTCCAGTTTTCAATGGCTAATTGTTTTACAAGCAAATCTCTAGACCTTTCTTTCAAAGTGCTTCTGGGTGGACTCAAATCTTCAGTCTTTTATATAGTTAAGACTTCATTTGTTTATATATTTTATTGTACTTTAGATGAAGGTTTACAGAACTTGTTTCTTGTTAAACAGTTAGTACACATACTGTTTTATATCCTTGATTAACAGCCGCCTAACAGCTCAAAACTCTCCCTTCTCAACTTTGGGGTCCCTATTACCTCCTGCCTTCTAGTCCTTGCTTCTGGATTGGTGTGACCTCTTAGTCCCATTTTCTTTTAATGGACCTTCCAGTCTTTGGCTGAAGGGTAAACCCTCAGGGGTGACTTCATTACCGAGCTGAAAGGGTGTCCCAAGGTCATACTCTCAGGGTTTCTCTAGCTTCCATCAGGCCAGCAAGTCTGGTCTTTCTTTTTGAGTTAGAAGCTTGTTACGCATTTTTCTCCAGCTCTGTCCAGGACCTTTTGTTGTGGCCCCTGCCAGAGCAGCCAGTGGTGGTAGCTGGGAACCATCTAGTTTCGCTGGTCCCAGTCTGGTGGAGGTTGGGGTAGACGTGTCTATCAATCCTCTGGCTTAATCCTTCCCTTGTGTCTTTACTTTTCTTCATTCTTCACTGCTCCTGAATGGGTGAGACCAATGGAGTATCCTAGATGGCTGCTCACAGGCTTTTAATACTCCAGAACTACTTACCAAAGTCAGATGAAGAACACTTCCTTTATAAACTACATTATGCCAATTGAGCTAGGCGTTCCCTGAGACCATGGTCCCCACATCCTTCAGCCCAGCAGTTCAGGCCATCACAGAGTTTGGATGTGTCTATGGACCTTCTGTGACATTACTTTGGACAAGTTGCGCTGGCTTTCCCAGTACTGTATATGTTTTACCCTTCACCAAAGTCATAATTTATCTATTGTCTAGTTTATGTTTTTCCATCCCCACCCCTCTCCTCCCTTCTAACCATTAGATCATTTCTTTCTGTGAATAAACCTTTTCATGCATTTTTATAGTAGTGGCCTCATACAATAGCTGTCCTTTTATGACTGACTTATTTCACTCAGCATAGTGCCCTCTAGCTTCCTCTGTGTTACTGGATGCTTCACCGATTCATCTTTTTTATTGTGTAATACTCCGCTGTGTGGGGGTACCACAGTTCTTTTTATCTGCTCATCTGTAGACGTGTGTCTATGTTGTTGCCATTTTTTCCTACTGTGAACAGTGCTGCAATGAACATGAGTGTGCACATATCTATTCATGTGATGACTCTTATTTCTCTAGGGTAAATTCCTAGGAGTGGGATTGCTAGATCATATGAACCCTTGACCTTTTAGTTAGCTGCCAAGTGTGTTAACCTTTTGTACGACTCAGGAGGGGAAAACCTTGGCTTTCTTTAAAGATGTCAGGTGAAGGAGGGCAGTTGGGAGCATCTTAACTAAATCACAGTTGTATCAAAAAGAAGGAATGGAACTGGGTGGGAACAAACAACATTCATTTCCCACTCTGAGGTAGGAGAAAGGAGACTGCAACATGGAGATAAAAATAAAAGGGTTTTGTGCTTTACATTGTTCTATATTTTTATGTTGAAATATAAGAAAAAGGGGTAAAATATTAAGTTATAAAATTTTGGGTGGTGAGTACCCAAGTGTTTGTTACATTATATGTTTGCAACTTACCATATAAAACAAAACAGAAGTGGCAGAGAACAGGGCATTCCAGGCAGGGAAAACAGTATTCCCAAGGCCTTAGGAGTAAAAAGCTCTTGTCACTTTTTAGGGACTGTCACATGGCCAGAACATAATATATGGTGAAGGTGGCACTATGCAGACTTGAAAAGGTAAGTGGGAGAAGGCATAAAATGAACATGGGTAGGCAGAACCTTATAGACCATGGGAACATTTTTATTTCATCGTAGCTATAATGAGGTTGACACTCATTAAATAATAAAGAAGATATTGATGCTATGGGTTTCTTTTACATTTTTATTTATTTATTTTGGTTTCTTATTTTTCAGGTCATTATTACTGCTCTTTCATTGTTATCCATAAGATGATGCAAGACCAGCAATGCCCTGTTTTGTTTTCATAAAGTCCTCATGAGCTGGAGCCAGTTAGATGGTGTCATGGATTGAATTATGTCTCCCCAAAAATGTGTGCATCAATTTGGCTGGACCGTGATTCCCAGTATTGTGTGATGGTCCACCATTATGTCATCTGATGTGATTTTCCTACGTGTTGTAAATCCTGCTTTTGTGTTAACGAGGGGGACATTAGCTTCTGTCACATGGGCTCTGACTCATGAGACCTCACGTCTAACAGAACAAAACATCACCCAGTCCTGTGCCATCTTCATGATCCAATACTACATCAGACAGTGTCCTGCTGTGATCTGTACAGTTTTCATTGGCTAATTTTCAGTGGATTGCCAGGTCCTAGTCTGTCTTGGTCTGGCAGGTGACCCTGCTGATATTTCAAATACCTGTAGCAAAGCTTCCAGCATCACAGCAACACGTAAACCATCACAGCATGACAAACTGACAGTTGGTAAGGTCCTGTCTTTGTGGGAGACAGGTTTTAAAAAACGGCTATTCAGCTATACGGCCATGAGCAGGTTAAATGAAGGGGATCTCAATCTCTTTCCGCTCCAAATATCTAAGGCATTTTGCATCTCTCAGACCTTCTCTGGAATCTAGAAAGTAAGAAGTGGAAGATTCCAAAGCATAAAGTAAAAAAGGCATTAAATATTTAGAAGGAAGAGCACATAAAAAATGCAAATGATCTACTATAAAACAGGACTTAATTTATAAGTGTTGCAAACAAAAACCATTATGTTGAAATTTAATTAGCAACTTATTTTCTTTCTTTCTCTTTTCCTTAAAATCAGAAAATAGATAAAGAGTTCGAATCACCCTGATGGCATTTCCCCCCCACAATATACTAGGCATTTTTCTAGGTACTAGAGTTGGATGGATGGATGGATGGATGGACAGGATGGATGGACAGGCAGCATTGAACAAAACAAACATAGTTTCTGCCCTCAAGAAACTTAACATTCTGGCGGTGTATCTATAATCTATTATTTATTTTATAGTGCCTTATTATTATTTCAATGTTAAAATGACTTTGAAGTATTTTGCTATGGGTTCATTCATGACCTCAGTTTCCATAAACCACTTTATACCAAATGATCATGTAATCTTTACCAATAAATCCCCATGCCGTTAGGAGAATTGTGTCTAATTCTTACTATTGGATAAAGAATATTGTTTTTTTCTCCCCTACCTCTCTTGCACATGTTCATTTTATCCAAGCTTGATATGTTAATTAGTCTGCTTGTTTTGGCAATTGTGAAATGGTTCCTCATATTCCAGTTGGAGAAATAAATGATTTTGAAACATGAAATACTTGAGAGGGCTCGGAGAGGAGGCTCAGTACATACATATATACAGACAGTGTGCCTTGAAAAGCTTAATAGCTCTCATTCAGACAAGCTATGGGCACACTTTGTGGGGCTTACTGACATGAAGCTAGATACAGAATTAGGCTAAGGTCTTTGTCTGAATTCGATTTGGGGAGTGTATCTTTGCCACCACGTGCTTTAAAGGGGACTGTTCAAAACTAGCTCCCTCACTTAACTTCACTTTCTATTGCCACTTGTTAGTGCTGAAATGTCACTCCAGATCCCCTGGCTGCCCCTGCAGGTTTGTGAGTCCTAAGTCAATGTGTAAGGCTAGACAATCGCGCTTCCAGGATGGTAGCCCTGTGATACCACAGGACTTTTATCACAAGAAATTTTCCTAGTCTTATTTTACCTTACAAAACAATGAGGAGAGACACAAAGAGTGGGTATTTCTCTGTTTCAAAGTTTCAGTTAACTATGGCTATAAAAGCAAAATGCTATACTATGGATGCCAGAACATACAGGAAACTCTTCCAAACATGGCAGTGAAGGAACAGGAGGAAAGACCTGAGGTGTGGTTTGCAGAGGTGGCAAGGAGGCAAGGCTTATGTTTGGCTAAGCATGAATATGAGTGTCTGAGGCAGCCAAGTGGGTTGAGGAAAAGCACTTGGCGCTAAGGGAAGGGTAAGAATGACGACTCATCACGTGCATCTTTTCAAAACACACCCAGGCCTGAAATCAAACCTGCCACACCTGGCCTCCTTAATGCAATGCTTAATGATAAAATGTGACAGGAATTTTTGTTCACGGCCCTCTTCACAGGAGGGTAGGGCTTCCTTTTTTTATGTTTTATTGTGCTTTAAGTGAAAGTTTACAATCCAAGTCAGTTTGCCATACAAACACTTACACACACATTGCTGTGTAAGTCTAGCTGCTCTCTCCACCCTGTGACAACACCCTCCTCTTTTCCACCTGGTATTTCTCAGTGTCCATTCAACCAGCTCATGTGCCCATCTGGGAGGGCTTCCTTTATTTCCTCCCCCAAAGAGTTATCAGGATATCTCAGCTTTTATGGACATGACAAAAGTGGAAAGCATCAGGACCCCTGCGGCTGGTACTGAGAGCCTGCTGGGGGCTGCCTGCACACGGTGCTATGCTGCTTTGCTAGAAGGCCAGAAGCTAGGAGTAAAAGGAAGATTTCCAGTTTGCCTTTTGATGCAATAACAGTTCTTTATTCAGGTAAACACAGACTTTTCCTAGGGAGGGTGTGGGCACAATCAGGAGGTTTTAGTGCAACAAGTGCTGAGACCCACAGTGATAGGGCACCTCAGGCAGGCAAGCCTGAGCCTCGGCCACAAGACTGCAGGGTTGGCTGCCACAGCAATAATGGCATTGTCTGCCACTCATGGCCAGCCAGACGATGCCACATTTAACTGGCACTGAACGTGAAATGCTCCGTTTCTTCACGACGTTTAAGGTTCTGTCTGCTCTCCTCTTCCTTTTCTTCCCCATGTGCCCGTTACAGTGAATGAGCATAATGGGCACACAACAAGCCCTTTGCAACAGAATCCTACACTGTACTGAAAAGAATGCACACACAGGTTTTTCTGACTATGGAATCAGGTAATTTTACAGCTTGATCAACTGTGAATGGATCACAAATTTAAAAGACTCCCTACTTCACGCTTGGCTCAATGAAAACTTACAGTTTATCATTATGACTTTGTTGTCGCCAGCCACTTCTTTGCTCTCTCCCTGAATGCCTGTGATTCCAACTCATCTTTCAAGAGTCGCCCAAAGTACCACCTCCCCTCTGAAGGCCACTCTTCTGGGGCCTGCATCTCCCTGCCCTGACACGTCACGCTGTCCTCACCCTCCTCCCAAACCCAAGTGTTTCAACGGTACACAGAATGCATGTTTTCAGAGCAGTAGTTAAAAGCTTGACTGCTTACCAAAAGGCTAGCTAGCAGTTTGAATCCACCAGCTGCTTCTTGGAAATGATGGGGCAGTTCTGCTCTGTCCTGCAGGACAGCTGTGAGTTAAAATCAATTCAAGACAATGGGTTTGGGTTTTTTTTTCGGGGGGTGAACATGATTAGTGTGCTTGGCTGCTGGCCAAAAGGTTGATGATTCATGTCTACCCTAGCAATGCCTCAGAAGAAAGGCCTGGAGATCTGCTTCTGAAAAGCTGTTATTGACAAATCTACAGAGCACACATCTGCTCTGACACACATGTCGTCACCAGGAATTGAAACTGACTGGACTAGCCCAATAGTTATCATGTTTTAAGACACTGCTTTATTCACTCGTTTGGCTTTTCCTTTCAAACAGAATGCTCCTTTAAGGCAAAGACCTACTTTACACATATTTGTATTTTCAGCTCCAGTATTTGTCTACCTTGAGACAAACACTCCATAAATGTTTGACGAATGAATGCATCAGGGAGTGAATGGAAATAGCACCATGGAATACTGTATGTTTAGTCCTGTCCTCCCACAGCTGTATCAAAGGGCTTAGGTTAATACATAGTACTATGTAATGGTTAGTGTGTATTATGTAATGGTCACCATAAACTTCTTCAATCTTTATGCCGAGCAAATAATCCAAGAAGCTGGACTCTTTGAAGAACAAGGCATCGAAATTGGAGGAAACTCATTAATAACCTACGTTACATAGGTGACACAGACTTGCTTGCTGAAAGTCAAGAGAACTTGAAATACTTCACTGTGGATTCCACTTCAACATAAAAGAAACAAAAATCCTCAAAACTGCACCAATAACTAACATTATGATAAATGGAGAAAAGACAGAAGTTGGCAAGGATTTCATTGGATCCACAATCAACGCCCACAGCAGCAGCAGTCAAGAAATCAAACAATTTGTTGCATGGGGCAGATCTGCTGCAAAAGACTTCTTTAAAGTAATAAAAAGCAAAAATGTCACTTTGAGAACTAAGTTGCACCTGAACCAAGCCGTAGTGTTTTCAGTCACCTCATTTATATATGAAAGCTGAAGAATAAATAAAGAAACCCAAAGAAGAAATGATGAGCTTGAATTATGGTGACAGCAAAGAATATTGAATATACCACGGATTACCAGAAGAATGAATACATCTGTCTTGGAAAAAGTACTCCCAGACAACTTCTTGAAAGCAAGGATGGTGTGATTTTGTCTTATGTATTTTGGACCCGTTATGAAGAGGGACCAGTTTCTGGAGAAGGACATCATGCTTGGTAACATAGGCTCAGCGAAAAAGAGAAGGATTTACGTAGGGATTGACTGACACGATGGCTGCAATAGTGTCCTCAAATACAGTAACTATTGTTGAGATGTCAAAGCACTGAACAATGTTTGGTCCTGTTGCACGTATGGTCCCTAGGAGTCAGAAGTGACTTGAAGATACCTACCAACAACAGTAGTTTATAGAATTTTATATTAACATAAATGCTTACTATTTGAATAGATTGCTACTAGCATGTTCATAAAACTTGCCAGCACTAGTCAATACAGCAGCATTGCAGGGACAACGCAGTGTTTCCTTGCCAAGTGTATATTTTACTGAGCCTAAGCCCTGTGCATGGGATCGTTCATAGACCGTTATGTCGTATCAGTGGCCATTGCTTGTGCAGCACTCTTCCATTGCCTATTCTTCAGCTTGTCTGTGCCACTGTCTCCAGAAAAATTTATGCCCTTTCCCAGACTGTGCTTGTTTATGCAGTTCCTTCACCACAGTGTCACTTCCTTTTCATCACTGGATAGGGAACTCCATTTATATCTGAAAAGCCTCCTCAATTCTCTCTGCAAAATCTTGTTACACTTTCCCACTTCCATGAACAAGAATCTTCCTCTGTCTCTCGCCCTCTGTGTCCACAGTCTTTGGTGGCCTCCGTTAGTGCACTCTGAACTGTATTTATTTACATTTCAGTAAAGTGTGATGTACACTTGACAGTCTGCCTTAGATCGTGAGCCCTCTGAGAGTGGGAGTGCCTGTACCACAGAGGTCTACACAGGGCTGATGCAAAGTTGGTACTCAGGAGGGCAACCGATGCCACATGAAGGAGCCACCAAGGCTTAACCAGAAACCTGACCTCACGCAGACTTTCAGAGGGTATGTCCAGTGGAGAGCTTTGGTGTGATCTTTCCCTCATCCAACAGCTATTCAAGATCCAAGATGGTCAGCCCCGACCCTGGACCACGTGTTGGGGATCCCTGTAGTAGTAAATTTAGGGGCGTTGGTCTTTCCCACTCCTTCCCTATACTACAGTTCTCTCGTTATCATACAATGAAATACAGACCAATAGAAAAATGTTCTCGTTAGGGCTTTCTAGGAAAGAAACGCACTGATAAAAAAACAGGAGTCCCCTCCTGCCCGCAATCCTAGGTCTAATTTAGCAGTGTGATGTATTCTGTGATATATTCTGTGAAGTACGACATTATGTGATTTGGACATTGTGTGAAAACACAATGTTTTATTATATACAGGCAGTCCCCAGTTACCAGTGTTCAACTTACATACAATTGGTAGTCAGTAATCAGTAGTAGTACCAACTCTTGTAAAGCCAATTATGTTAAAATTTGGGGGTATAAAAATGGCCTATAATAATAAACAGGCACTAGTTTGAGATGTGCATCAAAACATCATTATCATTGCTGCATTATTGTTGTTGCTATATTGTTACTGTATTATTAGTCAGATCAGGATTTCTGAACTCTATTACAAACTCAGTGGAACCACAGACATACATGTGGCTGGGAGTTGCCCAAATGGAATTTGTGTGGTGTAGGACTGTATTTCATAGACCATTACTGCAACTAATGCTCTCTGAATGCTATTCACTCAATAGCACAGAGGAGGAAAATGGCTTAAATTTGAGTATCAGTACTTCCCAGACGTTTGCTTTATCTTTGTTGTTGTTAATGATCCTTATTCTGCCTGATTACATGTATAACTTTTGTCTCCTTTCTGTAGTTCAAAATTTGTACCAGGATAAGTCTGGGTGCTTGTTCCTTCTAAATTTTTCTACTACTAGCAAAATCCTCTTTTCACTCAGAAAACATTCTCTTGTAGTATTTTTCATGTTATTTTTCTTCTACTTGCTAAGGAATAATTAGTTGCATTCTAGCAACATATATACTCATATTTATTCATTTCCTCTACCCTCTTGCCCTTTTTATCTGCATCCTAGAAGGGCTTCTTGTGTTTATCCCGTACATCCTAGATTTCAGGTAGTAATTCTGCTTTTGCAGTTTTAGTCTCCTCCCACTTGACCCATTTCTAAGATAGGTCTATTTGTGTCACTGTTCTCCACCAGCTCCATCCTCATTTCAGTTTACTCTTAGCAATGTCAGATGCTGCCCTACAGCTCTAACAAGTCCTTACAAAACAGAGAGAGGGAGGGAGACAGAGAGAGAGAGAAAAAATGAGATGGAGTAAGGCATTGATAGATGTGAGCTGTTTTTTCCTTAGCCTTAGTTTTTCTTATCTGTGAACTGTGAATTATATTGTCTCACTGGGCTGTTGTAGTGATACAAAAACACAAATGCAGTGCCCCTGAGTTGAACCTGACCCATAGTGGTGCTATAGGCGGAGCAGAACTGCCCCATCGAGTTTCCAAGGAACACCTCGCAGGTATGAACCGCCAACCATCTGGTTAGCAATTATAACAACCTCTAAGCCACCAGTGTTTCCACTGTAGTGATAAGGGATAATGATGAAAGCCCTTGGCCCACAGTAACCATTCCATAAAGTTGCATTTAATGTGAATTTATGAGGTAAACATCTCCACAAATCAAGATGAAGCTTTGAAACAGTCTCTTTTACTAATAATGAAACAAAACAAATAAGCAATATACCGCTGCCATGAAGTCAATTCTAACCCATCACGACCCTCTAGGACAGAGTAGAACTGTCCCATAGGGTTTACTAATAACAAAGGAAATAATTTCATAATATTTTTTCCCCATAACAACTGTACCTTTGCAGGAATTCTTGTTTTCAAAATTGACTTAAATGGGCTTGTATCATGAAAAATTCTTGCTGTGATTTTGCCTTGTGGTTTCTATCAGTTCCCAATGGAGACGACACCTTGTGTTAATTTGATGAAGCTCTCTCACTGTACAAGTTGATTCTCATTTATCTTTCTGTTCTTAAAAGCCTTGTCCATCTGAAGCTGACACTCCATTTCGGGTGAGTTTCTGTATTAGTGTTGCACAGAGCTCCCACCTCTTCCCTGACTTAAAGGAAAGAGGTGCAGGCAGGGGCAAGGACTTCGTGGATAAAATAATATGGACATCGAGCAGTCCGGGTGGCACAAATGGTCAGGTGCTCAGCTGCCAAGTAAAAGGTTCCTAATTAGGATCCACACAGCAGTTCTGGACAAGAAAGGCCGGTGATCTGCTCCCCTAAAGATCACAGCCTAGAAAACCCTACCAGGCAGTGTCACTTGGTCACATGGGGTCATCCGGAATTAAAACCAACTTGACAGCACCCAGCAACAACAACAAGCCCAAAGCCCCAAAACCCAAGGATGCTGGGCAGCCGTGGATCAGGAGAATTTCTGAGAAACCATTCTTCCAAGAGGAGGAAAGTTTAGTTTTAAAGTTACATTTGATTTACATAAGAGAAAAAAATATTCCTGTAAGTCAAACAAATGAGTGCATTTTTGTCTTTGGTCTTTTGGCAGAACCGTAGAATTCACTTTTCAAAAATCATGAAATCTTATAAAATGAGAAGAATGTAAATTATTTAGCTTTATAAGCCATCTTTCCCTAAACTGCACGGAAAACTTCGTATGTTGTTCAGTGTGCTGTGATACAGGAAGAGATGATGTTAACGAGTAAACCAAAACAAGATGAAGCAACAACAAAAATCTGTATGAATTTAGTGTTTACTACGAAGGTAATATATTTGACTTGATATCTCCACTGGGGAGTATTTTGCGGGGTCTCAGATGCCGTGCCTTTAAGTGAGATGGAGTACTTTTTGAGGGAAGATAGGATGAGAAGTTGAACTCATTTGGTATTTGGTCAAACAGCCCTGTGGGAAGAAGATGATTCCAACTTTTGTCCTTTCTCATCACTATAACTTGGTGTTATGTAAATGGATTTTATTACATTATTTTGTTCAGTAACTCCCCCTTTGGGAGAAGACTGCTCATGAGAATAAAATTGAATGACAGAGCCTCAACTGCACTCTGTCTAAAAAGCATATAAAATGAGTTCTTGCTCACACACTGTAAGTAAACAGCAGCCTTAGCTCTTGGAATCGGAAGCTCACTGAGCACTAGGGGTGTGAAGGGGGAAAGGGCAGTCTGGAGCTCTTAGAACTTTTAAATCATAAAGCTTGGCTGGCTTGGCAAGTAGTACTTGGGTTTCTCCTAATTAGAAACTGGTATCTGTGAATTCCAATTCAAGGACCAAGACCTACTGCCACAGAGTCAATGCTGACTCAAAGTGACTCTACAGGATAGAGTAGAGCTGCCCCATAAAGATTCCAAGGAACATCTGGAAGATTAAACTGCTGACCTCTCAGTTAGCAACTGTAGCACTTAACCACTACATCCCCAGGGTTTCTGATTCAAGGACTAACCCACTGCCCTGGAGTCAGATCTAACTCACAGTGACCCTAGAAGTCAGGGTAGAATTGCCCCCATAGAGTTTCCAAGCAGCACCTGGTGGATTTGAACTGATGACCTTTCGGGTAGCTGACATAACACTTAACCCACTACGCTACCAGGGTTTCTGATTCAAGGACTAGTGAATGAAGAACAGAATCCCACATACTCACACCAATTAAAAATTGCACTTCAAAAGAAACTGATTCATCTTTATACCAACCAAGCAACCCATTGCCACCAAGTTGATTCCAACTCATAGCGAACCTATAAGAGATGGTAGAACCAGCCCACAGGCTTTACAAGGAGCACCTGGTGGATTTGAACTGCTGATCTTTTTGTTAGCAACCCTAGCACTTAACCACTCATCTTTTATACCCCATGGAAACGTGAGCTTCCCTGAGCTGCTCTAGGGTGGATTCATTATGTTGTGAATTCTTGTTTCCACCGGCTCATGTAAGGTCCTCTTCAAAACAACCCAAACCTGACAATACAGAATCAATTCCAATCACGGCGAAATCATGTGTGTCAGAGTAGAACTGTGCTCCACAGGGTTTCCAATGACCAGTTTTGGGGAAGCTGATCACCAGTTCTTTCTTCTGATGCTCCAATAGCATTAACCATTGCACCACCCCTGGGATTCAAGTGTAAGACCCAGACCACCAACAAGTACCCCTCAAGAGGGCACAAGGAGTATCTTTTGTCAGCTTAGGTCCAGTAGGTCAGCTACCACCAGCTATATATCCGGGATGACAGATGCTTAGTTTGGGCCCTAGATCTGACAGGCAGAAGGGCGACATTAAAGACATATGACAGTCAAGACAAGAGCACTGACTAATCAGAATAAACACTGGCTATAAAAAACAGTTCAGGCAGACTGGTGCGTGCCAGCTGCCATCAGCCCCAGTAGGTAGGTCCCACTTCCTGGCTGCTTCTCAGGCGGGCTACATCCATGTCTACCAGGATCCTAGCAACCGACATCTCTTCTGTTGATTTGAGCTTTGTCAGATTTTGAAGTCTGTCTAAGCTGTGTATTAAAATTCCATTATTGACCTTATTTTTTCTTGCACGATTTTTATCATTTTAGGTTTGATATTTAGGTCTTTTATCCAGTTTCAGTTGTTTTTTGTGTAAGGTGTGAGATATGGGTCTTGTTTCAATTTTTTCGCAGATGGATATCCAATTTTGCAAGCACCATGTGTTAAAGAGACTGTTTTTACTCTAGTTTAGAATCTTAGGGCCTTTGTTGAATATCAACTATTCACACAAGGATGATGGTATCTCTGGAGTCTCAACTCTATTCTGTTGGTCTATATGTCTCTTTGTACCAGGATGTTTGTACTACTGCAGCAGTGTAATAGATTCTAAAGTCAGGTAGTGAGAGGCCTCCCACAGTGTTCTTCTTTGGTAGTGTTTTGCTTATCTGGGGTTTCTTCCCTTCCCAAATAAAGTTGGTGATCTGTTTCTCCATCTCAATAAAAAGTGTTACTGGAATTGATATTGGCATTGCATTGTATGTGTAGATCGCTGTGGGTAAATAGCCATTTTCACAACATTAAATCTTCCTAGCCATGAGCAAGGTAGGTTTCTCTTTTAGTAGGTAGCAGGAAGGAAAGTCTCTTAGCTTCTAGCAGCAAGGTCTTGTAATTCTCTTTGTATAGGTCTCTTATTTCTCTAGTTAGACTTATTCCTAGGTATTGTTATCTTCTTGGGGGCTATAGTAAATGGTATTGATTTGGTGATTTCTTCTTTAACGATCTCTTTGTTGGTGTAAAGGAATCCTACTGATTTACTTATATTTATTTTACATCCTGATACTTTGCTAAACTCTTCCATTAGTTTGAGTAGTTTACTTGTGGATTCTTTAGGATTCTCTGACTATGCAATCATATCATCTGCAAAGAGGGAGATTTTTACTTTTTCTTTGCCAGTGCAGATGCCCTTTATTTCTTTGTCTTGTCTGATTGCTGTGGCCAGAACTTCTAGTACAGTGTTGAATAGAAGTGGTGAGAATGGCATCCTTGTCTAGTTCACATTCTCAGGGTGAATTGTTTCAGTCTCTCTCCATTCAGGATGATGTAGGCAAGTGGCTTTGCATAGATGTCCCTTACTGCATTGAGGAATTTACCTTCTATTCCTATTTTGCTGAGAGTTTTTAGCACAAATGGTTGCTGGACTTTATCAAATGCCTTTTCTGTATCAATTGACAAAATCAAATGATTCTTATCTTTTTCTTATTTATGTGGTTGATCACATGAATTGTTTTTCTGATGTTGAACCAGGCTTACATCCCAGGTATGAATCCAACTTGTTCATGATGAATTATTTTTTTGATATGTTGTTGAAAATTTTTGCATCTGGGTTCATGAGTGACATTGGTGTGTAATTTTCCTTTTTTGTGGGATCTTTCCCTGGCTTTGGTATCAGGATTATGCTGGCTTCATAGAATGAATTTTGGAGTACTCCATCCCCTTCTATGCTGTGAAATAGTCTCAGTAGTATTGGAGTTAACTCTTCTCTAAAGGCTTGGTAAAATCCTGTGGTGAAGCCATCTGGGGCAGAACTTGTTTGGTTGGTAGTTTTTTGATGACTTTTTCAGTTTCTTCCTTTGTGATGAGTTTATTAAGTTGTGCTACTTCTCCCTGTGATAATCTTTGTAGGTGATATAAATCTAGGAATTTGTCCTTTTCCTCTAGGTTTTCAGATCTGTTACAGTGTGGTCTTTTGTAGTATTCTATTATGATAGTTTTGCTTTCTGTTGGATCTGTTTGACATTTCCCATCTCATTTCTTATTTGGGTTATGTGTTTCCTCTCCTGTTTAGTAAGTTTAGCAAATGATCTGTCAATTTTGTTGATCTTTCCAAAAAACCAACTTTTGGTTTTATCAGTTTTTTCAATTGTTCTTCTATTCTCTAATTTGTTTAGTTCTGCTTTAATCTTTATCATCTGCTTTCTTCTAGTGCCTAGGAGGTTCCTCTGTTGCTCTCTTTCTACTTGTTCAAGCTGTAGAGGTAATTTTTTGGTTTGGGTGCTTTCGTCCTTCTGGATACGTGCGCTTATAGAGATAATTGACCTCTGAGCACTGCTTTGGCTGTATCCCATAGGTTCGGGTAGGATGTGTTTTCATTCTCATTTGAATCCATAAATTTCTTTATTTTGTCCTTGATTTATTCTATAACTCATGGCTTTTTGAGCAAAGTGTTGTTCAGTTTCCATGAATTCCAATTTCTATCAATGTTTTTTCTTTTACTGATTTTGACTTTTACGACTTTATGGTCTGAGAAGATGCTTTGCAAAATTCAGTGGTTTGGATTTTGTTGAGATTTGCTTTGTGTCCTAACACATGGTCTATTTTGGAAAATGTTCCATGTGCATTAGAGAAGAAGGTGGACTTATCTGTTGATGGATAAAAAGTTCTGTATATGTTGATGAGATATAACTGGCTAATTGTTGCAGGAAGATCTTCTGTGTCTTTACTATGCTTTTTTTCTAGATGATCTGTCCATTACTGAAAGTGGAATGTTGATGTTTCCAATTATTATTGTAGAGTGATTTATCTGATTTTTCAATGTTAGTGCTCGATGTACTTATATGATTTGGTATTGGGTGCGTAAATATTTAATATTGTTAAGTCCTGCTTGTGTATTGAACCTTTTAGCAATAAATAGTTGTCCTTGTCCACAGTGGTGGATTTTACATTAAAATCTATTTTATCTGAGATTATTATTGCCACACTTGCTCTTCTTTGTACACAGTTAGCTTGGTATATATTAGTCCATCCTTTAATTTTCAGTTTGTTTATATCTTAAGTCTGAGGTGAGTTTCTTGTAAGCAACATATAGATGGGTCATGTCTTTTGATCCAAGATATCACTTGTCCCTTTACTGGTGCATTTAGACCATTTACATTCAGTGTAATTATTGATAGGTATGTGTTTAATGCTGTCCTTCTGATACGCTGATTTTTGTGTTGGTATTTTCTCTGTTGCTCTTCATATTCTGTTGTGGGTCATTCTTCTGTATAGGTTGAATTTCATCTTTTTAAGTTTTGGTTTGGTGTTTGTTGAGACTCCTGTATTACAGTTCTTGTTTTGATGTGCTTCATTGTTATTGTGCTTTGTGACTACCCCATGATCCCTCTCAATTATCTGAGTTTAAACCCAATTTTAACTTCTACATATCTTGTCAACTTCATCCCTATCTGAAAGGACTATAACTACTGTAATATATCCCTCTTTTTTAATGTGATGAATTTTGTGCCTTCCTAACTGAATAGGTTTCTGTATGTTGTATCCTGCATTGCCTCCTTAAATATACACTTAATGGTTTTGTTTTTGCTAAACTAAGAGTTTCTTTCAGTATTCTTGTAGTTTTAGTTGGGTTTTACAAAGTCTCTAAGCTTCTGTTTATCTGCAAATGTCTTATTCATCTTCATATTTGAAAGACAGTTTTTCAGGATATATAATTCTTGGTTGAAAGTTTTTCTCCTTCAAGGCTTTGAATGTGTCATCCCACTGCCTCCACGCCAACATAATTTTTGCTGAGAAGTCAGACAAAAGGCTACAGGGCTTCCCTCTGAATGTTAGCTTTGATTTGAGTCTCTCTGCCTTTAAGCTTTCTGCTTATGTTTTATTTTATTAAGCTTGATTACAATATGTCTTGGTGTCTTTCTTTTGGGGTCTACTTTTTGTGGCTTTCAATCCATGTCTTTGATATCCATGGTCTCTTCTTTCATAATTTCAGGGAAATTTTCTGTCAGCAACTCAACAACTGTACTCTCTGTGTTTTCAGCTATCCCTCCCTGCTCAGGAATTATAATTAATTGTAGATTATTCCTCTTGACAGAGGCCCTCCTATTTCTTAATGCTTCTTCATTTTTCTTATTTCTCTCTGATTTCTCCTCATAAATACTAGTGTCAGTAGTTCTGTCTTCAAGGTCACTTAGTCTAATTTGTAATTTGTCAATTCTGTTCCTTTGGGTTTGAATTGAATTGTCTAATTCTGAAATTTTGTTATTGATCTGTCAGATTTCAGAACGTTGATGTTCCACATGTTCAAATAATTCACTTAATTTTTCATTTTGTTCTGTAGCATTTTGTCTAATCTCTAGGAGGACTTTATATATAATTCTTTTGTCCTCAACCTCTTACAGTTTCAGAAAGGCTTGTTCACCTGGAGGGTTTTTTGATTCTTTATTTGGGGAGTTTTCTGGAACCATGGAAGGGTGTTTCTCTCAATGCCTGATGATGGTTTATTGCTTATGGGGCATCTATAAGATGTTTAATTTCTCTGGTGTTGCCTCAACAGGAGCTGAGATGTAGTTCTCATAAAGGAGTTGATCACCAGCCATGTCTTTGTACTCTAGTGACTAGTCCTAGTGGACTCTCTGGGGTGGCAGACTCCTTCTCCTGTCTGGTAAAGACACTGCCCTACTTATGGAGTCACTGGGGGGCTATCAACTGACCCTATCATGTGGGTCCATAAAGTATGTTAAAAAAAATTTTTTTTTTATTAGAATTGGCCACTAGTTTTTAAATACATGTTTTTAAAAAGCAATAATTTTTGGCATAGATTTTGCCACTTTTTTGCTTCTTAATGTTTGGTAAGACTGGAGAAGTGGAAATGCTCCAGCATCTTATAAACTCTAGAGGTTCTGGAGCCAGGCCTGGGGTTGCCCAAGAGGGCTGGGCTGTAATAAAAATCTCTTTTCTCACAACCAAAATTATCCCATCAACTTGTTAACCAGACTTTTTCTTCCCTGGAGATGAGCATGTTTCTAAAAGTCTTCTCCATCTCTCCTACATGTAAACTTTAGGTTGTCTGAGAAAGCCTGAGAAATCTGAAGCTGACTGAATTTCAAAGGGCCCAGTTTATGCTAAACCTGGAGCCTAAGACTCAGTAGGGCTGGCTGACAGAACAGTGATGAGTCTTGGGTTTGCTAAATACCATCCTGCTCCATGGAGCCATGGAGTATGTTCAGGGCTACAACAAGTGGGAGGGAGGAGGCCAGGCTGAAGCTCCCTCTTCTCTCCATCTCTGCTCATGCAATTTGAGTAGTATCACAGGTCACCTGTCTTATAGGCTAACCACATACTCAGCTTCCATTTGTGAAAGGGAGTTCACAGCTTTACAACTGCCCGAGAACCATTACTTCAGGGCATTCATCTGATTAGTGAAGATGAGGATGATGTAGGAAAAAGCAGTTGGTCTTCAGTGAAGTCTTTTACAACAGATTTGCCCAGTGTAATACATAATATGATTTTTGACAGCTGCTTGCATGGGCAATGATTGTGATTCCAAGTGACAATTTTTTTATGCCTCTGACCTTGTAATAGTACATTATTCACATTATATGTGAAGCTCAGGGACCAGAGCTGGATCCTCATTGTTGTGTAGGTTGAGCATTCTATTAAATGATACTTCCTGGTTGTGTTAGTTTTGTCTGTTTTTCCATTTATTTCTGTGAAATAAGGGTCAGAAACAAAAATCCTCAAAGTCATTGCAATCAACTAGATTCTGGCTCATAGAGACCTACCAGCAGAGTAGAACTGCCTTATAGAGTTTCCAAGGAGCACCTGGTAGATATGAACTGCTGACCTTGTGCTTAGCAGCCATGCCTTTTAACAACTACACCATCAGAGCTTCCAGAATAAGGCTAGCTAGCATAACTATAGCTTTCCTGTGAGACAGTTAGGAAACTGATGGATTGTTTTGGTTTTCTGTGTCATATTTGGAAAACCAGAGGCTCCCCAACATAACCTAATGGAAAGACACTTGCAACAAATTCTCTATTTAGTTTTTAATGGAAACCCTGGTGGCATAGTGGGTTAAGTGCTTCGTCTGCTAACTGAAGTACTAGCAGTTCAAATCTGCCAGGCACTCCTTGGAAACTCTGGGGGCAGTTCTACTCTGACATTTATGGTCACAATGAGTTGGACCTGAATCAACAGGAGTGAGTTTTGGATATAATTTCATACCATAGTACAACTCACTTTACTAGTGGCTTGTGTTACCAGATCGTATTTCTCAAAATCTATATTACAACCAAAAATTTAAACATACTCAATTAGTAAGTATGTATTCCAATAGTGAAAACACATGGGTTTTAGTCAGCTAGTGCTGCTCTAACAGAAATACCACAGAGTGGATGGCTTTAAGAAAGGAAAGGTTATCCTTACACAGTCCAGGAGGCTGTAAGTACAAATTCAGGATGTCCACTCCAGGGGAAGGCTTTCCCACTCGTCGGCTCTGGAGGAAAGTCCAGTATTGCATCAGTGTTTGTCCAGGGAGCATCTTGGCACAGGAACCTCAGGTCTGAAGGACATGCTCTTCTCCTGGTGCTGCTTTCTTGATGGTGCTAGGTCCCCAATTCTCTGCTTGCTTCCCTTTCCTTTTATCTCTTGCAAGACGAAAGGATTAAGGGTGGGGCAAGCCATACTCCAGGGAAACTCACTTTACAGTAGAGCAGGGAGGTGATTCTATGAAGGGATTTACAGCCCCACCCTAATCCTTTAACATAGAGCATAGGAGAATCACAAACTGGATGAAAATCATGGAATAGAGGAAATCATGGCCCAGACACACAGCTACAATTATTTTGGAGGCAGACACAATTTAATCCATGATAACATGCAATAAGAAAAATTATGACAAATAAATAGTCAGTAATGAAAAGCTTTAAGTTCATTATCTTCTAGTCATTAGAACAAAGCACTGTTTTTAGTTTAAGAGGGATTGGCTAAGAAAGACCTGCCTGAATTTTCCATTGTGCACAGTAGCATTCAGGGAGATTCAATGGCAGAGTTTAGGACTTTTTCTGTTTTCTTTTGTTTTAGTTTCCAGTATCCTAAATGATTTAATCACTTGTCCTAGGTTGTATAACTTGTTCTTCTTTGTACTTTACTCTTATATGTAGGATATTACCTTAGGGTATTCATTTGCTTCACGTCATATGCATGTGAAAAGCTGGACAATGAATAAGGAAATCTAAAGAGGAACTGATGGCTTTGAATTATGGTGTTGGTGAAGAATATTGAATATATCAAGGACCCAGAGGAATAAACAAATCTATCTCGGAGGAAGTATAAGCAAAATGCTCCTTAGAAGTAAAGATGCTGAGATTTCCTCTTGTGTACCTTGGATACGTTATCAGGAGGGACAGTCACTGGAGAAGGACATCATACTTGGTAAAATGGAGGGTCAAAAAAAAAAAAAAAGGACTTTCTACAGGATGACCTGACACAACGACTGCAACAAGAGGCTGACACTTAGCAACAATTGTGAGGATGGCTCAGGACTAGGCAGTGATTTTTTCTGTTGTACACAGGGTCACTATGAGTCAGTACAACAATTCATTTGCTATTTTCAAATGCAGAAATGCTATGCTACAATATTTTAAATATTGTAATTTCAAAGGTGTAAGAAACAATAAACAACAAACAACAACCCAGTGCCATCCGGTTGGGTCCAACTCATGGTGAGCCTTGAGACAATAGAGGTTTAAATACAAAAACTATAAAAGGATTATTTGACTTTTTATTAAAAATTTTAGTGAAACAGATTTCAAATACAATTCCACTACTAATGAGAGGTTAAATGACTTCTCAAAGTCCTATAGCCAGTCTGCATTATGCATTCATTTATATCTATCTAACTATATTTAGGGAGGGAAACCCTGGTTACATAGTGGGTTAAGTGCCATGATGCTAACCAAAAGGTCGGCAGTTCAAATCCACCAGACTCTCCTCGGAAACTCTTTGGGGCAATACTACTCTGACCTCTAGGGTCACTACGAGTCAGGCTTGACTCAATAACAGTGGAGTTTCCTCCCCCCATATACATCTAGGGAGCCCTGGTGGTGCAGTGGTTATGAGGTATGGCTATTAACCAAAAGCTTAGTAGTTTGAACCCACTATCTGCTCCTTGGAAACTGTATGGGCCAGTTCTACTCCATCCTATAGGATCTCTATGAGTTCAAATTGACTTGATGCAATGGGTTTGGTGTTTTGGTTATGTAGCCTATATGTATATTTCCAATATCCCATATTTTACACAAATAATGTGTTCCTCCTGCATTTGTTTGCCAACCACTCACCCCCCCATTAGACATTTTTGTAAGTGTACTATATTAATGTTTTATAGCAACATGCAAAGAAGCTTGGCAAAGTGGTGCTTGTGAAAATACTCTGTGGGGATGAGGGAGCCACTGGCAAACAAATGAGAAGGCATGTATTTTTCATAAAAATACAGTGTATGTGTATATATATGTAATCCAAATATCATACACGTGTGTATGCTTATATATAATATACCAAAAAAAAAAAAAAAAAAACAGAAAACAAACTCCCTGCCATGAAGTCAACTCTGACTCAGAGCTACTCTATAGGACAAAGTAGAAGTGCTCCTCAGGTTTTCCAAGGAGTAGCACATGTATATAGATGTATATTCTTGCACCAAAGACAATCTTGTAAATTTTGCTAAAGAAATAATAAAAGCTTGTACTCATCTATATATAAATGCTATATAACACAAATCAAAGCTGCAGTCATTTGAGGTTTTAGGGAAACATTCAGACTCCCTCTTCTACTTTATAAAAATCTATTTAAACTTAAATCTGAAGGATTAGTTATAGCGTTTATGTATCTATTATTTTTTTGTAACAACATAAATGATTATACTTTAAATTGAATTTTGTGGATGCATTCAATCTTTGGAAACACGAATTCTATATTCTGTTTCTTTAAGACAGTGTGTACTTATAAAATATAAACTATGAAGAGTACACTGAGCTTTCAAAACCATGTCAAAATTAAATAGTCAGTTTTTCATTGTTACCACAAAGGCCACTCCTGGACATAGTTTCTTTCCACCTTGTTCAGGGTTATTATAACCCACTCCATCTAGTTAACTCTTTTGTGACATCATTGCCTCAGCATACTCTGTAGCTGACATTGCAGCTCAGTCCCTCAGGAATTCAGAGAAAAGAACTTTGCAACTCTTTTCCTTTATTCCAAAAATACTTGCGCCCTTGCCTGCTGGTGGGGAACATTTGAGCCCCAGAGCAAGTACGCATTTGGGAAAAGGGACAGCCTTGCTTGGGAGATGTCTAGGCCATATTGAACCAAAGCCAAAACCAAACCCACTGCCACTGAGTCAGGTTAGACTCATAGAGACCCTATAGGTCAGAGTAGAACTGCCCCATAGAGTTTCCAAGGAGCACCTGGTAGATTTGAACTTCCGACCGGTTAGTTAGCAGATACAGCACTTAACCTACTAGGTGACCAGAGCCGTGTTGAGAGATGACCCCAAATACTCTTTCTTGACTAAAAGTAGGAAAGCAAGAGAAGACAGAGCAAGGAACAGGACAGGAGAAATGAGTGACAGCTTTCCAACTCTTGAGCAGAAGGGGCTTTCTGCCTCTGTGTGAGGGGTCATGGATCTGTTGCCCACATCCCACAAACCCACCATGCAGACATAAGTATATGTAGCTACTCCAAGGTGAAAGGCAAAATGCTGTTTGTAACAGTTATTTACGAAATACCAATATACAGCTTAGGGACATTACATGATTAGATGGTGAAGGGCTACAAGTAGGAAGGACAGAATTATGTGTTTTTCTATTTCATTTAATATTAAAATTAGCTTTAATTCCTTTGAGGACAAACAGAATGAGCAGGAAGAAGAGGTAAAAAGTGAAAAAAAAGGGAGATGTAAAAAAGTGTGCAGTGTTTGAGGGAACTGTAAACGTGGAATTGAAGAAAAGCATTCGGTTTAGGAAATATAACTGAAAGGAATGAAAACGTCCCCTAATTTCACTCCTGCAAAGGAAAAGGAATAAACCAACTTCAAGTCAAAGGACCGATTTTTAAGGAAAGCAGGAGCAAGTGAAGCCGAATTTCAGGTTCTGAATAAGATCAGCACCACCTCACACAGCTGCAAGGAGTTAAGAAGAAAGTTGTGATCATTGATTACTCTCTAAATAACAAGGTACACAACTATTTTATGTACCTTGTGTAGATTTCTCAGGTTTTAAAGATGGTAGTTACAATGTCTCTTTGTTATTATGCGGCAATAAATGAAACTCTGTGTGTGTGTGTGTGTGTGTGTGCGCGCTTCAGCACATGGGACAATCGTGCGAGCCAACTTTTCCAGAAGAATGGATTTGTACATAGCATTACGTAAACAATCGAGAGGACCTGTCATACCAGTAGTGGATGTGTGACTCACAGTTTCAGAACACCTAAGGTCAAACAACCCTCCATCAATCATCCTTCCGTTTAGCTCTTTGTCACTCCCCTTCCCACCAGGACCTGTCCCCCTTCCTCCATGTTTCTAATCCACACGCACTGGCGTGTGTGTTTGTGTGTGTGTGTGCGCGTGTGCTTGTGCGCGCACACACACACACGCACATGCACTCACGCACACTCTCACGGGCGCGCACACACGTGAGACTTGAGCGGAGGGCGCAGCTTGAGTCTCTCGATTTCCTCCGAGCCCGGCGCTCTCCCTTTACCTCTCGCTGCAGCTGCTGGGGAGGAATACCCCGGCCCGTTGCTGCCGTCGGTCTCCGTGGCTCTGTCCTTCGGGTTCAGCAGATTGGGGCCCTCGGTGTTTTCAACAGGTACCACGGCCATCGTCCTCTCGGCACCAGTCCGCTCCGCCTTGCCGCACTGACAGGAGCAGTCAAATTCTCCATGGTAGCATGTTAAAGAAAAGTGGGGGAATAAAAAAAAAAAAAAAAGTTGGGCCAAGGCAATGTGATTTGTGACCAACTTTGTTTCTATTTCCGAAGGCTTTGCCCTTTTCGGTGACACAGGCTGTTGCTATTCCAAGCAGCCTATCACAGGCAGTGGGAGGGCCATGTCTCGGGAAGGGTTGTTTTTGCCGTTAGATGCAGCGTTGGGAGCAAGGGGTTAAAAGACTTGGGAACAAGAACTCAGAGCGTTTGGCCGTTAGCTAGGGGCAGCTCCTGCAGGAGGAGAGAACCAGGCAGATTTCAACTCCAGCTGCGGAAAGGCTCTAATAGTCGCCCATGGTGTCGCTTAATCTTGCAGAAAGAGGTCCATTTTTTTCAAAACATACCAGAAGGAAAAGTGTGTCAGTTTTTCAGTAAAATGGTTATTCCAAGAGTCGTGATGTTTACCAGCTTAAACAAAGCACAACACATCTTTGTTTCAACCTGATTTGACTCTGGGTAAATGCCTCGTATACCCTCTCTTTCCAAGGTCTGTCAGAGAAGTGAAGGCCTGCGAGCCAGAATATACAAACTCAGAATACAAAGATTTTTTAAAATGCTTTTTATATTCTGGGATGATGGCCAAGTAATGCCACTTATGTGTGCATATAATTGTCTTCAAGACAGGAAGCAACGCTGTGAATCTTCTCTCAGATTGTGTTTGTCTAGGTTGACCTGGTTTAATGACCCACTACTTGGCTGACATGTGGTATGGAGAACCCTAGTGGTACAGTGGTCAGCAGCTTGCTAAGACAAAGGCCAGTGGTTTGAATCCACTCACTGCTCCCTGGAAATCCTATGGGTATAGTTTTAGTCTGTCCTATAGGGTTGTTATGATTCAGATCTGACAGCAGGGGTTTTTATGTGTTGTGGTAGTCATACAATCAGAAACAAAATCAAGGCATGTCATAAGGAGAAAGATAGTTTTCTCCTACTTTGTGAAAACATTTCTATGAAAGATCTTACATAGTTATGACATGTCTGTCTGTTACATATTTAGTAAGTCATATTTATTGAACAATCTCAGAGCAAATGTACTCATGTGATAAAATCATTAGGAGTAAAAACTAAAGTTTATGGAGCACTTATAATGTGCTCCATAAATTATTAAAAGGAGCCCTGCTGTGCTGGCCCAGTGACTAAAGCAATTGGCTGCTAACTGGAAGTGTAGTGGTTTGAACCCACCAGAGACTGCAAAAATATAAAGATATGGCAGCCTGTTCCTGTAGAGATTTACAGCCTTGGGAACCCAGTAGGGTCACTATGAGTTGGAATCGACTCAACAGCAGTGGGTTTGGTTTGGGGGTTTTATTATGTACCAGGAACTGTGCTAAGGACATTAACTCACATGATTCATTTGAGGCTGAGGAACTGGCTTAAGTAACTCGAAAGAGCCCAGCTAGCACAGTGGTTAAGCATTTGGCTATTAACCAGAAGGTCTGTGGTTAGAACCAATCAGCCGCTCTGTGGGAGAATGATGAGGCAGTCTGTTTTTACTGAGATTCAAAGCAAAAACCAAACCCGTTGCTGTCAAGTCACAAATCTGGAGACCCTACGGGGTAATCTTATTCTGTCTTACAAGGTCATTATGAGTCAGAACTGAGCCGACAATGGGCTTGTTTTGTTTTATTTGTTTGGTTTTGCCTTGTCTAAACTCACGCAACTCATCAGTGGTGGAGTTAGGATTGTGAAGCCAGGCCCTGTAATGCCGTAACTATCTTGTGTCCTAACCTCCCAATCTTGTCCTCTGATGGTGCCATGTAATGTGGCTTTTCCCTCGGTTGTTCCTCTGACAGAGAAGTGAGTTTGTGCTTTTACAGACTGCAGCTAAGCTTGTTATTGTTGCTGTTAGGTGCTGTTGAGTTGGTTCTGACTCAAAGGAACCCTACTTACAACAAAAAACTGTGCCATGCCCGCAATCACTGTTATGCCCAATACCATTTCTTATGTTGCAGCCACTGTGCAGGGTGTCTCTTTGAGGATCTTCCTCTTTGCTGACCCTCTTCTTTGCCAAGTGTGATGTCCTTCTCCAGGGTTTGATGCTTCCTGACAACGTGTCCAAAGTAGGTAAGATGTAGTTTCTCCATCTTTTTAAAGAGCGCTGTGCTTATGCTTCTTCCAGGACAGATTTGGTCCTTCTTTCAGCAGTCTGTGGGTATATCCAGCAGTCTTGGTCAATACCACAATTCAAAGGCAATGATTCTTCTTCTGTCTTCCTTATTCATTGTCCAGCTTTCGCGTGCATATAAGGCAATTGAAAATACCATAGCTTGAATGAGGCACACCTTAGTCTTCTAGGTGAAATCTTTGCTTTTCAACTCTTTAAAAAGGTCTTTGCAGCAGATTTTCCCAAGATAGTACACCTTTTGATTGGACTGCTGTTTTCATTGGTGTTGATTTTGGATCCAAGTAAAACAAAATCCTTGACAGAACCTTGGTCTTTTCTCCGTTTGTCATAATGCTGCTTATTGATGCAGCTGTGCAGATTCTTGTTTTCTTTATGTTAAAATCCACACTGAAGGTTGCAGTCTTTGATTGTCACCAGTGTTTCAAGTCCTCTTCACTTTCAGCAAACAATGTCGTGTCATCTGCAACAACACAGGTTATTCAAGAATTTTCCTCCAATTCTGATAACCTATTCCTCTTCATATAATCCAGTTTCTCAGATTATTTGTGGGCATACAGATTTAATAGCTATGGTGAAAGGATACAATGCTGTCATACACCTTTCCTGACTTTAACCATGCAGTGTCTCCTTGTTGTTTGAATAACTGCCTCTTCATCCATGTATGGATTCCTCATGAGCACAGTTAAGTGTGCCAGGATTCCCATTCTCTGCAATGTTATCCACCATTTGCTATGTTCCACACAGTTGAATGCCTTTGCATAGTCAACAAAACACAGGTAAACAACTTTCTGGTATTCTCTGCTTTCATTTAAGATCTATCTGACACTAGCAGTGATATCCCTGGTTCCACACCCTCGTCTGAATCAGGCCTGAGTTTCTGCTAGTTCCTTGTCAATAAAGTGCTGCAGCTGCTTTTAAATAATCTCAGTAAAATTTTACTATGTGTGATATTAATAGTATTGCTTGATAATCACCTTTCTTGGAAATAGGCATAAATTGCATCTCTTTCAGTTTTTTGGCCAGGTAGCCATCTTCCAAATTTCTTAGCATAGATGAGCCAAGTCTTGGCATAGACTTTTAATGCTGTATCCATTTTTTGAAACATCTCAGTTGGTATTTCATCATTTCGTAAAGTGTTGTTTCATGCCAATACCTTCAGTGCAGCTTGGATTTCTCCTTCAGTTCTATTTCCTTCCAATCACACGCTACCTCTTGAAATGGCTGAATGTTAACCAATTCATTTTGATATGACTCTGTATTCTTTCCAACTTCTTCTGATGCTTCCAACATTGTTTAATATTTTCCCTGTAGAATCCTTCACTACTACAACTCAAGGCTTGAATTTTTTTGCAGTTCTTTCAGCTAGAGAAATGCCAAGCATGTCCTTATCTTTTGGTTACCTATCTCCAGCTCTTTGCACATTTCATTATAATATTTTGTTCTCTCAAGTTGACCTTTAAAGTCTTCTGTTCAGTTCCTTTACGTCATCATTTTTTTTTTCTATTTGCTTTAGCTGCTGGACATTCAACAGCAAGTTTCAGGGTCTCTTCTGAAATCCATTTTGATCTTTTCTTTCTTTTTAATGGCCTCTTGCTTTTTTCATGCATGATGTTCATGATCTCATTCCTCAGCTTGCCTGATCTTTCATCGTTAGTGTCCAGTGGGTCAAATCTTTCTTGAAGAGGTCTCTGAACTCAGGTGGGATATACTCAAGGTCCTACCCAAGCTCTCATGGACTTCTTCTAATTTTTTTTCAGTTTCATTTTGAACTTGCTCATGAGCAGCTGATGGTCTATCCCATGGCCAGACACTGGATGTGTTCTAACTGATGATGTTAATCTTTTCCATTATCTCTTTCCACAGATGTAGTCAGTTTGATTCCTACATATTCCATCTGGTGAGGTCCATGTGTATAGTTGCTGTTTTTTTTTTGTTTCCAGCTTTTGCATTCCAATCACCAGTAATTATAGAGCATCCTGATTACATGTTCTATCAATTTTAGACTTCAGAACCTGATAAAAGTCCTCAGGTTCTTCATCTTTGGCCTTAGTGGTTGGTGCATAAATTTGAATAACTGTTGTACTAACTGGTCATCTTTGTAGGCATATGAATATTATCCTATCATTGACAGCATTGTATTTCAGGACAGATCTTGAAATGTTCTTTTTGCCATTTCTCTTCAAGATGGCCTTCCCAGCATAGTAGACCATATGCTGATAGATTCAGAATGGCTACTAATGCCTACAATATCAATGTTTATGCATTACATTTCATTTTTAATAATCCCAATTTTCCTAGATTCATACTTTGTACATTCCACATTCCAATTATTAATGGATATTTTCAGCTGTTTCTTCTCCTTTTGAGTCATCTATACCAGCAAATGGAGATCCAACAAGTTGGTCCAAATCCACAGACATGTAAGGGGCAGCTGAACTGTGTAGTACTTACCTTTGACACTTTGGCTGGACTATAACAAAGCATCAGGTTTGGAGGCAGACTTGTTAACAACTTGTGACATGCAGATAACACAACCTTGCTTGCTCAAAGTGAGGACTTGAAGTACTTACTGATGAAGATCAAAGACCGCAGTATGGATTTCACCTCAACATCCAGAAAAAAAATTCTCACAATTGGACCAATAAGCAACATCATGGTAAATGGAGAAAAGACTGAAGTTAGCAAGAGTTTCATTTTACTTGACTCTACAATCAAGACTCATGGAAACAGCAGTCAAGAAATCAAAAGACACATTGCACTGGGCATATCTGCTGCAAAAGACCTTTTTAAAAAATGTTAAAAAAGTGAAGTTGTCATCTTAAAGATTAAAGTGGACTTGACTCAAGTCATGATGTTTTCAGTCATCTCATATGCATGCAAATGCTGGGAAATGAATAAAGTAAATCAAAGAAGAACTGACACCTTTGGATTATGGTGTTGACATACAAGGTTGAATATAGCAGGGATCTGCCAATAGGAGGAACACATCTGTCTTGGAAAAAACATAACCAGAATGCTTCTTAGAAGGGAAGATGGGAAGACTACATCTCACATACTTTGGACATGTTAACAAGAGGGGACAGTCTTTGGAGAAGGGCATCATGCTTGGTAAGGTAGAAGGTCAGAGAAAAAGGGGAAGACCCTCAATGAGATAGACTGATACAGTGGCTCCACCAGTGGGCTGTCGCATGACAGCAATCATGAGCATGATACAGGATGGGGTAGTGTTTCATCCCATTGTATTAATGTTGTTATGAGTTGGAACTGACTTGATGACACCTAACAAAAGCAACAAAACTCTGACTTACAACATGTAAATTTCCTTTGCAAGTCACTACATCTTTCTGCGTTTTTCTATCCTGATGAAGAGGAAAGAACAAACACGTCTGTAATAACCCAGATAATGTTTATTAAACACCTGTTGTATATCTGCTGATAGCGCTGTAAAATGGGTGTTCTTGTTGTGTAGCTCAGCTCCCTCCTTATTAAGGAGAGTAATTCAAAATGGCTGAAGAACACATAGTGCAAATGCTTTTTATTTGTTCCTAAGGTGTGTTCTGATTGCCAGAGCAGTTGTTTTATCTGTGAGACACACAAATGTCTCATTAGCCCTCCATATTCTTTTGACTTTTGTCTTCTTTCTGCTCAAAACTAACGACCTCAGTGGAGGGAAATGTTCTTGTCATTGGTCCCTTGTATAATCGCTTGTTGTTTAGTGATCTCACACCTGTGTCTCCAGTAGCTTCTTGACACTGTAAAGATGTCAAGGAGTGTTTGCTATGTCATTTGACTAGCCAGAAGATAAATTTGGCTTTGGAATATGCTGTTAGAGCATTTCCACAATTTTCATTCTACTTTATGTAGCCTAACTGTATAATAACTTGAAAGGCATAAACCAGAAAGACGTCAAAAGGAATAAGCAAACATTGCAGCTGACCACGTCACCTTCTGGTGCACTTAACTCTGTTCCTTGTTGCAATGTTGACTTGACATAGGCTACTGGCCATTTCCTTCTCTGTACTGTGCTCATGCCACTCTTTAACTCATCTAAAAATTCAGGTAGAAAATTCTTTTCACCTAGGCTAAAGAGAATGGTCTCCTTGCTTAAGTTCCTTTAAAGGGTCCCCCTGTGGTGCCACAGATAGCTGCTTAGCTGCTAACTGGAATACTGGCAATTCAAAGCCACCAGTCAGTCACTCTGCAGGAGAAAAGACCTGGCCAGCTGCTCCCATAAAGATTACAGCCTAGAAAACCCTTTGGGGCAGTTCTATACTGCCACCTGGGTCACTATGAGTCAGCATTGATTTAGTGTCACCTAACAAATGCCCTTAAGAGTCCTGTATTTTGCCTCACAGTGTTTTATATACTTAGAATTTATTTACTGAAGTTTCATGCAAAGATTTGATTGAATCTGTCTTCTCTGCTAGATTGTAAGCTCCGTGAGAGTGAGGGCCATGTGTGTAGCTCATGAAGCTCTCTCCAGTGCCTGGCACAGAGGAAAAGTTCAGTAAATATTTATTGACTAGCAAACTGACACCTGCACATCAAATCGTCTTTGGCATTACTAAAATATAAACTCCTAAGAAAGCAGGCATATACAAGGTCCAGCAGTTACGTCCCCAAACTTAATTGTCCTAAGTGCAACATACCTCACTGCTGAATATCACTATGGGCACCTTTGAAGTGCTCCCCTTAGGAAGCTATGCACCAGCACCAGCGCCTAGTCCTTTCTTCAAAACAATGGAATGGCCATTGAGCACAGTGGCAAGGCTGTGGGTTTGTAAACTTAACTGTATAGTTGTCTTAAGTGAGTTTTTAGCCAGTAGACAAATAGCTGCATGGGAACACCCTCCCTACTTATCTAATCTGGCCCCCAGTGACCTTTTTCTTCATCCGGAGATGAAGGAAATATTGAAAGGAAGACATTTTGATGCCATTCAGGACATCAAGGGTAATACGATGACAACTCTGACGGCCATTCCAGAAAAGAGTTCCAAAACTGCTTTGAAGTATGGACTAGGAGCTGGCATCAGTGCATAGCTTTCCAAGGGGAGTACTTCAAAGGTGACCATAGTGATATTCAGCAATGAGATATGTGGCACATTTTCTAGGATGAGTTCACAAACTCACTTGTCATAAAGCTATCTAGTACTCTTGTTCATTTTGGTGCCCCTAGATCCTACAACAATACCAAATAACTTGTAGGCTTCCAGCAAGCATTTGTTACATCGTTGAGCACTGACAAATTGTGCTCTTAGTGTGCTAACTATTAGTTTCTTAATATCAAGGCCTATTACGATATCAAGGCCCATTATGGTGATTGTTTATACACTATGTCCTTCCTCTCCCCTTTCTGCTAAACCCTTGGAACAAATATCTCTGTCAACTCCCTACCATTACTGAAAGCTATTCTTCTACTCAGTGAATACATCATTAGCAAACAGCAGGTAGAAAGTTCTTTACTCATACCCTCTTAATTCTGTTGTATGCCATGTTAGGTCACTTGCTCATAGACAATGCTACTGAGTGCAAAACTACCCGGTACAGCTTACAAATGACAAGATGGGAAAGGAGGGTGACAGGAAAGGAAAATAAATATCTGCAATGAAAACAGACTAATCAGACAGGCTGCTGGAGAGTCTATTCCAACTCACCATGACTTTGTATGTGTCAGAGTACAACTGTATTGCATAGGACTTTAGAAGCTGTGACATCTCAGAAGCTGATTGCCAGATCTTTCTTCCAAGGTGTCCCTGGGTGGGTTTGAACTGTCAACCCTTTAGTTAGTAGGCTAGGGCTTAACAGCTTGCTCCACCTGGACATTCCAAACATCAGCTATATACCACAATGATTTTTTTTAATGTCTGAGCTTTGTAAATATAGGTATCTCCATTTTACAGATATTTAAACTGAGAAGCCCATGAAACAAACTCAAGAAAAAAGTATTTTTCTAATGCTTTGTTATGAAAAATTTCAATAATATAGGAATACCTAGATTGTGCAATCAACAGTTTACTATGCTTGTTCTCTCACCTGTCTGTTCATATGCCAACCCCTTTGTTTAGATTTTTGCTCGTTTCATAATAAAATATGTAGTGCATACACACAGTACTAACCAGAGTTTAGTATTTGCTTAGGTTCTGCTTCTCAGTTTTCATAGTTATGTCAGCGTCTGGATAAATTCAGAAAAATATACACTTGAGTACAATCCAAATCATTATCAAATTATAGCATAGTACCATCATTCCAGAAAACTCCTTCTTGTCTTCTTTGAGGAAATTTCACTCCACATCTTAGGGGCGAACAATATTCTAGGTTTTCAACCATCTCATCTTAGCCTGTTCTAGCTCTTCACATAACGCAATCACAGGGTACATACTCCTGTCTAAGACCTCTTCTGTCTAGCATGTTTTTGAGATTCAGTGATATTTCTGTGTGCTTAGTAGCTTGTTTGGTTAACTGTTGAATAGTATTCTGAGTGAATATACCACCATTTATTTATGTATTTTCCATTGACAGGCACCTGGGCTGTTTCCAATTTGGGGCTATTACAAATAAAGCTGCTAGGAACATTCTTGTACACCTCTTTTTGCAAAGCATAACATGTTCAAAGCACAGCTGGTCCAAGTCCATTTGGTTCCAAAATCCACATTCTTTCCACTACACCCCGTCGCTTCTCTGCAGAGGGCCCCACTGGATGCTGATGTGGAATGTATCTCAGGAGGTTTTATGCTAACATAGTTCATTACGGTGGAAACTCAAATGGAAGAAATACGATGTTTACATAAACAAAACCCTTGGAGTCCATATTCACCTCTTATGAGCCATATTCCAGTAAAATACTCATCCTGGTTTAACTGTTGAAAGGATATTTATTGTTTCATCTCTTGTGTTAACTAACTCCTCTCTCTAAAAGTTGTCAATGTAATGCTTTTTTTTCCCTCTTATGAATGGAATGTTTCCAATCATGTTAGTTTAGGCTTCTCAAATTAATTAAATTTATTGTGGTATTTACTTGCCATACTATTACATAACAAACTATTGAGAAGGATGACATAGCAATGCAATAACATATTTTTTATTTTATTTTAGGTAGGACAATCGGTAAACAATCACGTACTTGTTACAGTTATAGTAATTTTTGAAAATATATGTGCATATCACCCATTGCTGTCAAAGACAATTTTGACTCCTAATGACTCATGAAACTTCCAAGGAGCACCTGGTAGATTCAAACTGCTTACCTTTTGCTGAGGTGACCTAGCTCTTAACGGCTACATCACCTGGGTTTTCATGTGCACATTGGTAAAGACTAAATGAGGACTTGGAAAAATGGAAAATAACTGACATATGGAAGTGGTTAATCATGTGTGAAAATTTTCTTCTAAAAAGTTCATAATGTTACAGTATTGTGCATGCAATAAATGTAAGTCTGGAGAAAAGTTCTTCAGATTGACGTTTGTTGTGCACATTGAACACTGCACAACCGGGTGGGCCCGTCCTGTTCATGGACAGCATAGGCTTGTGTCTATGTAAAGCCCAAATTCCTGGATTGAACAGAAAAAAGATCTTGAAGAAGAGGCAAGTTTTTCTAATTTGCACAAAGGTGTGTCTGAGCAACTGAACAGGCTATTTGGATTCCTGTCTGCTTTGAAACCCCATCAACATCTCGTCTACCAGATTTGACTTATTTCTGCTTTTGTACTTCTTGGCTACATAAAAGGAGTACTCTTCTCCATTCAATTATTTTTCTAAATAAACCCTTTCTAATTTTTAAATTTACCTCAGTATGCGCAGGCATTCAACTGTGTGGATCATAACAAATTACAGATAACATTTCAGAGAACAAGAATTCCAGCACAGTTAATTGTGCTTCTGAGGAATCTGTACATGGATCAAGAGGCAATCATTCTAACAGCACAAGGGGACACCACATGGTTTAAAGTCAGAAAAGGTGTGTAATAGGGTTGTATCCTTTCACCATACCTATTCAGTCCATATACTGAACAAATAACCTGGGGAGCTGGGCTACATGAAGAAGAACAGACTATCAGGATTGGAGGAAGACTCATTAACAACTGGGATTTTGCAGATGACACAACCTTGTCTTCTGAAAGTAAAGAGGATGTGAACCCCCATGAAGATCAAAGACCACAGCCTTCAGTATAGACTACATTATAACATGAAGAAAACAAAAATCCTTACAACTGGACAAATAAATAATGTCATGATAAATGGAGAAAAGACTGAGTTTGTCAAGGATTTCGTTTTACTTGGATTCACAATCAACATTCATGGAAGCAGCAGTCAAGAAATCAGAAGACACACTGTGTTGCGAAAATCTGCTGGAGAAGACCTCTCTGAAATGTCGAAAAGCAAAGATGTCACCTTGAAGACTAAGGTGCACCTGACCCAAGTCACGGTATTTTTAATCACATCGTGTGTGTGTGTGTGTGTGTGTGTGTGTGTGTGTGTGTGTGTGTGTGTGTCGAAATAAATAAATAAATAAAGCGTGTGCAGAGGCAGAATAATCACAAAGCAAGAGAAATTTAAGCTTCAGAGCCCTTCACTCTCACAGGCCCTTCCAAGGCTAATTTAAAGGGGCCCAATGTGGTCACACATTTTTATAAAATTTGCAAAAAATAAAATACTTTAACTACAATCAGTTGAGACCACTGACTCCGCACTCACACACGGACAGCTCCTTCTTTGCACTTCTCTTGGATCAGGTGATGTAGGAGCAGTCCTGGAATATTAAAGATCTGGCTTAGAGGAAGTAAAGTTGGAAAAATATTTGGTTTGGTTTCCTTTGTAGGGCCTGCAGGTACTTTAGACTACAGTTAAACTCTTGCTAGTGGTACTGGTACAGGAAGGTTGGCCAGGAATTCTTTGGCTACCTACATTATTGTCAACTCACTTGGCACGTTGTCCATATCACTTCTGATGAGGTCAGAGGTGGTTACTCATTGTGGGCCTGACCTTTTGGGCCCAGTGCCCAGAGGGTGTGGGCTATGGAAGAGGCAAAGCGAGAGGACACGCTATTGAGTCAACTCTGACTCATGATACCCTCTTGGGTGTCAGAGTCAACTGTGCTCTATCAGGTTTTCAATAGCTGATTTTGCAGAAGTACAGACAGGCTTGTCTTCTAAGGTGCCTTGGGTAAACTGAAACCACCAACTTTTCAGTTACAAAACCAAAAAACCAAACGCATTACCATCAGGTCAATTCAGACTCATACTAACCCAGTAAGAGAGAGCAGAGCTTCTCCGGATAGTTTCCAAGGCTGTAATCTTTACAAAACCCGACCGCCACGTCATTCTCTCACAAAGGGGCTGGTAGATTGAAACCTCTGGCCTTTGTAGTTACCAGCTACGTGCTTAACCACTGTGCTACCAGCACTTCTTTCAGTTAGCAGCTGAGCACATTAACTGTTTGCACCACCCAAGAACTAATAGTAGGACTAAGGTCTTTATATTCTGTTCAGTGGAAATAATAGCACCCAAAACACTATGCTTTGAAGAAATCAAAAGCCATGCAACTAAAAATGAAGAAAATGAGTCAGATGATTAATGGATTTTGTAATATTTATCAGCTTTCTATTTTTTTTTTTAGTTTCGTTGTGTTTTATGTGAAAATGTACAACACAAATTATTTCTCGTTAAAAGATATACACACAAATTATTTTGTGACATTGGTTGCAATCCCAACAATGTTACAACATTTTTTCCCTTTCCCACCTGGGTTTCCTGTGTCCATTTGTCCAGTTTTCCTGTCCCTTTGTTCCTTCTCATGATTGCTCTTAAACTGGTGTTGCCCATTTGGTCACATGTACTTGACTGAACTGAAGAAGCGCTTTCCTCATGTGTGTTCATGTTTATTTTATAGACCTGTCTAATCTTTGGCTGAAGAGTGGACCTGGGGAGTGGCCGTAGTTCTGAGCTAGCAGGGTGTCTGCAGACCATATTCTTAGGGGTTCCTCCAGTCTCTGTCAGGTCAGGGAGTCTGATTTTTTTGTGTGGGTATGAATTTGAATTTTTTGCCACGTTTTTCTCCTGCTCTCTCCAGGACCCTCTGTTAATGTTCCCTGTTAGAGTTATTGGGGGGTCGGGGTGGGGTCAGGACACCATTCAGTTCTTCTGGGCTCAGGCTGGTGGTCCATTAGTCCTTTGGACTGATATACTGATATTTTCCCTGTATCTTTTTATTTTTTTCATTTTTCTTTGCTCTGGTTGAGATGGGGCAAAAGATGAGTCTTAGTTGGCCACTCACACTCACAAATTTTTAAGACCCCAGATGCTGTTCACCAAGGCAGGAGGCAGAACATTTACTTTATGAATTACGTTATGCCCTTTGACCTAGGTATCACCCAGAACTATGGTCCCCAACACTCAGTCCCTTGAGGTGTTTCGATACGCCTAGGAAGCTTCTGTGACTTTGCCTTGGTCAAGCGGAACTGACTTCCCCCATACTGTGTGTTGTCTTCCCTTTCACCCCAGTTAACACTTGTCTGCTATCCACGGAATGATTCTGCTCTTCCTCCCTTCCCTTCCTCTTACCCATCAAAGATTATTTCTTTATGCTTGTAAATCTTTCCTTGAGTTTTTGTAATAGTGGTCTCATACAGTATTTGTCCTTATGTATCAACTTATTTCACTCAGCCTCCAGATTAATCCATGGTGTGAACTGTTCTGTGGCTTCATCCTTGTCTGTATTGTTGCATAATATTCCACCGTGTGAATGTGCCATAAGTTGTTTATCCATTCATTCCTTGGTTGGTGCTTAAATTGTTTCCATCTTTTTTGTGAATAAAACTTTAATGAACATGTGTATGATTATGTCTATTCATGTGACAGCTCTTATTTTTCTAGGATACATTCCCAGGAATGGAATTCCTTGATCATATGGGACTTTTATAGCTTTTTAATGAGATGTCACATCATTTTCTATAGTGGTTGTACAACTTTACATTCATATCAGCAGTGATAAGGTTTCCAAGCTCCTTTCAACCTCTGCAGCGTTATTCTTGCTTTTTAATTTGTGCCGGTAACAACAGGGCAAGAAGGTATCACACTGTAGCTATAATTTACATTTCCTCAGTGGCTAATGATCAGGAGCAGAGCATTTTCTAATGTGTCTATTAGCTGCCTAAAAACCTTCCTTCAAGTGTCTGTTCATACCCTTTGCCTACCTTCTAGTTGTATTATTTATCTTTTTGTTTTTGAAGTGTTGAAGTATTTTATAGATTTTAGAGATTATAACATTGTTGAATATCATAGCAGAAAAAATTTACCAGTCTGTAGGTTCTCTTCATATTCTTTTGGTGAAATCTTTTGATGAGCGGAAGTGTTTAACTTTTAGGAGCTCCCAGTGATCTAGTTTGTCTTTTGGTGTTTGTGCATTGTTAGTTATAGTTGATGTTGTATTTATGACCTATTTGTTCTTCCACAATTTTTTGCCATTTTAGTTTCTATATTTAGTTCATGATCCATTTTGAATTATTTTTTTGTATTTTGTGGGTCCAATTTCCTTTTTTTTTTTTTTTTTTAAAACAAATGGTCATCCAGTTTAGCCAGTACCATTTGTTAAAAAGACTGCCTTTTCCCCTGCTTAATGAACATTGGTCCTTTGTCAAAGATCAGCCAACCATAGACAGGTGGATTTACTCTGGTCCCACAGTTCTCTTCCATTGGCCTGTATGTCTGTCATACCAGTACCAGACTACTGTGTCTGCATAGTAGATCTGGAGATCAGAAGTGTGAGACCTTCTATTTGGTTCTTTTTATTCAGTACTGCTTTACTTATCTGGGGCCTCTTTTCTTTCCCTATAAGGATGTGACTAGTTTTCCCATCTCCTTAAAGAATGCTGTTGGTATGTGGATTGGGATTCCATTAATATGTAAGGGTGTCTGAGTAGAACTGATGTTTTCACAATGTTGAGTCTTTCCTCCATAGGCATGGTGTGTTTTTCCATTTATGTAGATCTTTGGTTTTGTGCAATAGTTTTTGTAGTTTTATTTATATAGGTCTTTTATGTCCCCATTTAAATTTATTCCTAGGTATTTTATCATTTCAGGGGCTGTTATAAATGATGATGTTTTCTCTTTTTAAGATTTTTTTGTTGGTATAGGAATCCAAATGATGTTTTTATGTTGGTCTTATATCCTGCTACTCTGCTGAAACATTCTTTTAGTTCTAGTAATTTTCATGTGGAGTTTTTGGGGTTCCCTGTGTCTAGTATCTTGGCTTGTGTCTAGTATCATGTCATCTGCAAATGGGCAAAATGTTATTTCTGCTTCCCAATTTCTATTGCATTTATTTACTTATTTATATTCTTGCTTTGTTGCTCTAGGTAGTATTTCCAGCACAACGTTAAATAGCAGTCGTGATAAAGGGCATTTATCAGGTTTTTAACATATGTAATATGTTTAATATTCACTTTCATACTTAATTTTGTATTCTCTAAAAACAAAGAAGCCCCCATATTTTATCAACTCTAGACCCCATCAAACTTAATCTGTCCCTTTGAATATTTTTGGAGAATATAGTTCTGTCCAGATAATCACATTTGCTGAATACTTCTTAAAGTGAGTCACTTTTCCTCCTCCCTACTGTATCACTCAAAATGCAAGCCACCTCACTTCCTCTCATCTAGACAGCTACAGCAGCCTGAAACAGGTCTCCCTGCCGGCATTCTTCCTCCCTGCAGCCAATTTTCCACACTGCAGCTAAAATGATTTCTTTAAATCTAGACCCTTAAACAGCTTCTAGAAAATCCAAACCAAAGCCCACTGCTGTCAAGTCAATTCTGACTTATAGCAACCCAACAGGACAGAGCAGAACTGCCCCATGGAGTTTCCAAAAAGTGTCTGGTAGATTCAAACTGTAGATCTTTTGATTAGCAGCCATAGCACTTAACCACCAGCCACCAGGATTTCCAAATGGCATCTAGATGTTTTAAATCTTCTAACAACTTTCAAGTGTTCTCAGGATTGTTCTCAATTCTTTAAAGTAATTTAAAATATTCCGCATGGTCTGGCATGAGCTGTCCCTTACAGATCCTTCTCTGGCTACTTCCAGACCTGAACTTTGCATTCTAGTCCCCTCATGGACCACACTGCAAGCAACCCAGTGACGGACTCCTTGACACGATCCCCTTGTAGACACTCGTGACTCATTCCTTGCTGTGGTTGTCCCATTCTTGCCCACAGCACACTAAATAGACCAGAGGTGGAATTGTTATGCACAGCCCGGTCAACCCGTCTTAAATTAGGAAGCCGTTGTGCCAGTCAGAATTCAGGGCAGGAATCTTAAGCAAGAAGGGATTTAAGACAGGGAACTGAGCACTTAGAAAATCACAAGAAGGCCTGAAAGACCAGGTTCCAAGACTTCAGGAATGACTAGAAATAACACAGAGGTGGTTCTTCAGCCAAGCTCCTGATTCTAAAGCCACCTAATGGAGCAGTACATTGAAGAATGTGTTGTTGGAGTCCAGAGATCAGACCAGTGGGGCCTCCGTAATTACCCTGTTATGGAAGCTGTAGACACTGGAATGCTGCCTCAGAAAAATGTTGTATCTGTTTGACCCTATTTACTAACAGAAATGTCTCCCAAGAAGCAGTTAAGATAGGCTCCCCTCACCTCCGCTTTTGTGTGAATACATCCATCTAACTGCTATCTAAAACTCTACAGCAAGGAAGTGTGAGAACTACTGCAGTCTCCTGAGTGAGAGGGCAGGTGGACCAGCAGACTGGAAAGCCACTCCATACTAGCCACTGTAGCAACGAGTGCTTAGATTGATAGATCATATGGAGTTGGGCCTGGAGTCAGGGCCGCAGCAAGCCCAATCTTACACAAGCCAGAGCTACGACAGAAAGAACAAAGAAGAAATGCAAAATGAGAGAAGGGAAACCCTGGTAGTGTGGTGGCCATGAGTCAGATCTGACTCGACGACACAGGTTTTTTTTTTTTTAAATGAGAGAAAGTTGATTGCAGAAACAAAAGAAGAATGAAAAAAATCACAGAGAGAAGCAGAAATGAGGACCACTATAGCTTCCTGAGAATGGGCTTGGCTTCTGATTTCCCAGCCAAATACCCTGAGGGCTGGCTTTGTTTTATACTTGCTCTTGAACACTTGCAGAGTTGGGTGATACACTCTTTTCTGCCCTTCCCTGTACCCATTGTCTGCTTTTGCTAGTTTTTTTTAAGGCTTTTCTGGTCTCCTTTCCCCCAACGTACCCCTTCTGTGTCCGTGCAACAGAGGCAGCGTTGACATAGCACTAAACAAACTGTGCTGTAAAAATTTACCAATATGCTTTCTCTTTTAGACCGTGAACTCTTCTTCTCCAGAGTCTAGCACCGTGTCTGAAACCTTGAGTTGTTCATTAAGTGTTTATTGGAAGAAATACAGAATTAAAAATGAAGATTGGAGTGTAAACAATAAAGTTTCAGAATGGTTTTATGTCATTTCAGTTGTCTGTTGTTTTGACAGTAAATTCTAGGATCAGTCTTGTTTTTAAGGTTTAGATTCTGGTTGTACATCTATGCCTCAGTTTCATCATCTCTAAAAGGGGATAATCATAATACCTAGGCCATAGAGTTCCTGTAAAGATTAATTAACATACAAGAAATACTAAAACAGTATCCAACCATCGTAATTCTCAATAAATGCCAATTGCTGCTGTTGTTACTGTATCCAAAAGATTCCATAGATATTTACGGAAGTAATGGGGCAGGAGAACACCTGCTCAGGAGTGATATAACCTAAATTCTAGCCCTGGATCTTCTGTCTATTAGACACATGACTTGGGCAATTCATACCATCCTCCTAGGCTCAGTTTCTCATCTCTAGGATAAGGGACATACACTTACCTCACCTAAAGCTCCTCTGTTTGCTTGTTCAGGATACAAGTGCCCATCTTTAGGCAATACTAGCATAAGTTTTCTTTGGGAAAATTGCATTCCATTTCCATGGATGTGCCAATCAATGTGCAACAAAATGAAACAAAGCAAAAACTACTAAACTCATTGCTGTTGAGTCCATTCCAACTCATAGCAACCCTACAGGACAGAGTATAACTGTCTCATAGGATTTCCAAGGCCGTAACCTTTACAAAAACAGGTTGCCACATCTTTCCTCTGTTGGGTGCCTGGGGGTTTCCAACTGCTGACCTTTCAGTTAGCGGCAGAGCACCCACCCACTGGGAACTGCCAACCTTTTGATGAACAGCCAAGCTTTGAAGCACTATGCCTCCAGGGCTCCATCAGTGTGCACTGCCCCCTAATCAAGGAGCAGGCTGGCAACTTCCTGGATTCCTATCACTGGAATGTGAAGCATGAGCTCTTCCTGAGGGTCTCAGTCATTCTCCATGGCAGAGCCCAGAAAAGACCATCTACTCATCCCTACAGCCTGCTTCTGTCACAACACCCTGTGCTTTCTCAAATTTTGTTCTATTCCCCCTGTCAGTTCTATAAAACACTCCCAAACCAAGCAACAAATTCACCTTTGGCTAATGTAAGTCAGAGTTCAGAGATCCTTATCACAGACTTTCTCAAAGAATTGTAGTTAAGATAAATAACATTAGCTAAAGGATTGAAAAGCACCTTAAAAACTTTTAAGGCACAGCTCCTTTAACACTTTTGATTCATAGAAGCGGCTGCAGAAGAGAATCAAGTTCATGTCAATCTCTTTGTTTATCCATGATTTTCTAAACAAGGATCGACACAGCATATGACAGCAGACAGGCAACTTATACAGCAGTGATAAACCAGAAAGGTCCACAAATCGCCAGCTTGGCAGTAGCATGACCTGACCTGGCATTTCCCAGAATTAAATCCCCAACTGGATGCCCCTAGAGAGATCTTTAAAGCTCACATGAAAATGTGGGGGCTAGCTTCACTTCCCAGAGGTGGGGAGACAGTGACACAGGAAGGGAGGGGGCAAGGATGGAGGATGAACAGCTATAACTGAACATATTCCAAACCTCATCTTTACCAAGTATAGGCCATAAAACTGCAGTGGGCATATTTCTTTCTCTGTTGGCAAAAAGAACTGATACCTTAGAACTGAGAGAATCTACTATAGCAGAAACAGGAAAACAAATGCCTAGCCTGCGCTTCCTGATAGTCTTCTACAAAGGGTAGGTGTTCCTTGAGTTGTTAATAGGTATTCTGAGAAATTAAAATTTAGGGTGCTGACTGCTGGTTTCTGGCATGTAAAAAGTCTGAATGTCATCCCTCCTGTGCTTACAACAAGGAAAAGGAAAAAAAAAAGTTAAAACTAAAATTCAACAAATCTTCTTAGATCTGTCAGCGAATTGAGGTCCCAGAGTTAACTGTCACCCAGAAAAACAATGAAATAGACTGACACAGAGAATCACTACTTACAGGGAATAGAAAGTGCTGCCTTTGCTGCTGCCTTTGCTGCTGCAGCTGCTGCTGCCACTGGACCCAGCAACAATGAGAAATAATTGAAGGAATTACCCTTGCTGGAGATTGAATCTGGACTAGTTTGAAAAATAAAAACTCCTGGCAGCTAAGCCTTAGGAGGAGATCAGAGGTTTTTGAGTTTTTAATCCGTAGAGTCTCACCAGGTTTTCACAGTGAAGGTAGGAGAAAAATTTCCTCTATGCCCTCAGTAGGGGGAGGGGAAATGTGCTGAATTAGGGCACATTTTGAAAGAGTGGTCCACTACTCTCTTCGGCAGGGGCTGCCCTCAAGGGTAGCTATTTTACCAGAGTTTAACCCACATAGGAAACACTGGTAGCATAGTGGTTAACTGCTATGTCTGTCAATGCAAAAGTCAGCAGTTCAAATCTGCCAAGTGCTTCTTGGAGATGCTATCAAGCAGTTCTACTCTGTCCTACAGGGTTGCTGTGAGTTGGAATCGACTGTACTACAGTGGATATGATTTGGTTTGGATTTTAATCTGCATAGGCTTTATCAGAGTAGAATCTACTCAAGAGCATCTAGCAACAACCACCATGCTCAGTGCTCCCAACGGACTCCAAGAACAAAGGCTGCGGCATCAGGATTTGAAGAAGACTCATTAACAACTGCTATAAGCAGATGACACACCTTGTTTGCCAAAGGTGAAGTCATCTTGTAGCACTTATTGATGAAGATCAAAGACTTCCATATGGATTAGAACTTAACATAAATAAAAATGCTCACAACTGGGCCAACAAGCAACGTCATGATAAATAGAGAGAAGATTGATGTTATTAAGGAACTCATTTTGTATGCATCCCCAAGCATCTTTGAATTTGTTGTCTGTATTGAAGACACCATGGTCTTCCAGGAGAGTGTACATCTCAGAAGAAGTACATCTAGAATGTTTCTCAGAAACAAGGATGGTAGACCTTTAGCTCATGAAATTTAGACATGTTATCACTAGGGACCAGTCCCTGGAGAAAAACATCATGCTTGATAAAGTAGAGAGTCAATGAAAAACAGGAAGACCCTCACTAAGATGGACTGACACATAGTGGCTACAACAAAGAGCTCAAGTGTAATAACGACTGTGAGGATGATACAGTGCCCGGAAGTATTTCATTCTGTTACACTAAGGGCTGCTGAGTTAGAACTAACTAGAAGACACCTAACCATAATGACAACACCGTCAATGACCGTGGAAGCAGTGGTCAAAAGTGAAATGATATGTTGTGTTGAGCAAATTGGCTGCAAAACACTTCTTTAAAAAAGTGCTGAAAAACAAAGACATTACTTTGAGGACTAAGACGCAAGTGACCCAAGTCATGCTACTTTCAATCATCTCATATGCTTGTGAAAACCTGTCAGTGAAACAGAAAGATCAAAGAAGAACTGATGTGTTTGAATTGTGTTGATGAGGAAGACCGAATATATCATGGACTGCCAAAAGAATTAACAAATTAGTCTTAGAAGAAATATAACTGGAATGCTCCTTAGAAGCAAGCCCTTCTGTTTTGTGTAGATGCTGCATGAAGAGAACTTGAAAAATAATTGCAAAACACAAATCTGAAAAGGGACTTGTATCCAAAATACACAAAGAACCCTTTATCACTCAACAGTAAGGAAACAAACAACCCAATAATACATTGAATGAAAATTCTGTACAGAAATTTTACCATGAAAGATATATAATTGGCAAATAAGCATATAAAAATCGATCAACATTATATGCCATCAGGGAGCTGCAAAACAGAATGACTAAAATGCTAACACTGGCAGTGCTGGCAAGGATGTGGAGCAACTGGAATTCTCTTTCAGTGCTAGTGGGAGTATGAAATGCTGCAGCCACCATGGAAGGGAGTTCGGCCACTTCTTACAAAGCTGAACACAGACGCAGCACACGACCCAGCAACAGTGCTCCCAGGTATTTCCCAAATGAGATCAAAATGAACGACAATATGCCGTGTCTGGCACCCCAGCGGCCAGCGCTGGATAGGGTCCAAGGCCGAAGTGGACAGATAAGAGGATGAGAAATCTCACTCATGCATGAAAACACGTCACACAGGCATGAAACACGTCACTCACACAAGAAGGAATAAACACATCACACAGGATAAAGTTTGGGCCAGGTGGGAACCATGGTCTCTGATGAAGAATCATGACCCCCAGTCTGCTATCACAAGCTTTATTTATAGTCTTAACAGGTAGGAAGTCAACAGGGCGGAACACACGGCCGAAGATGGTCATGATCTTTTCCCAGAGCACACGGAAGATTTTTGTCTTTAAATGAAGGATAGGATCATGCAAATAGCTTTAACCTAAGCAAAAATCCTGTAAACAATTTCAAGGAAATAGCTCTAGCTTGGATTGCAAATGTTTCAGCCTAGGCCTATTATTCTACAAACGGTTTCAGGGAGCCAAGCAACATGGGGTGAGGGAGGAGGGGACAAGGGGACTAGAACACAATAGCTTCCAGCCCACAGCAACAACATAAGCACCTGCACACAAATGTTTATAGCAGCTTTATTCGTAGTTGCCGAACATGGGAAACAAGGAATCTGTCCTTCAATGAGTAAGTAAACAAACTATGGGCCATCTAGAAAATAAAGTTTTATCAGCAATATGAAGAAATGAGTTATCAAGCTGTGGAAAGACACAGAGGAACTTTAAAAGCATATTGCTAAGTGAAATAAGCCAGCATGCAAAAGCTATGTACCATATGATTCCAATTATATAACAGTCTTGAAAAGCCAAAACTACAGAGACAGTGAAAAGACCCGTGGTTTCCAGAGGTTCAGGGGAAGAGGGAAAAGGGAAAGTGAATAGATAGAGCACAGGGCATTTTTAGGGCCATGAAGGTGCTGTGTGTGATACTGTGTACGAAGCTGTTGTTTATGATAATTTGTATGAAGCGGTTGTATATGATACTGTACACGAAGCTGTTGTGTATGGTACAGATGTGGGACATTATACATTTGTCAAAACCCAAGAACTGTACCAAAGATATCATGAACTTTAATGTAGACTATAGAGTTTAGTTAATAAAAATATACCAATATTGGTTCATCAATCCTAATAAATGTATCAACAAAATGCAAGATGTTAATGATAGAAAAGACAGTGCAAGGAGGAGTGCACTGTCTGTAAAACAAAAACTGCTCCAAAAAACAAAATCGTTTTGAAAAAATGCAGGTACTGTTTCATGTTCTAAAAAAAGTGAGAAATTCTCCATATTCTTTTAAACTTTGTAAATGCTGTTTGGAATATCAAAAAGCATTTTATATCTAAGAAATTTTACGCTAAAGATACCTAGGCAGTTTTGCTGCTGAATTTTGCAAATGTCTTTAGTATTAGTTTCGTATTTTCTCCAAGAAAAGAAACGTTGCAGAGAAAGAAGAAACTACTTTGATCGCAGCAGGTCGCAAACCTGAGTTGGCTCTTCTCTGCTGCCCCCTTTTGATGAACAATGGGAAGAGCATAATTTCAGCTGTAAGGAACAGAGGAAGATTACAGATCCCTGCTAGTGCTGGTGGGAAAAAGAGAGAGAAACTTAAGTCCTGGGTGTTGCGCTTGTTAATCTCCCTGTGAATTTTTTGTGGCCACTACTAGGTAATTGTTCTTGTTACATCTATGCTTACCCAAGTGTCCTTGGTCACTTGGAGTGAAGGGAATATAGGCATTCATTCACAAACTCATCCATCCATCCATCCATCCATGCAAATATTTAATGAGTGCTGACTATGTGTCTAGCACAGTTCTAGGTGATGGGACCAGAATAATAAGCGTGGCGCTCTCATGGAGCCACCAGAGACTTTTTTACGCTGTCTGACTATATTCATTGCACTTGTGTCTGTGTCTGACTTTCCTTGGACTTTCGCAATCTTTTGGCTTGGTGTCCAAATATGAATCTCAATAACTAAGGCCTTAGATATTTATTTCCTGCTTCTTATGGCATCTAGCAATCACCTTTTAACATCTTTCCATCTCCCAAATATTGTTTCTTAAGGACATTTTCTTTATAGTTATAAACGACCTTAGGGTGGTATGATTTTCACTGACTCCAGAATTCTTCACAATTGGACTGATAGGTAATATTGTGATAAACAGCTTGATAAACAGAGAAAATATTGAAGCTGTCAAACATTTCATTTTACTTTGGTCTATAATAAACACCCATGGGAGCAACAGCCAGAAATCAAAAAACATACTACATCAGGCAAATCTGCTGTGAAAGACCTCTTAAAGTACTGAAAAGCAAAGATGTCACTTTGAGGACTAAGGGGCATCTGAGTAAAGCCATGCTATTTTCAATCATCTCATACACATGTGATATCTGGAAAGCCAAAGTAGAATTGATGCTTTTGAAATATGGAGTTGGTGAAGAATACTGAACACACAATGGACTGCCAGATGAGTAAAAAAATTTATCTTAGAAAAAATACAGCCAGAGTGCTCCTCGGAAGTGCAGACAGTGAGACTCTATCGCATACACTCTGAACATGTCATCAGGAAGCACCAGTCCCTGGAGAAGGACATCCTGCTTGATAAAGCAGAGGGTCAGTGAGAAGGAGGAAGACCCTCAATATGATGAAGTGACACAGTGGCTACAACAATGAGCTCAGACATAGCAGTGATTGTGAGGACGATGCAGGACCAGGCAGTGTTTCATCCTAATGTTAAGTTAGGACCAACTCAACAGCGTCCAGCAACAACAGCCAGGATTCTTTCTTCACTCTGACTTGCACTGAGATTTGAGGTGGAACCTGGTCACAGCACATGTCATTGGAAGCCACACTGGGTGTGCAACTTCACTATAGGGAGAAATTTTGTGGAAATTAGTAAGATCTTAAGATGCCACATCCTGTACCTGGTTCACAAGAAATGGACCATTTTTAGAATTTATCCAGAAATACAGGAACATTCATGAAACAGTTTTTAGCACCCTATCCCTTTCCTGACTGCCTCCAACCTCACAAAAGCTTGATAGTGGCAACAAAGCAAGTACTACAACATTACAAATTCTTGCTGCACACCATAGAGTGGCTCATGCAAAATAAGACACTTTGTCATTTCAGTTATCATTACTATATGGCATTTATTGATGAATGGAAATAAAGTGGTAGGGGGAAAAAAAGTCTCCCCTTAGCCCAGCATTTGAAAATGAACATATTCTTACAATCTGCTCTCGAAATGACTGATAGACTCTGGGGCTCGAGGAGGTCTCATGCTCAGGCAAACTTTCTAAGCTCTTCAGTGTTCAAGCTACTCTGTACTGCTCACTGAGAAACCCTGATAGAGCAGTCATTAACATTCTCGTGTACTAATTAAAGGCTGGGAATTTGAACATACTCTGCCAGTCCTCAGGAGTGGTTTGCTGGGGATCTGGTCCTGTAAGGACTGTAGCCTAGGAAATGCTACGGAGCAATGCTAGCCTGTCACATGAGGGTGCAGTGAGTGAAAAACTATTTGATGGCATAAAACAACAACGCTACTACTTAATGGCTAGAAGAAAACACATCTTTTATTGCTCTATAAATTTCTACTGAGCAGGTGTAAGCAATGACTTACTATCTGCCTTCCATAAAAGGAGGATGAACTACAACTCACCTATTATGATGGACAAGCTGCAGTGACACTGTATTCCACAAATCCTGTCCCATCACTCTGCCACCAAACTCAACCAGCACCTGCGGTTTTGATCTATCCTCAAAACTTCCTTACAATCCATTTTAACTCTTCTATGATCCACATAATCTAGTTGAGGGTATATTAAAAAAACAAAAATAACCCCTTGCCATTGACTGAATTCTGACTCTCAGCAAGCCCACAGAACAGAGTAGAACTGCCCCATACAGTTTCCAAGGATAGTCTGGTAGATTCAAACTGCTGACCTTTTGATAAGCAGCCATAGCTCTTAACCACTATGTCACCAGAGGCTCCCTAGAGCATATATCCAAAGCCCTTCAGTTGGCTCTGACTTATAGCAACTCTATAGGACAGAGTACAACAGTCCTATAGTCTCCAAGAAGTCCCTCATGATTTGAACTGCCTGCCTTTTAGTTTGCAGCTGTAGCTCTTGACCACTACACCACCAGGGTTTCCCTAGAGCATGTAGTGGATAATAATTTGAAGGCATGCAAACTTTCCTCTTCTCACAAAAATCCTTCTACTTGTTAATTAAATGTGCATCTTAGGCTAGATTCTGTAGAGAAGCAAAACCAGTGAAGCATGTAGATATGTACGTGTGTATGCACACATACACATGTGTATGTATGTATGTATGTATATGGAGGAATATTTATCTCAAGGAAATGGCTCATTCAGTTGTAGAGACTGGCAAGTCCCAAGTTCAGCTGGTAAGTGACTAGCTCAAGTCCCAAGATCCAGAGATGAGATGATGATGAGCCAGATGCAGAATGCAGAAAGAGGACCATGCTGGAACATCCATTTATATACTAGAAGCTCTCTACATCACCAAGGAAACTCCCTTTCAACTTATTGGCTTCTAGTAGCAGATCTCATCACAACATTGATTATACCATCACTTAACTGCCAAACTGCATCATTACAAAATTGTTAAACTAAATCATAATTGGCAAACCGCTGAGAATCATGGCCCAGCCAAGAAGACAGACAACCTTAATTACCTCAGTCCACCCCTTGTCAGCTTGACATCCGTACACACCTCTTTAAGTCACACATAATTTCTAAGTGAAGAAAATCATAAAGTGATATCTCCGTATAGCATGAAACAATTAACACATGTACAACTGAACACTCACTATTCCTGTTTACATTATATGTTTTGCAAGGAAAGAGACAAAAAATATTTGATGCATGCATGCAAGGAGGAAATATTCTTATAATTATAATTCTTGTTTCTGTAACTGGTCATGTGGTTATAACTGGTATTTAGAAACAATTTCTTCCATGTTCCCTTTAACCCCAGCAACTCCCTCCGTTGGTGTTGGTTCTTTACCTGGTGGGGTGACCCAAAATTTCACTCCTGAAGGGTCTTGGACATTACTAGCCGTATTATAATTGGGTGCTATAGTTTTCCATTGGCTTTAATTGTAGAGATGTCCCTTCCTAAGGGATTGCCTGTATTCCAAACACACTCTCTATTACTTCCATTATGCAATTTCAATCTGATTTACCCTTAGTAATCAGAATGAATTCCACTAACCAATATGGTAACTCTCTTCTTTGCCTATTGATACGGAGACATGAGGAGCCCAAGTGGTCAGGTAAGATTCTTGACTTGCAGGTTAGTGACATCAGTGATGTGTCTCCAGGTGAGACTATTTCGTCTTTGGGCACTAAAATCTTTAGAACTGCAGAACATAAGATCATAGGGACAGGAAGCAAAAATTTTGAGAATGGCTTCTAGAAATAATAGTGAATGATGTCACTTATGTTTCTATTCCCTTGATTTCTGGACTCAAGAATCCCGGCTATTGGAGAAATAGTATCAAATATTGGATTCTAGTTTAGAGCATACACAGCTTCCTGGAGAACATTGTCTCAACCCTGCAAGGTGTTGCCACTTAGCAACTGTGTCTTTAGAAGGTCATTCCATCATTCAATCAAGATAGTTGCTTCAGGATGATGGGGAAAAAGATTAGACCAGTAAATTCTACGAGCAGGAGCCCATTGCCATGCTTCATTTGCAGTGAAGTTAGTCCCTTGATCTGAGGCAATGTTGTGTGGGATACCACGACAGTGGGTATGACATTCTGTAAGTCAGTGGATGATAGCTTTGGCAGAAGCACTGCATATGGGGAAGGCTAACTAATATCCAGATTAAATGTTTAATCCAGTAAGAACAAAACACTACTTTTCTTATGATGGAAGCAGTCAAATGTATTCAACCTGTCAGCAGGTTGCTGGCTGATTATCTTGAGGAATGGTGGAATACTGGGGACTCAGTATTGGTCTTTGCTTCTGGCAGACAGGACACTCACCAGTGGCTGTAACCAAGTCAGCACTGGTGAGTGGAAGTTTCTGTTGCTGAGCCCATGCGTAACCTCCATCACTGCCAGATTATTCATATATATAGCCACATTATTCATAAGCCCATTGGACAGTGACAGGAGTGGCTGGGGGAAGACAATGACTGGTTTCCACAGAATGGGTCTTTGTATCCACTTGATTTTCAAAATCCTCCCCAGCCTAGGTTACTCCTTGGTGAGTGTTTACACGAGACAAATACCTTCACTTCTTTGGCCCATTCAGAAATACCTATCCACATACCTCTTCCCCCTACCTTCTTGTCTCCAGTTTTCCAACTATGTTCCTTCTAAACTCTAACCATCCAGCCAAGCCATTGGCTACAGCCAGTGAATCAGTATACAGTCACACATATGACTATTTTTCCTTCCAAGAAAAGTGAACAACCGGTTGCACTCCTCAAAGTTCTGTCCATTGGGAAGATTTCCTTTTACTACTGTCCTTCAGGAAGGTCTCCCAAAGGGTCTGCAGTTCCGTGACTGTCCACTTTTGAATGGTGCCTGCATATAATTGAAACCCATCTGTAAGCCAGGCATGAGATTTCTCTTCTTCAGTCAATGGTCATAAGGAATTCCCCCAGAGGCCACAGGCATAGACTGGGAGAGGGAAGGAAATGTGACAGGAGTTGAGACCATGGGCATCTGGCGACTTACTTGGGCAATTTGTGCCTTTAGGTCCTGCTCGAACCCAATCTTGTAAACACCACTTCCATTTAATGATGGGGTGCTGCTGTGTACATCTGGCTTTACAATTCTGTGGGTCAGACAACAGATTCCACTCATGATAGGCAGCTAGGCAACATGGTGACTTGGTGGCCCAGTTACACCTTCAGTCTCTACTAAAGCCCAGTAACAAACCAAAAGCTGTTTCTCAAAAGGAGAGCAGTATCTGCAGAAGATGGCAGGGCTTTGCTCCTAAATCATTAGGATCTTCACTGACGTTCACCAACAGAGATCTGCCAGACTCCAAACAACATCGCTATCTGCATGGACACTTCAAGTAGATCAAAGCGCCAAATGGCAGAAGGGCTTCCACAGCAGCCTGGACGTGTTGCAGGACATCTCTTACTCTGGGTCCTCCTCAAAATAGCAGTTTTTTAGTCAATTGATAAATAGATGTAAGCAGCACACCCAAACGAGGAATAGCCTGTCATCTCATAGTGGTGTAAACCAGACTAAACATCCTAGCTTGAGGAACTGTGTCAATGGTGGCCTACTGTGTGCTGATATGGTTGTCTTTGTGGGTCCAAGGAAGGTCAATTCCTCTGCCTAGGGGTTGTAGCTCCAGAGGTAAGTGGAAATTTCTATTGTCGTCCAGGGAAGGGACAAATCTGGGAAGTAAAGATGAAAACTTAAGAGGTTAAGGTTGAGTTGGGTGGAGAGCAAGGGAAACGTTTCTTTCTTTTGGACTTTAGGGAAGGAGATTGTCGGAATTGGGCAAGAATATATCCAGGGAGTTGGAGACTCGCTGGAGAAAGCTGTTGATTCCTGGATAAGAAGCTGGGGATGTTCACATGAACATCTCTGAGCAGACAGTTCAGTTGTAAGTGACCCTGTATCTCCACTGTCTACTGTTTGCTGTCATCCATTGGCCACTGTCTCATGGTGATCCCACATAAAACTGACCACTGTGACTGGGTTCTCATCAGCTGATTTTCAAAAGCAGGGTTTTCATCCTTGTCCATCTTTGTCTGGAAGCTTCACTGAAACCTCTTCAGAAGCAGGGCCACATGAGAGCCTTCCCTGAGGGCTGAGTGATGGCTGTGCAAAAGGCACATTGGTTAGGAATCAAAGCTAGTCTCCTTTGTGTAAGACGAGGACTCTACCATGGAACCAGCACTACCCCACACTGTCTGCGGACGTGGCAGCTGATGTCAGCTACACTGGGAAGAATTACAATTGTCTGTGCATATGCTCAGGACAAAGACCAGCAAAGGTGAGCAGCAGGGGCCTCGGGGACTCTGCAGGACCTGTTCCTCTTCTTGTGTTGCTGACCAGCTGTCAAGTTGCACAACTCTGGAGAAGCATGGTAGAACAGGGGTGTTCACCATTTTGTCTACTCTGCATTATCTACTTCTCTTCTCCCCAACTGGAACACTTCTAACAACTTAAGGCTGCTGCAGAAAAACAGATAATCAGCAAGCATGTATATATAATTAAATAGGCTCTGTGCCCAAGAAGGGACGGGTTAACTCTGTCCCTAACATAATAGATAGAATGCATGAACCATGTAACAGCTCATTTTAGTGGCTGAGATAAATTTTTTTAGGCTTATTTTCAAGTTATGAGCTCTTCACAAATGGATGACAACTCCAGATGTACAGAACCCAAATAGATTTGGAGATTGAAAAATTCAGATCTAAAGAATTGTCCAAGTATATTTAAACCCCATCAACTTAACAAATACATGAATTCCACAAAGATTATTTCCCTGTTTGTTGTGCTTCGCTTGAATGTTCACAGAGCAAATTAGTTTCTCTATAAACAAGTCATACATGTACTGTTTTGTGACACTGCTTGCGAACTCCCTGGCATGTGAGCTCTCACTCCTCCTCCAACTTGGATTCCTCATTGTCACCTTTCCTGCCTCCTTCTGACCCCTTATCCTTGTCCTTGGGCTGGTGTGCCTATTTAATCCTGCTTTGTTTTATGGGCTTGTCTGAAGGGTGACTCTCAGGAGTGACTTTAGCATTGTGTTAAAAGGGTGTCTGGGGACCATACTCTCAGGGTTTCTCGATTCTGTGTTATATTAGTAAGTCTAGTCTTGTTTTGTGAGTTAGAATTTTGTTCTATGTAATTTTTCCAGTTCTGTCAGAGACCCTCTACTGTGGTCCTTGTCAGAGCTGTCCACGGTGTTATAAATAATTTACTGAGAGGCTGAGGAAGGGCCCTACCTCTTGTGTACTCCGCCAGGCTCCACAGAGGAAATGAAGGTGTTGGAGCGCTGCTTTGGGGGTTTTTGATTCCTCATTGAGTGGGGACTGAGAAAATCAACCTCTTCTTGGCTTTTGTCTGGCTGAAGTTCAGGCTAGTGGAAGGACACTGTGTTGAACTGTCTGAAAGACAGTGGGAAATTATATTAATCATTGGGGCTAAAGAAGCAGAGGCTACCCTAGGCTAGAGGGCCTTTAACAATCTGAGAAAGAGACAGAAGATTTGATGTCCCGATTGATGAGGACATAGACTACTTCCTCCATGGCATCTGGGAATGGTGTCAGGGCCTTGACCACAATGGTGATCTGGCACCCTTAGGGAGACTTGGGCACCAAGAATCATGACTATTTCTGCAGCCAAGATCTGTAGACCCAAGTGTGGCACATAATCAGCAAAAGCACCCTAATATAGATTGAGTTGTGCTCCCAAAATGTGTGTCAATTTGGCTGGGCCCTGATTCTCAGTATGGTGTTGTTGTCCACCATTTGGTCCTGTGATTGTCCTATGTGTTGTAAATGCCAACTCTGTGTTTGACGTCAGTGAAGCAGAATTAGAGGCAGTTATGTTAATGAGGCAGGACTCAATATGTAAGATCAGATTCTATCTTGAGTCAATCTGTTTTGAGATATAAAAGACAGATGCAAGCAGAGGACCAGAGAGACTTTATTACCAACAAGCAAGACTCTATGATGAAAAGCTCCTTGGCTGGGAAATATTGATGGCAAGGACCTTCCCCCCTAGCTGACACAGACAGAAAGCCTTCCCCTGGAGCTGGCAGCCTGGATTCTGACTTCTAGCCCCCTAGACTGTGAGAAAACAAATTTTCCCTCATGATATTTCTTTTATAGCAGCAGTAAATACAGGCTGGAAAAAGTGGGACTGTTAAGTAGATGGGCCATAGTGATAGACCCTCAAAGCCAGGAATGATGTCCACTGAAGGGGGATCCCTGGGTCTCAGTCTTTGGAACTCCTTGCTCAGAGCAGCCTCTCTTCAGACACTGCACTTGACACACCCTGGTCAAGGGACAGTGGGGCTTGTAAAGTGGAACCTTAGAGGCAAAAGACAGAGGGTTCTCCTCAACACTGTGAACTGGACAAAACCTTCAGATCACTTACTGACACTGAGAAGGAGTCCACAAATGACTGCTAAGGGATTTTCTGACCACCAAGTGTTTGTTTAATTTATAGGAGCACAGGAACGGTGTCATTTCTTATATTTCATAATGTAGAAAAATTCATAACAAAGTATATGTAGATATTTGTTCTAGGATTTATTCAAATTCCTGTGCAATCCATAGTTGAATACTGCTCATAAACTTGAAGGCCACTGATTTTTTTGTTTGTTTGTTTGTTTTAACAACTAGAAATTTATTCTGTCACAGTTTAGCAGATTAGAAGTCAGAATTCTGGGCTTCAGCTCCAGGGGAAGGCGTTCTCTCTTGGTTTTCTGGGAAGGTCCTTGTCATCAGTCTTCCCCGGCTGAGGAGCTTCCAGCACAGGAATAACCTCCTGGTTCCTCATCCTTGGTGGTATGATGTCCCTTTGCCTCTCTGCTCTCTTTTCTCTTTCACATCTCAAAAGAAATTGACTCAAGATAAAATCTATTGTAGATTGAGTCCTGCTCATTAACATAACTGAAAGGCTACTGAGTTTTTAATACCTTTTAGAGAATTATTAGATACTGCTGACTGAAGACATTCATAAGTCATTATTAATGTAGGGAAAGCTCATAGATTTTGAAATAATACTCAAAAACCTGCAAAATGCTTCAAAACTACTGGTCAGAGATGGTGAGATGTTCAACAGAAATTTCAGAAGGGAAAGAAACGACAGCTTTGTTTCAGTTTGTTCGAGGTATTTATTTTGCTGTATATCTCAGGAGAAAATCAAGGAAAGGAAGACTTTTCTCAGATTCTGAATTTCTTAAAATACGAAATTTCTCTCAGAATACAAGGGTAACCCCAACGTCCTCTAAATTAACCGAACCAGCTGAGTCACCGGCTAGCTTGTTGGGACTGATTTTAGCAGAAGCCCACAGTGAGGACCAACTACCAGAAAATAAGCATCTCTTGGACCCAGGCTGGGAGAAGCATGAATGTGAAGCAGACGCTCTGTAGTGAAAGATATCCCAAGACCAGGAATGATATCAACTGAAGGAATATCCCAGAGTCTCAGTCTTTGAAAGTCTGCTCAAGCAGCCTCTCCTCAGATACTGTGTTTGAATATCTGAGAACTTTAAACAAGAATTTAGAAAGGGAATTAGAGTCCACTGAAAATCTGACCACACTGCAGACCAATTCCTGCAACACTCACCTGAGGACGGTCAAGAAGGCTGGGTCTTTGTTTATATTAGAGTCCTTGGCGCAGGAGAAGCTGGCCCAGGAACTTCAGATGCATGCAGCTTAGATCTGGTGCTTTTAAAACAGGTGTGGGCCTGTGTAAACCTGAAGTTCTTAGCCTGATTGGACTCCAGATTTATCCTCTACCATACCAAATTGTTCTGCTGCCTACTGAGAGGAGTTGTAGGAAAGTGGGAGGGTAAGGGAGTGAAGGAAGCAACTGCTCACTTCCGTGAGTACAGCAGCAAGACACGGATGGACTGGCATCAGTGGGCCTTGACTTTCCTGCTGTCACCGAAGGGAATTTACTACTGCAAACCTGACTACCCTGGTGCAGGCTTTGGGTATCTATATGTGGACATGTGGTTGCACGGCAGGAAGTGTACCATCTCTCTAGTACTACATCAAACAAACAAGACTCTTCATTGGCCTTTGAGGTAGCTAGCCCACAAGTGAAACGTGGGCAATGTAGAGGAGGCTCCAGATGGAGACAAAGAGCTGTGCTTAGCCCCATGGAAGATTCACCTGTAGCCACTGAGGGCTTAGTGAAGTACAACTGCTGTATTTTGCTTTTCTTACAGTAGATTGAATCCATGCACAAACTTATAATTAAATAGAGAAAAATCATGGAAGAGAAAGGAGTGGAGACATGCCAAACATTAAGAAACTAGGCTCAGCTGGCTCCCTTTTTACTCTGAGCTACAGAGGTCCTAAAAATGGAAAGAAAAATAGTGAGGAAGAAGGGAAGATGGTCTTTGTTTAAGATACTAGATCTACTTCTGTGAAAAATTGATCCTTCACCTCCCTATGTGCCTTTAAGTTGAACATAATTTTCCTAGATTTGAGGTTGACTAAAGGGGAGTCTCCGACTCGGCAGCACTTGGCCTTGGCAAAGGGACTTCAGAAACCCTGGTGGCATACAGTTAAGAACTACAGCTGCTAACCAAAAGATCGGCTGTTCAAATACACCAGGTGCTCCTTGGAAGCTCTGTGTGCCCATTCTACTTGGTGCTATATGGTCACTATGAGTGGGAATCAACTCGGTGCACTGGGTTTGTTTGTTTGTTGTAAGGGGACTTTAAGAGATCTAGAAAATTTTAAAATGGAGATACTAGTGCATTGATGAGTTGCCTCTTGATTCTGGGACTGGGCACCAGTTACTCCCTTGCCCTTAAAACTGGCTAGGCTTTGGACAGGGGAGTTAATATCCTAGGAAACCTAAGTATAGCCCTCTTGGAAGAATATCAGGATAGGAAATATATTTTCTTTTCAGAGGCTCTAAGATTGTTTGGATAGGTAGGAGGGGGAGAAAAATGACGTAAGATCATTCTTTGAAAATATCGATTTGCGTTTCAGCTCTAGTTGCTATGGTGTGCTTACCTCCCCCAACCCTAAAGGGAGCCAGGCCTGGATTCCCAGGCAGCCTTGCAGGCTTTTGTGTGGCTCTGCAGGAAGTAGCCGTTGCCAGGCACCCAGAAGACACCCCTCCTCCTGGCTTTTGTTTAGTCCTAAACCCAGGAGAGGGAGAGGGACAGGAGTGCTCAGTGTTGAAAAGACACAAACAAATGTATGGGAGGGAGGTTTCCAGAGCTCCCCACAAAATTGGGAAAGGGAACAAGGCTTTTTATGAGTTCCACAGCTAGAAAAGCAACATTCCCCTAATACACAAACATACCCTTGGGCATTTGGGGACAGCAGTGGCTGAATATAAAAGGAATGGATTAGTGGTTCACCCAGAAAGCTGCACTTCCTCTCCTTTCCTTGTTCTTAAGGAAATCGGAAAATACACCCCCCAAACTACTCTTACACCAGGGTTGTTGGTGAGCAGAGTACAGACTGGGTTTTAGTTCCCACTGGCTACTTCACTGACACAGGCCTCAGCCCAGCTCATTGCACTTACTTTAACTTCTACAGAAGTTACTATGAATCCAAATGGATTGACTTCAGCAGATTATTGGCTGAGTCATTTATTGGCTCTTCTAAATTTTGCTGTTAAGATTTTTTTCTACCTCCGTTTTTCACCAAACAATTCCCGGTGTCTGTAACTAAATTTATTTTGACATTGTCAATGTTCATAGCATTTATATATTTAGTTCTTCCAAATGTAATTAACTCATTCATGACTTATTTATAGACTGAGAAAGATTGGTATTTAACATACACTATTTAGAGTTTTATGAACTGAACCCAGTAATGTGATGGAGCACATAAAGAGACGCACTGTGCATATATGTCCCTGAAACCTGTGACAACAGAAGGAAAAATACTCCAACTGTTAAGATCAAGCCATATATTTGCTTACACAGTATTGGCTCCTAAAAATGATGCCACATTTTACCCTCTTTCATATTTGAGCCCTGACTTTCTTATAGATATGCTTGTTTTTTAGATTTTAATTGTCTGAAATTTCTTTTTCGTAAAAGACGTGTTAAAAAATCCATTGCCATTGAATCCATTCTGACTCATAGTGGCCCTAAAGGACAGAGTAGAACTGTCCCACAGGGTTGTCAAAGCTGTAATCTTTTTCTTTTTTTAACTTCATAGTGCATATTTTTAAAAGTATTTTATTGTACTTTAAGTGAAAGTTGACAATCCAAATCAATTTGTCATGGAAAAACTTGCACACATGCACACACACACACACACACTGCTATGTAACTCTAGCTGCTCTCCCCACGCTGTGACAGCACACTCCTTTCTACCCAGTATTTCCTGGAGTCCATTCAGCAAGCTTCTGTCCCAACACTGGACTCCAGCCACCCAGTTAGTCTCCTATTTAAGACAAGAAGCACATTGCTTGCCAGTGCCACGTTATGTCTTATGGTCCAGTTCAATCTTTGTCTGAAGAGTTGACTTTGAGACTGGTTTCAGCCCCAGGATCAAGGCTGTAATCCTTCTGGAAGCAGATTGCTGCATCTTTCTCCTCACACCTTGTTTTCCCTTGTGTTCAAATAAGGTTTGGTTGGAGCACATCCTTGATACTTTTTTTCAGAAGAGTTAATGGTTAAAAAACAAATAAATAAATCCTGTGTCTATGCGTGTCTTATGTATGTCTTATTTTGCCTTCATATTTGCATAGTTGTGTGAGTTGGACTATAACTAGCTTAAAAACGACTATTCCTTAGAACTCTGAAGTCATCCAGCAGTGGATAAGAAGTCTGATGTTCACCTGATTCTCATTTTTTTTTTTGTAAGAAATTGTGTTTTTATTGACCCCTCTCAAAAACTTTTATGCTCTTTTATTTATTCTTACATTCTGAAATGTCATGTCTCGGTGCAAACTTTTTTCCCCCACCTTTACTAATTCCATTTAACACGTTTCACTCAAAGGCATTAAATTTTTCTGTGTATTTTAAAAATAGTCATTATTATTTCCTCCTTTTTTCTCAATTTTCTGTTTCTAAAATTCCCAGTGGTCAGATTTTGAAGTAATTGTCTGTGTAGTGTTTATCTGTAGCTGCATAACAAATTTCCACAAACAAAGCAGCTTAAGACAAAAGACATTTATTATCTCGTAGTTTCTGTTGATCAGGAGTTCGGGCACTGCTTAGGTAGATGTTCAGTTTAGGGTCTCACAGAGGCTGCAGTCAAGACGTTAGCTGAACTACACTTTCATCTAGAAAAATCTGAATCTGCACTTGACAGAATTCATTACTTTGTACCTACACAACTGAGGGCCCCAGACGGTGGGAAGTTGTCAGCCAGAGGCTGCGCTGGCTCCTTGAGGTTCCTCTCAGACACTTATCACCTGTGCCTCCCCACACGGCTGCTTACTTCTTCAGGACAGCTAGGAGGACAGATTCCCTAGCAGTTGTCTTCTTGCAAGAGAAAGTTTTGTACAACATGACATAACCATGAAAGTGAAATTCCAGCACCTTTGCCATAATCTTTTCCTTAAAAGTAGGTTGTTGGTGTAGGTTATACCCAAAAGGAGGAAATCATTTCAGAATAGAGCATATATAACAAACACCAGGAAGCAGGGATCACAGAGTGGGCCACCGCAGAGTCTGTCTGCTACCTCCTAGGGCTCTAATTTTTTTTTCTAACCCACAGTTTTCATATTTTAATCTTTTATTTTAATTTATGCTCTGAAAGATTTCCTCTTCTTTATCTACCTGTTCTTCCTAATTACCTTTAGAAGAAGCTGATGAAGTGGAAGAAAAATCCCAATAGTGGGAGCTGGTAGTCTAGAAAAGAACACCTTTCCAACAGGGTGTTCTTGATCATGGTCAGCAACGTTCAGACCATGTCTTGTTTGCTTACTAGTCAAGAAAGATGAGGACAGGTGATTGACCATTGCGTTTAGCTACAGTGGGATCACTGGTGACCTTGGCAAGCAGAGTTTTGGTGGCACAATGGAGGCAGAAGCCTATTTGGAGTGAGTTTCAAAGAGAACAGGAGAAGAGGATCTTGACTCAGAAAGTGGGGATGGCAACACGGAGGAAGTGGGCAACGGGGCAAGGTGGACAAGATGGACAACAGAGACCATGGGCAAGGATGCAGGGTCAAGAGAGGGAGTCTTTAAAATGGGAGAAGTCATTGTAATGATCCGGAAGAGAAGTAGCAGGAAATAAAGTGATGCAGAAAAGAACAGGGAAAACAGCTGGAGCAATGACTTCTAATAGGATGCAATCTGATGCAAAATCAAAAAGATCGGCCCTAGAAAGAAGTGTAGATACCTATAATAAAAGAATGATATTTGAGTAGGAAAGGATTAATAGCAGAAATAGTGGTACCTTACCCACTGAGGGGACAGCAGAGATGATGGCTGCTCTCCGACAGTCCTCCTTGTAAATTATTAGTGATGTTTACCGGTGAAAAGACGCTAGAAAGTTGCTACTTTATTATGCTTCTTTTATTGCACTTTAGATGAAGGTTCACCGAGCAAATTAATTTCTCATTAAACGATTAACACACTCTTTTAGTGTGTGTGTGCAACATCAATTGCCAATACCCTGACTTTAGCAGTTGTCTCCACATTGGGGTCCCCATTTCCATTCATCCAGATTTTCTGTCCCCTCCTGCTTTCTTGTCCTTGGCCCTGGGCTCATATACCAATCTCGTCTTATATGTTTTATGGTCCAGTTTAAAATTTGGCTTCAAGGTAAACCACAGGAATGACTTTAATAGTTAAAAGGGTGTCCAGGAGCCCTACTCTTGGAAATGTGTCAGACCAGTAAGCTTTTTTGATCAGTTAGAATTTTGTTTTATATTTTTTCCACCCCTCTCTGGGACTCTGTCTTGTGACACTTGTCATAGCAGTCAGTGCTGGTAGCCAGGAACCATTTAGTTGTGCTGGACTCAGTCCAGTGGAGGCCGTAACACTTGTTGTCCACTAGTCATTTGCACTAATCTTTCCCTCGTGCATTTGATTTTCTTCATTCTCCCTTGCTCCTGATGGAGTGAGACCAGCAGTGTATCTTAGAACATTTAAGGCCCCATGTACTACTCGCCCAATATAGAACCTTTTCTTTATCAACCGTGTTATTCCCAAGATATTCCCAAGACCATGATCCCCACTGCTCTCAGCCCAGTAATTCAGTCCTCTGAGGAGTCTCTGTGTGTCTGTGGGACTTCAGCGAGCTTCCTTGGACAAGGTGTGCTGGCTTTCCCAGTACTGCATAATATCTCACCCTTCACCAAAGTTACCACTTATCTATTTTCTGCTGTTTGTCCATCCCCACCCCTTCTCTCCCTTCTCACCATCAAAATTGTTTCCCCTTGTGTGTAAACCTTTTGTGAGTTTTTATAGGACAAATCTCATACAATCTTTGTCTTTTTATGATTGACTTATGTCACTCAGCATAATGCCCTCCTGCTGGGAGACGCTTGGCAGATTCATACTGTGCTTTGGAATTGTGTATTATCCCACCGTGTGTATATACCACAGTTTATCCATCCATCTGTTGATGAGCATCTAGCTTGTTTTCATCTTTTTGCTACTGTGAACGATGCAGCAGTGAACATGGGTGTTCGTATGTCTATTCATGTGACAGCTCTTATTTTTCTAGGATATGTTCCTAGGAGTGGGATTTCTGAATCATTGGTATTTCTATTTCAAGCTTTTTAAGGAAGTGCTATATCATTTTGCAAAATGGATGAGCCATTTTGCATTTCCACTAACAGTGCCAAAGAGGAAAGTTCCTATCTTAAAAAAAAAAAAATTAGCAAGATATCGCTGGACTGTTTAGGATGCTTATAAACAAGCCTGGAGTTTACGAAGTTACGTGGAAGGACTAGCTGGATAATAGACAGTACACAACAAGATTCTATAGACATAGTTCAGAAACCTATGCATCCTAATGCGTGAGACAGAAGTTTTTAAAAAGCTTTTTCTGCCAGATTTGGACTGTCTTTCAGAAAGAAATGCCACATTTGTGCCTGGTTCTTGCCTCTATCCTTCGTTTATTGTTTAGCGACGTTTGGTGCTAGGTAAGACCAGATACAGGTAAGTCTGCTTTGACCATTCAGTGGTGCTACCTTAAATGCAGGATGGGGGCAGATGTTGTAGGAGTGTGGTGGACAGAATGCCTTCTTGAATCTCTGAGAATTCTAGGTTAAAAAAAAAAATTTCTGTGGTTTCCTGGGTAAACTTTAATATCTTCATATTAGTCATTCTATTTATTCATCTAGGTCCTCCTCTTCTGATGACTAATTTTGGGAAATCGCTCTTGGTTACCTGGCAACAAGTTAGCTGAGGGTGGTGGCTTCCGCCTCACATGAAAACCAAAAAAAAAAACCCCCAAAACTACAGCTGTTGAATCAATTCCTACTCATAGCGACCCTATAGGACAGAGTACAACTGCCGCACAGAGTTTCCAAGGGTCGCCTGGTGGATATGAACTGCAAACGTGGTTAGCCGAGGTAGCTTTTGGTTAGCCGAGGCAGCTTTTGGTTAGCCGAGGTAGCTTTTGGTTAGCAGATACAGCTCTTACTCAACAGCATGGCTTCCCTCACTCAAAGAGCGAGCCTGACATTTCCCAAATGATGAAGTGCTCCCCCTGCCGTGACTGAGGGGAATTGCACCCAAATTCAACTTGTCACCAACTTCTGTTAGTTGCCTGGGCAGTTCCTGCTCTCAGTGACCTCACGTGTGGAGAGCTGAGTGTTCAAGGCTTTCTGAAGCACATCTCCGAGCCTGTCTTCCACGACGTCTCTGGGTGGGTTCAGCCCACTAACCTTCTGACGGAGTGCTTAACCATGTGTGTCACCTAGTGACTAGTGTTGTTTCCCATCCAGTTGATTCCCAGCCACACCGACCCTATGGGGTTTCCGAGGCTGTAATTTTGATAGGAGCAGATTGCCAGGTCTTCTCTGTCAAGGAACTGCTGGTGGGTTCAAAGGGTGACCCTTTGATTAGCAGTGAAAGTGTTTAACCACTGCGCCACCAGGGCTCTGTCTATAAAACCAGATCCATTGCTGTTGAGTTTACGGTAACTAACAATGACCTTATAAGATGGAATGGAACTGCCTCGTAGGATTTCCAAGGAGCAGCCAGTGGATTCGAACTGCTGACTTTTGGTCAGTAGTCACCAGAGCTTTAACCCTGTTGCCACTGAATCTGTTCTCACTGGCAGTGACCCTACAGGACAGAACAGAACTGCCCCCATAAAGCTTCCAAGGAGTGTCTGGTGGATTTCAGCTGCTGACCTTTTGGTTAGCAGCTTGTCATGGACTGAACTGTGTCCCTCTGAAATACGTGTCCCCTTGGTTAGGTCGTGATTCCCAGTATTTTGCAGTTGTCCTCCCTTTTGTAATTTTTCTAGGTAATAACCCATAATCTCTATTTGTAACTGTAGAGGATTAGGCTGGGATATTGCACTCTTGTTCAGTTCACATCCTTGGTTATAAAGGGAATTTCCCTGAGGTGTGGCTTGCACCATCCTTTGTTTTACAAGAGATAAAAGAAAGGGAAGCAAGCAGAGAGTTGTGGACCTCAGGAAAAAGGTGCAGGAGTACGTTGCATCCTTTGGACGTGAGGTTCCTGCGCTGGGATGATCTCAGGCCAAGGGACTTCCTCTGGAGCTGAAAGGCAGAAAATTGCCCTCCCTTGGGGTTGGTGCTCTGAATTAGGACTTTCAGCTTACTGAACTGTAACACACTAAACTTCTCTTTGCTAAAATCATCCACTAGTGGTACATCTGTTAGAGCAGCACCAGGTAGCTGAGATAGAATCATAGCTCATAACCACTATGCTACCAGCAGGGCTCCAGGCACCTTCAAAGTCTCCAGAAGCAGGGCAGCTGGCTTTTCCCATCAGTTTCCTAACTTAACTGGCATCTAAACTCAGACCTCTTAGGCCTGAAACTCAAAATGTTTATTTTCACATCCAAGACCACTGCCATAATCACTTTACATGAAATGAGACCAATGTGAATGCTGCTGTCCCTGCTGGAGCCCAGCCCTGTCCACCATGTGGTTTAGTTGCTTGCCAAATCAAACACACTTTGCCACAGGATGTGTGTAAGAGAACAGAATCCTAAGCTCCCTCCGCTACTGACATCTACCATGCACAGCCTCTGGCATTTAGAAATGATCTAGGTATCCATGGTTGTCCTTTTTTAGGTATATATGAAGGTGGGGTAGTTAACACATCTGGCTGCTAACTGAAAAATTGGAAGTTCAAGTCCACCCAGAGTCACCACAGAAGAAAGACCTGGAGATCTACTTCTGAAAAGTCAGCCATGGAAAACCCTACAGAACATAGTTCTCCTATGCCACACGTGATGTCATCATGGGTCCATGGCAACTAGTTAGACTGAGATTAATTCATGTCACTAGCATGGTTCCAAAGTCACTGCATAGTTACCAGGGTCTCCTCTCAGTGAGCCTGTTCCTTAAACAGGACTAACATCTGGGTAGAAGGGTGTGTGTGCGTGTGTGTGTGTGTGTGTTTACTTTTGGATGGAAGTCCTTCAGGGAACATGTAGGCTAATTTTGTTGGCAAAAGGCTTAGAATTTCATTCTGGTACACTAGTGTACACTCATGGAGCCCTAAGCCTAGCAGAAGAGGTCACTCAGTTTCTTTAGTGACCACATCTCTGTGAGTATTTTTTCTTGGAGCTAAATTTAATGGGGACCAGTTGCTTGGTAAGTATGGAGTCGGAGAAGAGGGATAGGAAGGCAAGCCATCAGCATCACCATTCCATAGAAAGCTGGCCAGATGAATCCCTCTGCTTTGCGCCTGCCTCCCAATTCTATGCTTGAGCTTGTAGATGCTCAGTGTAGCCCTTCCTTGGCCTTGTGAAGGAATAGCTCCTATCTCTACTGCAGCCTTCTCCCAAGGGTGCTATGTGATCTGTCTCATCAATCAATACTATCCAATCTTTTTATCCAGTCCAGAAATCACTCAAGACCCCTGGTCCATTCCTTGTCCATTCTTTCTCCTCAGTGATGTTGTGGTTGTTTTCATCCCTGTGTGTCTTTACTTGCAACATGTACATTCATTCAGCATTTTGAATCAGAAGCATGACTCTTATGTTTTAAGAAGAGTCTGGGTTTCAAACACCAGGCTGCTGTGAGCCCTGGCTTTTGTGCTTGTTTGTTAGATGATGAGAACTACCTCATCAGGTCTTCTAGGCTATGATCTTTATGGAAGTGCTTGGCTACTGATAGAAAGACTGACAGTTCAAACCTACCCCACAGCATTTCTGGAAGAAGATCTGATGATCTGCTTCTGTAAAGATTATAGCCAAGGAAGACTTAAGGGCAGTTCTACTCTGTCACATGGAGTTGCCAGGAGTCAAAATACACTTGACAGCACCAAACAAAAACAAAAGGAATAACTAAAGACCTTTTTATTCTCTGAGTGTTTCAAAAGATTCTTGGGGCCTGCCTTAGATTTTATCTGCTAGGCAGATGAGAAATGCTTCCAGAAGCAGGTTTGAAGGGGCATTGCAGGGAAAGGAATACAGTTGTTCCCTGCTTGCATTCCCTGGAAGCTACATTTCCATTCTACTCATTCTGATGTAACTTTCAAATATGCCCTTTGAGAAATAATCAGATTGGAATTACAAGTGGCAATTTAGATGAAAGAGATACAGTGCATATGTGATCGAAGTGGCCAAATTTTATAATATGTATTCATTAATTCATCTAAAATAAACTGATCACCTACTGTGATCAGGTTGTGACCTGAACTAAGCACAAGGGACATAAATGTAAGAGACAGTTTGTGTTGCACAATTCTTAGTCTGGTGGGAGAGTCAGATTGTAAACAACTGGATAATAGCACACTGTGACAGCACAGAATCATACTGAAGTCTTTTCATACAGTCTTTTGTTCATTTGGAGCCCTGGTAGCACAGTGGTTAGGAGCTACAGCTGCTAGCCAAAAGGTCAGGAGTTCAAATCCACCAGCTGCTGCTCAGAAATCCTATGGGGTAGTTTTGCACGGTTACTATAAGGTCACTCTGAACGGGAATCCACTGGACAGTAATGGTTTTTTTGTTTTTTGTTTTTTGCCTTTTTGTTGTTCATTGGTGTTTCTTACCTGAATATCCTTAAAATTAAAATTTACTTTGGAAGAACCACAGACCCCACATTTAGAATTTTCTAGTGCAGAAATAGGGAGATCATCACTGAGCAGTAGACAGAGTAGGCCCTGGGGCCGTAAGATTGAACTGGTGGGGCCGTAAGATTGAACTGGTTGAGCCGAAAGAGTGTTGGCCCACTTCCCAGTTTTGCTGAGACCAGAGCTGTCTGCCAAAGAACAAATTTTACAACAACCATTAAGCCAATTACATCAAGGTAGAAACCAGCACAGTAAGGTGCTTCCTTTGTTAATCTGCACTACAGAAAAAAATTCACAACATCTAATTCTCACACTCCACTTTTAGATTTGGTAAACATGGTAAATGAGCAACTTCTAAATGTTTTGTTTGGCATCTGGCCCTAGTCGTAGGCAAGAATTAAACGTGAGAACAATAATGATCTTTGACATTTTGAAACATGGGTTTCTGAAATGAGGGAGGTATAGGGGTTGCTGTGTTTTTTTCAGATATCTCAGGGGAGATAATTTCTTTGTTGCTGTTGTTAGTCTGTCAAACCAAATAATATTTATTCCTCAGAAATACGGTATTTTGGCCATCCAACTATTTAGAGAACTGCTTTAAGTCTGATACCCGTTGAATCAAGAACTTTGAATTTATTTATCTTTGTAAGAAGTTTAAAAATTTTTCTAGAGTGTCGCTATCCCCCTAATACTGACCCGCGGCAGAGTGACAGCAACAGACCGACACCACGTCCTCTGGTCTTCAAGCAGAGAGTGCGTTTATTTCCAGTAGTTCCACTTATATACGGAATGAATCAGCCAATCACTACTGACCCGCGTACCGGCTAGGGCGTGTCCCAGGCATGCGCAGGCAAGATGTTTACTGCTCTAAGGTCTCTGGGTCTGGGTGTGGCTACAAGCCAAGGCACCTTCTTTGGGTGCGGCCACTCGGGGGGGTGTGGGGCCGGCTCGCCACACTAGAGAGAGAACCAAAACTTGCTGCCGACGATTCCAACTCATAATGATAAAGTAAGATAGAGCAGAGCTGTCTCATAGAGTTTCCAAGGAGTGACTGATGGATTCGAACCGCCAACCTTTAGTTCCAAACTGAATTCTCTAACTGCTGTGCCACCAGGGCTCCTTGGAAATAACAGAGAACTACGTTTAAGCCTTTTGTCCCCCTAGTATTCTGCTTTTCTTTCTCTGAACACTGTTTACAAGATTTCCTCTTCTTATGTCAAACAATAACATAATGATATTTAAAGAGATTGTCAATTTTTAAATTGTCCATATTCCTATTGCATAGTTTGAAGGAAGGTTTAATTTTTTTCTTTTCCCATTCCTCTCTCAAAATCTCTCCTAACAGTTACCATTTTGAAATAAATTTATTACTTATAGTTACGGATTTGATCTACAGTACTAAACATGGAAGAAAGATTCCATTATTTATTCTAAGTTCATCAGTCACAGTTCAGGGGTATCATTCAAGGATCTGAGGACTCACAATGTGTCCCCAAACATGGAAAAGACTTCTGGTCTTCACTGAGTCATTGTTATGGTTGAGATGCTTATTTTTTGTACTCTCTTTAATGAGGACTGTGCCTGGCACATAATGGGCTGTCAATTAGTGTTTGCTGAATAAATCAGTGAATACTTAAATGTTTATTCAAAGTAGACAAGAGAATCTCTTACCTCATTACCCAAGGTAAAAATTCTTGTTTGATGGAGTGTGAAGGGGTCAATTCATGATAGAATCTAGTCATTTCATAACACTCTCTTTTTCCTCCTGCTTCAGCTCAGGAACAATTAAGAGAGAGATGCAGAGATGGTGCCAGTGGAAACCCTGCTGGTGTAGTGGTTAAGTGCTACAGCTGTTAACCAAAAGGTCAGCAGCTGGAATCTACAGGGTCTCATGGAAAACCCTATGTGGTCGTTCTACTCTGTCCTATAGGGTTGCTGTGAGTCTGAACTGACTGACAGCAATGGTTTTGGTTTTGGCTTATACACATGCATGTATGCACGCACACACACACACAGACACACACACAGACACACACACACACATCTATAGAGAGAGAGAGAACCCTGGTGATATAACTGGTTAAGCTACTAATCAAAAGATTAGTGGCTTGAATCCACGCAGCAGCTCCACAGAAAAAAGACCTGGTAATGTTCTTTCATAAAGATTGCACTAAGGAAGAACATTAAGGGGCAGTTCTCCTCTGTCACATGGTGTCACTATGAGTAGAAAACAACTTGACTGCACCTTACAACCATGTAAAATTAAAAAAACCAAACACATTGCTACTGAATTGATTCCCACTCATAGTGGTCCTATAAGACACAGTAGAACTGCCCCACAGAGTTTCCAAGGAGCAACTGGTGAATTTGGACTGTTGACCTTTGGATTTGCAGCTGAGCTCTTAACCAGTAGACTACCAAGGTATCTTAACAACTGCATAGACACAGATGCAGACACAGGTACAGACACAGACACAAAGACACAGAACCAGACCCAGACACACTGCAAAGGGAACAGTTGCCTGTTAAAAAGTTTGTCTCGCTCAGTATGACTTTCAAAGCAGTTTTGCTACCAGGAGGATGGGCATCAAACGAGAACTGAAAATGCAATGTGGATAGGCTTCCTGCCTGGATGTGGATGAGAAAACAAGTTACAGAGAATTATTTGCTACAACCTAGTGAACACAAGAGGAACCAGCTATATAAAGTTAGGACAATTAAAAGACAGGCACTGAGCCCTTAAGAATCAAACCTGTCCTATCCCACCTTGAAAATTTGAATTACATAAACCTATAAAATATTTTTTATTATTTGGGCCCCAAGTTGGTGAATAGATAGAAAAAGTTTTAAGATTTGTAGTATCTTGAGCTATTTTCCACCCTAAATTTGACTTTTTCCATTAATTCTTTTTACTAGGCGGGCTTTCAAGAAATACAGCATATGGCAGTTAAATCTGGATAAGCCAGGATGGAAAGAAAAAAAAGAGGAAAAGACAGAGAAAAAGAAAAGCAGAAAGTGGTTTTTAAGGTCAGCCTATGGATTCAAATTTTTATCAAGTTAAAGCAAAATGAAAAAAAATAAATATAAAGTCAGTTGATTTAAAAAGCTTTCTTTTATTCTGAAATTATGTTTCTTTCAACTATTTTTTGTTACGAAAAGTAAAGATGTCATCTTGAAGACTAATGTGCACTTGACCAAGCTGTGGTATTTTCACTCATATCATATGCATGCGAAAGCTGGACAATGGACAAAGAAGACAGAAGAAGAATTGATGCCTCTGAATTCTGGTGTTGGAGATGACTGTTGAATGTGCCATGGACTGCTGAAAGAACAAACAGATCTGTTCTGGAAGAAGCGTAACCAGAGTGCTCCTTGGAAGTAAAGGTGGCAAGGCAGCAAGTCTTACATATTTTGGACATGTTGTCAGGAGGGACCGGTCCCTCAAGATGCACATCATGCTCGGTAGAGGGCAGAGTCCACAAAAAAGAGGAAGACCCTTGACGAGACAGACTGACACAGTGGCCACAACAAGAGGCTAAGCAGAAAAATAATCGCGGACATGGCACAGGACGGGGCAGTGTTCTGTTCTGTTGTTTATAGGGTCTCTATGAGTCAGAACTGACTTGACGGCACCTAACAACAACAACATCTTTTGCTATTAAAGTATCATTTTGAAAATACATGAACAATGATGATAATCAGATGTAGTTGCTTTGTTTTTATAATGTCTTAATTTGAAATAGAAAATGAGTACCTGTCTTACGATCTTCTTTATTGAAAAAAGAAGTATACTGATCCATGAGGTGCAAGATTCAAGAACCTGTTCACCAGAGAGTGAGAACAGCAAGCAGGCATGGTTAAGTAGAGCCTCACTGAGAGGAGACTGAGAATAGGAGAGGGCTCAGGTAGAAAGAGGAAGGAATGAGACCAGAGGAAAGCAAAGGAAAAACCTGTGAGAAATGAACTAATAGCTAGCAGAGAGAACTAAGGGACCATTCCATTCTTGTCCTCTCTATGATTTGTGACTTCTTTAAATAGATAGTTTTAAATATAGAAAAGATTTTTGCAGTAGAGTTCCTTCTGACTCACGGCAACCCCATGTATTACAGAGAAGAACTGTTTCATGGGGTTTTCTTTACACAAACAGATTACCAGACTTCTGTGTTGTTCTTGGATGGGTTTGATCAACTTTTAGGTTAGTAGCTGATGGCAATCCACTTGTAACACTTAGGAACCAATAGCCAGCTAGGTAGCTAGATAGCTAGCTAGATGAATTGTTTTCATTAGATGCTGTCTAGCTATTCTGGTTCATAGTGATCCCATGTACAGTAGAACAAAATGCTGCTCCGTCTTGCCCATCCTCACAATCGTTGCTATGCTTGAGCCGACTGTTGCAGTCACTGTTTCAATCCAGCTCACTGATGGTCTTCCTCTTTTCACTGAAACTACTAAGCATGATGTCCCTTCTCCAGGACATCACGCTTCTCTTCTGATAATGCGTCCTAAGTATGTGACATGTAGTCTCACCATCAACGTATCTAAGGAGCATTCTGACTGTGCTTCTTCCAAGACAAATTTTTCATTCTACTGAAAGTCCATGGGCATAATTCAAAGGCATCAATTTTTCTTCTGCATTCTTTACTCATTGGTCAGGTTTCAAATGTATATCAAGTGATTTAAAAATCATTGCTTGGGTCAGTGGCACCTTAATCATCAAAGTGATAGCTTTGTTTTTTAACACTCGAAAGAAATCTTTCGCAGCCAGTTTGCCCAGTTAGATGCATCTTTTGATTTCTTGACTAGTGAAGATGAAATAAAAGAAGCCTGAGAACAGATCTTTAAGGCTTAGTAATGCTCATTCCCAGTTATATATTTCAAGAAAATAGTAAGTATAGCTCTCCAAAACAATGATGATTACTCTGGAAACAAGTGTCTCAATTCATTTTCTTTAATCCTGAACTTTGCCATTGTTCATAAAATGTTTCATATTGATAGATCTCATGATAAAACCAGAAAAATTCATCAGAAATTAAATTTTTATCCTATCCGTAGCTGAAGTTTGATAGACAGCTGATTCAGCACTTAATAATAAAGCAAAGATTCATCCCCTCCTCTGTCCCAATCCTGGTTTGAAATAGATTTCTGTGTCCTTTAGTCACTGGTAAATCTGGATCTTTGCTCAGCTTTCATTTATGACTTTCTCAGTAATACCCCAAATCAGAATATATTCCTGCATGCTTGCTGAAACACTGGAAAGAAATAGTTTTGTCATAGTAACTCGGAACTCTATTGGTCCATATGTTCAAGGGACATCTAAGCACAGCTCTCCGGCTGACCCTCCTTGGAATGGAATCTACCTCTCTCTCTCTCCAACATAAGAAAGTGCATTTTCTAACTCCTCTTTCTATTTCCAGTGCCTAAACAAGTGTAAAGTTGACATTTGTTTGGGAAAAATGAAAGATGACTTCATAGTGCTGAAAAGACAGGTATACATGAGACCACATATGTATCTCAAGATTCAGTGAATTTCCTACTTCTTGCCCGCTTGCTGGAGTTTCAATAACTAAATGAACAGAAGAAAAGAAGTACTAAAAAGAGTTGGGAAAAGGGGATGTGAGAGTGGGAATGACAAAAAGCAGCTGCCACAGAGGAAGAGGGAGAGATGCCTGGTTTTCTTTTTAGTGCAACCTTTGCGTTTCTGGACAAGGCAGATGGTTTGGGAGGCATTAGGGACATTCAGCTTCCCACGTCACAGCATGGGCTAAATGTTTCAACCAAGGGCATCCATTTGGAGTTAGGGACAATTTCTCTTCGAAACCAGAAGACTGCTAGTCCTAATTTTCAGGTATCTGAATTTTCAAGTATTTATCTGTCCCTAAAACTTTTTGATAAAAAAATAGGGAGAGAATGAGTCAAGGGCTGCTCAGTAGTTGCCATTTTTAAATTAGGAAAATAAGCAAATATGGTGATAAAGCTAGAATATATGCTCTTATGGGCAGAGAATAATTTACAACTACTAACTACAGCAAGGTAAGATACAGAGTAGTCTTGATAAGTTTACGTTGATGGCCATAGCAATCTTGAACTCAACCATTGCTGTGGTTAGTGGCCATCCCTTCAACAACGACATAACGCTGCCCACTCCCGTGCCATCCCCCGTTCTGTTCTACATTGGACCCTTTGTGATTGGCAGGGTTGTCATTGCCTGATTTGGGAAGTATTTTGCTAGCCCTTTCTTCCATAACCTAGAGCTCCACTGAAAACTATTCGGTTCATGATACTTCATTGACTGACAGATGGTGATGAACTGGCTGAAAGCGAACCTGGTGCTTCTGCATGGAAGTTGAGCATTTCACCACGGAACCACCATTGCTTCCGTCGTCTCAGCTACGGATCATGTCTAAGCATTCACAGGAAAATTTTTGGCCACTGAGAAAGGAATTCCATACTCATTTGCAAGGTTAAAATATTCTTCTGCTCAGGTACCAAACCAAGTCACTAATCACTTGATTTAAACTAGCACCAGTACCATAAGTTTATTTTGAAGATTAAATAAGAGTATTGCTTGCATTAGTCAGTATAATGCTACTATAACAATAAGTATGTCCTTAGCCAAGCCAGCCAAGTATGTCTTAATGTTAATATTAGTTTTTATTATAAGTCACTTGGAGTGGTCCATAAGCTTTTTGATGGTAGGTCTTTGAACAGTTTTCTTTATTCAGGTAGTTCTAGTATCTTGGTGCACATTGTTGCTGTCTGGTGCTGGGAGTTAGTTCTGGCTCCTAGTGAACCTACATACCTCAGAGTGAAACGCTGACTGGTTCTGCGCCATGCTCACAGTTGTTGCAGCCACTGTATCAGTCCATCTCTTTGAGAGTCTTCCTCTTTTCAGCAGATGCTCTACTTGACCAGGCTAGTATCTAATAAACAAACAAACAAACAAATAACAGTGCCATCGAGTCAGTTCCAACTCATAGCGACCCTACAGGTCAGAGTAGAACTGTCCCATAGAGTTTCCAAGGAGTGCCTCGCGGATTTGAACTGCTGACCTTTTGGTTAACAGTCGTAGCACTTAACCACTGTGCCACCAGAGTGTCTATTAGTACATATTTATTGACTGAATAGATGAGTAAATTAGAGAATGAACAAATTAAGTCACATTCAAAGCTAAATTCTCTGCCATCCCCCTTAGAAATTTAGCTACCCCAGTTATCTGTATTAGAAATTGATAAGTCACTTTACAAACTTATCATTTGGTGCCACCAACCACTAGATAATGAAAAGTTAGAATGATTAACCGTGGAATAGCTAAGATTAGCTAAAAAAAATTACTGAGTCAAAGAAGCTGTTTCCTGTTTAAACTTGCTCACAATTAAAATAATTACTTCCAGAGTGACTAAAACTGGTATTAACAGCATATAATTCTATATAAATTAGTACTTAAGTGCCAAAACAAAGTGACTTGGAGAAGTTTCTTTCTTCAACAATTCTCTGAAATATTTGCATTTATGACAGTGTTGAACATCTATCTTTTTATTAAAAAAGGTTTCAGTAGCTCCAGTGGAAAACATAAGTTGAGCCATAAAATCAAATACCTTTGGAGTATCAGACAAATGAAAAATTACAACCAACACTTGCAGTGTAAGCAACAAATGATTTGAAATTCATTCCATTAAATGATCTCACTTATTTCACGGTGTTTTTATCATCTTCATGACCCTACAATGTCATTAAGGAATTTACTCTTTTTAACTACTTTCTAGTTTTTAAATCCTATGGTTTTGTATTTCTCCAGTCCTGGAAAAATACGCTTTGCTTCATTTTAAAATAAGTAACCTAAAGATGAATGCTGTTTCAAACTTTTGAAATGTCATAGAAGCACACTTAGGGTTCTCATACATGCACTGTTCCTCTCTAATAACGTTAAGTCTAAAGTAGTACTTCAAACATCTTATGAATTTAAGGTTTCTAGAATTTTCTTTCCCTCAAGTCTAACTTTAATGTTTGAAGGTTACAGAGAAATCATAAAATAGCAAGCAACAGCATCACTATGTAAACAACGTAAAAAAAAAAAAAAAGATCCTCTGTAAAAAGGCTTGAATTTCTACCCGCTGCTTCAGTGTCAGAATTTTCTGGATCATCTGCAGTGGGCTGGTCAGAATTTTCTGAGCCAACATTGCCATCTGTTGGAGAAGCCCCTACAGTATCTTAAAAACAGAATTTTGGTCGAAGGGAAGGAGCTCTAGCGGAACAGTGGTTAATTAAGTGCTTGCTTGCTTGCCTACTATCAAAAGATTGGCAGTCTGAACCAACCAGCCACTCAGTGGGAGAAAGATGCAGCAATTGCCTTATGCAAAGATTTACAGCCTCAAATATCCTACAGATCTATACTCTGTCCTGTAGAGTTGATAGGAGTCAGAATTGACTTAATGACAATCAGTTGTTAATGTTTATAATTGGTAATTCAAATTTTTTGTGAGAGTAAAACAGAACTGGTATATGTACAGTACTTAAACTATGCTCAGTGAGTGTTACCTATTATTTCCTTCGTAAGGCAATCCTGAAAGAATCCATATTGGTTATTCTTATTTTTTTCCTTTCTTTGCAATAACCCTCCAATCCAAAAAACCCACCGCCAACAAGTGAATTTCGACTTATAGTAACCCTGTAAGATGAGGAGAACTGCACCATAGAGTTGCCAAGGGATACCTGGAGGATTCAAACTGCTGACTTTTTGGTTAGTAGACATAACACTTAGCCACTACACCACCAGGGTTTCCAGTCTACAATAGCAGAAAATAATAACAATAATCCATTGTTGTCAAGTCAATTCCAAGTCATAGCAGTCTTGGGACAGAGTATAATTGCTCCACAGTGTTCCCGAGGAGCGGCTAGTGAATTCGAACTGCTGGACCTTCTAGTTAGCAGCCTGAACTCTTAACCACTGTGCAACCAGGGCTTGGAGATGATATTTTCTTTCTTTCTTTTTACTTTTTTTAATAACCCTACAACAGCAGAAAATACTATGGAGATGAGAAGTTTACAAAAGTTTTATTTTTATCTCTTAAAATGATTCAGTCTAAATAAAATATATTTAATCTCAGTTTACAGCCTCTTTATTTTATTTTATTTTTTAGTATGATTAAGTGAAAGACTACAATTAATTTTGCATGCCTGCCTGTCTGCGGCTCCTTCTACTCTCCTTGCCCAGTGACAGCACACAGCTACTTTTCATTCTATACTTGTCATATCCTCTTAACAAGCTCCTGTCCTCTCCTCTCCACCCTCTTCTCTCCCATCTAGAAAGGCACCAGTAGGACACCATTGTATAAATTCATAGAACCATAAAGTACACACACAGTATGGTCAAACTGTGTCCCTGAGTCCGGTCCAGTTTTGTCCAAAGAGTTGACCTCAGTAGTGTCTTCTGGTCAGGGGCATCATCAGGTCTAGGGTCCATGCTCCTGGGGGATCTCCCAGGCCTTTGTATCCTCATTTGTGGTCTTTTAGTTGAGTTTATGAGCTACACTCCTCTTTTTCTCATGTTGCGACAGAAACTCACCATTCTGTGCCCAATCACAGCTGTCTTTGGTGGTGGCCCAGCACCATAAGGTTCTTCTCGTCTCATGCTGATACAGTCTCCCATTCATACGGGTCCTTCTGTCTCCTGGGCTCTTTTTACTCATGTCTTTGCTGTTCTCAGTGGTCATCTGTTCTGGATGAGTTGGAACCATTTGTTGTACTTAAGATGGTAATTTGCTAGCTTTTAAGACCCCAGATGCCACACAGTAATAGAGGGTGCAGAAGATTCTCTTAGCAATAGGCTAGTTATGCCACTTGGCCTCAATGTCTCCTGAGGACATGAAATATTGGGTTGAGATTAGAAGAACTTTCAGTTTTATACTGGAGTCCAGTTAAGTTGATCTACTTAAACTGTGTACTGTCACTGCTTTCACCTAACCAAATTTCTATCAACTGTCTAATCTGTGACTAATCTTCTCCCTCCTCACCCTTGTAGCTATCAAAGAGTCTTTTCTTCTGTACATAAGTCTATTTTTAAGTCCTTATAGTAGGGGTCTCATACAATATTTGTCCTTTTGCCACTGACTGAGTTCACTCAGTATAATGTCTTCCAGCTGAAACCAGGTTTGAGATGCTCCCTAAAATCATCATTGTTCTTTATTATTACATAGTGTTCCACTGAGTATATGTATCATAGTTGGTTTATCCATTCATCTGTTGATGGGCATCTAGGTTGATTCCATCTTTTTGCTGTTGTGGACTGTGCTGTAATAAACATTTGTATGCAAGTGTCTGTTTATTGACAGCCTTTGTTTCTGTATGGTACACTGTGAGCCATGGGATTGCTGGATCAAATGGTATATCTATTACCAGGTTTGCTTTGCAAATAAGTGGTACCATTTTGCAATCCCAGCAGCAGTGTAAAAGAGTTCCAGTCTCTCCACAGCCTCTCCAGCATTTGTTTACAACCTCTTCATTTTTATCTTTAACTTTTCATTTTTGTATAAATCCAGCTTATTACTTTGAAGATATGGCTAAATTTTTAAAAATAAACAAATAAAAAATGAGTAATGCTTCTGGAAATACAGGATGTACTTATTCAGAGCAGCTTCTAGACTATGGATGTTTCTGTAGAAGACAAACAGCTGAATGTTCCTCACAGTCTCAGTGCCAAAATTCCCTGAATGCCATTGTTACACTCTCCTACTGATTCTTTTATCACCCGTCTTGTCCCCTTTCTTTCACTTGACACGTTATTCCTTAGGTTCCTGTCCTTTCCAGCATAATTTGCCTGTCTTCCCTTACTCCTGAAGTCTTCTCTTCATCGATTGAATGCATCACTATCAAAAAGTTCCAGGAGTAAAGCAGGCACAGGATCCAGTGTTAACCAGAAAAGTGTAAACCAGATCATGACCTTTCTTTGCTCCAGCTCTTCATAATATTGAGGAATGCTGTCTAAAGTCTTCATCATGGCCCTAAAGACTTTGGCCGGAGATGACTTTATGTCCTTTCAAATTCCTCCTCCTACTCTGTGCCTGTGCCTCACTACCCTTCCAGCTCCTCCTGGGCTTTCTGAGCACACTGTCATCCTTGCACTTGCTGTTTTATCCACGTGGAGTACACTTTCCCTCAATGTCGTAATAGTTTACTCCCTCACATCATTCCGATCTCTGCTTGAATGTGGTTTCCGTGGTGCAGCCTTGGCTAAAGACACTAAAACAGCCAACACCTTTGTCACCTCATCACATTAGCAGCCATCCCTGAACCGGGGCCTGTTGGTTTGGAATACCAGTCACTCCCTGATATGGTGTGTTTATTTGCTGGTAGCGTGTTTCTGTATTGACAACTGCACTACACGAAAGATGGATCTTATTCTGTTGTTCACTACTGCATTCCCAGTGCCTAGAAGAGTGCCTGCCATTCAAAACTTAGAAAATATGTGTTGAATTGTGGAAGATTATTGACTAAATTAACTCTCAGGGTCTCCATTAACTGTTTATCAGACTTCCCATGCAATTATTTAACAGTAATAATTGCTACTTGCAAAGTACTTGGTGTCCCTGGGTGGCACATATGATTAAATGTTTGATTATAAGTCTAAAGGTTGGTGGTTCAAATCCACCCAAGAGGAGTCCTGTCAGTCTCCTTTGAAAGGTTACAGCCTTGAAAACCCTATAGAGCAGTTCCATCTAGTCTGCACACATGGGGCCATCTGGAGAAGGAAACAACTCAATGACAACAACAACAACAACACAGAATACTTACAAGTGAGAGACACTACACTACGTATCTTAGTCATCTGGTACTGCTGTAACACAAAAACTACAAAGAAGATGGCTTTAAAAAGAGAGATTTCACTCTGTCATAGTCTAGTAGGCTAAGAGTCCCAATTCATGGTGTCAGCCCCTGGGGAAGGTTTTTTCTGTTGGCTTTGGAGGAAAGTCCTTATCATCAAACTGCCCCTGACTGGGAACTCCTAAGGCACAGGGACCCTGGTTCTTTCCAAATGAGGCACTTAGCGCCCACCATGCTTCTTGGTAATGTGAGATCCCCAGACTCCTTTTATTCCTTGTAGAACGAAAGGTGGTGCAAGCCGCACTGCAGGGAAACTGCCTTAGTGAGGGTGTTACAGCCCCACCCTTATCCTCTCTTGGTGTAATACTATGTATTAGCCACAGGCAGAGATTAGGGTTTACAGCATAGGAAAATCACAAAGTGGGAGGCCATCACACAATACTGGACGTCATAGCCCAGCCAAATTGCTATTCATGTTTTGGGGGGACACAATTTAATCCATGACTCTAAGCATTTAACACACACTATCTGATTTAAACCTCATAACAATGCTTCAAATATCTGATTACCTTGGGCATATATCCATTTTCATAAATTAAGAAAGCTTTTGAGCAATATAGAAAAATTTTCTCTAATATTGTATAGATATGTGTCTTAGTTATCTAGTGCTGCTATAACAAAAATTCCCCAAGCAGATGGCTTTAACAAACAGATTTATTCTCTCTACTGTCTAGGAGGACAGAAGTCCACATTCAGGGCACCGTCTCCAGGCGAAGGCTTTCTTTCTCTGTCAGTTCTGGAGAAAAGTCCTTTCATCAGTCTTCCCCTGGAGATGTCTAGGAGCTTCTCAGCCCAGAGATCCCAAGTCCAGAGTACATGCTCCTCTCCTAGCTCTTCTTGCTTGATGATACTGAGATTCCCTTTCCTCTCTGCTCCGTTATCTTTTTTATATCCCAGAAGAGATTGATTCAAGACACAAAGTGATCTCTTAGACTGCATTCTGCTTCATTAACATAACTGTTTCTAATTCTGTTTCCACCATATAATAGAAGCTAGTATTTATCACATGTGATGTTTAAAATTGTGTGTCACCTTGTCTGAGTCTTGACTCTCAGTGTTCTGGTAACTCTGTGATGTTGTAGTTACTTCCCTGTTGAACTTTGATATATGATGATCTCTACAATGGGGTCTACTGTGAGTAATCGATGGGTAGAAGGAGAGTTTCTTTGGGCATGTGGGTTGGAAACTCTTGCTCTGGAAAGCGCATCTGCCTCCTGTTCACCTGACCTCTGGTTCTTGGTGCTTGAGCAGGCAGTTTGCCTGCCAGTTTTGGAATTCGTCAGTCTTTGAAGTTTGTTAGCAAGCCCAGCTCAAGAAAGACTGAAAACAAGGACTTTCTCCCTGAACCAACAGAGAAAGAAAGAGTTTCCTTGGAGCTGGCCCTCTAAATTCTGAATTCTAGCCTCCTGAACTGTGAGAGATTATTGGAAAAGAATGTTGAATGTACCGTGGACTCCCAGAACAAACAGATCGGTTCTGGAAGAAGTACAACCAGAGTGTACTTTGGAAGCAAAGATGGCAAGATTGCGTCTTACACACTTTGGACATGTTGTCAGGAGTGATCAGTCCCTAGAGAAGGATATTGTGCTTGGTAGAGTGGAGCATCAGCAAAAAAGAGGAAGACCCTGAAGAGATGGACTGACACAGTAGCCACACAATGGGCTTAAGCACAGAAATGGTTGTGGACATGGTGCAAGACTGGGCAGTGTTTCATTCTGTTGTGCGTAGGGTTGCTATGAGATGCAACAGACTCATCATTACTAACAGCATCAAACTGTGAGAGAATAAATTTCTCACTGTTAAGGCCACCCACTTGTGGTATTTCTGTTACAGCAACAGTAGCCAAGCCAAGCCAAGTGCTAGATGATTAAAAAAAAAATACATTAGCCAAGTTTGCACAAATTTTGGGGGGACACAATTCAATCTATAACACTGTACCCTTTGATCTTCCAGATTTTACGTCCTTGCCTCATATGAGGCCCAGCAATTAAGTCCATGAACTTAATTGTTCTAATTGCTACATACCTCTCTGCTGAATGCTGCTACATACTTCGCTGCTGAATGCTGCTGTGGTCACCTTCGAAGTACTCCCCCTGGAAAGCTATGCACCGATGCTACAGCCTAGTCTACATTTTGGCAAATGCTGACTCATAGCAATCCTATAGGAGAGAGAACCGCCCACATAGGGTTTCCAAGGCGCAGCTGATGAATTTGAGCTGCTGATCTTTTGGTTAGCACCCAAACTCTTAACCACTGCATCATTAGGGCTCCTCATATCACCCTCCCCTAACTTGAAATCAACACCAAGCCCAGAATCTCATCTTCTTTGTAATTCCTCTTTATAAAATCTACAATAAAAGTTATCTACTTCCAAAGTACAATGGTTCAACAGGCAAAAGGTAGCCATTTCTATTACAAATGGAAGAAATAGGAGGGAAACAAGAGATAACAGGCCTTAAGCAAGTCCCGAACCCAGCAGAATACATTACATGAGCTCACAAGTCTTGAAAATAATCATTTGTTCTCTGAGACCACCTCTGGAGTGGCCCTGCTTCCTTAAGATTCTGGGTGTTGACCATGCTGTCTGGATTCCAGGTGGATGCTCCTCAGCCCTGGGCTTCAGTTGTGCCTTTTGTGCGCACTACGATGGCAGCTCTGCTCCCTCACTGTAGGTAGCCCCATTCTCCTAGTGCATCTGAGTGGTTGCCCTGATCCTCAACCCTGGCAGAACCTGTTCTTCTGCCCCTTGGTCACGGAAGCTTTGCCCCTTCAGCCTTGGAGAGTGGATCTGATGCCATCCCTCTGGACCTCTGAATGGCAACCCTAAACTCAGAGCTAAAGTGATTAAGATCTGACTCGTTGAAACCTGGGAGTTTGTGGCCCCATGCTTTGAGACCCAGAAAGCCATGAGCTGACCCTTTAATACTGAACCAGCTCTGCTTCACATGCTCCTTGTCTTTTCAACTTCTGCTTTCTTGTTCCTTGGCCTCTTGGCCCCTCAGCTCCCCTGGCCTGTTGTGCTGCTTGGACTTTGTCCTGCATGGGCAAGTGTTACAAAGATCTTTAGCTCTATGGGTAAAAGTCTGGAGGCACCCAACTCTGCCAGGAAACCTCCTGCCCAAAGGCACTTGACTTCCTTGCTCCATGGCTCAGCAACCATGCAGTCTCACACTGGTCTCCTGGATTCTGCTGCCGCTGTTCCTCTGCTGCTGCTTCTGGTGTCCATGCCACCTCTGGTGTTACAGCTCTCCTCATTTGCTTCTGAGTTCTCACCGGTGTTGTCAGTCCATAATTCCACCAGTGATCTCTTCAAGAAAATTTAAGCCTTTACTATCACATGTTTTAACACTCCTAAGGCTTCTAACCTTTACTCAATTTCAAAACTGTTTCCACACTGCAGGAATCTGCTAGACTAGTACCCTGCTCCTGGTACCAAATTCTGTCTTAGATATCTAGTGCTGCTCTGACAGAAATTCCACAAGTGGGTGGTTTTGTCAAACGGAAATTTATTCTATCACAGTCTAAGTGGTCAGAAATCTGAATTTAGTGCACCAGGTCCAGAGGAAGACTTTGAAAGGTATAGGGAGCTGTGCTTATTGAATTTTTCTACTCTAGTACTTGAAAACGTGATAGTGCATGTACAATATTTCTAAGTGAACCACATAGCTTGAGCACCATTTGTCTTAACAATAAAAAATGATTTCTAATAGCTACTATGCTGATTAACAATCCCTACAATGCAGATGGAAATAGTTGTAGCCCATAGCAGTTGCCTCCAAAATGAGGTCTCCTGATTAGAGTATTTCAAATACTGACTACCTACTTCAAGAGTGTATATTCTTCATTAGAGAATATACTTCAAATGTCAAATAACCTATCCTAAGGTACTCATTCTTTAGATATACAGCATATTTTCCCAGATGAAACATTTACAGGGAAATTAAAAACCATGGAACAGTCTTGATGGAAGGTCCAACTCCAGAGATTTGTGAGTGAGTTGGCAAACTGGGCACAGAGCCAGATTTACCTTTAGGATGTCTTGGTAGACAGTAAGCAAATAGTATGACACTCTCACGGTTGCCAAAGAGTTCTCTGGAGTGTTTTATAGTACTTTAAAATAGTGCTGCCTTTAGGTTTTATTTCAGCAGAGCTTCCAAACTGAGACAGACTAGGAAAAAAGACCTGTGATCTACTTTTGAAAATTAGTCAAGGAAAACCTTGTGTATTGCAACAGAATATGCTCCTTTTTGTTTGCTTTTGGGAATGTCATCAAAAAGGATCAGTTGCCAGAGGAAGAAATCATGTTTATATGTTTGGTAAAGCAGAGGGCCAGAGAGGGTATGGAGACCTTCCATGAGACGGGTTGACACAACAATAATCTGAAACATGTGATAAACGTGAATGTGAGGACCACACCGGACTAGCAAAAATTTCATTCTCTTTTACATAAGGTCACCATGAGCTGAAGTCAACTTGATAGCATCTATCAATGTCTAATTTTAATCCCAATGGAGTCTCTAGTAAAACTGAAAGTTAACTTGAGCTTTATCTGCCTTTCTTGACCTCTCTGTGAGAGCTTTTAGAAGCAGAAAGCCCACTTATCTTGGACAGCTGTTTTGAGGATGCAGTGACTACCCTGTGCTGGGATTCTTTCATTACTTTGTTGCTAGTTATCATCAAATTGGCTCAACTCATAGTGACTTCATGAATAACAGGATAAAATATTGCTTAGCGCTATGCCATCTTCATGGTCATTGACACGTTTGAATGCATTGTTGTAGCCATAGGTTGGTGTTTCTCAGTCAAGGTTTCCCTGATCTTACACTTTACAAAACATGATATCCTCTGGCAGTTGATTGCTTCCGATGACCTGTTCAAAGTAAGTGAACTAAAGTCTTGAAGAATATTCTGTGATTCTTTGGCTAATTTTTGGAAGCATATTATGAGACTTCTTTTCCTAGTCTGTCTCAGTATGGAAGCTCTGCTGAAACCTGTCCACATGAGTGGAGGTTGTATAGCATCCAAAATCATAGTATTATGCAAGCCACCGCAGTTGACAGATACACAGATAGCCATCATTACCTTGTAGCTGAACCTAAACCTACCTACAGAGCTGGGTGCTGTGGGTTTCTCCATGGCACTGTTAGGAAAGAAAACAGCTACTATCCTCTATAAAGAGTCCCTGAATGGTACAGATTGTTAACACACTCAGCTGATAACTGAAGGGGTCATGATTTGGGTCTACCCAGAGGTACCTTGGAAGAGAAGTCTGATGATCTACTTCCCAAGAATCTGCCACAGGAAACCATGTGGAGCACAGTTCTCTTCTGGCACTCACGGAGTTGCCCCGAGTTTGAATCAATTTGGTGACAACTGGTTTTTTAACCTCTCTCACATCTGTATCTATTTTGGTTTACAGGCTTCACTTCCCTGAGTGCTTCTTCAAATTAAGGCCATCTAATTTCTGTCTTTCAGGAATTCCTCGACATTTTTATTCCACTGATAGCATTCTTCTTCATTTATCAAATTCATTATGGATTGAATTGTATCCCCCCAAGAATGTGTGTAGCAATTTGACTGAGCCATGATTTCCAGTATTGTGTGATTGCCCTCCATTTTTTTTCTAGCTGTGGTTCCTAATCTTTCTCTGTGGTTAATAGACTGGTTTATGTTACAGAGGGTTAGGTTGGGACTGTAACATCCTTCCTAAGGTCACCTCCCTGCTACAATGTAAAAGAACTTTTACTGGAGTGTGGCTTCAACCACCTTTTATCCTACCCAGTGCCGTCGAGTAGGATCCAACTCATGGTGACCCTAGAGGCCGGAGTAGATCTGCCCCCTAGAGTATTCAAGTCACGCCTACAAGAGATAAAAAGAAAGGGAAGCAAGCAGAGTTTGGGATTTCATACCACTAAGCAAATGGCACTGAGAGGAGAGCATGCTCTTCAGACCCGAGGTTCCTGCACCGAGATGCTCTCAGACCAAACTAAGACTGATGCACCACAAGGACCTTCCTCCAGAGCTGACAAAGAAGGAAAGCCTTCCCTTGGAACCGACACTCGAAATCTGGAGTTGCATCCGACTGGACTGTATAACAATAAACTTTTCTTTCCTAAAGCCTATTGCTTGTGGTATTTCTGTTAGAGCAGTACCAGAAGACTAAAACAGTATTATGAGGTCTGACAAGTCTGACAAGTCATTCTAGAAAAAATGCCACATACCTCACTGGTGAATGTCACTATGGTCACCTTTGAAGTACTTTCCTTGGAAAGCTGTGTACTGATGCCAGTGCCTAGTCCAAGCTTCAAAGCAATTTTGGCCATCTTTATGGAATGATCGTAGCTCGCAGTGGCAAGGTGGCAAGTGTGTGTGCTTAATTCTGCAGCTGTTTGTGGGAAAGTTTTTAGCCAGTAAACAAATGGAAACAAAATTGGAAAAATCCTCCTTACTCACCTGATCTGGCCCTCAGTGACATTTTTCTTTAACTAAAGATAAAGGAAATATTGAAAAGAAGACATTTTGATACCATTCAGGACATCAAGAGTAACGCAACAACAGCTCTGAAGGCCATTCCAGGAAAAGAGTTCCAAAATTGTTTGGAAGGGTGGACTAGGCACTGGCGTTGGTGCATAGCTTCCCAAGGGAGGTGCTTTGAAGGTGACCATTGTGAAATTCACCAATGAGGTGTGTAGCACTTTCTCTAGAATGAGTTCTGAAACTTAATTGGCAGTCCTCATATCTTTTGCTCTTCTGTTCTACCTCTGCAGTTGTTCCTAGGGTCTTAGAAGCTTGCAAGCAACCATCCAAGGCACAAAAATTGGTCTCTGCTTACCTGGAGAAACAGAGGAAGAAGAAAAGTTAGGAAGAAGAAAAGGAAATGAAATGGGTGGCTGACTGCCTCAAGGAAGCTGCCTCCTTTGCCATAAGATTAGAAGAACTGGATGATGCCTGGCCACCATTACTGACTGTTTTGATCCAGGATTCCATAGAAGAATCCTGGATGAAAGGGGTGAAAATGTAGAGCAGAATTTCAAATTCTGTAGACTCCAGATTTTCTGGAGCCATGGAGGATGGCTGAACCCTTGAAACTATTGCCCTGAGATAATCTTTGTATCTTAAACCAAAAATTTCCCCTGAAGTCTTCTTAAACCCAAACTATCTATTTGGGATCAAAGTAACAACAGCAAATCAGAAGACAAGAAAGGAGCCTTAGGAGAAGGGGAGCTTGTGCTAACGTGGGGGGAACAGTTCCGAAAAGCCTACACAATTTGAAAAATGGAATCAATGTCACTGAACTAACTATACTTGTTGAGACAGTTGAGCTTGTAAGTGTTTTGCCATGTACATTCTCAACAACAACAAATAAACTAAAAAGAAAAAAGAATAATATGCGCATTGGCTTGCAGTTAAGTTCAAACCCTAGTTCTATGACCTTGAATAAGCTATGTAATCTCTTTGAGACTCTATTTCTTCATTGGCAAAATGAGATTAATCATAACTGCCTTGTATGTAGGCTGTGACAATGAAGTAAGAGATGCATACCCCATTGTCATTGAGTCACTGCTGACTCATAGCAACCCTATAGAAAAGAGTAGAACTGCCCGGTAGCGTTTTGGAGGAGTGCCTGCTGGAGTCAAATTGCAGACCTTCTGGTTAGCAGTTGTAGTGTATGCAAAATGTGTGGTCTCATGGAAATCCAATCAATTTATAATTATCACTGTTCTTGTTACAAGCAGAGGGTTCATATTCAGCAATGACACATTTCCTCCTTCAATTCCTATGAATCACGTGTAACAAATTTTAATAAAAAATTGTAATAAGAGATTGCTAAGCTCTAAGTATATAAAAATACATTTTAGAATAAATGACTTAAAGTAATAAAACCAAAGTCTTCAAGGAAAATAAAGTAATGTAACATTAAATGATAGGGTTTAGGGTTCCTTTGTGTGAGATCACCCTTATTGCTCTCAAGGCAAATAGTGGAAGGTATTATTTACACAGCAATCACTGGAGCCAGTAACTGACCTAAAGCAACTATTTATCGTCTAGCCAGAAGTCTCTAAAATTGCCAGCAGCAGAGCTCTGCCCAGGCAGGAGTGCTCTATAATAGACAGTGACAAGCTCAGCCTTTCTTTTGAGAAGCTTGAATGGGACACATTCAGAAAGGGGTACAGTACATACACAAATGTTGAGAAACACACATAGAATTACTATAAACAGAAGCCCAGAGACAGTAGACTTGATGAATAAACAAGACTTAAGCTGTGGTAGAGGCCACAGGAGAAGCGGGCAGAGAAGTCACTTCTGAATCAACTGCCATCGACTGCTGAAGCCAGGACATCTTCTGGGGCTGCAGGCTCCCCAAGAAAGGGTGCCAGACCCCGAAAGCTCCACTGTGGGGTGAGCGGTGGCTGCTTTCTCCCGAAGACCTGACTGTGCGGCTCCTCACACCGCTTCCTGGCTCCCTCGCTTCACAGTGCCTCCTCATAACAAATCCTGTGAGCTGAGAGACCCTGAATGCGCCTCTGTCTCTTGCAAATTCAAAGAGTATAATTGACACGCTCTCCCAAGAGTGCTGTCAGGAGCAGTTTGGCTGGAATGAGTCCAGAAAGCTGATTGCCATGACCCAACAGAAAGAGTGGACATGCCTCACCCAAATAGCAGCTCAGGAAAATTAGAGAGGCTTCTACGGCCTCTGTTTTCTCCTATTTTCCCTTAATAGTGTCTCTTTTATTTGTATAGCCCTTGGCAGTCCTCAAACACTCTAAGATAGTGACCTCATTTGAGTCTGACAGTAAGAGATAGCAGAGCAGTTAACAGACTCCCCTTCTACAGCTGAGGTAACAGAGGCCAAGTGTGTGAAATCGCCAAACCCTAATCCATTGCCATCCAGTCCATTAGAACTCAGAGCAGCCCTACAGGACAGAGAACTACCCCACAGGGTTTCCGTGGGGCATCTGATAGACTTGAACTGCAGCTGTCCTTGTGAGCAGCAGCCTGGGCTCTTAGTCACTGTGCCAATGAGTTTCTACCTGCGCAAGGTCAAGGAGGCGAGTAAATGTTGGAGATTTTTCTAAATGCAGGAAACCACGTACTCTAGCAAACCCTCAAAGGACAGAAAAAGGCAGTTGAAACACTGAGGGCAAACTGAATTGAAGAGACAGAAACCAGCAGAAGATTCAATCAGTAGAGTCCCAAGTAATTTGCAGTCATGACTGGGACAAGATACCTTCTGATTGCCCCCAAGTCTGACGACTCCCAGAGATGATGCAGTCTCACATTTATCTCACCCACTTTCACTCTTAAAAGTATCTCAATAAATTGTATAGTCAACTGTATTATGAACCTAAGGCATTATTGTTAACTGCAGGCTTTGAATGACTTTCTACGTGTTTCATTAGTTTCATCCTGTCTCTTTTAACAATCCTATAGCTCTACTTATGGATAGTTTTCATTTTAGGATTTGATTATATGTGGAGCTTATATTTTTATTTAACTTTTACTTGGTTACAGATCCTATTTTTTTAATAGAACTGAAAGGTCAGTGGTGATAATACTGATATATTTATGTTCTTTATCAGACATGGATAACATATATCTGAACTGCTAGAATCTAAGCTTTTTGAGTGTGAGGATTAATCATTTCGTCCACAGAATCTAGCAAAGCATCTGATGCCAAATTCACGCTCAGGAAATTACTGAATTGAGTGCGTTAGCACAGATGCTTAGCAGACCAGTGGAATAATTCCCTTTCCTCCCAGCAGGTGTCACTAAATGTATATATTGCCAGTTAATGTTTAGCTCAGCTGTGAAGCTGATACAGGCATGTTCTAGCTTGTAAAGGGCTCAGTTAATATTATTGCCAATTTCCAGCATCCATGTTTTTACAGATTTTTGCAGTAGTTCTTCAGTTGTCCACAGCAGCACATTTCCTTGTGATCTGTGTGTGTGTGTGTGTGTGTGTGTGTGTGCACTTTTTTTGTGTGCTGTCCTCTCAGACAATGGTGACAGCGACGGTGGACATTGACACCACATTAGGTAATTGCCAGGTGTGGGGCTAAACTCTGGGTGCGTGTTCTCTCATTTAGTATTGACGACAGTGGGAACCGTTACTCCTCTCATTTTGCTAAGAAGGAACTTAGTCAAAATCTCCCAGCTGCAGAATGGCAGAACCACAGTTCAAACCCAGGCGTTTCTACAATTTTAGTCTTTTTTCTAGGTCATGACATAGTTTTTGTAAAAATCACTTTATTATTTTTAACCTGAGTGTCAGCATGCTTGTTTACCACAAATAATAGTTTAATGACATGGTGAACTTTGTTGAACAGGTTTACCTTCTTCAGTGAAAGCTTCCTAGAGTGGGCTTAGGGGCGTTAAGCTTTCCTCGGGAGCATCTTCTATAGTGGTTAGGTTGATACCGTTTCTAAAAATAAAGGAAAATAAGGTAATTGAACTTTAAAGCTACAAAATCCAAGTTTCTCTCTCAGTTTCAAACTGTATAAAAATTCCTTGATGAATTTTTCTTGCATCAAAGAAGCATCTTTAAAAGGAGCTCCTGTGAAGTGCTTCACAAAGCATGCACAGGAAGTGCTCCGTAAGTCCTAGCTGTACAATTATTATTATTGTCATCTAGGTAGAAGCATGTCATAAGATCACACAGAAATGCAGCAGTAGGATCAAAGGAACTGGAATAAGTCTATGGAGCATCTGTTGTTTTCTCTTTCCTCTACAAAATCTAGGTGGCACAGTGCTTAAGCGTTCAGCTGCTATCCAAAACGTCAGTGGTTCCAGCATCAGTTGCGTAGCTGGAGAAAGATTTAGCAAACTGCTTCCATAAAGATTCCAAAAACCAAACGCGCTGCTGCTGAGTGATTTCCAATGCATAGAGACCCTCTTAAGAGAGTAGCACTGCCTCGTAGAGTTTTGCAGGAGTGCCTGGTGGGTTTGAACTGCTGACCTATTGATTCGCAGCTGACCTTTTGGTCAGCAGCAGTAGCACTTAACCACTATGCCACCAGAGTTTCCTTCATAAAGACTACAACCTTGGAAACCCTACGAGGTGATTCTACTCTACACTATGAGTTGGAATCAATTTGACAGCAGTGGACTTTTGGGGTGAGGTGAGGTGGTATTCTTCCCTTAGACTCCAGGAGTAGCCCTGCCCCTTCCTTTGAGAACATTGCCTCATGACACCTATTCTTTGCAATTCGTCCATCATAGCACGGCTGTCATTTGTAACAGCCCAGCCTCATGGTCACCCAGGTGAGTAGGTGATCAAAGCCAGGCCAGTCCCAACCCTTCTCTGAGTTGACTGATTCCTTATAAATACCAGTTGCCATGAAGTTGGTTCTGACTCATGGCAGCCCCATGTACATCAGGTGGAACTGTGCTCCATAGGATTTGTAATGGCTGATTTTTAGGAAGTAGACCTCCAGGCCTTTCTTCCTAGGCACCTCTGGGTGGACTCAACCTCCAACCTTTCAGTTATCCACTGAACACTTTAACCCTTTGCACCACTCTGGGTCTACCGTTTGATTCTATGTAGTGGCAGTCTTTCCTCTCTTCAGAAGGTGAAGAAAATTAACATTGAAAAAATTGTCCAGTATTAGAGAGCTGTATGGTGCCAGAGCCAGGAACATGTGCCCATGTCTGAATAACTCCAAAGTCTGTGTATCTGATCACTACACGATTCTGCTTCTCATGAAAACCTGGGTAACACCGAGGCTACCTCTCTGTGAAGCCAATAAAATAGGTTTAAAAGTGAAAAATAGATCTATTATTTGGCAAGATGTGGCTCCACATTTTACTGCATTCAATTTTTAAAACAAATACATTGATTTAAAAATTTGCTGAACCATTTTCCTGAGTTCTTCGGCAAAGTGAGCTATATAGGTTTAACAATTCTTGGTTTAAATTCAGTCTGAGCCATATGAAGCCACTTTCAACTTTAATCACCTGCTAAAACAGCAGGTTCTCCAGTGAAAATAAAAAAGAAAAGAAAATGTTTAACCTTTTCTTATCTCTTTTACTGTCCTATCTAACCTGATTCAACAACAATGCAACTGAAAAAATAAATGGCTTCTCAGAAGTTTTATTTTAATTGGGTTTTGTCATGGATTGAATTATGTCCTGCTAGGACATTGAGGCTAGTTTGCATAACCAGCTTATTGCAAAGAGTGTCTTCTATACCTCTTGTTCGTGAGTGGTGTGTCTGGGATCTTAAAAGCCAGTGAGCTGCTATTTGAGGTACAACAAATGGTCCCAACTCGCCCAGGACAGATGATCACCGAGAACAACAAAGAAGTGAAGGAAAAAGAGCCCAAGAGAAAGAAGGACTCATATGGATGGGAAGCTGTATCAACATGTGACCAGAAGAACCAGACGGTGCCCAGCCACCACCATAGAGAGCTGTGATGGCGCACAGTGGCGCACCCCTGTGGCAGCACAAAATAGTGATGCCCTCAAGAGCTCTACCAAAAGACGACAAAGGGTGATCTGACGGCCTGAGGGTTCCCCTGAGAGCATGGACTCTAGACCCGCTGCTCCCCTGTCCAGAAAACACTACTGAGGTCAACCTTAGGACAGGAATGGATTGGACTCGGGGACACGATATCAACATAGGGTGTGTGTACTTTATGATTGTATGCATTCATAGGAGACTGTCCGTTTGGTCTCTTTCTAGATGGGAGAGAAGAGGGTGGAGAGAAGTGAACAGGAGATTATTAAAAGGATATGACATGTATCACATGAGAAGAAGGAGTGTGCTATCAGCCGGCAAGAAGAGCAGAAGGAGCTGCAAATAGGCAGGCATGCAAATTTAATTTGGATTGTTTGCTTTCACTTAATCATAATTAAAAAACAAGAAATATGTCCCCGTAAAATCTATGTAGTAAATCGTAACCTCTATGCCTGTGGTTACAATCCCATTTGGAAATAGTTGTCTTTGCATTGTTAATGAGGCACGATAAACGTAGTGTATATTTTCAGTCAAGCTCTTTTGAAATGTGATAGAGTTTAAAGAAGAGACCAGAGTAGAAATGGGACTGGAGACTCAGTGTCACATGAAAATCACATAGGAGTCTAAGACTAAGTAATTTTCCCCCAGACTGACATAGAGCAAATTCCGCTAGAGCTGGCATCCTGAATTCAGACTTTTAACCTCCCAAACACTGAGGAAATAAATTTTTATTTGTTAAAGTCACCCGGTTGTGGTATTTCTGTTACAATAGTACTAGAAAACTGAGACAGATATTCTCATAAAGTCTGATTAACTTTTTAATCTTAATCTTAATCTTATAAGCTATTAAAACTTTACCTAAACCTGAAAATAAATTGGTTAAATCTTTTCCTGTATTCCTATCTGCCACAAAATAATTACTGACTAAAAGATTCTTGATGAATGAATGTGTGAAAACTGGCACCATAAATTTAGAAAAACCAATGGAGAGCATGGCACTCAGACCTAAAAATTAAGGCATGGAAAAAGAGACTAACAGTAGAGCTAAACAGTTTGTCCTGTCATAATTTACCACTGAGAGAGTTCTGGAACCCTGGTGACATAGTAGTTAAGAACTTGGTTCTAAACAAAAGACCAGTGGTTTGAGTCTACCAGGCACTCTCTGGGAACTTTTTTGACAGCTCTACCCTGTCTTATAGGGTGCCTATAAGTCGGAACACTTTGGTTGTACTTCTTCCAGAACAGATATGTTTGTTCTTTTGGCAGCTCACAGTACACTTAATATTTCTTCTCCAGTGCAGCAATTCAAAGGCATCAATTCTTCTTCTGTCTCCCTTATTCACTGTCCAGCTTTTGCATGCATATGATGCGATTGAAAATACTATGGCTTGGGTCAGCTGGAACCTTAGTCTTCAAGGAGACCTCTTGCTTGTATAGTTAAAAATAAAGTATCAAAAATTATGAAGAAAGATTAAATACAGGCTTTAATTTGGTTTTAAAAAGAAAATTCCATTAATGAGACAAAGATTTACATTTAAGATTAGTGTAATACATTGTCCAAGAATCAACAGTTGGTTTCTATTCACCTGAAGCAGCAGAGAAAGAAGGAGAGCCAGGAAATAGAGGAAGAAATGGAAAATACATCTGGTTGCCTCCGTGAGCAACTGTCTCCTTTGCCACGAGGTCAGAACTGGATGGTTCCAGTTGATCTAATATTCTATAGAAAATACAGAACATAATTTCGAGATCTCTTGCACTCTGGATTTTTGGGAGCCGTGGAGGCTGGATAAACCCCGAAACTATTGCCCAGTGATAATATTTGAACCTTAAGGTAAAAATATACCATGACATCTTTTCTGAACCGAACGATGGTTTAGCTTAATTTCTAAAACATGTCTGCTTTGAGCATTCTGCTCTTTCAAAGAATTATATAAGTGAGATCAAATGGTCAACAGCAATTTGGGTGGTAAGATACTAAGTTTAGGGGCCAGTGAGTTTAATTTAATGGCAGTGGAATAATTTGGAAAACGTTAGTGAGATTGATTGCACAGTCCGAAGAATCCAATCAGTATCATTAAATGGTACACATAGAATTTGTCAAAGTGGTATATCTTTTGTTGTGTTTATTTTCCTCAAAATAAAACAACAAATAGTAAGCTGAATACAATGGAAAATTCCCTACAACCAGTGTATTGCCTTAGAGAATCTGACCTTAAGAGTAAATTCCGGTTGTTCACTCCCCCCGATAAGTAGCAAAGGAATAACTGAACTGACACACAGACGCACATAAGGCCTGTAAACACTTCAAAATGTTTGGGGAGGAGAACCCCGAGACAAGGTTAGAATTCTAACGAATAGAGTGGACAATGGCTTACAGCATCAAGATTTGCTCTAAGTATTAATACGAAGTCATAGCATTGGTAGAAACTGATAAACAGACTCTCAGTCAGCTAAGTATTTGAACCGTGTTTGACTATATCCAGTTCAGCAATAAAGCTAGATCAGCACACTTCTCATTTTTTTAAAGCATTCCTTCAAGAGAATTCATCAGCCAAATGCCATCACAAGACTGAGCAGCTGGTCCAGAGAAATAGTTTGGTTGGTTTGTGCAGCTTTATTACTGATCACTAACAGTTGCTCTTTCTGTCAAAGATATCATTTCTCTCCTTAACTTTTCTCTTTCATTTGTTCTTGAGGTTACTGTTGTTTCTGCTTATTTATTGAGAGAGATCAGATTTGAAACAATGAGCCAACCCCGTAAAAATGGATTATGAAGGACAACATGACAAATATTTAATATGCTTCTGCCTCTTCTAATAGTTTACATCTGTATTTACAGCTGCCAGAATTATTATTATTATTATTTTGAATTTTTGATGGGTAGCAAGGCAGAGTGACTAGCTTACCCACATCTTCTCAGTGCACCAGTCCAAGTAATAATACCGCCACCAACAGCAGCAGCAAATTCCGGACTAGGAGTGCTGCTTGAAAAGAAAGTAGCTGCTTTGAAGTACCTTGTTTCTCCTTGGGAGGGGCACAGTTTCTCAAACCAAATACTTCTAGGTTCTAATCCTGGAGCCGCCATACGTTTATGAGTTATTTGGCCTTAGGCCTGTTACCTAACTTCTCTAAGCTTAAATTTTTGTCATCTGTAAAATGGTAAAATAGTATCACTCAAGGTTTTTATTGGGTTAGAAATGCCTTAGCACTGTAGGAATGTCTGGTACATAAAAAGCAATGACTAAATACATTTCCTCTCCTTGTTCCTTCTGAAAGAATGTCCTGATACATGGTCGTCTCACACAGACATTAGGATGTTGTCTTAGTCGTCTAGTCCTGCCGTAACAGAAATTCCACAAGTGGATGGCTTTAACAAAGAGAGATTTATTTCATGACAGGCTAGTAGGCTACAAGTCCAGATTCAGGGGTATCGGCTCTCAGTTCCAGGAAGAGGCTGTCTCTCTTGGCCCTGGAGGAAGGTCCTTGCCATTAGTCTTCTCCTGGACTGGGAGCTTCCAAGGCATAGGACCCAGAGTCCTTTCCAAATGTTGTGCTTTGCTCCCAGCGCTGCTTCTTGGTAGTATGAGGTCCCCAACTCTCTGCTGACTTCCTTTTCCTTTATATCCCAAGAGACTGCCTCAAGACCCAATACAGTTGTACATATTGAGTCTTGTCCCACCAACCCAAATGACAACACATGCTTTGGTGGACACGATTCAATCCGTGACAGATGATCTTTTGAATATCCAGCTCTTCCCTAGTCCACATGTGAGTGTGCTCATTTTATTCTGCTGTACGCTTAGCCGAGGAACAAACAGTTTGAGCTCTGGTACAGCACCAGCTTTTGCCAACCAGAACATAGGTGTGGATTCCTTACAATCTCTGTGTGAAGCAGGGTGTAGAAAATTCTTAAAATTTTTTGTCATATCCATATTTATTATTTTACTAGTTAATTGGAAAATGGAAATATGAAAGTCAGGATACCTGTTTATTATCCCCCAAAATGAGATCTTATGAACAGTACATTTGGAACAAAAATGTAAATCATTAGTTATGCCCCAAACTGTGAATCTTTAGTTTTGACCAGACATCTATTGACCTATGACAATTCATTCATAAACAAAAAGAAATTTAAAGAACAAATGGTAGGCTGAAATTACATCATTGTGTCTGAACAGCAAGGCACACTAAGAATCATATCTAATTCTCAGACTCTTGGGAACCGTCTTAGGCTTGACATCAGATGACTGGCTATAATGACCTCACTCACCAAATATTTTAACTGTGGAGTCAGAGGTTTCTAGATTTTTACCTTAGGTCCAATTTAAAGATTGAATGGCTCAATAAAGAGAATTAAAACCTTTACTGAGCCCTTATTATGCACAACGCACCAAAAGATGTTTTACAAAGGGAGGCGAATACCACATTAAGAAACACACTGGTAGAAGTTGCAGCACACTCGCTCGATGCTCTCTCGTGCTACACGGGTCACATGTTTTACTGGCTTGTAGGTCAGCAGTGATGGCCTGCAGGGGAGGTCTGAGAGGATTTGTAGGAATTATGAGGACTCCTCAAGATGCAAGCAGGGAAATCTTCTTAGAACAGTTCTGTCATCTCATGGGAAATCTGGTGCCTACTTTGTTACTGTAGAGATAACTAAGTCATGTCAGACGGCATGCAGAGAATCTTCAGAAGCTGAAACCAGATGGAGGTTCATGAAAACTCACTTCCCTGTTAGAGACAGAAGCTCTGGGAATTTAAGTGGTTTCTTGAAGTATCCCATGGGGAGCAAATACTCAGGAAGTTCTGGAAGAATTGAATTTAATTGAACTCCCTTTGAGGTGAAGAAGCCAATTTAAAGTAAGAGTAGTAATTTTAGCTCAAAGTCCCTGTGACTGTTCTCACTTGGTGGCACAGAATTATCCTCAGCATTTCCCCCTGGCCAAGCCCTTCTGCACCTCAGCACCAGCATACCCCATCACCTACAACTACCTAATGAAGTCTCTTCTTTCCTTTATTCCTTCATCACCCCCCTCAACACAGAACTTGATACTGTTTCTGATTCCAACACAGAAGGAATTACTGTAATCTAAACAAATATTTCCAGTGTCTGGCACAGTGCTCGTCAGTTCTCCTCAGCAGCCAAGCACATACACAATTACCCTGCCCCCCTAATCTACTGGCCACCAAAAGCTTATTCATTAAAGAGCTACACAACTTCCTAGTGTATAGATGCAGTTGTGTTTATAAGTTGTGTTATATCCCAATTATTTCCAATTGACTCATTTTTCTTCCAAATACTTTGAATCTGGAAAAACCTTGTCAGCAAGACATTTCAAAATATTTGTGATTCAGTCACATTTTATGTTCTCCCGAAGAGAAAAACATCTCCATTACAGAAGCAAAGACAGGCTGGTTCTCTTTTTGCCTCAGAAACTGGCCATCAGTTATTAACCTAAAAATTGATGAGTGAGCTTCAGCATGACTCAAATTAATGCTCATTCCTTCCATGCTGAACATGCTGTTATTGGAGACTGGTCATAACAATCCCATTCTAATTTTTGTTTCTCGGTATTGTCACAGACTCAAATTATTTGATACTTTTGACCAGAATTGCATTTTTTTTGTTTTTTGTAGCTAGAAGACCGCATGGATGTTATGTGTGGAATGTGGAGCTTCTGGGTCCCAGCTGTCCTCAGTGCTGCGTGCACTGCTTTGAAGAGGCCAGATGTCCCTGGCACCCAGACACAGTGGGCACTGGGGCACCATGTGTGGAGCAAAAAGGCAGCCAATAATGTAGCACGGAATCTCTTATCTAGCTTATAAACAGCAAACTACCAACCCTTATACTGAATCGTGGGGCTGATTGACCTAGATTTCTCCTGGCGAGTGTACTTTCTGCAATATTTATGCCACGGGACAAAAGGACAGACCTCTGGAAGGGAAGTTAGGGCGGTGCTCATAAATACTTGGGCAGAAAGGTAGCTTAAAAAATGCTGGGAACAGAGTTGTATGAAAGAGGCTGAAGTTATCTCCATGAGGAAAATTTGAATTCATGATAAAGAGAGAAAGAAACAAGATTATGAAAAATCCACAGTGATGCAAATCTACCAAATCATGGATTCGGTGAACTGACTGATTTTGTCATTATTATTATTGTTATTGGGTCCATGACTACTAAATAAGATGCAGGAGTTCAGTTATATAATTAAATTAATTCAAAAGCAGAGATTATTTGCAGCTGTAGCTTGTTTGATATGGTTTTCTCATACAACCAAAAACAAAGTGGGGGGGAGGACTGACAAAAGTCAAGATAGACAACCCAAGAGCTGTTTGTAAAATGACTGTATTCAGTCTTCCTCTTTTCTATCTGGTTGGAAACATGAGGTGAGACGAAGCAAGGTAGGCTTCCACACAGGCTGGGGAGGGGGAGCGACAGGGTGCTGTGGCCTGAACATGGAGAACATTCACGGGAAGGAGTGGCAGCTCAGCAGCAGTGTCAGAGTCTGTGTGAGGTCAGCAGAGTGCCTGTGTAGCAGGGCAGCCCCATTCTGGGCCTTGGAACGCGAGGAATATGAAGAAGTATTTATTCAGGGAAGAACATGACAATAGGGACAACAAATAGGTTTTACATAGAGTAGTTGATCCAATGAATAAGTATTTTAAGGCTAAAGGAGATAGCTTCCTCACTGTTAAAGCAAGCAAGAATAAATGGAATTGGAATTAGAAATTGTCAGGGACTGAACTGTGTCCCCCTAAAGTATGTGTCAACTTTGTCAGGCCATGATTTCTAGTGTTGTGTAGTTCTCCTCCATTTGGTAACTGTAATTTTATATTAAAAGAATTAGAGTGGAACTGTAACACCCTTACTAAGGTCACAACCCTGAATGAAAAGAGAGTTTCCTGGGGTGTGGCCTGTGCCACCTTTTCTCTTAAAAGAGATAAAAGCAAAGAGAAGAAATCACAGAGTTGGGGACCGCCTACCACAAAGATACAGTGCCAGGAGTACTGTGCTTCCTTCTTGCACAGAGAAGCTCCTATTCAAGAGGAAAATTGATAACAAGGACCTTCCTCCAGAGCCGACAGAGAAAGCCTACCCTGGAGCTGATGCCTTGAATTTGCACTTGGAGGATACTAGACTGTGAGAAAATAAATTTCTCTTTGTTGAAGCTATTCACTTATGGTATTTTTGTTATAGTAGCACTAGATGGCTAAGACAGAGATACGAGTGTGAGCTCATGGTTTTTAAGGTAGACAGATAACCATGAAGTCTCTGCCTCTGTCCACAGAGAAGTTCTAGAAGCAGTGATAGCTCTTGTTTACGTGCTGCTCCCACCGGGCAGGTTTCCAAGGAGCTTCAACACTCAGACGGACTGGGAAAAAGATCTGACCATCCGATTCCAAAAATCAGCTAATGAAAACTCCATAGACCACAATAGTCTAATCTGAAACTGATCATAGGGAGGATGCAGCATTTTGTTCTGTGAGCATGGGGTCGCCATGAGTTGCAGGTTGATTCCATGGTGGCTAACAGTGACCCAGCAGGTGACCTGCAGGTTCTGCACCAACAGGGAGAGTTCATTTCGAGTAAGGGGAGAGGAGAATGAATTTGTTTGTAAGAGATGTAGGGAACCAACAGCGGTGGCTTCAAATTCTGGCTCAGGAAATAACTTGTCCTTCAGCTCTAGGATATTTAATCCCTCACTTTTCCCAGTTGTAAAACAGGAATGATAATAGAGCTAACAAAGGTAACCCAATACTACCTTTATAAAGCACTTACCACTCTTGGATAAAAAACAATTTAGAAAATGCCTCTGCATTACTCAGGATAATGGACAGAGAATATGATTCCTTCAAAAAAGTTAAATAACATTTTTACTAGTTATTTGACCTCAAAATGTGTGCCAAATGCAACACACATAACGTAATTTCATATACCACTTAACTTTTTATTTCCAAGCCATACAGAGTTCAAAATCAATCCTCTGTCTATTTTTGGATATCGAGAATAGCAAAAATCAGACAGTTTTCCATAGATCCACAATAAAATTAAAAGCTTTGACTTCAAAGAACATACAGTACTCCCACCAATTTAATCAAATGTCTTATAATGAGGCTTGTTTAAAAACCGTGAAGTTAAGAAGTAGGCAAAAATTAGAGATAACTGGGGATGCCAGATTTCCAAATGGGCTCCAACAAGAAAACAGGAGAGAAGAAGCCTGAGACTTCGCTGTGAAGCAGAAATAATCCACAGTAGATCTCAGAAACTCTGAGCTCAATGGACAAAGGCCAGACTGTTCAGTGGGTCTGGAACCCATTCCCTATATCTAGGTCTGCTGGTCCTGCATTTCCCTGAGAAGATCTTCCTGGGAAGCTCTTGAAAAATTACCTCCAACTTTGGAGTGGGAAGTTGGCTCTCAGCATCTAAAGGTTGCTGTCTTAGTTGTCTAATGCTACTATAACAAAAATACCATGAGTGGATGACTATAACAAAGAGAAATTGATTTCCTCGCAGTCTAGTAGACTGGAAGTTCTAATTCAGGACATCAGGTCCAGGGGAAGCTTTCTCTCTGTGTCAGCTCTGGAGGACAGTCCTTCTCATCAGTCTTCCCCTGGACTAGGAGATTTTTTGCACAGGAACTCCAGATCCAAAGGATGTGGTCTGTGCTTCTTTCTTGGCGGTATGAGGGCTTCCACTCTGCTTGCTTCCCTTTTCCTTTACCTCTTGTCAGATAAAAGGTGGTGTAGGCCACATCTCAGAGAAACCCCTGTCACATGGAACCAGGAATGTGACCTAGGTAAGGGGTTACAGTGCTACACTAATCCTCTTTAGTATAAAATGACAATCACCAAATAGAGGACAACCGCACAACACTGGGAATCTTGGCCTCACCAAATTGATACACACATTTCAGAAAAAACATAATTCAACCCACAACAGTTACCAATATATATTTTTTCTTCTACCTAGAACTTGGGTACACCTCAATGCGATGGGACTAGAATCCTAGACAAGCTCCAGAGTTGGCATGAACTGGCTCCAGAAAGAAAGTCATGTACTTGGCATGTGACTAATTGCCCTCCAGTTGTTTCTGACTCATGGTGACTCCGTGTGTGTCAGAGTATAATTGTGCTCCACAGGGTTCTAAATGGCTGTTTATCCAGGAGATCACCAGACCTTTCTTCTGCAGTATCTGTAGGTGGAATTGAACCTCCAATCTTTCAGTTAGAAATTGAGTATGTCAACCAGCGTCATCAGCCACGGACTCCACTGCCCTAAATGTGCAATTTAATGTAGAGAAGTCTGCCTCCATCTGAGACTAGTAAACACATCGCATCAGCATCGGTACAGATTTCTATCTATAGTGACTTATTTCACCAGGGGGCTTTTGGTAACACAACTAGATTTTAGTAATTCGTACCTGAGCAACACGGATTTACATAGGTATATCCTAGGTGCTCAAGTACTGCCTTAAATCACTCTTGACAAATGAGAATCGATACGACTTATTTTAATTACCACCTCTAAAGAAGGATTTTGTCTTCAGCCACTCCTCCGAACACATTCCAGTGTTAGTAATTGTTATAGTCATCTAGTGCTGCTGTAACTAATACCATAAGTGGATGACTTTAACAAAGAGAAATTTTGTTCTGTCACAGTCCAGTATGCTAAAAGTCCAAATTCATGGTGTCAGTTCCAGGGGAAGGCTTTCTCTGTTGGTTCTGGAGGAAGGTCCTTGCCATCAATCTCTTTGCACGGGGAGTTTCTGACATGCAGAGACCCAGGGTCCTCTCTAAGGGATGCAATCACTCTCAGCATTGCTTCTTGGTGGTATAAGGTCCCTAGCTCTCTCTGCAAGCTTCTTTCTTTTATATCTTGAGAGACTGCCTCAAGGCATGATACAGTCATACACACTGAGTCCTGTCTCCCACCCCCCAACACAAATGCTTCTCATCCCCCCTCCTTGGTGTCATAGAGGCAGGATTTACAACACAGAGGAACATCACACAATACCAGGAATCATGGCCTAGCCAAATGGCTAAACACATTTTGGGGAAAATACAATTCAGTCCATGACAGTAACCCACACTCACGTGTAATAAGACACATGCCTTTTCCCATGTGAATTTGGGTGGGATGGGAGACAGTTTTGAGGAAGGCCTGGGGAACATTCATTGCCAGGATGTGAGCTGCTTTGCCATTTGCTGTGATACTGTTATAAAATAAATGTTATAGCATTTTTCCTCAAAAATTTCTGAATCCTAATTTTCCTGCAGACTCTGCTGTGAACCATCAGTGACTGAAATAGTATACTATTTTTATGTCTGCAGGAGAATGGGGTTTGACACTGCTTCTTCTCACCCCTTCCTCTGCCAGGCAGCCTTTTGAAGCAAATAAACTGCAAAAATTCACGTCTGTATTAGAATCACTTACAAACTGACCATTTTAGTTGTTTTGAAGAGCTACAAGAAAACTCAGTCTTAAACAGTAACATATAAAAAGCAAAAACAAGAAACCAAACCTGTTGCCATTGAACTTATTGTGACTCATGGTGGCCACATGTGTCACAGAGTGGAGCTGCTGCGTCTGATTTTCTTGGTGGTGTTCTTTACAGCAGCAGATTGCCAGGCCTTTTTTATGTGCTGCCACTGGGTGAGTTTGAACTGCTAACCTGTTTATTAGTTGTTGAACTCAAATTATTGGCACCACCCAGAGACCTAAGCAATAAAGTCTATAAAAAATATTTTTAGTGGAAGGGGAATACAGTAGGCTGTGTCTGTGGAGTGCTTTCATACTCTTCCAAATGGTTCTGTGTTATTCACAACATCTCTGTGAGACAGTCGGAAACACAAATTACTTAGAATAGGAAGAAAATGCAGCAGTTACCTGTCCAGTTCCCTACCTGGTGCAGAAATTATCGGTGCCACCTGTGCCCAGAGCAGTTATGGAGCCACAGTGTGGTCACTCTGGTTATGAAGCTCTCGATCGCTCTGTTGTTGAACACCACAGAGTGCTACACATTTCCTCTTTACATTGCTTCAAAATCTACATCCCTTTGATTTCCATTCAGTTCTAGCCCTGTTCTGCTCTATAAAACTAGTTGGCAAGGAGTCGATTCCAATTCATGGCCACACCATGGCAGTCAGGGTAGAATTGTACTCCGTAGGCTTTTCAGTGGCAGAGGTTTTGGAAACCGATCACCAGCCCTTTCTTCTGAGATGACCCTGGGTGCACTCCAACCTCTGATCTTTTGGTTAGCAGCGGAGCACATTAACACTTGTACTGCACTGTGAACACATCCTGCCACATAGCTAATTTCCCTTTCATGCAAAATACTTGTGTTTGCAGAAAGAGACAATCTTTGATGGTTACCCGGGAGGGAAACTATGCAGAAGGAAGAAAATAAAAAGTAGGTAGTAGATAAGTGGTGTCATGGATTGAATTGTGTCCCCCGCAAAATGTCTGTTGTTGTGATTTGGCTGTGAGTTCTAATCTGGTGCCCTTCCTCCCATGTGTTGTGAATCCTGCCTCTGTGATACTGATGATGAAGAATGGTTTGCAGTTGTGTTAGTGAGGTAGGAGCCAAGCTACAAGCTTGTGGAGTATAAGGGAGAGAAGTGAACTGAGGAGGTTGGGAACCTCACACCACCAAGAGAGAAGCACCGAGAGCAGAGCACGTCCTTTGGACCTGAGGTTCCTGTGCCAAGATGCTGTCACTGGATTGGACTCAGCCTACTTGACTGTGATGATTTTTCATATTGAATGGACTTGTAGCTTATGAATGGATTTGTGGCTTACTGGACTGTGACAATAAAAGCTTCTCCTCATGAAACCTTCCACTCGTGGTATTTTCTGTTAGATCAGCACGAGGTGACTAAGACAAGTGGTAAGCCGGATGAGGTGTTAGACAGTACCCCAATACTCTGGAAGTTAGCACAACTTGACCAGACTCATCCAAAGGTCCTGAAAGACTGAGCTGCTGAGCTGAGTACTAGGTAGGGATCACGGTCTCCTCTGTGCTCACCAGAGATCATAATGGACAGTCCTGGAGAGAGTCAGAGAAAAATGTAGAATACAATTCAAACTCAGGGAAAAAAAAAATACAAAGGCCAGGCTTACTGACCTGACAGAGACTGGAAAACTCCCAAGACTATGACCCTTGGACACCCTTTTAACTGGAACTGAAGTTCTCCTTTCAGCCAAAGATTAGACAGTTCTATAGGGCCAAGAATAACGTACGTGAGGGACAGGTTTCACGGTTCAATCACGTGCATGAGACTAATGTGCACACCAGCCAAAATCAAAGACAGGATGTCACAGGAAAAGTGGATGAATGGAAACATGGAACCTGGGCTGGAGAAGAGGAGAGTGTTGACACATTGAAGGGTTGGCAACTAATGTCAAAAAGCAATTCGTGTGTTAATCTTGAACGAGAAAGTAATTTGCTCTGTAAACTTGCACCTAAATCGTTAAACAAGCAAGCTCTTGTTGAACTCAGTGTCTCCATTCTCACATCCTTTCCACTCTCCTCTCAAGCTGAATAACAACCCTCACCCCCTTCTTCTTCCCCCCAAACAAACCCTCTGCCGTTAATGCCAACTCAGCAGCCTCCTGGCATAGAGTCAAATTGTCCCATAGGGTTTTCAAGGAATGGCTGGTGGATTCAAACTGCTGATGTTTTGGTTAGCAGCTGAGTTCATGACCACTGTGTTACCAGGGCAGCCTCAAGCTAAATACTACCCCGAAGCTCCTTTTAACAGGCTAAACATTCACGGTTTTTGTTTGTAGAACCTAGTTTTCCCTTCTGCTCAATTTAATCTCAGTGGCTTCCTAAAATACCCTATCAGAAACTAAATCTGATTCTCTTGGCACTGGCTTCTCAGGATAAAATGACTCTGCTTTTCTTTCGCACACAGTATTTCTACTCATCAGAGTGCATGTGATTTTTGGAAGCTTCCTTGTACTTGACTCATCTTGTGATTGCAATCAATTAAATTGTCTCATTTTCACGTGTACTGTTGCACTGAACTTTATTTTTTAGTTGGGAACTTGATGCTTTGGCCCTTTATCTGAAACTTTATTACTAATGTTCATCTTACTCGATACATTTAGTAATCTTTGTGCATTCTGACTCTGTCTTCTATCTACTATAGCCCTCCTTTTTAAATCTCACATTTAATTTCAGACTATGCTTTTGTTAGTTCATTTGTTTTGTTTTGTTTTGCCTAGTCAACCAGTCCACTTTGACCCAAATATTTTTATCCTTAGTTTTCTGACACAGAGATGCTTAACAGAATGTCTGGAAAGTATTATACAAATGAATTATCTGTTTATTCATGAGACAAACATTCATTGAGCACTTAGTATTTATGCCAGACGCGCTGGAGATATAGCACAGAACAGGTAGATAAGTTCTCTGCCCTAATAGGGCTTATCTTCTATGAAGGACAGTAAACAAATAATTGCAGAGAGTGGTAAGTGTGACAAAAGACATGGGCAGGTTGAAGACAGTGAATAATTTAGCCAGGGAGACACTTTAGAAAAGGGCAAGGAGGGGCAGATCTTTGCCAAAAAGGTGATGAGTAAGTCAAGCAGCCTTGTAGGATGAGGGAAGAGCTAACAACTAATTCTGAGAGAAATAAAAGCTTGGGTGGCATGTTCCCAAAGTGACTCAGCTGCCAGGGACTTGACTCCGACTCAGGACAACCCCGTGGATTGTTGGAGTAGAGCCCTACTCCATCAAGCTTTCAGTGGCCAGTTTGTCAGAAGCTGACCACCAGATCAGGTCTTTCTTTCCAGGTGCCTCTGTGTAGACTTAAACCTCCAACGTTTTGCTTAGCAGTCGAGTGTGCTGAACTTTTGCACCACTCAGGTACGCTTCAACATGTCCCGGTCCCCAAACCTGCAGAGCCCTTGCTGCTCAGTCCAGCCCTCGATGAGCCCTCACCTGGCACATGAAAGGAATGGTCTCTTAGAGGCCGTTGCACAGGGACTTTGTTTTGAAAGGACACATGGAGTCGGAAGTGACAGGCTTAGTAGATAGCAAAACAAGGCATAGTAGACTCTTTGAAGAGTCCTGCTCAGTATCAGAGCTCAACATGTCTGTTCATGAGTGTGAGGGTTTGTGCACTGTTCCTACTGTACAGTACGCATGTATCCTTGCAGGCAGAGTCCTTCCACTAACCTTATTACCTATATTCAATCTTCTAATATTGCAGGATAGTGCCAGCTCAGCTGCAAAGCCATCTGGAAAATTAATATTTAGTGACACTATCATCTTGCTCGGATTAGCTTTGGCTACCAACTTTCATTCTTTCTGTAGCATATTAGATGACTTGAACAGGAGCCATGTGGAAACCACCCACCAAGCGCCCCTCAAAAGTCCATGATGCAGAGAGCAAAATTACACAAACCTGTTCAAAAAATCTTCAGAGTAAAGCAGTGCTAACAAAATCTTAATAAACATACATTTTCCCAATGCAGACAATGGCAGATAATGTGTACTGATTTAACAGACTCATTTTGAATTTAGTAATAACCTGAGAAGGACCTTAACCTCCCTGACTCTCTCTGTAAAAATAGAGAGATTGACGTTAGCAGTCTTCAATTTTCCAATGCTACATAAAATTTTAAGACTTCCATTTGGCTGGATGACATACAGAATGAAATACATTCAGGTCAAAGAGAAGCACATTCTGTCCCTTCAGTTGGTTTTCTGACTGGTGAGTTATGGAAAGATGATGGCTTCTGTCATCCATCTGGCTGGAATTCTGCCTCTATATCTCTTACTGGGGACACTGACACTAACGAAGACAAATAACTTTGCTATCTATATGTTATTGTTGTTCAAGGTCTTCGACTCAATTCTAGCTATTAACAACCCTATGATTAACACAATGAAATGCTACTCAGTCTCATGCCATCCTCACAATTGTAGCTATGCTTGAACTCATCATTGCAGTCACCGTGTCAATCTCCCTTGTCGAGGGTCTTCCTCTTTCCTGACCCTCTGCTTAACCAAGCATGATGCCCTTCTCCAAGTTCTGGTCTCTCTTAATAACATGTCCAAAGCCATCCTTGCTTCTGGGGAACATTCAGGCTACACTTCTTCTAAGACAGATTTGTTTGTCCTTCTGGAAGTCTATGGTATTAAAAAATCAAACCAAACCAAACACATGGTTGTGGAGCCTGACTCATAGCGACCTTATAGGTCAGAGTAGAACTGGCCTATACAGTTTCCAGAAGTGCCTGAAACAGATTCAAACTGGCAGCCTTTTTGTTAGCAGCCATAGCACTTAACCACTATGCCACTGGAGTTTCTCAAGTCCATGGTATAGTCAATATTTTTTTGCCAGCACCGTAATTCAAATGCATCGGTTCTTCAGTCTTCCTTATTCATGGTCAAGCTTTTGCACGTATATAAGTTGACTGAGTCAGGTGTACTTTGGTACTCAAAGTGGCACCTTTGCTTTTCAATACTTGAAAGAGCTCTTTTTCAGCAGATTTGTCCAGTGTGGTGTGTTATTTGATTTCTTGACTACTCCTTCTATGGACATTGATTTCTGATTCAAGTAAAATGAAATCCTTGACAACTTCACTGTTCTCTCCATTCATCATGATGTTTGGAGGCCTGGTGGTAAAGTGGTTAAGAGCTTAGCTGCTAACCAAAAGATTGCTATGCTTGAGCCCATTGTTGCAGCCACTGTGTCAATCCACCTCATTCAGGTATGTTGGCTGGAAACCATTGAAGGTCTTCCTCTTTTTTACTGACTCTCTACTCTTCTAGGCATGACGTCCTTCTCCAGGGACTGCTCCCTTCTGACACATCCAATCTATGTAAGACACAGTCTTGCCATTCATTTTCGCTTCTAAAGAGTCCTCTGGTTGTACTTCTTCCAAGATAGATCTGTTCATTTTTTTGGCAGTTTGTGAATGTTCGGTATTCTTCTCCAATGCCATAATTCAAAACCTTCTGTCTTCCTTATTCATTGTCTAACTTTCGCATGAATATAATGTGATTGAAAATACCATAGTTTGGGTCAGGCCTCAAAGTGCCTTCTTTCAACACTTGAAAGAAGTATCTTGCAGCAGATTTGCCTTATACAATGTGACTTTTGATTTCTTGACTGCTGCTTCCATGAGTGTTAATTGTGGAGGCAAGTAAAATCGAATGTTTGACAACCTCAGTCTGTTCTCCATTTACTGTGATGTTGCTTATTGGTCTAGTTGTGAGGACTTTTGTTCTCTTGATCTTGAAGTACAATTCATATGGAAAGTTGTGTGCTTTCATCTTCATCAGTGAGTGTTTCAAGTCCTCTTCACTTTCAGCAAGCAAGGCTGTGTCATCTGCATATTGCAGGCTGTTAGTGAGTCTTCCTCCAAACCCGATGCCCTGTGTTTCCTCATGCGGTCTAGCTTCTGGGATTATTTGCTCAGCATACAGAATGAATAGGTATGGTGAAAGTATATCACCCTGACACACACACCTTTCCCGACTTTAAACTATGCACTTGTGTTTGAATGACTGCCTCTTGGTCCATGCACAGATTCTTTATGAGTACAATTAAGTGTTCTGAAATTCCCATTCTTCACAATGTTAGCCATAATTTGCTATGATTCACACAGTTGAATGCTTTTATATAGTTAATAAAACACAAGCAATTCTTTCTGGTATTCTCTGCTTTCAGCCAAGACCTAACTGACGTAAACAAGGATATCCCTGGTTCCACATCCTCTTCTGAATTGATCCTGAATTTCTATCAGTTACATGTCAGTATGTTGCTGCTGTTGCTTTTGAGTCATCTTTAACAAAATTTTACTTCTGTGTGGTATATTAATGATATTGTTTCATAATCCCTCTGCTCAGCTGGCTCACCTTTCTTGGGAATAGGTGCAAATATGGATCTCATCAAGTCAGTTGCCTGAATTTCTTGACATAGGCAAGTGAGTATTTGCAGCCCTGCATCGATTTGTTGAAACATCTCAACTGATATTCCATCAGTTCCTGAAGCCTTGCTTTTCTACAATGCCTTCAATGCAGCTTTAACTTCTTCCTGTGATACCAATGGCTACTGATCATTTGCTTCCTCTTAAAATGGTTGAACATTGACCAATTCCTTTTGGTATAATGACTCTGTATTCTGTCCATCTTCTTTTGCTGCTTTCTGTGTGGTCTAATATTTTCCCTATAGAATCCCTCACTATTGCAGCTTGAAGCTTGAATTTTTTCTTCAGTTCTTTTTGGTTGAGAAACGCTAAGCTTGTTCTTCCCTTTTGGTTTTCTATTTACAGCTCTTTGCACATGTCATCCTAATACTTGACTTTGCCTTCTTAAGCTGCCCTTTGAAATCTTCTGTTCAGTTATTTTACTTTCTATTTCTTCCTTTTTGCTTTAGCTACTTGATGTTCTAGAGTGTGTTTCAGAGGCTCTTCTGACATCCAATTTGGTCTTTTCTTTCTTTCCTGTCTTTTTAATGACCTTTTGCTTTCCTCATGGATAATGTCTTCGATGCTGTTCCACAACTTGTCCAGTCTTTGGTCATTAGTGTTCATTGTGTCAAATCTACTTCTGAAATGGTCTCTAAATTCAGGTGGGATATATTCAAGATTGCACTTTGTCTCTTGTGAACTTTTTCTAATTTTCTTCACTTTCAATTTGAACTCGCATATGAGTGATTGATAGTCTGTGCCACAATTGGCCTTGTTCTGACTGTTGATATTGAACTTTTCCATCATCTCTTTCCACAGATGTAGTCAGTTTGATTCTTGCGTATTCCGTCAGGTGAGATCCATGTGTATACTTGCCATTTATGTTGTTGCAAAAAGGTATTTGCAATGAAGAAGTCTTTGATCTTCCAAAATTCTATCATGTGGTCTCCGCATGATTTCGATCACCAAGGCCATATTTTCCAACTACTGATCCTTCTTCTTTGTTTCCAACTTTTGCATACAATTGCTAGTAATTATCAGTGTATCCTGATTGCATGTTCCATCAATTTCAGACTGCAGAAGGTGGTAAAAGTCTTCAGTTTCTTCATCTTTGGCCTTAGCGATTGGTGCATAAATTTGAATAATGGTGATATTAACTGGTCTTCCTTTTAGGTGTCTGGATATGTTCATATCACCGACAGCATTGTACTTCTGGGTAGATCTTGAAATGTTCTTTTTGATATCCAATGCAGCACTATTTCTCTTCAAGTTGTCATTCCTGGCATAGTAGACTATATAATTGCTCAATTCAAAATGGCCAATACTGGTCCATTTCAGCCCACTAATGCCTAGGAATATCGATATTTATGCTTTCCATTTCATTTTTGAAGCCCTAGTGGTGTAGTGGGTTAAGTGCTATATATCTGCTAACCAAAAGGTTGTCAGTTCAAATCCACCAGGTGGTCCTTGGGAACTCTATGGAGCAGTTATACTCTGACCTCTAGTGTCACTATGAGTCAGACCTGACTCAACAGCAGTGGATTTTTGGGGGGTATTTCATTTTTGACAATTTCTAGTTTTCTAGGATTCATATTTCATACATTCCATGTTCTGATTATTAATGGATGAATGGATGTTTGCAACTGTTTCTTCTCATTTTGAGTCACTCCACATCTACAAATGAAGATCCCCAAAGCTTGCTTGCAACCACCTCATTAAGGACAACTCTACTTTGAGGAAGCAGCTCCTCTCCAGCCATCTTCTGAGTGCCTTCCAATCTGGGAGCCCATCTCCTGGCACTACATCAGGTTTTTGCTGGCTTACTCTTTTTTTAGGTATAGACTGTTGGGTCCTTCTTCCTAGTCTGACTTAGTCTGGAAGCTCAGCTGAAACTTGTCCACAATGGGCAACACTGCTGGTATCTGAATGCTGTTGATATAGCTTGCAGCATCACAGCAACATGCAAGCTCCCATGGTATGACAAACTGACGGACATGAGAGGGACGGGCAGTAATAGTATATAACTGTGATAGATGTTGCCTTTTCTGTTTCATAGAAGACAAGAAGTGAATGTCAAGGAGATAAGATCATTTGCTGAAGCTTAAAAGATTAGCAGAGGACCCCAAGACTCAAACCTGGTACGTCTTGAGTCCACTGCTCCTTATGGTTAATCCTTTGTCATGGATGAGACTTACCTATATTTCATAATGATGCTCAGACTTGAATCAAAGAGTCTGGAGCTTTTCCCCTGTATACCCATTGCTTTCAAACATCCAGATACACACAAGTTAGATTCTTTCATTTTGCAAAAACCAAACCACAATGAAAAAGGATTTCTGACTTTCTGAGCTGTGAGGCAACAACAGTTGTGTAGGTACTTAATTATTCCTCAGCTCTCTGACTAGACTGCAAACACCATGAAGGTAGGGGCTATGCATCTTTTTGTTTGTCATTATATCCCTAGCACTAAGCATAGTGCCTAATATCAAAAACATTCAGTAAATACTGAAACAATGATGTACATATGAAGGAGTGGCCTCTAACAAGGGAAGCTTCAGGAAGCGGACTCAAGTCTTTTCGATGCTGTTATTATCCTGTTGAGTGTCACCCAGTCATTTTTGACTCACAGCACCCCTCGTGTAACAAGTAAAGCTGCCCCATAGGGTTTGCTAGACTGACATTTACAGGAGCACATTGTCAGGACTTTTTTCTGTGGAGCTACTGGTTGGATTCAAATTGCCAGCCTTTAAGCACATAACCATTGCACTACCATAGGCAAATCAAGAATGAAACACACATCTCCTCCAGTTGTTAAATGGCATAGCTACTGTGTAAAACAGCCTGGTGGTAACTGAAAAAGGCAACGAGAGAATAACTGTGCAATCCAGCAATACCACTTCTAGATACACATCCCACAGTATTGAAAACAAGGGCACAAACACATGTATACCACATTCACTGAAGCAATATTTACAATAGCCAAAAGGTGGAAACACTTTAAAGGTCTGTCAACAGATGAATGGATACAAAAATGTGATAGATTCCTACCATGGAATGCTATTCAGCCATAAAGAGATAAGAAGTCCTGATGTGTGTTGCAATGTGTAAAAACCTTGAAAGTATCGTGCTAAGAGAAACAAGTCAGTCACAAAAAGGCAAATGTTGTATAATTCCATTTATATTAAAAAGATAGACAAATATGTGCAGTATCAGTGGCAACCAGGGGCAGGTGGGAGGGAGGAGGGAAGAGAGACTGATTGCTTAGGGGACACTGAGCTGCTCTTCAGGATGATGGAAACTCATAATAGCGATGGTTGCACAACATGGCAAACAGGATTAGTGTCACCGAATCACACAGGTCGAGACTATTGAAATGGCATATGTTTTGTTACACATGAACTTGCCACAATAAAAATATATATGTAACAACTGGTTGATGAGAAATTGTCCAGGTTGCTATTCTGTACAGGTCGAAGGATTTCCGATAAAATATAAGCCCTGGCCCTGGTAGCACAGTGGTTAAGCACTCAGCTGCTAACTGAAAGGCCAGCAGTTTGAATCCACCATGTTTCCTGGGGAAAAAAACCTGTCAGTCTGCTTCCACAAAAAATTATCGTTTCGGAAACCCTGCGGGGGCAGTTTTACTCTTTCTTACAGGGTGGTTTGGAAACCCTGGTGGCATAGTGGTTAAATGTTAAAGCTGCTAACCAGGACCTCCTTGGAAACTCTATGCGGCAACTCTACTCTGTCCTATAGGGTCGCTGTGAGTCAGGATTGACTTGACGGCAGTGGGTTTGGTTTGATTTATAGGGTCGCTGTGAGTTGGAGTGAACTTGACAACAGTGGGTCATGGGCCTTGAAATTTGTCTTTTTCTTCTTTGTCATGACTTACAGAAATAAACTCCTAGTTAAAATCTCTCACAGACAATGTGCCTAAACAAAATTCAGGAAAAAAGATATACTGAGTATGGATTGAAAAAAATCTGAGTAACAGACGTGTAGTACAATACCCACCGGCAAACAGGAGCTCACAACAGCAAGCATTATTGCTTCCACTGGGTGGCGCTGTAGACTGATGTTGACATTATTTCATACGTGGTATCAGACGGCATAAAAAGATTAGAACAGTGATTCTGTACACATAAAAGTTACTTCTTTCATTCAATTCTCATACCAGCTCTCTGAAGAATGCAAAGTATTTATTATTGTACCTTAAACACGTATTTAAACACCATTAAACATAATAACTGCCTCTGAGGAGATTTGTAAACAACTTGAACGAAGCTCTTCATTTTAAAGTGGACCCTTCGCATTCGAGCTCAGTGTTCCCAAGTTATTAACCGGTGACCTTTAGTTTCCATCTCCAGTTTCAAGTATCTGTCTCACAAAAAGGCAATCTCGCCAACTAAGACACAACTAGCAGTCTCTACTTGTATGGAACAAAAGAGGATGAAGGAAATGGAAGGCTCAAAGAAGAAACCAGCCCACAGGGCTACGAGCACGTGTGAACCACAGCCTCTTCTACCCGAGACCGGGAGAGTGGTGCTCAGCTAACACCACCGGCAGTTCCGACCAGTGACACAACAGAAAGTCTGGGACAGAATGGGAGAAAGATGTAGAAAACAACTCAATTTTTTTTTTTTTTAAATGTTGCGACCAACAGAAGCTAGAGGAACCTCAGAAACTTGTGCCCTAAAACCCTTTGGCCCTGGAACTGAAGTTATTTGTACAGGTCATCTTTCAGCCTAATAATAGGTTGGCTTATAAAATAAACAGTATCACTAGTAAGTCATGTGCTTCTTTAAGAAATTAATTATATGAAACCGAAAGATGAACATTTACCCAGAAGCAAAAATGAGAAAGCAAAGGAGGGAAGGGAAGCTAGATCAACAGAAACAGAGCGAAGAGAACAGAAATAAAGAGAACGCTGACACATCGTGAAAACTGTGTCCAATGGCATGGAATAACTTGGCCAAAATTGAAAAGCAAAAATGCCACTTTGATGATTAAGGTGTGCCCGACCCCATCCATGGTATTTTCAATTCCTTCATATACATGTAAAAGCCAGGCAACAAATAAGGAAGGCTAAAGAAGAACTGATGCCTTTGAATTATGGTTTTGGCAAAGAACAGATGTACTATGGACTACCAGGAGAATGACCATGTCTGACTTGGAAGAAGTACAGCCAAATTGCTCATTAGAAGCAAGGATGGCAAGATTATGCCTCACAGACTTGGAACATGTTACCTGCAGCATCAATCCCTGGAGACGGACACAACTGGTAAAGCAGTTTGTCAGCCCAAAAGAGGAAGGCAAACAACAAAATGGACTGACACAGCGGTTGCAACAAAGGGCTCAGACATGGCAGTGGTTTTGAGGATGATGCAGGCCTGGTAAATATTTCATTCTGTTGTGTACAGGAATCCTATGAGTTGCAGGTGACCCTACAACAGCTGACAACACTTTATGCTTTGCCTCTGTCAGCTGGAGTGGTAGAGATGCATAAGGATCTGAGAGTGTCTTACTGTTCACTGTACTTTCAAAGCTGCACACCTGGAAGAAAGAGCTAACTGGAAGAAAGCTTCCAAGTTATGAAGCACACAGAAGGGCTGAGGGGGCCTGGCCCTTAGCTCTCTGGCTAAGTGTCAATAAACACCCTCCTAGAACGCCAATTGCCACTTTGTTGGTTTCAACTCATGGTGATTCCATGTGTTGCAGAGCAGAATTGCTCCACAGAGTTTCCTTGGCTGTAATCTTTATGGAAGGAAATCACTAGGCTTTTCTTGCCAAGTACAGTTAGGTGAGTTCAAACCACCAACCTTTAGTTTAGTAGTAGAGCGTAAACTGCTAGTACACCCAGAGGTCCTTTAAGTGACGATGTTGCTGTTGTTAGGTGCTGTCAAGGCAGTTCCAAGTCTTAATGGCCCTCTGTACAACAGGATGAAACATCTTTTGATTCTATGCCATTCTCACAGTCACTGTTACGTTTGAGCCCCTTGTGGCAGCCAATCCATCCGGATGAAGATCTTTTTTTCCCCTGCCCCTTTCTGCTGCACCAAGCATGATGCGCTGACAGAACTTGGATTTACTTACTTCTGAGGTGCAAAGCATTCTTTTGCATCCATGACACAGATTACCAAGAGTCCACTACGTTAGCAAAGAAGTGCTCTTATTCCTACTTTGGGGAAGAAATTGAAGCTAAGAGAGACTAAGGAGATGGATTTGGGTTTCAATGTACCAGATTTTCCTAATTAATTCTACTGCCCCCTCCCCAACACGGCTTATCTTGGCTTCCTGTTCATTGTAACTCAGAACAGCTCAGCCAAGCTGACTCCTTATCCTTTTATGGAAAGATAGAAAATTCTTCAGATTACTATTAAGAATGTGTAATCCATTTTCCACCATGAGCTAGAAGTCTGCTAAAAAAGAGAGCATATTAAATGTTCCTCGGTGATATATTAAGAGCCTGCCTGCTTCCTTTCCTAAATGGGTTATGGAATTCTGGTGAAAGTTGGGGCCATTAGGTATGTGGATATGATTAGAAGGTGGAGACAGTCTGTATTAGCCATTAACTTGGAAGGATGGACTTAGTGACACGCAGTGCCAAAATACCATCCCTCTTGTAAGCCCATTCTTCACTGGTGCACAGCTAGTAGAAGAATTCTTGGTTCCTAGCGTTTGGGGGGAAACCCTGGTGGTATAGTGGGTTAAGTGCTACGTCTGCTAACCAAAAGGTTGGCAGTTCAGATCCTCCAGGCGCTTCTTGAAAACTCTATGGAGCAGTTCTACTCTAATCTATAGGGTCACCATGAGTCGGAACTGACTTGACGACAGCGAGTGTTTTTGAGTTTTGAGGGTTTGGGGTTTTAGTTTTTGTGTGTTGCTCACAAATCAGGAATTGAATTCTATATACTTGCCCGTGAGATTGGACTAGAACATTTGCAGATGTTTCTGTCACAGATTTATTTTTCTTGACCAAGATGGTGGTTTTTACTTCTAATTTAAATTATTATTTTAATTTCAGTAACTTCAAGAGAAAAATGCCTTGTCCATTGCTTCTGTTGTCTCATTCTGATATGGCTTACAAATCTGACTCATGAAGGCATTGAGTCCACAATCCTGAACCTACAGATTTTCTCTACTCTCTTTTTATGATCCTATGAGATTAGAAAGAACAGGATAGCTCCTGTAGAGAACAACTTAAAGGAATGTAGGAATGATTGGAAGGGAAAGTGCCCCATAATCAGATAACTTTTGTGAAAACACACAGATATGCCCTAGGCATGGAACATTTAGAGACAGGAAGATCAAGATGGTTTTCAGAGAGTTCTGGTGATTTACAAAGATTGTAGCTATAGTGATATTGCATTGTGAATACTCTGGGGATCAGTTCTATCCTGACCCCCAGGGTCGCCATGAGTCAGATCCAACTTGACGGCACTTGGCTGTTGTGGAGGGTGAGTTGTTCTGTTTTAAAGAGCACAGGTGAAGCAAAAATCACGCATAGTTGCAAAACTCCAATTTAGCAGCCAGTGTTTTCTTCTTCAGTGGGTCTATCATTTTTGTTTGCTTGTTTCCTCGTTTGTTCTGCAGTGTTGCAGCAGAGCGCTGTGTCTTCATTCGGTATAAGATGAAGAAGTTGACATGCACTGTAAGAGTTATATTGAATTATAGATACTTTTAATGAACAACTAAGATAATTAAAAAAAAAATCTAGCAATCAAGACACCTCCCCTTCTTGCTCTCTCCTATAAAATTCTTATTTGGAAGTATCATTTTTATAAGATGTCTTTAAGATTGTATAATAAAAAAAAAAATACCACTATTGCCATTGAGTCATTTCAGAAAGGAAACACCAGAAGGCAACTGATGAGGAAGGTGTCAGTTACCTTCAGCAAGGGGAATTAGGATGGGAGTAGTGGTGACAGGCAGTTGTGAAATTGTCACCCGCTTTCATCCCTTTGTGTTTTTGTTTCTTTATTTTACCATGAACATGTGATCTATTTATAAATAAAACAACAACGTAAGAAAGCTTCATTTTATTTACATTCTTTCCTCTTCATGGCTATTTCATCTTTTGCAACCCACATTTTTGAATAATGGCTTATGAAATTATATATGCGTGTATGCCGATACATATCTTTATATATGTTTCATTTGGATAAATTGTATCTGTCTAAATTTACCCCCAAATGTCCATTATTATAGATGTTTTTGGATCATTTCTATAGTAGATCTTTCAGGGAAGAAGGTTACCATTGTTTTCAATTTGGACTCCAAATCATTTTCAGCTGAACTTTAATGAAAACTAAGAGATTTGTGGTACGTTTTGCCTGGAACGCTGCTGCTGCACACTTGGAATCAAATGCTTTCGTTCAGCTTAATGGAAAACAACAACAAAAGAAAATATTTCCATTAAGTTAATTCCAACTCATAGTTTCCATATATGACAGGGTAGAATTACCACATAAGGTTTTCTAAGAATGTCTGGTTGATTTGCACTGCTGACCTTTTGGTTACCAACCATAGCATTTAACCACTAAGCCGCCAGGGTTTCCTAGGCAAGCTTAGGAAGGGCAAAGACTTCGGTTTCTAGAGTGCTATGTAAAGAAATCTATGAGTATCAAAATTTCAGTAAAATAAGATTGACCAGAATTGTGCTAAAATCATCTAGTGTCGTGAGCAAATTAGCAGCCACTTGTGGGTTTAATATACATGTATATAAAGTGACATAAGAAAAGTTTCTCTTTATCCTTGTGACCCTTGGTCTTCTATGCACGAGAAGCAATTGCCTGCATGCACATTTTCTTGTGAACAGTCTGTACCTTGTATGTGATCATCATAGCACTGTTATCATGACTGTCATGGTACATTTAGGTGGAGCACAGGACAGAGTACACAGAAAAGAGGACACCAGCAGCCCTACCCATCAGAGATGGCGGTTGCCTAGATATTGACATACACAAAGAGATCTGTTCGAACACAGTGTTACAGTTAAACACTAAGCAAATATCCAGGATTGCTCCTACTTTTATTGCTAAAGTCTTTCACTGGGAAATCATAGAAAGCAGACAAAACATCTGCAAATTAAATGGGTTCTCCATATAGTGAGAATGCAATAGTCAAATCAGACTGGGAAAGACTGCACACAAGTCCTAGTGAATTCTAAGCAACAATAATTTAATTTTTGTTTTCAGTAATTGGTTAATAATTTTCAAACCACGTGAGAAAATCACTTAGATGATTTCTGTAACTGGTCTTAATTCAAGTCAATATGTTTTCCTTAATAGAAGAGTTTTTCTGATTAACTCTAAGTAAAGTTCTAATATCACTACGCTCCTGCTGCAAGGCTCTGATTACAAATCACGTGGTAGAGGATGTCAGGGCGTCTTTGATGGATGAGGAGAGAAATCATTTAACAAGATGGAGCATAGATTGACTACAGTGTGTAACATCTTGCCTGGCCAATTAAACTGATTGATTATTAATTGGCTGCGTCATTATATCCTGAGAATATTGCTGAAATTGGTGGGAGGCCTTTGTCCTACATACTATTATTGCAGCTGTGACAGCCAGTTCAGTGATTTAATTCAATGACATTAAAAACAAACAAACAAACAGTAGATCTGCTTTGCTGTGACTTCATCCTTCTCTCATTCTCAATAACTCACTAAGCCCCATTGATCTGGTGATCTTCAAAATATTTCTTTTCTATCTTTTCTTGCCACGACCACAACTGGGAAGCTGACAGAAGTGTGCTAAGTAGAAACTTCTCCATGGGAATCTTAAGAACATCACTGAAATGATCCGTCTCCCGATCGAAACTTATTTCCCACTGCTTTCTATTATCTTTTTTCCTGGTAAAGAAGAGAGAAAACTCGGGGAAGTAATGATTTAAAAGAAAAATAACTTGTTGCCACCAAGTCAGTTCCTACTCACAGGGCTGAGTAAAACTGCTCCCATAAAGTTTCTAAGGAGTGAGTACCTGGTGGATTTGAACTGCCAAATTTTTGGTTAGCTGCTGTAGCACTTAACCACTATGTCACCAGGGTTTCCACAGGGAATAAGTCTCCCCGAAAGGCCCACTGCCACTAAGTTGATTCTAACTCATAGCAACCCTATAAACAGGGTAGAACTGCCCACAGAGTTTCCAAGGAGTGCCTTGCAGATTTGAACTACCCACCTTCTGCTTTGCAGCCCTAGTACTTAACCACTGTCCCAGCAGGGTTTCCACAGGTAATGAGTAGGCATAAGGAAACTAGAATTAGGTGAATGTGATGAATCCATTCCGGTATTTTCTCATGGATTACTGCGAAGGGGTAGCACTGGCTGCATTTTTCTCATGAAGAAACTGGATTTAGGACAGATCTGACTAAATTACTTCTTGTCCAAAGCTAGACAACAGATAAGCAGGGCTGGGATTCCAGTTTAGGTCTGCTGGAAGTCCTTTTTGCAATATTTCATTCACTATGCTGCCACCACTACCACCTCCCACCTGGAATGCCCTTCTTCAGGCCTCATTTTCAAGATCCAGGTTTACCAAGGCAGCCCACCTGGGCAGATCTCGCTAAGCAAATCTCTCCTAAACTACTGCAGAACTTGGCTCCTTTGCCTGACTCCCAGATTGGGTAAGATGTCCCTCCTATGTGTTCCTGTTGCTAGGTTCTGTTGAGTTGATTTTGACCCAGGGTGACCTCATGTGACAAAGTAAAACTGCCCCATAGGGTTTACTTGGCTATTACCTTTACACAGAGAGATTGCCAGGTCTTTCTTCTGCAGGACCCCCTAGGTGGGTTTGAACTACCAGCCTTTGGGCTAGTAGCTGAGTACTTAACCTTTCACACCACCAGGCTTCCTTACATGTTCTCATAGCATCGTGTTTTACCGTAACAAGCCTGATACCATGGAGTCCATTCTAGTCTATGGTGACCCTACTTGTGCAGACCAGCACTACGCTCTGTAAAGTTTCAAGGCTGTGACCTTTCAGAGGCAGATAATCAGGCCTTACTTCCAAAGCTCCTCTGGGTGGGTATTTGAACTGCTAACCTTTCGGTTAATAGCCTGGGGCTTGACCTTTTGCACCACCCAGGGAACTCCATTTTTGTCATACTGTATTTTAATAAACATTTTTATTGGTATATAATAAATGTAGAGAAAAGTGCACGATCATAACAGCATAGCTTGATGAAACCTCCCAAGGTAAAACCCCCTTGAAACTATCGCCAAAGAGAGAAATTACAGGAGCTCAGGAGACCCCACTCATGTGCCATTCCAAACTTCTCTCTGCCCCAAAGGTAATAATATCCTGACTGACATACAAATTCATTCCTTTTTTCTGTTTTTAACTTGCGTATAAATTAAATCATACAATCTGATCTTTATACTGGTGGGATTTAGTTCCTGTGGTTACATGTAGCAACTATGCCTTGATTTTCCTTGCAATATAATATTACATTATATGAAATCACAATAATTTATTTCTTCATTCTACTGTTGGTGGACATTTTGAATTATTCCTTATTTAGGAAATATTATAAATATTACTATCATAAACATTCTTGTAAAATTTTATTTGTATAAGTTTATACCCTTTGAGTTTATGTATCAGAAACCCTGGTGGCATAGTGGTTAAGTCCTGAAGCTGCTAACCAAACAGTTTGGCAGTTCAGATCCTCCAGGTGTTCCTTGGAAACTCTTTGTTTCTTTGACTAGACAGTTGTACTCTGTCCCATAGGGTTGCTACGAGTCAGAGTCGACTCAGTGGCAGTGGGTTTGGTTTTTTGGAGGTACGTGTCACGGGATGGAACCAGTGGGTCATAAGTAACACACATGTTCAGCTTTGTAGATACTACGTTTCTTTCTGGAAAGGTTGGGTTACCTTACATTCCAGCTGCTGCATGTGATTATTTCTAGCCACTCCTCATTTTCATCAATAACTGATCGTCTCCATTTCTGTATTATAAATACACGTTTCTTCTCTCTCTGTCTCTTTGGGAAACCCTGGTGGTGGAGTAGTTGAGAGCTACTATTGCTAACCAAGAAGTCAAATCCAAACTGCTAACCAAGCAGTTCAAATCCACCAGGCAGTCCTTGGAAACCCTATGGGGCAGTTCTACTGTGTACTCTAGGGTCACTGTGAGTGGGAACTGGCTTGACAGTAGTGGGTTTTTTTTTTTTTTTTTTTTTGTTTCTTTGACTAGCCAGATGCCTCAAAGGTATCTTAGTAATAAATCTGGTGAATCAATAAATAAAATAAGATGCATGTGGCTGTTTATTTTTATATTCTTTTGTCATCTGTTAAGCAGGATAAAAGCAGCCTGGTGGTGCAGTGATTAGGTGCCTGGCTGCTGATTGAAGGACTGGGGCTCAAAACTACTCAGTGTCCCCACAGGAGAAAGTTCTGGCCATCTGCTGCCATCAAGATTACAACCCAGAAAACCTTACAAGGAAGTTCTACTCTGCCACTTGGCATCTCTGTCAGTGGAAACCTAATAATGTTGTTGATTTTTTTTAAAAAAAGGCTCTGTGGACAAAACTATATCTTCACTGACTTCACCAGTTAGCTAACCAGCAAATTCCTTTTCTGTGTCTTTTTCTTCACTTTCCACATTTCTGGGTTTTAAGGAAGATAACATTCTCAAGACAGTGCCGAGTGAGAACTCAGTAAGTTTCAGTCATTATACTGTTATTATCCTTCAAGGCTCAGGGTCTTCATGCAGTTTGACCTCCTAGAAATGGAATCTGGTAGCAAGAATTTCAGCCTATCAGAGCTTCTGCGAAGCCTGTTCCAGGCAGCTGACCCCACCGAGGGCCTCTGCACTGCCCTTTATCCTTCATTTATTTCCTATCGCATGCTACGTGTAGGTGTCCTGACCCCCAACTAGACGATAAATTCCCTGACCTACTCGTGATATTTCTGGTTTTAGAGTTACATTTTGACTTCCAAAGGGAATCTCTTCTGAGTAACATCCCTGAAACCTATGGATTGCTCAGGCCTGTGGCTGTCTCACAGCTGGAGAGCTCTGGCGCAGCGAGCTGTCTTCTTTCACAGCTGTCTTGCTCAGATGCCGATAAAGCCGACTCCGAAATCGCAGTGTTTACTAAATAAATATTTGCCACTTGGTTATTGACCCCTTGTTCTTTGTTGACTTCCCTGTTCTTGCCTTGTTCCTTTCCCACCCACTTGCGATTGAGCCAGTCTCCTCCCAGTTGTGTGACAATGCTGGTGACACCTCTGGCACATTTTAGCTCTGGAGAAACACGTGCCACTTCTTATACAGTGAGAGATTATAACCCCATAGACCACACTTCTGCCCTAAAGAAATAAACAGCTCTAATCCGCCACTGGCTCCTCTGAGTTATCTGTAACTAGATTGCAGATTCCTAGCTGGCAAGAATTACATTTGGGTTAAAAAAAAATAAATAAGCACTTTTGTTCAAGAAGAAATTTATAACTGTTATCAATAATGAGAATGAGGGGGAAATAAGCAGTCTGAGTTAGCCTGAGCTAGCATCAGTCTTTCCATGGAAAGGCATGTTTTAAATTCCACTTGTCACTGCAGTTTATTCTGGCATTTGGGTTTGGTACCAAAGGGATTTAGTATGTCCTGGGGTCACTATAGGTTTGGGTTTTGGTTTTGGTTTTCGTCGTGCAATGGTTAGGGGCTTGGTTGCTAATCAAAACAGTAGCAGCTGGGACCCACCCAGCAACTCTGTGGGAGAAAGGCCTGATGACTCACTGCCATCAAAATTATAGCCTAGAAAACCGTGTGGGCTATTCTATTGTGTCACCTGGAGAAGCTCTATGAATTGAATTGGACCCAATGGCACCTAACCACAGAACTGAAGAGAAGCAGCAATTCACCCTCAGAGCTCCACTTGTGGCCCACCTAAGTGAGAGAACAGCCCTGATGGCTCAGTAGTTAAGTGATTGGCTGCTAATCAAGAGGTCTGTGGTTTGAACCCCCCAGCTGCTCTGTGGGAGAGGGAGGTGGCAGTCTGCATCTGCTATACCACCAGGATTTCCAGCGACTCTGTAGCTGGTATATATGTGTGGCTACTATGTATTTCGAATGCCTTCTGGCCCGGGAAGTTTATCTTCCAGCACTACACTGGGCATTATTTTAGTGCGATCCACACAGTCTTCATTGGCTAACCTTTAGAAATAGATCTCCAGGCTTTTCCTTTTAGTATGGAAAACTCTGCAGAAACCTGTCTGCCATGGCTGACCCCTCTGGTGTTCAAACTGCTCGTATTGGAGCTTCTAGCATCCCAGCAACATACAGCCACCACAGTGTGACAAACTGAGAGATACCAGTGGTGGGAGAAACATCTAGTCAAGTGGGAAAGTCCCAGCAACTTTGGAGCAAAACCATCTATTGAATCTTTCTTCTCTCCCAGTGATTGTTTCAGTGCACGAGCTCTGAGTTGGGGCTTGCCTGCCAGATGCAGAGACTGCTGGCCCCGTGCAATGCTATGACCCCCTGGCTCGGGTGGCTTCTGGTCTACTCTTTGGATATGTTCCTTAGGAGCCTTTTTGAGCCAGCACTGGACTCAGTTCAGCTGTGGGTGCTATTTGAAATCAGTTTCGGCAGCTCAGCTTTTTGGGGAGCATATCCTTTATTATAAACATTCTCATTCTTTTTACTGACATTCTCCTAAACTTACAGTGTATTATCTTGATTCCCATTTCAACAAACTGCTTTTATTTAAAAAGTGTCTTCTCTTTCTATCCTTCCATAAGGGTGGAGATTTGTCTGCTCTGCTCATGGCTAGAGTCTTAGAACTCTGAAGAGTTTCTAGACAGAGCAGGCACTCAAATACTTGCTGGAAGAATTACCTCTTACTAAGATAAACCCCATGTCAGAACAAACAGTCCACTTCACAGGGCAGGCCATAAATACAGGGCACATGACTTCATGGCTGTCCTTGTGAGTAAATTGAAAAGGATTTGTCTGATGGACGGATGGATGACCAACACCACACAACACTGCTAAGATCTGGGACATGGGCTGGCTTTGAGGCCCATCCTGATTCTCTCCAGTCTGACTCCACTGCTACTGGAAGCAAACTGAGCAATTACAGCAGCATTTTGACCTTTTCAAATTTCAGGCTGACCCATCACTTCCCCCTTTACCAAAACATGCAAAATAACACACTACCACTTGTCATGGCTTGAGTTGTATCCCTCCCCCATATGTCAACCTAGTTAGAGCTTGATTCCCAGTATTGTGATTGTCCTCCATTCTGTGATTGTAATTTTCTGTTAAAAGCATTAGGGTGGGACTGTAACACCCTGACTAAAGTCACAGACTTGGCCCAGTGCAAAGACAGTTTCCCTGGAGTGTGGCTTACACCACCTTTTATCTCACAACAGATAAAAATAAAGGGAAGCAAGCATAGAGGGGACCTCATGCCACTAAGCAAGCAGCGCCAGGAGCAGATCACCTCTTCTGGATCTGGGGTCCCTGAGTCTCAGAAGCTCCCAGTCCCAGGGAAGACGGACAACAAAGACCTTCCTCCTGAGCCAGCAGAGAAAGACTTCCCCGGAGCTGAGGGCCTGAATTCAGACTTCTAGCCTCCTAACTGCGAGAAAAGACATTTCCGTGTGTGAAGGGCATCCACGCCTGTGGCATTTCTGTCATAGCAGCACCAGAAAACGAGGATCGCACTTTTGAAAATATTTTTCAAGGTTTTATTGCAAACCAAAACTGGTTCATCACACACAATAAAAGTTGTGTGCTGGGGGGGGGGGTAAGGATTGTACGTATTATAACCATGTTAATTACAGTACGTTAAAATGGTGGTTTACATTACAAATAAGCCTGTAAGTTTAAATATACTAGTGTTATAACCCAATGTACAGACTTTCTTTATACAATACATACAATTATCAGGAATGTAAAACAAAACATAAATAATGCCCATTTTACAGGTGACGTTTTAAACAATGAAAACACCAATGGCTTCGACTGACAACTGGGGCACTGGTCCATAAAAACCCTTTCTAAAAATAGAAATATGTGTAGCAGCAATGCTTTCTTTAAGCATCTGAATACAAGTCATCGCAAGACCATTTCAATAAATTTTAGTAAGTATATCTTACAAAAAAAACAAACAAAAAAACACAACAGTCTACACATAAGTTATCTTCCAAATATGGAAGAAACAAACAATGTCCCACGTTGTAGTATCCTGCAAGTGTCACATTGATGCTTGTAACTCAACCCCCCTGTGATCAAGCACACCACACACACACCACTGCTCACGCAGCGAACCCACAAGGAAAAAGAAAGGACTGGAACACTCCGCAATAGGAAAAGCTTTGGAGCTAACATGATCTCGTCAGAAAAGGCACATTTCATCACCGTCAGGGGCACAGCCCAGACAGACCTTCAGAAGACCCTTCTCTGGAACAGAGTCTTCTCTCGGACCCACCACCGCTTCTGTCTAAGGCAGTGCTCTAACGCTCATTTCAGAGATAGCACCACGTTGGGAGAAGAAGACAAGTGAAAACCTCATGAGCTCGCTCAAAGGAGGATGTGCTCTTTGAATAGCTTCCAGCAAACAGAACGCAATGCAGGTCGCCAGACTTCCAGAGATGTGCAAATTTTCTTTTAAGATGTCCTGTCAGCTGGCAGCTCGGCCAAAAGGCTAACTAAAACACTTAAAAACACACATATGAAATCCTTCCAAAGCAACCTAGCAGTGTTCAGAGAAAAGAGTCCATGGGAGGTGCATATGAGAAGCCCAGGAAAGCTTCTGCAGCCTCCTTGACACTGGCTGTGATGAGGATGCTGTCCGGGGACTTGCCAATGGAGTTGGGGACAGGCTCTTCAGTAAATTCAGGATCAAAGTGCCGCAGATCGCTGGGCCCACTCTGTATTATAGGAGGGGAAAGAAAACAAAACACAACACTGTCATACAGGGAAATTCTGGTTTAGGCTTTGAATTAAAAACACTTGCTCTTGAGTCAGTTCCAACTCAAAAATAAGGGAAGCTTAAATTTTTAAGATACCATTATGGAAAACTCCCATAATCAACTATTTCAATTATGAAACACCCCGAACCCAAAATGGTTGTCATCAAATTCATTTCAACTCATGGCGACTCCAAGTGTTAGAGCAAAACTGACCCCCTCCCCAGTAGGCGTTTGTTGGGTATAACCCTCATGGAAGCAGACAGACAGGTCTTTCTTCCATGGTGCTGCTGGGTGGGTCTGAACTGACAACTTTTATGTGAACAGTAGAGTGCCATCCATTTATGGCGCCAGGGACCTCTCAAAGGTCATATGAATTTTAAATGTCGATTTCTGGGAGATGCTTTATACAATGACTATGTCAGTAAAAATATCTGCTTTCTGTTGGAATAAACTTTTTTTCCCCTGGGGAAAAAATATGTGCCAATTTACGCCATGCGAGTCCCATCTCTCACTGACTCTGACTTCAAAAAGAAGTGTTGCTTGGTTCTAACTGTTCTTAGAAGAGATGGGTACTTACCACATTTGGGTTAAAAGGGGGAGTAATCTTCTTATTAATGAGATCATCCCAGTTGATTAAGGAGAAGAAGACATGATTCTTAATCTCCATCTGTTGAGCAGAAACATGAGATTAATTTAGACAGGTGAAATTCAATCAGGGTGGTGAAGTCTAGTGAACTTCCCCTGACAGCCGGTGAGAATAGGAAAAAATCCCGACTTACAAAGTCATCCTTGGCTCCAAGCCTCTTGGTCCTGTCCTTCTGCAGAAGGCCTTCCAGGAGGTGCCGTGCAGAATTTGTGATATTTGGCTTTAACTGGAGGGGCTTGTTCAGGATATTGTCATACATCTCAGCAGTGTTTCGGCTGTAAAAAGGAGGCTGAATGGGATAAAAAAAAATTCTTTAATACTTGATTGAAAATTTGTATACCACACATAGCAAACAAAGATTATAGATGGCTTTGAGCCAAGTAGTTCCCTTCCTGATATTTGTTCTAGGCCTTTGTTTTTTAAGTATTTATTTTGCAACCCTTATTGGGGGATATAAGCTAATAAGTGATATTTTTCACTGTTGTTCAGCTTAAATGGGGTCATATCAAGTGAAATGTGAACTGAAGAAAGAGAATTTTACTTGGTAAAAGTTGACTCTACAACACTTATAACCAGTATGCCTTTTATCAGCTTTGGATAAGCTTCCTGATAAGGGTAAGACACAAACTTCCAGCTTCAATGAAGTCTACATGCCTGATAACTCCAGACTATACAAAGACAATGTTCTAGGGGGGACCAGCAAATCATAGCAAGGGTCCAGGAGGATCAATGTTCTACTCACCAGGCCATAGAGCATCTCATACAGGACGGCCCCCAGGCACCACCAGTCCACGGTCCTGTCATAAGGCTGCTTATGAAGCACTTCGGGTGCCAGATACTGCAAGAGACCAGAAAAATGGAGTTTAGAGCTGGAATCTGGGGAACCCCAAGATCAGGCACACATTTCACAGATGCTAAGATACCCTTGGTAAGGGGTCAATCTGGATGATACGATTACTTTCTGATGATAACATTTCTGGACTTTTTGAGGCTGACGGGATGCCTATGTGTATGAGATTAAGGAAGCTATGGGGCATCTGATGAATCTTCTTAGGAGATTCAGAAAACAGCTCGTTTCCGTGAGAACAACCTAAGGGCCTTGGAATTTCTCATGCTGCATCAAACAGCAAATGTTGTCTCTTTGAGCTGAATTATACTAAGAAGCCTGACAGTCTGTGGTGGCGTGGGGGGCACCCCCGAACTCTGTAAGGAGGGCTCCTACCTCAGGTGTGCCACAGAAGGTGGATGTTGTGCCGTTGTGTTCAATGTTCTCCTTGCAGAGCCCAAAGTCAGTGAGGACAATGTGTCCCTGTGAATCTAGCAGAATATTCTCTGGTTTTAGGTCTCTGTGAAAGAAAAAGACAAGTTTTCATACACATTAATTTTACTTGATAAGAAATCCTTTGTAAACACAATTGTTTGGGGTATTAAATGCCTTTGAAATTCCCTGCAGTTGTTCAGTGAGTATAAAAGGGAGTCCTTATTTAGCTAATCTAGTTTGGATTAGACACAGTCCCAGCTGGCTGACTTCCTAGTGGCCAACAGTCAAGACAGCTCACATGCTTGGGAAGTCTGGTTTTAGGGGACCAAGTTGCATATAATTGAATTATTTGACGGCTCCATCAAAGTTAAGAGCTGTTAAACCCCATTAAACCCTAAGAGTGTTTCTACTTACCTATAAACAATGTTCAGAGAGTGCAGGTAACCCAAGGCACTGGCTATTTCAGCAGCATAGAAACGAGCCCGTGGTTCCAGGAAGCATCGTTCCCTCTGGAGATGGTAGAACAACTACAAGGAGACAAAACAAAGTTCGTCTGGGTTGCCAAAGGCTGGAACAATGCATTTAATTAGTCTTGACATATATAGCTAAAGAGAATAATTGTCGGAAGCGGCTCACAATAGTCTATTAACTACTGCATGCCTGGCAGGTTACAGGAAATGCTAATTTGGGTAACTTTTCCCCCTGGTATCTTTGCAAAACTTTCTTCCCAATTTAAAACCCCATAGATTGTGCACAGACACCCAAGGGTTGGTTTGTATTCCATCTGCTCACCTCTCCACCATTAATGTAGTCTAGAACAAAGTACAATTTGTCAGCAGTCTGGAAAGAGAAGTGAAGGCCCACCAAGAAGGGGTGTTTCACATTCTTCAGTAGAACATTCCGCTCTGACATAATATGCTTCTCCTGGGGGAGGGGGGAAAAAAGCCATTAAGGTCTAGTGGCAAATTTCAAATGGGCACCAAAAATTCAAGAGCAGGATCATTTGATGAACGTCTGCCTCCAACCCAAACCATCCAATGCATCTCATACCTCCTTCTTTTTCAGGATTGCTTTCTTCTGCAAAACTTTGACTGCATAGAATACTTCTTCTGCCTTGTGTCTTGCTAGAAGAACCTGAAATTCAACAGCAAAAAATCATTTTGCTATCCATACCCAGGAAGCAAGTAAAATGTGACATGCATGAAAGATGATGAGAATGAAGTTTTTGTATTTGAAATTACCTTTCCAAAACTGCCTTTCCCAATCACTTTCAGGAAGTGAAAGTCAGATGGCTTTGCATGAGGGTTGGATGATGGGCCAAGGTTGATTTGCTGAGAAGGACTTGGCTAGAAAAGAAAACATTTTCTTTTAATATCCCTGTTTCCAGTAAAGATGTACCTATAGTAAGACATACACAACATAAAAGTTACTTAACCTGCAAATGACTCTGGCAAGTCACTATGCACCTATAAAAAAATTATGTATCTATAATAAAGTATACATAATACAAAAGTTCTTCAGCCTGTAAATGACTTTGGCAAGTCACCATGTATCTATATGTATATCTACTAGCTTTGGTTATATATCCAGCACTATTTTTCATTCACACAAAGCAATATTTCATGAGAGTAGGCGAACTGTAGACAACCAAGTTGTTGTAAGTAAATAAAGTTATTTATGAAATATGCCTCTTAAAATACTTCTCGGACTCAGTACTTAGTCACTGATTATGCCATAAACTAATAAGGCATTCCTGCCTTTATACCAATTTCTAGAAATGCTATTTTAATTTATGATGTAGGAATACAAACACAGCTACAACTTTCCTCCATAGATGCATCAGAAATAGAGAATACTTACTGGAGGAGAAGGGTTGGCATTCATCAACTCAGGCTCTTGAGGCTGGGAGATTTTCAAAATAGACTGGACTTCAGGGCTGCAGAGACAAGGGAACAATTAATTTCTCATAATTCGCCACCAGGGGGCACATTAACATCACATCAATAAAGCGGCTCAAGTTTTCCCGTGATCACAGGGTTGTTTAAAACCATTCAATTAAATTACTCAGTTATTTATTTATTTTAAGTAAAATAAGCCCTATATACAGAAATTAGGGTTGTTCACGAAGAGAAAGTAAATTGGGTAAACATGAAAATTTGTCTCAAAAGTTCAACCAAAACCAAACCCGTTGCCATCGAGTTGATTCCAACTCAGCGATCCTACAGGAAAGAAAACTATCCCATAGAGTTTGCTAAGGAGCCGCTGGTGGATTCAAACTGCTGACCTTCGGGTTAGCAGCCGCGCTCTTAACCATTACGCCACACGGCTCCCTTAAAAGCCCAGAACAAGTCAAATCAGCAAACATTAATTTCCTTTACCGTTGAAAATAAATTAGAGGTTAAGGACAGAAAAAGACTCTTCCTACTCCAGTTGGCTAGGCAAAACGCAAACGGTCTTTACTGTTGGGAATTTCAAACTGCACTATTTATTTCCTTAAATCCCCCAAACTTACTGTTTGCATGCATAGGAGTTGTTGGCAATTTTCTGAATAAAGTCGTTCAAACCCATCCTCCTCTGCTTCATGAAAGCTGTGAATTAAAGAGAAGAAGTACATGTTTAGATAGTTTCATAACATCCGACGCCACACACGCTAATCTGATCCGGGACCTTAAACAAACCGCACTCCGTCGATCCCAGAAGTCTTAGTCCTACACTCACCGATGAGAATCGCTACCATTCCCCTCATTCTGGAGTAAGTGAGGGCGCCCCTAGCAGCCTCGGTTTTCACAGTCATAGCCGCAGGGAGCAGCTCAGAAAAGAACCCGTCACAAACGGAACACCTACCCTGCCGACACTGCGCTGCAGCCGCGCTACCGGCTTATAAAAGCCTGTGCCGCCGAGGGGCGGGGCCAGCGCTACAATGAGGAAGCGGCCCCAGCAGGACCCGCCCCCTATAGGCGGTGTCGTCCCGAGCGCCCGGGCGACCCCCGGCGCGGACACACGGGGGCGCGGAGCCTCCGGGGAGGGCCCGGCGCTGGTCTGTTGTCTGCCTCCGTCAGCTCGAGTAGGAGCGACGGAACTCGGCCGAGGGGCGGCAGAGACGGCAAGTCTGGAGTAATTTTCCACATTTCTCGTTTAGTCAGCGGGCGAGGAAATGAGGAGCGGCGCCGAGGCGCTTACCGCCGGGTGTGCGCGCCCCACGGCGGCTCTGCCCCTGCTGTGGTTCCTCCAGCCCTCAGTTCACGTTCCCTCTCAGTTCACTCTTGCAGCAGGAGCCCCCCTCCGCCTGGCGCGGGCCGATTCCCTGAAGTCTCAGCGGAATCTCGCCCGCTGCCGCGCGCCTCAGCCTGGGGTTACCGCGCGGGCGCAGGGGGCTGCGGCCGGGAGGGCAGCTCGCGCTCCTTTTCCGGGTCAGTCAGGGGCCACGGCCCCCCGGCGGTCCTCCTCGCGCATGCCCGGGTCTCGTGCCTCACTCCTCCCGATCCCAAACAACTCCAGTCAGAGAAGTCGGCCCCTCAGTCCGACCCGCGCGGCCCAGCCGAGCGGGCCGCCTCGTGGGAGGGCGCGCGCGCATCCCAAGCTAGCCGGCCGCGGCGCTTACCCAGTCCGCTCAGCAAGAAGGACTCGCTCCTTTTCTGCGCCTCGACCCTCTTTTTGTGGCGGGGTCGAAGCAGCGACTCGAGCCGGGCCCGGGCCAGCGCGCCCTGCATCTCCCCCATGGGCACCGGCTTCTGGACGCGCGGCGGGCGACAGGGGAGAGCGGCGAGCACTGACGTTTCCTTGAAGGAGCCGCCGTGACTCAGGCCGAGCGAGATTTCCTGCCCCGAGTCCCAAAACAAACAAATGGCCCTTGTGCAAGGCCGAGTCGCTTCCGAAAACGCCTTTTTGTGCTTTTGGCCAAAAGCGAGGCTGAAAAATCCCAGAACTTGGAAGAAGAGGAAGGAAGGAAAGAAAAAAGGAAGGGGGAGGGAGAGATCAGGAATGTGGAGGGGAGGGCGAGGAAAGAAAATTCGCGTCTGCACTGAAGGGGAAAAAGTCTGTATTTCACTTTTTTTTCTTCCTTAACTAATCTCTGAGAACTTTTTGTACATTCTTCATGTAATTTTTTTTCCTTGCATTTTTAATCCCCGCCACGCCAAGAACACGTGAGGAAGTGGCAGGTTCCAGGGAGTGGTGGCTTTCAAGAGACCTGGGGTGACCCGGGGGAGGTGAGGACCTTGCCGGCTCGGCACCTGGGCTGTCCCGGCGGCCGGGCTAAACTGCTCTCTCCAGGCCTCCGCCACTCCCGCTCCGCCACCCGAAGATTCCGCAGGGTCACATTAAATTGTCCTAAAATTCCTCGGCCTGTCTTATCTCCCCTGTCCCTCCTTCAGGCGTACTTTAGGGCTGACATAGAGTATCGTTACGATAGGACCGTTCACACATGACTGGCTTTTTCTCTCAAGTCCCCTATGAGCTGGGACTGGTTGACTCCTAAAATACTAGACAGGTCACTGCGGTCCTGAAAACAGCAGGAAGGGCAGCTGGCAGCGGGCCTCCGGGCTCCGAGCGGCGACCGCGGTGCCTCGCAATAACCCCGCGGCTGTGTCACCGCCAGCCCAGGAACGCGCGCCGGCGCGGGCGGGGTGGCCGCAAAGCCCGCGCCCCGCCGGGAGCGAGGAGACGGCTACAAAGTTCCTAATATTCGCTGCCCCCGGGCACCTGGCGCTGGCCAGTGCTGTCTGTGGTGGCTGCCCTGCCGTGACCTCTAGCAGCCCAGGGCCCTGCCGTTTCAGAATTACCGACTGGGTCTGACACAACGTGAAATACCAGCAGTCAGACAGTCAAACCAGGAACAGCCTGTGAAGCGGTCTCTCTTTGGTCCTGGGCAGGTTCGTTCTGCAGGAATCGCTACCTCTTTTGCCCTCATGGGATCTCCGGCCTCAGCTGCGTCTGACTTTGCTCAGTTATTACAGTCCCCAACTGGGAAAGGGGAACAGTCTCCTGGAGACTGGTTGGGAAATTTTGTTCAGCACCCACTCTTAAAAAAGCACTTATTGCATGAAACTGATACACGAACCCAAAATAAGATTTAGGAAACTCCAGGCTACTGTCACCAGCCCGCTTCTGCATCGTCTTGCGCGAAGTTTGCATGTAACAAGACTTTTCTAATCATCTCTGTGTTTTACCGTGTGACTCGTCCAGCCCTGCTTCCCGGATCGGGTTCGTCCCTCTTAAGAGACCAAAGTTTGCTCAGATTACTGGCCCCCTCCCCTCGCCAGAACACCAACCTGAACACAAAGTTGTGTTTGTTTAAAAATAGTTAACTAAGAAAACTTCCATCAGTGATCCTCCCCTTTCTGTGAGGTCTTACTTCCAGAAGTCCAGCGACCCGAAATCTTCTAATGCATCTTTGCTTGACCACCCCATCCAAATTGCAGTAATAAAAAGCAGACAGACCTCTCAAGGGGGATTTTATAGCCGCCTCTTTCATTCCTCGGGTCACCCAGGATATGAGACTTGGGGAGTACTTTTCTGGAGATTTGAGGTAGAGTTCGATGCGCTGTGCCCTTGATAAGGCTGGGCGCTCTGTAACAGGGGATCTTCATCTGGAGGTGACTGTGCCTGCTATTATGAGCCCCACTTTATATAAATGCGATTATATGCAGGAAAGGATCAAGCTGCAAAGTTCAACACTGGGCCATTTATTCCCTCCATTGCAACATCACCTAGAAAATTACAGTCATCAGCGTCCCGGGTTTATTACCCCCTCACCCCCGCCCCTAGCAAGACACACAAGAAATTGTATCACAGATCAGTCCAGAAAAAATTCAAAACACATGCACAAGCTTCATTTTTCCAAAGAAGCTGTGCCGCATGCATTCCGGGAGGGCTCTAAGTGGAACAGAGAAGAGGCACAACCATATGATTTGTGGTCGGAACCGAAAGGAGCGTCTGGTGTGCTCCTCCTCCCCCTTTCCCTAATGCTCAGAATTAGGAAACGGATGGTCTGCTCAACTTATCATTTAACAGAGAGAGTCAAGTTGTTGAGACTAGCTTTTGGTTCAACCGGATATCTAAAGGGTGGAGCAGGCGCCCCCTGTTCTGTCCCAGCAACCTACTAAGACTTCCGAACAGGAAGGTGACACACGGCGGCTGGGTGTACTGGTTGGGGGGGAGGTGGGAGAGCGGTGAGTGACGCGCGTCAGTTACCACTGCACAGACTTTAGTTGCCCTGTCGCCGCTATTTAAACCCTTGATCCATGCTTCCTTCCCGTCGCCAGCCTCTTTCTTTGGTCCAGAAAGTCCTCTTACTGGGAGGAATCTGACCCCTTCTTTCTTACTCTTCAGTGACGGAGTGGCCAGAGTTGCGTCACCAAACAACCTGCTTGTAAATGCATGCTAGGGGGCGATGGCGTTCTCTGGAAGAACAATTTCTGAATGCAAGCTTGGACCGTACTCTCTTGCGATTTAGTCAGTTCCAGATAATTTCTCTACTACATACTGTGCAGTGGCGGAGAATATAGACCGCTTGATACGAGAGAGGCTAATTTCCTTCCCATCTCTCAAAGCCAGTCTTCTCATGTTATGTCTCGGGAAGACGGCCATTAAAACTCTCAAATGGAAATAGTTCATGCGGATGCAAACTTTGCATAAAACAAAGCATTTCCAGGGGTACCTGTATTTTCATACTACTTAAGAAATCATTCTGGCACTTCTTTGCTATCTTATGCCTCCTCAGTAAAGCTAAAGAAACTAAAGCCGTTGCTACTGAGTGGATTCTCATTCACAGCGACATTGTAGGACAGGGTGGAACAGTTCCATAGAGTGCCCAAGGACCAGCTGGTAGATCTGCACTGCTGACTTTTAAGTTAGTAGCCAAGTTGTTAGCTACTGCAACTATACAAATACTGAGTTGTAACTTTTAGTAAGCAGTGACTTCTCATTTAACTCAAAGTCTCACGAAACAAATCACTGCTATTGCTCAGCATACTAGAGATTCTTATAAGTAACCTTGGAAACCCTGCTGGCATAATGGATGAGTGCTACAGCTGCTAACAAAAAGGTTAGCAGTTCAAATCCACCCCACGTGCTCCTTGGAAACTCTATGGGGCAGTTCTACCATGTCCTGTAGGGTCGCTATGTGTTGGAATCCACTCAAGGGTGATGAGTTTGTTTTTTGTTTTGTTTTGGTTATATCCATTTTAAGGTCCTTGAGCAGTGGAAATGATTTCACTCAACTACTAGTCTAAAAGTTAACAGTTTTAACCTACCCAGGGAAGTCATGGAAGAAAGGCCTGGTTATCTGCCTTTGTAAATATTATTTTTAAAACAACTGCCATTGAGTTGATTCTGACTCATACATCCTTGAAAATCTTGGGGAGCAGTTCTACTTTGTAACACATGGGCTGCCATGGGTCAGAATCAACTTGTTGGCAGTGAGTTTGGTTTTTTGGTGGGGGGATTGTATGTAAGAGAAGCATTGGAGACACAGTGATTAAGGGCTTAACTGCTAACCAAAAGCTCAGCTGCTGGAATCCACAAGCCTCTCCATAGGAGAAAAATGCAACAGTCTGCTCCTATAAACATTTACAGGCTTGGAAACCCTATGGGAAGTTCTACTATATAGGATCACTATTTTTTTTTTAAAATCAGATCTAGAACGTGTCAGAAGTGTTTGTCTTGATTTCCTAGAGAAACGTCTTCCTTATAATAGAAATGCATGAATAATAGCCAACGTAAGGCTAATTTCCAAAATAATGAAGATAACGTAGATCCCCAATGTCATGTATTAAATTGTGTCCTCAAAAATATCTGTCAGTGTGTAAAGACCATGATTCCCAGTACTGTGTAGTTGTCCTCTATGTTGTGACTGATTTTCTTATATGTTGGAAATCCTAATTTCTGCCTGTGGCTAATGGGGCAAGAATAGATTATACTCAAGAGCATTAGGATGGGACTATAACACCCTTACTAAGGTCACATCCCTGATCCAGTGTAAAAGGAGTTGCCCTGGGATGTAGCCTGAACGACTTTTTATCTTATAAGAGATAAAAGGAAAGGGAAGTAAGCAGGAAACGAGTACCTCATACCACCAAGAAAGCAGTGCTCGTAGTAAAGTGTGTCTTTTGGACCGAGGTACCTATGCTGAGATACTCTCGGGTCAAGAGAAGACTGATGTATCAGAAAGACTTTTGTCTCGAGCCAACAGAGACAGAAAGCCTTCTCCTGGAATCGGCTCCTGAATTTGGACTTCTAATGTATTGCGCTGTGAGAAAATTGAGTTCTCTGTGTTAAAATCATTTGTGATACTAAGTGACTAGATCATTCACTTTCCCACTTCATCATCCCAATAGCAGCCACCCATACAGCACTTTCTCTCTCTGACTGAAGCGCTCAGAGTTGCGTTGCCACAAGTTAGGAATCTGACCTTCCAGTTCTTGTCAAATAGGCAAATGCCAGCCTCTCTGAGGCGTCTCGTTACTCCTCTGAGTCTGACTATTCGCTAGAATAACACACAGAACTCACAGACACGGTTACCTTTACTTCAGTTATCCTATTATTGTAGCCAGAATGGGTACAAGTACAGTGGTAAGAGAGGTCCCAGCAGGAGGATTCCACTAGTCCCAGGGACATGCTGCACACTCTTCCCTCCCCAATGTTCTCACCAATTCTGAAAGCCCCGAAGATCCAGGATCCCTTAGTCAATGGAGTCTAAATAAATATGTGTGACTGGGGGCTTAATGAATAGTTATGATTGATCCAACTTATGAATATGCATGACTACATCAGGCCTCCGCCATTTCTGAGGCCTGTTGCCAAGGTGGTCCTGTGTCCCACTGCCATTGCCATCCTCGTAGCAACAGTACAGGGTAGAATAGAACAGCGTAGAATAGAACAGCCCCATAAGGTTTTCAAGGCCGTAATCTTTATGGTAGCAGACTAGCAAACATTTCTCCCAGGGGACAACTGATGGGTTCCAACTGCCAACTTTTCAGCTGGGAGTGGAGTGCTTTGTTTAATCCGTCCTCCCTCCCTCCCTGCCTCCCCCACCCCCAGTATTTGTTAGACAAGTACAGATGCTAAGATCAAGGGTCACAAATATTAGTAATTCAGTTAGCTGACTTCACAGAAACTTTCATTCTAACCTGGGAGGCATTCACATATGATGAGTGTTAAGAGAGATATCTGAGCAATCTGCCATAAAAGCACAAAGGGAGGAGAAGCATGTGTGGAACTGTCCAGGAAGGTCTCCTCGGTGAAATGCTCTCCTGGAAAGGCCAGCTGGATAGACAAGAGTTAAATCATTCTATGTAGAAGGAGCAGCATGAGTACCAAACTCTAAAATGCTCTGTGGCATCTTGGGAAAATTTGAGAATAATAGGCCTTACAGACTTTACACAAAGGCAGTAATAGATATGATTGTATTTCTGCTGAAGAAACCCTGGTGGTGTAGTAGACAGTTGCTACAGCTGCTACTCAAAAGATCAGTGGTTCAAATCTACCAGGCGCTCTTTGGGAACTCTATGGGGCAGTTCTACTCTGTCCTGTATGGTCACTATGAGATGAAATCAACTTGATGGCAGTGTGTTTGATTTTGGTTTATTCCTGCTGAAGTAGGAAAACAATACTTTCAAGTGGAATAAGAAAGCGTTCTAGCTGGTATACATCTGCATTTCCATGTCTCATACCATGATCACCAAAATGGCAAACTACTATGTTGCAAATATATTTATTTGAAGGAGTACCAGTTACTAGCCTGCAGAGGCACTCATGTGTTTGGTGTAGCTCTAGGCATGATTGGAAGTCACTCATCTCAATTCGTGAACAAATTTGTGTACAAGAAACCCTGGTGGCATAGTAGGTTAATTGCTACATCTGCTACCTGAAGGGTTGGCAATTTGAATCTGCCAGGTGCTCCTTGGAAACTCTGTAGAGCAGTTCTACTCATCCATGAGGTTGCTATGAGCTGGAATCAACTTGATGGCACTGGGTGTTTTTTTTTTTTTTTTGGTTATGCATCAAACAGTGTGTGAGATGCAGGCATTGTAAATGTGAGCTTACACAGGAAGCGGGAGGTGAGAATTCAGCCTATAGATGTAGACTGTGTTCAGCTGAATTCAACTGTGAAGAGATCTAAAAACCCACAAAGGAAAATCGACAAGGCTTTTAAGAAGTAACACATTTTAATGTATTTTGAAAAATTAATTCATTCTAAAATGTGATTAATGACTGTTACTTCTTCAAGGAGTATTTCCTTATTATTACTGTCATCTCAAGCTCATTGAAATTAAAAAACTTAAGCACACAAACATAAGGAGGTAGTGTCATCAGTAGTTGTCATCAAGTGTGACACCAGATTTCGTGGTGACAGTGTTCACAACAGAACAAAATAATGTCCAGGTCTGTGGTAGCCCCGCAATCAGCTGCAGATCAAACCATGTCCTGTTGTTATCCACAGGGTTTTCATTGTCTGATTTTCAGAAGTACATCATTAAGCATTTCTTCCTGACCCACCTTCATCTGGAGGCACCTCTGAAGCCTGCTCATGTCACAGTAGCAGACAGGCCTCCACTGACAGACAGGTGATGGCTACTGAGAACAGGAAGTGAACCCGGGTCTTCAACTCGAAAAGTGAGAATTCTACCCCTGAACTACCAATGCTTCACACCTAAGGAGGTGTAGGAAGTTAGCTGGCATGGGCAAATATACATACTGGAAGATGGAGAAAAGTTCAGACAAACCATTGTAGTTTATTTAACACAGGGATCAGCCTTCTGTTCAGAAGTGATCACCATGGTGTTCTATACTCATTACTTTTAGAAACTGTAGCACAAGAAAGCATGTGGGAGCACGGCTGTTGCAGCACACTTTTTATTTCAGCCAGGGGATAAATCAAAGACTCCTGGGTAGTAGACTGGTGGTCGCCCTGGTTAGTGGCAGGAGTGGGAGATCTAGGCAGCAACAAACCGGAAGACTGACAACTCACCTTTTCTCTGTCTTTGGAATGTTGTCAGTGTCTGATTTAGCATAGCCTAGTGAATTATAAATATCATCTAGAAGAAAATATGATGAGGAATAGCATATGAAGTCTGATAATTAAGTCCATGAACTTAATTGTTCCGGTGCTGTATACCTCCTTGCTTAATATCACAACAGTTACCTTAGAAGTATTCCCCTTGGGAAGCTATGCACGAAGGCCACCGCCTAGTACCTTTCAGAGCCATCTTGGAACTCTTTCTGGAATGACCACTTAATTGTATAGTTGTCTGTGAGGGAGTTTTTAGCCAGTAAGCAATTAACTATATAGGAACATCCTCCCTACTCGCCTGATCTGGCCCCCAATGGCTTTTTTCTTTACCCAAAGATAAACAATGAAAGGAAGATATTTTGATGCCATTTAGGACATCAAGGGTAAATACAATGACAGCTCTGATGGCCATTCCAGAAAAAGAGTTCCAAAATTGCTTCGAAGGGTGGACTAGGTGCTGGCATCAATGTATAGCTTCCCAAGGGGAGTAGTTTGAAGGTGACTGTAGTGATATTCAGCAGTGAGGTATGTAGCACTTTTTCTGGGAGGAGTTCCCAAACTTGTCAGCCTTTGTGTATTTCACAGCTTTATACTTGGCTATCAAGATTGATTGGAAAAATGAAATATAAGAACTTTCTAGATAATTAATAATAATAATCATAATATGATAATTAATAATAATAATACACTAGTCTAGATGGAAGAGTGAGTTGAAGAAACCTTTGTGTCAAAATTCAGTATTGTCTGTGACTTTCCACACTCAAAAAAAAAAAAAAAAAAACACCCAGAAGATAGAGAGACCCACATGAGTGGGTACCTACATCGACTTGGGACTAGAAGAACTGGATGGTGCCCAGCCACCACCAGTGATAGCCACAATGGAGCTCATTAAGTTGAGTCTCACTAGCAATACAAGAATAAAAAGGGGTACACCCTGAGATCTCCACTAAAAGACCTCAATTTATGGTCCAATGGTTTCAGGGTTCCCCTGGGAGCATGGCCCCTGGCCCTGATGCTGCCCTTGCCCATAAATCGTAATGAAGGTCCACTCTTTGGACACGAATAGATTGGACTTGGCGATGCAGAGTGACCATATATTGGATGCACTTTATGGTTCTATGCATCTATAGGATATCATCCTGCTGACCTCTGTCTGGAGGAAGGAGAGTGGGTGGAAAGGAGCGGAAAGGAGACTGTTGGGAGGATGAGACATGTATGGAGCAGAGAGAAACAGTGTGCTGTCACCAGGCAGGGAGAACAGTGGAAGCTGCATATAGGTGGGCATATAAATATATACAGGAATGTGCAATTTCACTCAGTCATAATTAAAAAAAAAAAAATGCCCATGCTGTTGAGTTGTTTCTGCCTCATAGTAACACTATAGGACAGACTGTCCCATAGAGTTTCTCAGGAGTTGTTGGTGGATTTGAACTGCTGACCTTTTGGTTACAGTGGTAGCTCTGTAACCCTATACCACCAGGGTGTCCAAGGAGACCCTAGGCCTGCTCAAAGCCTTTTATGTTGTTGACATAGTTTTATTTTTAGGCATTTGCATTTTAAACGGGCATTGGTCAACTAGAAAGAGCTAAGTGGTGATGAAGAAATGTCAAGAAGTGTGGCAAGGAGTGGGTCAGAGAACTTGAGTTGAGAAACCCTCTACTTTGTCTAACCTTATCTCCTCCCTTCTCTCTGCAGGGGCAACCGGCCTGAGGTGCTTCTTCCCTACAAGACCGGAAGCCCAGCCTCTGTGTTTAGGTAGGTAGCACTGGACTGAGAATTACTCTGCAGCCCAAATCCTTCTTGAAACACGCATTTCAGAGTTGTATAAAGGATTCTTTTTTGACTCACACTTTATTTACAAGTGCCAATAGGAGATAAAGAGCCTGAATTTCTGCTGGGTTATCTTTTGTCAAATTAAAGTGAAAGTGGAAAAGCTTGAATTTGCTCAGTGTTACTCTCTCCCCAAATCTTTCCCATCTCTGACTTTACAATCAATCTGGGGATATGCAGCAGAAGCTCAGGACACCCTATTCCCCCATCCCCAGAGCTGTTTCCTGTAAATCCTGCCTGCAGATTGCAGCAACAAAGAACAATGTAATGGAAGCCAGCAGCACAAGAAACAAGGACAGGGACAGCTGCAAAAGGTCAGTTAGCAACATTTTAATGTAGAATAGTTTAGTGACCTTCCTTTTGCTTTCAATCCTGAATATAAACTATGTACATATTTACTTCACTTGGCACAGCAAGGTCAAGGGTGCTGGTAACATGCTGAAGTCAGGGCCTCACTGGCTAGGACTCAGGCCCAGGAGCTGTGACACCAGAGACAAGGTATCCTCTAAATATTAACCTTATTGTCTGTATAATGGGAATAATAATACTTAATGAGAAACCCTGGTGGCATAGTAGGTTAAGTCTGTGTCTGCTACCCAAATGGTCAGCAGTTCAAATTCTCCAGGTGCTCCTTGGAAACCCTATGAGACAGTTCTACTCTGACGTCTAGGGTGGCTGTAAGTCTGACCCAACTTGATGGCAGTGCGTTTTTTTTTTTTTTTTTAAATACTTATTGGGAAACCCTGGGGGGCTAATGGGTAACTGCTACAGCTATTAACCAAAGTTTCAGCAGTTCAAATCCCCCAAGTACTCCTTGGAAACTCTATGGAGCAGTTCTACTCTGTCCTAACAGGGTCACTATGAATCAGAATCAACTCGATGGCAGTGTGTTTGGTTTGGTTTTAACACTTATTGTTCTTGTTGTCAAGGAGTTGGCTACAATTCTGATGACTTTAGATATAACAGAATAAAATGTTGCCTGGTCCTGGGCCATCTTTATGATCATTGGTATTTAAGTCTATTGTTGCAGCTATTGTAGTGCCTTCCGGTCTAGGGGGTCTAACCTTCCATCACTGTGTCAGGAAACACTGTGCTGTGATCCATAGGCTTTTCATTGGCCAGTGTTCTGAAGTAGGTCATTAGGCCTTTCTTCCTACTCTGTCTTAGTCTGGAAGCTTTGATGAAACCCTTCCACTGTGAGTGATCCTGCTGATATTTGCAGTACACGTGACATAGCTTTCAGCATCATAGCAACATGCAAGCCACCATAGTATGACAAACTATCAGACAGATGGTGAATACTAACACAGGAAAACTTAAAAGCCAGAATCTGTGTCATGCAGAAACCTGCTAGAGATGGAAAACTCAAGTATTTCCCATTAAAACAAGTGATAGAGAAGTGGTAATAATGCACCCTGTCAAAGGAGGAAAACTTTTGGGATGAGAAAAAACGAGACAGTCCTATCAAGTTCCATTTCTCATAGGTTTCACTGGACTTATGTCATGCAAATTATGAAGACAAGTGAAATAAAGAATTTCGTTCAAGTTGTAATCTTATAAAGAAAATATGATGGTCACCATTCTACTCCCCACATATCATGACTTAAAACAGAATGCACCGCACAACACCAAGTACTCCAGCAGATCAAAATAATGAATGGAGTGGCTATGTGGTGTGTTTCAAGGGCATAGACGGCATTGGCGACTTAAGCTACTGGGCCAATGAGAGGTCTGTGTGATAGACATACCCATGTAAGGGCCTGAAAAAAAAATTATCTACTTTGTTCTTCAAATATTCCCTCATGGCTAGTGCTCCAGAACATGCTGTATCAAAGAAATAAATGCCATGATACCAAAGTATAGACTTGTTTACCAAATGTTCAAAGTAAAGGCTGAGACTTAGGGTGAAAAAGTGGAGAGGTAAGCCAAACGCTAACTCAAAGGAGTGTTTACTTGCTCAAGGTGGATGAGAAACAATAGGACGTAAAAATGACGCCTACTGAGAGGGTGAAGTCATTGAAAAGGGGCCAGCTCTTGCACAGGATGTGTTTTCTAGGTCATTCAGCTTATCCTGCAGGCATGGGAAGGACAAGCTCCAAATGATTGTGGTTTTTTTGTTATGTTTAATCATTCAGATTTCTGACACCTCTTGAGTGTCAGACAAGGGCTAAACCCAGGGTCTAACAAATTCTGTCTTAGGCTGGATTCTCTACAGAAGCAGAACCAGTGAAGGGTATAAATGTGTAGACAGATTTATATCAAGGAAATAGCTTATGCAGTTGTAGAGGCTGGAAAGTCCCAAGTCCATGGATCAGGCAGGATAGAGATTCTGCCTGATTTAAGTAGCCGTAGAGTCTGGAGAACCCAAGTTCACGACATACAACAGGGCTTTTGTACACAGGATAAGGATGCAAAGATAGTCGAATCCCAAGATCTGAAGGTGAGACTGAAGAAGCAATTAGCTCTCAGGTTCCAAGAACCAGGGTCATACAGCAGCCAGCTGCAGGAAAAGCCAGAGAACCTTGCCAGAAAATCTACTTATATTCAAGGCAGGCCACATCACCAAGGAAACTCTTTTTTTCAAAGGATTGGCTACTCACAGCAGGTCTCATCACATAGTGATCATATTGTATCAGATCTCGTTATAGAAATGGTCACGTCATTATGCAACTGCCAGACTACATCAGAACTGCCAAACCACTGAGAACATGGCCCAGCTGACTTGGCATATGATTTGAATGATCCCAGATGCCAAAGATGAACAACAGTCTTACTCATGGAGGTCTTAAACTGTATTTATTGTACTAAACTGAATAGCAAAAGCAAAGGTACCTTACAGATATTTCTACTTTTCATAAGGCCCGGCTATGCCAAGTTAGGTCCTATTGTGACTCCATGCAACACAGAGCAAGATATTGCCACCTCATGTGCCTTCATGACTATTGGTAAGCTTGAATCGTTGTTAATGGCTACTGTGGCAATTCGTCCTGCCAAAGGTTTCCCTGTTAGCCCTACTCTTCACCAAATATGATGTCCTTTTCAGTTATTAATCCTTCCTGATGAAGCCAGGAAATTGGACAGTGTTCTATTGTGATCTATATTTTATTGGCTGATTCCCAGAAGCAGATTGCCAGTCCATTTTTTACAATCTTAGTCCAGATGCTTCACTGAAACCCATCCACTACTGAGTGAGCCCTGCTGGTATTTGAAATACTGCTGTTTGAAATAGCTTCCAGCAACACAGCACCATGCAAACCACTGTAGCACAACACACTGACAGGTACTGAAACTATGCCTAATGCTGTTCAAATACAGACTTGAAGATGTTTGACTGTTTAGAATATTCACTTTTTCAAGTAAGAAATCAGCTCAGAGATCTCCTGCTCTTAGTATGGTACATTTCTATGATATCTGGAAGAAAATAAATATGAAAGAATTTTTTGGAGGCCGAACTGCCTCATATTGCTTCGAATAATGTTCCACACCCCACTAATCCTCTAGAACCATCTGTCTTCCCATTTGCCTGAAGTGCAGCTTTTAGTCAAGGATTTCCTGCTCTTAGGTACATTAATCTCAGATAACTCCCTAGATCTTGACTTCCTTGAAGATGAGGCAACACAATTCACATTTCTCACCTGCCCCTGTCTTCCTCTCCAACCTTCTCTCCTTCTATTCTCCCCTTTTGCGTGCTAGGCTCCTGCCACCTTGGCTTGCTCAGCTCCTTTTGCAAGCTAAGCTTACGTCAGTCTGTGGGGCCTTTGCCTTTGCTGCAGCCCCCATCTGGAATGCTTTCTTCCTGATGCTTACATAGGTGTCTTATAGCCACTACCAGGGTTTCCCCTTGATATGTAGAAGGTGCTTGATAGATATTGCTGAGTAAATGAAATGACTTCCTATGTATGCCCTTTGCTAGACACATGATTTGTTCTCGAACAAATTAGTTTTCTCCCCTCCATCTTACAATGGTGGGTATTTTCCCAGCAATGACCTTATACCTAACTTATAAACAATAACAACAACAACAAAACCCTCAATGTAACAAGCTGAACTGCCAGTCAGAAGGTCAGCAGCTCAAAACCACCAGCTGTTCCTTGGAAACCCTATGGGACAGTCCTATCCTGTCTTTTAGAACTTGAATCGATGGGAGAGCACCCAATAACAACAATAAGAAAAAGAGGCTATCCCGTCAGTGAAATGGCCTGCAAAGAGGACTGAATGAGGCTTAAGGGTAGGGAGATAAGCCAGAAATACTCAAAGGTAACAATGGAATTAGGGAGTGTCATGGACTAAATTGTGTACCCCCCTAAATGTGTGTAGCTATTTGGCTGAGTTGCGATTCTCAGCATTTTGTGACTACCCTCTGTTCTGGGATTTTCCTGTGCTGTAAATCTTACTCTCTGCCTATGGTTAATAGACTGGATCATGTTAAAGAGGATTAGCATGGGACTGTAACACCTTTCCTAAGGTCACTTCTCTGCTCCAATGTAAAGGGAGTTTCCCTGGCATGTGGCTCACACTATCTTTTTAGACTTTTAACCTATAAGAGATGAAAGGAAAGGGAAGCAAGCAGAGAGCTGGAAACCTCATGGCATCAAGAAAGCAGCATGGAGAGCAGAGAGTATTCTTAGGACCTGAGTTGAGGTGCTCTCAGACCAAAGAACCACCGACACAATACAAGGGTAGTGAGGTCCTCTGGAGCTGACACCCTGGATTTGGATTTCTAGCCTACTGGACTGTGTGAGAATAAACTTTCTTTGTTATAGTCATTGACTTTGGGAATTTCTGTTAGAATAGTACCAGATGGCTATGGTGAGGAGCTTTCCAGCAGACTGTTTGTACAATGAGGGCTAATTGAAGTAAATCAACCCCAAAGCTTCCTTCAAAGTCTGACATTCCTTTGTTCTATGTAGGTGTAAACCAGCAGTATAAAGAAAATGCAAAAGGATTTAGGAAAAGATCAATTCGTAGTAGCTTGAAATAAACTTCAGTGAAAAACACAGAGTCCAGCTCTCAGAGCCATGAACAACCCTCCCCTCCTGGGAAATGTATGGCAATTAGTTCTTCCCATGGATTAAAATGCTGGCTTTTAGAGGAAAATTTTAGATTAATAGTTCGACTAGGATGTCCTTGTTAATATTATATAACACACTTGAGTTTTATAAATTGTTCTGTCATACACAATCTCATACAATCTTTCTAGTCACCCTGTGCGATTAATACAATAGGTGTTCACCTAGTGGATATCTGAAGAAGTCAAATATTTTGTCTGAAGTGAAGTACTGCATCATAAGAGGCAGGACACAGAAGTGGAGACATATCTCTTGGAACCTCCTCCAGTTTTCCTCAGTTTTTGTCATCAATGTCCACTGAGTTGACTCTGAGTGGTGGTGGCCTCTTATATGCTGCGTAGAACTTCTCCACGAAAAAACAAAAAAGATCAATTATTGTCAATGCTGACTCACAACAACCCTATACGACAGAGAAGAACTGCCTCATAGGATTTCTGAGTAGTGCCCTGTAGATTTGAACTGCTGACCTGCAGCCATAAATGTTAACCACTACAACACCAGGGGCTCCATGGTGGTTCACTTGGGCTGTGATCTTTTGGCAGAAGATTACCAGGCACTATCTTCAGAGGCACTTCTGGGTGATTTGAACCTTCAACTTTTTGGCTAGTAGTTGAGCACTTTAATATTTGTGGCACACAAGGACTCTTAGTTCTCTTCCTATGGCCTCTAAAAGGTCAGAGTGGAACTACCCAAATGAAAATAATTTGAACATGAACACAGGGGTTTGCGGAAAATGCATTAACTACAGGTAATTACAGTGAGGTTCTGTTTCAATGATTTCCTTGTAAGGTAAGCCAAATCCCTCTTTTTTTTTTTAGTTCTCATTATTACTGCCTTTCACTATCAAGATCTCATAAATTTAACACTGAATATCTATCTGCAAGTGAACATCTGAAAATAATAACATCAACAAATGATGCATTGCAACATTGTATGTGGTTGATATTACAATAAAATTCCTCTAAACATTACCATAAACCAAACCAAACCCATTGCTGTCAATCCGGACTCACAGCGACCCTGTGAATAGAACTGCCTCATAGGGTTTCCAGTATCTAACAAGGTAGTTGGTGAGGACTTTATGAAATAATGAATGCCAGTTAATAAATATTAGTTTTGATGATTGTCTACCATTCTGTCATCTGATTTGATTTTCCTGTACATTGTCAGTGCTACCTCTATAATGTTAATGAGGTAGCAGTTACATTAAAAAGGCAGGACTCAATCTACAAGATGAGATTGTGTCTTGAGTCAATCTGTTTTGAAATATAGAAGAGAGAAGTAAGCAGAGAGGTAGGGGGACCTCATACCACTAAGAAGGCAGTGCCAGGAACAGAGAATGTTATTTGGACCTGGGGTTCCTGTGCAGAGAAGGTCCTAGTCCAGGGGAAGATTGATGACAAGGACCTTCCTCCAGAGCCAACAGAGAAAGCCTTCCCTTGGAGTTAGCACCCTGAATTTGGACTTATAGCCTACTAGGCTATGAGACAATAAACTTGTGTTTATTAGAGCCCATTACCTGTGGTATTTGTATTACAGCAGCACCAGAGAACTAAGATGGGAGGCTAAATTGAGTTCATACAGACACTTAGCAGCAGACAACTGTGAAGATCGGATTTGACATCCTTTTCTCTGTCATTTATAACTCACATGCTAGATGAACATGACTCTAAGTATCTTTAAACAGAGCAATTTAGAAATGACATGTCACTACTCCTTTGAATAAATACCTATCCTTGAACTTGGAACCCTCTAAATCATTGTAGATGGTAAAGACCACACAAAACTAAGTGGTTTTTGCTTTACAGATCCTTGCTTAAGAACTTGATATTTTATCTAAATGACTGGGTGGTATCTAAGTTTCTCTCCAGCTTGAGAATTTTTTGTCCAGCTGTATGTCTGTTTCCCAGAAGCTTATCAGCCTTGTCTATGTGGACCCAGATAATGGAATGGAACAAGTGATGAGCTTCTTGCTTCAGGGAGAAGAACAACCTGTAGGTCCAGTGAAGCATAAAATAGTTAACAGTAGTTATAAAGTAAAATGTGTTCTTTTTTTACCTATACTTTGTAAAGGTATATAGGGCAGCGGAAACCGTGTCTAGTTATGCATGAATGATAGAACCCTTGCTCCAAGTTAGAATACAGACATTAACGGGGCACCAGCCATATGCAGGATGGAATTCTAAGTACCCTTATCTACATTATTTCATTCAGCCTTCACAAAACTTCTTGATCTACAGTAAAATGTGATACATATTCATTATGGAATTCTAAAAGATAATTGTAAACCCTGGTGGTGCAGTGTTTAAGTGCTACAACTGCTAACCAAGGCATTGGCAGTTCGAATCTACCAGGAGCTCTTTGGAAGCTCTATGGGGCAGTTTGACTCTGTCCTATAGGGTCACTGTGAGTTAGAAGCAACTTGATAACAATGGTTTTTATATAACTATTTATAAAGTAACTAGAAGCGATGAACTGAATGTTCTTATCATAGCAGGGAAAGATTTTTTTTTTGACTTAATAATGTGAAAACCAAAAAGAAGTCATCTGAGGTCAGTTGGATTATTGGTCTCAGCAATTCACTCTCTTCTCTGAAAAAAGATTACATGACTCCACCCAATTCCATGTGAGACTTGAAGTGCCTATTAGTAGATGGGTTGTATTTCATGATCTCTAGATCCCTGGCGGCACAGAAGTTAAACACTCAGCTGCTAATAGAAGGGTTGGTGGTTTAAGTTCTGTGCAAGAAAGACATGGCAGCCTGATTCCATAAAGTTTACAGCCTTGCATATAAGGCTGTCCTACTGGCTTCTTTTTAGAGGGGAGAGAAGAGAGTAGAGAGATGTGGACAACTGTTGGTTGAGTGAATACTAGAAGTCACAGGGTGAGGAGAGCAGATATGAGTTGCAGAGAGGTGGGTGCTTGGGGTTTTATATGGAAAATTGACTTGAATTGTAAACTTTCACTTAATCATGATAAAAAAGTAAAAAAAAAAAAAAAAAAAGAAAGAAAGAAAGATTACAGTCCTAGAACCCTTATGGGGCAGTTCTACTCTATTCTATAGAATTGATTTTAAGCCTTTTAAGCCTTTTAAGCCTTTTTTTTTTTTGGTGTCTTCATCTGACTGTTGAGCTTACACATAGGAGGTATGAAAATTAAGTCCACAAATTTATTTGTTTAAGTGCTGCATAACTTTTTGCTAAATATCACTACAGTCCCTTTTGAAGTACTTGGGAAGCTATGCACCAATGCCAGTGCCTAGTCCACCCATCAGAGCAATTTGGGAACTCTTTCTGGAATGGGCATCTCGCACAGTGGCAAGTTTGTGAACTTACTGTATAGTTGTCTGTGAGGCAGTTTTTAGCCAGTAAACAACTGTATTGGAACACCCTTCCTACTCGCTTAATCTGGCCCCAAATGACTTTTTTCTTTATGTGAAGATAAAGGGAATATTGAAAGGACGACATTTTGATACCATTCATGATATCAAGGGCAACACGACAGCTCAGATAGCCATTCCAAGAAAAGAGTTCCCAATTGCTCTGAAGGGTGGACTAGGCACTGGTGTCAGTGCATAGCTTCCCAGGCAGAGTAGTTTGAAGGTGACCTCAATAATATTCAGCAATAAGGTATGTAGTACTTTTTCTAGGATGAGTTCAGGAACTTAATTGTCAGATGTCATGTGACTTGTTTTGACCAATGGAATGGAAGCAGATGGATGCCAAGTTTGTGCAGAAATGTTATAAGGTGTCACAAATTCTGTTCACTCTTTTGCTGTTGCCTTTGCAAGATGATTGCATGTTCTGCAAAAGGGTCTGCTTCAACTTGGGTTCTGGAGAGAGTACAAAGAGGAGAGCCTCCCCCTCCAACTCACAGCCAGCCAGCCAAGTGCTGTCAAGTCGGAGCCGACTCAAGGCAATCACTAACATATAATGTGAGCAAGAAATAAATGTTGCCATAAACCATTATGAAATAATAATAATAATAATAATAAAACTTGTATGATCTATTGTTAAGATTCCATTCTTATAGGTGAGAGAAACCAGGGTTTACAACAGAAACACACAGGTTAAATCATTTGCTCAAAGTCACATGAGTAATAAGCCTTGAAGTTGGGATTCAAACTCAAGGACTGTTTCTCAAGAGTTCACAGCACTAATCACAACATACTCTACATTGCTGATCAGCTGCCTGCAGCTCCATGGGTGGCTCATTGGGAAACACGGTCAGTGGGCCTGCTGGTCACCTTCATGTAAGTCTAGTTAACTAAAAGTGATGTGGTTTAGGAAACTTCTGGCTATGTGCCTATTCTACAATGGAGGGAATGAACCTCAAGCTTGATTTTGAGAAATCCGAGTTGGAGAAGTTTGGGTGACAATAACAGCTTCAGAGTGACAACTGGACAAAGGACCTCAGCTCTCCTGATAGATTAAATTTCAACAAGTGCTTTAAAACAGTCTTTCTTCTACCTGATTTTTGGGGAGCAGAAGTTTTATTCATTCTCCTAGCACACATTTGGTTGTGCATGTAATACGTAAGAAACTCTGTTAAGAACTAAATGCACTGGAAATTATTTTAGGGATTAGGAGGACATAGCTAAGGAGTTAAGAACTCTGACCTGAGATATGAAGCCATCTGTTAGTACATTTTTCTCACCTCTCTTTGCCCAAGGGTGTTAGGTTTTTATTTGTACCCTGGCATAGGACAACCGAGAAACGCTGGTAGCACAGTGGTTAATGCAGCAGCTGCTAACCGAAAAGGTTGGCAGTTCAAACCCTCCAGGAACTTCTAGGAAACTCTATGGGGCAGTTCTCTGTTCTGTAGGGTCACTGTGAGTCAGAATCGACTCAACAACAGTGGGGGTATAGGGCAACCAGAGCCTAAAAGTAGATCTTCATTTGATGGTATAAAAAATTCTGATTGGCCAACTCTAATTGGGTTAATCAATGAAGAATGTCAATAGCTTCTGCTATGCTGAGGTCATTATTGATCAAACTTCAGTATGTGAAAAACAGAAGTACTTATTGTGAATGACAATTACAGGAAGACTGATCTATGTCTGAACATCCACAAGAATCCTGAGAGATGTCTTAGGAAGCCAGATTTTGCATTGGATTTTTCATGTTTGATGTGCTCCAAGGTATAAAAAATTTAGATCAGAGGATAATTTTAAGCTCTTCTGATTGCACCTCTGTCCTTTCTGAAGCCTAGCTTCATTTCTGCTCTCACTAGTGGCATTTTGGTGACCTTTGGAATTCTTCACTATGTGTAAGATGGCTTTTATTATGGATAAAGCTACCATTTTTATAGTTAGGACCTGAGAAACTGACATTAATTGACTTGAAGGATTTCCATGTATCTGCAGATTTTTACTAAATGATTTACCTCTAATAGCCAGAGGCAAAGTCTGCCGTGAATACATTAGCCAGTCTGTATCAGGTGGAAAATTTCCATGTAGACAGGTTATGTAACCTAATATCATGTTATTGTTTTTTGATGGACAAAGCCATCATCTAAGGGATAAAATAATCATTTTCTAGATATAAGTACAATAAGATTTTGATTTTTAAGAAAAATTAGAGGTATACTTGCTTTACTTTTTAAAATTTAGGTAACTAAATTTTCCCTCTCCCTCTAATATTAATATAATGATCTAATTTTATATATTCTCTGGAAAATTGAAATACTTTTGTGGTCTTATGATTTCATAATATAAATAGTTTTCTTTCCCCCTACACTTGGAATACAAACTATTACTACTTCTGAATAAATATGATACTCTGCTTTAAAGTGACAGCAACATACCCAGAAATTTGAACTGAATTTTAAAAATGTGGCAACTCACCAGCAAATGTAAAGAAACAAGGTGTAATTTTGAAAATATAAGTACAAATTCAGTTGCCCCTTTTGGCCAATGCTTGCAAAAGAATAATTTTTCATTGATGGAAATCTAGACATATTCAGGATTCTAACATTAGAATTTTATTTTCTTAGTGAAAGGAGACTTTAAGTAGAAGTTCGGGGAGAACACCAAGGATTTACATTTTCCTTGCTGGTGGCTTAGAAAACAGGTGCCCAGCTAAATTTGTGGCCCTTGCAAAAGAAACCTTATTAGTTTAACCACTTTATTATGTGACTTCCTTTAAGGAAAGAACATAATCTGTTTTACCAATAACAGTTCTGGGAAAAACACACATTCTGAAAGTGTGGGGAAAATCACCCTGCTCTGAAATTCTAATTTAAGAGGATGTTAAAGACCACTGCAGTATCTGCAATTCAAAGGTGTGCAAAAACAAACAACTCAGGTTTCAAAGCCTAAAGACAAAAATAATAAGAAAGAACCTAAACTTGTGTAGCCTGTTTTATTCTCTGAACAAATGCTGAGAATGCATGAGCAATACTAAACGGGACAAACAATAGTGTGAGTGATAGGATTATGGGTGATTAATTTATTCTCCTTTCTCTATTTTCCCTTTTGTCCTCTATGCCATTTATATACTACTGGTATATCATGTATGTGGTTTTTAATTATCTTTTTTTTTTCTTCAACAATGTAGTGATATATGTATATGCCAGCGGAGCATGCCAGACTTGTCTTCTGATACACTAAAAGACATTGCATGCAAAAACCTAGGCAATGACATCACACTTCTGGGCCATTGATGTTTTCAGTTAATTTCTATTTCTATCAAGGACGTGAGCTAATTACCCATAATATTTAATTCTAAACTATATTAACAGACTACACATTCTAAGTAAGTAAAATATGCCCTGATGATGGGTGGCTTTAAGTGGAAATATTCCATTCACTGGAATGTATTTTCCGTAGGAGAAGAGAGTCATTTTGTTAAAATTATTTCAGCAGTTGGTAAAAGGGCTATAATAATAAAATCCATACTGTGACTACGACTAGAGCATTGCCTTTGAAAAGAATCCATTTATAGGCTCATAAGTTTGTGTAGGAACAGAAGGAGAGCTGTGACATTGCATTAGCTCGTGTTTGCACTTAATAGAATTGAAGGCATTTATGAAAATGTTCAGTTAGAATGCTGATATGCTGAAGAAGAAAAGGCATGCTGCCGTGGAGAAACGGCAGGGGAGACAGCCCATCACTTAAATCCACATTCTAAGAAAACTACTTAGTTAAACGAACTTTTAACTTCCTACACCTAAAGGACTTGTATCTTAAAGATTATAGATCCTAGTCTAGACCTATCATCCTCAAGCTGATAAAAACAAAGACTCAAACAACAACAACACAAAAATTAAAAGAGGAGATAAAAGTCAACATATCATCATCAGTGGAGCAATGATCTGAACTGACTTCTCATCGGGCACTGAGAAGACCAAGGATCAATGTTTTTAAAGTTAAAGAAACAATAACCAAAAAAGAATGTGCACCCAGAATTTCATATCCAGTGAAAGTATCCTTCAAGAATGAAATACAGATCTTTTCATTGATAAAGATACCATAAAGATGAAACCATGAAAGAAAATTAAAATATTTTATTACCAAAAGCTGTGCACTATAATATATGCTAAAGGAAGTTTTACAGGTAGCAGGAAATGATACCAGAGGTAGATTTGGATGTATCAGGAAGAAATGAAGAGTTACAAATGGCAAACATCTGAGTAAATGCAAAAGAATGTTTTCTTCTTATTTATTTTTTACAATAGGATTCAGCACATTTGTAAAAGTAGTCTGTATGACAATCATAATGTAAAGAATGAGAAATTAATGTACCCATACAGTTTCAAGGTTTCTACAGTGGTTTGTAAAAATAAAATTTACTTACTATATGATCCCCAAAACCACCATTAAACATAGAATGCAAAGAGGTTAACTAAAGAAAAAAAAAAAATTTGATAAATTAATATTGATTTCTAAAAAGCATTCAAATGATTCTAGACAACTCAGGAAAGGAAGAGAAGGCAAACAAGAAGAGAAAGGACATACGGAAAACAAATAGCAAGCTGGTAGATTTAAATCTAACACTGCCAATAATTTAAGTGTAAATGACCTAAACACTCCAAATTAAAATAACAATAACAGTGTAGATTGTCAAATAGGCTTTAAAAGTAAAATTTATATCTGTAAGAGAAACATTTAAATGCTAAGATACAGATACATTGAAAGTAAATGTGAGGACAGTCATAAAAGTTGGAATTGGTTATATTAATATCTGAGGAAAAAAGACTTCAAACAATGACTTCTATCAAAGAAGGACATTGCATAATAATAAAAAGCAATTCATCAGAAAGTTATAAAGGTGTATGTGCTTCATAACAGAGCTTTCAAATGCATGAAGCAAAAAGAAAGAATTAAAAGAATTGTTAGACAATTCTGTCAATGCAGGCAGATTTTAATACCCTTATTTCAGTAATTGGTGTACTAAGCCAAAAAAAAAAAAAAAAAAAAAAACTCACGGCCGTCAAGTTGATTTTCACTCAAACCCTGGTGGCATAGCGGTTAAGTGCTACATCTGTTAACCCAAAGGTTGGCAGTTTGAATCCACCAGCCACCCCTTGGAAACCCTATGGGGCAGTTCAACTCTGTCCTAAAGTGTTGCTATGAGTTGGTTGACTAACTGGGGAGAACAAAATGACATAAGCCATAGGCCATAGTCTAGGAGCTGGTTATCGAGGAGGATGTTCTTTAGATGAGCTGCAGCAAAAGAGGCACTGTCTCTTTGTAACTCCATTCACTGATTGTACAGAAATAATACAAAGACTTTAATAAATGAGTAGATGTGAAGTATTCCTGTCACCATTTTTCTATATATTCTGTGTAGCTCATGAGTCGTGTAAGTGTTTCATGTGCTTGACTGCTAACCTAAAGACTGGAAACTCAAACATATCCACAGATGCCTTAGAAAATAGACTGGGCAATCTACTTCCAAGAAATCTGCCACTGAAAACCACACAGAGTCTTTCATCTTTCCACAACCCTGGAACCTGTGGAGGCCTGGCTGGAGACAGAACTTCTGCACTGGTAAATTTGTCTAGAAGGCTGTGGTTCAAGACCATCTACACTGGCTATAAATACAGTCTCAGAAACCAGAGGGAGCACATTACTCTTCTTAAAATTAAAGGCAGTTACATCAGAGAAGAAACTGAATTGTGTTTCAGCAAGAATTGTGCTTATATGTACAAAACAAAGAACAACAAAATGACTGCTCTAGGAAACCTAAGAGAACAAAACACTCTGGAGAAAGGTAGCTCATGGCCATGAAGACAGACATGGCTTGTGCCAAATTCTGAAGCAACCTTCCTGCTACAGCCATTTGACATAGAATCCACAAGGATTTAAATTTTTTAAAATTAAATAAATGACTTTATGTCTGTGGGTCACAGTTCTACTCTGACACCTATGGGGTCACCATGATTTTTTTTTTTTTAATATGTTCTTCATTCTTGTTATCCAGTAACAGAATTTCCTCAACTCCTAAAAGTGACTAAGTCTCATTCTCTGGGCTAGTCTTGTCCTGATTTCCTTCCTCTATCCCATCCCATTCAGTTTGTATAACCTCAAGAATAATTTATTTCTTCAATTGTGATGTCTCGTTCTATACTGTTTTTTCATATCCCATGTACTGTATGTACATCTTAACAGCAATATTACCCAGTGGATGGCTTATTTATTTTGTTTTACTGCTAGTGGAATAAAAGGATGGCACAAATAGATCAATTCACTTAGTGGCTTTCATATTTCATCAAAAGACAAAACAATTATTTTTTGACAGATGAAATTGATAATAAATTTAGACCAGAAACCTGGTGTTTGAAAAAGAAGGCATCAGCAAATTTTCACCCCCTTCCTCAATCCTTCTTATTTTTGCTAGTGGGCTTGGTCTCTCTTTCATGAAGGGAAGATTAAAGAGTAGATTTTAGCCAGTTCTGCTTCTCCCAGGACAGCATCTGTTACAGATTGTGTTACAGAACTGGACATAGGCTCTTAATCCTACTCCCAGCCCTGGTATTTTCTGAATATGTCAACTAACCTCTTATAGCTTATTAACACCTCTCTAAGATGGACAATATGGATAGGGTACCCGTCCTATTTCATAGAGGTACTGCAAACACTACATTAGATAATTTTTGTGAAGTCACTTTGTAAAGCTGTGAGGCATAATACAAATATTAGGTATCATCACTAGTTCTCAAGATTCTATTTAGAAAAGGTGAAAGCTCTATTAGCACTCTTAATTATTTTAGCTCCTTTTACATAATCTCCCCCTTGCATTTACTGCATCTGTGCTTTTGTAATTAGGAATCTTGGCTGATACAAGTTTGTAAAAATAAAACTTGAAAATACATTTTCATCTCCTAAGAATGTGACTACCTTTCTTTATCTAAGAGTAACTTTAGTTATATATTGTGAAGTGTATTTGATGATTTAAGAATATATCGTTTCTCTGGTTCTGACTAGATTTGTACTCCTGGATACCATAGGACAAGTCATCACTGCTTTCCCATAAATATTCTCAAGTATAATTCATTTTAGGTCTATTAAATCCCTCTTTCCCCTGGAAGCGGGGGAAAAAAAAAAGGACTAGGTTAGTTATCTATCTTCTTCTACTCATCTGTCCTCCACTCCTGGATAGGGACTCATTCTCTGTCTCCAACACTTGAATACACTTCACAGTCAATAAAAGTGTACTCAATGGTATGTATGCCGAAAAAGAAGATACAGTGCTTCTGTATCTAAAGTGTACATATCAGGTGCAGCTTTATTAACTCTGAAATGTATTGCAGTGTGATGGATTACTTTTATATGGCCTTTCTCATCACAGTTTTGTAACTTCCACCAAATGATTGGGTAGAACTAGGACCCACCAAGGGGACTGGATAGCTTTTTAATAATGCAGACACAGTACATGGCACCCTTATGAAGGAGGGACCATGCTATAAAGTGTATGGAACCCTAAGAAGAGGATGGGCCCATTTTGCCACTCAGCTAGGCTTTAAAATGAGCCATTCTCAAGGTAGACAAGAAAGAGCTTGCTACCACCACAAAGATGAGCCACAGACAGAGTGTGGAGTCCCTGCCCTAAGATCCTCCTACACCCAGGAGACCGAGAGAGCTGTAATGCTGGAAATGACACAGGATAGCCAAAGCCACAGTGGAGAAACATTGCAGCCCAACTGGGAGCAAGAGCACATGGTGGGCCTCTTGACCCAAGGAGCAGGGTGGTGGCAGTGGGCTTGCCCACGCAGAGTGAGAGAGCTGATCAGGCCAAGAGGCTTGCTGGTGTAGTGGGTGCCCCCAGGCACTTACTGGGAGCTAGACAGCTTTGTAACAGTAGTCTGAGCAGGCCCAGGGGCCAAGGGAGAGGCCCGTCTGGGCAAGGCTGAGGAGGTGTTGTAACTGAAGAACTGTATCCTGAGTCACTTCTGATCCTGACCTATAGCCTGTTACCTTCCTAATAAACTCCACAAACATAAGCATGTTCTGTGAATTCTGTGCAGCCACTACAATGAATTATTCAACCTAGCAGAGAAGTAGAGAAGACCATGGAGGGAGGGCTGGTGTTGGAGAGAGGAGACAGGTCTGATCTTCACCACCTAGGACTCAGCTGTGGGCTGATGCTGATGGTGACTCTTCAACCCTCATGATGTTAGACAAGGTCAGAGGACACCAATACCATTTTCGTGTGTATTCTAGTGTTGAACTAGGTGTTAACAAACAGAATCATTCCCTAAATCTAACTCCACCCCCCTTTTTAGAACTTTACTACAGAACACATCCTTTATATCAAAGGGCCAGAGTGTATTTTTCGAGTAATACCTGAATCATCATTAGTCCAGAAAGTTCTTGCATCGGGCTTGGTCAGGATGTTGGCTTGACTGCATGGTTCTTTCACCTTTAAACACAAGGAGAAAAGAGGTGATGTGAAAATGGTCACACCATTTCAGGGATTTCAGGTCTGTAGTTCTACACGAAGGATTTGAAGACAAAACTTGCATATATGGTATGTCCGTGCTCTAATAAGTGTGATGAACCATTGTGCTTTTATAGCACTGTATTGATAGTAACACTGAAAGTTCCAAATTCTGGGGAACTCTTCTGAGCAAACAAGGATGCTTTATCATTCAAGACCTGATAAAATTTTGCTGCTGGGAGTCACAGCTGGGCAAGCACATGGGGTCTTGGGTTCAGCTTCACTCACTTCCACATCCTGTGCACTGTGTAATAAGCAAACTATACATCCATATATAAAGGTCCTGAATGAGTGTGAAGGTGCTGGTCACATAAAAGTGTTCTGGATCTTCACAAAACAGAAGTGGTACTTTTTGTTTGATAAAACACATGTTAATGAAGAGCTGCTTCTAATTCAGTAGCAAATGAAAATGAATTCTTGTGTTATAATCAAAACAGAATTTTTGTGTTTTTAAATAGTAGCACATGCATATATGTATTATGTATTATTTATACAATTTAGATGCTCTACCTTGTACCATCTGATTAACAGATTCTATATAGCAAGTTGCAGGGAGCCACAATTACCTATTTTTGTGGGTCATCTTTTATTGCTGTGATTTGTGGCTTTCAAGCATATTCTTAGTCAGGAGAATATACATCCTAGTGCTAAAAACAACTTTGCACTTATATATGCCTTGTAGCATTATCTTTGATTACTGTGAAATACCTCTAGTCTCATTTAATATTTGATGGATAATTTTTTTTCCCATTGCAATGGTAATCAAAGTACTCCAGAATGTCATTAATTGTTTTGTTCAGCTGACGTTTTTTTCTACAGCATAACTTTATTGATAAGGAAACAGAACATACACTTACATTCAGGAGCAGCCTTTCTTTTCTTTCCTTTTTTTAAAATTGTATTTTTAGATGAACGTTTACAAAGCCAACTAGTTTCTTATTCAACAATCAATATGACATTAGTTTGAGGTATTGGTTGCCAACCCCATGACATGTCAGTATTCTCTGCTTCTAGACAGTGGGTTCCCCATTACCAGCTTTCCTGTCATCTCATCCTTGCCAGTGGGTTGATGTGCTCATTGGGTGTTGTTTTGTTTTATGGGTCTGTCTAATCTTTGGCTGAAGAATGAATCTCAGAAGTAACTTCATGACTGAGTTTTAAGGATGTCCAGGGGCCATGCTCTTAGAGTTTCTCCTATCTCTGTCAAACCAGTAAGTCTGGTCTTTTGTTTGTGTGTAAGAGAGCTAATACTTTGTTCTACATTTGTCTCCTGCTCTGTCCAGGACCTTCTATTACGATCCCTGTCAAAGCAGTTGGTGGTGGTAACTGAGTATCATCTAGATAGATGTACTGGATAGCTATTTCTTTTCCTGTGGACTGGCATCAAAGCCCATGCATAGCAACACCACACTGTGGACCACATTTTGAGCAGGACTGCCTAATATCTCTTGTACTTATCTAAGCAGCCTCAGTAAGAACTCCTTCTAAGGGTGTCTCTCATTAAACTACTGCACCAAAAATTAGAAAGTTATTTGTAAACAGAATAGAAATCTGGAGCCTTGACTCTTTCCTCACTGCTTCTAAATCTAGCTTAAGTTATATGGACCAGATCTATTCTTTTATAAAATAATACATCAAATATTTAAGAGTAGCCATTGTATCTCACTTGAGCCTTCCTTTTTCCAGTTGACTGGCCTTCTTCCCTTTCATTGTTCCTCATTAAATGGTTTTGAATCTGTTTAACACAGTCACACTGCCCTCGAAGACATCCTCCCTGGCATTGGAGCTAATCCCCTGGGAATTCCCAGGACAGGGCCCGATAATAACCATTGAAATAAGGAAATGGTTTTGAGGGACAGCTCTCAGAAAGAACTGCCAGAATTGTTTCCAGAGGTGAATAATTAAAATGTTTCCAAGGACCTGTAAGTCTAACATACTTTGAAAGTAGAATATGCTTTGTTACTCAGGTATTTTTTATTCCACAAAGGCCTAATTCACTTTTATACCTATTTGGGGAAATCATCATGTATACGTTTTCTTTCTACATCAAGATCCGATGAATTCTGTGTCTTTTTGGCGTTTGTGTTAAACAGATGTCATTCCTCACAATCTCCCTTATGAGTGATTCTTGATGACTGTTTACAGTCTTACGTGTGCTGAAGCTGATCCTGTGCCAGTAAGTCATGAAGAATCCCCTTCTGCTCTTTGCGTTGTTATCATGCAAGTACAACATGCAATCTTCATGATTCTCAAGGACCAAAGTATTCATAGGGAATGATCTGTGTCACTCACTAGTGTATTTTAAGCATACAATTATGTCAATCTATTAATAAATATATGTACTTCAGGAGTTTATAAGCAATGCCCTATAACGGTTCAGGTAATTCATTGAAGTGAGAAAATTCATTATCAGCTATCAATACTGCTGACTCTTCAAGAGATCCCTCTGTGGTTTGGCAGATACTTGGAAACTGAATACAAGATCAGCACCTCGGGCTTTGTCTTCTAGCTGAATTCACAATGGACTTTGTTATAGGCTGAATTGTGTCCTCCCAAAAATGTGTTTAGTACTGCAGCTGGGCCAGTGGTTCCCAGTATTGTGTGACTGGCCTCCACTTGGTGATTTTCTGATGCTGTAAATCCTAATCTCTGTCTGTGGTTAATAGACCGGATTTATGCTAAAAAATCCTGGATGGGACTGTAAAACCCTTCTTAAGGTCACCTCTGTGCCTATTTCAATGTAAAGAGTCTTTGGAGTGCGGCTTGTACCCCCTTTTATCTTGCAAGAGATAAAAGGAAAGGGAAGCAAGCAGAGAGCTGGGAACCTCATACCATCAAGAAAGCAGCACTGGAAGGAGAGTGTGTCCTTCAGACCTAAGGTTCCTGTGCCAAGATGCTTCCTGACCCCAAACTGATGCAACACAAAAGATCTTCCTCCAGAACCAAGGAAGAGGGAAAGTCTTCCCCTGGAGCAGACACCTGGAATTTGGACTTGTAACCCACTGCACTGCGTGTGAATAAACCTCTTTTTGTAAAGCCATCCACTTCTGTTAGAGCAGTACCAGATGACTAAGATAGCCTTTTTTTTTTTTTTTTTTTAATTCTATCAGTGGAGTAAGAATTTAGGAAGATCTTTCCAATAGGCCATAGACATTGGTAGTGTCATTGGGCAGGGCCAAATTGATGATTATATAGTAAAGAAGCAGAACAACACTATCAAATTTTTAACTATTCTATTACAGAAAATTTCAAGCACACACAAAAGTAAATAGTATAATAAACTGCTATGTATCTCTTGTCCAGTGACAGCAATTATCAGTACTTTTTCATTCTTATTTCAGTACTCCCTTTTTTGACTAGAACATTTAAAAATCCCAGAAATCATGACATTTTATCTATAAATTTCATTTTATGAATTTCATGTAAATCATAATTTCATATGCATTTATAGAATTTCATCTACAAAATATTTCTGTATAATACATTCTTAACCAGTGACATCTTTTTTTAATCAATATTAAGCCATTATCACAAGTAACAGTTTTAACAACTGGATTTATTCAAATTTAATGAAGGTTATTAAAGTTTATTTAGTAAATGACAGCACGCACATTCTGAAAAAAACAGTGGACATTTGCACTATCTTGCAAACAGAATAATTGGGGACTGATGATTTAAAAAGACATTCTTTAAAATTGTAGGCTAGACAGAATCAGTGAAACTTATCAAACGCATACAGTTTTATTGGGGGGAGGCATATGTAAAAAAAATTGTTTTTTTTTTTTTTAATAGAAGCAGTATTGACTTTCACCTTCTTTCCAATGTATCCCAGGAGGAAAAGAGAGAAAAATCCCTTTTCCTGGCAGAATTCAATGTGTTGGAGTGGGGGGGGGGGGGGGAAAGAGAATTGCTTAGAGAAGGTAATTGCTAAATACTTAAATTTCTAGAGTTTTAGAAACTGGAGTTATCACCACAGATTGTCATTTGAACATTAGATGAAGTGCATCAAAATATTACATTCAGGGAGATGTCAGATGTCCAGAAATTTTGGACAGGCTCTAGAGAATGAACCTGGAGATAAACCATTAACAGTTCCACTGACGTGAGAAATGAGCCAAAGTCTTAACTCCACAAAAAGTCTCCAATTAATGATAAGGCAGAAGAGAGGTAAGGATTGTGAGAAAGGGAACAGTTATGGTTATCTTCCTTTATTATACCTTATGCCAATTTAAAAAACATTGATCTAAAATGAATAAATACATACACGTATACATAAATAATTTTTAAATAACCTGTGATGATATAGAAAAAATAAATCAGAAAATGGGATTTCTCCATAGTTTTTTAAACATATTCATAATAATTTGCTTATGACTTTCCATAAATCACTTTAACAGTGTGTGTTACAATCATTAATTCTTCCTGACTACAACAGACATTCTCAAAATGCATGTCTTACTAACCAAGAAAGTTGGTTTTCTCCTATCATGTTATATGATATTTAAAAGTAAGCAAGAACACTTTATGTCTATGGAAATGAAATTTTGTCTCTTAAACTGCCCTAGAGAGGCTTTAGACGAGGTCAGTATCACAAGATATAATGCTATCCTGCAAATACTGATTTTGAGTTCAGTTGTTTGTATTCAAAGGCCCAAGGTGATATAATGACTAGACACTCAACTACTAATTGGCAATTTGCATTCACCCTGAGGTTAGTCAAAAGACTAGTCTGGCAATCTGTTTCTTAAAAGTGACAGCCTTGAAAATCCTGTGAAATACAGTTCTATTAGGGGGTTGCCATGAATCAAATTCGACTCATTAGCAACAGTTTTTTCCCCCGTTTTGAATCCAGGAAGAAGAAAAGTATTCTCCCATTGTTTCTCTTTGATAGATTTATTACATTCAACACATATTTACTGAGCATTTCCTTAAATCTAAGATGCTACTCTGGCTGTTATAAGGATACAAAAAAACTTGTTAGTTTCTAGGACTTCACATTCTGATTGCAGAGCAAGACAAAGATGTTTGCAAAACAGATATGAAGCCCAAGATTGAGGATCTCTAAATATTAAGTGGAGTTTATTGGAGGAAGCAACAGTTTGGGCTAAATTGTCCAACAAGCTTTAAGGAGGTGGTAGGACTTGAACAGGTTTTTAACATACTGGCAACCGTTGGATTGGAGTCCAAGGTGAGTAAGAGAGTATAAACAAACATGTGGGAGCAAAACTTAACAAACATGTTTGCACAACAGTTGGCTGAAAATTTCCTTGAGAATAAGAGGCTGATGGGAGAAATGATTGGAGACAGGGTAGAAGCTGAATGATGAAAGACTGGATGCTCATGTGTCCTTCACTCTTTGTGAGAAAAGATTGCAGAAAAGATTGGAGCTGAGGATATTAGGAAGAAGCTACTGTAATATCAAAGGGTGATGAGAGCATAAACCAGATGGTGACTGAAAACAGAAAGGGAGAATACGTATAATTTGTTATGACATCACGAATGACTGACACCGAAAGAAGGGTCCAGAAGATTGCAGAGCTTTGGAACTTGGTGACTGAGAGGATGGTTCTGTGTGATATAAGGTCGCTAGCAGCTGGAGGAACCAAGCAGTGCAGTGTTTAGCAAGCACCACACCTGCAGTGGACATGAACCCTTGTTATGTGCTGGGCTCAGAGTATTCCTGGGACCAGCACTTCTATCACTTACCCACGTGGACCATAGCACTTTTGGGTGTTGAGTGGTGAGGCTTCACTCACACAGTGTTGAGGAAGAGAAATCCTCCTGCCTCTACCCCAGGACTACAATCCTTCTCTTCACACATGGTAGGGGGAGAGTGTGCTTACACTGTTTTACCACAGGAAACATGCCTGCAGCTTGCTTATCTGGTATCACAAATCTCCACCCTCATAAAGATGACAGTTTGGACAAGGACAGCAGGAATTTGTTCAAGAGGTTACTGTGGGGTCAGAGATAAAGAGTCTTAGCATTCTGGTCTCCATAAACTAATGATTTATCCTCATTCAGTTGCTTAACTTTAGTTAATCCACATAGCACGGAGTATAGAAGCTATTCTTGACCCCTGAAGACTGATTTCAAGCAACTAAAGAAAGGTGCCTCTTTTGTGACTTGCATTCTTGTCAGAGCTGATATTTTTTAGTTTGCTCCCTGTGATACCGAATCACTTATTGAATCATTTCATTTATTTATGTTTCTTGCTTAGCCTAGAAAATGCTTGAGTTTCAGCCTCGGGTCTAGGCAAGATGAGTAAGCTTAGGTCAAAACTCTATTAAATCAGCATTGTCTATTTTTTTTTTCCTCTCACAAGTGGTACACTTTAGAGGATCAAAAATTTGAGAGTTGAAAGAGATCTTTTCTCACCTCCTTGTTTTATGGCAGAGAAAACTTAGGACCAGAGGATAGGGTAATTTGTTTAATTAGTGACTGATTGAGAGCTAGTGTCCAAGTCTCAAGTCTTACATTTTAATATGCCAACTGATACTGGTTTCTTAAAACTCAAATTTATTCTCATTTTAAAGATTAATATCACTGTTGATTTTATTTAACTAGTATTTGTGGCTAACCTGTTGTATAGTGTGCATAGTAGTGGGAACCACAGACATGAATCTAAACCAGACGGGCATGTACCTGTTTTCATGGGAATTATTTTCTAACAGTGACTATTTAAATAAGAGGTATAAACAAGTAGGGTGACAATAGGCAATTGCAAACTCCAAAAGACATATGGTTCCTTCCAGATGCTGGTGGGAGTCCATCTTCTTATGTAGGAGTCCTTGTGGCATAGTGGTTTACCCCTGTGGCATAGTGGTTAAGTGCTACCTACATCTGCTGATCATGGGGTCAGCAATTCAAATCTGCCAGGTACTCCTTGGGGACTCTACAGAGCAGTTGCACTCTGTGCTAGAGGGTCACTATGAGTCACAATCGACCCGAGGGCAGTGGTCTTGGTTTTGGTTACTAACCAAAAGATGGAAGGTTTGAGATCAACCAAAAGTGCTTTGGAAGAAAGCCTTGGGTTGTCTACTTCTGAAAAACCAGCCATTGAAAAGCATATGGAGCACAGTCCTATTTGGACACATATGGGGTCACTATGGTCACCATCCGACTTGACGGCACTTGGCTGGCTTGGCATGGTCACCATGTGTTTGAGTTGCCTTGATGGCAACTTTATTGGTTCTTAGGTATTTTTGAATAATATCACTAGAATAATTGATCAGACATGTGGATTTGTAAGTTAAAACACAAAACAACATAAGCACACAAATTTGGGTTGACCGGAACACAGCTTTTTACATCTCTAACATGGATGTTTGAAGCTGGAGCCGAGCGCTCTGATGTCATGTCTGTACACACATTCCACTTCACTCATTAACCTCTTCCTGCGTGGCCCTGCAAACACTTGAGTTTTGACCTGGAGTTTACACAAGGCTGAGATCTCCAGCTCGAACCTTTACATATTCTGTACTTTAGTATTAGAATGACCATTTTAAATACAAATTACTTATGGCATGGTGTTTGCAGATTGTATCAGAAATAGAAGCTGATAGATGCTTATTGACTAAATCATTAATTTGATAGGACTCAAAAAAAGTTAAAGTAACCAAAGTTAGTATCACAGGTTGAATTGTGTACCCCCAAAAATGTGTATAGCAATTGGGCGGGGCTGTGAGTCCCAGTATTGTGGGATTGCCGTCCATTTTGTGCTTTTCCTATGCCGTAAATTCTAATCTCTGGCTGTGCTTAACAGACTGGATTATGCTAAAGAGGATTAGAATGGGACTGTAACAGCCTTCCTAAAGTTACCGCCCTGCTGCAATGTAAAGAGTTTCCCCAGAGTGTGGTTTGCACCACTTTTTATTCTACAGGAAATAAAAGGAAAGAGAAGCAAACAAAGAGTTGGGGACCTCACACCATCAAAAAGTCAATGCTGACAGCAGAGTACCTCCTTCAGACCCAAGATTCCTGAGGCAAGATGCTCTCAGACCAAAGAAAAACTGATGTGACACCAAGACCTTCCTCCAGAGCTACAGAGAGACAATGCAGTCCCCTGGGACCAGCACTCTGAATTCAGACTTATTACAGCCTAATAGCCTGTGTAAGAATAAACTTTTCCTTGTTAAATCCATCCACTTATGATATTTTTGTTAGAGTAGTACCAGATGACTAAGAGTTAAGTATATCATTGAAACATGATATATCATTGGTATCACAAACAAACAAACACACTGCTTTTGCGTTAATTGCAACTCGTAGAGACCCCAGAGAACAGTATAGAACTGCCCCAAAGAGTTTCCAAGAAGCACCTGGTGGATTTGAACTGCTGATCTTTTGGTTAGCAGCTGTAGCACTTAACCACTATATTACCAATATATCCCAAGTTAAGAGAAGCCTCCTTGGATTCATTGTATGTAAAGAGAGTATAAATAACTAGAGAAGGCTATTTGGAACAGAGGCTTTGTAGTCAGACAAATTATGGCAGCCCTACACTTTATAATGCATGTAACCCTGAGCAAGTTACTTAATCTCTCTTAATCTTAGCCTCCTCAATAGTACAATTAGGGCTATCATTATGGTTAGTTAGGGTTAGTTCTCTTTGAGTTCAGTAGCTGGTTTGGGTTATGATCTTCCCTGGTTACACAATCCAACTTGGCAGTAGCAGTATAATGGCTTAGAATAAAGGCTAACCAAAAAAAGGCTAGAAGAGATCAGACCTTTCTTTTAAATTTTTGTTCTGTTAGTAGTAAAAAAATAGTTAAAATGACAAATTTTATATTAGATGTATTTTGCCACAATTTTAAAAAAATAGGAAAAAGTTGTCCTGTTAATTGAATAATCTGTACTGCAAACAATGTCAACAAGAATAAAAAGGCATCTTAGCAGGAATTCTTACTAGGCCTCTAACTGGGGACTTTCTTTACAAAGGTAGTCATATAATTCTCATTTCCTCTAGGTCTCTGCTAAAATGTCACCTTCTTAGCAAGGATTTTCCTGACATTCTTTTAAAAATGGGAACTCTTTTCACAATTCATCTTTCTCCACGACTCTTACCACCTCTTGATATGTGAGTTTCTTATTTATTTTGTTCTTGGTCTCCTACAATTTCCATTTGTCCTAAAGGGATGCTTGGCATACAAAGGCTTTCAAGAAATAGATATGAATGAATGAATGATCATCCTTGAATAATTAAAAATCAGAGCAATAAATTCTCAGTGAACTGTTAGAATTAAGGGAGATGTTCATTATGTCAAAATGTTGTGGTTTAACACATGGAACTTTGGTTACCTGGTGTTTTAATCCTTCAGAATTCCTGACAATGGAGCGCTGAAGTGATTTAGAGAACAAAGGAAGTTGTCAGCAAGCTGGTTCTAACTCATGGCAATCTCATGTGTGTGAGAGTGGAACTGTGCTTCACAGGGTTTTCATGACTGATTTTTTGGAGTGGATCATCACGCCTGCCTTCTGAGGCGTCTGTACGTTGATTTGGATCCTTTAGCCTTTCCATCAGCTGCCAAACAATTGAACCATTTGCATTGTGCAGAGTGGTTAGCTCAGTTTAGTTGCCTCCAAAAAAATGACTCACTTATCCAGCAGCAAGGCTATGACTTGGCCTGATGTTTAGAAACCTAAAAAACTAAATGCAAGCTTTTTCTTCACATAAAGATACAGTGTTTAGGCTATTGTCCTTTATCAAACATGATTCTTAGGAAAAAAAAAGTTATTAATGATGAAATGGTTTCATTCTTTTCAGAGTCTTTGACTATAACACAGTATCTGACCATAAAAGATTGTCTTCTGACCTATTTGCATGGATTGAGACTGAAATAAATCCTTTATATTTATCTAAGAACTGTGACTAAATTTTCTTTCTTATCTAAGGCATATTGATTATCAGTGGTTCTCAGTCATTGTTATACATTATAATGAAGAACTTAAGAAAGAAAATACCAGTGCCCAGGCCCCACCAATGGGACCAGGCTGTCAGTATATTTTCAAGCTCCCCAGGTATCCCTAATGAGTTTAAATCACCTTTTGCCAAACTGAAGTAACATGGATTGAGCGGTATTCATCCTTGTTACAGACAAAACACTAAGTGTGCTATTTCAGGATCAATGCATCTATAAGGATAATGCAAGAAGTGTGGATATTTTAGGATCAACATACTCTATAAGAACAATATTAGCAGGTGATTTCTAGACCTAAGGTCAACAATGAATCTTTAGGCTTTATGGGGAAAAGAGACAAATTTTTATATCTCTCAATACAAATTATGCTACATTCTCCCTTATTTTTTCGCTTTTGAGTTTACCTCAAAAAGTTATCAGACAAACAGGAAAAAAAAACCAGAAATCCGGATATGCATATTACGTGTGTTTCTAGTGGAAATGCCCTACTGGGTCTCTATCCAGAAGCTACACCAGATTCAAGGTCCATGCAGTGTTATAAGTTGCTCTAAGCCGTAATTCTCAATGCTTACTTTTATTTTAAGAAAAACACCAGATATTCAGTCTTCCTAAACTACTTCAGCCGTAGAGTCTGAACTGGCAAGTGCAAGTGTCAGCAGATGCATGGTTTCTGTTTTCTGCTGTGAATGAAACTAGACCTCTCCATTTAAACACGTGTTGTTTTTCCTTATGCCATCAGTTAACTGTACAGTATTTAATGGTCATAGGGCTAAACAACTTCTTGTATGCCTTGGCTTGCACCAAGAGTATTTCTGCAAAATCAGTTAATAGTTCAACCATCCCCTGGGTGGGGGATGTTGAGTTAACTTTTTACAGAGGTTCCCAGATGTGAGGGAAGAATCACTCATAGCAGATCCTGCCAATATGTATTTCTTATTCTTTTAAGATTCCATTTGTCCTTTCTTGTATTTGATATGAACCACATGTCTAAAGAAATACCTGACAAATAAGAAAAGCACTTTTTACACACACAGAAACATCACAAATACCTTTTTGACAGTTTTGAATGGCACAGATAGAAGGTTTTCGTGGTGAAAGTGGGTTAGCATTTAGCCAAGTTAATCATACATCTTGATAATGATTCTTCATCCAACACTGCTTTGGTAGGTCATTAGGCCCATGGAGAAATAAGTGGGAGACTATCCAGGGAATGAAAAACATCTATATTAGATGTACAGAAGTGGATAGTTTTATTAAGGAATGAATTTCGGCTTGAAGAGGTACAGGTTCTGGTCTCATCCAGATCACCTTGAGCTCTTAACCCCAAGCAGCGAGCAGAATAGCAGTGTGAGTTTGTTAGCAGTCTAAGAAGAGCCTTAAATACAGTGGTTTCTCTTTGCAGGTATTTTCCATGGTGTTTCCATGTGTTTTCTTTAGGTGTTTGGCAGGACATCACATGCAGCTTCACGTACTCCTTTCCTTTCTGTCTATATTTTCTTTTTCTACTTATATTTCAGAGAGCTTTAGAAAATACTTCAATTCATCATGAATGTCCTTCATCCTTATGTGAACAGAATTTGTATCTTATCATTCTTGTCACCCAGGTTCAGCTTTAGAGATATTATACCAAAAACAAACAAAAAACAAAAATATTCCAAACTGACTTGGCTTTGGCTGGCTTTCTCTCAAGTCAGTTCTGACTCACAACAACCCTGTAGGACAGAGTAGAACTGCCCCCCAGGATTTCCAAGGCTATAGCAGAGCTCCACATTTTCCTTCCGCAGAGCATCTTGTAGGTTCAAACCACCAGTCTTTTAGTTAGCAGCTATGTGCTTAACCACTGAACAACCAGGACTTCTTAGAGACCCTAGAGTATTTATAAAATAAAATTATGGATGCAGAGACTGGTCATAGATTGAACAGGTTGTGTCTGATATTTTGGACATTTGAAAGTAAGAGGCTGTCACTGAATAATGAATGATGTTCCTGTTACAAAAAAGCAAGCAAATGCACTGAAATCAGTCCTTGAAGTTTTCCTATACCTAAAACATCAAGTGTTTGAATTTACACTAGGTTATTTCAGAATATTAACAGCAAATAGTGTATTTAAATAGCTTTTTCAATAGGCCAGTCAAGTTTATTGTCTTATTATCTCACTCAATTCTCAAAACAACCTCTAGGTACTCATAGTGTAACCATTTTGGAGTGAAGGGAAATAAAGACAAGTTAACTTTTAAATTAATTTCCCAGTTGTTAAGCTTTTAGATAGACCAAAATGCAGAAATTATCAACATTTAATGCTTAGAAAAAGAATATTATCTTGTTACAAGATGTGAATTATTCACAGTCTTTATATATGAGCTTTGGAGTTTAAAAATAAGGGACTGACTGACTTTATCCTTCATCAATATCACTTAGAATCACATGGAACACTGTCAATACATACTTTTACATACTTACGTAATACATAGATATGTACTTAAATGTGTAGTATTTAAACACATAAAACTATGTACTATATAAGATTAAGTACCCAGTACTAAGTGCAGTTCTACTCTGTCCTGTGGGGTTGCTATGAGTTGGAACCCACTTGACAGCACTGATGCATCCTGGTGGCTTAGTCACATGGTCATTAACTGAAAGGTTGGCAATTTGAAATCCCCCAGTAGACCTGCAGAAGAAGACCCGGCAGTCTGCTCCTATAAAGATGGTGCCTCAGAAATCTTATTGAGAAGTTCTGCTCTGTCCTATAGGTTTGCTATGAGACTGAATTGACTCAATGGCACACAACAACAATGTTTTTGAGACAGTACATCTGAAATATTAATCTTACATAAATAATGGTAGCATGTTTCTGTAGTTAGGATACTGAAGAAGATAGCCTACATATCATAGTTGGTAGTTACTGAGTACTGTTAGCACATTTTTCTGGGTGCTTTTATATTAACTCACTTGTCCGCCACTTGTCTGTCACTTGTCTGGGTTGCTGTGATGCTGGGCGGGTATTCCATTGGTATTTTTAATGCCAGCAGAGTCACTCAAGGTGGACAGGTTGCATCAGAGTGATCAGACTAAAGACAAACTAGGAAGAAGGACCTGGCAATTACTTTGAAAAAAATTGACCAGTCAGAACCTTAGGAATAGCAGTAGAACATAGTCTAATATAGTGTGGGAGGAAGAGTCCCTCCGACTGAAGGTACTCAAAATGTGACTGGGAAATATCACTCAAAGTAGGGTTAACCTTGATGACATGGATAGAGTAAAGCTTTGGGGCCCTTCATTTGCTGATGTGGCATGACTCAAAATGAGAAGAAACAGCTGCAAATGACTATTAACGATTGAAACCTGGAATGTACAAAGTAGGAATCTAGGAAAAACACAAGTTGTCAACAATGAAATGGAAGCTTTGAAGACACATATCCCAGGCATTAGTGAGCTGAAATTTACTAATGTGGGACATTTTGAATCAAACATTCATATGGCATACTATGGTGGTAATGGTGTATTGAAGAAGAATGGCATTACATTCATTGTCAAAAAGAATATTTCAAGATCTATGCTGCAGTATAATGCTGTCTGTGATAGAATAATATCCATTGGCCTACAGTGAAGGCCATATGATTATTAGTCAAATTTATGCACCAATTAATATGGCCAAGATGAAGGAATTAAAGATTTTTACCAACTTCTGTACTCTGAAATTGATCATTCAGTCAAAAAGCATTGACATTTACCTGGTGGGTAATTATCAGAAGTTGGAAACAATGAAGGAGGATCTGAAGTTGGAAAATATGGTCTTGGTGATAGAAATGACGAGATAGTGTGATAGAATTTTGCAAGACCAACAACCTATTCATTCGAAATACCTTTATCAACAATATAAATGATGACTACACACATGAACCTCACTAAACAGAAAACATAGACTTCAAATCAACTACATCTGTGGAAAGAGATGATGGAGAAACCCAGTATTGGCAGTCAGAACAAAGCCGGGGGCTGACTGTGGAACAAAATATCAACTGCTCACATGCAAGTTGAAATTAAAGCAGAAGGAAATTAAAACAAGTCTTTAAGAACTGAAGTATAATCTTGAGTATGTCCTACCTAAATTTAAAGGCCTTCTCAGGAAGAGATCTGATGCAATGAACACTAATGACCAAAGACTAGATGAGTTGTGGGATAAATCAAGGACATCATGCACAAAGAAACTACAGTCATTAAAAAGACAGGAAAGAAAGAAGACCAAAATGGATGTCAGAAGAGGTGGAAATTTGCCTGGGAACATAGAGTAGCTAAAGCAAACTGAACAAATGTGAAGTAAAAAGCTGAACAGAAGATTTCAAAGGGTGTCTCAAGAAGATAAAATGAAGCATTATAATAAAATGTGCAATAACCTTGTCATGGATTAAATTGTGTCCCTGCAAAAATACATGTAGCCAGGTGGCTGGGCCATGATTCCCAATATTTTAAGATTGTCCTTCATTTTGTGATCTTCCTATGCTGTATGTTAAAGGATTAGGGTGGGATTGTAAATCCTTTTATAAGATCAGCTCCCTGCTCCCTGCAAATGGAGTTTCCCTGGAGTATGGCTTGCCCTGCCCTTAATCCTTTTGTCCTACAAGAAATAAAAGGAAATGGAAACTAGCAGAGAATTGGAAACCTCACACTGTTGAGAAAACAGCACTGGGATGCATCCTTCAGACCTGAGGTTTCTGCACCAAGATGCTTCCTGGACAAAGACTAATATAATACTAGAATTTCTTCCAGAGCCTACAAGGGGGAAAGCCTTCCCCTTGAGTGGACATCCTGAATTTGGACTTGGAGCCTGCCAGACTGTGTAAGAATAAACTTTCCTTTGTTAAAGCCACTGCTCTGTGGTATTTCTGTTAGAGCGGCACCAGCTGACTAAAACAGACCTGAAATTACAAAACCAAAAAGGAAGGACGCTCTGGGTATTTTTCAAGCTGAAAGAATGGAAAAAAATTCAAGCCTAGAATATCAAAAGATTCTGTGGGCAAAATATTGAATGACACAGGAAGCATCAAAAGAAGATGGAAGGAATGTACACGCACTGTACCAAAAAGATTTGGTCAGCATTCAAGCCTTGCAGGAGGCAGCATATGATCATGAATCCATGGCACTGAAAAAAAAAGCTTGATTTACCCTAAAGGCATTGGTGAAAAATAAGGCTTCAGGAATTGGCAGAATACCAAACAAAATGCATCAAGAAACCGATTCAACTCTGCAAGTGCTCATTCAAAGAAGCCAACAAATTTGGAGGAAAGCTATCTGGACAACTGACTGGAAGAGATATTCATTTGTACCCATTCCAAAGAAAGGTGATCCAACAAAAACAAGAACTTTTAGAACAATATATTAATATCACATGCATGTAAAATTTTGCTGAAGATCATTCAAAAAGAATTGTAGCAGTATATTGGCAAGAAACTGCCGGAAATTCAACCTGGATTCAAAAGAGGATTTGGAATGAAGCAGAAAATGTCAGAATTTTTTTTTACCTGCATTGACTATGCAAAGGCATTCAACTATGTGGATCATAACAAATTATGGATAACATTTCCAAGAATGAGAATTTGAGAACAGAGAAAACTTAATCGTGCTCCTGAAGAGTCTACACACAGACTAACAGGCAGTTGTTTGATCAGAACAAGGGAATACTGCATGGTTTAAAGACTGACGTGTGTCACAGTTTTATCCTGTCCCTGTAGTCATTCAACCTCAATGCTGAGCAAATAATCCAAGAAGCTGGACTGCTTGAAGAAGAATGTGGCATGAGAATTGAGAAAAGACCCGTTAGCAACATTGAGGTGACACAGACTTGCTCACTAAAAGTGAAAAGCATTTAAAGAATTTACTGATGAAGACCAAAGACTGGAGTTAACATACTGTGTACAAAATCCTCACAACTGGACCAATAAGCAACATCATGATAAAGGAAGAAAATACTGAAGTTGTCAAGAATTTCAGTTTACTTAGATCCACAATCAATACTTATGGGAGCAACAGTCAAGAAATCAAACGATCGATTGCATTGGGCATATCTGCTGCAAAAGATCTCTTTAAAAGTATTTGAAAGCAAAGATGTCACTTTGAGAACTACGGTGCTCCTCCTTAGAGCCATGGTGTTTTTAATCACCTCACATGCATGCAAAAGCTGGATAGTGAATATGGAAGGCTGAAGAAGAATTTATTTGAATTATGGTATCAGCAAAAAAGTACTGAATGTATCATGGACTGTCAGAAGAATGAGCACATCTGTCTTGGAAGAAAGTATAGACAGTCCCTTGGTTACCAATGTTTGATATGTACAACTCAAAACAATTTTATAAAGTTTATTATAGTAAAAATTCTTGAAGTTCTCGGTACATACAATGGTTCATAATAACAAATGAATATTACTTTGCAATGTAATCAAAACATTATCATTACTGTATTGTTATGTTAAAGATGTTTTAGTGTATCTGTTAAAGTGTTTCTTTAATGTTTTTTATGCAGTCCATAATGCTCCTTAGAATAAGGATGTAGAGACTTTGTCTCATGCACTTTGGACATGCTACCAGAAGGGACCAGTCACTGGAGGAGGACATCATATTTACTAAGTTAGAAGGTCAGTCAAAAATAGGAAGATCCTCAATGAAATGGATTGACATATTCACTTCAAGAATGGTCTCAAACATAGCAGGGGTTGTGAGGATGGCACAGGACTGGGCGGTATTTTGTCCTATAATATAATAGGAGCCTCCATGTGCCCTATGTCCCCAATATTCATATGAGAAATACACTGTTATTATTTTACCTGATTGACAGACGAGGAGGCTGAAGTAACTTTGGAAAGATAAACACAGCTAGCAAGCCTAGGCTTTCAAGCATTCTACCTCTGAATATGGAGTATACCTGAAGCTAGATCATTTAGGTTATAAACTATTATACAAATGACAAACATGTTCATAAAAAAAATAGAAACATTTTTAATTCATTTATTTTAGTTTTAAGGCTTAATTTTAATTTATAATCTAGTTGAAAGAGAATAGATATAATTCATTCTTGATGGCATCAGTAATCATTTGCTTCCCAAAATATATTAGTATTTTAATTATTAGTTTCTTGAGGGCAAATAAAGATGACAGAATGGAGTGTAGTACTTTGTCTTGAAACTATGATTAAAAATTGATTAGAGAAAATCTTCTTTTGAAGGAAATAGAAATGAAAAAGAGGTAGCAGGGAAGGCAAACAAATATACTCCTTGAATAAAACAAAGCAGCTCTAATACTGATTATTTACAATTTAAATGTCTGTAGTCTGCAAGCTCAGTAGAAGAAGGGCCTGTGTCCTGAAGTTTTTACCAGACAATTTTCAGTGCCATAGTATTGTAGCACACTATCACTGGTCATAGTAGTCAGTAGAGACTTGCTAAGTGAATGAATGAGTGATAGAACTTCTGTTTTACTTTAGCATACGTCTGACTCCTCTGCTGTGCTCCAAAACAGACGTCTGTCCTATGTAAATAGAAACAGGTGATGGCTCATGTGATCTTATTTTTCACGTGCCCCGTGATATTCCGTGAGGTGTTCCAAATGCTGTTTCTAAAAGGAATGAAAATTCTGGTCTTAGAGCTGCTATTGCTGATTCCTAAGGATGCCAAAGAAAGATATGGGGGTGGATTTAGGGTAAGGCATTGCCTCACATACACTGTGTTTGTTAATCATCTTGGCCCACAAGTCTCCCTTACTCTCTCCATTGTAGATTTTAACCCAACAAGGGTAAGCCTGTGGCACTCAAGGACACAAAAGAAAAACAAATCTAAAGAGTCCATTACAGAACCTTCTGAATCTGAATAGTCTGCTACTTAAACATCTGCTAAAATCACTCCATCCTGTTGCATTTCTTCCATAACCACACATTCCATTTATATTGGTCACATATGCTTAGTTTCTTAAAAGAAGTGGGAAAATACCTTTTACTGAATACTCACACAAGTGCTCCATTTTTATATTGAATGGATTTTTGTAGAGGAAAGAAAACTTCTGTTAATCAGATGAATTGCCGAGGTAAGAGAAGAACTGTCCCCAGTTCCATACCCCAGTAACTGCCACCATCGGTCTTCAGTGGGTTTTCCAGAGAATGTTGATTTCTGTATGCATAAACATCTATCTGCAAAGGATCCCTGGTTTCACAGTGGTTAAGTACTTGCCTGCTACAGAAAAAGTTGGTGGTTGGAACTCACCAGGTGCTCTGCAGAAAGAAAGATGTGGTAGTCTGTTCCCATAAAGGTTACAGCCTTGGAAACCATATGGGGCAATTCTACTCTGTCCTTTATAGTCTCCATGAGTCAGAATTGATGCAACACAAGTGGGCTGTTGCATACCAAAAGTCCCCTGCTGGCCAATGTTTGACTTATGTACAACTCAAAACAATCTTGTAAAGCTTATTATGTTAAAAATTTGAGGTATGTACAATGGTTCATAATAACAAATGGGCACTTTTAAACATAATGAAAACATTATCACTACTATACTATGTTAAAGATGTTTTAGTGTATCTGCTAAAGTGTTAATATATTTCTTTAATGTTTTTTTATGCATGGAAATGTACACTGTTTATTATCTGAAAGCACAAAATGCCATAAAAGTGTTTACTTATGTTTTACCAACTATGGAAAGGCATTCAACTGTGTGGATCCTAACGAATTATGGATCACATTGCTAACAATGAGAATTCCAGAGCATTGAACTATGCTCACGAGGAATCTGTATAGAGACCAAGAAACAGTCCTTCAAACGTAACAAGGGGATACTGCATGGTTTAAAATCTGGAAACTTGTGTCAGGGTTGTATCCTTTCACCATATTAATTCAACCATATGCTGAGCAAGTAACCTGAGAAGCTGAAGTATAAGAAGAAGAATAGGGCATCAGGATTGGAGGAATACTCATTAACAACCTGTGTGATGCAAATGACACAACCTTGCTTGCTGAAAGTGAAGAGGACTTGAAGTACTTAGTGATGAAGATCAAAGACTTCTCATGCCTTCAGTATGGATAATATTTCGGGACAAAGAAAACAAAAATCCTCACAAGTGGACCAATGAACACCGTCATGATAGAGAAAAAATTGAAGTTGTTAAGGATTTCATGTTACTTGGTTCCACAATGAACACCCATGGAAGCAGCAGTCAAAAAGTCAAATGGCACATTGCACTAGGAAATCTGCTACAAAAGACTGCTTTAAAGTGTTAAAAGTACACAGATATAACTTTAAAAACAAAGGAACACCTGACCCAAGCCATAATGTTTTCAGTTGCTTCAGATGCATGCAAAAACTGGACAATGAATAAGAAAGACTGAAGAAGAATTGATTCCTTTGAGTTGTGGTACTGGTGAAGAATATTGTGTATACAACTAAACACATCGTACCAGGAATATCAAGTATCTGCCCAAATAACTAACCAATCTGTCTTAAAAGAAGTACAGCCAGAAGGCTCCTTAGAAGTAAGGATGAAGAGACTTCTCAAATACTTTGTGAATGTTACCAGAAAGGACTAGTCCCTGGAGAAGGACATCATCCTTTGTAAATTAGATGGTCAGTGAAAAAGAGGAAGACTCTCAAAAAGATGAACTGACAAAGTGACTGCAACAATGAGCTCAAGCGTAACAACAATCGTGGGGATGGCACTGGACCAGGCAGTGTTTCATACTGTTGTGGGGAGGGTCGCTATGATTTGGAACTGACTCAAGGCACCTCATACCAACAATAAGACAAGTATTTGACTCATTGACGTTAGATATGAACTGTACCTAACTGTTCAACTTACATGCAAACTAGACTTAAAGAAAAACTTAGGAACAGGACTCATTCGTCATCTCCCTTTATCTGCAATGACTTCCTCTTTGGGTATGTGTGTCTGGGTGTATTTTCTATAGAGAATAGAAGAATGAGGCCTCAGAAAGGAGAAATCAGGTGAAAAGAAAACTGAGAGCCTTTAGGATATTTGGAGTTTCTTTCCTGAACCCAGTATGTTTTTTAAAAAACTTTATTCTCAAAACCACTAACAAAAATATATATGTGAAAAGGCATTTAGTTCAGGGCATAGAGAGTTTGACATATAGCTGGTGATAATTAACAAGACTTGACCTTTCAAGAATTAGAGGCTGAGTAAGGTTGGAGGCCAGCAGCTAGAACACAATGTTATATAGTTGTCCTAGCGATGAGTTGGACTTCAGGCTTTGGTACTATGAGAAATTGTCCTCAAAGGTCCCTGAGGCAGATCATAATTGAAGATAGTACATGAGTTTATCACCATAGTCCCTAAATCATCCAGGCTGACTCATTGCAAGCCTGAAAAGGAAAATGCTTAGCCCACGTATTTTACATAACATATATTTGTCTCTCTTTCTCATGTAAAAACAAAAGGTTATTGATGGTGATATTTGGTTAGAATATTCATTTCTGAGAAGAAAGTTATATTTACAATAATGTACAGAAATAATTTTTTTTAATGGAAATATTCAATGCTGGAAATGGTTAAGTAAAACTAGTGTTCTCATGGATTGTTCCTTGTATTTGAATTCTTAAACATTTTCAGAAAGCTGTCATCAACACACCTTAAGAGCCTTCCACTACTCAGTGCCTTTAGCTCATTTATCTCACTTCAGGTAACTTATCCTAAATAAATAATTCCTAAATCTATATGCAGAAAGCCATCCTACCATTATTCATAATTACAAATCAGTGGAAGAAACCAACAACTAATGAGGAAATAGCAGAGTAAAGAATGGCACATTTACTCTTTGTATGATGTCTGTTAAGTGTTTTTTAATAGTAGGAAGAAATTATACTTACATTATGTGAAAAAATAAATCAGAATATAGGGTTGCAGTGTGACTGTGTATAAAAAGATAAAATGTGAATGCAAGAAGCAACTGTTACTGCTCTAGGATAGTGAAGTTACAGATGTTTTTCTGTTGTTTCCTATTTCTTCCACTTTTATATTCTCTTCATAATTTAAAATTTATCCTCCATTTATGTCTCTAAGTCGATCTATCAATCTGTCAACTGTCTGTGTATGTTAATTAGCCATCTAACTATCTGTTTACCTGTCTATTTAATACAAATAGATGAGACTTGTTAATATCTGGGAATCAGTGTGACAAGTACCTTAACAATTGAGAAATGTCCTAGTATAAAATGTCCCTATAAAACAATAAATGATTAAGTGAAAAGTGTTTCAGAGGCCACAACTATAGGGATATTTGCAGTATAGAATTATGGAAAACTTGAATGCACCCTACCCACAATTTTCACTTACAATCTGGTGCTTTTCTAGAGTTTCTCTGGAGCTGTGCAAAAAGGGACTCTCCAGTACTAACCCATGAAAAAGGTCATTTTGTGTCACTGGGCAAAAGGAAACAGGAAGTGTCCAAGTGTTCCTGTGAGGATTTTTTATTTTTAAGTCCCATCGATCTGGATCATCTGCTCATTTGTATACTTTCCCCACGGACTTGGCTCTCTCTTGATGTAAATGTCAGAGCAGTACTTGGTTGAACTTAGCAAAGGCCAGTAAGATATGCCAGACAAGGTCACCTTCGGCTGCCATTTTTTACAAAGGGATTAATGAACTACAAATTTGAACTGGCATTTGTTGTAATCACTTTCAGCCTGCTTTACCCTTCTCCCTCTCCTCTCCCCAAAAGGAAAAAGTACACTTGGGATTTAAAAGTAATTTATGCAGATAGTCCAAAATATTTGTAAAGCCTCTAAATTTGTTCATAATCACGCTGATGCCATACTAAATTGGCATGATTAATACACCAGTATTATGCAGTTTCTGATTCTTTTTTTGTTGTTGTTGTTACCCCCTTTTTTGGCCAGAAATTTACTGAAAGAACAAAAACCTGGAAAATTCATCCAAGATTCAATACAGAAAAAGTTATTAGAGGAACACTTAACTATTTTAGTTATAGTTTTAATTATAAACACTTCTTTGAGAAATCTTGCTTATCTGTCAGAGTTGCATTAAAATGACCTCTGTTTCATGAAAACACCCTTCTCTGAAACCAATCTGTTGCAATAAAACAAATCCAAAGCTAATAAAAAAAAGTGTTCTTTCAGTAATAGGAATTTTAAAATGCAATGTAAAAGTAAATGTAGAATGAAAGTCTAATATGAAGGAGCTGAGCAGAAATGTGAGTTTCTGGGGTCTATATTTGAAGACTGATGTGGAGAACTTGACAGTTATTTAAAAGACAACCACAAAGATGGCAAAATGACTGAAGTGTTGGAAAGCAATACTGATGAGAGATAGATAGGTTTATTAATAATTTGCCTGAAGAGAAGGCCAGATGGCAACTGAATATATTCCTTGAGTTTATAGAGAGCTTTTTACAGAGGGAGATGGTTGGCCAGGGGCACTGAGTAAAAACAAAGGGAAATAGGCTGGGTTTTGTAGTATGGAGTTTTTGGTTAAACAGAGTAAGGATACCAAAATGTCAAAGTGAGGGGAAGTTCAAGGTTGTGTAATCTCTTGAGCCTTCAGAAGTAAGAAAGGCTCTTCTTAGTGTGGCTTTGCTTGAAGGTGATGAATGTGCTCTGTGAACTTTCATGTCCCTTAAAAACCTGAGACTCAGGTCCCTTTGAGGGTACTTTCCTGAACCCAGCAAGTTACTGTAAATTCTGGAACCAAAATAGCTGAACACAGTAAAGAAAGATGAGGAGAAAGCAGCTATGACTGAGATGAAAATGTAGCTCCAAACTCTGTTTAGGGAAACACACACACACACACACACACACACACACACACACACACACACACCCCTGCACCTTAACTAATGACTATTTTGTATCCAGCTAGAACAACGAATCTGTCCCAGAAGAGGAACAGCCTAAATGCTCCTTAGAAGCAAGGATGATGAGACTTCACGTAACTTTTATCATGTTATCAAGAAGGACCATTCCCTGGAGGACATCATGCTTCATAAAGTAGAATGTCAGTGTAAAAGAGGAATACCCTGAATGGGATGGATCAAGCCAACAATGATTGTGATGATGGCGCAAGAATGGGCAGGATTTTATTCTGTTGTACATAGGGTTGTTTTGAGTAGAAACCGATACAATGGCACTTAGCCAAATTATCAACATTTTGCATTTACGACAAGAGTAAAACTACCATTCAACTATCTTGTGCATTAACAGTGTATTTCTGGAAGTAAAAACAATGAGCTCCCAGGCAAGAATAATGCTGGTAGTGATGGTTCACGTTATACATTGACTTAGCTGGGCCATGATTCTTGTTGGTGTAACAGTTATGCAAAGATGTACTCATTCTCCTTTTGTGATCTGATGTAGTCATCCTCCATTTTCACAGAATGCCAATTTTCAAATAACAGCCACGTCTTTGGGATTTCACGTATATAGTGAAACCTATGAGAGCTGGAATTTAGTGAGACTGCTTTGTTTTTCCAGGTCTTCTGTATCATTCAATATGTGGCCAATGGAATCCCTCAATAAAGCAACCCTGGGCTTGAATCTTATGTTCAGTTCTTTCAGCTTGAGAAATATCAAGCATGCCTTTCCCTTTTGGTTTCATAACTCCAGGTCTTTGCATCTGTCATTTTAATACTTTACTTTGTCTTCTTTAGCTGCCCATTGACATCTGTTCAGCTCTCTGACTATCATTTCCACTCTTCACTTTAACTGTTCTGTGTTTAAAAGCAAGTTTTTGGTGTCTCTTCTGACATCTGTTTTGGTCTTTTCTTTTCTCTTGTTTTAATGACCTTTTGCTTTCTTCATTTATGCCTTTGGTGTCATCCCACAACTGGTGTTGTCTTTGGTCATTACTGTTCAGTGCAGCGAATCTATTCTTGAGATAGTCTCTAAATTCAGGTGGAGGATATTCAAGGTCATACTTTGGCTCCTGTGGACTTGTTCTAATTTTCTTCAGTTTCGACTTGAACTTGCATATGAACAGTTGATGTTCTGTTCCACAGACAGCCCCTGGTCTTGTTCTAACCAATTTACAGCATTACCACTTTTCTATCACTCATGTTAGTAGAAAATATTAGCATCTGCCTTCTCTGACAGATTTCCCTCTTAGACGTGTTCCGGTTCTCTCAAGTTTTACTGTAGACAGATATACACACGCGAGTGTACACACACACACACCAATAATTGTTTCCAACTCTTAGTGACCTTAGTTGTAGAGTAGAACTGCTCCACAGAGTTCTCTTGGCTATAATCTTTACAGAAGCAGTTTTCCAGGCTTTTCTTTTGTAGCTCTGTTGGGTGAGTTCAAACTGCCAATCTCTGGGTTAGTAGTCAAGTGCAAACTGTTTGTGCCAACCCAGCACCCGCAATATACATATGGATATAGATATATGGGTAGATATGGGATTCTTTAAAATAATAAAGCTTATTATTTTAAAGTTTGTAGAAGTTTTAACAAGAAGAAGCTAGGAAAAATAAACAAGATTTTTTAAATAAAGAACCGTATGAAGTGTTTTACTTTAAACCATGAACTACATACTTCTAACCAACTTATTTTTCCAAGGACAACATTAGGAAACATGCATTCAACATGTAGAAAGTTTAGCTCAGTCCTAACACTGAGGCCATATGCCCAGAGTTAGTGTAGGGTCATGTGTATCTGAGACCTCTTAGTATTACCTGCTTTTGCCATTAGTCTCTGCCTTTTCTGTATAAATTTTAATGTACACTGATACTGTTGTAGTGGCAGATCTGTCTCAAAATAGACTATGAATCAGTTATGAGGGAGGGATTTCAGGAACTGCAATTTAAGAGAAAAATTAGAAATTTTTACATATAATTAAGTTCCAACACATTTTACATAATGCTAGGTGCTGTCTCTTCCCAGAATTGCTTCTACATTTAGCCTCTATAGTTTATTGTTTTCATCTAAGCTTTAGATAAGCAATTTAAAATAATCATTGAGAGACAACTATTTGGGGATATTTGCTGTAACTCAAACATGAAGTACATGAAGTAGCCATATTTTTAGTATCAAATGTTAAAGGTTTTGAGAAGTTTCTCTATTGGTTGATATTAAATTCTGCTTTATCCAAAGTCAGGAGACACTGGTGGTCCAGTGGTAGAATCTCGCTTTTCAGGCAGGAGACTTGGTTTGATCATCAGCCAGTCAAACCTCAGGCACAGGTTGCAGTCATCTGTCAGTGGAGGCTTGCGTGTTGCTGTGATGCTGAGCAGGTTTCATCAGGGCTTCCATACTAAGAGGGGTTGGAATATCTAGTTCTGAAAATCAGGCAGTGAAAATCCGATGGATCACAAAGGTTGTGCTATCCTCCGGGTGAGGGACTGACTCATAGCAGATGATGACAATGGTGTTTACACCCAAGTGCTAAGGAGATTCAGGTAGAAGCCATCAATGCTGTTTTCAGTCCTTTTCCCTACTCTTCCCACCAACAAACAGCTCAACAACAAAGCACCCATAACAATCACCCAAAAGGCCACGGCCGTATTGTTTATAAATGAATTTATTGTTAAGTGAATACATTGTCTTTTGGAACTTATTTTTGTTGGCTTTAGTTTCACAAAATAAATTCAGTTTAATTTAAATACAGTTTTTTAAAAAATAATATTTTTCTTCCTTAGCTGTTTTTTCATCTGTCCTGTTGCATAATCTAACTCCACTGAAATAGCTTACCACCAAAATATTCCCTTCTCTCAAGCAAAGGGGTATGTTTGTATATTGCTAAAAGGGGCAAATAAGCTATGCATTTGCGATGACAAAGGATCTTTATTAGAATAAACCCATCATAAGAATAATATACCCTAAATAACCCACATAACTCACAAAGTTTTGCAAAGTAAAGGTGTGAATAGGAATCATATTTCCTAATATGATGTCTTCCTCATTTTACATGACTTAATAGCTCTTTTTGTAGAGTA